>CM072989.1:74772-5074772 GCA_037013635.1 Plagiodera versicolora | reverse complement strand
GGAATTGGCTGTCGTTGTACTGCAGAACAATTTACGTCTCGCCTAGTATCGTTTCACAGGGATAGGGTCATTAAAGTCGAATTTGTTCGTTTTAGTACGACACAAGATACTGAACGATTATTGATATTCTTATAATACTCCTCCTGTTGAAATGTCGAGTGAATAGCAGACTAAACTATTCAGAAAATTTCGCAACTCTTCAATGTGCAAAACTATACAGGGTGTTAATTAAGTATGTTAACAAACTTTAACCACGAATAGTACTGCGAAAAATAGAAAGAAAATGTCATATGAACATGGGTCCGGAAATGCTTCCTAAGGGAGCTACGCTCCTTTGCATGGGGCACCCTGAAGACGGTTTTCCCTCGATATTATCGAAACCATTCATAACAAAATTATAAATAAACTGACAGTTCTCAAGTTGTTAATCAATTATTGCAATTGTTTTTCACAGCACACTAACTAAATATGTATGTAGACGAACATTTATTTATTTACAATAGCCTCCATCGATTCAATAATTTGCATTTTTCTCGAGAACTGTTAGGCCTATGGAGATGTACCAAGAGACTATTTTTACGTAGAAGTCTCTGAATTACCATATTCTGGAATCAAAATGTCAAAAAAATTACCATTTAGAAAATGGGGTTATTTTTACCCTTAACTCCTTCCGTATGATACGCCTGTGATTAAAATTATGAAATTCTGAATTCAGAATCAGATTCAGCGTCGAAAGTTTACCCATCCCACCCAATTTCGTAATTTTGTTATGAACGGTTTCGATAATATCGAGGGAAAACCGTCTTCAGAGTGCCCCATGCAAAGGAGCGTAGCTCCCTTAAGAAGCATTTCCGGACCCATGTTCATATGACATTTTCTTTCTATTTTTCGGAGTACTATTCGTGGTTAGAGTTTGTTAACATACTTAATTAACACCCTCTATAATTGGAAAGCCCTTACAATAAAAGGAATCCATATTCATTCGGATAGTCAGACTAGCCTGAAAACTTCATCAGACTCATCTGAGATTGAATCAACGAACTTTCGACATTGCTAAGGTCGAATAGAATTCAACTTCTATGGGTACCTGGACGCAGTGGCAATGAAATATCTGATAGTTAGGAAGAGTTCAGAACTCCTGAAAACACCCAAAGAATATGTAATAATAATAATATTAATGTTTATTTTAAAAATGCTACAATTATTCATACAAAAAACAATTACAACATGTAATAAAATGACGTCAAACATAATAATATCTCAAAACTGATGTTTTAAAAAATCCTCAACACAGTAGGGTTCTAGATCTACAAGTATTTTTTTGATGTTTTTTTTTTAATTGATTGCTACTAGCAGAACGTCTTACAAGTACTGGTAACTTGTTGTAAAATTTCATTGCCATGTAATAGGGAGATTTTTCAGTAAGTCTCAATGTATGATATGGATAAGTGAGGTCGTGCCTCCTAGTGTTATATTCGTGTTCTGTGGCATTTAGATTAAAAAGTTCTCTATTTTTAAACAAATACATCAAACATTCAAAAATGTACAGGGCATAAACAGTCATGATGTTATTATTCTTAAAAGCCATTCGACAAGAGTCCCTATAATGTTTGCAATTGATTATTCCCATTACTCTTTTTTGAATAACAAATAACAAAAGTTCTCTATTTTTAAACAAATACATCAAACATTCAAAAATGTACAGGGCATAAACAGTCATGATGTTATTATTCTTAAAAGCCATTCGACAAGAGTCCCTATAATGTTTGCAATTGATTATTCTTATTACTCTTTTTTGAATAACAAATATTCTATTTGTGTTCTTATTGGATCCCCAAAAAATTATTCCGTATCTCATGACCGATTCAAAATTCGCAAAATAAAGAGACAAAGCTGCTTGCTTTTGTAGATGTTTATTGATTATTCTTAGTTCATAGGACCCTTTTCCAAGCTTCAAAGAGATTTCCTCTATATGTTGTGACCAGTTTAGCCAATCATTGTGAGTCTATCATGTATAATTCCAGAATCCAAAATGAAGAATTCAATTCAGTCTTCCAGTGCTGCAGACTCAATCATCAATAATAATACTCATCAATCTCATGGGGTATATGCCAATGAAGAATCAATAATTGGGAAGCACGACAAAAAGTTTTTACGTTTTCAGGCCGAGACCATTTTTCTGATCGCATCAACAATAATTCTGCATGTCAAAAATGATTACCTACCTCCATAAATAACGAATTTATACTTCCATCAATTATTCTGTTGTTGTGTCAGTGATTGATTAGGGCTTATGAGTACGCAAGGAAAATCATTCACAATATTTTTGGATTTCCAGCAGCTGATACGTTGTAATCTACTAACGGAGGATCCATCAATCAGTTTATTATTTTGTTATAAACTTTGAAATGATAGTGAATTTTGTCAACCACTTCTACAAACTAGATATTTTTCGATATTTTGACTACTACAGAAGAATACATTCATTTGGTTCTCAATATTTGTCATAGCTAAAGATTCATATATATTTTCTGCCGAAGCTTCAAGTTGTGTACATTACAGTTGTGTGACATTTCCAAGAACTTCCTTTGAAGAGTTGAAATCCTAGCACACACAACTAATAAACTAATTGAAGGAACTTCTGCGATGTGAATTATACCTATAATACCTGAGCAACGAAAGATTAACATTTTGTTTCAACAAGATACAATTTTGAGACAGGCATTTACGAATCGGCACAGACGAACTTTCTTGCCTCAACTAACTTTTCTTTGAATTATAAATTGCCTGAACCGCCTCCGAACTTCGTCAACTCCGGAATACATATAGATTCTACTCCGATATTGTGGAATGTATTTCATCATAACTTCATGAAAGTCGATTCGAGTTCGATTTACCTACTTTTCGAAGTGAACTTGGTATTCCCTTGGGATGTACTCAAAAGTTAATTAATATGGAAGGCTCTGGACTCATCACCAACAAGTATACACAGTCAGTAAATATCGAGACCAAAATTTTCAACACATTTCATCCTCAGGCTATCCAGGGAGTTATGTAAGAAAGAGACCAAACTTTCGGAAACAAATGAAACTTTTATCTCAAAAGGTAATTTTTCATCAAACCATGAGATTTATATTGATTTCGAGTAGACAGCTGTCATATCTGATGATTCATACGTGTGTTTCCTTATTTTCCTACCAAGTCTATGAATCATAATTTTTGTACGACATCCTTCGAGGAAATTCTTTCAGCTAGCTTTCCACAATCTTAATCATCCTTTTCCTATATCTTGAATGAAGAATTATTATTCCATATTTCTCTACATAATCTAAGTGATTCTTGGTACTAGCGAATGCTTCTGGCACTGTATTGAATTACGAAGAGTTCGAACTGAAGTTCCATGAAAATCCCATAAAATTCTCACGAACTAGAAAATTAAATTTATTTTTTCTCCTAGCGTTCGATTCGTGCCAACAGAAGCACGTCTTCCACATATCAACCGAGCTATAAAGCTGGCGACGGTCTGTATATTGACAATTTTTTTTCATCAAACACTTTATGGAAGCCCCAATTGAAATAAATTTTCTGCAGCTTTGGAGAAACGAAAGGAATACGTCTGTTACAATGGTGAGTGTGAAAATGAATGAAATACGCCCGACACGTATGTTACCTCAATCAAAAATATAACTGTGTTGGGAATTCGGCAAGAGACTCGAAGAGAAGAAATAGATCAGAAGGTTACATTAACGGTAATTTCATCACCTGGAGGAAATCTCGTGGATGGAAAATGTAGTGGAAAACGAAATGATATTTCTTTTGTTTTTACTAAAGGAACTGAAACTTTTGCGATACATGATTTTTTCGATAAATTAAATTATTATGTAGCTTATATGCTTCTGGAAACCTCTACATATATATTATGTACATTTCACATTATAAAAGGCTTTTCTTCTCCTGTCATGAAAATATTCAGCTTTGATAGACTATTGTAACAATGCAGTATGTGTACTTGTCTTCTTGAAGAAACCAAATATTGGTTGCCAGTTTTATATGTCCGTATTTGTTCGGTCTATGATGATGTAGTAGTGTTACATGTTTTTCTTGTTACTTTCGCCATACTGTGGAAATATTGTGGATCAATCGGAGATCATCGTGTTCGTTCCTCAACTGATGTATGAGCTTGTCCTAGTATTCTGCTCAGCATTACATCCAAGCCAAAGACAGTCCGTTTTGATAGCTTAAGGCACTAGTCTGCTTTAGGAGCCAAAAAAAAAGCATTTTTTCAACATTTTTTTTGAAAGGGAAGGAAATGATTGCGATAAACTAAATTTTGGGACGATAGTATATTATATTCAAGCTTCAAAAAACAATTTTTATCATTACAAATTATTGAAATTTGCCAAAGTTGTAACGATTTTTCTGGGGCGCCTGGAGTGTGCACTCGTAAATCGGTGCCGGTGATGGAGGTCGTGCGATGCATCTGAAACAGTGAAACCAAATAATGAAGAAATGACGAAATTCAAAATTTTTTCGAAGTTTGAAAAAAAAATTCACTCTCTTGCAAAACAAATAATTCGAATAGTACTTCTGTCCAACTTTTTTAGTTCAAATAGAAGAGGAACTCATAAACACTAAAAAAAAGGTTCCACTGTTTCAGATGCATCGCACCTCCATCACCGGCACCGATTTACGAGTGCACACTAGAGGCGCCCCAGAAAAATCGTTACAACTTTGGCAAATTTCAATAATTTGTAATGATAAAAATAGTTTCTTAACGCTTGAATACAATAAACTATCTTCTCAAAATTTCGTTTACCTCAATCATTTCCTTCCCTTTCAAAAAAATTTTTGAAAAAACGCTTTTTTTCAGCTCCTAAAGCAGACTACTGCCTTAACTGTTGTAGGATTTCCTTAGTTGGCGCTGGTTGTCGCCCCTTCAGACTCTCTGCTTACTAATTCTGCTGTATTGCTACAGTTTTTATCTGGAATATCGTCGTCTGTGTAGCAGACCATTTCTGCATTAATTAGTTATCATCTCTTTTATGTTTCTCTGCCTTTTCTGACTATTTTGGAATTTTTACGGAAGCCATACTTGAAAAGCATTTCATCTGATCGGATTTCCATTATGGCAACCGTTCCCAAATCTTTGTATAGCTCTAATGACAACAAAATGGCCCTTGGAAGAATCCAATATTTTCAGCTATGATTGACATATGCTCGTGTCGTTGAGAAAAATTCCAATGACAGAGGAAAATCCAACTCAAGAACGAATTCCATTTTATAAGCCTTTTCAGCGTGTAACGAAGTTATGAACTCTGGAAGGACCTTTTAAGCGAATCCCATTTTAATAAAAACACGTATCGAATCGACTTCCTTCTTCCTTCGATGACGGCAGCAACAGCGTGGATCGCCCTAAGCCAGAAACAAAAAGGAGATTGAAAAATAAAATAATGAACAAATCTTGTACGCAGGGATTATTAGCTTTACGAGCTTACTCAACTTTCCCTCGTGAATATATTGTGTTTGCTTGGCAATATGAAAAATCCAGTGGGCAACGAGCATTCCATTTTTATAAACTGCAAGCGCATTTTCAACAGAAATTCACTTTGCTATAGAGCTTCAATATCAAGCCAGTAACTTCAGAAACTATGTGGGATCGGTATCTTCTTACAGCTTCCAGAGTTTTTTCTATAAAAAATGTTGAGACCGCACCTACATTGCAACTATCTCCCCTCATATATCCAGCAAATGAACTCGCATCACATGCAAGCCATATCATCGAGACTCATCCCTATCTATCCCCCGTCAAATTTCCAAAATTGATGTATGGCTTTTTGAAATATTCATCCCGGCAATTTCCTTTCCGGCTGATTGCTCCGGGAAGCTCCTGTCAATGCGTTCGCATCCAGAAAGTTACCTAATGAGACTGACTCCCGGAGCCTAGTCATCGTTAAGTTCAGAGCTTGCATAATGTTGTACGTTTATTACTTTCAGCTATACCCAAGTAGTTCTGAACTAAAATCGAACGTAATGTTGCTGAATTCAGAGAACACTACTATCTCGAATAATTTCGCTTAGGGTAGACGTTTTAGAAAGACGACATCAACAAAGAATCATCAATTAGAGACAGATCTCGAGTTACTTTCACATCAGAATGAATCAGATCATTGCTAGAGCTCTTCATATGCCTTTTGGACATTGTTTATGTGCAGGTTGACGAAAGTTGTTTCAGTATAAGACTTATGAATACTTGGGAAAGTTTTTCTTGGTGACGAAAGTTCATCCACTTGAAAAGAAAAACAAAGTCTGTTGAAGGGTTAGATCAGGTCCGATAACGAAATAAGTTTTGGCGTACGGTTTCCCAACAACAAGAGGCTAAACCGGAAAAGCAATCCAAAGTTGTTTATGACGGCTTCATTCCATTCCAGGCATGCTGGCGATATTTAAGGTGTTTTCTAGCTCGTTTTTTCCACACAGAACAGATATATAAACAAGTCAAACTTCTCTGAAATGTAATTCAACTCCTCGAGAGAAATTGTGCAGATAAAAACGGAAATAAAGTTGGTCATCGTGTATATATACTCGGTCGAGGTTTTCTGGCAGAGTCTCGACTATGTTTCGAGTTCAAGTTGTCGAGTGTGTTTGTTTTTGTGAAAATCTTCCCCAGAGTTTAGTGAAGCAGATGGCATTAATTCTGTCCTTTGTTGGCTAAACAAGCGAAATGGTTTGTACACAAACGAAAATGTTTCGTACAAAGCAAATATGCGTCGATTGATCATTCGAATTGTATTATTAAGGTTTATTCCCTTCAAGAATCTGAAATTACATCATTATATTCTGCAATAATCACTGTTTTCGTTGAAAGGATCTGATGAATAAGCGATTGCGACCACCGTAGAGGGCGCTGCATAATGTATATAAATATGACGGATAACAGTAATTGTTTCATAAACGTATAAGAACACATTGTGTTTCAGTTGTGTGTGTTTTGAGATGATTTTACGTGGTATAATTATTTGCTGAGTGTGTCCATGTTGAAAACATCACGAATCTCCTTCATTGGAGACAACACCAAGAAGTAGAAACTTTGTTGAAGTTGAACAAATCTTTAAAATATTCGAATTTCACAAAACATACACAATCGAATTTATTCACTTTTAGTTTTCTGTCATTTATTTTTCACCTATAAATTTGTGGAATTAAACACAATGTATAGTTTTGAACCGTTTCCTAATATACTTGTACTTTTACAAACCTTGGGCAATATAATCATTCTCATGGAAATGAAGTGAACAAACACAAATTCTGACTGTGAGTGATTTTTATATCCATGCCTTCCTTCCATCAATTGTCTAGGTTTTTTTTATATGACGCAAGGTAAATATTTTCTATTAGAAGCAATGCAAACACTTTATATATTTATGAATATAATGATATCACGTTCAATAACTGTCTACGAAAGTTCACAGTTTCACCACCAGATAGCGTCGAGATTTTCGCAATCGCCAATAGGAGTTTTCTTGTTTGATATCAATAGCTGTATACGGAAGTGAGAAAGGCAGTTAGGTTCAAGAACGTGGATGAAATAACGCATTCTGAGTGTTCGAAATTGCGAGTTGTGATAAATTGCCCAGCCCTGGAATTTCCCAATTTTTCAGGATTCCGGATCCATTGTCATCGTGGAGTATGAAAATCTGACAGTCTCAATCGATTATGAGAGAGGCAAAATCGTCGTTTTCGACAAAAAGCCAATAAGCCCGGCTGCAGATAAATGGTTGTGCCGTATTAAACTCACACGCCATCAATATGGTTTATTAAGGTTTCCAAATTTACGCGTAGCAAGTTTCAGTTTTATAGCCATGTGGCTTTATCAAGTGGTGGCGGCACGCGATTTTAATACTATTACACAGGGGTTCCCTGGAACTAATTCTCAGGCGACATTTCATTTCAGTTATCAGTTCAAATCGTGATATTGAAAATGAATAGAGTTCAAGAGAACTAAAAAACACGCTTCAATGATGAACTAGAAAGGCAAAAATAATTAATGTTATAGAAATGAATTAATCAAGAAAAATGTTTTCTTTGAAGAGCGTGGGGTGCTACAAAGATCAGTTTTTACATAAAATGATAATTTATTCAATTTTTCTCAGAATGAAACAGTTGCAAGTCATTATTCTTACCATACACTAAAAGTGGCTGCTGGCAGATTTGTATTTTTATGTAGCGTTTAAAAATTAAGAAACTCCATTGAAAAGACTCTCAATCTGGCGGAGAGAACAAATAAGGTGAATTGTAAAAATCTCGACTATTTACAAAGAAACTCTATGTTCAAATACGAACATATGTACTACAAACTATTTATTTTTGTACATAGCAAAACGACAAAGACTTATGAGAACTTATTCAGTCAAGTCTCGCATATAATAATATCACTAGATGGGAAAGCTCTATAACAGTTCTGTATGTTTCCGTAGCGAAAAAATGAATTATAAAATACATTGCTGGAGTTCCACTATAGCGCAGAGAATTTTTCAGGAAATATGAGATTCCTCTTGGCGGATGTAATAAGCTTACTAGAGTATTTTCATAGAATAAGGGATGGATTTAAAATACATGGATATATTCACCAATGAGATTTTAGTATCAAATATGCAATGTTTTCGTGAATCAATAAAGTTTCCCAAAGAATTTAATACTAAATGTTCATTTTGATTTCGTATATGTATTATATTTTGTACCAACCTATTTATAATAGCACTGTTTTCACTGCATCATGAAACCATTGATTCAAAGTGTTTCTAGCTAAATCCAGCTATTAAGATTATTCTGTACAAATAAATGCAGTAATCATGCGAATTCACTGTTATGTTAACACAGTGTTAAGCTATAATACCACTCTAAATGATAATTTGTTATAGTTTGAATATTCAGTCATATGAATAATAAATGGTTCCCATTTCTAGTTGGAATTTCAGTATTTGAATTCTATGATAATCCTAGTGAGTATATAGTTCTTATCACTTATACATTATTCTCGAAAAAGGTGAAGAATGGTATTTTTAATAAAAAAACAATGAACTTAAGTTGTAATAAGATCGTCATCTTCTCATTGGCCCAGATTCATTCAAATACCAATTTCGTCCGAATAGTTCGATATAAAGCTTTACTTCCAAAAGTATGACCAATTCCATACTTTGTATGAATCAAGAAGAAACAAAAGATCTGTCTAGGTGAGAAGAGAGCGATTCATTTCATTGTCTACACTAAACTTCACTGGAATCCAGGAGGAACGTTCACCTAGATAGATTTCCATAAAACCTGCTGAAAGTGCTTATTCATCAAGATGTAACACTAAAAAAGGGATATACATATACATTTTTACGAGCACTATCCGAGACATGATTGGCTAGCAAAATGTCAGACTGCTCATAAAAGTCCAATGAGCATATCCTGGGCGTTCTCAACAATCGTGTCGAATAATTTAAATCCTAAGAAGAAATCCAGGTGATTTCACAGAGGAGGTTTCTTTGTTCATACATTTTCTCTACTAGAAAATAAAAACTTCATGTTTTTATATTGAACAAACATGCAGGGTCGGTGCATAGGTATGGAATTAATAAATTTTTGTGAAAAACATAAAACAAATTAATTCCAATTGTCAATTGAACATTTCACAGTCTGGAAGTAATATCACACATTTATTGCATTCTCTTTGAGTAATACTAAATTTTCAAATGAATTTCTGTTAAACATATCCGAAAAATGATTTCAATTAAAAACTACTGTATGCCTACAAAATATGGTTACAATACACAGGAACCATTAGTAATTTATGCAATCAATTATTTCGAGTGGTGTGGTCTAACCTATTGTTAGAGACAACTCATTTTATTGATGAATCTCAAAATGATTATTTTCTTCCAGGTGTTATCTGGAATATTTGAAGAGATCTGTGAGCCCATGGAAATCACCTGACTGACAGGAGAAACATTGAAATTCATAATTATGCGGCCTTTATATAAAGAAAATTTTGAAAATTCATCTTAAACTTCAAAAAAGGTTGTTATCAGTAGTAAAACGACCATGGACGCCTCAAACTTTGGTATTTATGATAACAGTTGGAATGAAGTTAATAAGAATGTTTCTCTAAAAAAACACGAACTAATAATAGTTATCATCTTTTAAGTGAGTGACAGTGTCGAAATTGACATTCTGTAAACTTCATCTTCATCGTAAATCTCACTTTTATGTAACAAACGATGTAGCGTCACGAAAACACTGATGGAACGAAATGAAGGAAAAATCCCCTGATGGTAGAGTGTCAGAAGAGGTAGTCGTTCATTCAAGATATCTTTGGTAGTGTATAATGTCACGACCAGCTGGTAATTCCAAGTTGTCGAAAGCAGATGAAAAGAGTTTCATTGGATCGACGATTCAAAATATTTGATTTGTGAAAAATATCTCCATCATCAATCATGCAATTATATCAAAGTACGCAATATTATCGTCATCTTCATGCAAGAATTTCAGTTTCCAAATTGAGTCTATAATCTATTATCTATTGAGTCCATCTATCTATCTATCTCAAATACTGAATAATAAAACAACAAAATATATATTTTACTCCTCATTGTTCAGAGATACGCTATCGGTTTTTTAAGAAATACTGATTTATTACATGTACATATAACAGGTATTGGAAAATTTTCAAGAATATTTGACTCTCAATCTAATGTATTCGCTAGTGCTCCACAAAAGAGTACTAAAATTTTCATGACTCAACGAGTTCTATTGTAAGTTCAAAAATAAACCATATAAAACACAACTATACACATCCTTCGTAGATATATAATGTAAATAAATAACTGTGAAACATTTGAGGGGGTGATAAAAAATAGGATCTTTCATATAAAGAAACTTCATTGGAGCATCCCATGTTGAAATACAACCCCTTTATTTGAGCAAATACGTGGCTCAATGCGAAGACGTCTAGACGCATGTCTGAAGGTAGACATATTGAACATTTACTATGATTTCTACATGTTGTATGTTTCGTTATTAATAAATTAGTTTGGTTTATTCACCTTTGATCATTTAATGCAGTTAGTAAAATAATTTTATGCTGCAAACTGGTTCATTTTGGGCAAACAATTCAAGGGAATTTTTTTGTCAAGAATGAAACATTCCTTAGGAAATGGATTTTTGAATGGTAAACAAATAAGACAAAGAGTTAATTTGGAAATAAATTTGATGGGTTGCGATTTCCACTCCTTACAACCATTGGGTAAACCAAATAAATTACTGGCTGAGTGTCTTCTTGGTAGTAGAAAATGTCAGGTTGACTTCAATACTGTAACTTTTTTAGTGCTTGTGAACAAAACTGTTGAACAAATTTTATGTACCCCTTCCCCTATCAAGGGGCTGTATCTTTACATTGGATGCTCCAATGAAGTTTCCCTACATGAAAGATCCTATCTTTTTTTTGTCGATGAGGAAACACCCCCTCAAATGTTTTACACTTATTTAGTTACACCTTGTATACATTTCAGATTGATTCAGGATAAGAACGTCTTGTCATTTATTATATCTTAATATGCAACATTGGGACTATACCTAATGCTCCTCCCGTGATGTGATGTTCCAAAAAAAAGAAAGATTCCTGTTAATTGAAAATGACAATAATCACTGTTTATGATGGAAAAAAGTAAAGGATCATAAAGAAAAATGTTCTGGAAGAGTATCTTCTCCATTCTCCATGTTCGCACAACGTTCTGAGCTTCTGATGATACAATCTCTGTTGTTTCGTGAACGACGAGATTGGAAAGGGCGGCACATTTTGAGAACGGTCGAAAGTTTCGTGAAACGACAGAAGTTCAACGGAGTCGAAAAATTATAAAAACATTGTATTGCAGCATAATGGCTTCTGGCGTGAAGATGATATTTGCGTGACAGTATCGTTGCCAAAAATTCGAAATCACGTGGGGTTGGGAAAGTTGCCAAAACGGAGACGTATTATTGGTTTGCGCGGTTGTAAGGTTGGTTCATATGCAGTTGAAACCAAATAGATTTACTGATATCGACCAACTCAAGACAATCCTAGGATGCTCGAAATCATCTCGACTCTTCGCTAAGTAAAGACCTAAATGGTTTCTTATTGTTTCGTACGTTTAAAAACTGTGTCAACGTAGCCCGTCTTTGTTCTCGATGGCTTATCTGTACGCTCCGGAAGGCAATTCCCGACAGTGTCCGCAATTAAACTAAGTTCGTGAATTATTATTGGCCGCCAAACCTGCTATCGCGTACGCTCTATGCATATTCGAGTTTTGACTGTGGCTTTATTAGGGCCTGAGCCACAGCTTTATGACTCACCGTGGCCGATGATTCCTGAAATATTCTCATTTCGGCCATAAAAATGCAAACCGTGTAATGATTCTTTACTGCCCCATAAACAGACCTTCGAGCGTGTATAGGTATCTCGTGCTGGGAAAGTTAATTCCAGAAGAGGGGTTCATACTGAGTGATGATTTCTCGTGATATAAGAGATGGAAACGTTTCGAAGTTCCGTATTCAACCGTAAATTATTAATGAACCGTTCGGTTCCTCTTGTCTGAACTATCCTTTGTTGAATAGTCTCATTTCCTAAATGATTATTTTGAATCCCAAAAAATCTACGATAATCAGCGGTTTCTATACATTTTAGATTGCAATAGCGGAATTGAATTGTTCATCTCATAGACAACCTTTTCTAACTGTGCTTCTGACCATTTGATATTATGCTGGTTGTTCTGCAACTCTTTTTTCTATTTTTATATTCTATCATTCACTGTTGGTGTTTGAAGGTTCAATTTTTGTCATCAGATGAATACGCACAGAATGGCTGAATCTGAATATTGTAAATATTTGGAAGCAATTTTCTTCAATCTTACAGACATAGGGGATGGATAGTGTAAGTTGCGATAGCTCCTGTTCCTTGTGAATGTTTTATTTTCTGAGACGTAATATCTGTTTAACAAATTTCCTCGAATATTCGTTCTGTTAAAATCATTTCTTGACGTGTTTCAGTTTTGACTTTTTCTCTCTTCGGTGATTGCTGTTAGTTCAGTTTGAAATTTAAATTTTGTCTTGCAAGCGTTGGTCTTCAGTTACGTAGTGAATTCTTCAGGAAATTGTGAGTTGAGAATTGAATCATGCATGAAATCGACTCAACCATTCATGAATTCTTTCATATTCTCGCAAATTTAAATAACAACATCGTATTAACGAGGAAGCGTGAGGAAATTCAGGAAACCTAATCGATAATTGACGGACGCATCCGTTTTACATCATCCATAAAATTGTTGACCCTAAAAAATCTCCATTCCGATGCGATGAGAGCTCTCCTGCAGGCAACAACCTACCCCCTTGAATAAATATATTTTTTTAAGCCACTATTGCTGGAAAATTGAAAGGCAAGTAAGTACTCGCTGTATTTATTCAACCAGCATCATTCAGAGTTATCAGCTGAGGATTTTGTTGGTTTTGTATGCCTGTAATGAACGATCCGAATCTTTTGTTCCGTATAGGTCGGCGAAAAAACAGAACAAGCGGAGTGCTTTTGTATTTACAGTTCAGTTCTGTCAGGACGGTTTTTTCGACGACCGTTTTTTGATGAACCCTCTTCATACAGAATTATGATTTATGGTTTATTTTCCTGAGAGCACCCCGTGAAAATTGAATCATTCTTGCTGGGGGAAAAAGTCTACTAATCACTACGTGAGAAGCGAATTCAGTTTGTCCCACACTTTTTGGTATATATTTCAAAATGAAGTGGTTTGGGGCGGTTCAAAGTTCTTTCAAATAACAGCGTTCAACAAACTTAGTTCCGTCAGAAAGGGCATATCGCAATCTTAAAATCACGCATTATTTCGCTTATATCCTCTAGGCCACTTAGATCATGAAATTTTTCACCACTAGATACGTCCCCCTTATTGAATCACCCGGTACAATAATAATATTATTTGACAACTCCTATACCCGTATTGGGGTGTCTACATGATGGTGGAACTAGTCCCTATCTCGACCCGTGACCAAAACCTCTCAATCAAAAAGCATATTTTCGAACCGAGAAGTATGCTTTTTTAAATCGCCACGGATGGCGACACCGTCGGCTCTATAATAATGCAAAATGCAACGTTACTAATTGTTAATGAAATACGCCAGTAGTTTGTCTACAAAGTTTTGATTCGACAGTATTTCACGAATCTGTGGGGATAAAAGAACGTAGAATTGAAAAAGAAATGTAACTTTGGCTTTGTTGGAAGCGACTATTTGTTATGCGCAGAAAACGTGAATTATTTATTTCAGAAGCGGCAACCCTGACTTTTAATGCTCGTCAGTTTAGTTGTCAATCAGATAAGGAAATGACAAATTCTCGTGAAAATATTATCTTTTATTGATTCCTGAATATACATACAGTCGGAAAATTGAATAGAAGATGTTTTCAAAATACTAGAAATGTTTTCCCAATGCGAGAATCCATTGTTTCCGAACGGTTTCATTCTATGTGCGTAAGATTAAGAGAAGTTTTGGAACCGGTCTAGTACTTCCCTAGGAACTGCAGCATTATTCGCTTTTTGAACCTTCTCTATGTGAGTAATGAAGAAGTAAATTATTGATCCCAACTCCAAAAACTAACAAATTACCTTCGGAATTCCATAAAGATGACGAGAGACGGTTTCTGCTTGTCCACAAACTATACAAAACTTCATTGTAACTAAAAAAACAACACACAGCAAAAATATACGACTACAATTCAAAAGTAGGTTAATGAACTAGAGAAGTTTGGATTTCCCGCGAGTTGTGACTGACGTGGAAGAAAAAAATGTTACCGAACAGGATTGTGTCGCCACCTCACGACGATTCGATAAGTATCCGTCTAGGATGTGTCCCATGAAATTCCCATCGACACTTTGGGCCCACAAACGATTGAAGAGTGGTTTCACGATTATGTAGACACCTTAACCCGTATCCACTGATATTAAACCAGTGTTTGACATCTGTGATCAAGTGATGCCACCTCGCCTAAATATTTATATCAGAGTAGCTCATAAAAGTCTATAATTTATATCCCGAGACGACGAAATTACCGAGAAGAATAAAGTAGGTAAAGTTTAATTTCCTATCCATAAATATGGAACATTAGCTAACGGCGGCACTTTGCATGCATATTCAAGATTCCCTGCACCTTAATATAAATAGATATTAGCACGAAGTAGCTCGAAGGCGCCATTCAACGTTGTGATTGGGTTTTTTATGAAGAGGTGATACTGGCTTCGCAAAATGGATCCAGCGATGTTGAAGCCATTCGTGCATACACTGGAATTTAATAGTGCAAGCGTTAGAACTGTTGTCACGTTCTTGTTTCAGCAGTTTGTGTGGACCATTTCAAATGATTTGCCCCTTTCTACTTAATCTGCTCGAAATATACCATGTGTTACGAAAACTCCAACTTCAACTTTTCTGAAGAAAGTTTCAAGTATCCTCCATTCTGATATATTCAAATCATAACGCTAATATTCTAATATTCAAACATCATAACCGAATATTATTAGGTAGTTTAGGAACCGTTAGATTTCCTTCAGTCACAGTAGTGAAAATGTATGAGGTTTCTGAATGCTTGCGAAAACTTTCTCTTACTGCCAATCTTGTTGACAGTTCTATGACTAATGACAGTATCACAGTATGAGTAAACATATCTAGAATAGGTAAAAGCTATGTCAGTAAATTGATTCTATGTTCATATTGAGCAAGAGTCTCAATCCAATAGAAACATATTCTGTAAAAATATACTCATGAAGAAACAAATATTCAACTTCGTCGCTGACACGAATAAATGTTCATTTCATGCGATTTTGAAAAACGGCCATACATATTATATTCCCAACTTGTTCGAAATAAGAATGCGAAAAAGAGGGTTTTCTTATGTCTACTGTCAATGGTTTTATGAATAACGATATTCTGACAGTGGGGATATTTCACTTCATCGTGTTCATGGCATGTTGAAGAATTCGAGGAAATTGCCTGAGAGAAAATCCATATTTCTTCTTCCATGGTATAATCGGTGGAAATGGTGGCGTATAACTTTGAAGTTGATATCACTCCAACTTCAATTTCAGAAGTGTTTACTCTTGAATGCACATCAATGGATGATAAGTTTGATATTCTTTGAAATCATGAGCAGATATATATTCGAATTCTATGAGTAACTTCAATATAATTATCCTTGATCTATAGTCTCTCCCATTTTCAATATACTCATGAGATATTTCTCATCTTCACATTCTTCTACACGTGTATCTCAAGAATTAAGCAAACTATGAGAAACTTGTGTGTGTTTCACGAAAAACTAGCTTACATTCATGAAAATTATTACAAATCTCTATATTCAAAAATAAGAGAGCTATTCCACGAGGACACTGGGACAGAATATACAGCTCACTGAATTCAAAAATGTTTTGCGAGTAATTCACAAGTATACATCAACTGGGAATATTATATCTCGTATATCAATCTTAATAAGTAGAAACATGAAGTTCTCACTTTGGAACTATCCAAGTAGACCAGCATCAAAATGACAAATCGTAATGGAAGTAGTTGCTATTTGTCCTCGGGCAACGTTCCTGACTCCAAACTCCCGACTCCGCAACTTTCATTCAACTCCAACTGTCTAACGTATGAAATATTACGTTCCGTGAGTTGAAGCATAAAACGAAAACTTCAAGCCGTAAGACTCGCACGTACTAATGGCTATGAGCATTTCATCTACTTGATTTCGGAAGTTGTATTGTTTAGGGATTAAGAATTCACCTCCTGGACCCTTTCACTTCATTCGAATTGAAAATGAAACAATTTCGAAATGAGACAGGGTATCGATGTATCGGATAGGAATTTAATCTGGAAACAATTTGAGAATTCTTCAATTCGTCTGGATCCCAACACTTTAGAGAGTTAGCATCTTGACAAAGGAAACTTCTATACCAACTTCTGATATGAAGTAGAGAACAAGTTACTGATAATACTCAACAAGGTCTGAAATTGAAGAATATAATTCGATAATGATAGTGACGATTCATTCAAACCACACACAATATTCTGATATTTCTCTTCCCTTCGGTCTCACAACTCTCTCATCAAGATTTCTTTTGCACATCCAGAGATCCCATTAACTACCTTTTGATCAAGACCCCACTGGAGAGACTTGCATTGTGGAATTTCATTGTCGATTTCAGCAAATCTGACTTGGAGGCGAAAACCAGAAATCTTATTACTCGCTATTTCGGATTTGTGAAGCAGGACTTTCCAAGGAAAACTTTGATACAACAAATTGCATCAAGGAAATGGAGAAACTTCAATTGGATTTGGTTAGATTTTAATTTCTTACTTTTGAAATCATGGAAACTGTGTTTTTCGAGATGGTTGTTCTTGAAAACAAGAGTTACCACATTAGTGCCAATCATCCACAACAAAATCAATGTTTTACTTTATTTAATAAACTATCCAATGTTGTTCAGTGGTCATAGATTCCGAATCTACCATTGTTATTATCCTAGGATAAATTTCAGTTCGTCAAATCCTTGATGATAGATAATTTGGGTCCAGAAAATCGTCCATACCGAACCGATCGGAAACCCGACTTAAAGTTGAAGCGGCTTATATACATACTATTGGGAAGTAATCCTTCCTATGGGAACTCTATTAGGTCTGTTAATTTACATTTAGAAATCACTCTCTGAGAGGACGGTTCATTTGGAGAATATAGTTGTCCTAATCTGTCTGATATCCTTTCAACAAGCTTCAATGTGATGCTGAAGCTTTACAGACATTAGAAAATAAGACAAAACATGTAAATGTGAAAATGTTTTATAATCTATCAAATTTTGTTGATACATTGATCTCTAAATGATTCTCGTTACTCTGGAATCGTTAATAATATCTAAGATATAGCGCTTAGTCTCGAAGAAACCCTAACCCATGTACGAAAATTAACTCGGTAGGAATTTGTATGTAAATTCTGCTAATCTCTCAGAGATGGTATGCGTTTGCCTAAAAACCAGCCAACTATGCATTCTCGAGAAAATGTCGGCCTCAGTTAATGACTAATTCAAAATTGATCGCGGTTTTGCTTGAAAACTCGAAAGGAGCAGACTGAATGGGAAAGATTATCAGCCTAGCTATTATTTCTTCACTCGGATTCGATGTTTCATTCACGATTGCATTCTCGATTCCGGAATGAGTTTCAATTCTCCTACAGAAAGCATCAAAAGGAATAAATCAACATTTTCCATGAGTTATTTCCCGCTTTCAGTTACCAATGGCGAGGGTTGTTTGTCTTGGTTTAATTTCCTCGTTTCTGTGCAAAAACCGATCAAATGGAACAGTTGATATGCTCCTACATGGAAAGCTGATTAGTAACAGGTGCTGCGCTCTGGTGTCAGACCCGCATACTAATGGAAAACTACGCCCACAGCTAGTTCGAATTCGCCATCAATTCCAAACCAGAAGTTTTCCTTTTCAATTGAAAAGCAATCTATTTTGAAACTAAAACTGGTTCTCTCGATATCAAAATAATAGCATGTTACCTCAATGAGAATAGTTCTCGTTACAATTCGAATTCTATGATGATCTCCAAATATGTTATACTGACTGTCCATAAACTGTCCTCGTTGATTTTGGTAAACTCATCAATAATGATTCAAAATATCGCATACAAAAATCTTACATCTGAACTTTCGACAGCTTCATCATAATTTACATATGGATCATCATCAGGTTTACTGAAGCAAATTCGATATTCTTTCGATACGTTGTCACTTTCCGCCCTGTTTGCTAAATAGAGTTGATGTTAATGTAACAGATGGGAGTTTTCGTAAATGAGATGACCCAGATCATAAGTTATATCCAACAGAGTAATTTGGCCAACTGGCGCTGAAACTTTGGTTGTAATTATCTATCCAGTTAATAACAGGATTGGCTTTATTTGAAAACTTCCCAAGGTTACAGACTCTGAGAGCGTATAACGTGTAGAGTTGAGACTGTCAGTTACATACTCGGAAGCTTCCTACTAGCACAGATGGAATTTGTGTTTCCCTTACAAAATTGGAAAATGTCCAAGTTTCCAGCAACTATTAAATTTTTCATACAGAAACGAAGACAACTTCGTAAATTCATTATGAGACGATACAAATTTGTCAAATTCGGCATTTTTTTTTGAAGATGCAATCAAGAAATATTCTGGTAAATGGATTATAATCAACTCAATCCATTTATACATGCCCTAAATATAGCATCCACTACAAGTATCACGAAGAAAAAAAAATACTTTCTATTCTATTCATACATTCATTGGACGTAATTTCTCTTGACAAAATGTGCTTCATAATATGTATTTTTTTCTTCTTTGTTATTGTTAACTATGGTGTTATATTATTTAGTTTTGGGTTCAATATCACATACAAGTCATAGTTCATACTGAAGCTTCGTGATTTCTTCTGTTTATTCACTTTTAATATATTTATATGTACTTCAAATATTAAAAACTTTTGATCCTTCGTGAATAAATATTATCATTAATATTATTATTATATCAAAATATTTGTTAACACTCAGGATTTCGAGAATATTCATTGGCAATTCTTTGAATTTTCTGAGAACATTGTAGTTATCGAATTTTTCGAAAAAGCAGATATTCCGACATGTTGATTTATCTATATTTAATCAGAATAAGGTGAAAATACTGGTACCTGGGGCATGAAAAGGTAAGTTTTGACCAGATTAAAAAAAAACTTTCTGTGTATATTAATAAAAAACCAAGGTTTTTCTCTTTCGATTGGTTTGAAAAATTATCGACCCTGATCTAAATGGTGAATTGATCGAAGTACAAATTAAACTGGCACTTGGTGTTTTGTGACACAAAAAACCTCCAGATGATAGCAAACAATAAAATCCCACTCTCTAAACTCATTCAATATCATTCATGGTCAGGGAAATCAAGTCTAAAAAGACACTCATCGACAAGAAATATTTGATCAGCAGTATTTTTGCTTTAGTATCCTATCAGGTTGTTGCATTCATCTATAAAATAGTCCACTCTACTATGAGCACCAAATAGTCATACACCTTGTATGCTCACTCCAAGTTATCCCTATATCTAGTGCTATGCGGTGGCTGAAAGGATTAGATCTGTTTGGGTGCTGATTCGAAATAATTCGAATAAGGTAATTCCTAGCTGTTAGTGCGGAATGTTCCGAAGGGCTGTGTTCGGATTAACGAGCAATTATATTCAGCCCAGCTTCCGATTCAACTCACCCCTATGCCTTCGAAGATAGTTCGGAAAGTTGCCCCGGGGAATGGGGTCGTTCCCGCACGATACGATTGATTTTTTGGGGTGGAGTAATGAAAATGTGTGGTTGAGATTCGTTTTCAGGATGGAATGTTCGTGAGCGTGTGGAGAAGTCCTTGTTAGGAAGCGGAATCCAGAGCACGCATCATCAATGAAAGAGATCTACGGTATAATCATCAACGATTATTGCTCGACCTTCTTCAACTTGTTCAGGGTATCGAGTATCTCATCCAGGATTTCTCCTCGACCAATCAGAAAACATCATTTTAATATGATTACATCCTCATCTAATATTGCCATACAATACAGACATTCATAAATTTTCCTATCGGTATTGCCTTTCATTAATGAGCTCCTCAACTGTTAGGTATAATGTCATGGGGATAAATGGTCAGCATCGGAAATTGGAGTTGTCAGGCGAGATTTGCTCAAACTGGGGCGTATCAATGTTTCCATTTTCATTTTATAACCAATTCACTAAAATTGAGATATGAAGAGTGGACGAAAATCAAACGACTAACCTGGAGTCACATTCAAAAGTGAACGTAATCCCCCATTTCTCGTAAATTGAAAGAATTCTTATGAAAAAACTAAGTGAATGGTGGGTTGATCCTAATTCAAGAGTGATAGTTCAAATTTGTAATCTGACTGATAATGGTCCTGCCTACGGTGACGCAATGATAAAAGTCTATTGAGACTAAATGGACCACCTCACACTGTCATCTAATTCACCTGATTTGGCTAATACATAAGGCAATACAGAGAATATCGTCCCAGAATTCAGTTACTCAGTTATTGTGCTCAATAAGTCTGAAATATTGGACAATTGGACGATGCATAACATTCTCCAATTCACCCGTGCTTATTCTCCATGCATGAAATTTTCTTGATAAATATAGGAAAACAATTCCTTGAAATACTTCAGAAAATGCTATGAAATTATAATGAACATGAATTGATATTCCTCACATCCCACCAACTCGAAATGATGGATGATACGATGAACACCACTGGCTGCTCCTACAAGAATACACTCTATATTCAAATTGAAAACGTCTTTCTCATTGAAAAACACATCGTACACGAAGTTCATATAATGGCGCCGTAACAATTTCCTTGAAGCCGTTGATAGTGGGTAATATGAGTTGAATGATAAGCTCCTTAATTTCCGACCAACTCCGAGGAACTTTTGTTGGGGAAAAAACTTTGCTGAAAGGTTGCCACAAATTCAACCATAGACGGCGGTAAAAACAAAACAAAAAGTATTTTGCGTCAAGATTTTTTATATAAATAATATGATCTGTTTACCTCTTTACACTTTATGTTTCCCTCTCTGTAACGTGTGAATGATCTACCAATTTTGATCTTCTCAATTTCACAGCCGACCCGAATGTTTTCAAAAAAAGTAGGGGGTTAGTCGAAAAGATGGTATTTTTTGTCAAGAGAACAATTACCTACCCAATACACTATAATATTTTTGTTCATTCACGAACTGTTGTTTTTCAGACGTGACAGTGGAGTAAAAAATGTTCTTTGTGAACTGACCGATGGATTTTTTTTTTCGTTTCGACGTAATACTTACCAACTTCAGTAAATTAGTTATAAAGATTAATCAAAGTCTTCGAAAATGAAATATTTACAGACTCTCTCGTTCAATTCAAGAAGAAAAAGTTGTTGGTATTTGGCCAAAAGAGGAGGCTTTTTTATCTAACAGAGTAACCTATTTGAGGGTGATTTATCCGTTGAATTCGGCAGTCACAGTATATTCTCTGTGATGTCAAAACTTCAAACGCGTTTTTTTGTTGTGACTACGAATTCCGAGTCGAATTTCCAAAGGGCGTCCCTTCATAGTCTCCACCGCTGTTTTTCTATAATCAACTAACGAGATGGCGCTGCTGTTCTCGGCCCTCACGTCTCTGCCAACCCAATTAATAGCCGACTCGTTAGCGGTTCAGGTCGAACCAGCTGATGAATTTGCTAATCAGGAACAATTTCAATTTATATTGTTGGCAACTCTGACGGCAGAGGGAGAGGAAGAGTTGGTGCTAACCGAATTCCAGGCCTTGATGCACGTTGCCCCTAAACGACACTAGTATGCCTGATGTAAGGGACTGCTCTAAGGATTCGAATGGGAATGTGTTTCGCTAATTGGAATCATCAGGTTTGATCTCTGAGGATTTAGGAAGTGGTTCGTGGTCTTCTGTGAGCTATAGGCTCAGCTCCTCAACGCTGTTTCATCCTCACAGCTCAGTATTGTTTATATGGTAAACGTGCGACGAAAATGTAAAGGGTTATCTTTTGGACTTCTCTGAAAATATTTTGTGAAATAATTACAATAGAAAATCTTAATAAATAAAGAAATGCCAACCAATTATGAAACTCGAAGCCATCGATATGTTCCAATGAATATAAATAGATGGACAAAATTCTTAAAACAAAAATTATCGATATAACTTATATCGTAATAGGTATCGATAACGTAGATTTAATGAAATGTGTCTAACCCTGACTGAATATCTAATATAGTAGCAGTAGACAATGTTTGGAATGTTAAATTTCTGAATAAACACACTGTATACAGGTTACATGGTTTGAAGTCTCCGAAGGTGGTTTCAACACGTTCTTATTTCATCTGTTTTCTGATGAAAGCGTGGAAATTGAATGAGACAAAACGAGATGATGTCGTGACGCGAAGCTTTTGTCGAGAAACATAAACTCTTCACTTTGACGAATTTCCCTGGAAAGCATTGCAGAGTTCTCGAGTTTAAGAGGTTAACTCCATCCCCCAGGATTTAAAAAAATGAACGTTAAATAAAGGCAACCTTTGTGTTTTCGTAACCCCGAGCGTCTCGTCCCAAAGAAAACGGTATCAGATATCACAGTCCGTTTCCCTATCGTGTTTGCTGGATATTAATCGCGAAGGACTCGCAAGGAATGTCGGTTGTTATTCAGTTCCTCGCTTTCATGTTGATTGTATCAGACGCTCCTGAAAGGCGATGAAAGCCAATTAAATTATGCATGCTGATTTGCGTCAGATGATAGATAAGCAAAAGAAACAACGAGTCCCAAACGGCCCAATTTTTTTATTCTTCCAGTCAAATCTCACAAGAGACTGAGTAATCATTGTATAGAAATCGGTGATGAAAATAAATGAATGGATTCAACAGTTGCATCAACAAATCAACTCATTAGAACATGTTATCTGAGAAGTTAATTCGATTCACGAAGTATAGAAGCGAATGCTTGAAGAATAGAGAAAAAGGTAAAGACACTTCGCGGGATATTTCCATACCTGTCTCAATCAATTTCCACGCAGTACGGTTTATTGGAACCGAACTCATCGAACTGTCAGTTTATTTCCCATATTCTCTGAGAGAATGTATTTCTAGACGCACATTTCCAGAACAATCATGAAATATATGGATGCCTCTCTTCCAGCGTCTGCCTTCGAAAATACAACAAAACTCCATTATCTCCTGGCATTCGGCAAATTCCATTCCGATGCGGCACTAAATTTCTCCGTTATTCTGAATTGGAAATTTGCACCGTCCAAAAATGCATTAGCGATAATTTAGAGCTTTGCCCAAAATCTGTGACTCTTCGATCTATGGCCCATCCTATTCGGACTCTTTATTCGGAGCATAACTCAGATGAGATGGAAATTCGTTTTTCCTATCTTCGCCAAACTTTTAATGGAATTAAAATGCTAATTTTATTGTCGAGCAGCTCGATATTAATTTTGCAGTTGAGATTAGGTTAGGAGCTGTTAGCGCTGCGGAATGGGGTAGCTGGATTTTGGATTTTGAGAAGGTCAGTTGAGAGTCAATTGATGCTTTATAGTAAGATAATCCCGCTGAAAATTTTTCTCTCAATATCAGAATGGCTATCAAATACATTAATCAATGTGTTTGATATGGACACTGACACTGGTACTGAAGTGTCTTCAGCTGAAATATTTTCAAAACTTGTGAGATTGAAAGTCATTATAAAAAAATGCAAAAATATATGATGTCAATTAGTTACAGTTTCAATGATTCATTTGAATTTGATTTTTTCTCTCAATTGTATATTCTATATTTTTCCATAATCACAATGGTCGTTATTCCCTTCAATATTTATTTTTACTTTGTTTTCATTGTAATAGTATCGATTTGAACACAAGACAAGTCATGTATCTGAAATCCGTGAGACCAATCCTGTTACGTTGCCATATCATTTCAGTGTTTCCCAAAGAAAATGTGTAGACCAAAGAGAAATGGAACGAGACGATGTAAGACAAAATGTATCATCCAGGCATGAAGTATAATAGTAGTAAGAGTATAGTTCTGACATATTATGATGTAACGAGTAACGAATCAAATTTTTTCAAGTAATGTTCTTGCAGTACCTATCTATATCATGTCCCAAAGTACCTTTTTTACATCAATATCGAGTTTGTTGAATATTTGAACAACTGTATTGTTTTAGTTTTGTACTTTATCTGATTATGACATCGTTTGCACGACCATTCTGAATATTACTGTTTCTTCATCTTCATCAAATCGCGATAAATGAAATTTCATGTTTGAATTTGTGATAGAGACGTACCTATGAATTTTCTCATATTGCCATTTACATCAAACCAAATTAAACTGCTTGATATTCCAATTCAAGGATGATATCATCCCCGTTAAGTATGTCGAGTTCCCGAATAACTATGGACTAATTACCTTTTTCTGTAATAAACGTATATTGAAATAATAAAATTTCCTTGCCACTCATTATTTCATGATACGATTCAGGTGCATTTATCTGCAAACATTAATTTGCAGTCGATTCAATTCAACGAATCAATCAAAAATAATGTTTCATTCAAACGTTGATAACATTATATGTCGAATTCTATTCATTCCAATTATATTACATAATCAAAATATGAAAATATATCATATTTTGGAATGAAAACAATTGGAATATCAGAAATAGAATTGCAATGGTATGAATGTTTTTAAATTTTTTGTATGAAACAATAATATCATACGGATTTGTCCATAGAAATTTTTGAAGTTTCACTGATATGGCTGCCATGATAACTGTGAACTCAACCTATTTGAGATCTGAATCAGATTCTCCTCTTATCTTCCTGGTATCCCTTCTACGACTGCCTTGAGCTAACAATAGAGCGTATCCGAATTAAATTCATAAAACTTTTAGTGTCCAAAATGGATGAAACCTATCCGGAGAAAAGGATGATTACTGATGAGACAGTTTACAATATTCCACTGTTGAATCACATGAAGATTATATAAATAAAATAATAAAATTATATACAATCTTACATGATTACATTGTAATGTATACCTTCAAAACTCTTTCATTTGGATCACCCATCTTATCTTCAGCACCCACAACAAGATTATAATCATAATTACTGTTATCAGCTGTCAGCTGTCAGCTCTGTTTAGTTCAGATTGGTCGTGAAAGCGAAGAATGTACCTCTCTTTCAAAAGCAAAAAGACCAATCAATTTGAAAGAACAAAATGTTCTATCAATTATGCATCTCGAATTTCAACGGTGGACAAAACAACTGAACCTCTTAATTTCCTGTGCTCTATTTTATGTTACTGCCTTTTCTTTCAATTTCCATGCTTTCAGCACATGCATTCGAACAATGAATGAATGTAGTTGAGTATATTCATAAACTGCAATATTGGGAAGTCTCTCAGTTCACCTCGATGAAGTTTTGAAGCAGCCGTGCGAAATATTCTTTAGAAATCATTTAACCGTGAGTTCTGAACGAATACCCCCGTCTCGAGATACAAAAGCCATTCCAGTTATTAAAATTCAGTTCTCAAACTTTATTTTACTTCCAGATCAGTTCACTGGCACACTAGACCCGATTCCAGAAACATTAAGAAGGAAGATTTGATTTTATGTTGCCAGATTTGCTAGCGAACAAATGTCGCAGATAAGGAACAGCTCTATTTTGGAGATTCATACACTGGAGGAGACCTGAACTTGGTATAAACTAGCCCATTTTTTGTCATTTCACCTCCTCGAAGTGAGCACTTGTCTTGCTAAACACGTCTTCGTTATTTGAAAAACTCGAAGTTACGTCATTATTTCTGAAAACCCATCTTATTTATCCGTTACAACTTGGCACGAAGTTCACGAATTTTCAGCACAATTTCTACGTGACTATTTTCCTTTCATAACGTGAAGAATATTCATATATACAAGGTTTTGTTTTTTAGAAATTCGCGAAGCCAATTTTGATCATTCATTTTGATGTTGTCGATATGCAACAAATTAGAATATGTAGCAATACCTTTCTTCCATCATACAATGGCGGTCCTCAAAGATTGATTTCGGGTCCATCATTACTACCAAAATATTGAAATTGACTCATAGCAGTATCTTCTACTGAAAATGTGCAACAGTCATTAGTTTCTTTCTTCAGCAGAGGGGTTTCAAGTGAACATATTTTATGAACCTATAACTATAACTAATCTAATTTAACCTAACCTAACCATGATATTTCCAAGTTGCAAATGGGATAACTAGAAAATCGGAATTTTTGTGGCAATACATAATCCGAAAGATGTATACAAGGAATATTCGTCTTTTACACCCTGTAGACGTGCTGAATCGATGAAATCGAAGAAGTTTTGCGTGCCGAAGCAAAAGTTTCCACAGTAAGTAAAATTACGGAATCGTTGGAGGCCATCATTACCAATTCATGCAGAGTCTCGAGAACTTCACAGGAAAGTGCTGAGCAGAAACGAAAAAATAGGCGTACGTCTTCGAACATAGACGTGCAAAAACAAACAATTTTTCCATATTCACGCAAGAGAATGACGTATCTAGAACAATGAAACTACGACTTGATTGAAGGCTATTATAAGGATCTCCGTTATAGTTATTCTCGATTGTTACCTAAACATGAATTGACCAGGAGTCTGTATTATATTGAGACATGTATCTAGAACAGATGATCGTTATTCTAATTATGGAATTCACTTTATTATCATTGAAGAGAACCAACATTCCGTGAGTGCAATATCTAAACAATTCCCAATCATTCGTAGAATTGACGATTGAGTTCTCAATACATTTCCTTCACCATTCTACACGATTCGATTTTGCTTATCTCACGTGATGTCTTGTTCCTATCGAATTCCACTTCGAATCTGAAGCAACCATACTGTGTGTGTAATCATAGACGTCACATCCAGATCTAATACCATCTAGGAAAATGAGAACACCACAAGGCAAAATGTGATGTATACAACAGTTAGCACCCCATAATCCCTGGTATTCTCATCCACACAGATAAGAGCTACGATAATCGTCAGTTTAGGATGTCCCAGCGGTAGGACTATCTCCTTGTCTGTTCGACGCGCGAAATTCTGACATATGAATCCCAATGGAGTGTACGGGCAATGTCTCCAAAGACTTGTCCCCCAACCTCCATGTTGGTCGTATGTCGATGTAGCGGAATATAATCTTCGCGAATGACGTTCGATTTGGATGTGAACCTCTAAAACGCTCACGACCGTTACTACAGGGGTGTTTTCAGTGAACAATCATGGATTAGTCAGAGATTTATTTCTGCTTGTCAAAGATTTCACGCTAGAATGCTGAAAGATTCAAATTCGATAGAGACATCTCAACTCTATCATACTCATTTTCATTCCACACCACGGTTGATATGCTTCTAGGTTGAAATCAATTATCAATCAATGACTGACAACAATTGAAATAAACTGAGCATGTTTCAAGAAATCTATGAATTCTTCTAGTTGTAAACGAGTTTAAAATGCACTGGAACGTCTATCTGATCGTTATCTAAGGAAAATATCCAACAGTGCTTGGATCAACAAGCATAAATAGATTTGTAATTTGTTATTTGTAATACATTTACCATTAGCATTACAGAGAATTATTACAGTGCGTTTAATTCTTTCTATAAGAATATGCAGGAGGTTAATAAACATAGATAAATAGAAAAGAGAGCCGTAAATTAAGCAGGCCAAAGAGTTTATCAAAGAACAGGGCAGCGTAGTCTGAACAAACATATAAACAACAAACTTACAGACACAATCAATTGTAGGTTCTGTCAAGAAGACGAAGAAAATTCGCAACCTTTCCGGTACATGGATGACTTAAGGTCAGACCTATAGATTATAGTTACAGAGATAGGTACACAGGCACCATTCTAATCTAATCTTATCTGTTCGTTATAAGAGTCAGTGATGCTCCCTACACAAGTTTCCACAATCCGGACGTCAGAAACAATCACGTATTTCCCAGTCAACCAGTTTTGGTTGCAGGGAAGTTGTAGGGAGTTAACATCGTGGAAATGCGACTTCACAATGTTGCTATAAAAAACTGCAACCAGTACTTACTGGGGAGTGCTTAATGTCCGCAACATTGTATATCACTGGTAATTACCTAATACATCACAATGTGGATGTGTGGAAGGTACCATGAATAGCAACATTGCGACTTCGCATTTTAGCACTTATTGGAAAGATTATTGAACCAAATGAGCTTTCACATTACATCTTCCGTTGAAGTTATATTCATATGTAATTTGGTAATTACCATCGTGGCACTAAATTTGCTCTCTATAAGCGTCTTCTAATTTAATTGAAATAATGTTAATTCTGAAACACCCATGGAATTAGTACATACCTGGAAAGCAGAATAAATATATCTCAGCTGCCTTATATTTCAACCATTTTATAATGCCTAAGAAATGTGCATAGGTTAAGTCTATGAGATTTATATACAGGGTGGTACACCAGTAGGTATAATCAGGACCAGCAATAAAACACATCATATGCCTGCTCTTCATATTGAATCTATTTTTCATTCTTAAGGGGAAATAATTAAACAACTATTATGAAATACTGATCTGTATATTTTGAATATAACATAGGGTGAGTCAAGCTGTACGCATTTCTAGCCAGGCATATGGCTGAACAGAATCATCAGATATATATTAGTCCAATGCATTCAGCTTGACTCACCCGAAATACTTTATAAAAACTTCAACTCACATTGTAATATCATAGAATATAAAAACAAAAACATTATTTTCGAAACATAATGAAATAAAAATAGTATTATTTACAAAACAAAAATAGTATGCTGTACAGACATAATAAAATCAAAGGAAACAACAAAAACATTGATTGTTACCATATCAGATTATTATACTATGATGATCCAAATAATCGATTGCCACTGTCAACTGAAAATAATATTAATAGAAATTATTTTGTTTTTTTTTATAGTTTAATACTGTTCCTGAACACGTTAGGTACACCTATGTTGATGTTATCATGTTTTATTTCTAATCAAATTATTGAAAAATTCTATATTCAGCTTTTATTGTAGAGAAAGATGTTTCTGAGTATTGAAAACAGTGTATACATGTTTGACATCATAGAATATCATTCAATATTCTGATACTAAATTCCGATAATGATACGACAAAACGGTTGAGGAGTCCATCTTGTTAAAAAGCATTGCTTTTCAATGGGCATCACCTTCCCAATTGCACAATTATGAGCATCTTTTTGCCATTGGAAATGTATACTTACCGCATGCACCTAGAGCTGTCTTATATTCTTCTTAACAAACTTCTCAAAATACTGCACACAAAACCAACAATTCAACCAACCATTAAATACGCACCACACAGATCATAATATATTATTTTCATCTTCCCTTTGTTCCTTGACTTTCATTCGTGTGCACGTGTTGTTGCTATGCCCTGCGCAAGCGCCAATTCTATGTTCGAAATATATGAACAGGGATAAGTCGCAAAGTAATAGCAATGTGCACTTCATCTGAATCTCTCGATTAAATGTTCCACTCAATCATTAGGAAAGTTAACATGGGGACTTCGCAACGATAACAATATGTGGATGTTGATATCCACAAAGTGAAGTCCCATGTAAAACCCAGAGAGGTTTCCAAGATGATCTTCAATGTGATATTATTTGGTATTCCCTGCGACTTACTGTTACTTTTTTGGTTGACTGGGTTCTAGTTTATCTCCAATCATGACATTCGAATATATTGTGACGTCGTTTCAACAAAAGTGTTATTGATTCTCTTCCATTGTTTCAGGTGGAAGCGATGCAGTCACTGCCACCTTTGATTTGTTCGATTCCTCCAGTGGACCGGATCTGACGTTGTCTCCTCAAACCTTCACTAATTCTGCGGAGGCCTTTATCAATGACAATTCGAACAGTCTTGGGGTTTCTACGGAAAGTGACACAGGTGGGTTGGAAAGTCGAAAAGGAATTTGTTCAGAGTGTGTGATCAATCTTAGCTAGAGTCTTGAGGACAAGGAATAAACACAAAGAAAGGAGACGAAACCTGGTGGCAAGAGTAAGAAGACGATTATACCTTGTAGGCAAAGCGATTAAACCTCCAATGACATTTCTATGTAACAATCTAAAAGCCTACGTCGTTCTCAGAAACACATGAACTTCCTGTATATATAGATAATTAGCCTGGAAACGAGTTCATCGGAGAATCTCTTTCCGTAATCAAACTCGCTGATATATACCCACTCCTAATTGACAGCAATTTTTGACGCCTCTGCTTGGACATTCGCATCGTTATTCTGGCCAGGAAGTGACATGGCTGCCATTTTATTTCCGTTCGACCAGAGTCGTTAGTGTTGATGCTGCCTCGAATCCAAGATCTCAGACGCATTCAATTGAACGACGTATTCACTCATCTCTCCCTGAAAGCGACTTTTTGGATCACGTATGGATGATTTGTGAAAGTGTTGCGAACGGAACGGACGTTCATTTCCGATCAAATCGACAGCAAAAATCAGTTACGGATATCAGAATTTTATCCTACTGATTTGATATTTCCAATACCGAATTGTTATTTTTAACTATTGACCAAATACGTTCTGCACAAAACTCGCGAATCATTCTTTCTCAACTGAAATGACTATGAACGATCTCGAATGATTCGAAAATCATTTCACTTCCGTAATTGCTCGAAAGGATCCCGCACGGTTCTTATGGAAAATGGGTCCCAGTCGAATTGGCTGAAAATTTAGTATAATGTAAGATCTAATATACAGATTTTGAGATACAGGGTGTTAAACATGCAGAGATAGGGTTGTTACTCACCTTTAGTAAATCAATAATGTGGTGATTTTTCTGTTACAAAAAGTTGAAGATGATAATTACAATCTCGATATTGTCGACACGTGTTGTAATAAGAAGTTGAAAGAATCCGTATACAGGGTTATTAATAATTACATATTTTTTATTAAATTCTTTGAACAAACTCAGTCAAATGCAAAAGCTCGTGTACTTGCAGAATAAGTGAAAAACATCTGATTTCTTTATTGGGTGATTTGAGGTTACTATTATACGGGGTCTTCCACTTTTTTAGTTGTGGTAATTTATTCCTCGGCCTCCTATGGCTCGGCCTATCACCTAACCGAATTATATGATCCGTACAAGATGCAACAAATAGACAAGAGCCACAAAATATTGATCATATTATAATTAGTTTTTTACTTCTATGTTTAATCTTTCCTGAAAAAAATCAAATTAATACAACTGAAAAAGTGGAAGACTCCGTATAATAGTAACCTCAAATCTCCCATTATTGAAATCAGATGTTTTTCACTTATTCTGCAAGTCTTTTTTGTTTGACTGAGTTTGTTCAAAGAATTAAATAAAGATTATGTAATCATTAACTTCTTATTACAACTCGTGTATATTGAGATTGTAATCATTATCTACATGTTTGACACCCTGTTTCTCAAAAACTGTACATTAGACCTTGTTCTGCCCATTCGATCAGGACTTAATAAACTACATTATACTAAATTTTCAGCCAATTCGACTGGGACCCATTTTCCATAAGAACCGTGCGGGGTCCTTTGTCGAAGTTTATCTTGGTTGTATTAGATATGCTTCTTGTCACAACTGGAGATTTTTAATCATTTTATTGTTTTTTTATGAATTCTTTGACGTCAATGACTACAGAGAATTTCGAGTTTTCGGACAATTTTCCTAGTTCAACTCACCAAGTTACCAAATTTGACTCAACTTTTCTATGATTTTTATCATTATCAAGAATCAAATCATAAAACCAATATACAGAGAAAAAGGATATAGTCCTTGGTTACACTTCGTAAAAATATATATTCTGTCTGTTATTTCGGGTTCATTTCGAATTCATCTGATGAAAATATTATTTTTAATGGATAATTCGAAAACAATCATGAATTGGATATAACTTCATATTTTGTCACTCATGAATGCTCACTTTCACGCAAGAATATCCCCAAATGGTATATCCAGCATCGAAGCTTTTAATCGTATCGTTTATTCACGCTTTTATACCTGGATTCAGTGTTGAAGTGAAAATCATCCACAATTTCAACAAGCATATCAATAGTCTATTCATGATTTGAAAATATAATTTAGCCGTATATCCGAGAACGATTCGATAGGTTTCATCATTCTTGCTATACCTACACTTAATTAATTGAATAATTTTTTCAAATTGATATCATTTGGGATAGTATGCCACTTCAAATCAAGAAATTGTATATAAAAAATGTCACTAGAGTTTTTTTCTTCATCCACTTGGTATATGATGTGTAATACTGCTTGAAGTCCTTTGAAAAATCCGTAAGAAAGCTGCCGAACGAGAACTGAATAAAAATAACGAGACACAACTGTTGGGAAATACAACATTTCAGCTCGAGCAGCAAATCAATTTAGCAAAGTAAGACATTCTTTATCGACGGGCGGGACAGAACTTTTGTCAGTTTATTTTTATTGGAATGACAAGGCGAAGCTAACTATCCAACTATCCGACATCGCCTGTATCGACAGATTTTATAGAAAAGTTTCGCAACTTTTACGGTAACTATAAAAAAACTACGTTGGAATTGGAGTCTAAGAAGATAAACGTTGATTTGAAAAAATCCTGTTCTTTTGCATGTCTTTGTCTAGAATTGACACAATGTCAAAAGAGATTGGATATTGGATTCTGAATGAATGTGGTACTATGAATGAATTAAGTACTATGTAATGGAATATATGCCACTGTAATAACAAAACCACTCATTGTGTCCACGATATATACACTCGGTTTCGTTCGAAAAAAGCATGAACAATTAATTTCCAAATATTCGCTGCATATATTCATAATTTCATGAAAGCTGAAATACCGGAAAACGAAGGTTGTTTTGTTATGGAATTATTGATCAAGTGGAATTCGTATTTCATATTTATTAACGTTGAAAATGCGGAAGTACTAATCAAAATGTTTTTATTTGTTTGTACACTATACAGAGTTATTCAAGTTAATTGTTTATCATCGACTTCCATGATTTCGAAGCTACGACATATACAAGAGTATATCATATCGTGGGCTCAATGCTATAGTGGCTAACTCTGAATCCGTAGTTTTGAGATAATCAAGTGAAACAGTGAAACGCCCGGTTGACTTCACATTGGGATCTGCATAGTGTTTGTTTAGCTATGTTGATGATTCCATCAGTTCTCTAAAACCCTTACCAACGGTTACCAATGGTTTTTTATGAAAATTATATCACCTAATTACGGGAAAACAGTACAGCCACTTTTAGCACTGAGCCCACGATATTCTCTGCTATACAATTCTCATTATAGGTTTCGAAAAATTCATTTATTGCTTTCGTTGGTCTCAGACTGTATATGTTTTTTCACTCAAAGATAATTTCCTGCTCACTAAATTACATTTTTTATGCATAAAAATTGTCATTTTCCAGAATTATAGAATGTTATATGTATTCTATAGCTACCTCAAGCTAACCTAGCTGAAAAATAGCGATTCACCCGAGATCGCAATTTCAAAATTCCACGACGAACACTCAATTTAGATAACCCTGTATAGAGTCCTCATATAATCCAACCCACAACGAACTATATTGGAAAGCACGAGCAATATTTTCAACAAAAAATTCCTATTCCACAACCGATATTATTCTTTATCGAAAAATAACATACGAGCGGAAAATTCATTTGAAATATGTACTCTGTTGTTGTTTTTTTTTATTTTTTTTTTTTTTTCAAGAGGATGTAGAAGCAATATATATAGTTCGAGTAGCCCAAATATCATATCATATAAATCAATATTTCACCTCGTCAGTCGAAGAATGAGAGATTTATGTTGTTTACTCTTCATTCCCTATATTCTTCGTTTCTATCGTTTCACAACTTTCATACTGTGGAATTTTCTTCATAATTCAATATTGTTCTCATATATTTTGGCTCACATATATACTCAAATCTTGTAGTTTCATTATTCTCATTGTATAATTTCGTCGCAATTTCTATTTTGAGCATTTCATGGTGCATTATTTCCATCCAGAACTATTTCCAATTCGATCGGTTGCGAATTATTATTGAAAATCCAATAACACCAAAACCATAACGGATACATAAATGCTTCAAAAGGAACAGTCAATATTCCATTCGATAATGGTTCCATATACGTCCTATTCAGAAGAGAATATTCAGTCAGAAATGATTCTCATTATATTGGAAAGCAAACAGAGACAATGACTAACAATGTTCGATCCATCGTTCAAAGCTCTTTTATTTTCCTCTCATTATATTTTATAAACATGCAAATGCAAACGATGATATACTCAAAATGTATTCGATACTCGATGATCTGTATCTTGACATGAGAGGACTGACCTATTCGCGAATATGAAATGTTCTATCGAGAATGAATATCAGAATGAAAAATAATTTTCTAAAAATCAACTAAATATAGAATCCATTGAAAGCAATGGTTATATGGCGTCCATTAAATACAATTGTTACAGATAGCAGAAAAACGAAACATCTTATGGCAAATATCTTGTATAGAATAATGTCTTCATAATGGAATTCGCTAGACATATATCATTTCTTTACGATCTGTTAGTGGTTGTCCAACTATCTCTGACAAATTGTCTTCTCATCTGTGCTTTTCCAACAAATCGACCGTTACAGATGATTTTCGATCATCTCACAAAAGTTTCTTTCTGAACATTATTTATGCTATTTGTTGTGATGGTTGTAGAGATGTCATTCATTTCCCTAAGTTGTGCCTGCTATTTTTGATCAATATGAGTTCATAATTGACATTATCTTCCATCATGAATGGTTCATCTATTAACCTTCGTAATTTATTTATATGTCAATCATTTGCAGAACGAAATCCACATCAAACATATTTTTCATGACATGTTTCATTGGAGATTCCGAATTTCATTTCCAGTGACGTCGATGATTTTGTATTTGTTGCTATTGTTGCTGACAATTGGAAATGGATCAGAATTATTCAATATTAGGTATTGCGGTAAAACTTGAAATTGTATAATGAATATAATATTGAATTTCAGTAACGGTCTATCAGTTTGGAATCCACGAGTTTGAGCATTGATTATTTGCATGAGAATACACAGGATTGTTAAACAAACTCTTCAGGGATCTACCAAGAATGGCATCGTGAATCAAAACAAAAATTTCTATGAAGAAATTGAACTCAAATCTTTTGCATCTTATTTGACAAAAATTCATATGATTCATATAAATTCTAGGAGATTGAGGTCCAATCAAGACAAATGTTTCGTCTAATACATCTCATCACAATATTGTTAGTTCCATCATTCCTCGCTACGTATCATCTTTTCTGAATGTCTTGAATGTTGTGTTCCTCTATCAAACAGAAAGGAGATTCAATTAACTAATTTATTACGTTGCATTATTCGTTTTCCTCATTACTGTTATAGGTTTCTGCCGAGATATATGTATATTCCGTACAAAACTGCATCCAGAAAATCATTTTGCCATCGATGTGAAATGTTGCAATCAAAATTGGTTCCCGATTAGTCTCAGTTAATTGAAACTTCAATTCCACACTTTTGTTATTGAAAAATCATCAAGACTGTCACCGCTATTTCCATAAATGAACACCCTATAGCAGAATGTAGTCAATACGACGACATACCTGACGGAGTTCAGCAATAAAACATCCCGCTACTGGGATTCCTCGTTCCTTGGAGACTTCTTATTGATATTGACAAATGCCGTTGCCATAGGAACGGACAACAGGCCGCCGAAGTTAGCACAAATAAGTTATTTCCACAGGGAGTTGTCTCGTAGCTCAATTTTTATCCCTCCTCTCATCACCTTGACAACCTGATGAGTGCATCGAAGGCTTGTTAAGAGGGAGTTACTCTTGCGAATGGAAAGTTTTCTTTGTCGTCTTCTAAATAATTTAGGATAGCGGATGCTTTCGTGATATCGGAAAAACTTGGTTATTTCCAACGGAAGAGTGTACTCGCGAAATGGGATGGTTAATTCAGGACCAGGAAACGAAGTTAATAGAAATTCCATTTCTATAAGGAATTTTCGATTCCCAGAAATATGAAAAATTTTATGACGATTGGTGATATAGAAAGGGTTCATTACGTAACTCATTTTTCTGAAGTTTTGAATATTCGAATCAATGTTTGTATTCACATCGAAAATCGATAGCACGCTGATTCAATCGAATCACTGAACGCACGATAAAAATTCCGAATTTTGGTTATGAAACGTTGCATGAGTAGTCAGGACAGACAATTGCGAGTAAAATGAACTAGACTATCATCCGTCAAAAGTCTATGGAATAACAATATGTCTAACGAAATCATGGAAAATTTAGTGCTAATTGATAGAAATTTTTGAACGAAAAATGTCCGTATTTGTATTCGTAGTTTCATTATTTATGCATGAAAAATTGGTTCTAGAACGAATAGAGTCATTTTCCAACTCATATAATATATCATATTGAAGGAATAATCAAACATTCAAAATTTTTGCTGTTTGCAGATGATCTCAAAATCTTTGAGAGTGTCATCAACGAACAATGCTGTGAGAATCTGCAAAGTGACCTTATCTCAATTGTCAAATGGTGCTCTGAAAATTACATGGAGCTGAATGTAAACAAATGCAATGCTATGTCTTTTTATCGACCACTTGAGCATATTGAATTTGGTTATAATATTGACGGTGAACCACTCACAAGAGCAAACATTGTTCCGGACCTTTCAATTTTCACTTCGAGCAGGTTATCAATACGGCGACAAAAATGCTGGGCTTTGTGTGCAACACCACAAGAGAATGCAATAATGTTAATTCCATAACAACTCTTTATTGTTCTTTGGTCAGATCAATATTAGAGTATTGCTCATGTGTGTGGTCGCCAACATATGGAATCCATATAAATAATATACAAAAATCTCTGAACAAATTCTTGAGATATTATGCACATAAATTGAATATCCCTTCAATTGAAAACTCACTGAGAGAAGTTCGTACTACAGCAGAAATAGTGAAACTGAGCACTCGTAGAATTTATGCAGACATTAGATTTCTACATAAGATTTTGAACTGTCATGTTGACTGTCCACATCTCTTGTCTTTGATTGGCCTACATGTTCCAGCCAGAGTAACTCGGAGCACTCAGACGTTTGCGATTGATTTCCACAGATGCAATTATGGAAAGCATTCGCCATTTTCCAGAATTGTATCGAATGCTAATGAAGTTCAAGTCGATCTGTTCAATATTTCTGAAAGCAACTTGAAACAAAGTTTGCCATCACTTCTAAAAAACAACAGTACATAGATGTGCACATGTATATATATATTCTATCGCATTATACTCATTCATAGTTTTTAGGTTAAATCTTAATTATAAGGATTCATACACCTCTGTAAAAACATGTTGTAAGTTGGGTGCTGCCCGTTAATAAATAAATAAATAAATAAATAATACTCATCGAAGATGGAAAAACGAAATTAAGGGGTTGCGCATTGTAAGGTTTGTACTTATTTCGATAAAGAATGACATTCTAAATCACTTGTTATAATTTCCAAAACAATTGTGAAGAAATTAGTTTGAAATTCGTATTTTGCATTCTTATTGTTGATTTCTAGATAGGAGAATATAAATTGGAGTGAAAATTACTTTTGATAATAGAAGCGTTTCAGAGGTGATATTCAATTCCACTATATATCTTAGAAATAATGAGTTTATATACTATACAACCCCATTGTTGGTGATATCAACAAAAAATATTTCATTCCATTTTACACGACTCCAATTAGTGATTTCCGTGAAACCATTTTAATTGAAATATTTTGTAATGATGGACATTTAATACTTGGCAATTAAATTCGTGGCCAAATTGATTCATTATGTGGAATTCAAAAATCGATGCAACTCTACCCAATTAACTTTAATACTCGATTCATGCACTTCCATCTCGTAAGCGGCGATTGAACTTTCGAATGCATGCACGGAAAATTAAAAATTCGAATATAATATCGGCCTCACATTTATAAAACAGGATAACAAAATCAGTCTTTGTTCCTACTGCATGAAATGTTTCTTGTCACATAATTAGGTCAATCTACCCATAGTTCAGGCTCCCTGTATAGTCTTCATTCAATGTGCATGTCCACAAGCCTTGCAAAATTAAATAGAATATTTAATTTCAGACATCGCAACGATATGCAGAGAGCGACTAAAACTAAATTCTCAAACTTCTCATGAAAGTTATATCAACTACAATTAGAATAAATTTGAGTGTATCTCCTAGAATTATGCTGCTATGTTCAAGTCTACAGTGATATGTTTAGATGTACCAAATCTATTTATCTTTGTTTCATGAAATCATAATTGTTTTCTTAAACTCTCCAACTATTTTTCCTCCAATTTCTCGGAATATGAGAGATGTACATAATTTTATAATTCACCCTTGCAAGAACATCGGGTTCATTCTCATTATATTTTATGTGACTTTCCATTCATATAGCTCATTTTTGTTACAGTTTCAACAACAACTGCAGATGACAAGAAGCCTGGAAGTACATCTGAATTAGTAAAAGTATCAACGAAGCGTTCCAGACCGAAACCTACATCACCAAATAGACAGGGTCCTCAACAGTGCCAGGTAAGAAATTATCACACCCTACCAGGTAGCCCAGCACAACACACTGTATAAAATAATATATTGGCAGCATTAAGAACTATCCTTGATATTTTATGCGAATCCATCGCTTAGTTGTTCGTAAATAAAATAATAAAACAAAGGAAAGACAACTCAAATAGAAACGTTTTACGTCCTTTTCATTTTGCTACCTAACTTTTCAAACGAGAATTCTGTAGATGCTATAACGTTGTTAGATTTATGAATACGGAGTCATTTGATTGAACAAATATAGCTCTGAGTTATTACGATGGAGATAGATTGGGTTTGTTTTGAATTGATCAAGTTAGAAGGATGCTTGACTAACAAATGAGAAAAGTTCTGCTGTTCAGTAAACAAAAACATCCATGAATACCATGTCCAACTTGGAATTAAATCAATTGTCTTTGTGGCAAGAGTATTTCAGAATATACCTGGAATCAGAAAAAAAAATAGATAAAAATCATTAAGAGATTTAGTATCTGGGAGTGTAACGGATCTCCGAAAGTTCCAGTACCGTCTGATGAGATAGTTCTGTCGTAGAGACCTGACGAATGGATGAAGTAAAATTTATTTCACACTGTCCAAGGAATTTGATAGAAGTTGCTCCATCGAATGATCTTCCCTTTTTTATTCCTTGCTGAACCTGTCTCTCTGAATTTTACGACAAAATCACGAATAAACACAGGATGTAACCCATAAAATATATTCACTGTATATTCATATTTTTATAATCACTATCACATACTCAATTCCTCTACGTCCTTGAATATTCTATGTTATGTACGTAATGGCTAATGGAATTCAGCAATCAAAGTTGAAAAATCTAGCTTTAATCTCTTCGTTCCTGGTTCCACATGGAACGTGAAATTTGTGCTACGGAAATTCACTAGTTCCAATCAATGCAATTTTTCATCAGTCCATACATTCACGAAATACATATTGCTGAGTACCAGGCATACTTCAGCTAACTCAATATACTCACCCGCTAAAATCATCCCCCAACAGAGCAAAGAAGTGTTGGAGTTCGACGTTGTTCTACGGAACAACAAAACAAGCAAAAGCCAGCATGGAACTTTCAAAACAATATTAAATTGTTCGGTTTCGTTCATTGTGTGGTCACATGTATGCATGAATATATTGCTCTTCCATTGTTCAGATGACTCTGCAGGACTCCCCATATTTATGTCTGGTCGAAATATTGGATATGTGTTCTGTTCATACAGGATTTCTGCATCCAATGCATTCACAATTTACACGTGTGATCTGCTCTGCTTTTTAGGGTCAGCTCGCGAGCCACATGCAGCTTTTTGGACGCGAAGCAGTGGCCCTTTAGTTCCATACGTATATTATTCATATTGTAAACAAAATATTTGATAATCGTTTGGAGAATCAGTCAGAGAAACTTGAAATATTTTAATAGGAAAAAGCCCTCATTCCCGTAAACTCCAGCGCATATTCCAAAAATACTTTCAAAATATCTCAACAGTTCCCAACCAGTTTGCAACTAACAAAATTTTATTGCGCATGCTCTGTACGATTTGAAATTGTTTGACACTTTCAAGAATACGACTTGAGTATGATAGTAAGACGCAAAATGAATTATTCTGGTTTCAAAAATATTCAATCGAAAGAAAAATAGAAAATTAGAAAATTAGCTCATATATCTCTCTCTAGACTAAGCATCTACCTTCAACTCCCCATATCTACTACTACTGCGAATTTTCAGGTGTGTGCCAAAGTGTTCGGGAATGCCTCTGCCTTGGCCAAACACAAGCTGACTCACAGTGACGAACGAAAATATGTCTGCAGCATGTGTGGAAAAGCCTTCAAAAGACAAGATCACCTGTGAGTACAATCAACAAAGAAATACCCTACAATTGTATTCGACAACGTATTTACCGAAACAAATATTTCTTCAACAAATATCCTCAATATAATTGAAAGGAATCAAACAGAGACAACGCAGAAGATGGGCACTTGCCTCAGGAAGTGAATACGGAAAGGATTTCCTTTTCCTCATTTTGTATTTGAAAAGTCGAACTGCAATATCTACTACAGGAATAAAAGTCAAATATTTGAAGAGCCATCACTATACTCATAATGTCTGTCTGCCTCCGCTTTTAATATTAATAGAGAATTCAGATAGGTTTATTGTTATATATTCCTTATTGCGCATTACAATACAATTGAACTGCGGGGAAACAAAGATTGCCTCGAAAATATTCTCATCGGTGTCAAATGTATACAGAATGTTCATTTTGGACATTTCGTGACATACTGAGTCGAAGAACTGACAATACAGAAACGGAATCTGAAATATTTTCAACAGTTTCCAAACTACCACTAAAAACAATCATGTTTGATTCGAAGTATATTAATAGTATTGTTTAATTGATGAGAAAACTTGTGAAATAATTCAGCAATGGAAAGATAATAGAGTGCCAATATTCCAGAAACAACATTTTGTTTTACGAAGTTTGGTAATTTTTCACGATATACTTGTTTGCATTCCTGAAAGTGTCACTTAGAGAATTCCAAAAACTTTTTCTTCATCAGCAACAATCAAGAATATTTTTGGTGTGAATCATCATTCTTCTTTACGTAGAAACGGTCACATGCTCACCCACCGCAACAAGAAACCCTACGAATGCAAAGCCGATGGCTGTGGGAAGAGCTACTGCGACGCACGCTCCCTCAGAAGGCACACCGAGAACCACCACAGCGGCGCCTCTGCCTCCTCCTCCTCCTCCTCCTCGTCCGCCGCCTCCACCACCACCATGTCGCCGGCGCAGGGGGCAGCTTCGGGCGACGCAGCCTCTCCTCACGGCTCTAGCTGCATCCAGTACGCCCCACCTCCAACTTCAACGGCCGCAACCACCACGGGAGGCAGCAGTGGTGGGGGAAAGAGTCAGCTGCAGCAGCTGCTGTCTGCTGATCCTGTCAAGGTGAAGAAAAGTTGTTTCCATTGAGCAATATCATTATATTAGTTGTATATACGAGGCATGTCCACGAAGTAAGTTCCGTTTCTGTTTCTATACGCGGGAGCGCTGCGATAGCAGTTCCGCGCATGCGCGGCTGTCAATCTGACTCAAGGACAACAAAACTAGTCAATTTCTAGATTGCTGCCGCTGACGTGTTGTTTCTAGTGAGTCTTTAAAATGTCAGCTTTAATTGAAAATGTTGCCGTTTGTGAAATCAGATCATTGATTCGTTTTCTGAATGCAGAGAAAGTTAAACCATGTGTAATTTGCCCGAAAATCTGCGAGTTTTATGGACAAACAAAGTGATTCAATGGTTAGGCAGTTCAATGAAGAACGATGTGGTCGCCCGTCTTTGGTTACTGATGAACTGGTTCACGCAATTGAAGAGAAGCCTGAGGAAAACTGTAAATTTACAATTACTGTTCTCACTATGGAATTTCTGATGGTCAATACTTGAACGATAATGACGAGCTGAAAGAAACATGTTACCATATGGTCGAAAACACAGGCATACAAAAACTTGTGGCACGCCATGACAAGTGCCTGAAAAATTCTGGAAACTATGTAGAAAGGTAGTTTAAAAGTTGTAGATTCTTGTACAATAAATATTTCTTCAGTATCCATACATGTTTTTTTATATAATCAAGTAGGAGTTACTTTGTGGACGTGCCTTGTATTAATGAAATTATACATAATGTTACGATTCAAATATCTCCTTGCCATGTCAAAAGTTGAGAAATTTCATGAAATAACGTCTTCACGATCCTACAATCTCAGAATATCACAATTCTGTTTATTTTACAATCTCACATTCCTACAATCTTACAATCTCAACATCAACAAGATCAATCATCTTTTTCTTCCTAGGTGTTGATTTGTGATGAGTACCATGCATATGATTTCTGGAAGAACATGAATTTTTTAAAATAATATATAGATTGATGAAAATTCATACTAAACTTTGACTAAGATAATTTTGAAGTGATAGTGTGAAGTTCATCGAAAAATCTTCATGATGAAAAAACTATAAAATAATATTGAACCGACAGCCCAAACAAACGATAAACCACTTAATTTTTGTCCTAATAGAAAATCCCTTTCGTTGTCTGGAAGTTGAGATTGACAAAGCCTACAGGCCATTTTAATTAATTACACGTTCTGTATCTACATCTTGGATGCACTCTCGGTAAAGGAAAGGACCGCTCGGTTCACTATAAAGTAAACTGAACTAACAAAGACGATGGAATTAACAGATGAGATTCGCCCGAACTCGTGTACATTGATTCGTGAAAGTTAATATGCGGTATTTTGTTGATATCAAGTATCTGGATTTGCTATTTCATCATCATTTATATGAATTAAATTTCTCATTTTCAGATTTCACATTTGTTACTCCAACTTCAATTTCCCAATTCATATCGTTTTACTTTCCAAGTTTTCCATTCAAACATTTGAGTTCAAAACACCCTTTTGTGTAAACTGTCAGACCAATCAGTTGCAAGGATGGCGTCCAATTCTCAGAAAACGTCAGAGTCGACATATAATCGCATGAAATATCACTCGCTCTGAAATATTCCCATCTTCAATCACACCCAAAAATTAAAAGGAAAATAAGTGGAGGAGTAAATGCGTGCGAAGAGAAAAATTGCCGCTCGTTTATCAATGTTTCCGAAGAGATAACTTTTCCAGGAGAAAAAATACACCTGAACAGGAATCTTTTCCAGACTGCAATTTGTAACGCTTAGGGAAATAATGTCAGCATATCTTTCTGCTCGAGTTCGTAGTAGGGCACTACCACTTAGACTGAATGGTAACAAATGCTTTATCTTAAATTCATGCAACAAAAAATATTTGTTACTCTTTCCATTGAATATACATTCTTGAATTCATGTCGATATCTTAAACATATTTTTCCATTTTCAGAGTGGCAACGGCTCCAGTAACAACGACGGTCTAACAAAACAACAGCTCGATTTGATCCAGCAGATCATGGAGCAGACACAGCGACAATCTCAAGCAGTGGTTGCAGCGGCCAGCAAGTCCTCCACATCTAAATCAACTTCGAAAGCGAGTAGCAGCAACAACAGCAAATCTTCCAGTAAATCGCATCATCACAGCAAATCATCTTGGTTATCGTCGGTGAGTTTTCTTTCGAAGAAAGTAAATTAGAAATCTGACTCGAGGAACCATGGTTCGTGATTCAACTGTAACTTCAAGTTTCCTTCCTGTTTTCGCAACCCAGCTGATGGTTTTCCCTTGTTTTTCTATGATTCCATCTGTATTTTAGAGTTGTGTTTGTGTTTACGCTACTTATAGTGGAAAGTGATTAGTGTCGGTGTTTTCATTAAAAACACCGAACACTGTGGAAATAAAATTAAAAATACATAAAGCTCTTCCCACTTTTATAGGAAAAGGGGGAGCCTTGAATAATTGAAAAAGATTCATTATGACTGTACATATTTGGTTAACCACAAACGGCTCTCGGCACCCAACAGAAGTTTCGTATTTCATTAAATATTCAGAAATGGCAGCACTTCCGTATTATACACTCCGTCCTTTTTAATGCCCATTATATCAGCGTGATGTTCAGAACCACGGTTTTACAAACTAAGACACATTTGAATAGTGGGGGTGTCACCATTTTCGAAGAAAAATTCGCCATATTTATCCGCTAGGAGCGTAATTGGTCCGGGGTAAGATTAATCTTTGACAATTCGTATCGTAGTTGATATTATCGTTATATTAGAATTATTATATTTATTCACATGGAAGTGAAAATCCCAACTAAACATAATCATCATATGCAAATATCAATTCAACTAATAATTTTATCAGATTTATTTGCCCATCACAATACATTTGCAACGATTTCACCTGATATAATTGAACTAGAATCTTGAAATTAGTGAAATTTTGTTACTGAATGTTATGAAATATTCTGAACTGCGCCCCTGGTGAATCGGCCACTAGGGCTTGAGAAGGGTAGCGACGATAGACCAGGGAAGTTTCAATTAATTACGCGATGATTAATTATTTTGTACCATTTAATTTTCAATTCTATTTCGTGTTGTATCGACAAAGAGCTTCGTTTGGAGCTGTGAAGAAACGATCTCGAAATAGATTCTGATTCGTTTCGATTGATTCGTAAATGGGTTTTATCTTTGTGGAGGTGACGTAATCCAAATATTTGATTGGTGGGTAGACTGGTGGTAGTTGATTGGTGTTGCTTAGAGTTGCAAATTGTATTTACATCTGTTGATTACTGTGGAGTTGCTGATGATTTCCAAACACGTTCACTAACATCAACAGAACAAAATTATTATTCCTTTGAATATAAATTATGGTAGCACACAAAAACAAATCATATCATATTCATCAATACTGTTCTAGGTTTTCCTGAGTAGGTTTTCTCATTATGAGTAATGAATATTGATATATCAAATCAAGAACTGCACTTCTTCATTTGATGAATATAACTTCAACAAAACTCATTATTTGAACATCCGGTGGATTAATTGGTGAATGTTAGCATTGTAAAGCTGCATTAAAATATCATAAATAAAACGGGGATTAATGAATGTCCGTTCAAACATGTTTCATTTGCCGAATATAATATATTCGAAACTTTCCCAAAGCATACTTATGAAAATTAGCACTAAGTCAAATAAGCATTTCTCGTAATATAAATATAAGCATTAGGTATAACAGATATAATTCAATAAATCTATAGCAAATTGAATAACATTTCAAATGATTGAAAAATAGTCTTCTAATGTAGAATAAAAGAGTATGTGACACTCAATTGACGTTTGTGAAGTATTGTTGGGAGCAAACAATTGAAATATCTCAGAAAAACAAAAAGATAGAAAATTGATCGCAGTAGCTAGTGTAAGAATTTACAAAGATATTAACTTTGTGAAATTTTACTATGAATATGTATTTGAATTTCCATTTCAACGATTAAAAACCGAGATTAGGAGTAGAAATTTCACACTACATCGCAATCATTTTGATGATTTTGAACATAAATTAATGAATTTAATATTTTCATTCCAGTATAGTGACAATGCAATATAAATTCGATGAGTCATTCTACGAAAGAATACAACCAGCATGTATACTTTTCGATCCGAAATCCAATCCCTAGGTCACCGAACTCAACTAACAAACTGTAACGTCTCGTAACTCGCCAATTTCATTCATGCGAAACATTCACCAATTTTTTTCGTCATCAACCCCTCGTCCTTTCGCCCCGTAAAAATCATACCGGTCCGCCGCTGGGATGAACTTGTCCACCGATGAAGGGGACCTCATCGTAGGGCTAGCGAAAGGGTTGAGTTTGGCGCCCCTGAATATCGGTCAGTTTTCACAAAAATAGACGGGGGGCAGAGGTCACGTGGTTCTCACAGCATCCCCTTCTTTGGGATGCGTCTCAAAGATTCGTTGGATTGCGCGGGATTCCGAATCGTTGTATCGATAGGTACAGGTGAATCGACAAGAAGAACCAACAACGAATAATTTTCATTAAATTCTCGATTTGTACATTCGTGTTTTGTTTGTGTCGTTTCAGTTTTTCTTTTGACCTGAATCGTATTTTTGGGGTTCATTTAATTTATTTGGAACTCGAACTTATAGATTCAATAAGCGTAGAAATTTGTTTTAGTCTTTTGTTTTCCATTTATAGATTTTTTCTATTTAAATTCATGGATTTTATTCCAAATGACTAAATCTAAAATTTTAAATTAAAATACTACTTCTCCCGTTAAAGAACTAATTCGACACGTATTTTGTTTTTGTAACATTGTATAGCTGGAAATAATTCAGAATTGTGCATATGAAGACTATACATCTAGACAGCTATAATAATCCCTGATACCTAATGGTTCGTTCGATATTGTAATTTATTTCGCAAAAATCAAGACCCTGCACATCACACATCTCCACCCATACGATACCCTCTTCCTTTTAATCCGGTTCACTGGACCACGTGACGTCATCAGATAGCCACCTTCCAGATTCAACCCCTTACCCCTTCTAATCAAGCGATCTAAGAACAGACGCGATCTAGTAGCCTGAGCAAAACAGCTGAATTCGATGTGTCTCTGGAAAGCGTGCAGTGATTGTGTTCTTGTTTTGTGTGTAACTTTGAAATATGAGCTATTGGAATTACTATCAATATAATTATGGATACGATATATACCAGGTGATTATTAAAGAACAACGAAGTTATTTCTGATGAAATTTTCGAAATTTCTTCGCCAAGAATCAATTTTCATTCCATTGAAATGAATATATATATATATATATATATATATATATATATATATATATATATGTTGAGGAATAGGTGTGGTCTCGGGTCTCTTATTATATATATATATATATATATATATATATATATATATATATATATATATATATATATGTATATTGAGACGACTCTCATCCACCGATCTTTTTTTCAGTCGGGACAGCAACAATCTTCCAACAAATCATCGTCCAATGGTGGCTCATCGGGGGGCGGAGGGGGTCATTCGAGCCCCCAATCCAAAGTATCCACCTCAACTGCATCAACCTCCCCCGCCACTACAAGCAAACCGGAACCGAAACCGGTAGAATGCAATTTGTGTCACAGGAAGTTCAAGAATATTCCGGCATTGAACGGGCATATGCGATTGCATGGAGGATATTTCAAAAAGGTCAGTTGGTCTTTTGGGAAATGGGAGAACTGAGAGACGCGAAGAATTTCGGGCGCGTTTTGAACACTATTTTCTCTAGAGCCGTATACAATTTCGAATTAATAAGGTACGTTTTCATTAGTATTCAAAAAAATGTTACCTCCCTTGGGATTCATTTTATTTTTCCCATTTTATCTTCGATGTCTACTCCTCTTAAAAAACGAATAACGAACGGGATTGAAATGAGAACCTATCGAAAGATGATGAATCGAAATCACGACTGACCAAAAGGGTCCTGTGACCTTCAGGCTATGTGGCGGATTAACCTTTCAACCACAAACTAATATCATTTCCAGTCCATTAACTGCATCTCGTTATTCATCCAATGAGTGCATTCAACAGTTAAATCAGGCTAACGAAATATTGCTATCGGGTGAATGAAATATACAGAACTAAAAGTGATTTAGTCTGAATGTTTTCAGTTTTTCAATATGTTACTTTTATGCATTTTCTTGTGTCTTGTTGACATTTTTGACATTCATCATGAATGGAAAGTATTTTTAAAGTTGTTTCACATTCTATATCGTATTTGTTGATTTTCAATTCATACGTGATGCTTTCGTGACAAGCTTTCAACTTTTTTGATATTTTTACGGCACTCTCGATAGCTTTTTGATATTTTGATAATTCGAGTGGCAAAATATTGAAAATGTATTCTCATAAAACCTCTCAAAAACACGAACATGAAAACGACGAAGTTAATCACAAAATTATATTTATTCGATGTAGAAACAGTGCATTGCGAACAATAGTAGAACATTATCCCAACTGGAAATGAGGTTTTGACAATAGGGGAAGTCAAATTTTGCTACAAATACAGCCAGTTTAATTACCCAGTTACCTGTTACACTAATCAAATGAACCCCGCTGCCTGCTGCGCTTGTTGTACTGATGATGGAATAGAAATACGGGAAATCGAGAAACATCACCCGCATGGTACTTTGTTCGATCTCGACTGTTACCTCAGAATGTCTATGTAATTCTACGCATGGAATTGTATCTGTCCTGTGTTTCGAGATTTCTCAGCATAAAATTAATTGGAGGATCAAATCGAATAAATCCACAGTAAAATGAATTAATTTGATCATAAAAAAGACAACAGATGGGATGTTATGACAGGATGTTTTGTAAATACGTGGCCATACTCGAAAGGTTGATTCTTCAAGTGATGATGCACTGAGGTGTTACCAATGCTCATTCGAATTAAGAAATAATATTTGTTCCAGAGTGATACATTCTTTCTGAAATTAGTTTGTTGTTTCTCAAGTACGGCACGCCAAATTGAATAAATTATGATTTAATTCAAAAATTGAATCTCAAAAAGGAAGAACTTCCAAAAAGACTATGCGTGAAGTCCATAAAGAATGTTCATGTCATAACTCGAAAAGAAATTCTCAGAATTCTGTCATCATTATATATATATATACAGGGTGCCCCAACGAAAACGTACCGGCAGGTATAACTACCAGGAAGAGATTTTATCGAGAAAAACTTTTGACGCAAAAAGTATAGCCCAAACTTTACTCTCCTAAGCGGGGGTGGCATCCCCTAAATTTTCTCAAATGGGAATGGGGGTCAAATGATACCTCGTTGAAAATCCCTTTTGATTCCCTATACATTGCTTTTTTATTTTTGAAATTCCGCCTACTCGTTGCAAAGATATGGAACGTTGAAATGTCGCTAGTGCATTTCTCAAAAAATACAAAAAGTAAATCGATTTCGCTTAAAAACTTACCGTTTTGTTAAAGTAAATGTTGAATATACATATAATACAATATACAAGTTTGACGTATTTCAGTTTTTTCTCGATAAAATCTCTTCCTGGTAATCATACCTTCCGGTACGTTTTCGTTGGACCACCCTGTATAAATAGAAATAGAACGGTTGATCATCTAGTGTGTACCATTGGCGTAACTAGAGTTGACTAATGGGGGGAGGCGACCCGACCACACTTAATCAAATTTTGATTTCTTCAAATTGTTACTTGCAATTTTCTTTATTTCTTCTGAGCATTGGGGGGGGTTACGACCCCAATAACCCTCCCTCGTTACGCCTATGGTGTATACTGAGTTTATGTAATAACTAAACTCAATGCCTCATTGCAGGACTCAGACAACAAGAAAAACGAAAAGAAAGACCCGGCAGGCCCACCACTTCAAACTGCCAGCTTCAGCGTACGCGCCCTCATCGAAGAGAAAATCATCAACAAACGAAACACCAGCACCCCCCATTCCACCTCCACCACCCCACAAGAAGAAAAATCCGCCCCACCCCTTTTCCCCCTCACGGTGCATTCCTCTTCCTCCTCCTCATCCTCCTCTTCCTCCAATAACACCGACCTGGAGTCGAAAATATCCTCTTTCGTCGTACCAGCGCCTCCGCAGACTTCCGAAAAGAACAGAAGACATTCCGAAGCGTCGAACAGTACGCAACAGGAAGCTCAAGCCATAGCCGACTTGATCCTCAAGCGAGAAAAAGCGACTGCGAAGAGAACTAACTCGGATCCTGGAAGACAGAGTTCTCCTCTTATACAGTTCCAGCCTAACGAATCGTTCACGCTAGCCAACGTCACTTATCAGTCGGAGGAAGCGGAGTTCATATCGTCTAGTCTTCAGGACGAAGTTTTCACGCAAGTTCAGGACAGTATGCTGCTCCAAGGTGAGTTGGACAATTGTCCAGCTCGAAGGACATAACTCATTTACTGTTTTCTAGGCGTGGACACCAACCAGTTGGCTTCCATACAATTCCAAACGGAGTCCTTTCAGGGACAAGCCGAGCAACAACTACAGGATTTCAAGCTCGATGACATCAGCCTCGATGAGCCGGGTGTCCAACAGTCGCCATCCTATCAGTCTAGTCATTCGGTGAACCAAGATTTGCAGGCGGTCTTGGACTCTCCTTTGCCGGAGAGTTTGGCAGAGTTCAGTACCTTTCATAGCACCAACAATATGGATATGCCTTCTCCTGGTTATCAAACTCATTCACCGTATGCAAGGTGAGAACTTTGCCTCACACAAAAGATCATCATTCAACTATTCTTTTCTTATAGGTCCCCGCATACTATCACTGCTCAATCACCGTTGCAGAGTCCTCTGATAAGGCACGATTCACCGGGATTCGCCTACCCAACCCCACCAGCTAGTCACGAGGGACAAAGCCCTGGATTCGGTCAGAGCACCATTCTCCCAATGGTATCTCCTAATGGGCAAGAGTTTGGCCAAATAGTTGAAAGAGGTAGGTCTATGTCGACCAACAACTCTAGTACCAAATTATTTATTTATTGATCAACGGACAAGCCAATTATACCATTACAAAAGATTGTACAATGTACACATATTACAGATGACTTAGATTATGCTAAAACTAAAAATTAAAACGATTACAATTTTTTTACTGCTTTTCTAAAAGATAGTAAAGATGAACCGAACATCTCAAGCTTGTTGTTGTAAGTGTTTGCTGACTTCAGTATTCTGTTGAGAGATTCGTTCTGACCATAATTTGTTCTACAAGAAGGGATCCTGAAAATGTAACTTTTTCTACTTCTTCTAGCATTTACAGAAAGTGGGGTAAGCTTAACAATTACAGGACAATCAATACTGCCATTGATAATTTTATGGAGGAATACCAGATCGATTTCAAGTCTTCTATGTGTTAAAGTATTCAAATTTAGGGTTTTTTGAATTTGTGAATAATTATATTCATCTCTATTCATTCCTGAGTTGTATCCACAGTATCTCAAAAATTTACTTTGAGTACTCTCCAAGAGTTCTATGTCAACTCTATAACATGGTGACCAAATGATAGAAGAGTATTCAAGAATAGATCTGACTTGGGCACAATAGATGATCCTGAGAGCATTGACAGATAGTTCTCTTGCAGAACGAAGAGAAAAGCCCAGCATTTTTTTTTGAACGAGATGAAACCTCTGTCATGTGACTCTTGAAATTCATTTTTGCGTCGAACTGTAATTTATCAGCATCAGATATGGATTGAACTGTTCTGAACATCTTTAAATCATCAGCAAATAATAGGAAGGAACTGTTGTTGATAACATTTGGAAGATCATTTACAAAGATATTGAACAGTCGTGGTCCCATGTGAGACCCCTGAGGAACCCCCGAAGGAACTTCAATACCATACTTGACATATTGGACTCTATCGCTAAGATAGGATTTGATCAATTCTAAAATATTTCCTTCTATTTTCAGGCATGTATGAAGAACCTCCTCAAGCTTCATCTCCTTTATCAGCAGCGTTTTTCACTTCAACAATGTCGAGTTCTGAAGCTGTGGAAGAAGCTTTGGAAGAAGTGTTGCCGGGTGAACCCATTTACCCACTCACCAATAGCCCCTCGCCGCAGTCGCCCCTCGGTTTGACTCCAGTGCCGTCTCCTATTTCTAACATCGTCAGTACTTCTAACCCTTCACCGAACCCATCTAAAACTTTCTCGTCTTCGTCGAACACCTCAACTTTTTCCATGTCCAATAGCTGGTGCAACGGTGTCATGCTGCCGAATTCCGATGATCCATTACTTTCCAGCAGTCCAAAGGATTTCGTTCCCAAGAAAAAAATTGAGATCAACGGAGTACCGATGAGGCTCATCAGTAACAATAGCTTGATAGAGCTGAACAGTTCGAATTTCACTGGAATCTTGGTGGACGCCAACGGAGAAATAAAGTTGATACAAACGGGAGGGAATAACTTTCAAGCCAAGAATTTTCTACTGACGAATACACAGCTGATAGGGCAGTATAGTGGCGACGATAAAAATAAAGTACAAAAACTAATCAAAACTGTACAATGCACGATACCAACGAAGAATGTTGTTCAAAGGCCTAAACAAGTCAATGAAATTAAGAAAGAAGATAACAACGACGTATTCCTCAGTCCTACTTCGTGAGTGATTTTCTCAAGAAGAAGTCACGTGATGGTTAAATGCTATTTATTTTCAGGATACCCGCTAGCCCAGTGAAAGTTTCCAGAAAGAGACCTAGAACAGAACCCTTGCAGCTACCAGTATTCCATCAATCCAAGTTGAGAGCAACCAGAAGTAAACCGCAAGGTTCTGCTTCGTATACACCTCAACCAATACTGAATCCGCAAAGGCCTGGTACAGGGCTCTATGCAAATTTGAAGAGCAAAGGTGAAACTTTCATACTCAGGAAAAGTTCTCCAAAGTTATACTGGAATACTTTCATTTTTCAGGTGATGAAGCAGTCAACTGGAGTAGTGATCCGATTCCAGAAAGTGACTCTACGCCTCATGTGAATATAGGTTCGAAATTCCAGTGCAAAATACCACATTTCACATCTGTACCAAGAAAGAACAGTCCAGAACCGTGCTACGAGGATCTTTTATGGGATCCTGGTATAAATACTTGCACGGATTCAGAAGGTGAGAATAGTTCCTTGAGGTACTCCAGTCTTATTCAAACTCCTCTAATGTCTCGTATCTTTACAGTTGACATGTACTTGGACTTTGCTTGCTGCGCAGCAGTACCTGGAGGTGGAAGGAACAAAGAATATGCCATGCACCTCCTACACATGTGCGGAGGAAACATTCACGTGAGCTCAATATGGCGATTCATCGCACTATCATTCGTTCTATATACGTTTTATTTGCAGGAGGCAATGTTGAAGTTGATGCAACCATCTCCAAGCCTACCAAATGACCATCCTCTGTTGGCCTATCAGTATTGTGAAAGTGACAAATGGTCTTGTTCGGAAACCGAACAGTTCCACAAATTGCTGCTCAAGTATGATAAGGATTTCTATTGTATTGCTCAAGAAGTAAGTTTTAGATCGTTCGCGATTTGATGGTCACCTTAAGATCGTAATGAACATTGTTTTTTTTTTTACTTTCATAATTCCTACTGATTATACAATCAGCAATTACTTTGTTCGACTTGAATATTTCAAATCGTCGTGATATATTTTTTTTGTATTCTGTAGTTGGAACTCATGATTATTGTTTTTCTTCAGATTCGGACTAAAACCATGAGGCAATGTGTGCAATTTTATTACGTTTGGAAAAAAGTGTGCGCTGACGAACATCGTCGAATAAAACATTTAAGAGAGCGAAGATATAGCCACTGGAAGGGTTTAGAATCAGAAATGGACGATAAAGTATTCGCTGATGCTAAATTATTAGGGGTGAGCAACAAACACTCGTCCTGAGTACCGAATCCAATCACGATAGTCGTCGTTCACGTTTCAGATTGCTGACAGCGGATCTCCCATTCCAGTACAAGAAACAAGAAGCTTTGTGTGTGAATTTCCAGATTGCTCAGCAGTAAGTTTCAATGTTCCTCCATTTTTTTGTCTCTCTCCATCAACCAATTTCTTTTCCAGAGTTTTAATTCTCGAGCGGCGCTCAACGGCCACATCAGGATACACGGTGGCACGGCGCGCAACTCTCCCACCCCCTCCTCTTCGTCGGCTGGTGACAGGCGACAGCCGGCTGTCACCTCCGGCGGCCATTGTCACCCCGACTCGTCAGACGAGTATCCCTGTAAGATATGCGGGAAGTAAGTGTACACGCGCCCCTCATCTGTCAATAAAAGACGACTGAAGGTAAATGATCGGTGTGACTTGCCTACCTCTGCTTACGTGCTAATACTATCAGTTTGTACTCTCTTTTAAAAATACACAACATCCAGTGTGCGGAGTGAGGTATTTTTTTCTTTGAGTTGAGTTGGGAAGAGAGCCGTACTGGAATTGGCTAGAGATTTAGAGACGAGTTGAAATAAATTCGGCCTCACTGAATTTTTCAAATGTCCAGTGAGTGAGCTACAAAGCAATATCTTCAGCAGTGACCTGGTAACTACCTACAATTGGCGCCCCTATATGTTTTATGTCAAACAAAAGCATATAGTAAAAAATTCTTGAATAAACTACTCAATAACGTTATCCCAATCTGACGTTCACGAAGTTCTCAAGTAATGAATGAAGAATATCTTCCAAGAAATGTAGAATATTCTGAACACCCTTTGAAAGAGTTTTCACTTGATGTTGTGTTGACGGTCAAAAACGAACATGCGCGTTGTATATAATTTGATAATTCATGTTTCTGTGTTCTTCTCCTTAAATCTCAAGTCAGAATTGTAGTTCAGTTTTCAATTTAGTTGCAATTCATTTGAATTCGACTTGCTGCTCTTAGTTATTCAGCTGGAATTTGGATAAAATGGAAACAAAACTCGTTACTAAATCTTCCTGTCAATATTTCTTCTCCTTTTGATTCTTACCATTTCTCGATTGTCTGGCCAAAAGATGACTGTTTTATTATTGTTTTGTTAGATAATCATTTCACTGAAGCATGCACTTGCCTTTTTTCATTTTAGTAGAACATATTCTTTAACAACATGTTTCACTCGATGGCTTCCACAAACAAACATATTATTTCAATGATATTTACATCATTTTCAATGATCAAACTAATTCGGTAATTTTTGGATTATAATATATATTATTATAATTATCCTACAAAAAAAAAGCATTAGAAAATAACGGAAAATAAGAATATAAACGAAAATGCAGGAAAGCATGTCACAACAGAATCACTGCCGATCACAGTCAAATTAGAAAAAAAAATACGAACAAAACACGACAAAAACCTATTTGTAACAAAAAATCCTTCGCCTTCTCAAAAAGCTGCTTCTTATTTTGATTTTTAATTCCATCTTTCAACTTCCTAGAGAACATCACTTCATTTAACGGAAGTGTCCAAAAACAGCTATCATAACAGTTTTACCCAATTCTACATTGAAAATCGACATCTGTTCGAAATAACAATGATTGAGATATCAGGAATTGAATGAAATGCAGTCCAAATAAAACCTACACCACATATAAAAAATAATTTGTTCATGTTACTTGTGTTTCTTCGGTAAATTGTTTTTGGACAGTTCTACGTCCTTGACGACACTAAATCCTCGTTTCTCGTCGACAGAGTGTTCACAAAAATCAAAAGTCGTAGCGCCCACATGAAATCTCACCGGCCACCAGACGCAGAACCGGCGAAACGAAAGGAAAAAGACCCCACCCCAACCCATCACAGCTACGAACTTTCAGTGCCGAGCCCATTCGGCACTTAATCGAAAAGTGCTACGACCCAATTCCAAAATTCAATCGAATCGAATCAAAAACAAACGACGGGCAATCAAATATTGCATAATCAATGTACAGGTCATTGAGGTATAGAGAGAGATAGAGTTATGTCAAAATCTAATGACCATTGTTGATCATGTTGGATGAGGGGTATCTTCATCTTTCTCGGTTATTTCTTGATCAGATCATAATCTCAAAGAGAAAGTCGAAAGTGGGAAGTTAGTTATCCAAAAGAGTCAGAGATTGTAGGTAAAGAATTATAGGTAGACTAGTAGTGTACAAATAACAATCCACATATTACAGAGATTTATATTTAATATTAAATTAGGGGTTGTGTTACGTTGCGTATCCGTAACGTTAGTGCCTTTTCGAATGTCGAGCGAAATACTGTTGCATCAGTGCAATCATCATCATTGTCGCCATCAAAGATCTGGTATGAGGGAATTGTGCTCTGTAAAGAAAGAACATCAAAAAACTAAACAGCATTCTTTCTGCACGTGCTACCATCACAGATCAAGATACACGTTTGTTTCGTATATTCGTATGGATCTTTTCTGGTCAAGGGCTTGTTAGGAAAACTTGAAATTATAACATATTAGAGATTCAATATTATTTCCATAACCGAAAACAAAAAAACAAATCCGATTTTTCACATGAAATATCTGATGTACTAAATATTCTAAATCCTCAATAATTATTAATTCAATGGAATTGAACTTGAGAATGTTCCTTAGTTTTTTGGTGTTCTTGGAATATCATTTTCCACGCTGTTTGAGCATTAGATCTGAACTCAAAAGTGTTAATCAAATATCAAAAAAACGGCCATAAATAATTTATTGAACTATACGTATTATAGTAGATAAAACTGTATATTTGCCTGAAATTTACTTGCTAAAAATATATCTAGTGAAATTGCTCAAGGAGAGTGTTCTTAATTTCTACAGTTTTCTGGTGGGTTACTCAAATAATTATAAGAAGAAATAGGTATAAGATATTATTTTAATAATCTTGTTATTAATAGATTCTATGGATAAGTATTAACCTGATTACGTTAGTGAATTGTGAGGATTGGCTTGGACTTGATAAAAATTAGGTAGATTGTATTAAATAAATATGTGCCAAAAGTGAATTTGAGGCAAGTAAACAGTTTGAAATTTTTTTAACTCGAATGTACCGATAGTGCTCAAAGCGCAGGTACTCTTAACTCTGTGTTGTGATCTTTTTGAAAGTCTATTACTATGAATCTATCTATATTAATACTTGATATAATAAAAAAACATATTTGTACATGTTATGTATGTATGATAATAGTATGAATTTGAATGAAGTCTTCGTACAGCTGAACTGTATCAAAGTTTTTCCATTGAAAAAATGACAATCCAATTTAATTTATTACGTATTATATGTATCGATGTTTTTCTTATACGTCTGCGAGACTTTGAACTTAGGTTGTAAGCGCTTATCTAGAAATACAACTGTTGAATGTTTCTGAACAAGCTGTATGTTTTCTTGGGCTCATTAAATGTTAGGGTATAGGTTAAGTACGCTAAGATCGGTTCAGCTGGACCGAAAGACTCACCCTGAGCCAGGCTTGGTAGTCTCGATATCAGGTGCTCAGAAGTATCAATTAATTGTTGTTATATTCGATGTACCTCTCCGAACTGAAGGTCATTTTTCACCACTTTAGTCTCGCACACGATCGTATACATAGGTCTTGCAACTCGGGTGGTGGGGGGTGACCCAAACATTGAGGAAATTTTCGTGGTTCTCATGTTTCGCCACCTGCAGCGCTGTCCTCTATTGTCACTTTGTCAGCCAATCACAAATCAGATCCGATCAGTTTTTTGAAAGTAGGAATGATTTTTATTTGTTCGAGAGAATTTCGGAAGATATAATATTTCTGTCATTGATTTTATTTACCATTCAAGTCCTTATCGTTTGTTTTGTTGTCAAAGATTAATCACGTGATTATACCCCTATGTCCTCCTAGCGGATAATTATGGAAACATTTTCTTCAAAACTGGTGCCACCCCCCACCACTCAAAAATGCCGTAGATTCCAGACCTTATGTATTAGACCGTGGTCTCGCATCTGCGCACAGAGGATCGTACAACAAATGTTTCGACATGTCATTTGTCATGGTCGTAGTATTATCTGCGCAAAGGAAACATCTTCATTTCTCTCTACGTACATTTGCCATTAGAATTCATATCCCGGAATATTTCGAAGGAAACAATCTAATCAAATGTAAATATGTGGAATTTGATCCTCTAGATGCTGATAGGTTTGTTCAGGATTTAGCTCAATTGTTTCAATCAATGTTTGATTCAGATTGTTGTTTGATGTAATTGTATAGCTTTCAATGTCTGCATATCTATTGAATTCATTCCAAATCCAACGCCGATTAATGCATTTCTATTTTCAAATAAAACATTTCCGGTTATACGTATGAGTAACGTTTGACTTTCCTTGATGTTGAATGTTTAGTAGGTATTTGGAAAACTGACCATCAGTTCACTAGTTATCTTCTGTTATCGATATGTAACCTGACACTATACGTCAAATGAGATTTTGGAATTGTTTGTTCAATTTTGTGAAAAAGGGAAAAAGTATAATTACTACCTGGTGTACAACAGTTTCAGAAAACGTAGTAACATTGGATTCTTATGAGAATCGGTTAGTTTCATTTTCAGAAAATGTACTTTCAGTGGTTTACTTCATTGCCAAACGCCTTCTAAGATCTGACAACGAATCTTGCGTCAATTTTTACTTTAGGTAAAATATAAATGATATACCTACAGCCTTAGTTATCGTTACACCAGATACGTATGCCGTACTGCAAATAATATTCTACGCTCAAATATCTAACCGAGTTCAGTTGTGCCAAGAAAAAGTGTCACGTAACATATTCATTGTATGTATATTTGTAAATAGCCTACTCAAACCTACGATGTACTCGAATTTTGACAATTATTATATTTTCATAATAATGGTCAAAATACATTTTTATAGATGTTTCAAGTTTTGTGATTAGATTTTTGCAAAAAAATATATCATTTATCCCCTACATCGCCATTGTGTTGAATTTGTAGTGGGAACGTGTAGTTTGCAATAACCTAAATAATGTGTATACCTATGCAAGATACTAAAAAATTACCTCTTTCTTGTTCCTCATTATTTCTTTGTCACTAATAACAGATAGATCTGCAGGAAATATATGAACATCTCACATTAACGATTACCTTCAAACTGGTTACCCAAAGTATTCCCTCTCAAATATCACAAAGTTCCTTTATATTTTTCGTTGAAACTAACTGAATGCTAGACTGATTTTCCCTTGAACATTGGGCAGGTGTCAGTATCTATTTGTTGTTGAGAGGTGAATGAAATATATTTGCTTCAACTGTCTAAGAGGTTTGAAGAATTGTTTCCTATCCGTACCTGACATTGAAAATTCATCCTTTCAAGTGTAAAAAATCAATGCGGCTGTGACCTTGATAAATTATCAAATGCAGAATAGAGAATTATGTTTTTCGTTGGCCAAGTTTCGATTCTGAAAATATATTCTGCTTGCAACCGCCTTGATTTACTAATTACTATACTGGAAACTATCTACATTATGGAAATTGCCCAGAAAGAACGTGTTAATTGTAATATAATTGATCTACAATCAAGATGTTTCAATATATTTAATAAAATGTGCTCATTTATATATCAAATGAAAAGAGATGTGCAACCTTAATCAAATGTCAATAAATGTAGCTCAAACTCTCTATATTTTTTTCAATATAAAATCTTTACACTGTACTATTAAGTCATATACACAGTGTGTTCATGAAATTGTTTTTATTGCAGTTGTATTTTTGAAAACAAATAGGAGTCAGCCAAATTTATGATAGATTAATTTAGGCCAATGGAAAAAAATTGGACACTATTTTTAAAGTTAAAATGAAGTACTCTCATCTACACTATGTGTAGGTTCTGGTTTTCATCCAGTACGCTGGAATATAAATGCAATAAAACTTTGAAATATACTATGCAAATTCAGTTATTTTGTTCAACATGTAACTATGCTCAGTTACTGTTTTGTGTTAAAATTAGGTATTTTTGATTAACTTCACTGTTTTGTTAACTTATTTCTAAGAACATTTGTTGTTGAATTATGTCCAAGAAATATTTCCAAGAGTATGTTCGAAGTGTATATGTATATACCTGTATTATTGTATGCACAATAAAATATGGCGTTGTAATTGAAGTGTGTTTTCATTGTAGTAAATATGAATGAATCTCATTTCAAGACGTGAAATTTCTGTATATAATTTGATACCTATAACACTTTATAATAATTATCAGAAGAAAACCCAAATTACTCAGAAGTTATATTTTTATTGTAACAAAAAATTTTTAAGCATACTCACATTATTATCAAATTACATCAAATGATTATCACTTGGACAATACTCATCTCCTCCTCTTCACTTTGGATCTACCTTTCTTCTTCCTTTTTCCGCCGTCTTTCTTCTTCTTTGTAGGTTTAGGAATGGGCGTGGAATTATTGGGCCTTTTGGGAGCAATTAGATTTTGTTCTACTAAATCGGCTAATTTGCCTTGTTCTGCCAACATTGACAGAAAAGTGCAAATGAATTCATCATAATTGTGGGTTCTGCGACTATCATCAACCTATGAAAAAAAAATAATTGATTTTTGGCATACTCAATGACAATAGACTTTCACCTTGTACTTATACTGTTTATCATTTTCATCCTTCAAACTCATTTCACACATGCAAATTTCGTTTTCTAAATTCCTCAACAAGGCAAGTAGATCTTTGGGGGCAAAAGTATGTGGTTCTAGTAGCTCTTGGTTTTTCTTTTCTGCTATAACAGGATCCCCATCACTAGTATGCACTCGAGCATGTACTCCAGTTGTTTTTCTTTCAGTTGATTCTGGCTTTATCTCTAAACAAAAATCAATTCTCATCATACATTTCCTTGTTTTTTTGGTTTATCTCATATTCTTCAAGATATAGCCATATTAGACAATGCACTCACCATTTTTTTCTTTCTCTCTGTCCTTGTCTTCTTGTTCAGCCATTCTGAGTACTACGAATCTCTTCAGATCTCTTGATGTGGGACTGTTTTGACAAATAGCTGCATTAGTCCAATTCCAAGCCTGTGTTGGGGAATTAAATGCTGATCCGATATCAGATGGTGTATCAGTTCCTGAGGTACTAGGTGCAGGGGATGTTTGTATTGTTAATGGAGTGGCATAATCAAGTGGACATAAAGTCACCTTGGTTGAGGGAGGGTTGAAGTTAGCTTGTTTCACTTCTTCTTCTTTCAAATCTTCTTTTAAAGAGTCTGTAGTCTTATTTTCATCTGCAGTGTTGATTCTTGTATTTTCTACTGGGCATTCAACCTTAGTGGCTCCACCTCCCTTATCTTTGATTTTTACAAGATGCTGTAATGCATCCAAAACAATTTGTTTGTTTGTGCGCAGCATTTTCAACTTATGCTGTATAGCAAGTCTTCGATCTGGCACAACTGCCATCAAATTAAATCTAATTTCATTGTATTCATCTGCTGTAATACCTAACCTATCTGTTATAACGCATCGGAATTTGTCTGTCCATTCCATATCATTGCATGGGCCATGGTCTATAGGGAATGGTTTCAAGCCATCTAATTCAAAAAGTCGGCCTCCAATAGGCACAAAACTGACAAAATGGAAAGCCTCACCAGTGAATCTACCTGTAGAGACAGTGCTGCCTTTTTCTAATTTTCTCTTTGCTTGTGGCATAGCATGGGAATTGTGAGCACAAGCCAGCTCAGGAGTGTTTCCAATAGCCCAGCCTTTATTATCAGGACTCATTCCATGAGTATGAGCCTTGAGCCTCATTAGTGTTTCTCCTAAATGTATATTGGGGCAATTCAAAAGGATAGAGATGAGTGCATGTGTGGCACAGCTGTTGGGTACCATCTGTTGAGCAAAAAATATATTATTTACGATATCCTCATCCTTGACAAAGGTTTCATTTTGTTCCACTACTTTTCGTCTTGACCTCCTCTCCTCAACCCAACGAAATAGAAATATGAATCCATACACAGGACTATCTAGAGGCTTGTTCAAATCATATATTTCTTCTACTTGTACACCTTTGACTCCAAAATCTTCCAGAAGTAGGGAAAATAGACCGGGGTCACTCTCTAGTTCTAACCAACCTTCTGTAAGCTCCTTGATATCTACAGGCATATTCTTTGTATGATTTATTTTTCCTCAATATTTGTATGGCTTCAGGACACAAAATTTGACATGATTGAAAGATAGATCGAAATAAAAAATCTGTAGGATTAGAAAAAAATAATTACTTTTCCCATTTCCATCACTTATATTTTATCTACAACTATATTTTGGCAAAGTTACTAACGTCAATGTTAAAAACACAGGTTAAAATTTGGATATATTTTTCATCGTGATTTTGGAATCAACCACTAGATAGAGCTAGCTAGCTTGCATCCACAACAAAGAAGATAGCTCTTTCTGCTGCTAATTTTGCTGCCACGCTAATTATCCAAATTATAAGAAAGAAGAAGAAGTTTTTCCACCAGTGGCGTAGCGTGTCTTGGAAAACTCTTGCATAAAAAATTTCTCGGGACCCAAATAAGGGTGAATATTTTTTTGCATTAAATCAATATAACAATTTATTTTTCATAAAGTGAGCCAGCCAAATAAATCGAATATACACATTCTTCAATTAAACCGATCTCTTTTAAAAATGTGTACACAAAAATGACGTAACGAATTAATGACGCGGCAGGGGTGAATCACGGTGTGTCACGCATCGTCCAGTGACGATAATTGATATCAGTTCGTCGTTAGCAGTACACCTGAGAGCATCTCACGAGAGACGTCGTCTGGAATACAAATACAATATAAGTGAGTTTGTGGTATTCTTCTAACTTTTATAGTCTATTTCAGCTGGGTTGATACCTGTGACGCGTCGCCAGATTTTGCCGTGATGCCACATGTTTTTCACTATTTCAGCGATGTGATCGAATGCGAGCTAATAAATAAAAATCATTCCTACTTTCAAAAAACTGATCGGATCTGATTTGTGATTGGCTGACAAAGTGACAATAGAGACAGCACTGCAGGTGGCGAAACATGAGAACCACGAAGATGTCCTCAATGTTTGAGCCACCCCCCACCATGCGAGTTGCCAGACCTGTATACGATCGTGTTCTTTGGTTTGTTCGGAAATCTTTTCATTTTCTGACATACGGGCTGCGTTCATAAACTTACTCCGATGATCAAGTAAAAGTATGGACATGATCAGATTCGAGAATATGATTCCAAATGAGCAGAAAGTTCCGTTTTGACAAACTATTTTATTCTTAAGCTTTTGTTGAAAGAATTCAGATTCCAAATATTCAAATATTGATTTTATATTTCTCTAAAAATATTCCAAACATGGTGATACACGATCATATACACAGGTCTGGCAACTCGTATGGTGGGGGGTGGTCCAAACATCGAGGAAATGTTTGTGGTTCTCATGTTTCGCCACCTGCAGCGCTGTCCTGTATTGTCACTTTTCCAGCCAATGAACTACCTGAGTGTGACGTCAAAATGGGCGGAGCCCAAATATTTTTTTCAAACAAGGCAATATTGCATTGTTTTCCCCATAAGAGTTTTTATGAGAATGACTTCTAGAAGAACTTGATATCACCATATACAAACAGTTTTATACACAGATTCAACTGACAGAAGCAAAAACGCTTTGTTTGAAAAGGTTTTGAAGCTTGTGACGTCAAGACTTAGGGTGTCCATTTCAAATCCGATCCGATCAGCTTTTTGAAAGAAGGAATGATTTTTTTTCAGTCGAGAGAATTTTGCAAGATATAATATTTTTGTCGTTGATTTTATTTATCATTCAACTCCTAACCGTTTGTTTTGTTTACAATACGAACTGTCAAAGATTAATCACGTGATGTGATTATACCCCTAAATCCTCCTAGCGGATAATTATGAAAACTTTTTCTTCAAAAATTTGCCACCCCCACCACTCAAAAATGCCGTATATTCCAGACCTGTGTATATGATCGTGGGTCATCGTGGGCACAGTCGTGGGTGTATATTTGAATTTGAATGAGATATGCATTAGACATGCGCCGAAAGGTTAGTTTACAGTTTTACCGGTAAGAACAGTTTCGACTTTCGAGTTATACAAAGAAAAATATTTGAAGGAAATAAAATTATCATTCCTTATTTTAAAGGATTGGGAAGAGTGTCTCAGAATTATAATAGAGCATATACAGATTTTGAAGTAGATAGATTGAAAACATTTCCTTTATAAAATACCTGCAAAAAAAGAGCTCTGAATGTAATATAATATCTGAAACATGAAAGAATACGATAGTACTGATACTGAAGAAGACATATATGAAGCAGCCACTTCTGATTATTTGAAAGACTCTGACAACAGCAGAAGTGTTGAATCTGATATAATATCTAGTGACAGTGAAGTTGGGACCAAATATAACCTGAGTGCATCATATATTCAATCTGAATCGGATGCAGAAAAATCATACAATGGCAACAATATAACGTCCAATGCACTTTCTGACAGCAGCATTGATATAGTTGCAAAAAAACCTACAAGGATTCGTAATGTGATTGATTCTGATAGTGATGATGAAATTGAGGACAGGAATGTATCTGATCAGCAAAATGAAAATCATTCAAAATTATCTGAAAAACTTTATGATAGAAAAACAGAATTATTTGTACCAGCACAAATAGACTGTCAATCTGTTGTGGAAGAATCAAATGCAGTTGATGAAAATGGTGCAACTTGCGATATTCATGACAAAGACACAACTGATTTACAAAAAAATTTTGCTGATATTTCTACTGAATTGAGCAGGTCCAAGTTGAGTGACACTGAAAGTAATGAAACCAAATCAGAAGGATCTCACAAAAATGTAACCAATATTGAAGGTACTGTTACCCCCAAATGCAACAGATTGAGAATATCTGATGAGTTCAAGTTTGAAAACTTTGGAAACAATGATTTGTTACACAGTACATTAGTTGACCATCAGGTGGATACTCCAGTAAACAGTTCCTCTGGAAAAAGACTTCTCAACAAGTCTATAGATACACCAAGAGTCATAAAGATTTCCAAGGAATCAAATACACCAACAGCAGTAAACACACCTTTTCTGAATCCTACATCAAGATTTTTAAACCTTACTAAGGAGGCCAACACTCCAAGAACAGTAAAACCCATAATACCCTCACGTTCCCCAAGTCCAGAAATTCATACTCTTGATGATGAAGATATTATTGACATCAGTAGTGAAGATGAAAATGTTCCAAGAACCTCTGTTAAGACTTTTGCTAAATCCCCTATGAATAGAATTCAAAAGCAAACTACATTGGACAATATGTTCCTGAAAAAAGAATTGCCAACTGACAATTCTGAACAAGGTGTTAAGTTTATGCAGGTAATATTAAAATTCCAATATTTTCCTATTGAATATTATATGCCTTGCCTAACTTTCCAAGCTTTTGTATTTATAGGTTTCACAAAGACAATTCCAAGAACAACAGGATAAAGTTAAAGTAATCAGTTCAGACTTTTCTAAAGCCACAAATGTTCTTAGAACCATAAACATAGAACATCTCCCTGATAAGGGAAAGTCAATATTAAACCGCCATAAAACTCTAGAAAATATGTTGTTAGAAGAAACAAAAAAATTATCTACCATGAAAGTAGATGAAAACAGTAAAGCCGAAAAGAAAGTGGATATATTATCTTGGGATGAAATTGAAGCCAAAGCTAATGCTGTCCAACCAAAAACCTTTGGGAAACAAGCAATGTCCACCTATAATGCCCAAAAAGCTGTCACAATGGACAGACTACAACAACTCCATGGTTCCTTAGAAACTCGCCCCAAGGAAAGTGACTTTATAGATGACCCAAAAGGACTTAAAGTTGAACTTATGCTCCATCAGAGAAGAGCCCTTGCTTGGTTGATGTGGCGGGAAACACAAAAACCTTCTGGTGGAATCCTTGCTGACGATATGGGTCTTGGAAAAACTCTGACAATGATATCTCTCATGTTGAAAACCAATGAAATTAAAAAGGATCAAGAAGAGGAGTCAGAGGAAGAGAACGAAGAAGATACTGGAAAAAGTAAGAAGAAGAAATACAATGGAGGCACCCTGGTTGTGTGCCCTGCAAGTTTAATCAACCAATGGTCTAGTGAACTAGAACGACGTACTAAAAGAGGTCTGGCTAGCTATGAAATGTACCATGGAGCCAAAAGAGAAACAAAGCCTAAGAGACTAGCCCAGCACGACATGGTCATTACTACTTATGCCATAGTTAATAATGAGTGTGACAAAGAGGGAGCCATTTTCAGAGTTAAATGGAGACGAATTATTATTGATGAAGCCCATCAGATCAGGAATCACAAATCACAAACTTCAGAGGCTGTTTGTCAGCTCAGTGCAAAATCCAGATGGGCACTAACTGGCACACCTGTTCAAAATAAGGAGTTAGATATGTATGCTTTGTTGAAATTCTTGAGGTGAGTCATTGGAAAATGTGTACACTTCTCTATTGTTTTCAATGTGTCTGAAAAATTCAATCAAATGTCTTTCCAGGTGCACTCCATTTGACGATTTGATGGTATGGAAAAGATGGGTAGGTGACAAAAGCACTGGAGGTACAGAAAGGCTACACACAGTCATATCTTCTCTAATGCTGCGTCGAACCAAAGCTGAGCTGATTGAAAAAGGTTCTTTGAACTCACTTCCTGAAAGAAAATGGGAACTTATACCAGTTAACCTCAGTAAACCAGAAAGAGACGTGTATAGCAAAATTTTAATATTTTCGAGAACGTTGTTTGCCCACTTCTTGCACCAAAAGGCTGAAAAAAACACCGAAGTAGTTACACTACATTCTTCCACCAACAAACAACTAGGACCGAATCAAGAATACTTCCAGATGCGGCAAAAATTACTGCGCATGAACAACATCAAAGACGTGAAGCAACACGAGATTCTGGTGTTACTACTGAGATTGAGGCAAATATGTTGTCATCCTTCGTTGATCACTGGTATGCTGCAAGAGGATATGGAATTTTTGGGGGACGAAGATGCTCTGTCGGATAAAGCTAATGCTTTGGATTTCCTCGACCAATTAAACAATCTTACCCTTACCGATGATGCGTACAAACCAGTTTCCAGCGATGCTGCCGAAGGTAAATTCAACTAAACCTCATTCGGCGATATCTGAAAATTATTTTCCAGGTGTGAACGACAAAGCGCTAGGATTGAAAGAAGCCGCGCGAGGTGTCTTGAACCCCTCTGACCCAATTTTTTCCAAGGACTCGATGAGCAGCAAAATCGCCACAATGCTGAAGGTCTTATGCGAAAAGGTACTACCCAAGAAGGACAAAGCCATCATAGTCTCTCAGTGGTCGTCATACCTCAACCTCATTTCTCATCACTTACGCAAAGAAGGAATAATATACGAACAGTTAGACGGTACCGTACCGGTAAACAAAAGAATGGCCATGGTTGACAGATTCAACGACCCAAAGGACACTTTGACAGTGTTGCTTTTATCTTTGACAGCAGGCGGGGTGGGTTTGAACTTGGTGGGCGGCAACCACCTCTTCCTGTTGGATCTACATTGGAATCCTCAGTTGGAGAATCAGGCGCAGGATAGAATCTATAGGATGGGCCAGTGCAAACCGGTGTTCGTTTACAAGTTTATGGCGACTGATACAATTGAAAATCGGATCTTGGAGCTGCAAGAAAAGAAGTTGTCTATTGCCAATTCAATGCTTACGGGTAGCAAACAGGTGATATCGAGTAAGCTGTCTTTGCAGGATCTTAAGATGCTTTTCGAAATGTGAATTTCAATAATGGCATAATTTTAGTTATAATCTTGTTCTTTTTTATTCTTGATGTCTAATTCTGAAGTTTTTACGAAAGCGTTCAAATCGTTTAATGTAAATATTGTTTTATAATAACCAAAATATATCGTATTATGTATCACCTCTGTTTTTCACTAAAACAATGATAACTAAAATAATTTTTTTTATTATACATCAGAATTCACTGACACATAACTCGTTAATTGGTAAATTTCGAAAATGAAATTGAATCGAAAACATCCTATTCATTCTACAAAGTTGAAAGATCAAACTGAATAGTATCTTGGAACTCTTCAATTGCACACAATTCAAAAGCAAGGATACATTCTCTATTACCTAAACCTCATTTCCTATGCCAACTAAAGTGTCCCGATTAGAACAAATTACATAAAAACGCAAGGGGAGATTTCAATCTAGATCCAATTAACCGATGACAAAAACATGTTTTTATTACATCAGTTACTCAATTATTCCTGGGTTAATTTGAAATAAATTGTGTGCCGTGATCAAATATTGAGATGTTTACGAAACGGAAAATTGAGGCAATATCATGCTATGTATGTAGACTGGACAACCACTACGAAAAATTCATATTATTACTTTCAACAATGGACAGTGCAATAAGAAATGTTTCGCGAGAAAACCACACCACGGAATCTATACCATGGTTGTTCGATATTGAGATCGAAGATGCTAATTGGATTATCACAAGTTCATTCATGATATTCACCATGCAAACTGGTAAGACATGTCATCAAAATCTGCGTGGTGACTTAGTGGTTAGCTTACCAGGGAATTCAAATTTGAGAGTAGGTAATTCGAATTGAAGCAAATCGCGGAATGTTCTGTTGAATATAATGATGCATTCTATGATATATTTGAAATACATTTTAGAAGAACCTGCTGTCTAAGGTAGACTAAAAGAGGAATCAAATTATTCTGAATTAATATCAGACGTTCACTCAATAAAGGGATATTCATATAAATCATTTTAGGATTTGGAATGCTCGAGTCTGGATGTGTATCAATAAAAAATGAAGTTAATATCATGATGAAAAATGTTGTGGATATTGTACTGGGTGGTAAGTTTCTTGTACATGCTGAATTCTCTTCAGGAGAGTCATTATTATTTTTCAACAGGTTTGACCTACTGGATGTTTGGTTTTGCTTTTTCTTTTGGAAGAAGTAATTTAAACAACGGTTTCATAGCACTAGGAGACTTCTTCATAGATCCTCCTTTGAGAGATCCTTTGAAAGGGGCAATATACGCCGCGTTTATTTTTCAATTGTCTTTTGCTACCACTGCCACTACAATAGTAAGTGGTGCCATGGCTGAAAGGTAAATTTATTTGGTGTATAACATAAGGTTCTTGTTTGGACTAATAGCAGGGCACATAAAAATCGAAGTGTCCGAAAATATTATACAGATCCACCTAAATTCCAGATTCATCTTTTTCAATGGCAATTCTGATCATCTGATCATTTTATCACTATAAGAGATTCTTCAAAATTCAAAACTCATTGGTTTTCCCCATCAGATGTGACTTCAAGGCCTACTGCATATTCAGTTTTTTGAACACAGCCATTTATTGCATACCAGCAGGCTGGATATGGGGTGAACATGGTTTTTTGAAGAAACTAGGAGCTGTAGATATTGCGGGATCTGGTGCAGTACATTTACTGGGTATGTACGTGAACAATATTAAACATTTTGATTGCGTTATTGTAGTAGGTAATGGGAAGCAAACTTTACCCCGGGTTTCCACCGATATTTCTTCCCGATACCGATTTCAACCGATATTTCTTCCCGAAACCGATTTTTTCAGGAGGAAGTGCAGCTTTCGCAAGCGCTATGATGTTAGGTCCTCGATTGGGAAGATATGACAACGGAATAGCACCCCTACCCTTAGGAAACCCAGTCAACGCTGTAATGGGACTCTTTGTACTATGGTGGGGATGGTTAGCTTTCAATTCTGGAAGTACCTATGGGGTAAATTCCAAGCAAAATTTTCGTTAAAACAATCACCGATACAAAAAGTATACGTTTTGGCTTCTATTGGCCACCATCAATTTCCGTTTCCAATTGATGAGAACTTAAAAATAGCTATTTCTTAGGAGTGTTTTTTCAGTTGAGTGGTGAAAAATGGCACTATGCAGCTAGAGCCGCTGTCATGACCATGATATCCAGCTTCGGAGGAGGTACAGTCAGTATCTTGTTTACCATGATAAAACTTAGTGGTAAAATAGACACCATCGACATCATAAATGGTATTCTTGGGTCTTTGGTGTCCATTACAGCAGGTTGTTTCTTGTATAAAGGTAAAAGGTGTTTGAAATTGTTTTTGTCTTATAAACAATCAAAAACAAATCACAAAAAATTGGCACTTTCAAAGTTGCTTTCTTTCTTAAATCATTTCGATAAACCAGATTATGGATTAGGGACGTAAGGCCATTTCCAATCGATGATGAATCCAGATATTTTCTAGGTTGGGAGGCATTATTAGTTGGTTCAATCGGGTCCATACTAACTTGTGGATCAATGCCTCTTATTGACATGGTAAAGTAATTATAATAATATCAATCGCAACATACTTCATTTTGATTTTTAGATGGGAATAGATGATCCAGTTGGTGCTAGTTCTGTACATGGTGTTGCAGGAATATGGGGTAATAATTCACATTTCCGAAATTTTTGTTATATGCATATTTGTTATAAATTGATATCTGATTGAGTTTCGATAACGTCAGATAAATCCCAATATTATTAAGCATTACTCTAAATGTGACTAAGATTGCTTTGTGAATACGTGCACAGATTTATTCAATTACCAACTGAAAGAAGAAAACGAGATTGTAAAATGATGATTAGAGATCATAAATAAGGAATTGCACCATTTCAAACACCTGCTAATATTATACAGATTTGTGGTATCACAGTTCTCAAACTGAACGACTTATATTTGTATCATGAAATATGTACAGTAAAATGATTGACTCGTAGGAATTATAGCAGTCGGATTATTTGCGGATAATCCTTACCCTTTGGATACAACTAGCGGTAGAAGCGGCATATTAAAAGGTAGTATCACTCCCTCAGACAACTCAATCTTCTCATATTCCATTCTTGAAGGTGGAGGTTGGTACCTCTTTGGTATACAATGTTTAACAGCATGTTGTTTTCTATTATGGGGTATCACTTCTACCATAATTCTTTTGTGGATCATCAACAAATTTGTGACCATCAGAATGAATGTACACGTGGAACTAATGGGTGCAGATTTGACTGAACACATGGTTAAGCATGGGAATGTAAATATAGTCAGTGATCTTTAGTAGATATATCCAATATTTAATGATATTGCTTCAAAACTCCACTCAAATATTTTTTTCCAAAAAATTTTAGGTAGGGGTTTCCAGAGCAGTTTCAGCTTTCAAAACAGTTCTTGACACAACTGAATTGACAAAACTGAATCCTGTGGGATTGAATCCGGGACATGACAAGAGCTTACACATGGTTGATCATTTATCAAAGAAGAAGAAATATAGAATGTCTAGAATTATACGGGACATAACTAAAAACAGGAATCTAGGAATCAATGTTGATAAAAACTTGATGCCAAGAGGGAAAGCTAGAAATTCTAAGGCAACAAAATCACCCGAACATAATCCCAACGTTAAGCTTGGGCATGCAAACAATGATGGTAATGCACCAAAAACAGCTCAAATGGCGTGGGTTAACTAGATGTTACTTATCATATTTGCTTTTCGTCCAACATGTGGTGCTCACTTTAAATTATTGCATAGGCAGGTAATTTGTTAAACACAAAAACAATATTCTCATATCGATAATTTATTGATTCTTCATATCATGACATACAAGAGTTGCAGTACTACCTTCTCTCACTGCTCTTATTTACCCAAATCCATTTACAAGATCTCATTCTGTGTTCAACATAAATGCTGAAAAATGAAATATCTTCTTATACCTGTAAGAAAAATCAATAAACCAAGCCCCGACTAGTGTACAGTGTTGAAACCTTTGTGAATAAACAACTGAAATAAAAATTTTGGAAAGCCTACCACCTGTAGAGATTTCTCTAAATCAAATGTAAACAACCTGCTCACCTTCTCAAATCTACTTACCATTGAGTACGTGCAAATAAACACTCGCCGAATCCAAATTGGACGGGCTGCAAGTGTAATTTCCAGCATCGTCCGGCTTGGTACGGAAAATGGTAATGGTACTGACGGTGGTGTCAGTGCCTTTGGGCGTCATGCGGATGTCGATGGCATTCTGGTCATACTTGAGGACACGTTCGCCATCATGGTACCAGAAAATGTATGCAGGCTGTTCCAGGGATTGCGTTATCACGCACTTCAGTTGGACGGTGCTGCCACGTTTCACATAGATGTCCGACTCACCCTCTATTTCTATCTTCGGTACTATAAGAGATGGAAAAAAGTGTTATTAAACAGTATTTTTTTAATGGAATCCTGTGTATTTTTTACCTTAAAATTTGAAATAGTGTTGGTTGAGCTGATTTATATAGGTCCCAACATCACTAGATGAATTGTAAGAAAATTAAAAACTTCACAATACTCACCAACTACATTGAGGTTGATGAAATGGCTCATCTTTGGTTCTGTGCTGACTTGACATTCATATTGTCCAGCATCCCTAGCTTGCACATACTTCACCTGAAGAGTCCAAGTATCTGTTGCTTCAACAAAGAAAGCTTGGAATCTGTCATCAGCTATGAAGGTATACCTTAAAAAAATTATTCATCAGAATTCAAAATTGATTCTATACAAATACTATAAAATTTACCTATCTACAGTAAGGATATGGGCATCTCTTCGACGAATCCAAGATACAGATTTGTTTCCTAACTGCTTTATTTTGCAAGGGATGTAAGCATGAGTTCCTAACTGAGTAGTTATGTTAGTTGTTGTAGTAGGATCGAAATATGGACCAGTGTATAACCCTGTAAATCTTTTGACAGTGTGAGCAGCCTCTCCTTCATGCAAGACTACAAAAACAGGAGCTCAGTCAATTTTTATTTCCAAAACAAAATTTCACATACCTGTAAAAAGTTCTGGAAATACCAGCATCCACAAAGTATAAATGAGAAGTCTAGTTGAGGTTTCCATTTTAAAGGATTTGAAGGATGAAATTTTTTACACAGTTGGCACTACACAATGAATTAGGTGGGAGCTATTGAAATGTACATATTAGTTGAACCAACTATTCACATACTAAGTATGCAATTTTTAATGCACATATATGATTTCCAACACTCCAAAAGGAACAGTTATTAGGTATACAAAGAACCATTCCATAGATATGTCTCCCATTTTTGTAATAACATGTACCTGAAACAAATGTGAACAAAATATTTGGTATATCCCCGAAATATTAAAGTACTATATTTATTGAAGAAAAATGAGTATTGTTTTTGAATAGCAATCGTACACAAATAGCAAAATTTCATAAATTCAATAACCCCTGCATTCTTTAAAAGTACCAGGATAAGAGAGATATTGAATATATTTCATTCAAACACGGTAACCATTCATTATAGTTTATTACCTTAACAAATATCACTGCTCAGGTACTTAGTTTCAATACAAACAATTCCCAAAATGATCTGTTATTTTTATTTATGGAACTCCCCTACTCATAATTTCACTTCCCAAAATGCCCAGACCACCCTAGATAGCAAGTCTAGTATGACAGATCAGACGTCAGACGACTGACTTTGACAATTGTCACACCATTAAAGCAAACTTTATACAGGGAAATTCAAATCAGCTTACGTATTTATATATTTCGTGTTGATATTTCTCATAACAAATATATCATTGAATGAGATAGGCTGTTTTGTTTTGGCTAAATGTTCAAATGAAATTTTGATAATAATTTTCAGTGGAAATATAGTAATTTACACATTTCGAAATGAGTTTTGGTATCATTATTCATTAATCGAGTTATTCATTATGTACTGAGTAAATCACACAGTTAGAACCGACATTAAATATCATTTCATCTTAATTCAAGCGCACGTTATTTACGCTAATATTAAATGATTGACGATTGAAGAAAAATAAACCTAAAACCTACGGGAACAAGAATTTCAACAAGTGAATGATTTGATGGATGATAAATAACATATACACAACATTGAAATCATGCAGGTCCCTTACAAATCAATACTACCACTTCTATAAAAATGCTTTGACGAATTTATTTCAATTATCGTCTATTTTATTATGTATCCAAATAACCTCAATATTAATTGAAGTTATCTTCTTCTTTACATTTGATTATGGATGACATAATATCGTCTTCTATTTATCAAGCCCTGCTGTTTTAGAACTTAGATCTTCATGACTTGAAATTGTAATTATTTATTTCATGGAGTGAATATATAGTGATCTGGATATATTAACAATCAAGAGTAACGAAAAATATTGCTTTATTAATTGACTAAATAACAAACTTGTTGCGCGTACATAATGTATGAAACAAATGAAATTATTGTGAAATTTTGAAAATTCGGACATGTAGGTATCCTTATTTGGCACTCATTCTACTTTCTCCGAATATCAAAAGCTGTAGGCATTTTTGCATTTATTTGTTTCAAAAACTATTTTTGGAATGTCTTTTTTTCTTGGTAGAGCTGCTTTTCAGATGTCCTTCATTTTCTTGGTAATTTGATATATTTGAATAGTTTAGCATATATATTAGACCAGCCAAGGTGACAACTAAAAGTAATAAAAAAGCAAAAGTTGTATTTTGAAAATATTTCATGGAATACTCACTATTCAATATGCAGGGAAATACTACATAAAAGGAGACATTTGCTGCTTTGTAATAAATAGTTTCAGATATATAAAGTGTTATAGTCAAAATCAGTGAGCATATACTTATACTAACGATGCTGAAAAAAAAATATTAATGGTAAATAATTCTCATTTTCAGCACTTACGGCTTATAATGAATGAATAAAGTGCAGTGTATCAGAATAATTGCCTTCAAGATAGAATATATGCCTAAAACTCTAGAAGTCGTAAACTCCTCTAAAAAATAATGCATAAAAATATTATGTATATACAGGGTGTTAATTAAGTATGTTAACAAACTCTAACCACGAATAGTACTCCGAAAAATAGAAAGAAAATGTCATATAAACATGGGTCCTGAAATGCTTCCTAAGGGAGCTACGCTCCTTTGCATAATAATAATAATAATACCTAAATGTTTGTAATAACTTATTTAGCGAAAACGAATAATTTCTTGATGAACTGACAGTTCTCAAGTTGTTTATCAATTATTGCAATTGTTTTTCACAGCACACTAACTAAATATGTATGTAGACGAACATTTATTTATTTACAATAGCCTGCATCGATTCAATAATTTGCCTTTTTCTCGAAAACTGTTAGGCCTATGGAGATGTACCAGGAGACCATTTTTACGTAGAAATTTCTGAATTACCATATTCTGAAATTAAAATGTCAAAAAAATTACCATTCAGAAAATGGGGTTATTTTTACCCTTAACTCCTTCCGTATGATACGCCTGTGATTAAAATTATGAAATTCTGAATTCAGAATCAGATTCAGCGTCGAAAGTTCACCCATCCCACTTAATTTCGTTATTTTTTTATGAACGGTTTCGATAATATCGAGGGAAAACCGTCCTCAGGGTGCCCCATGCAAAGGAGCGTAGCTCCCTTAGGAAGCATTTCCGGACCCATGTTCATATGACATTTTCTTTCTATTTTTCGGAGTACTATTCGTGGTTAAAGTTTGTTAACATACTTAATTAACACCCTGTATATATATTCCTATAGATCAACTGGAACTTACCATCTACATATTCTTGAATATCTGAAATAGTTTTGCTTAAGAATGATCTCTTCTCTATGTAACTTCTAACTGCAGTACTTGCATCAACAAAAGCTAAAAAAGCAATCCATCCTCTGAAGGTATATAACGTCTTCTCATCCATTTTATTTTTGAACACATTATTTTGTGCACAAAAAATTCAATCATGTATTCAGTTCATTTTTTTTTTCATATTCTCTGACTGAAATTGATCTAGTCCAATAAATCAGGTGTTCCATGTTCTTCATTATCACTTGTATTAAGTCTAAAATGATAACAAAAAACCAATATAAACATGCGGTACACTGTGTACTACGATCTGTGTACCATCGTGTATCCAACATAACCTACAAATATGAGTGAAGTAAAATTATATTGTATTCATATTTGTATACCATCACGTATCACCCGTTATTCCACCGATTTTACCACCGATAATGTAGGATATATAAGCACCAACCAGCAGGTCAACGTGGAGTCACATCATTTTACATACATGCTGCGTTAGTGGCTTACGATTATACTGTTATTTATTCAGTTCTGAGTATTATTGAAGTATTAAGATGAGTGAGGTATTTATAGCTTCAGCCTGTAGGACTCCTATAGGTGAGTTTGAATAGGAATAATTTGATTTTCAATACATTTTCAATGATTTTATCAGGAAATTTCCAAGGGCAGTTTGAAAAATTTTCTGCTGTTGAGTTGGGAACTATTGCCATTGCAGAAGTTATCAAAAGAGCAGAATTACAACCTGAAGATGTAGAACATGTGATAATGGGCCAGGTGACAATAACTAAATCACATAATTATGTTTTGCCTAATTTTCTGTGTGAAACATCCACACCCAGTAACCATACTCTATAGATTATTGTAACTTGATTTATGGAAAATTCAGTATTATTTGAAAATTTCTCTATCAATGTTCTCATTACTTGGCAATAACTTTAAATTAAATCTATTATCTAGACTCATCAGTATAATGCAAACATATCCTTTAGTGTACTTTATGGTGATAAATGATTTATTATAATTTACTCTCATCATTCAAATTCTACCAATTTTTGCAAAAAAATATACATATTTTCCACTTGACCATAGGGAATTATGAAACTGAAGTTCATGATCTGATACAGGGTGATTCATTGGGAAATGGGCAAACTGTAAGGGTAGGTATAGTCTATTTCAGCTGGGTTGATACCTGTAACGCGTCGCCAGATTTTGCCGTGATGCCACATGTTTTTCACTTTTTCAGCGATGCTCCGAATTAACTCCAAATTAAAACTTGGGTATATAATCTTATTTCATAAAAACTATTGAACCATTGTGTTATCGTGGTGAATTAATATTCATGAAGTTTCTTTACATTTCGAATAAAATCCAATGAAAGTAAGGGGCTCCTGTTATCCGTTTCGTGTTTAAACTGTTCTAATAAAGATGCAACCATTTTCTGGGCATATCTACTCAATCCTCTCGACATTTTGATGAGAATACGATGATATTGAGCTATCACAAGAACAATTTTAAAAAATCGCAATGAAAGAACAATTTGTATGTAAACAAACGATTGTAGGGATTCGATCCAAACAATTTGGCTTCGTTGTGAAGTGAACGATGCCAAATTCTTACAATCGTTTGTTTATATACGAATTGTTCTTTCATTGCGATCATTGATTATGATCATTTAAAAATTTTTCTTAAAATCGTGAAAAAGCCAATTAAAATAATTTAATGTGTCTGTATCAATCTTCTTAATAGGTGCTGACTGCTGGCCAAGGCCAAAATACTGCTAGACAATCTGCCATTGGTGCTAAAATCCCAAATACTACTCCTGCTTATACTGTAAATATGCTGTGTGGATCTGGTCTGAAGTAGGTACATTGGATAAATAATAATACCGGAAGAAAACTATATTGCTATACTGAAAGTTCATGTTGTAATCTCTGTTTCATGTTATATTCAAGGTCAAAAAATTTGGCACAGGTCAGAAGTCTCATTTATCTCCTGATATTTCTGGTCAACTCATAGAAATTTAATGACAAATATTTTGTGCAATAAAAATTATCTTTGAACTTTGAGATATAGACCAAGGTTACAATTGAACTACTTTTAGTTGATAGCATTTTTAACAATTCTGAAATTATTTTATGATATTCAACCTGAATAATACCGAATAAAAGAAATGACTCAGAATATTCAACTATCTAATATTCTCATTATCTGATCCTATGTATATCAACACATTGTGATTAGTACCATTCTTGATAATATATATTCATTTTTTGAAAATATAATTCATCTTCTAATAATTTTCCCCCGATTTTAATGAAACCATTATGGAAATTTTAGATCTGTAGCTCTTGGTTTTCAAGCAATCAGAAATGGCGACTATAATGTTGTTGTATCAGGAGGACAAGAGAATATGACCAGAGCCCAACATTCTTCCTACATCAGAAGCGCTAAATTGGGGCCACTAAATCTTGCGGATACACTTCTGTCAGATGGTCTAACTGATGCTTTCAACAACGTCCATATGGGCAATACAGGTATGTCCAAGAGATTAATATAGGATAAGAGTTTATTGTCACATATTGATGATAAATTAAAAAAAAATGGCTCTCGAGAATGATGTTTGTATGTACGATTGATATTTTATGAATATTTTCAAGAATCCATTTTTTAGCTGAGCATCTGGCCAAATTGTACCAAGTATCTCGCCAAGAACAAGATGAATTCGCTTGTAAAAGTCAGAATAAAGCAGAAGAAGCCATAACCAATGGCTATTTCACAAAAGAAATAGTTGGAGTTCCAGAGAAGAGGACAGGAAAATTAATAGATAAAGATGAGTTCCCGAGATTCGGTACTACCGTTGAAAAACTGGCCAAACTAAGACCGTGCTTTATATCTGATGGATCTGTCACACCAGGAAATGCTTCAGGTATTTGTCAATTTCTATATTGAAAAATTCAGATAGTAGACTAAAAATATTTTGACATTATAGGTATCAATGATGGTGCTGCAGCTGTCGTGTTGGTGAGTGGTTCTTATCAAAAAGAGAACAATGTTAAGCCTTTGGCTAGAATTTTGGGATTTGCTGAAGTAGGAGTCGATCCCATGTGTATGGGAACTGGACCAATTGGAGCTGTGACTAATGTGGTAAGTTTTTTCTACTCCAGTTGAATATTTTCGGAAAATATTAGATATAATTCTCCATTTCAACTCATGGAAGAGTTTGAAGTAGTTATGATTAATTTTCAAGATATAAGAATATTTCAAATCTCAAAGTTTAAATCCAAAAAGCTGAGGTAGTCGAATTTTTTTACCAAAAAAATAATACCTCCAGTTGTATTGAGCATAAAACAAAATTATTAAAACTACTAGACTTCCGGTTCAACCGGTGATGTTACGCTTCTGAAAATATTTCAAATCAAAAACAGGAATGTAATCAAAAATGTCTACAGTGACTAAAATACTACTCAATCGTTTATGGTTGCAGCTAAAAAAAGTCGGTTGGAGCAAGGACGACGTCGATCTTTACGAATTGAACGAAGCGTTCGCCGTCCAAAGCATCGCAGTTAACAAGACGCTCGGCGTCGACGTCACCAAAGTAAACATTACAGGTGGAGCTATCGCTCTGGGCCATCCAATAGGGTGTTCCGGTACCAGGGTGCTGGTTACTCTCGTGCATAACTTGAAGAGGTTGGAGAAGAGAAATGGGGTCGCAGCTTTGTGTATCGGTGGAGGGATGGGCATCGCCATGGCTATCGAGATTTGCTGATTGACATGTTTTATTCAAAAGACGAAGTTTTTATGCCTATAGCAGTGTTATTCAATATACTATAATTGGTTCATTGTTGTTATTATTAGTAACCGTGTTATTGAAAATTGTGTACAATTGTGAAATGCTGCCAAAATTGTATGCATAGTATTCATTTCGAATTGGTTATGCAAAAAATTTTGAGACACTTCATTTTATAATCAATTATACTTTCATTTTTCAATAGACTTTATACACCCTCAGTTGTCAATCTGTCAACTGACGGCCTCATCAGCTCTCTTCCTAACAAATAAAGTAAAATCTTTCATATAAAACATCATACAAAGCTATCCTATTTTCTATTGAATAAAATCATAAGATTGCTTTTCGGAAAATGGCGATTTATCAATACAAGTTAGTTTTCGATAGCCCTGCATCGATTATCAAAATTTCAATAAAGTACATCGCCTCGTATTGAAACTAATAATTATCAGACAATTTTTATGTTGAATGTAAACTTTATTCTGGACAAATTTGTATATTTTCAAATCTGTCAAAGTTCAAATACAAGACATTATATCCAAGATGTGTCCTGAGTTTTGAGTGGAATCATGAAATCTAATAATTTATAGGCCACATCATAAAATATCCGAGTGAAAACAATTAGAACTATTTTTTTGTTTTCACTGACACCAAAAGGATCAAATCTATTCAGACTTGTTTTTTGATTCAATATAAAAAGAGTATTATTACTATCGAAAACATAATTTCTAGTTCCAGAGACAATATCACAGAAGAATCTTGAAAGAATGTTCAGAAATCAAGCAGAATTGATTTTTCCTTGAATCCTGACCGGCAAACCTCTTACGACACAAGCAGCTTTTGTCATGTTATAAGATAAACCTTTTCTTGCTAAGGCAAGTGCTCTAGGTAGTTCAGATTCCCAATTTGCTTCTTCTTCTGCTATTGGGGTGCTATTCCTCGAAAATGTAACTGAAAAACAAACAAACAGTATAGCTTCATATAGAAAGAGGAACATATTTGTTAGTCTCAGCTAATGAACCCACTTTTGTCAAGAGCTTTCTTCCATTTGGTTTTATCGACATATTTCCAATGTATTGAAGCATTTGATGGAATCCAATAACTCAAAAAATCGGTTGTGAGGGTATCTGTGTCAATATCTGTCACTTCCCATAACATCCCAACAACACATGGACTAAAAACAGAACAGACACAATTTGTAATTTTCTTCTACAAAATATAGTTCCTTACCATCGTGCAGTGAGATACATATGATAATTCCCAAACATTTCAACTTGTGGATCCAGTCTAGCAATTTTTGTACTGCTGCATCCAAAAAGCAGAACAACGGCTTTAACATGTGTTTTCTGAAGTTTATCCCTGGACATCATGTGACTACCACCTCCATGTCCATTGTACCTTGGAAAATTTATGAATTACCATCTGAAGCAGGTCAGAAAAATATAAGCATTACTTACGAGAAAATATCTGAAGATGTAATCAATTCAAAGAACTCATCTTTTGTAGGTTGATATCCAGAGATTCCAGTCCAGTTTGGGGTCCAATAATTGAAAAAATTCATCATTCTCGTCTCCATGGATTTCAAATCCATACTGGGATTGACTATGTAAGAGCCTTTGTCATAGTCTTCAACAATTTTGTGGCCATTTTTTATATCAGATTGGTGTTCTTTGAAGAGACAGTAGACAAAGTGGAGAGATGGTAGCCTTGTGATGCATTCATCTTGAAGAACATCCATCATTTCCCATGGGAAACAATCAAGAGTCTGGATTTATGCAAATATTTTTGAGTACAAAAATCATTTTTTGAAATTGTTAATGATTCAACTTACTTCATGCAGTACTAGTATAACAGGATGCTTTTTAATATTAATATTCTTGCTCAATAGATCATTACCCAAAGTTCTAATGAAATGGACAATATTCCTGATTATATTTTTATCCTCAATTTCAGGAAAGCAAAACCTCACAACTCTTTTCACTTCAATCAGTTTTAGATGCAGGCAACTTTTTACTGTAGAGCACAATATGGCTTCAACTTTTTTGGTTATTTCTACAATGCCAGCCCTGGGAATTGAAATCAATTTTATCACATCATCATTATAGCAATAATAATTTTAGTATTCTCACTCAGTTTTCAGGTACACTTTGATGGCTTCACAAATTTTTTTGTCTAAAGCAACATCAACAAATTTTCCAGAAAGTAAGCATCTCCATTCTTTCAACCACATGTTTTGCATTACTCCAACAAGAGACTAAAATAAATCATGGATTTAATCTCTGAACAATTTGGCACAGAATTATAAACATCAACAACATTCAAATAAAATATAATGAATTCATAATTATTTTGGCTTGAATGAAAGTATTAACAAATAAGCTAAAATAAAACGTACTGTAAGCCGATTCTCAATGACTTGCCTTCTTTCCAAATAGTTATATTTTTCTTTGTGATTCTTGAATGTTCTTTTTTTAGTGCTTGTCAGTAATTCAATATTTTCCTTCATGAGTGAATTGACTTCCTGGGCTAGTTCAATGGTTTTACCTGTCAAAGAAACTCAAAAATAAAAATTTATAGTAACTCTTATGTAATACTCACCATTAACTGGGTCTTTGGGGGCATTTACTGTCACAAGAAATGGTTCAATATCACTTTGTCCACAAGAAAATACTGAAATGTGAATGGGACTAGTAAAATATAAATTATTATCCTCATTATTGAACTCCTTTGGATTATATTGAGGTGTTAGTTGTACCAAGGTCCACTCTAAAATAGATGTGAAATACAAATTTCATGTTATCTAGAAAGGCAAAGTTTACTCTTTACCTGGTGGCATTTCTTTAATTTGAGCTAACATTGTTTTGACACTGTTCTCTTTAGAGTATGTGGAGCATTTGAAAGCTAAGCATTCACGACTCATTTGTAACTGAGAAATGTCTAGGGATTCACTTGCAGAAAGTTTATCATAACGACAAACTGTTTTATTTCTTAAACCTGGAGAATGAGTTTCACATAGATGGTAAATTGTATTGAGTTCATCAATCCCCATTTTTATGAATGATTTACAGCTGTTGATTCCTATGGAGTTTAATATTAGTCTATGCATGGTGATTTAATTTATATGATATTTACTTTGATATGAGGGTCCACTGGGGTAGTGTAGATAGGAATATTGTTCAAGGATTTGAACAACCTGATCTACAGATGAAATAGCTGTAGCCATATTGGGATTCCTTTCGAAGCAGATATTTATTTATGAATATTTTTGATATTGAACTAATTGTCATTGGTTGAATAAATTTTTCAACTTCATGATAATGAGTTAAAATAAAATAAAACGATATAATACAAACTACATTCCTAATGCAACACCATCATAGTATGATTAGGAATCTATACTGCTTTAAGAGATTAATAATAATTCAAAATTGATATTATAACCTAACCACAGTATAATAAGAACCAGTAGTCGCAGCTCTGTCGGAACCTTTGATGTTTGTGTCCCACACTTTCATTTTTTTTGGACCACTGCGCATCATGAATTTCCCGCTGGGAGTCGATTAGTCAGAGTTAGACATTTTATACACTGCTCAACAAGTCAATAATAGATATATACTGCTCAACAATAATGAAAATTTTATTGAAAACTAAAGGGTTTATATAGTAAGTGATATGGAAGTATATATTCATTTCTTGATTCTATTGAAAAGTGGTATGCGGGGTTGAATATTTTTTATCACAATGGACAGCCTAAGTCTTGTCGTTACAAGCTTTACATTAAAACCTTTCCAAACGAAGCGTTCATTTCACGTTTTTGCTTCTTTCAGTTGAAACTAAGAATAAAATTATTTGTATATGGTGATATTGAGTTATCATTGACTAATTCTTCTGGAGGAAACAATGCATATATTCCTTTGTTTGTAAAGGTTTTATGGGCTCCGCCCATTTTGACGTCACACTTAGGTAGTCCCACGATCATATACACAGGTCTGGCAACTCGTATGGTGGGGGGTGGCCCAAACATTGAGGAATTTTTTGTAGTTCTCATGTTTCGCCACCTGCAGCGCTGTCCTCTATTGTCACTTTGTCAGCCAATCACAAATCAGATCCGATCAGCTTTTTGAAAGTAGGAATGATTATTATTTATTCGAGAGAATTTTGCAAGATATAATATTTCTATCATTGATTTTATTCATCATTCAAGTCCTAACTCTTTGTTTTGTTGTCAAAGATTAATCACGTGATCAAACCCCTAAATCCTCCTAGCGGATAAGTATAGCAACGTTTTCTTCAAAAATGGTGCCAACCCCCACCACTCGAAAAAATTTCGATGAAGTGAAATATTACCATTGAATAATTATTCAGGTAATCATGACAAATGTACTGTACGAGATAAAATGCCAATATATGGAAGATTTCAGGTGGATCAATGATACTGGTTCACACAATTCTTATTATTACACATGCCACAAATTCTCCATCTGTTGAGTCGGTGCATTGATAGTGGTAAATTCCAAGAAAATAGATTGACCTGGAAACGGTGTAATTTTTCAAGGCAATTTACGGCGCATCCAAATACCTCCCGCTAGGAGTGGATCATGCGCACTGGAATTTCATACCACGAATTTGACAGACTGCGACTACTGGTTCTTATTATACTGTGACCTAACAATAAGAAGATTCAAAACTTAACTGATTTCTGTCTTCTTCTGTTTCGAAGATTTCAAATGTAATATATGTATAAATAGTTATTCGGCCATCTAAATAATGACAAATGAAATACCATAGGCGGCATCAATTCAATATTTTTTTATTGGTGCCCCATTTTACCCATTTAAAGCACGCCTGAGCGTGTTTAAATCGAACTTTGAAAAACGCGCGTTTTTTAAAGTAACCATGGCAACATCAACGAAGGAACGAGAAACGTGAAGTCTAAATTTTTGATTATTGATCTGACAGGAGTACCTTGTAAACGTCAAATAAAATATAACTGACAGATGCAAAACTTTATTCAAACGTGAAATGTGGCACACTCGCGCGTGTTTTAAAGACCTTTTTATCCACTTATACTTTAATATACTATGAATTGACTCGAATATGAATGAATCCGCATATTCGTAGACTTACAGATTGCTTTCATTCATTACTTTTCTTCAACAAAAACAACTATATATACTTCAACTAACATAAAAAATTACTTGGAAATATAAATCTATAAAATAATGAGCTTTGTTTTGCACAGATCCATAGATGTGAGAAATATAGTATTCAGACCATATTATTTTTTTCTACATCTGAAAAATCGTGTTCGTTACCGAAAGGAATCCTTATACAGTTCATAAAATATGTGAAGCTTTTATTCCCGACATATACATGGCTTCATAGATTTTCAGCTCATTAACTATTACCTACACTGGAACAGTGATGGAATTAGTTCAAAAACTTCTATTCTTCACATCGAAACTAAATACGGGTAGATAAAGAATCTATTTTCTAGTCGATAGTCGCGTAATATAGGCCAAATTCAGTTTCTAGTGTATAGAAGGGTGTGCACTTCGTTGACATAAAACTATATTTCATATTTCACAAATGGATTTGAATAAAGCTCCGAATATGCAAGATGATATCGACGACACAATTCACGACTTTTCAAATGATAACAGTTATACTATGAATGGACTCTTGATAAATTTCAATAATATTTCGGATGAAGCTAAGGACGACACGGAGAACTATGGTGAGTTTCCAAATACGAATCTATATATTTTTCATGAATAATACCTGCTTATTCATAACTCACCTTCAAATATTCATTTTAATGTGGATTGCAGAAATTAACAAAACACGATTAGGTATTATTCGCCAAACATGGATAAACACATATATATTGTGAAAACTGTACCTTCCTCCTCTAATCTATGAGGGTATCTCCACTAACGTGAGCTGAAGAGTATAACATTTAATAAAGACAAAATTGAATTATCTCAAATAATTCAATTATGCATCCATGAATGATGCTCTATTGAATTAAGGGATCTAACTTCTTATAATTGAATCATCATCGACTGCATTTTGATTTTTCTAAATTAATGAACAATATCACAACACAATCGTTATACATTATGATGATTTAAATTGAGAAAGAAGGAAATTAACGACTATGAATACATACAACTAGACAAGACGAATAATGGCCTTCGCATGAACTGTAGGTAGTGAAAAAGACTCAAAAAACTCAATTGAAAAAATTCATTTGGGAAATTCGATCTATCTGTTCTAGGACATGAAATGAAAGTTTTAACTCTGATTCATAATATTTATTCGAGAGTTTTTTGCAGTTCAATTCATTATTACAGATTTCGCAGATTCTCTCCAGAATTATAATTCTAATGAAGATGAGAATGGATCATCCAGTACATGTTCTAAGAGGAAACAAAGAAGATATAGGTAATGTTTTCGATGCGTTTTCAATAACGAGATGTTCTTACTATCGTATTCTGGCTCGAATCTAGCCTGTATGTGAACGAAATGATCAATTTCAGAACAACATTTTCTAACCACCAGTTAGAAGAACTCGAAAGAGCTTTCCAAAAAACTCACTACCCCGACGTATTTTTCCGGGAAGAACTAGCCTTGAGAATAGACTTGACAGAAGCCAGAGTACAAGTCTGGTTCCAGAACAGACGAGCAAAATGGAGGAAACAAGAGAAATCTTTAAACAAATCATCTCACCAGCAAAGTAATAATCTAACTCTATCAAACAGTATGCCAGGTGAAAAATTCATTTGGCCAATTCTCGCGTACACCAACATGTTATGTTCTAGCTTGTTCAACTCCTTTGGAAAGTCCTCTTTTGAATTTCACTCCTTTGGATCAAAACAATCCTTCCAATATGTATTTGAACCTAGAGTGGCCATTTTCATTTCCTAATAACGTTTCTCTAACTCCTCATAATATTAGTCAAGCTACTTCAGCAACAGATCAGAGCTGCAGCATGGATAATCATCTTCAAGAAACATTATTGATAGCAGGTAAAATTGTTTACGTCAGCCATTATCACGTCTTTCATAGAAATTTTTTTTCCGGAATTTTCCGTAACCAACCCATATTGGTGTATAATCCTAATTCAAATATCTACGTATCTGTCTTATAGAAGTCCGCATGATAGGGAACGAATAAGAAATAGCCATGATGTAATTATTTTTTCAGATAGAATAACAAATTCCATGCAGACTAACATGATTGAGGATAGTATTCTACTTGGCGACGATTTGGAAGATGGGATTATGGATAACTCTTCAGGAAATATGAATTTGATGTCGCCTTCAAATGCTGATATCTCTATCGACCCAGACCTTTTAACCTTGAAGCCTTCTAGGAATAGACTAGACAATCCGGATCACTGATGATGCATTATTGAACATAATGACTGATATATATATATGTGCTATAACTGAGAATTATGTTTAAAGTATGTTATCGAAGAATAACCATTTATGTCACAACCATATTTTCCTATATTTCGATATTTTTATCATGACCTACTTTGAAATCTGAAACGTCGATACTATGTTAATAAAGCGGATTTTATATATTCATCTTAAGCCCTAAATGGAGCGAAATTATTCAATCTAGGTTTGTAACAATAAAGCAACCCCAGCTAAAGTCCACTTGGCTGGTTTATCCTTGGTTTTCAAATTGAATGTCCATATATATGTGGGACCCCTGATCCTGGTCTTGTAAACCGGACAATCGTACATGTTCCTCAAATCCTGTTTATCCTGAGTAATAGCCCTGACGTTTATAACCGGCATAGCAGGGAATAATTCCTTCAGTCGGGAATCCATTATTATACCAGTTTGTACGTCCCATCTGGCTCCTTCCATATGGAGGCCGTGGATGTAAGCGCCATCTCTTGGAGCACAGCTGCAACATACAATCATTGCAAATTGAACGTTTATATGGTTTCAAAAGTCAGTATGGGAGAGTACTCACGTGAATTCTTCTTTTTGTTTCTTGGTGACATCACATTGCAAGCACATTTTATCTAGAGGCAACTCGTTTCTTCTTGCTGTGCTTTGCATAATAGCTGTCAGTAACGATTGGGGATTGAAGAATCCACCTAACCAAACTGATGCTGGGAGCTATCAAAAAAGGTGAAACCAGGCATCCATTTATGGACTGCCTTTTTTACTCATTATCACATCGACAAAATAAGTAGTTTTGCGTAGTGTTCGTATGATAAAGAGTAAAAAGGCGTAGTCATTTTTATCACAGTGCTCACCACAAAATCCGTTGACCATGTTTCAAGTTCTCTGATACGCAATAATAAATCCATGAACCAAGCTGTTAGACCCAATTGGGAAGGATACGCCCTCAACGTCCAAACTGGGGGCACTTGATCAAGAAACAAAGCATTTTCTAAGTCTTCCATATCAGATGTTATAGTTAGTTCTCCTTTTATACCAAGCTCAAGCTCTTTGAGAGATCTTTTCACCTCTCCGGTGAGATAGTTCATCCTTTCGCATTCTTGGAAAGCCACAATGACGTATGGCGTTCTCTCTTCCACTTTTCCCATTATCTCCACCATGTTGAAATCCTCTGGTAGTTTTTCTATCATTTCATCCACCATCTGCTTCACCTATGCAGAGTTTATACTGTATACAATACAATGAGCTATGTCAATCGATACTTCCTCAACTCTGGAAGTTACCTTATCTTCTCTTGATATTGTAGCTCCTCCAGAAGATCCACCGTCTCTAGGTTGCATTTCGAAAACTGTGCGGAAGAGATTATCAGCTGTTGTGGTCAAGAATCCAATCTCAGCATTGGGGTGGAGCCCATACAAATTTGGAGATTCTGCAGGCATCATGTCGTCTATATAAGAATGATAGCCAATGTAGTCTGTATTTGGTGGTGCTGCGAATCCAGGAGCCAACATCAATTCTCCATCCACCTTAAACGAATTCAGAAAGCTTATATCAATTCTACCATGATCTTGTGAAAACGCAACATTTTCCTACATTGGGCAGTATGATGCATTTATCAGAGATAAAAAACTCACCAAATCCGGTTGCAGCAATTCTTCCAGATAGGTAATACACAACCTTCTATCCCAATCATCAGTAATATGGCCGCCATACATAATTTCCCCGAAAAGATACCTCAGATCTTCCCATGGCACCTTAGAATTCGCTTCTAGATAATTAAAAAGCACAAACACACTTATAGTTAAATCTCCGATGTTGAAAGGGTAGATTTTGTTCCACCCTTGAGGCCCAAACTTCCTGCGTTCTGCTACCACAGCATGGAAATAGCACAAGGAGAAAAGGATCACCTTAAACTCAGCTTCTTTGCCACACTGCTCCAGCGTTTCCTGGTTGAAATTTGACAAGGCCTTGTGCAGGTTGGCTTGCATGCCAGTGGGTGGTTCGTTGGTTATTTTTATGGATGATTCCAATATTCCCTGGAGGAAAGTTTTGGTGAACCATTTGACTGGAAGTCACCCATAACCTAATTCAAACCTGGGGAATAATATGAGCACTAGCGCTTGCTGCTGGTTCAGCACTCATGAACACTCTGTAGTTTGGATGCGAGCCTTCAGCGTATTTCTCGAGATTCTTCTCTAGCAGTGGTAGCCATTTTTTCACCAGGTGAATATTCTGTAATACCACCCAGTGACCATGATTAGCACCTGTTTCCATTGCTTTTTCTGCAACTGATTCTTGACCTTGACCTGTAAGGAAACAAAGTCGTACTTGTTCTCTGATTTATGTAATGCTTCACCTAGGCTGACGTTGTGGAAGTTTTGCCTCTCCATGGTGAAACCCAGTTTTTCTCCCAGCGCTTCAACATCTTTCAATGGGTTGACTCCTGGTGACAGAATGAAAAATATAGGGGTTGTAGGAGTAGTTTCTTCGTACGACTTTTCAAACTCCACTGTTTTATTTTCCACATATCTAGGTCCTAGCTTCTCTTCTATGAAAGCCATCATTGCATATATCATCCTATCAGGCCTGAAAGCTCTCATCATACACAATCTTTGCAAAGCAGTTTTACTTTTCCACTCTTGAGGAAACTTCTCTCGTTCTGGACTTTCTGATTCTATCAGTTTCTTCCAACGTTTTGGAGAGTTTTCTATATCTCTGTCCAAATTCCTGAACTCATCTTTGGTTGATAGACTGCAAATGCCTCCCCAGCTAGTGTTGGATAAGAAATCTACTGGACTAGTCACGTGAGGTTTGATGGGAAATCGCAGCAGGAAATCTACATCAGCTGGGATTATCTCTTCGCTCATCAACAAAATCTACAAAACAACCATGAAAATATACCCAGACATATCAATGAACTCAACCTGGAATGTCATTTGAGAAGCAAAAATCAGCTTATCGCATTCAAACAAGCCTCTGGTAGTGTACTGAAAGACTGAGAAAGAAATACAGGATATCAAATTGTTGACTCTTTCTGTTACAGTTTCAGCAGCGTCTGCTTTAGCTATTGCTTTTTGAAATACTACACTGAAAGCCTGGAAAACAAACATGGATTATCATGTTATCCTCACGCGTTAACCATCTACCTTGAGCGAAAACTGATAGATAGGATTGATTGTGTTCAACTCATTCAGAATGAAATAAAGTAGACTAGCTCTAGCTGCTGCGGGTCTGTAATACTCCCTAGCTTGATCGATTTGTGCAGAAGTGATTTTAGCCTCAGCCACTTTTTCTTCAATTTCCGCCGCAGTACGTTTAGTGGTTTCTAAATTCTCAACTAATGAAGTATCTCCCAACAAGTTTCCACCAGCCGAAGACAATCTCGAGAGTAAGTCATCTTCGAGAGATTTCAATATTATTTTGAAATCGTTTTGTTGTTTCGTTAAATCAGCCTTCACATAAAATACAAATCATGAAAGATATCGAATTAATGCTAACATTTTCACCTTCAATTCTTCGAGATCTGGTCTTTCGGCTTTCACAACTTCAGCGAGAAGTTGATCTTCCAATCCATCTCTGGTGACGGTGAAGTTGATAAGCGTAGCCTGTGCTTGCATCTCAGGTTTATAGTGAGGATTAGCTAGCTTAGTATGTAAAATGAGACGGAAATCTTGGTTGTATTCGATTTCTTTATCACCAATTTTAATAGCCCTGAATATTAACAATGAATTAACGCAGTGAAGCCCTATAACAAGGATATACCTACTTTCCTTTCTTTATCAAATTCCTTCCTAGTAACGTATCCAAGACAGGATCAACATTTTCTTCTATATTTTCTAATAATACTATTGATCCTTGGGATATACACCTTTCGATAACATCCAGATAACTCTTTTGACCTAGACGTATCACTTCCAAATTATCGCCATATCTTTGTTTTATCCACTTGATACCTTGCAGCTACAATATGAAAATGATGCTGACGATGCTTATAACAAGTTCAGCAGTACCTGAGGATCAATCATTAAAGGCCATCGTTCAGAAGTAGATAAAATGGTTGCATTTTCCGTTGACATACGATCACTTGGTAAACCTTCATTATGCCACTTGGCAACGATAGTATCATCAGTCAGAAGAGAAAGTGGATCCAGATTTTCAGTGATCGGAACTTTCGGCTACAGAGCAAATATGGAATTATATGGAAAATGTGATTTGGGTTTCTCACCTCTAAGCTATTCAAAAAAGGAAACCACATTTTGTGAAGGAGATCTAATCGATACTGTTTCGTGAAGCAACCTACGTAAGATATAAATGCAGTAGTTAGGAGAACATCACCAGGTAACATTTTACCACTTTCTATGAATCTGAAAATTGGACAGTGTTTAGTTGACAATAAATATAAATTTCATTTGATCAATCACTTATTCACTGCTTCTGCCCATCGCACATTTTCACTGGCTAATCCACCAACGAGTCTATTTGCCAACTGAATAGTAGCATTAGTAGCATCAGCTTCTTGTTGACATAATAATTTCTCGGTAGTAGCTTTCTCGAAATCAGCCGTGAGCTTCGCTAGTTGTTCTTCCAGAGACTAAAACCTACTCCTTGTCATGTGCTCAACATAATGAATAAAAACACTCACCGCAACTTTTTTCTTTATGGAGTTGAGTTTATCTTGAGCAGCTGCTAACTCAGCGTTCGCAGCTGCTAAAGCTCTTCTTTTCGGTTCAACATCACAAAAAACCTCGTAGAATTTTATGATGTTGATGACCCAAGCACAGAGACCAGCTGCGGCTCCAGATTTCGATCTAACGAGTTCTGGTTCGAATTCGGCGTCTTTCAAATACGGTTCTATAGCTTTGATCACCTCGGGATGTATATTTTCTTTATCATAGGTGATGAGGGAATCGAGAAAAGCATCAACTTTGGCCATGACTATCTTCGCAGCTTTCCAGCTTCTGTCTTTGGGAATTTTCCCTCCTGGAGCTAGCAGTACCATAACTGCAGCTGTGACGTTCGTAACAGCACCTTAAGAAGACATCCAAATAGAATCAACATTATATGTTTGCTTGGAAAGTACCTGGTGGGGACCCGAAAGACTTCAGCTCCGTCAAATTCGCTTTGTTCAACGTGTTAAGTGCTTCTTGAGCTGCCTGTAGCGCAGGTTCTGCTTTCAACAGATCCTCTTCGCAGTCCTTTTGCTTTTTACTGACTTCCTCGGCTATAACAGCTACCTTTTCTTCCTCTTCATCCGCTAGGTTTTTCTCTATCGACACCTTTTCTGTTTCTACTCCCACTATCTCAATGAGTCTATCTGCTGCGTCATTTTTTTCTTTCAGTTCCACTTCTTGTATCGCCAATTTTTTCTTCAACTCTTCTACCTGGGTAGCTGTACTTCTCAATTTGGCCAACCCGTTTTCCAGCCTCTGAACTTTACATTGGAGTTCTTCGCATTGTCTATAAAGCAGCTTGGAGTATAACGTTATTTGCTCTAGGTATGACTTTGGAGTTGTGTAATTGTATCTTCTCTCATTTTGAAGGAATAATTTGGAGATTGTGTTGACTGATGTGTGAGCGTAAGCCATAAATCGAGCTGAAGAATCACGTAGTTCTTCCTGGAACACAACTCGTTTATTGAAAGCCTCAGATTTTTCCCAAAACTTACTGGCAAAACTGTAATCTCTCCTAAGAACCTTGAAGCTACTGAAACTAAAGCTTCTTGTGGCCATTCATGGAACCAATTCACCTGAGTACAATTGATTATAGCAGGAAATTTCCTAGACCGGACTCTTAAAGTAGATCCAACAGGTGAGAAACATAAAACAAGTTTGAACTGTCTTTTAACACGGTCAATGAAAAACTTCCAACAGTTCTCTCTAGTATCCAACATCCCAGCTCCCTTGACTTCGTTTCTCACTCCTGCGATAATGTTTTCAATTTCATCATCGCTAAACATGTCTGGTACCTCGCCTGAGGCCAACATGTCATTTATCAGAACCAAAAATTGTTCGTTGGGTACCTGAAAGCATAGTCTCAAATGGAGCTCTCGAATATTTTAGGTCATACTTGGGCATCAGTCATGAGGAACATTATCCCAACATTCTTCAGTCCGCTTTTCAAATATAGTGAAGACATTTCTTTCTTGAGATCTTGGACACCATAACCCTTCTTCAATTGGATTTGAGCTACTTCTAGGGAAGAAATAAATGCAGCTAGTCTCGATAAAGATTGTTTCCCACTTCCTCCAACTCCTACCAAGAGAGCACTACCACGTGGGGATTCCAAAATCCTGTTAATCCTACAAAAAGCATCATCTTGTAAGGTACTCATAGTGGAGACTGCTTCTGAAAAAGTTTTAACGATACTTGAATATTATTTAAGTTCACCTGCAGATGTGCATCATGGCATCTTCAAATAAAACCAAGTTTATAGCTGCAACCAAATCGTTATAGCTAGACATGGCTTCGTTAACTAGTTTATTCAACACACTCCACTTCTTTATAGGCATATACTTGGGCTCTCCTATACCACCAGCGAAGTGACAGTAAATGTTTGGTTTCTCAAAAACAATCGACTCGTCAATTTCCTGCACCGAAAAATCAATTCAAGGATCTACTACTAGATAGCTCTACTCATTACTAACTTCGAAATTTTTCTTGAATGTGTCCATCTGCAACTTGGAGAAACCATCAATATCTTTCTCCTCTATCAGCTTATCTCCATAAACTCTTTGACATTCGTGTAACCATAGTCGTACCAGATCCGATGGTTGATTTAAACAATCATTAGTACTGAAAAGAATGCCCTGGAAAACATTGGAAATATCTCTCAGATTGAAGATGTAATGAAATTTCACAGCTGTTGGTAAAAAAATCTGCGAGGCTTTATGGTGTAGCGCAACAGTGGCAGCTACAACATTTTCTGACAGTTTCACGATGAACGACGGGAATTTATACTCTGGATTCGAGAGATGTTGGGTCAATATGGAGTGATAAATTGATGTGAGCGCTTCAGTTCCAGGAAAACTGATGGCGAACACACAAAAGTGTCTTTGGAGTCTGGGGTTTATAGTGAAACTTCCAGCAGTAGGATTCATACACGAGATGTACTGGAAGTTATGGATCTCCTTCAAGGTCAGACGATTCCTGTCGTACCAGTGTCTGTAATCGAGATGCTGCCTGATGAGTGTGTGAGGCTGAACTGTTCCATAAGTGTCAACCTCAGGCATATTCATATCATCGATGAAGTATATCAGGGTTTTATTCCCAGGAGGTCCATAGTTCCTCCCTGCTTTCTTCTCCAATGGTTTTTCCAATATCTTCTGCAACATCTCTGAGCTTGTGTAGAAATTGAAGGGGACATTGGCCACCACATAATTATCAGATAAAGAAGCGAGCTTTTCGTTGACCAACACTGTTTTTCCACATCCAGCATTACCAACTAGCATCACGGGATGTCGTTTGGCCATGAGGAGATCTAGAAAATACCTTATCCTTATGGATTCTGAGGTATGTACCAGGACAGCTTGCAATGGTACGTCTGGATCCAATTCGAATCTACCCAACATATCTGTCCACGGGGCGAATTGTTTAGATTCATTGTCGATGTAGTAATCGAAAATTGTTCCTCCTGTGGGAAATTTGACAGTTTTGAATTCGTTCACCCACCATTTCGTGAATTCAACTCTATAGTCTGTAGCCTAGAAACATCGTGGTTATCTTCTGAAAAAGTTGTTGTGGATCTGTACCTGGTCTTGAAACATTGCTGATCCAAACGCCCAAACACAACAAAATACGAAATATAATTCGTACCATTCTTTTGGGCATTCAACAGGTGTATTTTGTGCTGTCAAAAGACAACCGAGAAGATGACATAACATGGCAAGATGGGAGGTTTCCACTATTGGGGTTATTTTTTTGAAACGAGTTCGTACATTTTCCAAACAAATAGGGATATATTTGTCGAAGAGCATAATCAAATTTGACTTTTCTGTTTGATTTTCTCTGGTCTCAATCCAACTAGTCACGTATCTGAAATGTGATAGGGAAATATCGAATGTGTAAATGTTATTTCCACTTAATCAAGTCAAGAAATTCATAAAGTTTTTCGAACGATTTCATTTAACTTTCGGTGTGAAGAATGTATTGAATGTTGACTTTACACATCCGTGAAGAATAATCAACTCAAATCCGATAAAATTGGAGAAATTCAAATTCTGCCAAATATGGGTCTGTTAAAGAAACCGCATGTTATCGATCGTTACCAAGGAAAAAAGTGCTACCTTGGCAACAGTTATTGGTTAATCAATTTTAAAGTCAGTGTAGCAGTAGCAGAAGTAGGAGTAATTGAATTCTATTCAAAATGCCACCAAAGAAAAAAGGCGGTGGTAAAGGAGGAACAGGAAATATCATAGATGGGGTAGATACAACTCAAATGACCAGAGAACAGCTAGAAGTATTCTGCCACCGAATAAAAGAAGAAAATGAGCGAGAGCGGGAGGAGAGAAATTACTTTCAGATTGAGAGAGATAAAATAAGAACCTTTTGGGAAATAACGAGAAATGAACTCGAGGAGGCTAAAGCTAAACTGAGGAATAAAGACAGGCAAATAGAAGAAACCGTCGAGAAGAATGAGGACGAACTCAAGTTTTATAAGCAAAAAGTAAAACATTTGCAATACGAGCATCAGAATAACCTGACCGAATGTAAAGCAGAAGCTTTAGTATCCTTAAAAGTCGCTCAGGATGAACATTCCCAGAAGGAACGTGAACTCCTCAAAGATAAAAGAGACTTGAAACATTTGATGAAAGAACAAGAGCTGTCTAGCCAAGAACAGATAAAAGCTCTGAAGATACAGCACAGCGAAGAGCTGAGCAAAGCAAGAACCGACTTTGAACAAAAGGCTAAAGATATGGAACAGAAATATGAAAAGAAATACAACGAATTGAAAATCCAATTGAACGCTAAACATGATATGGAGATATCAGAGGTAGAAGAGAGAAAAAACTTGCACGTTTCTGAGCTCACCAAGCACCACGAGAAAGTCTTCAATGAAATGAAGAACTACTATAATGACATCACTCTGAATAACTTGGCTCTCATCAGTAGTCTGAAAGATCAAATGGAAGTTCTGAGGAAACAGAACGAAAGAATGAGTAAACAGGTAGCAGATCTAACAGCAGAAAACAAAAGATTAATCACTCCTTTGAAACAAGCACTAGAAGACGTGAAGGAATATAAGAGGCAACTAGAAAACTACGACAAAGATAAAATATCCTTAGCCAACACCAAAGCCACCTTGGCACAGAAACTCAAAGAACTAGAAGACCTGAGGTGGTCGTACGATGCTCTGGAGCTCAGATTCGAAACCCTTCAGAAAGAAAGAAACGAGCTCCATAGCAGATTCGTCAAAGCTATTCTGGAAGTCCAGCAAAAAACTGGCGCTAAGAACATGCTATTGCAGAAACGAATCAAAACCCTTGGACAAGTGGCGGAACATAGAGAAGTCATCATCGGTGAGCTCAATGCCAGTCTCAAAGAACCTCCATCGAGGACCAACAGCAAATTGGAGGAGATTTTGGCTAAGAAAAATGGGGCTATAAGTGATCTACAATATGAGCTAGCAAGAGTATGTAAGGCACACGATGATTTATTGGAGACTTTCGAAGAGAAATTAGTCCAGTATGGTATACCAAAGGAAGAGTTAGGTTTTATACCTCTCAGGATAATACCAGATGGGCAAGGGGGATTAGCAAGAGGTCCTGCTGGATTGGTCACTAAAAATCGTTGAAATATTTGTGTGTTGTGAAATCGTCTACAAATATACAAAGAATCAATGCTCCAGAAGGTCAATTTCAATTTTGATTATTTTTCCCCAATAGTAACCCTCCCTTTTGAAAATGATTCATCAAAAGTTTCAACTTTTTACTTCAAGCTTGATCAAAATACTTACGGATTCCAGCCAAGATCTTGTGGATTAATATAAAGTATCCCAGCTCTGGAAACCGTAGCAGGCGTAGCTGTTTTCAAATTTGATATTTCAAACAGTAGCCTCATAACTGGTGTTAAAGCGATTCGTTCGTTACTTGCGAGTGTCAGGACTTTATTATCATCCATGACGGTATTTAATGATTCTATCCACATGGGATCGATATCCCCATCAAGAATAATCCACTTGGGATTATCACCAGGCAAATTAGCTTGATCTCTCATAAGCACTGAAAGAAGGCCGTCTTTCCATTCCCTAGTAGCTGGATTAATGATTCCAAAAAGTTCGTCGTTTGTAACTGCTTTTGGATTCAAATCGTTACAAACGGGTTTCTTCTTTATGTTTTGGTAGGTGCGAAACAAGGTTTTCCAGACTTCTGTTTTACCTGTTCCAGCACTTCCTACTATGAAAACAGAATGTCGAACCTCCAGTAGCTCTTCTAATTGAACAACCTGAAGGATAAGAACATTATTGGTTTGAATGCAAAATTCTACTTCTTTTCCACCTTAAGAATAAAATTGTCCTCAGGCTGCAACTTCAGATCTATAGCTGCCTGTTTCACAGTCTTCTCAAATTCAGCGTCTCGCTTCCTAGGCACTTCCAAGGCAGGAAACAAATCTCCTATAAGGCCCATAAATACTGGCGTGTCATCCGTTACTATTTTTGGAATGTTGAAATCCCTCAGTGCTCTCATGAGTACTTCTTCCTCTGGTCTTCCATGATCACCCCTCTGGAAAAGCTTTCAGCTAAAAACCTGACTTGGAAATTAATTGTCTTACCTTCAAAGATCCAGCTACTACCAAAACAGATTTGATAGCTCGTAGACCCCAGTCATAGTGGTCTTGTTTGGACAAGAGTTCTTTGCATAAGGTATAGAGGGTTATGAACTTCCTTGCTAGGATTTTAGCATCTTGGAAGCCCTCAGCTACCAACATTATCTCACAAATTAATTCGAAGTCGGGTACAACCATAGCACAAGGTCTGAAACAGTAATTATTTCATCCAGGTTTCTTCACAGGCTCATATAATTCACCTGAAGAGTGCTTTCAAGTTTTCAGGCAGCTCTGTCCTCCCAGCGTACCCTGGGTTCATGGTTATGAAGATACCAACAGTGGGTACTAATTGGATTGGATCGCCCATGAAGTCGAAAGTTATTTTTTTATTCTTAACAGCGTCTAAGACTGATTTTACTTGTACTGCTACGACTGATAAAACTTCTACTGATATCCTATTGAATTCATCGAAGCATCCCCAGGCCCCAGTTTGAGCTAAGCCTTTGTATATATTACCACAGGACTTGAATGAAAAAAATAATAATCGTCTCAGTTGGTTGAAGCGAAGGAACAGAACCTACTTTGTAGTCCATTTGTTCTGAGCAGTTGAAAACATAGACGGAGATTCCCAAAGCTCGTCCAAGATCTTTTGTTGTTTCAGTTTTCCCTGTACCAGCTGGGCCAGCTGGACCTCCTCCCATTATTAAATGGAGAGACTGGAAATGATAAACTTCGTTATAAACGCGAAAGCTTATAGATAGTTATGGGATAGTTACCTGTGTCAAAGTTATGTAACATCGATCTGTTAGAGGAGTGATAACTAATCTAGGAGTGTTTCCCAAATATTCGTAACTATATCTGAATTGTGCATCACAAATATTAGCAAAACATTGTTTCTCTTTTTCGTCCCATCTGTGCCTCAGTTGGGACACCCATTGAAAAGCCAGGGCACTTTCAACCTTCATCTGTATCAACTTGCTAACAACATCCCTAAAATACAACATTATTTTATTGAATGAATTATCTGTACAGTGCAATTTTCTCACCGTGAATGAACGTCTATGGTGCAAATAGTCATGATTTTTTGTCTGTCTAGCCTAGTAAGATCACCCAGTAGCAGAGAGATCAACGTGCTAAGCTGCGAGACTTGTTTCTTGTAATAGTCTTTGATAGCGTTATCATAACCTTCTTCTAGTCTTGAAAAGGCAATGTTCACCTCAGTAGTCCACCATATTTGAGTGCCGCACAAAGAAACTTGAGCTGGAAAATCGAACAACCACTGGTCTCTGGGTTTTTCTTCGTACGAATTCACACCTTCGCCTATTGAGGTTCTTATGGTGACTCGCATGCTAGATTCGACAGAGTTCAACCACACCTCAACCTGAAATACCAAATATCACAACTGTTTCTAAAACAAGTGAGCGGGACGCGAGCCTGAGAAGTATTAGTGTTTTACGTACTGGTCCGTTACAGTTGGTCGATTGATTGAAATCCACGTATTCACCATCTTTTGCATGCATCCCATGAATGAGATTATCCAGAGTACCATCCTCGGCTTTCCCAAAATTCAACTTGGCAATCGAATCGAATAATTTGGTCAAATGCTTGGCCACCAGTTCAGGCTGATTCCCATTAGATAGTATATCCAGCAAATCAGCAGAAGAAACGAAATAGAATCTTGGAAATGCTAGCCTTTTAGTTTCCAGGTAGACAGCTAGAGCTTTCTCACACAAAGTCAAATTTTTCTGATGTTCTTCTAGAATTTCCAATAGACCTTTCCTATTTGTCGATTCTATAACGTTGGGAACTTTCGCCATTTCAATCATTAGTTTCTTGAAGTTGGTGTCTATGTTGTCAAATCTCGCAGAATCTTCTGGTAGCTGTTTCCGAATGTCTTCAGAGCTCATGAAGATGGACTCCAGGTGCATCCAGGTTCTTTGAACCTCAAACCAAACTGTTATTACTTGATCAGCAATACCTAATTTATATTGCCACGAGGATACTTCTTCCAAAAAGTGTGCAATGAACTTTGAGGTTATCAGGTTCTGCAACTGGACCTGGTTCTCTTCCAAGGTTTCTATAAGTTCTTCGCTAGCTCTCAGCAGTTTGCAACCTGTTCTCAGGTGTGTTTCTTGCTCGAACTCCATTGCGGACCAAGTTGTATTCAGTTCTCTCAAGGTTTTTTCCATGGACATCTCCTTCACAGCTTTGTCCACTATGTTCTTTACTTCTTCTTCACATTCGTGTAGGTTCAATTCGAGTAAGTCTGCTAAAGTTGTGTTATGATCCATGACTATTCTTGTCTGAAAAATGAATAAAAATTTCTTGAGATGATTTGGAATTATACAAGGAAAGTAAACCTAGTACCACAAATTCCATCAATTATTCCATGCCCGAATATTTTTCTCTCAAATTCATTTCATATATTTCTCTATCTTTTAAGAAGTGCAATAACTTTTGATTTTTTTCTGTGCAAATATTGAATAAATATTGAAACATCACTTCAACAGAAATCAAAGTAAATATAACACGTGAATATATACTTACTAAAATTTGATCTCGAACTATTACTATGCAAGGTTAGTTGTGCTGAACTAATATTATTGATAGGGAAAATACATGCTTTCGATGATTTCCGGTATGTATATTTTCAATACTCACCGTGAATTCGATTGGCAAGGCAGCTAAGCTCTGTAACAAATCATTTTAAAAAGAAACTAATATTTACAAGGTTCCTGAAAATACCTGTGGAGAGTATAAGCTTCCAGTATAAGACAGTCATAGATATCATATTATGAGATAACAAAATTGAAGCTATTTACAATATGTACAGTACAAAATTGGTCAACGAATATTACCTTTGTGCTGTTCATCAACTGATCCCAATGTCGCTCGCGAATTGCAGGATTCTGCAGTTCTCCAACTGCTTTCAGAGATGTCAAAGTATTTTTCACTGTATTTTCCAAACCTGTGTAAGTATCCCATATTCGCATTTCCTTGTCCAACATCTTTACCTCTTTTGCGAACTTCTTGCATTCGATATCCATATTTTCTACATCAATTTTTCTCCACGGAGTAGTTTTCCAATCGTCCACACAGGTGTGGACTATATGGATATAGTCCCACAGTTGCTGAAACAGATTCACTACTCTTCTGGGTGATGAAATCCAACACTCACCTTTAACAATCTCAAGTCTTTTCTGCACTGCTTGAGAATTTTGAAGTCTGGTACGTTGACTTCGAAAAGAGATCCAGACTCGTGGATCTCCTTCATTTTCTTCTCTAACTTGTGCAAATCCCTATCAACCTTATCGATCAACACGTAAGGATTAGCACATGAATACTGAAAGAATGCATATTTCTTGAACACTTCTCTGTAATACACCACTCTGTTGTCGAAGTCGACTATACGTTTTCTGATGAAAGTAACTTCAGCAGCTTGCAAGGGTGCAACTTGCTGTTTGACCGTAATTGCTATTTTTTTGGTGTTGCTCCATTGTTCGGGAAGTTCTTGCAAATACACATTCACTTCCTCTGGAATATCCTGATCGTAAAACTTCAGTAGTTCTATGGTCTCCCGTAAGGGGCCAAACATTTCATCAGTGGTAGCTTGACGCTCTTTGACGTGCAGAAGATACCCCATCACGTTAACAAGGGCTTCGTAGTCACCTTCAGCTACACTCTGTTGTAAGCCTTCATCAGCAGATCTTATGAATTGACTCAAGTCACAAAGGCTATTCGTGACAGTGTTGACCAAATGCTGCTTGAACATATTGCCCCATTTTCTTATGGTGTTGAGCAAGGCATGCTTAAATGGTCTCACGTCAACTTTGAACCAACTGTGGAATATTTCTGCTTCGTGTAGTTTATCAACTTCAACTGACAGATTCTCGAAGTTGTCTATCTGCTCCCGGAACTGTTCCATTCTCGCTGGACATGGTTTCGGTGCCAAAGGATCTTGGGTACCCATGTACTCAAGCTCATCACCACTCAACTGTCTTCCATAGTTGAGGAACTGATGAAGATATTCTTGACGATCGTCTAGCCACAAATAAGAATAACTTTGGAAGTGCTCACAAAACTCATAGGCCTCCTCTATAACCTTATCCACGTTGGATAATATATCCTCTCTGATTTCTAAGATATCTTGGTTTCCTTCTATTTCTTCTTTGTAGCTCATGGATTTGCTTGCGGCGAACCTCTCTACTACAGCTGAGGATTCAATGATGTCTTGCATGAGGTCTATCAAAAGACTCTTCAGACCTTCAGGATCGGTAGGATCTAAGGATGGAACGAAAACTATGTAGGGTTCTAGAAGCTGCAACTGGGATTGGAAAAGGGGTGCTAGACCGTTGCAAGGGTCCATGTGCTCGTTAATGTAACCCAAACTGCATCCAACAGACTGGTATAAGTAGCTAGTGACTATGTCATCTACATAGCCAACGTAATCAAGCCAGGTTTCATCTTGTGAAGTATCCTCCATCTTGAACAGTTTCATGTTTTCTTTCAGTAGGTTTGCTATTCGGTCTGTCGCAGATTTTATATCTGAGATGCGTTTTTTCAGTTTGTCGTTCCGGTCTTCCAAAGATAGAACCGTATCTTTTCTGCCATCTTTACGTTCGAATAATGGTTGACGAGCAAACGGAATCAAAATTTGTTTCATTTCGCTCAGATTTTCTTGACATTGCTGAAGATTGCGTTGTAAATTTCCAACTAGTGAGTGAAGTTTCGTCATGTACTCCCACAATCCTGGATCGTTTCAAAAGTTATTGTGATAATGCGTGAATTCATTACAAACCTGAGGATTCCCAGTTGAGATTTTTTCCTCCTATATTAACCAATTCATCAATTTCCAAAATTTCGCTCTCGATTAAACGAGACTCGACATCTTTCGATGACCTCTTGATTTTATTATACCAATCCACCGTGGAATTTAGATTGGCGATGTATTTTTGGAAAACGTCATTTCTCTCAGCTAGTTTCAAAACAACATCTGGAATATTTGGTTCACCTGTCAGCTTCATGTAATGGACTTCTCTGAGAATAGCAGTTAACTGGGAAAAATAATGAATGAAAATATAACAACGAGTATATACAGAGTAATCAGTTTCACCTCTGGGTTGAAGTTCAAAATTAATTCTGATGTTTTTGAATTTCTCTTCAGAAGACATTGTTCAAGGCTCGATTCAATATATAATGGCAAACATTCAGCCCATTCAACGAATTCTTTGTTGTTCAAGTTATTGATCATTTCAATGAAGAGTTCTGCTTTTTTTATCAAATCTTGACCTCTAGTGCTTCTGACAACTCTGCAAACAATCACAAATGAACATAATTCTACTTGATTTTGCCGATCGATTCTCACGGATGTTGCAGTGCTTTGAAATTGCTTAAAGGTCCTGCTATTCTCGCGCACAAATTTCTGGTCCATCTCATCATTCCTGACACTGGAGGCATACAATTGTCCAAAACAAAACGCCCAGTTGTTTCTTTGTGTTGCATTTGTTCATCGAATATCAACTTGAAGGATATAATATTGTCGATATCATAACATTCCACTTGTTTGACTTACTTTTACAGTTTTTATTTCTAATTCCAGCATATCCAAAATTTTCTCGTACTGACTAGTGAATTCTTCCTTTATCAGAGGTCTATCCAGTACAGACCCAGCAATATTGATGAGCTGAAAAACACCTCAGAAGTTGAGTTGTCGATGATAAAAATGATTTTCTACTTTGAATATGCTGTCCACGTTGGAACAATCTTCGAATGCTTGGCACAAAATCGCTGCCAGTTTCATATCCATCTCGAATATTTTATGCTTGAAATTCTCGAAATCTGTGAGAAATGATGGATCGTCTGGATCCAACACGTCGTAGGATTTTCCAGAAAACATCGCAAAACTCTGCTGGAACTCGTGAAAAACTCCTGTGACGCGTGCGCTAAGACTTCTTCCTTTCACGCCTCCAATTTCGATTTTCTCCAGCTTATTGAATTCGAGGACTGTATTGAAAAACCACTGGATGGTTTTGAGTCGTTCCAAAAACGCATCGAATCGTTCGAAAACCAAATTAGCATGGAAGTTCCACGGTTTGGGATTTTTATCTCTGAATACCATAGTTATATTGTCCTTGTACCTGTGAAAAACTGTCGTGAAATGCTTGAGAGTGTTCGAGCACATCGATACCCTTTGCATGGCTTCGTCGATATCGCTATGAAACAAAGTTGTGGGATCCAAAAACTTTTTTGCCTGAAATCAATTAGTCCAGTGTTTAAATAGCTCATTTCTCACTATGAAGATCTCAAGCATCATGGAAATTAGAATGAGATCAGAAAGGATGAAAAACCAGATCTTAATATTTTCAATTATCGACTAAGTAGGTCATTCTATTGGTATCTCACGATATCTGAGATCTCGCTTATCAGCAATAATTCGTTCTACAGGATTCATCAAGTAAGCATATATAGATATTGAATTCTCCGACCTACTTCTTGAATAAGTAAGTTGCAGATCTGTTTCAGCAAAGTGATGAGCTTAACTTGATCAAAAAATTTAGAATTGACCCATATTAGACAAACGACATGCACCAATGGTCTCAATAGAGGGACACATTCACTGAAATCCGTTTCTTCTACAGACTGAATATGCTTTTTCAAAGGTGAAAGGTACAAATTGATATCCTTGGCTTCGGAAAGAGCCAGAACTGTATTCTTGAAAGTATTCTGGAAACTGCTAAAGTAAGCGCTATTGGTTTTCTCCAAGACCACCGCCATGCTTTTGACTTTCGGTTCTTTGAGTTGCTCGTAGATGTATTGCAGATTTTTAAGTCGTTGGCTCCAAAACAGTAGCTCTGGAAGAATCAACAGATCTTCCTCATAATCTGGATATTTATCAATGTTCATTCACCGTTAAGAGAGAAAGAAAATGTCTTTCCGAGTTCTGTCCTAGTCATTAGGTTTCCGAGAAAAAAAATGAATTGAAAACTCAAATGAACCATTACTGAAATGTACACTCAGTATCAGAATTATTGTCAAAAATATGTTTATGAGCATTCGAATTTTGTTCGAGAAGCATGATTTTTCTCACCAGCTGATGGAACTGGATTAGTACAACTAGCACCAGCACCAGCACTAGTCTCCGAGCTGTCATTAACGATGACGTCATTAATCTGCCCAGCCCACTTGATGACCACCGCCTCAATGGCACTCTTTAGATACAAATCGCAAACTTCCCCATTACTTTCCATCAGGACCCTTTCCACCTCGAACACCCTGTCTACGCCGACTGGCATCGGCAATACTGTCTGACCATTGACTTGGCCTCGGACTTGGTAGACGGTGCTTCTCAGCATGTGGACGTGCTTGTGGACGTCTTTTGCTATTACAGCAGGCCATTTTGAGTGGTTCATGGGATTGGAGAGAAGTGGTACTAAGATCTAGAGAGGGAGGAATTGACTTACAACTTTTTTCAACTACTTCACATTCATTTAACTGCCGTTTTCCCCTATAGACTATCTTCATGAAGGTATTCGACTCTTTCAATAGACCTTTATAATGTTTATCATTTGAAATTGTTTATACAAACAGAAATTAATGAAATCACCTTGGAAACGATATGGCAATGTTTTCTTCACGTACCTCATCCACTAGAGAAGCTAACTGGTCAATGATTTTCGATGAGAGATCTCCAACAATGACAGTTTCTGAAGGAGTAGTTTTGGAAACAGGCATTGGTGCCTTTTTAACAAAATAAACGCCTACAAAAGATATAACAATTTTCAGAGTCTCCTTCTCATGAAATTCATCATTGATTATTTGAAATACTCATAAAATTCGTCAATCTGGCCGAACGAAATAACTGCATTCGAATAAGTTTATCAATATGATTAGCAATATCAGAAACTCATGCAATTTTGTATGACTACAGTTCATATACAAATATAACAATATTTACCATGTATTGGGTTATGTGAGTGAAGTAAAGATTTTCAGGAATTATGATTCTTGAAGAATGCCTAATTTTTAGGTACATTGATATAGAATTCGAAATTTTACAATTATAAGTAAATTTCAATTATGCTTTTCATGAAATGTTCAAATCGATCGGTTATTTTGATCCTCAGAAATATCCAATATAACAATTCTCAAGTAAATATGGATTTTTTGTGGACTAATTACCTTTACTCTTGAGCTGTGCCAAAGGGAATCCATTGGAAGCTACCAACTGTGCTGTTTGTGTTAAAACTATCACCAATAGAATAGGATGAGACCTCTCCAAGAATTTCTTGATAACAGCCTTATTTTCTTCCGAGGACATCATTCGCGACCATTTTTCAGGTTTCAGTTTGAGAGTTTTCTGAACGAAATTACCCAAGAATTCTAGTCTAACGTCTATTTGTGGTTCTAGGGGCTCCATATCTCACTTTGAACCCGAGAGGGTAATAAAAATTCCGCGTATGCAGTACGCTATACTTTTTCTACTGCTAATGCATGTAGCCAAAAAAGCATTAGTTGTTACTTGCACTAATCACTACTAATTTTACTCGACATATTTTTTCTTGCAAGTTGCAATGTAGGTTTATGCTAGCAGACTGACGATTTTGCTTCCATAAAAGTGTGTACAGAATGACATATATCATGCCATAATCACGTTATGATATTCGCGTGGTACATTTGTCCCATAAATTTAGCCGGCTTTCGTACCAAGACACGAAATCTTCCTTGCCTACTTTAAATGACAAACATGAATTCCATTTACAAGGGATGCTACCTTCGTTTCCAACATTGATTTTGTTCTTTTTGTGCATTTGTGTTCGTGACAGAATAAATATTGCGTTATAATGGAATCCTAATTGAAGTTAAATTCCAACTTGTTTTGCTGTCAGAAAGTTGACAGTGTATTTTTTCCATCGAAGCTATTCTTAACATTTCTATAATGTGAACATTATTATTACACAAATCTACGAGAGCGTTTAAGAGAAAAAAAATTATGAACCGTTTTTTTTTTCAAAAAGCAGACCAGTCAAGAAAGTATGTATGTATAAATATTTGTTACAATGAATTTCAAATGGCTCATCTTTGCCACTACGTATTTTTGATTCTTATTTTGGTTCATCGAACCGAACACTCAGAATATTTTATGTCTCTTATGTTGAATAAATAAAACAACAATCATTTATTTATATTTTTATTTTGATCACCTCATTTTTGTTTTGATACAAAACTACATCAGTTTCAAGATTTCTTGAAACGAGTCCGACCACAAAACATTCAAAAATTGATAAAAATCACTAGCCAATATCAAGAATTTCAGTGATGTCTAGTAGGTAATCAAATGTCAAGCTAAACTCGATGAATAATTATTTATAGTTTTTTGAAGCAATAGTTACCTTTCTGAAGTGCGATAGATATTAGTATGAACTTTTTCAAATTATCAAATTCACATAAAGTACCATATATTGTTACCCAAATTCAAAAGTGATTTGCTGTACAAAAAAATTGATTTTCTATTAGTGAACACCTCAAAAAATGATATGAAGAAATTGTCGAAAAACAATAAGAAATATCAATAAATATATATATCAATCAATCAAGCGTCATTATAAAAAAAATTACCTAAATCGAGAAATTATATCTAATATCACAGACACGAGTATGACTTTATTTTTTAACTTCTAGTCAATTCACGATATTTTTTATCCACAAAATGACCTACTAGCAACTTTCTGAAAAAGAACATCAAAGACCTAATAGTTACGTTCATTTGGAATATACAGGGCGAATGACAGTTGGCGATATATTTTTGGAAATTTTGCTACTTCAATGAACGCTTGATAATTCAGTTTTCTTTATATGCCTAAATAAGTACCATCGACAGTCTCCCACCCTGTATATGGTACCAAATACAAAAAAATCTCGTTAAGAAAAGTCACTTCTTTGTTTTGGGTGCATTCTCTATCAACTTCCAAGACGATACTGGAACTACGTTTGTCAAATTCACATCACCGATTCGACAACAAATCTCCCTCAGACCTACATCACCCTGTAGGTTCGTACTCTTGGTGAATCGCCTTCAAAAAGTAGAAACCTCCAAGTAACAGAGTGGATCCCAAAAGGTCTCCCAGCGCTGTCAAGTAGGGAATTGCGTTGTTATCTGGGTCCATTTTGTACCTCCACAGGGTGTGCACCATTATGTGGCAGATGTAGAGCAGAAGGATCAGCTGTACGGTGCCTACTACGATGTACGTTAGGATGAAGGGGGCTTTGACTGTGGATTGGCCGGAATTATAAATCAAATCGGCTAGCAAAACGAACACTGTGTGGCCGGGTATCGAGATCAGGAGGAGGATTCTTGCTGTCCTTGCAGGAAGAACTGAAAAACAATTGTTGGTCATGATGTGTAGGTGATCGAAATTACGATTTTTGTCATGCTGTCAAGAAAAATGTACCTTTTTTATTGGTGCCCCATTTTAACCATCACGCCTCAGCGTGTTTGAATCGAACTTTAAAATAAGCTATTAAAAGTTACCATGGCAACATCAACGAAGGTACGAGAAACGTGAATTCTAAATGATAAATTTTTTATTATTGATTTGACAGGAGTACCTTGTAAACGTCAAATAAAATATTATTGAAAACTGTAAAATTTTATTCAAACGTAAAATGGGGCACCAATAAAAATAAAAAAATAGCGTAAAGTATTCGTGGATCTGGTCTTTAAAACACTTGCTTTATTTCGAGAACTTCGGCTGTGACGTCGTGCTCGAAAAATCGCGCGTGTTTTAAAGACCTTTTTACCCACTTATACTTTTCTGTAAAAACTAGTTTCGAAATCATGACTAAACTTGTGATTTTTCTAACGGACTACCTTGTTGGTTTTTGAATATATTTTTTCAGATTGATATTTTTCTTGCAATATTCCATTCTGCTTTGACATAACTGACAGCAATTGTGTTTTCATCGTATAGTCCTCCAGTTTTCAGTGACTGTATTTGTTGGGCTGGTATTACATGCTCCATCTATTTATACAGGAGGTCCGATGACTTCAGGTATAGTTTTTTTTAGAGATTCAATAAGGTTGCACAGCGAAACACAATACCAATTTTCAACTTGACAGTTCAACGAACACCATAGAAAATAACAGACCAGAAATATTTGAAGGTGTTTATCATCCAGGCGAACAAGACTCGCCTAGTAGACGAGACTCATCAATTGTGGATTATTAGATTGCAATGTTTTCTCACTTACTGTAGGGTTATCTACTCCGAACTCGAGTAATTAAAAAAAATTCCAACATGTACATTAAAACTTAGAAAATAGATGTTTCGAAAGTAGGCAGACTAAGATTGAAATCTATTCTTGTAGGGAAAGACAAAGAAAATTCTAGTGAATCTCACATACCTCCAGATATCAGTGCTTTCCATGGAGAAACGAATTGCTTGGTGTGTGGTGGTATCATGCCCCTGAAAGAAGTTTTGTGTAGAATCGTGGAGGTACGACTAGCTTGCACCGACACCAAATTGCCTCCAATCCCATTTATGATTGGCTGAAAAACCGTATAGCCACGGAAATGACGCACAGCCAGATCCAAAATCAAACCACCTGATCTGAAAATCAAATCATGAACAACCAATGCCATCAAGAAATTAGGGAGCAGAGCTACTCACCCACTAATAAACAAGGCAGTTATGACTGGCGTCCAACCATTGGCAAGAACTTCTTTGGAGTATTCGTTTTTTCTCACAATGATAATCCATATTGGCAGCAAAAGGACAATGTAAGTTCCTAGTATTGCTCCCATGAGCCAAGGATATTGTTCTGGAAAAAATAAGTAGCTGTTCAAAGCAGCGAAGTGAACTGCAAGATCTCAGATTGAAGTCCTAGATTTTGAAAGCTGAATATTACCGTGGATTCTGAATAAAAGTCTGGCCCACGTTGAGAGGACCATCAAAGAAACGACATCTCCAATACTAGCTGCCATCGGTGTGGCTATATTATCTGGATTCAGTCTCAGTTTCCTGGCAACCATTATGATACTGATCAAAACCAGATCTGTAATTTTGAAGAAAGATGAGGTTTCAGCACGTTTGTTGGGTTAGGGCATTTACCTAGGAAAAAACAAGACATTGTTGCAGTCAGGGTACTAGCTGTTGTAAGAAGAAGAGCATGAATCCAATCGAAACTGTTATTCAGTAGAGCTGAGACCGAAACGGCGAAAATTGAGACTACACAAGATGCTACTATGGATTGTATCTGAAAGGAACTGAGTCAGAATCTGCTGGAAGAACTGAACATGTACACCCTGGCTAATTTTTCTTACCTGTACAAGTAATAAATTGCCAGCCACCATTTTGATCATTTCTCTTCTACATTTCATGTTTCCTAAGTTAGATTGCGTGGAAAGCCTTGATGCGAGACACATGTCCAAATTTCCTTTCAGCCCCAAAAGAGCTGGTACTAATATGTAGAGAGCAGGGATAGCCTTGAAAACATGGTACTGCTGGAAGTGATTGAATTTCAAATTATAATTTTTTATTGGCCTTTCAATAATGGGTCGTTAGAAGATATGAATTTTCTCATTTCAGATTCTGGAAAGTATCAAATAGAATTTTATGAGAATGAGATATATTGTTCACAGTGAAACTGGAAAAATATGGCATGCTATCAGTAGGTGATATTTCAAATTTTCTGAAGGGAACGAGAGTCAAAAGCTTCACTATATCTCTAGTCCAAGTTTATCTAAAGTTTTTGGAGTCAATAGTCATATCATTAGGTTTGTTACAACACGTCTTGAAACCGTCACAATATGGTCACACTCATGCGCAATTGATTTAATCTGTTCCAACCGAGAAGTGATCGTAATCTGACCATCATCTTTTTGTTCCAACCAAACTCGCGTGACCGTCCGCAGCCAAAAGAATAGGTTAGCTAACTTAGCTTTTTGTTTGGGTATTTATTTACTCTCATTTGTGTTAATAATAATTTCTTTCGTTCAAATAAGAAAAAATAAATATGAGTGACGATGGAGATACTGATTATTTACACGAAACAAATGAAGATGATTTTGATATTCAGTAGAGTGAAACGAGGGTAAAAAATCGTAGAATATTCCATTTTTATATTATTTCAATTATTGTAACAAAAAATTATTCTTAAACGAAAGAATAACAATCTATCTCAATCTTGTAGAACGTGGGTAGCCAAAAACCGTCAATAAAACCGATCCAACCCTCGAATGTTTTTGTACCGTCATGAAACTATTCAAAGTTCGCGCACGCGAACTAAATGAAACCGAAACGGCCACAAAACATTTGAAACCATACAGAAATGTCTGTTGGAACAAAGCTATTATTTTTTTTTTATATAAAACTTCCCACAACAAACAGTATATCCTATATACAGATCGAAACTTACTGTAACGTAAGCCATTACAAGACCAGCGCCAATTGTTCCACATCCAGCGATAAAAAATGGCACAGAAACTTGTATGGCGATGGAGAACCATTTTTCGTGTTCAAATTTTTCTTTTTCACTCTGTATGGATTTCATAGACTGCTTTGCTAGTTCCTTAGTGACTAATTCGATGTTGTCCGATGGACCTTGGACATGAAAAGGAAAAAGCGTCTATAAATAATTGATAGATAGCATTTATTTATATAAATCACGATATCATCTCTCTGAAGATAAAAAAAATATAAGAGTATAAATCGACAAGGACCACTTAACTCATTGTTTTCAATTACGAACCACAAGGATTAACTTCAGAATTGCGATGTCAGATGGACGAACTTGCTAATAATGATTAGAAAACTGTATCACCTACTACCTACTTTTTCTATTGTTATCATATCTTTCCTCCCCATGCAATACATGATTTCATTTCAAGCTAGAGTACTAGCCAGGGTCTTGTTTTCCGTGAATTACTAGTGTCATACTACGAGTAAATTTCAGCCACATGTAATAAATCCCTCAGAAGAAAACGCTCGTTCAACTATAAACATAATTGTACTTGAAATGTATTATAATTGCATTTAGCATGTAAGCGAGAACACTTTTCAAAATCCGTCAACGAATAAAAACGACAACAAGAAAGTTCTTCACACAAAAACACCGTCAATTCTTTCTAAATGTAAAATGTTCTGCTTAGTACGGGTGATTATCGCATGAAACACTTGCTGAACGTCATGAAGAAACGGAACTAGACCTAGTGAAACGAGATAATCAATTAGTATCCGTTGCCTTAAAACGAAAGAACCTTTCGTTGAGGAATATATTAGAATTAAAGATGATATCGTGACAAAAAGTTAGGAAAAACAACCCAATTGGTCAAATGTTTCCCGGGGTTTTTGACATTCAATAAAATATCAAGAAACGTAGATACTGTTCAATACTATATTTGACAACAATGAATTAATATCAAACGTTCTTTATATTTTTTGCAGATATTTTTGACTATTTTCTACAAAATTATGGCGTTTTTGTCATTTAATATTTACGACAGACGATTAAAAACATCACGTTTTAGTAAATATAGATACTAGACACTTAAGGTAAAACAAGGACGTGAACCCAATACGTACACTTATTATTTTCGTTATGGCTGAGTTAAGGAACAATATGCTTGTATATCTATCTACAATTTGACTTCACAATGTAATTCTGTAAATCACTCCTTTTGGATTTTTTCAGTTCTAAGATTATGAAAATTTGTATCAATGGACATGAAGGAAAAATCCACATCGATGTCAGACGTAACGTAGTGAAAATCACAGCTAACATAAAAAATGCGCATGCCCAGCTGTCATAAGTTACGTTTACGTACATATGTTGTCAATGTGAAGCCTGAAGTATCTAACATCTAAAAACATCCAATACATTTAATCTTGTTTCAACAGCATTTATACAGTTTCTGCATAACAACAAATTCGAATATGACCCAAAATAGCACTCACGTGAATATAAAGAATATATATCGAATTACCATATATGGTGTACACTCCGACTGTTCCTGGGTCCAGCGATTTCTTAGTTTCGAACATTTTCACAGTCATTCCACTACTTCAAGTTCAGGTTCAATTGTGTACTGAAATGAGCCTGAAAAGAATATGATAATGAGTTCGAAAATAAAACACGGAATTCGATAAGATATGGTAGTAGAAACAGACATTCGCTTTTTTGAATTATTGCCATTCAAGGAAATTCACAATATCGAAATATTCGTGTATGGTGTAATTCCTAAGGATCGCCGAATGAATAAACGATTTTTGTGTCATACGCTATTGTATTTTCCAATATTTTTCATTGTTTTATCAGGTGAGTGTGAGAGGGAAATTTCTTTTCGCAGTCATAAAAAATAATCATCTTCGATTCCATTCAAGAATCGTAGGTTCTCCAGAAAATCTAACAGTAGGGAAGATATAGAAAAGTTCGATATATTCTGAGAATTAAAGCTCGTTTAAGGCTTTATATCATTTTTGGGGAAGAAATATAAGCTCTGTTTCAGATACGCTAGGTTAAAATTACGAATTCTCACATGAAACAGAAGGGAAATATTCAAAAAATAAGGCATTGAATTTGCATCAAATCAACCACATACTATCGCCAGAGAAAAATCCAAAAGTTCCAAAGTCGTTCTGTTAGTATAATGAATGGAAAAATAATTAGGTAAATCTACTTACTATATCAAGTTTTTCCAATCTTTCACTAACGTGTACTTCAGTGAACTAAGCTGAATCGGTTAAGTAGTTAATATCGAGTTGATAGCTAATTGAAATAGTATTAATGTTCGTAATCTGATCACGATATTTGTTCATTTAATTGCAAAACCATAACATCCAGATCATGGAAACGATAATCGCGGCACAATACAATATATAAATTATCGATGTATCTGAATCAGACGACTTTATAGCTAACACATTTTTTCGATACATGCAGTGATATGAATTATACAAGCTTGGGGTTTTTGTTCACTGAAAAATAAATTTTCCAGTTAATGAATATATTCATTGCGTTATTTATAGGTATATTACCGAGATATGTATGGTATTAATGCTTTTCATTCTTCCTTTCGTGGTAATTTTCAACGTTTTACATAATAATGTGTTATGTATTCTTACATCGAATGTTTTTGAACTGTCATCAACATATCAGTTATAAAATCTAGTTGATCAAAATTTAGAAATCTACTTTCCTGTTTTTTTTTTTCAGTTGAACTTATAGAAATACAACTATGATTACATACAGAAAATTAATTTATTATTGTCCAAAAGTTCTCAACTATGTTCAATAGACGTCATCGGAAATTAAGCTGGTTGTAAAACAGTTCGTTGAAAAGATATACAGATGTCATTGTCTTGAACACTTCTAATCTACAAAGTGATTTATTGAGCACAAATTATTTCATCACCTCTCTCATTAATATCCGTATATCATCGTTTTTTTTTTAAAGTTTAATAATAATTACAATCATGGTCACTTAATGTTATGAAAAGTCAAGTTTTTGATAATCAGGATAATAAAAGGTATCTATCTATTTTTTTGGTGAATATGTACTGAAAATATCGCGAAAACTGTTATCAACGAATTGGGATAAAAGATTTTTGTGTCTAGATGTTGGTCACAATAAACTATCAGTCTCAATCAATCAATTCGGCACTACAATGAGTGACAATCACAGATTATCATCATTCAAATTTCATCTTGAATATCTATCAGCACGGTTAATTTTCAATTAGAATTTTTCAGATTATATCTTTGAATTTCGAAGCTTCAACTTTATGGTTCGCTCTTACTTTTCCTTATTGTACAGAGAATAAACTGTAGTTGAATGAGAAAATAACAATATAGTATTTAATTGACAAAGTAAATAAAAATGTTTATTTCAAGGAGTATCAGAGAATCTCTCACCAATATGCAAACGTTAATAACAATGGCAACACACAGAACGCTCACATTGTCCCCTGAAAAAAGACAACGTAACACTTTATGGAAACTTGAACTACTACAAACCGGAAACAATTACAATTGAAACTAGAACTTATCGATTACAGCTTTTACTACTTACACAAGACTCTCTATGAGGAGGATTTCTAACTGAAACGTTATTGTCACTTTGGGTCGAGAAAGCATTCATCGCGGTACTTGTTGAGAAAATAAACGACCCTTATTCGTCAATATTTTACCTGAACGTGCTATATTTTGTTCTCCACCTGTAGCAGATTTGAAAAGAATATACATTTCCTCGAAAAACTTTCAAATGACAATGAACAGAATGGTTAATCTGCAGAGGGATAGATCACTGAGTTATTTTAACGAGAAATATTATTTTCCAATTTCGAAGGAGAATCAATCCAGAATAGGGTTTCAAAAAACCATATCTACGAAACACAAGAAAAAATGTGATTTTAGTTCGCGAAGATTTTTATGAAATGAAAATCATAATCAAAAACTGTTGAGTGTCCATAGTTTTTTTTTTGAAAATATACAAGCCCATATATTGCTGTAACAATTTTACTAAATGTTCAATTAAATTTTCAAGTATACGAAACTTATCGAAGTTGAATTAAGAAAACAACAATTTTGATCATTGAATTCATGCACGTATATCCACTTGAACAACAGTGATTTACAACTTTCAAGAAAACGTAAGATTAAGACACGTGGGAATGAATATTTTCACAAAGATATGCTTACCTGATTGAAATCTACAGATTTTATCACATTTTAATTTTTTCAAGATACAAATAAAACAGCATCCATTCAACTCATCAAAATAACTCCCTGATATTTTGCAGTGGAAAAATATAGATACTGTGCTTTATTTAGAATCCAATACATGGATTTACCATTAAAACCTAATTTCCTGATAAAATTTCCACACAATTCTCGAAACTAGTAATGTACGTGGTAACGACGTAGGTATATATTACGGTTCAGAATCAATCCATAAAATTACATTTTATAATGAAATAGATTTGTGTGCACATGAACATTTATTATAAAAATTCAATAGGTATATCGAAATGCTTAGATTCTAAAGTAGCACGACTGTTTCACTTGAAAGATTTTTCTCCTACTCGTGCTCAGGTACATGTGTGCTCAATAAAATAGTACTAACATCACCAATGTATTCTTTTCGAATTAATCAACTCTTATCGTATGGTACTTACCTTATTTTATTGATTCCATGAATAGCACTTTTATTTTTTCCATTTCCATATCATCATGTCTCCTATATTGTATAACTGAATCCTCGTAAAAAAACAAATCAATTATCTTTTATATCTTCAAGAAAAAATCTTCTATTTGGCGTAGTCGGTAGCATTTGGTAAAAAGAAAACTGTAGGAGAAAATACTCAACTTTTATGAATACTAACTGAAACTTTTGGATAATTTTATGAATTTTGTTTAGTCAAAATTTGAGTGAACTGAAACTTACAAAAAAAAAGCAAATTCAGAACCAGGTTGGTACCATACTTCGAAGGTACCACTTTGAGTGCAAATGCGGATTCTTCGAGAGTTTCAAGTACAAAGACTCTCAATCTATGGCATGGACAAATATCAAGAATGGAATAGAAGAATAGTCTTAAGACCATGAGGATAACCATTCGTACCACGTAGAACAAACTTGTTTTTAAAAACGAACTACAATCCCCCAATAAATGAATTTTGATTAAGGGTTCGATCCTTTTTGGTAATACATCCGAAAATTATCTAGTTCTCCAAAAATATAGGAAATAAATGGTGTGGTTGTGTTTCAAAGAGAAAATATACTGATAAACTGAATAAGGGCTACTTTAATCCATTGTTCCATCCATCCAAACAATAATAGTTGTGCAAGTACGTGTATTTTCAGCGCTGATTTTGAATCACATAGAATCGTCCATAAAATTTGCGTTGTGAGAATACTTCACAGTATTTTCATACAATTTATGCACATTGTAACACGAGTATAAAGCATATTAATTTCTTTAACCAATCGTTAACAATGACAATGACAATTTTATGAGTAGATTCCATCGTGATACTAAGGTATATAGTTTTTAGATGATTATACAATCATTTACCGGAAAATGACATACACATTGTCAATCTTATACATTAAATGACTAGGTAATTTAATCAGGCATTATTTGATCCGATATATAGGTTGGATGTTTGTGTAGAGTAATGGTTAGTTTACACTGCAAATAAGAAATAAAATAAGAATGTACCAATGAAATCACATCGAAATTTGCCCATTCTGTACAATGAACATTTTGGTTTTTCATGATAATTAGCCCCATCAAAAAATAATGAAGTAGGGAAAATTAAGTCTGGATCTTTTAATATCAAATAATTATAGAATGTGCATAACATTCACCGAATACATATATATTTCTATTCTTTGAGAATATAAAATTCGTCATCATAAAAACTAAGCTATGGTAGAGGTAGGTATTGCATTCACTATAAATTATAGATAAGTACTTCTGGTACAAATAAATAATATAATTTAAAATAATATAATTGGATAAAAAAAATCACTCGCTCACTTTCGTCAAACCTTACGTAGGTATATTACGAATAATTTCTATATTTATAATTTGAAGTACCTTTAATTGATAATCGCCCCTAAGAATGTAGATCCAAAGTGGAAATCTCAATGAAAATGAGTAGTGATGTCTATAAAAACTCGAAATATACAGCGATAACATATTAGGGATCTGTTAAGCTACTGTATCTGTGCCATATACATTTATTTATTTATTTTGTTTTTACAAGAAATAACAAAATGTCAATAAACCCCATTTCTAATTACAATAATAAAGTAGGGCTATAATGAAGGTAGTTGCTAAAAGTATTAATATCAGCCGATAATCAAATGTATCGCCAGCATTTACTTATGTCTATTTACTCGACGAAAATAGTTCTGACAGTTCGAATGCAGCTTCGATCAGCTGATAAAGTTTTAAATTTTAGTCGAAATTTCAATAAATATTGAAAAACTATCAATTAACGGTTATTCACAGTCAATTTTGGTGTGTATAATTTAGCAATCAAAATAATTTTTCACATCAATTAGAATGATAAACTTTCTGTATCGGAGGATCACTAAAAAAAAGACAAGCAGCAACACCATCTTGCTTAAATAAATAGACTATAGGTTTGTTCCAACGCGTCTTGAAACCGCCGCAATATGGTCACGCTCATGCGCAATTGATTTAATCTGTTCCAACCGAGAAGTGATCGTAATCTGACCATCATCTTTTTGTTCCAACCCATTTCGTGACCGTCCGCAGCATGGTTTCAGGACGGTAATTTCGGTACATGCTCAAAATTGAAAACTGTTTTGATCCATGAGTTTTGACATGCGCTTTAAGAAACTCTTCGCCAAAAAAACAGGTTAGCTAATCTAGCTTTTTGTTTGGGTATTCATTTACTTTCATTTGTGTTGATGATAATTACTTCTGTTCGAATCAAATATGAAAAAATAAATATGATTATTTATACGAAACAAGTGAAGAAGATTCTGATATTCAGTACAATGAAACGATGGTCAAAAATCGTAGAATGTTTCATTTTCATATAATTTCAATTATTGTAATCAAAGATTATTTTTAAACAAATCATAATCTTGTAGAAGGTGGGTAGCCAAAAATCGTCATGCGAACTAAACGAAACCGAAACGGCCACAAAACAATTTCGAAACCATACAAAAATGTTTGTTGGAACAAACCTTAAAATAGCGAAATTTTTAGTTGGCGGTTCAGTGAAATGATTTTTCCGGATTCTTCTTATACTTGATGCCCATCTTCAACGCTCCAACTGAAATATGACAGCTTGTCATAATTGAATACATCAACATATTGAATTATTTTCTATCAAGAAACAATTCTTCCTGTACAGAATTACACAATATCATCCATTTTCGGTGTGCAATTTAGCGACAATAAAATGTTTTTGGAAACATAACCTGCACGTCGATTTCAACAATTGACACCTAGAAAGTAGTGCAACCAACCTAACCACCCTAAACGATGAACGACGCTTTTAAATGTTGATCGTCGAATCAACTCAGCTTGATCTCGGTGACTTCATCGTAAACGTCCGTATCGATTTGTTCTTCAGCTGATGGATCGACAGGAACGGAAGGCGACAAACCACCGCCGTCTTCCGGTTTCACAACCGCCACCCCGTTCAATCCCATCCTGATGCAGTCGAAATGGAGTACGAGGATGGCGGCGTTTTGGATCCTCATCTCGAAATCGAGGCACATGTGCAAATTTTGGCCTGGCGTGAAAATGTTGAAGACGCGTGCGCATGCGTGGACTTGTAGGGGGATGTATGGGATTGGTACCGGTACGCATAAAGGTGGGGGGTTTTTTGCTGCAATTATGGAATTTTCAGTATTTATTGTGAAATCAGGTATGTATAGTCTATTTATTTGAGCAAGATGCGGTATTGCTGCTTGTATTTTTTTTCATAGATACTCCGAAACAGAAAAATAGGTCAAGATTATCGTTCAAATTGTTTTGGAACATCTTCTTTCAATATTTGAACAAATTTTTATTAGAATTAACAAACTATAAACTAACGATTTGCCTGCAAATAAATTCGACATCGTTGTGAAGTGTTGCCATAATTATTGATGCCTAAATGTTCCCAGCAAGGTCTCAACTAATTACAAGTTCAGCGATCATAGCTAGATACTTTTCATTTTGCAGTAATGGTATTGAAAGATAACCAAATCTGTCAAAACCATCTTCCTTAAAGAAATAGACTATATAAACTTTCTGCATATGAAAAGTTAATCGAAGTTTTGTAGATGTTATGAAATATAATTTCATAACGCATGGATTAGACACTGTGATAACAGTAAAACACATTTCATGTGGGTATTTTCCACATCATCATTATGCAATTAACTGATAATAAATGATGTTTTCTGTTTGTACGATAAAACATAATTCGAGTAGGTTAGGTATTGTTATTTTTAGGACATTCCACTCACCTGAGAAAGAGTTGGAAAATATATTGTTGTTGTTCATAAACATATTCATACTAACAGCGAATTCATTTGGGTCGTATGTGAAATTCATGCAACCTAAAAAAATAACATTTCAGTTTTTCGATGAATCCAGTAGATGGATGAAAATTATTTTATTGCGAATTTTGATATATTACAAGATAGTTAAAATAGTAAAAAAAAACATCAAACAGTATCTGGATGAAGTAAACAATTATATCGTGTATTCCTAAACTGTTTTGAAATGTATATAAATCATAAATTTTCTTAAAAAAAGTTGTTCGATTGTCTCAAATACACAGGGAAAGCTAAACATATACAAACTCACCTTCCCTGTTAAAATTGAATTGATTCAAGTTGATTCCAAGACAACAGCCACAATTGAGATTCTGACAAGTGCAGCCGTTACTTTTATATCCAATTCTCCTCAAGGTTTTGTAGGATACTTTCGCTGGTCCTGCCTGTTTCGTGGCGTATTCTGTTTTGTTTATCAGCATATTTTCGATCGAAGTCATCCGTAAGGGTTGTCTCGTGTGAGGGTTGTAGAATGGGGATGAATAGGGTATTTCGATAGCTGAAGAAAAATTATGATTTTATTTTGTTCAACTGGACTCTCAATTATCCACGGCACTTCAACTGTTAATTGAATTAAACAAAACGATAAACACTGAATTCTTTAACGGTGGTAGTCGATTCGTTTTCGAAATGGTAGAATAAGATATATATACTTATTTTGATATGGATTTTCAATCAGAACATCGAAGAAATGAAATCAATGCAAAAGAAATGATATTCAATCTCATAAAAGACATCGGAAATTCTCCTGAATTATTTGTTATTTTTGATAATTCAATGATGAGAATAATTTCAGTTCAACATTTTTAAACAATATCTTTTAAGTTTTTTTATACTCTTCTTGAATATATTGAATGAAATTAATATATCCCATCGGGTTTTATTAACTTCTGGATCTGTCACATGATAAGTTGGATAAGTCAGTCTGTCATAAAAATCAGCTCAGAAAATAAAAATAATTATTATATTATATAATTTAAATAATATTTCATTGAAAACTTAATCATAGAACCGTAAAATTGTACTATAAACGTAAAAAGTCCTCATTCTCAAATATTTCAATCAACTATTATACTGTTATTGTGACAAACTTTGTTTCTCTGAAATTTTACTGATTGTCATCTCGAAAAGATTGTACGAAAAGAAAAATATATACATAAAAAATAGGTAATCTGTCTAAATCTTACCTTCGCCATCCAGACAAACAAAAAATATACCAATAAAGATTAGACAAACGGCTCCAGCGTTCATTATTCAGACGACTGTGGTTGTCTGGTGTCTGGTATTCAGAACAGCATGTGACGAGACCGCGCTTGATTTTGACGAAGAAGTATTTTTCAAGTACCTCTACGTGCAAAAAGAAACCAGTCTGGCACCCACTGCATTTTACATATACCTACTAGAGGTTCTAGGTTAATAATAACGTGTCATCAATTCCTAATCGATGTTTAGCTATCATTAGCATACTTTACAGTTTTTTTTTTTCGGTTCGATATAAATACCACTCGAGTGATTCGACGACACTGAAAGACACGATTTCATTACTAGCCGTTATTCTTAAAATTGTAAATTCAAAATTCCGCTTCTATGGGTGGCGCCATATCTAACGATTTCATAGAACTGTGTATATAGTTATTGTTTTTGGCTTATTGTGATTTACACTATGTGAGTCAAGACAAACAATCTACAATTCAAAATTGAGGAATTTCCTTCAAAGCTATCATGTTTATGTTGTCTTTGTTACATTTATTTCTTTGTTTATATTCTTTGGCTGAATCACATGAATCCACCTTGGAAGTCGTTATCAAAAAATTGAACATATTGCCATCCATATGCAAGTTATGAACTAGAAATATCAAAAATACAAATAAATATGAATATCAAACGTTAATTATGCTATAAAATGACCACTCTTCTTAGAAAATGTCGAATTGAAGCGTCATTGCGTTGGAGTAGAATGAAACGGACCAAGTATTTTTTTATTCGAAAAAGAAGTAATGAAATATACCCAATTTCAATCCACAATCGTTGGACAGTTTTTTTTTTCAATATTCATATAAATTTCGACTGGAACAAACTTTATTAGCGGATCCAAATGAATTTGGCATCTTGCCTAAATGTTCTCATGCAGCTATATGTCTCAACTCATTAGCAGTTCAGTGGTTAACTAAATACTTTTTATTTTGCACAAATGGTATTAAAATATAACCAATCCTGGAAGAAATAGCACAGGGGATTCGCCTTTCCGGCCGTGGTTGAGGACAGGCGGCGTCCTCGTGGTTGGAAGTCAGGTTGATGTTAGTGAATGTCTGCCATAATATAGTATGTGCATTGAAAATATAGTATTTATTGTGAAGTTTACTACTGTGTGTGCACTTCGTCAAGACCTCTTTCTTTTCACGCCGGTAACCAGGCCGGATGACTTCGGATAGGTCGAAGGAAGAGGTTATATAGCAAGAATAAAAAGCCGTGAACGTGCATTGCTTCGAAAATTATTTTTGAACATAATACCATAGTGATTATATAAGGGCTCGCGAAATCACTCCGAGTGAGACTCCCGCTTGCCCACTGATGAAGTCTTGATTACATAACGTGTTATATGTAAGATAGAGTGTGCTGGTTATACTGCTCGAGTTAGCAACACCATTTTTAAGGAGAAGAAGAAATATCACAGAGGGTGCGTTCCATTAAGCGCTCACAACGCCCAAAACACTCGTGGGTCGGCGTGAGCGTTTCGATGACGCACAGAACCAAGTGGAACGACAAAATTCGTGGTTGTGGGCGTGATCGTTGTGAACGCTTAATGGAACGCACCCTGAATGAGTGTTTTGGGCGTTGTGAACGCTTAATGGAACGCACCCTATTAGGCAATCCAACGATCTGTCAAAGCGAAAAACCAATGTGGCGGCTTAGGGCACACATTTGGTGTTTACATATGTGACTTGAGTTGAAAACTGTTACATTTAGTTATCTCTAGTGCGTTTTTTATGTGTTTTTTTAATTGTGGCTAATTATTAACTCTTTTACTGAAGAAAAGGCCTATCACATGCATTATGGTTGGCTGTAGATCTCGTACTAACCGAAATAAAGTCGGCATGTAATCGGTTTCTACGGTTACTAATCACAGGTTCTTATAGAGCAGTTATAGAGTAAGAACGATTTAACTAGGAAGCGAAGGGCCCTATGGTTAGCTGCGATCAAGAGATATGATCTCACTGATTCCAAACTGATGTATCAGAGAGTCTGCAGTAGACATTTTTTTTGACCAGAATATTACAAGAAGAATAGCATCAATTGAATAATCTAAATCAGCATCAGTATCCAATGTGAAAGGATCTAGATTATTAATTAATCCCAACTTCATTTAATATCGAAAACGAATGCTGTGACAAGAATCAGGGATGAGTTACAATAAGTTTTAGCTTATCTCTGCAAGAATGAACTGAATGAATAGTTCCAAGCAAACTTTTCACAAACGTCTCTGCTATTCAACATCAATGTCTTCAAATATTCACTCTCCATCTGAATACCGTTTCGAAACACCAAAAAACTCAGAAAATAAATAAAATTCACTGTTTACTAGCCAAGGTATCGCATTGTGTGCCCTAAGCCGCCACATTGAATGTCACGTGGTTTGGATTGACCACGGTCATACACATAAGGTCTGGAATCTACGGCAATTTTGAGTGGTGGGGGGTGGCACCAGTTTTGAAGAAAAAGTTTCCATAATTATCCGCTAGGAGGACATAGGGGTATAATCACGTGATTAATCTTTGACAACAAAACAAACGGTTCGGACTCGAATGGTAAATAAAATTAATCACAGAAATATTATATCTTGCAAAATTCTCTCGAATAAATAAAAATCATTCCTACTTTCAAAAAGCTGATCGGATCTGATTTGTGATTGGCTGATAAATTGACAATAGAGGACAGCGCTGCAGGTGACGAAACATGAGAACCACAAAAATGTCCTCAATGTTTGGGCCACCCCCCACCAAACGAGTTGCAAGACCTATCGTGGGATTGCCTAATATGTGTCCATAACCTATGTAACAGAAGTACATTTTGGAAGTTGGACAATTGACAGTGACTACTGGTACGACAAGACAAGAACGTCAAGATAAGTGCAACATTCCTACAGAGTATGGTGGTAAAAAGTTAAATATCATCAGGTATATTTCTTACTTAATAACATTAATAACAATTCAATTCAGAGATCAATTTAGTGAAGATTTGAAAATAATTGTGAAAATATCATTTGGTGAGAGACAAGTTATAATGCATGAATAATTTCAAGAACCTTTTAAACAAAATGGTCAAATGTTAACATGATGGATTAATAATCAGTAGTTCTCAGGTTCAAACCCCAACATCACCCATTTCTTTTTTACTTCTCTAAAATATATCGGTCATATATTATAATACGTGATGAATTCATACCCCATTTTTCATATTTTAATATTCATTAGATAGCATAAATTAACAATTTTATTAACTGAGATATTTTATTTTCCCTAGAAATATAAAAACATGGATGAAGAGAGATCAGGATGTTCTGGTTCAAACCTCATTATACTATCTCCAGAGAAACTGGCTAAACTAGGAATTGATGTTTTGTTATCTAATAAGAAAACTGAAAACTCCACCAATGTGAAATCCAGTGTTTCTAACTCAAAAAAAGACAAACATACAAAAAGAAGAAACTCCAAATCAAATCCAGGAACTAGTTTTCCAACACATGACTCAAATTTGGATGAACATGTCTCTTTGAAATCACCTAAAGGAAGGACTAGGAAGGATAAAGATTCATCTAAACAGTACCCATTGAAGCCCATCTCAAAAAATGAGAAAAAAATAATTTTTAAAAAACCTGCTGTAAATATATTGACTGAATACTTGACCAAAAAAGGATCAGCAAATTTGGATGTAAGAAAAGTGGAAGGTGGTTCGAATCATTCAGAAAAAAATGGAGTTGTATTGAAGGAAAGTATGAAAAAAAATTGTTACACCAACTGTATTTCAACTTCATATGAGAAGTCAACAAGTGGAGGGGAATCGGATATAAATTCAGGTGAATCATCTTCAAATAAAATTATTCTATCTTCATTGACAAAAACTGATAAAATCAAAATGCTCAGCAATACTTTAGTAAGTTTCACTCAGAATGAAATAAACAATATGTTACCCTCAAACGAAATGATCTCTAGTGCCTTAACTGGGACCTTTGAAGAGAAACAATCAGATCATTCAAAAATTTTCGATGAGGCTATGCAACTACAACAAACAATAGTTGATAATACACCTCAGGAAGAAGATTGTACTACAGATAGATATCCTAATAAACCAAAAAGTAAATATCAAGTATCCAAATCAAATTCAGAATTAGGTAATAATTCAGTTAGTGAGACTGAGATAATGGAAAATAAATCATTCACAGAAAAATCTGCTGGAATAGTGAATTTAAATAAAAAAGAATCAATATGTAAACCATTAGATCAAGTTGACAAGAAAATAACCACTGAATCTGAAAAATCAGTAGTGAAAAACAGTAGGCAAAAACATAAAGAATTGAAAAGGAAAAGAACTGCATTTGTGCCAAAAATCGTTGAACAGTCAACATTGAATACAGAAACTAATATGAACGAAACTGAAAATAGAAGCTATACTGAAGAACAATCTTGCACTTCAATTGAAACATCAAGTGTACTTCATACAATCGTTACAGAGTATATTGAAGATATTGTTGAGGAATCTAAACCTAATGGGAAAATGGTTCCTCATATACCACCTTCAATAATAAGTCCTAAACAGGCAATTGAAATTGGAAAACTGAATATGAATATGACTACAGAAGTAAAAATTTTGGATGAATGTTCTAACATAAGCAGTTCTGCATCAATGAGAAGAGAACAATTAGATTATAAAATGGATTCTTGCAATACAAAAGAAATTGAGGCAGAAAGTTATATTGATAAATTTGTGAAGGAAAAATCCCCAATACAGTCAAGAGATATAGGGAAAACTGCTTCCAATCAAGAACAACAGGAATATTCTTCAAGTTCTATATCAAATTCCAAAACTAAGAAACAAACAACATTAACTGGGTTTTACACTTCAAATATCAGCAATAAGAAAACGATGAACCAATCCATAGAGACTCCAAATTCTATAAACACTTCAACACCAATAATAAAACAAGGCAGAAAAAGAAAAAATAATGATCAGTCTCCCAAATTGGAACTTTCCTCAAGAGAAAGAAAACACAGGAAAGTGAAGAACAATGATAATGACAACAAAATAAATATGGAACTGAAAGAAACTGATTCCAGCACCACAAAAAATGAGGAAATCCTGAATACTACAGGTGAATATAATCACCATACTATTCTTGAATATTTTCAAAAACTCTCGATTGATGAAATATTTATGCTCTAGATTTTCATCTTTATCTAAAAAAAATTCTTCATTTGATAATTTCATTTCAGATGACAAAATAAATGCATCAGATATTGAAGGCAAAATGGAAATATCAAGTTGCTCCATGACCCCCACACCACGGAATAAAAGAGGAAGAAAGTCCAAAACTTCTACAGGTAAATAATATAATCATCATCCTATCCTCAAATATTTTCAAAATCTTCAAACTCTCGAAATATTTCTGTTATAGATTTTCAGCTTCATCCTATGAATATTCTTCATTAGACTATTTTATTTCAGATGACAAAATAAATGCATCAGATATTGAAGGCAAAATGGAAATATCAAGTTGCTCCATGACCCCCACACCACGGAATAAAAGAGGAAGAAAGTCCAAAACTTCTACAGGTGAATATAATCACCATCCTATCCTTAAATATTTTCAAAATCTTCAAACTCTCGAAATATTTCTGTTATAGATTATCAGCTTCATCCTATGAATATTCTTCATAGATTATTTCATTTCAGATGACAAAATAAATGCATCAGACATTGAAGACAAAAAGAAAATATCAAATTGTTCCATAACCCCCACACCATTGAAAACAAGAGGAAGAAAAAGGAAGATAGTAGATTATTCAGAACATAAAGAAACATCAGAATCTAATTCAACTACTGAAAACCCTTCAATCCAATCAGATTTGATAAATGAATCCAATTCAATTGAAACCGAAGCAGACAATCTTGACAGTGATGCTAAGTCCTCTTCAAAATCAAAGTACACCTTTCATGGTCAAACTTCAGTTATGATGAATTCAATATTTTCGGCAGCATTCAAATCTAGCAACGAAATATCTGCTGAAGAAAATTTGGAAGTAGCGTTAGTATATTCATTATCCATCATAATGGTATAAGCATTATAGAGATCCTTTAATTTTCAGAACACCCGTAACACAAAAGAGTAAGAGAGGACGTCCTAGGTAAATATTTGAAATCATTGCACAAATTTTATTCTTAAGCACAACAATTCTTGAAAGCCAGTTTTTTTTTCAGAACAAACGAAAGTTTAATGTTATTAGATGACGAAAATAAGGCATTCTGTGTTATATGTGAGACAAAAGTTCCTCATACCAATTGGGAGAAACATAATCAATCAAAACATTACAATCTTGCTTGGTGTACAGGACAATGCTCGCTGGTTAGTCCTAGTTAATCAAATTTAATCTAATTCAGAAATTGAAATAATTCACGACTGAAATATCTTAGTTTCCTATAATTTTAGGCTATCGATGACGACAAATTTGTCAAAAGGGTATTGAAATTCCACCCAAAGAAAAAAATCCAATTGAAATGTTTCAAATGTGACCAGTTATCCACAACAGTGCCTTCATATATCGTTCACTTGGAAGAATGTAGAGGTATACTGGTAGAGGGTAAGGTCGTGTGTGCTGTTTGTGACGTAAAAATTAATAGAGAAGAATGGATAAATCATAAGTTGAAACATAATAATTTAGCTTGGAGGATTGGAGATGTACCTTTAGTGAGTTTTCTATAAACAATCTTACGAGTTACCTCTAGTAAAGTTAATGTGACATTTTCGTTGCAGGATTTGAATGACCAAAATCTGGTATTATCTATTTTGAATGCCCTCTATAAAGCGAAAAAACCGCTGACTTGTGAAAAATGTGGAATAACAAAAAAATCAGTAGTGGGATATATTTCTCATCGAAGTCAGTGTGGGGGAGAGGAAGCCCAAATTGAATGTGAAATTTGTTTCAAGAAAATATTACCGGTCAGCATGCAGTCACACATGAAGGGGAGTCATGGACCCAAGACGCAGAAGAGTGTTGATATCGATGTCAGCACTGAGGGTCCTCGAAAAAAAAGGAGAGCAGCCACAAAGTAAGTTCTATACAATGTGGTTGTATTTCGTATCGAATCAATAAACCTATAAATGCATGTTCGAACAGTGAATATTACAACTAGTATACAGTGTGATTATTTTATTAGGTCCGAAAAAGGAATTTGGCTACGATGGAAATATTTTTGAAATAGAGACTTTTCAGAATACCGGAAATAGGCCATTCATTCGTTGAAAATTCTCTATATCAAAATTTATATCCGATATTCGTGGCTCCTATTATAGCATCCCATTTAATATAGCGAACTTATGGTCCATTGAAGTGGGAAATGTGGAGAATATTTTGATTCATTAGATCTTTCCACCATTAACTTTGCTAAGTTTTTAAAAATTTATCTCCCTCCGTTCTTGAGATACTAGAAAACGATATTTTCTGCTGTGATATTATAAATATTAAATTCAATATGTATAATGAATATTCTGGTTCAACTGAGTAAACTTTATATTTTGTATAGAGATAGAGTTAGCGTGTATGAACACGTAGAGAATATAATAATGAACTGTCAGACGCTACATTGGTAGCGTTCTTAAGTGAGCCGATTCGTGGGTGGTTTGTCTGCTGGCCTAGTGCAACTGATGAGGCTTGGCGAGCCGAAACAGATCTGTATTGCACCGGTAGACATTCCACACACGAATCGAGATTAACCTACAACCCTTCATTATTTTATATTTTGTATTCACTTATGATTGTGTTGATTTATTCTCTTCGGGTAGTAATTGAGAATTATTTTCAGTAGATTTTTTTATTTTCAGTGCTTTGTCTATGCTAGAACAACTTAATGATGATGGGGGCATGCCTGTAAGTAATTTCTTCAAATTTCGTCTATTCTATTCTCCAAATATCGGAAAATGTGGAAAACAATTGGTTTTATAATGAAGTAACTTGATTTGAATTATGAAGTGTCCTGTGTTATCTTACACATATGTTGTTTTTGAGGAGATGAAATAATGCACTGATTATTTCGAATATTTTCTTCCAATAAAATATAAAGTTTTTTCTTCTTTTCAGTATTTCCTTCTACAAATGGACCTGAAAGAACATACTTTTGTATTACCTTTGCTCGAAAACGAACTAAAAGAACATAAAAATTTGAGTTGCAAGTATAGAAATTGTGAATTCAAAGTTGATGATACAAAAAGTTTACTGGATCACATGGCTAATTGTGAACTGAAACCAAACGAGGTAAGATATAACACTTGATATTGTGCATGAGGTAATAGCAAATCAATAAAGTTTCAATCTTGTGTGAAATCAACGCAAATTTTAATTTGCCGCAATTTCAGTATTACACATGCACAAAGTGTTTATCTGCTCTTTCACAAGAAGAAAAGAAAGAACATCTTAAGAAATGCCATGAGGTAACAGGCTCAGACGATGAATACGCTCCTTTCGATCCGAGTGATGATGAAAATGAGGACCAACAAAGAAGTAAAAGAAAACCAAAAACAAGCAAGACTGTCACTGGTGTTACAAAAGAGATATCTGTCAGAAGTAAGTCAAGAACAATTGTCATCATTTTTGGTACACTAATAACTCAGTAGCCCTGGAAGTACTGAATTCCTATAATGAGTTCAAAAATATATATGTTTTAGCTATGCCAAGGTGTGTCATGAATTGTCGACGTCAAATATCGCCCAACAGTTTAGTGTTCCCAAAAGCATTCAAATATACTTTAGAATTGTGAGTATAATGCTTTTCTTTGTCACTTGAATTCATTTGGTTTTCTATATTTGTCTTTTTTTTAGCTGTCAATTGAATTACGATAATCCAAACCTCTTCAACAACTTGCGCTATACAGACAGTGATTGGTGTCTTCTGAATGAAGAATTGCTGGATGAATATCTTCCAAAAATAACAAAATCTTGTCGAGTAGCATGGAAAAAGGCCAAAAATGAAAATGGTATTCTTGGAGAGGAACCAACATTCAAAGAGTTAGAAATTTTTGAGCACGTAGAAGAAGGTCAGTGATCGTATGAAATATTCCACAATAAACGTCGACTATCCAAATAGAAGAAAATTATGTCGGATATTAACGAAAAACTTAATATACATGATTTTATCCTGATGAAATTATATCAATATAAAATGCCATTCAAATTCTTTTCAAACAGATAATACCACAACAATCTTTTGCGGAGGCCCAATATCATCCCTAGCCTGGTTACCTACCCCTTATCAAACGGAAAACTGCACTCAGATTCTAGCCGTAGCTACATACAAGGACTACGACGAGAAATACAGCTCGTTCAAATACTACAACGAACCATCGGTTATACAATTCTGGAATTTCGGCAAACTAAGAAACAAAATGAAACTTCCTGAGCCAAAACTACATTTCTGTCTGGCTGTAGATTTCGGGCCAATTTGGAATATGGAATGGTGTCCCTCAGGGTGCTTCGATGCACACAGGAATGGTATACTTGCTGTAGCTGGGAGCCTGCCTTCTGTTTATATTTATGCTATACCTGTTTTGGGAGATGACCAAACGTAATGCTGGTGTTTTTTTAAAGTTTTCTTGGTGATGTAATAATTTTTTTGTAGGGAGTTGATATACAAAGTGAAACCTTTGTTGAAGCTACAGTTGGTTCTTGAGATTGGGATGATGAAGAGAGAGACATATCCCAGTAAAGTATCTTGGAGTAAGGTTGGTTACACAGAACTTGTCAAATAATCGGCAATGATTTTGATGGAATTTTCTCCTATTACAGGCTCGAGGACACCAACACCTAGCGGTTGGTTATACGGATGGATCAGTAGGCATATTCGATTTAGAAACAGATTCCCACTTATTAAAATTCAAAGATGAGGAAGGAATTGACGTTATCCTGCCATACAAAGTTATCAAGGCACACAAACATTGCATTACAGGTATATCAATGACCATAATAGTGGATACCTCACACCCAAGTAATAATATAAAACTCATTTTGCAGCTTTAACATTGATACATTTGAGCGGTGGATCAAGATGGCTTTTCACTGGTTCGTTTGACAGGAACTTGAGTGTTTGGGACTTGACAAATGACAGTGCCTACACGACAACTTCGAAGAGGGTGGTGTCGGATGGTGTATGGTTGACAAATTGGGCGTCTTTCGTTTCAGCCAGTGATGAAAGTGGTTCTATTAATGGTGAGAAAAACAAAATGAAGACGATGACGGGTTCACTCAATTCAATGTTTATGTCCTGTTTCAGCTATAGTCCACGGTGTAGTGAATTCCTATCGAAATTACTTAAGTGAGCCTGCGACAATGTTAAAATCCCACTCTACTATATCATCGATTTCCTTTAGTGATTGGCTGAACGCTTGCATACAAGGCTCTAGTGAGGGAGAGATATGTCTCTATTTGCCAGCTCAGCTGTTATACGCGTTCGATAACAGCAAATTTTCAACGTTCAGCTATGTAAGTATAGTAGCAATGTCCTCGGGAAAGAAAAGTAACAAAAAAATGTGAATTTTCAGTATTTGAACACAACATACTTGTTCGATACAACAAAGTCTGCAGAAGAAAGAATAGCCGATCACAAGAAGAAACAAGCTATTGGAAATCCTGTTCAAAAGAGCACAGGAAATAAGAGAGGGTCATTAGCTGACATGTTGGAGAGATCTGGAAATTATGAGTCACACGAACCTTTGATGTTCAAACAGGCAACTGATAAGTATGGGATACTTTTTTGTGATTTCACAAGGGTAAGTATCTCACATATCATTCTTTTCAATTAGTTTTCCAGTTATACCTGTATGTAAGGTGTGAATAACCAACCCTTTTAATTTTTCATTTCGCATTTTTTCTTCACTGATATCATCTATTCTTCAAACTCTTTCTACTTGTCGAATAGATACTATTCAACTTGCCTTTCCAAATGTACCAATTCATATTCTTTTGGTGCCAAAATGAATGTTATGATATAATCTAATTCTTGCATTTTTATTTCAGGATACGTTCAAAGATTTGCCGAATGTCCGTAATCATAAAAGTAGCGATTTTACGATGATGAAATTCACATCGCCTGATAGATACCCTTTGAATGCCATAACCAAAATAAGTTTCAATCCAAACTGCTATTCCAGTCTGTATTTTGCAGTTGGATATCAAGCCGGATTCGTCAGATTGAATTATTTGAAATTTCTTGAAAATGACACGCAAGTCAAAATTTAAATGTGATATTTATTATTTCATGAATTAATTCTACATACTTGACATTGTTTTCCATTTTGGTAAAAATATTTGTATATTGAGTATTTGTTACTGTTGATTTTGCATACAATTCCTTATTTATGTTCCTATTTGAATATTTGAAATCAAAATTTAATGCAGGCATCGTATTATATTGTATATTATATTTATTTCCTGATTGATAATATATTTTATGAGAATATAAATGGAAGTTTCATTGTAATTTCATACAGGGTGCTCCAATTTTAAATAGCAGGACTGGATTCAATTGGATTGGGAAACTATATTCTATTTATTCAAGCAAGACAGTAACAACTGAGCTCGTTGTGCAGTATTGCTACTTGCCTGTTTTTTCAACGGTACTCCGAAACGAAAAGTTATTTTAGTTTGTCATTCAAATTGCTATGAAAAATAATTTCAATTATAACATATATAAACCAAAATTGGATAACTAATGTCTGTGGATAATGATTGAACATTGGCAATGTCAGAACTATCTTCCCCAAATGTGTAAACTCTACTCAACGTAATATATATTTTGATAGTCCTATCGTTATGAAACAAAACACATTGAAAATAAAGATGATTTGTTTCTCCCGAGAACTTTTATAAATGTATTCAAGTATCTATGTTTCAAATTCTATTCATCGTCTACGTAGAGACCTGCGGTGAAAAATTTCATCAAAGTGGCCAAAAGAAAACCCTGGTAATTATTGTTATGTTCCAGGATGGCCTCCAGGGGGTGTAATCGTCATCTGAAGGTGATTTTTCACCGAAATATACTTAGTAAACTTACCAAATATGTGTTAACATCTTGTAGGTGACCTTTTTAGAGAAATTTTTGTCATACACCTTTCAAGTATCTATTGAAATGAAGTGGTGGGGTGTGGTTCAAAGTTCCTTCAAATAAACAGTTGTGACTTCTAAATGACTTAACCGATTCAACAAACTAAGTCGCGTTAGAAAGAGCATTGATTGATGCCACTAGAGGGCATCTTTTGATACGATAACAAAAAATCTCAAAATTCTCTGAAAAATCAAATGCAATACTATATGACTTTCTTTTCATGAAAATGCAGTGAAATAATATCGAGATGATCTCGTGAAAACCTTATCTCGATATTGCATTCCTAGTTCAAAATATCGAAGAATGAAAATTTGCCATCATAATACATCGAAAATTTTTTGGTTTTTCGCAAATTGATCTCAAAATTTGATAATTCCATAATTTTCGTTTGTTTCGAAAAATGTTGTGAACAAAAGGGGATACTGAGACAAAGGAGTAAAACAGTTGCGAAACACGTTATTTGCAATTTTTCAGACCGCACTCACACCATTTGGTTTGATATGAAGTCTTAAATGACCGAACGATAGATTACCATTGGCATTGGATGTTGGTCGTTTCGAGAGAAAATTGAGAATTTCAACATATTTCATGTTCTGCAACACTTTTGCTCATTATATACCGTAAAATGATCATAAATTGAGAAACGTATAATCGAAAAAATTATGGACATATTGATTTTTTATATCGATTCAAACTAAACATTTTCGAGATATTAAAATGTCAAAATTTTCATTCTTCGATATTTTGGACTAGAAATGAGATATCGAGATACGATTTTCACTAGATCGTTTTGATATTGTTCCACTACATTTTCAAGAAAAGAAAGTCATAGTGTTGTATTTGATTTTTCATAGAATTTAGAGATTTTTTGTTATCATATCAAAAGATACCTTCTAGTGGCATCACTCGAAATCAAACACATCAAAAACGATATGGATTGGATAGATCAATCAATGCTCTTTTTAACGAGATTAGGTTTGTTGAAGTCGGTCAAGTCGTTCAAGAGTTACAGCTGTTTATTTGAAAGATCTTTGAACCACACCTATCACTTTATTTTAATAGATTTATCTCTTGGCCAATTTGGTGATAAATTTTTTCACCGCAGGTCTCTACGACGAATAGTTCCCGAGATACAGCACTAACCAACACTCTTAAAAATACATAAAAAACACAATTAGCTGTTTATACTAAAGATTTCGACGCAAGACTCTCGCCTTCGTATTCCGCTTTCATTTCAGAAACTTCTATTTCACTTTCGTTCATTCTGGACTTCGGTTCACTCAACGTCGGCTTTCTGGACTTCAGCTCTCTCGACTTTGGTTTCCTTAACTTCGGCTTTCTGGACTTCAGTTTTCTCGACTTTGGTCTCCATTTTGGCTTTCTCGACTTCAGCTTCCTTGGCTTTTGTTTTCTCTACTTCGGTTTCCTTAATTTCGATTTTTTCGACTTCGGCATTCTCGACTTCAGCATTCTCGACTTCAGCTTTCTCTACTTCGGCTTCCTTAACTTCGAGGTTCTCGACTTCGGCATTCGCGACTTCAGTTTTCTCAACTTCGGTTTCCTTAATTTCGGTTTTCTCGACTTCGGCATTCTCTAATTCAGTTTTCTCTACTTCGGCTTTCTCAACTTCGGTTTTCTCGACTTCGGCTTTCTCTATTTCAGCTTTGTCGGCTTCAGCTTTCTTGGCATCGGTTTTCTTCACCTCGGCTTCCTTAGCTTCGAGGTTCTCGACTTCGGCATTCGCGACTTCAGTTTTCTCTACTTCGGCTTTCCTAACTTCGGTTTTCTCGACTTCGGCTTTCTCTATTTCAGCTTTATCGGCTTCAGCTTCATTGGCATCGGTTTTCTTCACTTCGGCTTCCTTAACTTCGAGGTTCTCGACTTCGGCATTCGCGACTTCAGTTTTCTCAACTTCGGTTTCCTTAATTTCGGTTTTCTCGACTTCGGCATTCTCGAATTCAGCTTTCTCTAATTCGGCTTTTTCAACTTCGGTTTTCTCGACTTCAGCTTTCTCTATTTCAGCTTTGTCGGCTTCAGCTTCCTTGGCATCGGTTTTCTCAACTTCGGCTTCCTTAACCTCGGTTTTCGCGAGTCTAGTTTTCTCGACTTCGGCTTTCTTAACTTCGATTTTCTCGACTTCGGCATTCTCGAATACAGTTTTTTCGACTTCGGCTTCCTTAACCTCGTTTTCCTCAACTTCGTCTTTCTCGACTTCGGATTCCTCGACTTCGGATTCCTCGACTTCGGCTTCCTGGACTTCGGCCTCCTCGACTTCGGCTTCCTGGACTTTGACCTCCTCGACTTCGACTTCCTCGACTCCTGCTTCCTCGACTTCGGCTTCCTGGACTTTGGCTTCCTCGACTTCGTCTTCCTCGACTTCGACTCCCTCGACTTCGGCTTCCTCGACTTCTGCTTCCTCGGCTCCGGCTTCCTCGACTCCGGCTTCCTTCTCGCCAATAGCTCTACAACGTTCCATGACAGATAACAACATTTTCAATGCAGTCGAACTTGCTCTATACTGTTTGATATATTCACGAGGTTCAATAAGTCGCACAGATTGTCTATACTTGAGATTCAGGCGCCAAGCCCTTATCTTCATGTACCGCTGCATTTCGGCAACTATTATTTCTCCATAGTTTGTCGGCTCCAGTTCCATGTCCGAAATGAATCGCAACATATGACCGATCGTTTTGTCGATTATCCATTGTCTCAAATGGTTCATCTCTAACGCTGATCTTTTATAATATGCTTCGGAATTTCTAACTGCTTTTAGTTCTTGCACATATTTGGAGAGCGGATTTGGTTGCATTTCAATATTGTTCTTGGACATCGAAGAAACGGAATTACACTGTTTCACTAAGGGTGGACAAAATTACACTAAAAGGTTACCTCTACCTTTTTCCAAATACGTATAGAAAATAACATGATTTGGGGGTTTTATGGTAGGTACCGCACCACGTCAAATCTGGGTGACAGATACTTGTAGAATGAGAAATTTTCGCCATACAAACCCTGTACAGGGTTGACAAATTTCTACGTTAGTGAACGGTAACTAGTTGTTAAAAAGGATGTACCATTATGGCGAAGTTCTGAAATAACGAATTTTGAATTATCAAAGTCGTTATTTTGAACTGCATGAATTTTCTAGAACGTTTTTTTTTCTTCTTTTTTTAACCAGAAACGTTGATCTCTTATGCCTACCTACCTACCCACAACTTTTTAATCGTTAGACAATGTAAGTCAAACAAAGAAATTGAGAAACAGACCATTCAATATAGAAATTCTTTGTTACTTTTGTGATCTACCATCACCCCCTTAAAGTTATCTATCAACGAATGGTAAAAATTCAACCAGAGTACAAAAGATCATAATAAATATATTTTTCTGTCAGTGGAGACATACGATATAAAGAGAGATGAAAATTCATCTTTTATACGTTTCATAGTCACCGAGTTACAGCTATTCGTAATTTCTAAATCCTGTACAAAAGCATGCCCTACTCTTCAGATTACGTGAGTATCCCATATTTTCCAAATTTCATGGTCCTCATTATACAGGGTGATCTAATCGAAAATAGTATAAAATTGGCAACAATGTCGAGCCTAGTCGAAGTTTACTTGAACTGAAATTATAATGCCACGTTGATGGCATAGGCGTAACGAGGGGGGCTTACTGGGGACGTGATCCCCCCATTGCTTAGAAGAAATGAAAAAAAATGCAACAATTTGAAGAAATGAAAATTTGAAAGATTTTGTTTTTTCAAATTCAATTTGTGGGAAGAGAAAATAATGCAAAAAACACAAGATAGGGTTAATTGTATTTTAGAGCCATTTCTTCAAAAAAAATATATATAATCAAAATAACATTTATAAAAAAAAATATATTTATTTTATTTGAAGCTACAAGAATATTGTATAATATATATATATTATGTCTATATTATGAGAAATCATTTTTTGAGGGAGTAATATGTAAGTGTGGTTGGCTGGCTGACTCCCCATCAGTCAAGTCTAGTTACGCCAATGGTTGATGGTATTGTATTATTTCAGATACCTTCTATTGTATTCTTCAAAAAGGGAATACGGCACACGTTTTTACCATTATTCTTTTCATATCCAATTTATGATGACAGAAACTAAGAAATTTCCGAAAAACCTGTATGACTGACTGTAAGAAGACCATCCCAAACTAAACAGTGACGTATTGCCTGGGAGACAGGACAGTTTATAAAGCAGATAAAATAGAAAAAGAGACAAAATAGGAAAATTCAATACCAAAATTATGATATGCAATTTTTTTTTTTGACAACATTTATGAATTTCAAGTGGAATAATAATCATGATTATTAGTATCAATAACTTTTGAGGTGAATCAATTTTGTCTAAAGCTCAATATTATTATCGGCAGGTTTGCTGGGATCCAATAATTACCGAACACCCTGTTAGGTACATTTATTCGAGACAGAAGATGAGGCAGATTTGATTATTCCCAATGCTGCAAGTATAGAAGAGTATCTAATTTAACGTAAACATTATGATTGGCTGGGACGGGACAATTTAGACACTATTTCACAACGATTACTACATTAGGTGTTCCGAATGTTCTCCATTCACTTCTTGGCAGAATTGAGTTGTTACTTTGTCCAATTTTTCAAAAATTTTAAACACTGATGGAGTCGAAGGGAGAGGTAAAAGGTGTGACAATTATTTCGTTATAAAACAGCTCCTATATGATGTGAAAATTACTAAGCCTTTATTGATTTTTTCTTCAATAGCAGAAACAATATTAATGCTTCTTTTTCCATGCAATAAAATTTATGTATGGAATATTTGAACTACCCTGAATATCTTTAATTGGTTTGAAATTATAACTGTACGAAATATAAATAAATATTTTATTACATAAAAACCTTATAACAAGTATTGCAATGAAATTACAGAACTTTGTTAACGAAAACGGCTACAATTGTAATCACATCGCCACATGATGTGTCAAGTTAGTCCGCCTCCCAGCCACACGGTGGCGTTACAAGCTCAATGAACATCACTCTTCCTGTTGTCTCCCATCTAATCCTGCTTATACACGCTCGCCTTCAACACTGCCTTATCCAAAATCTCCGCGAACGTTCGTTGCGTAAGATCGCAAAGTTCGACACTTTGCTGCGACGCCACTTCTAGCCCCTTTCCGAGGTGGGCGTCGAAATGGGAAGCCAGCGATGCTTGCGACTCGCACACGCGCGCCAACTGCATCAGCAAAGCGACAATGTCGTCTGTTAACGGCGGGAAGGCCTCGCTGATTCTCACTAGAGCTGGTAGGACGGGCTTGAAGAGTTTCACGCGTTGGGCACTCGAAACTCCTGTTGGTAGAAACATAAATGAATGTTTATGTGAACCGACCACATTGGGTTTCAACAGAACACATATTTCCTACCTCCTAGTAAGGCGTAAAGTAAATTTAGAGCCAAGACACACAAATTCAAACTTTTCGGTAACGCATATTGCAAGCTAATATGCGACAAGAGCTGAATCCCGAATATTTGCTTATTCAGACTTGGTTGTTGCATCAATTCTTGCAGAAAGTCGATGCAAATGTGCATAGAAGGTACTCCTTTGACGACTACTTCGAGCAGTTCACTGGGATAGGTCTGGAAATGACAAGAGTTAATATTTCCAATGACAAATTGAGGTTGTTCGTACTTGAAAGTGTACCAGTTTACACAACATCGTGTCAGCGATGAATGCTTGATGGAGATAGCTGCACACCAGAGATCTGACTTCTTGCAGAGCCCATTGTCGCCCTGGAATAGTTTTATCTTCAGTGGTTTCAGAACAGGTTTCTATTAACATTTGAATTGCGGCAGCTTCCTGTAACAGTCAAAACTATGGTTTTTCAGAAGATCAAAGCTCTTGAAATATCTTTGAGGACAATTATTGCATTTCTATTATCGAGATTTTTCAATAGAATAAGGGCATATACCTCGATCTAAACGTTTTAAAGATATTTTAAATTTTATTCAAAAAATAACGTTTGCAGGCATGAACAATTTATTGCTAATTTTTTGTGCATATTTCAAAATGAAATGTATTCGAATAATTCCATGTTTCAAGTAAAATAATACTGGGGGAAAAATTGAAAAAATATTCAGATTATACGTTTTCGATATTTATTTACAAGATTTCTTGTGTCTTAAAATATCAATAGGTGTTAAAATCAAATCTTTGTTACAAATCGAACAGTGGTATGGTTTCGAATTTGGTTTAACAACAACATCGTCTGATTCTATTTCTTCTTTCTCTGTGATTTCTTCTTTATTCTGACAAAAAGTTTCATGTTGGATACTGCTGAAAAAGGAACACCCCAACTTTATTTCTTTACAATGCGGGCATTCAAATCCAGTGTTGAAGATTTCTTCTTCTATTGCAGCCGACCACTCTTCTTGTACCAAACAATCAAAAACAACATTTTCAGTCACATTGACACCTCCAACTTCGTAATTTTTCACGATATCGAAATCTGGGCTGAAAGGATTCTCATTCTTGTCTGAATATTTCTCGCATTCGAAAAAATTGGTACTGAACGTGTACAAGCTCTTCAAATCTGCCGGCAACAATCTCTTTATGTTGTAGCTTATTTCTGAGTTCATGAAATTGACCAAATCCTCTGCAAAATGAAAAGCTTCCTTTTGGTCTTCACTACTTCCTGTGGGGTTTTTTAGTTTCGAGTGTAATTTCTTTTTCCATTTTTTTCTCAGCGATATTGCCCGAAGCAACAACGTTTTACCTATAAGAAGTTTGGATTATCAAAGTATTTTACACTCACAGAGTAAAACAAAAAGTATGGTTATTCTTAGTCTGTGAGATATCTCCAGAAACAGAAAGTTCAAATGAACTAACTCTAGTCTCACCTTGTCCAAAATACGGAATATCAATAGACAAAAAATCATCGATAACAAACTGTGTCAAGCTCCCATTGGTACCAATAGTTTTCCCAAACAACAACAAAGTCTGAAGAGCAGGCACCCTCATTGTATTCACCAAGTAAACCTTCTTCGTTTCCAAAATGGATTGGTAGACCAGAAGCTGATGCCTTCTACTTATGGGCCTCTTACTGAAATAACCTGCAGGAGGCACTTCAATGTCATCATTGTGTAAAGTGAGGATCTCAGGGTTCACGGCAAAATAACTTAGAGGGCGTAGAAACACATAGCATTTGTTTTTTGTGTGGTACAGGCGCTCAGAGACCGTTTTGGAGGAGTTGAACTCGTCTTCGACAGCGATTTGTGGATACAAGCCGCTAGTTAAAACAAGTTTGAGCATCATTAGGTCTCTGAAGCTGTCTGCTGAGCTTTCGTTGAGTAATTTTTCTAATCTGGAAATATTTATTCAAGTGTACTTTTCGTCATAATTTGAAAATGCTCAACAAAACCAAGAAGTAATATTGACTTTCACCTTTTGAAATCATTGGAAATTCTGAATTCTATATCTCTGATATCAGTTCTACCATCTTCTTGGTTATCACCGTCGTGCATCTCGTATTTCAACTGCTTCCTACTTTTTGACTTACTCTCATTTTTCAACTTATATCGAATTGACTTCAACTGTTTCAACTCCCCATGCCTAATTGATCTTTCGGTACTGCTTAAATCGGTTTCCGAGATTTTAGGCAACAGTTCAGCTTCTTGGAGAATATCTCTGAACTGCTCCAACAGCTTTGTTACTTCATAGAACCTCTGTTCTTCCAGACAACGTTTCTTTGCCCACGTTTTAGAATTTTCTACTTGGTTTCTAGAGCGACCAGGGATAAGTACTGAAACCTGTTTTATGGTCAACCATTCTTTGTAGTAGTTGAGAAGAGTTAAAGGGTCTCCATGATTAGATTCAAGTGGTGTTCTCAAGTCTTGAGCATTTGAATCACGTTGTGCGTTTTGAGTTAAAGGACTCTGTACGCTCAAAAGGGAAGCTAGTGCGAGAACAGAGTTGATGTTTCCAAAAACTGTAGACATTATAAGCATTTTTCCTAAAAGAGAATCCAAAAATTTATTTTTCCAAGTCCGAGGGTATTCTGAAATTGAAAATATCAAGTGAGTTTTGATAATTTTTGAGTGCTACCTATGGATAAATCGACTGGTAACTGACTGAGAGAGTCTCCCAGAGGTGTTAAGGCCAAACAATTCTTATCTAATTCTAATGCCTCCATAAACTTCAGTTTCTCCATGCTCTCCTCTATACTTTTAGCAGAAGGCTTCTCAATGAAAGGAAAATTGGCTATATCACTGAGACCCAAGGAAATCATGTGTAATAGCAGAGAATCCAGGGGCACTTGGTGAATTTCTGCTGGTGTGAACATCTCAAAATTGTTCAGGTCTTCCTCAGAATACAATCTGAAACATATTCCTGGACCTGTACGTCCGGCTCTACCTACAAAAATAGATTTGTCAAATTATCCTCAAAGTGACTGTTAGTTTTTTACTGCTTCACTTACCTGCTCTTTGCTTGGCACTATCTTGAGAAATATTACATTCACTCAGTTTATTGACGCCCATATTGGTGTTGTAACTCATTCGGTTCACTTTTCCAGAATCAATTACGAATCTTATACCATCTATGGTAATGGAAGTTTCTGCTATATTAGTTGATATAATACATTTTCTCACACCTTCTGGTGGAAAGTCAAAAACCTGAATAAATTCAGATAGAAGTTAATATAATAACATTGTAATCACATTAAAGGTATTTTCAACTTTCCTTATCTTGTTCTTCCAAAGAAAGGGTACTATGTAGAGGCAATGCAATCCAATTCTTCTTCAGCTGACTGTATTCTGTTACAGCATCTGCTAATGTAGATATTTCTGAATATCCATTTAGAAATACAAGCACATCTCCTTTTTGATTTGGTTGATATTTCTCATCTACCATTTGCAAGATTTGCAGGTAAGGAGTACAATTGAACTTATCTCTCTTTCTTTCAAATGGATCTTTGATTATGGGACGATATTGAATGTCAATTGGATACAAACGTCCAGGTACTTGAATTACTTGAACATTTTCTTCTCTAAAGTATTGTGAGAATAGATCAATATTTATTGTTGCAGACATGAGTATGAGTTTGAAGTCTTCTCTCTGATGCAGTAGACATTTCATTATACCTATAAAAAGTTCAAGTATCCCCATGGAACGATCCCAGGTTCTACTTACCTATCAAGAAGTCACCATGTAAATTTCTTTCATGAACTTCATCCAAAATGATAACATCATAAGAACCTAGAGTTTCTTGTTCAGATGCTTGCCTTAATAACAAACCTTCAGTCATGAAAACAATACTAGTGTCTGCTCTCTTGGTTTTCTCAAACCGTATCTGATATCCAACTGTACTCTTGTATTCAGTCAATGTTTCAAATGCAACTCTTTTTGCTAAACTGATACAAGCAATTCGTCTAGGTTGTGTGCAAACAATTTTTTTGTAACCAGCCTCAAGGATATACTGAGGTACCTGGGTTGATTTCCCACAGCCTGTGTCACCAGCAATAAGCATAACTCTTGAATCTTTCAACTTTTCAACAATCTCAATTTTATATTGAGAAATTGGTAAATCTTTTTGAGCTGACCTCAATTTTTTCAATTTAGCAAATACAGACTTCTGCTGGAAGTCTTGGTAAACTTTAATAGCTATTAAGAAGTTTTTAAATTCCTCCTGAGTTATATAAACTTTATCACCTCTTCTATCAAGTACTGGTAATTTATCATACAACACAGACACTTTATCCACGAAAGTTACGTTCAATAGCTTATTTTTATCTAGAACTTCATCATTTTTGGTATTATTCAGAGTGGAGTATTTATGGAAGAACTTCCAAAAATCTTCGGATTTATGTATACCAACTCGAGATTCCAGAAACTGTTGTAATTCATATTTGTAATCTTCTATAGTTTTTTGTCGACTATGATACCGTTTAGAACGTTCGCGAGATCTAGATCTTGATTTTCGTTTATAACGTTTAGATTCCATTGGTTTTATAAAATTTTCCGAATGTTATTGTTTTTATGACCAGAATTTTGAGGTTAATATCGATGGTAAATTCTTCTCCTACATTATATTCTGTCATGAGAATAATCACAATTTCTAAACAGAAAGTAGGCGTAATCTCTGGTAGGCGCAACAAACCTGTATTACGTGGATATAAACTGCCAGACATTTTGTCGTTCAAATTGTCGAAAATAGAAAATTGTACTATTATTACGCTTACCTGTGCAGCAATGCAAGCACGACACATTTCTTCTCTATCAGCCTCGTTGACTACATGACCGTTGTTGTCCAGTCGTAAGCTAGATTGAAGGTGTTGCATAAGTTGACTTCTAGAAGATGCCAAACTGGCTCTCAATACTCTTAGAACTATCGCATAAATGGGGGCACATCTGAAGACTTTTTCATCACACCGCATTATCTGGAATTGCAAAATTATTGAAGATTTTTATGAAATTATTCACTTCAAATGAATACCTGTAGAGGATCTTCTGCTACATCAATCCTAGAAAAATTTGTGAAATCATCTACTAAATTTTTCACAGTTAAGACCCAAAGTCTTCTGGGTAAAACAGTATTCAATCTAAACCACACGTCTCTATACAAATCTTGCAGATATCGAGGTACATTATCTCCCAAAAAGTTCTTTGCGAATTGGGCAAATACCTCAACATATGGCCAAATATCGATGGCTTCACGTTTCAATAGAGTTTGCAAGACTTTGGCACATTTGGAAGGTTGTTTATCAATTTCATTGAATGCTTCCACTACAGACAATTCACTTAAGTGTACTGGTTTATAGTCTGTGTGAAGAGCCATGTCATCAAGCCAGTCTTCAACTAGAGTCAGGTGAGGAAAATGGGTAGCAAGAAGTTTCAGCAAGGGTCCAAAAAGTCCTGAAATAAAAAATACAAAAATTATATGCTCATCGTTGATCACTTTGAAAAAGGAAAATTAAACTTACCTGAATATGAACTTTGATCTTTCTGGGCATGATGCAATAAATATTTAATTGGTAATTCTGACATGAACTCAGAAGTGTATTGTTTAATTTTTCTACCGCTAGCGGCCAAAATATGGGCGTTGTTCAGTCGGCAGTCCTCATACAGCAAAAGATAGTACAATAAAAGAAGTTGAGGAGTCAAACTTGTTTTATCGACGACTATGTCTTGATTTTCTGAATTCAAATCGAAATCCATAGCGAAAACAGACTGTTTCTGATCAAAGTATGGACCAAAAATTGAACTCTGGTAGACTCTTCGGATCTCATTCTCAGATAGTGGTTTATTGCAATGCTCAGAGTTCTTAGCATTAGGTAAAATGATGCTGTTAACATATACTTCAATGAGCATTCTAAGAACGGGATGAAGAGGACTAACACTTGTACAGATTTGTTTGTAGATCCAATTTTTTATACTGACGTTATGTTTTGCAAAAGCTCTTGATTTCAATAGCTGGTGAATGCAATGAATAGGTAAAAATCCTTGAACAAAATAAAACTGTTATTTATGATTTTACCTACAAACATAGTGAGATATCTCACCTGTCATATTGGCATTTAAAGAGTTTGTAACTGGTACTTTGACAGCATGTGCAGTCACAACCTGTTCGGTGAAAATCTCCTGCGTGAAAACCTGCTTCATTCTTGCCATGTTATTGTGTCTTATAACAATTTTCATACCTAGGGTAGAGCAAACCAAGTCACAAATAGCACTAAGTTGATTGCTGTGGAAATGAATGGCCATAAGAAGAAGCATTTCACCAAAAGAGGCAGATACACCACTTGCAGATTCAAAATAAGCTTCCTCCCTTACTAACCATTGAACCTGAAAGAAATATGTCATATATGAATTTGAATTCTAGTTGATTTCTATTGAATCAAAGTCTCACCCATTCAATGCTCCTTCTTTCATGTTCAGGTTGTGAAATGAGAGATGGACAAGCTATCAACATACAAAGTCCAATAGATACAAAACGCACCCCTGCTGGTGTGGGATTCGGATGTGAAGTAAGCAGTTGTACAATGAGATTTACTTCATCATCTTGAAATCTAAACATGAGGATTAAGTGAAATGAAACTATAAATCGACATTCATGTAGAACTCACTTGATAGCAGCTATACCCCTTAAAGCACAATACAAACGCAGCAAAGCTGAGGCTTGAACTACTATGCTGTCTGGTAGTTCTCCCTCAGGTGAAGCTTCTATTATTTTTTGCAAACGTCTGGATAATTCTTCTCTTAGTTGTTGCAGGGCATTACTTGAAATTTCACCTTTTCTTTTTTGGCCAGTCCTGATGAACAAAGCAATCCAATTCCTGCAAGAAATAATTTCAAATGAAAGCAAACAAGCCACAAATATCAATTGATGATACATACCTAATTGTTTGATCATTACCCAATAATAATCCAGATATGAATGCAATCATATCACCTTCTGTATCATCATCACTATTCATTTCATTATGTTCCAAAGTTAATGTTATTGCTAGTGCTGGCATTCTACATAAGTCTACACATTTACTTCTAACTGCCAAAGCCTGAGTTGGATTCATTCTACACAGAAGTGATATAGTGTTTGCTCTAACTGCACTGAACATATTCTCTTCTTGTTTTTCCCCACTCTGTATCAAATATGTAGTTACTGAAATAAAAGAATGATAAAATCGAGTAATTTTGAAACATCATCACCTTACTTTCTTTAAAACAATCTGGAAAATTGGCTACTAAACGACAAATAATTGAAGGTCCATTGTGTACATGTAACAGGGTCTCTACAATTGTAGTAAGACTCAAAGTTGTAGGCAATTCAGCAACAGCTATACAAATTATATCAGCTAACTCATCCACAAAAATGTCATTATCAAACAGTTCTGACTGTTTGATGAAGGGAACAGGTTCAGAAGAACTTGGAGTCACTTCTGGAGTATCTTGAATTTGAGAATGAATGTACATAAGTTCACCCAATAGTATACTCAATCTACGTGTCATATCACTCCTCTCATATTCAAGAGCCATACTAGTGTTGGAAAGATTTCCGATGAGGATAGAATCATTATGCAATGTATTGCCTGAAAAACAAAATTCATGACTTTGTTGATGTTCTATAATTCATCAAACCTTTTTGTCTCAACTGTTGCTCCTTTTTTACTTCAGAGTCCAATTTATGGAAGTCAATTGAGAGAAGAGCGACAATTGAGTTGACTAATTCCATTCCAGATACTATGGTCAAAATAGTTACTTTCATATTCATGCATTTCTTTGATGTATCAATGGGAGAAATAAGCCCCATTCTTACTAAACAAGGTAGAACTGGACGTATTTCTTGTTCTGTACATTTACCAAGTTCTTCCATATCCACATGTTGAATTGCTCTAAATACTCTCGGCTCAACAACTGAAACTTCCATATTGAGTATTTTTAATAATCTTTAATATTTGGAAATATCACCTTTTTTGACACCTGAGGAATTCATTTTGAATGTTCGTCACAATTTCAGGATAGAAAGAGTTGAAACATAACATTTGGGCTAATAAGTTCCACGAATGAAAAAATTAATACGAATATGCTGACTCAAATCTTCGAATGAATGTTTATATCACGTTTATATATTATAATTTTATGTCACCTTAAAAGATTTCTTTTCCTAGTGAGGTTTGTTTTTCCTAAAAAAAAAGAAGAGGAAAGTGCTGTGCTGTGACATCAGTCTGTGACATCAGTTGACTTGAGCAGCGTAGAGACCACGGTAGAGACTTTTGAGACTGTGTTTCAGCCTTTCAGGAGTTTCAGGCACGATTTCAGGTTATGTGTTATGAGAAAGCACGGTAGAGGACGAATTCAAAATTAAAACGTATGTATTATTTAATTTATGGTATATTTTTTGAAGAAGCTGCTTTCAACTTCCGAAAAATGTATCAGATCATCTTCGAACTATAGAATCTTGAATATAATGAAGCCCCCAAAATCAATACGCGGTATAACAGAGCTGAAAAAACAACTATTTGATAAACATATTCAAGTTTCCTATTTGGCCATTAATAAAGCCAACTTACAAACAGTTTTACCGATTTTGAAAAGTTATTTGATGAAACTGGAAAAATTCAAACCAGTAGAACACACAGGTGAACACGTGAATATCTATTTGAACCCAGACAGTGTAAACGGATGGTGTAGCCTTACACCAGAAATTCAGAAATCCTTGAAAAATGTATGTGTATCTGAAGACAATTTCAATTCCAAAGATTTTGTAGTGAAATATGAAAATTATACTGCAGAAAATATCCTCAGGGGCCTTCTACCAACAGATAAAGAAGGTAGGCTGATAATTGCTAGGTAGTATCTGACACTGAGAAGTAATTTTTTAGGTTTGTCCAGTTTTACAAAAGTTGGACACATTGTTCATGTGAATTTAAGGGAACATCTATTGCCCTACAAAAATATAATTGGAGAAATCCTGTTTGACAAAGTACCAGGTTGTAAATCAGTAGTGAACAAAGTCAACATGATAGATAATACATATCGTAACTTCAGCATGGAAATATTGAAAGGAGATGACAACATGCTTACTACAGTAAAAGAGAATAACTGCTCTTTTAAATTTGATTTCTCCAAAGTATATTGGAACTCCCGATTATGTACTGAACATGAAAGGATAGTGAAGAGCATGAATGAAGGTACTGTTCTGTTTGATGTTTTTGCTGGAGTAGGTCCTTTTTCTATTCCTGTGGCAAAAAAAAAGTGCTTCGTGTATGCCAATGATTTGAATCCAGAGTCTTTCAAATGGCTGAATTTCAACATGAAAGCAAATAAAGTGAATGAAACTTATTTAAAAACCTTCAACAAAGATGGGAGAGCTTTTATAAAGAATGACATCAAAGAAAATCTGACCAGGCATTTAATTGATGGAAAGCAAGTATTCATTGTCATGAATTTGCCTGCAATGGCCGTGGAGTTCTTGGATTGTTTTGTGGGACTATTTCAGTCAGAGGAGTTAGCAAGTTTAACTCACCCTCCAATCTTATATGTATATTGCTTTGCAAAAGGAGTTGATTATAATCAAATAACCAGGAAACTTATCTCAGACAGAATAGGATTTGAAATTGGTGAGAAAATATTGGAGTTATTCCGAGTTCGAACTGTGAGTTCTCTGAAGGAAATGATGAGAGTTAAAATCATATTAGATAAAGATATTTTGGTGGGAAATTATAAAAAAAGGAAGTTGGAAGACAGTTCTGATTTGAGCAATAAAAAATGTCATTTTTCAGGTCAGTATCTTAAATTTTATTATTGTTTTAGTTTGAGGCAATTTATAATATTCTTCAGGTGAAAATGGCAAAGAAACACAAGAAGATTGATAGAGCTTTCAAAGTTGCTGGGGCTAAGAGTTTGAAACTCAAAGCCAAAGCAAAAGCTGTTAAATCTGGACTGAAAGAAGTGAGTTTATCCTGTACTTCTATTGGAATGTTTAACAGATTATATTATTCTGCAGATTCATGTAAAAAACAAAAATCAAATAGCACAAATAGATGCAACTCTTAACCAATTAGAAAATACATTGAGAAAAACGGAAGCTCCAAAGCCAAAGCAGGAGAAAGTGGTATCCAAATTACCAACTGTTGATGCTGAACAATATAAAGAAACTGAAAAACAGTCTGAGCAAGTTTTGAATACTCTCGATGAAATGCATTTGTAATCTATAATACAGAAACTATTATATTTTATTTTATTCTCTTGTTCAGAATGTCTTTTTATTTTACCCAAACCTATCATAATATATTTATATATAACGTTTTAATTTCTTGTACGTTTGATCATTCCAAATGAACAGTAAATAATGGAGTTGAATACTTTCATCCTTACGCAAGAAATACTATTCGATTATTTCCATGAATACCACGAATGATAAATTTTGTTTAGAATGAATTATTGAACAAGATGAAAGTGGACTGCCTTTTATTGTCGCTAAAATTATTGAGAAAAATGGTTGTTTCTTTGAAAGAAATAAATTTCGAGATTGGATTTCAAATCGTAGATTGAATACCACAATCAGAGATCACAACATTAGAATATGCAGAGAGTTTGATGAAAAGTATGCTGATTTACCTCGAATGAATTTGAGAAAATTCATTAGATTGAAGAGAAATTTTGAAATGTTAGACTTTGATACTTTTAGTTTTTCATGATGATTCAAGCATTTCAAAATTTCTCTTCAATCTAATGAATTTTCTCAAATTCATTCGAGGTAAATCAGCATACTTTTCATCAAACTCTCTGCATATTCTACTGATATTCTTGTTACATTGACCATAAATGATGAGTAAATCCATCAAAACCACATTCAAGTATTTATTTTCTGCCATAGTACTTTCACATCCATGCAATTGAATACAGGATGACATTGAAACCTTATCATGTTAGTGTTATGTCAGAATGACGTTCAAAGCCTACTATCTAAAGCACTATCCAATATTTTTTTTATTGAAAACGAATTCATAACTTAAGTGATCATAACTAACAAACTGTACGAGATAGGTATAGGGAAATTATACCCAATTAAAATGAAAAATGTTATAGCTTTTTGTATAAGTGATAATATACAGGGTGTTTCATTTGAAAGAACGGAGTTTCAGTCATTTTCATGAGTCCCCGGAAGGCACTCACTTCTGAGCCTTCCTGTATGCTGAAACTGAGATCCAGTTCATCGACAGAATACTTGATGGTCTTATGCAACTATAACCCAAATTATTGCAATATTTTGTGAGTTTGTATTGGGAAAAAAATTATATTTTTAGGAAAATATGTGGGAAAGTTGTGAGGAATCTTATACGAAGTATAGCTACTACTTTCTGATACAAGCGGCAACACTGTATTGATAAAAATATTTTAGACGGATAGAGCAAGTTTGATTATCCACGCCCACAAATTTTCGAAATGATCTGTCTTTCTGTTCTCCAGATACTTCTAATGTTCCATCCACTGTGAAACACCCGGTATATACTGTTTGTTATTAAAAAATAATGGTTATATACTAGACAGGAATTTTGATTACTTTGTGATATAAATTCCGCATGTATTGAGAAGTGAGGATAATTTCCGCTACCTGATGTTGCAACAGGGTTATTTTTTATTTTCTACTTTGGTATTCATTGTAAATCCAAAGAAGTGGCTTCAGTAGTGAATAAATCGTGTTTCAATCCAATATACATAACTCTGAATTCTACCAGGGCTCTCATGAAGAACCTTGATTTATTCAAACAATACCTGGACGACAGACAGGAGACGTCTTCCAAGCTACACATAACTATATTTCATGATTCAATCGTAAAATGTGACCTACATCTTTGTACCTCGCTTGTCTAACTTAAAACTTCTTCCTGAATATGAAAACATGTTGGGCATTTTCGAAATGTTGTCTGTACTAGAAGATCGCTGCTTTTTCCTATTCACCATTCCATCTAATTCCATCTTCAACATGATTTAAATTGTTTCTCCATCTGACTTGGGGTGAGACCCAAATGAGAAATAAAATTTCCACCTCTCCTTGAAGCGAATCCACTTGAGAAAGTGTGAATAGATTTATACGAGTAATGAAATATCTCTGGATAATTACCTCCATCAGAAAGATAAAAATGCGACTGAGGGAGTCCAATTACGCGAAGACACTGCTGGCATGGTGCCGTCAATGGAATATAACGAAATTCTCCATGATCCGCTTTCGCGAGAGATGCTCTAGCTGCGGGAAAAATCAGGAATTTTATTTGTTCGCCACCCTCTATGGAGCGACACAAGTGTCAAATTACAAATTGGAAGGGAGCACATTTTTTCGTTTTGTTCTGGATCGTCAGGATTCGTTTGATCTTGGTCGGAAGTCGTGATTATCGAGACCCAATTGACATTCAGGGTTGGCATCACTGGAACACTGTCAGTTTGTTTCACACGTTTTTGAAAAAAAAAACTCATCACACAAGACAGTAGGTCTTGAAGCCAATCAATCATAATTTTAAACCAAACTTAGACCTCCAAAGATCTCTGGGAGTTTATACTCAATTTTTTTCCTTCTAAACTACCCCTGTCTGATAACGACCTCAATCGGGTATCACCTCGTGTATTTATGATAATTTTTCGTGGACTGGATAGTGGATCCATGAATAAAGATGGCCTAGAAGTAGTGGAATATGCATAATCATATCGTGATGTGTTCACCTGTTCCATCAGAATAACTAACGATGAAAATGGAGGAAAAATTAACTACACTTCTTGACATCCATGAAGACAACGATTTAATGACAGTTGACTTATGGGGATGAATAATGGAAAGACTATATCTGTGAGAAGACAAACTGACGTGTAGATCTGAGACTCGCTCCTTTCTAGAAACACCAAGAAAGCATCTGTCATCACCACTCTAATGCTGATTAGACCTATTCGTAATCTCAGAATTGAGCGACATGTAATCGTTGGAGCTGCCGTTTATAGCAGTCCAGGCAGTTTCTGAATCTGTCGCCAATTCGCCCTTTTGATTAATTTACATTCAGACGTGGTGGCACTCCTGAGCTCCCTCTTCCATTAAGAGGGGGACCTGCATTGCTGAGATCCTCTGCGTTCTACAGGATTGGGGAACATTTATGTCTCAGGAGAGGAATGGATATCAGCATCATGGTCCAGGTGATATTCCTGCATTTTTCTGGAAGAAACTGTTGGAGTATCCCCACAATACCACCCAGTATATCTGCACACAAGTCGGACCCCTTACAATAATCCCTCTTCCAACCCTTAGCCTTCACCCTGCCTCTACATATCTATATTGTTGAGCTGAGAATTCAAATGTCACTCAGATTGAAGAGGTTTCCTGTGGATGAACGACAATTGGGACTAGTCGGAAATGTTTCCGAGTATTGATTCGAAGAGGTAGTGATTCGAGGGAAGCAAGTCACTTATCATTCTTTCCATGGACCGTAATGATTAAAAAGCATGGAATCGAAGCGTGGGATGACTTACTTTGGAGATTCTAGAGCCTCCAAGCGACAATTAAAACTAGATCTGTAGGAAGAAGTTTCTTTGAGATTCAACAATGTTGGAAAACAGTGAGAGTGCGTAGGTTTCCAACAGAGCATATCAATGTCAGTAATTGATAACTATTTAATGAATCTCAGTTTATTTTCAGCGTAGACCCATATATTTCTGTGCCAGAATCTCAGCAAAGTCCGCTCAAGAGGCGTAGCAGTAACTCGACCAAATAAATCTTCTCGACTTTGCGAATACTGTTAAATATCGTGGGGTAGCGATTCCCATGGTTGGAATGGGATCGGGATAAATGATTCACAGGGTATTGCTTCAGGGTATCGCTATGAGTATTATGTACCAAATTCCTCGTGAGATATTGTTATCTTTGTACGACTAGGGTAGATGATAAGCAAACAATTGGGTTGGGGTTTGATTCCAGAAGTACGTACAATGATGAAACGATTTGTAAAAAACTAAAAAAGTAAAGGATTGGTCAAGATCTTTGAGCTTGTTGTAGACTCAAGAATTGGCCTTCTAAAAATTATTCTGACCTTGCACCAAGAAAATGAACCATCGAGAAGTGTTTCGCTGAATCCTGTGAAGCTCGTTGGAAGCTGAGATAACAAAACACAAAACTTGAGGCTAGTCTGTGACATCAAAGAGACAAATATTTACACTAAATCTGCAACATTGTACACTGGGAGCAACCGCAAGAAAGACCATTACCTCTTCAAAACTTTACGCCCGGCATTATATCCATGGACAGAAACCCAATTCTCCTGAAAGGAATGTTACATTACGACTTCTATCTGGATCAAGATTCTTTTTAGTCCGTATAGCAATATCGCAGAGATATCCTTTACGATTTCTAGTAGATAGCTCTCGCTTCAGATGCATGAGGGAATGTATTTCGTTGAAATTTTCATAAGGACAATCAGGACGGCCATCGATTTTGATTGAAAATATCCCATGCATGACAGTTCAGTTTCCGTTTCGAGATGGCATCCATCGATAGAATACTCCAGAGGAATGGGGAAGAAGATAGCTGCTTTCCATTTATCGATTCATAATATCTATTACTATCGAACGAATATTGAGGTTGGATTCGTTAATTTTTACTCGAAGTTGTGGCACCGTGTCATGCACGCTGATGTCGTGAAAATCACGTGTTTGGGATCGGGGAAGCTCTCATCACAAACAACTGGAGAAATTCTCTAGAGTGTCGTATTTTTCCTATTACGTCGACGATTTCTCTGCTTTCTCCTGTTCCCATCGGACTCAATCGGAGAAAAGCGAATTTATGTGAGATCGTATGCTTCATCAATGTCAGGAACTGTGTTTCTGAGTTACAGGAATACAGGAATGTACTGAGATTTATGAGGTGATGTTGGTTTAGGAAATATATGCACTATTATCATTTATTTTACAATGTAAATTGGGTCACCCTGTATATTACAGGTGCCAAGATTGGTTTCTCATGGTTAGGAGTCTAAAATCAATCCATTTGGACATAATGACACTGAATAAGCATATCTTTTCTATCCTAATAATCGTCAAAATCATTTCACACTGTTTCTGTTTCAATATCTTGATGAAGCCACCCATGCTCTGCTTCATTCAAATTATCCAAACTGTGATTAAATACCATTTGAATAATTAACGACATCTATCGACTATCACAGATTTCATAGTTGAAATTTAACAAAAAGGACTACGTAGGCGTAAGTCAAACCTGCATCAGTGCTATTTAAGTCTTGAATCAACTTATTCAGAATGGATACCCAAAAATTGTGTGATTAGTGTGATTACACAAGAGCATTTTTAGGTTAGTTGATGCCTAATGGAAAATTTTCCAGTACACAACTTGCAAAATTCAGCTTGACAACTTCTTCATGAATTATGGATGACAGTGCGGAGTCACTCAACATTAAGCCTAGCAAGAAGTAGACGAAGAGGAATTAGTTGATCCTGAACAATCTGCAATAATGACGTCAAAAAACATGGCAATTACAGTTGATTTTCGGTCATGAGTTTATCCATCAAACTAAATATTTTTTTCAACGTACCACGTACACACTTTTGAATCATCCTGTAGATTGGTTATGGTATTTCAGTTTCGCTCACTTGTTTCACCGGAAAAATGTTGCTGAAAGTCGATGAAAATATAATAATTTACTTCTAGTTTGACAATTACGAAACAATTTCCTTGGATATTGTAATTTTATTCAAATTACAGCAATTTCGCCATATCTGAACTGTAATATAGTATGTGTTTAGGTGAAACTGTAAATTTTTTATGCGTTATATGATCGATATTATGCATGAGAAATTCATCTGAATCGACACGAAGTTTGGTAGATTCAGTTTAGCCCGTTTCGCAGTTATACAGTATCGACAATGAGTTATCTTGGGTAAGGTGAAAATTAACTGGTGTTTCCAAATATTTTTAATACTTTTAGCGAATAAAAAATTATTGGGAATGACCGTAAAACCTGAAGATTGCTTTGGTTAAGAATACAAGAAAACTGATCCAGAAGTGGTCATGCCTGTTATCGTTCGCTGAACCGCTTCGGCTAGGGTAGTTTTCATCAGAAAATACATCCCTTTCGTTTTCTGCCAAACCATGGCTTCTCCAGAATTCAGCATAAGGACTGAAAGAAGTCGTTTTCTCCATTTTTAAGTCAGAGGAACTGGTCATGTTCAAGTATGTCAAAATATTTCCTTTCGTTGGTAACCATGAATCGAACCCAATAAGTGATGGTACCCTGAAAACAATTCGATTAATTATTTTCCGTTTGTAACTTGAGGCAGTTTTGTTTACCCTGTTTTAGCAAACGATGAGTACATCTGATAGAGTCTCTCTTTCATTTCTTTGTCATTTTTGAACAAACCGTTGGTCATATTGTAGCCAGTAATATATCTTCCGTCTGCTGAGTGAGCAATTCCTATTGAAAAAAAATCCTGTATCAAGTTGAAACAATACTTAATTTTTGACAAATTGCATCACCTCCTATATCGTTTGAACAGTATAATGTTGACGTACTAAAATTGTGACTCTGATAATTAAAGTAATAGAAATAAATCGGTGATTTCGAAGCTACTGAGTGCATTTTTGCTGCCACCTCAGCTACAATCACGAAGTATCTATCACTAAAAATCTGGAAAACAAGCAGGAATCATTTTCTGAGCACCACATGAGAATGTGATCGTCACCTTCACGAAATCAAAAAAATTCTTCGAACTTATCTTAGTCCCTGGACCCATGTAAAGAGTTTTGATTTCTTGGGATATTTCGACACGGTCCTCCACAGGCAGTGTGTAATTATAGTCCAATAAATAATGGGCAACCTTTTCCCAAATTGGGTCAATGTTTTCAGAGTCCTCACAGTAAACTGCAACAGTACTACACAGTAAGTTCGGTTTTTTTTTGAATATTTTTGTCTGCATCTCACTTCCTGCGGGAAATATTCCTTCATCTCTTACTATCGAGAATATGAGAGGAATATCTAGCATTCCTCCTGCTTTGGCTATTTCGTAGGGAAGCTTAGGGAGGAAAGGGTTCTTCGATTTATTGTCCAGAACAACTGCGAAAGGTGCGAAGGGCAACGATTCATACCCAAAGAATGGATCAGTGATGGTGGTGATGCTTGAGGCTGGTCGTTTTTTAAGACACTCCTTCAGTAATTGAGATGATTCGGTTGAACAGTTGACGATGGCTGCGAGCTTTCTAGCAAACACCTACGAATGAGGAATCTGATTGGAATCGGACAATTTTGACTATAAATGTCTTGTTACTAATGGTTTTTCTTTGATGACAGCAGGGGTGAAAGCAGTACCACTGCCGATATGAGCCCTATGGAACAACCCCTTGGACAAGGGTGACAGGGTGTGCAAATGCACGCAAGCAGCTCCAGACGAGTGGCCAGAAAGGGTAATGGAGTCTGGATTCCCACCAAAATATCCAATATTTTTCTTGACCCATTTCATAGCCAGTATTTGATCTTTCAGTCCATTGTTGCCAGGCATTTCTTCGTCTCCAGTACTCAGAAAACCTGGAAAATAGGCGACAGTATCTTTCAGTCCTCTTCAATGTTGAAAATTCGATCACGAACTCACCCAAAGGGCCTACCCTGAAGTTGAACGAGACGAAAATCATGTCGTCCAACATGTCCATGATATACATGGGGTTGTTCATTGACAAAGAATCTCCTATCATGAGACCTCCTCCGTGGATTTGGAGAAGGACTTCGTAGTTTCTACTTTTGTTGATGTTGTCACCTGGGACATATACATTGATTTGAAGACAGTCTTCGCTTCCTGGAGAAAACGTTGGTTATATTTTATTGTATATGAATGGAAGTTTCTGATTTTTTTAACGAACCTTTCATTCGCCTGGCCTCAACAGGCGAATTGTGATCCATTTGAGCACAGGCATAGGCGGTGTTGGCTTCAAAGATACCTTCCCATGGTTCTATTGGAACTGCTTCCTAAAAAAGGTCACGATACTTTACATTCTTGGTGATCATTCTTTTCAACAAAACAACATTTCTGTCGAATACCTCAAATCTCAGATCACCTACAGGGGGTTTTGCAAAAGGCATTCCTTGAAAAGCACAGTACTTCTTTCCATCCAGTGTTGTTTACAATGTACCTTTTATTTTTCCATCTGGTATAATCAACGAGGGTCCTTCGGATGATGATATTAAAAAGATAGATAGATGGAAGAGTCATCAATTTATACAGGGTGGGGCACCACATACGACACGATCTAGCTTGAATAGTTTTCAAGATATTGGCATTTTCAAATAGTAGTTATAATGCATTACAATGCATTCTTTGAATCGATCGAGCTGTGAAACGACATTCATTTGATTTGGTAACAGAATTCTCATTGATAGTTATTATACTTCACTTCGTCGAACTTTTACTGTTCACTGAAATGAAGTTTTTATTCAGATCCATACTCCGATATTTAACTGACGATTTTTTCATTATTCAACTGAAAAACTTCAACAAAACATGAAATACAAATGTATTCAATTCAAACTAGGTGCTCGAAATGATGACAACAAAGAGCTACTCTTTCTATGAAAGACTGCCTAACATTTAATTACATTTGAGACGACGAGACGACACTCTTCGAAAAGCAGCCCTTATTCTCTCCTTCATATTTTCCAATGTGGTTGGAGGAGTGTCGTCAATCCCATTTTTCAAATATCTCCATGAAAAAAATCAAGGCAAGTCAAATCTGGCGATCTCGCTGGCCAATTTTGTGGTCCTCCCCTACCAATCCACCTTTGCGGAAAGCACATATTCAAAAACTGTCGGACAGTGAATTTGAGATGAATATGGATCTGAATAACAGTAAAATGTTCGATCAAGTGAAGTATAATAACTGTCGATGAGAATTCTGTTACCAAATCAAATAAATGTCGTTTCACAGCTCTCTTGATTCAAAGAATGCATTGAAATGATAACTACTATTTGAAAATGCCAATATCTTGAAAACTATTCAAGCTAGGTATAGGAAACCTCAATATAAAATGAAAGATAATCGACTTTTGTATTGTTGAAATCGAAAAAATACAGGGTGTTCTATTCAAAAAAATAAAGTTATCTGCGTTTGAAATTATAAAAAAGTGACAATGAATTTTGAACGTCCTGTATAATATTGGGAAACGGGTTCTATCGGAATCAATAGCCTGAAACCTCTTTTATGCCTGGTCAGAATTGGAAGGGATGGTTTCCATACATTTCGATGTTATTCAATCTCTAATTGAACCCTGCATTTTCGAAAAGAAAACAATAACTCGAAAACGGCTATAGTTAGGTACATGGTACCTTATATGAAATCGTATTATTTTCCCCTGAACTATCCAAAACTGCAACAAAATACCGGGTGTTCCATTTAAAAAACCCCAACTTCGATATGTCACACTTTTATGATCCACCCTGTATACTCCAAAATAATTTCCTCTTGGAGCCTCAACTAATATACAGATAATGAAAAGAAGAAATTTTCGATATATTCAATGGTTTGGTTTACAGAGACCGTGACGTATGTGATGCCCCACCCTGTATTATTATATTTATCGTCGTTCGTAGTACAAAATATGACTCTTACTAGTTATTTGTTCCATCCCTTTGATGAGATAAAACACCAGTATCAAAAATACTTGTGCACCCATTCCTCACAAGACGTTAACTACGTTCTTGAGTATTGTTATCTAAGTCAATAGGCGTCATAGTACCGATATTGTTTCGAATTAATTATAGTAGGTATTGAAACAACAATTGATTACTTTCATGAATATAAGCTGATTATTTATAATGACGAAATATGCTTGATTGGTGACTGTGAAATGTTAAATTGGGAGTATCGAAACTACACAGCTGAAAATTTGGAGAGGTTGATGAACTACACTGTCATATTATCCTGTCACGATCCGTCATTTCAATTCTTGGTCCTTTATCGATAAGGCTAGAAGATCGAATAAAGTCAAATCAATTGTTTATACCTTCACCTGTAAGTATATTTCCATTGTGGTATGAAGTTCTATAGACCAAGGTTATCATGGAAAGGAATTCGAGACCTTTCCGCAGCTATTTGTTAGTGAATAAAACTATTCGGTGTCAGTTTTTGCAACCTGTGTTCAAATCATTTCGTTAACAGGATAATGATTTCATTGATTTACCGATGTCATCATGATTGGATTCATTCTTGACTGTCTGTATGGTATGCTGATAATATTTTGAAATGTTGTTTTTTTCTGATCAAAAAAAGATATTTTTCAGTTTGATGTAGTCATTCTCGATGAATATTCATTGATCTGATTGGAAACTGAAACGAAAATTCCATTTCGCCTAACGAATCGAAATATTCCTTTTTTCCCACCTATTCCTACTTTGGAGTGAAACCTTTCTGGCTGGAGCGAACCATCTCAGCGAGATTTATTTCAGGAAAGGTAAAGTGCTGTTCCTCCAACTGATATTACTAGAAATGAGATTAAGAGGTCTCACCAAAATGAATTGTTCAATGCTATCCGTATTTATTGTTGGTCGGCTAAATTTGTCAGCGTTCACTTAGAAAAGGATTTTTCCACACCAAATCTAGTCTCATTTGAAGTCCAATTGACGTATTGGATTTGAATAGGACGTCGTAAGGACTAAATTTCTGGTCCAGTAATTCACATTTAAGACAATTACTCGTTCGTACAGCCATGGATATATTTCAAACAATCCACAAATCTCTTGCTGTCGAAATTTTGTCGTCAAACCGTCCATTCCGTTTACAGTTTCCCGGCGAAGGTTATTCCAGCGTGCCGTCGCGACGCGTCTTGGTGCGCGGTTAAATGGTTTCAACGCTATCGTTGGTCATTTTTATGCGAATGGCTTCATGCACCGAGCACTTCAATACTCGATGTGAAGAATGTTAGGAGAAATTACGTTGGAATGACTCGAAAATACCAGCCAGTCGTGAAAGGTGATCAGATTTTTTCATTTTAGAAAAGATTTTCGCTTTTCTTCTCGACCAACGGTCGTCGATACATTGCTCCGCAATTTTGCTCATTTAAAGTAGTTAAAGTTTGCCTATAAACGTCGTTTTTTTTTCTGCATTATAAGAGTTTCTGGTGTTCTCAGCGTCCTGCATAAAGTTCTTCCAGTTTGCTCAGTGATGAAATCTGATTCTGCAAGTAATTATCTCCAATTTATTATTGCCAATAACAAAAACCCTACAAAAATAACCAACAAAAACAACCGAGAAGAAATATCACCTGATGAAAGCTGACGGTTTTCTGTTTCTCATTATAGCCCAGGAATCATAGGGTAAATAATGGCAAATATCTGCTCCACTTGCAAGGATATTCTTGGAGACAAGGCGGTTGCATGTGACAGCTGTCACATTATAATGCATCCCACGGAGAACTGCACTGGTCTGGGGGCTTCCGAACTGCGTGCAGTCATAATACAGAGAAGAACCATAACCTACTTTTGCAGTGACTGTCGTATAGCCTTTAAAAGTGTACCGAAGTTATTGAGAGAAATCGGCAGTTTGAGAACAGAAGTTGATAATCTGAAATCTGAAGTCAACAGTTTGAAGGACAAAGTAGAAGAACTAGAAGCAGAAACTAAACCAGCAGCAACAGTCAGTGAAGAAAATATTCAAGAATGACTTGATCGTCAAGAGAGGGCCAAAAACTTATTAATTTTCAATCTCCCTGAGTTACCTAACTTTTCTGATGATGCCAATCAGATAAAAACTCTTTTGTCTGGAGTCCCTGGAAATACAGTAAATCTAGTGAAATCTACACGTTTTGGGAACAAGAACAAAAATGGACACCGCCCTGTTAAAATCATGCTATCCTCTGCCCGTGAAGTGCATTCTGTATTGAAAATCAAACAAACCTTAGGCCGTGAACAAAAAACTTCATTCAATTGGATCAAACTCCCAGCCATCAGAGGAGAGTATTGGAATCTGTTAGGTCTGAACTGTTAATACGGCAAAACGCAGGTGAGCTGAATCTGACAATAAAATGATTCAACAACATTCCTAAGATTATTCAAAAAAACCACTAAAGCAAACCGACTTAGGTAAACTGTCCTTATACTACCAGAATGTTAGAGGTCTTCGAACCAAATTAACCACACTCTGTCTTAACGTATCCAATTGCTCATATGACGTCATTATACTGACAGAAACCTGGCTTACTGCTGAAATTAATGATTCTGAACTCGGATTGCAAAACTACAACGTATATCGCCAGGATCGTTCACCTGCATCTAGTCAATGCAATAGAGGAGGAGGTGTTCTAATAGCTGTTTCCAAGAAACTACCCACCAGCCTCATTCCATCGGACCCTTCAGTGGAACATCTCTTCATTCACCTCAACAATAAGGCCGCCAAAATCTCAACCTCAACAGTAAGAGATCCATCATGATCAGCTAAATGCCATAAGGGAACAACACAACAATTCAAAGTTCTTTATTTTTGGTGATTATAACCTCCCCTCTGTCGGGGAGAGGATTTCTGCTCCACTTTAACTGTTCGTCCAAGTACTCCACTGGTTGAAGCTGATCAATAATGTCGTGAAAAGCAACGATCTGGGCAAATAATATTATTACGACTTTCGCAAGTCCAACTTTACAGCAATACGCTATTGCCTGGGATAATCTACTTAGCAATAAGGAACTTCCAGACATGATTTCAATCTTTTATGACGCAATATACTCAGTAATCGAGCTTTTTGTTCCTCTTAAAAGGACCTACGCGAAGAAATATCCATGTTGGTATTCTCCCCAACTCAAGAGGATGTTAGGTGAAAAGAAGAGAGCACATAAAATATATAGAAGCACCAGATCTCCAGAGAGTTACGAAGAGTTCAGCTATCTGAGGTCCCAGTGTAAAGTTCTATCTAGGGACTGCTATACAAACTATATTCAAAGAACTGAAAACTCTATTACAAGCAATATCAAAGCTTTTTGGACTTTTGTAAGCAATAATAGAGAACAAAATACTTTATCTAATACAATGTTATGGCATGACAATGTTGCAAGCTCTTGGCCAGACATCGCCAACCTCTTTGCTAGGCACTTTTCCTCCGTTTACACTGATCAAACTCTTAATCTATATAATAACCAAATCCGACCCACACTAGATATATCTTCCTACCACATTCAAATTTCAACAATCTATGATGAATTATCTAAACTCAATATAGATAAAGGCCCTGGTCCCGATGGCATTCCCCCTATTTTTCTAAAAAGTTATAGTTTTGCACTTTCCCGTCCTCTCTTTTAAATTTTCAACAGATCCCTGGATTCGGGGGATCTTCCCGATTGCTGGAAACTCTCGATATACAAATCAGGAAATAAATCGGACATCTCGAATTATCGTGCTATATCTATTCTAAGCACAATCTCTAAGTTGTTCGAGAGCATCATTGCTGACAAACTTACCTATGACTGTTCCAATGTAATAACATCTCACCAATTTGGATTTTCCACTGAGAAGTCTGCTGAGCTGAGTTTAATAACCTATATTTCCAACCTGTCAGTTGAACTATAAAAGGGTTCACAAGTTGATTCAGTGTATACAGACTTCTCCAAGGCCTTCGATAGGGTTAACCATAAATTCTTGCTCCACAAACTCGAATTATATGGGATTGGTGGCTCATTATTGAGGTGGCTTGGTTGTTATCTAGGCAATAGGCTTCAAATGGTCCGAGTAAACCATCATTATTCTTGTATTTTCCAGTACCATCGGGGGTACCTCAGGGATCTCATTTGGGACCTCTTTTGTTCAATTTATATAAAAACGATATTACATCCTGCTTCCTAAATAGCAAAGCTCTCCTTTTTGCGGATGATCTCAAGTGCTTCAGGGTCATTCAAAACGTTGATGATGCCATTGGTCTACAGTCTGATATCAATCAATCAATCGATTAGGCCTGAACAGTGGTAAATGCCTTATTATGCGATTTTGCCGTACATACCACCCTTTAACATTTAACTATCATATAAACGCACAACTATTACGCACTTCGAACCAGACCAAGGACTTGGGCATCATCATTGATTGCACTCTCAGTTTTAATCATCACATCAGTTATGTTGTTCAAAAAGCCAAGAAAAATGTTGGTTTCATTGAAAGGATTTCACCAACGTTTTCACAATCAAAGTTCTTTACTGCTCATTAGATAGAAGCCATCTTGACTACTGTTCATCTGTTTGGTCCCCACATTATATCACGTACAAGAACAAAATTGACAGAGTCCAACATAACTTTCTGAGGTACATAGCTTTCAAAGCTCAAGTTGTTTGCGAGTATAGCCAAATTGAAAATTATTTAAATATTCCACCACTTGAAGTTAGGAGGAAAAAACAAGATTTAACATTACTGTTTAAGATAATTAATGGTGAATGCAACTGTCCTGAATCAGTACGTACCTTCCCGTACTACCAGGCAATCACAAACATTCTTTGTTCCTTTCCATAGGTATAATTATGCCTCAATTGTTTTCTCCCAAGAACCCTTCGTCTGGCCAATTCTTTGAATGATCTCGAATTGTTTGACTCATCATCAATTGAAAGATTTAAAAATCATTTAAGAAAAATAAACGTTTAGGTAATTCAATTATTCAATTATTTATTGCAATGTAATCAACTTATGTAGGTACTTATTCTGCTTTTTAGGTGTGTATTACCTGTATGTTTTTACCATTTATGTTTGTCACTGTATCTATTTGTATTTTCCTATGTATTCCTGATTGGGCTTGCCCGTAAATTTAAAATGAATAAATGAAAATCGTGAAAAGACAGACCTTACAAGCAGGCAGTGAGCGATCTGCACTGTGACCTTCGAAAAAAGTAGTAGGAGTGAGGTTAGATTGAGTTAGGTTAGATTAGGTAAGGTCAGTTTTTATGCGTTACTAGCTGACCCAGCAAACGTTGTTTTGCCATATAAATAATTTTCATGAAATTTCTAGTGTAGACAAAAAATAGCAACAAAAAACAAACTTTTTCTTAAGTTATTATAATTTATTCCTTGAAATTATATATCATTAATTAATCAATTACAACAGTATTGTCTTTCCAATATCAATTGCAGAACACAGTTATGAGAGGAGTAATCAATATTTAATATACGCCCTATATAAACGCATGGCACTCACGCCAAAATTAAGAAACAAAAATAATGATTAGTACTCGTACGAAGTCAAAGAAGCCGCCAGGGTCAACGTGGACTCGAGTTATATGTGTCAACATCCCTTTCGACCAATGAAAACAGTGAATCAGGAAAGCATCGGCACTTGATTGGTCGAAGGGTTATGGACACTCGGAAGCTATAAATCATCTTTTTTACTTATCAGACAGCCCTCGCGAAGTTCAGCCTGGATATCAGTGGTGTAGTGTGGTTTGTTGAATTAAGAAAGTTTATTAAATAAATCGAAATATGGCGTTTTGGAGACCGTGGGCGAATGAAAATAATTGAGTGCTAAACAACGTCGTAATAATGATTCGATTGCCTTTAAAGGAAAACTTTCTCGCATATGATTTCAAACGTATTTATAAAAATAATAAATTCATAAAATAGGGTATCCCCGCCTATGGAAGATCAAACAAAATTGTCGGTAAGGGTTCGGAGTGAGTTTTTATATTCTGCAATTGATATTGGAAGAACTATAACACTAACAAACAATATCACTCTCTTAATGCTATAGTGTGAACATTATTTTTTGTTAGTCCATCTTTAGCTAACACAAACTGTATGGTTTAGAGCATGCCACGTATAATTGTCCGAGTAAAAAACATGGTGTTCTCAAATCTAAGCCACAAATAGACATCGTTTGACCTTGGGTTTTATTGATTGTCATTGCAAATGCCAATCTAATCGGAAACTGAATACGTTTGAATTGAATTGGCACATCTGTAGGTATAATAGGAATCCCTGGTATTAATATATTTTCACTTCGGAACTTGCCATTCAAAATGCTGGATTCGGTCACGTTTTTCATTAATTTTTGAATGACTAATCGCGTACCGTTGCACAGCCGGGGCGGGTTCAAATTACGAAGCAAGATAATCGCAGATCCAACCTTTAATTGTAAAGTATGCGATGGCATGCCTGGCAAATCCAGTGAGTTCAAAAACTCTGTGGGGAAATTTAATGCCTCGCTGTCGTCGCACTAAAATGGCTATTAAAAAATAAGGGTTGATCGTAGAAGGGTGAAAATTGAGGATCGTATGTATTTTTGTTTGTCGTATCATGAAAAAACAGAAATTAAAAATTTTGTCTGAAAAATAAAAAAAAATAGGGGTGGACTACCCCTAACATTTAGGGGGATGAAAAATAGATGTTGGCCGATTCTCATAGATACCGGATAAGCACAAAAAATTTCATCGAAATCGGTCGAGCCGTTTCGGAGGAGTTTGGCAACGAAAACTGTGACACGAGAATTTTATATATTAGATATGATTGATATAATGCATGAAAAATTCCTTGAGTCGACACGAAGTTTGATATCTTTAGCTTAGCCCGTTTACGCAATTATACAGTATCGATAATGTGATATCTTGGGTGAGGTAAAAGGGTCAACAATGTAGTGTTTCCAAATATTTTTAATAGTTTTTGCGAATACATACATGTATTTCATTTCGGTTTATGAAATCAATAATACGTTTGGGGTTCCGTTCGCAATTGAATGGTGATTAAAAGTAACCGCAAAAACTGAAGAATGCTTTGGTTGAAAATACAAGGAAAATGATCCAGAAGTGGTCATGGCTGTTATCGTTCGCTGAACCGCTTCGGCTAGGGTAGTTTTCATCAGAAAATACATCCCTTTCGTTTTCTGCCAAACCATGGCTTCTCCAGAATTCAGCATAAGGACTGAAAGAAGTCGTTTTCTCCATTTTCAAATCAGATGAACTGGTCATGTTCAAGTATGTCAAAATATTTCCTTTCGTTGGTAACCATGAATCGAACCCAACAAGTGATGGTACTCTAAAAACAATTCGATTAATTATTTTCCGTTTGTAACTTGAAGCAGTTTTGTTTACCCTGTTTTAGCAAACGATAAGTACATCTGATAGAGTCTTTCTTTCATTTCTTTGTCATTTTTGAACAAACTCTTGGTCATATTGTAGCCAGTAATATATCTTCCGTCTGCTGAGTGAGCAATTCCTATTAAAAGAAAATCCTGTATCAAGTTGAAACAATACTTGATTTTTGACAAATTGCATCACCTCCTATATCTTTTGAACAGTATAATGTTGACGTACTAAAATTGTGACTCTGATAATTGAAGTAATAGAAATAAACCGGTGATTTCGAAGCTACTGAGTGCATTTTTGCTGCCACCTCAGCTCCAATCACGAAGTATCTATCACTAAAAATCTGGAAAACAAGCAGGAATCATTTTCTGAGCACCACAGGAGAATGTGATCGTCACCTTCACGAAATCAAAAAAATTCTTCGAACTTATCTTAGTTCCTGGACCCATGTAAAGAGTTTTGATTTCTTGGGATATTTCGACACGGTCCTCCACAGGCAGTGTGTAATTATAGTCCAATAAATAATGGGCAACCTTTTCCCAAATTGGGTCAATGTTTTCAGAGTCCTCACAGTAAACTGCAACAGTACACAGTAAGTTCAGTGTTTTTTTGAATATTTTTGTCTGCATCTCACTTCCTGCGGGAAATATTCCTTCATCTCTTACTATCGAGAATATGAGGGGAATATCCAGCATTCCTCCTGCTTTGGCTATTTCGTAGGGAAGCTTAGGGAGGAAAGGGTTCTTCGATTTATTGTCCAGAACAACTGCGAAAGGTGCGAAAGGGAACGATTCATACCCAAAGAATTGATCAGTGATGGTGGTGATGCTTGAGGCTGGTCGTTTTTTAAGACACTCCTTCAGTAATTGAGATGATTCGGTTGAACAGTTGACGATGGCTGCAAGCTTTCTAGCAAACACCTAAGAATGAGGAATCTGATTGGAATCTGACAATTTTGACTATAAATGTCTTGTTACCAATGGGTTTTCTTTGATGATAGCAGGATTGAAAGCAGTACCACTGCCGATATGAGCCCTATGGAACAACCCCCTGGACAAGGGTGACAGGGTGTGCAAATGCACACAAGCAGCTCCAGACGAGTGGCCAAAAAGGGTAATGGAGTCTGGATTCCCACCAAAATATCCAATATTTTTCTTGACCCATTTCATAGCCAGTAATTGATCTTTCAGTCCATTGTTTCCAGGCATTACTTCGTCTCCAGTACTCAGAAAACCTGGAAAATAGGAAACGTTATCTTTGAATCCACTTCAATGTTGGAATTGGATTTCGAAGATTCCGAAACGATCACAAACTCACCCAAAGGGCCTACCCTGAAGTTGAACGAGATGAAAATCATGTCGTCTATCGTGTCCATGATATACATGGGTTTGTTTAATGTTAAAGAATCTCCTTGCATGAGAGCTCCTCCGTGGATTTGGAGGAGGACTTCGTAGTTTCTACTTTTGTTGATGTTCTCACCTGGGACATATACATTGATTTGAAGACAGTCTTCGCTACCTGGAGAGAACGGTGGTTATATTTTATTGTTAAAGGAACTTGCAGATTTGTTCAAACGGACCTATCATTCGTCTCGCTTTAACAGGCGAATTGTAATCCATTTGAGCACATGCATAGGCGGTGTTAGCTTCAAAGATATCTTCCCATGGTTCTATTGGAACTGCTTCCTAAAGAAGGTCACGATACGTTTACATTCTTGGTGATCATTCTTTTCAACAAAACAACATTTTTTTCGAATACCTCAAATCTCAGATCCCCCACAGGAGGTTTTGCAAAAGGTATTCCTTGAAAAGCACAGTACTTCTTTCCATCCAGTGTTGTTTCCAATGCACCTTTTATTTTTCCATCTGGTATAATCAACGAGAGTCCTTCGGATGATGATACTGAAGGGATAGATAGATGGAAGAGTCATCAATTTATATAATTATATTTATCGTCGTTCGAAGTACAAAATATGATTCTTACTGATTATTTGTTCCATCCCTTTGATGAGATAAAACACCAGTATCAAAAATACTTGTGCACCCATTCCTTACAAGACGTTAACTACGTTCTTGAGTATTGTTATCTAAGGCAATACGCATCATAGTACCGATATTGTTTTGAATATATTACAGTAGGTATTGAAACAACAATTGATTACTTTCATGAATATAAGCTGGTTATTTATGATGACGAAATATGATTGATTGGTAACTGTAAAATGTAAAATTGGGAGTATTGAAACTACAGAGCTGAAAATTTGGAGAGGTTGATCAACTACACTGTCATATTATCCTGTCACGATCCTTCATTTCAATTCTTGGTCCTTTATCGATAAGGCTAGAAGATCAAATAAAGTCAAATCAATTGTTTATACCTTCACCTGTAAGTATATTTCCATTGTGGTATGTAGTTCTATAGACCAAGGTTATCATGGAAAGGAATTCGAGACCTTTCCACAGCTATTTGTTAGTGGATAAAACTATTCGGTGTCAGTTTTTGCAACCTGTATTCAAATCATTTCGTTAATATGATAATGATTTCATTGATTTATCGTTGTCATCATGATTGGATTCATTCTTGAATTTCTGTATGGTATGCTGATAATATTTTGAAATGTTTTTTTTTCTGATCAAAAAATGAAATTATTCAGTTTGATGTAGTCATTCTCGATGAATATTCATTGATCTGATTGAAAACTGAAAGGAAAATTCCATTTCGCCTAACGAATCAAAATATTCCTTTTTTTCTCACCTATTCCTACTTTGTAGTGAGACCTTTCTGGCTGGAGCGAACCATCTCAGCGAGATTTATTTCAGGAAAGGTAAAGTGCTGTTCCTCCAACTGATTACTAGAAATGAGATTGAGAGGTCTCACCAAAATGAATTGTTCAACTCTATCCGAATTTATTGTTGGTCGGCTAACTTTGTCAGCGTTCACTTAGAAAAGGATTTTTCCACACCAAATCTAGTCTCATTCGAGATTATTTGCTGACCATTTTGGTCCAATTGACGTATTGGATTTGAATAGGACGTCGTAAGGACTAAATTAATGGTCCAGTGATTCACATTTAAGACAATAATTCGTTTGTACAGCCATGAATATATTTTAAACAATCCACAAATCTCTTGCTGTCGAAATTTTGTTGTCAAACCGTCCATTTCGTTCACAGTTTTCCGGCGAAGGTAATTCCAGCGTGCCGTCGCGACGCGTCCCGGTGCGCGGTTGAATGGTTTCAACGCTATCGTTAGTCATTTTTATGCGAATAGCTTATTCATGCACCGAGCACTCTAATACTCGATGTGAAGAATGTTAGGAGAAATTACGTTGGGATGACTCGAAAATACCAGCCAATTAGATTGGGTTAGGTTAGGTTAGGTCAGTTTTTATGCGTTATATGATTGGTATAATGCATGAAAAATTCCTTTGAGTCGACAGGAAAGTTTGATATCTTTAGCTTAACCCGTTTACGCAATTATACAGTATCGATAATGAGATCTCTGGGGTAAGGTAAAAGGGTCAACAATGTAGTGTTTCCAAATATTTCTAATAGTTTTTGCGAATACATACATGTTTTTCGGTTTATGAAATCAATAAAACGTTTAGGGCTCCGTTCGCAATTGAATGATGATTAAAAGTAACCGCGAAACCTGAAGAATGCTTTGGTTGAAAATACAAGAAAACTGATCCAGAAGTGGTCATGGCTGTTATCGTTCGCTGAACCGCTTCGGCTAGGGTAGTTTTCATCAGAAAATACATCCCTTTCGTTTTCTGCCAAACCATGGCTTCTCCAGAATTCAGCATAAGGACTGAAAGAAGTCGTTTTCTCCATTTTTATGTCAGAGGAACTGGTCATGTTCAAGTATGTCAAAATATTTCCTTTCGTTGGTAACCATGAATCGAACCCAACAAATGATGGTACCCTGAAAACAATTCGATTAATTATTTTCTATTTGTAACTTGAAGCAATTTTGTTTACCCTGTTTTAGCAAACGATGAGTACATCTGATAGAGTCTTTCTTTTATTTCTTGGTCATTTTTGAACAAACTCCTGGTCATATTGAGGCCAGTAAGATATCTCTCGTCTGCTGAGTGAGCGATTCCTATTAAAAGAAAATCCTGTATCAAGTTGAAACAATACTTGATTTTTGACAAATTGCATCACCTCCTATATCTTTTGAACAGTATAATGTTGACGTACTAAAATTGTGACTCTGATAATTGAAGTAATAGAAATAAACCGGTGATTTCGAAGCTACTGAGTGCATTTTTGCTGCCACCTCAGCTACAATCACGAAGTATCTATCACTAAAAATCTGGAAAACAAGCAGGAATTATTTTCTGAGCACCACAGGAGAATGTGATCGTCACCTTCACGAAATCAAAAAAATTCTTCGAACTTATCTTAGTTCCTGGACCCATGTAAAGAGTTTTGATTTCTTGGGATATTTCGACACGGTCCTCCACAGGCAGTGTGTAATTATAGTCCAATAAATAATGGGCAACCTTTTCCCAAATTGGGTCAATATTTTCAGAGTCCTCACAGTAAACTGCAACAGTACACAGTAAGTTCAGTGTTTTTTTGAATATTTTTGTCTGCATCTCACTTCCTGCGGGAAATATTCCTTCATCTCTTACTATCGAGAATATGAGAGGAATATCTAACATTCCTCCTGCTTTGGCAATTTCGTAGGGAAGCTTAGGGAGGAAAGGGTTCTTCGATTTATTGTCCAGAACAACTGCGAAAGGTGCGAAGGGCAACGATTCATACCCAAAGAATTGATCAGTGATGGTGGTGATGCTTGAGGCTGATCGTTTTTTAAGACACTCCTTCAGTAATTGAGATGATTCGGTTGAACAGTTGACGATGGCAGCGAGCTTTCTAGCAAACACCTACGAATGAGGAATCTGATTGGAATCGGACAATTTTGACTATAAATGTCTTGTTACTAATGGTTTTTCTTTGATGATAGCAGGATTGAAAGCAGTACCACTGCCGATATGAGCCCTATGGAACAACCCCTTGGACAAGGGTGACAGGGTGTGCAAATGCACGCAAGCAGCTCCAGACGAGTGGCCAGAAAGGGTAATGGAGTCTGGATTCCCACCAAAATATCCAATATTTTTCTTGACCCATTTCATAGCCAGTATTTGATCTTTCAGTCCATTGTTGCCAGGCATTTCTTCGTCTCCAGTACTCAGAAAACCTGGAAAATAGGCGACATTATCTTTCAGTCCTCTTCAATGTTGAAAATTCGATCACGAACGCACCCAAAGGGCCTACCCTGAAGTTGAACGAGACGAAAATCATGTCGTCCAACATGTCCATGATATACATGGGGTTGTTCATTGACAAAGAATCTCCTATCATGAGAGCTCCTCCGTGGATTTGGAGAAGGACTTCGTAGTTTCTACTTTTGTTGATGTTCTCACCTGGGACATATACATTGATTTGAAGACAGTCTTCGCTTCCTGGAGAAAACGTTGGTTATATTTTATTGCATAGGAAAGGAAGTTTTTTTTAAGGGACCTTTCATTCGCCTGGCCTCAACAGGCGAATTGTGATCCATTTGAGCACAGGCATAGGCGGTGTTGGCTTCAAAGATACCTTCCCATGGTTCTATTGGAACTGCTTCCTAAAAAAGTTCACGATACTTTACATTCTTGGTGATCATTCTTTTCAACAAAACAACATTTTTGTCGAATACCTCAAATCTCAGATCCCCTACAGGGGGTTTTGCAAAAGGTATTCCTTGAAAAGCACAGTACTTCTTTCCATCCAGTGTTGTTTCCAATGTACCTTTTATTCTTCCATCTGGTATAATCAACGAGGGTCCTTCGGATGATGATACTGAAAAGATAGATAGATGGAAGAGTCATCAATTTATATAGTTATATCCATCGTCGTTCGAAGTACAACAATATGATTCTCACTGATTATTTGTTCCATCCCTTTGATGAGATATAACACCAGTATAAAAAATACTTGTGGACCCATTTCTACAACACGTTAACTACGATGACTCAATGGGTATTATAGTAATCATGGAATATGAAAAAGTATGCAATTTGAATATACTACTTGCACTTTTGAGTATTCTTATCTGGGCTAACAAGCATTATAGATAGTACTCATATTGTCTTGAATATATTTATTTACCTATTTATTTATGCGGGCGAGCCCATTTAAGAAAAGTTAATACATTGTATAAGCAAGATAATAATTACATTGTATAAGCAAATAGAATATAAAGTACAGTGGTAATATGTCATAATATGGGAACTTTACATTTTTCAAAATAACTATTCAAGTGTTTAGTGTTTTTTAAGATGAGCCTTGAAACTATTTAATGATGTACCATGGGTATATAATAGGTATTGAAACGACAAGGTTATCATGGAAAGGAAATCGAGACCTCTCTACAGCTATTTGTTAGTATATAGAACTATTTGGTGTCAGTTTTTGTAGCCTGTGTTCAAAGTTGGTACGATAATGATTTCATTAATTTATTTTTAACTGTCTATGTGGGTTTTTTTTCTGATACAAAAATTAGATTATTCAGTCCAACGTAGACATTTATTCGAGATCTGATTGGAAACTGATGGGAAAACTTCGTTTTGATGCCAAACACACGCCTAGCGAATCAAAGTATTTCCTTTTCTCTCACGCCTATTCCTACTTTGGAGTGAAACCTTTCTGGCTGGAGCGAACCATCTCAGCGAGATTCATTTCAGGAAAGGTAAAGTGCTGTTCCTCCAACTGATTACTAGAAATGAGATTAAGAGGTCTCACCAAAATGAATTGTTCAACGCTATCCGTATTTATTGTTGGTCGGGTAACTTTGTCAGCGTTCACTTATAGAAAAGGATTTTCCCACACAAAATCTAGTCTCATTCGAGATTACTTGCTCAGGGGTTCAGACTTTTGTTGTACCATTTTGGTCCAATCGACGTATTGACGTGAATTGCAATAATTCACATTCAAGACAATAACTCATTTGTACAGCCATGAATATATTTTAAACAATCCACAAATCTCTTGCTGTCGAAATTTTGTTGTCAAACCGTCCATTCCGTTTACAGTTTCCCGGCGAAGGTTATTCCAGCGTGCCGTCGCGACGCGTCTTGGTGCACGGTTAAATGGTTTCAACGCTATCGTTGGTCATTTTTATGCGAATAGCTTCATTCACCGCGCACTTCGACACTCGATGTAACGAATGTCGGAGAAATTCCGTTGGAATTAGTCGAAAATAAAAGCCAGAATCGTGTGCGCGAGGAAGGTGAACAAATTTTTCCATTTTAGAAAAGATTGTCGCTTTTCTTCTCGACAAAAATCGTGAAAGACAGATCTTATAATCAGGCAGTGAGCGATCTGCACTGTGAGCTTTGAAAAAAAAGTATTAGAAGGTGTTAGAAGTGAGGTTAGGTTGAGTTAGTTTAGGTCAGGTTAGGGGTCATTTCTTCGTAGCACTCAAGAAGATAATGTAGAAAGGACAATAACAGTTGAAACATATGCTAATTCGTTCTCTTTTTGGTCAATTAGAGATTCCTCAGTTCTCAAACGAACATTTAGTCCAAATTCTTCATCGAGTACCTGTCAAAAAATGGGCTGGATGAAGTGGACTGTGGTGGTGAAACAACCTGAAGTTATGAGTCAATTTCACACACAAATTTTTCTTCACGATTTTCTGGTGTCAGTTGAAATTTGCAGAAAAATATCTGAGCTCGAAAGCGACCCCTCCAACTAGAAAAAACTCGAAATGAAAAAATAGTATGGTATGCAAAGTGTTCCCGCCTTATATCGATACCCGATGCCGTTTAGATAAGCTCGAAGGCGCATTTTTCGAATGCCTCTAAATGACGAGCCGAGCCTCTTTTCAGGCTTTTTGAATATGTATCGAGTAACTTGCCCAACACACCCTATGCAATGGAAAACTTATTTCTTTATTGGGTTTTATGGGAAGAAACAGTAGCCTCCCCCTCTTTCGCATTCACATTTGTGTCATTTCCGTGATCTTTATGAAAACTAGATTGGGTACAATCAGAACCGAAGCAGAATCATGAAAAATTTGTGGAAAACATGGCATGAATTTTCTTTCCCTGCATTTCTAGAATTCGACTGTAATAGAAGATATGAAATGAACTTTTTGATCGCCTACAACTCCGATATTTTCGATTAATGAACGCATCAGTGCTCGACGAACGTATGGCATTAGATACAGTGTGACAAATAAGGCGTGGCATATACTGGGTATCGAAAAATTCAGCAGAAAAAAATTGCTATGGTCATAAAACTCGATTATGCCACTGTGATCAAAAAGTAAGTCGATGACAATTGTTTATAAAATATAAACTCTTCTTACAGTCTTCATCACCAATTCCTGCAGCCATCCCTTTCGACATTTACCTAAAAAATGATGATCATGACCTCATCAGCAGTAGACTCACCCTTATTATTCCATTCATTACTGGAAAGAAATATAAATTGTGTCACTTTTATTTCCCCGAGACATTTCATTCGGAAGCGAAATATTTCTCGAGTTGAATGAATCTGAAAAGTTGGCATATCAAAAAAACTGACGACGACAAAAGGCTATATTGGTAGGGGAGCCCACGATGCTAAATGGGGATTTACTCGAGCGTCGTATAGACCTATTGGGATGCAAAGCTTAGATGATAAGAAGAAAAAAATGTTACATGATATATACCTTCACATCGGTGGGGGAAGCGGCTATAGATTTTTAAATATGTAAAAAAAAACTGTTGCATGGACATTCTCGAGCGCGTCAGATATTGATAGCATCGATGCCCTGTGTATTTTTAATAATGTACGTATGTTAATCTGATCGTTTGCATGATGCGGGTGGTTGTATTTAAGGGTTGAAAATTAAAAAAAAAAAAATTAATCGAGCGCGTCAGATTTTCTAAGGGAGTGTTAAGTGCCCCAAAAAAAAGCTCTCATTCACTAATCTGACGATTTCGATGGGACGCAAACTCGCGGCCATTTTCATAATGTGCAAAAAAATTCGATATTTTGAAATACTCAGATTAAGATATATATGGTTCATCTTTATGTTCTAAACGTACTGTCTCATAATCTGACGATTATCTAGAGGGATTCGCCTGACCTTAAAGGCCATCCCTGCAACTTCCCTCTAATTTCATTCCTGGGCGCTTAAAATTGTACTTATGATAGTTTTGAGCTCAAAATATAATTTACGTGATATTTTGAGCTCGCTGAGTTCAAAGAAATAATATTTCTGTGCATTTGAGCTCTCCCAGCTCGGAAGTCTGATAGAATAGTTTCATAGAACACCATATTTTTGGAATTTTGAAATCGCAATAACTTTTGAATGGATCAAGCAATTTTCACGCGGTTGGCGGCATTCGACGCAGTTTTATCATCATCATAAGTTATTTTGCAATTTCAATTGATAGAATCACAAATTTTGGAGTAATCCCGAAAAAACACTTTTTTGGGTTTCTTTCGTTCACGATATCTCTCGAACGAATCAACCGATTTTGACCAGCTTGGTGGCGATCAATGTGGTTTTTCAAGCTCGAAGACGGATTAGTTCTTGAAGTTAATCGATACAGCCGGTTAAAAGTTATTTAAAAAAATACACTTTCAAAAAATTTTTTTTCGAGATTTTTCAAAATTTCTCAAAATCTATCGGCCCGAATTCACAGGAAATCTAATTCTGAGGGAAATCTTTAGAACGCCGTTTAGTAGATTCCGATCGGTTTAGTCGTTCAAAAGTTATAAGCGAGTTACACACATACACATAGGAATAGAAGCGCGGAGAAGGAAATGTAGGCATCACGCAGCTGCACGCATTTAACTTTGTCGACGAATTTTTGTTATTTCGGCTGGCGGAAATTGTCAGATTATATATTTTTCATTATTCTTGAATTATTTCCTTCGAGATAAAAAAAAAATGCTACGCTCGAGAATGTCGAGATGACGTTTTTTTTTAACAACTTTGTTGCCCTCCCCTTTTTTTACGTCAATCTCAAATTGTCAGATTAGTGGAATATACACTTATTAGGATGTAATTAACTCACCCTACCTTAATCTGACGCGCTCGAGAATTTCTGATGGTAAATTTTTTTTTACTAATCTGATCCTGTATCCTTCACGGGCGGCCTTATATATGGGTCTCATGTTTTGTGGAGGTACTTATCCGGGTACAAGGTATCCTCCTGTATATTAATCTGACGCGCTTTAGTAAATCCCGAAATCCCCTACTATATGGAGGTGGAACGCTTGTCGTCTCCCAGAAAACAAATGAAACCGAAAGAGGTCTACCGTCATGGGAATGTCGAAAAGGTAAATTGCTCCGAATAATTTTGATGAGTGAGAGTTTGCAAATTCATGGATGAGTAAAATATGAGGTAATACTATAATAATAATATAATAATGAATATAATATAAAATAATAATGATAACACAATAATAATAATAATATCACAATAACAATATAAACAATAACATAATAATAATCATACAAACGAACATGGTGAGTTAGTTACGAAATAATTCTTATAGTAATTATTCATAATGTTAATTGAACATAAAATCAGAAAATCATCAAATTGATATTATTAAAATAAAATTTGAATGCAGGAGAAGCCACCTAAGCTAGGCTTGAGTTGTGGAGCCATCTCCCGCAAATAATTTCCAGGGAGACAGGTAATGAAAGACAGAAAATGAAAGAATCATAGAGAGATCTATATATTATGTGTTCTCTTCAGTTTTAAGATTATGAAATCATGTGAACATTGAGGAAAGGGGGAGAACAGGCATCTAATTTTTTTCTGCATTCAGTTTTCAATCACATTCAGCAACAACTCGAAGTAATTACGAATTGTTTTATTTCTTTCCTCCGTATCTTCTTACTATAGTTAGAAGCTTTATATCAGAAGGAAGCAAATTATATAATTTGGGTCCATATGGTAGGTGATGAATTTTTGGGTATGAATTAACCTACATTGAGGAAGATTGAGCGACTGACATGCCATTCTGCGAGTATTATACAGTGATGACCAAAAGTCCGTCGCCCCCCCTGTAACTTCTTTATTCTACATATCACAAAAAAATGGTAAATACATAAGTTGTAGGGTTTCATTCGATCTCCTCAATGGTTTGAGTTTCATTTATACAGAGTGTCTCAAATAAGCACGGTGACTTGGAAGTTAATTTTTTTAAATGGGGCACCCTATATTTCATTGCATTTTTACATTCTACGTTGAATTCTGAACAAGTTTGATGAATGGTTTTCTATCAAAAAAGTTAATAGTTTTAGACTTATGAACACTTCATTTGTGGAGAAACGTTTTTTTTTTTCAGTATGAAAGGTATTTTGTATTATTTATTCTAGGTTGTACGAAGAAGTTTTAAAGGTTCCACCCCATACACAGGAAAGTAACTAGGCTGTTCAGCACCCGGGGCAAACACCTATTTTGGCGCCCCCCCACCAATTTTAATCTATGTCAGTGTTGGCGCCCCCGCAACACCTGGCGCCCGGGGCTCGATTGTCAATGCATACTCTATGAAGCTAGAATACGTTTACGAACGATTCGAAGTAAGCAGTCCATACTCTGAGTAAGTTTATGAACGCAATCCTGAAAGCTTCTTCGGACACGTGTAGAAGGTCCCTCGAGATGAATGATGCGAAGCTGTATAATTTGGCCCCCATTTCCGGTTTACTTCCGACGCGATCGTCCCTCATTTAGCGCTCGACTTTCGACTTTATGGAAATTACACACAAATCACACCTATATTTGACCATTACTCGAAACCTACACTCAATGAAATGAGATTACACGAATTTCGTGTAATTACACTGGAAATATGGTCACGTGATTGATTTTTGTTCCAATATTATATCATAGATGTCGCATAATGCATGAATTTCTATTTTCAGTAATGTGAAGTTGGCAGTCGAAACCCTGAAATGCTGAAATAGCAAACAACGTTCTGTGATAATAATTGTAGAGGGGGTAATTATCATTCTGTGATAAGGATAGGTTCGTGAAGATTGAGGTTACGTTAATATTTGAAGCACGGATTTGAAGTGATTTGAAGCACGATCGTGATTTGAAGTGTGTGTCTCTGGTGCTTATTTAGTATAACGTGTCTCATCTTTGATATGTATAAAAGCATTTAGTCAAAGACTGGATATTTAACTTTCATCGGTATATATATAGTATTTCTCTAACTTGCTAAAGTTCACTTGATTAAACTTTGAAATTAGTTTTTGTGTAGGACTTTAATCTTTTAGTCTTTTCATATATTTTGTAGGTACCGACCAGATATTCAACAATGGCAGTCCATTTATCCCCAGAAAGCATACAGTTCTCTCTTTTCACAGCTGAAGAAATGAAGAGAATGTGTGTTACAAAAATCATAACACCTCTCATGTTAGATCCACTGGGACATTCTTTACCAGGGGGATTGTATGACAGCAGATTGGGTATGTTGATAATATTTATTTCAATTATAAGATGACAAAAACCTTGATTTCAGGGCCTATAAATGATAAGGGTGACTTATGCAGTACTTGTTGCAAAACTATGACTAACTGTCCTGGTCATTTTGGATATATTGATCTTCCATTACCCCTAGTCAACCCTCTATTCCACAAAATTATAGGGACAATCTTGAAAATGTCTTGCCTTTCTTGTTACCACATACAAATACCTAGTAAGTGTTTCGCATATAGTTTACAAAATATTTTCAAATTATCAACTTTGATAATTTTTTTTCAGCCCATGTTAAAAAGATACTGACAATACAAATCAAGTTGCTGAATAGTGGATTAGTTACAACAGCTATGGAGGTTGAAACTATGATAACTGAATTGGTATCAAAGTATGAGAAATATGAAAATATACCAGAAGAAAGTACAGAAAGCATTACTGCTTTTGAGAAAATGGCAGATGAAGCCTTTGGTAAGTAAAGGAAAATAAATTAGCATTGAAAACTTCATAATTGATTTTTTTATAGAAAAATTAGGAAATAAATGTGTTTTGAGTCAAAACACAGAAACTTTAAGGAACCAGTTTATCAACCAGTTGTTAAGGGAAGTGAAAACTACACAAGTGTGTTTGTTTTGTAAGCAAAAAATGGACAGAATACAAGCTTTGAAGAACAAGATAATTTCAATAACTAGAATATCAGATATGTGAGTTAATTCAGTCTCATCCAATGAAGTACTTCACAATAATGATTATATTTTTTAGCCAAAAAACTAAGAGAGTTAGAACAGAACAGATTAAATCACTGCAGTCTAAATATATAAATCCTGAGGAGTCTAGGAGATATATGAGGAATATATGGAAAGAAGAAAATTACTTTTTGAGGCAGTTAATATCTGTTTTGACAGATATTAATGTTGAAAATCCCACAGATGTTTTCTTTTTTCATGTTATTCCTGTTACTCCCCCCAACGTTAGACCTGTAAGAATTTTTTTTACCACTTACTCTTAAAATTTAACTTGGGTTTGTAAAATAAATATGATTATTATCCTATAGAGAAATTCTGATTTATATCAAATGTCCTAATTTTCAGGTGAATATAGTAAATGATAGGGTTCTGGAAAATAAACAATCACAAACTTATAAAAACATTTTACAAAATGTTATTCTGCTAAAGGCTATCATCCAGGTTGTTCAGAAGAAAGGTGATGAAAATAGTTTGACATCTGTTGAAGCAAAGGTATAGTGGTTAACAACTAAAATCATTTCAACTACAATATCATAATTTTTTTTTTAGGCAGCATACAGTTTTGCAAGAGGAAGCACAGCTATAGAAAAATTAAATAATGCTTGGGAAGAGTTACAAAATGAAGTAAATGGTCTAGTTGATAAAGAATCAAACAGGAGCAAAGAAGGAGAGGGTCTCAAACAGGTAAACTATTTTCATCTCCAACATTTTCTAGCATTCACCATTATCCTCTTTCAGATAATTGAAAAGAAAGAAGGCATTGTTCGGATGTGTATGATGGGAAAAAGAGTGAATTATTCTGCTCGTTCTGTTATAACTCCAGATCCTAATCTCAATATTGACGAAATTGGTATTCCAGAGGAATTTGCAAAGAAACTAACATACCCAGTTGCTGTCACCCCTTGGAATGTAGAAGAATTACGTAAAATGATTCTTAATGGACCAAATGTGCATCCTGGGTAAAATACAGGAATATATTCATTTTGAAAAATCAAGTTCACAATATTTTTGTTTTCTTAGGGCTGTTATGATGGAAGTGAATGGAGTCATCAGAAGGATCAATCCAGGAAGTGAAGTTCAAAAGGAAAGTCTTTTAAAGTGTTTATTGACACCAGATATCAAAGGAAAAGGGTCTGTCAAAATTGTGAGTATATTATTTTATCAGAATATTCAGAATCGTTCAAAACTTGAAAAAGTGTATACCATTGAACAACAATGATTTTTATGACTTGTTTTTTTGTCATGATCTAACATTGTAGTAAAAATGCATCCTTTAAAATGATAGATCAGTGAAGTTGATTCCATTTCATTTATTGGAAAAATAAATGCATTTTTATAGCAAGTGACAAATTCGTCACAATTGAGAATATGTACTGTCAGTTTTGTAATATATAATTGCGGGATATTAACAGAAATCCACAATAGATGAATAAAACAATGGTGAATAATGTATTCTTTTAGGTTCATCGTCACTTATGCAATGGAGACGTCCTTCTGTTGAACAGACAACCAACCTTACATAAACCCAGTATCATGGCACATACAGCCCGTATCTTGAAAGGAGAGAAAACTATACGTCTTCATTATGCTAATTGTAAAGCTTACAATGCCGATTTCGATGGAGATGAAATGAACGTTCATTTTCCACAAAACGAACTTGCTAGAAGTGAAGGTTATAACATTGGTATGTATATTGAATACACTGAAAAATTCAATCTTCTTCTAAAGGAGAATAACTGTAGTCAATTTAATTACAATGTTCAAAATGGAAGATAACCTATGAATCTTTATAAATTTTCCTTTGCTATTTTCAGTTAATGTGTCAAATCAGTACCTGGTCCCTAAAGATGGTACTCCATTGAGTGGATTGATTCAGGATCACATGATTGCGGGAGTGCGTCTTTCTATGAGAGGCAGATTTTTCACTAGGTGAGTTTCATTAAAATTTTCATAAAATTGATTTCAATGACCCCGTTGGTATCGAATTTTTGATACAAATGATACATATGTGGTTTGAAAATAAACAACAAAACAGCAATATGATTACACTTTTGAATGAGAGATTAAAATAGCGATTTAAGATTGGATTTAATACGTTTTCAGGGATGACTATCACCAGCTTGTGTACCAGGCACTGTCATTTAAAACAAAAGACATCATCCTCCTGCCACCCTGCATCTTGAAACCTTGTTTTCTATGGTCAGGAAAACAAGTTTTGTCCACTGTTATCATCAATATCATTCCAAATGGACGAGAGCCCATAAATTTGACAGCTACAGCAAAAATTCCAGCTAAGGTGAGAATATTTATTGACAACAGCGTTTTTTTTTTTTTCGAAAACGATATTTATTTTTACAGTTCGGAATTGTTTTGATAGTTATTTTCATAAAATATATAAAAAATAGATAATTTTTTTTCACAAGGTAAAAGTCTTCTGATGAACTGTTACTGAAATGTTATTTTTGGTTTCTAGGCATGGCAATCTCAAATTCCTCGGAAATGGAAAGCAGGTGGAACTCCATTTAAAAACCCAAACACGATGAGCGAAGCCGAAGTTATCATTAGACACGGTGAATTGTTGGTCGGGATCTTAGATAAAACCCATTACGGTGCTACCCCTTATGGCTTGGTTCATTGTATGTACGAGGTAAGTTTATTTACCAAATTCATCCCATACTGCATTCTTCGTATCCATAACATACCTTGTGATAATGAACATTTCCTATTCATTTCAGTTATACGGTGGTTCTTATGCTACAAGATTACTGTCTTCTTTAGCAAAAATATTTATGAGGTTCCTTCAACAAGAAGGATTCACTTTGGGTGTTCACGATATTTTGACCGTACCAAAGGCTGATGAGAAAAGAACTGAAATTATACAAAATTCGAGGAAAATAGGTCCGGAAGTCATAGCTATGGCATTGGACTTGCCTGTAGACACACCAGTTGATGAAATGGTTGAGAAAATAGAGGAAGCTAGTGCTACAAATATCAAACTGAGAGCGATCATCGATAGGCAGTACAAGTCGTATTTGGATAATTATACTAATGAAATAAATAAGTGAGTACTGGTACTAAAAAATTCATTGCATTGAGTGAACAACTCAATAAAAATTGGTGGGGTCGCTATAATGACGGCTAAAGAAACATTTTTCTAACGTTAACTCAGTCTCAATTTCCCGAATGTACTTGAATTTAGACTATTTTATTCTTTCTTGACCTGTGAAAAGTTGATTGGTCGAAAATATGTGAACATTAATTGATGAATCTATAAATATTAGTTACAGATATATAAATTTTACAGTGAACATATTCTGATGAATTTTTTTTATCTTTTTAGTACTTGCCTGCCGGCTGGTCTGGTTTGCAAATTCCCCCTCAACAATCTTCAATTGATGGTTCAATCCGGAGCGAAAGGTTCCACCGTCAACACTATGCAGATATCTTGTTTGCTGGGACAAATCGAATTGGAGGGAAAACGACCGCCAGTTATGATATCCGGAAAATCCTTGCCGAGCTTTCCATCTTTCGAGTTTTCTCCTAGGGCTGGTGGATTTATAGACGGTCGATTCATGACGGGTATTCAACCACAGGAGTTCTTCTTCCATTGTATGGCAGGACGTGAGGTGAGGACGATATTTCTTGTTGTTTTTTTATGTATTCTCAATGTCCATTTGTATTTTTAGGGGCTCATAGATACTGCTGTCAAAACCAGTCGAAGTGGATACTTGCAGAGATGTCTAATCAAGCATTTGGAAGGTTTGAAAGTGGAATATGACATGACTGTGAGGAACAGTGATAAAAGTGTGATACAGGTTAGTGTTACTATGATATGTTTTATCTCAAGTTCACAATGTGATAAAATCAGGTCATGTCAAAACCTGGCAGAACCCAGACATCATACATAATTTCATACGCCTCACACAATAAATGATCGTTATTGGTATCATGTTCTGATTAGTGTTATTTTTGTAGTTTTTATACGGAGAAGACGGATTGGATATATCGAAAGCTCAGTTTTTGAGCCCCAAACACATGGAATTTTTATCTGAAAATGTGAAAGCACTTGCTCAAACAGACATATTGGAACAAATAAAGTCTGACGAAAACCAAGAATACGTGACAGAACATCTGGCTAAGGTATTTGAGCTAACGAAAATATTTCTACTTGATTACATTTAATTGGTGACCTTTTTCAGATTGACGAATGGAAAGGAAAAAATGGCCTACCTCTACAAAGACATCGAAAGAGTCCTTTTTCATTATTTTCTAGATATGTTTGCTCGAGAGTGGGTGGAAAGAAGTTGGACAAAGAAGAAATGGAGGAGCTCTGGGCAGATATGGGCGAAGATATAAAACAGGAGTATGTATTTGCCAGCAAACTTCAAAGTACAAATTGATAATCATTTCGAATTTTCAGATTCATTTCTCAGTGTGTCGCTTGCCCAGATCCTGTGGACTCAGTTTTTCTACCTTCTGCTCACTTTGGAGCTGTCAATGAGCGCATTGAACAAATGTTGGAAGATTTTCAACCTTTAAAGAGAAAAAAACATAAGAAAGAATTCAGGAATGCTATGAAATTGAAGACCATGCAATCAATGTGTAATCCTGGAGAACCAGTTGGGCTTCTGGCAGCACAGGTAAAAATTCAATTAGCTGCTTCTCGAGTTATGTTTTGCGAATTAGATGGAATTTTTTTTAAATACGAATCAACAGTTTTCTTCAATTCTCGAAATTCAACGTATTGCTTCAGAATGAAACGAAAAAGAATGAAACATAAAGACCTTTCATGCTTGACATCTGTTATTTGAGAATCCTCAAAAACGCCCTGGTTTTTCTTCAGTCCATAGGTGAACCATCCACTCAGATGACACTGAATACTTTCCATTTTGCCGGTAGAGGTGAAATGAACGTTACGTTGGGTATTCCTCGCTTGAGAGAAATATTGATGATGGCATCCAAGAATATCAAAACGCCTTCCATGGAAATACCTTTCCTCAACGTACCAGACTTGGAAGATAAGTCTACAGAACTGAGGAAACTGCTCACCAGGGTGACGGTTGCAGATGTTTTGGAGACAATAGATGTAACAGCAGAATTACAATTACAACCAGTGAGGTACGTTGTTAATGTCTGAACCCAAAAACAAATCCATTGTCATGCCCATGTATTTTTGACTTTATTTGAATTATGGCTGTAATTTTATTCACGATTAATTTCCTTGAACCCATCTTATGGAATTGATTGCCGAAGAAAATTGTTTGATTTTTTTTTTGTTTTAGGCAGCACAAATACATTGTTAGATTTAATTTCTTACCAAGGAAATATTATAGCCAAGATTACTGTGTGAAACCCAAATGTATCATGAGTTACATGAAGAAAAAATTTTTTGGACACATGTTTACAGCGATTAGAAAATATACTAAAATCAACAGCAATGTGTAAGTGAATTAATAGATAGATAATAACGATAATAAAAATCGAATACTTTTTAGAGTGATGATGGAAGAAGAAAAAAATAAGAAGAACAACGAAAATGATGATGAAAATGGTGAGGGTGCAAACCAAACGCAAAAAGACGATGGAAACAATTCATCTGATGATGATGTTTCGGATGACGAAGACGCTAAAACGACAAATAAACACAAGGAAACTCGAGAAAATTTAGAGCCAGAAGATGGTGAAAAAGAGACTTCCGATGATGGTAAAATTTTGAAACTTGGGAAGAATAGTTTCGCTTATTATTCGGATATTTCTTTTTTCAGAGGACGTGGAGGAGCCTAAAGAAAGTGAGATTAAGAGTAAAGAGGAAAATTCTGTCGTTGAGACTTACAATTATGCGCAGAATTATATAGAAGATAAAGAAAAGCACTTATGGTGTGAAATAACTTTTTCAGTGAGTAATATTGGTTATGACATAATATATTGTAAATATTGACTTGTGTTGCTATTACAGTTGCCACTGAATTTCAAGAAACTGGACCTAAGTGCATTACTCAAAGAAGTAGCCAATAAATCAGTGTTATGGGAGACTTCAAATATCAAGAGGGCTATCACATATGTAAAAGATGATACACTTATGTTGAAGACAGAAGGAATCAATATAATTGTAAGTTCATCAAGGCAAAATCATTCTGAATTATAGTTCTCATGTAATTCCTAGGAAATGTTCAAACACAACACTTTACTGGATCTTCAACGACTCTATTGCAATGATATACACCAAATTGCTGAAACTTATGGCATAGAAGCTGCTTCGAAAGTCATCGTGAAGGTGAGCCTGTTCAAATTCATATAAATAGTCTTATTGATATTCTCATTTGAATAAAATTGTGAAATATCGTTACATTTAATGAAAAATGGTAATATGAATTCAAAATTGTATTTTTTGTTGAGAACTTGCGTACACACTATTTTATTTTATTCATTTTTTAGGAAGTGAAAGACGTTTTCAATGTTTACGGAATCAAGGTTGATCCCCGACATTTGTCTCTCATAGCCGACTATATGACCTTTAATGGAACTTTTGAACCTCTCAGCCGGAAGGGAATGGAAAGCAGTGCTTCTCCTCTACAGCAGATATCTTTTGAATCATCTTTAGTTTTTCTCAAAAATGCTACCATTAGAGGTATGATATTATCTTTGTCGTTCTCGGGTGTATCTTATTGTGATTTAATTTCGTTTTCCAGGAAAGCTAGACGACTTACAAAACCCATCCAGTAGTTTGATGGTGGGAAAACCCTGTGGAACAGGAACTGGTTGCTTTAGTTTGTTACATAAATCTTTTGACCTTAATGTATAAATTGTTGATATGTCTGTTTAAAGTTGAGTTGTATTATTCTATATCGTTTTATTTGGTCTGAAATTTCCAAGTAACCTGGCGAAAACATGCATATGACATGATTTTTCGAAAAAGCTTACAACAAAAAGAATTCAAAACAGTAAATTTTATGAAATATTTATTCAAAAACTTCGATTACTGGAAACAATTCAAATTAATTTTTCTTCAGCTGTTTTTCTTTGGTTGAATTAAAACTATCTGTGAAGTATTGATTGGGGTGACTCACTACTACAGAAGGTGGTTGTCCTTGTGTGCATTCATAATACTTGCTACAAGCAATCTGGTAATGACCATTTGTAACCATTTCCATGACAGAATTTACACCTTGAACATAATAAATTAGGAATCATTTTAAAAAGGAATTCAAATGCTACCTTCTGAGCTTAATCCTTGGTCAATTAATTTTTGCTTTAGCATACTTGGATCCCAATGTTTGTAGGGACATCCATGATGATCCCCCGGGCCGACATTTTCCATAATAATTTTGATACAACTGTAGGGTGAATAGTTAATCATGCTTCCTACTTTTCCATACTGATGTCGAAACTCATATGCATACACTTTTTCAAATTTTTCATTATCCATAGTCTTGGTGAATTCTTTTCTCCAAAATTCCATGGCATCTTCATACAGCAAACCTATGTACATAAATAATAAATTCTAGTGATTCCAAAAATTTCAAAACCTACCTATTCCTTTGATAAACAATCCATATTGTAACCTGCACCTATGTTTCAAGTGATGAGTACTCCTCAAGATCTCATGCATGTGTCTCATACACATTGGATAGTGTTTCTTTGAATAACTGTCTAAACTCTCAGGATTAATCACTTCCTTATCATTATCCTCAATATGTGTTTTTCCAGTGTAAACATTGTGGAGGTTCAAAAGAAGATTATTAAGCCTATCATCATCTAGAGATGACAATCTATGACAGTAAACCTGCAATTTTTAACATCAAAATCTTGACTCAGTTATGTGAGGGATTATTTACATTCAGTGCTTCACTAAGATTTGCTCTGAATCTGGCCTGGAGACAAACTACTAAATCACTGGTAGGTATATAAGCATAGCTATTTTTTAGAAATACTCTCCTGTTCTTAACAAGTGGTAGAACTTCACTGAAATGTACTTTATAAAAATCATTTGTCTCACAAGATACATCTGATAAACCTGAAATGGCACTGTGTAATAATTTCATTTCATAATGCTACAATGTTTCACCTGCAGTACACATAATTAGTTCAACTTTAATGACTTCTTTATCCTCATTACTAATGGGAGCATAGGTGAGTTTATTCTGCTGTAAAAATTTGATGATACCTTGAGGTGTCTGAGCAAGAAATTTGAGTTTGAACCACTCCAATTCTCGACTAAGGAACCATCTTCTCAACTCTTCAGATCTGCAGTATGCCAGGCGTAAAATATAATGGGAAAGATGGTCTGCTCTTCTTGCTTGAATGTCTTGCTCTGACTGACTGAAAGTGAGATATTTCAACGTTAATATTTTTATATTATGAGACAATATACCTGTTGAATCCACTCATCAATCTATGAAACTTTTTCAATCCATGCTTCAAGAGATCTTCTTTTATAGACTTTTTCCAGTCATCTGAAAACTGCTTGTATCCTTTTAGAGATGCTTCTTCGATGGTTCGTAATAGTTGAAGTCTTTCTAAAGCCAATTCCTCAAATTCTGCTAAAGCAATGCAGTTCTTGGGACTGTCTTTGTACATTTCAACATCATGAGCATACTGATTGTCAGATTCGACTATAGATTTTTGAACTCTTCTCCTTCGTCCAGAGGTATCCATTTTGATAAAAAATTATAACAATACTAATCCTAACTGTAACCTACATAAAAGTTTAATTACAAGTCAATACGGTCTATAAATGACAAAATCGATGCATTTGATGTTAAATTGATAATTTTCCCGCAAAAAATATATTTTGTGGTTATTGTCATCTTCTATTTATTTTAGTTATGCTGATCTTCAGTTTCTTTCTGTCCTGTGATCGACTAGTTCTTATTTCCATGTTGATAGAAATTTGTGTTCACGCGGTCGTATGTACAGAACAGTAGCCACTACTATTGAACATGTACTTCATAATCATAAAGGAAAATATGTAATTTGAATATAGTCACACTATATCATAAACAATTAATAATGTCGTTGAAATGATATCTACGAATATTATTGTGAGAAATCCATTGTTACATCATGCACCTGTATCTGTCCCAAAATAAACATTAGGTGAGTCAGAAAGTCCCACAAGAAATCATAATAATATATAATCTATTGGATATAAGCGTATATATATATAGCGTCTGTGACATAAAAAATTTAATATACTGGAATTTAATGAATGATTTAAGTCATTGCAAATTGATAATTCATTGACAGTGTCTGATGAACCAATAAACGTGAATATAATAGATTTGGATGCTTGAAAGAAGAACAGCCAAAAGGGACAAGCAAAAATCATGTTTAGTTCCATTACCGAGTAAGAGATGGCTCTATTGTGAACATTTTTTATATATATTTTCAAGTTATTAGACAGGCAATTTTTAGTAATTAGTTCTTTTCTTAATGCTTGAATTCGAATTCTTACATTCTATATTTTCAAACTGATTTATACATTCAATGAGACATATTCTTACATTTGAGAGCATACAAATCCGAATATCCATTACAACTGTACTCATTATTATGATATTTCAACAATGATGAGCGTTGAATTAGAATAACCTTGTTTCTTTCAAATTTTTATTCAGGTTCTGAGATACCTTGTGATAGTCATTGAATACTACATTGTGTGTAGAAATTGAATGATACGAGCGCTGGTTTTACCCTCCCTGCCATTGAATATTATGTAATATCGAAAATACCCACTCTTTATTTATTTCGATCTCGAACAGTCAACGGAGAGCTCGAAAGTTTATACAATTAAATAAAAAAATCATTTTCGTTGTAAAAAAATCTAATAAAAAAGAACTCTCAATTATACGAGATAAGCTAATGATAATATAACCACTTAAATCAAGTTCTATAGATTAGCTTTGAGAGGATGAAATAATTAGCACTACACAAGGTGTCCAGCAGACAACAATCAGTTCCAGCCAATAATGTGCGTATTACGATTGTGAAAAGAGTATTTTTGCTGATTTTTGTGATCCGATTTTGTAATCCGAGAATTTATTACATTAATCGGAATTTGTATACGGGTCAGTGTATCTCTACGTGATCAATTATTTCGTTTTATCCAAGATAAGTGACATTGTATAATTGTTTAGCGATTGAAAATGAACAAGGAGAAAGAAAGACTCGTACTTGAACACAATGGGTGAGCATTACTAATTATTTATTGTGTATACTTTTGTAAAATTTAACATAAAAATGATATATAAGGTTTTCAAATCTCTATTATTGTTCTAATCTTAGGAATTATTCGAGATATCTTGCTTAATCAGTAGGTATAAGCACACTATGTATAAATCCACCGTCACACATCGAAGATTTTTTAACAATTACATTCATGTTTGTTCGATGTTTACATTTTATCTGTAATTCGAAGTATAACTACCAACTTTTTTCCATACATTTACAATTATAGTGTTTTAATTATTGAATCAAGAAATGAAATAGCTATATAATAATTCTTCATCCTTCAATAATTCATTTTTACTTAAAATTATGATTCCTCGTGAATATTTTCTGCCAGAATTTATGGATTATGCAGTTTTTTGAGTTGAAATTCCTTTTATTTTAGTTTCAGGAAACTGAACACAAATTATCATGAAAAATCTGCATAAACTCGCATTTCTTATTATTTTATTTTATTTCCTCTATGAACTTTCCTACTGTTGAGGATATCTGAAACTTAATTTTGATTTCTTATATCAGTCCACGATTGTGACATTTTTTGATAAGGATGCATGAATTATCCCCAAATATCTCTATTTAAATGCAACAAACAATGGTAATCGATTCTTGTCTATAATTTCCAAGGCTTTGTAGACTTGTTTTCCGGTCATATCAATTCGAGCTCATTATTATATTCAGAAAAAAGTAATAGCTTATACAACTGCTTTAATTTCACTGACCCAATTCAATGAAGATCCCAATACTAATTGAAAACAAGAAATACATGGAGCAGCCTTTGTTATGGTTGATGGATCTTAGTGAGGCTGAAGACTTCGCGGATGTCATTGAATTCGTTGATTATTTTGTTATCGCTCGTTATATAAAAGCGACTGGAAAGATAAAAGATTATTTAATAGCGCGACAATATCGATCGAGAATAGATAGAAAATGGTAATTTTTCGTAAATAAAATAAGGTTACCGCTGAATTAAGTCGAGAGTAAACCATGTTGATTAAAAAGTGAGTGATAGATATAATAAGTGATAATGGTACACGTTATTTCGGACAATATTCTATTACTGCGGCACTCCTCACAAAAATAGGTTCAAGTCTCATTATCTTTTCTAATTATAAAATATTTGCGATTGATGAAAAAAACTCATTGTCAGTTGACATACATTGCTTAAAATTATTACGTACAGGGCATTCTAATTTGAGTATGTTGTGAAATATGTAATGAGAATATTTGAAAGTGTTATAGAAGTTATGATTAGAAAAAAGTTGAGAGAGAAAACAGGTGATATATTTGGAAATATTTCCTCCAGACTACATGCAATTTTTTTTTCCTATTTTTTTTTTGTATTTGGTGCCCTTCACATTTTCAATGATGAATGCTTTCCTAGTAAAGATTGCCAATATTCATTCTATTATCCACGTTTCTTGAACATATCTCATGAGTATTGATTTATATAGAATATCTGAACTTTGACGTACAACGGAGATCCAAAATTGGACATACATTGTATATTTACATTAAGATCACTACATATTGGTTGATGTAAAAAAATGAGAACAACACATTTACTTTCGATTTCAACATAAATATCCTTATTTAACCGACGTAAATATATCTTTAATCTGTTTTTGGTACTTTGGTTCGTTTCAATATTTTGTTAAGATAACTGATGTGTTGATGTTACAAATTTTTACTTGTATCCATAGACATCATACAGTCTGTCGGAGGCAATTGCTTTCTTATCGCAACAATTTCAACTTCTTATCGAAAATGATGGAATCGAACGTCAGTTTGTTGCAAGTTCATTGTGTAAACACTAAGGATTGGGAAATATTTCGAGTGTTCCCGCTATATTTCTGCGGAAAATGACGAAAGCTACTAATCGAAATGGTGAATCCAAGCCATTACTAATGAGGAAAAAATATATTCTCTACGATAGGTAAAGACATCGCAATTTGAGCTGAGGTTTACTGATACCGTATTTACAAGACTTTAAAATTCGATTTCTTATTCAACTAATTTGATGGCCAGTTGAAAAAAATCAATTATGAACTTTTGAGGCTCACCTTGATATTGTCAGTATTTCATTTAGTTACTCTACTATAAACTATGTAATGAAAAATGTTTCAATTTTAGTATTATGAAAGATGACAACATCTCACCTCTACAAATTGAGAGACCTGTTTATCAAATAGAAGATTTAAATCGAGATCATCTTTATGAAAAACCATATTCCACTTGTAAGTAGCACTCATCTTGTGAATAAAAAATGATATAATGATAAACAATAGTATATTCAAGGAAGAGCTATGATAGTTTTTCTAAATATGCACTATGTCGCTCGTTTTTTCAACCCCACATTCAAATTCGTATGACAATCTATGATTTGTTTAATTACATATTTATATATAAATACTGAAAGTGTAAGCTACTAGGCATTTTCATTTTCATCTGGATATTGAAACATCAAATCTGTCTTAACCCTCTTCCTTCAACGAATCAGCTTCATCTAGTATTCGTTTATGTTGATAATTTTTATATCATGTACAAACTAAGATCTGAAATAATCATTATCAACCAGTTCCTGTCCATTTCTAATTCAAGAATTATTTCAGTGACAGAGAAAATCAAGAAAACATGTAAATCCATCCAGCCTGTTTCTTGTTTGAAAAAAACTATACCGGTATTATCATGGTTACCTGAATATAATTTGAAACGAAGTATTTTTGGAGATTCAGTCAGTGGATTCACTGTTGCTATCATGCATATTCCTCAGGTAAGTGAATTTTCTTTTTGAGAACATTGACTAATTTGCTTTGACTATATTTGATTTTTTAGGGAATGGCATATGGATTACTAGGAGGAGTTCCACCTGTTGTTGGAATGTACATGGCATTTTTTCCTGTCTTGGTATATTTTATTTTTGGTACTTCTAGGCATGTATCAATGGGTAAGTATTATTTTTATAATGTTATAAAACATTGATTCATTCATTCATTAAATGATCCCTCAATTACTAAAAATTTTTTAGCGAGTCATGATTATTATTCAACAATTCCGTGTCATTCTTGTAATTATATCGACACCATCATCCGCCAGAGTATTTAATTACTTTAAACAAAGAGAATATATATTTATTATACATATAATATGAACGTATTTATTCTCCATGAGAATGGTGAGACTATGAACAGGAATTGGAGAATTCTCTATGAAATCCCCTTCTATCTCAATCTTCATCAATGCATTTGGATCAAAAATTTAAAGCACTCGCCCCCTCTGATGATAATCAGATTTTGTTCATTAATAGACGATATAATAATTACTCCTTCAACATATCTCTTAAATTTAGTTCCAGTTATGTTTCATAGTTATTCCAAGTATTTGTCCAGTACTAGTAATTGATTTTTTTCGTAGGTACATTTGCCATTGTATGTTTGATGACCGGGAAAGTTGTGAATCAGTATACCACGATAGAGATAATGCAAAATGGAACTCACCGATCTATTTTGTCAGATAGTGTTGCAGAAAATTCACCTTCCTATACGAACGTTCAAATAGCCATGACAGTAACATTCACTGTTGCCTTGATTCAGGTAATGTATTAGTTTCATCAAAAAAATATAAAAATAATAATAAGAAAGATCAACTGTATATACTTCAATTAATATGTTGCATCATGTGTTGAGAATAATAAAAATCAGATTCTGTAGCATTACTCAAAATTGCTTTGTTATTTGTTTTACACTGTTTACTCTGGCCTTCACACTCTTATCTCATAATAATCATGTTAATAATACTAACTGGTGGCTTAATTCTGTATGCCATCCAACAACTGACCAAAAACTAAAAAAATATTGTAAAACATATTCATGATGAAAATATTCATGGACAGTATACAGGGTGATTCACCTAACTGGTTCATTAGAGATTTATGGAGAACTGAAAAAGATATCAACTTGAAATTTTGGTGGATGATACTACTCAATGTGTTCTATATTCCTGAAATTTTCAATACGCTGTTACTTCCGGTTAATCCGGAAGTGATATCAACTTCGTTTTTTCAAATGGTACACCCTGTTTATTTTCAGATTTGCGTCGGATAGTGTCGGATGGTCATTCTATTTGAAATAAGAAAGTTATTGCGATTTGAAATTTACAAAAAGTAAACTGAGATATCAAACACCCTGTTGAATATTTTGGATCACTTCTAAGGATACCTGATAGAACACTCTTTCATTTATGTGTATACGGAGATTGAACCTCAAAATTGAAGATCATATGGACATTTTATTCAGTCAGTCCATCTGTTAAAATTTTTCGAAAAAATGGAATATCTTGAAAACAAACCATGATAGGAAGAAAATTCAAAATGCAACAGGTCCAGAATTTTTCGTAGAATTTGAAAATCTGAAAATAAACAGGGTGTTCCATTTGAAAAAACAAAGTTGATATCACTTCCGGTTTAACCGGAAGTATCAGGGTATTGAAAATGTTTTAGGAAGATAGAACACTTTGGGTAGTAGCATCCACCAAAATTTCAAGTTGATATATTTTCCAGTTCTCCATAAACCTCTAATGAACCAGTTAGGTTCGAACCCTGTATATTACTATCATTGAATTTTTCAACTCGTATTTGTTAATTGATAAGAAATATTTGTTCATCAATTAAAATTGTATTACGAAAAATTAAGGACACAAGGATTTTGATCACCACCATGAATTTTCTTCACTTTCGGCAATATTGATTCATCTATACATCTAACTACAATTCCATATTGTACATTTTGGATTTATAAATCATTTTGTTCTGACCAAACTGACATCAACAATATTTCCAAATTATTCAGTGTATGTGATGATATTACTGAGAGAAAAATATCTACTCAATGAACACCTTTATATTTTCTGCAGTTAGCTATGTATGTTTTAAGACTTGGCATGGTCTCTCAACTGTTATCTGAAACTTTGGTGAATGGTTTCACGTGCGCCTCTGCTTTCCAAGTGGTTGGTTCTCAGTTAAAAGACCTTTTGGGACTCAACACAGCAAAAAGAAGAGGAAACTTCAGTTTTGCATATGTAAGTGTATAGTCTCAGAAAGAAAAGGAATCCTATGTTTTCCTCACGATTTTATGGGGCAATGAATCAGCAACAACATTGGAATATTTACTATTTCTGTTTTTTTTTTCAGACGATTTATGATTCTATTTTGGCACTTCCTAGTGCCAACACGAACGCCATATTGGTTTCTGTTATTTCCTGCATAATTTTATCAATCAACAACGAATTCGTAAAGGTATTCAAAGTGATTTATATTCAATTTATTTAAGGAAAAGAAGCGTGACAGCTTATCAGAATATCCGCAAGGTATTAATCGATCGATCACTTTTACATCATTCAAAATCTTGAAATTAAATTTTCACAGGAATGAGATATGAATTTATCATTGAAGATAATTATTCTATCACTCAAATCGTCGATTGGTGATTTAATATGTTTGATTTGAGACATTTTAATTTAATATCTGTAACAACTCTTCATACATCTGGAATACAACTATAAAACTGACAATGACATTTATTTTAGCCCAAACTAGCAAAAAAAACGACAATCCCATTTCCAATTGAACTATTTGCTGTTATAATTGGTACAGCTGTGAGTTATTTTATGGATTTCACCAAGAGTTATGGAATATCAGTTGTAGGATATATTCCAACTGGGTAGGTAACATTCGACCAACTAATGTCACATGTTTAACTGTGTTTAGCTAATATTTTGACTATGAGTGTCCTAAGAGAGCAAACTTGGAACCGTTTTTTTATTAACAATTCTTTTCTTAGTTTCCCAGAACCAACTTTACCTGCTTTCGAACTCATCCCAAGCATTTTCGTGGACGCTTTTGTCATCACTATGGTGTCGTATACCATAACAATGTCGATGGCATTGATATTCGCAAGAAAACTCATGTACGAAGTGGACTCAAATCAAGAACTACTGGCGATGGTAAGAAACGACAAATTCGACGAATTTTCGTCTGAATTACTCCCATTTCAGGGTCTGAGTAACATTACGGGTTCGTTCTTCTCCTGTATGCCGGTGACAGCTTCTCTGTCAAGATCGTTGATCCAGCAGACTGTAGGGGGCGTCTCGCAGATAGCGTCCATTATTTCATGTGCTATCCTCGCAGTGGTGTTGTTATGGATTGGACCTTTTTTCGAAACTTTACCAAGGGTGAGTATATTTGTTGGTCCACTCGAAATAAAAACAATTTCATCTTCAAATTGTTTCAGTGTATCTTAGCTAGCATAATCGTGGTGGCGCTGAAGGGCATGCTCATGCAATGCACCTCATTCATAAAATACTGGCGGCTAAGTCGGTGGGATGGTATCACGTGGTTAGTGACGTTCTTCGCGACTCTTTTCGTCCAAATCAGCTACGGCTTAGCAGCTGGAGTGGCAGTTTCTCTGCTCAGCATTTTCCTACAAGGATACAAACCTTACACTTGCCTATTGGGAGCTGTACCCAATACCGATTTGTATTTGGACATCAAGAGATACAAAGGGGTAAGTATTTGAAATTGCCAAGTGAACGTTCTCCTGTGGAAATCACTAGAGCTTCCATCATTACTGGATTTTTCTTTGAGAATGTTGGGTGTGAAATTTTCCTTATAATATTTCCAGGCGAAAGAGATCGAGGGTGCCAAAATCTTCCACTATTGTGGCGGGTTGAGTTTTGCCTCCCGGTCCAATTTCAAGGACTTACTGGTTCGAAAAACCGGTCTGGATGCAGCTGAAGTTCTCAGGAAACGAGCCAAATTGGCTGAGAAGGACTTGGAGGTCAACGAAGAATTCCTGATCAAGTGCATCATCCTGGATTTTTCCGGTAGATTCCGCATTTTTATTTTATGTTACACAAAAATATAAATCTGGTTTTGGTTTCGTAGGTCTGACTTTCGTTGATCCATCCGGTGTCGAATTTCTGAGGACGCTGCAAGCAGATTATCTCAAGCTGAATATTTCGTTGTACATCGCAGGGTGTTCAGGTAGATCAAGTTGAAAAAAGTTTCGAAAAGGTATTTGAATTTGATATTTTTTCAGGCCCAGTTTATGAAGTGATGAAGAAGTGTGATAAGGTTGAGCATAAGGAGAATAAATTTGTTATTTTTCCTACAGTGCATGATGCAGTATTATTTGCACTAAACGCCATATTGGAAAAGAAAGAGATTTAAATCAGTCGGCGGCAACTGTGATCTATTATCTTAATATATTGTTCATTTGGCAAGTGAATGAGTAAAGAGAAAATTCAGATACTTAAATATCCAAATATATGATGTGTGCCTTTCAGATTTGTATAGAGACGGTTATTCAAATATTTATTTATTGTTAGTAGTAGTACATCAGAAGTGGAATTCCATTTTCGGGTTTTCCAAAATATTTTGTAAACGAAGGGATACGGAGAATTTTCATAGATGAAGATTCACCAAAAATGTGAATTATTATTTGATTTGACTATTCCATTGACTCGATATTTACTTCGACAGGATTCATGACTTTTATTCAGCATCATCGAAAATAATAGAAATTTTGAAAAACACAGAAACGAGCTACAACGTACAGAATGTTCATAACTCGATGGAGAATAAAAATAAAGAAATAAAAGTTGAAATTTTCCATTGTTTATTTGAGTAAAAAATCTCAGCAATGATACAATATAAAACTAAATAAAGCGAATATTTTTTTCATTTAGAGTTTTTCAAAGCGTACCCAAATTCCCCCATCCACAACGGGAACAAATGAAGTCGGACAGAGTTCTATTGGGACTTTCGTCTTTTTGTCCAATGTTATTCTGTATCTCTTCAATAAAAGTGCCATTGCTGATTTCAGACTCATTTTTCCAAATCTTTCACCTAAAATGTAAAACGCATGAAAAATCGACAGACCAAAGAGGTGGTTTTATTGTAGGAAACTGCGTTTGCATACAAATACAGTGTTGCCACTCCTCTTATTTTTCCTGGAGTTTTCATGAAAACAGTAGATTTGACGACTCTTACCAATGCATATACGTGGACCAGCACCGAAAGGAAGAAAAGCAAAAGGGTGCCTATTTTTGGTGTTCTCTTCATTAAAATGCTCCGGATCGAATACTTCGGGATTGTGATAATACTCTTTATCGTGATGTATTCCCATTATAGTTATCAAAACTTGAGTCCCTTTTTCTATCACCAAATCCTCTCCAGGGACTTTGTAATCTTTGGTGCACACCCTGTTCACAGTATGGACAGGGGGATTCAGTCTCCATGTTTCTGATACAAAAAGAATAATTCATAGAGTTCATAGACCGATCGAGCTTCTGAACATTATTATTTCCTTACCGTCGAAGACCTGTTGCATGTAGGTCATCTCTGAAAGGCTGTCGTAGGTTATTTCTCCATCATGCTTGGCCATGACGCGTAATACTTCTTCTCTAACTCTGTCTTGGATGTCCTGATGTGAGGCCAAATTGAAAACGGCAAAAGAAAAGGTTGTGGCGCTTGTTTCGAAACCGCCAATGAACAGTCCAAAACTGAGAGCAACTAGATTGTCAGTTGATAGTGGAGTTTCTGAAAAACATTTTGTAGTTACATTCTTACCGAAATCTTCGTTAATAATCCAGTGAAGCGAAAAAAAAAATCCGAAATAGGGTCTTTCTATTGAATGAAATAGTTTCATTAAAAATAAGAGATTTATTTTTTTACTAATCGCATAATATATGTGTGATCACTTTCAATGAGAATGCCTTTAATGAAGAAATGAATATTCCATCAGATTACTACTTGCGTTAACTTATATTCTTCCCCAGGATGTCATCTATGAAGGTTTGAACATTTGTCTCTGTCATCTTAACATAATAGAGCCCACTTTGTGAATTTCAAAATTAATGAGAATGAAATATTTTTTTCGATTCTATGTTCACAATGTTTTATAGATTGCCAAACTTGTGTTGAACAAGTGTTTAATGAAAAGCAATCTACAAGAAAATATATCTCCAAACTCACCACCATTAGTTTTCCCATTATTATCCTGCATATCCATCATCAGTTGAAGAAAATCGTTCCTCACGATATTATTTTTCTTCCTCTTGTCTACCGTGTCAAGAATGACTTTATAGAAGAAATCGCTGACTTCTTGTTTGATCTGTCTGATGCCCAACTTCCTCGCAATATTCGGAAGAAATTGACCGAAAAGCAGACCTAGTTGCCCTCTTCTGTCTGTTTGAAGGGCTTGTCTACCGTGATTCATGAAATTTTTGTCGGTGTCAGTAAAACTGCGACATTTGATTCCCATGGTTGATGAACCAACCGAATCAGCAGTGAAAGAAGCTATAAAGAAATCACAATATTTTTTTGGGATATATGTCGAATGTTCAGAGAGACTGTTTGAATAAAGAAATTCATAGAACTTTTGAATTGAAGACTTGCAACTATTGACATTTATAATAAAACTTTCCAGAGTATCACTGAAAACATAAGACAAGTGGCAACTGTGCATAATATGACAAGCTGTGATAACTCTCATTCTGAAAAAAATACGATATACATACTTAATTTAGCTAATGTAAAGATATTTTGAATATTGGCCCTGTATCAACAATTCTAGACATTTCCTGAACTGTCACATAATTGATCGAAAAATATAATTATAATTTTGCCAATAATTTATTCACCTCGCATAAGTATAAAATACTATGATGGAAACTTATAAACATACAGCAGAAAGATATATTCAAATAATAAGACATTTGAAGTCGTTGTAAATAATCTTGAGTAGATATGCCCAGCTGCAGTATTATTTTGGATAATTTCCTAGGCTTTTATAATACTGGGAACACTGTATCAGGACACGTGATTTCCCAGATAGATTTCAATAAAATCAAAAACGAACTACAATTGGTAAGAAAATGGTTGTTTTGGGGACGTCAAGAGACTACTGAAATTAATTTCAGACACCGATAAATTACGAATATGAGAAAATATTATGCTGTTTATGCTGTGCTAGTGAGCCAATCTCACTGAATGTGAAGTTAGAAAAAGAAGCTTTTGTGCTTGGAGAAGTAGCTAAGATTGTTATTGACATCAAAAATAGATCGAAAACAGCTGTAAGCAGGGTAATACTCCAATTGAAAATGGTACATATCTACATCCTCTAACGCTTTCGGAAGGCGATGTAAGCGATAAATGTTTGATACGATCTGAACAAAATTTACCTATACACTAGCACTAGGAGATAATAAATTCATTAAGTCTTTATGTATTTCTTGAGATATGCCGACAACAATTGATTGCCTACTTCGTCTTCCTAATATATGAAAAACTGGCTGATGAAATGAACATGCACAGATATCAGAAAAAGCTGAAAAATGTAGTTGATTCATTTGTATTATGATAACAATTTAAAAACTATTGAATCCACAATTTGAAAGTACTGTGCTATAGCAGTACATGTCTGAATTGGTTAGAAAAAGGTGAAATGTAAAGGATAGCAAACAAAAAGCAATTTCGGACATAGTGCGTTGGACAATTCCAGCCAAAGAAGTTTAATTCATTCAAGAAGTAATTATAGATGCTTTCAATAAGTAGTGCCGGTGCTTTTGGGGTTTTTGGCTCGAAAACGATTAAACAAGATATAGTAATATATTCATTTTAGACAACTGAATCTAAGGTTACTTTTCCGCACACTGGCTACAAGGAGATTTCTGAGATATTGACGGTTACTTCAGATACTGATGGGGTGAAAGCGCATCGACAAAGATCGTATGAATTCAATTTGGATATACCAAAAACAATTATATTGCCAAATTTTTCCAAGAGTACCCTCTTCAAAAAATCGTGTGAGATAAATGTGAGTGCAATAGAGATTTGACGAAAAAAACTATTTATTTTTACAGTAAGTTTTTTGGACAACAATTAGGAACATTCCAAAATAAATACTGAGATTTTTGTTTCAATCATTTCAATGCAATAGAATATCATTATTTTGATATGATTTGCGATTTAGCGAACAGATTTAACAGAATTAGTGATTATTTGAATGAATCGTTATCGTTTTGTGATACATCATAGAACCATCTGAATATTTTTATACAAATAACGATCCAATAAATGAATAAATGGTATCAGTTCTGATGACTGTGAGAGGGATCGGGATCACATATTTTTAAAAATTTGTTCTGAATTTTTCAACTAACTATTGTTCTGTAACATGTTTTCAGGTAATAGCAACAATGTTCGGCTGTCATACGGATATGAACATCAATAATAGTGTAATATTGGGGCATATACCAATACAAGAATCTACAAATCCTTAGGCAGTTAAAGACTCTCTGATTTGTCATTTGCGTATGAGCCAATAGCCATAGAGAGTGAAATACTTTTCAAATTTCAAAATGATCTCAAAGTTTCCCCTCATTGTTAACAGGGATGAAGACAAAGTGAACACGCAATGGGCGAAATAATAAAGAATACATATAGTTAATAAATTTCAATATAACTACGAACATTTATTTTATTCCTTTTATATACGTATATACGTTGGTCTATGCATTGACCTACGTGATATCATTTATTCATTTTAGACTACATAAGTATGTTGAGAAAGAGGTGACTTGAGAAGAAGATTCGACCCATAAATAAATACATAAATAAGCTCAAAAAAGTTGTAGTAATAATGACATCAGTGAGCTATCTATTGAGTGGTATGTTAGATACATATTTAAGATTATTTGTTGATTGCTGATAATTTTTGTTCTAATTATCAGTTGTGGATATTGATTTCTAATTAGTGATTCACTATTTACAGTAGCATAAGTAAAAAGGTAGGGGATAGTTTCACAACACCAATTCAAATTTGAAAATTCTGATAATTATATTTTATTTTCAGTCATCGATAATAAAAATGAGCTGCAAAATAATTTTAACAACTCACGATGGTATCACAGTATCCGGACATGTTTATTGTGCATCCTATTATAACGAACGATTCCAAGGTAATTTCATTATATTTCAATACAAAACAGGGTGATGACAAAATATGTTATGAAATCGAATTCAGTTTGAGGAACATTTTACAGCAATAAGAGTCTCAATACTAGGAAAGGAACACACAGCTTGGAGCGTAGGAGAAAATAAGACATATACTGGAGACAACATTTTCCTGCATTTGAGAACTACAATTGCAAATGAAGGTGAACCTTTTTAAACAACCATCAAAAATATATGTATCTAGATATCAAAAATTAGGGTAACAATATAACATATTGTTGAAGGCAATGAATTGGAAATTTTATCATTTCTCAGAATCATGAGATTACTATTCAATTCACTCATGGGAATACGCCAATTGATTGGACATACCATCAACACATTCTGAATATAAAATGAATTATTTAGGCATTCTATCTGGTGTTGGTTGTGAATACCCTTTCAAATTCACCCTACCCGCCAGAGATATTCCCAGTTCATACGAAGAAAAATATGGTTTTATAAGGTATTCCATGAAAGCCAAAGTGGAGATACCACTTGGCAAAGATTATAAGGACAAGAAATTTGTCAAGATAATATCCCCGATCAATTTCAATAACATAACGGAGCAATTACAATTGGCAATACAATTATTCTATTTTATTAAACATTGACTACGAAAGAAAATAACTGTTTCAGAACCCAATCATTTACGAAGCCGAAAATCCCATGCTTTTGTTCTGTCGTCCTCTGGGGTTGATAACCATGAGGGTTCATCTACAGAAGGAAGCGTTTGTGCTTGGTGAAGTTGTGAAAATTAAGGTCGACATCAATAATATTTCTTACATGAGTCTAAAAGAACTCACAATAACAATGGAAATGGTGAGACGCACACCATCGCCTACTTTGATTCAACAGAAGTTTATTACAGCATATCAAATTCAAAGTAACCTCTCCGAAATCCCTATCATAAAGTTGAAAAGGAGATTCTTACGTTATTTAAAGATAGTGGAGTTTTAGCTCATGGGCAAAGAACCTATATGAATTCAATTTGGAAATACCCAGGACCTCGAGGGTTCCCAATTTTGTCAGATGTGTTCTCTTCGAGAAAAAGTGCATCATAAGTGTCAGTATACTGATTTTTTGTTGGCAATGTTTGTATCAATCGTAGTGAAATTTCAGGTGAGAACAAAAATGCCTGGCTGTAATCAAGATTTGAAAATAAAACCTGTTATTAGGTTAGGAAATAAACCAGTAGAAAGCCAAATAAATACTGTAGTTTCTCCACGAGCTTCTACAACAAACATTTCTAGAGGTATGTCATTCATAATAAACTGTTATTTTGATAAAATTATTGTGGCATATTTTTTAGGCGAACATTCATATCATTATCCTTCAGCTCCAATAAATCCATGTGAGTAATCGATTTTCAGATATATTTTGGATATTTTGGTAATATGCAGTGATATCATTCTGAATGATCTTATACTGAGTTTTTTTTATCGAAGATAAGAGGCTTGGTTGACCATTTTTAGAAATAATAGAAAATTCGAGTTCTAGAAAGATCTAAGGTGAAGGAAAACATCCCAAATATATTAAATATTTGTGGCATCAGTGCGAAAAGTGGACAACAAAATAATTGTAATCACTATTTCAATATTATTAATTTTTTCCATTTATAGTATTGAATTTTATATTCACCAAATCTATGGCAAATTTATTGGTTAAACAAATATATTATATTAGAATTATACCTATATCAATCTCGAAGATGTAGTCTACAACAAGCGAATGCTAATATAATGGCTAATCAAGCTCCACCTTCTTTCTTATTAATCCGTTTTTATTTTCAGATTATAAATAAACTACCACCACCTTATGAAGATTGAAGAGTGAAAGTACAGAAGCAATAGTTACTGACCAACTGTTCCATTTTGACGATGTCAACATTTCTTGAATAAAATACTACTACTGGACGAGTTATTTATATTGTGGAAAAATAATCAATAGTTCACCTAACGCAGTATGATTTTTTGATGTTAGCACAGAGTATCACATATACTCTGTGATGTTAGCTCATAATTTTCCTGTGACTAACGAGTTTGAGGTTTTTATATAACTTACAATTAGTTGATGGAGTATCTTTACCGCAGAAAAACAGATTTTCTACGTCTATGATGTTGAATAAGGATGGAAGATACATCGGATTGGCGCCAAATAGCCCCGTCCATGCTCATCTGAGCGACGCAAACATAGAAAAATATCAAGGTCTCGAATATGTCAATCAACGATTCAACAAGTTATTATCAAATGCTCTCAGGCTCGTTAATATCTCAATTTATCACGCAAATCTACGTCGAAAGCAGTAATGCCGATAATGCTTGATTTTTTGTTGTGTAACCTGTGACTGTGTTCAGTTTCTATTGAAGAGAATAAATTCAAAGTGGTATTGGCACCAGAAATAGGAACTACCATTTAATTGGTGAGGTAGATTCAGCTTGTATTACGTATTAATGACAGAATTTCAAGTGTGAATGTGCTCTGTTGCCATATGTTTCATAAACGGTAAACCATTGCATGGGATTACTTGAAACAATGCTATAAAATAAATATATAATATAAAATAAAATTACTATAAAATTGTATGTCTTTCAAATCACGATATAATATACCATATCATAATGAGGCTGTTGGCGTTCAAATGTTTAAATATAATGAAAAATAGTCTACAGAAGGAAATTGTGCCGGCTTTGTAGAATTTTAATTTATGAACTGTTGTTAAATTTTTGGAAATTACCATGAAGCAAACATTTTTTGAATGAAGTATATTTCTTTTGTAACAAAAGTTGTGACAGATTTATTGGATTCATTGAAATATTTTATCATTTTGCAACAGCGCAAAATAGGAAATATGCGCGATGTTATAATCAGCGTATAATTTTATGAACATAGTTTACCAGTGGTGTAGTGTCGTAGGCACAATCTGTAAATGTTCCTCGAAAATTCATCAATCACACATTTATTTTTCGAATTGAAAATTCATTCAAACATTTACATATCCTATGTGATGCCTTCTGTAATATTTTTCTACTCACCATTTTATAATTTCAGTTATTCTCAATAGATATGAGTTGCCAGATAGTTTTAGAAAACTTCAATGGTTCATATTACCCTGGAGACACAATATCCGGGCGTATCATTTGTGTATTCAGTTCTGACACAGAATTCAGAGGTAATATCCTATTGTATTTCACTTGAGAAATGAGAATTTTGGTTGAAAATTATTCAGGAATAAGAGTCCGAGTTCGTGGAAAAGAACATACCTCTTGGTGGGAAAGAGAAAGCTATTATGATGCTTCCTCGAAGAAGACGAAACATCGAAACGTTCATTACACTGGAAACAACACAGTCGTGTCTTATAATTCGACATTAGTTGGTGAAGGTAAATATCTTATATGTGAAAAAAAAACGGACATAAAGTGACATCCATTTTACGTCCATTCAAGATCCAAACGTTAATTAAACGTCCAGTGGACGTACATGTGCCACGTGGGAAGTAGTTTCATTTTTCTAGGCTCATCATCAGCCGGTCGATATGAGTACCCATTTTCATGCACCCTACCCAGAAATCTTCCCACAACATACAATGGAAGTTACGGTTACATAAAGTACTATATCAAAGCCAACGTTGATATACCATTTGGTTTCGATTACGAAGATGAAAGGCCGTTTGTAATTATTTCCTTGGTGAATTTGAACCAAATGACAGAGCAATTACAATTGGTACTATAAAAAAAATTCCATATCTTCTTGCTCAATCAATTAGAATATGTCTATTCCAGAACCCAGTAGAATACGATTACGAAAAAAACCTTTGTTGCTGCTGTTGCGCTAGCGAGCCAATCACCATGAACGTGCAACTACAAAAGGAGGCATTCGTGCTGGGAGAAAAAGTTAAAATCAAAGTCATCATCACAAACATGTCCAATACCAGCTCTGATGGACTATCAATCCAAATAAGCATGGTGAAACTCTCATGCACCTACACTATCCCACTATTCTGAGCCAATACGTCTTTATTGCAGACCGTGGAATCGAAAACAACTTCGCCGTCAACTAAATACAAGCGTGATAAAGAACTTGTGGCTTCCACCTCGGACACTGGAGTAGGAGCTCATGGACAAAGAATCTACGAATTCGACCTAGAGATACCCAGATCAACTGTACTGCCCAATTTCATAAAAAGTACCCTCTTCAAGCAGTGGTGTATTCTAAACGTAAGTTACATTAATCATTCACCCTGTCCATGAGGACAATTTTTTCGGTTTGTTTTCTAATCTGCCTCACAGTTTCGTGTACCATTCTGCAACTTAAATTATTTTGACTTTTTTCTCGTTTTATCTACTGTGATATCCTGTCTGTTACCTTTCTTGAAATTTACCAAGGTTTTCGTCTCTGTAGATACCTTCGATACCTCTTCGATTTTCTCTATTCCATGTTACTTTTGATAATTACTATCACTTTCTTCAATTTTTCTTCCTCGAGTCATCTACATATCGTATGATTTGAGTATTATTTCTTCGTTCAGTGAAACATGATATCGATTGTACTTATATGCCTAACACTAAATTCTTTGTGCATTCCTTACGGTCTATTATCTTCTATTGAAAGTTTCGAATGTTCTCCTTAAATCAATTTGTAATTGTTTCAGGTCGAAGCAGAGATACCAGGCTGTCATTCCAATTTGAACATCGAAACAAGTATTGTGTTGGGACACATAGGAATAGGGAACCCAACTACTACATTACCTCTACAATATCCCATTACGAATAACACTGGAGGTACGATAATCTGATATCAATTTGATTGTTGAATAACGTTCGTGACGTCTTTGCAGGCACACTACCTCGACGTCCTGACGATAGCAAACCACCACCTTATTCGATGGAAAATGCAGCTCCTCCGTATCCTTCATGTCCTCCTTCTGAAATTGGTTTCATGGGTCTAGGAGCTACAGGAGAATCATCGACCAACAGGATGCCTGTACCTGTGCACGGTCTTTATCCTCCTGGACCGTCTTCATCGGCTCCGTCTGATCAAACAGCACCTTCGGCTCCGAAGAAAGCGGAAATGGCGGAGAATGATGAGTTCATAATGTTCGATGAAGGAAGTGGTGAGTTGTATAGTGTGTCCCAGTAAAATGGTCAAATTGAAATGTTTACGGAAAAATATACAATAATCAGGGTGGGTGAGTGTTGTGTCCATGATAGGAAAGTTAGTATTGACGTATTATAAAACGTTTTTATGGTAAAAAATGTGGTTTTACAAATACCAATCAGCGTTTTTTTCAATAGGCCCCAGCATACTCATTCTATGTAATATCTCTTTAAATAATTTCTACTTCAGTTACTTCAAGATCCTATCCAAAAAGTACTATTTTGATAAAAAGTAGTAGCGAGATCATCAAGGTAATATTCTTTTTTACATAATGAAGTATTGCATTTGCTATTTTCTAGGTTCGCCAGAACCACCACCACCAAGTTACAACGATATTATTGGAAAGAAAAAATGACTCTTCCGAGCTGAACAAATTGCATTGTGAAAATAAAGAATTGATATATCATTATTTTGTTTTCACTAATTAACGAACAATTATACCTGTATAAGTGAGGAAATATTCTTGAAAAAGTTGACTTACATGCAATGTCATTCATGTTGACAGGCTGATCGCCGCTCTCTATAAGATTGTCAATGTAATTCTGCATGTTATTCACACATTCTTGTATAATCGGGAACATGCCTTTGAGTTTAGTTGCTGTGAAAATTGTCGAAGTTTGTTTTCTAGATTTTTTCCACTTTTCGCCTTCGATTGCTGAAACATAATTTGTCCTTCAACTCTGATTGTCATACTATGAAGACTGAAATTACGTAATCAATAATTTCGTAATCGTTGAATACTCACCAAAGAGATGACATCCGATGGGATCAACTGCTTCATTGTAGAAAAAGCCACGACCTACAAAGTGCTCGAAATCTTTGATGAGAATGTTTTTGACCAAATCTAGATCAAGTACGAAATACGTCGGAGCTGCTAGTTGCCAAATTCCGCAATGCTTATATCCTAGAAAAACAGTCACCATTATCATAAGTGCGAAAAAAAAGGGTATTTCATGTGAACGAAAGCTATCAGGCGTTTTCTACAGATATACTGTTTGATATTTCAAAGTTGTGAAACATGCAACCCCCATTACCTCTTTTCGGAATGAAATACTTTTAAATACTACAGTTTGAGTCACGAAATGTGTTTCATTTCTAATTAGTTATTTTGGATATAACGTCTTCTTTCACTCGAGGCCACAGTATACAGAATTTAGACTCAGATATGAAAATTATAGATATCTATAGTTACACTCTGATAACAAATATATAAGTTGTTATATTGTAAGAAAATAAAAAAATGGGCAATTGAAAAGGTTCATTCATTATATTTACGATTGCTTTTTATAACAATAATTGATATGATATATTTTAATAAACAACAGGTGTATGTACAGGTGAATAGATATTGATAAATTTGGTAGTCGATATATCAAATCTAAAATTGTGATATGTCAGATATTTTCATAATCCCAGCTTAACTGACGTACTCTGCGACCTTGTTATTAATCCAAAAATTATAATACTACAGTATTTTTCCTTTGAATAAACATAAAAATTTATATGGAACGTGAGATGAAATTGGACATTTTGGTAAGGACTGAAAAGCATACTTTTTTCAATCGGCGTAACGAAGGGGATTTATTAGGGACGTAACCCCCCATTGCTTAGAAGAAATAAAAAAAATTGCAAGTAACAATTTGAAAAAATTAAAATTTTTATAAATGTGATGGGGGGTGAGGGTTGACCCCACCCCTTATTAGACAACTCTAGTTACGCCAATGCTTTTTTAGTACAATGGTTTTAGTCTTCTCCTATTTTATGTGAAAAACAAAATATAATTGAGAATTTGTAGTGACAGAAGTCTTGAAAACTCAAAAAATTACACCTCTCTAGGACATACCTCTTTTCTTGAAATCATTGTACATTATTTTCAGTTCTTCTATTCGGGATATTTTTCTGGTCACCATGTTCAGGAGATTTCCAAACGGAATAGACGGTTCTAAGTACGGGATGTTTCGTTTCTTCCAGTATAAGAAACTCCATTTATAGTAGGCGATGAGTATCACACAGAAAGTTATTATTGCCACCCATATGTGGTTGATGAATGATAGGATGATCATTTCTGTAATGAAAAAGCATTAATTTAAGTTTTTTACGTTTGAAACGTATGCTTGATTTTTTGGGTGAGATTTCTTCATTTATGTAGGGGAGTCTGTTGATATAAAATAGCAATAGTGGGACGCAAAACTTGGAACTGAATAAGAGAAAATTCGAGTTTTATACCAGCAAAAAATAGTCCATTTGATACCATATTAAGTTTTGTTATCTGAAATTTATAATATCAATGATCTAAATTCGATTATGGCGTAATAATAGTTTTAATGCTCTTGATTCGATTTTGATAACACGAAATTGCATGGGAGAATCTTAGACAAGTTCAGTCTAGCCTCCTACAAAATACACAAATAAAAACACAACATCTAATTCGAATATTGTAGGCATCTTTCGATCTTGTAAAGTCAAACAAAGTAAAAGAACATCACGAGACTTTTTATTTTGCTTCATTTTTTGTTATTTCGAACTAATGAGAATTTTGATAACATATCTGCATTTGATACATACAAAAACTGCATTTGATTAATGAAAATGTTCAAGACTTGAAATGTGAAGAGAATTCAGGAATTTAAACGAACATTTTATTCGTCATCGTGTGTTTGAATGTGCACTTATTTTCAATTCTTTGAATCCCAATATAATCACTTCGAATATTAGACACCCTGTATAGGATCCACAGGTAGGAGTAGAATGTACTATACTTCATACATAAATCAAAGTATTATGAGTGGACGTCTTACTTTTCTGATACTCAAGCTATATTGTACTATTTAACTTAGTAGTACCTATATATTTACTCGAAAGAGCTACAAGCAATTCTCAATGCTCACAAACTTTCTCAATTGTTAGATAGTTGCGGAACAGGATGGGCGAAGTAACAAACAATTAAACTTAGTATGTGAATATAGCTTCCAGACATTTTCTTCTCAATTAACCCAACAACTTGGTTTACCCCGTATATTGGGAAACTTTATTGCGCATAGAATGTTTTATAAATAGCTTAAAAATCATTGACCTACATTAATCAAACGGATGAAATGTATGAACAAATATATCAATTAGAACATGATTCAACTCACCTTACGTAAAATCATCAACACCTGTGAAAACTGACTGAAGTGTTTTCATCAACTTTTTATAGAATCCTTATCATAATTATCTGTGATTGACAATATCTTTCGGAAAAATTAGGTGCACAGATTGATATTCAATACAAACTATCCCAAAAACACAATGCGTTCATTCAGGTTATCCATGTTTGAAAAAAATCAACAAAACAGTCAAAAAATCAAGATGAATATGATATAATAATCGCATAAGGTCTATTTTTTCACGAAAATATAGTGCGATCCTAAATTATAAAATGAATATCATATGACGTATTCAAATCAAATTTTAGTTACATATTTTATCTCTTTTTTACCCTTAGATAAAAATTTACGTGTTTACTGTTCCAATTATTGCTAAATCTGGAAGTGTATCTGTAAATTTTTGTAAGAATTTTACATTACAGAATTCAAACTTGGCATATGCTAATATTCGAAGTGTTCAGACTGATCACTTCAAGATAAAACTATATTGAATCTTCATTGTAGTCGAAAATAAATGATGATTTTACTCCTCTGGAATTGTCAGTTTCTGAGGAAAAAAAATAATGAAGATGAATAATTTTTTCCTAAATGGACTTCAGGAAAGAATAAAATAACCAGTTTTCTTTATTATCTAATAAAAAATAAAATTGAAAAATGTTTATTCAACTTCTTGAGCAGAATTATACAGATTCATTCCAACTTCTTCTTCTCTCCTTCACCACCAAAAAACGTCTTCTTCAACCATGTAACTAGTTTCCATAACGAGTAAAGAGGAATGAAAACTATCACGACAGTTACGGCGATTACGTCCAAAAAAAAATATTGATACAACGGCAGATCTCCCAAAACACTTCTAAAGTGTTTCGCTCCTTTGTTTCTGATAACATATTCTGTCCACCAAACCACAGCGTCTACCCCGTTCATAGGCTGGTCCAAAGCCAAAGTGGCCAGTCTCCTCACGTTTTCCTTGAACCTGAAAAAATTCATTTCAATATTCAAAATAGAGCATCAGGTTGAAAATGTGACTTACGATGGATTCGTTATAACTTCGTCAATTGCAGAACGAAAAACGGTTTTAGACAAAGTTGGTTTATGTTGTACCGACATTCCAATACCCTTTGCTACTATTCTTTTTGCATTACGTTGTTGATCTCCGAAGAAAGGAAGAACCACCATTGGAACATGACTGAATACGGCTTCCTCCATCGATTGTAATCCACCCTGAGTGATGAATAATTTGATATTGGGGTGCCCTGTATAAAAAAAAACAAAAAAATAATCGTCTAGCAAAAAAAACATTCAAGTATGACTCACTCAAAATATCTTGTTGGGGAGCCCACTTTATGAATTTGACGTTATTCGTATTCTCTGATGTGTATTCTACATCAGTTTTCCACAATATCTTGTATGGTAAATCGTTAATAGTGTCAATAATCACGGAAATTTTCTCTGGTTTGAGATCGTTGTTGCTCACGTGTGTACCAAAACTTATATAAATTGCTCCTTCGGTGGCGTTATCTAAGTAGGTCTTGAGATCCTGAAACACCAAACTAGCTATACCAAAAAATTTCAGTGGATTCACTTAGATCAAATCTTGGTGACTTACTGCTGGTAAAGGTTTTTCTTTTTGCAAATGAACGCCTCCACCATAATAAATCGTGTTGTGCCCATGAGGTCTGACTGGTTCCAATACAGGATTGACATTCAAAAACAGCATATCCACATCTGACAACATCTCGGTTATAGATGGAATAGAATCGCCAAAATGCTTCTTGACAGTTTTATCTTTCGCTGGAAAAACCTCTGTGAACCTATAGTGATTCACGTACAGCATAAAAATACTGCTCATGAAGCGTTCGTAGAAACTGAGTTCCCCGTAAAAAGGTAGAATGTATTCGGGATAGGCCACCGGGTGAATTGGGTTCCCGATAATAGCGTGCACCGTACTCTGAGTCTCCATCGACCCAATTACGATTTTTGGGCATTTATAAAGCGTCGATAAGGCGAGATACTCTGGTCCAAAGCCTTCCACCAACACCACATCAAAGGGCTTGGAACCGTTGATGAGGTTCCTTACTAGAGGCTCCCCCAATTGGCTGTCAATCGCCATGTTCAGAGAGTCCTGGAATTTTCTGAGGATGTTCAAAGGTGTCAGGTTCTCGATGTTTTTGTGCATGTCTCTGGTGTACTCATAGGAAGAATGCACGTCTATTTCCTGGAGGTTCGTTAGGTTCGCATCGCCTACTGGATCTGTAGTAATCACTACGACGTCATGACCTCTTAGTGCTAGCGCCTTCCATATCGGATAAAAAGCTATCTGATGGCTGTAAGATGGAGTCGGAACGATTCCCAAAATCCTGGATGGGCTTGTGATTGGGACCAAAATGGCAAACGCTAGGAAGAAGACGAACAACATGGTGACCCTCGAACACCTGGATTCAAACAACTGAAGGTGAATTGATGAGTGTTAATGACAGTTGCACATTCGATGACGAAACTTCAGATTAGAAACGAATTTTGTATTGTATTCAAATGGGTAAGGCTCAGATAGAGATAATGTTTTTGTCGATGAAATACTTATATTTTTTTATTGTAACATAAGATAACCACGTGCATTTCACGTTCAGTTACCTTTTCTTTATCAAATTAGTATCACCATGGATAATAAACAATGGGATAATACATATGGTTCTAAAAGAAGTATATTGATGCGTCAAGTTTTTATATAAACTATAAATTACCACTTACTCAACATTTATAAGTTCCAATTTTCATCGGAACGAATAAATTTTCTACATGAAGATGATTGGCCAGTTATGCCAATGTGGTGAATTTTAATGAAATTGCAAAGGATCTTTTGCAAAACTGAGCTTTTTCTTTAAAATACATTGTTTGGGGTTCAGGAATATGTGGTAAGATTAAGAGATACTCTAAATATTTTGGGTCATTTATTAATGAAATCAAAAATCACAGGTGTAACATTATGAATTGTTAACAGAAAAGCATGAATATGTAGAAAGATATAATTGTTTCATCAAATAATTTGATCAAAATTCTAGAAGCTGGATGATTATTTAACTTGTCAAGCCAAGTGACCAAAAAATTTAGTGAATAATGAAATTATTGTCCAGGTCCTGAAAGAGACTTATCCATGAACTTCTTCTTGGCAAAACAGAGCCACCATTTGCTTGGTTTTCCATCTTCCCCAAAAACTTTATCGCAAACTCGTAGACCTACTTCTTGTCTCACCTGTGTTAGATATGATCTCAAAAGCTCCACATCTTTCTGATTACTGGGTTTACTGTGAACAAAGTGTGTAAAGTCAAAAATATTGGGCTACCATTTTTGAATACCTGTATACAGAATTGAGAGGAAATCCTGGATCTCCAGGAATATCAAATCTAGATAAAGCTAAGGTTGTCATTTCATTATTTGCTTGATTTTTGCTACTACATCTCTGCAATTTCTTCAAACACTCTGTTATGTATAAGGTAATATAGATCAGGAGTCTATCAGCTTCAGACTGTAATATAAGATGGAAAGTAGAATTTGAATCTTTGAATTTTCATGATGTTCACCTTGATTTCATAAGTTCTGAAAAAAACATTGGCTTTGAAGTAGTAAAGTGTTTCATCAATAATATCTTGATCTGCATTCAGATGCTGTGGAGCTGGGCCTCTGAACTGAGTTCTGATCGGTAAAATTGCTGTATTGCCAATACTTTTATTTGGTTCCACAAAACTCGAATGATAAGCCTGAAAAAATCTGAACTGCAATAGGCACACCCTTTTCAGTTTAATTCAACTTACAGGCATATTTCATTCAGCAGGACAACTTTTTGATTCAAATGAAGAGGAATGGTGTATCGTAGTCTCTCAAAGCTTTTTCAAGCTTTTTGAAGAGCTTAGTCTTCACAAAAAGTGATTTTAAATCACAAATATAAATCTCAACCGATATATGAGGTTATGTTATATGTCGATGTTGTCATAATGTCAAAACTTTGCTCTTGTTGCCTCCTGCCATATTAAACCTAGTTTTCATATGTATTATTGGTTGCAGAGATACGAGCTTACTAATTCGAGTAACTGTATTATTATAAAACATTCAAATATTTTCTGTAGTTACAATTATTGCAATTATTATTGTGACCAAAAAAAATTTTATGTAAAATTTTTGTATACATGATGATAAATTGAAAGAGTGAATATTCATTCTTTATGCGAACTGAAAGTAGGTCAAGTTTTTCAAAATAATTCATTTATATTTGATAATAAATCAGCTTGTTATATTTCTATTAATGAAAAATTGCTGACCCACAAAAAATGCTGATTCAAACATATCTATGTGAGTTCAGGGAAATTAATTTTCACTAATTGCATAGTTCTCGAAGCAATATGTATTCAAGATTAATTGTTGTTCTAGTATATTTTCAACTAATAAGCGTTATATTTGCGAGTGTCCCCAAGTTACGTAAGTTCAGTTAATTTCGAACCAATTTGTTTAATTCTCAACTAGGATTTTTGCAGCATCTTTCTTAAAGTTATGTCATCGGTCAGATCCACACATCGAGAAATGTTTGAAAGGTTCGGTGGAGGAATTGAAACCACTTTTAGCTAAAGGTATAAAAGAACTCAGTATACCTAGCTGTGAGCCACTTTTCATCCCGGAAGTCAATATTGATCAGGGATCTGGACCAGTTGCTTTAAAATCAGCTTATAAAGACATAAAAGTGTATGGGCCATCCAAATTCGTTATAAAACAAATCAAGTAAGCTCAGAAAATAATTGTTTCATTGTGACAGGTCATCATAATGAATTCAACAATTTTTCAGATTGGATTTCGAGAAGCGAAAAATGAGACTGAAAATATGGTTGCCCCATTTGGAAGTAATTTGTAAATACGTGATGGATGGAAAGATACTAATGATGCCAATAACAGGCAGTGGTGTAAGCAAATCAAACTACAGTGAGTTATTCGTCACTCTTTCGAGAAATTTCGCGCTCACAACTGTTCATCTTGTAGCTAACATTGATGCCACAATTACGATATTAGCAGAGGAAATCAAGAAAAACAACCAAGCCTATTTCAATGTGACCGATTTCTATGTTCAATTTGATATTGGCGAAGCGAATATACATTTCGATAACCTTTTCAATGGAGACGAGGAGTTAGGTAAATATTGAAGCAACGAAATTTCGAAACAATAATACGAAAGTGTCTCACTAATTGTTTTTTCATCAGGTGAGGCGATGAACTTATTTTTGAATGATAATTGGAAACAAGTTGCCAGTGAAATCAAACCTGTGCTTGAAGATAGCATTGCAGTGATCTTCAAAAGATTTTCTAATAGAATTTTTCATAAATATCCTATAGATACTTTGTTGCCGGAATAATTTAATTGCGAATAATCATTTTATAATTTTCATAAATAAAATTGTTCATATCGATATTTCTGTATCATTTCTCATATAATAATGAACCAAATTGAAATAAGACTCAGATAAATTAATTCTTTATTCGAAATAAATCTACGATAGACAATTACATTGTGCAAACTTCCATAAAATCCAGTGCCCTTTTATTCTCAAACATATAAAATTTCAACATGTACTATGAACAGCAATAGGGGTTGATATTTTGGTGGAATAATCAAATTTCCAAATAAAATAACAAATGAAGTTTACTACCTCATTACAGTCCAATATTGAACACTTTTCGTCAATATATTATCAATTCAGAAGGTAATTCTATAAAAAATAGAAAAAACTTTCTCAGTTCCTGCTTCAATCAGCTGAATAATAATTGAATAAATCTATGTTTCTGATCGAGTAGGTACAATAACTATACTAACGAATAACATTTTTTGCTTCTATATACATTATTAGTAATTTCACCAATCATTTTATCATATTATATACGAATATAGAAAATACAACATGCAATATGGAACATTTAAGGCAATTTGATGGGAAGTATATAGGTTAGTTGGCAATGAATACATATACCTATATTACTTATACATGATGTTCCTTCACACATACATGCTAATATTTGAAGGGGTGATTCTTTGACACATTTTGAGAAAAATGCTTCCTATAAACGTATGTCCTAAAAATCTCAACTTTGCAGATACAGATTGATAGACGGATAGATTAAACGGTTGGTACTGCGATATGAAGCAATTTTAATTTAATTATTTCAATCAAGAACAGAGCATCTGACAAGAGGAATTTATTTTTTATATTCTCATTCATTTTGGAACAAATCTGATCTCTTAATTTGCTTTCAGTCGATGCACAAATATTTTCACGCTGCATCAGATTTTTGAGGAATAGACCCTGAAGTAAAACGATTTTTATTTTTTTAAGCGAAAACCATGCGTCGGACAAAGAAGATCCATCTGATTAATTTTGCTCAATAGTGAATGAGGATCTCAAAAGTAATTTTTATTTCGGAAGTAAGCAATGGAATAGTATTTTTTTCTCCAAAAATATTCAATGCAAAACCCGTACGGACGCCACTGGTAAAGAAAATAAAAAATTTCGTACATCACAAAATGCACCTTCATGCATAGAAACATGTACCAAATTTCTTAAAGATGTCTAAAATATTATCTCAGATATTATTAAAAAACTGTTTTTTTTTTCAAAATTCTATCACCCTGTATCTCCAAAGTTAAGACTTTCAGGACATAAACGTACGTTTATAGGAAGTTTTTTTCAAAATAGGAATCACCCCTTCAAATATTAGCATGTCTTCAAGGAATACCCTGTATATCCGTAAACAGTATGTCTCAAATACATTTCATTCTGAATATAGCCCATTTATTAACATTTATATCATCCCTGGCAATCTCGAATTCGGGATGCTTTCAATCAAATATGGATTTACCATTTATAGAACATGAGCCAATCTGTAATTCTTAGCTCTTAGCCTTATTCTTGATATGGAAATTATCCTTTTTGGTGGATAAGATTGGACCATTTTTCAATAATAATTTTTTAATATTAGAACGGTCTAAATATATCTCCGAGAATGAATATTTCAGGAGACTGTAATTTTCCTCAAACTTAACAAGCATAATGCAACAAAAAATCATCCTTAAATTAAAAAGTAGATATATATTACGAGCATATCTTGATACCTGTCAATTGGGACAAATAAAAAGAAAGGTCAGCAAAATAAAAATATTTATTAGATAATAATATAAGAGTTTCAAAAATAAAAACATATTTTTGTCTATTCAACAACTGACTAACATTTATGTAAGTCGAAACACATACTCGCTTTTCATTAAAAATATTGAGGGAAATTCGTTCATTATTTCTTCCACAAAATATCGGAATGAAATTAAATAATGGAACTAACAAATGGGAATCTCAAAAAACTTCCTACTGAGCCAGATGACGAAAGGCTCAGAAATGATAAAGAACTATAAGAAAGCCCATATTTTTAAACACCAAAATTTTTATTCCGAATACGTAAAGGTAAATTATCAAATTTCCCCATTCAATTTTTTTTTCATGTCTGTCATGAAATCAAAAACGATAGCACCAATTTAATCAATTCAACCAATTTAAAGTACCAGCAAATCATTTCCTGGTCGAAATATTTCTCTATAAACTGTGATGTAAGATTTGTGCAATTCTGACGAACCCGAGAATAGAATGAGAAAGTGAGATTAGACGTCAAATTACTGAATAATGACCCAACTTTCCCAAAAATACACATGCTTAGCACCTTTTCAGCAAAATCACCTCCGATTCGTTGTCAACTGTCATCGACTATAACCCAACCTTCATCCAGTAGCGCCACCTAGCGACTTCTGTCTACCGTCACCGTCTTTCTTCTTCCTTTTTCGCCGGCAATTTTGTTTGTTCATTTACTTCTTCTACGCGTTCCAGGCTCGAATCGAGGCTAGTTGGTTTTTCGTTTTGCCAATGGTAGCGACTGGGGGCTGAGTTGGAACGGCCGGACCTGCCGATGTGCTGCCTCTGGTTGGTGGCGGCGGTCGAGTGAGAGGCGGGAGGTACCACGGTCGTATCTCTGCGGTGGAGAAACGGATTCTGGAAAGTTTCAGTTCATCGAATTTCAGTATTTGGACGTTGAAAGTACCCCTCAGATAGTTTCAATAATTCAAGAGTTTATTATACGTATGAAAATATTTCATAATAAAATTGAGATTGAGAACAATATGAAGGGTGTTTCTTTAATATGGTAAAAAATGAAACTGAGAGTACAGAGGACCAAAATACAGTTTTTATGATATCGGTTTGAAAGTTGGTGCATTGGGGGTTCTTAGGACGACAAACAAGAATATTTTTTCATTACAAACAGTATTAAAAATTCGGCACACACCTGGTATTTTTGAGCGTGTTCGGCATTCAATGCGAATCGAAGCATGTATTGACGTCGAAGGTGGGCATTTTCAACAATTTTTATAACTTCGTCAAATCAGAAATTAATCATTGTTGAAGCAGAAAACTGACTATTTGCTTGTCTGACAGCAACCTATTTGTTTTTTCTCAATAAAATAATTTGAATTTATTGAAGTTTTTCGACTTTCTCCAAGAATTCTTTTTTGTTCAAAAGATAACGTAGTTTCATAAATGTTGGATCGAAAATGTTGATTTTTGACGGACAAGAAAGTTGTGCGTATTTTTAAATAATCGTAAGCGGTAAGTAGCGCCCTCTAAGGACTACGTTAATACTGATAAAATATTCTTGTTTGCCGTCCTAAAAACCCCCAATGTACCAATTTTTGAACCGAAGCTATTAAGAAATTTGTAAATAAAATTATAACTTTGAACACACTGTGTCTTTTTAACCATCAACATTTGTATAAGCGTTGTTGCGCTCAATCGTCATATTTTGGTCATCTCTACTCTCAGTTTAATTATCTTACCATATCAATGAAACACCTTGTATATTTATTTAGTTGAACATGGTTGAAGCTAAGAGTGGAAGAGAATATATGAGGGTAGATACAATAGGGTACAATAATATATCGTTTTTGCATTTTTCAATAATATAAAAGTTTTTTAAAAAACTTTGTCTAGGTACTATTTCTTATTTTTACTGACCTGGAATGAATGTTTTTTGAGCATATGTTTAATGAGTATCAAAGTGTCCAACTTCGGAATAGAAGTTATCACTTTGGCGACATCTTCTTCCGTAACTTCCACTAGATGGCAGTTTTCTTCTTCACTCGGAAGTGGAAAACTACCATGTTTGGTCACCCATCGATTTTCCTAGTGAAGAAAGTACAGAAAATGGATATATAGAACTATTATAGGTATAGGAAATGTATTGCCGAATAATACTTTTAACACTGTTCTGGAGCTCGATTCTACAGGGTGTCAAGGAAAAAAGTACCATGCATAGTGCCACGCGATAGAGGGCCACAAAATATGAAAAAAGGTCCTATAAATATATGACCGAAACTGCTTCCTTTAATAAATACAACGATGGTTGTTATTATAAGTGGCGCTTCTGGACAATTTGCGTGCATCATGACTTTTAGATGCGTTTTTATCGGAAACCGTTGGTCCTAGATACTTCAACAAAGTATACCTTTTTGAGGAATCCTGTATATGGCGCCCTCTATTATTAATCTAAAAACTAATAGGATATTTGGATTCTGCATCAAACAAAACACCCGCATATTACATTTTGTTCAATTCTTACCTCTTTGTCCAAAGTTATTAAAAAAAAAACAAATAATAAAATGAACTTTAACACCCTGTATTTCTTAAAGGAAGCAGTTTCGGATATATATTCATAGGACCTTTTTTTTCCATATTTTATGGCCCTCTATCGAGTGGCACTATGCATGGTACTTTTTTCCTTGACACCCTGTATATTATTGTTTATAGTGAGGGAAATTTACAGTAGTTGAAATACAAATAATACTAAATTACGTGTCTACGAATCAATACGAAAGAGAACAAGGGAAACTTTAAAACATATAGACCTGTCATCATTTTGTAGTGTGGTAACAACCATAAGTGCCTGAATGGTCCCAACTAATAAGAATTTCAAAGATAAACTATAGATTTGTTTATTTCGCACAAATGGTATTGAAAGATAAGATGCTGACTCACTCACTTTTAGTTCCTGAAGAGTGATCCTTTGATTGGGATCCTTGACCAACATCTGCTTTATCAGCTCCTTGAGATCGTTGCTGATTCGAGGAAGCTCCGGGAACTCCACTGCTTGGTTTTTGATTTTGGAGTAGAGGCCGATGATGTTGTGATCATGGAATGGCAGTCGACCGTAGACAAAGGCGTAGAGAGTTACACCCATAGACCAAATATCAGTACTCTAAAATAAACGAAAAAATATTATTCTTGTGAATAAAGTGCATTCATTCGTTTGTATCATTTTATTTTTCGCAACAACCAAAAGATATAGGCATGACTTTATAGTGATTATTTTCATTTTCATTCATTTATTGTTTTTTAGTTTTTGTTATGATAACGCATAAATATACTCCATTGATTTCCAGAAATAAAGCTGTTGTAGACCTATATTCATGTGATGAATTTCTTCCAATCATTCACTGATTGTTTTTTTTCCTTTTGGGAACAGCTTTCAATATAATCAAAACTAATCATGCTTTGGTACATTTTGCTTCTTTGATCTTGCGACGATTTCGGCGAATTGACTGCCAATTCTGGCTGATATTTCAGACACAAACGATTTCTCATTCAACATTCCATTACGAAAATAATCAATAAATCACTCACTTTTCCGCTGAAACCGCTTTGTCGCCTTTGATCGTCGAGCGCTTCGGGGGGCATGAAGGCAGGCGTCCCGGCGGTGTTGGATAGGAAGGCGTCGCTGCCGTCGAATTCGTTGCAAACTCCCAAATCGGCGATCTGGACTCTTCCAGACTCGCTTAGCAGCAAGTTGGCCGGTTTGATATCTCGGTGGATGATCCGTTGGTAGTGAACTGGAATTGAACATGAAGGGCATATCCAAATTTGGACATTCAGAAAATATCCAGAATGGGGGAGAGCACTAATTTTTCAAAACAAAATAATCGTGTTCTATATGTCCAAAAACTACCATTCATAATTTTTGTTCAATTTTTTTTTGCTCGATATCATGAATGAAATAATAAAATAAATGAAATTGATTTCAAACACACAATTTCATGCGTCATTTTCGAAGGTTGCTCTCATTGGTGAAACGCAGTGTGACGTGCTTAACCCTACACGCCCATCGGCCTCGAGCTGTCCAATCATAGATAATTGTTCCATGGTAAATTTTGCTGTATTTCCGTACCAAAATACCACAACTTATTCTCGGACTAAAAAATGTACGAGAATACAATATAAATGATATTTTTTCCACAAATTATCATGAAATGATATAGTTATCATTTATCGATACGTTTTTGGGAGAATATATCAAAGAAATAAATAGTCATCCACAAGTAAACTTGACAACATTACAGTGGTATAAGCAAAAGATATATAAAGGAAACAAACAGAGATAGACTTAGGGTTTAGCACCATGGCGTTTTAAAATTTTGAATGAAAATGCTGATTTCGAAACGCTGTGGAATCTATTTGCTTTGATTGTGATCCTTTATACTGAATATCATTATTTATCGATTTCATCACTTAGTGGCCTTTCCCATTGGACGCACGTAAAATATATCGTATAATATTATAACGTCAGAACTGCTAACACTATATACATTGTCTTCTGAGGATATTTCATTGAGTTTCATCCAAGAAAAAAATTTTTCGTGAGACTATTCATTGTCCTATTTTTTTTGGTTCTCTGAGCACATGAAGAAATATAATGAATAACAATGGCCAACGTTTTGAAACATTATTATGGCACTGATCAGAAGACAGAATCATGGAGAAATAAACAAGACGAAACAACAAACTTTATTTTCGTTCCAGAATTGGATATTTAGAGGATATCCAAAACTGGACATACAGGATGATTCATTGGGAAATGGGCATACTGTAAGGGTAGGTAGAGGTCGCCTAGTTGGTTCTGAAAAACCCCTATATGATGGATCTAGCGCCCTGTATAAGCGAGATACAGAGTGTTTTATGTATTTCTCCTATTTCTTCAATGGCTCATAACTTACGATCCGCATTGTATATTTTATTCACAACAGAAACTCATTATCCTGTATGCTACCGAATTCCGAATGAATGAAACTGATAATCCAGGTACGGACTTGAAAATTGAAGGAACTTCATCAGTTCAATACATCACCTGTATGACGAAATTCCAAAAATTCGTTTGCAGATATGAAAAGAGCAGAAAAAAATATTTCTAAACAAATGAGTTTGGTACTTCCGCATGCCATTTTTGTACCTGTTAATTTGAGTCGAAATTAACTATTTCGATGGAAAGGTGGTACGAAATTCAAAAAAAATATCTTTTTCGTCTCTGAATGCTCTTCTTTCACTTTCAATCAATCAAAATACCAACCATTTCATGATATCCTGAATTTTGGATCACAACCTTCATGTAAAATAAGTCGACAGGTCCTTATTTACGACAAAGTGATATTTTAATAATCAGTTACAAACACCCCGTATGTGTGTTGAAGATTGCAATTTTTCATCATGCTACACTATACGAAATTTGCGAAACAGTAAATACTCACGATACTCGATTCCAACCACCACATCTCTGAAGTACGTCCAAGCCTTCTCCTCATCCAGTGGCGTATCCGTAGGTACCTCCAGCACTTGTCCCCCCTCCAAGAGCTCGAACACCAGGTAGAGATGGTCTTCGGCTGGGTCGTCCAAGACCTCCACCAGTTTCACCACATTGGGGTGGTCCAGCTTCTTGAGAACGGCTATCTCGCGGTAAACCTTTTGCAAGGGATGGCTTATATTGGTGTTGGGGCGGGTGTCTTTGCGGGGGGGCGGTAGGCGGCCGAACATGCCAGCTTTTTTGAGAAGTTTCTTCTTCGACAGGATTTTCATGGCCTGAGGAATATTTTTATATACAGGATGTCTCGAAACTAGGGTACAAAATCAGTAAGCACAATTTCGAAAAGTTGAAAATAGTATATTACATAACAAGAGTTGTAAGAAGCATATTACGCACGATTAGAAGTACGTAATTGTCTTACAACTCGAGTTGCGTACTATACTCTTTCTACGACCGCATTCATTCCCATCAAAAATTAGGATTCCATTAAGTGAAAATATGTTTTTCTACTCCCCCCTACAGATTATTATGCGCCAAATATCATCGATATTTTGTATGACTCGCCCTGATTTTCTTTTTACATTTTTTATATTAGCTCAAATTGTACGTAACTTTCCTTTGGACTGACAGCGAGTGACGTCATCTATTGAACGAATTGAAAAGTTTTCCATTTCAAGGTGTCTTCCAATGACTTGTCGCTTATTTGAGACTCGCCTAATCGTACCGCACAAATTGGATCTTATCAGTGACGTTTCAACTTCATCCCACACTTTTTTACAATAAGATTTTTCTTTGTCAATTGAATTCTATATTGATAATTATTATCACCTTTTCGGTTAATCATTGAAGCATGTTTGTTAGTTTTTGGAACCATTATTATTAGAATTGATGTCTTATACCTACACATTTTCTCAAATATTTCGTTTGTTTACAGTTCCGAAAATAAAATGTACTTTTTCAGGAGTACAGTTGTTAACCTCATGGACGAACGTATCAAACTTGACCATCCACTGATTTTTAAGCCAATAAACTTCCCAATGTAACGATAAGTATGTACAGAACGTTTATCTGATGAAAATAATTACATATGGATTTATAAAACAGTTCACATTGTATTCGAGATGAAGACAGGGTATCTATTGATCGTTCGGACAAGTAGAAATTATCCATTATAGTGAGCACTGAAGAAGCTAAATTCGCCTAATTTGCACTGACTGATTTAATAGGGCGAGGATAATGCAGCGTGAACCAATAAATCAGGCAAAATGAAGGGCATCCCAGATCTCATTGCACACCGATGCCTCGTAAATTTCCACATGAGATTGGGTTCTGGCGTTACTCGTTACATTATCCGAAACGTCCTGTGCGACAGTTTTTTATTACACCAAAGGCCATTTATGTCACTGTGATCTATAATAAAATCTTGACGAACACGATTGCTACATTGGATTCTATCGGTAACGGTATTCTCTGTCATTTCTTTGACAGATGTCGACTGTCAAAAGAATAGTAATTATTTTTTAGGATAATGGCTTTTGCTACAGTTGTTCAGCATCGTTATTGCGAAGCAGAGAAATTACGAATGGATGGAGATGCAGCATCAACATTAATTAATTTCAAATCTACCTCATTATTCGAGGACTACGCACGAAAGCAGAAATAAATAATTAACTTTATTAGGATTTCTCTCGATAAAGTATCGAGTTTTATGCAGTTTGGATATAATTTTATTGTGAATTTCACGTCGCTTCAGAAATAACTCGTACAAGACCTGTTTCCATTTGCATAATTTAAACATTCGGAAAACTGTTGAATTCCCATTCGAGATTATGAAGCAGAAATTCAGATACAATATTTTATCGATTCCCTGTTCAACTTTTGCTACAAATATTCGTTGTATATACAGGGTGCTAAATGAGATACAAAAAACTTACGTAATGAGTATCATCTTCTTCGTTGTAAGCTAATTTAACTATTCCGTATGAGCCCTACAAAACAACGCATCAATAATCATACAATGAGGATAATTACAGCAAATTACCTGCCCAATGCTGTCCATTAATTTGTATTGATTCAACTGAAGATACGTGCCAGATTTTTCTATGCTCACTCTTCTGGATTCCCTTAAGGGTTGCCTTTTTCGGTTACTTCGCGGACTGTTAGAAGGACTATTTGAAGGCGAAAACTGATAATTTGAAAAACTTGGTCGACTCTCTGTAGCAACTGGAAGAAAGTTGGTGAAAAACTACGAATCTAGGAAAATAATGAATAGGCTACCTGAAGATTTTGATTGGATCGCTGTTTTCCCTTGGTTCGAAGCATTCTCAGAATGATTTCTTGAGGAAGGCACTGAATTTTCTATCACAGGATTCTTTTGGTTCGGATCGGTTCGGCTGATATCGACGTCGTGAGCGGCCTTCGAGATCATTCGAGTAACGTCGACGTTCTCTTGGGCCGCGTTCGGCACTGATCGGGCGGCCTCGTGGAGAGATCGGGTAAACTCATTTTGTGCTCGGATCACGTCGAGAGGCGAGTGGACTTTCTTGAAGACTGTTTGGAAGCTAGAGGGTTTCGATTGTTCTTGGACCTGGGGTTTCGGGTCTACATCTACAGCGACGAGTCTGGAATATTGAAACTAAGTTGGAAAAAATGGGTGTGAAATTGACCTTTGGAATTCCAGAATCTTAAGATTTATGGAAGAGATCAGAAACCACTTGAATTTCCAAAGACATTTATTCCAAAAGGAAATATAACATGTATTGCAATAAATATTGTTGTTTAACTTATTCCAAACTTGTTTTTATAAATATATAGTGTGGAAAAAAGAATTTTTAATGGTATACTAATGGGTTTTTTTGGCACGAATCAACGCATTTCTGGGTTTTCTCCTGATATCATGGAAATAATAAATATATCCTTCATCGAAGGACACAGAAGAAAAAATACCACTACCACTCCTGAATTGTGAATGTATTTCGATCATCGTTTTCAAAGAACAGAAATAGCTCCTTTATCTAATTCACGGAAGGAAAAGAAAATGGATAACTTGGTAAGTGAAAACTCCATTAAGACACGGAACCAAGAAAACAGGACTAAATGATTTTCCTCCAGAGGTCTGGTTTTCATCGATTGTATTGCTGCAAAACGGAACTTGTGCGTCACAACAATCATTCGTCAATAAATCGGCATTACATCATTCAAAGATAATGTGAAACCATCAAAATTATATAATTGTTGGAATTATGTATATTAGCGATTTCAAAAATCTCAACGCTTCATGGTGGTGACATTGTGAACTGACAAACGAGTCATCGTATATTGAGAATTTGTTCGCCATTAATCATATTAATACTTATATGTTTTGCTCCCAAATTGTTGATCAAAACTTTCCGGTTTTCCATGACCTTATCGACGATACACACATACTAAATAATTAAAAAACGCAGAAACACAATTGAATGACAATGCAATCATATAAGTTTGTGAAACGTTCACTGTGGTTGAAATCGCTCAAAACTTAACAATCAATTAATAAAGTGGATAAAACATAACCTCACCTCACCTCAGCTATTTCAACTCCTATATACTCGTACATTTTGAAGGGAGCAGTACAAAACAGAACAGAACAAAAATGGAATCAATAATTATTAATTCTATTTAATTGACAGTTCATCCATAATATGTAATATTAAAATGATGAAGCCATTGTATATGCCGACAAAATCAAAACTAAAATTTATAATACTGTCCAATTTGTTTGGTTACTGCATACTTTATTAATCAAAATGATTATTGTGACGCAATCCCTAACCATATCCTCTGAAATTTCTATTTTAACAACAAAATGCGACTTAATTCCTGCGAACGAACGACAATTATCTGATTCTTCGAATTAAACTAGACACTACAAATGAGTCTAATTAGGTTTAATGAATGATAAATAAGTGTCTGGATCATCATCATACCACACACAACAACACAATAGCTGCTGATAGGATTTTCATTAATACGTTGATTAAGAATTGAAATGAAACTGAATTTGGATAGTCACAATTTGATCATACATCCTGTACAATTAAATTTGATTTGAGAAGAGTCTGTCAGGACACTTTATATTACGTTTATGAAGAATCGTAGGTTCATTTCAAGGAAGATAGTTGCGAAAAATTTCCAGAAAATATACTGATGCCCAGTCTATAGAATTGACTCAAAGATCAATTATCGTAATAATCATAATAATCTATTATGCAACAATTTTTCAGCAATATCAACATTTAAAAAAATTTAAGACTATCGGAACATAATTTTCTAAGGATTATTTGAAAGGTGCGAAGTATTTCCAACTTGATTGGTAAATGGAATAAAAAATTGTCTGGTATCGACAACTTAGTTTCAGCTCGAAGTTTGATTAAGTCGATCGATTTTCAGCCATCACTTTTGACATAGCTCTGGGCCAGAGTCACTCGTTTTCTTTATTTCATTCTATGCTATTAAGGGCCATTATTTTCAATTTAGAAGAGACAGAAAAGGCAATAAAGACGATTAGACTATTATAACGGAAATAAATTATCCAGTATTTCATTACATTTCCCGAGGATGTCGAGACTACAAAACAAAACCATAAACATTGTGAGATGGTAATTTTACAATAATAAAGCTATGATTATCATTGACTTTATCGGACGGTCGTTAATCTGCTTCCGGTGATTTTTTTCAGCTTGTTTTGCTGCAGGTATATTATAGATCTGGAAAATTTTTAAAAATTTTCTCATGAAAAAAAAAACATTTTCCTCGTTAGTATAATCATAACTTCACCTAAATAAGTATGTCAAGCCTTTCATTTGAATTGTTAAACAGTGATTCAATCTTGGAGGATAAATTCAATATTACATATTATTAACATAAATAACTTGGTTAATCAGAGGATTTGCTTAAAAATAGGAAAAATGGCAACTGTGCATATTTCGAAGTTGTCACAATTCTTTTAAATAATTGGACTATATCAGAGATTACCGAAGATTACTCAATATTACTCAATAATACTACCAAAAAATACCAAAAGAAGTTAACCAAATCATCCATAACAATCTATTCATTTAAGAAAAATCATCATCTCTTCTTTCTTCTTGAAACAGAAGATTGATTGATTTAGTTACTAATTCAAATAGTAATGAAAAATGTATAGCTAGATTTATAGAATATATAAGACACCAAAATCAAACAAAAGGTTCCCAAACTTGGCAAGAATAAACAATTGACTTGTAATTAGAGGATTGAATATAAATTCGCTTTGAATGAATTCAGCATTGTTTTGACGTGTTGCCAGTACTATTATTGTCCAAATGGCCAATTGGATATTCTTTTTTTTACTAATGGCATTGAAAGATAATGAAATCTGTCACACCTGTCGACTTTATAGAATCTTTTAATAATAGCGCTTTTTCACATTCTATATTTTCTCGAATTGTGATGATCCTATTTTCGAAATAATAATAATTTGGAAAAGTGTCATCTACTTGGTTCACTATATCCCAACATTTTCTTTTTATAAGCCAGAATTAAAGAAATATCTCCTACGCGGCTTGCAAGATTCATTACAATAGCAATTTCATTTTCGTTATTGTCGGCATGGTATATTTCTCCTTGTACCCGGAAATTCTCATTACTCGCTATACTATCATCATTAACGTTTATATGTATTCAGGAATAAATTGCTATTTATGAAAGTTCAGTATCGAAATATTCCTTCCTATATCCAACAAACTACAATGAACTACTCGGAACAAGATATTGCTAGCAAAGCAAAGTGAATATTCAATCGGAAATTCAATTTCTTGCTACGTCTTTCGCTCATTCCCGTAATCGCTAGCTTATAAAGCTAAAGCACCAGCACTGCATCAAAGAAAATTTTCAACCGGGAATACGAAAATTCTCATACACTGATGATGTATGTTATATTCAGTGCTAGACGTACCTTCTTTCAGAGACACCTCAGCAAATAAGTGGAATAGTGAGTTATGATGGAAATGATCATGCAGAATATAAAGAGGATTACTCCTTTTTGGTCCAGAATCTCTTATTATTGGAGAATATACCATTGAAAGGGATTTGAATTTTCTGTGAAACAAATTATCATTTCTTCCTAGTCGTATCCGGATTTTCGATTTATTATTTAAAGAAAACGTTTTTTGTGCCAAAAATCACGCAATTCATAATATCATCGTGTGCAAAATGATATTTTACCGGATAATTAATAAAAAGTTCGGATTTTTTCCTCCACTTCCTAGCAAATTTCATTTCATAATCATACCAATGATTCTTGCTGATTGTTTCATGAAATTTTCATCGTAAAATTAGAATAAACAGTGATATACAAATACTGGTCTGATAAATTTCTCAATTGAACGTGAAAGATATATCTTGAGTGAAAAAAAAGTTTATAATTCTGTGGGTATTGTGAATATTCAACTGTGCGAATGACTGAATAATATAGAAATAACATTTATTTGAATATGAATAACTTTTTGAAGATACGCTCTCATTTCCAAATGAGACATTTTGTAATAAAATGAAAATATTGAAATTGTAACCCATCAAAATTTTCATATAATTGATTATGATAATCAAATTGACTACAAATGAAAATAAAGGAATATATGAAAAAATAATTCAGTGAACAATATATTGAAAAATGGTATGTGAAGCTCTCACCAGTCAAAAGTTTCACTGACTACCAACGAATTCAACAGTCACTAAATCGAATCGTGGAAAAGCGCGTGTTGGCATTGGAAAACTTCAGGAGCAGTACCAACGACTAGGGTCAAACAGCGACTAAACACCAACCAACCAGCGATAGAGAAGACGAAATAGAGGCGCAAGCTTTGATGTTGAGCGAAAGCTCTGCTGCGCTTCCGTTTGAATCAACAGCGCTCTCTATCGTGCATATGGGGCACTACGAATGAAACGTGTTCCCGCTCCAATGTAAATGTAAATATTGGAAAAATCAACACTAGGAATGGGAAAATTAGGTCTGATAGTCTGATATGCAGAACTAAACTCCAACATAGCTTGAAGATACTGTATTTGTTTTGCGAAGTATATGATAATTCAACAATTGTAAAATCTAGGCATGACTCCACAATTGCAAAACGCAGGAATCCTTCATGAAGGACGGTATTTTTTCTGCTTTCAAAAAAACTTTTCCAGTGTAAACTGTAGAAGGGAAATAAAAAAGGGTAATTATTCCTTTTCTACATAAAATAATTATTTGTAATATACAGGGTGTTCCTGAAAGACATGATAATATTTGAAGGGGTGATTCTCTGACACATTTTGAGAAAAAAAGTTCCTATAAATGTATGTCCTAAAAGTTTTAACTTTTGAGATACAGGGTGACAGAATTAAGGAACACCCTGTATAGCAGTGATAACGTTTTATTTTAGCAATATGCATAAACTTGTGTTTCTGTTTCATTCCTGCTTTTATCAATGATTCCATTATTTGCTTCGCCACCTCAAAAGACTCCCAAAGTGCTTTTAGATATTCTGTCAGTGTGGTTGAGGTTCTTTTCCGATTCAAAAAATAATATTCATGGTATTATACTCATTTCGCTGGCATTGTTATGAATATTCATACAGATTGTTCTGTAAAATTCGTGTTGATATTTGCATTCCAGAAAAATAACATGCACTCGGAAACCGAATTTTATAAATTTGAATGAATTATATGAGTATGACGTAGGCACCTACTTCAATGAAGTGTATGAACATAAAAGTTTAATGAATTCATGAATAATTCATGGCATCGTTTGGAAACATGCCAAACATGTATACCCAGGGACAGGGGTGAAGAAAATCGATTATGATAAATAAAGAAAATGCAAAGTCTATTTCATTGTTTATTCAAATATTTTAATCAATTGACTGATGTTCATGATCTCATTCGATGAATATTTTGTATTCTCTGAAATAATCCCCACACAATGCTCGTGGTTTCATGTCAAATATGGTAAATCCGTAATATCCTATATTATATCGCATAATATGGGAAATGAACCGTTTAAGCAGCTATATAGTTTGTGTTTTGTTCAATGAATCTCGTGTTTCAGGTCAGTATTGTTTGTTTTCGAGTTTTCCACGTTCTAGAAAAAACTCACGATGAAAATCGAAATCTAATTGAATTTCCATCGCAATATCCTTCCAATAATCCGGAATTCCTTTCTGGATTGAATCATAGGTATTCAAAAATTCGTCTCGCGATAAAATGAGTTCAAAAAACTCGCCGAGATGAATTTCATCTGAATTCCAATAAATGCATCTCCCTTTATGCCATTCATCAAGATGAGTCTTGATAATTCAATAATCTTGCAATATACGCTGCCGACCGAAAGAGGTTGAACAAAAAAAGGATTTCTCATATTGGAGCTGATCCTATTATATTTTCATTTTGAGAAGTCTCGAGGGACTTTTCAGGTTTCACTATAACATTAACAACCCACTTTTTATTATTTGAGAGTTGTTCTAGGTACGAGACGTTTGGAAAATTTCATCAAAGGCAATAATTAAAAACTGCTTAGTTATATTCAAATACATCTTATAGAAAATAACCGATGTAATTGTTTTTTAAAGTGAAGCGTCCACGTCGAAATATAGTTCATTTAGTCGAGTCAGATTTGTGACAGATTAGTTGAAGAATCAATGCCATAATTGCGAAATAAAATTATGTAAAAAAATTCAACGTATTGTGCGTAATATCTCACATCCTCAATATATATTTTTCAATTAATAATCTATTTTTTATCATTATCAACATGTGGTAACTAAATGTAGCAAAACAGACATAACCCAAACATCGAATATGATAACAAAGTATGTGAAAATGTATTGAAAAAATAAACAACGGTTATTTCAGTAAAGCAAACTTTGGTTGATGATTTCATGTTTCACATCAACATTATAATATATTACATATGGTAAATTTGATACTGAATATTAGATTTTAGTCACATTCCTCGATACACAAGGTGTTTCAGGCATACCTCGATGTAATTGTCATTATGTTATAATATGTGATGTTACAAGATAATCAACTACCAAAATTTGTTTTATTTGTCATTAATTTAAATTTTTTTCGGTCATTATAATACACTGTTCAATTTGCTTTCCAAATCAATGTTTCTGCTTTATTATATATTATCCTCAATAATCATATTGTTAGGAATCATTTCAACGTTAAGAATAGCAAGGTAGGTTAGTTTACGTTAAAATATAAACCCTGTGCGAATATTGGAAAAATAACAAGATATTCAATTTGACACTCACCTGGGAATATTTCCAATCCTTGGTGCACGTGTTTTTCGACAAGAGCAGCCATCTTGCCATAGATTTACTGAAAAAAAAAGAATATTTCCAAATCCGCAACCTTTTCATCAATTTCAAAAATATCCGATGAATACACTCTTTGGTAGGAATCGATAAATTTTCAGTAACTCCAAGGATATTTATTAGCTGGATTAGTCTGTTTTAACGAATTATAGCGAATGTATCGATAATATGAGATATGAAACCAGGAAATGGTGTTTACGATATCTAATATTCAATAGCTTTTAGTGAAATACGTAGTATATGAAATAAATATCTCTCATCGAAACAGTTATTGAATTATTCTCGTTCGACTATATTGGTTGTCTGTTTTTAAGGACGTCGGAATAATGTATGATCAAAATGAGAATGACATTATCCGTCTTCAAAGTGATAAAATCAATGAAACCTTTTCGATTAAATTCAATTCTAGCCCTCTCCCAATAGTCCACAGCTATACCAGATGAATCCGATTTTCAATTAATCTATTACGATTGAAATGTTGACCGACATTGTTGACATCCACAACTTCAATTAACGAGGAACGTCGTGTACTGTCACCCACCATGTTGGTTCTGACACAACATACAAGACGTTAATCTTGAAAACGGAATACGCAATTTAGAAAACTGAAAGATTGTTATTCAAAATTGAAACGACCATTTTTGTTTGCGTTCAATATTTCATTTTCATCGTTTGAAAGATAATTTGTTCGTTATCAACTATACAGGGTGTTCCTTGAAGACATGCTTATATTTGAAGGGGTGATTCTTTGACATAATTTGATAAAAAAACTTCCTATAAACGTTTGTCCTAAAAGTCTTGACATTTGAGATACAGGGTGATAGAATTTTGAAAAAAAAATCAGATTTTTAATAACAGATAATATTTTAGACATTTGAAAACAATTTTGTACATGTGTTTTATGCATCAAGGTGCATTGTTTATTTCCGTAATAAAAATTACTGTCAAGATCCTCATTCACTATTGAGCAAAATTAATCTGATTGATTTTCTTTGTCCGACGCATGGTTTTCTCTTAATAAATCGTTTTACTTCAGGGTCTATTCCTCAAAAATCTGTTGCTGCATGGAAATGTTTGTGCATCGACTGAAAGCAAATTAGAGATCAGATTTGTTAAAAAAAATGAGAATCCAAAAAATATATTTTTCTCGTCAGATGCTCTGTTCTTGATTAAAATAATTAAATTAAAATTGTTTCATATCGCAGTACCAACCGTTCAATAATCTATATCACTCTGTATCTTGAGAGTTGAGAGTACTTTTAGGACATACGTTTATAGGAAGTTTTTGTCTTAAAATGGGTTAAAGAGTAACATCTTCGAATATTAGCATGTCTTTAAGGAACACCCCGTATATCTGATTATCAACATTGTTTAAAACATAAAAATACATCAACCCTATTGGGTGGAAATTAATGATTTTTAAGTAATATGTTCTACTCACATGTTGCTTCGTCATTTGCATCCATAGTTTATTCAGACAAATTCACAAACACGTTCACCAAAAATAACTGAATTGTTGATTGGAATGTTCGAATTTTGAGCCCGAAAATGATAAATATTTATCTAGAAAATGTTTCGCCGATTTCCAAAACAGTGTTTATTGATAGTTTTGTGAATGCGAGAAGCTCTCACAACAACTAAGCATTTTCATTTGCAATTCAGATTTTTGAGTAGTATACAATATACTATCGGTTATTTATCTAACTAATTATAATGTCGGGTCATCACTTTTCCTCATAGAGTCATAGATACAGCGGCGTCCTAGATAGTCCGGATTTCAGAAGTGATATTGAATAATTGATAATTTATAAGATTTGGTCAAGTTATTTTGGAATTAGACCAGAGATTTTTGTTGATGTTGGTTTCATTCGGTAAAATGTTCATTTTATACGCATTCACCAAAATCTTCGTGTTTTTATCCACCAAAATTCAAATTTACAGCAAATATCGTTTTAATGTTCTCAGAAATATTGTGATCCCTCTTATGGGTGGATATAAGACATTGAGTGTTTGTCAACTTTTTTAACTGTTCATGATATAATGTTACGTCTAAAATCCCAGCCCAATCGAAATAGATTTCAGATATTTGACCTTTATTGTTGTTGGTCTGCGAGTTATTTCCATGAGCGAATTGTAGTAGGATGGTACGACTTCAAAATTCGTCTCCTGTCATTTAAATCTTCCAAATCCTTTATTGCAATTCCAAATACGACTAGATAAAAGCCTCTTCACTCTTCGGTCTTATATGTAATTCATAATCATGTAATTATCTCCATCTCAATCACAGTCTCAATCATCATCTCAGTCTTGAACGCATTTATTATTATAATAATTCTAATTATGTTTATAAATGGAAATACTTCACATTGTGTTGAGCCCCACACATATCATTACCATTAATGGTGTTCTCGCATATGGAAGTCATAATATGAAATTATATTAATCGCAATGGAAACTTAGAAAGTACAAGACAAGGTTGAGCAATTTGCTTGTTCGTCATTTATTGTATATTCAAGCATTAATTATATTGACGAGTTCAATTGTTGTGAAAACTGAATGGAAAATGTTATTTTCTCGTTCCTGTGAAATAAATTACGACGGGCGCCTATATTCAGGTTCTATTCTTAGCAAGTACCTAATTAGTCTTTATCGTTCCACTTTTAATAGTGATCGCCTATTTAACTCAACACTTTGTGTATGTCAATATATGTATACGAGGAGTTTCTTGATGAATAGCATGATTTTGAAAGTTTTTATACACTAAAAAAGAAATCATAATTCTCAGCAGTTAGTATTATGGAATATCTCCAAATTTATGAATTTTGAGCATAAAAAAGTGAAGTAGAATCAAGGTTTCTTTATGTTTATTTAAGCAGTAGAATTAAATTATGAAATAAAAAAATGGGTTTCTTTTTGGAAAATTGGTATCTACATTAAAATGCCATAGGTCAATTTTTTTTGGAAAACTTGAATAACTCAAAAACAGTCAATTTTGAATGTATAATTGAAATTATAGAAAGAATTGAAAAATCATATGAAATATAGAGTCTTCCATTTGAAGTAGTAAAGATTTCAACGAAATTTTTACCTGGATTATCCACACCTTCTTCAGTGTATATACTTACAAATTTTCAGATAACGCTACTACCAGTTTTCCTTATAAAGATCGCGTTGACTCATGAAGCAACTCCCTGTATATAGATTAATTAGCTTTGGTAATGAGTATAAATACTTACCATGTTGAATAGTGGCCATGATAGTCCTGGTGCGTTTCTGTCATTTATCGTTCTGTCAACTGTCAGTCGTTCGCACTCTGCAACAAAAAATAAAGACCAAAACACATCATCTATTAGTCATATTAAATGGTCTACAAACAAACAAATAGGATGTTTAATTTTTAATAACAACTGCATCCATCTATAAAACTGCCATTGATCATTGTATATTATTAACACAAACTGAACATTATTTCACCAGCTTTGATTTAACACGGATGAAATTTTTTTCCAGAAAATACGTTATATGTCAAAGATTTGGATCAAGTTGCCTTTCCTTTTTTCTTACGGATACATGGGGATTTTCCACGGCATTTATTAAAACACGAAATTCGTTTTCTTCGTGGGTTGCTCGATTTTCCGTAGTAGTTCGTCGTTATATTTTACTGACCTTATTTTTTCTCAAACCATGGCAATCAATCCATCCTCCAAGTAATTCATTATTAGAACAAAATCTCCAATAACTATGTAATATCTACTAAGATTCTCAACAACCTTACCAACCTTAAAATAAATATTTTATCAACATTACAGATAGTCATGTCCATATCTTTTATAATACGCGAGTTGGATTTTTTCTTCCATTTTTCTGATAAATGTTATGATATGCCCACCCTGTATAAAGCAAAATAATTTTAGAATGTAAAGACGCGTTTTACCTATCGACCAGAAAAAACGGAATCTCGAATTAGATTCTCCTTTTCCAATAAACACACCATATTACCTGACAAGAAAACTCAGTAAAAATGTCTGCCGCAGTCACCTGGTATAAAGGTCTGTGATCATTCGAGAATCCGACAATTTAATTCGCGTCTATTGTTACAAAGCGACCCTGCTTTGATATCCAAAGCAAACTGTTATTAGATGTTAAATTGAGGACCCTTTCGCTGCACAATATGTGATCAGACAAGAGAACACGACTCTTCAGTAACTTCAAGAAAACTTCTACGCACAGGCAATATTTTTTATCATGGTTTTGGAATCAACTACTAGGATAGAGCTAGTGTCCTTGCATCCACAACAAAGAAGATACAATATAAAGTGCATTTTGCGGTTTTGTAAAAATGCTGAAGGACGAATTTCAGGAATCATTTTATTTCTGGAAAGGGTTCATGTTCTTCATGTAAGTATTTTCATGGTTTATAGACCTACTGGGGATGCTTCCATTAAAAAAGGCAACGCATTGAGAACTCTACCTCTTGGGTAATGACGGAAACGAGTTGTATGTATTTTATTTTGCAGAGGCTAAATGATCATTTTCAGATAGCAAGCACATCATCAGCAAAATTTGTTGAAACTTTTTACAGAATCAAATTCGATCAGGTCCGGCTTCGAAAAATAATAAACTCAATATCCGACATAAAATCAAGACAAAAATACTATTTTCCGAAAAATTCACCTACAGCTATCACGTCTTTTGTATCATTCAAAACGCGCACATAACTTTGCTAAAGAATTTGTTGAAATAACAATTAATTCAAATATGTTCAATTTCATGTTTCAACCTCGTCAAAACTCAAAAATATTTTGTGGAATACATTAGTAAGTCAGGGATACTAACGATAGTATATAGAAAAAAGTTTTGATAAGGTCTCATAAGGTTACAAACCAAAAAATGATTCATCTGATGATTAAATGATTTCATCACTCCTTGTCCTTACTCAAGTATTTTGTTTCTTCAAATTTAACATGAATGTATTATAAATCTTTCCGAAGGCTATAACATTAAGGGTGTTTCATTAATATGGTAAAAAATGAAACTGAGAGTAGAGAGGACCAAAATATGACGATTGAGCGCCACATCGCTTATACAAATGTTGATGGTTAAAAAGATACAGTGCGTTCAAAGTTAAAATTTTGAAACACGCACTGTGAACTTAAAAGTGATTGATACAATACTTCTGTTTCTCTGTCACTAGAAAACTATTTGCTTGTCTGACAGCAACCTACTTGTTTTTTCTATTTGTGACTTCAAAACGGTAAGGTTTTTCGACTTTTTCCAAGAATACTTTTTTGTTCAAAAGATAACGTATATAGTTCAATGAATGTTGATTTTTGGCGACAAAAAAGTTGTGCGTATTCTTAAATAATTGTAAGCGGGTAAGCGGTCTCCTGTAAGGACTACGTGAATACTGATAAAATATTCTTGTTTGTCGTCCTAAAAACCCCCAATCTGCCAATTTTCAAACCGATATCACGAAAACTGTCGAAGCAATTAAGAAATTTGCAAATGCAATTTTAACTTTGAACGCACTGTATCTTTTTAACCATCAACATTTGTATAAGCGATGTGGCGCTCAATCGTCATATTTTGGTCCTCTCTACTCTCAGTTTCATTTTTTTACCATATTAAAGACACACCCTGTATAATGTGGTGTCAAATGTATTCAAAACTTTTAGTTGTTTAGGTGATAGGACTTCATGTAATGTCTAATCGAAATGCTAGAAACATCGACAGTAGATATGTAGGAGATGGTTGCATTTCATCATTGTGGTGTGTGGTCTATTGTGATTTTTATTTCGACAAGATTTCACAAATAGCAATTAACATTGTATAAAATCATTGTGACGTAATTTATTGTCATATTTTCCACCTCCAACTGAATTCTCAATGCTCAATAAAACTCTATTTTGTCCTGCAATAACAAAAATTGTTCTTCCTAATTGTGTCTTCTTTTCTGATTGCTCTGTGGGGCTGTAAATCACAGCACTGATGTCGGGAAACAATTGAAACCTCATACCAATGGAAACAACTTGAATAAAAGTATTCGAACCAAGGATTTCCGCATGAAAAAAAAAACCAACAGAAGAGGCGAATAAGGAAAGACCGATAAAAAATAATTATTGTTATTTTACCTACACAGATCTGGTTCATTGAAAGGTCGAAAGGAATCGAAGAATGCGTTCGCGGTTGTGAAAGATTGTGGAACATTTATTTCGTAGACCTTGAACGGTGTACAAGGTTGATTAAATTCTGACGTGAGAGCTAGCTATGAAGGAATGATTTCCTTTTATCGGTTGCTGAGATTTAGCAAAGGATTCGTTATTGTTTATGCAACGAAATCAATATTAGTTACCATACTGGGTGTTCGACATAAGTCACATTTTTCATTTGAATTAATCATCCTTTTAACATGTTTCATTCAATTGACTATTCATTCTTAAAATTGAAGCTTTTGTTCTGGAAATTTTTAAGATACAAAAGGTTGTCTGAATTTGACTCACACTGATATATTGAAAACCTTTTGAGGAAGTTCGAATATTATCGAATTTCATGATCATTATTTCAATAAATAAACAGCATAGGTGTGATTATATTTGTATTCTAAATATAAGGGATAAATCGTATATCATTTCATACAAGAATAACAACATAGATGTAGTTATATTTTCGTTTCACTCTTATTCGACAACATCAAATAGAATATATAAGTCATCACGAATAAAAACGGAAAAACCGTGCTGTTTTCAGTAATCAAATTGATTAATGAAAATCCCCTTTGTATAAATAATCAATCATGAAATATACAACTTGGTAGTACAAGATTTGCTTGTCAATATATATCTACAAAGAAAAGGGGTTTGGGGTGATACGCGCTGGCCAGACTTCGGAATACAAACAGAACTAACCTTGGAATTCTTCGATCCGTCTGAATAATTTCAATATTTTGTCAAATCTATCAACAAAACACTCTAAATTTCAAAACGGAAGTCGCACCACTAGCGTAAAATTATCGCGTGATTTTTTTACCGACTGCACACTACGAGCCTCGGTACAAAAACAACTGACAATCAACGGATACTTTATTGCACGGCACGGCACACTTCGACCCGATCGGAGACCGTGAACAGAGAAGCTGGCATGGCGCCTCAAGGAGTTTCCATGGTAACGAAATGTACAATACTAACCGTCTCTTCTTCGTGAAGGTTTTTTCCGCGTGCTTCTTCCTATTTTGTCATGATCCATTTTCGTTGATCTCATGAATGATAGTGAATATTAACCAAGATCTTTTTAATATAAAATCAATCAATAGCTGATCTACTGGAAGGAGTAGTGACAACGTCGACATGCCAAAAACGTAGATGAACTCAGAGATAAGTTTGAATTTCTCAGTGAAATTAAAAAGTTATTCATTGAATGAAAAAGGGGACAAACTTCTAAGTGTTTCCGAATTGCAGGATGTTGAAGGTGATTAATTATTTGCCATACTGCCATACACATTATACCGTGCAGACCGTGTAACTTCGTTTATGGCACTTTGTACTTTGTACGAAGTTCATTTTGCGCATTAACTTCCTCAAAATTCATTATCTTAGAAAGAAACCCGTAAAAGCGATTCCAACCTCTTCCGAGAGATGTCAGAAACGCAGTAGTTGTCAAAATTAAAAATAGAAGACATTTAAGATAAGAACATAACCTCATTCTTTGGTTTATGTTAAAACGTAACATTTGTATCTACTGAGCACAAAATGTTCAAAAATATTTTACGTACTTTCAAAAAAACAACCGAAACTGAATTGTGTCAAGCTGTTATCTCAAAACGATTTGCTGGGCATTCAAAATGGCAAAACATCAGACACACAAAGGCTCTAAAAGATGCTCAAAAGTCTCAACTATTCACAAAACTTGGCAGGCAGATGAAAGTTGCTGTTAATGGTATTATGGTCAATTTAAATGTTTTTTCATTATTAATAAAAGTAATCACTTTCAGAAGGTGGATCAGCTGATGTCAAATTGAACAGTAAATTATCTCAATTAGTTGATCAAGCTAAGAGAGCAAATATGCCAGTAGCAACTATTCAAAGTATCCTGAAAAGCTGTCAGAATGATAAATCTCAGAGTAAACTTTATCTGCTTGAAATTAAGTGAGTGCATACTTGAATTTCATGTTTCAATATTTGTAAAATGTAATACTTTCAAGGGGACCTGGTAGTTGCTTCATTCTGTGTGAAGTATTCACTAATCAGCTACATCAGCTGAAAATGACTATAGCTACTATACTTAAAAAACATGGGTGAGTACAAAAATAAACCTCTTCAATGCAAATTGAATTCAAAAGCACACATTTTTTACAGCTCAAAGTTTACTGATGGTGGAGGAATTCATTTATTCCAAGAAAAGGCTCTTATTGTTGGTGATTTTCCATCAGAAAAAGAAATTTCACAAGAAGACTTATTAGAACAAGCAACTGAACATGCAATATTGTCAGGAGCTGAAGAAGTCTGTATTATTGAGAACAATACCTTGGAATTCACATGTGGTGAAACTACACTGCAGCAAGTAGTGATAGGGTTAGAAGAAATTGGATACAAAGTTTCTAGTGCAGGAAATGAGTATATTCCTGTGAAATTACAAAAATTGCAAGATTCAGAGTTAGATTTGTGCCAAAGGTTGTATGAAAAATTAGAGAATTTGCCTGAAGTTGTTAGATTATCTGACAATATTGCATAACAATGAGTATCAAAAACAGTAAGTAGCTGATGTAAATATTTTATGTTATTTATGGTTGTTAAAAATATATTTTTATATTCTGTTGACACAGAAACATAAAGTCTTTAATATTCATATCTGAAACACAATATTTTAATTTTGTCAACCTAAAAAAATCACAAAGTAAAAGGTAGAGGTACAATATATCTGAGAGCCAAGTTTATGTAGCTGTTTGGATCATCTATGTCTATTATAAGATTCTTGATTTTCTTGACTATCTCAGGTGTTTTGGTATCATCACGATCTAAAACTTTCTTCAGCACCATTCTCAGTTGGTATGAAGATGTAGTCTTAGACCCTTCTACTAGTTCTTTCAAAATTCTGTCTGTATAACCCTGAAAAAAATTTGTTTGGTGAAACAATGATGAAAACAGTTGTGAAATGTTCATTCAAAAAGGTATATTGATGGTAAATAATCTTTTATTACTTACAGTATATTTATTTAGTCCTAGTCTCCTGGATTCTTTATTCAATAGGTCATATAAAGATAGTAGGGTTACATATGCCCTAGTAGGAGGAATTTGTCTTTGTCTCAACAAAAGCAACCTGAAGATATTCAACAAAAGAATGCAGAATTGTGTATCACCATGTTTACTATATATTATATAAAGAAATTCGTGTATACATATGTGGGACTTGATTTACTGAAAGAACAAAAATCACTAACCTGAAATCTGAATCATCATAAACCTTCAAAAAATCTTGGACTTGTTCATCTATATCATTAGTGATGCCATCTGGTGTCACTCTTTTCACCTGTTCCCAAAATTCAATGTAGTTTTTTCCATAATAATTGGCCATATCCTTTGACAAACCAAGATTATCATCATTCCACATATTTACAGAGCTTCTTGATCCTTTGGGAAAACCTTCATTCTGTCGTTCAGATTTTATTCCCAAGAAATATTTGTATCTATCAAAATAATCAAGTGGGCCAGTGTTTTGTTCCAATTTGCCAACGTTATCTAATTCTAAAAAAAAACAGAACTATATGTTATCAGATACTTACATTTCATTATTCAATTCATAAGTTTTTTCAGAAAGTGTACGTATTTCCATAATAATTTTTCATTCCTTCAGAAAATTCTGGACATATTTCATGTACAATAACTCCAAACATACACCCTGTATATTTATTAAAAATGTTAATAAAAACGTTACCTTGAGTCGCACATTTCTGTGAATAATAAATAATCCATTAATCATACCAACCCCTCATGATGGAATCGTAATAAACATCCGGCCCCAAGGGCTTATCGGGAGCGTAAACGGCCGGCCCGTGAGGAGGCGTGGGCCTCATCGTCGAAGTGGTGGTCGGACCTAGAGGCGCCATCGTCGTGGTCGGCCGCAGGTTGTACTTCATCTGTTCGGTCAAGTAGGCCAAGATCTGCATAGTGGCCGGGATGTAGGACTCCAGCAACAGGGGTTTCATTTCGCTGGCCTTCGTGGGGGCTCGTTGGATCAACTGGGATGAGCATGCCTGAGGAAAGGATAGATCTAAAAGGACGTTCTAAAGAGGACACTCGAATAGTTATTGATGAAAAGTCTTGAAATCACTAGTCTGAAAATGAAAAAAATTAAGATAGTATACTACAAACTTAACTGTGTCCATATAAAATTCGATTTGAATGAGATAATTTCAAAATGAAATATTTCTACGAATTTTTTTGCATGAATGAAGAAAACCAAACTCACTAGGACCTGAATCTTTCATATCAATTAAAATTCAAGCAAATTAAATGTAATTGAAACAGATTCATTTACTAGGGTTCATAATTCGATTTGAAATGAAAAATTTTCGAGTTGATTAATACAATAAGTTACTGTTGAACAAATCAAATTTCGATTAAAAAATCCCAATTTTGAGCAATGAGAAAATGATATTGAAATGCGTTTCGCCACATTATTTACGAGTACCCTAAGCATAATTCGGACATCAGGAATAGTCAGAAAGTATCACGGATTTCTAGTAGGATCAAGGTACAGGATTATAGATAACCTATAAATTTTCGAAAAATCTGAAAATTTAATAATATATAGCATTTTGAAATAAACAAGTTCATATGAAACTCCGTTATAACCGGAAGTGTCGTTACGAAATTTAAATTCTATTTTTGTGTATTTCTCCAAAAATTTAATCGTATTCGTCACGAGATTTTGAAATAATCATTAATTTTGATTATGAAAAGAGTTGATTGACAATTCTGTTTTCAGTATTCAACACTGTTCTTGGAATACGTGAATTTATAACAATGACTTCATTGGTTATTGAAACGAAATCAAGGTGGAAACCCAAATTGTATCTGTAGAAATTTCGCAACATAAGAGCTGTATACTATACATCTGACAATGAGGAACATCCTTACCTGAAAAAAAATCACAGCCACGACATTTTTCACTACACTGCCGCACATATCGCTGGATATAACTCACTATACCCAGCGCAAAAAAGTGACGAATGTATTTACCAAAGCCTTCTTACTAATCCTACAATACAACTATTTCGTGTTTGTTCTCTTCTCTTGGATGTTCTTGTCGACTCGAAGAGCAAACGGCGAAAGGAAAACCAGTCCATACGGGCGGGATCGAAATCTATGAAAAAATATCGAACAACAGAACGCCTAACTGTTGTTTTCGAGAACCGAAGACTATTGTTCGATGTTGATTGTGGTCACCAATGAATTTTTATTGATGTTCGAAGAGTTATAAGATTGAATCGAATACAGGAGGTTTTGCAATCGTTGCAAACATATTGAAATACCGTTGTTGATTTATGTTGTTTTATCTCGTATTCTGACAATTTAGGACATGCTTTTTGTAGTCTATTCATCCAAGAAAGCGAGTCATTATTTTTTTTTTATTTTTCATTCAGTCTATATCATGAATAAAATAATAGAATAAACGGAATTGATTTCAAATATACAATTTCATGCGCCATTTTCGAAGGTTGCTCTCATTGGTGTAACGTAGTGTGACGTGCAAGCTCATCGACCTTGAGCTGACCAATCATAGATAATTGTTCCACGGTAAATCTTGCTGTTTTGCCGTACCAAAATACCACAACTTATTCTCGGAATAAAAGATGTAGAAGAATATAATATAAATGATATTTTTTCCACAAATATCATGAGAAATAAAGAGTCTTCCAGTGTGATCAAAAGATATATATGGAAACAGACAAAGATAGACTTAGGGTGTAGCACGTCATACGCTCATAGAACCACCCACTTCTTATCCGGATTAAATGTACATTTTTCACACACTGAGCACAATGAAGTTATCATCAAGTATGTTATTATAAGCGAGGAAATACTGAAACTCTGTCTTCTTCTATGCACTTTTTTTAATGATGTCTAGAGTCATATTCAATATTATTCTATAATGGATTATAGAATATAAAAAGTTTATAATAGTTTCGTATTGATATTCGACAACATTGATTAGATGATGCTGAGTAACGAAAATAAAAAACAATGTCGTCCTATTCAAACATCAACAGAACCTTGAGACACAGATACAATAATCCCAAAAAAATCTGAAACTTATTTATTTTGAATTGTGATATTCTGATGCATGTCCAAGGTTATGATCAACTTTGTTTTTGAATACCTGTTTCTGATATACGAATGCAAATGACTCGAAAACTTGATCTGTTTATTGCTTATAAACCGGCAATTATCCCACATCAGACACAACATAGATTCTATTTCAGCGGGCAAGGTAAAGAAAACGAATATATCCATCAGCTGCTGGATTGAGATGAATCAATTGGTTTGGTTTTTGCCTGTGTATCTCGACCTCTCGAAGTTTGTTCACCCTATATCACAGCTGGCCCAACAACAGTCACTTTTATCAATGTTTTATTACCTACTTCGTCTTCCGAAAACATGCACGCTATAATTCCCCAAGGGACGACTGGACTATTGCATTCTCAACAATTGGTCACTCTCATACGAAATCACTCACGAGATATGACCACAGTTGACAAATTGTTATCTTATTGATCTATTGAAGGTGTCTTCAATTATTAAACGAATCAGAAGGTTTGCTTAATGACGTTTGCATACTCGTAGTTGGGATGGTGTGATAAAGTCCCCAGTACGATTTCATGCATATTTGACGAATTAATCAATTATACATGAAGTAATAAAATGAATTTTTATTGACAATTTCATGAATTCCATATATTTCCGTCAATACTAACAATATCTAATCAGATCAATAATTTTCATTCCTAAACAGCAAAAGAATTTTGGCATATGACAACTACATGTTACCACAGATTCCTTCTCAACAAGTCGTTACGTCAATTACCATTTGCGGGAAAATCTTCCAAAGGGTACCCAAAAATATTCAATTGATGGATAATATCGGAAATTCTTTACACACTGTTTTTATTGTTTTTATTTCCATATGTTTACTTTCGTTTTTCCCAACAGCATATTGTTAGTCACATAACGCACAAGTTTGACCTAATTCAATTATCGCTTTCTCCGGTATAGTTTCCAGGATTCCAATAGTGAAGATCGAATGTGAAACACCTGGTATATTCATAAAACTATATTTCAAAACCCTGGACTCTCGGTTGTTCCATGATTCTGTAAGGCATTACTAATCTGCGCGGTTGCACCATACGCCAATCCCACTAAGCTACCCAACAATTCTGCAAAAAACACCCCTATCTGGCCGAATCTCTGCATCTCTTCTACTCCTTTATCAGAACCTCTTTCGGTTATCGTTTCAGCATCATTGTCCTTGGGCTCTTCTCCTATCTTCAAATTGACTCGGAGGGGTGTTCCGTATCCTTCGTGAGGATAAATGACTTTCTGAAAGCTCATTGGATCGGCTGGAGCAGATGTGGTAGTTTCAAAATCGAAGTCGAAGTCACCCAACTCTTCCTCTTCCCTGTGAAGCAAATAATGACCTTGAAAAACTAACAACTGTCACTGTCATCTGCATGCAGAGATGTAATTTATTTGAAATACTTCTATTTCAAATGCAAATAGAAAATGCAAAATACCTATTTTGTATTTTGTATTTAAATACCTTTCAGTAAAAAGTATTTTGTATTTTATTTGAAATGCTTTTCGAGATGCATTTTGTATTTTCAATATTCATTTCAAAATGCAAAATACTTTGTGATTAAGTTAGGCCAACATTACCAGTCAAACAAAACAAAATGCTTATATTGCCGAATTCGACCGATATAGAGGCGCCTGCTAACCATGCGCGACATCTTTTTCAATAAATACAATAAAAAAAGTATTTGTGAAATACAACACATCCTTACCAAGTTCAGCACCAGTAGAAAGACTTTTTTCGTATGGTGGGATGATTATGAGACCTCACAGAAGAAAAATGAGTGATGATGTATTCGAACTGGTATTGTTGAAAATAAATAAAAAATGATATTTATTTTTATCACTTTTTAAGAATACCGGGCCAGTTCCAGTTGATATTAATTTTAATAAGAAAAGTGTAATCATATGTAATGTGTGTTATTAAACATTTGTTTTTCGGCTCGGCATTGAGTGTCTCTATTGCTCATGTATGATAAATAAATATGTACCTATAATAAATAAAAATATCTGTGATTTGGTCAGGGGGTATTTTATTTTGTAAAAGTATTTTGAAAATACCTATTTTGCATTTAGCATTTGAAATACAAAACGCAAAACTATTTGGTATTTTGCATTTGAAATAGTAAATCTGAAAAGTATTTTGCATTTTGTATTTAAATGCTTTTGTAAAACCATTTTGTACATCTCTGTCTGCATGGCAGAAGCAGATAATGCTTACCTGTTATTTCTTGATAAACCAGACAGTGTAGAAAGGAACCTGATCTTAGTTAATAATTTATTGATCTTCTTCTGTATCAAGCTAGGTTGAACTTCATTTGTATCTGCACCATTTCCTTCAGTATCAATGTGGTCGTCTTCAATTAGTCGTTTTTCTACTTGTAGTTTCTCAGCTTTTTCCTCTTTCCTTCTCAGATCGGCTATGTTGGTATATTGAGCTGTACCACTGCTTGAAGCTGATGCCGAAGCAGAGGAAGCTAGGTTTGCAATTAGAGAACTTGGTGCATTGTAAAGAAACGGTTTCCCCCAGGCTAATGTCAGAAACTATAAAAAAAGATGATGGATAAAACTAAAAAATATATATTATAGATTCCTCAGATGAATTACTACGTCAAGATATTAAATCTATGATAGTTTCAATAAATTTCAAATTCCGTCTCGTATTCTTCTAAAAGAAGAAACTTTATTATCACATTATTCAAGAACATTGGAATTTGTCATACATGTTAGTAATTAAATTATTAATAAGCTTTGAATCAATCTCTAAGAAACATTGTAACAATGGAGCGCTCAATTTTCTGTACCACACCATATCTGATTCGCCGTGAATATAGGCAACACATAAAACGCTTCCATCGTCAACATCTCGCGGATACACACTTCGCGACTTTGGATACTAATACAAGTTCTGCCAAAGAATAAATGGGGGTGCGTGTCAGTGATGGCACAGCTGAACATCGATCGCTTGATTTCATTTAGCTGATCTGCTCAGTCACGTGCAGTCACACTGGTCGATTCAGTGATCAATGGACCTGCCGTTGCCTTGTCGCACGTCAGTCAGCCAATGGTAACTCGAACGTCCGCAATTTTCTAAATTCTCACGGATGATCAATAGTCAAATTAAAATCACCTCCAGATACTAGGCACTACGGTTTAGTAGTATGCCATTCTTTTATTTCAATCTTTCCTAGGATTTTGGTATGGTTTTCTTTGTTTGATAATTATACATCGATATATAATTTTTTATGCACGACCGGGCGTAAAATGGCACTTTATCGCCCCGATATGCGGGCGTAAAGTAGCACTTTACCACCCTCGGACTACTTTACCGCCCGCTCGGCAATAAATCAGTTAAGTTATCATACCAACCATACCAAGTTGTCATACCAACGGAAATCTATATTGACTGAGTAACCATGGTAACGTGGATTTCATCACTTCTTGATTGATTTTTCCGATATAATCTGAACCTCACTGCATCGGCGATGTACTCCTATCATGCCTGAGCAGTGAAGATGTATTTACAATGAAATATACTGGTCGTGCATAAAATGTTGTATGTTATTCGGGCCTAAGTTGCTTTTATGGACCTAGGCGTGTAGGTAATAGCGAGCGATAGCAAGGGCTACTACTACGGCCATAAAACCCTATTTTACGCCCTTGCTACATAAATAAGCATTTGAAAGGGGCTAAGCTCTTTCTGAGCATTCAATATGTTATCCATGAGTATTTCTATCTAAATATTTCTGTATAAAGAAGTGAATCTGAGACACACTGTGTATAACAAGAAATAGATTGTCCCATTGATTTATCTAGACAGTAATTTGACAAAATGTATCCATTCAATTCTCAACATCCGCACATTTTGACATCAAAAGCAACTCCTACTCTATAATTCCATGAATTTAGAAATTGCTTCTTTAAGCAACGATTACTTGAATGACTTCAACCGATAAATGTCTGACCTCAACAAAAAACAAAACGCAAAAAGCACTCATCGTATGTTGACTAAAGTTAAATTTCAAATTCATCACTTGCGCATTCATTCACCAAAATTCAAATTGGGTGAACCACCACGTCACCACTTTCAATTTTTGGGCGAAAGCGCAATATTTGAGGAGTATTTCTGAATGTACTTACACCGATAATTAAAATCACTCTCATGGTACCATCGACGCACATTTCAATTCGACGAACAATACTATGGACGTCCAACTAAGTCAAGCGAGTCGAGACGACAATAAAAAATGAGGAATAATAAAAATGTGATTTGAATAAATAGTTCGGCAATCCCTCTTTGGAAAACAGTTCTTGCAAAATACGTGTCGATGATTGAAATAATCTCACTAGGAAGGTTTTTTGTTCAATACAGCAATAGTGACTTTGACCCATTAATCGGTGATTGGCTAATACATTTTCGTCTTGAATTATTATCGAAAACGCTACCTGCATGCTAAAATACTAAAAACATGTGACTATTTGTCACAAAAGATACTAGTCGAACTGCAGAATATTTTTTGAACAAAGTAAATCTGATATTTGATACCCTGTGCTCCATTTTCCAAAACAATTATTACTAGGGAAATTAGTTATATTGCTTGTCCATCATCTAGACCACACTTGAAATATTCTACAATATCATCATAAGTCCTCGTCAGAAATATCATCCTGTGTAGTATAACTACACTAAATTGTTCTCATTAGAAGGAAACTATTCATTGTTCATGACATAGCAAATTCATTGATCATTTAGGTTATATAAGACCTGTCAAACGGATGCCTACGTACTTATTTGATGTAGGTAGTTAATATTGACAAAACAAAGCATGGCAATGCATGATAATGAGGCTTGAAGAGCTGATTTTCATTTTACACCTAACAATTGTTAATTCTTTGTATTGAAATTGTATGGATTTCCAAAATATATCACTGTTTTCAACTATGCCTTGAAGAAATAATGCCTCTGTTATCCGGTATACTTAATTCTTTTCTCATAAGAAATAAATATTTCCATAATCAAAAAGGTGGCCCAAATTCGTTGTTGACTTGAAAAAATCTACACCATGAACTTCCAAACATTAACAACATTCAAAGAAGATGCTCTTGAATATCACTATTGTTTTCATATTGAATTTTGGGTAGAGCCACTAGTTGATAAATATCTGTCTTAATTGACAGCATGACCCTACTGGCTAATAATTCTGGAGCTAATAAATCTGGTAAATCCGATAATCTAGCTATGGATTTGACAATTACATATTCTTCAAAAGAAATTCAACAACTGACTTCCCTATTCATTCGAAATGTTCTACAGTGAATTTTTGAAAATTAGTATTATATTTGAACTTTTTTTGAAAAAGACGAGTGACAACATTTCTAACGAGCTGTCACAACTGCCATCTTCGAATAATTCCATCAAATTGGTAACATTTTCACGAGCATCTGGATTATATTGCGACTTATTCGACGTGTCATTGTGCTCCTAAATTAGAAGAGATTTATTTTAAATGATTGGATTAACCAATTGCTTGCGGGTAAAGCGCCATATTAAATAGTTAAACACGCAATTCAGAGAATCATTTCTTGATTATCCTACCTATGACATTTCTGCTCCCACGTCTACACTGTCTACTAATAACATTTTCCATTTTGATGTTGATTACATTTTAGGAACAAGTGAATTTCTTTCATAGGATAACAGCCATTTTGATGAATTCACAATAACATTGGAGTGATATATTCCTAACTTATTGTTCGGAATTGAATTTTCTATCGACTAAAAAAATATCAATATTGTAAATTGTCAAGATCCAATTGAAAAATCTAGAAATTCGTACATTATCGAGATGCCAATTTCCAAATTGAGTGTTTGGATCGGCATCGGTTATTTTTAGACTCGAAAATTGACCAACGTTTATGAATTCATATCTTCCTTAACAAGATAATGGCTTTATAGCGATAATTTCACTGTAATCCTCTTGCCATTCGGTTACTTTACAGGATGCCACCTAGAAAAAATTGCCGTCCATATATTCACCCACTAGGAATTCAATCCAATTCTACTTATATTGTTATATGTGTTTTTCATCATCCTCTCTGCATAGTTTCACTGAGATTTGTTTTGAAAAAATAGAATGAAATAACAAATGTCTTGAATAATGTGAACTGTATTTTTACGGATTCATTACGAGAGGTAATTCCAATATTATAGTATCGAAACTTCAAGAACAAATTGGCAAATAATTTTGTATTCAGCCAATCATTTGAAAATCCTTGGAAACCATGTTCTCATTATATTTTTTGAGCTGTACGTGATATTATATCTTGAAATGATCATTGAGTAGTGCAGAATTCTCAACATATTACCCTGAAGGAAGAACTTTCGAAAAATCAAGAAGGAGACAATGTTCAAATGAAAGCTAATGAAAATTCGAGAATATATCTAATTTTTTTTCCACAAAAACAATTCACATTGGAAGAGTCTTATTTCGGAATATATTTGGAAACTTATGATTGGAAATTCAACGTACATTTCTCTCGTATATTACTGTAATTAGATCAATCATTAAAAAAATATATATACTCCATGAATTGTCTCATAACGCGATGTTTGTTTACCATTTCGCAAGTTGTTCAATGTTTATCAATTCATTATTTTATTAGTAAATCGCATTGTTGATATAATTGTATCTATCTAATCGATTTCATTGGAAAAAATATTGGGTCGAAATAAAGGGCAGTCAGGAAAATCGTGTGACCTAATATGGAAGCAGAAATCGAATATCATATTCATATTGAATAAATGGTCTAAGTTCGTTCCGATTCGTTGAATTTGTAAGACGAAATAAAAATCGTAGATCAGATTCGCCCGAAGTTCTGAGATCACCCTGTATTCGAAATGGTTCAGACAGACGAAAATAGTTCCATTATTGAATCGCAAACGTAGAATGGTCGCGATAATAGTTTCCGGAAAACACGTACCATCACGGAGTCCTTTGCCGAGGACCATCAGATGGACGCGATAAAAATTATCAAGAACGAAAAACACATCCGATCCGACTGATTTTATGAATGACACGCTCGAGTTCAAGTTCACTATTATTATTTTTTTCTCTCACAATTATCTATATCGTCTTCGTCAATTGCATCTGATTGTCCGTCTCATGCAGAAGTTTGAAGTGTCGACATCATGTTTATACCGGAAATCAACTCGCTCTATCTTGCTGTTTTCTCAGGTGAGTTTTCACAAGTTTTCAAGTCATTATTTGTGCAAAATTACAGCATTGGAGAGTTTCAATTTAGTTTAGGAAACGCCAATGACTCGACAGGCATTTTTATGACTTGGTAGAAAAAGTGTAGTGCTCCTGATTGTTATCAACATTCTGGATATCTACCACCACATAAATCTAATAAATTCAATCTCACTTGCGTGATCACATATTTTTTCAAAAAATACAACTCAAACTATAATTGAAGAAACTTATCCTGTATTCAATATGTCTTGTCTGTTGTAACTAAAATTTTCAACAAGGTGCTAGGAATGCTCAGTAGAGTGACTATCTTTTTTGAATTATCTACATGTCAAGATGGATAACTCGGAATCATCATCATACTCTTAAATCTTATATATTTCATATTGAATTGCGAATTCATCTTCGTAACGTTCATTACTTTATTTTTGAATTTTTAAAAATATTAATAAATTTTTTGCAGCAAGCAACCGTGAATGTTAAACAATTATTATTTATTCATTTTTACAAAATTTGCTCTAACTTGGACAAACTTTGAATACTGAAAATATTTTCCTCGTACTATTATATACCTATAACAACTACAAAAATATAAAATAATAAAACGTTTACGACATTTCTATTCTTTCGAAATCTCAAGTAGTTTATTTCCTCATAGTATTGATATAACAGGAAAGGTCGGAGCTTTGCATAAAATGAAGAACTTCTTGGATAAAAATAAGTTCAAATGATAGTTGAGAAAGCTTCAGCTAAGATACATGAATCCGATTTCAAATATAGCAAATTATGAAATGCTTTACTGTCATAAACAACCGAGAGCAAATTCGTATAACTTTATAAAGGAAATGTTCGAATTCAAGGCCATCACATAACTACCTGTCGTTATTAAATTCGCTTCAAAATCATTCCACTTTATTTTTGCTGGTGAACCAGGTTCTCACATTATATGAATCTGTGGGAACCTCAATTATCTTGCCACTCACAAATGAACTTTCTTTTCTTCAGCGAACCTCCTCTGCTTCATTTCCGGCACAGCTTTAACTTGGTCTTCCCCAGAAATTCCCAAACTTAGTAATGCCACAGAAAGTCCTTGGGGACGGATGCTCTCTCCAGAGGAGTCCTCCTGGATATCTTCCTTGGTCATCCTTGGAGCCACAGTTTGTCCTTTCTTGTTGGGATACTTGTCGGACACCATAGGCAGGAAGTCCTCCATGCTCTACCTGGCAGCTCCGTTTTTTCTAGGTTATGTTCTGCTGGGATTTGGTCAATCAGTGGAATTGTTTTACGTGGGAAGGTTGGTAGTCTTGCGATTTGGTTACTGTTACTGAATTTGAATTGAAGACTATAAAATTTGCAGATTTTTGACGGGTATAGGAGTTGGAGGTGTTTTCTTTCTATTACCGATGTACTTGGCCGAAATTTCCGAGAAAGAAAATAGAGGAGCCATCAGCTCATCCATGGGATGTTTCTGCTGTTTGGGTCTTTTGTTCAGCGTATCTTTGGGACCTTTCATATCTGTCCAGCTCTTCAATTTAGGTAGTGTATTCAAGGTAATCAAAATAAATGAATTCTTTTTTCTTCTTGGATTCGTTCTTGAATCATTCGATTCTTTTTAATTTCAGTTTTAGCCGTGGTACCCTTGGTATTCTTGATATCCTTCTTCTTCCTGGCACCAGAAAGTCCTTTATTCTTGGTCAAAGAAGAGCTGAATGATTCAGCTAGAGTAGCTTTGAGGAAACTAGGGAGAAAAGAGGATGCAATTTCGAAGGAAATACAAGAACTAGAAGTTACTCTGAAAGCAGAAGAAGATTCTTTAAGTTTCCTGGAAATCTTCAGGTTAGAACAAAAAAATGCGACATCACAATATCACTTTTCTTTTCTACGTTTATTTCGAAGGATTTGTATCATTATTATTTTTTTACAGGTCGAAAGGGTTCATTAAAGCGTTGATTATATCAATGGGATTGTTCTTCTTTCAGCAGGTTTCCGGTATAAACGCTATAATGTTTTACAGTCAAAATATATTCAAAGAAGCTGGAACAGCGTTGAAACCAGAATATTGCACTATTATCATTATCGGTACTCAGTTTCTGAGCAGCTTCCTCACTCCTTGCATAGTTGACAGGTGAGAAATTATGCCATATTTTTATTAGTTAAAATCCGTGAAAAGATAATTTCGACATCACCACTAATTCCGCGATTTTTTCCTATTTTCATAAGAATTATCAAAGATTCATTTGTCAATAAAAATAGTAATCATCATCGCACATCGATCATAAAGCATTAGCAAACATACTCTTTATGGTTTCAATCATAAAGATAATAACTCTATTGTTTACTGGGTTTACTTTGACGTGATTGATTTTTTCTAAGAAATGATAATGCAATCGGGGTTTTGAACGACTGTTTAATATAACAAAATCATATGAATCGATGTCGATCTCACGTAATAATTCAGAGTCCATGCATATTTACAATGGTGATATTTTCAATTAATGGTTTTCCATAATCGTCTAGTTCATCTCTAATGTTGTTCGATTCTCCAAATTACTGTTTTTTGTTGAGAAATCATAACCTGCATTGCAATGTTGATGTGGAATTTACAGATGCCCAACTTCATTTTTCATTTAATTTTTTTTTTCATTTTTAATCACCACTTCAAAGTTTGGTTTTTCAACCAACTCCCCATAAGTCGAAACTTGTGCGGGGCGAAGAAGGGCGGGCCCTACAGTTTATAGTGGAATCCGAACCACTTCGGGGGAACGGACATACCAGTAGGATTAATACCATGAATCCCACACTTAAAGAAAAGTGCGTTCGCCTCAGCGGATTCGAACCACTGATATATCCGCTATGGATTTTGGCTATTTAGGTATAGTGTACGCCTCAGACTTCTTGGCTACCACGGCCCCCTGTATAAACCTTTTCTTATAAAACTGAATGGAATTTGAAGTTCTTGAAGTTTGTATTAACATGAAAATGAGAGAGATTCATTTTTCCAATGGATAGAATTTCCGTTTTTCGTCAAATAACAACGTGATTTTTTTCAATCTTGTATCGAGCCGAGAATAACTTTTACGTTACATCAAATTGCTCACAGAACCCTATGAAACAACAACAAAATATAATAATAATTTACATATACATTTAGCCAATGAAACCATATTAATTTAGATTAATATCGTCAAACTGGGTTCCAATTTCGAGAGTAATTTCAACAAATTGTATGAAATTTTTATTTCTATAACTAATAACCAAATGTATCAATTTCGATTATTTGGAGTACATTCATCATCTGAATTGATGATTTTCATCATCGATTCAGCATATCTGATTTCATTCAATCGAGAAGAATTATATCGACTCAAGAAATACAGGGTGTCCCGTAAAGACCACGTCAAACCGAGGGAGAATGTAGATCAAAGGATAACCCACCTGCTATGACAAAAATCCCAACATAAAAGTCTTACCGTTTTCGAGTTATTTTTATTTGAAAAAAAAATAATTTTCCCCTTTCAACAGTTTTGTCTTGACGGTTGGTACAATTTTACACCTTTTGGGTTAATTTTCTCAATAAGTATTGCTGAAGAATGATTTCAACGTTTACATCAAAAACATTCTCCGTATATTTAGAAGGGGGCCTGTGAGAAATCACTGTAAAATAGACAATATATTGATGTAATGTGCAGCAGTAGCTCAGTACATTTTGATTCCACTACGATGGGCTAAACTTCATGAACAAAAGAATCCACTACCAAAATTTTCAATAAAAATAATTTCTTACAGCCCCCCTTCAAAATGTTCGGAGAATGTTTTTAATGTAAACGTTAGAATCATTCTTCAGCAATATTTATTGAAAAAATCAACCAAAAAGGTGTGAAATTGTACCAACCGTAAAGACACAACTATTGAAAGGGGCAAAAATTTATTATTTTCCAAAGAAAATCTCGAAAACGGTAAACCTTTATAATGGGAATTTTGTCATAGCAGGGGGTTATCCTTTGATCTACATTCTTCCTCGGTTTTACGTGGTCTTCACGAAACACCCTGTATATACCCAAATAGATGGAGAGGTAATATTATTATTCTCAATTATTTTCTTCCTTCAATGTTGTTGAAATTTCACCAGTGCACGTTGCCAAATGAATCCAGAAGCATTGAAAATTCAAAATGATTTTTCGTTCTAGGTACGGCAGGAAATTCATCCTACTCCTCTCAGCCATGGGAATGGTGGTTTCGGAAGCCCCCCTAGGCACTTACTGTTACTTAAAACGCCACCAAGCCAACACAGAATTGTTCGCTTTCGTTCCGGTGATGAGCCTGGCCATTTTCATCATCTTTTTCAACATCGGATTCGGCCCTTTGCCGTGGACAATACTTTCCGAATTGTTTCCCGCAAAGATGAAATCCGTAGCCACAGCCTTCGTATCGACTTTTGTATGGATCATGTCTTTTTTCGTGACCAAGTATTTCGAGCAGGCCGTGAATCTATTGGGGTTGGGAGAAATGTTCTTTGTTTTCACGTTCTTTTGTTTCCTAGCTGGGTTGTTCAGTTTTTGTTGTTTGATTGAAACAAAGGGAAAGAGTTTACAGGACATTCAAGAAGAATTGAGCAAGTAATTGTAGGTATTGATTAAGGATATTTATTTTAATTTATTTTGTAGCAGTTGTATGATTTATGAGAGCGTACGCGTTCCAACATCTTAATGTAAATAGTGAATGAATAAAATTTACTTAAACCACAGTTTTTCTTCGAATCTGTATCTAATCAACATAGAATAGCTTTATCAGATTCAAGAACGTCATAGAGTACACTTTGTGTAATTCTCTGACGCTAAAATGTATTATTATTTTTCAAATCTCATTCAGCCATCCCATACCAAAAAAAAATATTTGAAAAGTGTTGTAACAGGAATGACTAAATTGACCTCATTTCTTTATTAAGCAACTTCGTTCTTTGATTTTTTTAAATAACTACTTCAAATCGTAGTTGAAAAAACGAAAAAGTGAAAGCGATAATTTGTTAATTTTACAGGAGAGCGTTTTGAAGAAAATGGGTCCTGTTTGAATTGCGGTTATCTTTTTAATGACTCGAAATTTCTGTACAATAATAATTCGTATTGATTTTCATTTTAAAAACGTAAGTAAATAAATTTGGAACAATATCTGTGTCAGAATGAGAAAACTGATAAACATTGTAAAAATTATACTTATACAGGGTGTCCCGTAAAGAACACGTCAAACCGAGGAAGAATGTAGGTCAAAGAATAACCCACCTGCTATGACAAAATTCCCATCATGAAAGTCTTACCGTTTTCGAGATATATTTTTTTCAATAACGAATTTTTGCCCATTTCAATAGTTTTGTCTTTATAGTTGGTACAATTTTACACCTTTTTGGTTAATTTTTTCAGTAAAATATTGCTGAAGAATGATTTTAACATTTACATTGAAAACATTCTCCGAACATGTTGAAGGGGGGCTGTCAGAAATATTTTTATTGGAAATTATGTTTGTAGTGGAACCAGTTACTGCTGCACATTAAACCAATAATTTATCCATTTTATAGTAATGTCTCACAGCCCAAGTGTAAAATTGTACCAACCGTGAAGATGAAACTATATAAAGGGGCAGAAATTCATTATTTAAAAAAAAATACGAAAAACTGTGAGACTTCTATAATGGGAATTTTGTCATAGCAGGTGGGTTATCCTTTGATCTAAATTCTCGCTCGGTTTGACGTAGTCTTTACGGGACACCTTGTATACAGAGTGAGTCAACAAGATTATCTAGATGGATTGTTCCATTATGAATGACTCAATTTTCTACATTGAAAAATTTCGATTCGTTGTTCCATGAGATATGTTCAACAATTTTCTCAACTCGAATTTCATTGCAATGTTAATAAATGTTTTCTCTAGAATTTTATTTAAATAATCCTCTTTCATCTATACAAGCTATCAAATGATTTTTTAGGCAACACAGACTGCAATGGACGAATATGGATCTGGTACTACACATTCAGAACCGCTACGCTATTTTTATACTACACATTCGTTTAGTTTCTGGACTAATCCAGAATTGCATCAACCCCGCACGATAATTGTTATGAACACTATCAAAAAGGTTTTTTCTGGTAAATAAACAAACGCCAAATACAAAATAATCACTCACTGTATTCAAATATAGAAAAGGGACTACAAATAAATTACTCCAAAAAGCATCCCATCCCTCCACCTAAGCCTCTTGCTCTGGTTTGGAATTCCTGAAATTGAACATCCCATTCCTCAGGAACATGGCTGTTAAATAAGGATCCCCCAAAGAGGTAGCATGGCTGGTGGCAATTCCTCCTTTTCCCGTCGAAAATGCATTCGCTATGGCGGTTGCAGATCCAGACGGAAGAAAATCTTCATCGCCGTTAGATTTGCCTGGTCTGGATCGTCTTCCTAATGGGGAAGCTCCGGAGATCGTGATCGGGAAGAAAGCGTTGTAGGATGGAACACCTGGAAATTGAATGAGACGGTGAACTTTTCAGTCATGAAGTTTTTTTTATGTATTTGAATTGGAATTATCAGTTCCTGTATGTGTTCAATTAAAAAAAAATCACAGGAATAATTTACACTCGCCATTCACGTGTTGAGTATAGAAATTTCATTTCACTCATTATAAACCGAATCTGATAATCGAAACTACTATCACAGATAATACCAACAATGTGAATAAGTGAATACATATTCAGCTCTGAACAGAAAAGATGAAAATACAATGTGTAGGTCATATATTTTTTTCACGACCGGACGTAAAATGGTACTTTATCGCTCGGATATGCGGGCGTAAAGTAGCACTTTACCGTCCTCGGCCTACTTTACCGCCCTCTGGGCGGTAAAATGGCACTTTATTGCATTTTGACCTGACTATTGTCTGTTTTGACAGCAAATATGGCTACTAGCCTATTTATTCCTTATGGAAAAATTGACTGAGTAACTATGGTAACGTGGATTCCATCACTTTTTGATTTATTTTTCCGATATAATCTGAACCTCACTGCATCGGTGATGTATCCCTATCATGCTTGAGAAGTGAAGATGTATTTACGATGAAATATACTGGTCGTGCATAAAATGTTGTATGTAATTCGGGGTAATTTGCTTTTATGGACCTAGGCGTGTTAATAATAAAAAATATTACATACACACTACGGTCCATAAAAGCCTATTTTACGCCCTTGATACTAAATCAAAAAAAAAATACGATACATTTTGTGATGAATTTGTGAGCTGGTACAACGGAAATAAAGTAGTCCGAGGGCAGTAAAGTTCTACTTTACGCGCGCATATCCAGGCGATAAAGTGCCATTTTACGTCCGGTCGTGCATAAATAACTATTATTTAATAAACCTGACGTAAAATCTAGCGTAAAATCTCTGACAAATATGGAATTGTCGCGTGCAATCACAAATAATCACTGACAAGTTGCTCAGATCTGCCAGTCACCGCTCTGTTCAACCAATGATGAACTCTGCCGCCTGTCAAATCTTTACGCAACAAATACCATGACCAGGTCTGACTTCAAGAAATGATAACTTATATAAAATCAAGACAAAAATACTGTTTTCCGAAGTATTGAAATTGATCAATATATAATTACGTAGATTATCAGTTGAATACTTTAGTTGCATTCATATTTTTCACGTCTTTTGTACTACCATCCAAAACATAACTCACGAGTGGATATGAGCACTCCAAATTTTAGGATCCTGTATTTAAAATAGATTTGAATTATGATTTTCACCTCTTCCACCACCAAATGGCCATGCACCAACTGCGGTTTCTTCTTCTTCCTCGTCTTCTTCTTCTTCATGTTGTGGTTGTGGTTGTTTCTTGGACTTCCTATTTGTCTTCTTCTTAGGAGTTTTGACAACCGCTGAAGCTTGAGTAGTAGCTTCTTCGGCGAAAGGTCCTACTTCTTCATTCAAGAATCCTTCCTGACCTTTTAACAATCAGATGAAATAATATCGAGGAAACGATCATATATACAAGGTGGCCCACCACATTCGCCTCGGTATTTCTACGAGAAATAAAGAGAGTTAAGGAAAAACTTCAAGCACAGTTATATGTGGGTCCATGAGGAGCATATTATAAAAATGATTATGAAATATATAGGGTGGTCCCCAAAAAAATTACATACCAAAGTTCCATTTTACTGTAACGTGTAACGAGCTGATCGTGATTAAATGTACTGCTTATAGCTCAAAGGTTAAAGTTAACTACTACATGTAATTTCCAATGCAATATTATACAGAGTGGCAAAAAAACTGCCTCAAGATTGGGACACACATTCGATTAAATAACTTCTCAAAGTTGAATGGAACACCCCGTATTTAGTAGCGTAATTTGACGCAGAAATATAGATTCCCTACAAAACTATATTAGGGTTCCCTATACCTATCTCTTCTGGTTTTTACACAAAAGGCGTTTTTATATTTTAATTATGAATTATTTTGTTATCTTAAAAATGAAACACACTGTGTTGTAATGGAAAACAAGAAAGTATTTTTGAAGTCATTTTATCGAAAACTAAAGAATCTCAATTAGTTTATTATTTTAATAAATGCTCAAAATGGTGTCCATCATTCTCGATAACTAATTTGGCGGTATAGAACTAAACGCATATTTCTTATTCGTACTTTCATATGCGTAACAAGACTCTTGATATATCCCCATAAAAAATATTTAAGATTCCAAATTTTTCGATAAAATTACTTAAAAATCCTTTTTTATTTTGACTATGGTATCTTGAAATATAAAAAATATAGGGTGTTCAATAAGACAAAATATAACTTTGGTATGTAATTTTTTTGGGGACCACCCTATATATTTCGAAATAATTTTGGAATATGCTCCTCATGGACACACATATAACTGTGCTCAAAGTTTTTCCATAACTCTATTCATTTCTCGTAGAATTAGCGAGGCGAATGTGGTGGGCCACCCTGTATACATAAGAAGGACCTAATTTGTTTTTAGGGAATACGATGGGCGTGGTCATTTTCAGACTCGTCCTATAAGGGACGATCAAATAGTTCATTAACTGATACGAGAGGCGATTCAAAGTTTTTGGTGAAGGAGTCACTTCATTTGATCTGGAAATGCATGGAGATCCCTACCTTGTGACGGAATATTTTGATGACTGGGGAGCCCTTCCTCAGCCTGTGGTTCTTCCAGGAGAGGATAATTCTTCTCGGTGATCCTCTCCGGCGTTTCTGCTTCCTCCAGAGGCAATTGTCCGACGGGAATTTCGTTCTGTCCCGCATAAGAGTTGGTCGCCATCGTGTCTCGAGTCACGACCGCCGACATGGAACCCTGAGGCGTGTAGTCGTAACTGCGTCCGAAAAGTGGGTTGCTATAGTAACCGCCAAACATGTAGGCTTGGCGATTGGGCTGCAGAACTGCAATTGTTTGAAGAAAGGATGAGCTGGATTCGTGCACGATTCACGAGTTCAAACAACACATGAAAATTGAATATTGAAAATGTACGTAAATTGGATCCTGGTTAATTCATTCAAGGACAAAATTTGTAACCGTTCATCAGAATATGCACTGTTGCCACTCTCCACTGATGTCTCAGGGGCGTAGCATTTCCGGCCGTACCGGAAGTGAGTGTCAACATGATTTATATTTGTTCAGAATATAGAATGCGTAGTATCTAAAAACTCTATTATAGGCGCTGTGCTATTTAAAACATGCCAGTTGACACGTTGGTGATGTTAGCTCCCGGCCGGCCAGCTCCAAGCCGCGCAATTCCACCTCGGTCGAATATAATTTTACGAACTCAGCTAGACCCGATTCTCGTCTGTTCTGATTCATTTTTCAGGTTGCCTCTGAGACAGCCAAAAACAAGAATTGGTCAGTCATATAAATGGACATAAAGACTACTCATTTTTTTTGTGTCATCATTTCATCTACTCTAAGGGGTCAGCTCCACGGATAGAAATATAGTTCATCGTATGACTCGAAAAAGATTTCGGGATAGAGGGATGAAAACTACCCCTACGTATTTTTTCGTTTCATTTCATCCACTCTAAGGGGCCAGCTCCAAGGATTGAAATTTGAATAATCGGATGACTCGAAAAACCATTTAGTTTTTTTTTCTAATATTTAGAGTAGCCGGCCAAGAACGAAAGTTCATAAGTCTCCGAGGGATATGAAAACCACCCTTACGTATTTTCTCGTTAAATTTCATCCACTCTAAGAAGCCAACTCCATGGATCGAAATTGGCTTCAATTGTAGAGTAGACAATAAAGTATTCCTGGATTCGATTCCCTATTTTCCGAGCCAATATTGACCAATCTGAAAAATCAGGGGAAAACCGCATAAACTTTCACCGACGAGAGGAAAGGAAAATTATATTTGACCGTGGTGGAATCGCGTGGCTTGGAGCTGGCCGGCCGGGAGCCAACATCACCAACGTCAAGTTGACATCAACTTCTGTTCAACCACAAATGTTCACTAATTCAAACAAACAATCTACCAAGAATACGAATTTCAACAAAATATTCCCTAATATACAAGTTAAATCGACTTGAAAACATCAGAATCAGGTATTTTCAATAATAAAAATAATAGGAGTAATTATGAAATTGTTAACATAAATTATTACTAAATGATTCCTATGATTGCAATGTGTTAGTCATCAGAAATAAAAATAAGTAATATGGTGATATGGTTGAAGTAATATAAACTGTTATATTATCATACCCCCGATTTATATTTAAAAAAATCCTCGATCTCTTTCGTATTATTTTCGGATTCTCAGAAAATTCAACAAGGAGTTGTGTGAAATTTTGGATTGAGAAAATAATCAAATTTCTTCAATTTCTACAATAACTAGTGTCAATACATGAAAATAAAAATGCCATTTATAACAATTGAGAAATAATTTCTATTCCAAATATGATTATGTGATTTCGCAAATCTCGTTGTCGAAAAGATATTATTAATTCAAAAATTTTCATACCAATTCTGGATGGATAACCATAAGTCAATCCAACAACAAACATAACACTCAAAAACACTGACAAATTCATCTTTACTACTTTTTCTGTCTCTGTGTCAACTCGATTTTGTGCCCTTAGCTCCACTTTGCAAAATAGTTTTATATTGCGAAATATCCCCACCAGTGGAGGTTCCCCCCTTTACAGGCCTTTTGCATTTTCAATCAGAATCCTATTAAAAATTCAGCGCGAGTATCGGAATCGTGTAAAATTTATATTTTACTCTTCAACATTTTTTTAACACTATCTTAGACAGGCTAGGTGATGATGTAGATAAATGTAGACAGTGACGTCCAAAAAAAATTTCATTTGTATAAATAATACAAAAATAGATGTAAATGATTCATAGAATCTATAAGTAGAATTTTTTTTTCAACAAAAAACGTATTTCTCTAGCTCAAGTTTTTATTTCAGTTCTGGTTGCATGACATGAAAATTCGACCTTCTTCTACAAAATGCTCGAGTTGAATAAAGAAATTCCAAATCCACAACCTTATGGAAAATTTCAATTGAGGAATCACGTTAACTGAGAAACATCAGCATGTTCAAATCGCTCGAAGGAAACTATGCATTTCTCACTACAAAATCCTGGGAAATATTTTGTATATGAAAGACCAACGGATGTAACACACTGTTTCGGCTCACCAGGTCTCATCAGCTGCACTAGATCAGTTGATATTTATATACGGTCAGTACATTCTCATTCAGTCCGTTATCATTTGAATACAAAATTCCAGATTTATATACTCCTATAATCTTAACACGAATCTTTATTATCCCAACACAACTTTTATATTGGACTGAGAATTCTACATCTACTCATAATTATTAACACTGAGGGAGGTGTAATACCTAATTAACAAAAATTACTCCGCCTATGATAATATAAAGAGGAAGCTCATTTGTATTACACTTGTGTCGTTTCATACACATAATAATTCTTGGGCATTTTTGCATATCCACACATTACTGGATCAGGGATGGATTTCAAGATTTTCTGGACGAAAATGTATCCCTTGTGGGACTATCACCATCTATCATTTTTACCGATAACATAGCATAACAATTATTTCATGTATTAAAACCTGTGTAATATGTGGTCACCAATTTTAAATTCATCCTCAGTTATTTTCATTGTTCAGTCAACATTATTATTGTTATTTTCTCTTGCTGGAAGAATAAACTTTCCACATTTTTTTCAGTTGAAAACAAGTAATTTCATTCACTGTAGGAATTCTTCTCATGATGAATATATCCACACATTTCGTTCGTCAATTCATGGATGAATACATAACATACATGAAAATCATATAGAGTTGACTAATAAGCTAACCACCCTGTACATATACCATAACCATACATTCATATTCGCATACAAAAATTGTTAGAATTAATTTAGAACGTAATTTCAGAATCCCTCATGAATATAAATTCCTTCCTATTACTCACATACAGGTGGTACCAACAGACGAAAATCTCATCAAAAATTCAGCAGACAAACGAAGAGGCATGAAATAATTCTGAAACAACATTAAACTGAATTGAGACAAGAATTGATAAAAACGGCTACATAAAATCCGGCTTCTGAGGTAAAAATATCTGGAATAGTCATCAAAAGTCTGAAAGAGTATTGACTTACCGAAAGCGATTTGAGGAGAAAAAAATTTGTTTAACAGTCATCATTTTCAACAAATTTTTGGTGAAATTCTACATCAATTGAACAGGACTTTTTTCCATATTAATTTTTTCTCGGTAGATATGTGAAGGCAAAGTATAACACTGTAGTCAATTGGTTATTATGAAATTATTATGAAAACGAAGGAGTCTCACAATCAGAAATGAACCTTGCAATATATTGTTGATTTCATACTGACAACAGTATCTGTGATTTATTGAATGTTTTAATCATACAAATATATTCAGTTGGAAACCCGATGGAAAAATATCATTTATACGAATAACAAATAGGTAAGAATTCTGAAGAAAATCGCAGAATTATCCAACCTCATTCAACACTATTGCTAACTTCGTTAGACTGATGAATGAGTCACTCAAATGAGCAAATTGATAATATCTTCTCCACATATTACGTAACACTAATGGAATATTAATTCTCAAAAAATAATATCCGTATAGCATAGAATATTTACTAGATACATGTATTTTAGTAAATAGATTATTACTGTAGTGTATCGATTCCCAATTAGGTGCTAATTTTAACTTTAAGTATTTAAAGAAAATCCAACAGTACAAATCTAAAGTCGAGATAATACGCTACTTCCTGTCGAGAGTGGTGCGTGAATTCTACTCAGGTATATCTCTTTGCTATTTCTGTCTGTCGAAGGTGAATTAAAATCAAGTAACCAGATCGATCATTAAACAATAGTGATTCATCTTCTGGGAAAACTTGAACGCCATTCACATGCAGGACAGTTACGAAGGATGGTCGTTTAATTTCCATAAAACACATTTATCAATTCGAAACTTCGACAAGATTTTCAAACCGACTTCAAAGTGGTGCTATATTGGTTCATTTGGTTATTATTTCAATTGATATCAAGGAAAACTAGTTCACAATAAGGCAGAACTTATGAATACTTCATTAAAATGGATATGGCTGAACTGAAAACTTTCAAAAATATCAGAATTTCCAGACTGAAATGAAAGGAATTTTCATTCAATGAACTCCACCCATACGTATAATCCATCCTCAAATCTCAATTTCTGCCACAAGTTGTAAAGAAATAAGATGAAAGTAGTAACGCTTATTTCTTATAGTAACGTTATTAGTTACTATTACTTCACTCCTTCCTAAATTCTATTTGCTGTCTGAAATCTATTCGAATTCTTATAGCAGTATTGATTTAGTGAAAGTTGCATGAAGCATTTTAAAGAATATAATAGTAACCATCCAAGCCCAGTGAATTCACCAAAATTCCGTTAGCGCATGCGCCAAAATTTTAAATCAAGTTTTTCAAAATTAATTGACCAGCCAATAATATTTCAACGAGCAAAGGCACTGGACATTGCATTCAGAAAACGTTTATTAATTTTTTTCCGGATTTGAATAATATTTTCACCGCGTAGCCATATGTGGTATGCATAAATTTAATGAAATCACCAGAAGTAGCAGATTTTTCTTTGGTTAATTTTTCTTTGAGAAGAATGCAGCAGGAATCTACGATACATGAATGGGAATTGTTAATTAATGAGCCTATTGAGAATCAATTTATAGAAAAGTTCTCATTAAAATACATACGCATTTCTGAAATAGTGAGTATATAATAATGTGTAGATCGAAACACATCTATCAAGTTCGATACCAGTTGTTTACTTCAATGGAGAATTTTTAATGGAATTTTCGAATTCAGATTTTAATTAATACCATGTAAGTATTTAGTAGTTGATTGAAAACAACCATTTCGATCTATCAGAGCGTGTCATATGTCACGTATAAAATATGTTGTTGAATTTTAAACGCTCCAAATTAGCATAAGAACAATCTCCATACGTCAAACCAATTCTGTGGAAAACCCTCAACTTCTTTTTCTATAGGAACACACCACAGTCAATGAACTTGGTGAATTACTCAATGGTATCAATGTAAACGTGCTGTTTTGTTCGACTTGAATGAATTATTCATACGTCTCAGTTTTTTAATGTCATTACAATGTCTATTTCATTTCGATTTGTGTCTGTATCGACACGCTGAAATAAATTGCTAGGGACCGTTACTATTACATCTTCTTGTAATGTATGTATACAACAAAAAGATTACCTGCTACAATATGAAGAAGTTTACATCAACTTTTCTGTTCATCAGGAAGTTGACTAATGTTTTTCATGTTGTCATCACTTGTTATCCCTTGCCTGATTTTTCTGGAAAATCAATTCCGTTGTGTCGTTTCCGGGTTATTAACAAATATATTCTGTGTACTTTCTTTAGAATGAACAGAAGAGTTACTCATCTCATATTTGAAAATATTTGTATGATTCAATAGTTGGTGAAAGTCAATCGATTTTGAGTATATTTATATAAATATATATATATATATATATATATATATATATATATAATATATATATATATATATATATATATATATTTCCATTGTTACTGTTCGATGAATCTTCTTTTGAATGAATACATTTTTTGTTAACTATTTGGTATATTTCAATAAAACCATTTCTAAGATATCCTACTCATTTGCTTCAATTCAAAAAAATCATATTATTCATAAATACTTCGTGACTCCTGCGCAGCTATGGTGAACCGTGTATCGTCTTACTCCACTTTGAATCAAATTGCCTCAGTGTGGATTTATGCAGCACAAAATAACAAATATCAAATAAAAAATATCACGTAACAAATAACAAGTATGAGTTGAAGTTCTTATTTTTCAATGACAGTGTTCATGCAGCCAAGTATAAAATATCAAATAACAAATAACTAATGAGAAGTTGACCAACTTTTAACTTTCTACGTTAATTGAACGCGATTTTCTTATTGTTTCGGTTTGAAGCAGAAATGTCGATAAGGAAAATTGTTTAAAAAACTGTGTGTGACGATATGGTAGAATAACAGATTATGTGCCAATTAATTTGAAAAATGTGATGATGTTATCAGCTTCATTTTTTATCCTGTTTTGTTAAAATATTTGTTGTTTATTTCTTATGTATGTTGATCTCATTTTAGTTTATTAATATTCACAAAATTTGTTTGTTTTATTGAATTCACAAAAAATGCATTATTCAAACATATACAGATATATTTATTGCTAATTGTTATTTGGTGTGCATAAATGGTAACATTTCCACTACTTGTTATTTGATATTTGTTACGTGATATTTGTTATTTTGTGCTGCATAAATCCACACTGATAAATCCATCTGAGATACGAAATTAATACAGTGTTTTGAAAGTCATGTTCTTGCCAAAAAAAACCCGGATTTAATTTGTATGGCACAAATATAAGCATAGAGATATAAGTATTATAGAATGTGTGTTGACATAGAGATGAAAATTCATGAGATCTAGTGTTTTATTTGGGGCCTTTCCAAAGTCTATGGGCGTTTCATTGGATAATTTAAAGTAATACGGCATTTATAGAAACAGCAACACTGCATTTTCCTGATCCACAAATATTTCAGAACCAATAAGAAATGTATTGACTAATCCATTAATAATTTTCAAGATATTTAATTTTTCATCTTGGATTTAGAATTCGAAAAATTATATTTTTGTCAACATTCATTGATCACCTTGTATTATTCGCCAACTCCCTTTTTGTAGAATTATGCTTGTATGATCCTAATTAGCTACTCGAAATCTCAAATATTTCCTTATCTGCTCACCAACTATTTTAATAGGTTTACACACATCTTCTGTTTAATGATTTATTACCAGTTAAAGATAAAGGTAAGCAAATATCCAGATTTCATAACATCATACATATCAATCAGATACATGTCCTAGGTGAAAAAGGTAAGAAATTTCGAGCTCAAGTCGTGCTCAAATATTTCTTGATATTATTTTTTTTTTAGATTTTCCTACAACAATGAAACTTGGAAATGGAATACAGTTCCTGATAACACTAATAACTTTCACAATAGTTACTAGTCAGAATATCAGCACCTCCACCCTAAAAACTATAACTGAAGTCACTGCAATGGAATCCACCACAACGAAAATCACTACCACGCCCTCAGATCCTTTGAACATCAATTCATATGACTACGTTGTGGAGTTAGTTTTCCGAATAAACGAGGAAAAGGTACCGGAGTATGTGATCAAACTCATATACCAGAACTCCTCAGAGAATAACATCACGATAGAAGACGTTCTGGTGCTGTTCCCCATAAATAACACTACCCTAACTCAAGCTGAAGATATTTTACGTGTACTGAACATTCAACAATCGAGTGTCTTTAGCGTAAATGGTCTGGATACTTTAATGAAGGAGCTCGAGCTTTCATTTGAAGACACCTACAAGAGCGTATTGATAACTAGAATGGACTTGTCTGGGATACCTTTGAAGAACTTTCTAGTTGCTTTGGGAATAGATAATGGTCAGTTCACTGAAGGAATGGCTTACGGAATACCAGACCCATATGAAGTGTTTAAAAAAGGAAATTTATCACGAGCCTCCCTCGAAAATGCCCTTAAAATCGTGAACAAAACTACAAACGAACTGTTCGTTGCTTTGAGAGACGTTATTTTCACTAGAATGGCCCATTTGGGTACAAAAACTGCTACTGCTATCTTGAAAAAATATAACTTTGATGTGAACAAAGCCTTGGAACTGTGGGCTTACTTGGACATCACCATAAATCAACTGCTAGACATTCCGGTATTCAACAATTCTCTCTACACTTTGAGCAAAAAGCAGAATACTGAAAAGTTTTTAGGAATAATGACGAACAACACTCAGATTGCTACCAACAGAGTAGTTTACGATACTTGGAAGCAAAATAACATCTTCAATATGTACGCTGAGGTACTTACTGGCACAGATGCACAAGAAGTAAATGTTTTGCCTATTAATATCACCAGCAATATTATTTCGATGAGCTTGAGCGGATCTCTCAATACTTCTCTGCCTACATTAGAGACAAACCTAGACGATGTCAAAGACTGTATTTTCGCCACTTTATTCAATGAGTCTCTGTTACTGGAAGCCGTTGAAGAAGTTGTGGTCGACAAAGCATATATCGATGCGAAGTTACAGCTTAACAGGACAAACATTGTTGTGGGGAGCCCTTTGATATGTAGTGGAAAAGTGTATGGACTAGCAAAACAACTAGTAGACCCAAACCATGTTGGATTCGATTCATTTTACAAAGAATCTAGTCATAAGGAATCCAGTAGTAATGTATCCAGTGCAGATGGATTGGTGTTTAATTTGCTATTAATCAGTATTTCACTGTATTTTTCTAGAATTATTAATTGAGAGATATAATAGATTTCATAGTATATTTCAACGCAGAAAGTTAATTGATTTGAAATAATTAAATTATTACTCAACAATAGTATTCATCATAAATATTTATTACTAAACTAAGCATTTGTGGAGTTGAATGAAACGATTACATTATGTAATATAAATAAAGGTAATTAAACATTGCGTCATGTGAATACAAACCATTGATTAAGCCATGTTATATTTTTTGTTCCTTTTTTTCTGAATGAGCATTGAAATAATTCAATAATCTAGAATAAATAGACACTTATTTCATTCCAGTTAATCTTTTATATCAAGATCAATGGCTTCAATTGAGGTAATTTTGGCAACAGGGACAACAAATGACACCCTTAATTGATCAGCAGACTAGACTTTGCCCTTGTGATTTTCTGCCAGAATACTATTCAGAATATAGAGAAATAAATGAATTGACGAAACAAACACATAATCAATAGGAAAATCAACTATATTATCAGGTACATTGAATACAAAATATATCACAAATTTTTATTGTAAAACAAAGTCACCATCTCCAATTATCAATCCTTGATTTTCTGAGAGCATCCAATGATTTTTCTGCTCTTTGTCTTGTTGATATTTCTTAATCTTTTATATTCTTCTCTACTACCATTAAAACTCCTATTTCCTTCTTTGCTTTTATTTCACAAGAAACATACAAGAACATGACTTCTTCTATTCATTATAATTACTTACTACTTGACACTTGACACACCATCCAGAACAGTGTTGCCGTTCTTGATCTAACATACAACAAGAATATACACGCTAGATGGGGTATATCAACCATGAAAGTGATAAATAGGAAAGGTGTGCATTGTACTTCAACACTCTCCCTCAATGCACATCTTTCAAACCTAATTCTAATGTATACGGTAACAACTGATTTTTAGATAAAGGCTTTGTGAACATATCAGCTAACTGAGATTTAGTATTAATATACTCTACATTAATTAAACCTTCTTCTACCTTTTGTTTCACAAAATTAAACTTAATATCCATATGTTTCAGTCTCTTTTGATCTGGGTTCTGTACAGTTTTAATAGTACTCTGGTTATCTTCATAAACAGTTACATTTTTAACATTTACATTCAAATCTAACAGTAATTTAACTAACCAACATGCTTCTACAACAGATTCACACAAAGAGATCAATTCAGCCTCAGTTGTACTAAGTGCTACAGTTGTTTGTTTCTTAGATCTCCATGCTATAGTATTATTATACAATTTAAATACATATCCACTAGTAGACTTCCTATCATTATCTCTAGCCCAGTCGGCATCAGCATATCCTATCAATGGTGATAATGTATTATCATAAGTCTTAGAATATATCAAAGAATAATTAATGGTTTGTTTTACATATCTGAGTATTCGCTTCAACGCTTTCCACAAATCGTCACTTGGGTTTGATTGGTATCTGCTTAAATAACATACAGAAGTAGCTAAATCTGGCCTTGAACCTACTGTAGCATACATTAAAGACCCTATCAGTGATCTACATTGCAATTCATATTTCATATCAATTACTGACTTTTCATCTAATTTGAAGTTTACATCCATTGGAGTATTACTACCATTACAATTTTCCATATTATATTTTTTCAAAATACTTTGCAGATATTTTGTTTGATTGATGTGAATTTGTCCTGGCTGTTGAATAATTGAAATCCCCAAATACGTTAAATTTTCACAACCCATGTCTTTCATCCTAAATTTTGTTGATAAAAATATTTTAACCTTATTTATTTCCTTCAAGTCATTTCCTAGTATTAAGAGGTCATCAACATATAGTGATAAGTACATATCCCTTAAACTATAAAGACAATAGTCATTTTCTGATCTTTTAAACCCATATCCTGTTATAGTGCTATTAAATTTTTCATACCAATACTTGGGAGATTTTTTTAACCCGTATAATGATTTATTTAATTTTAAAACTTGACCTTCCGGTAATTCTAATCCGTCCGGTGGTTTAAGATACACAATTTCATTTATTTCACCGTATAAGAATGCTCCCTTCACGTCCATTTGGTGAATATGGTATCCTCTGTGAGCAGCCACGGATAAAAGTACTCTTAAAGTTTCTAATTTTAAAACAGGTGAATAAATATTTTCCAAATGTTCTTTCTGCTGATATCCACGTACTACTAGTCTAGCTTTACATATTTCTTCCTCTCTTATATTTTTCTTTGTGAAAACCCATTTGCTATCCAATAATTTTTCCTTTTCCGGTTTCGTCACAATTTTCCAAGTGTGACTCTCTTCTAGAATTTCAAGTTCTTCATTTACTGCCTTTTTCCAATCATGTTTGTCTGCTCTTTCTTCTATATCTTGATAATTCAATGGTACATCTTGGTTAGTAAACAGTGCAAATAAAGCTTCATCACTTTCCTCACTGAAATTTATTTCATAATCTTCTTGCCATTTTGGTTTCCTAGTTTTTCTCTTCTGTCTCCCTTCAGCCTGTTCATCTAATACTGGCTCTCTTAGAATATTTTTAGGTACTTCATTTTCTATTCTCTCAATTTCGTGCTCTTCTGTTCTTTGCTTTACCTCGTCTTGTTCAGTTCTCACTTCTTGTGTAGAGGTTTCTTCACTACTCGCAAAATATTTAATTTGATCTTTCAATCTCTCATCAAATACAACATTTCTTGCATTTACTACTCTATTGGTTTCTGTATCAAAAAGTCTGTATCCTGAAGAACTGTACCCTATCATAATCATTTTCTTACCAGGATTGTCTAATTTTTGTCTTTGTTCTTTAGGTACATGATTATATGCGATACAACCAAAAACTCTCATATTTGAAACATCTGGTTTTCTTCCGGCCCATAATTCACTTGCTGTTACCTCTCTCCCAGCTGAGGGACTTCTATTTGTAACATAGGCAGAATATAATACAGCATCTCCCCAAAATTCTTTTCCTAGATCTGACTCTAGTAATATTGTTCTGGCTTTCTCAATTAAAGTTCGGTTCATACGTTCGGCTACACCGTTCATCTCTGGATTATATGGTACTGTATATTGCAATAATATCCCTTCTTGAGAACAAAATCTTTGAAATTCCCCAGACACATATTCCCCACCATTATCTGAACGAAGTTTCAACAGATTTGTATTGAAATGTTTAGTTGCATAAAAGTAATAATCTTTAAATTTTTCGAAAACTTCTGATTTTTGTGTTATCAAATATACTATAACAAAATGAGAGTAATCATCAATGAATGTTAACAAATATTTATGACCTTCTCTACTGATTGGGGTAATCGGCCCACAAATGTCTGTATGCACCAACTCTAGCGGTTTATTTGCCCTATATCCAGGCTTATTGAAAGGTTGTCTTGTCATTTTTCCTAATAAACATGGTTCACATAATGTATTATCTGTTTCATTGTTTTGAAAATCATGTATGCCATTCACTAGGTTCTTCTGCACTAGAATATTAATATTTTTCATTCCCAAGTGACCGAAGCGTCTATGCCATAACTGTGATGTGTTACAATTTTTTGTTACATGATAGCTACAACTTTGTTCATCTACTTCCATTTCAATAGTATACAAATTACCATTTGCACTACCTATCATTATTATTTGATCATTATTATAAATTTTAACTTTACCTCTATAGAAAGTAACTTTCAATCCATTAGATTCCATTTTAGGTACTGATAATAAGTTTTTTCTAAGATCTGGTACATAATAAACATTTTTAATAGTACAGTTAGTAATATGTTTGCCTACACAACATTTCGCTTTAATATTACCAATTCCTACTGCTTTCAACATTACACCTTCTTTGGCAGCAGCTATATTTTTAGGTATTTTGAGTTCTATATAATCTATAAAAATATCTTTATTGTTCACCAGATGATCAGAGCATCCAGAGTCTATGTACCATATCAGACAATTTTTGTTGAAAATATCATTACAATTGTGTGCTTCGTTTAAATTTTTTTCACATAAAAAAGCAATATCTTGTGACTCACAGTTCTCCGCTGCATATGACTGATGTCTTCTTTCTTGTCCATATCCTTGACTTCGTCCTCTTTCATATCCTTGACTTTGTCCTCGTCCATATCCTTGACTCTGTCCTCGTCTATATCCTTGACTCTGTCCTCGTCCATATCCTTGTATCTGTCCTCGTCCATATCCTCGACTCTGTTCTCTTCCTTGTCTAAAGCCTCTATAGTGCCCACGTTCTAGCCCTTGATAATTTCCAGGACCCCTTTGATAATTTTCTTGTGATTGACTTCTGTCTCTCATAGTACATTGGAATTTCTTGTGGCCAGGTTTACCACACACAAAACATGAGAAAGCAGTTGTGTGTGATCTGACACCAAGTCCATTCAAATCTCTCTTTCTCTTTTCTTCTTCTCCAAGTAATCTATTCTTCACAAAATCTAGTTTTAAGTTCTCCATCGTTTCCAACGCTGTTATAATGCCGTCATATGACTGAGGCATGGACAATAATATATAGTTAACCTTCTCTTCTTCACCCAATTCTGTATCAGCTTCTTTCAACTCTGTGAAAATTCTTTCAACATTTATAAAATGTTCAATCAGTGAACAATTTTCTGAATATTTCATCTCCGATAATTTTCGGCGTAGAAACAACTTGGAACGTACTCCCTTCTTCATGAAATTTTCCTCCAGGTTCTTAAACATCTTAAATGCGGATTCCTTTTTCAAATATTCAATATGGCTATCTGCCACACCAGCTATCAATATCGCCTGGGCTTTCGCCTCGTCCTTCGAGTTCTGAGCATCCGCACTATATGTTTCATCTTCAATTGCTTTTAACGCTCCATTTTCTTTTAGTATACTTTTTATCCTAAACGACCACGTGCTGAAGTCCACGCCGGCGAATGGTACAATTGGGAATCTTTCTCGTAGATTCGACATTCTCGTATATGCTTATAATTTTAAACCACGCTCTGCTACCACTGTTGATATTTCTTAATCTTTTATATTCTTCTCTACTACCATTAAAACTCCTATTTCCTTCTTTGCTTTTATTTCACAAGAAACATACAAGAACATGACTTCTTCTATTCATTATAATTACTTACTACTTGACACTTGACACACCATCCAGAACAGTGTTGCCGTTCTTGATCTAACATACAACAAGAATATACACGCTAGATGGGGTATATCAACCATGAAAGTGATAAATAGGAAAGGTGTGCATTGTACTTCAACATGTCTAGCGTCTTGATGTATTCTGAGATTTCCTTCCCTAGACCCACTCTGGACTATGGATTCATGTTGTAATGCTCCAGAAACCCCTAAAATCATCAATTATCTTTCAAGTTACGTGTAACAAATAAAATGTGTTTAATATTTGAATTATTACTCACCTTTCTTTTGAAATAGTTTACTCAATACATAATCGTCATGTGTCTCTGTAGTTTTCTCTTCCTTATTATTCTTCTCCTTTTTAATTTCTGTTTTAACCAACCCATCTACAATTTCTCCGTCAATTTTGCCTGAACTGTCAATGATAGCTTTACTTTTTTTCCTTTTTTCTTTCTTTGCATGTTCAGGTTCTTTAGTCTTGTATTTTTCTATGAGTTGAACTGACTTTTTCGTAATTTTTCCATGTATGGATTGAGCTTGTTGTACAACAGCACTGGAATTGGCTTTACTAGAATTAAGTTCATGGTGGAGTTTGGATGTTTTAGCTGAGTATTCTAAAGCAGCAGAAAAACTAACTGTGGCTTCGCAATCATCGATTTTATTAATGTTAGATTGTTCTTCTTGTTTGGACTTTTCTCTGTTATAGTTCAAAAGTTCCTGTGGTGACAAAGTTTTAATTTTTTGTTTTTCCTCAAGTTTTCTTGACATCTCTTCTTCTAGTTCGGGAGGTGGCATTGGTGATGGCTTCGAAAGACTTTTTGCTATTTGTTGTGCCAGTTGTTTCATTTTCAGGAGTTTATCCTCAGTAAATTCAACATTTAATTTTCCTTTTTTATTCGATTTTTTCAATGTCTTTTTATTCTTCATGTTTTCCTGAATTTTTACCTGAAATATAAACAAGGATGTTGTTTATTTCTCCAGGCAAAAAATGTTTTGGTTTCTCTGTAGGAAAGAATGAAGTAAAACCATTGTCACAATTAGTTGTATTCAAATTGAAAAATTCTATTGTTCATCTTAGAATTACTAAGAGAAACTTACCCTTGAATTACGGAATATATTGGCAGTTTCTGGATTCGAGTCGGGGGATTCCTGTAGAGAAAATAAATCGTGAAGATCAGATGCTTTGAAAAACTTTGTTGTTTTAGGATCCAAAAGAATTTTGTTGCTCAGAAGTTGTTTCCAAACTTGCCTTTGATACATCTGAAATGTAATTAAGCTCAGTCACCATTTTGCAAACGCCACAAAAATTAAATACTTTTTCTTCAATGGTTCCAGCAGAAAGTAGTCTGTAAATGGTTACATTCTTCTCCTGACCTATTCTCCAAGCTCTTTCCCTTGCCTGAGTATCTGTAGCAGGATTCCAATCAGGATCATAAATAATCACCCTGTTTGCTCCTGTCAAATTTACCCCCAATCCACCCACTCGGGTAGTGAGCAGGAAAACATCGTAACTAGAATCCTAAATATAATAATTTAATCTAAAGAATTTGAATAGGGTTTAATTTTTTTTCTTAATCATCATTGAGTGTTATTCTTGCTGTATTATTAATGATACCTCAACACTCAGAACTAGTCCATGTAATATGAAAATTTTTTGAATTTCAATATTAATTCAGAAATCCATTACATTTTTTTTATTGATTATTGAAAAACGTGTAAATGGTTAATGTTTGCCAAGTCAAATGGAGTCGGAGATATTTAAAAATTGAAATTGTAAAAGTTGATTCTCAATAATAATGATGGATTTTTGTATTACTCTCTAGTACCTGATTGAATGTATTTATCAATGCTTGTCTACTACTTATAGAAGTAGATCCATCCATTTTGAGATATTTGTAATTTTGTTGCTCCAAAAACTGTTGAAAAATTGATAACATTGCTCTTCCTTGAGTAAAAAGTAATACTCTATGGGCTTGTTTCTTCCATATCTTCAACAGGGCTGAAACAACTACCATTTTCCCAGATTTCTTATAGTAACCAAATTCTTCTTCTAATGGAACCAAATCATCTTCCTGAAATGTTATGTCTGCAGACACTAATACAACTGAAAAATGTTTCATTTTACCTCGAGAGAATCATTCACCGTTTCAGTTGAAAAAATATCCGGGTGATTGCAAATTTTTCTAAGCTTGTTAATTGCAACCAAAACGCCAGCCCTTATTGATTTTTCTGCATACCAATATTTGATTCCCCTTCCTAACATTGAACTTACTTGTTCACTCTGAAAAACAGTCAGTTGAAACACTCTCACATCTGTTGAATGAAAACTATGAAAATAAGATATCAAATCTATGATGAAAACTCACCATCAAAAAATTCTTATATAAGTCTATTTGATATTTTGTCAAAGAACAAAAAAGCACCTGTTCACTTTTAGCGGGCAGTGAAATATGGTGTTGCACCTCTAACTTTGTTCTTCGTAGAAGATATGGATCTATTATGGATTTCAAAGTTGTTGCTACCATCAAAGCTGTAGCTTCCTATATAATACAAAACTTCAATTGAACAATTCGACCAAAGGGTAAATATAGAATGAAAAACTTCGTATTTTTCACTCGAAATTATTATTATCCTCACCTGCGAAGGTGTTGAATTTGCAAACCCTCCCTGCAAAATAGGGTTAACGAAATGTTCTTGAAATGTTGCCGTATCTCCTAACATACCGGGATTCGTGAAATCGAATAAACTCCATAATTCTGTTAAATTATTCTGCATAGGACTACCTGTCAGCATAATCCGATGAGGAGTCTTGATCTGTTTGACAACCAGAGTCGCTTTGGCCGTTGGATTGCGAATTTTGTGGCCTTCATCAAGGACTAAATAATGCCAATTATAATCTATCAGAGTGTCTTTGTATGTAAGGATACCAGAGTAGGTGGTGATTAAGATGCCCTTGCTTTTGTGGATGTCTTTAACCAGAAGGGATTTCTTGCCTGGAATGACAATTAAATTCAGATTTATGATCGGAAAAACTGATTTTGGTGTATTTGTCGTTGATTATGAGATGTTATAAATAACTATTATTAAGGCAAATAATTGAGGCCAATAAGATGTAACGTGATAATAAAAGACGACTGAGACATATCGACATCTGTCATTCAAACTTCACTGTATTTGGAGTCAAGACCACTATACAGGGAGGCGAATCTAAGGTATACAAAGAAAATAACAGCCACCTGATGAAAATCTACGTATGTAATGTCATTTTATTAGAAAATACTACCTTGATAACTTCCAGATTGGTGGAGAGCTGCAACTCTGAATTCTGGGGCCCATTCATGAAAATGTTGTACCCATTGGTGAATTACAGTGGCAGGACAAACAATCAATGATGGACCTAGACCATTGAACCTATTCAGGAAAATAACACATTGAGAATTTTATGTGTATATGAATATGTCAAAGTTGTAGAATTAAAATTGAGGATTTCCATTACCTTCCATGGCAAGATAAAACCCTGCTGAACTCCAAAGCATGCAGGAACACAATGATTTGTACAGTTTTTCCTAAACCCATTTCATCTCCCAATATTCCACCTGTTTTCTTCAGGTGGATTTTCCACAACCATTTAATGCAATCTTGCTGATAACTAAAACAAAATAAACAATTATAATCGTCACTGCCTGACATAATCATAAATAGGATTATTCATATAATCTGTTGAAGTGATACATATTTTATCTTTTTTATTTATTTCCATCTTATTAGGAACTAGGAAATGAATTCATTGCATAACCAACTGTTACCCATAAAGTCTTTTCCACACTTTGTTTGGAACATTTAGACCCCCTTTTAAAGAGTGAAATTCTGTTACTGCAACTTCATCTTCACTAGCTTCTATGGAGTTGTCTACAGTGATTAGACTTCCTTCCAATTTCTTATAATACTTATCAAGTCTTTTCTTATAACTCTTCCATAATCCATCATCTTGAACTCTATCCTCATATAATGTTGTCTTCCTACTTTTTGGTTGATATTCAGACTTATTATCTTGATGAGGTTCAAAGGATGCTTCATCACTATCTAAAATTTGTATCCAAGAAATATCAACACCCAATTACTACAAGCAGATTAATTATCTTTATACCTTTTTCGTCTTCAGATGGAATATATTCACTTCCTGATGTTTCTTCACTTTCAGAATTAGTTTCATTGCCATTTTCTTCTCTCATTGTATTATATGAAGCATTTCTACATTTTTTGTATGGAGTTTTTGATTGAGGAGTTTTATTAGTTTTAGGTGACAGTTTATGTTTGCATTTTCTTATTGTCCTAGTATGTTTTTTTATTCCAATATTGAAATTGACAACCTCAGTGGAAGAATGTGCAAGAGCTTTTTTGAAATCCTGCCTTTTCTTCAAATCTTCCTGCCTCTTGATGTACTTTTCAATGTTTAATGCTGGAATTAATGGGTCCTGTTTATATTCTTTACTGCCAGAATCTCCTATTTCACCATCTTCTAGTTCAGCTGTAGTATTCTTCACATTCTCTTTTGTGAAAATTTCCAACTCTTTTAAAGCCTGTCCTTCCAAAACTTCTTGATTTTCACTCCAGATAGTAATATTTTCAGATGACAAAAATGTATTGAATTCAGTATCTGGAATATCCATTATACTCTCGTAATGAATGATTCGATGAAAATTAGCTGAAAATAATGAATTATCGTTTCATTCCCGTTCAGTTTCGTTTTGAGAATTTGTTAGATTGAACAAGTTATAGGTAATAAATTGGTAAATCTGGTAAATACTAAATAATGTTTTCGTTAGAACCACTGAACACTGAACGTGTGCTCTGCATTCAGCATCTGCACCTGACGTCATAGCTAATCACAGCATCAAATGTCAAATGGTTGTAGGTTGTAGGATAAGCAATAAGTGTAAACAATAGCTCATTGTATGAATGATGTTTTTTCTCTCAAAATTTCAATGAACTAGCAATACAACTTGAACAACAATCACCCCCATGGCAGTACATATTTTATATAATAAACAAGGTTCAAGCCACGTTCAAGCCTGTGATTCTATTCTATGGTACAAGCGACAAGCAAATGTTTTTCAAAAAACAGACAGTTGACTGAACACCTAAATACAAAAACACCTATTGAATTGAAATTTCATTTATCGATAATATTATGGCTTCTGAGAACTCTAAAAAATCAGAAAACTCGAAAACTTCTGGTCTCAGAAAATGTTTTTCAGCACTAGTGGACCGCAAACAAGTTAACTTGGACATGGAAGTGTTAAAGCTGATGCTCAAACATGAATTACTTCTGAATATTGAATCGTTAGACGAGAATTTATCATCAATTATGCCATTTATGTTAGTGTTATATATCAGAAATTGGCCTGGATGGCAAAGAAGCAAAGAATACTATAGTGGCAAGCTAAACTTCCGAGAATGGTTTGAAAAATTTCGACAGTTTATTGTGGTCAGGCTTAATTCTTTAATTAAAAGTGGATATAATGAAGCAATAGAAATGATAAAAGAAGATAGGAAGAAAGCTCAACCTCATGGTGGTTTCAGAGAACTTGGTTCACAAACAGACTACTTGGCTCCTAAAGGGATTGCGCCATTCACAATATCCATACAGTGTCCCCCTAGTGTACTTGGTTCTTTAGCGTTCACAGATTCTGAAGGTATTGAAATTTCAAATATTAGGTGAGGGTGTGATACAATCTTACTCAATTCATGCAGATGATATACTTTTACACCAATATCCGGACATACCTTGGACCAAAATAGGAATCAGAGAATTGGTAAATTGGCCTCACATTGGAGTAGAGTTCACCAGTGCTGAACTTTCATTCAGAAGAACAAATAGAAGTGAATACATAAGATATTTGAACCTATCAGCCTGTCCAATTGTACCAGAAAAGACAGATTTCATTGAACATGTTGAAATAGTCAATCCCAAGAATGCAAGACATTGTTACACACTTGACTTACTGAAGTGTTATACTGACCAATATATGAAAATCATCAAAACTGTGAGTATAATCAGAAAGTCTGTTTCATTCACCATCTCAGTGAAAAATAATCATGTACTTAATTTTCAGGCAAACTTTTTTGAAACTAAGCCTGATATTGAAGCAATCGAAATAATAATTGAGGAATTCCTAAAAGATATTGAAGAATTGGATATGAATAATACAATGGCTTCAAACACATCAGTTCTATTCAATATTGGGAAATCTAGTTTCCTGAGATATAAAAAAATATGTAGAGAGTGAGTTGATTGACCTTTTCATACTCATAAAATTGAACCTTTCATTTATTATTTTTATGAAATGTATCTGAATTGGTATAATTTTCAGGAAATATTTTGTTACTGGTTCCAAAACTGATATTGGATACTGTGAAAATTTAATACCAAGAATGGAAACACAACTAAACTACTTTAAAGGAGTCCAAGACACCACAACAGATAATGTCTCATTTTCATATTTGAACATATTGACAAAATCAATTAAACAATATAACCAAGGCCCTGTAATGGGTAAAAACTGGACCATACCTCACATTGTGTTCTTTTGTACTTTCTGTGATGTAAAATTCAACAAAACAAAAGAAATTATGGAACATTTGCAACTGAAACATAAAATGGAGCCTAACTTGATGTGTGTCAAATGTATGAAACTTTTCAGTATTACCTTGCTTTCTAAAATTCGATGGAATCATGTTTGTCATAAACCTGGATATACAGTCAATTCCCCTTTTGTATGTAAAAGGTAAAAATATGATATGCTGCAGTATTATAAGATAGTGTGAATCTCCAAAAGTGACGTCTTGCAAAAAGCTGTAATATTATTATTAGAAGTGAAATAATTATTCAAAAATGTATGTAGAATATAGCCGATTCATAAAAAAACCCTACATCAATTACACTGATGAATGAAAAAGCAAACTTGTATGTTTTTAGTTAGGTGTACATTTCTATGAGTTGATATATTCATCGTAGGACAACTAGGAATAAAATAATTTCTATAACCACTACTTTATTTTTATTTTCATTAGATTCAAATGTCTTGATGCACTTATTCTGTTAACTCATCAAGTATTTAGGGAATAATATGATATCCATACCATGTTCAAGTCAAGTCTGTCACAAAATCAAAACCATTCAATATTGCATTATATTAATGGATAGCCTAAGTCTTGACGTCACAAGCTTAAAAACCTTTCCAAACAAAGCATTCATTTCACGTGTTTGCTTCTTTCAGTCGAAACTAAGAATAAAATTGTTTGTATATGATGATATTAAGTTCTCATTCTTATAAAAATTCTTATGGAGAAAACAATGCTTGCTTGGAAAGGTTTTATGGGCTCCGCCAATTTGGAAGTCACACTTGTATACACGAATGTATATTTTAGAAGTTTGATCTTCATTACTGTTGAGTTTTATCGAATACTAAGTAGTCATTTTTTAAGATCCATATAAGTTGAGTTTATTGAAAAAACAATTGGGAAATGATTAGAATTTATTAAAAACAATTATCATAAATTTTGGTATTTACATGATCAATGAATATTTAGAAGGGAGATGGACCCATCTTTCACTCTAATAAACAAATTTATTCTGCTTTGATTTTCATGGATTTGTTGAAGCTGGGTTCACTACAAAATGAAATTCAAAGAAATTAAGATATAATTTTTCACATGAATCAGAGATTCAACCCAGTACATTCTTAATTGATCATTATTTAGTCTTTGAAGAATTTCTTGTTGATTTAGAACTTCTTTTACACAGATGAAACCACCTATTGTCTGTAAGATTAGCTACACTGAACTGATGTTTGCACTTGAAACACAAAACAGGATTTTCCATTACATGAGTCTTTTCAAGATGACTCCAAATTTCACTCAAATCACTATAACTAGCTGAACAAAAAGTACACCTATATGTGATGTCTGGTATTAAACTATTGGGAGAAACAGGATTTGCTTCAAAGAGATCTTCAAAAGGTGATGGGTTCTTGTCATCTTTGATGGCATTGAAATTCACCAGGGCTATGAGTACTCTGGGTTTCAAACACTCTTGAAAGCATACAGCTTCATTGCTAGAAAGTTAACATGGGTAGTCGAATATATTTTAATTCAAAAAATCAAAGTTACCTTGTTTTTATGCTCTTGTTTCTAGCAAATACTGAATTACCAATATTAAATAATACTGAAGTATTAGTAGCAAAACTGTTCATATTCACATCAATTATATCTAAAATGAAGTCTTCAAGTATTATCTCAATATCTTTCAATTTAGTGCTGGGCCATTCCTAAAAAACAAAAATTAATAGGTTCACACCTGTATTCTGATATATTCCATACAATTGTATTTTGACAATTCCTCAATACATTGATGTAGGTGTTACAATATTCCTTCATAGCATTCAGAGTATATGCCTTCCTAGCAACAGTTTCATCTATTACATCAATTTCTTCAATAAAGTTATCTGTTTTTTTCAAATATAGTTTTTCTGTGCTAAATGTGAGGTATCTTTTAAAGTCATGCATGTTGGTTCTTTTGAAATGCAAATGTCTGCATTTGAATTCTACTTCAATGTGAGGCCAGTTTATTAGCTGTCTGGTGTTGAGTTTTTGATGCCATAATGTGTTAACCCTGTACTCCTTCAATAGAACACTGCCATCTACAAATTTGGATTTGAAGATACTTAAAAAATGAAAAGTTGCACATTACCATTTACACATTCACTAAATACAATTGAATTCAAAACTTTTGCTGGTCCGGAAACTTCAATGGAAAATGGAGCATCTATTTTATCTATAGTACAGCTTGTTTGGGTACAGTTATCTATCTTAAAAAGCATACTCTGTCCAATGGGAACACATTCCATTAATGATAAAGCTTTCTCAAAATCATTGTTAATAAGATGATTTATTTTAAATACAAGATATTCCTTGAACTTCTCATACCAATTTTCAAATGTTATCTGTTTATTCACATAACTAGTATTCTTCTGCCATCCTGGCCAAGACTTCATAAAATGAACTAACATGAATGGTAAAATGGAAATGATTTTTGGTTTCAAGTCACTGAGATTCACATGTAAACTACTTTTCACCATTTGAGTCAATGTCTCAGTGTCAATCGTCAATTGTTTTCCATCTATTATACTCCTGAAACAATCTTCCAAAGGAACCTTTGTATCTGACGAAGATGCCTTTTCTGCTTCACAATTCATCATTCCAGCTAATATGCCATGAAGAAGAATTCTGCACTCAATGATATCCTCAACATCTGAGTATTAAAAAAAAATTTTGGTCCACTCAATGGACATATTTAATGGAATTCTGAGACAGGACTATTGCAGTTTCTCGTACAACTTTGCTTGAGTTATCTCCAGGCGACTAACATTTTAGGTTATCTTTCCAAGTTGATTCTTCCATTTTCACGTTGTTTGCTTCTCTCTATAGACCACAGCCTTTCTCCGTCGCAGTGTGTAGTCCAAGAAAATATGATTTGATGCAATAGGCACTCAACGTGGTAAAAAAATTATATATATAGGCTATTTATTCTGGGTAGATAGTTTCTGTCAAATCGCCAGATGAGCCGTGTTGCCAGATGTTTTTCACTTTTTCAGCGTTGCTCCGAATTAAGTCCGAATATATATAACTGGGTATAAAATCATATTTCATAAAAACTATCGAACCATTGTGAGATCGTGGTGAATAAATATTCATGAAGATTCTTTAATTACCTTTCGATTAAAATCCAATGAAAGTGAGGGGCTCCTGTTATCCATTTCGTGTTTAAGGATTCGCTCCACAATTTGGCATCGTTCACTTCACAACGATGCCAAATTGTTCGGACTGTTCGGAGCGAATCCCTACAATCGTTTGTTTACATTCGAATTGTGCTTTTCTTGCGATTTTTTTAAATTTGTTCTTTTGAGAGCTTAATTTCATCGTATTCTTATGAAAATGCCGAGAGGATTGAGTAGAGATGCCCAGAAAATGGTTGCATCTTTATTAGAACATTTTTAACGAGAAAGGGATAACAGGAGACCCTTACTTTCATTGGATTTTATTGGAAGGTAAGTGAAGAATCTTCATGAATATTCATTCACCACGATCTTACAATAGTTTTTATGAAATAAGATTATTACAGAGAGTGATTGCTGCTTTAAATGTAGGAATTGAACTGTGTAGAGAATATCTGCACACTATCACAGAAGGTAAGCTAAGTACTAAACTGTCCTAGGACTTCTACAGAACTACACAACGGAAGAAACCCTGTGAATTCTTGCCAAAACCAATAAGTTGAAATTTTGTAGTGCAATGGGGGGTAAATCAAGGTTGTAGCGTGCACCAAAGACAATATTATTTCTGTTCCAAGATAAATATACTGTTCAAGTTGACGTAATTACAATACAAAGTATTTCGGTGTTCTTCGATTTATATCCTTGATCTGTATCAAAATACTCAACCCCAATACTCAATTTCAAGAGGTGTTTATTTACCAAAATAGTAACAATGTATTCAATACTGACAACCGTATTCATCAAAGTTTCTGAAGAACATGATACAGAGTTAAGAGCAGGTGAACAAAAACATTAAAAAAAACAGTCATTTTATTTAAAAAATGAGGTTCTGGATAATTATTTTGAGAAATAGTTATACTTTCTTCAGGTTCTATGATTATTCATTTATTCTTCATCTTCAGATTTTTCTTCATCTTCTCCATTTTCCTCGCAATAAACTTGACCTTCATCATTCTCTTCTTCATCATCGTCACCCGCAACTTCTGCATTCTCAAGTTCAGCACGTTCCATTTGTTTAACAAGTTCAGCCTCGTCTGTGGCAGTTACAACTTTAGGCTATGAAAAGAAAGATGAACTATAATCTTCATAATATCCAATGAGTAAAAAAGTTTATTTTTGAAAACATGTATCAAAGTACTCACTGCCATTTGTACACTGAATACGCCACCCAACTCAGTAATAGCTAACCGAACTTTTTCTATAGCATCATTGAGTATCTTCAAACCATCTTGTTTTTCAGGAGTTGAAGTAGTCATTACTGAAAATCAATGTGAATTGATCATTCTGCCATAAAGTTGAATATGTATATCAATGAGAATAATCATTTCATTTGAATATTAAGGGTGTGTGATAGTCCTGTATAAATGGAAATTTTTTCAGAAAAGTGCTGTGAAGAATCTGTATAATGGAATGAAATATAATAAATAGTAACATGATAAATCAATCAACAGACAAATATTGCCTTACCATATATTGGGGGTGCTATTAAATTGATCTTTATGGGTAATTCTTCTGTAGATAAAGCTAAACCAGCTTTTAGAGCAGTTTTAACAGCATCAATACCTTCATAACCATAACAGGCACATTCTATATCAGCTCTTATTTTCACTGCTTGTGAAGTCAATTTTCGCTTGATGTTATTCAATAAAACCTCTTTTGTTCTTTCATCCAAACCACACTCAGTTAAGATAGATGGATCACTGTGTGAAATAAACATTAGTTGAAGATAACCTCACTTTTGTTTCTCATAGCAAAGAAATAAGATTGGAAATCTGAATTTAATATAATCTGAAGAATGAAATACTGTATACAAAAAGAAATGTTTCACTCACAGTACTGCTTGTTTGAAAAAATCATAAGCACTAGCTTTATTCTTCTTGTATTTCTCCTCAAAATACCAAGCTGTCTTCTGATACAGTTCTTCCAGCTGTTCATCAGATTCATATTTCAACAGCTCAGCAACATGTCTAAGAATAGAGTTGACTGCTTTTGCCTTAGCAAACCTCTCTGTACATTTTTCTACATCCTCTGCACTAACACGTCTCTTGGATAAATCAATATATCCTTTTTCTTTATCCACCCTTATGACAACTACAGGTTCAGTTTTTCCTACTCGAATGAGTTTGTTGATAGATCTTATTCGCCTTCTGGACAATTCAGACAACAAAATCATGCCTTCTATGTTATTGTATTCTAGTAAATGGACATATGCTCCCATTTCAGCAATTGCTCGCACATTTACCATGACTACATCTTCTATTTCAGGATATTTCTCCTTGTAAAATCTACAAGAGAGCGGCATATCGATAGAAGTAAGTTTTCCTTTAGGTTACTTTCTTGTCATTCACCAATCCTGAAATTTTTACCAGAAAAATTATTTTCAGTACAATAATTATTTAACAAATGAATTTCACAATATTTTGAATCTTTACTGATCCAATATACCTGCTTGTGAAATATGGAAGTTGAATTTTCACGTGTATCAAAACCACTACAGCTTCTTGGAAGAAAATGGATGATATGGATATGGATATATGATATATGAATGACTTTTCGATCAAGATCTTGAATCGATCAATTGTCAACGTCAGTGAGATCTTACTGTTGCCATTTTTGAAGAATGACAAAACATGCAAACGTTCATATCGGGTGCGTTCCATTAAGCGCTCACAACGCCCAAAACACTCATTCAGACGTTCCACATGGCGACCACGATCGTTGGGGTCGTGGCGAAAATGTCATGAATGACGTCATGATTCATGCTCACGACGACCCATCTCAATAGGTGGGTCGGCGTTAGCGTTTCGATGACGCACAGAACCAAGTGGAACGACAAAATTCGTGGTCGTGAGCGTGATCGTTGTGAGCGCTTAATGGAACGCACCCATTAGAGACAACATACAAGATAAATAAGGAAGAAAGGTGGTCAATTTTTATTATCCACATTTATTAGGCAATCCAAACCACTTGACATTCAATGTGGCGGATGATGGCACACAATGCGATACCTTATGTTAGTTGTATTCTGCAATGCACGTGACAGGCATTTTTCTTCAGGAAAATAGTTAATAACCAACCACAATTGAAAAAACACATAAAAAACGCACTACAGATCACTAAGGGTACGTTCCATTAAGCGCTCACAACGATCACGCTCACGACCACAAATTTTGTCGTTCCACTTGGTTCTGTGCATCATAAAAATAAACTCAAGTGGAATGTGGAATCTCAGTCGTCGCCATATTTGCTGTGCGATTTCTCAAAACGCTCACGCCGACCCACCTCTTGAGATGGGTCGTCGTTGGCATAAATCATGACGTCATTCATGACATTTTCGCCACGACCCCAACGATCGTGGTCGTCTGAGTGTTTTGGGCGTTGTGAACGCATAATGGAACGCACCCTAAATGTAAAAGTTTTCAACTCAAGTTACAAATGTGTGCCATAAGCCGCCACATTGTTTTTTTCGATTTGACAGATCGCTGGATTGCCTAATATCAATATTTTATTTTGGTTTCTCATAAACTCAAGCATTTCAATTCTTTGTATTCGAGAACCCTAATCATAAGTATATGACCTATAATAATAGATTAAGTTGATAAAACATTTTATAAAGAATACAATCATAGTACTGTGGAACAGTCAAGAAAATGACTACTGATCTGAGGTTTATTTTACCCGGTGGTGACATTTTACCACTAATTGGATGTGAGTTATAGAGTTGTAAAAATTGGAATTTGCTTACTATAACATATATGTATTGCTCTATATCAGATACTAAAGCTTTCATAACATTTACAGTTGGTACTTGGATGTTGAGGGGGGAAAAACTCGTAACAAAAACTCTTGATGTAGCTCTGAAAGCAGGTTATAGATTATTTGGTAAATAAATTCAAAGTCAAGCTGGCTCCATAATAACCAATTTTCATATCTCAGATACAGCTGATATGTATGGTAATGAAGCTGAAATTGGAAAGGCATTAAAGGAACTACTACCAAAACATAATTTGTCCAGAAAAGATATCTTTATTCAAACAAAACTTGGTCAGAATTATATAGTAGTGTTGGTTCATTTGCTTATTTTAATATCATTATAGATCCTGGAAATCAAGGTGAACGTTCATATAAAGCTCTGAAAGAATCTTTGCAAAAACTAGATTGTGAATATATAGATTTATATCTTATTCATTGGCCAGGAAGTTATGGAGTATCTAATAAAAGTCCTGTGAATGCAGCTCTAAGAGACATTAGTTGGCAACAGATGGTCAAAGCAGTAAAAGAAGGACTGATAAGGCATATAGGTGTATCAAATTACACTATCAGGCATCTAAAACAACTTCTTTCAAATAATCATGGTATACAACCAGTTCTTAATCAGGTAGCCAATAATTGAGGATGAAATTGATATTTTAATTTGGAAATATTTATGTACAAGGTGGAATGGCATCCCTTTTGGCATCAAGAAGATTTATATGAGTTTTGTAAAGAAGAAGGAATTTTTCTTCAAGCTTATCAACCTCTAGGGGGTCCAGGTAACAGAGACATCATGGAAAATAAAGAAGTGAAAAAAATTGCAAAGAAACTTGATAAAACAACAGCACAGGTAACTTCAAGGATAAAATGAATTGGTTAAAAAATATCAATGGAAATTCCTTTCAGGTAATATTACGGTGGTCAGTTCAGCAAAATATTTCAATCATTCCCAAATCACAAACAGAAGAGCATATCTATAGTAATATTCAGCTGGATTTTACTATCCCTGAAGGAGATATGAAAACTTTGTTTGGTCTAGAACAACAAAAATATGACTGGGATCCTGAAACTATAGCTTGAAACAATTCAACTTGACCTCTGTTTAGCCAAAGACAAAAATAAATAAAATGAAATAAAGAAAATTTGGGTTTTCATTGGTGTGAATAAAAACCTATTAGTGTTGGACAAAATGAGCAAAACCCTTGATTGAGAGATCATCTTTCTGGTCTGGAAGTAGAATAACTTCGAACATTTCTGTCAATTTGTATTGTATTCATTGGACAGTCAATTTGAAAATTTGTATTGTGTTTTGCTGTACTATAGTTTATTGAATGTTTGTTAGCTGTGATGTTAGATGCAGATGTTCCACGATATCAAATGACGTCACGTGTTTTCCTGAGCATTTTCTAATTGCTTGGGATTGGTAATATTCTTAGGGGCGATTGAACAAAGGTACATTTTTCTCATAATCGAAAAATATTCTCTCACTTTCCACAAACATTCAGATTTTTTTTCGTGACGTTAAATCACAGGTTATATTTTTGTTTATTCAAAGGACATGGACCTACCTCCAATATTACCTTGTATTAAAAATAAATTAGAAGAATACCTACTGCATCCAGAAAATCTCCCAGTTCACCAGTATGAACGAAACCAACAATTTTGGCATAGGGAACCTAAACCCAAAGAGTTATTATATTTTGAAGGATCTCCTCTTTCCACAACGTTAACAGTAAGTACACCTCTATGGGATTTTTGAACAAATAACAGTCTACTATTATACAGGTTCGAAGGGATCCCATATCAGGAGAATTAACTGAATTTCGTGAAATATCCATCCTGAGTGCTGGTGCAAATGCCAAGAATTCTACCTCTATGAATAGGACTCCCGTACCTCCGACAGAGGCAGTGAGAGGAAATTCAGCATTTATGCCGTTTTGGCCTGGAAGTTTTCCTCTGCCAGAACAAAAATCTTTAAATAAAAGTGATGATAGTGAAGGTCATACAACTCTCATTTTTGTTAGAATAAAGTTACTCACTTTTTTCTCCAACAGCTATACTTTGGATACCACCAGGGTTTAACAGAGGTTTTTCATTCAATAAAAATGGATCTCACAATCATAACAATGAAAATAACTTGGATTGTGATTCTTCTAAAATAGATATATTTAGTGTAGTAGGGAAGGAACAAGGAGCATTTGGTAAATAAATTATAGTGGCAAGTATGCAAGAATTCACATTATTCAATCAACAGGATTCATAGGAAATGAAAAGGAAAAAGGTGATAACTTATTTGAACCTGTTGAGGAAGAAGATGGTTTGGAAAAGAATCTTCTGGAAGAAGTTGTACCAAATAGAGAGCCACCTGTCCTTGATATAAGCAATGCTCCTCCAGAAAAACTCATGAAAGGAACTGAATATGCAATCTTATTAGATACATCAAAACCAGTGACAAATTTCAGAGAAAGCATACCAGAAATGGCTATAGATTACCCTTTCACATTGGATAACTTTCAAAAGCTTGCTATACTTCAACTTGAACAACATAATCATATCTTTGTTGCTGCTCATACCTCAGCGGGAAAAACTGTTGTTGCAGAATACGCAATTGCATTGTCTCAGAAACATATGACCAGAACAATATACACATCACCAATCAAAGCTCTGTCTAATCAAAAATTTCATGATTTTAAGAAAAGATTCAAAGATGTTGGATTAATAACTGGAGATTACCAGATGAATCAAACAGCTTCCTGTTTGATTATGACCACAGAAATTCTCAGATCCATGTTGTATTCTGGTAGTGACATAACAAGGGATCTGGAGTATGTAATATTTGATGAGGTAACAATGTTCAACTTCAAACTATAAATCTATTCAGATGTGATTTTTTCAAGGTTCACTATATCAATGATAGAGAGAGAGGGCATGTTTGGGAACAAGTATTGATAATGCTGCCAGAGCATGTCTGTGTAGTCCTTCTAAGTGCTACAGTTCCAAACACAATGGAATTTGCAGATTGGTTGGGTAGAACCCACAAAAGGAAAGTTTACGTAGTAACCACTTCACATAGGCCTGTTCCTCTAACACACTACTTATATACAGGCAGAGGAGGAAGCACCAAAGATCACAGATTTGAAATTTTGAGTGGAGGAACGTGGATTTCAAAAGGGCAAGTTATAAAACTCAATGAAAGTTCATCTTTTGATTTGTGCCATTTTTTTAGGTTTGAGAATGCTAGAAAATCTTTTGGGGATGCTGCTCCTCCGAAAAATCACAGAACTCCAGCTCAAGAAAAAACCGTTTGGATGAGTCTAATTTCTCATTTGAAATCAAACAATTTGCTACCTGTGGTAGCCTTCACGTTTTCGAGGCAAAGATGCGATAATAATGCCTCCAATCTGAAAAATATTAGCGGTTTGATAACCGACAGTGAAAAATCTTACATATTATTATTCTTCAACAAGCATATAAAGCACCTCAAAGAGCCAGATCAAAATATTCCCCAAGTACTGAATATGAGAGAAATTTTGTGTAAAGGGATCGGAGTTCACCACAGTGGAATATTGCCTATATTGAAGGAAATTGTGGAAATGTTGTTTCACAAAGGTTGTATCAAGGTAAATGTTTGGAAAAAGAGGCATGTCAATTTTCAAAATAGTCGACTCATTTCAGTAGTCACAACTTTTAATATTAATTTCGTATGCACTTTATAGTGAGTTTGAACGCATGTTTAGAACAAAAAACCTGTTTCAACATTGGAATATCTAAATAAAAATTCAATTCCCAGCTACTTTTTGCTACGGAAACTTTTGCCATGGGTGTGAACATGCCAGCCAGAACTGTCGTTTTCGATTCTGTTAGAAAACATGATGGAAAAGAGTTACGAGATTTAGAACCGGCAGAGTATATCCAGATGGCGGGTCGGGCAGGTAGAAGAGGCTTAGATACCGTAGGAACTGTCATCATACTTCATAGAGGAGGTATTCTCAATGAGGAAAATCTCAAGAGAATGATGATGGGTAAACCTAGTTCGTTGGTTAGCCAGTTCAGGCTCACTTACGGTATGGTTAGTATTGCTTTTTACGAGATATGATGATATTGAATAAATGAGTTGCAGCAAACATATGTTTCAGGTTCTTAGTTTATTGAAAGTTGAAACTCTAAGTGTCGAAGGTATGATGTCGAGAAGCTTTAGGGAAGCAAAAAATCAAAAAAATATGGTTGATTTGAGACAAAAGATGACAGTTTTGAACGAAGAAATTGGCGAGTTGAGCAACAAAAAACTGGGAAACTTTCTTCAGCCATTAACCAAATATTATACTTTGGCTAAAATATATCTAGATCGGAGGCACGATGTATCGGTAAGTATGTAATTGCTAAGATAAATTCACGAACATTTCGTGTGGTCCACTGTATGGTACATATAGAAGGACTGTACATGTGTGGATCAATAAGCATCTAGAAAAAAAGATCTTCGAAAAAAAGTCTACGAACAATGTTTTTCATTTCAGTACAGTATTTTGCCCAATCATCCAAAACTCCTAATACCAGGAAGAATAGTGGTAGTCAGTCACAAGACCAACGTGAATAAATTGGCGATGATCCTATCATCGTTTCGCGCCCAATGCCCGTCGTACAAAATTCTAGTATTGAGCGATACTGCATCCTCAAAACCTGACCAAACCGAAGACGACCTTTACTACCACATGGTGGGTTTGGCACAGGATAAACTCTTCAGCCCCATTGGCCAGGTCACACACGAGATACTTGGCGTAGCGTCGACCGATATTATGGAAGTGACGAATAAAGTTTTCAAAGTGAATGCCGAAATGGTGATTAGAGATGTGGAAAAGCGACGGATGGAAAGGTTTAAAAACGACGAGCCTGGACCGTCTTGCCTGGAGGCCGTTCAGGAGCTGCACAAGCTGACTTTGTTGGCAAATGGCGAAAGCAAATTGAAGTATCTCCACTACATCCACGACTTGAAGGTATTGAGGTGTCATTGCATTTTGGTGATTTTGCATGTATCATGCAATATTCATGAACATTCTGATTTTTTCTTCGATATATTTTCACCACAAGTAAATCAAAATACAATAGTATATTAGTATGAAAATACTTTCTGCGACTGTCGTGCACCAATCTTATTTATGAAGAAAATCTAACCTTCACCATCTTCAATCATTCTGAAAACTACCAGACAAACCAAATTTATTTCGAAATAACCAACAATTTATGAGGTGATTTTCATTAAATTGCAAGTTGAATTCAGTTCCGTTATTGTTTTTTTTTATTTAAGATCACCGAACACACTGTACACAATCTGTTGACCGTTATGTATGATAGCAAAGATAAGATGATGGACCACCTGAAAAGTGTTCAGATACCAAATTTTGCAAGCCAATTTCACTTAGTGTTCAGAAAGAAATTTTTGGATGACAAGAAATCGGATATCGAGTTCAAAATGTCGAATGCAAGCTTATCTTTGTATCCGGATTATGAACATAGAATTGAACTGCTTAGAATACTGAATTATGTAGATAATCACAATATAAGTGAGTATTGGTAAGTCTAATTCTTAGTTCGTGGTTAATTTTTATGGTCTTTTACAGTACAGTTGAAAGGGCGTGTAGCTTGTGCGATGGGCATGCACGAACTACTTATAACTGAATTAGTTCTAAGGAATATTCTAACGAAACTAAAAGCTCCTGAAGTTGCTGCTCTTTTATCTGCTTTAGTTTTCACAGGAAAGTCAAGAGTGGAAAAGTTCGATGATGAAGGTCTCACTAATGATTTAAAAAATGTGAGTTGTTTCTGGGTTGTTGAAATTTTTTTAAACAAATCCGAATTCATATTTTAGGCTATACGAGAACTGAACTTTGTGTACAACGAAATTGGTGAATTGGAGCGAAGTCTGCAAATACAAACTTATGAACTTCAAGAAGAACTCAACTTTGGATTGGTACATGTGGTTTATGAATGGGCTATCAATAAGGTAAATATCAAATTGAATTCAATTTACTAGGTTAGATATGAGTTAGATGTGATGGAGATGAAAATTAAATAATTTCCAGCCCTTCGCAGAAATCATGGAACTAACTGAAATTCAAGAAGGTATCATTGTTAGGTGTATACAACAGCTCAATGAAACAATATCTGATGTGAGAGACGCAGCGAAAATTATAGGCGATCCAGAGCTGAAAAACAAAATGGAAGAAGCATCGACAGCAATCAAACGAGATATTGTTTTTGCTGTAAGTTTATATACACAGGCAGAAGAAAATAATTAGGACAAACTTTTATTATATTTGATTTTATAATGATCTAGTAGTAAAAATTCACAATTTTAATACTTAGTTTTGTTGATCTATCAGCCACAAAATATTTATACCAGCTCTCCCTAAATTCACTCTACCCAGCATTCCGTGTTCTATTTTGTTTACATGGTAAATGAAGAATAGGATACTATGGAAGAGGTTGTTGTAACCCTGAAATGAATGATACATGAGTGATAGTTATTGCATGAATTGAATAAACAATAAATTAATAACGGCTGTACAAATTTGTAAAGCTTATGTTTTGTACGCGATATCCTGTATCAGATGGTGTTATCGTTCTTTTTATAGAATTTTAGTGGAAATAAAAAAGTTGAGAATGGAATAAGTGCATTAGTTGCACTATTCCAAATATAAAAAATCTTAGTGGTGATTGGAAAATTTACATACCTTGACCATTTCGCAGATTCTTTCTCCAACTATAACTCGATAATGCGGTGGTTTCTCGGATACCTGTTGAATAAAAACTGAACCCTGTTTCACAATTGGCATTTTATCCGTCACTTTGATATAGTGATGGCCGCTGAATGGTTTGGTATCTGGCATATTAGGCAAAGGCATCAATTGTGTGTCCAAATAAGATGCCAACAAATGCATCACAATCTACAAACAAATGTGGCTAGTTGTATTCTGTCTGGACACATGGACTGAATTTAAAATCATAGGAACATACCGCACAATCTGTGGGTAAAGAATCATCCCATTCTTTTCCATTATAGCTGCTTCCTCCATTCCATTTGAACTCACTCATACAACCCCCTTTAGCTAGCTCTCGTATCCGTTTTTCGAGATATTCTTGATTAGATGTAATTTCTAGGAAAGGTATCAGTGTCGGTAAAGAAGGAATGTATAAGCTTACAACTGCCATCTGTGCTGTCTTACGGAGCCTATCTAAACCAACACTACCTATTTTTATGTCTGATAGGCCATGTTGGTCCAAGGAACTGTTCACCAAGTCAAACTCTTTGACCAACCTTTCAAGGATTGTCTGGGATAGCCACTGGAAAACAATTTGAAGCTATCAGTGACATAAAAGAAAAAAATCGCATTATTGCCAAAATTGAAACCCCAATTTTCACAAACTTGACATGAAAATCAAAAACCTGCTAGTTTCTCGATTTTGAGCAAAACAAGTTTTCATAAAACATGTGGGCAGACATACCATTCTCAAATTTTCATTCCATTGAGTTAGAGCCACTGTATCAACATTTATTTGTGTCCAAACTTCCATGGCTCGTACTTGAGCTGGACTAGTTGTTTTATCATCACCTTTGATATTAGGGCTACCTGATGTTGATTTTGCTAAAAAAACACTGATATAAACAAGAAATATATTACTAAACTTCTGATACTTACTTGGAGATTGAGTAGATAGTTGATATTGGCACTTTTTCAAGAATGAAGAAACATCTTTGGCTGTTTTGGTGACTGGATGGCTCCAAAATGAACTCAATAAATTAGAAGACTGGTTAGATTTATTAGATTGTTTGTTTACTTTTTCAATATCTTCATGCTCCTTCAAATATTTGGTGAGAGAATTTTCGTCAGTGATGAATTCTACTGAAGAATTTTTACGCATTGGTGTTCTCATTGGGGATGATTTGGTATGTGAAGATGATCTATTTGAATAGGGAGTGTTGATTTCAGGAGTACCTTTCAAGTATGACCAAGAAGGTGAAGACAGTGAATAGTTCAAACCTGTGTGTTTACAAAAATTAATGTGAATCTTCAATATTGATTAAAGTTTGAGTTAACCAATGTATCTTATACTTACTGTCCATTGGGGAAATATTTGATCTATAGCTTAGTGAACTGTTATTTAAAGGTGTGTTAGGATAACTATTAACTGGTGTGGTATTGTTAGTCCTTATTGGTGATTTAGATTGGCAAATTTTATAGTAAGGATCTGGAAAGCAGTAATTCAGATATTTACAAATCAATGAATGCTCTTTCTTACCAGAATCTTTGACTCCTAATAACTTTTTCTGTTCTTCTGTAATTGATATAGGCTCAGAAATCAAGACTGCCACGTGCAGAATTTTTATGACATGGTAGAAAAGGTTCAGTGTTGATATTACTACAAGAATATATTCTGCATAGAGAAAATATCCAACATTAAATGTACACGAATGTGAACTAAAATGAAAATTGGATTATATTCAATTAAAGGGAACCAATGTGTATTTACATGTCATAAAGAATAAGGAATAAAATCACTATATTCACAGTAGCCCAGAAAAATCCTTTCCTGATAGTTTTACAATTGGTGTTGAGATTTAAGCTTTGCTCTAATACTGAGGGATACTGGCTAACTGTACGGCCTCGAAATGATCTAAAATTAAAATCAAGTATCGAAAAGGAACTATAAAATTATGAATAACCAGACCTCTGTACGTCCATCCTTGAAATTGTAGTCAGTACATGAGGATATATTATCCAATATCACAACAGAACCAGCAAAATAGTCCTATAAAATTACAACTATAAATTGGTTAGGTCTACCGATGTCTTTTCTAGAATTCGGTCATTTTTCTCTCGAAAAATTGTAAACACAATCACCATAATCACCACAATTTTTTGGGTTATGTTAATAAACTTGAATGAAAAAATGCGTCCGTTATAAACATCACCTTTCAGTTGATTTTTAAACGTGTTTAAACTTTAAAACTTATACTGACCTCGAAGTTGATGTATGTCAGTAAAGATTATACAGGAAACAAAATAAATTGAGAATGAAATAAAATGAAAGTGCACTTATAAAATTACTTGTTTGTTACGACTTGAATGAAATATGTGATTAAATTGGCGTATTTTTATTTGATTTTATTCTCAATTTTATTTCATTCGCTGTTTGAACTCTCTATTGATACGTCCTCTGGTGGATATTTCAAACACTTCTGAAACGTACATTGAGGGTCTGTGAATAAATTGAACATTGGTCATAAATTTTTACTAAAAATCAATGCATAAATTATCGACTACTTGAATAAGAATAAGAAATTATGTACAACATTTTGGAATGGTTTCAAACTAGTATTTGGCGCTGTGATCTCATATTCTGTCACCTATATCTGTGCCTGTACACGTCATAAGTATATATGTACCGATACGCAGATAAGGGCTAAAATCATATTCATCGTCATTCATTCGATAAGATCAAGTGGAAGCAAATACAATTTTTACACCCTTATAATCTTTCTGTTCGTTTTTTCAAATATTTTTTTCTTTGGGCTGTTTCCGTTGATCTGTGACAGTACTGTTTTGTTTTGTCGTCAGTTCCCTCTCTTTGGTTTTGTGGTTCTCTCGTTAAATGTGAATGGCCGACGAGGCCGGAAATTTTCAAGTGAAAACGGTTTCGAAGTTGTAGAAATACGTTATTAGCTGATACACTTTCAATTTCTGTTTTTAGGTATGTAGCTAGTCAGTTTAAACATTCATTTTTGTGTACATCATTCGATGCCTGTGACGATTTTATATGCGAATATCCACAGCGACCTTGTAATTTAAGAATTCAGTTGAATAGACGATGACATTACCTAAATTTGACATATCAAAAAGTGGCTACTAAAAAAATACGTTCGCCCCTATAGTTTATTCTTTATTCAAAGTGTCGATAACAGTCCCGAGTACCATTCAATATCTCTTCTTGCGGTTCACCAACCTATCTTATCTAGTCATAATGTATTTTTAGTAACATCGCGTTGGTTTTATTTGAGAAATCGGGGATATTATAACGGGATTTATTGAAAAAACCGGTATGTAATTTTTTGCCATATCAAGAAAGTGTCTTCTTCATGCTAATGTAACATTCTACTAAATACATTGAAAGTACTGATCAACCACACCCTTTGCCAATATAAGTACCTAGCATAAAATTGTTGTTTATTTGTATAATTGAAAATATAATTAATTAAATCAGTTATTTTTACCATATTATCATTTACTGATGTAATTCTTACAGACATGGCTGTAAATGTATATTCAACAAATGTCACCTCAGAGAATCTCTCCAGGCATGATATGCTAGCATGGGTCAATGAGTGTCTTCAAAGTAGTTTTGGAAAGATTGAAGAGTTATGTACTGGTGCAGCATATTGTCAGTTTATGGACATGTTATTTCCTGGATCTGTTCAACTCAAGAGAGTGAAATTTAGAACAAATCTAGAGCATGAATATATTCAGAACTTCAAATTACTGCAGTCCAGTTTTAAGAAAATGACTGTAGATAAGGTAATGTATTTGCATCACAAACTAATATTCAGTTAGGAACTTTCCCCAAAGATAGGCATGATATTAATTGGATTCTAGATAATTCCTATAGATAAATTGATAAAAGGTCGATTTCAAGATAACTTTGAGTTCTTGCAATGGTTCAAGAAATTTTTTGATGCCAATTATGATGGTGTGGATTATGATGCTTTAGAAGCAAGAGGAGGTATCATGCTAGGCTCAGGAGCCAATCACACTAATGGGAGTGGAGCAATACCACATCAATCAGCTCCAAAACAACATCAATCTGTTCCAAAACCTCAAATTCAAAATAGACATGGTAACAGTAGCACATTGACATTTTCCATTCATTTCATTTGATCTACACCATCTTGTGGTCAAATAAAATGTATCTTAATGATGCCATGCTTGCTGTTAAGTTGTCACAGTAGAACAGGAGCATTTTTTATTTTCTGTTTTAAATTTGGTGTGATTGATTTTCATGCTTTGTGTCACAGAAAAACCATCTTTATGTGCTTTCATCATTTGTTTGTTTGGAATGGAGTTTAGGACTGTCACTTAGTTCAGTTAGTAATTTCAAGATTCATTGTACTGCGTCACAACTTTATAGCATGAATCTTTTTGTTTTTTTTTTAACTTTCATAATGAATCCTGTCAAGGAAGAGTTCACAATTGAATATATCTTTATACTTATATGTAACTGACTCACAAATATCAGTAACTAAGTTGCCATCTTCAGTACACTTGAAAAGGAAATTAAAATTAGCTGATTCATATCCTACACAATAGGAGGAATTTTGATGATCATCCCATATTAATATGAAATCAATTAGTATATTCTGCAGCTTTTACACTACAAAGAAAATGAATTATCAATAAATCTTTTCAAAGATTATTTCATCTGTCAGAGTACATAATACTCAGCTCAGAACAAAATACATGTTAAATACAAGGTGAATCAGTTGGGACTGAAAAGTCGATCAAGAATATTATGTATTAAATGAAAAAATTTTTTGTCAGTTGAAACTGTCCATTATGTGATGTGTTAGTGATTTGTTTCATTCAGTTCTCCTTGTAGAATAGTTTATTGGTAGAAGCAGAATAATTTTAACCATGAAAAAAATTATTCAAATATGCTGCTTCAAATAATTTATAACAAGACTTGAGTTGATCACCCATCTAGGTTTTGAAAGAGTCCATCAATCTTGCATGCACTCATTGCAACTACATCAATTCAGCTCATTATTTTTTTTTTTCGAGTTCATTTTAGTTGTAATTGGTGCTATCATGAATTAACTTTCCATCTGAGTAAGTTGCTGAACAATTTTGAATGGATGCTCCATGTATTCAAGTAAATTCCTAGTGAGTTTATGAAAAACAGACATTATCCTTAGAGGTATACCGAAAATGGCGACTTAGTCGCCGAAATTCATATGCGGTCGTGTAGCCTTTCCGATATTCCCACGCCATCAAAAACTGAACGCCCCTTTTAGATCGTGCCCATCGACAAGCTGGTGAAGGGCCGCTTCCAAGACAACTTTGAGTTCCTGCAATGGTTCAAGAAGTTCTTCGACGCCAACTACAGGGGAACCGAGTACGATGCGCTGGGCATGCGTGGTGGCGAAGCGATGGGTAACGGTGGCGCCAATGCGCCAAAAGGGCACTCGATGGTTGCGAGAAAGCCGGCGATGGTCGAGCCGCCTTCTCCCGCCAAGTCAAAGCCTGTGGGGCGAGCGAGTATGTGCGAGTGACTGCCCCTTGTAGGGTGCTAAAGGGGGGGTTGAGATGCTGATTTGTGCTGCATTCTTTCCGAGAAATTCGACTCGCTGATACAAAAGACTGACCTTAAAACCGATTTCATTGAACTACTTCCACTTTTTTTTGGTATATTGGTCATATAGAATGGAGCACAATGGCAGTACAAGAAAAATTATTGCTCATTTGAAAATCGCGAGGATACATGTCTATAAATTTTCATTTATAATGTCAACTGCAATTCCAATAATTCTGCAATTTCAAGTCTTTAGGTGACAATTTTGAAGGTTATATTATGAGCAGAATAATCGTTTGAAGATTGTCTTGAAGAAATTGATCAGTAATTTATTGATATATAAATCAATTTTCAAGTAATCATTAATGTATGTTTTTTTTTTATATCATATTCATCAAGGCTGCTGCTTTTTTCATAGACTGAATGCAATCGAATGTTTTTGTTCTGTATAGCACAATGAGCTTTGCATACAAAAGCACTTTTTTAGTTCTTGAAAAATCTGCTTAAAAAACAAACATTGGATTAAGCTCCCATATTAAACAACAATTGTTTTGTAGCCAGTAGTTTATTTAATATTGATAGTTTTGATGTTTTTAGTGCCGAAAGTTAATACTGTGAAACCAACAGCTACTGCTAAGCCATCGACTAATAGAATGGCAGGTGACAGCGGAAAAATAGAGGAATTAAACAATCAAATAGCCGAATTTAAGGTAAGCCACGATAGTTACCAGATTCTCATGAATTAAGTTTCAACTATAGTTCAATATATAATGTATAGTATGGTTATTGTCTCATTTTTCGCTTTTCATATCACTGATGGTATTGTGGAAAATGAATAGTATTTTTTTCAGTTAACAATTGACGGCTTGGAAAAAGAACGAGATTTCTATTTTGGAAAACTAAGAGATATTGAAGTTATGTGTCAGGAGAGTGAAGATGGCAACCCTATTATTCAGAGAATTGTAGACGTTTTATACGCTACCGAGGTAATTCAATATTTGTTTGTTGAATTTTTCGAATTTGATTGAATCATTCATATTGTAGGAGGGATTTGCTCCACCCGATGAGGTTGAAGGTGGTGTTGGAGACGAAGATGAATATTGAGAGAGAAAATGATTGCCTTTCAACTAACATTTTCCCAAGTTATTCATAACTTGTAGCAACATTATTTTAATTATTATCCAGTTAAGTTTATATTTGATAGTTTTATAGGTGTTGCTTACAAGATGTGTCTGATCAAGTTGTAAATCGTTACGTTTTCACATACTTTTTTAAAAAATCCGCTGCTTATGTTTTACCGTTGTTCACTTGTCATATTCATGAAAATTCATTGTAATTAAAAGACCAGTCCACTTTCATTTATTGAATCTTAGTCTCCAGTTATCCCATTGAAAACTTTTAAATTGAAATAAGTCTATAGTGCAAAGTTCAGTGAAATGAAAGCATTTTTACATGCCGTTTTCAACTAAGAAATATAATATGAGTGAAATATTGTAATCGTTGTTGATATCACAAGGGCCCTTAATGGGCCTAATCGATTGGGCCACATTTTATTTAGCACTAAAGACAATGAAAGATACTTTTTTACAACTTACTATACCTATGCTAATATAATAGTTATTTATGTATCAAGGGCGTAAAATAGGCTTTTATGGACCGTAGTGTGTAAATAATAGCCTGAGCGATAGCGACTAGTGAGGGCTATTAACACGACTAGGTCCATAAAAGCATATTACGCCCGAAATACATACAACATTTTATGCACCACCAGGATATTTTATTGTAAATACATCTTCATTTCTCAAGCATGATAGGAATACATCACCGATGCAGTGAGGTTCAGATTTTATCGAAAAAATTAATCAAGACGTGATGGAATCCACGTTACCATGGTTACTCAGTCAATATAGATTTCCGTCGATATGACAATGAAATTCAGTTAATCGCCTGCTCAACTGATTTATTGCCAAGCGGGAGGTAAAGTAGTCCGAGGGCGGTAAAGTGCTACTTTACGCCCGCATATCCGGGCGATAAAGTGCCATTTTACGCCCGATTATGCATAAAATCTATTTACCTATGTTTTACCACTGAAATGAAAAAAGTCGTTTCCGGAAGGGTTGGTAAAGGGTTTTCTAACAAAGTTAGTTACGAACTGTTCTTGTGTATTTTTTGGGGAACACATTTAATATATGAGGTGGATCTAGAAGTAACAAAATCAAATTAATGAAATATAACTAGTCATAAATCAACTAAACTTGAGAGGAAAACAAAATTAATCTGTAACAAACAAGAATGTAAATATTACATAAATATTGTAGTCATTCTTAAATGAATCATCAAAAAATATATCCATAAACATCTGCTATATCATGATTCATCACAGAAAAAAATAATTTTTAAAACATGCTGATCAGAAATCAAAAGTAAAATATCAGTAGGATTTTTTCATTTAATAAAATTGAGTGACACTTATTCCATTTTCATTCCTAGATACTGTCCTAATCATACAAAAATTACTACTTCATTCGAAAGTTTCAATATCATTTTCGGCTGGTAGATATTCTGGCATTTGTACAAACTTTATAACAAGATAGTCGCGTAACCAAATGGGACTGTATTTGAACAAAGTATGGTAAGCCCGATATCGAAGAGATTCGTTCTTATATAAAACTTCAGGGTACTTATCAAGAAGACTATTTTCGAACTTGACATACAACTTTTCGTCGTCGATTTTGACAGGTTTAGGAGGAGGAACAATATGAGACAAATACATGTTATAGCGCTTGAAATAGTCGCTGTAAAAGTTATGCTGTTCTGGAGTGAATGAATCGTGCATTTCCTGGACGTACTGCAGTTGTTTCGCCATAAGGTTGCTTTGGAAGGTGAAAGAGCCGGGTATGAAAGTTAAAACTTTTACGCCGTATTTGGACATTTCCACTCTCAGTCCGTCACTCCAAGCTGTCAAAGCAGCTTTAGTGGCACCGTAGACAGCAATTCCAGGAAGTGTGATTTGAGAACAATGGCTTGTTATTGTTAGGAGCCTTCCTAGGAAATAATTGAAAAACAACTTTGAATTTGGTATTCATTATAAATATTTATATACTAAAAAATAAAGATCCAGCAACTAGATTGAATTGTATAACATTTCTCATAGTCAAACAGATATCAATCGTAAAACTTAGTCATTTAAAGAACAATATATCGAAATTAAAATAATAATGGTCAATACTATTTTAACAAATATCCATTCCATGAATTTAAAATACAGCTGATGCATTATGCATAATGAAAATAATCGTATGATTTACAGTACTTTTAGTACTTTTTTCCAAGTTTGAATTGAAATAATATAATGTAGTAAGTATTCTTTTGGTAATTTGTTTTGACACAATATTATAGATTTGAAATTCCTACTTAGTAACAATTAAATGAATGAGTATTCAATCAACATTTACACTAACTCACCTTTGTATTGTCTGAGAAGTGGGCATAAAGCATTTGTAAATTTCATAGTGCCAAGAAGATTGACGTCAAGCTGATACTGAATCAATTTTTCAGTTAACCATTCGAACTCTCCAAAAACCATAACGCCAGCATTGTTGATTACTGCATGTAAAGCTGAAGAATAAAATAGTGATGTAAATTACCAAATTATTTATCTTCAATTGAGTTCTGGAAGAAAATTTACAAAAGGACATTCTGTCTTGTATAGAATATATTAAATTGTTCTGATAATAATTTTTTATGAATTACCAATACATGTGTTGTTGACTTACAGTGTTCTGGATTTTTACTGAAAAAATGTTCAAGGGTTTGAACAGCAGCCTGTACACTGTTGCTATCTGTCACATCTATCTGAATCTGAATAATGTTACTGCCGTATAACTTTCGAATTTCCTTGGAACCATTTGATTCAAGGCTCAAGAAACCTGCTATCACTGTGAATCCCATATCCACAGCATGCTGTGATAGGGAATAACCCAATCCAGAATCACAACCAGTGATACAAATGACTTTTTTCTTGCTTGCCTTAATTTTTGGTTTCACACTATTTATGTAGATTAAGCTGCATGTTGTCAAACTAATTACTGAAAGTGTCTTCAAATATTCATGACTTTTGAATCCGTGTTTTAGTAGTATTCCAACACCAACCACTCCAGCACCAACAGCTACATATAGTTCATTGCATATTTCAAAAGCCACCAACAGCAATTCTGACAAAGATTTCATTTTGTTTTTGGGTTCCTAATCACCTGAACACAAAATTTCCAATTTAAATTAAATACGCCACATATACAGAGTGTTTCAAAAAAGCATACCAAAAATATAACCAGTGACTTATTTGATCAAACAAGTTGTCATGAATTCAAAGCAAAAGGTTGCCCATATATGAATTGCATTCTTTCGATTTTATTTGAAGAAATACCGGCTTAAATTTGAAGTCGAGATTGATGTTGAATTTGGCAATTCCTTTTTATTTCAACAATATGAAAACATAACTTACTTTGAGAATTATTCATTTTGAAACACTTGTTATATAGAATATAAACTGAAATTTCAGAAGTAAACAATTCATGGGATTGAAATTTCGTAGACGAATTTTACATACTCGATGAATATAATGAATGACAAGTTTGGAATTTTTTCAACTAATGATCTTCATCGAAATGTCATCGGTATGTTAACACATAAAATCATATAATACTCACATAAATGTCCTTAAACAAAACGTGGACAAAACAAGACTAAAATTAAACATTAAAACTGCATTAAAATGAAAATATTGAGTCGACTATTCAAGTAACCTATAGAGCGCATGTGTCATTCTCACCAATAACATGACCAATGAAGGTCAAAATTAATTAAATTTGACACCTTTATGCTGTGTTGATTTTTGAGAAAATTCTATCACTTCATGACTAAACCGAGAGCTTCTATTCTACAAAAAGTTATTGCTATGTATTTATAATAATTTTCATTTCATTCCTCAAAATATTCCCACTTTTTTCCAAGAACAATCATAGAATAACACTACTCGTAGTCACAGAACGAATTTAAGGACACAGAGTGGAGGGGATACTCTGTGACAGTAGAGGTTATGTAGTCGATATGTTAGGTTAGTGAAGTGAAGTAGAGCATCAAGGTTTGCACAGAGGGTTTGCATAAATGAGACATCAATATTATTAATCTGCAATGGATTCTGAATCGGATCAAGAAGTAAGTGGAGATGAGCGTGACAAAATTAAACAAGAAATCTCAAACCTCACATTCGAAGAATTGTTGGAATTGAAAGAAAAGATGGGATCCAAACTGTACAATAAAACTTTTCAAGGGGAAAAGAAGAAAGCCAGTAAGGAGATAATACAGAGAGCAAATAAAAACAGACCTAGAGAAATGAGCTCTAAAATAAGACCCAAATCAGTAAAGAGTACATTAACTATTTCTAAATCAAAGAAAACCCTGCCAAGAGATCCTCGATTTGATCCACTTTGTGGTCAATTTGAAGAGAGAGAATTCAAATCTAATTATAGATTTTTAAAGGATGTAAGACTACAAGAGAAAGAACAGTTGCAGCTTGAATTGAAAAATTGTGGTAATCCTGAAAGAGCAGAAACAATCAAAATGTTGATAAGAAGAATAGTAAGTCTTTTTCATAATGATAGTTCAATAATATCATGGAATAGATAATCTTCCAAAATCAACTACGTCAACATAGGTTGGGTTATTTTTTCTCTTCAAATTCACTTGTTTTTTTTATTGTAGACAAATCAAATAAGAGAACAGGAAAAACGAGAAAAGGAGCAGCTTCAAAGTTATGAAGAGAAGAAAGGAATAAGAGATAAATTGAAGAAAGGAGAACATGTAAAATTCAAGAAGAAATGTAAGTATCAATTGACAATTATATCAACAGTTCTCTATCCTTTATATTTCCAGCTGTTAAAAAAGTGGAGAATTTAGTTGAAAAATATGAAACTCTTATGAAATCCAACAGACTGCAGAAACATATTGAGAAGAGATCTAAAAAATTATCAAGCAGAAATAAGCAGCAAATGGAACAAAGCATTACAGGAACATGATGTTTTTGTATATAAGTTATTGATGTGTCAATCAAGCTGGTATTAGGTTGAAAATGTTAATAAAAAGTTTATACTTCAAAATGTTTATTCATTGAACATTCAAAACTACCAACCAAAAATTAATTATTTTTTACTATAAATGAAGAGTCAACAATAATTTTAAAATTTAATGTAGACTATCCAGTTCTCAACATTTTTGCTTCTTTCTTTTCTTGTAGTTCTTTTTTCTGCATATCTTCAATTGCCTTTCTATCAATTAAAAACTGACCATATTGTTCTGGCTCCAAATTATTAACAACCTCAATTCCACATGACTTAGCAACTCCTACAATCATTCTACATATTTCCTCTAGAGATTTCACTTCCAGAGTGGGATCGGTTTGTTTTATTTGAGCTATTTCATATATGTGTTTCAGAGTTATTTTTCCAGATACCTCTTTTCCTAAAATTTGCAACCATAAGAAGAAATCCAATGGAAAATATGTGAAAATACCTGGTTCCATAGCTGCTCTTTGTATACCTGCGGCTTGTTTCAAAAAATAAACCACCGGAGGTTTGTTTATAACAATTTCATAGCTCCTGTCAGGATTTACTGAAACTCTGGTTGGTAGAGGAATCCCTTCTTTTATATCTTTTGTCCTTTCATTGAAATCTTTACAAAATGCTGCTATATTAATTCCTCTCTAGAAACGGAATATATACCATTGCATAAATATAAAACTGTTACAAAACCTCACTTGACCTAACATTGGCCCTAATGGTGGACCCGCTGCAGCCATTCCAGCGGGTATATTCGTTTTAAGCTTTCCATGTTTCACTTTTTCTGTAGCTTTCTTCAAGATGTTCAATCTTGTGGCAACTTTTGACATTTTGAGAACTTTTAAAAATATTTCCAAAAATTAGCCTCAAAATTCACCTCAAAACAAAACCTAAAAAATCTCTTGTTATATCTTGTCCTTCTAAAACTTTTTGATGTCTCATGGAACATAAAGCTAAAGTCTCCACTTGAAGAAGAAGTGGAATGTCAGCTCGAGTCGATGACGATGTGATGTCATTACAGTATTTAGTGTTGTCATTTGTTAAGGAATTGTTTTGATTAGTGTTATATTGCATTCAAATGACTTCTGGAAAGGATACTATGGGGTAATTTTTTTAAGAAACAATAGTTTGAATCATTTTTGCGTTGATATTAGGCTTCTTTTTCAAGAACTTTCATTAAATACTCGTATATACAGTCAGGAATGAACGGACGTGCCTTTCTGTCAACTCAATTAATTTCGAGTTCAAATCATTTTAAGGTTGTTACATACTATTATTTGTTTTCTAGTGAACAACCTATCTTCACATGTAAAGCCCATGTCTTTCATATTGATCCAAAAACTAAGAGGTCATGGATGCCAGCTTCAACATCTGCTGTTAGTGTTTCCTTTTTTTACGATTCGTCGAGAAGCCTTTACAGAATTATAAGTGTTGAAGGCCAAAAAGCAGTAATAAACAGTACTGTTACTCCAAACATGACATTCACTAAGACTTCTCAAAAATTTGGTCAGTGGTCTGATGTTAGAGCAAATACTGTCTATGGTTTGGGATTCTCTTCAGAGGCAGAGCTTCAAAAGGTAAATTATTCAATACGATATGATACTTGCTTTGTTACCCTAGATCATTTTTAGTTTATTGATAAATTCAATGAGGTGAAAGAAGCAACACGATCTGCAATAAGTAAAGTAACTGCCAATGGTGGGACAGCTGTCACACCTGTGACTAGTGCAAATGCTAGCCCCATTACTGCCAGAGCTGCAGCAGCAGCTTCAGAATCATCTTCAGACAATTTATTGGAACCCCCTGGTATGATTTTCAGTTATTGAAACTTGTTATATCTCAGATGTGTTATATTGATGGAACAGCATGTTTATTTTTTTTTTAGGTAACCCCTCTATGCCTGTATCTCCAAATGTAAAATCTGAAGAAGAATTGCCACATCCTCGCAGTCATTCTATTTCAGGTATTCAATCCAATGAAAGCCCTAGCCATCAGATGAAAATTGAGAAGTCATCTTATATGACATCCAATGCTAACCCTATTGATATGCAGTTGAAATATGAAAATGAAAGGCTCAAGTTGGCATTAGCTCAGAGGTGAGTTTTGACAATTACTAATTTATTTTCATTTAGCAAATTTAAATGATTGAGCTACTGAAAGATTTTTATATGCTCAACCATACTATTAGCATTATTGTGAGATTATTTCATATCTGTATTGTAAATAACCATTTCAGAGATTGTGGGTCATCAAAATCAGTGAATCATACTAGAAATTGAGTCATAGGAAGTTCACTATTATATATTTTCCTGATATCAGAGTAATAATTGATTGCTTATCATTATCATATGATTGATCTTCTATAGTCTATACATCGACATATCAACAATTAAATCAATATTTTACAATGCAATGAAGAATTATTTTTGTATTAAGTGGATAATTCTTTATTTTTATGTTATCTGATTTCATTTCACTTCTAGAATTTTGACACTTTCATACTCAACCATATTTTTTGTCCAATTTGCTTTATATAATTAATTTTTTTTTTTGGTGTTGTCACTCATATTCTATTAGTTGCACAAAACAGCGGTATATTATATTTTTTTCACCACAACACCACAACACAGTTATCTATGGATTTAAAAATGACATAATTGAGGAATTCAGGAATCCCTATATTGATTTTACTTTGAAAAGTGCGGTATTGTTAAATATGTGCTGTCGAAGAGTGATTTCCTTATGATGAAAATAAAGCCAAATAGTGAGTGCTATTTGTTTACTGTACAAAAATATATTCTAATCAAACTGTAACAAATACGTATATCACAAACATTTGTAATACCTGTCAGAAGTCGTGAAGAAAGTTGTTGAATTTGAATCATATAACTCTATAAGGTATTTTCTCTCGGACGACATTTGACAGCGACTTTTAACCTCAATCTTAGTAATGGTGTTCGCCGTATCCTCCATCGTAGCTACCGATTTCATGTTTGGATTCGCCTATTTTGTGGACTACCGCATTGAAACCGTTGTGTTTGTCTGCTTTGTATTCCACGACTCTGGTGGTACCATCTGCTTCCTTCAGCGAATAGGATCCTTTGACTTCGTCTCCGTCACGTTCCTCGTACTGCTGTTTCTCGTCCCCGGTATGGGGATCGTGCACAGCGTAGTTGAATTTGTACTTGGGGTGTTCCTTAAAAGTGTAAAATTGATATTATTTCATGCATATTATGAAATAATTGCATAGTGCTGACTTCTTGTCCTTCTTGAAGACATAAAATGTTGCGAAAAATATAGAATTGTAATTCCATGGTTGAATTCAGAATGTATTCTCTAATTTTAACGTAACAATATCGACACTTACGTTAATTTCCTCGTGTCCACCATCATGACCACCATAGCCCCCTTGAAGGGCAATACCTTCATATCCACCTTCGTATCCACCACCGTAACTCTCTTCTAATCCACCTCCCAAAAATCCAGCTTTTGCAAGTGCAAACCAGCATACAGCGAAAGTGATCTGTAATAATTGAAATTGTTGTATATTTATGTTAAAAGTCTGAATTTGTTGAAACCAGTTATAACATGATTTCAAAACTAAAAAATAGAAACGTGAATCGATGTTCGATACGCAACTTTAAAAAAATGTTATAGTCACATAAAAACTGCTCATCATAAAGGTTCGAATTGTCGCAATAACTAAAATACTCTAGTTTTATTAACAGGCTGTATAAAGTTTGAAAATCATGCTACTCCTAATCCTCTTTACACCTCTCGAATATCGAAAATTCTTCTACTTTTCATTCCTCAAAAACGGACCCTGATTAGGTCAAATTATCTTTCTTGTTATCGATAAAACGTTCGATTAGTAATGCACTATATCACTTCACATTGTAATGTCTCTAAAAAATTCCACAAAAATATTCAACACTCACTTTGGTGACGGCGAACATTTTGTATAGGCGGTTGATGTTTTTCCAAAGGAATAAACAAGTGAAACTGATATGGTACAAAAAGTGTTTGAAGCTTTTATAGTAGCTATTCCGCTGGTTTGGTCAAGATTCTCCCCTATATTCTTCCTTCCTGTACTTTCTCTATTTCTGTAGTTCTCTGCTTAAGTATTTGTTAATACGAGTTGATTCGGAAACAGTGCTGGAGTAAGCATCGAGAAATTTTCGCAATTTTGAATTAATTTGCTTTCGCTCTTCGGATTATTTTAAAAATAATACTCAGTACTAGTACCTCTCTACCCATTTCCAAATATTTTCACAGATTATAAGATGAAGATTTCGAAGATTTTGAATTTGTTAATGCTGAAATTTGTCTTAAAATATTTGTCGTCAGTCTCTAGAACTGAATAGAATTAGGATTGGAATAATAGCTTTTGTAAATTTGCAGGCTTCATTATCTCCGATTAATGCAAAATAATGAAAGGATAAAATGCATTCTTTATAACAATATGAAAAGTAAGTAAAATTGACACAATCACCTACTTATATGTTGGGAGTATTTCCAAACCTTCATACAAGTGTCAATGTGATATATCTTCAACAACGAGAAGTAAATTGATATCACATGGTAAATTCAATCATTGTTAGTTATCCTTTCCAATTTTGGAATATCATTACTAATATTTTTAATACGGAAGCATATCAATGAAAACATTGCGTAAATTATCTATTTCTTTCAAATCCTCACCAATAATAGAGTGAAATATGAAAACTAGGGTAGGTAGTTTATGAATAAGACATGTAACAACTGGGACATTCAGTGATTTTCAATGTCAACTCTCAAAATTTCAAGCTGTGAAAATTCTGTGTGAATATCATAGTATGTATATTACAATCCACTGAAAGTGAAATTTTGCGTATACTTTGCGGTGTACGATCTTTTGTTTTCGATGTTTATGTGCATTTCTTGGGCTATGAATGAAATCCACACGTTTCGATAATTAATCAACACCTCATTAGTATTTAATAAGCTATTGCTACTGACCAGTATGCGGTAGGTAAATATTATTTTCCAATGAGCGGTTTTGTTGAATCTTCCTTCATTGCTCCTTCTTGCTCATACTTACGTATTTTGACAAAAAAAACAAATAACGATTTTAGTGATATCGTTGTTGATCAATAATATTTCGGGATAGTCTGTCTTGAAGTTTCAAAATATCCCTACTTTTAGCAGCTACCTTCTAATCTAATAAGACATTACATATTAAGAAATGATTTATTATGCGTTCAATCCACATTACATAAACAGTTGCCTAATTTATATTAATCTTAGACACACAAAAATTGAATTATGATCATGATTGAAATCATATAAAGAGTTACTGAAGTTTCGGTTATGTAACTTTTTCGTCTTAGAATCACTCAAGGAAGCACCACTTTGAGTTTGACCACGTATTTACTCAGCACCCTGTGAATCATTTCATATTTCATTTTTATTTTGAATTTTATAAGTGCAAAAAATACAAGACAACAAAACAAGTATTTGTGTTTACCCCACAGAAACAAGTTAATTGATTGTAAAATATAGGTTATTCTGAATGAAGAATACACATTAATTGTTATTTCAACGAGTGTGCGAAACACAATTGGAAATCTGCACGCACCAAGAATTACCATAATATTATTAGTGCTTCAATGAATTCATGTTTCATGTTACGTAATTAGAACATTGAATCCTCTCTGAAACATTTTACTTCTAACGAGGCTTTCTAATAGGGTCGGAGGTTATCCATTCACACTATATATTTAATTCGAATTTAACAGTAGATTTGATTGTTTATTGAAAAAAATATTTTCTATAACTGCGAAACTTTTTTCAACTGCATTCAATTATTCCATCTCATCAATATTCTTCTGATTGCTCGTTCGTATAGACAAAATCCGCTTAAACCGGAAGTGATAATGATTTATATCGATTGTTTACGCTGACGTTTTTGATGTTACGTCGAAAACAGGTTTAATGACTAATCATTACAGTTCTGCCAATGCAAAGAAATGGGAAATAGAATTAGCAACACTGAAAAGTAACAATGCCAGATTAACGAGCGCACTTCAAGAAAGCACAGCCAACGTGGACGAATGGAAAAGACAATTAGCTAGCCTGAAAGAAGAAAATATGAGAATGAAAGTGAAATATCAAGCCGATCTAGAAAACAGTAAAGGTAAAAAGTCCTGAAAATCACAATTTCATGTCATTCATAATCCCTGCTTCATTCTATTCCAATTCCTGCAGGATGTATTTCAGTGATTAGTATGTCGTTGATAAACTTTCACATTTTATTGCAAACATAAATAAATAATTATGCCTTATTGGATTTGTTTTCATAATCGAACTCAGTTCACCACATGTCATTTGATGTTGCATCATTTCAAGCCGAGTCTGACGGAATTAAATATATTCAGGAAATTGGATTTTTACGAGTTTGCTAATGCTACGTTAGTAATTACTATGAAATGCTTGGTACAATAAAGATATCAGGAATCGACCGGGTTTTAGTATACACTGGTCAACAAATGATGAAACATTCTAGTTCGAACAAGTTGAGATAGTGTTTGAGAGATTTGTATTGTATAGTCTATTTGTACTATGTTGATAGTTAAGTCAAACCTGGTGAATAAATTTTTACAATTCTTGACAGAAATATCCATTCTCTCAAATAAAATTAATTTATTTTATCTGTTGCTTATGTGACGAAACCGTCAACCCAAAATGATATAACTGGGTTTATTGAATCATGTTTCAGGTGGAGGTGAATTGGCCGACGAACTTCGAAGAGAAATTCAAGCCCTTAGGATTCGAGTAGAACAACTAGAATCTGAAATAGATAGCAAAAACAGCGAAATCATAAATCTTTCTTCTTCTAACAAATCTAACGAGATTCAGGTAAGAAGATGTTTGTTGTGGTTTCCAAAGGGTTCGACTAGTATAGCAACATCAGGTGCGAAAATATCGTCACGAGTAAATTTTTGATCCAATTGAATTTCAGTCATTACAAAAAGACAATCAAGAATTGCAAAGCACCTTGAAATTGGCACAGTCCGAGTTGGAAATCGCTCTCAGTGCTCACGAGTCTCAACACCAGATCTTGTCTACGCTGAATCAGCAACTGGCGACGAGAATCCAAGACTTGGTGACGATTCACGACGAAGTCAATACCGCCCTGCACACGTGAGAGAGATAGCGATGCGTGGGCGAGCGTATCTACATTGCCTATGTCTAGTATCTCTGTCTTTTTCTCTCATTACCTTCCAGTGAGTGTTCGTTTCGAAGTATCTGTACGAAAAGGATGGAACGGGGAGTCTCTAGACTTTTTTTATGTTCTGAGGACCGCTGTCGTGCATATTCTACATAGAAAATATCGATTGTCACTCGTCGGATATGACAGATGACAGTCAACTGCTTTCATTGGTGTTCCATGATGATTTCAAATTGAAGCTAATTAAATTGTAAATAGGTTTGTTCCGGGGATAATTTCAAATGATTGAAACCACTTATTGAAACTAAACTGACAAATGCAAATCACGACAGTTGATATGATAGGTAATGAGCGTATGTAGGACGACGTACATGCGCAGTCGGTCAATCCAAACCTTGCCCCTGAATATAATTACAAAATATAATGCTGGAACAAACCTAATATCAATTCATCAATGAATAGTTCGTGAAAATTAATAAAATATAACAATGGTTTCAGAAGGAAAAATATGTGACAAACTATGGAAATTCTCACAATTTATATCGCAATGACTAAACTCATAAAGGTACTGATTTTGATCCCACTTCTAGAGGCTTTTTGTTCAATTCTTGTGCTCATGTCATTTTCTAGAGGAAAGATAATTAATATCGATTGGCTCAAATAATTTATTAACGTAACGTTTTTACCATAATTTGTTCGTTTTGAAATTTATTATTCTATGAAGAAATGCTTAACTGTATTTATATACAGGGTTTTTAATGATTATCCTTCCAAATTCAACCAGTGGCCTTCTCGATGAAGAATAAAAAATGTTTGAGTTGAAAATTGCTACAAGAACGATATTTCGGTAATATCCAGGAGGTAGCATCTTCAGGAGCCTTCTTCAAACTCGTTTCATAATTTACAATAGAGGAGGCTACTGAAAAAGTTTGGCAAGATAAATATGAGACACGACTTATAATACTATCTTTCGTTAATTAATTTATTAGTTATCATTAATATATCAACTTTTCTTGGATGTGTAAAAAACTGGTAATATCTGAAAATCTATAAGCCATAACTGTTGGAACAAATTATTAGCGAATATTAGACGTAGAAATCAATACTCATATTCACCTGTCTGAAAATTCTGTTCATTTATTGTAGTATGTATAGGAAAATAATATAAATACAAACAACTCGAATCGCAAAAAATAATTTATAGTAAATAATACCAAATCTATAGAGTTAATTTATCATGAAAATATAAATATATCCGTATATTGAGAATTATTTGCAATATGCAATATCATATCTAGATTTTTTCCAAATTCCTGGAATTGATTGAAGAATGAGAAAGAATATATAGTAATCTACCACATCTAAGCCAACCTATGATACATTTTGGAAATAAGTATTTTCAATAGTACAGAGATTCGTTCATTTCTGCCAATGTGTTCAACTAAACTGTTATGACATGCATTTAGATACGCTACCCTCAACCACATACTTTACTAATGAACTCGAAATAGTTATCGAGATATCGCTTTCTCAATGGGGTATCGAAAATATATGACGACTGAATTTTAGTTCTATTACATAAATACTGTAATTATATGTTATTTAATTATTTAACACCAAAAGTTTCCATCGCACACTATGGAAACCCCTTTTTCAAATATTTACATAAACTTATTATTCATTTAGGAATCTAATTTTTACATCAACGTTTTCTCGAATCATTTGTTGTGAATATGTCATTTGCTTGAAACATATCAGTGTACATTGGCAAGGCAAATATATTTTTTTTGGAATCCAAAACAAAAAATTCTCTTACTTTTGAAATTATTCATAATTAGAAGCAACAAATTATTTACGAATTTTGTCCCATTGAAAATTGATTTTGCGGAAATACTTTTGTTCCTACGAAATTAATTTCCATAATAGGTACAAAAAATGGACATCTGATATCTGAGTGTGCAATTTTTATATCTAAAAAAACATTATACAATTTTATTCAATATACTCGAATTATAATGTAGAAGAATTGATACCTGTATCCCTAGATAGTAGTGCTGAGAGATGAATTTGCTGCATTGTAATATAAAATATTCATAGTATAACATATGTGTTATTGTTATGTACTATATAGGCAAGACCGAATTGTATTACTTATATTGTTTTCGCAATATCTTTGCTCGTTCATCGAATACTTGAATCAAAAATGCACGTTAGGAAAGATTTTTCCTAGATATTCAGATGCATTTTCGATTCACACTATGTATATGTCACTCGACTCAGAAAAACTTTAATTTGATTAAAAATCTTGAGTGAACTAGTTGTTTTTTATGTATGACTGCCGTCACTTTTTAAACCTTGTGTTTATCGTCCTGTATTATTCCTCGTTTTAATGTCAGTCAAGAAGATATCATTGTCATAAAGTTTCAGTTCTCAAAATTTTTGTGACTGATTTTGTGTTTGGATCATGGCCTCACTCGGAAAATCGTATCTCTTTGAAGTGCTGTTGTATAAAATCAAGTTTCAGTCGGATTACGAAAATATCCCCAATAAGAACGATATATCATTCAACGTTAGATTTTCTGAAATAATCAACACTGATATCATTGTATCGAATTTTATGCTACCAAGCGATGAATTGAAAGGTAAGACTCATTCATAGACCCATATAATATTAATTTTGAACACACTTGCGAGTTGCCACTTTTGAGTTTGTATTTGAGTGAATCGGAAAAAAATATCATATCGGTCATGACATAACATAAAATACATGAAGTTCAACTAGAATTAAATCGAAATACAGTGTAACTTTATATAACATGGATTTTACCCTGATAGGAGTCACAGGTATGAGTCACTATTGAATGAATTCAATTTTATTTCTCTCGAAAAACATCGCAAAATTACTGATCTAATTTTCATCTACAAAATTATTCACAATCATATTGACTCATCCACGTTGCTCTCTTCAATAAATTTTATTGTTCCTCGCACAACATCCAGGTCACAAATCACGTTTCATATCGATGTTCCTAATTCTTTCCATCATTTTCATTGTCCATTAACGTCTATATGCAGGAGCTACAATAACTTGCAAAATATTGATATATTTTTTCTGTCGATTTCCCAGTTCAAAAGATCAATTAATAATGCTATTTCCAATTGATTTGTTATAAAAAAAGACTTGTTATTTTATTTTTCTCTTGGTTCTATTTTAATAGTACTTATGTAAATTATGTGGAATACATGTGTACTAGAATATTATTACATACACCTGTAATTGGGTCTTAGGACCTGTTGGATGTATTTACAAATAAATAAATAAATAAACTTTATATAACGACACTTAAGGAACTGTGGTCGTTTGTTGCACCAGTAATTTTGTAGATTTATTGACTTTTTTAGAACAAGCAATTACAAAGTTGCAAACATTGTGGTAGCTGCTTTGTGTTTTTTTTAGACGAAGTGTTAGGCCCTGTCTTGACAATCAACGTGGGCCAGACTTGTTTCTTTATTCACGACCCCAAAGATCTGATAACAGCCTTAAGAGAAAATCCTTTGGAATTGGGATTACAAGTAAATAGGCAGACAATTGCAACTGCTTTGATCCCATTCAAATCCGAATTCGCCGACATGGTGAACATATTCGAGTCGATAGGAGTTGTGAAGTCCGTGGAATACAATGGCGATTCTGATTTGAAAACGACGTCCGATGAGAATATCGCAACAATGAAATTATTCTTCCGTTTGTCGTGTTTTGGTGATACCATCTATACGGATTTTAGATGGCTGGAAGTTAACAATGAGTATATCTTCATGGATCCCAAAACTACCAGGCTATTCAAATTTGAAAAGTAAATGAAATAATATATCGCACTTAGATGAAGAGTAACATAATTCAAAATTTATAATATTCCAGAAATTGCACTAAAACTTCTCACTCCCATCTGGAATATAATTATACGAAGATATTTTTTTTTTTTTATAGTCATCACATTTTCTTGTAAGTTCCTAGTATCAAATGCAAATAATCAGAAGAACGACAAAAAGTTAATTAGCACAAATACTAAACTAAATCGAGAGAATTCAGTTTGGTATGATACTAGTACTTATTTTCATTGCTTCAATATAGATATTCTCACATGAGGGGTTCGTATAGTGCGGATTCTTTATATTATATTATAACTAATTTGTTATAATTTTGAGGTGTGCATCTCTTCATCTATGGGTGTGCATTATTAGATGTACAACTTCTCGACTTTCATACTGAATTGCATATTGAATTCAATTAATGAAATGATTAAGCTACGACTTGACAAGAGCCGACCAAATAACTCCATTGGTGAGCATATACAATCCGGCAATCAACACTCCGACGAGCAACATCACCAAAACGTTCTCCTGGACGGAACTCTTCGGCGGGGGGGCCGAGGTGAAACTCAGTGTCGCCCCCATAGGAGTGGACGAATGCCCCATCCAGATGGATTTCGGCGTTAATAGAACCATATCGATGGGTTAGTAGGTTTTGGCGTATCGATTGTAATAAAAATGATACGAGACTCAACGTGAACAGTCGATCAATAAGGACGTAGCATTTCTGATTGAACCGGAAGTTGAGTATCTTGAATGACATATCTTTTATAATATATCATTTTTAAAGTAACCATTGATTTTCTCCGTTTCAAAAGAGGGTAACTTTTGAATATTAAAATTGATTGTGTGTTGACAGTCCATAATAGATTTCTACTTTTAGATCCATATCTGGAAAGTTTCAAGTCTTCTACCATCATTTCTTCTTCTGTGGCCCTTGAAAGTGTGATATTTTTCTAATGCGAATAATCATTAACTTTTTGCTGTTTGAGCCCCAAATATAAATGACATAATAATAATCCATCCTCGTATGAATCTTTTTCATCCTCTTTCAATTCCAATTATGTTTGTTTCTTGTCTAGTAAGTAGCGGTTTTGATATCGTGTCAATGATATTTCGACCACCGGAAAACAAATTCTTCGATTTCCTGAACATGGTGTCGGCCGAAGTGACCACCAAAGAAGATGAGACAACGGTGACGTTGTCAGTGAGCACGGAGAAGCCTCGTATTGACGAAGACTACTCGGAAAAAATACAGGATATTATTGGCTTAGAGGACGAATCGCAAGAAGGCGATGAACTGGAACTGACAGCTGATAGAATTGCCAAAAGATTGTGCAAGAACAAGGATTGCCCCGCAGCTAAGAAATTCAAAGAGTATGGGATTGGACCTTTGGCTACTGGAAAAGGTATATTTCTGAAATATATTTTATTGCATTTTCAAGGAGGCACAAAAAATCGAGGCCGTATTCTTAATCTCATATTTCTACAAGTCAATATATTATAAAAACTAGGGAAAACATTGTTTTCTAGGTCTTGGTACCATGTATGGGAACGTGGAGCCTCCCTGCACTTATGGTTTGAGTCATACATATGGCACTCTTGCCAATTACGGTCCTTACGGAGTTTTCAGCAGACCGAAAAGTCCGGATCAACCGTTTGTGCCACCAAAAAACGCCGTTGAAACATCCGTACCGCCTCAGAGAAAAGAAAAAACTTGCGGTCGTTCAACTCGGAAATTAAGATGTGGAAAAAACTTGGAGTTGAGTGTTGAAGGCTTAATTTATTGAATGAAACGTTAGAGAAATGAAAGAAAAAAGTTAGGAAATCCGATAACGCTCAAAAGTTGGCGCATCCATCATATGGACATCAAAAACATTTAATGGTGTATTCGCCAAATTTTCAAAAACCAAGTAGATGTGTATAGGCTATAACGACGCATTTGATGTAGTCGGAGTTATTAATTTATTTCATCTGACCTGTTTGACTCGTGCATGGGATTTCTATGCAGTCATGGATGAGTCAAAAACTTTGAAAAATTGTATAACATAAACAACTTCAAAGAACATTCTCTTTCGACAATCTCAATGAATCTGCCGAAAACAACGTTCTCTGATAAATACGATAAAGATCTTTAAGAAACATTTAACATCGTGAAGGATATCAAAAAACATTGAATAACGTCTTCGATCCAAAATAGGATATGTCATACATCTGTCAAGAACGTAGTGAGTGAATGTCGTTTTTTCTTATTTTTGACAGATATATGACATTTTTCTAACATATTTACTGTTTTAGGAAAGTGTATATTATTATTTGACATTTTGATTGACATAAAACAACATGCTTCTTTCAAGAACCATAATTCATGCCAAAGTTGTACGTAAATTTCGACCATTTCGATAGACGTCAAATGATTTTATTATTCACATTTCTTGTTTTTAAAAGATGTTCATTGTTTTTTGATATTAATTTGAATACCGATACCAATAAACGACCTGCATCTGTCACATCGTCAAAATCACTTTCGACAGTGCGTCAAAACGCTTGAGAGGAGGCGGGCCTCTAGAAAACGAATCCTGTCAAGGTCCAAAATCGCCATTTTTGGAATGCAAGCCTATCATGGACCAGTTCGACCAGATCCTGGCAGCCTACAAGAAGGCTCTAGGACCTTGCGGACAGGCCATCTGCCCTTATAACCAGAACGTGGCGGCGGCGAATTGCGGACAAAGCTGCCCAGTGCAGGAGAATATCGACAGGGCGTCATGCCAAAGCGTGCCATGTAATTATGAGGAGTGTCCTTATACGGAGAACAAGAATAGGTTTCCTGCTGGGTGTGGATCGCCGAAATGTGCTTACACAGCCTATAAATTAGGTCAGTTGTGTGTAGAGCTCGTATTTATTATTATTTTTATCGACAATATAATGGTCTGGTGGTGACAAAAAAAAATATACTTTTATATGCATCTTGCAAAAAGTTACATCACAATTTTTCTTGCATAGACGAGGATTCCAAAAATAATATTCACCTCAATATAAGGCAGGTATTTTATTCACCATATAATTGAATCGGACTGCACTGGTATGAATTGAAAACGATGCTGTTTTTGAGAAAATGCCTCTCAGTAGGTCAAATGCTTTTATCAAATTTCAAACAAAATGTAATTGTAATGGTTTACTAGTCATACTTAGTGATATCAGCTTTGTTTTTTTATATTTTAGTTAGTCAGTCCATCTGTTGAAATATTTCGAAAAAATGGAATTTCTTGAAAGCAAATAACGATAGGGAGAAAATTCAAAATGCAACAGGTCTAGAATGTTTTATAGAATTCGAAAATTTAAAAATAAACAGGGTGTTACCTTTGAAAAAACAAAATTGATATCACTTCCGGTTCAACCGGAAGTAACAGCGTATTGAAAATATTTTAGGAAAATAGAACACATTGAGTAGTAGCATCCACCAAAATTTCAAGTTGATATCTATATCAGTTCTCCATAAACCTCTAATGAACCAATTAGGTAAATCACCCTGTATAGCTCGAATTCTGTAGGTTGGAAACATTCAAAAATTCAAATATTTATATATCTCTAGCACATCCGAGCTCATCACGTAAAGGGTCTGATCATATTCAAGTTATATTATTTTTTTTTTTTTTCTCACTATTTCCAAAAACTACTTAGGAATGGAGTATTTTGGATATGAAGTATTTGCAAAAATTCTATTATTATATGATAATGATTGTGAAACTGTGGGTGAAATGAAATATCTATTTATTTTCTCACTAAAAGGACTGGTTGATGATGATGCTGCCATTGAACTCCAATTCTTACCACCGGCAATTTCTGGCAAATGTGGTCACCCCAAATGTGAATACCCTTTGAAACCAGATTTACCGCCCATACATTGGGATTGTCCAGACCCCTTACCGAAAGGTAAACCGAATAACTATTTTCCTGAAAAGCATATAATTCAACGTGTATTATCGAAGGTAACTGCAAGAATCTCAATTGTCCTCTTCAGCCGCCCGACCTGAAAAAGATGAAATGCCGCATACCTAAGAGAGGACCTTGCGGTAGCACTGACTGCCCCTACGCTCTGCCCTCTCCCTGCGATATACCTAGCTGCCCCTTTCGACAGAACCCTTGTCCTTTCCTACAACAACAACAACAGGGTGATGCGGAGGCTTCTTGTTCTATGAAATCCCAGGAGGAAGAGATTTGTGAAAACCCAGAATGTCCCTTTGCGAGTAACACTGACGATCAGTCTGGCTGTCTGCAAGAGGAAAACCTCAAGGGAGAGTTCGTGACTTGTGCCAACCCCGAGTGCCCTTTCCTTGAGAAAGCAAAGAAGGGCAAAGGCAAAGAGGATGAAGCTTGCTCGAATGTCAAGTGTCCTGCTAAGAGCACCAAAACCTGCGGCGCGCCTCGCAAAGGCAAGAAGAAGTCTACGAGTGCCCAAAAAAAGGATGCCGACTGCCCTTTTGCTGCCAAATCCACCAAAACCAAATCGGTTTGTAACAACCCCAAATGCCCCTTCGCCTCAGAAACAAGCACCGAGAGCGATCTCTGCCCTAACCCTGACTGCTCTTTCGCCAAAAAATCATCAAACAGCGACTCGGAAAAATGCTCCAACCCTTCAGCGGACTGCGAAAGCGGCAGCGTCTGCTCTAATGCCAGCTGCCCTTACACTGACACCGAAACCAACCCCGTTTGTACGGACGCTTTCTGTCCTTATGCGCAGCCCTTGCCATCGTGTGGCATTCCGAATTGCCCTTTCGAGCCGGTGCCGGTGGTTTATTGTCCCAGCCCTTATTGTTCCGCGAAGCCCAAGGTTCAGCAGCGGAAAGCTAGGAGGTCGAGTGACCAGAAGCAGAAACAGGAAGTGAATGGTGGGGAAGAAGCTGTCGTAGCAGGTAGCGTGTTTGAGTGTAGGTTTTTGGAGTGAAATTGACGTGCTTCGTTCCAACCTTTGTTATCCATTGGGTCGTTTGCTCTGTCGAAATAGTTTTTACGATTCATTTTCTTCTTCACCATACAATCAATTTCATTTATAGAGGGTGTATCAGAAACGTTAATTAACGGCTAATTGCTTGTGATTTTAGATTCATCATAACATTCTTTATGTATTTCGTGTATAAGTGTTTTTGAGATATCAATTTTTTTATTGGTGCCCCATTTTACCCATTCATTAAAGCACGCCTCAACGTGTTTACATCGAAATTCAAAAAACGCGCGTTTTTTCAAAGTAACCATGCATGGCAACATCAACGAAGAAACGAGAAACGTGAAGTCTAAATGACAAATTTTTGATTATTGATCTGACAGGAGTACCTTGTAAACGTCAAATAAAATATTACTGACAAATGCAAAACTTCATTCAAACGTAAAATGGGGCACCAATAAAAAAATTGCGTAAAGTATTCGTGTGGATCTGGTCTTTAAAACACACGCGATTTTTCGAGCACGATGGCGCAGCCACTTATACTTTGATATGTCGAAAAATATTGTTTATAAGAACACTTTTTAATCAAGGTTGATTGAACCTTGAAAAAGAAAAACTACTGTTTTATAATCTTGATAGACACCGATTACGGGGTGATCTAAAACTAATGTCGCAAATAAAATGAACAAAATCATTTTTTCAAGTTCAATAGACCACTCAGTTCGATATATCCATTTTGTTCTACATTTAAAATAATGACGAATGAAGGCAGTAAATTATACAGGTAATGGTGAAATAATATTGGAAACAGAGACTACAGTGGTTTCCAAAGTAGTAGACGATGGTGTGAAAGAGCAGAAAGAGGCACTCAAAGAAAATGGTAAAGGCAAGAAAAAACGAGGGAAATTCGTCTACTCCATGGGCAACAAATATCCTGGAGTTAAAATTGGGCACAGGGAATGTGTGACGCCCATGTTCAATGTGCCCCCAAAGATGGGGTGGTTGTGGAATATACATACTCCTATACTGAGAATGAAGGTGATTGGTTTTATGATGTCGCTGGTGATAACTTTGTATAAGCTTTGTTCGCGGAAACGATTCCGTATTAGTTTGAGTTTTCATTTGCAGTATTCGCAGATCATAATGTTTTTCAAAATTTGAAGCTTTTGAGCATTCCTGCATTCAAACGGCTTATTAAGTCACTTGCTAAGTCTATTTGACTTCGACAAAAGACCTCTTGAGCAATTCTAATTCCTAATTTTCAAAAACCCTGTAACCACCCACGACTTGTCTTTTCTTTTCACTCATACCAACGTCTGGTAGCTCATCCAGGTCTAAATTTTTCATATTAATAGCAAATACACTTCAATCTCCCTTACAGAAGCCAAAATTGAAGAATAGATACTGAGATTCCTCAATTTTCATTCCAAACGGGGTGTTTTTCAACTAAAAAAATGACACCTTACTTTTAACAGCTACCCCCTCAACTATTTTAAGAGGAATTAAAAAATCACCATTTTCAATTCCAAATAACAATACGAAAATAGATACACATAATATGGGATTTAATCAAGTGGACAAATTATTCTAATTGACAACTCAATTCTGTCAGGAAGTACACGGAGAACATTTGTTGAGGGAGAATAATTTGTCCAGTTGATTTATTTCCGAAGATTTAATTTGATATCATTTATATTGCACTTTTTGTATTTTTATTCGAAAAAATAAAAAATTACGATTTTTGCGATGATAATGTGGTCTATCTCAATTCTGGATCGGTTTATGCTGATAAATGAATCCGTTGGTTTTGCAGCCCCGGAAGGGCTGGAAACCGGGAGCCATCGTGAAAACAATCGCGCATCGCATTCGCGCCCACCGCCAACTAAAGGGGCTGGGGATGTTGCACGTGCCGAAATTCAGGAAGAACAAGGACGGCAACCAGTCCGACACCGACGTGAACGTGTCACCCAAACCGACCTTGCACATCCAGAAAAAGGATGGCGCCTACTTGATCACCATGAATCCACTCAAGGATCCCAAGAGTTTGGTGGAGAACGAGGATCCGTACATGGAGTGCACCCCCATGCAGTTCAAGATCACCAAGAGCAGGAATAAGGAGAGAGGAGAGGATGGTGAGTGAGTTAATTTTTGGAGTGACTTGTACGCCATCTGGCGTTGTGGTCACGCGATCTAGATAAAAGCGAAAGGCATCAACACTCAAAAGAGCGTATTTCGACAGTGTGACATCGCAGGAAAAATAGGTTGAGCACTCAATTTTGAATTTGTAGCTGAAGACGATTCGAAATTGTGTTGCTGTGAATCTGAAGAGGAAACTTCTTCGAGCGATAGCGAGCTAGACATAGAATTCACTCCACCAGCTGGTATTATCCACCCAGAGAGGTTCAAGAAGAAGAAGAATGTTATTCATTGTGATACTCAATACGACCCTAACGATTTCGAGGTCAAGAAAGTTAAAGATAAGCCTAAATCAGAAAGCGGAAGGAAGGGCAAGGGAAAAGGAAAAGACAAAGGGAAAGAAAAAGGCAAAGGAAAGGGAAAGAAAGGAAAGAAGTAATATGATGACGTATAAATTATCTGTTTTGATGAAATTTTAATATTTGTAAAGTGTATTGTTTTTATATAAAAACCGATGAGTTTATTTTTCTCTGAAAAAATTTGTATATAATTTCTTTTGTACTACGATTTTTAATTACTTCATCACACCGCACTACATCGTTTAGAATAAACGTGTCATTACAGTAATAAAATCAGAAATGCACAAAAAGATTTTACGTTAAATTAAATTTTAAATGATTTTAATAATTTCATGTCACGTATTGCAGCAACAAAAACAATGAAATCGTCTTCCGCAAATTCACCCGAAAGAAAGTAAAAATCACGACATGAAGTAATATAATAACAAAATTGAATTGTCGATTGTCTTTGTTTAGTCTCTATATCAGGTGTTTGCGTATATAAAACAATAGGTTGTCGCAGAAGAATAGTAAACAGTGAGATGACACCGAAGATGCAAGACATAAAATTATTCGTTGTATTTCTCGTAATTTTTATTTGTGGTGTTTCCAGCAAGCCGAAAAAATATGAACCAGAAGTTGGGTGAGTAAAAAAATATGACTTGAATCATCAGTAGATACATAACTGAAAATATCAAGTATTCCTTTGAATAAAATCGATATAAGATACAGCTGCTATAGGATTGTAGCATTCGTTATCGAACAGTAGGTTATTAGCTTGCAGATCTCAAGATAACTCTAGATTTCTCCTTTAAAGTTGATTTTCCATTGGAGTAAAGTTTGCAAGTCTCGATTTTTCCTGATTCCATTATCAGTTTCAGCGGTTTCGAACCCAGTCACCGTTACTACGAATCCGATATCGCTGACTTCCGGGCGGACTCACGGAACCACACGAAGAAGCCCGAGCGCAAACAAGACGCTGTGACTAAGGAGTCGCGTTTCGGCATCATACCGATAACCACTTACGATAACGGCGGCAGTGGTGTTACGTATGGCGGTGGCAGTAACGTCGCATACGCGATGAGCCCCCTGAAGTTGGATCTGGGTGGAGTCGCCTTGGGAGCCCTCATCGGCCTCGGGGCGATTCTGATCATACCTAAGATCGCGCATATCTTTTCGGGAGGAATGGGGTATAGAAGTAAGATTATGGCCATTGGCGGAGGAAGAGGGCGGCAAGCTACCTTTGCGGTATCAAATTAGGGGCGTAGCTACCGCTGTATACCGGGTGATTCTTCAAGGTGGCTCGCCCCTATAACTTTTTTATCATTGGAGATAGAAGAACAAAATTCGGGGGTTGTGTATTATATGTCAATTCGCATTATTTGACGTATTCACTTGCTTTGCAGTACTTCCGGTTTGACCGGAAATGACCTCAACTTTCGATTTTCAAATGGATCACCCTATATATTTTTACTTATTTCGATCGAGGATGACATTATCTATCCAACAAAACTTTGTTTGTGAATATTTGACGTGTGAAAGAATTTTTATTTCAATTTTCATTTTTCGATCTAGCGTGCCATGGATCGATTGAAACGCTTCCTTTTTGATCAAGTGACATGGGAAAATACAACTTTGAGGCATATGACTTCAGAGTCGTTTCAATAATTTTTTCAATGTCACAAATATCATTTTTTCCAGTTAACTCGATTTTTTCAAATGGAAAGAGGGTGGCTCGTCGGGTTTTTGTGAAAGATCATTTTCTTACGAACAATTTGATACCACACACGTCCACTTTATTTTCACTATCTTTCTCAATAATTGGAAGAAGCCCAATACCTAAATTAAAATAAAAATTCTTTCATACGTCAAATATTCACAAACAAAGTTTTGTTGGATAGATAATGTCATCCTCGATCGAAATAAGTAAAAATATATAGGGTGTTCCATTTGAAAATCGAAAGTTGAGGTCATTTCCGGTCAAACCGGAAGTACTGCAAAGCAAGTGAATACGTCAAATAATGCGAATTGACATATAATACACAAGCCCCGAATTTTATTCTTCTATCTCCAATAATAAAAAAGTTATAGGGGCGAGCCACCTTGAAGAATCACCCGGTATAGGCTTCAACTAATTTCTTGATACAAGGCCCCTTTAACAAGACAAGCTGCGCCTCTGTATCACATGTACACATATTACTTATGTAATAATTTATTTTCAGCCTTAGAAACTGAACTGTCACCTGTAACAGATATATTAGCAAGAATTGATGACTCATTGGAACAGAATAATATTGATAGTAGTTCTTGCATGCAACGATTAATCTGTTCATATGTCAGTGATGCTCAGAAGAATGTAAATAATGGGGAACCAACTGGTTTGAATGAATTCGTTCAATCACTAACAAAGTATGTATATAAGTATCAGTTTTTTTTTAGGAAAAAAAGATGGACTATTTCAATGTTATTCAATTAATCCAAATTTACATTTTCAGTAATACACTTTTCACCTATGCTTTGGATGGTTCTGTGGTAAAACAAGCCGCCGAAATCGGAAAATTGGCAGATTCAGAAAAATGTTCTTCGGTATTTTCTAAATGTCCAGTAACAAAGGAAACAATCCTCAAGATCATCTCAAATTTACTACCAGCATAGAAGAAGGACGCAATAGTTCATATATTATAATTATTATTATCATCGAAATAAACTTATTTTTTGAGCTTTGCTATGATTCAATGATTTGATCCAGAATAAAAAAATGATATTTGAAAGCAAATTGACTGAATTATTTTCCCTTTCATAGTAATTAAAAAGAATATCGAAAATCATTTCTATTCGACGCCACATATGGTACTGCCACAGAGTATATGTAAATCAGAATGTTCATTCCAAAAATGGCGGGAAATGTCTAATTGACCTTGATATTTTACTACGATTTGTTGACAAATATTTTCGTACAAATTAATCTCTGAAATTGATAACAAAACTATTCACCTGCAATATTTCGAATGAAAGAAGAAATTTTAGACCACCAAATAGCCATATGATGATATATTTCCTGTGGAAATATGTGTTGATTATATTGGTTTCCAGGATCTTGGTAAGATTAATTTATGTAATATTTATAGCACATCAACTTATATAGTGCGTCCATAAAGTAACGCATAAATTCATCATTGGCTAAATGAACAATAAAACTAGGAATTCCCAAAACAGGTCGATTTTTTATTTCAATTTACTATTGTTTCAAATCATAATCTAATATACAGGGTGAACCACTTTCGTGTAATGACGTCATCACCATTTTTTTCAAATGGAACCCCCCCCCTTTTTTTTCAAGTTCCAAATTGCCTTTGCTGAGCTGATTCCAAAAATGTATAATATGTTGCTTCAAATTGGTACAATTGGTAATATTTATAGCACATCAACTTATATAGTGCGTCCATAAAGTAACGCATAAATTCATCATTGGCTAAATGAACAATAAAACTAGGAATTCCCAAAACAGGTCGATTTTTTATTTCAATTTACTATTGTTTCAAATCATAATCTAATATACAGGGTGAACCACTTTCGTGTAATGACGTCATCACCATTTTTTTCAAATGGAACCCCCCCCTTTTTTTTCAAGTTCCAAATTGCCTTTGCTGAGCTGATTCCAAAAATGTATAATATGTTGCTTCAAATTGGTACAGAGTGGGCAAAAATGCAAACATTTTTTTTACAGAGTAATGACAATTATTGGTCCATATTTTTTTTATGTAAACTCAACAGGAGCATTATATCTGGATTTCCTTCAAAATACATTAATTCCTGATCTGATCCAGCTTTTTCCTGATATTCAAATACCCACTAATGTAGACCGCAGAATCTGGTTTCAACAGGACCGCACCGCCACATTTCGCAGTAACTGTGCGCGATTTTTTAAACACAACTCTTCCACAAAGGTGGATAGGAAAAAGGGGACCAGTGGAATGGCCTGCTAGATCACCTGATCTGAGCCCATTAGACTTCTTTTTATGGGGTTATTTAAAATCTAAAGTTTACTTAAACAGACCTGAAAATATCCCTCAACTACAAGACCGAATCAGACAAGAAATACAGAGCATAAGACCCGCTATGCTATAGAATGTGAAAGACGAAAGTAATGCCCGGTTCAGTCATTGTCTAACGGTCAATGGAGAACAATTTGAACATTTATTGTAAATTTTCGTTCGTTTGTTTGTTTTTGGAAGTGTATCACATTAATTGCATAACTACTAATTCCATTTAATTTGTTTATTACATTCAGTAACGTATTACTTTCCATAAAAAATTTTCATATTTTTTTTGCATTTTTGCCCACCACGTACCAATTTGAAGCAACATATTATACATTTTTGGAATCAGCTCAGCAAAGGCAATTTGAAAATTGAATAAAAAGGGGGGGTTCCATTTGAAGAAAATGGTGATGACGTCATTACCCGAAAGTGTTTCACCCTGTATATTAGATTATGATTTGAAACGATAGTAAATTGAAATAAAAAATCGACCTGTTTTGGGAATTCCTAATTTTATTGTTCATTCAGCCAATAATGAATTTATACGTTACTTTATGGACGCACTGTATAATTATTTAATTTTGAATGAAATGATCATTTTCAGTTGGAACATCACATTCACATGAAGAACTCAATGATCCTAAAACTGAATCATTGGAAAACATCACTGAAAAATTTCAAAATCCGTCAGAAAATAGTACAGATTCTGAAGAAGCGCAAGCTACTAGATGAAACTTCTGCAAGGTACAGAAAAGTGATGGCAATTGGCTTATTTTATAGGCGTATTTAGGCAAAATAAAATACATTTGAACTCGTTTCCTTCATCACCCAAGAGGTAGAGTTCTCAATGCGTTGCTTTTTTTAATGGAAGCATCCCCAGTAGGCCTACAAACCATGAATGTGAAAAATATTCACCCCTTCCAGAAATTAAAATTAATTCCTGAAATTCGTTTATTGGCATTTGTACGAATTCGCAAAATGCACTTTATAATATGTTGTTTCAGATTACGTTTCTGAAAAGTCTACGCGGCACTTATTTCACGATTTCACTTATTTCACTAAGGACTGATCATCTGAATGAATTAACCAGATGATAGTCGAACAGCATTTACCCCTTCCAGAAATTGAAATCAGTTCCTGAAATTCGTTTATTGGCATTTGTACAAAATTGCAAAATGCACTCGCACTTAATTGTTTCAGATTTCGTGTCTGAAAAGTCTACGCGGCACTTATTTCACGTTTTACAGTTATTTCACTGCATTTACCCCTTCCAGAAATAAAATAATTTCTGAAATTCGTTTACTGGCATTTATACAAAATTGCAAAATGCACTTTCTATTGTTTAATATCTGAAATAAATAACTCCTGAAAAAAATAAATCCTGAAATGAATTAATACCTGATATAAATCAATTCCTGAAATGAAGTAATCCCTGAAATAAAATAATTCCTGAAAGAGAATGATTCCTGAAAAAAAAATCCTGGAATGAAATAATTCCTGAGAAAGAATAATTCCTGAGAAAGAATAATTCCTGAGGAAGAATAATTCCTGAGAAAGAATAATTCCCGAAAAAGAATAATTCCTGAAAAAGAATAATTCCTGAAATGAAATAATTCCTGAAATGAAATAATTCCTGAAATAAAATAATTCTTGAAAGAGAATAATTCCTGAAATAAAATAATTTTTGAAATTAAATAATTCCTGAAATAAAATAATTCCTGAAATAAAATAATTCCTGAAAGAGAATGATTCCTGAAATAAAATAATTCCTGATGAAATGAGATGCACTTCATTTGGAAACTTGTCATCTTAATCGCCAGGCCTACCTTCTTTTTCATGAAAAAGTGTTTCAAGTAACAAGTCGTTTAACAGACAGTACATCAAAATACTGAAAAGAATGTTCATTTTCGAGTTGAAATCCTCAACATCGCAGTAGCAAAAGTAACAGTCGTCGCCAGTTCGATGGTACAAATCAAAACTACAATCGAAAATGCGCTTGAAGAAATCGAGCATGCCGTCAAGTGATTCACAGCTAGAAGTTCCATCGAAATTCAAATGCGGTGGGTGGAAAAGCGAATTTCTACCTACATCAAGAACTAGGAAGACTCCCACGACCACGAAAAACACTGTCATACCAACTTCTTAAGGTGACAGCCTCCTTTGTAAAGAGGAAAACTTACAGACACCAAAAGTCGATACTCTCCCCTCGTAAGGGTACCGCGCGTGTTATCGGGTGAGGTTGTCAACTGTCGTTAATGATCGGGTAGAAAATTCGCTTTTCGACCCACCGCATTTGAATTTCGTTGGAACTTCTAGCTGTGAATCACTTGACGGCATGCTTGATTTCTTCAAGCGCATTTTCGATTGTAGTTTCGATTTGTACCATCGCACTGGAGACGACTGTTACTTTTGCTACTGCGATGTCGAGGATTTCAATTCGAAAATAAACGTTCTATTCAGTATTCTGATGTACTGTGTGTTAAACGACCTGTCACTTGAAAACACTATTCCACAGAAAAAAAGGTAGGCCTGTGTAATTTGGAAAAGTGAGGTTGAAATCGAGAAATTGCAATTTGGACATACTGAACGTATATCTCGACTGTAAGGATTCTCTATAATCCTACGAATTCCATAGTTCGTCGGAATATTGTGGGTGCACCCGCTGAAATTCGTGCAAAAAGTCATGCATAACCCAAAAATCACTTACCTTTTTCTAGAAGAACTACTTACTACCTGTAACAACAGAAAAAATTCATTAAATCTCAAGAATAAATATCTGAATTCGAGAAATCATATAATGGAAAATTTCAATAATAATAATAAATGTCCATTATTGAAACAATTCACACTGATCCAATAGGCTATCGACCTAAGCCCTTCTGCCCATTGATTACACAAATTGAAAGAAAAAAAATAAAACCTAACAAATCGATACAATAAAAAGAAAGTCAGTAAGTTAGAATAAATAGGTTTTATGAGGAGCTTAGAAGTGGAATGTGAAATATTTGAAAGTGAGGAGACAAAAGCTGAATGTGAGGTTGTAAAAGTTACAGGAATCAAAAAATCACTCACCGATTGGTAGTAGTAGTTACACCTTCTATCCTAGTTCTTTGTTTTCCAGACGTCACATACCATCTATAAAAAAATTAAAAATGAATCTATAAAATTGCATACTTTATTTTATTGCATCTTTTCTTAAATATCAAAAAAGGGTTCATTTATCTCAATTTCACCAAGAAATCAGCAAATTTCAACAAAAAAACACGATGTATCATGATGGAAAATTTTGAAATCGTTCAGTTGTGTAAAGGGACATGCAAAAAAACTTACCCATTAATTTTTCTCAAACTGTCCTTGAAGCACACACACACACACACACGAAATCACTGGAAACACACACGAGATCACTGGAAACACACACGGGATAATTGGAAACACACTCCCGAAAACTTTCCACCGCACGAGAAAGTCTTTTCGTCACGCACGTCCGAACCCAACGGAGGTTTAAAATCGACTGAGTGAGTAATATGTGTCGTCTTATCAGTCTGCCAATTCCTTTACGCATGATTAATAGGGTTGCATAATTGAAACTAGTCATCTCTGTGATACCGAAATGTGTGTACAGGATGATTGAAATATTTTCAAGTTAAATTCTGCTTCCTATATTAGGAGATTGTCAGAACTCGGACTCTTCAGACTGATTCAGAGATGCCTCTAGGGCTTCGCTAAATCGATGAAATTACATCCATCATGCGACTAACTTGAATGAAAATGTTAAGAATGAGTCAATGAGAACTTGATATCACCATATACAAAAAATGTCATTCTTAGTTTCAACTGAAAGAAGCAACTACGTGAAATGAACGCTTTGTTTGGAAAGGTTTTTAAGCTTGTGACGTCAAGACTTAGGCTGTCCATTTGAAAAGTTTTCCCCCACAGGCGTTTTCAAATTGTAATATTTTTGTGAGAAGGTTGTTTTTTTACTAAGTAGATAGTGCGTCCATAAAGTAACGCATAAATTCATTATTGGCTAAATGAACAATAAAACTAGGAATTCCCAAAACAGGTCGATTTTTTATTTCAATTTACTATTGTTTCAAATCATAATCTAATATACAGGGTGAACCACTTTCGTGTAATGACGTCATCACAATTTTTTTTCAAATGGAACCCCCCCCCCTTTTTTTTCAAGTTCCAAATTGCCTTTGCTGAGCTGATTCCAAAAATGTATAATATGTTGCTTCAAATTGGTACAGGGTGGGCAAAAATGCAAAAATTTTTTTACAGAGTAATGACAATTATTGGTCCATATTTTTTCGATGAAAACTTAACAGGAGCATTTTATCTGGATTTCCTTCAAAATACATTAATTCCTGATCTGATCCAGCTTTTTCCTGATATTCAAATACCCACTAATGTAGACCGCAGAATCTGGTTTCAACAGGATGGCGCACCGCCACATTTCGCAGTAACTGTGCGCGATTTTTTAAACACAACTTTTCCACAAAGGTGGATAGGAAAAAGGGGACCAGTGGAATGGCCTGCTAGATCACCTGATCTGAGCCCATTAGACTTCTTTTTATGGGGTTATTTAAAATCTAAAGTTTACTTAAACAGACCTGGAAATATCCCTCAACTACAAGACCGAATCAGACAAGAAATGCAGAGCATAACACTAGCTATAGCTATGCTATAGAATGTTAGAGACGAAAGTAATGCCCGGTTCAGTCATTGTCTAACGGTCAATGGAGAACAATTTGAACATTTATTGTAAATTTTCGTTCGTTTGTTTGTTTTTGGAAGTGTATCACATTAATTGCATAACTACTAATTCCATTTAATTCGTTTATTACATTCAGTAACGTATTACTTTCCATAAACAATTTTCATACTTTTTTTTTGCATTTTTGCCCACCCCGTACCAATTTCAAGCAACATATTATACATTTTTGGAATCATCTCAGCAAAGGCAATTTGAAAATTGAATAAAAAGGGGGGGTTCCATTTGAAAAAAATGGTGATGACGTCATTACCCGAAAGTGGTTCACCCTGTATATTAGATTATGATTTGAAACGATAGTAAATTGAAATAAAAAATCGACCTGTTTTGGGAATTCCTAATTTTATTGTTCATTTAGCCAATAATGAATGTATACGTTACTTTATGGACGCACTGTATATTAATACCTTTTTATAGAATTCAGTATATAGGAAAAAATACTAAACTGCCAAAAATTACCCAGTTTTGATGGCTAGAGATATCTACAATGCTTGGCTTTCTTCTTACTACACACTATATACTTATGAAATGAATTACTTGGTGAAGATGCAGAAAAAGAATCAAAGAGGAATGTGTGTTATTGGAACTCCAATATCTGATATGGGCTTGAAGTTCAACTGTGAAGCTGATAGTGGGGTCCTATCAACTTATATGTGATTGTGAAGATTTTCTAGAAGATATTATCAAAATAATGATATATGATGACATTATTGATATATGTTTACAATGATACAATAAAATCTGCTGTAGTTCAATATATGCATCAACTCTGAATGGGTTTCCAGAGTATTTGAAAAGTTGTCTAAACTATGGACAACTATTGAATAAACCTCTACATTCTATAAATTCTCTAACTGCAAGGTAGAACTCAAATAGAATATCCAAATTTGCCTAAATTTGTTATACTTTTGTCATCTTATGCCTGTTTTTGCTGGAAACACCTGAGGAAACCCATGTTTCCAAATGCCAAGTACTAGAAAATCCAAAATATCTCAAAGTAAAAGATTTTTATTATTATATTCCCACATTAATTTGTTGAAGTAATTCAATTCACAAACAAAGGATATCTATTTAATTTCGAGTATATGGAAAATATGTCAGCTGAGCCTTTTTGAAGTATTATCATTTTAATTTGAAACTTCATTTTCAGTAAGAAGAATACTTTCGAGATATAAGAAATATTTCTACAAATTGTTTACATTAATATGAACTCAATTAAAGCTCAATACATGTCGTGATCCGTTTGTGGTGAAAGCGATATATGATTGGATGAAGGGACAGATATCAAGCTAATAGAGAGTTGAAGTGGTTCCACGAACGGTAACGCTAGGATTCATTTTGACATCTGGGCATGCGCATTGCACAAGTTTTCACGTTTTCGTATTTTGTGGGTCTACGGGATTACGTAGACTCACGCTAGTCACGCTATCTAACGGGTGCTAGAAGAGGGTACGTACGCTAACCGAAATCTCACGAAACGAGGACGATAACTTGCGAACGGCACAGGACATGCAGTTAAACTACATAAAACAGCAGGGAAGTTAAGTTTATTAAAATTATTTAACATTCCCTGCCTAGGCTAGTTTTGTGCTAACGTGATGAGATACTTCAACACCATTTTAGATGTATATCAGGAACGTCATATTTCTTACGTTACCGTGTCTAGGACTGCTCACGTACTGTGATTACTTCAACTCTCTAGTATCCAATCGAAATTCGTATAACCAACGCATAACTAACGTCGTATTGTGTACCGAGCTTTAGCATTGACACATACAAACGTCAGCTCTTGATAGTTGATATCACGGTGTTGATATTGACCAATCAGAAAACCGTAACCCGGTTACCGTTCCACCTCTCCTTTTTTTTTCACGGCCATCTTTACTATTTTGCCATTTCATTCTTAAATAGGGCAAGTGGCGCCTCTGGGTACTCTGTGGTACTGCCTTAGAACATACCATAGTACCATACCATCGATTACTCATAGAACAACTATCTGTTATTAGTTGGGTTATGTAACAAACTAAGGTTAGGTTTTGGCAAAACAAAACATCTATAACTAAAGAAATGATTACGTTTGAGTAAGAATCGTCGATCTATAGTGAAAGTAGTGGTTGCTGTTATGTAATCTAAAGTGATAAAAGAAAATGTCTAGATTATTTGGTATTTACGGAGAATTTTGTGCTACACATCCTTGGGAAGTGATAGTTACGGTGATAACTCTTACAACATGTTTCCTAACAATGGAACATCCTCATCCATTACCAAGACCATGTATGAGCTGTTCAGATGAACATTTCGTTGCTATCGATGTGATTGTTATGACAATAATACGATGTTTGGCCATCCTATATAGCTATCATCAATTCAGGAACTTACAAAAATTAGGTTCAAAATGTGTTCTGGGTTTTGCTGGACTGTTTGTAGTATTCTCCAGTCTAGTATTCACCTCTGCTGTATTGAATATACTACATTTTGAATTTGTTGATTTGAAAGATGCATTGTTCTTTTTCCTTATATTGATTGACTTAACAAAAGCTGCCAAACTAGCACAATATGCTTTAACTTCTGCCAACGAAGGTGAAATGAGAAATAATATTGCTGAAGGTGTATCAATCCTAGGACCCACAATTACCTTGGATACAATAGTTGAAACACTAGTTATTGGTGTTGGAACTCTTTCAGGAGTACACCGCTTGGAAATGCTCTCATATTTTGCTTGCATGTCTGTTATAGTCAACTATGTCATTTTCATGACATTTTATCCAGCATGCCTATCACTGATGCTAGAACTTGGTAGAGTTTCTGAGTTTCGTGGAGAAGAACAAGCTCGTATCACAAAAATGCTCTTGGAAGAAAATGAAAAATCAAACCCAGCACTACAGAGAGTTAAATTAATCATGTCTTTTGGTTTGACTGTGGTACATATCCACAGTCGTTGGACTTTCAGTGATGAAGCCTTAGATACCGATAGACTTAATCTTGAAACAAAGGTAAACTGTACAGGAGATTCATCAATGTATAGTAATATTTTGAAGCAATTTGCTCTGAGTGCGGATCACATTGTCATACTGATTCTAGTAGTCACTCTCATGATTAAATTTGTCTATTTTGAAGGTGAAGAACATTTGAATGATTATACCTGTGATTATACAATAGAACCCAGTGTATGTGATACTTTTACAGAAACTAAGAGAAGTATACAGAGACAAAAAAGAACTTATTCCTCTAGTGTTGAAGTACAAACAGACCAAGATATTGATATCTTTTTATCTGAAAGTTCAAAATATCACAGTATTGATAGAGAAACTGATGTATGCAGAAGCTTACAAGATTGTTTGAAAATATATAGAAATAATGATGCAGACGTACTTTCTGATAAAGAAATAATCTTACTTGTTGATACCAAGCATGTTCCTCCTTATATGTTGGAGAAAGTAGTGAAATGTCCTGAACGTGGTGTTAAAATTAGGAGAAAAATTATAAGAAATATGATGGATAATAGTGATATATTCATGGATTTGCCATATAAAAATTATGCTTATGAAAAGGTTATGGGAGCCTGTTGTGAAAATGTTATTGGCTATGTTCCATTACCTGTAGGAATAGCAGGTCCTTTGTTGCTGGATGATAAGAAGTTCTATATTCCAATGGCAACCACTGAAGGCTGTTTGGTAGCAAGTACAAATAGAGGTAAGAGAAAATCAATGAATTTATGAATTTTTGCACCTATTTGAATCTGTAATATTTCAACAGATTTGAAAATTTTGCTATAGAGTGTCAATTATTATCGTTATTGTTTTTTTTTTAGGTTGTAGAGCTACTGAAAAAAGTGGAATAACAAGCAGAATAGTAGGGGATGGAATGACCAGAGGACCAGTGGTCAGATTCCCCTCGGTAGTAAAAGCCAGTGAGACAATGCTCTGGCTCAATAATGAAGATAACTTTGACATACTCAAAAAAGCCTTTGATTCCACCAGCAGATTCGCTAGATTGCAGAAAATCTCTTCTCACATAGCAGGAAGATATCTATTCCTGAGGTTTGTAGCCACGACAGGCGATGCTATGGGAATGAACATGATCTCCAAGGGCACGGAAAAAGCTCTGAAACAACTCCTCGATAGGTTTCCAGAAATGGAAGTGCTGAGCTTGAGTGGAAACGTGTGTACAGATAAAAAACCGGCAGCAATGAATTGGATAGAGGGTAGAGGAAAGTCAGTGGTTTGTGAAAGCATCATTGCCGCTGATGTTGTTTCTTCTGTGCTGAAAACTACCACGGCCGCCATGGTGGACTTGAATATATCCAAGAACTTGATCGGGTCGGCGGTCGCAGGAAGTATAGGTGAGTATTTCTTGCAATTCACAAATAAACATAAGCAATACACAAACTGGTGACACTAGAGAATAACTAGAAGTCTTTAATTCCAATTTTGTCTTTAGTGGAAGAATTGAACTTTCCACATAATAATTATGTGTCCAGCATTAAAAACTTCACCTTCACATAAACTTCTGGAAGTGTTTGTGCTTTCAAGTATTACAACAAACTAAAAGTTGCCATTTGAATCTAAAAACAAAATAAGTTTACAATCCTGAATAGATTTTGATTGAACCATTCTCTGACTACCTCATTCCTAGTAGCCCTATAGTAATAGTACAGAAGAACTTCTTGAAAACCCAACTAACGATGTTATTGTTATTTTGCAGGAGGCTTCAATGCCCATGCAGCCAATATAGTTACAGCCATCTTCATAGCGACCGGCCAAGACGCTGCCCAGAACGTATCGAGCAGCAACTGTCTCACCATCATGGAGCCCTGGGGGGACCGAGGCGAAGACTTGTACATTTCCTGTAGTATGCCCTCCATAGAAATCGGCACCACTGGTGGGGGAACCGTCTTGCCTCCACAGTACTCCTGTTTGAAGATGCTCGGCGTGGAGGGTCCCAACCTGGAGAATCCCGGAGAGAACGCTAAACAGCTGGCGAGAATTGTTTGTGGGACTGTTTTGGCTGGGGAGGTTTCGCTTATGGCTGCGCTAGCTAGTGGACATTTAGTTAAGAGTCATCTGAGGTATAACAGGTCTTACTCGAGTAGGGACAGTTCTAGTTGTGATTTAGGTAAGGAAGGTGGCAATACGTGAAATTAGTTGAATCAAAACTATAGTTTATTATACAAATTTTATATGTTACTGCTCAACATATACTGACTTTGAATTTATTTATTTTAGTGAATTTTTATTCAAAATGAAACTCAAATGGCTGTATAAATTTGGTTTTGATACTAGATAATTTAAATCAAGCATAAATCATAATAATTTATTATATAATTAGAAGCATTTTCTGTCAAAAATTTTCCATATCATAACGAATATCTTTGATGTTTTGTTATTGTAGTGTTTATACATCCTGTTTGTCAAACCTCCCAAGTAAAACAACCATAATGATTCATTATTTAACAATATACTTAATACTGCTGTCAAGTTCTTCACATTTCTTAAACCTGAAAGTTCAAATATTTATTTATTTATATCAAGATGAAAAATAAATGCTTCCATATATTTATATGATTCTTTCCATTTTAATGATCAATTACGATAAATTTTTATTACAAAATCTCAATCAAACAAAGTTTTTTCCCCTCACTGGTATCATTGATCTAAAACACCTCTTCTTTTTAATGTTCACAAGATTTGTGTCTATATCTTCTCTTCCAGAAACTGCCTGATGAGAATCAAATTGTGTATTGTTTTGTTCACTTTCTAGTGATATTTTGACCAATTCTTCAGATCTATGTATATTAGCTCCTTTTTCTACTTCATCAAGATCACCAGTGTTATTTATATCTTGATATTCATTTGTCTCTGTATCATAGCCACAATTACTTTGTTTTGGACGAGTATTCCGCATCACAGTTCCGATTTTATCGTTATTATCATTACTGAATTTTATGATTTCGTCAATTTTATGAAATATTTCACTTGGATTAACATTTTCTACATCATGATTGTAATTTTCATTTTCTGTCCTATTCGGGTCATCGAGAGAATCTAGATTGATTACGTTTTGAATTTTCTCCACATTCACTTGTCCCTTCATGGTGATCTCATCTATTTTTGCAATTAGGTTATCAACCGTTTGCACTAAACTGTCTGTACTACTAAGTTCACATTTGTATTTTTTTGGATCTTCAGACAATATTGGAGTAACCACTCTTTTATCAACGTTATTTATGGCATTTATATTTACACCAGGTATATTTTGATTCGGAAAAGGATTGTTTATTCCATTTTTGCCAGGATATCTAATTATTTCTTCACTTTTGTCGTCATTGGAAAGCAAATTTTTAACTAAGTTCTCAACTTGCTGTACCATACTGTGATGATTTTTTCGGGAATTCGATTCTGTTGAATAAAAATGATATAGGTCATATCTCTAGTGTATATAATGTTTACGCAATATCAGCGTTTCCTGAATAGATCACAAATTAATAAATAAAAAAACACCATGAAGTTATCAAAATTAATATGCAAGAATATGAAAGTATACATGAATTAAAAAAGTTATATATACTGAAAAATCTAACCCGAGTACATGCAATCCTCTTCTTGCACATGGCTGGAACATTCTTGTGCGTTCTTTCTTTGATTTAAAAATTGAGTAAAATAATACTGATTTTCGTCATGAGTTCGAGGTGAGAAGGTGAATTCGTCTAAAAATATACTCGATTTATCTCGAACGTTATTATTTTTTGCATTGAATAATATGGCATCACATATCTGATCTAACATGACACGTGACTTGAAGTCGGTTTTAATTTGGTCTTCCAAAAAACTCAAATATTTTATGTCTTCCTCAACTTCTATGGGATCTGGCAATGTGGACGTAGTAATTTCATCAAAATTATCAAATTTAATTGGGGTTAAATTGTATTTCTTGCCCGATATGGGACTCGAAAATTCCTCGTCTATTCTCAAACTGTAACACTTATCCAAGATATCTGATTGTGTACTATGCACCCATGGGTACTTTTTTGAAGGTGTTCCAAATTTCGAAAACTTTTTTGTACCGTTGAGAATTCTATCCCATGGACGCATGGTATGCAGAAAGTTGACATTTTCTATTAGAAATTTTTTATTTGCCTCGTATGATTTATTAGGAAATTGATCGAGTCCGATTCGATAGTCCTCCAAACATTTTTGTTTTGTTTCACATTTTCTTGGACCATCAGTAATCTGAGCGTTTTCTTCGTTTTCATAACGCTTTTTATTTTCTATACCATGCAAATTATTGCATTTACAGCAACAACAGTGGCAAATTATGTGCAAACGTTTCTTTTTTCTCCTAGGTGCGTCTTTTTTGCAAACTTTGCATGTACACACCAAATTTGGTTCAATATTTTGCTCAACTTGTTTATTAAGAGACCTGCAAGATGTTTGAGTTTGGAATTCTTTCTTCATTGGTGTTGATTCTGTGACTTTTTCTCTTTTGCAACAACAATCAACCTTGAAAACAAAGAATTATTTCTTGAGCACAAATGAACTATGTACATACATTTATATATTCCGAACTCTCTTCTGTTGACCTGAGAAAAGCATTATATGTATATATAATAAAGTTATAATAAGTTGTAGAGTGTAGACTAACTTGTATTGTCCAGGAGTACCATCATCATTATATTCTTGACAGCTGCAGCTACTTTCTTCTTCCAGTGCATTATCATTTTGAGTCACTATCTGACGAAAATTAGATTGGCAGACTTCTCTTTTACCTGTTCTCGAGACATTTCTCCTCATTTCAAGATGTGAAATGGAGTCTCCATGTCTGTCAGTATACCCACACATATAAGTTTCTTGAAGAACAACACTATTTGATGGAGTTTTGTACAATTCTTGGAGACTTGTGTTCACGGATTTTGGTTTTTTGAAACACAGGCAGTTACAAAGTTGCCGGAAGTGTTTTTTTCTCACCTTTTTCTGACGCTCCGACCTATTTGGTAAGTAACATTCAAAAATGTCATGAGTTTCTCAGATGAATGGTTAAAAAGGCATACCAATTTTTTTGATCAGGCTCGGCAACGAAATGTTTTTTATCATTTATTTTTGATTGACATTCTCTGTTACAAAGCTCCTGCCTTTTTTTCACCCAATTCCATCCCCACCACCTACAATATTGCAACTCCCAAGAGTTATCATTATCTGGCGGCGGCGGTGGCTTTACTTTTTGGAAATATTGAGTAATATCGTCCTGTTGTTCATTGCAGATACCAATACACTCGTTTTTTGGCGTAAGTTTGTGTTTAACCATATTTCAAATAAATAAAAACGTATTCTTTTCGCATTGATGCTCAAAGGAATTACTTTACTTATTCAACAGAAAATTTTCAAATGCTATCTCTAAAATTTCAAAGATAGGTGACATTGACAGTTTCATCTTCAAAGAACAATTAATGAAATTGATATTTATTGAAATCACATATACTGGGTCGGAAAAAATAATAGTATTACAGGGGCATTTCTGAAGAGTATTTACCATATTATAAGTAGAGCTAACATATTAATTTGAGAAAATAAACGGTTGAAATAAGATATAAATATTTTATTAAACAATTAATACATGGTAATAAAATTATAAATTATGTACAACTCATAGCTTATACAATAATGTTCAACCTTCACTGAAAAACTCACTGGTATAAAAAAATTATGCATCTCTGACTTTAATGAACTCATTGTTAACCATATCTAAATTGGGATCATTTTCTATGGAGTATTTACTCATTCTGGACATTATGAGCATGATGAATATAATGCCCAAAACTATGAGTGTACCAATTATACAGTATCTTCTGCAAACTGATCTACTTGCTCTACCACGAAGAGGAGGACCAAAAGTCAATCTAAAACATGAAATTCATCATGTCACAGTAATTCACAGCAAATATATAGTAAAGATAAAGTTGACTCAAGATTCTGAGTGTAAATTCAACTCACCTCCACCAATTACCAAAGAGTTCAAACAATGATTTTCTCTTATATTTGTCATCATCAGGGTCGAATGTTAATGTTTTGACCTCTCTAATGTCTTGAAATATCCTTCTGTTTGAAGAGTTCTGAAAATTATCAGTTCTATTGAATGCCCCATGATCTTCAGTCACATCAACAACTGAATGTGCTGGACTAGGTGTCATTCTCTGTGGAGGTGTGATGTGATTAACAACAGGTTCAACTTCTCTATCTTCAGAAAGCTAAAATATAAATAAATGATCAATTTATACAATGGATTAAATACTAGCCAAAGAAATGTATTTACCAGTGGTAGGCCTAAACCTGCTCTGGCCCAATTTACACCTGCCAGTTTTTCTCTGAGGACATCTGCAACTGGGCTTATTAAATTTGGAGGTGGAAATAAGGGATTTTTACAAGAAGGGCAAGTGTAGCCCCTTGGAGCTGTTGTAGGTGGTAATTGTCTTGAGAAATGATCCAGGCAGGACCAATGAAACACATCTGAAAATTGTGAAATGAAAAGTCTTTCCTAAAAATTCTTTATTACTCACGATAACATGATAATCGTATACTATCTTCATTGTTAAGGTCCTTACTACATAATTCACAAATAGAGTTGTAGTCACTATCTTGCAACCATTGCAGGTAGGATTGAACAACACACTATAAATAAATATCCTGTATAAAAAGCAAAAAGATAAATGAAGAGCTGTTGATACTTACAATGGGGTGATTTGTTACCATACAATTTTCACAAACACATACTCTATGTTCGAAGCAAAACTGGTTTGTGACTCGTCTTTTGGGGCATTTGCATAATCCCATAATGATTGGGAAAAGTAATAATTATAGTATTATTGCTTCTTTTTACTTATATATCATAAATTTCTTAAACATAAGCCGATGTCAACAGAAGGGGGCCACGTATTTCGACAGTTTGACATAACTTTGACATTATTTAATGTTTTGATTATATGACATCTTATTTTTGTATTTTTTTGTTGGTAACATTTCTGAACTATGTCAAATGTCAATTTATATTTTGAATGTTGATGTTTTTATTATTTCCCATGATCTGTTTTATCAATAATGAATGTTTTACATTGAAGTTTCGTGTTTAATATAATTATTTTATTTATGTTGATAATTTTGAAACTGCTCGCATATAAAATATGTTTTAAATGGTATTTTCATTAGAGCCTAGCTTTTTTGGAACAAAGCCTAGATTTCCCAAATACATTAATTTTGGTTGATATGACTGGGAAAGAGAGAGTCTTCAAGATTTTTTTACATTTGAAATGGAAAACAGTATTGGATCCATGCTAAACAGAAGTCAAAGACTCGTTTTAGGATGTTTGATTTTGATTTTGGTTGATGTTATTTGGGTATCATCCTCAGAGCTCACTAAGGTATAAACTGGATTCAGTTATCAATAGTTGTAGTTTTTCCTAATAATGATTGTATTTTTAGTTCATTTATAATAATGAGACATTTGAGAAACCATTTTTTTGCACATACATCAAAACCTCCATGTTTACTTTATACTTGCTGGGCTTCCTGTTTTGGCCTCAATGGAAAGATAACTGCACAAGACCTTCAAATTACATGTACCTTGATACAGATCAGGATGAAGATAATTACTTGACAGAGTCTAGTACTAGTCTTAGTAATCCAGTATATGTTCCAGTAAAAACACAAGAAAGGGGAAATTTGGATAGAAGTTCTGGTACAGAGAGTGATGATTCCACAGTACGGTCAGTTAGGTTCAATAAAATGGCAGAAGTAAGGCACATGTCAGAGAGTGAGGCTACAGAAGCCTTACTTGCTAGGTTATCATATCAGGCTAGTTTGAGAGTTGGTGAAATGGCAAAAAGGGCAGCTAACAGATTGCCTATCCTTCGGATTGCCAAGATTGCTTTGATCTTTTGTCTATTGGTGAGATATTCTTATATTGCACAATGCAAAGGTTGAAATGATTTGCATGTCATACAAAGTATTTTATGCATTTGAATAATATTTCTTCATTACATATATTTACAACATGTATTTGAATTTCAGTGGTTTGTTGCTAACTACACATACCAAGTAGCCCTGTCAGACACAGAAGCTGGTATGGTGAATGTATTATCTTCCACTTCAAGTCTTTTTACACTAATACTGGCATCACTGTTCCCATCCAATTCTATTGATACATTTACTTTATCAAAACTGGTGGCTGTCATAGTCAGTATCACTGGAATGGTAAGAATGATTCCATGGATTTGAATTGATTGTATGTAATATTTATTCTATTGGGTTTTCATTCATTTCAGATACTGGTTAGTTTTTCTGATATAAGTATTGAATCAAAAATTCCATTTGGAGCAGTATTATCCTTATTTAGCGCCTTCTTTTATGCAACTTATCTTGTGTTTTTGAGAAGGAAAGTTGATCATGAGGACAAAATTGACATTCCTTTATTCTTTGGTTAGTACTACTCAATACAATCTGTTGAAACATTTGTAGTCATCCTGCCTTCTTTATCGACAGGTTTCGTAGGATTATTTAATTTAATATTACTATGGCCCATGTTCTTCTTCTTACACTTTAGCAAAGTGGAAATTTTCGAATGGCCGACCAAAGAACAGTTGATTTTATTATTGTTGAATGGGTTATTGGGAACAGTCATTTCAGAAGCCCTCTGGCTATGGTTGGTAAATAGATTTATTCGAAATTGCATTTTCAATATGATTCATTCCAGGGGTTGTTTCTTGACATCTTCTTTGATGGCTACAGTAGCTATGAGCCTGACAATACCTATGACCATGTTAGCCGATGTTATATTGAAAGAAGTGCCCTATCCAATACTTTTCTACACTGGTACAATACCAATGTTGATTGCCTTCTTAGCACTTACTGTTTTGTCTCACTATGACAATTGGGATCCTGTTTCCAATCTTTTACATTGTTCCTGTTTCAATGTATTTCGTCGAAATAGAACCACACGGTAAGAAATTTCAACTTCACGTGAAACCACGGGAGATACGATTTGTCATCAACAACAAATATCTTAATTGTTCATATTAGTTCCAGATTCAATGAGATGTCTTCAGAGCAAACTGAAGCATTGATAAGCATCAACAGTGAACATGAAGCATGAGGAATTGCCATTTACAAATTAGGATGAATATTTTGACGTACTTCATACCATTCTACCAACTTTGGTGCTTAACATGTATGTGATCGTAAATATTTTTATTGAAATGTGATTTTATTTTCCATTATGGAAATAGTTGAGTCTAGTCTTACACATCAATGTTAAGAAACTTATAATTTTTACCGTTATCAGTGGATCTGTCGGAAAGTATTCTATTTATAATATTCTCAGCCAGCCTATAATAATTTTGAATCAGTTTACATTCAGCTTATATAATTGTGATCTTAATCTAAACATATGAATGACTTTTGGTTTCTTTCATTTTAATAGTGTTTTTCAAAAATACTAAATATGAAAATAATCGCTGGCTACAATATTGTTGAGAATTACTTCCAGACACATTTAGTCAAGTTAACATATTTATATGTATTGTTACCTCGTAATTAAAGTAACTATGGAATTCTGTAAAGGCAGATAATAAAAGAGCTGCCGTTTCGATTCTCTATGTACTATGTTTTTATTATTCATGTATTTACTAGACACAAAGATTTATACTTATTATTTTTGGTAATTTAGTTCCTCTTGAAGTATTGTCGAGTGTTTCGGTAGTAACCAGAACTTTATTCTTGTGATTAAAACATTTGAACGAAGTCCCTATACTGATTAGTCAAAAATCCAAAAATCTTTCTAATATAATTATTCCGTTCTCTGTATATAACTGGTGAGTATATGTCTAATCTCTAGTGAAAGTTACATATGTCATTTTCCAGTATTTGTCAAAAATGAAAATATGTTTCGTTTTATCTTCAGAAATGTAGATATTTTCATCTGATACTTAGACCTGGTGTAAATCTATTGATAATGGAAGACAAATTCAGCCCTAGAGTTGTATGTGAGTATCAAACAAAACAGTTGAGGAACCATTTATTATATCCATACCATTACAGTAAACGATGAATATATAGATTTGAGAAAACGACCAACATCTACTAAAGCAGAACCAGTTGAGAGGTAAGTGAATTATTATCAGTAAATCAAGATAATGAATATTATGTTCAAGAGGGCATGTATACCGGAGACATAAAACGTTCTGTTCATCTGATTTGGAAAATGATAGACTGCAATATGAAAAAGAGTAAGGATATGTGAACCAGCCAACTGCAGAAATTAAATAAGAATATACTCTAAACAATTCAGTTTCAGACCTGTTCTGCTCACAATATAAATTTCCCCAAACTCATACTTCATTATATTTTAGTAATGATCCTTGCAGGATAAAGGGTGGGCTAAAGAAGTTAGCAACTTTTTACAATGCCAGTGCTAATACTTATAAAAATCCAAATATAACACCAATCAAAAAGAGTCACAAAAGAGGGAACATCGACCCTAGATTTCATAGGTAACATCCGGTCCAGGATAACAGCTAATATGTTGTGATTGATATCGTATTCATGTATAGGTATAATAATCCCGATGAGAAAAGTCTATTGTCCTTATCAGATGGATCGATTACTCCACAAAAGATGACTGTTGACTCAAATAGTCATATTAGGCACCTTTTGGAAAGGTCAACATCGAAATAATAAGCTTTCATTAAATTAATAACAATAGTTATTTATTGTAGAAAATCATTTAACGTGGAAATGAGAGGAACTAAAATAGTAGAACCTCTGAAGAATAAATATACAATGACAGCAACCGATAACAGCGATGGGTGTATTAAACCGAGAAAAATAGAAGCACAATCTCGGCCGAGAGACTACTATACAGAGTATACAATTTTCAACTATCTTGAAATTCTATATCCTTTTTATACATGATATGGCCGAATAAGTGCAAATGTTTCAGGGGGTGATTTTTTTTTCAAAAATCTGTGCCTTTTATGTGAACCACTCTTGTTAACGTAAAAAACACTATTTTTTACAAGCAATGATCTTCTTGTATTTCACAGGATTGAAAGTCACGCACAGAGCAGATCAAATCTACTACCAGGGGATTTCGAAACGTCGGTAAATTTGCTCTCTAATGCATGTTTTTGATATATAATTTTTCAGAAATAACATTTTGAATCACCATCAGGTGTTGGATCCACGACTATGTGAAAAATATTCAGTGCTGAAAATGCCATGGAAGAGAACATGGACGTTTCCAGCTTTCTCTCCAAAATCGAATTACATGTGCGACAGGTCAGGGGGTGACAATTTCGATCGCCAGACTTACTTATATGACGACGGAACAGAAATTGATTCAACATTTATTGAGGGCAAACATCCTAAAATTATTGGCAGAGGTATTTTTGTTTATAATTCAAGTCCCAACAAATTCTAGTAACGAAAAGAATTTCATTTAATAATGGGTTATTTTATAATATATATTTCAGCATTACAAAACCAATGTATGACATTGCTGTTGTTTGGTGGAAGCGTATGTGGAGTACTCTTGGTGTCATTATTGATATGGTTTATATTCGGCAACAACTTTTTTCACATTTTTTTCAAACCGAGAGAAGCACAAGATCGTAGTTTGAAGGATTATGTCAAATTCATTGGTGGTGGAATAATTTACATCGTAGCATCACTTTTCAAAACAATTGGTAGAGTTTTAACAATACCGGTAAGACATTATTGGTTAAAAAAAAATATCAACAGGTTTAATAATAACATTGTCAGTTTCAAACAAATGTAATTTTGGGTTTTCAAATAGAGCGTTATAACTATAATAGTTTTTCTCCAATATAGCAAAAATCCAAGATATGATGATAATGAATGTAAAATCTTACATGTCAGTATTTAATTTCAGACCCAGCAAGTGTACCAATCGCAACCAGAGCATTATAGATGGCAGGCAAATGATCAATTACAAATGAATTAGGGGTAGTGATCTATTTTTATATTACAAATACAAATCAAATAAACTCTATGACTTTGAAATGTTTTATTTCATATCAATTTCAAGAAATTCAAGTTCTTCTATTAAATGTACTTGTGGTGGGTTGAGTCAATTGGAGACCACTAATGTTATTGAAGTCCAACATCTTCAACATTTCCTTAGTTTCTGGGTCAACTTCAATGATGTCATGTTCCAAAGCAGATACTTCAGGAACATAGTTGTCCCTTCTCTCACGCTCCTCTTCTTGCAATTTGATGGAGATTCCACGCACCTAAAGAATAAACAACTATTGAAAGACTGCACTAGGTTTCAACATACATAGAACTTGAAACTATTAAATTGCATATATCGAAATGAATAGATTCTCATTTTACTACTACATGAAGTAAAAAAATCTAACATTTTAATTGGGATTCTTACTTGTGAGTGACGGAGACGCTTCATCAAATGTGTAACAAATCCAGCGATTTTGTTGCGGAGGGGTTTAGTTGGAATAATAGCAATTTCTTCACAGATACGCTTGTTTGTGTGGAAATCCAAAGTCAGCCTGGTGTAGTATTTTTCGATGATGACTTTGGAAGCCTTCTTCACAGTCTTTGTACGTACACGACCCATGTTTGCTGTAGCATCGAAATAAAAATAACGTTTGATGAATCGAATTATTTGCTTTGGATGTAAATTATGAATATCGATAAAACACACAATATTTTTTTTATTCAAATATGAAGTAAACTTACCGAATTCAAGAAGATGATTTCTCGAAGAAACGTGGTTTACTGTAGAAAACTATAAAAAGAGAAAGACAAGTTCCTTCAACATTCAAGTATTGCCAACAGTAAGCACCAGATTTAGAACTACCTGATTTCCACATCGATCGAAGACACGCCTCTCGTTATGATGTTCCGATTGGTCTGTGCTTGACAGAAGTGACATTCAATAGTGTCATAGAATTGTGATTATGTCAGTAATGACAGGTCTTTACATAATGAAGCATCTGCACAACGTCACAGCCAATTAAGGAGTTCGGCCCAAGTTGCCAACCTTATTTAATCGTGAAAAAGTCTGCCTTTTTTTTCATCATGATTTTGCGATTTCTAGAAAGATCGTGCAATAATTAGTACACCTCAATCATTTTTTTTCTTTGACAAAAAAACAAACGGTTAGGACTTGAATGGTAAATAAAATCAATGACAGAAATATTATATCTTGCAAAATTCTCTCGAATAAATAAAAATCATTCCTACTTTCGAAAAGCTGATCGGATCTGATTTGTGATTGGCCGACAAATTGACAATAGAGGACAGCGCTGCAGGTGGCGAAACATGAGAACCACAAAAATTTCCTCAATGTTTGGGCTGCTCCCCACCAAACGAGTTGCAAGACCTATGTATACGATCGTGGTACTATTAAAGTGGACATTATACTGGGTGTTTCACAGTGGATGGAACATCAGAAGTATCTGGAGAACAGAAAGACAGATCATTTCGAAAATTTGTGAAAATTCGTGACCGTGCGTCAGTTGAATTTTGGCAGGGCAGGTCTTTTGTATTTTGACCACGTTTCGAGTAGTACGAGAGAAGCTGTTACAGTTATATGGATTGATAAATGTACATTATCGTTATATTATAATTGAATGTTGATCAATCTCAAGTTTTTGAAAAACAGTACTCTTATATCGATTCAATTCGTAGGGATTACATTATTTGAAGCCAGACCTGATGACATTTGAATTCGTGAAAATTTGACATTGGCGGGAAAGGTCATCATTGGTTGAACAGAACGATGACTCACAGATCTGCGCGAGGGTGAAAGCGCGGTAGTGTTATAAAAAATGAAAGTAATGACCACTAACATCAAAGGGACCGACAGCAAGTACCACTACTGTATGTTCACTTATACTGTGGTGAAACAATAACTTTATGATAATTCAATAAACCCAGGTGTGAAACATAATATGAATTATATACTTATATATTATGTCGCCTTACCACCTGACCTGAAGACATACCCATTTTGAGAGGCGCCGCAGATGATGTAATCAGGTTGGTTAGATTTACGATCGTTACGCTTGGAACCTAATGGAACGGGAAAATTCGTGGTCGTGAACATGAACGTCATCGTCGTGTGATGGTCGTGAGTGCTTTTATAGGGTGCGTTCCATTAAGCGCTCACAACGATCACGCTCACGACCACGAATTTTGTCGTTCCACTTGGTTCTGTGCGTGATCGAAACGCTCACGCCGACCCACCTATTGAGATGGGTCGTCGTGAGCATGAATCATGACGTCATTCATGACATTTTCGCCACCACCCCAACGATCGTGGTCGCCACGTGGAACGTCTGAATGAGTGTTTTGGGCGTTGTGAGCGCTTAATAGAACGCACCCATAGTAGAACGCATCCAAAGTAAGCGCTCAATTTGAATGAGTAACCAAAGGAAGTTGCGATGTATCGTACGAGTAGAGGTTCATACGTATATTGTCGATAACGAAAAATGAATAAAGAGTCGTATTCAACTTTAGACTTGTTCTAATTATGAAGATTCTTAAATTTTGAAATTATATTATATTATAAGCTCCCCTATTCAGATTAGTTTTCCTATTCACATTTATTTTTTGTTGCTATATACAACCATGATTTGATACTCATCATAATTAATGTTTCTATAAAAGTCAATGAGAATATCATTCAGGTAGTATTTGTATCCATTCGTACTTGTATCCTAGCAACAGCTAATGAATACCCGTTATATAAAGTCTAGATATCAATTGTTTTATTATGTATACGAAAACCAACATTCATAATAGAATCATCGAACGAAGACAATGATTTCCAATGGAAAAAGTTTGGGGATGCTAGGGCCTACTAGTGAGTATTCAAATTACATATGTTTATATGAAAATTCTCCGTTGTTTCAAGAGCATACAAAAATCGATAATCGAATAAATTCATTTCATACAGAGACTAACTCAGAAGTAAGCCTTATACAGGACTTTCCTTCCATGGAAAAATATAATTGGTTGATTCACATGCAGCATGTCAGAGGAGAAATACAAATGTGCAAAACATTGATTCAAAATGAAATCGAGAGAAGTAATGGTAGAAATTTATTTGCACTCCACAAAAAGGTATTTTAGTCTGAAATACACGCTGCGTTTTGTTCGTCTATCACGAAATGTTTCGTTTAAAACAGGGAGAGATCGAACGCGAGGAAGGAAAGCTGCAGGATGCCTTAGAATCCTTTCAAGCTTGTTTGAAGTTGTTTCCGGGAAATGCCAATATTCTGAAAGAAGTTGGTAAATGTCTGTGAGTACTCGCACTCGAGTAGATCACCCTGTATATTTCAATATTCAACAACATGCCTGCACTCTGGAGAAGACTATTCATTAATTAGGGAGATAATACTATTGTTTGAGAAAGACGAAAAGTTTCTTCAAACAGCTTTCTTTTGAAGTAATTCAGATATTTTGATATTAGTCCTTTGTTTACAGATTCGGAAGATGTGCATAGAAGAGAAAAGCGCCATGATCTTAATTGATTTTTCATGATCATTCACAGACCCTATTTATTCTGGAACAAGGTTTACAAAGTCTCGAGAATGCAAAAAATCTTTTTATTGAGTAAACAATAATCATTATATTTGATGCTTAATTTTCAGTACATAGTGCATACTTTTTGTCGAATCATTATTGAGTCAATTCAAGTCTAAATTTGATTCAAGGTATGAAATGCGTAGATTCAAATTATCTATGGAAGCTTACTTGGAAGCCGAAGTTGTATCACCAACACCAGATTGGCAAATCTACTATAATTTAGGTAATTCTTAGTATAATTCTAAATTGGATCACGTGATATTGAATCTTCTTGTTCGTTGTAATGTATCCCTCGCATAAAATAAAAAAAAGTTCACAAATCATCGTAGGTAGGTGTTTCTTGAAAATGGGCGATATTGATAAAGCCAAAGAATATGCACATAAAGCTGTTCAAGTCGGCAAAGAAGAATCTTGCTACGCACTACTGATGAAAATTCTCATGTCGCAAGGAGATCTCAAATCTGCTGTGGCCGTAGCCAATGCAGCAGTTGAGTAAGTCATTTTGATGTATGCTAAAATCCAAAGTTCGTCCCTGTTGAGGGAACTTTTGGAGTTCACTCTATAACTTGGTATGCTTTCTTGAAATGATTTTTAGAGCGTATCCTGACAGCACGGATATGCTGACAGAATCAGGTTTATTGTTTTTGAAAGAAGGACAGAGCCGGCAGGCTTTCGAGCGATTGAGTTCAGCTCTGGCGTTAGAGCCATCTTATCCTAAAGCCCTGTTGGGAATTGGTTATATAACGCAGGTAATTGTTTGAGGGATTTTTATTCCTTATCATTTTTTATAATAAGGGAATTAATTCAACCGGAAATAGTGAGGAGGTTATCTGGTTGAAATATCTACTAATCCTCCTAGATATGATACATTTCTGCTGTTTTGATTGCTTTCTACATGAAGGGGCCATAAAAAGATCACAAAAATACGAATTTGGAGAGGATTCGAATCAGCCCAATATCGATAATTATTATGTCGTTTGAATGAACGATAAAAAAACGATCAATCATCACTAAATGCAGATTTTGAAATGAAATTGTGGTTTCACCATCGTCTACTGACCTACTACCTCATAAAATTCTGAACTCGGATAAAAATCTTCAACATTCATTTCTTGCAATTATTCGATTTCGTCAGGATGAAATTCATGGAGTTTCGAACTACGATTTTGAGAGACTGGGAACGGTGTATTGTTAGCTGATTTGTAATATGGTAAAACGTAATAAAATTGTCACTGTGTTTTCGCCTCATTTCTGACTGAGAATTCGATTTGCCATATTTTTATTTGATTTCGATGTTGTTCCTCTCGATTTTCAATCAATTTAGATTATTATGTGGCGATACAGTCAGTCCCTTTTTGTTCATTGATTGAAACGTACGCAAATCTATATTGTTTTAAAAATACATTTCCATTCTTTTTGTAATCTTGTAGCTCTTGAATGCAATTTTAAGTGAAAAAACTTGTATACCTAAACCGTTGTTTGAACTTGTCCGAATATATTTTTTTATATACATATTCTACATTTTCTGTTGTATTTGTCTTTATACAATTTTTTTTTTCAAATTGATATTGTACTCTCTACCTGACTCGCGACAAACATGTAATGTAACGTTGAGAAATAAAATCGATCTAGATGTACACTCAAATTTCAACTGATTTTCACCTCATTGTTTGAAGTTTGACAATACTTCTTGTAAGACACCAAAATTACTCTCTTAAAACTTCTTCACTCTGTATATTTGATATCTTGATAATCCTTTTTGTCGAAGAGCTTTTCTCTCAAATACAAAAAAAAAACGTATCCACAAAGTTATAGATACTTTTAATATAATATTCCTTTTTATGCACACATAATGGATCAAATGTTTCGTATCCCATATTGTCAGTTTCCCACGCCAAAATGAAGCCCCCTGTACGGAAAGATGAACCAAAGAGGTTTTTTCTTTCTTTCAGAAACATTGTGAATACGACGTGGCTTTAACCAAATACAAAACGGCCATCCATTATCACCCAGAATCCGTGGCATTATGGAACAATATCGGGATGTGTTTTTATTCCAAACAGAAATATGTTGCGGTAAGTTGAAGAATACACAAACACGGTCGTTCGATGTAATGTAACATACAGTATGTGCGATTTTAACCCGCAACATCTTCCTTTCGTTTGTTCATTTTAGGAAGTTGTGACAGATTGTCAAAAAATATGCCCTGTTGCTATTCACCGATCCTTTGAGAAATAACATCGTCCATTCTCAATTATCTGATTCAGTTCAATAACATTTTTTTCTCATGTAAAGTGTTCCATGTTTAATAGGTACCCTACAGTAAATAGGCTCTGTGCTCAGTTTCTTTCAAGATCGAAGGGTTTTTAAGAAAATTATGTGTAGAAATATTATTTGACACTAAAATCAATAGTGATAAAAATTACACTGCATTATTGAGTTGTTTCAAAGGAAAATAATGCAGTTTGATTTTCATTAGCCAATCTTGCTTTTTTGAATTTTTTCCCCTGAAAACTGCGTTATGTAGTTTTCTTTTTGTGGATTTTTGTCAGCGAGTCCCTTTTCGAAATCCAACAGTAATTAGCCATCATTCTAATATCCTATCTTTCTTGTTAACGTTACTTTATCTCCCCTATGTCTTGATGGAACCTCTCTTCCTGTTCCTCACTGACAGCTCCAAGATTTTCAGGAAAAACGTCAACGTGGTAATTCAGAAAATGAAGTTTAACGCTCATATCGCATCCCATAATTTTTGACCATGTTGCCACAATTTCTTCGTAATTAGAGACTTATGAATTTCGAATAGACCACATGTGACATCAAAAAGTGTGCAACCAACAGTGCATTGAGTCACAACGAAATATTTCTGAACGAAGATGCGCTACCTTAAGTAACCATTATCCAAGGTTCAGAATCTGTGGTTAGAATTATGATGTTATTTATTGAATTATTTCGCTGTTATAAGCAATATTTAAGAAATGTATCTGTTTGAATTCGATAGAAAAAGAATGAATACGTCGTATGGAATGGGTAACGTAAAGAAAGTTTTCTAAAACACTTCTGAATAAATTCCAGAAAATCGTTTTACGAAAATATCGTTACTTCCATCCTTCATATACAAGGTCCCTTGGATGCAATTCCTTGAATATCAACTCATTTCACGTGTTTCATAAAACAAAAGGGCCTGTTACGATACTTCTATTATCGTTCTTATGTCATCCGTACTTAAGGTCGAGTATAAAACATATCATTTCGCGCCAAACGATTCAGGACTCAGTGTAATGTTGGTTGCATATTTGTGATGTCATCACTAATGCGGTCTATTGAAACCTTTGTCAAAGAAGAAAAAGTTTTTCGTTCCCTCCAAGCCATCAGAATTTTAAGGACTTACTGCATTATCATTCAGTGCTTTGAAGAAAATGCATGGATAAGGATTTCATGTGTCTGATTATGACATTATTAAGATTCAGGAAAAGTAAGTAATTTTCCGGAAACTGCATTCGTATCTAATATTCCACTGACTCTCTGACTATATTCAGCGAATATGCCTGATGACATTAGAAAGGTTAACGTACAAATTATGCAACGTAAATTCGAAAATATGAGGCACTTGCCGCCAAACGTCCGGACATTCTGGTGAACGGTTAATCTCTTAATCCGCAATATTCCAGGCCGTGAGTTGCCTGAAGAGGGCGTTGTGGATGCAACCGCTCAATTGGAGGACGCTCTTCAATTTGGGACTGGCCCATCTGGCCACTTTCCAACCGGCTTCTGCTTTCAATTTTGCTTGTGCAGCAGTCAATTTGCGGCCGGATGTTGCCGATTGTTTCGATCTTTTGGGAGGTTAGTTTGGAGAAATCACAGTGACTTGGCAACCATGAACTTATATTGCGAAATGGCTTCTTTGTTAGTTAGTGAGAATATACAGGGTGCTCCTTGAAAACACAACTCGTACAAACTTAGATAGATAGATTCTCAGATAAAATAGTAGACAAATGTCTCTCATGACTGTTTTTTTACAAATCTTCATCGTCTCTGTATCTTAAAATGAGTCTATAATCGAGTCGAATAATCACTTCTTCGAATAAACGCCTGTCTTTAAGGATCACCCTGTATAGGGAATCACGTAAATGAAGAATGTGAATTTTGATTTTCAGCAACACTAATGGAACTCGATGATTCCTCGAATGCAACTAGAGCTTTCGATCAAGCATTACTAATTTCTCCCGAGGATCTCCATTTGATATTGAATGCAAGCATTTGTAGTCTCAATGCTGGGCTAGGAAATCAAGCAGCAAATCTACTAAGGAAATTTTATGCGTTGAATGAAAATGGAGCAACGTGTACTGATGAGGTATATGTACGAATTGAAACGGATTTTTATCGATTTATCCTGTACATTCACGAAATTAGCCAAGGCATTGCTAAAACGATTCAACACCTTCTGTGTACAAAATGAAGCATGTTAAATAAACTTTCCGACTAAAGAAATGATGGGAATACTTCTTATGAAAATTTATGAAGCATGTATGATACATTTACTCTATCCAGTGCAAACTCAGAAAAAGTAAACTATTTTCCATATTTTCGTTGAGATTGATGTGGGAAAGTATGCCATGAAACGCAGATAGTCATTTATCTCAGACACGGTGAAGTGTAAATCAGTCTTTGATATAGAAGGTAACTGTATCAAAATTCACCAACAATGTGGGTGATGTAAGATGGGAAACGAAAGTCCTGGCGAAATATGCCAGGAAGTTTCCTTTCGAATCGCAGTAGGAAATTCTGCTGGTAATAGCCAACACTCTGGAATATCTATTGAAAATGTGTTGTTTGGATATAGCTGAGGACGTTTTCGATATTCTCGAGTCTTTGCTGGTTGATCGGGATAGCATTAGGTCTGTTGAAAAAAACTGAGAGAATTAGTGCAACCGATTGGGTGATCAAAAAGTGAGGTGAAATAGTCATTTAAAACTCCCGGGCATTACGAAGACAGGTAATTATTTTTCTATGAACTGTTAGGCTGTATGCACGTGTCCAGATAATAAAAAAATGAAGTCTTTTTATGTTTCGTGCATAAACTTTATTCAAAATAGCAAAATGATGGATGGATGACGTCAGTCGCAATCACGTCATCCTCAGCGCCTACTTGTTAGGTGTACAAGAAACAAAGAACATAAAAAAACCTCACAAACATATTGGAAAACAAAACAATAAAGAATACAGATTATCTAGAACAAGAGCAAAGTGAAGTGAAGTGAATCCTCCGGTATACCAGATTTTAATATTTGACGTTTTTAATATGCATTCTTTATCGTTTTGTTTTCTAATATGTTTGTGAGGTTTTTTATGTTCTTTGTTTCTTGTGCACCTAACAAGTTGGCACTGAGGATGACTTGAGTCAAAACGCTATGCTATTTTGAATAAATTTAATGCACGAAATATAAAAAGATTTCCTTTTATAATTATTCTCCTGTCTATAACTTCTGCCAAGCGTCTGTTTGTCGAAAGGTCTAATTATCTCGTTTTTTTTGTAAACAAGCAAAAGTGAATTTTTCGATTTTTACATTGGGGGATTTTATTGAGCAAATTGTATTTGTGGAAGAAATATTCTAGTGTGGACACGTTGCAGATGATGTGGAAGACCTCTGATGATCAAAGTATGACACAAAAAATCGTTAATAAGTGGTACAACGAGTTGAAAGAGGGCTGAGAACGCATTGAAGACTAACCGCGATCTGGACGACCAACAATGTCTTCCGACAAAGGCCACGTCCAAAAAATGAGAGATCTGATGCTTGAAAACAGTCGATTGATAATTAGAGTTCTTGCTGATAGTGTTGGAATATCAAAGCGTCGCGTTGATCGCCAAAAACTCGACTCATATCGTTCCGCAACCACCGTATTCGCCTGATTTGGCTCCGTGTGACTTCTGGCTATTCAGCAAACTCAAAGGCCGATGCGGAAACGTCGTTTTGACACGATTGAGGAAAGTAAAATCGAGTCGAAGAAAGTTATACAGGACAAAAGCTTTTCCAACTGTTTCAAGTAATGGAAAAGCATTGGAAAAGTGCGTTTTATCGGACGGACACCATTTTGAAGAAGAATTAATAAAGAATTAACATTTCACAAACAAATTCTCCCCACTTTTTGATCACAGGAATACCCCACCGTTCCTAATAAGATTAAATAATGACTTTAAGGGACGCTCTGTATTTCTTATTGTCGAAAAGCGTGTTGTGGCGGTTGAATGAATTTTTTGTTATTGGTGCCACATTTTACCCATTTAAAACACGCCTGAGCGTGTTTAAATCGAACTTCAAGAAACGCGTGTTTTTTAAAGTCACCATGGCAATATCAACGAAGGAACGAGCACGGTCATATACATAAGGGGTGCGTTCCATTAAGCGCTCACAACGATCACGCTCACGACCACGAATTTTGTCGTTCCACTTGGTTCTGTGCGTCATCGAAACGCTCACGCCGACCCACCTATTGAGATGGGGCGTCGTGAGCATGAATCATGACGTCATTCATGACATTTTCGCCACGACCCCAACGATCGTGGTCGCCATGTGGAACGTCTGAATGAGTGTTTTGGGCGTTGTGAGCGCTTAATGGAACGCACCCAAGGTCTGGAATCTACGGCAATTTTGAGTGGTGGGGGGTGGCACCATTTTTGAAGAAAAAGTTTCCATAAGTTTTAAGTTTAGGTTAAGTTAGGTTAAGTCTTAAATGTTGACTATTCCTATACAGATGTACACTGTCGTTGAAGGAAAAATAAATTGATTGATATAATTATCCGCTAGGAGGACATAGGGGTATAATCACGTGATTAATCTTTGACAACAAAACAAACGGTTCGGACTCGAATGGTAAATAAAATCAATGACAGAAATATTATATCTTGCAAAATTCTCTCGAATAAATAAAAATCATTCCTACTTTCAAAAAGCTGCTCGGATCTGATTTGTGATTGGCTGACAAAGTGACAATAGAGGACAGCGCTACAGGTGGCGAAACATGAGAACCACGAAAATTTCCTCAATGTTTGGGTCACCCCCCACCACCCGAGTTGCAAGACCTATGTATACGATCGTGGGAACGAGAAACGTGAAGTCTAAATGACAAATTTTTGATTATTGATCTGACAGGAGTACTTGTAAACGTCAAATAAAATATAACTGACAGATGCAAAACTTTATTCAAACGTAAAATGTGGCACCAATAAAAAAAATAGCGTAAAGTATTCGTGGATCTGGTCTTTAAAACACTTGCTTCATTTCGAGCACTTCGGCTGCGCCGTCGTGCTCGAAAACTCGCGCGTGTTTCAAAGACCTTTTTATCCACTTATACTTTAATATTCTATTTCATCCTATTTTTTAAGATATCTCAACGCAGGCTGTGAATATCGTTCACGTAAAAATGAGACTGATAGCTGCTACATTCATATTTTCACTGACGATAATACAAGGTGTTCATGAAATATGTTCTTCACTAGCACATGTTTCAGTTAATGAATTTGGCTAGAAGGGTATCGACAGAATTAGAGAAAATTGCGCCCACACAGGATCATCGAACTGAGATTATGGCAGACCCTACAAGTCCGAATGGGGAAAATCATGAATCCCGAAGCGAAAAAGAACAGGTCGATATGCTAAGATCCTCCGGGGAAATCATTGGAAGGAAACTGGAAGCTGATGAGGTGTAATTTTCTCAATTGTACGCATTATACGCGAGGACATTTTTGTTTAGGCCTCACGGAAATATAGTACTCGATTAGTATCTGATGGAAAATTATACTATCTTGAGAAATGAAATGATTGTTTGATTTTTTTTATGTCATGATTATACCTGATGCTCTTTCATTCGACAATACTATTTCTGAACTCAACATTTCTGAAGAAAACTTATTATAATATTGAAGCATACCATTTACTGTTAACTTTCGTTATGTTGCCCACTCTGTAAAATTATAATTTGATGGAAAATTTTGTGAAAGGGCAGGAAAATTGTAATTAATTGACATTCACGTGCCCAAACGAGTTTAACTCATAATTGGAAAGACTAAAACTCTCGTGGTAGTTATCATTAGATCGCATGGATATAGGTGGAATAATTGAGAGTCATATTTTGCAATAATTTCGGGACATAATTTTGCACTTGTCATGATATTTATATTTAGACGTACAGTTTCCTTTTCACCTATTTATTTCGATCTTAAAAACATCTAATTGGAATTTTATTGTGTTACTTTTTTCTAATAGATTGAGAAGATCGCAGAAACTACGTCAATAGTAGTTTTTTCAATGCAAAATCAACATATTGTACTAGTTGATAATATCCAATGCAACATATTTGATGGAAGAATCAATTATGCACATAAGAATAAAAAAATAATGATTGTAGCAATATCAGAAGTTTCATGCAATGTACAATGTACATTTATTACGATGCTGATAATATTAGATCAGATCAATGATTTTCATTTCTGAAAAGCCTCTGGTTACTGCAGATGAATTTTAGCATATGACAACCATGTAATCGCAGATATATTTTCATAAATTCGTGACGTCAATTGCTATGAGCTCCGACATGCACATGCGTAGATGTCAAATTCCAGTTTTAGTTCAACGATCATAGAATTTCTTCAACTTCATACAGTTCATTGACAACTTATTGATTCGAAAACTCTCAATTAAGTCGACTACTTTCTCTGGTAAAAGCTAGTTTTTCAATGTTCAAGACTTGAGTCCATACTATGAGTCTTCAAGGATCTTCATTATTAATTGGTACTGGTAATTACTTTTCCTTTTATATTTCAGTTAAGAATCTTCAAGGCTACCCATCCCTGTCTCAAGTAATCTACTAAGCTCTATTTGAAATATTGATTCTTCCTGTCAAAGCGACTCTTGTGCCTCTCTAGCTATAAACCACATGTTTCTCCAACCAAATAAATGAGAATTTTCTCTACAAACACGCAAGCGTTTTCGTTTGATAAAATTTAGATGCATTTTTTAGGCCCAAGACTTAATCCCTTAATATGTCTGGGTTTTGTAGGGTCCGGTCGAGTCTCTCAATGGGAAACTTATATGGGCCAAGTTCTACTGATCCAACAGATTTCCATTGTAGGAAGGATTTAGACAATGAGCAGAACCGGATCGAGCATAAAAATGAGATTAGGTGATTCAATTGAAATCAGTTACGATTTCTACGGAAGTTTTGAACAATCACCAATGTGTTTGCGGCAAGATCTGTGTAATATTAATCGAGAAAAAGTACATTGATTAATAAATTCATGGCCCAAAATGCAAACTAAGGAAGATATATCCTTCCAATCCTACCATTCCCTAAAATCTCGGTTGAATATCACAGTAATATAACTATGCAGAAAAACCACACGAAGAAATTAACTGCAACAATGATGTTGACATGAACGTAAGAATTTTGAAGAAAATTGGTCATTCTATTCCTCCAGAGCTTTGTTTCTTTCTCCATGACAAATCTAACAGACTCTTATTCTCAATGACTCCATTTTTATCTTTCCCAATGATAGTCAGATATTCTAATTTTCCGAAGCTATGCCTTTTTCCAATTGAAACGATTTTTTTAAATCTTGATCTCATAGTGATTCAGTGATTCTGATACGTCGAAAGTGTTATGTTAATAGTCAATTGATAGAAAATCCGCATACCGCTCAGACACGTCGAAAACATGACGTGATGGGTCAGGACAATGTTCATTCTATTTTTCACTGTCAGTGAAAGCTTGTCGATAATTAAAGCAACGTTTCAGGAGGTTGTCTGGAATGAATAGCGTGATCGATATATTCAATAGATTCTGGTAAATATACCAGATTTGTCAATATTGGTAGACTCGAGTGAAAACCAGATGCATTTTTTTTTCATTAATTTCTATTTTCGATATAATTTCAACATCTCATATATTGAAAATAAAACGGTTGCAGTCCTAAGAGAAGAATAGCTCAAAATCATCGAAGTATTATCAGTAATCAATCATGAAATAGTCTGTATATATCACAGATGATATGATGATATGAATCGAAGTAGAATGAATATGAGGTTATGCATATGTATTGTCTTTTTGAAATACTGAAATTGAACATTTTGATCGCCAATATTGATCCAACATGATTTCGAAGATTTATCAATTTCTGATAGATCCGGCAACATCGCATATACTCCGAAAGTTTAGAATTTCCAGACGCTTCTAGTAGGACACTATGTTTATTACATGGTTTAAGGATAATAAAAAGGAAACGGAATCCTTACTATATGACTTCTGATAGTAATTTCCTTGAAAGTTTTCTTTGTGAACAATTTCCTTCGTACTCATTATGTCGAATGAATATATTTTCATTCGGATTATTGAGGAAAACTGTATAATTTCAATTCATCATATCCGTCAAAGCTGAATGAAATAACTATGAACTTACTATAATGAAAACATCATTATTGGCATTTAAACAACAGAAATAACCATATAACAATAAAGCTGAGCTTAAAACTCTGGGATACCGGCATTATTATGTGAATGGAAAAGGTATCTGTTTTGAGTTAAACATATCAACCATTATTATCATTTGAATATTTTCATTCCAAATAATTGAAAATGAAACAATCAGAACCATGAACAATATATTGTTTCAAAATATTTATAATTGAAAATAACAACAATGAAACGACAACAATATGATACTGTTGATATGAAATGTGTAGGTAGATATTCATCCAGGGATCTATTTTCATAGTTCTGCAAACAATTGCTTTGCATCTATCATTATTCCAACATCATTATATATGTTTCTATTTGTATTTGTCCACACATGAAATGATTCCTTGTTGGTGCGAGTGCTGGTAGGTGCTAACCGTAATTACTGCATTGTTTCATTATACAGAACCGTAGTTAATTTTTCTTATATACTAATTTGATGAAACAGAACAACCTCTAGGTACTCTTCTTCGTTAGATATATTTCCAAATGAATATATGGAGAATTTGGGATTGGTTCAAAATCAGAACGTTGTGGAACTGTGTTGTACATTGGGTGTTTATCATTGCACGTGCCAAATTACTTTAGTTTGTCGACCGATTAATAATACAGTGTGCTTATCAGTTCTATAAATAAGTAGATGCCCATCAAATACTCTCATAACTGAATTCCGAGATTTAAGTTATCAACAACAACTGCATAAAAAGTTTTGTTTATTTTTTCACGGCTAACTAAAATAAACAAATCCACACGTATAAATAGATATATTTTCCGAAGTCTGGAATTTGTAGCAAATTATCAGTTTGGGGTACAACAATTTATTATTATGGGTGTTCGATTTGGAGGTCGATCCCGATGTTTGGATAGAATTGTTGAGGAATCTACTGATCATATGTTTTTCTTTCAATCAACGTCGTGTTACTTACAATGTTACTAGTTTTTAATTCGGAGACACCAGAAACTGGAATTTTTGTATCCAATTAAATATTGTTTGTAATGATATAAATGCACAAGTTTTATTACGATCTGAGTACATTTATTACATTATCATAGTTTGATAGATGAAGAAATCTTGAATAGATCAATCAAAGAATAATTTAATAACTGACGTCAATAAATCTGAAATTCAGCGATTTTGAACAAAGCATATCAGTTAAAAGGATTTCTTGTCAAAAATAAATTAACTTCAAAGTATTTTGGTGTTTGAAGTATCTCGCAGTAAATTAGAATTTGATGTTTTTCTGGAAGAGACTTAATAATCCATCATTCTCCACACATTATTTGTTTTTCTGATGGATCCAGGTTTCAAATGCATGATAAAGTAAACAGGCATAATAGCAGATAATGATCAATATCAACTTTCGTCTCTTCGGAATAAATACATTGTGGCTATAAAAATAATAGTGTGGTAAAAAAAATTTCACCTTTCGATATCTTTAACTATCTCTTTCATTTTTTATGATGTCATATAACTGATTCGTTTCTATATTAACTTCAAGAACAACAAATAATTCCGAATATATTTTATCTGAGACGTTACACATTTTGATGAATATTTCTGGTAGGTGAATAGGACGAAAAAATTGCCTAACAGACTTCCAGATTTGAGTTTAGCTAAAACTAGATGTATTCGAGGATATACAGGGTTATGATAAAGTAATGCACAAAATTCATAAAACGTACAACGATCACTTTTGAAAAAAATGCAAAAACATGTCAAACTGTTCTTTTTATTCCGCATCTTTTGACATAAGTTACAAAAATAACACGTCAAAGTTGTCAAAGTTATGACGTCATCAACAATTTTTTTTGATGGGAAGCTAAGATTTTTATCACATCATGTGACAGAGCTTGTGTTTTTACACACGGGAAAAATAGTTGCAGTAGGGCTCACATAGGAAAAAAAATCGAGAAAAGGAATAAAAAACTAAATAACATAACTAATTATAAAAAGAGGTCAAATTTACACTTATCTAGTGAAAACATTTATTCTTATGAATTTTTCCAATTGTTTTACTAAAACAACAGATTGTCAGTGTCAGTCGTACAATTCGTGTCACCACAGTTTTATTATTATGGCTCGTTTAACCGAAAGAGAAAGGATAGAAATTCTAATGATGGTAGGTGGAACTATTTTTCCCGTGTGTAAAAACACAAGCTCTATCACATAATGTGATAAAAATCTTAGCTTCCCATTTGTTGATGACGTCATAACTTTGACAACTTTGACGTGTTATTTTTGTAACTTATGTCAAAAGATGCATTTTTTTCAAAAGTGATCGTTGTACGTTTTATGAATTTTGTGCATTACTTTATCATAACCCTGTATACAGATGTATATTTTCTACATAAAAAGTGTTTGAAAGAACATGAATGACAATATATTCCGAATTAATACTGATAACTGATGGTATAATAGGGATATATTCGAATAATATCATCAGTTTACAGCTTGGCTGTAGATCGGCTAACTTTTTGGAAATATTCCAAACATGTACTCATGGGTCCAATAAATATGGGAAAGTCCATGGATAAAGTTATATGGTGGCCCCATTCCAGTGATTTACAAAACAAATCAATAATCCTGTTATCTCCTGAAATCTCATTACATCATTCTTCATCATTTTCATGTCGAGATAAAAAAGATATGTCTGATTTTGTTGAACTAATTGGATTGTAATCTCGTCATCTACTATCAAAAAAGCATTAGTTATCTCAATAAAAGTAGTTTCTACAGTATCATCAGTTGTTATCTAATTGGGATCGATTCATGGAAGAATAATTCATTCAAGATATTTTATAATAATAACCAAAAATTAATACGAGAGACGATTTATCAGCCATAATATTCTACTTGATTATAATGTCAACCTGAAATCAAAGAATGATCTCAATTTTTGAGATGAATTAGATCCTAAACATCGCAAAATCGACATTTTTAATCGTTCAAAAATAATAAATAGTGTAGTTTTGTTTATTTTATGAATCCGTCGTAACTGTTTCTGGTTTATCGAATTTGCTCTCCACCTTAAGAAGATTTTCCATATATTCCCAATATCCATGAAAACTACGTGAAATGTGATATGCTGTTCTATTGAAAATCTCATGAAAATACTCCCAATGCCAGCAATCTCTCCCGATATTATTATTGGTGGTAGATCAGAAATGAAAGCAATTCCATATTGTCATTTGTTGTAATGACAATGACATTCAACATTTCAACTCTTCTTGCAATCATCATTTTTTTTTCAATACGGAGAGGCATATTTAAAAATGTTTATTGCCCCGCAATACATTTTATGATTTTATTCAATTAAATGATTCAGAGTATACTCAATTAAAATTGGTGATGTATTCATCCATCATTTGAAATCCAAACTCATTTAGTAATTTATGATATGTTGGGGAGGATATGAGCTGTAAAGTTGCAATCTGCTGGTTGTTTTGCGACTCTCTGGGTGTTGTTCGCAAAATAAAACTATTGGAAAAAGTATCCCAGCTGCAGAAGTTAATTGGAATTGTTGATATTTTTCTCTTGAAATGACGACATTTGTGTCCACTCCAAGCTCACAATTCACATTAATTGTTGATGTCGACTTATGAGTTTTAGTCGATTAATAACATCAAACTCACTTCATAAAACATGTATATCAAAATGGAGCAGAAACTATAAGTATAAAATCATGAATAACATCTTCAATAGCTGATTATCAACTCTATCGTTATTGTACATTCTGCCAATTATTTTTATCTACCCTTGCGTCGTATTCTGTTGAAGATTGGAATTATCTGTTCAATTCGTTTTACGATAACGATTCAAATTCAGGATTCGTTGCAATTTCAAACCTGGGATGAGGAAACGAGATGGTAAACATGAAAACATCGAGAGAATGGAAATTTCAGCTATACAATTATTTGGCCGACATAGGAGTATGTCTGGTGGTACAAATTGTGATGATTTTAAGCGGCGAAAAAATTGTGTGAACAACACGAAAAAACACTCAAATTACGGAATATACGTACTAAAGTTTGCGATAAATTTCATGGTAATGAATAAAATTTTATGCTCTACAGTTTTAATAAAGAATATTAACATCAAAAGCTAATAATGGCAATATTTTTGAGACTATTCTGACAACTCAAAACGTCAAAACAACATATCATACTTACCTTACCTATTCTAAACTACGAGTCCTTATTGTAATTCACTTCCATAATATCATACAACTCTCGATATCAACTGCCTAAAATCACAGATCCTAGATACACTTGGATCACTTAGCACTTTTAGTGTCCTCAAATCTGGAGTGCGCATATCCACTTCCGAGTTATGTGCGCAGTGGCCAAGTGGTGTTTTCACCACGTTTTGAATGGTACAAAAGATGTGAAAAGTTCGAAGTTCTTTGAATACATCTGAAGTATTCAACAGATAATCTACGTAATTAGATATCGATATAATTAAATTTTCCGGAAAACAGTATTTTTGTCTCGATTTCATGTCAGATATTGAGAAGGGGTTATTATTTTTTGAATTTTTGTAAGCTGGACCTGGTCGCATTTGATTCCGTAAAAATTTGACATTGAGGAAATATATCATCATTGGTTGAATAGAGCTATGACTCGCAAGTCTGTGCAAGGTTCCCTGCGCACACGTCTGATAAAAAATGAAATTTGTCTACACCAACATCAAGGCGACTTTACTGTATGTTTAGTTATATTGTGCTGAAATTATTACATTTTAAGTAAATTGTGTTATTTACTGTCGAATTCATTGCATACAATACAAATATAAGTAGTATTTATTATAATAATCGGAATTGAAATTTTGTAATCTCTAGGAAATGCACTAAAATTTTCGGAAGGAAATGTTATATGCGACAAACGTATATTTAGGAAAACTATCTTATGTAAACTATGCATATGTTTCAGAGTCGAAGTTAAATATTAATCTTTCGACTATAACTATAAATGATTATGATTTTTCCAAATATGTCGTCTCGAATCGACAGAAAATGTTTTGTACTTGTTACCAACCTATTTGAAACTGAGGTGAATGTGTCATATATACCTTCCAAATATTTTTCTGCAAAACAAAATATATACAATTTTGATATTGACTCTCTCTTATTTACCGCAGAGTTCTCTAAACTTCGATATAGTGCGCACATTTTCATGATCGCGCTGAAATTCAAGCTTCTGAAACAAGTTAGTATCTCCGGAGTCGCTGGAAGCTTCAGGAGCCTGTTACGATTATAGTGTTTTTGTTACGTATCCAGGACTCCAGAAGTCGAGTGCGAATCGTTGTCTTTTAGTATCATTGCCTGAATATGAACTGGTAAGTTAGGATGGTGGATTTTGAAACATATGTTTTGATTGATTGATATATCGGTGGTAATAGAAGCAGAATTAATTAAATATGAACTTGAAGAAGAGAGATCATCAGTACGTTATGTTTTTATATGAACGCTGTAATGATACGTCATGAAACAAAAATAATATTGATTTTTAGCTTATTGTACTTAGATTTCTTAAAATTGATATTGATTCGAGAATATGTGGTAAATAATAATATATCTTTATTCAGAATAATAAATATAGATACAAAGAAATGGCTACATTTTGGATATGAATAAAGTGGTTTAGAGATAAATGTCTACATATGTGGCATGGATTTTGAAGATTTTTTTTTGTACTCATGTATTTCATGATATTATCGTGAGCAAATTATTATTTTTCTAGATATTCCACTTTAAAGTTGAAATTTCACCTTCCTTTCAGTATCACTTTTTGCACAAGATTATACAGCTTAAATGGGTGAAAAAAGAATTCGAAAATTTTCACCTTTGTCATATTGATACTTTTTATGTATCGATAAGTAAAATATATTGTCATTCAGACGCGGTTAAACAAAAATGAACCATTAAACAATTCATATATTGATTATATCAATATGTAAAATATTCAACTTGAGTTTACTCAATTCTTAAAACATAACACACATGTTTCAATTTCAATTCACAAGTGATTGGTTAATTGTCAAAAAAGTAGTAGGAGTTATTTACTTCGAATAGAAAGAACATCTTGTTTGCTATAAATGCATGTGCTGATGAAATGTATAGCATAGAATTTTCAACGAGAACATTCTTGAATATATATTTCGTAGAAATTCACATATTTCAATCGGCTATTTTCAAATTTACTCGTATCAATATTTCAATTTTTGAGTTTTCGTGATGGTTTCGAAAATGGACTCATTCAAACTGTTTTGTAAAATCTTTTCGAGATTGATTGACGGTGATTTTTGTTTCAAGACATTGAAAATTAACTGGTTCCACTAGTTTTGTATTTTGAAACATCTTCAGAACCGAAAATGTCATGTTATCACGATAACGACCCACTAGTAATCACGGCCTACTTTTCTGAAGAGTTAATGCAATTTCCCATTTCCGTAATAAATCATTCTGAGTTCGTTGACGTAAATGCTCAAAATATGCAAATGAGTTAACAGGTGTAAGCAGTTATTTTCAAAAGTTTAAATCCCTGTATAATGGATTATTTACATATAATGTGCCCTTTCATCAAACATACTATAGATTTTACGAGTTCTGTTCTTGTTCATTGATTATTTTAACTACTTTAACGGCATTATAACCATTGGTTCGTCTGTAAGGCGAAAAATCGTTGCAGAAAATCAAACCATAATTGAAAATCTTCACATTAATATGAATCATAATGTTCGCAATATCATAAAACAAGAATATATTGAGTGATGCAATAATAGCATACTCACATCATTGAAACGGAATTTGAATGAAAAAACAGTACATGAGTAACGGAGAGTCCACAAAATGGGCCCCTCTACCATATGTCAACATGGCAGTGTTTAGATATTCAAATGAACTACTCTTTTTGGCACTTTAGAGACATGGAAAGGACACCAATGTACTGGCATTTTCCTATGAATGAAATTTTCATTTGATTAGATACGATAGTTATTAAACATTTTACTGGTGTTGGAAAAAATATTTAAAATTTTGAATCGAGGAAACTAAGAAATGTTCACAATTGACAAGACATTTTATTGATTATAGATAGATCCCAAGCATAAAAAAGTACGGTGTTGCAACTCGATTTCAGGGATACTTCGATGAAATAACCAGAGCAGAACTATTCAATCACCCAATCTATGCTGACATTAATTGAACGTCTTTCGAATCGCCTGCTTTCGAGTTTGGTTTATCTGAAATTCATCAAGTCGACATGATAAATGGTATCAAACAGATTACCTTTCTGAATTTCTAATTTTGAGAAATAGATTTCAACATTGTGGAGAGATGGCTTAACATATTTATATGAATCGTTAAACTGTCCTCATTATAGAATTATGATCATTTATTCGTGAAAATGAACTACAAAACACATACCTTATAAACTAATTCTTTTGGATTCTCAGAAGACTGAAAATGGAATGCGAACAATATTCTCTGCATTGAAATCGTTTTGAATTCTGATGAATTTCTTGATATTAACTATCCATATATTGGGATGCATTACATAATTAGCTTCTGATGACTGTCTGGCAGTTACGTTGAATGAGAATGAATAAATTCTTTAGAACTTCATTATCCTGATTCTTTTGCATTTGATTGGCAAGCTATTCAATGTTAGTTTATACAGCAAATAAGAATGCACCAATGAAATTACATATGTCATGTCAATTCGAAGCAAATATGTGATTTCATCGGTGCATTCTCATTTTATCTTATTCTTATCTGCTGAATAAACTAACCATCATTTCTAGATTGTTTGAGTCTGGTAGATTTAAGAATTTCAAATATCTGACCAGAGAATGTCATTAATATGTTTTTATCCATTGAATCGAAATACCATATTCATACTCGTGTCTCAGCTTATGAATAAATCAGTCCGGTATCCCATCGGGAAACTTTGATTACTAACAGATTTTGTTTATTTCAAAGACACCTCCGCAGTTCAAGTCCTCGGAGAATTGGTCGTCGAAGCTTCAATACGATTTCAATTCTACCAGAGACGGATGCAAGAAAACATGAAAAGAGTGGTTGATATTATATTAATCCATTATTCATAAAATTTGATTCATTTTGTGATACTGCATATACTGAAACATGACATATACCGGGTGTGTAAAAAAAATTGTACCGAACTTTCTGAGGGTGGCAGTTAATTGAAAAAAAATTGTCTTTGGGTGACTAAATTTGTGGCCCTAAATGCATACTAAGAAAGATATATCCTTCCAAAGTGGATGAAATCAAAATAATTCCTCCACGTAACTTCTAAACGGTGAAAATCACCAGATTGAAATTTGGTGTTGTTCTTGTTGTAAACATATTTTTCGAATACATTTTCACATTTCTGATATTGAAAAAATTCGATGGTCAAAAAATTCAAGCAATCGATAGAGGGGCGAAAATTACATAAATCAGATGTTCTTGTCAAAATACAAAAACTCGAACCAATTCATCGCGAGATTTATCGGTTACGATATTTTAGGAAGCCATGACCAATTTTGTTCAAAATTTTGACAATAACATTGTTGCAGTTGATTTCTTCGCGTGGTTTTTCTGTTCAGGTATATTACTGTGATTTTCAATATATCTTAATTTCTTGGTATGCATTTTGGTCCATAAGTTTATTCATCAAACAATATACCTCCAGAAAGCTCGGTAAATATTTTTGACTCACCCTGTATAATTGAATATTTTCTTATAATTATCTTAAAGGATTGTTGAGGTTAATATATGAAACCTGAATAGCTCATTCGTGTGAGTCTTATTACAGCTTTCTGTATAAAAGCAGAACCAATTCATGAATGAACCTTGAATTCTTAAGAATCCAATCTGTGATACAGTCACCGAGAATTTTGATATTTGTGCTCTACGGGAATTACAAATGAAAAAAAAGCAATAAACGTTTCGAGAACTGTACAATTCAGCTCTCGATCTGGCTCGTGCTTTGCCTCGAAACTGTTGAAAATTCCGCTTTTACTGAAACGAATGATTAGCCAACAAAATACTCAAAAGTTTAGGATTTACAAAGGATTTAACAGAATGTGAATTAGTCTGTTTATGTAATAACTGCGAATGTACGGTATGAAGGAAAAAATGTGAAAATGAAATTAATATGAAAATAGTAGCAGGAATTGTAATGGTTTTTAAAAACTATCAAGTGGAGTTGGGTCAATATTTTTCACTCTGTGAAACAGATACTAGTTACACAGAACTTAAGTGCTAGACCAAATTATCATAAATATGACTAGAAACTTGAATCCTTCATTCCTGATAAATTTTAACGATTTCGAACCCTGTTCGAACTTGAAGAATCAAAAAAGGCCTGTGTGTGAAGTAATTTCTTACCATACAATAATAAATCATCAGTACAAAGGCCTGAATACGTTTCCTTTAGAACCGATACATAAATTGAAGCAACTTCCACTATTTCATCCCATATTCCATATATTATTCGCATCAAAGCACCGTCAATATTCTCATCTCATTAATTAAAATCAAAGTCAATGTACGGTTTTGTTAAAACATGAATTTCAATTAACTCATGAGTCACTTCAATTCGGAAATTGATAGTTAGATTTGCATCCATTAATTCTATTACGTTTATATAACGTATAAACAGAGATAGAGAGAAAGAGAGAGATCATCACCAACGAGATTCTGAAATCAATAGAAGCAACAAATGCAGAAAAATTAAGCAGTTCAATTGCCCAGTATCGACTTGGCTATACCGCCAAATTTTTGTATTTCACTCTGTATTTCTCAAACACTCATGAATATTCAATGAAAATTCATAGAAAATAATGCCAGTTTGATCCTCTTAAGAATAAGTTGACTTTTGTTTGTCTTTCCCACATGATCTCTCAGATTCAAAATGAAAGATTTGTTTTGAATAATTCATGAGCTAATTGAATAAATTTCGCGAAAGAATGATACAAAACTGAATTTCAATGAGAATATTGGAAACAGGAAAATTTAAAAAATAACAAAGTTAATTCATGAAAGTTTAGAACAGACATTGCTAGATTGATTTTCAAATGTTCATCACGACATTGAAGTCTTCCTTGTTTGACTTACACATTTAATATTTACGACGGAATTCAATCAACGAATTTCGTCCGCATAGAGATCGAATCCGAGTCAAAATTATATAGAATTTTGAGGAGTTGCTATTGAAATGCGATTTTAGAAATCCTTGGATCCAGCCGACATTATCCATCAGAGAATATTGAATTAGTGTTGGTGTGATGTGGAAAGGAAATTAGAATCGCTACTTTGAAATCAGGACTGCTCTTTCTTACATTAGCACGAGCTGTGAATAAAAAGTAATGAAGAAAACGTGACTAACTTAGCAGTCAGAATTTATCTCAATTTGCTCCCCGCAAATTCGGCTTTCAGCAACACTTTCTGCACTATTTTTATGCTTGGCTGATTGAGTAATACTGTGTTATACTGTGACCAACGTTTCGAAACAAGAAAATTAACGGAAATCCAAAATAAAAGTTTTTCTAAATTAAACTTTCACACATTTTTCATTTCCATTTCGATTATAAGCAATTATAACTTCCTTCTGTAGATATTTTGGGATTATCTATTTCAATGTGACGTCTTAATTCCTTGACAATTCACCTCGTCTTCAAACACCATCGCATTTTCATTTCAATTTATTGATAACATACAGTGCAGTGTATCTGATTGTTTCAAACAATTATATAATAAACTTGAGTCTGCATTGGATTCTGAGATGTGGGTTAGGATGTATTGTGTCACTGACTTGAATGTGGCTTTTGTGAACTTTCACAATGTTTTTATGTATGTAATTCGATTATTATTTGCCGAAATCATGAAAACCAAGGTCAGTGTCGAGAAATGCTTGAGTAATGAAATTATCATATCTGGCAGACATTTGAAAGATTTTTCTGTGTTTAAGCTAAAAGTAAGCATTCATAAAGCATCAAAAGAATTGATGAATGGTATTGGGAATGGTGACGAAACCACTGACACTGCAACTCATATTAGTTTTTTCAAAAAGTTGCCCGCAGGATAAAAGGCTAATCACTGTTTTCAAGAAGCACGAGTGAACGATCTCTGTTATCAAAAAAACTATACAATTTGTCTCAACTTTATCGCTCATATTGATTTAATTTTTTATACATATAATTGATTTTTATATTCTTGTAATTTGTAGGTTTTTGTGACAATTTTGTAACACTAAGCGACAATTTCTCAGTTACATCATTTTTTATATTCACTGGACTATATTAATGGGTTACAGTATGAGTTTTTAAATGAGTATCCAATTTAACGATAATCATCTGATTTTTATTCACCATATATATTCTATAGTATTGACATGTAGTAGAATAATATCAACTTGTAATATCTCAAAGAATTTGTAACTCACTTCAACAAAGGACAAAGCATCATTCATTTACCGTTGTTATATCCTGAGAAGAATAGAACACCCACATTTTATATAAGAATGTTGGAAGGGGTATGTCAAAATGAAATATAAATAATGAATGAGGAAGTTCCTGAGCTGGAATATAAATTGATGGATTATATTAAGTCCATGATATAAGCTAAAAACGTTAAAAATCAATGAATCGAGAGTATGTAAAAAATCGCTGGATTCCAGAGCATATTCCTAATGTCTGCAGATGCATATGATGATATTTATATATTTCTTGTCACAAAATCGTAACCTCAGTTATTATTCACGAAAAAATATCGAAGCGTTTGAGAGTAGCTCTAATTTTTTCATTCAATTTTCTAAAAAATATCTAATTGATTAATTTTTTACAAAATTAAATGGAAATAATAGTTGCTCATTCTATACCATTCTTGACACTATCATATCATATAAATCATGAAATTTTTGAGGGTTGATATTTGGTTTTGCATCAATATGAAATGTTCATTTGCTCTAATTACTGAAGGTTTATCGTTTCTATATTTTGAGACAAGTTGACGGATTAGACAAGCCGATAAATATTTCTGTTATTCTGAAACATAAAGACAATTGACGAAATTAGTTCTTATAAAGATCGAGTAGAAAATGTATTTACTCAGAAGTAAATCTTCAATGTTTTTTCCAGACTGAAGATGGATGATTCAGGAACCAACTTCACCTTAGAATGTGGTGGACAAGCTCTCTTAGGATTGGCGAAAGCCTATTCAGATTACCACATCTACAGCTCGGTCTTCGTATGTGTCTTCGGCACCTTCGCTAATATCCTCAACATCGTCGTTCTGACCCAAAAAGACATGTCCAGTGCCCCCATCAACAGGATTCTGACAGCTCTAGCTGCAGCTGACATGATGCTCATGATCGAGTACATTCCTTTCGTGTACTACTATTATCTGGATTTGTTTGGGAAGAAGGATTTTCCTTTCGCTGGTGCTGTTTTCACACTTTTCCATATACACTTCACGCAAATACTTCATACCATTTCGATATGTTTGACGTTGACGTTGGCAGTTTGGAGATTTTTGGCTATTGGGTGAGTTAGATTCTTTGTTGTAAAATACATTTTTCATACATATTTCACATAATTAGTCATTTCCAATAAGAAATTCAATAAACAAAAGATAGACTTTCTGTTCATGTGCTCAATGAGCAAGAAGATGACAAGATTGATAGTAGTGACAAAAATACAGAAAATTGGACACAGAATGGAGAAAGTATATTCGTATTCGATTAAGGTACACTTTACAATTCACCTATCGATATTTTGAGAATAATTTTTGATTGTGTCTTTCATAATTTACTATCACTATCTCCATTGAAAAATATCGAAGAGGTGGATATCACGTTGATGAGGGTGTTTCTCTGAAAACATAATTCAACCTGTTTCATAATTTTTCTGAAAATTGAAAAATAACGTGAAACCTTGATACATTCAATACGTTTGATACTAGCTGTATGTTGAATTTTTTTCGGATCTCATGTACATCTAAAAATACGTGATATCGCTATGATCGTGATTAAAACGATGAATTCCGAAATAAATCAACTTCCTTTGACATTGATTGACTGAGTGATTGATTGTTCAACAGGAATAATTTATCTCGCATTTTTTTGTTCTGATAATTTGAAATCTCCTTCAATTAATTGGGAATGGATTGTTAATTTATGACATCTGTTCAAGTTATTGACAGCGACATAAAGAAACAACTGAACTTCATTAATAGTTTGGTGTTTCTTCTCAATATTCGACTTAATTGGTTTTTTATTATTATTTTCATTCTATAATGACATTCCGTAACTGTTCTATCAATGCTTATGTCTCAATCGTAAGAATACGTTTTTTCAATTTTGATTGAGGTTTTAAGTATTGAAAAGAAGAAATGCATTTCACTTACATTTTCATCTAGTTTCTATCGATCTACCCAATAAAGATACACATCTTTCTAGTTTTTGCTCAATTCGTTCAACTTTCTGGTTGGGTAAATCATCGACTTGGAAGAACGTTCTATAAAGAGGCTCGATTCAATGTCTTTCAAATTTCCAGAGACATTTTCAGCAATCGTTCTGATAAAAAAATATTATGGATCGATAACACTATAAAAATCTAGGGCTTATTTTGTAATAAATATATCTGATGAATAAAGCCTCTCGTCAATGAAACTTTTTCCATTCCATCATTTCATTCCATTCAACCAACTCTCATAAGTTGGAACTTGTGCGGGGTGATGAAAAGGGGACCCTATGGTTTATAGTAGATTTTGAACCACTTCTAGGGAAAACAGATGAATCAGTAGGATCGAAAACATAACCCTAACATATTTAAATGAAATATTCATCCAAACCACTGACATATCAGCTTTGGATTAGGCGATTTAAGACACTCGATCAATGCATCAATGAAATGTTAATTGTGAATAATTAATTAATTTCCTTGAAGAACTGAGATTGAAAGGATTAAAGATAGGTGAACATGAAGAATGTCCTCACAAAACAAATTATTTTCAGCCATACAATTGAACACTGATGACAATGACTTAATATATGATCATACTGAACTCTGAAGGTTGAGGTTGATCATTGGTTCATCATGTATACATATGTCATCATGTCATATAAATGTTCTCTTCGATTTATTTCGAATTCTTTCTTCCGGACAAACGATATTGGGATTCATTATATTTGGATATGACTATCAAAAATATTTTTTATGCTTGTATTATTTTCAGGAAAGGAGGTGAATATTTATGAATATTTTTCGATTCACTTATAGGTACCCTGAAAAAAACCACATTCTCTGTACAGAAAAAAGGTGCACCTACGCCATTTTCATCAGCTATGTTCTTCCGCTCTTCCTCTGCATACCAAGCTACAACATCTTCCAAATCACCGCCACCAATATCACCGAAGACGAAAAAATCTACACACTCTATCATACAAGTCTGAACGACAACGTCAAAGAAGACAAAACCCTCCTGATGATCAACTTCTGGCTGTTTGCTGTGCTGATCAAACTCTTGCCTTGTGTTATACTCACCATCATCAGCTGCTGGTTGATCAGAACTTTGTTCAACGCTAAGAGAAGGAAGCAGGTACTCAGAGGTTACAATTCCTTTCCTCTGACAACTGACGGTAAAGAACCGAAGCGTAAGTGCAAGTCGGAGAGAAGAGCTGACAGAACAACCAAGATGCTGATCGCTGTTCTCCTTCTCTTTCTACTCACGGAATTCCCCCAAGGATTGTTCGCTTTTTTCATCGGCATCAAAGGCAAGGACTTTTTTGTGATTTGCTACCAGCCGTACGGTGAAGTTATGGATATGATGGCCCTGATGAATGGTTCGATCAACTTCATTCTGTATTGTTGCATGAACAGGATGTTTAGAGCAACGTTTGGGAGGCTGTTCAGGCCCAGCATTTTGAATAAGTGGGTAGCTCATTCTTCTGATTCTCATACCACGTACGTACCGAAAAATCCATCTGAAAATAGAGATTGTTCAACTGCTTCGAAAGAACGACCTGAAGCCTGAGTGGAATTTTCTTTTCATCAATGTTCAAAGATAATAATTAATAGCTTTCAATAGGCATAAGTATAAAAAGGTTGTGGAGATAAATATATTAATGTTCAACAGTCACTATTTTCTAGCATACATTCATCGACTTTATTCGAGAGCAGTTGATCTAGAAGAGGATTGCATTTATTTGTACATGACAAGCATTATTAATTATTGTTTTATTGCATTCTTCATGAATACAAAACGCATTAATTCCAGTCATTTTCTATGTCACTTTGATGTTATTGATGAAGTTTTTCTTTTATTGAAAAAATATATCATAAATAAGAAGTGGATTTCCACTGATTCCATTAATGATTCTTATATCTAAATTTTCGGAAATCCAAGAACATGTGCTTTTGATGAGTATTTCTTTTTTTTTTCAGAACATTACCCAATCGAACAACAACCACTGTTTGAATTACGTGGAATCTCTCGAACATAGATTTTCATTGTTTAGATATTCGTGAGAGTTATTTCGTGATAATTTAGTATTTTGAAAGCAGGGTAAGACTGAGAAATGTATTTGATACAACAATGAAATTGTAGGATCATTGAACTCCAAGATAATGAATGTGGTCTTGTCTATGTTTATTTAATAAACGAAATCGTACCTGTCTCATAATAAAGTGATGTTGGAAAATATGCCTATTAATTTTTTCGAACGTGTGTGTACGTTGAAAAAAGCAATACTTTGTAGTCATTCAACTGAAACAAAATATATGAATTATGAATAATAGGAAACTTCAGTTTAATCATCTATTATAGGTAGGTATCAAAAAAGTTACTATGAATTCTTTCCAATTTTTTTTGTTCGAAAACGATTAATTGAAAACTTGATCCTGAACACCCTGTATGACAATTTCATCCATATATTCCCATTCAACCTTCTTAAATTCCGTAAACTCAAAATGCTGAATAATTTCTTAGGTGTAGGACAAATACGAGTTCTCCTTTCATCATAAAAGTTTTGTAATGCCACTCTCAAATTGTTGAACCGCATCAAAATTTTGCCTTTGATGAAGCAGGAACATCCTACTGCACGATTAAATCCTCAGATTTGGCTTGTTGTAGGAATTCCTAGAACTGACGATGGTTCAGTCCTCACAAAAAAAATACTACTTCTGTGACATGCCTTAATATTTCTTCCTTCCAATGCCAGAACTCCATTTGTGGTTGAGCCATGTGATTTTTCTCAATATAAATTGAAAACCTTCAAAGGTCCTTTAGAAATATATATTTACCTTTTGTGGTATCTTCCTTCAGATGAAGAGCAATACATTCTTCAGTTATTGCGGATAAAATTGTCATGATTTGCAGAACTGAATTTGTCTACTTAGACACAGGCAGATTTATTTAGTTGTGTTTTTATTTTCATGATAGAAATATCTTGTTGATGGTGAAATAGAAGTATCTGCGCGTTCTTCCTCAATGGAATTATCAATCTTTTGACGATTTTTTCCAATCTCCACATTCTCACAGTTGTGTTTCCTAAGGTCAGTACGCACAAAATTTTCCAGAGTTGAAAACGTAACTGAAACAACAGCTCATTGTGCTGAAATCATTTTTTCAAACATCCGATAAACTACCAGTGCAAAACACAACACTAATTATTGAAGGTCCAACGAACAATGCATTGTTTGAACAATAATTTCTGTGTATTGCCCTGGGTTGACTGCGCCTGTTTCGAACGAACAAGATCACAATAATTACCATCTATATTTACCCCCCAAAAAATCAAGAAACATTTGCTGGGAGTTAACCTCTTCGTCCCAATTAGGTGCCAATCAAGTTTCTAGAAATTTATGAGAACAATATTTGGGATTCGCTCCCTCTTTTAATTGCTAATTGAAATGCATCTCTTCCAAACGCGGTAGAATTTTCGGTTGAACGAATTTTCAAGTGCCAATTGGTATAGAATCTAATTTTATTTCCTAATTAACTTTAATTGTATACGTTCAGGAATGAATAATTGGACTTAGCGAATGGAGAAAGTTTAACTATTGTTTGGTTTTGGTATTGGAATATCTTTCCAGTGATTAGATGAGGGTAATTTTCATTTCACTGATAATTCATCTGGTCGCTTCCTGAAAATTGCGAGAAAATCTCAGCAAAATTGAATTGAGTGTTCTAAATGATTGTCCACCCTATATAATATCTACACTATGTATATATGTTAATACACCGAATCGATACTCAGTCAGAAGATTCCCACAAATATGCACTTTGATGAGTTTTTATGGTTGGACAATATTTCCATTGAAAGAAGAATAATATTTTCATAACCTCGAACATCACTTAACGGTCCCTCGTAATCTGTTAGTAAAAAAATTAAAACCTATGCCAACGCTAACTGATGCTTTTTCAAGAGAAATTAAACGTTATCATTATTGATCTCATCGAAGTTTCAACAAAGTGTGGGCTTGAGGTGAAAAAAGTGATGAAGATGATACGCACGTACTCAATGAAAGTTTATTCAATTTTATTTTGCGTCATCCGTCAAAATTGCCCTTTCATGGGTTTCTGAATGGAGAATAATCAGTGGATTAATTCTGTATTTTAACATTCAACTCAAGATTTTCTTCACAGCTAGTGAGTTTAAATCAGGCGAAGTCCTTTTGACTCTTGTTCGTATTCAATTTGGCCTTCTCTTGAATCGTTCCTTGAATATTTCAAAATCATTCATTTGCGGTTGCCTTTTGTCACGATGTGTCGTAGCACAAACGGAAGTCCAGTTTCTTCACCAGCGCCCATAGTAACCATTCCGGTTGATTCTTCTTCTGTATAGAGTTTTCATCTATCATTTCCTTTTGTTTTAGTATTTATTTAAACTCATAGTCAACTTCAGTAACCATGATGTAACCAAGATGTAACCAACCGTATGTTTCAACACATTCAATATCTTCAAGTTATATTGTTAGGATGTTCAATATTCCCCATCAATTAGATGGGTTGAATACATATTCAAGTTTATATAGTCGAATAATATAAAGGTTGAATGTCATACATGGTGTGAAAAGATATTTTACTCCAATGCACCAATATTTTTATAGATACATTATTCTTCATGAGAATCTAATAATAAATACGTTAAACTCAGATGATGCTATTCAAATCATAATTCTTTAACCCAACGAAGAGACAAAATGTTTTCAAACGAGTTTTTCAATCCATTTGTCTTCTAACAAGCATCAATTTTGTCGTACCAAAATCGGCAGACGCATTTTCATCACTGAAGTAAAAGGTTATATCTTTCAGTTGAATAATGCATTTTTAGCTACAATGAATACTGTTAACCATTGTCTTGATTGAAGGGGATGATTAACAATGAAAAAAGAAATAACAAAGGGGAATGGAAAGGAATCCCATGAAGAGATAGATGTTCAGAAGGAATCGATTTCCTGCAAGTATGCAAAATTGAAAGAGCATTTTATCTAGAATCCCTACATAGTACAATTCAAAAAGAATATTCATTTCGAGTTTGTAAGCTATCACAATACGTGTACGTGTAGCGGACATCAAATGAAAATATGCTTCGAACTTTCGAAATGGGTCACTTTGTACATAACTCATCCAGTGAATGTCCAATTTGTAGGACTTTTACATTCATTCGAAATCAGAATGGATATCCAAGAAACAACCTTTAATTTTGATAAACGTTCAATTGACGTAATTCGTTACTAATATAATCATCCATCAAGAATCCATTAACAATCTCTTATACAAATATGTATATGTATACAAATTATCCTTCAATTGAAGCTGAACATACGCGATCTGAAAGAAAATGCATTAATGTCACGTAATCAGCAAGTGTGGTTTATTTACTGTCAAAATCATAAAGTTAAGTTAAAATCTCAATACAGATATAATATATATTTCAGTTTCATATCCAACCACTGATTTCGAATGCTCTCAAACGACATTTAGCTAGCTGAGTGATTTGGCAAATTCATACCCATTCATAAAATTTTCTATCTTGCAGATTTTCAATAAATAATCGCACTCGAGTAGGTATATTGTTTAAACATGTATAGTAGCTGTATAGTTATGAAATTATTGAAATGTTTGATATTGTGATGAAATATCATTAGTTTATACTTTTATTGAAATGACCCAATGGGAGTTATGACTTGTATAAGTGGTTGGCAAAGAAAAAAAAAAACAGATGTCATGCATATAAATTTATTTTCTGATATAGATATATAACTTGATAATGATGCCATTTGACTTCCATCTAGTTCCTCTGACTCGGTCTGAACACCTTGTTGGTGAACTTGATGGTTACGTCTTGCACTCTCATGTTGGGAGTGAGGAACTGCTGAAGGGTATCAACACCGCTCCTCGGTTGTCTATCGAAGGGATAGCCCATGGATCGTCTGTCTGGGTAGAGCTTATCCTTGATGCCACAGAAACTGTCGGCGTCATTACAAGTACCTTCAGTACTCTGGTCAATCTAAAGGATTTATTGAGAAGTCATAAAGTTCATTTTTATCGTGGTCTGGGTGTCAGGATATGGAAAGCACATGAGGAAAGATGTTTGCTCTGGACGAAAAAACTTACTGCCTTATAAATGACTCACAGGGCACTTAGGATAATGGTGATTTTGCAGAACGAGTAAGTATATATGATTTTGAGGAAAAAAAGCTGCAGAGTATCTTCTAGAGAATTAGATTGAACAGCTTTCTTCTTGGTATGATATAAAACATCTACATCGCCCCTGTTCAATCTAGTTAGAGAAGTTTTCGCGACTTTTTCAGCTCTACAATTCCCGAGATCCCATCTTGAAGACCCCAAGCACATTCTTAGTTGAGAAGGAAACCAAATTCTCGCACGAAAAATTAGTTGATAATTCACTCACCCTATCATCGTCGTAGTTAGAAAGCATCACAAATAGCTGACAAGCCATGCCTTCCGGGCTGCCCATGGGCACCAACATATGCTGGGGCCAACCACATCCACAGAAATTGAATTGGGCAAGTTCTTCGTTGCCTTGGGGTCGGTTGGTGTCCACGTCACGGAAGGTGCGATCGAATGGTATGGTCACAGATGACTGGGTCGATGATCTAGTGATTGTGTTTTGGCCTTGTTTCACTGGAAATTTTATGTACGTAGAGAGGGAACCCTTGATTGTCATTTTTGATCGACTGAATTAATAAAAAATAACCTTTGGGTACTTACAGTTGACTTTGAACTTGTCAAGTTCGATGAACATGTTCTTTTGGTCCCTGAATAACCATGGGTTGCCTCTCTCGTCGAATTTGGGAGCTAGGAAAATCCTGCAAGTGGCCTGTTTGGCTCCATTGCTCTGGTTGTTCACTGAGATCCTGTGATTAATTGATTAATTGAGGATCAGATAGAAGAAAGAATCGATTTTATAGGGATAGGAGGGCTACTTTTTTGTTTTCCTTACTTGTAGTTATACTCTTGGTGCTGCAAATGGGTGAACCTCACAAAGATGGCTCCTCTAGGCTGGAAGTCCATTCCTCTGGATAGGTCTACGTCAGACTGTTGCCAGAATGTCTGAATGGAGTTGCGTTGCTTGCCCGACTCAATCGACACATTGGAAACGGTTATTCCAGGATTAGATAACTGAAAAAGTATCATCATCATTATATCATTACTCATTACAGCTAAATAACATTGTTGTGGTGAAATTTATACTGAATTTGTTTATTGTTATAGTGGAAATTATAGTGTTTATCCAAGAGTAATTGAAAATATAGTCGCATGTGAAATGAACTGATTCAGATTCAATTAACAAAATGTTTCACAACTTCATTCGGTGGGAGTTGATGAACTTCACGGACATAATTGCTACAGCGATGAATTATCTCTCAGGTTTGACTTTCATTGAGACCTTGTTCGAGTGAAAGGAGGTGATTGATGGTAACCTTTCAACTCTGTAATTTTGATAATCGATCAGTTCGATTTGAGGTGGAGTTGGTTACTCTACAGGGCATACGAAAGAAAATTGACTAGGGAATCATGCTGAGTAGTGAGTATATTAGTTTTTTTCATTTACCTGTGCTACAGTGTACCTCGGTAGAGTTGATTTGAACCTCTGGAAGATGTCATCAATGTATGCATGCCATTTGTAGAAGACTGGATCACGCATTGCCGTAGTAGAATCACCCATGACTCCAAAAGATTCCTGGAAAGTACATCTCATTCAATGTTTATACATTAAAATGCTATCTGCAGAATTATTACTAAACCTTCATTTTAATAATTTCAGACCAATATATTCAAAAATTCAAATGGTATATATACTCACAAGATGTCTGTGGTCTGGATCATGTATATAAGAAATCATCACGTGTCCCATGTTGTGCATGTCCCCATAGAAGTCTCTGTTTGGTGACAGAATACTAGATTCAATCATATTTCCCAAAATATCGATTCCCTCAAACTCTGTGAGAGGAATTTCTTGTCCTTGATCCTGGAAGAAATACAAATTCACGAACTTCTCCTGAATTATTCAAACACAAGAATTCAGTAATATTGCGCAATACAGTCAGCGATAGGATGAATGTACAATGCTTTCAAAATGTGTACTCAATCTCGAAGGAAGTGGCCATTCCAAAGTATGGCTCTTGAAAGGAAAAGAAAGACGTTTGTTTATTATCATTACGCGACATTATTAATCCCACCATTGATAGATACAAAAGCAGAAATTCTCTTCTTTTACGTCAAATACAATAGGGTGAAATTGGAGAGTGTAAAACGAGGGATATTTATATAATTTCTGGAACGCCACAGGGGTCCTCTTTGTTATTCAACATATTCCTGAATAGCTCTGAAGTTTGTTGTGTTCACGGATGACTCAATGAGTAAATCCTTCTTCAGGCTAAATGGATGGAACGTAATATGTTTTTATGAGAATAAAGGCAGTTCCGACAGTTTATCAAAAGTTCGTGTGAAATTTTATACATCATCTGAAAAAGGTTTGAATATATTTCATAATCATCTCAGATTCGTTGATCACGTAAATCAGAAAATGTGTATTTATCTAATGCGCATGATTTTGTCTCATTTTCTGTATTTAAGGTTTTTAGTTTATTCTAGGAGGTTTATCTCTAGAGTGTAGCACTAGAGTACAAAAGTAAGGTTTTGTTCCTCTCAAATGAGGCTTGAAATATAGCATCATGCAATTTTTATTGTGAGAATTGTATTCTAAAGTATTGCGTAGCTGTCAAATGACTTTGTAGGTTTCCGGAAGTAATGCCTATAGAATATCTTTGAGTTTTGAAACCAGGAAACGTACAACAGTTGAAAGAACGAACGTGACAGGGGTTATAGACTAATTTCCGTCAGAGTAATTAGGAAAGTTCAAAATGAGTTTAACTTCCGTTTAAGATATTTTCAGTTTAGACACCATTGTGAACCTGTTGATGTATTTTTGATATTTTTTACAAGAAATTAAAACTTCGTATTCAGTACGAACCCAAAATTTCTGAAATAAAATAATATCAGTACTGAAGTCTTGAGCATTTTCAAAAAATATTGAATTGAAATTCGTTCCACTCACATTTCTGACGAAACCAGAACTAATAGCAGTATAAATCCTGTCTCTCCATCTGATCAGATCGTCAATATCGATGGAGATTTGATCGACTTCTCTCCTCACATTGCTGAGCTTCTGGTTGGCTACCCTAGCAGGCCATGATCTGCTGGCAACTAAACTGTCCAATTTTGGAAAATATGCCTCTTCGATTTCTGAGTTCCAGTCGATGAATCTTTCAACGCGCTTCATTTTATTCGAAAGACGTTCAAAGTTGTATCTGTAGCAAAAGAGATTGGATGGAGGAGTTTTCACAACATTTACTGAATCTCTTGTATAGAATGAAGGATGAATTTGTCTCGAAAAATTAATGCGACTTCTATTGTTTTGTATCTCCTATAGTCAACAAATTACTCTGTACCAACATAGAAATTTCTCAATCCTGTATCTCTATACTCGAGTCGAAATATTTTCAACTCACTCTGTGAATCCTACACCATATCAATGTAATAAAAGATTCATAACTAGCTAATAATATTAACAGTGGCTTGCCTCCTCTTCTGTTTGATACTGGATTCGATGAGAAAAGTTTCAGATTTGCAAAGACGAAAACGACTGCACAGCTAGATTATATACGAGATTATGCAATTTGAGACTGTGTAATTTTGTAATTTTCTGAACATTGCCAGTTCTTTTCAATGTATGCCTGAAATCTGAATAAATTCAGACATATTAGGAGTTATCAAAGGTCTATTCTATACACAAGAAATGAAATGGAAATTACCTCGCGAATTATTATTGATTTCAATTACATACCTCTTGTTGTTGTTTGTAAACAGAATGTTTTTCACAAAACAGCATGGTTTCGCAAGAGACTGTTCAGTGACTAAAAACTCAATAACGATCTGATTTATTTCAAAGAATATTGATAGTCCATTCCAGACAGACTTCATCCCATCTTTTACAAGGTTTTCAATAAACTCGATAATAGTCTCATGAGGAATTAACTGAAGTAATTGTATTTTTCTGTTGAATGATTTAACTGTTCAGATCATTTATGGGTCGTAGGAAGAATGTTTAAATGAATGGCTTTTAGTGGTTTGATGATAACCTAGATCAAATGGTTTTGTGGTGTAAAAGTATATAGATTAGAACTGAATCCTGTCAAATGTGGAATTGTATATTGAAGCCAGATCAAGTCATCTTCGATTAAATAATTGGTAGGATACGTCTTTCAAGATTGAATATATCAAATAATCTTTGAGATATATTCGTTTCATGATCAAATGTTGAATATATTAGAACAAACTGTACAATTGTTTTGAGTATTCAAATATTGAATATTTAACGGTTCAACATATTATTGAAACAGTTAAACGACTATTTTGGAAATTGGAAAGCTATATAAGTAAAATGCCCAATGAAAATTGTTTTTGATACATTTCACTGTCAAGTGGAAACTGTTATGATCATTATTATTCTGTAGGCACAAGCACAAACTCGGAAAATGAGTTAACAATCCTAAAAAAGTGGCACACAATGTAATATAAAGCACTCCCCTGACATATACGAACGAGTCAATATAAGTTTTCCTTCTTTTCACCAATGGGTTGAAATTTCCGCAACATTACGTTCCCAACAAGAAGTCTGAAAGTTCGCAGGTGGAAAAAATGGAGAAAATTGTCGTTGCAGCTCATCTTCAACTTTTAAAGGTTTTTTAAGTGACTTGTGAATTATGATCTGACTGTGAAACTAATATTGTATCAAAGAATTTTTAATTATGAGCTTCTCCATAGAATTTGTTACAATGTTTATCATTTTTGCATATACAAAAATTTATACAACGCAATAAAATACGCTATATATATCTTTTACTGCTGCTTCGTCATAACTCCAGAAATTCCATTTTCATATCCAAAGTTTACTGAATATGCGATACTGCGAATATGCCTTCAGTCATTCTAGTTTGACATATTAATCTGAAGCCAGCGTAGCCGATACGAATTCACTTTTCGTTTGTCTTTCTTCGACTAGTTTATATCATACGCTAGATTTATCGTATATTCTTCCAGGAATATCATAAATTTGAGTATACTGTAGACTATATAAAGAAATATTGCTCAGGAAGACGCATCAGTTCGATGTCAATTTTCCTCGACTATAAAAAATGTTAGCAACATAATTCTGAGAAATGATCTAATATACCGAGCGATCCACTTACGATGATCAAGTCTCATTGAAAAAAAAGTTTGCATCGCTTGACTTTTTTTACCTCTCGTGATGGTCATCAGAAACGTCGGGGTTAAATATAGGGTGTTTTATATTTGAGGTCTAGGACAGATTCCACTCGACAAAATGTAAAATAATTTTTTTATGTAATAAATAACTTGAAATGGATTCAATGAAGGTTGGAGATAGTATTTTTAAATATATTTTAAACGAATGCGTACGTAATTTTCAAATTGAGGACACGCAGTACGAAATACTAATCGATCTTCCCAGGCATATTTCCAACAAGAATATTATCTTTGATTCATTGAATTTGTCACAATTTAGAATGGGATTATATATACTTTTTTCACACACATTCGTGAGACTGGTGGTTCACTAGATCCATAATACAAATTTTCATGATAAAACCTTACCTAGCGATGATCTGCTGATGCATGTAATAAAAAAGCTCCCCTCTTCTGTTCTTGTTGACAATTTCATAAGCGGCTTCAAAAGGGTACACCAAATGCCAATGCCAATGGTGAAGATTAATCCCAATGTCTTCCCTGAAGTAGGCGAGACGGTGCTCTACTTCCAGATTCGATGCTGTGAAGTCTCTCGGAATTTCAATGGGCGTCTGGAAGCAATGTACGTATCAATTAATTTTTGTTAAGCTGATATCAAAATTGTTCGCAGATAAATCCACATTTTTACAATCTACTACGATAAATCTAGCTTTCATTCGAATTTCTGAACTTCTGCCACCAGGTGTCGCCTCTCTACACTCACCCTAGATCCCTCAGGAACTACGTTGGCTTCCTCTCTGGCTTTGGCGAATACCTTGCTGTCCAGGTACTTGTCTGGGAAGGACTTGATGAAGGATGGTAAATCCATGTCCTGGGTGTCAGGTCTATGGAGGAGGGCCACTGATAGGGCGTAATTGAACAGATAGGGGTTGACGCGGTCTCTGGTGTACACGGCTACCGAGAGGAGATCGTCCACATTACGCATTCCTAGGGAAAATACATTTTCAAAATCAAAAATGTTCTACATTACAGATTGTATATTTATGATTTACCCAGGTAGATGTTTATGAGATTGCCAGCGATCTTTCTGTGTTTGGGGATGAAGAGGGAGAAGTTCTCATCACGTTTCAATTCCAAGATTTCGCCCAGTGGGGGAATTGAAATGGTGTTGACAGGAATTTTTTCGCTGGCCTCCTCACCGAATCTATTGACGATCTGAGTGCCAACATTCTTGTATTCGTCCGGCTACGATAGATATCAAATGTATTACAAATTCAGAATAGAGAAAATGTTAATTGAACAATTCACTTTACTACTCTACTTGCTAAATAAAATGTAATCATTAACGAGGGATTGCCATTTGAAAAAATATGAGATATTTGGTGTTATTTCCTACGTAGTGCCACAAAAGTACATTTTCTCCTATAAAAAACGAATTCTCTTGAATGTTGAATCTGTTCCAGTGATCTTATTTTATTCCAAGGTCTATTTTTTGATGAATCCATTGTCAGTCCATCGTGCGACTCACTGAAGAATTCAAGAAAAAGTGACGCTGACACTGAACTCAGTGAACGCTAAATGAACCAGTCCCAGATCGATACCGTAATGTTAAATAAAAGAAGAGGACTGTGGAATAAATCAAAATGTCTGCTAAAGTTACTGATTTATTCAAATATATGCAGTTGATATGATATACACATAACTGGATATATGCTTGTGTTAAATGAACGTGAAATCATAGGAGAATACTCCGAATAGCTGTTCGAAATATACCTGCTTTTCATTCCTTATTTCTGAACAGTGAGCACGTAGAGTTTGGAAAAAATTCAATATTATCATTGGTGAAAGAATCTTGAATACTTTAATCCTCTTCAATTGGATATTTCTTGGTTTGCTTATAATTTGGATGGCGATTCAGTTATGAAATATTTTTATTGCTGGTTCGCTCTTAATCATATTTTTCTGAACTTCTAGAATCTGAGATATTACTTTCCTGATTGAAAAGTGCAAACTTGAAAGACGTGTATATCTAATCACAAAAAAATAAATAAATAACGTAATTCAGAATACTGATTCATATCAATTCATTAATTAATTAACTATAAGCGCATACTCACAATATACTCTGGGGGTACATCAAAAATAGCATTGTTGTCGCCTTTTGGCATAAAACAGAATTCCTTTGGTCGATCATACAATTTTAAGATATTACTCTTAGTTGCAGAAGCCATTTCGATTTTTTCTTCCTACGATAAATTTCTATAAATTATTATTTTTAATCAACAAAGAAGTCCAATTCATATGAGAAATAGATAGTCCAACAAATATGCAAGTAACAGTTTTTTTTTATCAAAATTTCAAAAACCTATTCATATCATGAAATTATGATCTATCAATTGAAAATTCATAAAATCTAGGTATACATGAAATAACAAATATATTTACGTTTTTATATGGATTTTTCAAAGTCTTTGAAAAATGTACGGTGTTTTTTATAATACAGTCTAAAATGTTATTTGAATAAATTATTTCAGGAAAATTTCACTTACTTCCAGTAAACTTCAAAACTTGAGTATCAACACAAAAAGGCACAAAAGGGCGAATGATGATTTCTCCATCATCGTCTATCCTTTTATATGTAACAAAACCGCATTGGTGGTTAATAAACACAATAATAATTTAATAATCAGTTGTTTTCTTTTCGTTTTCCGGTGATGCACAACGTCTTATCTTCGAATAGCGTGAGAAATAGAAAACTAAAGAAATTCTTGTGATATCATAAATTGTATCAATTGAAAACAATATAACGATCCATACCATCATTAATATTTCTACATACTAGTAAATCAGAAAAAAAAAGTTTTGATAACTAATTCATTATTTTTTCATTTGATATCCCACGGGTTGTTTAGTGAGAAACGGACATTAGAAGAATTGAGATTTAGAATAATAAACCTGATTTTGAAAATTTGTAAATATAGGGAGTATCGATTGGGTTCTGTTTAATGAAAAAATAATACACTATAATATTTGGAATATCCATGATGACAGAAAAACGATTTGAAATATTTTAAATTTGAGAAATCACATAGGAAATGACTATAATATCTAGTTTGTTGAGCGATCGGTGGACTAGTGTTCCCTATCATGTTCGATAATTTCCAAATTAATTAATTAGTGATTGAGTGAATCATCAATAGCGTCGAGTAGCAAATGGTGTTTTTGCATGATTTGCCATGATAACGTGTAATGAAGTATTACAATGGAGAAGTTTCCTTATGACGAATTCTCATCAAATAAGTACTCAACTATTTAGTTTGATATCTCTACTTTCTAGAATGACAATACAAATCATTCAACTCCATTCTATTTTCAAAATAAACCAATTTATAAATTTTGAGGCGGGAAACTGTGACGTACTTTATAGTGAGTTTAGAGTGAATATAGCTATCTTGAGTTCCATAACCCATAACACATAACCACATTTAGCTGTCAACGTGTTATGTTATGGTGTAATCCGGATGATCGCGGACGAAATCTACGAATGCATTTGCGCAATTGCCAGATCTACCTTTCTATTTTCATGAAAATAAATTGAAAGCTGTTCCGAAAATTCAAACACAAAATTATATTGAAATAATTCACTTTAAGAACAAATTCGATTCATTCATTTATTTTCTATTCAGCCATAGCCCTCGATTATATCATCGCATTCATATATTTTCGCATGTTATGTGCTAGTTATATTTCATAAGACATATATGATATTATATCACGAAAGGTAAACAATCCATGATTTGGTATTGCAGAATCCACGACATATTTTACCAAGATATTCTGGTCAGTTTTTCCGAATATTAAGAATAAATTAGAAGCAGGGCAACCTTGTACTTCCGCACGCAAAATCTCAATTTGTTCCTGTGTGAACCCTGTTTTTCACTTGGTACGTCATCAGAATGGTGGAGGAGCCAAAACTTGTTTTTCAAAACGAAATTCTGGAGTCAAATTCGATCGCACAAAAAAAAAAAGAAAAAATACGGGTGTAATAATTTTTCATATATTTTATGGAAAAAATAAAATCTCAATATTGGAAACTTCCTCATTCAAGCTTGAGAATTTATTTTGCATTCATGGAGAATACGTATTGACAATATACAGAGTATTTCACAGAGGATGGAACATTAGAAGTATCTGGAGAACAGAAAGTTTGTGGGCGTGGATAACCAAACTTGCTCTATCCGTCTAAAATATTTTCATCAATACAGTGTTGCCGCTTGTATCAGAAAGTAGTAGCTACTTTGTTGTCCCAAATGGAACACCTCGTATCATTTTCAGAATCCTTATGAGATTCCTCACAACTTTCCCACATAATTTCCTATCTGTGACGATTTCCGAGATAAAAATCATCTTGTCCAATTTTTGTGTAAAACCTGACCATTGAAAAATATAAATTTTTTCCCAATGCAAATTCACAAAATATTGCAATCTGGGTTATAGCTGCATAAAGGATGGCTCAGAAGTGAGTGTCATCCAGGCACTCATGAAAATGACTGAAACTCCGTTTTTTTAATGGAACACCCTGTATATTATCACTTATTCGAAAAGCTATAACAGTTTCCATTTAAATTGAGTATACTTTCCTTATACACCTATCTGGTACAGTTTGTTAGTTATGAATCACTTATGTTATGAATTCGTTTTTAATAAAAAAAAATATTGAATAGTGCTTTAGATAGAAGGCTATGGACTTCATTCTGACAGAAAACTAACATGATAATGCTTCAATGTCATCCTGTATTCAAGTTGCATGGATGTGAAAGTACTGTGGCAGAAAATAATTACTCAAGTGTGGTTTTGATGTATTTATTCATCATTTATGTTCAATGTAACAAGCGAATATCAGTAGAACATGCAGAGATTTTAGAGTATGATGATTTATTACCTCGAATGAATTTGAGAAAATTCATTAGATTGAAGAGAAATTTTGAAATACTTGTATCATCATGAAAAGCTAAAAATATCAAAGTCAATTAATAAATCTAGAAGGATTTCAAAAACATTTCGAAATGATGTAATATACGAGGTGTCTATTTGAAATAACAAAGTAGCTACTACTTTCTGATACAAGCGGCAACACTGTATTGATGAAAATATCTTAGACGGATAGAGCAAGTTTGATTACCACGCTCACAAATTTTCGAAATGATCTGTCTTTCTGTTCTCCAGATACTTCTGATGTTCCATCCACTGTGAAACACCCAGTATAATGTCCACTTTAGGGTGCGTTCCATTAAACGCTCACAACGATCACGCTCACGACCACGAATTTTGTCGTTCCACTTGGTTCTGTGCGTCATCGAAACGCTCACGCCGACCCACCTATTGAGATGGGTCGTCGTGAGCATGAATCATGACGTCATTCATGACATTTTCGCCACCACCCCAACGATCGTGGTCGCCATGTGGAACGTCTGAATGAGTGTTTTGGGCGTTGTGAGCGCTTAATGGAACGCACCCTTAGTAGTACTGTGTTTTTTATATCGTATATATATATATCATCATGCAACCATAGAACTTTATATATGATATGTGACATGGTTGTCAATGGAGCTATTCTTCATATTTCATGGTTCTGACATAGATGCTCTGTGGCTCTGATGCCAGTTGTCTATAACGTCATAGTTAATGAATTGTCAAGTAAATCGCAGTTCGCCATTGGAATCTCCAAAATATATAAATAAATAAAAAGGTAAGAATTATAAAATATTGTTTCATCGGTATAATTAAATCTAGAATTGGGGTAACCACGTTGAATATATGCCTGAAATAATATTAAGGTTTTCAAAAGGTCGTAGTGACTATAGGGAGTGCAATACTTTTGAATTTTGAACGATTACAATCTTCACAATTATTTTATAGACTTTTTATCGTGAAACCTAATATAGTCAATCATATTTCAGATGAATGCTGATCCAAGAAGACCTGAGAAAGTTCAGAGGTATGCTGCAAAGGCAACCAATGGAAATGGCCAAGAAGACCTCACCCCAGATTATATGAATATTCTTGGTGAGCATTATTAATTTCATTCATTTCTCCATCGCAGTTGAAACTATACTTATATCTCTTACAAAGATTTAAGTATATGCCATGCATGTGGCTGATAGATTTTATACAATTCAACTACAAAAGGCACATTGTTGTATTGTAAACAAAGCACTATCACTTCTTTATAGCAAATTTGTCTTCCAAACAGTGAATATGACTTTTTTTGCCAGAAATTTACCTAAGATTTAGAAAATGACTCTTAAATAATTCCATAATAACAAGTGTAAGAGTGCAAAACAAAAAGAATTTTCATGAAGATTATCTGATTCAAGAGGAATTTTAATTTTGAATATTTCGGGTCCTTCATTCACATTCGGCATTAACCCAGTTTTGTGGAGACAATATATACTACTTTGAAAATTATTTATTTTCATTACTCATTTCATCATTCAACTTAATTGTTTTTGAAATACATAATTATTGAGCTAGTAAGCATATTAAGGGAAGAAACTTTGCTCTAATTTTGTAATTCTATATTAATGCTTTTGGTAGATTGCATTTCCTAGTCTTATATTCTAAAAGGCAAATAATGATTCATCTTTGTCACTGATACCACAAATATCCATGTACCTATTATGTACCAAGTTATCAGGAAATCAATTATCAGTACTGTTAGATCAACTAGGAAAGTTCATCAAAAAAGAAATTATGTAATATTTTCCAATATATCAATCAGTTGAAACAAACTGTTTTTCCCTCTATTGGCTGGCCTGAATTATCAAATAAAAAATTATTGAATTGTGGCATGTATGTGGAGTTTGTGAAAATATTTGAAATGATTTCACCAAAAATTGTCATTCGCAAAATCATTCAGATCAAACTATAGGAAATTCGTTCAGTGGATACAAAATTATTTAGATGGTTGACTACAAACTTTTCAACCAGTCTTAAATAAATTCTAGACATGAAGGTTCTAGAAGAATGGTCGAAAAATGCAGTTGAACTGTTTTGGAATGACAAAGTAACTCAAATTTGTCATATTGGTGAATGATACTTTTCAGTGTATCAAGACAAATATCAGATCTTAGAAAAAAATCTGCTCGAGATTTAATGACTTTGAAGAAGCACACGATAGAGCATCTTCACCACAAGGCGATCTGTGGTCGGATAAATCCGCCGTATTGAGTACGCATGGGTACCACATTGATCGATCTCACGGTATTGTAGTCGAAAGAGAAAATGATGTTATGACTTTCTGTAGGTCAGCACCAGACCACGGGAAATGCGGCGGAGGCATCCGAGAAGCATGTCGACTTAAACGGCGGCGAACCTAACCTCCAACCGCCAACCGAATCAGTTTCCGATGAGCACGCAGCGACTACAAATGCCCCGAATGTGATACCCACCAGCTCTCAGTACGGCGTAGCCATAATATCGGCAGAACTGCCCACCGCCGAAGCCACCCACCCCACAGAGACCCTGACTGACACGACGGCCAAGTCCGAAGATAAGGAACTCCATTCCACACCAAGTCGCAATGACAGATTCAAAGTTGTCAAGATAGCTAGTCTGGAGCCGTTCAAACGAGGCCGCTGGAAATGTATGGATTATGTAGACGAAGCCCCACCCGCTGGGGCGGCCAGAGTCCCGCAATCCACGGGCAGTATACAGATCACCACCGGATCGTACATGCATTCCCAAAGCTTGCCCCAGCAACAGATACAGCAGATGCTGTTGCAAGGCGGATTTACGAACGGCACCCAGTTTTTTGCTAATGTACCCCAGCAAATGGTGCCTCAAGGGCAGTATTTTTTTTCTCAGATGGCTAATGTTCCCAATCAACAAATAGGAAGTGCTCCTAATAGCATCCCTACACAGTTCATTGGGAATCAAGCGTTTTTTCCTGCTGGGGTCGTACAAAACGCTCCTGGTTTTGTAGCGCAGGCTTTCCCGAACGTACAATATGTCCCTAATTTGATGCCGAATCAGAGTGGCACATTTATTCCAACATCACAAGCTATGCAATTCACGCAGAATTTTCAGCAAAGTCAATCTTATGCTGGACAACCGAATGTTTCACAATCTGGCGTGACTCAACAGCCCATGGTTAATGGGCATACATTCAACTCTCAGAACGAGCAGCAAGTTGCTGGCAGCTTGCCCGCGCAATCTGTCAAAAGTATGCTACTGAACACAAATAACCCCTCGCAAGTCAGCAGTCAGACGCAAATTGGACAACAGAATCTACAGAACCATATACCAGTCCAAAACAACCCTGCTGTCAACCAGACTTCACAGTACCCGCAGCAAAACACCTTCCAACAGACTGTGACAGTTCCCCAGCCTCAGAGTCAACCCAATCACCAACCTCACAATGTGGCACCTCCACAACAGACACACCCAACCAATCCAGTGATACAAGGAGGTCAAAGTCAATCTCAGAATTTTGAGCAGACATTACCCAGCAACATGTATACCAACCCCCAATTCACAGTGAGTGTCAATAGTCTGGCTGTGTTAGACAATAGTGAGAATATGACTGAAGTGAATGAGACAAACAGTAGTGCAGAGAACGTTGCCGACGACCCGGCTAAGACTAATCCAGTTGTCAATGCTATCGATAACAAAATCGAGCAAGCCATGGATCTGGTGAAGAGTCACTTGATGTACACTGTGCGGGAAGAAGTGGAAGTACTGAAAGAGAAGATAGCTGATCTGATGGAAAGGATCCAGCAGTTAGAAACGGAGAATAATTATCTGAGGTCGCAAATACCTAAGACGCAAAGCGCACCTACGACCATACTTCCACAACCGACTGCTGTTACGATTACGAATCCTAGTCCCAACTTTATCTCTAGTTCAAACACGAATCCTGTAACAACTAACACTCCGCCAGTGTCGAATCCTAATCATAGTAGCGCCCCAATCACTCAGGGACACTCTTTACCCACCGCCGATGCGATAAACCAGCAATAGTTGTATATTTTTTTTATATTTATGTATAATTCCTTGTTATTGAACCGTCAATAGTATTTTCATACATGAATCAGTTTGACAGTCATTTCTACCTGCTTCATGTTCTTCTAACCATCTGTTCAGTTTGAGAATGGAAATTCATAACTGTGTATATCCTTCACAAGCTTGATAATTTTGAAACCTTTGATATAGGCAAGCAGATAGATTTTTGCTTCAATCCCAAAAACGATGATGAAGTTATGTTTGGAGAAACAATACATTCTAAATACAATTTGAACACCTTCTTGGGTCACTTTCATTTATTTTTATCATTGAATGAGAATACGAAAATCCGAATTGTAGATGTTTTCTTACTTTCTATGTTCTATGACGTTTGTCATGGGATCGATTTAGGAAACACAACGTGTTTGTTGATACTCTGAAGACTTATGAATAAGAATTACAGTCAATATGGAATTCAACAAAATTCTCCATTCGATTTTTTTCTAAAGATTACATACTCTATCAAATTTTAATACTAATTAGCAAATTCACTAGTAAATTAACAGACATAAAAGAATATGAAAATGCATAACATAGTCTATGCATAATAGAAAAATCAGAGCCCTTGTATGGATCTTAAGGGAATACCTATAGTTATTTGTTGTATGCCAACACCAAGAAAATTTATATCTCTTTCGCTGAAATTGGCAGAACTAATTTTTTTACTTTTTTCAAATTTTTTTATAATTTTATTAATTGAATGAATCGATTTTTTTTAAACTGAACATAATTGAACAAATTCTTCTATTTATTAATGGAAGCATATCATGTGTCATGTGTAAACCCTGTTTCAAAATTCTTTTGAAATATTCATTCAGAAACTATTAAAATTAATTGAAGATTTCATTAGACAATTTTAATGGTTTTTATTATTCAATTCGCGTTTTTGTTTATTTTAAAACTATATTTTTCAAATTTGACAAATTAATTGTGTAATATAAAACATATAATTATTACAATCTGATATACAGGTAATTGATATCGTTTGAAATGTGCAACGTGTTGCTCAATTCGAATATGGATTAACTAACAGTTCTTGGTGCAAGGTGGGATGATAAAAAAATGCTGAATATATTATTTTCATCAATATCTTCGTTGAAAAACGTTATTATCATATTTAGCATTCCAAAAATACAAATAACCATAATATAACCGCAGAATTTACTAGTTTCTTTTATTTCAGTTGTGAGAATCGCTGAGTTCTTTTTCGTCGTATTTTGTGAAATGTGTTTATATGTGTATCTGAAGTGCATTCTGGGTAAAAACTAGTTTAAGAAAGCGCTTTGGCGGGTGTTGAATGTGTTATTCGATATGTAAATGTTATTCGAAGTTAGTCATTGTATATTATATCTAAATTTTGTACAGTGTATTTTATTGTATTCAATGAAGTTAACCAAAATTTATTTGGTGCTATTCGAATCTGTGATTTTCTCAATGTATTTTCGATCTATGATTTATCACTCATAAATTCATTTGCTAGTTATATTTACAGCTATTTTTATAAAATTTGAAGGAGAACAGTTACTCTGGAATCCACTTTTAGTTATAGGAAATTATACCTACTTTTTATTGTAATATTGTATTTGCTTCGTTTCCTTGATAATTATCTCGATATTCTCAGTTATAGATACCAGTTGGAATTGGAAATATAAATAAAATAATAAATACACAGGTTGTTTCAAGTTAAAATGAGTATCTTTTTTTAAATATCTCTAATTATATACAATTCCTTCTTCACCCTAATTGACATCTCATAATTCTACCAAATGTTATGAAAACAATATGACAAAATTAAAAATTATTTTAACCAAAACTAAGCAATCTTGAATTCAGGTAAGTTTATAGAATTTTCTTTTTTTTTGTACGAAGAAGACCTTTTAGGGGCATCCTGGAAGGTAATAAATATGCAAGTACTTCATTCGATAATGTTTAATGGATGTCATCCAACAGAAATTCTATATTAACATTATGTATTGTGTTGTACAGGGTGTTTCACAGTGGATGGAACCTTAGACGTATCTGGAGAACAGAAAGACAGATCATTTCGAAAATTTGTGTGCGTGGAAAATCAAATTTGCTCTATCCGTCTTAAATATTTTCATCAACACAGTGTTGCCGCTTGTATAAGAAAGTAGTAGCTACTTTGTTATTTCAAATGGAACACCTCGTATATTATATCATTTTTGGAATCCTCATGAGATTCCTCACAACTTTCCCACATAATTTCCTATACCTATCTGTGACGATTATTTTGTCAAATTTTTGTGGAAAACCTGACCATTGAAAAATATCAATTTTTTCCCAATGCAAATTCACAAAATATTGCAATCTGGGTTATAGCTGCATAAGACCATCAAGTATTCTGTCGATGAACTGGATCTCAGTTTCAGCATAAAGGTGAGTGAGTGTCATCCAGGCACTCATGAAAATGACTGAAACTCCGTTTTTTTTTAATGGAACACCCTGTATATTATCACTTATTCGAAAAGCTATAACATTTTCCATTTAAATTGAGTATACTTTCCCTATACCTATCTCGTACAGTTTGTTAGTTATGATCACGTATGTTATGAATTCGTCTTCAATAAAATAAATATTGGATAGTGCTTAAGATAGTAGGCTATGAACTTCATTCTGACAGAGAACTAACATGTTATTCCTTCATTGTTATCCTGTAATCAAAATGCATGGGTGTAAAAATACTATGGCAGAAAATAATTACTTGATTGCGGTTTAGATGGATTTATTCATCATTTATGGTCATTGTAACAAGAATATCAGAGAGTTTAATGGAAAGCATAAAGTGATTTACCTCGGATGTACTTCTCATCAAATATGAAATTTAGAACCATCCAGAGCACACTTGAGAAAATACACATGAAACTAATGAGCGTATTTTCACATTTTTGTTGATATCTCTGTAAATATCAATTTAAGCAATATGGTATGCTTATGCAAATCGATAGGAAATTAAATTTTGTGTCGGATAGTGTGAAAATTTCATGGTCATTCTATTTGAAATAAGAAAGTTATTGCGATTTGAAATGTATAAAAAGTAAACTGAACCCCCTGTTGAATATACCTGATAGAACGCTCTTTCATTTCTGTGTATACGGAGATTGAACCTCAAATCTTGGAAATTGAAGATGATATGGACATTTTAGTTAGTCAGTCAAAATTTTTCGTGAAAATGGAATATCTTGAAAACAAATCACGATAGGAAGAACATTCAAAATGCATCAGGTTCAGAATTTTTCGTAGAATTCGAAAATGTGAAAATAAACAGGGTGTTCCATTTGACAAAACAAAGTTGATATCACTTCCGGTTTAACCGGAAGTAACAGGGTATTGAAAATATTTCAGGAAGATAGAACACATTGAATAGTAGCATCCACCAAAATTTCAAGTTGATATCTTTTCCACTTCTCCATAAACCTCTAATGAACCAGTTAGGTGAATCACCCTGTATATCACACACTTTTTTGAACAGCGCATTGTCAGCTACATGAGTAATTTTGTCGTTAAATAAAAACTAAAATGAAAACCTTCAGCATTCAAATAGAGATGATTGATTCCTAGACGGAAAAATATTACTTATCAAAATACCAAACTGATCCGATGTTTTTCTGAGGTTTGCGATTGTTTGTCGTTCAATATGTATCTATTCTAGAGAACAATAATGTGTAACCACATCAGCAGATAATTTATCGCATTTCCAGGCATGATATTCAGCATGTGTGGACTTATGATGCGATTGAAGTGGTGTGCTTGGGTTGCCCTTTACTGTTCCTGTATCAGCTTTGCCAATTCACGCATCACCGACGATACCAAACAGGTGAGAAAAATACAGCCTGAAAATCTCGTTCCAATCTTAATAACCCTTTGGTGAAGTCCGATGGTGTTAGTTCTTCCACATGTTACTGTTATTTTCAACTTCTGATATAACCAAGAGTTTTACAATTATGACAATAATTAAATCAAATTTTTTGAAGTATTTAATCTCAAAAATCTAAAACAAAATGTTTGTTTTCGAGGGACGAATTTTCAACATTTGGATTATTCATCATTTTACTGCTAACATGAATTTTCTTTTTAGATTCTTAGCTCTTTCATGCTATCCATATCTGCAATAGTGATGTCTTACATGCAGAATCCCCAACCTATGACACCTCCATGGGTATCAGCTTAAAAATAATAAAAGTATAGTTCGTTCCATTTATTTACTACTATATATAAAATATATATGTTCATATAGTCTATTATGACTAAATGTCAATAAAATAGTGAATTTCATTATTTCTCTTTCGTCTTCGTTGTCTAATTCTTTTATCATGAGTATGCGATGATGACCACATAAAATGATCCAAATCCCATATTTCAATATTTATTTTCAATTCAAATATACTCAGCTCATGCAATTGCTTTTTGTGACCAATCAACATTTATTTTTAATCAAGTACATAATATATTCGTACTTTCGAGGACATTTTATATTATAGACGTGCCACCACCACAACTCCGAGTATGCAAACGTCTTGATATTTGTTTGGTAATTGGTAGACATCTCGAATAGGCCAATGCGAGAACAATACCTCAGAAATGTGACGGAGAGTGGGTGACTGCGTTTGAAATATGCTCGAACTTTTGAACAAATATCAATTTCAATTGTCACAATTCATTTGGATGTATCCAATAATTTATTCGGGCATATATACATAGTCTAGTGATTAATTCCCAGTCCAGTCGCTCATTTCGTCTGCAACCTACTGATTAATAATCTTCTTGATGATGATCGAAATATCCCAGATACAATACTTTCAATGAAACTTAACGAATCATATTTCTCATAATTTTTCTACGATACTTGTACTTATACAGAAGGAAATGTGATATCAGTTTTTCATTTTAGTATAACATCGAAATTTGCCCACCTCTTACAATGATTCATAATTTACCCGTAAAAGGTACTCATTGATATGCAATATTTTATTTAGATAATTGCCTTATGTCTATCACACTCAATTAAACCAGTTCGAATAATATATGTTTTGTGAGTGGGTTTTTCGTAGCCATGTAAGGAAGCTGCAATAATAGGACTATAGCGCTTAAGTATTGTCCCACCCAGTCTTTGATAGTCAAGGTTTTTTAATGTGCCTGCATTGGAGTCACACGGCTCTTGCCAAGAAGGTAAGTTTAAGTCGTACCTTCTTCGATACAGTACCAAACACATCACAATAGGTGAGTTTTTTTCATTAGTTGGTAGGAATAATATTAACATAGTTGGATTTATTACAACTCAATATTCTTGTGAGTACTAGAGAAGTTTATTACCCATCTTCGTCTTGTACCCTTTCGAAATATTTAGTGTCAATACTTCAAAGAGTGAATGGATTTTCATCAAAATGTTGATGTCATACATTTTTTCAACTGAGCGATTTTAATATCGAAATTTTCATTCATTCGACACGAATCTATTCTCTTATATGGGTTATTCCAAGAACGTGGTATGATGCCAGGGTTACCAAATGAATGGCCGAATATATTTTAGCAACGGCTTAATATAAAGTAATGAAATTTGGTATGCAGAGGGAGCAATATTACTTACAATTTTCACAGCTTTGTCTATGGAGCCCTTAAATTTTCTTGTGTTATATTTATTTCCACTATCTACGCAGTATTGTATTGATTGGCGTTCAATCTCATTTTATTAGTTTTGGTAATATTCAACTCCAATAATCAGTAACGACTAGTTCAAGTCGTCCATGATAAAAACTTGATTGACGAATACGAAATACACTATAACAATTAGAGTATCAAAATTCTCTTGAAAAAATAAAATAATAATTTTTTATGCTTTCAGTCATGTCTAACGTTTTTGTTGGATTACACCTGAATTCGAAAGCCCAAAGCAGAATATTAAAGCCACCAGGTGGGGCATCTTCCATAATGTTAGACGATGAATTATTGCCATCGGTGGACCCAGACAGAAAGAAAAAAAGGCAACAGGAGAAATGGGCAAGAGAAATGTTATCGGTTCAAAAAAATTTAGTATTGAATGACCATATCGACATAAAAACTTCCGAAGATAGTATTGGAACTACTGGAAGTAGTACGCTAACAGCTGTAGTAGATACAACAGATTCATCACATCAAAATCTAGCCCAAGAAGCTGGAAAAATCGTAGAAAAACAGAATCAACGTGTTCCACCCGGAGGATATTCGAAAGGGCTGTGGTAAAATTGAAAATTTGTTTGAAGTGTATCGTGTATATTATCATATCAACATATTTTGTTATAATCTTAGAGTTCAAATGACAAACATCTTAAAATACATAAATTGAGGAAATAATGATGTTTAAAAATATATTTACTACAATTTACTCGTAGAAATATATCGCCTTGTAATGTATTGATTCTGATATATCGAATAGTGGTTTTTAAAACACAAAAAATTTATTTGATTTCGAAGGTTACATTACTGCTTGAATTTTACAATACGTAAGGACATATAGTTCCGTTATTGAATGAAACTTCTTAGGTTTGTTTTCAAGTGCTAGAGCAAAATATTACAGATTGTGCTCTTGCTTACATTTTTATTCTGGAATACACAATTATATAAAAATCATTGAATTAAATAAATATAAAATAATTGCTATAAAATTCATAACATTTTATGAAATGATGAAAAGGATGCATAAATACTAGGATATTTACAACAAATGCAATATTTACAATGGGCGAAAAGACTATTTTTTGAGAGATTTTAAGGCATTAAAATCGCTATTGGGCTAGTTTCAAACGCTTCTTTTTTTTTTCTAATTGCCATATGCCAAAAATTGTCTGCACATAACAGAAACTGTTTTTAATGAAAATTATTGTTTTGACCAACTATTGTCAGTGATGATATGAATTTACATATGAATTTCTTGATTTTCTAACCATACAATATGTATTTCATCGTCATGTGTATAATGGGTTGATTCATCGAATTGTACCATGGACATTGGATATCACAGACATGGCAGTACCACACTTCCAAGTAAGCAAACATCGTATGGTAACAAAAACATGTGTTACTTAGTTGAAAACATCTTGCCTAGATCATTGAGAGAACAATTTGAAAGCTGACAAGTGTGTGACTTTGTTTGAAATATCCTTTGGATTTCTGAGATTTTGAATAAAAAATATTTCAATGCATTTAGATGTGCAAACATTCTGTAACTACATGGTGTAGTTATTATTTGTTGAATATTCAACATTAGTTTGGTCGCCTATTAAAAAATTCGTTTATATGTGTATAAAAAGACATCTAAAACTACTTTGAGATTATAAGAGTCCTATAAGAGAGATGATACAATTGAAACAGACATTTTTGATAATTCAATTGAACTATGTGATTACTTCATGCCAATTATCAAATCAATGAATATTTTGAATATTTAACAATCACAACTAATAAACCCAAATTAAACATGGCATACCTTATCTTAACTATAATCATAATCAAATCTATCATCATGTTCGTAACCTTTAGATGTCTTCTTTTCAGACCATTCACCACTTTTGGGCTTATTATTCCATCCCTTGGAATTACTGCAATCCCTAGAGCTGCTATCATTAGCAGATTTATCTCTAATTAGTCGTACTCCAACTCCTAATATGGGCCTGCCATGTTTCCCTGGATTTTGGGGAGGTTCAGTCCTCATGTTACACAAGTCTTGGGGAGGAGGAGATTCTAGAGTGGACCCTCTGCAAGTAGAGTTTGATGATATTGATTCGTTGATGTTGGTGTTTGAGAGTTGTGAAGTCAGTTCTTGTGTACTGGTTTCTAGTTTGTTTGAGCATTGTAGAACACTTATGTTGCTCTGGTATTTCTTTAGGTTCTGGTTGTCTTGAGTTTCTATGTGCAAGATGCTTGGTGTATTCTGGACTTGAACATTGAATATGGTTTCATCATTCAGGTGTTTTGAATAAAATTCCTCTATTTCTCTGTCAGGTAACTCAAATCGCCTGCTTGCTAAGTCTATGCATAGGAGTAACCATAACCTGCCTTCTTTAGTTAATTTCAAATTGGATACCATCACCATACGTGCATTATTCAAAAGCTCAACAAGGTTTTCTTTAGATCCTGATTTGAGGGAGTCTCCATTCAATAATACCTGAAAATGAACAGTTTCTTTAATATTGTACAAACGATCAAATCACAACACTCTTGAAAAAGAAATGATAAATACAGGAAACCTTACCTGTGATGTGAATAATTTGAGATCTTCAGTGCTATCAGACTCCAAGAGTATAGCCAAATATGAAACTAAGGGACCTATCAAGAACATAAATTGATCACCATTGGATGATCTTGCTTTATTGAAGTATCCTCCCAATATGCGGACACTATTGCGAAATACAATTGGATTTGTTTTTTGTAATGTTTTTCCACCTGAAAATTGGTTTTTCTTGTATAATTTGCATTGTTTTTGTGATAGTATTACCTTCTAAAGTTTGCTGCAGTGGTGGTAGAAACAGTGAAAGCATTCTTGTTTCATGGATCTTTAGGTTCAGAAAAGTTCTAGTAGCAGCCAAAATTGTCAACTTGGATGCTAAATCTTCATCTGATAAAGATGCTTGAAACAGACTATCAAAACTTTTCCTGAAAATGAATATACAATGAGAAAATATTTTGATGAAATGGAAATCATAATATTGCATTTGATGACGAATTTAGCGAATTTTTGTTATTGTATCAGACACTGCCCTCTAGCGACATTACTCGAAATCAAACACATTACAATCAAGATAGAATAGATCAAACAATGCTCTTTTGAACAAGACAAAGTTTGTTGAAATCCATTGGGTCATTTGGGAAAGTTACAGCTCTGAGTTACAGCTGTTTAAAAGTTTTAGATGTCAATTATGCCTCCTGGTGACCATCATAGAAATATAACAATGATATTCAGGGTTTTTTTCTTGGCCACTTTGATGAAAATTTTCACAAGTCTATAAAATAATTAGCTTCTGAGATTCAATGATTAGTTTCTAACCACACTGTACATATAATTAACAACCAACATGAATATAAAGGATTGATGATTTGTTATTTCCTAGAATTTTGTTTATTTTAGAAAATGGCAAACCATAACAATTTGATTCAAATAAGATAGAACTTTTACTTACCCAAGTTCTTCACAAGTTTTACAATCGTTTTGCCAGTATTCTATGATATATTTGATCTTTTGATTAAATTTGATACCATCATCATTAACATCAAGTTCTTTAATTCTACTTATAATAGCACTGTATTCAGGGGCATCTGCTAGCAGATTTTCATCTACAGGTGTTGAATGTACGCTTTCACTGTGAGTATTGCTGTTGCTGATATTACTTCCAGGAATCTGTTGATTTTTATTCAGTTTTAACCACCCTCTTCCTCTGCCTCCTACTGACCCCTTGGACATTATGATTTTAAATTTGCTCGCTTCTAAACTGACGAACTGTGAACAAAACTTTCTCGAAAATTTTAAAACAAACTTTCTAGTGACTAATTTGACTAGAAAATGAACGAAGAAAATAAAATTTTATTCGATTGATACACAACATAAAAGTTGTGATACCTTTGCCGATCTGATGACAACAAAGGCAAAGGCGCCCTGTGACATGAGTGACATTTAAGGTGTCTACATGACACCTTTGTGACATTACCTGAGAAGGATTTGTCACTAAGCCAAGTGAGGCCAAGCCACGAGCCGTGGCCACAGAGTACTCTGTACGCCAAGCACTTGGTTTGTGTTTGAGGAGAATGAGTACCTTCAAGATGATTTGTACAAGCACTTTGAAACAAATTACGAATTATAGAGGTTATACAGGGTTAAACAGCAAATATGAACAAGATCACGATCGTATACATGTGTATGACCGTGAACAAGATAAAGTAAAAATGCACAAATGATTACACATGTCATGTGAAGTCGTAACAAATATGTGATTTCGTTGATGCATTATCTTTTTATTATATTCTTTATCCAACTTCAAAATTGAACGTCTAACCACGTCTAACGAACAGAATACAAATCAACAGAACAGGAATGTTTGAGATTATTTGACTCCAGACCTGAGAGACACGCCCATTTTGTGGCGAGCCGCAGATGCTTCGTTCAAGAGGCACTTAGTAGTCATCTGTCATAAAAATTTTCTTTCCGTTGGCTCTCTAAATGTGTCATCGAATGATAGGTGTTCTGCGATTTCTGTGTTGAAGTATCAAAGGAATCGGCTCTTTGATTATGTTCAGCTGCCATCTTATGATCACGTGATCTATAGTGCTTGTGTGGGTTTCGAATAATTCAGGTATGGTCAACAGCCTTCTTTGACTTTTATTGAAAAACGATTGTTAGTGAAAGTGAATTCGGTATTTTGGAATACTGGTGATTACTTTTTAATGAATTTACATGCGGATATATGAAAAAAATTGAAAAAATAAGTGTTTCACAAGTTTTCCATCATGAATGTCAACACAAGAATTTATGAACAAGCGTCGAAATGGCGTCTTTCCACATGGTGATTTTGAAGGATTGAAGTTTTTAAACAATACATAAACAGTTTATTTTTTCGAAAAATGAAACATTTCATCCTCCAAATAATCATATAAATACTGATTTGCTCACTAGGTATATTAAGGTTTGAGAAAATCCTTTGTTTTATGTGATTAATATATAGCGATGTTGCCATTGAGTAGCTATTAAAAATGAAAATTGTACATTTTATTTCAAGGTCTTCTTACACCGGTACCTAAATTATAGTGTCGATATGATTGTAATGATATAAATGAAATTTTGTCAACTACAAGAAAATAATTATGAAGCGTATTTTGTGATTGAAGTTGTTTGAATGAGTATCCAAATATTGTCAGTTTATAGGCTCAGTGGAAAGTTATTTGCTCAAAAACACCTTGTATATTATGCCATAAACACTGTCATTTGCTACTGCATAATTTAACTTGATTTGGTTATCATACAAGTGACTGCATTCCTAATTTCAGATTAGCTTGTAAATAGTATCAGTGTACATACTGTACAGAGAAAAAGAACAGGATGAGTTCGAGTATTCGTGCCACCTCAAAGGGTGGCAAAGGGACAAAGGCTGATAAATCTCACAAGTTGGATAAAACAGAAAGTGGTGAGTGATTTTTTTATGGGAATTTTAAAATATTCAAAAAAATTTGAATTCTCAGGAAAGAGTAGTGAGAAACAACTTCAAAGTGTGAGCAACAAGAATGAAGATCCTAGTATTAAAGACAAGGTTAAACAGTTGATAGAAATGACACAGAGGTCTGAGGAAGAAGTTTGCCTTGCTCTTCATGAGTGTGACAATGATTTGAATCAAGCCACAAATATGCTGTTTGAAACCATTGGCACTGTAAGTAATATTTTTTGATAAATTTATCAATTCCTCAAGGTAGGTTTGAGCTTTGGACTGTATGATGATGTTTTTGCAGTATATATTAGAAAAATGTTTTTTACAAAAGGATGTTGTATCACTCTCATTGTTATGTTCATAAACTGACACTTTCATGAAACTACAGGCAGCTTGTATGGAAATATGTGGACACATTCAGTCAGAAATCGCACAAATTTCATTCATGTAAACATTACAGGAATAGCTAATGCAGTTGATGAAATTACAAAATTCATCAGCAACTTACAACAGACACTTACTTTCAAAAAACTATATATCACTTTTTTGGTCAATGCACTTTTTTCAATAGTTGAAATAGGGTTTTTCCAAAAAAGGATTGACCCAATATGGTCTCTATGATATAACACTACATAATGTAGATGTATAATACAAACCAATCACATGGAACTACCGATCTGATGGTCGAACATTGGTCATTCCAGGGAGAATGGGAAAAACGAGTGAAGAAGAAAAAGACGCGACAGACTTCGATCAGCGGTGGCAAGCAAGACAAGACGGACGAAGCCGGCGGAGCCGCGGCAGAGGAGTGGGATGAGTCTCAGAACACAGGGGGCGGTCACGTACAGGGACAGCAGGATAACAGGAGCTCGCGCTACAAAAATGGCCCGCCTCCTCGCCTCCATGGTCGCCATAATGACAGTCGAGGAGGGGGCGGTGGCTGGCGGGGAAGGGAGCGTCATGAGAACGACCGCAACAAGTAGGTGTTTTTCCTCTTTATCTACAGGGTGTATACATTGAAAGTTGATAATCCTGGAATCTGCTTCATTTCTGATATAAAGGATACTGGAATTTCACGAAATTTCAAAAATTTCTCACAAGAATATCGCATATGCAATAAATGCTATAGAATTGTTCCTTCTAGAAATCTATGACAGTTCATTATCATCGATTTCAGCGGACATCACCAGCACGAGGAAGGCGGTCGGCCAGACTTTCACCGTGATAGGGACCGGCGTGGAAGGCCAGGCGGTCCGCGTGGTGGCGGCAGAGGTAGTGGTCGTGGGGGCGGCCGCGGTGGGCGGTACCCGCCTCGTGGTGGTAGGGGTGCCTCCTATAACAAGCCTATTGACACGTGGGATAGTTCAAATACATGGGACAATAGTACGGCGACGGCAGCGGCGACCAATAATCATGTGGCAGGTGAATACATAAAAATTCTGGTCCTTTGCTATTATTTTGATTCATTTTTCAAGTAAATGGGCCCTTATTAGAGGCTGGCCAGTGCTTGTTAAAATGATGTATTTTTTAAGAAGAACAGACTGAAATTGTTTTTGTCGCTCATCAGAATATTTATAATGATAAGAATAATTTCTATTCAAGTATATCAATTATTTTCGTCAATATTTGTTATACAAAATTATTATCCAGATGCTGTAGATTGTCTTGATAGTGCCTATTGTTAATTATTGATAACAAGTCGTGCATGAACGTAATAACCAAACAAAAATTCAAATTCAACATTCAAATGATGAAACGATGACGAGACTGAGGGTGAAATTAACGGAAATGACCGACCACAACAAATAAGTTTTTTATTTGTCGTGCAAAGTTGGTCATTTTGTTTCTTCATCTCGAAGATGATCATGGCAACTGATGCAAAAACCAATCCAATCACTAGTCACGATACGTCATCTCTGTATATTGAAAATCGTCTTGTGTGTTCTCAGAGGAAAACTGGGACGATTTCCCAGGCACAGACGAATGGTCGACGGAAGAGTACCAGGGGAGCCTCGCCGACTCGAAGGTATTCACACCGAGTATGGCTCAGATGGAGTCGACGCCTGGTGATGCTGGCGCCGCTCAGGCAGACGCATCCTTGGCCGGGCAACATTTGGGGCAGATGGGTCAGCAGGGTATGCAGTTGCCCTCACAAAGTCCCGTTCCGCCCATGGTGGGTACTCTGACGGCCGCCCAAACGCAGTACTTCTCGCAGGTTTGTTTTGTTTTAAAGGTATATTATTAAAGGAATGTTTCCTTTTCAATTTGTGTTTACTTCACGTGATGAAACGATGACGAGACTGAGGTTGAATTTCGGGAAAGCAATGAACCATGACAAATAAGTTTTTTACGAGTCTAGCAAAGTTGCATTCACGATTTCACACCGCAGATGATTTTGGCAATCTGATGTGATATTATTGCAAACGACTGTCTCGTATATCTAGAGTAGATTCAAATACATTGTTGTATTCGTTTTTTCAGTTGCAACAAAATAACGACGCCCTCGGCAAAACGTACATAAATACCAATCAACCGTATCAGAACCAGACCTACGAGAAGACTGCTTCGGTTCAATACAATGCTGTATCACAGTATCCTGGAAATGTAACATCCCAGTTTAACAGCAGTCCTACGTCACAGTACTCAACGTCACAGGTAAAATATTACTGTTATTAATTCGTTGATATCTAAAATTCAGTGAAGCATTTGTATATATTTTTATGCTCGTACTTAAGGGCGTTTACTGGCAAAATGTACTTGTGACTGTATGGTAATTATTTGTCGTATTGATTAGGTTTACAGCAGCGGTCAACAATTCGCCGGACCGAATAATGCCTATCCGGAAACGTCGTATCAAGTGGTGAATAGCGGTTATAGCGGAGTGCAGGAACAAGTGCCTGCTCAGCAACCTTTGAGGACAAAGACACAAAGAGCACGAGTGCCACCTCCTTCCAAGGTGAGTTTGGTATTTAGCCCAGGTATTGAAATAACTGAATTCAAATCAAGTTCTTGAATGGCAGAAGGAACTTCAAATGATGAAACGATGACGAGACTGAGTGTGACATCCCAGAGAGTGACAAAACACAGCAAATGAGTTTTTTATTGGTTGTGCAGCGTTACTCTCTTTTGTGACATCGCAGATGATTTTGGCATTCTGATTTTACTCGATTTAAATGATGAACTAGAACCGACTCGCGTATCCGAAGTTGACAATGCCGAATCTATTACAGATACCTGCAAGTGCGGTAGAGATGCCAGGCGATCTGAATACTAGCATCGGGTATTTGGACGTGCAATTCGGAGCGATGGATCTGATCGATGCTAATTCGTCTTTCGATACCAGCGTCGATAGCAAATACGGCGCGCCTCAGTCGAATAGTGTGGATTCCGTGTCGACGACGCCCCCTATGAATTTGGATGTCAGTACTCCTAATCAGAGCTCCAACTTGGACAACTATTCTCCTAAAAATACCACACAAACCAGTATTAACTCGCTATCACAGAGCGTAAGTAAAACTAGTTTGCAAGCAACACAAAATATACAACTGAAAACTGATTTCGTTTTCAGCTATCTAGTGCTGACGTCATTCCACAGCCGAGCGACACCAAATATGCGCCGGCGTCGCGAACCACGGGCCAGGGGACGGCCACGTCCACGACAGGCGCTGGTTCTGCGACGGCGGCTGCGGCGCTCGATCTCAAGCAGGACGCGTACTCTCAGCCGGCCACTTACAACACCTATCAGCCGAAAGGGGGCGCGTACAACGCGTCGACGTATACCGCGGCTACGGTAAGTGGTTTTGTATTGGTTATTTGTATATTTTTTAACTAATGGGATGAAAATCGTGAGAAATGAAATGTTTTATTCAATATTCTTTTTATATTTTGTTGGTATTATATTTTAAAGTACGGTTCAAAGTAACTTCAAAATAAAATGTCATATTTTCTGCCGCACCCTATATAACGAATATGAAAACAGTACTTGGTATAAAACTAAAACGGCAAATTAATTTATCAATATCATGGTATGATGAAACGATGACGAGACTGAGTGTGAGATTCTTGGTGGCAACAAGCAATACAAATAAGTTTTTTATTAGTATTGTAAGCTGCTCTCTTGATTTCACAACGAAGATGTCTTTGGCATTCTGACCCCACACAATACATCAACATAATACTTGTTAATAATACACCCACCAGAATATCTCTTGATATGGCTTTCCGATTTCTTAGACAACGGCCAATTCGTTTGTGTCGAATCAGACGAACAGCTATGCGAGCAACCAGGCTAGTTCCTATAACGCGGCCAACGCCAATTCTTATCCCAACACGTACTCAAATAGCACGTATCAGGCCGCCAACAACTCTACAGTCTACCCGTCGATAACTCAAGGCAGTAGCACATATCCTTCCAATAGCCAATCCTACCAGCAGAACAGTCAGTCAGTTTATGGTGCAAATGCAGGTGAGTTTTCCTGGATATTTTCATATTTTCACAGCATTTATAAAAATCCAGAGCATTTGAGATATGTTTGATGAACATATAGAATAATTAAGGCCTCAGATTAGATTCCTGTGGTACTCCCAGCGTGAATAAATCTTCCATAGACTCGTGACTATTATGTGGCATGACGGATATGAAAAAAAATTCATTCATCATAGCACTAGATTATCCAAAATTCATCAGTAGGTACACTTGATAAGTCATTGTCAAGCTTATCAAATGCATGCCAAAGGGATATTGCCAATTCCCAAATACCAGAAGCTCCGATATTTTTTAGGGCTGAACAACAGTTCAAGCTATGGTAACACGTCAACGAGTCAATACAATAGCTACAATTCGAGCAACAAAATCAACAAAGATAGTGCTTATGATAGTCCGTCGAATACATCGGCTGGAAGCCAAACGACGACGACAAATGTCACATTGTCCGCCAGCTCCACGCTATCACAAACTACTGTCAGTGTTAGTAAAACTTCTTCGACAACATTGGGTAAGATTGTATTTCTGATTCTTATATTTGGAATGGCGAAACACATCACAAGTCACCCAATGAAAATCGACAGATTGCATTTGTGGACAGTTCGTTTCAGTTAGAATAAATGGAATAACCTTTTCAGCAGCAAAAAGCTCCAACAGTGTTGTGTCGAACATCCCGCCTGGAGTAGCGCCAGTTATGAGCACGCCTTACATTATGGGACAAGTGCCATATTTCCAACAGCCTGTGTATTCTTACGAAGATATGCAGTTGCTGCAACAAAGACTGCCACCACATATGGTGAGTATTTTCGAATTAATTTAAGCATGACTAAATTGTACTTTGTCTTGTATATAATGTCGGGGTATTGCTTTTTCTAAGAATTGTCTCTAAAAACTGTTTTCAATGCGTTGAAATGAAAGGCAAAATGTTTATCATTCAATGAAACATAAGGTGTTTTTTTTTTCGACGATGAGCTGTTGCCTTACATTTCATCAAGGTGGGTATAGTATGTTGAATCTATATCTCTAGGTTATCGAATATTTCTTAGTATAGAGTTGGTAGATGTTGGAGCACAGACATTTCAATTGCAGATTCATTTTACCGTAGTATATCCATCTTACATTGAATAAATATCCTTAATGTACATAACTACTTAACTGCATCAAACATGTCTATTCATCAACAATGTTGTTGATCATTTGCATGTGGGACTTTTGCATGTATTTGTATCCATTTTCCTGTCATATGCACATATGCTCATATTCACATCATCAAAATGACACCCATTCAAAGCTTGTATGATACTAATATATTGATCTTTTGAAAACTCTAACAAAAGAGAGGAAAAAATATGTTCAATATATCTGTTGAAGTTTGTTACTTTGAAAGAAGAAGAGATCAATTTTACTGAGTGGGCTAAACTGTTGTAAAGAGTCTGAAGCAAAACAAAGTTGTTTTTCTATAATGAGAATATATTTTCGTCATCTATCATCACTTATGCTTGCTCAGAAAGCTTTTTAGAAAATATCGTCTCGATCATTGGCTTTCGCGCTTTTCAGCATGATCACTCAGTAGATTATCGCGACTATGGCTTGTTATATGTCAGCTGTATCACCTGGTGAATCATGAAGGTTTTAATAACAAACTCTAAAAGACGGAACGGCAATGAAAAATTCGTAGCTTTCTTGACAGAAATGTCTTTCAAAGGATGGCCAGTTCATTCAACGATTCCATCACTACAATTCGAAATTTTTGTAGATGTTGATTGTATATCACTGATTGATTGGTTCAATTATATAATGACAGAACTTACTGGTATTGCATTTCAATGGTTAATTTCGAAAGTTGATCTGGTAATATTTAAACTAATATACTTCAGTATATTTCGACACCTTGTATTTTGCTTTATAGAAACTTTCCTCGGATATGAAAGAGATAAACTAGGCAAATAAATTAGATAACGGTATAACGGGTGTTTTTCAAGAAAGACTAATAAATTTTCTCGTTTCTTGTGTAGGATGAAAATTTTTTATCAATTCCGAATTATCCGAAAAACATCATTCTTGAATTTCCTATTTCAAATAGTTCACTTATAAAATTTTTGTGATGGGCTTTTTTTTCGACCATTATAAATTCAATTTTCGATGTTTCTCCTCGAGTATTGGTAATATAGAAGTCGAGAAAAAAGGCTCATAATAAAAATGTGAGGGGAAAAATTCAAAATCGAATTCGTAGGCGATGTGAAATCTGAATGAACGCGAAAAATCCTGGCTCGAACAAAGTCGAAGATCCGTCCGATTTCATTAGCGCAGGCGTCATTTTGATAACGGAATGATGAGTATATGTTTGCGTGTATACAGACGACACCCTACTATGACATGAGTTACCAGACACCGACAACGTTGGCCGCCGTTCGTGACTCCGCCTTGGTGGGCAACGTCGGCTACTCGCTGTCTTCCGACGGCAGGTTCGCCCGAACAGACAACAACGCCTCGCCGGTGCCGTCGACGTTGTCGCAGCAGACGAGCACGCTGACGCAAGGCCACCAAGCGCAGCCCATCCTAGCCGGCACGGCCCCGCCCCCCTACTTCTTCGCCACGCCCTTCAACACGCTGGCGCCCAACTATCAGTTCGGGACGATGTATACGGTGAGTGGAAGAGTGGGACGGGATGATGTGGTACGTTGGTTGGTTGGTGGGGTTTCTCTTGTCTCCCGTTTCATGCTGGTGTCGTATAACGTATCAATTTTACAAAGAAGTAAACAATCAGCACATACAAGCGTTCGTCCTGATTTCGGTAACTTACGGTCTGTTAAGAAGCGGTGGTCTGCAGGATTTATTTCAGTTTAATTTCCACCACCGACTGACTAACCTAGGAATTTTCATTTGAATTTCAATACAATTTGAATGATTTCCACAGCAACTGCCTGCGACAAACGCGCACGGATCTAGTAACAGTACGCAGTACCCGAAACCGACTGCTTATAGCTCAGGCTACGGCAGCTACGATCCTCTGAATCCGTCGCAGGACTATGCCAAAGGCGCGTACGTGAACAATTCGCAGGGCCAGAAGGGCGCAGGTGGCAACGCCTCTTCGGCCGCCTCTGCGGGAAATGATCTGAGCGCCATGTATGCGAAATCGCACGCTGCCTTGGGAAAAGTTAATGTAAGTTGGTTGACGAAGGCTAATTCCGGCTCGAAGGACCAACACTTTGTTTTTTTTTTTTCAACTCGTATTGTTTTACCATATATTAAATTCTTATTTAGCAATACCAATTGATGAATACGTGCTGACACGAATTGTGTTTTATTCGCAAGATGAAACTAAATAACGGTTCATCCCATCCCATACTTGGTACGTGAAGTCATGAGCAGTGTCGTTTTGAAAAACGAATCTACCATTTTTATTTCCTCCCTGGTCTTTCGAATAGAATACTCGATTTCGATATTTAATACTGTCACTGATGTTTTCAGTCGTATGAGAAGCAGGGTTTCCATTCCGGAACTCCGCCGCCGTTTGCAGGTGGTCCTTTGCACGCTAGCCAAAGCGGCGGGCTCGCACCTAGCGGCACTGGCTATCCACCCCAAGTTTACATCCCAACGATGGCGCCCCACCAGCAGCACCACTCGACACATCTCATGACGCAGCCATTGCATCAGGTGAGATGAGCAAAAGTTTTTAATTATCACGAGCTGTTTTTCTGCCTATCGTCGAATGTTATTGCTTTACTGTTCAGGTAGTTATTTTCAAGTGCCATTAAGGTAATCTTTAGAAATTCTTCAAGTTATGTCGAGTATTCAAATTGTGTGACAACGACAATATCAAGATGAAGGAGTAACACGTTCATGAAAAGAAATTAAGTCGTTAGTTGTGTCCTGTTTTTTGAAGTTGTGGCATTATATTCGATTTCTCCATGAAAATGTGTCTATTTAGTTAGAGATTTAGTAGTTAGTTTACAGCAATAAAATATAAGAAAAATTAAAAATCTCTGACATTTCTTCTTCAATTCATCAATTTCATATCACTCGTGATGAGAAAGATCCCAATAGTTATGAAATCGGCCATAGGCCTTGGAACATTTTGAAAATTGAATGAGTAAGACTTTAAATAATTTCAAAATGTCGCCAATTTACCAAAAATTCATCAAATTTATAGACTATATTGTAATTGTCATTCCAGGATTCTGGCAATGCTACAGGTCAGCGTTCGCAGGGTTCGAACCAGGCAAAGACCGGAACAAAGCAGCCCTATCAGACTTCTTACTGGAATCAAGCATAAGATGTTGATCATTTCAAATTGGCCGCTCACTACTTCGCCTCTCCTCTACACAAAAAGAAATTAGTTTACCCTTAGTTTAGTAACAACAGTTACTTCACTAGTATGTACCACGTATTTTATTGAAACAAAAGTGTGAAGCCTCAACTATTTTCCTATTGTATTTATTTTAAGGATTCTTATTATCTGACTTTATGTGAAATAAATAGCTTGTATAATATTTTTTACATTCATGATCTTAACGTTCATTTTTCTTTCAGTTTTTCTATAATAATACTTTTATTTATAGATTTTTCGTTTGTAAAATCCGTGTGCGTTAATTGAAACGTTATGGGGTTTTTTACATCGCTAGTAATTTTTTTTATTTGGTCAGTTTTTGAAGTTGATTGCTTTATTTTGTGATTTAAAGCTCTTTTTCAGTTTGTATATATTATACAATTTTTTACTTTAGCTAGTATTTTATTTCACATCAAGCCATCAGGTGGCGAAGTTGTGGGGCTCATTTTATATTGAACTAAAGTCAATTCTTTAATTTTTTTATTTGAACTAAATTTCCACGTTGGTAGGAGAAGCAAATTCGATTCTACACTTTTTACTATATGTTCACGCAATCCTAAATATTTATTTACTTTTATATCCAGGAAATTTAATTAACTGTGGAATATTTTTCATTATGTATAATCTTTGATAGCTATATGGAAATACTGTTAAATCAAGGTGGATTTTCAAGATTGATTTTATACTTTTCTCCTTATGAAATTGACTGATTTTGCTAGAAGTCATTCATATTTTAAGGAAACAATATTTGTAGGTCCCACCGCTATTATTTCATACGAACTTCCGAAATATTGGTCTAGTTTTCTACAGCTGAAGATACTAGAAACTTCGTCTCGGGTCTTGTTCATTGCTAAGTATCCCATGATTTTTGAACGTTTCAAGTGGATTGTTATCTACTGATTTTGAAAATCGACTAAAAACTCGTTCACTAAGCTATCAAGTCTGACGAATATTTTTCTGGATAATTCAAACAAAATAAATTGATTCCTTTCGGGCTGAGATATAGATACAATCATGTATTACCTGCACTTTCGAAAACATAACTCGTTCTCACTAAGGTTGAGTTCGTAGATTGATTTGTTTATTCCGGTCAAGTTGAGAAGAAGGCGGTGGACAAATGTTGTCGGAACGATTTCTTTCAATTGTAAATAATGACTAATGGAAATTAATATCGCACCGACTTGCAACATTTGTCCCTATGTTGTTATTTATCCACACTTGAATCAGGTTAAACGGCTCACCTGCAGTGCGAAGTTGCATGACTGATGACAGATTCGTAAGACGGTACGTTAAGGATCGCCGTTTCTGTTATTCATTCTGGGTCGATTGATATCCAGTTTATAGTTAGATTTATTAACTAAATTTAAATTATCTTATGTACCTACTATGCTATTTGTATAAATATTCACTTTTATTAAGTAAACACTGTATATGTGTAGTTCTGTTTTGTATTTGCCGATAACTTATGAAATATGGAAATACACGTGAATACATAATTATTTTCAGTGTTCATTGTATTTTATATTTTTTTCTTAATTTGTAGACAAGGAAAATTAGACAAGTGAATAAAGTGTAATTTATGTAAAACTGGAATTTAATTGTTTCAAGTATATCGATACTATTACTAGACTACTCAAAATCGAAAAATGATAAATTATCACAATTTTCCAAATACGAATTCAGTTTTTATCACATCTTGTTCTATTCTGTCTGTTAAAACGTACATTTTCTATTTGTCACTGATTTCACTCACGACTAATTTGATTATTAAATTTTTAGATTGTCATTGAAACAGTTTTAAAAATATTGCATGTTTCATAACCCAGTATAATTGGAATTTCTATTTGGGTTCCAGTCAAATATTTGATGTTTTTCAATCAACGAAATTGTCATTCTTGATAAGGCAGTAAATATGAAGAGTATTTTACTTTGCTCAGATTTTGTTAGCTGGACATGACAATGTTACTGATAAACAAATGCGGAAATCGATAATATAATGAAATAGAGTCTTCCATTGTGACATGTTCTTCCTCTTGAACTTGGTAGCAGTGAACATCTGGATTCGGCATAAATTCATAGGTCGGTGTGGGAACTTTCATCAGAATCGGTATAATGATATCTCAGAAATTTGTCCGTTTCCCTGATGTGCTGTATGATCAAATAACAACACATGCTCAAAAAAGAATTACTTTACTTTAACAGTCTTCATGTAAATGATAATAAGCAAGATAACATTTTCCACTTGATAGTTACGTTTTGAAAATAAATAAAAAAATCAATTTACATTAACAAACAATATTACAAAAACCCTGATTCTATCGCGACCATAAAAATATATACCTTAGTCAATCGAATTTAAAGCTTCAAATGTACAGAGGCAAATACATTTATATACGGACATATATGATCTTGAAGAAAAAATTACAACCATTCACACCGTTTCGTCCGTCGAAAATCCTTTAAACATCTCTTTTGACAATGTCGATAAGCTCGTTCACAGACTTGTTGAGTAATTCTAAGCACTCCGAAGGCCCAAACACGTTACTCTTATCATCTAAACTATTATCACTACAGCTTTGAGTCTCCGAATCACTATCGTTCTTCAGTTTAGAGTTTGTATTAATATCACTAGGTGGATCTTGTTCCTTCGACGATGTGCTCTCGTCGGTTGCCGATCCAGCGCTGTTCAGAGAACTAGGACCACCTTTGTCTGGATTAAAAAAAATATTTTGAAGTGACGGTTGAATAACTACTAGAAGAAATTGATGAAAACGAGTAGTCTGTACACTTGACCAGAACTTCAGTAATTTGAAATGACCAGCTTTAGAATACTTCACTCACCTTTTTTGACATCTAATTTATCAACATCTAGTTTGATTTTGCTCTGTAGTTGCCTCAGCGTATTCAACAGCATCGGAGGGGGTATCCCTTCAGGGCTGCTGTAAACTAAAATGAGCGCCCTTATGTCGCCCGATAATCTCTTCGCCATTTTGACTACATCTAAAGACCCAACTTGCTCACTAAGTGACACAACGGTGTTTTCTATCATCCGTAGGGTCTGTTCGGTCAACACGTGTGCTGATACCTAAACAATATTCGAGCGTTATAACAGTACAGATTTCAAATTAAGATTATGCTCTTGACATATGTGATGAGAAATTCACATATCATACCTTGGGGAAAAACGCCAATAAAAATTCGTATATAACATCCACTGTAAGCGCGGATCGTTCATCCAATAAAATTGCATCCACATAATCTACGAAGTAATTGCATGAAGTTAGCATGGTGATGTACTTCCGGTCGATATGCTGAAAACAATGAAATTATTGAAAAAGAACAGACAAATTTGCATTTGTAATTCACTGACCTGAGTTTTCAGTATATCTAACCACAGTTTTGGGAAATAAGTGGAATGTAGGGGAACAGCTTCAAACCCGACAACTGCACTCAGATTGACGAGTACTTCGACTACGGAATCGCTATTTACAGCCAATCTGAACATCATGTCGATGAAGTCATGGTATGGGGTGAAGAATTTATCTAAAGCCAAATCATACTCTGGATCTACTCCCTGAAACATTCAAAGGCAAACATTTATTTGTTATAAATGAATAATTTTTGTATTTACTAAATGAGTTGAATTGAACTTAAAACTTACCCTATTACATTCTAATTGATTATGGGGTACTGTCATCTGGACCATCGGTCTCAATGGTCTCGCACCGCCTTTCCCAGCTACTATCGGCAAAGAGTGACCTCTCCTCGGAAAATATGGGCCCAAAGGAACAGCGTCTTGGCTATCTTGGAAGGCAGAGTGGCAGTGAGATAACAGCGGCACTAAAACTTGCATGGCCTCTGGTGTCATTATGGCTACAAATTCTTTGAGAACATCTGAAAACACCATACAATGCCGATTAATAATAATGTCAAGTTCAAACGGTACACGTCATTGGCTATTGAATAACCAAATTCCAATTTTAATGCTTATTTCGATGAATCGTCATGATATGTCAATTACCTATACATAAGCTTCTCATTTCAGGGGGATTGTATGTATTGAGTAGAGTTCCTAGTTTTCTGAGGACTTCAAGCCAATCTTTGGTAGCTAGCAGAATACCGCGAGCATCTTTGTTGTCTCTATACATTCTAATGCATTGCATCAAATCTTGCATGATAGTGAGAATGTCGAGCATATCACCCACTACATGACAAGCTGTTGCCTCATGTAACATAACGTGAAGGTTTTGAAAGCTCTGGAAAAATAGTAATGCATGAAAAAGTATCGTTATTTATTTTAAATAGTTTATCGTATAGTTCAGGTGGAAAAGGCGTAATCTGGAAATTAAAAAAGCTATCTCGTACACATATCAGTCGGTTGTAATTCATCATAGAATTTGTCAGCCTCAGTGACTTCATTGGAGCCAAATAAAGCTGATAATCGATGTGAGAGACTCAGGTTGAATACTGTAGGTCTTACCTCGAAAACAATTTGTAGGCCACCATTATACACAACATAAAGCTTATCATCATTTGATTCCAACAATATCCTAAACGCTGATATCAGGGTACCCCAGCTGGTACGGCCGTCGAGACACTACAAACAAGTTCAACATGACCAATTCTCTTTTACACTCTGTTATAACATTCAACAAACAATTGCATTGAATCACCTACCTGCAAGTAAGTCATCAGTGTATTTTTTCGGAAACTGTAAACATCCCTCTGCTCAGACTCTGACGAATCTGGGTACTTCATTACCATCAACTGCATCAGTTTGAAAAGTTCCTCGACAGCTTGAGGATACTGAGTAGGATGAGGCGTTATGTTTTTGAAAGCCCACTGCAAGTTTTGATGCTGTGCTAGACTCCTTGTAAACACTCTGGACTGTTGGCACATCATCCTTAATAAGCCGTAGTAGGCTGGCAACATTGCACGATTGTACATCACTATTTCCTGATCGTCATGGTCGGCTCTGAAATATAGTTAATCAGCTGAAGATATTCATATTCATTATTATTATTATATTATTATGTGATTTGCAATGGATTATTGCAGTGAACGTGATGAAATCTAACTCTGAACAGATAAGTAAAAGTATACTTACAGGATGTAATTGAATGCAATATTCTTCGTTACATGAGCATTTTGCAGCATCAACTGTACATTTTCTGGACAATCTGTGCACACGTGATTCCAAAAAGCCAAAAGAGTCTGTTTATTGTGATAGGCTGGAATTGAAGGTTCCGATAATTTGGGGTGGAACAAATGCCACAACTGAATGAAATATTGTCCAAACTGAAAAAGAAAGAATTGATAATATCTGCAACGGGATATTTTTCAAAAGATTTTTTCAAAAGGAAACTTCTATTATTTCATACAACTTTATAGTAAGTCAAACACGTTTTTCTCATTTGATATGATGAAACTTTCAAAATGGAAGATTGTTATTTATGAGAAATGGCCCTATTGAGGTTTCAATGTTCGTTTTTGATAACTGAGCTACCGTATAGTAATCTTACCAGTAATTTTTCTGTTCTGGAAATGCAACAGTACATCATTAAAGCAAAGTAGGTAGTCAACTTCATTGTTCCGTGTTGTTGCATATCAGTGTAATGTTTAGCAGCTGGAAGTAGCCTCAGCAACGCTGTATATATTTGATGTAATACAGCCTGAGCTTCAGAAGACAATTGGGGTTCACGATTGGCCCTATGAGATGCCCGGAAACCCTGCCTGAATGCCGAACTAGGGACTAGAGAGACTAACAGGTACCCAGCAGCTAGGGAAAACAAACAAATTTTATCAAGGGCTTATTATCAAAATAAACAAGATAATAATTCCAGAATTTGACTCGAAAGCAGTCATTAATACATACATAATAATTGTTTTATATTATTCATTATCAACCGAAAATAAAATGATTCGTTTGTCAATGACTGTTCTACTAATTTTCGTTCTACATTTCTCACTCACTATTTCTAACTCTTTGATTGCTATGGGCGATGAGGAAGTGTTCTAGCCAAGAATCCATGGATCCAAGCACCCAGGTGTGTACCATCCGGTTTCTGGTTACTTGCAGGGCCAGCCAATCCAAAGCTGAATATGGACAACACTCGGCGGCATCCCAGACCTTTTGCAACACCAATTGAGTGAAGCAAGGCTGTGTTGGCGAGTTGGTTAAATTTTGATTGGTTTCGGTGAGCAGAGTAAGGATTTTGAAAAACGGTTGACAGCCCTGGAAGATAATGTTGGATAAAATAATATTTTTTACGTTTCAGTCTAACTTCCCAGTATAATTTAAATTTTTTTTTGATGTCGTTATCATTACTCATTACATATCTCAAGATGAATGTATTTTTCTGTCATATTTTTCTTATATTGCATAACCATATATCATCATGAATAAAACAGTAACGACGTAATTGAAATATAACACAAACAAAAAACTGCGCAACATGAAAAATATTGATGCGGTAGATACTCTATGTTGAAAATCAACTCACTTCTGTATTCCTCGAAATCGCCTGTGAAATCATGCAGATTATAGACTGAGCCAGCTGATTGTTATCTCGACAGAGAGAATGCACCAAATTTCTGGTCTGTTGCAAATTTATATTATCCTTGATCTGCTGATACAAAAACGTGTATCCTTTACCACCTGCGATCGCAGTGTAATCCTTCTCGCTCAATTGCAAATTCGTCTCAGCATCTCTACTTTTTTCCACCAGATATGCTATCAAAGTTATCATTTTATCCAATGATCCAGGTTTGTATTTGTCTGTGGGTATAGGCACCACCTCTTCTTCTTCCTCTCCTTCCGAGACATCGACGAAGTCGTTCACTTTTTGACCCAGATAAAAATGCACCATTGTGTTAATCGCACCAACCGACAACAAAAACTTCGATTCTTCTTCTCCCATTTTGCAGAACTCGTAAAGGAACCCAAAATATTCCGTCAAGTGCTTCAAATGAGCTTTGGCGCCATGTTCCATAAGAGAGAGCAAAGTTTTGATAAATCTAGTGACGCAAGATGAGTTTCCGATGCTTGAGGCGTGTTTTGATTTTTCGTCAGGTGCCTCTGAGCATTCTTTTGTTTCTAAATATAGTTTTGAGTGGGATTGCTTCAGTCTCTGTATTACGTGTATGCACAGCCTCTGGAACATTTGTCTTACCATTTGGTTCGGACATTTCAGCAATACCTGAAATTTATATTTTATCAATGAACAATTATTCGAGAATATCGAGTAATATTCATTTGAATTACATAAGATTCGAACTTCTACTGGCAGGCAATTCCACTGAAATGCTGTGACTAAAAATCCGCAGAATTAAAATGATGTTATGGTTCGTTACCTGAACTGGCCACCAGGTGTCCTGCGCCATGTGATCCATGAACCAAATGCAAGCTTCCTGACAAGCATTGAACTGTTTGGTGACAAGTTCCACCCATTGCACCATGGTCGGCTTCTCCTTGGCGTGGATGAAAGTCTCGATAAAGAAGGTGGTTGACAGCTGAGCAGCCTTCTGAGTAATGTTGGGCTCGACGGGAAGGATGGTCTGAGGGATGTAGCCACATATCTGCCACATGAAGTTGAAATAGGTGTGTTCGAAAATATTCTTGTCCTGGATAAAGTGCATGTTGTCCTGCCAGATCCAATCTTCCAATTCCTTGTTGAGCTCAATCTTGAAAATAATTATACGAGATAAGCCCACCAATTACTTAATTCTAATTTCTTGCTTTCTATAATACATTTTCAAGTGAAAACAACAACCAATAGTTCTGAAAGCTCCTTTACAGACGAAATTAGCTGAATATTTCTTTCGATAACTTCTTTGACAAGTCATACTAACCACTTGGGTAGGAGGAGACGGCGTACTGATTGTCTCAGTTGTCTCTAAAGTAGTCGAAGGGCTTCTGTTCGTTTCGCTGTCATTTGTCAAACATCGTTCGTAGAACAACATGTAAGCGCTATTCGTTTTCTCGAAGCTGAAATCCATGAATTTGTCGGTGACACTGTCATAAGTTTTGCTGGTCATTTCACCGCCGAAACATTCCGCTGCGATTTGGTTGGGATCGAAAGGTTTCACCTCTGCGTCGTTGAACAAAAACCACTTGTCTCTGGAGCCAGCAGTTCGGTCTTTGATGAAGCTATAGTAGTGGCCGCCATCTGCTGTACCGGTGTGAACGGTAACACCTGTGAAAATATTACCTACAGTACTTCCAAATTGAAAACAAATAGATGAATAGTTTACTCAAAGTGGATATCCTGATATACAAAGTGAATTAATGAATATGGGATCATTGATTACTGGTACTTACCTATGAGATCGTACTCGAATTGTTCCTCCTCCATCTCGCCGTTCTTTTGCTTCTCTTCGTGATACTGTTGCGGCATCAGTTGTTTCTCGACGTATCCAGACATGTTCAGACGCAAAGGAAACGAGAAATGGGTGTTGACCTTCTCCTTGAGCATCGTCAACATGTTGAAAGTGTATCGCATTGTGTTAAAGCATAGTATGTGGGGCAGCTTTTTGAAACAGGCTCTCTTTTCGGCACGGACCTTTTTGCCGCACTGAGAGCAAGTGTACATATTGTCACCTTCAAGTGTATCTTTGACAGTTACTTCGTCCAGAGATTCGTAAATGTTGCGCATATCAGCCACTTGACACCTGTACGAAAAAATGTGTTCAAATATAAGCCGACAAGATACAGAATATCATTATTTGTCTCATTTCTTGAAAATTTCGATGGATTGAACAAATGACAATTACCTAACAGTGTAAAATTCTTCCAATGTACGACTAACATGTTCACAGTCCAAAGATACTACATTGTTGCTGATAACACCGCAGAACAGCGTTTTCACGATATCCTTCAGCGTCGGCGTCATTTCTTCTAGCTTGCTAACCAAATCGATAAAGAACTCTGCCATATCCTTTTGCTCAGCTGTGTTCAACGGCTGGTGATCCATGGTATACACTTTACAGAAGCTGCGTGGATTGTAAGCCTTCCGTTCGCTCTCCAATAGATAAGCGAACATGCGTTGGAGCTCCTTCAACGTCGATTCGTGCTTCGCTCGATCAGTGCCGGTGGCCAAAATCGAAGCTCTGGCTTGCGGCATCATGTAGAGGTGTTGCATACACGAGGCCATGTAGCAGGTGGCGCCCAAGTTGGTGAGACCGACGTAGCCGCACTCCGATCTGCCGTCTTCGTGCGGCCAGTAGTCCCACGGATGTGGAGAGTTTGAGCTGGGTTGGTGTTGCTTAAGGAGCTTCTCGTGCAGGATGGCATAGTTCTCAGGAGCACCTGGATTCGAGAATTCGGAAGTTTAGTCAACAACTTCCATTTGAATTGCTTTTGAAACGATATCAGATACTATGTATCGTATCTTCAGCTATACTATTGATGTGAAAAGAAAATAATTCCAAAAAAACTATTTCTGTTCTTGATAAGGAATGTGGAATTTGTACAACATTTTCCAAAACAATACCCGCACTTTATTATGTATTTCCGTTTATTTAACCGATATATTGACATATTGTTTCTAAAAATTTCCACATTTTTCTCTACAATGTAGTATGACCCCAATTAGATTAAATATTTGTATAATCTTTCAACCATACCTTTCACAAGCTCCACTAGGAGATCGAACGCAGCAGTTCTAGTTCTAGGAGACTTGCACTTTGGCACATGTCTCAGTTTGGGATTCGGTAAAGCAAATAAAAATTCAAACACCTCCAACAGTAAGTCTTGCCCCTCCTTGCTAGTCTGGAAGGGTGGATGGTGCTTCAGCAAATTAGTAATCAAATTCAAAAGACCGATTAGGCCGTCGTCGTCCACAGTTCGATGTCTAGTTTCCAGATAATCCCGCGTTAGAACGGAGCGTGCCAGCTTGCTGGTCAATCCATTTATGTCCACCACACAGTTCTGTGGATCTTCCAGGCTCTCCTTGACCAAATCTTCAGGCAGACTGTCTACCAGACGGGACACCAGCCAGAAGTAGTCGCGACACGCCGGACCGTAAGGCTCTTTACCTTCTTCAGGGGCTTGAAGGGCTTCTAACTTCTGAGGACGCATGGTTTCAGCTTTGTCTAGGTAAGTTAACAGTTGAGATAGCATTGGCGCTATCAAGCTATTTTCGGCGAAGTCACGAGAACCCAGGACGCCCAGACACAACCGGTAGATGGCGGAACATATTTCGCGACGAACTGCTGGTTCTGGGTCTTCCAGTACCTAGAATGATTATTATGCAATGCGCGCGTAAGGAATGGACACAAAGATATATTCGACATTTCGTAAGATAACAAAATGTTGCTTACGTGAATATGGACCGGCGTTTTGACGTTGCCAGTTTACCTTTCAATTTTAGTTTTTTTAACCACATATTCTTCGTATAACTTGAAAATTATACGGTTTGCAACGTCGATAATATAACAAACATAACAAAATGAAACAAGAATCGTTCCTTACTAGTCTTTGGAGCCAATCTGAAAAATTGGAAGTCTGGAATAACTCCACTCTGGCCTCTTCACAACAATGCAACCAAGACACTAAAAGCGCCAAAGCATAGTGCACAACTTGCGCCCTTCCCCAAAATCCCGTTTTGTAATGATTGAGATCCTTAGGACGAGAAGCTTCTTCCAATATACTGGTGATTTGAGACATCAGCGACTTTGTCTCGATCAGAGACAGCAGGGCCTCGTTCAAGTTGGGTATCACTATTTTATCATTACGAGATCGCACTTCCTGCGTCACTTTGTCCACTCCCAAGTGACAGAGGATTTTTAGAAGAGACGCTAGACAGTCTTGTTGCCAGTCGCTGCCGTCTCCTCCGTCTCTTTGGAGCACTCCTGAAAACATCAACACGGTGACAATTGTCATTTGTCACGCTATCGTGTAACGTTTATTAAACTGTAAAATGTTACAGTATACACCTCATACATCTTTTCGGACACCTTATGAAATTCTAGACATATGTATTTTATATCGGAATGAATATATACCGAAATTTAATAATTTTCTCAGAGTCTACCTACCGGACATGAAAATATCGAACAAATGACTCAACCCGCCATGTTTGATAAACTTTTTTGCCCAACTTTCGCCATCTTCGTTATCGTCCGAGTACTTTCCTTGGACTGTCTTCAAGCTAAGCGATTCGATGATATAGAGTGAATATAAAAATTTTTGTGCACTGGACGGATCCAACAGGTCAGACAATGGGGTATCGAGATTCTTGAAACCTTGAAGCAGTTTCGGACTCGTTGGCAGCAAACTCAGAATGTCCCACACTCGCCTGCTGAGCACTTGAGCTTTCGTGTGTGGTATGTGCCGCTAGAAAAATGTTTGCCGTAAATGAAACTGTGGCAACCACTTCTTATGTTAGATCAAATGACTGTACTCACTCCTCCCTTGATTTGAATCTTCATTGAACTCAAAGTATGTATCAAAGAGAACAATTGTTCAAAGTAGTTGGGTTGAAGAAGGAGAAGAGTGGGTAGACATTCCCTTGGTGGTGGGGGATGTAAAGAGGGAGCATCCAAACACTCTCTCTTCTTCATGTTTCTCGACATGCCTACTGAAATGTAAATCATCTGGAAAAATTAATTCGATTACTCTAAAAATTAATAGAATCGATAATATTAACGCCTACCTGATTATCTTTGAATCCCATTTCTGCAAGTGTCTTTTCGTCGTTTTCGATGCTCAGTTCTTGACCTTGAGTTATGATGCGTATCCACGTATCACCGGCTTTTGTTTTCGTATTTTCATTGGTATCGTTCTTTATCTTGAAAGAAACGAATTCAAATATTCGAGAATGAAAAGCTGAAAAAGTTTACATACCTGCTGTAATCCTTCACACCATTTGACAATTTCAGCTCTCAGATCGGCAATATAATCAGTACTTAGTAAATCTAAGAAGCATCTCTCAGAAGAACTACCAGACTGCACAATGAGCCTAATTTGAGCATTGGGTCTATCGTTTAGAGCTGCGGAATGACTGCCAATACCTTTACCTTCCAATGCCCATTTTCGCAGATGAAAAGCGTATCTAAATATTACAAAAATAATTATAGTTTATTATTATGCTGCAAGATGACGTAACTATGAACGTTAAATAAAGATACAATACCTTCTACGAAATGTTTCAATGTGAGTCTTCATCAAGAGAAGCGCTCTCTGTATACACAATAACGGGGCTTCCTCTGCACCAACAGCCGATTTTAGATCTTCAGTAGCAGCTTCGAGGTGAGTCATACACTGCCAAACGAATTGGCCTTCAAATTGCAAGTTGTGACCCATATAGTAGCTGTTTGTGTATTGAATAGCTGCCATACTCACTTCTGAAAATTTTTTGTATGTTTTATTGACCTAGTTCAATTTCTAAACTAAGAATGTCAGATACCGATACCTGTATTAGAAGCCTTGAGCGCGATTTTCCACATATGATCCATTCCTACATTCTGATTCTCTCCGATCTTGCTTTCTATTTCGTTGTTCGTCAAAAAATTATTCAAGCTGCACAATTGCTGGAACAAGCTCAGACAGATCATGCTAAACTTCTCAGGCGCTAAACTGGGTAAATGATGGACGTACAACCGTCGTAACGCGTCTATTTTGAGGGCGTGCAAGTCGGTTGTTTTCGTTTGCGACAAGAGCCAACTGAACAGTTCGTCTGAACACTCGGGATCATGAGCGAGACATTCCCATAGAGTATCAACCTGATCTATGCTCAACCTTGAGAAATGAATAGTTATTTGATTAAAATTAGATTCCAAAGTATTCAACGTATGAAAAGAAATATACTATTCATTCCAATTTGAATTTAGGAAATGTAGGAAGATGTGACCAAGTCATAATTGGGCTTACTTGAAGTTATTCGGAGACACGACAGGGGAGAAAACAGCAGACAAAAAGTGGAGCCTGACTTGAATCTGCATCAGATGACTGTATAGCTGCGTAGATTTGTTAGGATCAGCTGTGTAGACTTTGAGATTATTGAAAAAATGTGTCATCATGTGATGTTGTCTTTCTGCCCAATGAGTAGCCTGGTGCATGTCTAAGCCTCTGAAGGATGTCAACAGTTTGGGCAACATACGAAGAGAAACTATGACAGACCTGAAAAAATATATAAATAATATCTTTGTAGGTAACACTGTGAGGAAGGTGGCTTGACTTACACATTGTTAGCTAGATTATTAAGACAGCCTTCGATAAATTTCATTCGAATTTCTTTGTCAGGGGTATAACAAATTAGATTACAAAGAGTTTTTTCAGCTTCCAAAGCCAAACCCTCTCCTAACTGACTCTGGAAAAAACAATACAATCACATAAAATATTGATTTCAATATCACTAAAAATACTCACGATTTTTTCATCCTGTAGTAAGTCCCAAAGTAAAGTATTTCCTGGTTGACAAACATTATCTACTTTGAAACAAGCAGAGAGTCTAGGATCTAACCTCATAGGTGATTTACCCAAACTATCAGGAGAATGACTGAATACATTAATGTTCATACTCGCCTAAAATATAAGAAAATCAACCTGAACTCAGGGATTATTCAAAAAATTCAACCAAGACGTGGTTCTAATAATTTATTGCCTGCAGAATCTTTTTTTCCTGAGATATTGTCTATTACTCTATATAATAGACATCTGAGGAAATCACTTACATGTTCTGCTAGTCTTGCAAGTTCATCTTCACAAACAGAATCTTCTCCATCGAAATCGGCCATATTTTTTTCCGATTTATTACTCATGCGAGAGGAGTAACTACCTTCAGCATCTCCTTCAATTTCAGCTTCTTCTCCACTCAACATTTCCAAGATGTGACTTGAAAACGAGATGCCTTTTTTAATCAACCGTATAAGCTTTTCATAGCCCCTAAGTTTGTATTTTTATTTAAATGTCTACAACCTATTATTCATACTACATACCCTGCTTTGGAATGAGTCGACAAGTAATTTGTGCATGATTCTTCGTGGCTTTCTTTGCCAAGTTCACTACATGAAGAACTTTCTTCCAAGTTGATGCTGAAATTATTGTAATAAGAAAAATAAGCACAGTTTGATTGTACTTACACATCCATCAACTTGTTGATATGGGAAGGCAGCACCAAGACAGCGTTTTTGATGTTTTTTAATTGACTTTTGATGTCATGGTCGCTGTCGACTTCACTCAACGTTTCAATGCCGTTCACCCGTGATATTTGTTTATCATCACCTATTAATTGAAATTTATTAATATTGAACTCTGAGGGCAGAAGGACTTAGGTCGATAGCCTATTGGATCAGTGTAAATTGATTCAATAAAGGACATTTATTATTATTATTTATTGAACTCTGATCTGAGTATTGTAACAATAGAAAAACAACCTTCAAGACATACTCACCTTTCTGTCTTTTGACTCTTGTTTTCCTTAATAACTTCCTTCTTTTTCTTAGTTTAGCATGAGAGTCGTCAACATCTGCCTCATCTTGAGAAGTACTTGTAGCAGCAATCTCAGCATTTTCTGGCAAAATGTTAGTTAAAATTTTTTTACGAACATGTGCCCTTTTTCCACTTTTTAATTTGACATTGGGCCATTTTGGCTTCATTGTAGGTTTCACAGGAATACCTGATTCAAGAAGATGATGAAAAATCACAGAATTCATCTGTTATTTGCATACTTACCATCCAATTCTGTATCAGTACTACTACCGTCACAATTCACTCTATCCGATATTTGTTTACGAGCCAATTTGCAAGGAGGTGGGCCGACGTTGTCCCCACCTACTTGCCCGTTTTCGTCTTCATCAATTTCTACGCCTTCTAGTTCTTCACTGTCACTCTTGTGACTTTCAGATTGTGCTGAGCTGTCACCCTGAATGGAAAAAGGATAGAATTACACAAGGTTGTCGGATGGATGAATGGAATTATTACTTACATGTTCTTCTTCTGAATTGAATGGATCCAAACTGACACTGTTTTCGGAAGAAGTGGTGCATTTTGGCATTGGTATTCCTACAGTAGGGGGTGCAACATTGATCAACCCGACATCAGTAACTCCACCGCCTCGGGACCACAAAGCTTTTATTAAAGCTGATGCCAAATATAAAGTCTGAAAAGAGAAAGTTACAATTGTTCTCCTTGTCTATACAAATCATTTATAGTATAATATAACAGTCACTGTAGACTGAAGTGTTGTTATAATTTGTTGCCTACTTCTTCCAAGCTATGTCTCAACCAATTATAAGTTCAAGCATTAGCCAGATATTTTTATTTTGTAAGAACTAAAAATAGACCGTATATCGAATTGAAATTCAATTCACCTGTTCAGTATGGTCCTTGGGTTCCAGTTTAGTTAATAAACTATACAAGTGGAGAGTTGGAGCAGCAGCTAAATGTTTAACTAGCCCAGGTAGAAGGTCGTGCACTTGTTTTGAGCAATGTTTTAATTGTGCTGCAGCCCAAATTATGTCCATATGATCGCAAGTGATTCTAACTTCCATAGCCAGAAAATTCAAGATTATGTGACTTTGTTTGATTACCTGAAGAAGGGGAAATTCTATATCAACAAACGACCTTCAACATTCAACTATATTGGTTTTACCTCAACGTGTAAGTTAGGTCCGAAAATATGAGATATTATGTTATTGCTTATCAGCCAGTCTGCCATATGTCTAGGAGCGGCTTCTGCTTCTGGAAGAGATTCTCCTACACAAATTTCTGCCAAAACACCTATCTGATTGTTGATTTGCGTTATTCCCGCTAAGCGCATCGTTAAGGTGCTGGACGTGAAATATTTAAAAGCAAGATCTAATCCATCTGCATCAAAAGCTACAGGAGAATCCAGAGGATCTTTTATGGCATTCCACATGAAATCTGGAACATTTAATGCAATAAGTACACAAGCTTTTGTGTGAACAATAATCTATGAACAGTACAAAAATTTAAATAAATTCGCACAAATAGGTTATTTGTTCAATAAAAAGAGTACGTTCATGAAATCATTTCCTTACACTTTGAATATCGACAACCATCCAACCACACTTCATTCGAGATCATTCATGCGAGGATTCGAGTCAGCTTCTTACGTACGTGCGTCTTGATAATTATCTTGAACGTTTCAATATGTCTTCCAAAACGGATTAGCAAAAGAGAAATCAATGACCAGTGCTATAGCAGACAGTTTAGATTTTATATATGAAGCACTAAATGATAGACAAAATGTTTTTGGATTCTTTTACGACTTCAACCATAATGGAACTCATTTTGGATATGTCAGTACTGATAGATGATAATAACGGCTAAGTGATATTCGGAAATCAAATTAAAATCTATGACATTTTCAATTTAGATAATTTCTCACAATGTGGTACAATATAGATGATCTAGATGTCTACATTTTGAGATAAGGTTGAGGATAAGAAGTATTCCTCACTGAATAAAATCTGCTCAAAATCTATGATGACCATGCTCAGAATGCATATGCAGCCTCAATAATAAGAAAAACATGATTTAACCTATTTATAATATGGTAGAGTTTGTATTGAAACAAAAACAATTTGGAAGACATTAGCAATACAAAAAAGCGACTCTTTTTTCTAATAACTTGTAGCTTTCTGGGACTGTTCAGCAAGTTTTTCAGATCCCTTCTTTTTTTAAATGAAAAGGTGTAACCGATTCTGTTGGCCATTTATAGTTCTCAGAAGGTTACCTTTTTAATCTACAGGGCAGGACCGCAAAATTTTTATGATGCTGTATGAAATTAATTTTGTTATTTTTTAAATGTTCTTATGCAGGATTTCACTCCAGCTATCAAGGCTTTCACTGAAATTACTTTCGTGGTTTTAGGAAAATTAATTACTATTATAACCAAGTACTTCAATTTTGTTACTCTGAAATCTAACTCTGTAAATATGTATATTCAATTTGCATAAAACTGATAGGAAATTGATTTAAAGTTAGTCAAATGAATTATACTGTCAAGAATACCCTGTATAAAAAAATCTGAAATTACTGAATTCTCAAGAAATTATAGGAGAAAATAAAAATATAACTGCATATTCTTTGTATTCAAGAATGTTTCTTTCAGTGACAAGAAACATCAAAAATCATCTACTATACCTGCCATGCTCTTGATTGTAGGTGTTCGCAAGTCTTGGTCTGATAATTTGCACATATAACGTAACACACAAGATCGAAGAGGAACAAGCATAGAGACCATGCTCTTGTAATTCATCCACAGCTTCAAATTACAAACTGAAATCAATAGTTGTTTGAGAAGATCAGTTAGGTTGATTTTATAATCATACCAATTGAAATCATAGCATGTGCAGTGGATACTGGGAGCATATCTGGGGAGAGTTGAGTAAAACATGTTGTCATAGCTAGAAGTCCCCCCATTTTGCAAAACCAACTGACATTCTTCAAAAGAAAAATTGGTATTTCTGAATCATGAAGATCACAAAATAAATTGAGATTTTGCATTTCCTGTTGAGTCAACTCATCCAGTTTAGCCTGAATAGTGTGCTTGTAAGCTACATATAAGGGAAAATTCAGGAGGAAGATTTTAGAAACTAATATCAACAGTTTATCCCTTTCAATTACTTCAGGGTTTTCTTTTTCTTCCTCACTGGGCTTGCTTTTGATCTGTTGATTTCCATTGCTGTCAGGTGATGTTTCAACTTCAGCATTTTTGTCTGCTAGAATTTTTAGTTGACTAGTAGCCATATAAATGAGACCCTGAGTAACATAACTAAACCTTTCCAGATTTTTTGGGTCTCTGTAACAGCACATGCATTGCCTTGAAAAGAGATATGTTATGGACATTCTGTATACAAAGTAATTCAGATTTGATACCTACCTAGCAGGCCAAGTTTGTACATAAACAAATACAATATCTACATCTCTATTAGTTAGAATTGGTTGTTCATTAGTTTCCCGGCAGAACTGGGATTCATCTGGAATGATAAATATTTGTTTTAAAAAGTAATCACAATAACATGACTGTAATATACAATTATTAGGAATCTGATTCTGAAAATCTACTGAAACCGTGAACTCACAGGAAACTAGAAGTTGTAGAAAGTCTGAGCATGCATCACACATGATAAATGATTTCCTTTAGGAATTATCTCTTTCTCGCCCCAGTTTAACTCATTACAAGATTTCTTAAAATCAGCAACTTTATAATTCAATTTCTTTCACAAAGGGGATTTAATACCAAAAAAATATCTACCATTTTGGCATTTTGTGACAGTCAGTCAAATTGTCAATCATTAACATTTTGTCAGTCATGGAACGTAAACTAGTAGATATGGAGTTAATTCGCCCATATTCAATCAATGTTGCCGATGTCAAAAATATGTGGTAAATATGCGAAAACACTTATGTAGCAGTGAAATTCATGGTCGGTTTATTCTTGTATTCAACTGTCTTCATAAATGATGCCGATGATGAGTTAAATGAGCAAAATCTTCGATCTAGAATTCATTTTGCATCAGCTTCTAGCCATCTGTTAGCGTTAATGTGAACCATTACAAATGGGAATCACCAAGTACTTCCCTTACTTATTACAGAATACTATATCATTTCAAAGAATGGAAACCAAATATTGGTACTAGTGATACGATCCTGATTGATAGAGAGTGCTGCAGCTTAATATTTGGAAATATCGAAAACAGCAGAAGCGATTGTTTTTGTTTTTACGAAATTATAGTTTCTTTCTTCATTTTTGTAACTCAATTACATCAACATGCTATAATCAACCTTCTTCTCATATACGGGAATATCTCAATAATTGTAAATATAAAAACATTACGAATGAATATTTATGCAAAGCTATTATTGAAATTATCGATAAACATGGTATCGATATTTAATAATGTCAATAATGAACCAGCATTGAATGTTGCGAAGAATTATTTATACAAGATTTCCAGTGTACCCAAAAAAGAAATTAAAATTTTCTTACACTTTCAGGTGTGAAATAAACGCTATGCATGAGCAAATAAAGCTGAAGTTATTCTTATAAAAGATCAATGTTTTGTTATATACGTGTTATTTTCGAAATATCCAGCATATAAATGTGTTCGTACTTTCCTTTCGACAAAACAATGCATAACCCACATGTATTTGAAAAATAAATAGTGGTATTATAAAGTATTAAACAACGTATCGTCATTAAGTTTTATTTTTATGAGTTGAGCATATCTAGTAAAAAGTGCCTACTATAAAGGGTGTGTCACAGTGGATGGAACATTAGACGTATCTGGAGAACAGAAAGACAGATCATTTCGAAATTTTGTGAGCGTGGATAATCAAACCTGCTCTATCCGTCTAAAATATTTTCATCAATACAGTGTTGCCGCTTGTATAAGAAAGTAGTAGCTACTTTGATATTTCAAATGGAACACCTCGTATATTATATCATTTTTAGAATCCTCATAAGATTCCTCACAACTTTCCTACTAAATTCCCTATACCTATCTGTGACGATTTCCGAGATAAAAATTATTTTGTCAAATTTTTGTGCTAAACCTGACTATTGGAAAATATCAATTTTTTACCTATGCAAATTCACAAAATATTGCAATTTGGGTTATAGCTGCATAAGACCAACAAGTATTCTGTCGATGAACTGGATCTCAGTTTCAGCATACAGGGAGGCTCAGAAGTGAGTGTCATCCGGGCACTCATGAAAATGACCGAAACTTTGTTTTTTCAAATGGAACACCCTGTATATTATCACTTATTCGAAAAGCTATAACATTTTCCATTCTAATTGAGTATACTTTCCCTACACCTATCTCGTACAGTTTGTTAGTTATGATTACTTATGTTATGAATTCGTCTTCAATAAAATAAATATTGGATAGTGCTCAAGATAGTAGGCTATGAACTTCATTCTGACAGAGAACTAACATGTTATTCCTTCATTGTTATCCTGTATTCAAGATGCATGGGTGTGAAAATACTGTGGCAGAAAATAATTACTCGAATGCGGTTTAGATGGATTTATTCATCACTTATGATCAATGTAACAAGAATATCAGTAGAACATGCAGAGAGTTTGATGAAAAGTATGCTGATTCACCTTGAACGAATTCGAGAAAATTTATTAGATTGAAGAGAAATTCTGAAATGCTTATATCATCATGAAAAGCGAAAAGTATCGAAGTCTAACATGTGTATTAATAAATCTAGAAAGATTTCAAAAACATTTCAAAATTTCTCTTCAACCTAATGAATTTCCTCGGATTCATCCAAGGTTAATCCCTTCATACTTTTCATTAAACTCTCTGCATGTTCTACTGATATTTTTGTTAAATCATAAATGAAATAAATCCATCTAAACCGCATTCAAGTAATTATTTTCTGCCATAGTATTTTTACACCCATGCAACTTGAATACAGGATAAAAATGAAGGAATAACATGTTAGTTCTCTGTCAGAATGAAGTTCAAAGCCTACTATCTTAAGCACTATCCAATATTTATTTTATTGAAGACGAATTCATAACATAAGTGATCATAACTAACAAACTGTACGAGATAGGTATAGGAAAAGTATACTCAATTAAAATGGAAAATGTTATATCTTTTCGAATAAGTGATAATATACAGGGTGTTCCATTTAAAAAAACGGAGTTGCAGTCATTTTCATGAGTGCCCGGATGACACTCACTTCTGAGCCTCCCTGTATGCTGAAACTGAGATCCAGTTCATCGACAGAATACTTGTTGGTCTTATGCAGCTATAACCCAAATTGCAATATTTTGTGAATTGGCATTGGGAAAAAATTGATATTTTTCAATGGTCAGGTTTTGCACAAAAATTTGACAAAATAATTTTTATCTCGGAAATCGTGACAGATAGGTATAGGGAATTATGTGTGAAAGTTGTGAGGAATCTCATGAGGATTCCAAAAATGATATAATATACGAGGTGTTCTATTCGAAATAACAAAGTAGCTACTACTTTCTGATATAAGCGGCAACACTGTATTGATGAAAATATTTTAGTCGGATAGAGCAAGTTTGATTATCCACGCTCACAAATTTTCGAAATGATCTGTATTTCTGTTCTCCAGATACGTCTAATGTTCCATCTACTGTGACACACCCTGTATAGGTAGATTCCACTAATTACCAGTTTTTAAACAGGTACCTAGTTGATCTGGAATTCGATTAATTGCTGATCATGAGAAAGAAATGACAACAAGTTATTGAATCGTTTAAATCAAGTAACTAACGCAGCTGCAAGAGTGTTGTGCATTTGTATGAATAGTTCAAAAGGCATGTGTCTCGTATCTGACGTAGGTATACGTACCACCTATCAAACATTTCCATTGTTTCTAAATCCAGTTAAATCTCTTGTTTTCATCCGATTTCATACAGCTGCCACTTCTTCATTTACAATATATATGCTCGTAGTTCATACGTATACTTAATACCCACGTTTAATAATTTATTATTACGAGTGAATCTGTCTTTTATGTTTAGGATCCTTCACGATATGCATATGAGGTACTACCCAGCTGTTATTGAGACAAAATTAATGATCGCTTTAGCATGAAAAATCTTTCGAGGAAGGTTTAGTTACAGGATGTCCTATGATGAAATGATGTAAGGGACCGACAGCAACTATATACTGTATGTTTAGTTATACTGTGCTCCTATAGCTATGACCGATTTCGTCTGTTGCGAATGATAACATATCGATGTACGAATGGGGAATAATTAATTGTATTGTATTTGGTCCTTCATAGGTGTTGAAAAAAAAGAATTTGAGGTGCTGCAAGGCATGTACATCGCGAATGCGACAATCCTGATATTGCGTGGATTATATATTATAAGTATATAAGTTGACGAGGAAATAACAACAACGACACCAACACATGGAATGAATAATCACGATTGGAAGGGACAGGAAGAGATAGAGACAGAGAGAGATGAGAGGGAGCGCGCGAAGAATAGCAAACATATGATAATATGTGCCGATGGCGATGACGTAATAATTAAATGTTTGATAGCACCGGATGGTCGTAAAAGCGGCTCAGTAAATATAAAATTGGAGCAAGTCGAAGGAAACAACGCCAAGTTGGCCTGGCGACTCGTAGACCAGCCAGCCGGCCGGCCAGCCAGCAGAACAGTCAATTGTTATCGTGCATGGTGACGTAGTAATCGTAGACGTACCCACAGACGTTCTCGACATCGATTTCCTACCCCCACCCGGCCAACCAGCTGACAGCAGGGGCGCGCTGCTAGGAACGGCGATAGTCAGTCGAGAAAGTACGTTCAGTCGAAGCCGAACTATGGCCACGTGTTATCCGACCTACGGGCTGTCCTCCCCACAGAGAGTGGTCCAAGTGCCGGTGCAAAAAGACTACTCGCGTCCGTTACACGTCGACTGCAGCATCGAGTACGAGTTGCCGAACGCAGCCAAACCTCCCCAAGGGGTGAAGAACGAGCCCCTGCTCATGATCCACCCCTTTTATTTCCGCAAAATGGAAAGCCAACGGAGGAGCACCTTCGTGAACAACCTGCCGCCCCCGCGGACGACCGTGGCCGTCAAGAGACGGTCCCCCAGGGGCCAGCAGCAGGCCCCCCAGCAAGTGCCGCAGCAAGTCGCCCAGTACCCCGTTCATTACACGGCGACAGGAGCTGCCGAGAGCTACCTCTGGGATAATATCTCCTCTCTAGTGCCAATCACTTCTTCGGCGGCGGCGGCGGTTACTCCTGCTGCGTACAACACGAGGAGGCCTCCCACGTACTGCTCGACGGGCAGCGATTCCGGGCACTGGACGGATCCGGATCGGTCGCCGGAGCACCCTCCGGAGAACAAACTCATGTACCACCACGGCAAGTACCGACAATGTGTCAAGACTCACAGACTGCATCCGTATGTGGGCTCTGCCATTGCGTTGGGGCCTGCTTTTCCTCAAATTCACCAAGTGTGCTACAATGTTTGATTGCTGTGATATGTTTCTAATACGCGGAAACACTCTCAAGTCTCCTCTATGGTTTTCATAGCCTTCTTGTGATAATAGTATGTAATTATCAGATGACATTCGGGCACCGGAGGCGGCTGTCGGCTGGGCGCAAGCGCCATCCTCCGGGCGTGGTAGTGATCGTGATAAATCAAACCCTATCTGTGTGTGCATCCCCCCGTCGAATTTTGGTTTGGTTCGGTTCGGATTCCTATCATCGGCTCCAGTGTGTTTTGGTTTCATTTCTTCGTTGTTTGTTGCTGTTTTGTTTGCTGCACCAGCTACTTATCCCAACAGCAAACACTCATCTAGCCAGCCAGGATTGAGGTCATTTATGCATTCCTACATTCGTCATTCCTAATCGGTGGACGCATTGGTTAAAACAAATTTGACGGTTTCGTTTATAAATGTCGACATTTTCGCAGTACCCATATCCGAAATGAGCGTGTGAGGTTATTCAGCAGGGAAGATTATTGTATAAGATTCAGGTCATTTCAAAATGATATTTCCACTGAATAATTCGATGCAAATACCAACCTCAAGGAATATTAAATGTTGGAGTCATTTCAACCTCATTAAATTGCGGAATGTGAAAAACTAAATGGCCCATGGAAATGTATTGAGTTATTACCTACTAAAATTTTCGGTTATCGTTCTCGACATTCCTCATTTTCCCATTCGATAAGAGCAGAGTATGTTTATGTCTAGTTCATTTTTCCAATTCCACAGACTGTTAATCTCACCATCAACACACAAAAACATAACTCAAAATGCCTTTTTTTTGAGAAAAACACCATTCGCTGACATGATGTAATATTGAGACATTTTTCAATTGTGTCAATGTTGAAGTGGTGTTGGTAACTCATTATCAAAAATACTTTCGAAAACGTCATTAGGGTAATGACATTTCGAAAACTCTTCAACAGTTACGATATCTCTGAGCAGTAACTTTTCTTGTGTTTCAAATTGCATGACAGACGTATTATTGGCTTCGCTCTGATGATCTTCGTGAAATATTCTCATGATATATCATTATGGTAAAAAGTCGTGTATTTATTCCGAATGCATTCGTGTTTTTTATCGAAATTATATGAATTGCTGGATTGAACAAAACGAAATTGCTTCTAATAATAACACTCGACTTATTTCGTGATGGAATTCCCCACGAGATTGAGAAACTTCATTGCAGTCAAATATTTATTATATTTATTATAGACAGATTCAAATATGATCAATCGAAATCTATTATTTCTTCATCTATTTGTTTTTGACAATTTCTGATGAATTGACAAAACTATTTTCAGTGTTCACACTTTTCATGCTGTACGTGATATTAAATAAAAATAAGAAAATGATGGCGATGGCTTTTAAATGTCTGGCACAATTTGAATAGTTATTTCAGCCTTTATTGGTTTTCATTTCGAATACAAGTATCAATAATAACCAACGAAGACATAATTGCTCCTCTCGACATACTTTTCATGAATCATCTCAGATACAAATCGAATACTGTTGAAGATTTTCAAAAAAGAACTCTCGTTTGAATTGATCGAAGATCCTTTAGATGATAGTTTAATGTGATTGGACACCAACACAAGTGTGGCAGAATATTTACGGGTCATTACTGATATAGAAAATAGACAATACGTGTTGCTTTGTAAGTCTATACTTATATGAAGCAATTTGATGAACACGCCTTAATCGTTGTTATGAAATGGTATTTTGATGTGATTGTTTCATATATGCAAGATTTTTTGTTTAGACTGTCAACTGATTGCTTTGTTTTCTATTTTTTAGCTGTGACATCAATCTACCTAGCGTGAATAGGTTATTTTTTAAGTATGTTAAACTAACCATCTTACGTGGTTGAAGCAGAATGCTTTCTTTCGAACATGATGAGTATAGTAACGATTTTTCTCCATATTTGCCAAACTGAGCTCAGCCTTACACATTCTTTCATGACCTGGATTCCTCCTGGAAGTATTAGTACATTTTCCCAAATAATATTATACAGTATTCACTTCGACAAATGTCATAGACTAGCCATATCGGATATATAAAACCAAAATATAGGTTCAGATGATGTTTAATTATATCTCCTCAATCGATGCGGAATTAGAAATCTTATCGGCTCAAATAATGGAACTTCAGGGTATTAATTGGATCGAGATGTAGATAAAGGACTGAAAAACGTTCATCGGATCTGTCGAAATATTCTAAAATTTATTTTTGTAAAAACTCGTATTGATCGATCCCGAAATTCAAATTGTCAATAGTAGTAGAGACTCGGCCGCGAATTTCGACTGAAATTCGAAGGACGCGTCACTCGAATTGTTGACCGGTTTATTTTGAGCCTTCAAGTTTTTCGTATTCCTTAAGAAAGTATTTATTCTGTACATTCTGTGGGTATTTACAGTGTGGAAAAATCGAATAGAATGAATTCACTATTTCAGTTACACATATTCATAGAATGTCCCGAAATTAATCACTTTACATCATGGTTTGAAATCTTGCAACAAACTGAAAGTTACAAATTCAAAGTGGAAGTTTGTGATATATCATCTGATGAGAAATTTTGCTACAACACTCTCTATATTTTCAAATTATAAGGAAAATCCATATCAGCGTTCATTTCGAATGTTGTCAAAAAAGCCATGGAAAGATAAATGGTGATGTTGATTGTATTCTAAACGATTCATAATTTTTTTTGAGATTGCAGTCAGTGTTATATCAATTGAATTTTGTCAATTGCAATTTGCAGAAAAGCAGGAAATAACAGTTCAACAGTTAATTGCTTAACACTTATCAACACCACGTTATTTTTGTAAACAAATGATTAAAACATGTTGTTTTCTCATTTTATACTTGACGGTGTTGTTAATCATCAATATAACTGCTATAACGTTGTTTTTACCTATTTTTTCATCATTATCCCTCTGATGGAGTTGGTACTTGGTGATGATGATGTGAATACATTAACGGAACATTGCATATTGTATATTGTTCAAGTAGATTTACCCAATTTGATGTTTTTAATGTGACCAAGTCAATTTAGATAGTAAATTTGTGCCGCTGATTTCAAATGTTGAGACGCGGAATTTGAATAAAGAAAATATAGTTAACCATAATTAGATTTTATTTAATCAAGATACGCTTAATTCCAAGAAGTGCGCGTAGAGTTTTTGTTTTCTATTTAATGTTGAATAATGATATATCATAATATCCACTCGTATGGCATTTTTATATTGCTGGATGTTTATTCATAATTTAAAATTGATGTATTAACTGAAATATCGAGTTGATTTCATTCGGTTGTTCCAAACTGAATAGAACCCTACACCAAAGAAACACCTATCATTGTATATATCAAAAAGAACTGTTTGGGGTCTCAGTATTGCCCCATTTATCGTATTTAACTTTGTGTATATCTGATGTAATATAGATATTGTATACATATATATATAAAAAAGTATATATACTCTACTGCTAGTCATAGAAAAATACGCTTATAAAATAGAAATAAAACATGTTACTGTTTTTATAGAATTAACTGTGGTTTTATTTTGAAAATTACAAACTACCCGTATATAGGACATGGCAAAATCTTTTAGTGAAGTTCGTGATTGGGAAAAGAAGCAAGTAATTAAATTGAATTAGTTATGAATCAAAAAACAGAAACACAAGTTAACTGAAATAAATTACCCCCATCAAATGACACATTTCTTATAACCACCCATGTTTTCTGATGACTGTCCTGGAGAACATCTTGAGAAATAGGAATTTTTACTGTTATCTATCAACTACAAAGATAAGGTAAAATGGGAAGATGAAAAGTTACCACATTTGAACTCATTTCCTATAAAAACGCTTCCATATATATTTCTATGTATAATTTTGTTACATTCCATTTGCTCTATAAATCTTTCAATGAATGGTAATGATTCATAAAAAAAAATTCTACCTTTGGAATGATTCTGATTCATTTCATATTATTGTTGTTGGACGTTGAACACGCAACGATATAGGAAATTATAGTTCACTTATCTCTGAATATCTCATGGTGGGGTTCGTTTGCTCTAGACTTGAGTCTACTTTGAGACTGTTTTTAGGGGGCAGGCAAGTAGAGGCCTATGCTCCGGGCGACAAGTTTATAGGGCGGCCAAATATTTACTTCACAGACGAATGAATAACTTACATGAAGTAAAAGTAGTGGGGCGGCATTTTCCAGTTCTTGCCCTGCCTAAAAAAGATTGAGGATTCGAGACTGTGTGTAGGTACATTTTCAGAGTAGTTGAAAGATTTGAAAACGTGAGACCATCATACAAATTTTCAATGAATGTTACAGATTATTTAATATGAGGAATAATAGAGTATATGACAATTGATAGATTTCAAGAGAACAATGTTAACTGTAACTTCCTCTGACTTTGTTTAACAGTTACTAGCAGATAAAAGTGATGACTGTGATATTAATGTTGAACACATAAGAAGATATAGTGATGAAGAAAGAAATGTCACCGCGCATATTTCTCATGAAAAATTTGTAATAAACTTTACGAACAATGTACCCTATTTATTAGAGGGTTGTCTTCCCTCTGTATGCTCAGTTATTAAAGTATTTAACGATCTAGCATGCATGAAACTCCCCCTAAAACCCAAAGCTGAGTCATCGGAAATGTGTTTGAACCATTCTTCAAAAAATAGACGCAAGCACTCGTTATTTTTGTATGATTCACACGACATCAAAAGAATAAATAACCATTAGTGCGTATGGATGATTAGAGACAGAATTCTACTACAATTAGGAACAGAAATAATGATGATGGTATACGGTGGGCGACAAAAACTTTTTGTTAACTCCTTGGCCCACGCTGTATAATCCATACGTATCATGCTGATTTTTCTGCAGTAAATCATCATCAACGTGTTATTCCTAACCTCAGCTGGTGCTATTTTCATTCAAATGACACTGAAAGGTCGTTGATTTGGAAAACTCACTCATTACCTTTTCATTATAATAATATACACCACGAATCGAGGGTCTAGTTATAAACAGCATCCAAATGGTCCAAGAAGAAAAATTTGACGTTGATTGATCACCGTCGCTTCGTCGTCAGTGAGTTTGCCAAGGTTTCCTTCATGTTAAATTAAACAATTGGGAAATGTATCCATCATTCGAGGAGCGGTCATGTCGATTTGGAAGTACCAATTTCAGTGCAGATGTTGTAGGTTGATTTATTTTTAATTATTGTTGTTCGTATATTTGGGGCCGTGGTGGCCAAGTAGTCTAAGGCGTACACTTTATCTAAAATAGCCATAATCCATATCGGATATATCAGTGGTTCGAATCCCTCTGAGGCGAACGCACTTTTAATTGAGTGTTGGATTCATGGTAACAATCCTACTGGTATGTCCGTTCCCCTGAAGTGGTTCGGATTCCACTATAAACTATGGGGCCCGCTCTTCTTCACGATTTATGGGGAGTTGATCGAAAAACCAAACTTTGAAGAGGTGAAACAAACAAACATATACAGGGTGCCCTTAGAAGTACTTTACGAATACCTAATCCACCATTTATACTCAAACCAATTCTTTTACATTATCGTCATTGTCTTAGTGAAAAAATAAGTTAGAATTGCAATCATCAGGATTATTATGAGTTGATATACCAACATACCAAATCTAATGAACCCTTTTGAGGTTATGAAGGAAAGACGTACGATGAGAAAATTGTTAAATCAGAGCCGTCAAGCGCCTTTTTGAGAAAATTTCTACATTTATAACTCACTTTGAAGATTGGATTCGACAGGAAATTGTACATTTCTTGTAATTTTCAAAGCAAAAGTGATAACTGGATGATAAACCATCGCGGTGAATTTCGAACATTCGTATGTTGTTAGAACGGGAAATATTTATTCTCTGTTTCATAAATAATTCACCTTAATGATTATTTTGCATTTCTAGCATGAGTCATTCTCATATCGTGCACGAATTTCTATGCGGGTGAGCAGCATGTCCTGAAATAATATCTTCAGATTTGGAACATACTCCAAATATTTTCCACATCCGAAATGTCAGAAGACTAATTCTCCAATTAGTTGTATCTTTAAATAGTAACCATTAATCAGTAGGAGTATTCAAGATCTAGGTAGCCTAGTCTGTCAACTCAATCCCATTGTGACAGTGACAGCAGACTTAAAATGTTGGAATCTTGTGAAGCAATACATATCATGGATTTGATCAATATCTTGATATCTACTGGGAGGTAATGATTGATTGACCTGTTTCCATGTTTTGTACGCCTACTTTTTCACGTACTTTGCCAGAACATTGTTTCTGTTCTTTCAGTCTCTCTGTTGAGTTTCAGAATGAAGCAGAGACAAACGATTCAGAAATAATTTGTAAACCGTCATTTTTACATCTCATAGGAAAAGTTTTCCACGTATAAAAGTCGCTCTAAGCATTAAGCATAGTGATCGGTAATAATTTATTAATATTCCCCAAGTAGTTTTTTCAGTTTCGCTTCATCAAGAACTCATGAATAATGATTTACAAAGTCAAAGAGTTTTTGCTCTCTGAGTGTGGTAAGCTCTCAATGAACGCACTGTGTATTATTTTGTGCCGATATTTCACCTGAGTCACAAACATGTTTTTTTGCGAGCAATATAAAAAAGCGTTGCAATTAATTTTATTTGTCACTTTGAATGGTACTCATTTTTCTTCAAAACCAATGAATCTGTTATATTGTTGGTATGATTTTATGTATTTCAAAAGCACTTTGCGTCCATCGAACGCACCGTTGATGGGGTCAGACGGACATAAAAATAATGACAACCATTAATCGACATTGTATTAGTTTTATAGCCTTCGAAAGTTTCCTCTTGTTGTTACCAAATAGAATAGCGATGCGTCATTCATGTAAATAATGTTTGGTAAACCTATAATTATTTCAGAATGACGAATGCCTCGTTCATTTTGAATGCCATTGAATGAGGCGTATACAATTAAAATTTAAAATAGTATCATTTTGCGTTGTCACAAAACATGATTACCTTTCTGGTTGAATTCAAAAACAGCCAACAAAACAAATGACTAACTACTACCAAACGATATTCCCTGGTTATCTTAGATGTTATATCGTATGTTTCATGTCTGAAATGGATAATTTTTGTAATATATCGAGACTTCCTTGATCAAGTTCATGTAAAAAAAAAACGAAAAACGGAATTCAGTACCGTGTTCAACGCTTATTAGACACCATATGAAGAAGTTTTCAGGTGTACGTATTTTTCAAAATTTGACAAAATGCAGGAAATGTGCCATTCCAAAGTCATCGTAAAATATTTGAAGCGTGTAGAAAAATGTCTCGAAAGCATTATCTTAGATTTTTCATGTTCATATTTTTCCATGCTAATCGCATCTTGATAGGGTATTTGTTTTTGCAGAGAAAATATTCTTGAGATATGATAATAATATTTCACATGTTTTCCACAATTCTTCGTTGTTTACCAATTTTCCGTTGAAATAAATGCAAATGAGAGAATCGTTTTCAGGGATCGAACTTGAAGCGAAAACTGCTGATAAATTTCGTTTCATTTCGTTGGTTCGTTTTCCCACTCGCATCGACCCACAGCAGACTACAGAATATTGATATTGTTGAGTTTTGAAATTATAACAATGTGATTTCATTTAGTAATGGTTTATAAGATGCAAACACAATTGACCTGAATGCACAATGACTGGACAGCGTTGTTGTGTCTATATTTGATTAGGATATTTTCGAATCGTTCGTATTCGACAATCAGATTCCGATTCTTCCATGAACCCACATTAATAATTGATTGTTTCAACACAATCCCACATTCAAATTTTTCGACATTATGTATTCAGTAACACAAAAACATGCAGTGGCAACGTACTGCGAATTACAAAACCAAACTATTCGAACTGTTGTTTGAATCATTCATAATGCCGTAGAGCTGGTACGTATCCTTTCTTCGAAATGTCAGCTGAATACTGATATTCCTTCATTTGAATCCACGTATTCAAGAGAACGTCACCATGGAAGAAAAACATCGGATAGGTATTCGATTTCCGTGGAAATAGTCCACCATTGATTATTTGTCACCGACAGTAACTCGACTCAAGTGGTTTCGTATTGAATTCGTTGTTTGCCTGACGTGTGTGACGAAACCCTACAACATATCCAATTCGCTGGGAATAGCACAGGCCTGTACTCAGAAAACTTTATGAAGTATGCGAACAGATTATTCATTATGATACAGTTCCGGAAAGAATATCTGGGGTATAGGCACGATTCCATTAGAGTAACAAGGAAAACAAGTGCCTTATAATCACACTTATGTGAGAGATCATATCAATAGCCCTTTTTAAAGCCATTGAATAATAATACTTTTGATAAATCATTTCCTATTCAGATTTCTGTAATTTTTGAGTAGTTATATTGTTTCAAGAAATTGCTACGAAGAAAGAAAAAATAGGTATTCATTTATTATGGGTAGATGTAGTAAAAATAGTGATAGAATACTGAAAGTCTACTACGTCTCAATTCAACCATTTTCGTTCCTAATTATTTCGGTGATCTCAAATATGTCCATCAAACTGCAAATAACCTGTATAAATGCGAATGTTTTTGAGAATATGAATATTATTGTTACTTAATGATGCAAAAACTACAGGAATATTTTTGAAAGAACAGCGATACAATTTACTGGAAAGATCAAAGAGAACCATATGAAGGGAGTGACTCATATATTTTATGTTATTGTATTATGTACTTTATTTTATGACTTTATGTTTTTAGTTACGCGACCAGCAAAGCAAAGTGACGATGACTTGTCGAAACCACTTAAATTTCAAGCTCATACTTATTATCGTCGATAATAGTATAATAACAACGTAAGTTAGTAGCATTATATTATCTTATTGTTGAAATTGAATGAAGTGCCTCGAAATATCCTAGAACCAATCCTGTTTTGATCTAGAGCAAAGATTGAAGAACAACACAACAGATAATCTTTCCCAAAAACGGAAATGCTAGGACTTCTAACTTAGGAGACATCTCGGACACAGACCTATCTTATTTTCATTTAATGATATGGATCTTGGGTTACAAGTTCGTAATAAAAGTAAACATAATAAATCTTCTATGGGAAATATTCTTGAATAGATAAACTTATTATACCAGAACGGCACTGTCAAGAATAAAACAAATATTGGGGATCTTTTTATCGAAATCATTCATCATTTTAACCAACTCAGTAACAAGCACGCAATATTAAACTTTTTCGTAATCTACCATGAGCCTTCAGAAATCGGAATATTCGCCTTGGGGTTTTGAACAAACCGCAGGCAATGAAGAGTATCTGAAATCATTATTTCGAATCGAAGTGTGAATTCTGTCTTATTGAATTACTTACAAAAAACGCCATAACCAATGCTCGAACTCGAATAAAATGCTTGCATATTATCTGAACAGTGTACCTATGAATAAATAGATTCTTGCTGAATTTTCAATTTCAAGAGGAGCAAATTTCTTTAATTTACAATTTACTTAACGGAAACAATTTTTGTATACCCAATTCCACTCTTTCACATGTTTCAGTTCAAGAGATTTTGTGGTATAACAAAACCTAAGAACAAAATGGAAATTGAACTCATTGGAAAAATTACACAAAAGCAGTGCATTGAAATCGATATCGAATTATCCAATACTTCACACGAAATTTTATGATTCACTACGCACTCTTATTAGTTTTTTGGGAACAGTGTTATTCCAGCTATAATCAATTGGTCATCCACTTGTGAAATTACTCCATCAAATTACTTTTATAAACAGCACCTGCCATTTAGATAATCGGTATATTTTTTTTCGTCATGGATTCTGGTTTGGTTGACTATTACCTTCGATGTAAGGAGAGAACCGTATTTTTTAGTTTAGCATTCAGAGAGTGTAATTCCCTACTTTTAAATTGGTTTGGAAACCTACTTTTATCTATGGTCATGCGTTTTGTAGACTATGGTGACTGCATGACTATACAGGCTTTTCAAACTCAAGTCACACAAACATGATTTGGATCGAACGAGCAACAGAATTGAGTTTACTGAACCCTATAAAATGGTAAAATGGTATATCTATGGAATGGAAAAAAAAACGATAGCTGTAGAAAAGCTTTTATTAGGAGCAAAATTTTAACTTTGATGAATCTCTATATATATGAAGCAGTAGTATTTGTGACAGAAAATCAGAACTTTTCATTAACTCTGAAAGGATCACGTATTCAACAAGAACAAATGATGATCTTAGGAATGAGAAATGCAACTATACATACATACAGAGAAATGTCAAATATAGCGTTATAAACATTTACAATAGATTTCCACTTACTATAAGAAATCTTCCAGTTTCAACAATGAAATGTCGTATGAAGAACTACCTCATAGAAAAACCTTATTATAGCCTGCAGAAATTTAGAAATGATAGTATGCTAACTATATGAATGTTATTTATATATGTTTGATTCTATGTTTTTGTTTTTTTGGGTCGAATCTACGTGTGAGATAATGTTGATTTTGTGTTTGAAGCTTTTATTTACTTTTTATTAGTGACATGTTCCACACTCCTCGGAGTTTATATGTGTACATTATATGTAACCGGAGCAAATATAATATTTATCTATCTATAGATTCATTTTTTGTATATCTATCCATACAGGGTGTTCAGTTCGTCGATGGGAAAATATGAGGTGATGTCAGTAGACTTCGAAAATTACAAGTTACAAGTTTCAATGAGGGTTGGTCCGTGATAGAAATCAATGATAGTGTCTGATAGTTGCCGACACTGATTATTTTAAAAGTTTGGCGTTTTGTTGAACTGTTGAAAATAGCGCATGCGCATTCTAACAATAAGAAATGATCACTGACGAATCCATGATTGTTTACTGGAAACATCCCTATAACTCAATAGTTTTTTTTCTTCGTGAAATGATGAATTTCACAGTTAACAGTCACTCTATAAGCTAATTTATATATATATAGTATATATTCCACAATTCCCCACTTTTATTATTATATCTTCCTTTTTCAATGCTGCAGACCGTACATTTCTTTTCTCTGGAATTGCTAGTAATTCTTTCTGAATGACATATTTAACTTGACAGTTTTGGTGCCAATGGTACCAATATAAATTAGTCGTTGTAAATTAGAAATACTTCGAAGAATACGTCTATAGGTACTATGACCTGGTATAGCTAATATAAAAAAAATGTCAAACGTTTTTTTGAACCAATAAACAACGTTAACAACGTGAACAGAAAGAGTTACATTAACAAAACAATACATGGTAAACATTCATGTAGCATTTGATAAATTAGAACAAATAACACTTGGTTATCGAATCATAAAGAAAAATATTGAATAGGATATTTATATTAATGTTAATTTCTCAATTTTGAGTATGGAAATGGTAACAAAAGTGATCGTTATCAAAGTCTGGATGAGTTGAAAAATGTGATCTTCTGAAATTCATGTTTACGTACCCAAACTGACATCGACGATAAAGAAGTTGCTGAAGCAGTAGCAGCATATCAGCCACTTCAGTTTGTGAGCTGCTATTCTACGAGTGCTGTGTTTTTATAGACTTCATTTTTCATTCTTTCATAATAATCTTTGTTGAAACTCTGAAACAGCTGAATATCGAATATTTTCAGAAAATCTAAACGTGTCTGCCTGCATGCCATACCTCCTTTTCAACATCTTTCGGTGTACTATCAGTAAAATCTCACAACCAGTGAGTCCGTTATGGACCATCTTCCAATACCTGTAAGCAATACAGTGTTTCTCTATAAATTATAAGCCTTGAACCAACACTAACACTTATGGAATGACATCTGAAAGAAACGCCACAAGTTGGTTATAATGAAAAATTACCCCAAGGCAATTGAAGTTCTTCGAAGAAAATTTCTCCCGTTTTGACAATGCGACAACAGTACATACAGGGTGTATTAGCCGAATAGAATGAACCCAATCATAAAGTGTATTATAAACCCACATAAACATAAGAGACACATCGCTCTTATTACTTCTACTAATGTCGATATCAATGTTTAATACTGTTTGATAATAAATGTTAAATGTAAATTTTATGAAGGCTTTTATTTTCGCTCTAATTAAATTCCGTCAAATCATGATTTTTGCACAAATGTTTGAAGGATTCAGATTTGTTACGGTTACGGTTATGTTCAATTTTAAATTCAATCGATAATTACAGCTATCCTTGACGAAAATTTCGTAAGATTGAAAAACAAATTTATGCTGTTATTTTCTATCGATATTAAATTTCTCATTTCCGCTGCATTTCGTGTCTTTCTCGAAAGTGTAGGTACATCCGATATGGAGCAGCTGTTCGTGCTATACCTATTCATTACCCCCATTGAAATTATTTACACTTGCATTAATATGACGGTTACCACCTGTTTCGAGGGTAAAAGGTAGAGAGAAGCACAGGTAACCGGGAGGATATTTTATCACAATTTTTAGGGTATACTATAGGCGCCTCTGCTTCAAACGATATTTTTTGAATGAATCACATAGTAGGGGGTCCTGAGCATAAAACTTTACTACCTAACACTTCTTGATTGAACCACGAATTGGAAAAAGAGAATAAATTCGAGAAGGAAGGATACATATAAAAACAAATATAACTTTTCACTTTCAATTTAAAGGCTAATGTAATTTACGCCATCAACATAACAATATTGTATTTCTTTGTCGTGAACCATCCATTGTCAATAGTCAGTCTTTCGTAACAAAGATTTTGAATTATGGTGAGTTAAATCTTAGGAGAGTTCCTTATTCGCCCATCTGAAATCAGGATTAGTTGGGAAGTTAAATTCATGACAAAAAGATAAATGCGTAAGTATAATGGGTCTTATTCTCTTCGTCTACAGTGCATCTATTGTTGTTTGGGCTAGGTTTTCAGACGATACTGACAAATTTGAACATTTTACGTACGTATCAAAACATATATTCACTCTTCAAACTAGTCATTTCCAAACATTCAGATCCTCATTTATTTCCACAATAAACTTCTAATTGTAGCTTAGGCTGACCTGTTCCTTTTTTCTAACTCTATAACCCTTCATAATGGAAATTCACACTTTATTGTTTATTATTCATTTATGGAAAAACTAGCGCACAAGTACTCTTTTGTTCGTTATAGTCATTCTTGGGTCATTATTCGTTTGGGACTCTCCCTCTAAGATTCTTTTTGAATGTCAGCTGCAATTAGAAAGTTGGTGTATTTTTTAGGTTTATCTGAAAGTGCTATACCCATGGCAACATTTCACATCTATTGTTCATGTTAATTTGTGAATTTCAGAATTTTAGTTGAATGTATGCAACGAAAACTGACTTTTGTTTGAACAAGTAAATTGATTATTTGACATTAATTTGTTACGTAACTTCAATATATAAACTACAACTCAACGTAAACAAATATTTTGAATTTATGGACAATGTCTGTTTCAAAATATTTAAGAAACAAAAATGCTTGGCACAATTACTCTATCTACATCTGCATTATGATTGTGATATTATATATTGTAATATTACTTCATCTTGTTTATTTTGAGTTTTCCCAACAATCTTTATTCGTTAAACAAATTTGAGAACTACGTACCACAATTAGAAAACAAAAAAACGTTCTCATACTATGAAAATATTAGACATTCGAACGAATCTGTAGAATACGTAATGCATTTTGTGTGATGCATTTAAAATTTTTACGAATGGAAAACAAAATAGTTTGTCAAACATTATCTCGTTTTATAACTCCATTGTTTCTAGAGCAGAGAATCTATTCAACATTTTCTATAACAACTGATAAATATTCAGAGAATTTTTCTATACATTCAAATTCAATCAAACCAAATTGAATATATGTATTCAACCACATCCTCCCATTGAACAAGATTTTCAACAGAGTAAACTCAGGAAATCATTCTCCAACACATTTGGAATTCAGTTTCATTGAATTGTAAAGCGTAGCAAATATGAAACATACACGTGTCTTTTCGAATCATATTTAATTAAAGATAGTAGTTACGTCCATGTCAATTCAGTCCTGACTGTCTATTCCTTTTCTGCTTTTGATTCCATTATTATCCTTCATTTGAAAGTGTCACTACCATTCTTTTCTAATTCCCATTCAAATGTAAGCCTTCCTGTTGAGCTAAACAGATGTTTCTTGTCTACAAGTTGAATATACAAGGTGTTTCATAACAACGTGCATTCAAATATACATAATCTACTAGAGATGTCTTTGAAATTTCGAGCTGAATAAGTTTATATGAAATCGAATTGAGTTAAACGATCAATATTCTTGCAGAAATTGAGACAATTCCATAATTCATCCCGACTATGTTTACAAAAAGGTACCGTTGTCAGGAATTCAGACAGCTATATGAATGAATGAATTCATTCCAGATTTCCTTGGATAATTGAAGGTCATCGGAATATAGTGCTCAGAAATTCATGAGGCAATTTTGTAGTTTTATAATATAAAGGTGCATGAAAAAATCTCAATCATTATATAGGTGAAATGTATGTTGCATTCTGTTTCGAAAAAATCGATTACATCTTTCTTGGTGTTTTTATATTCCAATTTTGATAATCTATAGAGGCTCATTTTATCATTATATCTGTATCATCGATAATGATTTTTTCAATGTTTATTTTACTCAAGTTTATAGTAAATTGATTAGGTCAAAGTTTGAAGAAAGGGGGCATTTGAATTCAAGACGGTATATTCAGAATCTCAATTAGGTACATGTCGTTTTTCATCAACAATGATTTTTTTATGTAATTATTTATTTTCTTCATCATTATAATCATTATTTCGAGAAATAGGACGAATCCAATGAAGTTGGATGTAATGCAAAATTCTTGATTCTTGATAAAATTTTTGGATAAATCTAAAAGTTTTCCAAACCAATATCGTTATCATCCATATCATTCAACTGTATTTTTAATCTTCGACATTCATCATCATTTTTCAATTATTGGAATTATCAACACGATTGGAAATTATTGGGAGAAAAAAAAAAGCAAACCACATCTAATAATAAAAAGCTTGCGAAATGATTATTGTGTTTAATATGTCAACGTGAATGATTAATATGAATAAGGCAGAAACACAAAAAAAACGAATAAATAGTATGAAGGAAGATAGACGAGTATTTTGTTAAATATATTGAAAGCAAATGAAAGTAATGAAACTGTTATTGCGAAAACGTTGAATCAATGCGATCTTGATTATTTCACTGTGACTCAGAAATATATATCTCTCTGTATATAGATTGAATTGATAAGACATCATTCATTTTGATTGACACATTTCATGGAATTGAAAACATGTTGTGTATATGTTTTGATTGACCTAATATATATCGATATAAAATTTCCGCCTGGTTGCTTTCCTTATCCAGGAAAATAAACATACTTTACTGTTTCGTTTGAAGACGTTGATAATAGCGGAGTTCGTTCGAAACCAAGAACAACAATGTGTGTACAGGAAATGTTATAACATAAGCCATAATCTATGAATGAACAAGAAACAAGTAAATGTGACAGTGTGATTTGTACACGTGTAGAGCTCAAAAATATACATGTGTTGCTGATCATGAAATGAAAAATAGTGAAAAATAATTGGATATTCATTTGAACATTTCGAGATAATATTTTGATATAGAAAATAATTTAAAAAAATGCAAGAAATATGATACCTGTATTGTGAAGTTTAATAATAAATGAAATATAGAAAAATATAAAATTGAATTATCCATAAATCATGTTCAAACTATTATACCAAATATACAACTTTATTTACTGAATATAAAATATGATTCAATGATACTAAAAATACTTTTTTCGAAATCAAAACGTGAACTTTACAATAAAAAAGGAAATAATGAACTTTCATTTTGAATATTCAAATATTGCTAATAACCTGAAGAAGGTCTTTCGAGTAGAAAATTTCTACCTGCTATCGTAAAAATAAAAATGTCAGTAGAAGGATAATAATTATTACTGTTATGAAAGAACAGAGTTAAGAAGTGACAACAAAAAGATGTTATGGTTTCCTGGTCAATACGAAATAATGACACAATGAGAATGAATTGATTCCAGTTCTGTACCCAGTTTTTATATCTGGTGATGAAAAGAAATGGAAGAATATAAAAATTGTTTCAAGAATTGTACACAAGAAAATTGAAAGTATCATGAAGGAAAATAATCAAAAAATGAAACCATTTTCAAAAGAGCATCACGACTATTGCATTTGAGTCTTGTGTAGAGGATGTGTGCTAAAGTTCCTTAAAATTATCACACCTATTGAAAGTATCATTAATTTTCACTGGTTTTTTGATTTATATCTTGCATCTACTACTAGATATAAAATTATCTCTGCAGGTTCTTTATCAATACAATACGTACTTACGTTATTTCACAATTATAAACTAGTGGTGATGACTTTCAATTTTTTTGAAACTCAAGGTCACCATAACACACGGGGATAATGAATTTTATAAACCAGAATCATTAATTATAATATTATTTATATCAAACAGCTGTATAGGACCATAACTCTTGACAGACATTAATTTTCCTTATCTCATGTAGGTATATCATGTATGTATAGTAGCGAATACTGTATCTGTTATCTACATAATGACAGATGTGCATATACAGAGTGTCTCGGCTGAAGCGAGACAACACTGTCTAATTTATTGCCGCTTACATGGAAGAAAACAATTGGTACTTTTCGTACAATTAATACAGGAGCTGATTCGTAATTAAGGACGGAACACTGAAAAAAAAGAAGGCGTAGTAAGTACGGTACTCCGCAAGGAAATGCTCGTGGTTTAACACTTTAATATGTGAATGATATTTATGAATTGTACAGAAAGATATGTAATCAGCTCCACAGACGCAGTAATTATAATTATATAAAGCAGACTCTTGGGAAACACTCAAAACCAAAGCGTGAAAAGTGGATTTCAAAACAATTACTGTTTGTGGAATGGTTTGAATGTAGACAAAGTTGGTTACGTCTCTTGAACCTTATGCACGAAGTATTATGATATCTTGAATGTTTCCACTAGAAATAGTCTCGTCATGACACGATACTAAATAATTTCACTAAGAAGTACAGAGGTACTAGAGGAAGTCCATTAAGTGATGAATAATTTTGGTAATAGTATACACCAAAATTGAATCTAATATATTCTATAGTATTTCAAAGTGAGCGTCATGATTTGAAGTTCGAAAATATACACTTAAGGCTGCACATTGACAACATACGTAAACGAATCTTAAGACAACTGAGCATGCACCATTTGTTTTAATCACGTTACGAGATACGTTCGACATATAGATACAGTCTTCTACGTACACTCAAAACGTGATATTATTGTTCCGATATAAGCCGACTACAGCCGTACTATGAAATTTGGCGGAGAGATATGTATACTTTATTAGTGTGATATAGTAGGTTTGTTCCAACAAACATTTCTGTATGGTTTAGTTCGCATGCGCGAACTTTGCATAGTTTCGCGACGGTACAAAAACATTCGAGGGTTGGATCGGTTTTATTGACGGTTTTTGGCTACCTACGTTCTACAAGATTGAGGTTATTGTTCTCTTGTTTACGAATAATCTTTGGTTACAATCATTCAAATAATATGAAAATGGAACATTCTACTATTTTTGACCCTCGTTTCATTGTACGAAATATCAAAATCATCTTCACTTGTTTCGTATAAATGATCAGTTTCTCCATTGTCACTCATATTTATTTTTTTATTTGATTCGAACATTCATTAACACAAATGAAAGTAAATAAATACCCAAACAAAAAGTTAGGCTAGCTAGCCTATTCTTTTGGCAAAGAGTTTCTCAATGCGCATCTCAATACTCATGTACCGAAATTACCGTCCTGAAACCATGCTGCGGACGGTCACGATTTCGGTTGGAACAAAAAGATGATGGTCAGATTACGATCAATTCTCGGTTGGAACAGATTAAATCAATTGCGCATGAGCGTGACCATAATGTGACGGTTTTTAGACGGGTTGGAACAAACCTAGTGTTGAACATTTCAATTGTCTGTGAAAAATAATCTTCCATTATCCAAACGAATGCATTTCATTAAGGATTCGTGCGTCGTCTAGAATCTAAATTATGAACCTTGTCCAAAATGATTTTTATTGATTCAATTTAGTATCTATAATTACTGAATAATAATCCTTTTTTTTTTCTCTCAAAAACATAATGATTCGTAAGAAATATAATACCGTGTTTGTATTCTACTTACGTTTCTAAAAACAAGTTGTTTCATTTTGATGCTGCAACATTGTTATTAATGTCATCCAGCCATACTATTCAAGTCCATCTTTGTATAACCTACTTAAGCATGGAATGTACACTTGGCATGAAAAATAAAAATATTTATGAAGAGTGATGCAGATTATTTTTCCCTGTTTACTCGCTTAATATAAATTGTAAATTTATCTACAACTTTTAGAGCCAGGTGGTGACAATACAAATACACTCCATGCCTTTCAGGACTAAAATGTTTTAGAAAATCTATCTAACAGCTGCTCTCCTCTGTTGATTTTAAAGTAGATACGTTTTCACGATCAGAAATCCGAACTCGAAACACGTTTATGTGCAACATATTGGCGTATACACACGAACCTCTCTTACTTTATCGTGAAGGCACCCGATTTTATCTCCGAGAATATAAACGCATGGTCTATTCGAATGTTGTTTCAGCCCACATAAGATGAATGAAGGAGCTGGAAGTCATGAAAACGTGCCTATGGTAGCATTATTTATTTTTCAGGGAACATGAATTAACCAGCAGCTAGGTTCATCAAGATGAATCTTCGACCAAATTGTGCTCGTTTATACGGAATATACAGTGTGTAAAAGCCAAATGGAATAAATTCATTATTTCGGTTACTGTACATATTTCTAAAAAGTCCCGAAACACGTCAAATTTAAATTATAACTTGACATTCTTTTACGTGAAAATGCAACCCCTACCTTCAACCCCCTTAGAATGACAGGTACAACCCCCAATTTTTTAAATGGGAAGTATAGGCTTGTGATATATCATTTGAAAGGTCTCTTCATTCTCTATTCAAAAATGTTATTGTTTTTAAATTTAATGCAAAAATTAACATAAAAAAAATTAATATCATGTTGTTACCGAAATTCGCTACATACAATCAAAAACTAAAATGTAATGCAAAACGTAATAAAATGTAGAACACGAAAAAGAACTATGAATGTTAATGAAGTAGATGTTCAAAATGTTCTCCGCGAACGTCTTGGCAACATCCTAATCTCAAATAAAACTGTCTTCTAACATTATTTAACATATCAGGCGTGATCGACCTAATCGCAAGCGTTATTCGTTCTTTTAAGTCATTTAAATCAGAAGGTTTAGTTTTGTACACATGGCTCTTCACATATCCCCATAAAAAGAAATCTAATAATGTAAGATCAGGTGATCGCGCTGGCCATTCAATCGATCCTCGCCTCCCTATCCACCGATTGGGAAATATTGTATCGAGGTACTGCCGGACATTAAGTTGGTAATGTGGTGGTGCTCCATCCTGCTGAAACCATATCGTATTCGCTGGAACTTGAGGATTACCTGGATCAGGATATAAATTTGCCAACGTTGGAATGACATCATTTTGAAGTAGTGCCAAATAATTGTTGCCATTCAAGTTGCCCTCAATAAAAAAGGGACCAATTATATTGTTCCCTACAATCCCTGCCCAAACATTAACCTTTTGAGGGTATTGAGTGTGTTCTTCTCTCATCCAGTGAGGATTTTCCGTGGACCAGTAGCGGCAATTTTGCCGATTAGCATGACCGTTAAGTAAAAAAGTACACTCATCAGAAAACATAACGTCTTCTAATTGGATAATATTGTTATCCAACATGTCCATCATTTGCTCACAAAAAAAAGTTCTCCTATCAAAATCGTCTTCCATGAGCTCCTGAGTAGGTATCATCTTATACGGATGCAATTTATTTTCTTTTAATATGTTTGCTATCGATGTATGGCTAGCATTGAATGTAGTGGATGCCTGTCTACTCGATGTATGTGGGTTTTCCTGAAACTCAAGCAACACATCTAATTTGAGTTCATCACTCAGTGCATTAGCAGCTGCTTTTTTTATCTGCCTTACATGACCAAACTCGCGAAATTGCTTTTCTATTTTACTTATTGTTCCTTGGGATATAGGCGGTAAATTAGGAAATTTCTCATGAAATAGGCGAGTTACTTCCTGTTGTGTTCGGATGTTATCTCCGTAACCAATCATTTGTAAAACTGTTATTTTATGCATTTCCGTTAATCTAACCATTTTTCAGAATTGAATTGAACAAACTTTATACTTAAATTACAACAATGACAACTTAAATAAAACAATTTACTACTGCTTGTTAAAATAGCGTTGCCACGGAAATACTTTAAAGTTTTTTAATGGTTACCATCTAAAAACCACATTGCTACGGTTTTTGTTCACTTTCTCATATTATGTTAATTTTTGCATTAAATTTAAAAACAATAACATTTTTGAATAGAGAATGAAGAGACCTTTCAAATGATATATCACAAGCCTATACTTCCCATTTAAAAAATTGGGGGTTGTACCTGTCATTCTAAGGGGGTTGAAGGTAGGGGTTGCATTTTCACGTTAAAGAATGTCAAGTTATAATTCAAATTTGACGTGTTTCGGGACTTTTTATAAATATGTACAGTAACCGAAATAATGAATTTATTCCATTTGGCTTTTACACACTGTATACAGGGTTGATGACATTTATTGTGAAAATAATAACAGTGTCTGATTGCCTTGAATTCGTTTCGATTTTCAGGATATTTGTATAAATTTTGAGTTCCTTCGATCGACTTATTGTTGGAGCTTATTGGACTCAAGTTATGTGGGTTTCATAAGGAACATTCCTCGCATTCAATGTTTCCACTTTCCACAGGTATTGAATATTCACCACAAATGGTCATATAGGAGACTATTCGATCAGGACAGAACATTTTTGAATCGGTTGACTTAATCGGTCTTGGATTGAGATTTATATCGTTTCCCAGTGCTTATTTATGGAATTCTTGAAAAAAAAACATTCTATACATAATCAGCTATTGTTTACCCTCCAAGCGTTTGCAATTGATCATCAGTTGTCAATGCACGTAATAAGGCTCTTTGAAGCATCTTCTAAGTTATTTACGGGGTTTTCCACAATCGAAATTGGATTTTTCGAACATTTTTGTGAGTTTTGATGTTTTTCCACTTGAAATTTGTCAAAGAGTCTTATAGTTAGTTTGAAAAATTGTCACGTAGTTTTCAAATATTTCAGGAAGGGTTATGACATCGTTTTGGTTGAATTAGATGCTTTCCTAGTGGTTTTTAAACCTAAAATGGAATTTCGAATAACTCGAGAACTATAATGAATATAAGGAAATGGAATTGCTAATCCAATTTTTGAAAAAATTCTCTTAATTCGTCGAAGAATTATCCTCGCAGGTAAGTGGAAAAATCTTAGTTCGCCATTGAGTCCTGATAATCCGTAGGAAAGGTTATGAAAACATTTACTTGGTTCTATTAGATGCGTCTCTTGTAGCAATTGTTGAAGTTTGAAATATTTTTGTTATATTTGAATTCGTTCGACATTATTTCATAAGACTAAGAGACATTATTCATTGTTATGATCGTATCAAAGTTTCCACCTGTTGTATTGAATATTCATTCACCAAATCTGTCACAGTCTCATACCTCAAATAAATAAACTAGCATTCATCGGAACACAAAACAACATAAGACCAAATTGAAATGACGAATGGGGAAGGTGAAAAGACAAGTTACATTGTATTTGTAACATTGAATTGTGTTGCGTGCAGCGCATAAGTAATTATCCACGTCTGACAGAATTTTTCAATAGCCGATAGATTTTTTCATGTATAAACTACGTACGCGTCTTGAATTCCGGAACGGGGTTCTAAAATTCCTTTTTAGAAAAAAATGTGCAAATAACAAGCTCTTACCTACCGCCAAGTATGGAAGTTGTCAGATGCCTCATCTTGATCGAGTTGGGCAAAATACACGAGGGGACCGAAATCAGTGGTGGATCACGAAACTATATTTATAAAAAATCGATTATTCGTTTCAACAGTGAGAAAATAGCAATTTCACAGAACCGTGGAGAGCTGTAAGATTAAATTTTCTACTATGAACCAACAGTTACGTATTTTCTATTGTGTTTCTAGTCTACTTTGCCTGGGATTCAAACAAAGATTAATCCGTTTTGACTCCACCACTGCTTGAAACTAGTTTCTATTCGTATAAACAGAAGTGTTTTTATGGTTGGAGATAGGACCCCCCAGAAGAATTGTTGATTTTGAGTAAAGTAAATAGATAGAATGCAAATAACGACAACAGCAAGAAAAATGACAGGGATAATAACTTGTATAAAGGACAATTTTTAAATTACTGAACCGACAAACTTAGTTTATGGTTTATGGTGACTATATTTGTTAGTCCATGTTTGTCTGGGAATAGGGAACAAATATCGCACCACTGAGGATCGCCCATTTCTAGGAAGAGAATCCAATGATTTTGTAAAATTGTTGAAGACTAAATACCAGGTCGTTCAATAAAAACTGAAAGGATACATTTCTCAAACTTCAGTGGAACTTCATTATAAACATCAAATTACTTCCCTGAAAACCCTTCGCACTCAATCTTGAGATGAGTTTTACAATAATTTTATTATCACATGAAAGAAATAACGATATAGACATATCTAATTTTGGTTGTTTATGAGAATACTAAAGGCCACAATAAAAAAAATGAATTGACCATTTTCTATAAATTCTATTATATTCATACTTCTAATACTTCGAAAAAAATCTAGGGAGTTTGGAAAAATTACAATTTATAATATATTAAAAAATATATAAAAATTGAATGACTCGCCAATACAGTTTGAGAATTGATGTAACTGTAAGATCGATATTTTTCTGGAATATCAAATTTCATTCAATTTTCTCTAGCGATAATTTTTGCTACTTCTTAGGCTACTTCTATTAATTATAAAACACTCTGTATAAACACCGCCTACTGGTATTATGGTGTCAAATTCTCTCACGATTTCAATTTCAGGGTATATCAAACGATGGATTACAGAGATTTATCTTCTAGAGTTACAATATTCTCATTTTTCAATGCAATATAAAGGGTGAGAACGTAAAACGTTGAAAGGAATAAGGTGAAATATGTACCGGGTGGAACAATAATATGGAGTATAAAAATTAGATAGTTCTATTGTAAATGAACTTATAGCTGGTAACTTAATTTCTGTTTAGGTAGTCCATCCTGTTTATTGGGAAAATACATTCCAAAAGAGGAACTTGCTTGGGTGACATCTTTCTTTCTACACATCATTACGTTTATTGAATTTCCTCTTTTTACTTGTATACCTTCATTTCTTGTTTACCTCAATGTCCATATACATATACTGGAGACTTGTTTATTCAGCTGTATAGTAATTTATTCAATCGATTGAATTCGATTTTATTTGAAAAAAATAACAACAAGACTACGATTAATACTCGTGAAGTATTGTTGCAATATATTGTGAATCGCCCAGTATATTTTGAAATTAATACCATCCAGATTAACGTTCCTCTCCGAAGAGATAGGTACGAAGTAGATACCCACCAAATAACTGCTTATCAGACATTTCTAATCTCTCTTTGTGAAACTTTATTATGTTGCGTTGAGAGAGCATGTTATAGAGATAATGACCGTGTCTGCGTAATGGTATAGGGATTATCAGAAGGGGACTTAGTTGCATTGAATTTCAGTCCCTTCGGCACAGACGCATTCGGATTTTATTGTCGAACCGTTTCTGCGTGAATTTCCACAGTTTTCTATAGCCATATTTTCGTTAATGCCCTTTTCCGATACAAAACTGAACAACTCATGAAACGATGAAACGAATCGTGTCACTCACACATGGGCAAAAAAGGCGAGGGAATCTTTTTCATGACTGCAATGAAATGCTTTGGAAGATTTATTTTTACTATAACAATAACCTATAACAATAATTTTTATCGCCATAAATTCATTTTGAGGTTGAAATGACATCGTATTAGCTTAACAAAAACTCTTCAATTTGTATCAAGAATGCATAATCGGAGAGAACTGAAATTATTTTAAATGTTTCATATTCTCATCATTTTCTCGATTGAACTCTTTTTTTCGGAACTTATAGTGGAATATATGATTGAAAATATCATGAATATGATCTTGAACATATTATATATGGGGTATTCCAAAAGACTGTTCCAAACCATACAGGAGACATAAAATATTTGGCACTATTCATAAGAAATAAGAAGGTTTAAAATATTATCAGTAAGTACCATACAGAGTTCAACCTTCGAAAGGCCATGAGGAGGGGTTTAATTCATCTTAGGATATGTGTGTTCTCCAGGAACTGTTTATTTGGAATGGTCAAGATGCCTAAATTATATGAAAATTGCAATTGGACACGTCATGTTTTATTTGATATTCTTAACATGATTATTCTTGACAAGTGGCCTGCAAGATCACCTGATTTATATTCACCAGAAATCATTTTCATCGCAAGAGTTTCTCCAGACTATTACATTCTTTTTTCTGTCGAGATCAATAGACTATTGAACTTGATAATATTTTTTCTTTCAATGTAATATTGAAAATGAGAATAATCCCACTGATAAAAGTTTCGTATTCGATAGTCAACAACTCGTTAACTACGTGCTTGATTGCAATTCAGAGAGTAATTCGTGATAATCTGCTGAATTCGAGAGGAACTAAGTAAAGAGTCGCTTCCCAGAAAAGTTATGAGAAATATCGCAAGCTACGCCATAGTTACGAAACTTTCCTAATCACGTCTGAAGATGAAAAATGGACGGTCTTCATCAACCCTATTCAAAGTCACCAACATAAGATTCATTGTCGTGAAATTTGTAGTATGTCCTAATTGTCAACTCTGAAACTGAGAACAATTTAAAACCTTATGAAATAGATTAGAATAATAATGCAGAGCTGTCACTTTCGAGCTCCTACAACGAAACCCATTCTTGTTTCATTTCTAGAAGTATTAAGATTACATTATGTTGGTTGTGAGGAATTAAACGTGGAATGTTTTGAAATGAGGGCATTGAAATATCTGGAAGATAATCTTGATGTTGTATGAAATATAAAGCAAGTCTCGGCTTAGACAGAATGAAGGAATTTCATCTCTTATCAATGACATTTCAAACCTCGACATTTGAGGAGATCAAGAAGATTTGCCACACCATATTATGAGAATTGAGTATTATTTCGAGATCTTTGAACAATGAACTATAAAAAATAGCTGATAATATACAATGTTACTTAAACGTATTCAAATATTGCACAAAAGAACATAATGAAAAATTGAAGTGAAACACAAGTATACCTATTTCTCACTCGTATCGATTGCAATGAATTATATGAGTATTTTCTTCGTCAATATTGAACCATTATTATTATTTACCCTGAAATAAAATTACCAAGAACAAAATCATACCAGTCATAGTTGAAACATATAATCAGATATATAGCTAGAAATATGATTTCTAATTAAATCTAGTTGAGTCATCCTTTGAAGAATACCTTCATCCAACGAAGAGTGCGAAATCAAAAACTTTTTAAATCGCGAGCATATATTTCTAATGGAAGGGGTTCAAAACTGAACCTTGACGAATTCTACAGTATCTGGAGGTTCGAATGAAAACAAATATTTATTATTCCAGATTGATTTCATGTTATCAGCCACATTGTGGTGCGTTTTTGGATCAAATGAATTCTGCTGAACATTGTTGTGTAGAGAGAGTTTGAGGTATTGATGAATATTACAAAAAAAACATCAATTTCAGAACCGTTCTCAGTAAATTATATTAGTACCGATCTTTATCATCTAGATGTCCTCAATCATTATGATTTCAGATTATTTTCGAGCCCATTCGAGCTCATAATGATTAAGCAAAGTTAAATAATTTCGATTCCAGATAAGGTGAAATCTGATGCCGCCTTCTTCTCTGACGGCAGACCAATTGCGGTTCTAATTTTTACCTGTCAGACCTATAGCTATTAAAGGACAATTAATCTTCACCCGATGTTATCCAGTACGAATCTTGAGAATTTAATCCATTGTCTTTGGCATTCCGTACGAAAGATGCATCTGTAAGAAAAAAGAAGAACGGTCCTCGTCCTTTGAATTTTCTACGAAAAGTTGATTCAAAGTGGCGTCTGCGGATTTTATTTCCATTGTGATACTTCACATTATACAGTGAGCACGAAAAGGTTAGAATACATTAGATGAAATCTTTATATAGGGCCATGAGAATAAAATCGCGGGAAACGTCAATTCCAATTTTCAAACGATCACGTTATGACATATCCTTCCATCGAGTGACGTAAGATTTGTTTGTTTTGACTTCATCGATATATTTTAAAAATACAATACATTTTTCTACACAAACTGTTTCGAAACTACGAAATGTAATTCATTAAAAAATAAATTATTTCAGAGAAAAGATGTCCTGACTATTGATTAATATTGAATAATATTTCAAAAATACTCGAGAAAGAATGAGAGGAATAAAGAGAGAGAGAGAGAGAGATAGAAATGAGGAGAAAGAAAGAAGTTGCATTTTTGAAAAGTTTTGACGTCATCACTAGCACAATAAAATAACTCGAATAATATTTAGTGTGAGAAAATATACAGAACAAATTTGGTTGTTTATTTCGTGAAGGTGCATAACATAAACAATCCAACTTAACGATTATGTTTCAGAATATCAATTAGTATTTGGGCTCAATACTTTCTAGATTCATTGTACTCTGTATGAAGAATTCATTCCTGAAATATTCTTGTGCCAGTTCCTAAAATATATTATCATCTACTCGCGAATGAAACTTTTGACTGTTCTTAGAAAAAAAGTTTTAGGGAGATGTTGCTAATTGAATTTTTATTATTTCACGACATTTTATTGTTCATCATAAATTCGAATTATAATACGTAGAGCTATTGTTAAATTTATAATCGGTTGATAAAATTTTAGAAAAGATTTTTTATACATGCTGCTATTTTTGAACCTACATTAGATGTTTGTATAGTTCTAAGAATGACACTAGTCAGATAATGTTTTTATACAGGTGTTATCGATTGAGTTCAATAGTTCTTAGGCATAGTTATGGAGAATATGATCAAAAATAGTAATGGGCATAGAAATGATCTCGACTCATTGGAAACAAGGGAGAAGTAGCAAAGAAGAAATTCTGTACAAAATTATGGAGTTGATGTCCAAGATCATATTAATCGGAAGTGCAGGCATGTCGAATATAATTTTATTGAACAAGACCCCTGTATATAAATTTGCAGTGTCATTCTAGGAACTCTAAATACGTCAATATGGATTTCAGATGGAACAGTCTTTATTCACGATATGAGATTCGACCGTAATGTAAAAGAAACCCTCATTAAAAATATAGATTAATGTTCCCAGGTAGCTTTGTAGCATTGTAGCCGATTTTATAAGAATGATTTATTATTCAGCATGATACCAGCAAGGTAGTTTACAGGACCCCTACGGCTCACCGATATGTACAGTTATTGTATTTTTCGTACAATAGCATCATCAATATTTCGTGACAAGGAACTTTTATTTCGAAATAAACCGATTTTTTTTGGATAATCTCGAGTTGCTTGTCCCGCATTTTCGTCCGTTCTATGTGCTTTTCTACAGTCATTGTCCCTTTTACATCCATTTCTATCTTCTCTTCTGACGGATTTCTTTCAGTTGTAAAATATAATTGTTCATGCTGGGCTTTGAAATTTATTAGGGTGTTGTTTTCTGGGAGTGACATGTGCATAGATCCGACAATAAGGCTGTTCCTACTTCAAATAGGGCGGTAAAACTTCTGAAAGATCAGTCACGGTAATTGAAAATTTATTTCTGCATTTATTACAGCTTTTCACACAGGGTGAGTATTTTTGAGTTAACGTGATTCATACCATGTTCATAGATCGAAGACGCAAAACCTCGTATTTTTTGGATGTGGATATCTTTTATCATAACGTCGGCTGTTATACTTAGTCACAATAACTAATAAATTCAATTTCCAATTCCCAATTTTCAATTTGAGAGCTACTTCGAACGATTTTTCAAGTAAAACTCATTTACTTCTGAATGAAAGTCTCAAGGTGAGATTCCAATGAAATATAATACAGTATTTTTTCATTGTCAGATTTGAATTATTTTTTATGTATTTCCGGTTGATCAACACGAACAATTATTTCGAATATATCTTATTTCAACAATAGTTATCATAATACTATTTATTCATTATAAAATCTTAAAGAAAATTCAATACCCTACACCAGTGTACGCCAACCTCTTCAATGTGTTGAGCTATCTTGTTTTGAGCTGAACGGAAGATTCTCTGATTCGCCATCGACAGGTTGGCGACCACTGCCCTACACAAAATAAAGGAGATACAAAAAAAAGGAAATATCACATATAATGAGGGAAAACTAATATTTACGTGACCATTTCGAAGTAAACGTGAAACAACAAGGGTTAATGATGGATTAACCTTGAGTCTTCTACTGATTCCATAATCAGTTGGTTAACGGTTTGAGGTACAACCTGCTATGATTCACATGCTGTGGCACTCGTACCAGTTTCACAATCTCTCATTTCATACTTTGTCCACCTCAACGTCAACCTCTGGAGGAGCTCTCCGAATAACTGATAAAATTGGCAGGTACCTAGAAAGTCCAATCAGTACCATCCCTCATAGACCCCTCCATCTTTCTCAGGGGTATCGTACCTAAAACGCCCCTTGGTGAAATCATAATGGCGACATAATTGCATGTACTACCCGCCCACCTCACCTCCATCAGTAGTACTCTTTTACGTAACAATGATTATCCTTTAGTTGACGCGGCTCAACGGAATTTGAGGAAATGTTTTGAATTATTTTATGAAACATCATCGAGGTTATTTAAAAGAAAGGCACTGTAAAATATTGGAATATACCGTTATCATCATGTTGTTTCAATGCTGTCGATGATAGTTTTCTTCTAGCATGAATTTTCGTATGATTCAGGGTGCGTTCCATTAAGCGCTCACAACGCCCAAAACACTCATTCAGACGTTCCACATGGCGACCACGATCGTTGGGGTGGTGGCGAAAATGTCATGAATGACGTCATGATTCATGCTCACGACGACCCATCTCAATAGGTGGGTCGGCGTGAGCGTTTCGATGACGCACAGAACCAAGTGGAACGACAAAATTCGTGGTCGTGAGCGTGATCGTTGTGAGCGCTTAATGGAACGCACCCTTGGTGTCAAGAATTAAGATTCGCGTCTACTAGAACGTATTCTTGGAATTCACTGTTCAAAATTGTAATTTGTCAGTTTTGCATGTATCATACCGGACTACTGCGGCAGTTTACAGCTATAGTCGATTTATTCTGGGTTGATTGTTGTGACAGCTCGTCAGATTGGGATTGTTTTTCACTTTCCAGCGATACTTCGAATAAAAACTTGGTTAAGGTTGACCGTTTGTACATATTGTAAATACAGTTCGTTATTTGATATTGTTGAGGTTTATCAATACCCATAACTGGTTTTTTCCGTAGTGTAGTTCTGTAACAGTCCTAAAGTTTTATAATAAAGATGCAATCATTTTCTGGGCATCTCCACTCTATGCTTTCAGCATTTCAATAATATCGTAATTGAAGAATGAAAATAGACTCCCAAAAGAGCAAATTGCCAGAAATACACAATTCGCATGTAAACAAATGATTTCATGGATTCGCTTCAAACAATTTGGCATCGTTGTGAAATGACAGTGAAGTGTTGCCATAATTATTGATGCCTTGAAATTCCCAGCTAATGTATGAACATATTGAAACGTCTGTCATTGCTAGATACTTTTCGTTTTTCTCTAATGGCATTGAAAAGTAACCAAATCTGTCACAACTATCAACCCAGGAAAAATAGACTATAGTATAAAAATTGTATTTTAAAGTTGGTAGAACACATACGTCATTACACACATGCTCCAAATGATACTAGAGCTCTGAGTTTCAAAGACAAGAAATTAAATGAATGATAAAATTTTTGAAATTTGAAAAATTAGTTGACTAAGACGGCTGAATTATGAACAGATAATTTTCAAGCGATCATGACACTATTATTAAACTAAGTCCATAATTACACAGAGAACAAATGTTGAATTGATGTTCTACGTTATTAACCGTTTTCGCTTAATATAATTGAAAATACACTAAAATTGCAACTACATTCACGAATAAATAAATAACCATATCGTTATGCAATCTTCCTCATTTTCCAACCATGACAGTGTCTGCAACAAACCAATTACATTCTGCAATTATAGAAATCCAAATTTAATGAAAATGAGCTGACTGCCACGTTTAATTATAAACATATTCCATAGGACATTATTTATACGGCTTTGGTATAATCTAATGGAATATTTACAGCTCATTCAGTCGCAGTAGGTGAACTACATAGACCCTAATCTTCTTTGTGTCAGATATTTATAGCCAGGAGGTTTAATTACTCGTTTGTCATATATTATGGGATTTAGATGTGCTTGATCCGCATGCCACATGCTACGATAAAAAAAGCGAACAAGAGAATAATGTTCCCGACGTTACATGCAAACGGCGTGTTCTCGACGTTCTGGCATTAACAAACGCAATGCTTTAATTTAATTAGTGAAGGGCGATTTAGAACGGTCGATATCGAGGCGGTCAAACATCTAATTGACCTTGAATCCTTGACGAATTGAAAAACAATCGAATGAATACCTATAGGATATTGAGTTCGAAAGGAAAACCACCAAGTCAAGAAAATCGAACATTGTTGATCTATATTTCCTGTAATTTCTTGATTCATGATTGATAAAGCTCACAACAATGAGCGAAACGTCTTATGAAAAGAAATATATGACAGTATAGAGAGTTTGACATTGACTGAATCCAAATCCCAAAAAAATTCCCCCCAGAAAATTGTTGATCTAGTTTATAGACGAAATCATGCATATATTCTATCGTACCAAAAGTGGATACTCATTCATTGGAAAACCCAAAATGACATATTCAACCTCTAATACTCTGAATGGAAAGTATTCCTGTCTTTTTTATCCAGAAATGTTATTATTATAAAATGAAATAATTTCGTTCTCGATGTTCGCTACAATGCAAAACGTAATATAATGAAAGAACTTTGAATGTTAATGAAGTAGATGTTCAAAATGTTCACCATGAATGTCTTGACTACATCATTATTTTGATTAAAATTGTTTCTTGGAATTACTTGACATTTCGGGAATGCTATAATCTGAAGTTTTCTATAAGAATAACCGGAATAAGGAATTTATTCCATCTGGCCTTCATACACTGTATAGTTTATAAAAAACATGTGTCAAATTTGAAACAACAAATTTTAACCATCATCAACTTGGAATTAGTGATCTTCACTGAATGAAGTGTAATGTCAATAATGTTGCTCAGTAATTAGTAAACAAATTGTGTTAGAAAATCAGAGTCAATAATTGAGTATAAAAAATCACATTATCAATTGATGAAGTTTACACGGTTCTGTGCCTTCAACTATTATTTTTTATACATGGAGAAAATTGGAGATTTATTTTTGTTTTCTCATGACCATCAAATTATCCTATGACCTCAGATACGATTCTTATGCTTATTCATCATCAGAAAAGTCGTGACTTCACCAATGTACTCATTCGTTCGCTATATGGAGATCTCTGAATAAACATTTGAAGTACCTGTATAAATAATTACACCGCGGCAACATTATTGAATACATTTATTTTCACAAAAGCAGGCTCCCAAGAACAAACTTATTTTTAAGTGCCTGTCATGCCTTAAACATTCAACATAGCTATTAGTAGTATAGGTGAAATCGTTGATTACTTAGTGGGAATGACAGTTTGTTCATTATTCAATTAATAGAAAGTGTCTCAAGAAGATATTCACAAAAACTTTTCTCAAACCAAAACGATTTGATTCAAGTAAACATTTTGGCTTAGCTTGAAAGAGGCAGTTGGTCGGAAGTATCAATTTTAAAATTGAATTCTGCTACATGTAGTCTCATTTTGAATTGCAATAGTAAATGACATGCTGGTCATTTTACACCTGTGTAATGGAAGATTCACCACATTTTTGCAACATTTTTTTATTCAACTAAACACAAACTTCAGTGTCGTCCTCTAACTTTTTGATAAAAATATATGATAGAAAACATACCCCAAATACCAAAATATGTTCGACAGGTCTGCTTGGTGTGAAAAATTGTGCTAGAATTATTCGATGTTCGATTTTGTGATTCGGATTAGCGCCATATGTATTTGTGTAAAATTAGTGACAAATACTAACGGGAAAGAATGTGAAAATTTTTTCCACATTTAAATTTCTGAATCATATAAATATTCCTGTATATTTACCAATATTCACGAACATTAACACTGTATATATAATTAATTATATAATCTTGAAGAAATTTAATATTCGACGATAAAAATGAAACATAACTATTCCCACGCTATTGCGTTATCTCTGTCGCATTTCGTCTTCTACACACCAAAACATGTCCAGAATGAAAGAAGTGATTATAGAATTCAATATTCATTTGACGTATGCCCAGAGAGGTTTGGTATAAACATTCTTCCGACCGGATTTCCACTTAATCAGCTGTACATCCGCATCATTTGTTAAATTATGTAGCGTACATGAAGCTTTCATGAAGAGGCATAATAACACAGTTTACATAATAAATATGAAGTTATAGCTTGGAAACCTCACGAAGCTTGAAGATGTTGACCATAGAATTATATTGAGAGTTTGCACAAAACAAAATACATCCCAACAGGGACATGAAAACAAAAATGAAGAAAGTGGAACTATTAATTTCATCAATTCACTCTTTTGTTTTGTTTATATAAATTAGAACAAATCTCTTCTGGCGAGATTCGGGTAAGGAATAATTATCTCTTAATGCAACAGTCAACTTGTTGTATTCACAGAAATCTTCAAAGAAATTATTCCTATTATTCATGAACTTCAATTTATTGAAAACTATAATATTGTAAGAACCATTGAGACGAATTGTTTCATCTTTGGTCGATAAACAGTAGCATGGGAGGCACCGTCTTTAGAGAGAGAAGGAGCATTTCGAAGAATTGTGCAACTTATGTTTGTACTATAAACTTTGATAATGGTGCATGTCCTATCGCACCACGACAGGGAACAATTTTCAGTTGACAATCTTAAGTACCCAATTTATATTGGATATGTAATGATAGTTTGACAAAGAAAAAACCATACGGGTATAACGGTGTCATATGGAAAATTTCCTGTTCATCTATTTCATAGAACAGAATCTGAGAAACATCCTAAAGATAATCATTTCTTTTTGATTAATTGATGCAAAACAAAGATTATGTTGGTACGTGGGAGAACTCGAATAAGCAATTTGTGAGTGATTTTAAGACGAAAAGTTCATATAATCATATATCTGGTGAAGTTTAATGTGTTCTTTAGGTGAATATTTGCATAGAAAGTATGTGATATTTGGGATTGAAATCATCAGGTCCAGTGGCGTACCGTTAGGCACCTTGTCCAAAACATTTTACCAAAAAGTTTGCGTCACTGATTTCGGGATATACTTCACATCTAAAATAATTACTGTGAACTAACCTACGACATGACACCCTGTATGTTGAATTCAAAGTCTGCTTGATAACTTTCAAGAACGCCTCTGTGAATTCTGATGACTCGATGTGAAATTTGCCGATAATTATACGGGTTTTGCAAATTATAACTGATATTTCACGAAACAACTTTACGAGTTTCACGTGAATCAATTACTTTAATAAGCAACATTAATTATTGATGGATTATCGATTTACAACTGTTGATTTCACATGAAAAACAATTTGATTTCATAGATAATTCATAATTATTGATGATTGTTTTTCTGGATTTCCCAATATTATTCATTAATGGATTACCATTTGATTACGGTTATTTCAGTTGAAGAAACAATCTGATGGATATCAGGTGACGTTTGAATTTGCTGAAATTTAACGTAGGCAATTAGCGAAATTAATTCCCATTTTTTGAATGTAGCAAATATTCTTTAACTTCTTGAACATTTTTCTCTCTAAGATATCATATCAGTGGTTGAGAATGAATCTGTGTTTTTATATTTAAAATAACTATTCCACGATATACTACCACTGTTTGTTCAAAAACGAACATATTCTTGAATCACGCTCATACTCAAATGAGTTTTTGGCACTTTCAAAATTTACTCTCAATTACATTATCAATTTCATTGGCTTTATTATGTACGTGATCAAAAAAAGTTAACTCAAAGTCTCACTTTCCTTGAAAATCACCAATTCCTATAAACCATTGAAGTTTTTGTACAATAAATCCAAAGTGAACGAGTTCTGATTTAATAGTTCTGACGCGGCGTTCAATTCGTCTTTTCAATGCAACCATCGAGTGGAACCCTGCCAGGGTCTGTCCATTCATTTCTTTTTATAATTATTTTCCATTCTCCCAATACTTCATTATAATAACTTGCACACTCATTGCTTCCTTCAACAATGGGACCCGCAGGGACGGTCTTTTTATTACCTCCGGTAATTATGGGTTTCGAGAACGTTTATCTTTATATTAGGATTTTCGTTATAGACTGTAGAATTGACTAATGGGCATGCATTTTCCTGAATATGGCAGATGCCGAAATTCGATAAACGGCAAAAGATAAAACGAAATGAGTTTTCTGCGGTGGTAATACGAAACTGTTTCATTCAATCGAATTTTATTACACAATGGGAGTGGCTACTAGAAGTGATGATATCATTTCAAACCTTTTTCAGCTGATGAATAATATATCAGATTCAATTCTATTGGCGATTGCAACCACCGTAGAGGGCGCTGCGGAATGTAAATTAATATGTTGAAAATATTGTAATTCAGTTGTTTTTCGAGGTTTAGTTATTTGTGAGTGTATCTCTAGTGAAAACATGGTCAAACACGAATTTCCTTCACCTGTAGCAGCTATTTGGGCGAATAAATTTTGAACATCCTGATAGACAACAGATTTTTGGGTATGAAAACACAAATTTTTCTGAATATAGCAGACGTTTCAATTTGGTACAGCCCCAAATTTGAGGAAAGATATAAATGAAATAGTTGTTCTTAGTAATAATTTGGACATGTGCCCGCTGAGAATAAAAAAATTCCATCATCACAATAAAAATAATTTTACTGTACTATCAGCTCCAAGGGGATCTGAAAACTCGTTATTATATCCGATTTATGATCAGACCCTATACAGATAACCCTCGATTTACTAGGATTAAATATTAATCCATTCTGGCGACACCATCAGTCATAAACTGACACTAGATCTGAGTGAATAGAACCAATAACAATAACTATGAAGTATTTTTGATGTTATCCTTTATTTGTATTACTCATGCACGAATGCTTGAGTGTATTGACTGAGTTTGATGAAATTTCAACATTCAGTATTATTGGAATTTACGAGTAACGTAACAAAAAAATAATAACCTAATCATCAAACAATTAAATCGCTCAAAATGACAGCTTAGCCATTCGATAGATCATTCCGATAAATTGAGGAAAAATAAAAACAAATTATTTTTTTCACCTCTAGGGAATGACTTTTGCGAGATGAATTATGGAATGAAAATTAAGAACAATAATAGCTTCTTCCTCTATACCTCACCTATTAGAAGGCGAGACGTGAAAAGCAATACGTGAAATGTTTGCTTGTGAACCGCGCTTTAGTGATATTAAAAGCGAGATAGCAGCGAAGGTTGCGTCATGTAGCTAGCTAGATGAAATAAAGCGTGATCACAGATTGCCCGGTAAACCGAACAATACTGCCGAAGATGCGATAAAGAACACTCAAATTATGCTAGGAGACGGTACAGTAGACCCGTACTAGGTCCCTAAAATGATCAATTATCGTGACAGATAATCACACCCACCGAATTTATTATTTATACCTCTTAGATGGTTGAAGGATAACGAACAAACTGTATTCAGAATGGTGATCTGACGTCCAGGAATGATGTGGTTTGAATACAGCCTTCGAAATCAAGATTACGATACACTAAAAATCACAACCAAAAGGGAAGACGACAGGTGGTTATCCTTTTCACCACTGTGCTGATTTATCCATACCAAGGTGAAATTTTGTCGTGGTCAATAAATTCTAGAAATGAATACACCACTTCTACACAATACATTATTTCTCTCATTTCTTTTCTATCCATTGTGAACGTCAATCGAAAGTAATAAGCCAAAACATCTGAATAGTCGACATCTTTCAAATAGTCTGTGATGTGTAGAAAATCAACTCTTTTCAAATTGATCAAAAAAAGATCAAAATAACTTGCATACTCAAAATTTCAACAATATACTAGGTGAAATATATTTTTCCATAATACTTTTGAGAACACATGAGAAGAATGTTCGTATTTCCACAGTTTTGGTAGTGGCAGTGTTTATGAAATGCAGATACACGGTTGAGACTATAGTGCTATAATAGCACAATGTGGATGTAATCCTACTCATTCATGTTTTCATCTTCATTCTTAATTTTGACAAAATGACAACAATGAGTGAAACGTATCAAAATAGAAATATAACAGTATAGAGAGTTTTGACCCTGACTGAATCCAAATCCCAAGAAAATTCTCTCCCAGAAGTTTGAAAGAAAGCAATGATTCAAGAAATTATAGGAAATATAGTTTTGGTAATATCTCTAATTATCCATTTTAGCAATATGGTATGCTTATGCCAAGCGATTGGAAATGAAATTTTGCGTCGAATAGTGTTCATGGTCATTCCATTTGGAATGAATGGGATTTGAAATTTCCAAGAAGAAAACTAAAATATCGGAAACCCTGTTGCATATTTTGGAACACTGTGAAGGGTATCTGATAGAATACTCTTTCATTGATGTGTATATGGAGATAATACGAACATTTTAGTTAGTCTCTCCATCTGTCTACATAGCATTCGAAAATGTGAGAGTAAATAGGGTATTTCATTTGAAAAAACAATGTCAATATCTAATCTGGTTAAACCAGATATAACAGCGTATTAAACATATTTTAGGAAAATCACATTGATTGCCACCAAAATTTCAAGTTGATATCTATCAGTTCTCCATAAACCTCTAATGAATCAGTTCACCCTGTATTTCGGAAATAAGAGATATTTCATTCATGGAAATGACCTCCTCGAAAATTACAACAGGTCTAGATGTCCAACGAACTATTGAATGCAGCTTAATATTATTATAATCATTATATTCTTGAAAATGGAAACAGGAAATGTGTATTGTTATTATCCAAGCGCAGCTGAAGATGAAAATCGAGTTTCAACTTTTCAACTACGCCATGATGATAGCACATTATCAAATCATTCATTAATTCATCTGTAAAAGAAATAATGGAATGAAACTTAAAATTGTTTCAGAACAGAAAGAACAATTTGTAACCACAGTAAAATTGGGTGTTGCAGTCTTATAGCATGCGAAACACCCAGATGGTTCCATCATCCAACTCATAGCAATAATTCCTTACTTATATGGTAACGTATAGCAATAAGAAGAGAACAGTATCCAATTAAATCCCCTTATAATTACGCAGGGTCTATTAGGCTGGGTCTATTCCTTTTTGGTCGGCCACAACCCATGCCTTGCGCCTTAATAACAACTTGCATTTTCTGCGGAGGCCGCTCGCACTAATACCGTTACTTTTTTATTCATGAGAAAATAATTATGTATGTGCTAGGCCTCCGAAAATATATAATATCTATTTCAAAAATAACCCTCGGGTGGCTACAAATAATTATATGTATCTGCACGAAGTGTACCGAATAACGAATGGAAAATATCGTTTAGAAACAATGTGCGTGCGTGAATGTAGTTGCAATTTCCGAAACGATGGTAATAACCTAACAAAAATATTTTTGTTCGAGCAAACTTGACTTGGCACAAGCTAGCTTCAGTTTGGCTGCTAGGTAGAAGTCGTCGGTTTTCACTCTGTATTATACAGGACGTTTTAAAATTTAGTACCAATGATCAAGGTAAGCTTTTTTACACGCTGATATTAGCTTCACTCGTATATGTATGTGTGTATGTGAGTTTGTCAAATACAGTTAAGAGTAGCGTTGTTTGTTTACAATCAGGATTAATCCTACTATGCAACAGTGCATCTGGCCTTTTAGAGCTGATAATATTTCCTCGAAAATTTCCACATCAAATATTACGTTAATAAACTCCTTTGTTGGTGAATGTCTTTTGAAACAGTTTTTTCAATTCTAGTTTTTACGATGAGATAATCGAGAAATGGACCTTCATTCACTAATGCTTTCATTATTTCCTTACAATAAAATAACTATCGCGGTGAGATCGTGATAGTCATTTCCGAACCGAACTAGCAGTTTCCTTTCGCTTTTGTCCGCCACCGTAATTGATTATGCATGTGGGATAAATTCATCTACGGCACCACGGTATAATAAACGCATTGTACGTTATAATTCACCAGCATGATGAATGCTGAGCCCTTACCATGTGATCCTGATGGGCCTGTTCCTCATTATTTATAGCGAACTGGGCATATTTCGTTCATTGAATAATTCAAGCTGCTTTTGAAAGTTGTTGTGAGCCAACCCTTAGGAGGACTCGTACGTCCCTGAAGTATATTGAAGGTTGAGAAGGATCTAAATCACTACCAGTTTACTTTCAACGGGTTTTCGGTTCATGGCATACGAGAAGAGATTCGATTCAGGATATTGTGTCAGGAAAAAAGAACGAAGGAATATGTTGGAGTGGGTTGATATTTTTATGGCCCAGTGAGTTGCTGAAGAGACGGTGCTTCATTTCATTTGGACTTTACACTTGAAGAATTGTTATTAAATAATACGGAACATTGATTAAAAAAATGAGGAAGTATGTGAAATGCACATTGTACGTTCTCAGAATGATACTGGTTATGAAATGGATCCTAAATGACAAAAATCAAAGTGGATGTTGACTTGAATAATGTCTATTAAGAATAACTCGATCTACCCATTTCTGAGGATAATATGTTTAGAATCATACTTCTTGAGTTGATATAATTAATGATTATTGTTGTTTTCAATATATTGAGATCTCTTTTTCAAATTGCACATCATACAAGAGGAAATATATCTCATCGAGAGTGTTCACTATTTTATAACATTTAAGAAGAATAAAAAATACATAAAAAAATCTGATCAACTTCGATTTTTCATAAAAAAATGGAATTCAGAAAATTTCCTTTTTATTGAAAATTATGGAAGATGGGAATAGTTTCAAACATTCTGGATACAAATCGATAACCCCCATATTTTATGAACGATTATAAAAAAGTTATACTGATCGAATTAAATTCTTCACACGATTGAGGCTTGCATAAAATCAAAACAATATAACGAAGCCCAATCGATTTTAAACATTACAATTGCTGAAAAATGTACTGCACTAATTTGTTGTCTTTTCTTATTCTTTCTCGCCAATTCATTGTGATTTCTGAATGTGTAATGACATAGGATGTGAGTGCAGAGAAAAATTAGTGTTCTAACACAATTATGTCGTCATTCGGAAAAAATGCACGTTTGAAATAAAATAGACTTGCTATTTTACTTTTGGGACCTGTGAATATTTCAGGCTTTATTATAACCTTTCAGTTAATTCTTTCTTCAAAATAAGGAGTACACAAATCACGCATCGTTTCTAAGATCAATACCACGATAAATAAGAAAGTCTGTGTCTAATGGAAACTCTAATTGGGTAGGTTACCTGTTTATCTGAGGATAATGCGCATTATTCTAGCTCGGAATTTTTTATAGAACTGCTAAATTATTATTACCCCTCGAACGAAACAAGCTTCCAGAGCAATATTACTGACTAAAGTTTCAGAACCCAGTGTGCGTCAATTAGTGAAATAAATTTTCTCAGGTCAGACAATTTGAACTAAAAACTTCAACTGGTGTTTGTGTTGTTCGTAGAAATCCAGAACGACGAAGCCGTTTCTAAAAACTTCAGGTTAAGCCCAAGCCATTAACCCAACACTATACATGCAGCGCCAACTAATTCCTCATGCCATGGTCCGGATAACGTTCTTAGAACGTATACTTACGCCGTCGTAAATAAAAAAGCCGGCCTTCCCTACGGGTCACATTGTGAGAGGCAACCATAGAAAATGCAAGTTATTATAATGGTGAATTATAACGAGGATGAATGGTGCGGACTTGGCTTTCGAATGAAAGACGGATTTAACGACGCTTTGAAATTATGTGCAGCAGTCTGGTGTACGCTTCGAACTCAATGGCCAAGCTATGCATTATTATTATTCGAGGGGACCCTATATTGCTTTCGCTTATCATTGTTTCCAGAGCTTTGGACTAGGATAGGGATATTACCACTCTCCTGGAAATAGTTGGGAACTTTAGAAAGTGAACTGAAAAGGTTATTCGTATGCGAAACGTCCTTTGAGTGATGGATGCTTCGTGAAGCTGAACCCTTCATGTCGATCTCACTTTGATCAAAGGATTTTCAAGCAGGAACATACTGCGTTTTGATATCAAACAAATTGAGTACCTAGTCTTTAGTTTCTCTAGCATTTGAATTTGAAAACGTTCATTTATGCAATGGAATTCAATATTGCATCGTCCAGTACCACAGCAGCAACCAATTGGAGTATTCGTGCCAGATCCTTTTTTCATCGAATGAGATAATCCCAGCAAATATAGAGAAAATGATGAGAAATTATACCTCATGGTGGAAATTGATAATCATTATTCGTGTGGATATACCTAGAACAATGAAATTTACTTTCAGTTTCCTATTCGAATACTCCAACTCCATTACACGTCATGTTAGCCTTTGATTCAATTCATAAAATTTCAGTTAATATTCTTATGCTCATTTTGCTAGCACCAGATTTGAAAAACAAAAAAAAATCAGTTTCAAGAATATTCCGTATCATGAAAATGAAACAGTTGTGGATTTCGAGTATGAAACATTCTGTATTGACTGAAGTAGATATGGAAAACTGGCATCAATGAATAAAAAATATCACTCATCGATTTGATTTATTTCTATTATTATTCGATTGACGTGAACTTTTATTCATGATGAACGACTAATATCAATCCATCAATTTTTTGTTAATTGTTTCGAGAATACATCTCATCAACTAAACACATTGAATATAAAACACAAGAAAGAAAAAATAGTGAATCTTTTTCTTCAATAGATCATGGTAGAATTGCTAAACAGAATAGTAGACCCTGGCATATAGTAAAATTTTCACCTTCTATCCTTATTCGCACTCATCATTGCTCTGGCATGTGATTGTATCTGAAACTTTTGAGAGGACAATCTCCTCTCGATTTTATTCTTTGTATCCTAAGTGATAGTTTTCATGATATGTACTGGTTTATTTGACCAATTATTATCAGTTTTTACGTTCATTCACAACCACTGAACTATTCATGAGGCTTCTGGGAGAATTTAATTAGAGTAAATGTCACACACTTCAAAAACTATTACTGACGTGTTTTCTGATATATCGAAACAACAAGATGAATCACTCTCAATTTAAAGTATGAATCGAGCTTCAAAGTATACACGAAATTAGAATAGCCAAAGGTTAAATGATATATTTCTCGAGGAGTTCTTCCAATTTGTACAACGTGTTTGTTAATTGATGAGTTCACACGAAGAACGTCAACATAGCTAAAAATAAAACTAATGATACAAATGGCATTATGACGTATTTATAGAGACTCAAAGAGGCTAGGTCAGAATAGAATGAACCTATTAATATTATATCATCAGTTGAATACTTTGAAAATTATCTATTCATCTTTGAACAATCGATATCGAAATGGCAACAAAAACTCTTTCAGACAGACTTCTCTGAGGCATCAAAAGATTCAACCTTTCCTTGAAAAAGGTAGGCTTGACAGCTATCCGAAGAGGGTTACATGTTACATCAAAATTTGAAATTGGCGTGCCCCCTTATTATGAAAACCGTGTTCAGAGTTATTATAGAATTTATATCTGTTCAACTCTTAACGAAAAGACCGTAATTGGAATCGATGGAATTTGAGGATAATTTCCCACTAGTTCGATGAATTAATAACAAACCATCTCTCAGAAATGGACCAACTGTACAAGTTCGAATACTGTTTATCTTGAAATTCATCTGCTGAAAACGTCATTTTGACGTTGAAGGCTTTCAAGGGTTTTACTAAGGGGACCACTCATTCATCCCATTTCCATTTCACTTGATTGACAGAGTTCCTGTGAGAGGTAAAGTATTGAAGCATGTGGTTCCTACACAGGGGGAGTTGAAAGATATGGTATGGTTGATTGACTTTAATACAGGTTATTCGGTCTAAAACACACACTATAGTGATCAATTATTTGCCCAGAGGCTAACCGTTCTCGCTAAATGTTAATTAAGATTTATTTTTCAGTGTTCATTTCATCAACTCTGCCATTTCCGAACATGTCAGAATTAATTCTGGTCAGTAGAAAAAACAATTAATTTTTCTTATAACCTGATCAAACTTGTCCCAGTACGATTTTTTTCAGTTAAATTTTATTGAGTTCTGTATCTTCATCGTAAGCTTATATCACATTCAGTAGAAATCCATAAAAATGCTTCTTTGATTACATTTTCACATTCAGATTCTCGAAGATTTTCAATTGCTGTGTTCTGATTTATGCGACAGTTTTTACCGAAGAAGTGAATGAGAAGAATATGAAACAACATCAGCGATTAGATTTGATCGAACCGGATTTTTAATGTACGTTGGTATACTATTATTATGGTGATGAATATTGTTCAGCTTGTATAGTAATTTTGGGAGGCGATTCATTAAACCTAGCCATGTGGGAAATCCCCTTTCTTATCAATTATTAGGATCAAGGGACCCGAAATGAGGGTTTTTGTACAAAAAATAAATCAGTACCTAACTGGTTTCACCCTTTCCACATAACACTCCCTTCACATTCATTACTGAAAGAAAACTGCGAGACCATACTGGGTCCTATGATGAATTGATAAGCAATGCTTCAAACAAAAAATTAAGAATCCCCATTGTTAGATTCATTCGTATGTATGGTTACCTACATAACAAAGAATGAACGGTAAATAGAAGAATGTATTTTGTAACCTAATATCATTTAGTTTCGATTCGGCTTGAGTACTATTATAAAATGGGTCGAAAAACTACTGGTATATTCTACAGAAACGAAAACCCTCCAATACTCTAGATAAACCATCTGAAGAATAATCCAAAGGCTTGAATTCTGGCTACAACGCTAAGACTTTGCTGCTGTGCATAAAAGAATTACTCTGTACGATGGAACTTCGTGGTGAAATGTTGAATATATGAATCGAAGATCGACATTTTCTATTTTACAATGTAGGTGAGGTATCAACGTCGATAATTGGTTCGTGATGGACGGTCAGCAATATTAATACATTGATCATGTTTGAATATCTAGAACTGATGTCCTCTTACATGTCTCGTAAGCAAGGATTTGATTGTGTTTATCTTCATTCTTCAATAGAACAAGAGAATAATTTCTTGAAATGAAATCTGATACAGATCATGGAAAACTTTGAATGACTCCTTCAAAAACTATTTCAGATTTTCACCTAACTCGCTGAATAAGTCCTTGAATCAGGTACTCCTGGGAAACAAAAGCGATGCATGGTAACAGGAAGCCTATTGAGTGGTCCACTTCCAAGTCGTCTTACCTTAAAAAAAAACTTGACACGAAACAAGGGCACTTTTTACGGAGGGTACGAAATCCACATGGCATCCTATCGTGTTAATTCCTATCCTGGGCACAATAAAGGACCCGCAGCCTCCTCTGTGAATGGAAATTATGTTTTATTGTTTATCTTTGGAGTTGCTGGGCAATAGAACAGCGACGTGTAGGGTGCGTGAAGAATTTATATCCCGAAACGTTCGAGTTTTAGTCTCGTTTTACCCCTCTTGCTTTTCGCTCTGTTATCTGTTGACATTCGTTTTTTTACAGATGCAATATAATGGGACGGTCTCGACCCTTGATTAATTTCATTTTTGTGGGGGGACCTGACATTACTGATTCCAATATACAAGGAATTCCAAAAATAGAATGGAATGACCAATAATTCGAGAGTGCTGGTTCGTATTGGAATAAAAATCTACTCAAGTTGAGATATCTTCATTCCTATTTGGAATCAATTGGATGTTTTACAGTTCTTGAATTATGAATAACAAAATTTCATTCTTTCAAATCATTATTCCGTGCTTATGATGTATAGGGTGAGGTTTCACACAATGACACTACTTTTGGGTTGGTTTGAGTCGATTCATTTCTGTTAATCAACAAAACCGACAGTGTCGTTGTTGTTGTCAGGCGACTTTTGAACATAGATATTTCAACAAAAGGGGATATATTAAGAATGTTACATCTTGACTCGTTCAGCTTCAATAATGAATAATATCGACAAAAATATTCAGAATTATACGTTGAAATTGACCAACTAATCAAATATGTTCTATAAAAAAAATCCCAAAAACTAGACCGTTTCCATATTTTTGTCGATATACCAATTAGTACGTAATGAAGTCACGATATTGAAATTATAGATCCATTATAACAATGATTCGAATATTAGACTAGGTGCTTTAAATAGACATCAACCGAAAAGACGTGGTAGTGGTAATTTGATATATTACTACCCACGAAAGAATGATGTCGTACTATTAGACTTTGGAAAATATCTGTTTAATGCCATGATAATGCATGATTAATACGTTTGGCAACATTCCCAGAAAATAAAATCGACATTATAGGGGATAGCTCAATCCAAGAAAATTATCTTGGAGATTTACTCATTTGGTTATGACTTGCCTTTTCGAATCCTTTACTGAAATGATATAACTATTTTCTGTCGATTTTCTTGTGGAAAATAGTTGTGAATCTATGTTGAGAGTTGATGAATTACTATGTAATTAAAAGATGATTCACGTGGTGTCAAAGAAAAGAAAAGATATGATATAGAGTATACCCTTCAGGATAAAGTCATTAGATTTTATCCTTTAATGATTCTGAAAACTTCAGAACGGATAATCAAAGGAAGATTGATGGATATAACGTAAATATAGGAAATCTACCTGCTCCTAACAGTAAAGAATGTTTAATTCGAAAAATATGTTTTAATCTTGATTAGTTCCAAGCTGTTTATGCGCAATGCAACCAATTATTCTTAAATATCACACAGATGCGAATTGTGAAAGTTCATGCAATTTTTTATGATATATACATATAGTTGATAAGTTGTTGATGGTTCTTTAAGCACTAAACGAATTCTTAACCGATTCAGTTTCGTGAATTTGTGTAATCTTGATGACTGGGAATTACTTTATACACCTTGTCGATTATCATAACGAAGTTTTGGACAACTCATCTGGTGCACAAACTCTAGATGAGTTATCAAAACTTTCGTACAATGCATCTAAAAGGAAATGGTAGCATGGGGGTGGAATTCCATAATGATTTCCTTGCAGTATGATTTCTTGGTAACACCATGTAATTGTACTGAATCCAATTCGGAATTACGTCAAATATGGTTAAGTAAGTACCTCACATTCTTCTGATGCGAATAAATCCATAATAAACAAAGAAAACGTATTACAACGACATCAGTTCAAGCCCTTGAGAACATCTCATGAATATGTAATAGAATTTTGGAGTTATAATCTTAGCATAAAACAACCATCTGTGAGAAATGCAAACATCGTTAATGAAAGCGACAGTTATTTCCAGCAGTCCTTGAAAATTTTATGCGTACAGGGTGTTCAACTTGAGTCTATCATTAATATTTTGTCTCATAGAATCAATTCAACGAACCAACGATATTATATTTGAAGTTTGTAAACGAGAATGAATAATGCAGAATATCGATCTGAAATTTAATTTTCAACAAAGTCCAACGACAAAGATGATTAATGATATTTCAAATGCATCATTAGAGATTTCATTCAGTACAGATTCAGCTCATTGTTTATGAAGGAGGAATTGATCCATGATATTTTTTATTAATCTTTTGGCTTGGTCTATTATTACAACAATCATGTTTTAGAAAATTTAAGCAAGAGGGTCTAAGCTAGTCAGTTGTTTTTTACGATCAATTGAACGAGTTCGGGTATGGAATTGGGGTTGCAACCCCTTCAGAGGGATTAAAATTCCACGCCGAACCCAACCGAGAATTATTCGAACGAAAACCTTTGTTCGTTTTTCCATTCTGATGAACTGAACATTCAAAACTTTTATGGCAACAATTTTCATCAGTCTTCTTTGGGAAACCACCTTTCACTTCACACCCGGTACACCCTCGCATGTTCAGACCACCCCTACTTTTCCAGCTTTCCATTATAAGGGAAAAGTGCTCCGGCATAACAATAACCTGTTATGACAGATTTCTGAGGAACACTCTGTTTACCTATGAGCTTAATTCCACTCCATGCGTGGGTGGTCTCCCTCCGTAGTTCTGTTTATTCTTCTATTAGGGGTTGGTTTTGTTAGGCTAAGGCCTGTGTCTGAGGTTATTACACAATTTCAGACCAAACACCCATCAAGATTATGATTATTACTCATAGAAATTACTAGAGTGTTTATATAGGGTGTTCCATATATGCGATACTTCTGGATGAAAGAAACCTTTCAAATTGTCACTCTAAAAATTCTGGACCGTATATAGGCTGTCCGCTTTGCGAGTGCCACTAAATGGAATTGGATTGATTTGAAAATTGTCGTCAACTTGCTTATTTTGAATCTAATAAAGAAGTATCTGGAACAGAAAGAAATATAAGGAATAATGATTTTCTCCCAAAGGCGGCTCTGTAAACATCATATTGAGTGAATTGACAAGAATAAAAATATGAAAACTTTTTCTGAATAAATATATTTCTGTAAGTGAAGGCGGTGAATATAATGGTATCAGATGTATAAATGATTGTAGCTTTCATTTCGCCAATATTGTTTTTCTTTTGCCATTGGCTATCAACTGAAGGAGTGAATTTCAGAACCATATATATCTGGAACTGAAAATAATCTGAATATTCTATGATATCCAGTTTTCAATGGATTATGAACTGAGAAGCAAAATTCAAATTTACGAATTTTCTACTTATATAGAAACGCATTGATAAAGTGCAATGTACTATAAAAAAACTCTGATCTGATGGATAATTCTTCCATTTCAATAGTTGAGTCTACAAAGAAATTCGCTTCGTCGCTCTCAAGGACGTAGTCGAAGAAAGGGAAAAGGGGATAAATGCCCCTCCCACAGGAAATAGTAGGTATATTTCCGCTTTGAACATCCTATAAAGGAGTAACATTTCAACAAATGAAAGTATATGGGACATGAGATAATACGGAGAATATACAAATTGTTTTATGGTGGTTGGCATATTGGAGAACTGAACAACGAATCATAACTTCTTTAAAAAATTTGAGGTTTTTGGAAAATACAGTGTTTTCGCTACTATTAGAAAGTAGTATTTTGAATACTTTGAAATTTCCATCCATTTTCGACTTGTTCGGATACTCTCAATATTGAGATGTTCATCTTTGGGAACAAAATTTGAAAAGAGTCTGATATGACCATGTATCAAAATTCAGTTTAAAGTTAGCTAATTCTAAGAGCCTCTTATATATCAGACATTTCCCAGCATTCTCAATACGGTTGAGAATACAGTTTTCTTCGTTCATTTCAGATGCTGGAATTTGTAAATCAGATATTATTTGGATTGGACTGGGCATTGAATTCTCAAGCTAATAAATATTCCGGGTTGACTCTGTTTCAATTTATTTGTGGCTCTTGGATTAGATTGGCTGAATGTATTCTTGAAGAAAATGATAGAAAGTTACCATGTTATCTATCAGACAGAAGTGATTGAATCTACTTGATTAGTAAATCACAACTGGCATTTTCAGATATGTTTATGTTCAGAGTGATTATCATTTGAATATTCAAAAATAGCTCAAAAAGACTTGCGACTGATTATTAACGACTCTGTCGGGGCCATCACAAATTTCAATCATATTACATGATTTGAAAAAAAAATCCAACAACGGCCGTGGAATGCGTATAATCCTGCCAAAGAAATTCGATACCTACGCCCTTGGCCGCTGTCAACAACAGATGAATCGACGTAATCGTTTCGAGATCCGTCCTTTTATGTAGTCAGAACCATGAGTCTGAGTTATATGGAGCCAGTCATAGGGGGCAAGCAATTCGTCGAATGAAGTCTCTGTAATAGAGGTGATCAGTGTGTATTGTAGACTACTAACCTCGAGTGACTGAAGTGGAACCTTAACGAGATGATTGCCGTTTGTATGAAAAAGTATTGATTGCAACTCGGGTCTAGAATACGCAAAACAAGTAAAAAATTAACGGTTTCTTCGAAAATATGGATCAACTCGTGTAAATTCCATGAGAGCGTTTACGTCAAGTTCAGAAGATAGAAATTCTGCATAAAATGATATTTTTCTGGTATTACCTATCAGAGTGTATAATCATACATAAATAAGTCTGAAGAGTGTGTACTACAAGGCTCTGTTTCAGGAGCGATCTCATTCCTGTTTATGACAAATCTTTAGCATAGCAGATTTGTATTAAATTGAGTTTGATGTTGAATAATTGGAATAATTCAGGTGTGAAATCGATGAGGTTTCTTTATAGGAAGATTGGGACAAAATTATTGACGTCAGTGTTAACAAATTCTCAGAGATACAAATGAATTGATTTGCTGCTACATACCATAATTTCGCGAAGTCTGTTATTATTCATGGGCGTATCTATGAAAAAAATATAAATTTTCTGAATACGTTTGGATGATATATTCTGAAATCTCAAATTTTAGAACACGATTTTCACATGTGTTCATTCCATTTCTAAATATTTCAATCTCGATTATTTTGAAAAGTAATTTGTTTCATTTTCTGTTTCAGCATTTAGCTTTACAGCGCTACAGGAGTCAGCACAATGTGTCAACACCAGAAGCAAGGCATCTTTACCTATTTGCATACTTAAAGAACACAATAGAGTCCCTTGTGATTCACCATGGTTTATTTTTTTAATACTGTTTCAACCGTTAACCTTTCCTGCTTGAGTGCGATCAGTCGATAAGATCTGCAGCTTTTCATCTCGCACCACATGCCTCTAATTTTTCCTATAGAATTGCATGAGTCATTGTGTCAAATGGATTTTTGAGGTCTAGATAAACAATGATTCCGTCTGTTGGTGGATTTGAGGTTCGACGTTTATTATAATATGAGTACCAATTGCGATATTTTTGAGAAATACCAGTTTTGTATAAACGCCACATAGCCTGATGATTACAGTCTATAAATAATACAGGAACTGTGACAGATATTCAGTTCGATGAAATGTTGTTGAAGGAAACATACTCTGAAATATTCGTACCCATTTATTACATCAGTTCTACCCTCTGAATTCTTCGAGGTATACTTATAAAGCAACAAAGAGAAGTCGAAACTCGAATACAATGGAAAAGTGTTCTCTCTTCTTTCTTCGAATACCTACCGCCTACTGCGATACGTTTCTATTGAGATCAAAGACTTGTGGGATAAGAATCATTCTTGTGGCCAAAAGAAAACAATGCGGTGAATATGGAATAAGATAATTTATATACAGTGTATACAGTATTACACATTGCAGATGTTTTAAACTATAAATAAGAAAGCTTATCACTTCAAAATTGCACCAAACACATGCATGTCTTGATGTAGGGGGAAACAGTCACACTGGACTGTGAGCATGTGTAAGAGTATATTTTCGTTATCACTTTATCATTGGTCGATATGTGTAATGTATAGAATATTCAGATGAAATACAGTGTAAGCTCCATTTAACGTCACTCAATAAAACGTTCGTTTGTTTTCCGTACAATGATTTACTCCATATAACATTACACCCATTTCAAATGTAAACAAAAAACGAATAAGAAGCTGGACTTCTTTAAATGATGAGGTGGAAAAACGGAACCGGAGTTCGAGAACAAGGACGATCTTTCATTAGAAGCTCTGGAAACAGCTGAATTATTGGACAATTTCCCTCTTAATTTAATATTTAGTAACAGACTATCCGAAATAGCGTTCAAATAAGAATTGTTTTTCATGTAATTACCAACACTAGTCTGAAATAAACTTTTCCATTTCCTAATACAGATTTTTTATTAAAATATGCTTAGTCCCTTGAGTGTAGTTATATAAATTTCACACTGATTATTGTAGTGGAATCAGAACTCCTATGTTTAATTATAAATCTAACGATCCATGCGGTCAGTGTTCCTTTAGGTACGGCCCTGTCGTACAATAATACAACTTTCTGGCATTAAAGCTGTTATATGATAAGTTGGCAGCCAACTCAAACGGCCATAAAAAATATATTAAAATACAAATGGGAAAGATACATTCCGAGTTCTATTAAGCAGAATTTATGTCCTTTTAGAAAGTTCAACAGAGGAGCAAAACCATTTGGCTGAAGTTTCAGATTAACTTGGGAATCTTTATCAAATTTACAACTTGATCTTGATGAAATTGTTGTTATTAATCTTAAAATCTCCGAAAAAGTTGGATCATACCGAACTATCTAACAAACAATCTTTCCTACTCTATTTGTACAGTCCTCGAATATAACACATACAGGGTGTCCAAATTGATGCCTTCAATAATTTTTAACGAGTTGGAATATTGTGTTCAATTCAGTTTTTTACTGTAATTCATTATATTACAAAAATATTTGTTATAACTGGATGCCTGCTTGAGTAATTACGAATATACCCAAATTTGAGAAATCAAGGACTCTTGTAATGAAGTCCTATTAGTTACGCACCTCGATCAATCCACACAAAAACACTAATCACGAGTTTCGAACGCTCGTATGCTCGTAATTTAGTATTACGTTAATAACTTGATGGCAATCGATACCAATTACCTGGAGCCTAGAACCGGCGACTTCCTTAATTATACACTGTTTCGCATTTTATATAGGTTAGAAATAAAAATTAGCAATTTCGGCATCTAGCAGTCGTTAAATTATCTTGATGAACGATAAAAAGTTGCAGACTATGAATTTTTTCACGGGATACTCAAATTATCGTATCCATCAAGAAAATTGAATTTTCGAAATAATATTCCACAATGAACTTCTATTCAATCTCCTTGCCATTTAACACAAAGTAGTCATTGTGTTATTATCGTTTATCATTCAGTCTTCACAGGAAAACAATGAGAACTAATGATAGCTGTATAAAATCATGTTTGCCGAAACTACTCATAAAAGAAAGAAAAAATATACGCTACTATTAAGACAGTGTTCTGAAAATAGCTTCCTATACCCGGTACCACATTTTTCTGTGGAAATAGAAACACTAATTTTCTTAATGGTACATATATTCCCATTCCAAGAAGAATTACCATGAATATTTTTGAGTTTTTTAGAAATCGAATCATCTTTCATTCTATATATCACCAAAAAATCATATAGAACACCAAAAAGGCTTTTTTGGAATTACGAATGCTGTGGATAATTATTTTATCGAACCTTGATTACGTCAATTCTCTAAAGAGAAATTCCCACATTGATCTGAGATCTATCTAAACATTCCATATTGCAACAACAATAACAGGAGTACGAGAACAATTGGAGGTTATGTTTACTGATAGTAGGGCATTCCAACGACCTGTCAAAACAAATTCAATATGGTGGGAGTAGGCACACAATGCTTTGTTCACATATTGTTATGTTATAAATTGATCTAAAAGTTGTAAGATTTTTGTTTTCGTGACTGCATCAAATGATTTTTTATATTGTTTAGAGCTTATTAGTGGTATTCTCACTAAAAAATGCCTGTTACATGCCTTTTAGTCAACTGTGGAAGTCGTTCCAAGGATGATGTAAAATTCTTTTTAGTGCCTGCGGTTTTAAGCCACAGGTTTCTAACGGATAAAAACGGATTGTCTGAAAGGCTATGGATAGCAGCAATTAAGAGGGACGATCTTACTGAATCGATACTAAAAAATCAGAGAGTCTGCAGTAAACATTTTATAACTTTTATTGTATTTACATTGTACATTTTATTCAGCTGCAAATAAAAGTGCACCCACATGACTGCAAACTTCACTGTGTCCAGACTTTCATGGGCAATGTGCTGTTGATACACTTTCTTCTTTGGCCACAATGCACCAAACGTCGAATGGTTTCTCATTTCCTCTCTGAGAACATTTGACCTAAACGATTGCAGAATAAACAAAAGTCAATAGAAATGAACAAACCTTACCTTTCCCACTACAATGTAGAAACCATTCACCACTTTTGTCCCCACATTCACAACAAAGCCTGACTCAAAATACTTGAATGAATGCAAGCTTTTGTAGGCCTTCATTTGTTCTTTGGTGTAATAGCTATGGGTCAGCACTAAATACGAAACAATATCTATATTTGTAATAGGTGGAATTCCATGAATTGAACTATCCAATTCCTGGATGTTCAATGTAAAAGGGTCTACATCATTTATTATCTTCAGCTTCAATCGGTGTCTGTAAATAAACATTCCACTTCACATATGGGAAACAAAATGTTGTGTGAACAAAAAACAAATTGGGTTTTCAGCTTACCTTTCACCAATATCTGGATTTTCCAACAATAATGTCCTTAAATATACACTCTGCATCTTAAAACTTCTATCATCAACAACAAACTCACACAACTTCGGAAATAATGCCGTAATGACGTCACTTCAAACAGCTGTGTGCCTACTCTCGCCATATTGAATGTCACGTGATTTGGAATGCCTAGTTGAGATGAGAGGACCTATTTTTTGACCGCCGTGGTCGCTGGACAGTTCATCGTACTTCCGCTGTTACGGCTGTAACACGAAAGAACACGAAAATAAAAATTCATTCTACGAATTGAGCCAGCTAATTTAGTTGAGAATCGTGAGAACAAACTTCATCAAGACACAGGAATATAGGAAAATTAATGGAAACGACATGAAAAAAATTCTAACGTCAGCTGACGTGTATTAATTGATATGTATTATTCGTGTAATAATTATTCTATTTTCATTGGTTTTGAATATAAAGAATCAATAGTCATTTCTCTGTAAGAATGATTCGGAAAACAGTTAGTAATATTGTTAATTTCACATTGAATGTGGAATCAGACGAATAATTTTTGAAATTCTAATTTTCACAATATCGTTGAGTATATCTATCTGTCACATACAGTATATTCAATATTTTGAATTAATTTCTTGTGGATCCCATATCTCTACATACATAAGACTGAGCAGAATGTTGGAAATATATGAATTGTGTTCCATTAAACAAAATCAGTCTATATATTTGAGCAAGGTAGTTGTAACAGCTCTATAGAAAATGAAATAAAATAAAATATTTTATTGTCTAAACAGGAAAAACCCAATTACAAGACAGTTGAAGGTATGAGACAAGTTTCATTTAGAAATACCTAAACCATATATATAAACTGAATCTAAAAGGTACAAAACTGCAGATATACAGATTAGAACTGTGGAAATGATAGAATATGCTCAGAGTTTTTTATTGTGGATATGGAAGCATTTGTTTAACTTTGTTTTTGAAGGAACTTATTGGTTCATTGTAAATGTCGATGTTTATACAGACTTCATTTGTTTTTTTGCATACTGAGTATAGTGGGGATTTAACGAGTATGTTTGTTTTTGGTTTGTTAGGTAAAAGTACATTTCACGTCTGCTGTTGGTTCATGGAACGTGAAAGTTCAGTTGTGCGATGTTGCTGCTTCTCTTTTTTTCAGCGATACATCGAAACAGAAAGATAGGATGAGTTTATCATTCGAATTGTTTTGAAAAAAATATTTCCGATCAAAAAAATATATGCATAAACAAAAATTGGATGACTATTGATGGAGTTGGTAACCGTTGAACAGTTTTTGTTAACACTTCTACTAGAATTAACAATCTTTATTATGGAATCAACGACTTCTTTCCAATTGGAATTTATCCAATTCGACTAGTAGTATATTGTTCCGCTTCTGTTCGATAGAGAACACAACATATCCATCGTTTAATCAGATTGTTGGTGAATGCGATATCAGCCATAAACACACGGCCAACTATTCAGAAAGATATTTCCGTCGGTTATTCCCTTGATAAATAATCCCCAACAACAGGAAGTATGGCAAGTATTTCATGAAAGCGACATATTTTATCAGAAATGGCGGCACATTTTACCGACATAGCATCTCGGGAAGGGCCATGAAGTCATTAAGTGCAGCCAACGTTCGGAAAGCTGTAAATATTGACGGAGAGCCCTAAATGAGAACCTCGATGCAGTGCCCCATCCCATCAGACCATTAGTGGTGCTACAAAAGGAATAAACAATTTAGGAATGCGTTTCTTCTCTCTAGGTGGGTCCGAACACGAAGGGGATAATTATGTATGAAACAGTGGGTTGGTATATAGGGAGAGAAATGCAATTAAATTGTTTTCGTATAACGTATGTTGTATCTGAATCAAATATAATGTTTCTGAGAAACTGGAGAACTTTAGGAATATGTTAAGCGTCACATATACGAGTGAGGAGAAACAGTTGTCAAAAAATTTGTGAATATACACATGAATCTTCAAAAGTAACATGCAGTACGTTTTTTCCAAAGTTAAACATAAATAATTAGATTTTGATTTGTTAATCGTGATATTAAACCACTATGTTTGATACATCGTTGTAAATAAGTGGAATAACATAATCTGAAAATGTTAAAATTTAAGATAGCAGTCCTAAGAAAAAACAAAGTTGACAGGTGTTTCTCCGTTATTTTGGAAATCACTGAGAAAACGGTGGTATAATCCAAATGCCAAAAAACTACCTGAATGAAGTTCTAATTAAAAATGTCCAGTACGATTAGTTCATCCTGAAAAAATAGAAACGAATCCCCACAGTGGCATTTGGAAAATAAACAGCCTATATATTCAAGAAGCATGCTTCGTGACAATGTTTTATTTATGATTTTATCTGGAATAGTCTTGGACAAAATTTCAATTTCAAAATTAATTTTTCATGTAATAATTTCACCTACGGATAAGAGGCAATATCAACTTTCGATCATCATGTCTTTTTTGATGTTCTATGGTTGCATTAGATAGGTATATGATTCTTCCAAATATTGAAATCCTTTTAAGGATATTGGGAAAGCTATATCGGATATCAGAAATCTACCCTCGCATGACATGCTATTCCGCTGATATAGCTTTTTATTAGGGTAGTTTTATTCGATATCGAAAATTCTGCAAATCGCAAATCATCATATCTTTTACACTATTTCCAAAGAATAACTCTGCTAAATGAACACGAAATATTTTTATAGGACTGAAACTTCTTTTACTGATATTTTATAAACACTCGATTCTTGACGTAGACGAAACTTGCCGCTAGAATATCAAAAACCCTTGCGCGAAAATAAATAAAATGACAGCCAATAATAAAAGAAGATCAATGAATGAATCTTCCTTAAATATTAAAACCATTTCCGAACCCCTGTATCTTTGAGTCGAGTTTGGAATTCTGTGTAGGATATTCTGAATAGATTACACAACATCCCTATTTACATAACAAAGACGGTTTGATGTAAATCTACCTACACGCTGTCCTTGTAATTGCGGACGAAATAAATAAGGGTGAGGAAACATTGTAGCCAGAAGGTCCTCACAGATTTATTATTCAAAAAGTTGAAAGAGATTTTTTGCTTTCCTCTATCCATCCGCGAAAACAACTACAATTTATTGTCGAATATTCTACGTTAAAAAATTGCAAAGCATAACATACGCATGTATGAACAGGGTGTTAAATTTTACTGTTCAGTAAGGTTAAATCTCGCATACTGCTATATGCTTTTCACACGTTCTAGTTCTTAATTAAATAAATAAACATACATAAACAATAATAATCATGGAGAGTTCATGGGAAATAGGGCTTCGCCAGACAAAACTTATTACCATTCAAGACCAATATAGTTGAAATGTGAAAATGTTACTCAGAATAATGCAAGGAAATTAAGAACAATAGTATGTAACACAATATTTCTTCTCAACATGAATAAAGTAGTATCTTCAGCAATATTCCTAATGAATTTCTTCGAAAACTTCAGAATTCTGTATATACATATTTCTCAACAATATTCTTCAAGTGATAGACGTCAATTGTTTGCTGTATGGCGATGATATGAAACATTTTTATGCACATTTCTTTTGGCGAGGATTGTGATCGACTGATGCAGAACTTGTAAAATGTTGAAAATCTGTGATTGGTGTTGATTTGCCTATTTTGTTTTTTTTTCATTCTCTTTAGTGTTCTGTTTTTTTTGTTTTGTTTCACCCATTTTGATATCGGATACTGTAGATGAATAAATAATTAGAAATATTCTTGTTCATGGAATTGTAATGAGAAATTTACGTTGTCATTAACTTGAATACCCTTTTGAGTTCTTTAAATGAATGTGTAAAAGTTTTGATGAACTCAGCTGAACAAAAAAAAGGTCAGGTCCATACACGTGGACCGTTAATTAACCCTGCATAAGTACATCCGAGCTACGGACAAAAAGAAGTCGACATCTGCATGGTAAGCAGCGAGGACGAAGTCCGTAGGACACTTGAACACGCCTAGCGAGCCTTATCTCAATTAATTTGTCATGCAAGGACGAAACAGCGCCAAAGAGGCAGGACGCAAAGGCCGGAGCACGCATTTTCAGTTTCAGACTTCAGACGCGACGGATTTCAGTCGGGCACAGCCTCCCGAACCGCAATGACATCGGCGGTGGCGTAGTCGATAGTCGATTGTTTTCGACCATGCAGACGAACGTCCACATCGACGCCAAGAATTTGAGGCCCTCTCCCGAACGTCGAGTCAAAGGGCCTCTCGGTCAGAGGCATCTCGAGGTGAGTGGGTTGAGGCTTGCTCAATGGGAGAAGATTTTGTTTCGTAAACGGTAACTTCTAACATCGCGTAGAAGTGGATGACGATGCAAAATCAACTCGCTTTTGTTGTCCCATTCATGCACCGAAAATTTGGAGAGCTAATTATGATAACGAGGCGACATTGTTGAAAAATTAATCACGAATGGTTGAAAAATAAATGAGATAAAGAATGTGTAACCAAAAAATATTGTCATTGTTATTACAGTCCTTGTTATTTTAACAATATAATTTTGTAACCATAGCTATAATCAAGTTGAACAAGAAGTAACATTGAGCTGAAACTTCGAAAGACCAAGACATTATCAATAAAAAAATAGTGACTATTTTTTTGCACTTTTCACGATGAACGGTGAGTATCATCATAAAAAAAGATCAGTTCAAAATTGTATACTGATTTATTTGAGACTTTTATGTTTTTCATAATATGCACAAATTTCTTCAACATGGTGACCCTGATATGCCCATTCTACGACCTGTTATAAACCATATTGATTTAATACTATTCAATAATAAAAATATACTATTGAAAATCATGAAAACGGTGCGAATTTAGGAGAATTATTTGTATCTTTCACTCCTGCTTCTTCTTTCTTTTGATGGAGAATTACAATTGGAACGGCGTCTTATCAATTCATCTTCTTGTTTATTTATTTGTTTTGGTTCGAAGAAAGTTTCGTTATGATTTTGAGCTAACTTCCCATCCATTTTGAAACTTACTAGTTTGAAATAAGGGACAATGCAATGTTAACCATGTTTTTCCGTACAATCGAAATTCGATACGTTTTCATCACATTATATGTTGAATATTTTGTTATTCATTGGACTCCGTTGATCATTATCTTTGTTGCTATCAATTTTGATCATTGTGAACACATAGACTAATGTCGATAAATAATAATTTCATGAAAGTACACAGAAAGTTCTATTTACAAAAATTGAAATATCAATCTTTGAAATTGGTCATCTCGGTGTCATTCTAATGATGAATATTTAACATGGACATCTTCAAATCAGCTTTAACTAATTCCTAGAAAGTATTCATCGTGTAAAATAATCGATTTTCTTCAAATAACTCGATTAGAATCCAAAAAATCGTATCTGAACACAAGAAAGTATTCAGGGATTTCCAAACAAAAGAGACAAATTTTTGTCAGCACCGCTTCATCGACACACTCTTCAGTAATAACAATGAGAGTCTGAATGAGTATAAGTATAAAAAAAAAACTGTAAATTCGTCATTTATGAAAAAACATTTGACAGAAGAAATGTTGATTACTCATCCTGTCAATTTTTTTTTAAGAATACTCAAAAAACATTTTTGTATCTGGAATTTAGATGCTTCTTCTCATGCAATGGCTATTTCTATGCCGACAAAGCTTTAGTGGTTCATTTTCGTTGATGCCGTGGTTTCCGGTTCTGTAGTGTTTCTTTTGATACTCCTGTTCACTTCTTTGGCATCTCCAATCGAGTAGAACGTTATTATGATTGATGTGGATAGAGTTTCTTTGCTGGGAGTCTCTTATAATTAAAAACAATCTTCGAAGGATGCGGATATGGTCATTAAATTTCGGATTTCTGACTATTTTTATGGAATATAATACACGTTTTAATTATACCTATCTCACATTAACTTAATGAGACTATCATCCTCAAAATGAGTATCTCCATATAAATATTCATTATGTCATGAGTGATTGGAAATCTAAATCACTCTACACCAAACGTCTTGATTGATAATCCAAAATAGTATTTTTTAAATAATGATTGAACATATAGTATCTACATTTCCCAAAAATTATATTCTCAAGGATTTTCGTTTTTACCATTTCGTGTTTATATTATGTTCACTTGACAGAATATTCATTCAATTTACCGAAATGTTGTGGAGATAATTGTTTCAATTCTATGAGAATACAAAAAAGATATAAATAATGATTGATTTAAATTAAATTTCAACTGAAGATGCGGAGTGAATGGAATAGAAAAAAAAATGCAATTGGATTAATGGAATCAATCATCAAAATTATAACAATCAAAATTCCTATTCAGTTCCAGTTTATTGTATTTCGATTCAATTCATTCAATATCATTTTATCTGATTCCTACTTTTGATTTCTTTGTTTTTCAATTATGTTTCATTTCATTCCATTTTATTATTATTTTTCCTCGATAACATTTTGGGCCTGGTGAAAATATTAATGATTTCATTGTTTCACTTCATGAAATCATTTTCAATTTGTTTTGCTCATAATTCTTAGACTAACCCGCTATACTCTCACAACTAAATCAAATGTGATTTTCGGCATTTCTGGTAGAGCAAAGGATCTGGACTTAATGGGGTGTGAAGTAGATCGGAACATTTTCGGAGTGGCGCTGACGTAACTCTGAAAAATTGTAGAGCATAAAATGTTTCGCCATGGTAGTCAAAAAAATAACTTTGTCTTGGCGAACTGAAATGGAGTAGCGTCAAAAAATATTTCGAACAAAAGGTGAGATTGCATAAAATACCTATTTCATAAGAGTAATGATTAATACAGGGAGTTCATTGATGAGGTGACAAATTCGTGCTCTTTTTGATATCTAATTCATGTTCCTTGGTGTTCAAAATATATTCAACAAATATCATTAAATTTTGAAACGACGTAATATGTTTCTTCATTAAATGCCAGAAGGTGTCTATTAACTAACCGACAATATCCGAAACGGAACTTGGACATTTCCAATCAATTCGGCGGAAATAAGTCTACACTCCTGTCGTATTCGTACTGCTATATAACTGCTTAATGTTTCCGGTATGGTGTCCTGAAAACTTTGCTGTTCAAGTAATTTAATAAGTATTGAATGCGGAGACTTCAGAGATCATTCAGTATTGTTTCTTGAATCTCGTAAAAGTGAATGCCTTCAAGAACCAGGATTGCCATTAAAAATAGTCGTAAAGTCTCATTTTTGACATCAAAAAGACGCAATGTAGATCGCTGATCGCCATGTCTGAGCATATTTCCAACAAATTCACTGGATTTATTCCAAGCTATTAATGAATATAGATACTCTATTTCTAAACATTTATTCTGCTACCAGTTGCTTAGTGATCCCATTATGAAAAAATTCAATAACCCGAAAATAGTATATTTTGGGTATACAAACATACATCAGAATGATAGGAAACTATGAAGAGATTTTTCTGAATACAATTCTTCTGTATTTCAAATTATCTAAATATGCATAATACTTGGTTGGTTCTCACCATGCAATTGTTTGTGTGTTATTCGCGGAAATAAAGGGTGTTCAGTTTAATACAATGAAGAGCACCTCACGTCGTGATTCTAGCAATGCAACTCGAATATACATTAGTATACACTCCCATTCATATGCTAAATAATTCATTGTTAATACCCTGGTGGTATGTAAAAGCCAAGATTTCACTATTTGGTGTTTCCTCTACCGCTGACTATAATAAACTTGACGATAATAAATTTCGTCTAGTGGAAATTGAGGAATTAATTCTCACAGCATTTTTATTTTCTTGGAAAAGTAAAGAAACGAGTTGCCGATTAACCGTTCTAGAATCTTTCAGAGTTTTTATCTATATATCTTTAATGTCTGCGATAAAATATCAACTCGGGAGATTGATGAACACTAGAATATGTTTTGTTTCTTTGTTGAAAACCAGAAAAAAAACCAAAACCGACAATATCTGTGAAGTCGACATGAGTTCAGAAGTTATTATTAGACAGGGATGATTTTGATTTTTGTATTTTAAAACAGGACGAATTGTCTTGTCACTTGTCACTTGAAAGCGAATACACAGTTAAAGTAATGCAGGAATGAAACATTTGAAAACTTGAATTCATGGCTTTTCTTCTTCTATCTCGTCCTCCTCGACGATGACTGGCACTTTCAAACCAGGCTTCAAAGATATTCTCTATTTATTCTGCACTTTTCTTGAATCATATATGATTTCACTATTATATTATTATATTATATTTTTGTGAAATAAGACTCACGAGCGCTGAAAGAGTAACACATATTACAAAAAAAAACTACACCAAAAAAGTACGATAAGTTGCGAACGCCACAATAGGGTTATGTCAGAAATATATAAACACAACTTTATATAATTGTCTACTTTGCAAAATCTGAAAGCATCCAAATTATCTTGCATTCGTAATATTCCTAGCTATTATTGGATTTCATGATAACGTTTCGATAAAAATATTTAATTCACATTGACGTGTATAAACTCTTCTGCGATACGTAATGAAATAATTCAGTCCATTTGACGTTATATTTCATACGTTAACGAATCCAGGAAATTTGAGTCTGTTATATCAGTAGTAATAATGTAGTTCAATGTCAGGCATGATTCGAAATAATTGCTTGAATTTATATACCTTCCAAAACCCAAACTTCCTAAACTACGAACTTGATTGATTTAGAGTAGAACGAAACATATGCATATGCAACTTTTGGAAGTGTTACGACCAATATAGTATTAGATCATCCAGTTGATCATTGAAATTGATAATTCGTGAGCATCAACTAATATGGCGATACTTCGTAGCTATACCAACCATTTCAGGATAAATTCAATCAGATGATTTCTTTGAGTTGTTTTGAAGGATTCAATATGATCACACACTATTTTCAAAAATTTAATTTTGAAATCGATTTTATTCTAAAACTTTCTTCTTGAATACAATATGTTTTCAATCTGGATTGTAACAGTCCTTGTAATGCAAATAAATGTTACTTCAAAATGTTTATTTACATATCCGAAATCTATTCACCAGATAAAAAATTGAATATTCACACTCACTCTCACACAGTACAAAGCCCATTTAATATGTGACATCCGTTCGAAATTAGGTGGATTAAAATGGTCATGGCCAGACCCAGATTTGATGGGAAGCCTGCCTATCAAAGGGACAGATGGTATACATGAAGCAAAGCAAAACAAATCTAGAGCGGCTTGTTATTTCTGCGTGTCAAATAGATTATATTTTTTTAGGGGAGTGAAATATTATAAACCAATTATGAATCTTCATTCAACCATCGAATTTATCATAATAAAAGAATAAGTGATGTGGTTTTATATCCAGTATGGCGTAAATGATTGAAATGCGTTCAAGTTGAAAATGCTATTAGATCCGATTAAGCAAAAATTTAAATGAAAAACACTAATTTCAAACACGATTGTTTTAATGGAATGAATCAAAGTTTCATTTTTATTCTTCATTTCAACCGCAAATAGAAAACTCGAACAAAAATTTCAGATCAAATAGACATCAAGGAGATATGTGATTCTTGATCTACAATATAATGTATATGATATTTGTATGCAGGTTTTTATTTACTTGTTGTAATTGTCGTACTCTACAAGGCTTGTAGAAAGAGTTATTGGGACATTGTCTAGACTCTAGATCATATTTTCTTTATCTCTTCTAGAAAATGATAGAGAATCGTAAATATTTCAGAAACTATTTTGGGAATAGGAAAACTGGGTTTAGGAGAGTTTGTTTTCACCATGTACATAAGTTTTCAGGCAACCCTATTTTCTGTCGAAATGTATAATACCTCCTTCTTGTTTCCTTTAATGTTAGTAAAACAGATGTTACATCTGTATGAAATTGATGGCATCAATAGTTATGGCAAACTGACTTGACGACGATGCCAAATTCACTTGGAGAGAAAAATCTCTGATCGAATCTTCACAAATATGAACACTGTCCAACGGTTATCTATATTCAATATTTATCCAATTTCGGTGTGAATATCTTATGAATCAAATATATCCTTCAAAACAATATCACAGATAAACTGAACCTAACTTTCTGTTTCGGAGTATCGTTGAAAAAAAAAATAAAGGGTAATACCGCACTTTCTGGTGAACTGTCACGACTATGTTGATCAAATAAACTGTTTTTTTTTTAATTTTCCTTGTTAGTATGTCTATGTTGTTTGCATCATAGGTTTCCTTTATAATACATTACAATTTATACATTCACGAATATTCAACTTCCTGGTACTAATGGGTTACTCGGTATATGCAATGAAATTATAAACAAATAGGAGTTATAATGCTTCTGATAAATATGCTGTTTATATTGAATATTACATATGGTCAACTGACTAGAAGTAATATCGTTGGAGCCTGAAATATTTTTGGTATATTAGGTGAGAATTATGTATCAAGTAGTATGTACTGTCTGGTGTACCAAACTAATACTCTGCCCTTTCAGTGTTAGAATATCATATAATGGACGTTTTAATGACATCCTGATTCCAACAATAAAAAATAAGAGATGCACTATATTTCTATTTTCGTGCTATTGAAAAAAAAATTTCTCAGAGTAGAAGTGAATGCGTGTGTGTACTTTATCTGGATTATTCGTCTTCCTTTTCTCTTCTTAGAAGGAGTTGGAAATTAATCTTCCTCCACACAAAGAAACACTTCTACTTCTTAATGACAACTATTGTTTGCTAGCTCTCAGACGATTCGGTGTGAATATGTTGATTGAAATACGAGCTGAATGCTTTCGAGTTTCAGGTATCACAAACACATGACCAACATTTCAGATTGCTTTTCAGCTCTCTATCATGTGCACCATACTTCGATATAGAAGCAATAAATCTGCTGGACGGAATGTAAAGCAGACTTCCGTTCAATTTCAACAGCTGTCAACATAACCTATCATCATTTGAATTTCGTTTTAGCTGTATAATGGATTCGGATATGAGTCCAAGGAAACTAATAAAGCATGAGTAAAATATACTTTTGAAGATGAGGATATTGGATTTCGGTTATGAATTGTACAGATTGGTTACTAAGATATAAAAATGTGAGTGGTACTATTGGTAGTTTCAAAATTCAAATGAAATATCTAGTAATTTTCCTGCATAATATATTTAACGATATGCTCGGAATAGTTTATTTTCAAAATGTTAAACCCACATACTGCAATTTACAATTATTTTTCGAAAATGAATCAATTCCTTACTTTATGGATACTATGGATTACTGATAATATGGAAATATGGCTTCAAAATGTTCACTGAAAAATATTGTGCATTTTACGATCTATATTCTTCAATGAAAATATTTTAGTTCATTTATCATTCATTCATCTCAAATAATCGAAAGTTTTCTATTAACAATTTCAAAACTGTTTGTAGATGAAGATAAGATAGATTTTCAAACTGTTTTGCGCAATAACAGTAACATTTATTCATTTTATTGGAACGTATTAGTGTTCACGAATTCATGTTGTTCTGAAGAAAATACGTAGGTATTCGTCAAAATATGGATCGCATGATGAACGCAAAATCACCAGGTACATATATCAGTATTATGGTATGGCAGTGGTTGGTTCTTGTTACCCAAAATATCTTTATTCACATAAAAGTCTGCGAAGAAAAAAGATATTTCATATTCTGTTAACGTCCTTCTGAATATCGTTGGAGATATGTTTCTAGAGTAATTTGCACATTTCTATTCAAACCATAATTCATTTATGGCGTATCCCGCTCTTCGTCATTCAGAAATATATTTCCATGCGCTGAAAATAACGGAAACCATAATTCACAATTAGATCGGAACTGTCAGTTTACCAGAGGAATAACTCTGTTGATATGCTTTTTCCAAACGACTTTCCGCAAAAATGTATCAGATGTCAAATAAAGTACTCACATTCAAAATCGCCCATGATATACAGGGGTGTACGAATTTCGTAGTCGAAAATGCCAATTTTTCTTGGTAGAGTTGAGAAAATGGTATTTTATGAGCATGTCCCATCAATCAAATGACTAACTAAAGACATTTCGTCAATTCTGATGAAATATGCAATTATTGTTATTACAAATAAAATTTTTCACATATTTCGAAGCATATAACATGCTCAAGAGCATTTTTTCACAGTAATTAATCACTCCTCATACACTTATTTGACACCGAGGTCGTGTTGGGTCCCTAGTCGATGAATTTTTTGAGACTCCTTCATCCCAGAGTAAATTGTTTCATGCGCAGCCCAATTCAATTCATTATTACAGTGTTTTGTTTTGTATTGAGTTGTTTCGCCATTGACTCATTGTGAACGAATGAAATAGAAATATCTACCAATTAGTAGAAACTCTTTCACTTATAAAATCATCAATACGGACACGAACCTTCTAGCCAAGACACATTAAGTATAAACTGACGAAAAAGAATAAAAACAAAATCATTCGTATCCAATTCGTATATAATGCATGAAAGTCATATAAAAAATAGTTTGGAACATTCGTATGCTATCATTTTCAGTTTTCTTAGAAGTAGTTTATAGCTGATTTCAATCTTCAAACGAGTATACCGACATTTTTAGTAGCATGAAAGATGTTATGTTCAGGTTTGAATAGAATATATAAAAGATAATATTTCAGTGAAATTATGAAAATGTTTATGGAAATAGTGATGCCATATTGCTACTTGACATCGACAACAAAAATAAGAAATATAGTATTATAGTAATTATTTGGTAATAGATCGATCATCGAACTTGAAATATTGAATTATTGTTCAATTATCCATTTAATCGTTTCATGGTACCTTGAATTACCTAGAATTATATCTAGAAAGATAAATTCATAGAATCTGCATATTTTTCTATGCCTGACGATAGTAGGTATAAAATTTGGACCTTCGTGACATGATGTTCTCTTCCTCCAAAGAATATCAAATTACTCCCTATTATGTTTCTCGATATCGAGAGACGAAGTCTTATATTCCTTTCACCTACCTGTCAGAACAACTCATCTTACCTTGCCTCGGTGATAACATCTTTCCATGCTACCATAGATCCTAATTATATCCTTATAATTTGATATACTATATAAGAATCACGTTCCTCAATTCCTTCTTTGGTTATTATCTACAGTTGATAGGTATACTTGATTTATTTTTATTTAAAAACTTGGGAACAAGAAATTGGAAGAACAATTATAGATGTTATCTTGATGAAATGCTTTTCATCATTGTCACTTTTATAATATAGTGTAAAATTTCATACTTGAATTCCTTCGAAAATTTTAGATGTATAGGACTTAAACAAGTGGTTGGATTCGTCAAGTTTCTTCCAAATCTGGACAAAAACAAAGTTGAATAATGCCTTACCAATGATAATTTTCGTTCGCTTCTGAACTGCTCAATCACTACCTAGAATGGTATTTCCATTTATTTTTGATTCATAATCCCCTTCATGGTATTCACTTCTCGCATTAATCTGTAAATTTCATTATTTGAAGCGTTCCATGAAAAAAGCTGAGTAGATTCAGAGAAAAAAAGCTGAGTAGGTTCAGATATGGAAACCATGGAGGCCACTGCATTGGGTCATTATTTGTTAGTGTTCAGTACCGCCAAAAATATAACCTGAAAGTTGACTTACATCCCCATAGTTGGAAATGAACGATCTATCCAATTATAAAGTCCACTATAGGACATATCAATTTCAAGTCATAGTCTTGAATACCATGTACCTGGATCAACTATTAAAGAACCTATTGAACCATATCAAACGATAAATCTGACACGGGTTTTTGGACCTCACTCACAGTAATTGAGGTTTTCATCTTCTATACATTCATTATAAAATGAAATGAAAGTCATCTTTATGCACCTCCTGTCAGAAGTCCTTATACTGCTCGGTATTTATAGGTAGTAAATGTGTACTTCTTTAGAATTCTCCACAATAGCGGGGAGTGAATATTCACGGTAAACTTTGGAATGTTTGAATTTTCAAAACCTTGTTTTATGTGTTTGTGTTCGCATGTAAATTATAAATAAATGGATATTTTTTTGAAATCAAAACTCTTCTTGAAACTAACATAGTTCCTATCAGAAATACTGCAAGATATTCAGTTTCTTCAAAAATCGCCATTTTCAAAATTAGCAAGACCAAATTTCGTAGTTTCCAAATTATGGAAGTTGAGTTCGAATTATCCTGTATATCTCCATATTTCGAAATCGCACACTGAATAGATTTGTATCTAATACCTTCGTGACAAGAACATAATGATCTTACGAAGTTATTTCATGCTATATCTTCATATATACAAACTTCACCAAACTAAATTATAGGAACACATCTTATGTGATCCATAGTAACTTGTTAGAACATTAATTTGTTTCTGCACTGGATTCGAATGCACCTGAATACATTGCATTCTCGACCTACTTTTGAATAGATCTTGGGAACAGATGTATTCTCTGAGTTGAGTAGGTTAGGTACAAGCAACAATACAGAGGAATATTTCAAATGAACAATGAACAATAGAAAATCAGTACGATACCTAGAATTAGTGTAATATTCAGAAGATACAATAGTAGTTAATCGTGATCTGTCATCGATGAGCATGATTCTCACTGCATTTCTGATTTAAAAATTTCACAGTACCATAAATGGATCTATCTCGTGTATGATCTTTTTATGATTTCATAATTTGAGGCAACACATAGCATACACATATATATCTGTGTACAAATTTAATCTGACATTGAGAAAGAACTTACATTACCATTGAACGACATAATCTTTATATTATACATACAATGGTACCACTATTCAAATTAACATAAGTTGCGATGTTCACAGTTATACATAAATTGTTTTATAGTTTATATTATTTATTTGAGGAAGAGAACTGTGACAGAATATGCACAGACGTCGTTGGTATTTTTTTTTCGGCGATCCAGTTTTCAATGTTCCTAATTTAAATTGCAATTAACAGTGTATGGTTGAATGGATACAACATTGACCCATACAGGGTTTTCAAATTCAAGTCGGTATTGATGCTAACTTCGTTATTGCTAGTGGTATTTTTAGCGCTGATTATGATGACAAAAACGGAACAAAAATCGATCTCGCAGAATTCCAGAAATAAAGAATTATCCCTGCTATCAATGATCTTGATAGAAGCATTGGCAATGCCACCAGAATCGTTTCGAAACGGTCCTAAAAATGTTTCAAGGCTGATGTTTTTGAGCAGCTCTTCTAATATTGCTTTTTTCTTAAAGTTCATGAGTTTTTTGAAATGAAACAATATTTTTGCACACCATGGATAATTCTCTTCCTACATTATGGTGAGTTAAAGATACGACAATAACTAACAATCATCTTGACAAATTTGAGAAATCATTGATAATTTTTACATTTTTGAGTTTTGAGAAGTTCACAGTACCGCTCTTATTCAGAATTCAATTACTCATTGATTGAGAATATTGTATACTGGGTATACCATTTTTAATCGGTTCGGAAACTCTATCTACACAAAAATTAAATGACTGTTATAAATGAAGAATTGACTCCTGTTTTCAATAAGAAAAAGTGAACTATTGTCATCATTGCCATAACAATTTATATTTAAATGGTTTCAGCCAATTATAGGTAAACTGAATACTATTCATTTTGTACTAATGATATAGCAAGATAACCAAATTTGTCACAACTTTGTTCCCCAAGTATATAAATCTATAAATGGCAGAATACAATTCCGGGTTCGAACAAAGTAACGAAATAATAAATGATTAGATTCGTATTTTCTATTTGCAAAAAGATAAACTTAGTTGCATGTATATAACTCTGAGTTTGTGAAATTTATGTATCCTTTTAGGAAACTATTCATCTGTCATTTCATAGGTCATATTTTTGTTAAACTTTGGAAGATCGACTACCTATACTATTTATAATGGCTAGTGGCTTAGACATCCATACATAAATCTCTACTCATTTGAGTTCGAAGTAAAGACCTCGTATATTATTTTTATTGTATGTCTGTGAATACAATATTTTATTATACAGACCATTATTTACCGTATAATACCTTCATCTGTTCGGTATAAAGAACTTTCGAAATTGCTGTGCACAAAGAAAGAATTGGTTAGTCACGCAAACGTATAGCCTCGGGTGGGTTTGAGGAAAATGATGGCAAAAAAAATTATACATCTTAGGTGAGCTATAGAAAATAGCGTTATTTATCGAGATCCTTGAAAGAAAATGTAGTCAGTCCCAAGATTATGCAAGGTGTACGTGAAAATGTGAGATTTCGATAGATCAATAAACATTGAGATGGCAACTTCCTACACAAATATTTCCTGCAGGATTTTGACTCCTGAAGTAATGAATTCGATACGGAAGACATTATTCAGACATCTCCAAAGGAGTGTTCTCGAATCATTTTAACCTTTTTGTCATAAACAGCTTCACAACGATGCTGAATTGATTTCTATTTATGCAATGGAAATAGAAAAGTAATTCTTTTATTCAAATCATTCCACAGTATTTATTTCGATTCATGTGTATATGTTTGAATCATAAATAATCAGAAATGGATTATTCAAAATATTTCTGACAATAATGGCTATTGAATATTCTGACAAACTTTCACAACTTTCTTTCGTGAATAAATAGACAATATTTCATTGTGCGTTGCATTAACCTGATCAGTTTTAGTAAAATAAAGGTAGAGACTGCTCTTAAAAAAATTCGTGATTGGATTAAGTCTTCACATTACACTTTTCGTAATATCGTAGGAATTCTCTGAAGAATCTTGAAAAAAAAAAGCAATTTTCTTGGGAGGTGTAAATTTTGTTGCGTTTAATTTCAACGTAAATTGAGAACGTCTTCGAAATGAAACATTATCTAGAATTAGAAGGAGTATTGTATAACTAACTAAATAACTTGAGTGCTTCCTCCTATTTTCCTGCTAGCGAGCCCCCTTTCGAGGAGTTTCTACCTGCATAATGTAATTTCAGCTCTCGCATCGAATTTATCGAATTATCTCTCAACCAATTCCAGACATGCCTCTCACAGTTGAGAATCTCTGGAGAAATCTTCAAAACTAGAAAATACACCTCGTTTATGAAATTATTGCCATTTTGATTAAAGCTATCCTGATAAATGCGAAGTTGGTGGAGCTGGGACAAAGTGAATAATAATCTGAAAAAAAAATTGAGGTATCCTCGATAGTTTTGAGGATATTTGTTTTCAATTTCCAAGGATGAACTAATTGTACTGGACATTTTAAACTGAAACTTTATATAATCAGTTTATGTACTTTCTGAATATAGATTCCACTTTTCAGTGATCTTCAAAATGGTAGATAAACACCTGTCAACTCTGGTTTTTCCAATGTTCCACTGCTATCTTCGATGTCCAAATGTTCAGATAACGTTCTTGATATTCTTCTATCAGAGATATTTCTTCTAAAATCATAATCCATTATTAAAATACATAGCTTTGGCACAATCCAACCAAACTCGTATCTCTTACGATGAACTAGATCCCCATAGTGACATTCCGGAAACGGGCAGCCTGTGTATAGTTTATAATCGATAAAGTCATCTTCGCATTCCCCATGAGTTGTCAGCTTTTCACAGCCCTGAATAAACTAAACTGATAATGAAACTCCTTCCTGAATTGTTTCATTTAATTTCTTATTGTAGAAGGAAAGGCAACACCAAATCCTTCATCATTATTTATTTACCAGAGCTCCCATTTTATCTGTATTATTCAAATTTTTCCGCCTCCATTCTTCTCAGTTATAATTCATCCAGTTAGGCGTCAGCGCACACAAATATTCAGATTCCATTAGCAGTTTCACAAAAGAAATATCTATTCTCTGCCGAACCAAAAGGAATCCCAGACAACTGGTAGAGAATGAAACACGATCTCTTTGTCTTCTGTTTGCACTATCAAAATTCAGCTCCTCTTCTTTCACGCCTCCTAAAAGGTATGGTCCTAATTAGAGTTTGTGTGCTTCCATTAAAATTTTGTGGTCTTGAAGAGGCTTGGCTCTATCAATTACTGAACGGTGCTTTCAACGTGGGTCTTCCAATAAATTATTACTCTTGATAAATCTGCCACAACAGTTGGTGGCTGTTTGCCAAATCCCATTTGCTTCTCGCATTTCAAATCGGGAACAGATTTATCGTCAACTGAATTGCATCTGCAGTGCAACGATGCTTCACAATGAACGTGGAATTGAATTTGCTGAAAATTATTCACGTAGGTCGTGGTACCCGGAAATCTCTGTTGCTTTGGTCTATAGTCACAAAGAAAAAATTATCTAAAATTTTTCATAAGGAATTTCTAGGATCCTTTCTGACTAAACAAAAGGTGTGTGAGTGTGCCAGGTCAGTTATTGAAATGTAAATTACGAAATTTCTTGAAACGTCCAGAAAACAATGAAATCAGAATCTTGCCGCTGGATTTATTGGAAGATTATCCCTCAGATAGAATAAGGACCACGAAGGTAAATACATCCCTGGGTGATACATTGCCAGTCACTATAGGAATTCCACAGGGGACACTTTTGGGACTTATCCTCTTTCTATTATATTTAAACAAATATCGAAAATTTCGAAGGCAAAATAACTACTTTAGCCAGCTGTGTCATTTGTAGGTGGGTCCCAGAATAAAACTTTTGAGAAAAACGACAGGGAAACAGTTTCCTTGATTACAGCTGTACTTTATCTGAGAAAAACTTTACGACCAAATCATCCTATGGGTTATAAATTACTGACTAAATAAATTACACCCGCCGAATATGAAATAAGATATAAAGGTTCCATTTGTTCGACTCCGTTATCGGATTATCGGACTTAAACTTAACAATACAACCACAAAATTTGAGAGGTATCACCAATTGAATGAATTCGAATTAAAATTGTTCAGGTAATGATATTCGTTATAGCCAATTTCTGAATGGAATACGAAAATAAAATAATCGAAGTAGATACAATTTGAAATAGTGGCTGTCTATTTGATATTTATCTATTTCATGAGATTCAGTTGCAATTTCCAACTGTGTAAATAACGTGATGAATGCCATGCCCGTTTCAAAGTCTGTTGCTGTTGAGTCAGAGAGGATGTCACATTAATATCCAAGACGACATGCAGACTTCTGAAGCTCTATCTATAATTCACTCATATATCGGATATACTCACTGTCGGTCATTGCAATTCCAGATGTATGGATTTTATTGCAGGTGTTTATTTTGTTCGAATTATATACTCGCAGAGTGGATAATATAATTCAATTTGTGACTAGAAATACGAGAACTGCATGTAGTGATTTATTATAAACTATATACGAGTCGGTTTTGATACATTCCCGAAAATTCTTACCCACATACTGTCTAAATTTAGATTGTCACAAAAAATAGTCCGACGAAGTCAAGTCAGATGATTGCGCCGGCTAACGTTCGTTCTTCTTATTATAAACGACGTGATTGGTGAACAACGTTTCCGACAAGTTTGAATATTGAATTTCATCAACAGAGCACTTTTCGCAAAATTCTCGAATTTGATTTCAAAGAATATTGTACTACATGAGAAATGTCAACTGGAATTGAGATTGAAATTCAGAATGGCATTGACAAATAACATTCCATTCAATATTTGTTAAAACCATTGGATATTTTCCAAAATTATATATTGCACCTTCGCCATAATTAATCATTTTATATTAGCAAGACCTCTTTAGCAATAGTCTTCAATCTCGTATCTTCTGAAACATATTAACATTCTTCGTGGATAGACTTTCAATTCAAAGGTAATCGCATGGAAGAAAACTGATGCAGTTTCCATTAAACTAATGCTTTGAAATTAAGGAATGAATATGGTGCTGCCATCTTTTGTATGTCGTTTGAAACTTCATTCATGGGCTTATCTCGGCGCCTAGAAACCTGGCTTACCGACAGCAAAAACACTGTTTCTTGAACATTAATGATGGGGATTCTTTTGTGTTATGACAAATTCAAATATTCAATTTATTCTAGTAATTCTCAGTGATGGTATAGACCAGATGGATCCTGAATTGAAAGTATTAGGAAACCTAACTATAAAGCCTATATGGAGAATAACATTCTACACAGAGGCAATAAGAACACATTGAAATTCTATTTTATATTATTCTGAATTTTGTAGATTGAATGAATAATGAACTTCACCTAAAATAATCATCAATATTTTCGCATCTCACCATATGGTGTTATATAACGCAACAAATATAATTATTCATAATAAAATAACTCGAAATACGGATAATTATTGATGAATTATGTAAAATATTGGTATTAATCACTTCTGTAGAATCAAATTTAATTAATAATCATCCACAAATATGTACTAATGGCTTTATCAAATCAAAAAGAACAGTGAAATGAATTTCATGTTTTTTATAAAAATTGATGACTCATATCAATACAGATTACTGATACTATCTTAAATCATCACAGAAACATGCTACTCAATTTGAATCTTTAGGGTTTGCAACATGACTTTAAGAAATAATTTCTGTCAAAATAAAGGACTACTCGTACGTTTATCTCCACCGCTCACGTATTCTCAAATACGCCAGTCTTGGTGCGATGCTTGGTGTAATTGGAAATGACCTGACAGCTGTCACTCTTGGTAATGATGCATTGTCTACTTTGATTTCCGAAAACGGTCGCAGTATATCTGATGGTGAATTCAATCATATTACATTGTACGATTCTTCACGGCCAAATCATGTTTGAATTCCTACTCCCATTCCCAATAATTGATGGTCTGCAGAACCATGCTGTGGGACTGATGAATTATGTTGACTTCGACTTAATAGTTATTTGATTTATTGGCAATGTTTCTTATGAAGCTATACATAACATGTTCATAGATTCACATCTTGAGCCAGCTATGACATACAAGGTGGTTTTTCAATGATAAATCTTATCATCACCCTCTTTTTCTAGTTTTTTCACATTAGAACCCTGATAACGAAAAAATATTCTTTCAATCTCAACGATGATTGAACAAGTGATAAGCAGATATTATTTAATCAATCCGCGAACGGTATCTCCTGAAATATGCTGAAGTTTGATGGATTGTTCAATAATGACAAATCTACATTCCGTAAGCTTCCTAAATGGTAAGCTCAAAACTTGAAATTCGATGACATGTAATTTTTTATTGGCGAGATTGAAAGATGATCTATATAAATGTCATTGAAATGCATGCATGGGGACAAGGACAGATTTTTGAACTTTTTTTTTCATTTCATCCTGCATAAAAAACTCCCCATTGTTACTAGAGCTGACCCCAAAATGTCATCTAACGAAGATATACATCAAGTTCTGGAATTCCAGTGATTTCTCTACTGGAACCTGTAGGATAACAAAATCAATACGGCATCAGTTCAGAGAAACTCCGTGAGAGGCGTGACGATCAGTGGGAAGGGAGGTTCGAGATGCACTGATACCAAAATCTGAATCTACATTGTCACATCTTTACTCTCGTGGCGTAGAAACCATGTGTCATTATTTTCTTGAATGAAAACAAAACAGTGCTTGAAAAGTCGAATTGAAAGTTGAGATGGAATTGAGAGTTCAACCATAACCTTAAAAACAACAAGTTTAAACTGTAAGATGTAAACAAAATAATAATTGAATGTACCTTAATGAAACCAACTGAAAGCAAAGGCTAAAACAAAATTGTATGCACCGAATTTTAGAAGAGATGTTGTATTTTTTGATAATAGTATTGAAAACCTAATAGCTACGACAATATAGTTTATATTTGTTAATGTGTGATATGTCAGCGAAGTAGTGAATAGAACAATACGCTCAATGTATAAATGTATTGAATGTTTACATACCCTGTAAAGTGCCAAAAGTATCAAAAACGACCAAACAAAATCCTGTAACTAGAATTCATCTAAAACTGATCTCAACAGCTCAAACTTTGTGCATCTTCGAACAACTCCTCTTACTGTAAACTTTCTCTCGATAAGTTGCAACACATTTCTTCCCACCCTAAACATTCCAATTCATATCACCTTGTGAGTGTAGTTATGGCCTCTGAACCTCAGATAAAGCCAGCACTCAGTACAAATAATGCCAATCCAGATGGAGAGATGGATGCTTTGCTCTTAGGGAGGACCAAGGTGAGTCGTAGGTGTGGTGTGAAATATAGCTGTCGTGAAGCACCTAAATGTGGAAATAGATGTATGGAAAGCACGTAGATATTCCTGTTCCAAGCGTCGTTTATGTCATTGGATTTTATCCGTAATTTCGTTGATGCAACCATTCATACGGTGACGACAACAATATGCGACTGTACTCAGACAATTGTATGTGAATAAATGTTTGAGGATCATTTATATTCCTGTCCCAAGAGTCACATGTATATGAAAAATACTTCTCTCGTGACCATACGCATGGTTACGGTTATTATTGGAAATTAATGTATGAGGAGTATTCAGGAATTTTTGTTCCAAGAGAAACACGTCGCTACATAACCTTATTCATAATTTTATCACGTTGAGAATATATTAACGAAGTAAGTCTATGAGGAGCATGAAGAATTTCCATACCAAGAATCCCATATCCCTAAAAAAAATCCTCATCAATGTGTAGATCAAAATATAGGTATGCGAGTTTATAAATGAGATGAGTATATAACAAGGAGATCATTCATCTTATAGCTGTAATCATTTCGACAATGCAAATATTTGATGATCGATTCTACAGCAAATATTTCATATAGGAACAATTATTTTTTGAAAAATGTTCACGACTGATATTATTGAAAGAGACTTTATCTAGCAAATTAAACGAAATAAAGGATAGAAAAGAATGAGAGGTAGAAAGAAGAACCAATACAGAATACTAAAATGAAATAAGAGTTCACCAATCAAATGACAGATTTTTTGATCACTTTTCGATGAATGGGCTATAATAGAGTTTTCCAATAATTCACCTCATATATATTCTGGAAACCATAAATTCGACCAGAAAATTTTGAATTACTGTTTATGACAAATGAATATGTGTTGATATTCTGAAAAAAAAATGTCGTCTTGCATGGAAAAAATGTCACCATCTCGAAGGATGGAAGTTCTGTAAAACTTTCTGAATGAAGGAAACGAGTATAAAGCTAGAAATCTGAAGATAATCAGAAAAGTTCTTGTTAAGACTGGAGTTTTCATGTCTCTTCGTAATTCGTTTAGAATTCCCAATACCTCAAGAAAGGCGCGTTCAACTTTATAGATGTACATTAAAAAGTGATCATTTTCCTAATTTCTATGAAAATTATATCAACTGGAAATTATGGAGTGTTGCCTTTTTTGAAATTTCGAGTATTATAAATATTCCAGTATATCAGTTGCTTCCAATAATATAATATTTGGGCACTGAGAATAATGAATTGAAATAGGAAATAATGATCATTGGAACCATCAACAAAGTTGTCACTTGTACAAAGTTTACCGCTAGCTATTGAAAGATTTATTCCCTACTTCAAATTTCGCCATGTTTTATGGTGGATTTGGCACGCATCGACAGTTCATAATATCACTGCTGACTGATCGACACGTTTCAAAAAGGAACAATTGAATTTTTTCACTAAACCTCATCCACCCTGGTGATATTCCAATCAGAATACAGTCGTTCCGACTTCGGAAAATGATTCATACAATCAAACATTTCCACTCCGTTTCGATTACTTCGAATACGTATTTGAATATTTCATTCAACTCAAGCCACGTGCCACATTCAATCAAAACGTTGAGTGGAGCCATAGTGAAGGTTCCTCATGAAAATAAAGGAAAAAATTTCAATTTACATTCCCCGACTGATGCATTATTCACGATTTTTCATCGTGGACGGTCTATGCGTACGATTTCTCGTATAATAAACTAATGGATACTCGTGAAATAATAGTTCATTGTCAGGAAAATGGTTATTGGAAGAATATTATTCACTGCGCTGAAATGTTCATTTCCATTTTGTGCAGTTGTAATATTGACTTGGTATTAAATCAAATCAGTAGTCTGCATTTTTAACTTTAACTGTATAATTTATTTTGAGTGTGATATGATTTTAATTTGAATGTAGATTAAAATATCATGTATTTTCTGAAGTGAAATGTTTTATAAACCATCCATATAATATCACTGTGGATATTCAAGAATACATAGAAGACTTGCTAGGATGGAAAAACTTGATAGGAGCAAGTATATTCCCTCCGCAAAGGGATTTTTGAACTTTTCATTCATTTTTAGAACTAGCAACAGTGCATATTCCGAGGAATTGTCACAACTCTCTTCCTTTGAAGTGCTTAAGGAGAAAGAAGTTGCAGTAAGACACATGTGTATTATGTTACTGTAGAATCATTGTTCGAATCCTACAGATACAGTTGTGTCACTTAGCACTTTTCATGCCCTGGAATTTGGATTGCGCATGTCCACTCGTGAGTTATATGCGCAGTGAACGAGTCAAATAGGCAGGCTTCTTGTATTCTTTTGGTAGGTGATATATGATATATGTGTTTAGTTTGTGCATTTTATGCCAAGATGTTTTATTAATTTCATTTCCAAAATTCCTTCTCAATTTCTATCAGAAAATTACGAACTATATATTGATTTCATGTCGAATATTGGAAAGGGGTTATTACTTGTTGAAAACGGACCTGGTCTTATTTGATTCCGTAAGAATTTGACATTACGGGAGATCTCATCATCATCTTGTAAGCACCAACATCATCAGGGTCCATCAGCAAGTGACACAATTGTATCTGCTGGAATTAAACTGGCAATAAAGAGACGAAGAAGGGCATATTTTTTGGTTCTCAGCGCTGGTTGATTTTTTTTTACTGTACCCGCGAACTAAGTAATACATTTCTACTAGTGTATTCTGTTAATAACAATGACAATAAAAGGGTTTACACAAACGCAACAGAACCGTGAACCATTTTCATGTAGACAACTCGTTTTGCAGAGAGTTTGAATATAAGTTGCCTACTTTCAGCGTTTATTGTTTGTGTGAAAATGAACCAGAACCCGGAGTCGCCATCAAATATTCCATTATTTTAATGGAATGAAGCTGCATATACAGAGACGTCATGAAGGTTTGAATGTGTTAATGAGATTATACCTTCATGGTTTCATGAACAAAGATTAGGAGAGGTGGGATAATTACGGATTATAGAAAGCCACTGAATATGTTGGTAGTTGAGACATGGATGATGGCTCGTATCGAAAACTCAAAGAAAATAGTCTATTGGGCTTAAATCGAATAATTTTGATGGCCTAAGCTGAAACTACTCGACCATGAATCATCCAATCACTGGAGGCTACTTGAAAAGTTTGGTAGAGTCGTATTATGATAGGATGAGAAGGTTTTCTGATAGATTCAACATTTCATAGTATTTTCTTTCAACAAATAAAATAACAGATAAAATTCAATATACCTACCTAGTACCTAATAATTTTTTACAGACAAAATCGAATGAAGCTTCAATAAATAAAGCCAACGAAAATAATGTGAAATGAATATTATAAATACAAAGTTCAATATTTACAAGAAGTTTTCAAATATTTCTTGGATAATCATCCATGGAATATGGTTCAAAGACGAGTAATACTTGTCTCATTATCATATTTCAAGGTGAAAAATGTAGGGTATGTAGAGGATTCTATAAGAGGAACAGGGACAGTGAGTGTGTTATAATTCTCCATAATTAAGGGAGACACATCGCTCTTCGAAATCGCTTCCCTTCCACTGTCTCCACCCGAATGAATCGTCAGTCGTCCATATGCCAGACACAAGACGGATGAAAGGATGTGGAATGATGAGGAGAGATCACTAAGTTTTACGATTATTCGTATGGATATTTTTGGGATATTGAGAATATTCAAAGCTTATTTCCTTTCCAGAGAGCATAATAGTAACGTATTTTTCATATCTTTGTGAAATTGAATATTATGACGACGATATATAAGTTATGTGCTGCTTCAGTTTGCTGATGTAATTTCTCAATATTTTTTGCAAACTGACATGAAAGATTATCTTTCGGTGATCAAGTGTAGATCCTTTATACATTTATGATTGGGCTGAGTGGTCCTAGAACACTACCCTGTGGTACACTTGTGGACACTAAACGCAAAGACAGTATGAACCTGTTTTCATATGTTTTTCATCTTGGGTGTGTCAGTTGGAAACTTCATGTATTTTCATCCACGAGAAACAAGTAGTTTTATAATTTCGAAATTAAATTACATTAGGGCTTTGCCGCATTGCTACAGGCGTTGGTGTATTCAATTTGATATGTTGCAGGATCCTTAGCAAAAGGCATTTATTACTCTGGGCTCATTTCATTATGCTGTATGATATATTTCACTCCCAGGAAGCTTTAGGCTAGTAAATCTATTTCTTCATTCGCTTTCCCAATCTGTTTTCCGCCAAACATTTTTACTTGTCAGAAAATAATGGATATGCGTTTGTACACGGTGGACGAAGACAAAGATTTCTGTAGGATCATAAATATCTTCTAGCAAAAAAGTGCTGAGAATAAGACTCAACATTTGAATGCTGCATTCTTTCTTGTTCTGGCATGCTTCCAATTTCCCTGATTCAGCCTACTTCGATAAACGCGAAATCGCGTGTGTAACGAAATATTTCAAAGTTTAGAAAGGATTTCGTGGATACTCCATTCAAGATTGGTTTGGATATTCAGACCCTATTTTACTAACTTCCATTGAGGGAGGAACACATTGCAGTTGACGTTGATATCCAAACAATGATAAATGGCTTGTTTGATTTATAGTTAATTGAGATGTTTGCCCATGAGTGCGGAATCAAGAGAAACAATAGCAATAGCATGAATTGACATGAACATATTTTATCACTTATAATTGAACTGAATGTAACTTGACATAAATAGCGACAATGTCTGAAGTAATAATGATACTAATAGTTGTTGTTTGTTGAAAAGAAATCATAACATTTTGTACATACAAGTATCTCCAAAAGAACCGGAATAGCTTAATATTTCAGTGACAGTTTAATAAACCGGAGTAATCAGTAGAACTGTAAATGTCATTTGCAACGTTGCCAGTTTCTTCCACTCAGTCTGCCAAGTTGATCGTCAGAGCATTAAATTGATCATCTCGAAATTTTAATGATTCTATTATATCAAATTTCAATCTTGTTCATTTTTGCGGATATGGCGAATCAACATTTTGTTAAAAATTTCAATTCACGTCAATATAAACATCGTCAGGTAAAATGTTGCCAAAACTTCATACTAAATAATACTCATTCAATCTGTATCAATAGAAAAATATAATGAGAAGGCAATCGTGATTTCGAATTCAGTACTACCATTATATACAAAAAATAAAAGAAATAATCAATAAAAAGAAAAATTGGTGATGCTTTATATGGCGAACCTCATACCTACCATAATTACCATTGTGGAAAAAAAATCTGTTCGAGACCTATTTGAATGACATTGAGTCAATATTTTTGTTCATTCGTCAATAAATACAAATTGATTCGACGTGATATAAACACGTATAGTGGAAAAACATGTTGAATATTCCATAACGATATTAGTGAAAGTTGATATTTATATTATATCTTTGAATAATTTAGTGTTGCTTGAAACAATTAATGCCTATATGGCAGAAATAGAAAATAAAACTACACTAGTGACGCAGAGACATAATCCTTATTCGAAATTGAGTTTTGAGAGTTTCTTCTTGAAATTTGAAAACTTCAGGTCTTCGTTCATAACTTTTAATACTGTGCCAGTAATTTTTCCGCCCATTATGCCAGAACTATCAGTACCTTAATTTTGATTTGAATGACGCACACGGTACATTGACATTTCGACCAATTAAAACATGATCATTGAAAAGTTTTTTTGCGTTAATCTCTTGGAATTGTATATACTCTTAGATGTTTATTTTGCTCTAATGGTATTGAAAGAAAACAAACACTCTTTAAATAAATAGACCACAGTGTAATTGATCAAGATGGCTACACTTTCTGCAACTGTATTTCGGAAAGTGTTCGAATATATTTCAGAAAGAATCAAATTCAATTCAGAATAGTCAAATGTATTTCAGCATAGTTGAAGGTTTTTTTTGGAAAGCATCAACGCTGATTTGGAATTCAGTAAATGTATTACAGAACAATCAATTGTATTTCCGAAGGCGTTGAATATATCAGGATATTGAAAAATAAACAGCATTATCTGGTGTAGTCTGTTAAGGGTATTACCTAATTATGGATCTTTTTGATTATTTTTCATAGAAAATGTTTCTCACAATAAAAATTTCCCGGTGAAACAATAACAACATAGTATAGTTGAGTTTCGCTTGAGAATATTTTTGACTTCATTAAGACATGTGAAGTTTAATTCCCATATTGCATAATACATTAGCTATTATAATTCATTTTATAGTTACATAGACTTTTATTTTTGCAATATTTCTATATGGGTCTCATATTTGAATGTTATGTTGTTACTTTATGATTAAATCTATCTCTACTACTTGATTATATATCTCCTTCTAGAATTGGACGAGGTGTAATTTATAAATTCAATAGAATTTTTAACAGGCAGACTATCACAACTCTCTACAATGAACATAAAGAATCTGAAGAAACCATCAACTTAAAAGATGAGCTGTGGGAATTACCAATAATTTCCTTTGAGTTTGTCTGAAATAAGAGATGCCAACCTGTAGCTTCATCTCCATTCCCGACATCCCTTGCACTGCAGATTGAAAGCGAGTCTCACACATAAACAGCAGGCCACGGTAAGCTGGGCACGCCTACGTCAGGCACCAACGGGAAACGACCGTAGCAGGACGAACGCAGGAACGCTAGCAGGATAAGCTCCGCCGCAGAGTGTGTTCGGTTATAGCGTTCTCCGCATGGACTCTCTCCGCACTCCACCCGGGAAACTACGCTAGTGTTTCGATCTTTCTCGATTTTTCTCTTAATTTTTCCTCAATATGTGAACGTGTCAACAACGAATATTATCACTGTGGATATGCTTTGGTGGTATGGGAAACAATCATCGCTTTTTCATCCTTGCTCTGTTTGTATTGTTGTCTTCATTTTTGTCAATTTCTTCCTCTTACCACTCGAATAATCATTTTGTTTCCTTCTCGATTCTTACAGATTCCCTTGCATTTTTTTTTCTGTATATTAAACACTGTCTTTTGTTTCAGAGAAATTTTGAGCTTAAAGTTTATGTTCATAGTTGTCGATCTTTCTCTATTTTTGTCTTGATTTTTCCTCAATATGTGATCGTGTCAAAAAGGAACATTATCGCTGTTGATGTGTTTTGGTGGTTTTCCATAGAAAACGAACATCGCCTTTTCATCCTTGCTCTGTTAATTTCTTTCTCTTACCACTTGCATGAATTTTCATTTTTGTTGTATATCATGGATGATTTTTCCTTTCAGAGAAATTTCCGAATCCAAAAACTACAGTTATCTCACTCTCTCTTCAATCTCATTCAGGAGTTATTTGGATTTCATAGTTTTCGTCATATTTCAAATCTCTCATAAATTCTCGTGTGAGCAAATACATATTAGAATGCATTTGTAAAAAGCTTGGATAACATTATTAGGGAATAAAACATGCCGATTATCACTTTCCTTCCTTTCCTTATTTTCAGCTTGACTCAAATTTTCAATAATAATTTCACCATTCCATTATCATCATTTTGACATCAATTGGCCATTCTCTTCTTCGATTATATTTACAAAATTGGCGGTTATTTGAATATTCACTTTCGCATGCACCAAAACTTGAAATGATGAGCATCCACCGAAATTTCGACATGTTTTATGCTTTAGATTTTCTGAAAAATTCGTCAAATTCACTTGGTGTGTGGATCAGAATTCCAGTTTGAAGCGTCCACCAAATCCATCACGAATATAGCAGAAAAGCAATTTCAGGGCATGCATTTCCCAATAGTATAATAATGATCTGGTCTTGTTGTTTCCTGGACTGGCCAATTTACATACATATTTACCAAATTCAATAGAATACACTGAATTTGAACAGATGAACCAGAAAGGAAATGTTATACTCTTCAGTATATCAAATATTCCCAATCTCAATCTGAAATTTTACCAAAATTTGAAGAAGAAACAAGAACCAATATTTCTTGCATATCAGTATTTTTCGAATATTGTGAATTCTTCTACTAAAATAACATGACTTCGTGGAAATGTCAGAACAATGAGAAAAGAATCATCGATGTGAAACTAGGAATTACAATACATTGTATATACATTGAATAATTGAAGCATTTAATCAAACTACGGAACTCTGAAATGCAAATTAATTATCGAATGCATTCAACAACTGGGTGAACGATTTTTCCCCGAATACATGCAGAGCTAGCGACTGTTAATTTTAACATAAAATGAAGCATTGAATAATGAACCTCGATTTTTTTAATCAGGCAGGTCTTTATGGCTTCAAATTCATTCGAACATTAACTATGTTGATTTTCGAGAGGGAAGCTTTACATCCATAACGTTTATCTAGACAGAGCGGTGATATTTCAAGGAATCCTTGTGAAATTTCTTGTATCAGGAGTCAGGAAACTATCAGAAGGACTTGAATGAATGAATTACAGTTGGTGTGACAAAAGATAGATGAAACAAATGACCATGAGTTAGGTGACACAGTGGGAGCAGCTTTAAATTAATTGCAACATTGTTTTCGATTTTATTTATGTTCATTGCGTGTTTAATTTTGCCATAGGATGGTGTGATAGTGGGGTAAAACTAATAGAACTAGTATTATCGTTGCAAAGCTATAGTGAAAACGACACTGAAATAGATTATTACGAATGAATCCGACATTTGGGAAAACGATTTAAAGAATTGGAAAAGTTTTCTTCTCGATACTTGACATAAGCTGTAATATAAGTATCAAATCTGTTACAAAAAATATTTGTGACAGCTCGTTACAAAGTGCTGCTTGTCTTTGTTCAATAAACTTCGAAATTGAAAGTTGGGTTAAGTTTACATTCGAGTTGTTTTGAATAATGTTTCAGATTTATTGAATATATACATGAAAATTGGATAATTATTGACAGAAGATAACAGTTTTTCTATTCAATATTTGTAGATATTTCGATTAAAATCAACAAACTATAATAGCAGATCGAAGATAATGTTGATTTCTAAATGTTCTCAGCTGAAACATCTAGAATTTTTTGAATCGTCGCATCACAGAAATAGCATCGTTTGTCTGAACAACGCAAAAAATCATATTCCACAACTTTGACCTTGATTATTTTTTTTAGTTCCATTCAACTTCTTTGATTTGACGAAGCATATCACTCTTTATCTCCTAATCACAGTCTATGGTGACGTAACACCATACGTATTACTCTGACATCTCATAAGGCATATCGCAATCAATATGGACGCAGCATCGCGAATACTCATTTGATATGGCATCCACTGGAAGCAATATACCCCTGGGAAATCCAATAAACAGCCTATACGGAGGAAAATCGTGAGGGAAATTATACCGGTACGGAGATCATAAATCACCAGGTGGATATTTGCTCGATGAAAAAATGTTTATTACATAACATGAAGCGGTGACCTCGCTTAATATGGAAAAATATTCCAATCTAACGCATGGCAAGAGCAGGGGTTGTTGTGAAAGTGGCAATATCATTTTCAATTTCGAATTTGAATTGGAGACTTCAAAGCAAACTAAGTTACAAATCGATATCAGGTGGGAGATCTAGTTTTTTTCTCAGGTTCTCTGATATTCCTCCTCCCCATATTTTATTTAGTTTGTCTTCATGTATCCGATCTTTATTGGTTCTCCTCCATTTTTCCAGAATATGTGTATCTTATCGATGACTACAACTCGAATGATTTTTGCTGAACTGCTGCAAAAGGATCCCAAACTAATTCCAATGAAATTTCCACAGCAGCAATAATAATTTTGATGAATATATTCTTAGTCTTCGGTCATGTGATCTGATAATATTGTACTTTCATCGATAAATATCATGTCACTTTGATCAAAACGTAGCAAGAGTCCGAAAATATTATTGAGAGCAAGATTGTTCTTTACATTCTTTATTTTCGAATGAATGTGAAAGTTTGGAATTCGGGTTCCCAAAAGTAGATAATGTTGCTGATTCTGCATTAGTAATGAGTGACAATGTTGACAATTAATGCATCATAATGTTAATGATACTTTTACATTATAATCTTGAAATATGACCTTGAAAATTATACGAATTCGAAGACATATGCATGTGTCCTCATTGAGAAATAATATATATCAAGAAAATGCACATGCTGGTTTGATTGAAAAAAGTATAAAAATTCATCAAAATTTGAAAGGGTTGTTTCATGCTGTAGGTTTTCTTAATTTCTTACCATTGGTCGAATTCAATACTGAATATGTTATATTTTCTATTTTATCTGAAACCATTGTTGAGATAACCCAGTTGTTGAATTAATGGAAAATGTTATCTAGCAATAACAGTATAACTCGAAGAAAATAAACAATAAAAACATTCTCCACACCTGAATTTAAAATACCTTTTTCAAACACTCTTGTGTGTTTTATATTCTGAATGTAAATGAGATGAAACTGATATGAAATGAAGCATGTAGAGTGGTTTTTATGGTATATCTACCTTAAACACGAATATTTACATACCTGCAACATATAGATGGAAAAGTAGGGCAGAAAAATTCAAAAATATCATCCACACTTCCTCCCAAGTGTTCAAGCATTGAATATACCTACTGAAATATGATTACATTGAAAAAATATTAGATTATTTGTGAAATTCTGGCGCCAAGGCCCTATTAGGATAACTTGATGACTACCAATTTTGAAAGCCAGCAAATTGAATCATATATTCCTTTCTGGAAATCTAGTCTATTGATCCCAAGCTCGAGTTGAAAAGTTCAAACACACGGAAATGAGCTGCTACAAGCGTTGATTCACTCAATTTTGTGAAGTGGAAGAGCGCAACTTCTGAAATGGGATAATATATTCAAGGAAATTTCGAACTTTGCTCCTACTCCACAGCACCACCATAACTTCGTTTTATATTCAGTTCATTTTTGTTCTTATTACTAAATAAGTAACTAGATATGTTGACAGAGAAACCTACTACATTCAATTACTTCACCCTGTAGAAAATCCTGTACGCCATCTTCATAAAGAATTAAAAAAATTCCAAACTACCCTAAAACGTATCGATGTAGGAACAATAGAGAATTTGATTTCTGTAATGCTTTCAAGGAAATATACATATATTTATTTATTTATTTAAATATACGGGCAATATTCTCACCCATAGTCGAATCATTGCTCATTAAGATCTGTCTTTTATTGTTATCAATTTTAATTCAGAATAAGATACTCGTCTTTTTCTTTGCATAGAGAAAATTCAGTATCTAACTTGTTATTTTGAGAGTAATGCCACTGAAATATATTAAATTTACACTTCCAAGACTTCCAAAACAACCGTTTCTTAATCCCATCTGTTAGAAATATCATTGAAGTTTCTCATTATATCACTGTTGCTAAAATATTCTGGGTAGATTCTCTGCGAATTACCGTTGAATATACGAATATCCAGATTTCCACAGCTGCTACCCTAAGCTTCCTCTTCAATCTTCTCTTTCCAACCAACAAATCATATCGTGCGACTATCAAGCTGAAACGTGGTGATAATCAGTTAAGTATAAGTAACAAATGGTGTTAATGTCAGTGTGAGATATTAGAAAATGAATACCGTCCAAAGTACAGGAGGAGGACATTCATCCAGCAAAAGAGAACAACTCGAGGTAAGATTTTTCAGGATTATATTGCATGATATTACTCCCTAATCTTTATAATACGTCTTGCGATATGGATAATAATTCACATTCGAAACCGGTTATAAATTTGAGATCAAAAGGTGTAAGATTTCAGATGGATTCAAAAGATGTAAGGAAGAAAACTAGAGAGAAAGTGGAATTGATAATGGAGTTAAATAAATAAATAAATATATAAATCAAGTCATGAAAGTTATTGAGGAAATTACACAATTCCACTATAGACATTTATCTTTAATTCTGGAATTCTCTCAATAGGAAATTTACTATCATCATACACAGAAAATCATATGAACAAATTTCTCGATTTTCTGATCGATGTCTAGTTGTCACGTCCTCGGATGCTTGGCAGAGATAAAAACTGAATCCTGATTGGATGCAATTACTCTTTTTGATCGATGACCTATATAATAAGATCAGATAGCGTTCTCGCTTCAGTCGATCTGAACAAGAATTTGTGCAGTGAAAGCGGTTGGCAGTCATGATTTCCTTGAATGCGAAATCTTCCGGATTGATTGAAGACCACAAATGAGAGGTTATCGGTTTCGGGAATGATTCTATATGAGCGATATTCAAAGGGACCGCATCAGATCGTTCACTAATTGGGAAGCTCACTTCACCACATTATCTGACTTCTAAGAACGATGAACTATGAAATACATGAAATTAGGGAAACTGTTAAAGTTTTACGACGAATGTTCGTTTAGTCGAAAATATTTTTCAATGTGTCCTTTAAGGTGACACTGGATATGAATTAGTTTCTTGCTATCCCAAAACACTATACCAAATTTGAACAATGTTGATCAAACGACTATTGAGATATTCAAAGGATTATTTTTTTTTCTGACACACTTTTACAATTTGCATCTTGAAGAATAAACAGATCTTCTCGTTACATAAACTTTTCTCCTTAGAATTATTGGGAATTATGACTCGGCAACATACTTACAAAACTACCTGTATAGTATCGATTGAATCAAATTTATGAATTCAAATATCATAGTGAAAGTCATTGGCGAAAGAGCTTTTTAGAAAATTGAAATGAAGGACAATGTATACCACTTTGGAATTTCTGAGAAATAGCCAAATACTGTCTGCGAATTCTACAGGACTTTTTCTGTAAGAAAATATGTGATGAATCTTAATTTTATGAAAAGATTTATATCATGTGTATCTCAGAAAAATAAATAAACCTGTATCATCACAAAATGAAAAACTTGCTTGACCTCATTGTGAACGTTTGAACTCTAACATCAGCATTTTCTTGTATCGCCATCACTTTACTGGATGAGGAAAAGGCTTGTATATTGTGAAATCACTGTTGGAAAAGTTTGGTATGGAAATAAAAGCAGTATACCTGACGTTCAGTAGCTGCTTGATAATCATTTTTGACATATGACATATCGTACTTTTCTAAATGCGATATGGCAGTTTTTCTCAAGGAATAGAATAGAATAGATGTTTATTAGCTCGATAGCTATTTCGTTACATTACATATCATTAACAGTTACATAGAAAATGTTATCAAATATTCAAGTACATTTGCCTTAATCTAGTTTTGAACGCTACAACATTTGGTGATTGACATACAATAGTTGGATATTCTAGAATGTGAACTAGAAATACTTCCATATGATTCTTTATATTTATATAACAAAATGATTATACGAAAGATGAATATAAATTTGACATTAGCATGAATATTTAAAAGAGCATTTTCACTTATCATTTGTTTTTCTAACGACTGAAAATATCATTCAGAAACGTGAACAACAATCAAATTAAATGCAGAAAATATTATACATGTAACTCTCGAACATGAAACATGAAACATACCCTGTATAAGTACAAGAATTATAATGTCACCCTGTATACCGTGACAACATATCAAATCGCATTTTCCTAATTGAACGGCCATAGTAAATTGGTGGCATCCAGGATAGCGAAGAATGGTAGGGAATCGGAAGAAATTGCCTACTCCCGGGCCACACAGCTTGCCGTTTTCCTGGACCGATTCCGGCTGCGTGAATCGGGCTTCTATTGGCTTTCCACGGGAAAGCTCCAGTTTGGGTGTTTCAGTTGTGTAGCTTGCGTCGCGTATTTTATAGACAAAGCTAGGCGAAGAAGCTCAAATATTCGGTGTTCGTTTAATAAGTGTAGATGCTTTCATTGTCGTCGGAATAGATTTGAATATATACGCTCAAACGACCCCTCTTCACGAATATTCCCAGGCAATACTTTATAATAGTGAGCAGTGTATACGTATGTTTATATTGATGTTAGTGTTTTAGAAGAAATCTATGTATTTTTTGTATCGATGTACTCCATTAGTATTCAATTAGAGAAGAAAACTAAGCAATACCGTCAATAACTGACTAATAAAAGAACAAAGTAAGCGATCGATTGATATATTTTTGTACTGTGAACGATTTCATTGTCCAAAATGAATAAGATCGAATTGAAATTCTTGAGAAGGATTCCTAATGAACATGAAAACAAAGTAAAAGCTGGGGAAAAATCCATTCTCAAAGCTAATTTAAGTGGTAATCCAAAACTTGCAGTAAGCAGAGTCAAATTGGCACCCCATATAGTTGAGGTGAGTATGAAAACCATAATTATCATCTACATTTCGAGAGAAAGAAAAGAAAAAAGAGTATGATGAAGATATATTATCCTTCTTTATACTACATCTTATCGATGTGGTGTATTAGAAATCTGAGAGAGAAGGAATGGTATTTCAAGAGAGAAGATGTTTGTACATGTATGTTCTAATAAAACCGAAAATAATATGTCTTATTCCATATTGATTATGTTTCCTCACTGTGTCTTGATCATCGAACAATAATGAAAATTGATGCTATATGAAATTTTTCAATAGAAAACAATGATAAATTATTAATATTTCAAAGATAGAACGATAAAAGGGGGTTAAACTCTATGCGAAACTATATTTTTTATACTAGAAAAAGTTTATGTGTATGTCGACAAATTATATTTCTGCTAAAATAATTAGAATATTTTTGATATATTCATTACATACAAGACATGGAATATGTTTACAATTTTTCGTATAATCTCACAATGAAATAATGTAGGGAGTGTCATAATGCACCCTGAACAAAATTTCAGACCGCCTGTTGTTGTTGTCCTTCATTTACCCCTGAATTTCTAGGACTTCAATCAAATGGAAACAACTAAAACTTTCACTGCTTTCACAACTGGCACAAAGAATAGCCATACGCCAAAAATATAGCTAGTATGATTCGATGTTGATTTGATTCTGTCACTATAACAATGCTCTATTTTATCCTGGCCAAAAATTTCGTTACAGTTGAAATTATTGTGAAAATATTAACTCCAGCCTAACAAGAACTATGGATACAATTGAAAAATGTTGGTCGGTCAAAAATTCAATTTTGAAAGGTTGAATTTTTGTTCCAGGAGTTGGTCATCAGCTCTCCAAGCGAAAGGAATTGGAGAGGCATCTTGATAGCCCTGTTAGTTATCATAGCCGTTTTAGGCCTTATTGTATTCAGTATAGTATTGGTGTCACCTCCAGAGGAAGGTCCAAGAATAAAAGGTATAAGGCCGACTTTGGAGGATATTTTCATTAAGCTTCCACCTTCTGCCAAATTCAACGGAACATGGATTTCGGGTGAGCTATCCAAGATTAAGATTTTTTCATGTCATTTGTACCATGCCCTATTTTAAAAGCTGCAATGAGAAATCAATTTAGGATCAATATGTTCCACAATCGTAGTCGAAGTCAAGCATCTCTGCCAAAGTTATTCGAATGAAATGAAGTTAAGGAATCTTCTGTGCTCTCTCTATTTCACTTATTTCTGAAACTTTTTCACAATGGTGAATTTTAAGTATCAAGATTTCCTTTCATATCCATATTCTTCTGAATACATTTGTTTACAAAGTGAATAGGAAATCAAACATTCTATTCACCCCTATTGAATAATTAAACGCTCCTCATAAAAGTCTGGAATAAACTATGTTTTCATATTCATTATTGAGATCTCCGTAAAAACGGCGTCCAATGGAAATTTCATGAATTCAAATTGATTTCATCTTGAGAAGATCAGGATGGTATTGTTTTTGTTTCTAATATTTTGCATAAGAGTGTTATGAAGTAAGTCGTCATTTTCTTTTTACGTTTCAGATATAGAATTCATCTATAAAGACGAACATGGAGGTGTTACTTTATTCAATGCAGATAACCTGACAACAGTCACTCTAATGACAAATATAACATTCGTGAGTATTAAACTAGAATCGTTCAGACTTTTCTGCTGTCAGTTAACTGACGTATTGAAATATTAGCCTAAGAATACAACACCTATTTCTTGAGAATTTGTGAAAATATGAGAAATAATGAAGAGGGTAACATATTCCTTCATCAAATTTCAGTTGAAAAACCTGTTTTCCATTGAGCTCAATCATGATTTACTTAGACAGCTATAATGATTCACTTGCTTGATAGGAATTGAAATTTCATCTCGTAACTTAATAATGTATACGGTTTCATCTTTGCTTAATCGGTCATAAAGTTAAGGAAACCTATAAAATTCCCTATGACATCAAACGTTACACGTGACCTACCTCTTGGCAATGGGATATCATGAAATAAAAAAGGTAATTGCATATACAAGGTGTTTTGAGCTGTAGGACGTATTAGACGTTCAAGAAAACTGATGAAATTTGAACTCGAACATATTTACAGGGATTTCTAGTTTATCCGTTGACCCCATTTTCAAGATATCCTGTATATGGAAATATGCAGAAGAAAATCGACTTCTACAATATTTAATTATATTCCTGAAGCTGCTTTAAATTTCCAGTTGGAAGAAAAAAATAAATTAAACCGTTATTAGACTGAAAGGTTTCATGGTTGAGATATCTTCTGAACTTTCCTAAGTCTAGATGAAAATTAAACGTCCACGAGATAAATGACTCTCTCCATTTTATTAAAAGTCTCAAAAATTGCACACTTTTTTCAAGGTATAGTTTTATAGCTCTTGACACGTTCCTTCATGTGATACCGTGCGTGAGAAAAATTACAATTATTTGACGAAATTCATCATTATCGATTGGTATTGTTCTGTAATTTCATTGATAAGTGTTATCATGAAAGATAGTGTAAGGGAGTCATGTCAAGGGATCATCATTAACAACGACGTAGATAGGGAACATTCCGCAAAGTTAAAAGTCGATTGGGTCCAAGAATCAAACTGTTAGAACTTTCCCCACAACAAATCGTTCTTTTTTCCAAAGGTTTACATGGAACTTTTTGGATAAAATGTAATATCGGATTCCTATTGATATAAATAGAATAGAAATATTCCATCTGCTGAATAACGTTCATAAGTGAAAAGTAAGTTGACATGTCTTTCTTCTTCTTCGTTTATCTGCTGAAGATAGGGGGATGTCATACTGACACGAAAAACTGACAATCTTTTCTTTTATCACATATATATAATCTGATGACGTAAGAAGCAATTCCAGATTATTTCGTGTATTTTTCAGCTACAATACGAAGTGGCAGATTTCCAGATCTCCAGTGATCTCAAATATCTATTATTGATAAGTGATGTGCAAAAAATTTATAAATACACTACGTTGGCCAAATATCACGTATACGAAATATCCACCAGGTAAGTTCAGAATGATTTTTTCAAATTCCAATAATGTTTGTTTCTCTAGTCCGTAGCAAATCTCATGGAAAAATCCTTTGTTCTTAGCACTTCGTTTCTGTTTCCAATGCCGCCTAAAATGTTGCTATGCTTTTCATGTTCGCGTTCACATTCTAAAAAAGAAACCAACATTTCTGCTAAAAAGATAAATTTCCCTCGATGAAAGTTGAATTTCCCGTTTCAGCGCCCTAACGAGTAGATGAATTAATAATTGACAATTCGACGGTAGCTTTCGAGCATCCCTTTGAAGTGACAACTCTCTTAATTCTACCCTTTTGCAAACGCAAGCTCTAATTTATGTTGAGAGCGATCTTCAGCTTCTTCGCAAAGTAATTGTCATTTCTGCCATCGGCATTTTCAGATCCGAGAAAAGGATAAACCTCAATGATAAAAATTCTTTACCGAATTATCAATTTTGAGCTGTCAGAGGTTGAAAAAATAGAGAAGGTGAGCAGTTTGATTGGTTTTGCTTTGGTAGAGTGCAGACTGGACATCAATGATGCGGTCTCTGTCTTTCTGCTTAGTAAATAAATTAGGTATCTATCACAAAAATCTATTTCTTCCAAACACATCACACATTCATATCAGTCAGAGTGGCATTCAAAATGGCGTATACTCCGTGTGGAGTTGAAAAGCTGCTTATTTTTATGGTTATTGATATTTACTATTTTTCAATATCATCTGTGCATAGAGTTCACAATACTTTTTGACTATAGAAAATATGTAGAGGGTGTTTCAAGTCCACGAAAATTTTGTCATATCTGAATTATATTGGACATTATTCGTATATTCATATGATTCCGAATGTTATATGATTCTGATACTTAGAATACGAATTCCTTATTGAGAGAACTAATTTATTTTGTTCAAAATGCGAATCATTCTATTCTTCTCGTGGAAATTCGAGTTGAAGCCTAAAGTTATATTCAATTGAAAGTGAACCATTTCAAACTGATCAAATATTTATATTTGATTTTGTAATAATTAACAGAGATACAAAGCAATATAAATTAAAATGAATATTGCGAATGAAATTAATTTTGTTCGATAGAAGTCGATACAACTGAGAATAATACATTAGGAATCGAAACTTACGTATAAATGAGAATATTTTGAACTATACTCATCTTACCAGTTTTCAGTATCCAAATATGGCTCGTTTTCTAAGACCCGATCAATCAGTTTACTATTATTGTCTGTTATTGAATTTATCATGAATTTTAATTTTCTAGTCGAAAAATGTTCATTGAACCGATTCAGAAAAATTCTAAGCAGTATTGTAATTGTGACTGTGTGCTCAAAACAAATGTTTAAATTCTTATTCGAGTAATCTACCCGTTCAGTTCATCCAACCTTCATCTTGTTTCCTTGGACATTATAATTGGAATCTTAGTCTGGTTGACTGAAGTTCTTGTTGGTTTACTCACTCTCGAACTTGGTATTCCATAAACACAATATACACCCACAACTTGAACTTCTCTTCAGCATTAGGCAACTCTGTAAACTTTGAAACTGTTATTCCTCGTGATTAATTTGTATAAGTATGCGAGCTCGATATATTCGAATAGAAGAATTTCTATGCTTATGATATGGCTTTGATATGATAGGTGAGTAAAAGAAATACGCTGTATATTACTGATAATAAACTTCTGTTGAATAATTAACTTCAGTACACCTTAGAGTAAAATAGAGAAATGGCCTTTCAATACCGTTGCCAATTCGAAATCGTCATCAACGCTTACAATTTTGAACAGGTATTGATCATGTTCGAGTATGAAACTGCACATTACCAGAGATAAGTTACCCAATAAGATGAACAATCCTTATGGGAGATTTGGCCATCAGATATTATATTTCCTCAAGATGATACTAGATGGCCCTGGTAGTAAGATTATCGCAATATTTATAATTCCCGGACATTTGAGCAGCAAGAAATTAGCTCACGCCATACAGCTGGTACTCGTTTCGATTTTGTATTTGTAACGTCATATTGTTTCGAGTGAGATGGATATAGGTTTCAGATGGGTTTTTTATTTGATGCCAGAGTTGATGCATTCCAATACGATCGAATCATCGACATCGGGTATGAATATTGAGGGTTGGGAGTGGTTTCGGAAGTGAAAAAATATGACATTAAAATGAAATTATGGAAATTTAAATTCAATAATATAAAAAAAATAATTCAGATTCAGATGAATTTTTCAGGTAAAATCAAAGCAAAGAAAAATCCATAAACCAATTTTATTAAAACGTTTATATTTACACATTCTAGTCAATGTATTCTCATATATTTTTACACCCATGCATCTCGAATATAGGATGACAATGAAGGAATAACATGTTAGTTCTCTGTCAGAATGAAGTTCATAGCCTACTATCTTAGGCACTATTCAATATTTATTTTATTGAAGACGAATTCATAACATAAGTGATCATAACTAACAAACTGTACGAGATAGGTATAGGGAGAGTATACTCAATTAAAATGGAAAATGTTATAGCTTTTCGAATAAGTGATAATATACAGGGTGTTCCATTTAAAAAAACGGAGTTTCAGTCATTTTCATGAGTGCCCGGATGACACTCACTTCTGAGCCTACCTGTATGCTGAAACTGAGATCCAGTTCATCGACAGAATACTTGATGATCTCATGCAGCTATAATCCAAATTGCAATATTTTGTGAATTTGCATTAGGAAAAAATTGATATTTTTCAATGGTCAGGTTTTCCACAAAAATTTGACTAAATAATTTTTATCTCGGAAATCGTCACAGATAGGTATAAGGAATTATGTGGGAAAGTTGTGAGAAATCTCATGGGGATTCCAAAAATGATATAATATACAAGGTGTTCCATTTGAAATAACAAAGTAGCAACTTTTTTCTTATACAAGCGGCAACACTGTATTGATGAAAATATTTTAGATGGATATAGAGCAAGTTTCATTATCCACGCTCACAAATTTTCGAAATGATCTGTCTTTCTGTTCTCCAGATACGTCTAATGTTCCATCCACTGTGAAACACCCTGTATTTCATAATGGTGACTTCTTGTTCAGCCGCAATGATTGTACCAACAGACAAACTGACCATTGAATATTTGCAAAATAAAGTTCAAAGATCCAACAGGAAAATTCAAACATTTTATGTGACCTGATATCTCATTTGAAAAATGCCTATAAGAAATAACTCCAGAGTGTTTGTTATTCAATACTTCAGCTTGTTGCTTATTCTTATGCTTGAATTTATTTTTATTTTGGCCCCTCATATTATTCTTATTTTGCAGGTTTCCTATTTTTTTCCTTTCTATTGTTTTGTCCACTTTTTTTTTTATAAAACTTCCCACGAAAGGATTGCATCAAAATTTGCCCACCCTGTACATTCGGAATATTGCCAACATTTTTCAAAGCCCACCTGCTTCAACTTTTTGTACAAATAAAGAATGAAAATTATTTTTAGGTATACGGTATACCCCATTATATTTATTTGTACTCAATAAAGTGTATACCTACTTGAATTGAAACAATTTTTATTTTTATACCTGTTCGATTTTTCATCGTCAGTTCCTACCTAATAACTTTTTTGAATATTCAAATCATGAAGTCAAACATAAAGGTGCTTCATCAGAAAGGAGGCAAGTTAAACTCATATTTTTCAAATTTGAGAGCCTATAATGATCAAATATCATACAAAAATAATTAATTGTCAACAAATGCTTGGCAGGCAATGGATATTTTCAATTAGAATCACATAATTATTCGAAATTTTGAAAATTCAAAGTATCTCCCATATAACGCAATGTTAAAATCATTGCTTTTTGCCTCTCATCTCTACCCTTCTCAGTTGCTCTCAACATATAGTCTATAGCTTTTTCTCTCTTTCTCTCTTTAATGTTGGAATCGATGCTTTGCACAGCACATCGACGCAAGGGATCATCTAGTAGAGTATATATATATATATATATATATATATATATATGTCATTGTTCACTCCACAGGTCACACACAGAACATATTATCATTGATTCATTGACACCTGACAACAGTAAAATCGCAGCGTAAATTTGGAGCATACACCCAACGCGGCCCAACTTCAGTTCGAAGATCTCAAACATGTAAGCGACATCTAGGTTCCAGATCTTGAAGCTCATAAAAAGTATGGCCATTTTTAACATGGGAAAAGTATATCTTAGTGGGTAACTTATCTCTGACATTACTTATGGTTTTTATATGTAGTAGTTACCTGCATTCGACTAGGGACGGAATTCTGAACTTTCACTAGTGACTGATAGATGGTATAAGCTGTTCACGAGTCAATAGTTCTGAACTGGGGAATAATCGAACGGTGTCAAATCCGGAGATCTTACTACCTGTTTGATCACATACATTTTCTGACCTCTACTCCCTGCAGTTTTTCTCGCTGAATTATATCAAATGCCCTTGTCACTTTCATCGATTTGCTTTCTTCACCTTGAATAGCTCAAAATGACACGCATGAATTTGCTTCGAAGACTAACCAGAATAGAATATTCCGTTTAATCCCAACTACTCTAACAACTGCTCATGCATTTCCCGAACATTTTCTGCAACTGGAACTGAATTTATTGGTTTTAGTTCTTCTGGCTTTTTAGAATTATCAACTTTGAGCACGCGATACTGCCTCTTAAAGGCTGAAAACACTACACCATTTATTACATTCAATAATTATTGAAGTCTTGCACTGGTTATGAATTCATGATGGTAACTCGATATACGCAGTCCCACCTTGGTAGCTTCCCTTCAGCATTAGGCAACTCTCTAAACTTGTAACTATCATTCCTTGTAATTGATTGAATTATATCTCTGTTTATGATAATGATAGATAAATGAACTATTCACAAGGCCCCACCACACCTACAGATAACTTTGCTCTAAAGTTTTCTACTTCCTAATAGGTAATAGTAAGGACTTTATTGGCGAGATCAAAAAACATAAATAACGTCTAACATTGTCCGATACACGTTTATTCAATTCGTTACGCTCACTCTGTATATTATTCCAGATTGAGAAAGCCCCTATCTCCTAACGAACTAGATGACAACGCTCCGTATCTTCAGTATGCCGCATGGTCTCCAGACGGCGCTGCAGTCGCTTTCGTCTACAAAAATGACATCTACTACAAACCGAAAATCGAAAAAGACCTCGTGTGCAGGATAACGAAAACCGGCCAACCCGGGGTGATATTCAACGGAATACCTGATTGGCTCTACGAGAATTACATCCTGAAAACCTCGCACGCTCTTTGGTTCTCTCCCGATGGGGTTTATCTGCTCTTCGTGGCTTTCAACGATTCCAATGTTGGGGAGTATAAATACCCTTGGTATGGCGGAGAGGCTTCTGAAAATACTTTGTATCCGAAAATAAGGTCTTTCAGGTATCCTAGGGTAAGTAAGATCACCATAAGATTACTTTCGTATGGGAGAGACGGTCATGTCGAATAATTGAAACTGAAATCGTTGGATTATTGTATCCAATAAATTTTTCAAAACGTTCAAAAGTTGCATAGTGAAATTGAAATAAAACTGCATTTCATGAAACCTTGATTCGACTCAACAGTAAAAGAAGTGGTTGTGAGTAAATCAGTAATTTAGTGATATCACTGAAATATTTGCATTCGTTCAGTGTGAAAGTGATCTTGATGAATTAGGTTGAACGGAAAATAAAGTTCATTCTTAAATATTCAATTCTCCGCTCTTCATACAGATCATCCGAAGCAAATACTCTGACATTATTGTTATTCAATAATACGTCCTCATTTCCAGGTTTCTACGACTAATCCCGAAGTGACAGTCTGGATAGTCAACTTGACCATGCCAAAATATTTGTTTCCATTGGAACTGAAACCAACGAATAGCGTTCAGCCTGACAGCTACGTCACTAGTGCATCTTTCCACGGTGAAAATAATGTAGGAATCATCTGGCTGAACAGACCTCAAGACACTTACGTCATCGCTTCTTGTGTATCCAAAAATAACTTCAATTGTTCAGAAGTGAGTATAGTATTGAATAATTTCTTTATCGTTTAGTATCTTCATTGCAAATTATATATAACATATGTCGCTGTCTTCCTTGAAAGTATCATGATGAATAAAAATATGAATAAAGATATACTGACTGTTCCAGAGCTTTCAGGCCAGCAGATCATTGAATTATTTACTGTGAAATTATATCATAGGAGATCATAAGCACTTTCAAAGCTCCTTGAGGAACCAACCATCTCAAACTTTAGTTTTTGTTATTTTAGTTCATTAACAAAATTTCTACCACTCTACAAATGATTCATTGGTATCATTTATCATTCAAAAACGTAATATTCTCGTAAACAAACATAAGGATATTGTTAATTATACACAAAATACTCGATATTAATCCTAGGAATCATTTCAATATTGTTACTGTTCAAGATTTTATAATGATTTCACCATATTTCTGCGTCATATCATATTTAGAAATAGCTTAGAATAATGTGGGCGTATAATAATTATTGCTAAGATTTTCACCGTTTCGTCTTTTGATGTTCCAATATAATCTAACATTCAATCCTTCACAGTATAGGTTTCAATATTATTCGAAATAATGATTGAATTACATGTGAATTCCACAAAACATTATGGAAACAAGTGTAAGCACATAAAGGTGGTCTGAGAAATGAAACTAGATACTTATCATTGTTCTTGGATCATAAAGCTTAAAAATTTATATTTAAAGTTCAGTTGATCATTATATGGAATAAGGTGACTGAAGATACGATGAGACTAAGAAAAAAGAGATTTTTGCAGAAGATCATCTGGAAACTGTTGTCATAGTCAGTATAATTCAAAGAATTGAATTTATTTTCCAGTTACATATTGAAAAAGAACACATCGGCTGGACAGAACCAATCTTCCATCCCGTTTTCAACACTAACGGAACCAAGGTATTAGTTCGTTTGCCAGTGAAAGATGGCGAAAAGGGGCATTTCATGCACGTTTGTGAGATTTACAAGAATAAAGTGAGACCACTAACACACGGTGCTTTCGAACTCACTAGAATATTGGCCTGGGATGAAGAAAACGCCAACATGTTAGTATTTATCAAAATGGTTAAAATCAATTCCACTTTCTTGAAAATTTCAATATTTTATTTTTTATCATTCAATTGCAATTCGAAAACTAGAAAGTCCGAATCTCGCTACGAAAATGTCTCTTCGTCTTGGTATAGTTGTTCCTGAGTAGATTTATTCACATCCATAAATTTAATCGACATCTGTGAGGAACTAGATTATGAAATAAAGTATTAATGCCATTCAGCTACACCCTGTATATAAACAATTTCTTTATAACGGAGAACGTATTTTTTTAAATAATTTAAGTAAACCTTGAACTGTATAATAAAGCTGTTTCATGCTGTTATATCATTATTGAAAATAGTATTGAATTGTTTCAGATAATGCATAATTATCTTTAGTAGTTTGTACATAAATATTCAGGTTTTTAAAACACGCGCGATATTTTGAGCACGTTGGCATAAATGAATTGCTGAAATGCAACAAATGTTTTGATTTAATTGGATTCGCCTAAATTACCATATTCCAACAAAGTTTTGTCTAATGCATGATAAAAAATATATCAAATGAATTTCGATTGTTTTCATCACAATTATTATTGATGATATTAAAAACTGCGATAGGTTCATCGAATAGATGTAAAACCTGAAATGGTAGTAATTCAAGAGTGAAGGGATTTCGTTTTTCTTGGGTTGATTTGCCATGTTTAATCTCAAACTCTGTGTTTGAAAGATGACCTCAAGCATGCCATGGAGTATCCCAAAAAAGTAAAATTGGCAACTGTTGGAAAACTTCTGTTCTTTTTCAATTCCAGATATGCTATTGGTACAACAGAAAGTTCGCCTTCCGTTCGCCATCTTATAAGAATCACTGATAACTCACCCCCTCAATGGGTCTGCATGACTTGCAGACCCGAAATCGACCTAAATTCAACGTTTTCAGAAGATACCAACGACACCAAAATTATCAACAGCCTATGGTTAGATTACCCCTGTGATTACAACAATGTGATATTCAGTAAATATTTTAAGTATTATATTCAAGAATGTTTGGGACCAGAAATTCCTATAGTACTGCTGGTGAAAACTTCGTCCAACACTAGGCGAGTTATTTTAGATACGAGTCTCAAGCTGAGAAAACGAATTAGGAAAATATCTCCACCGCAAACCAAAACCATCTCTGTTGAGATCGAGTATGGGTTTAAGGCTCAAGTGAGGCTTTATCTGCCGGGCATCCTGAGAGAGTACGAAGATGTCACTTTCCCGCTTGTTCTCCTCGTGTAAGTTCCCTTTATTTCCAAGCACATGGTGTAGCTTCAACAAGTCTAAATTTTCAGTGACGCCTCTCCATATTCCCAAACCGTGTCCTCTAAGTGGGAAGTTTCTTGGCCGTGGTATTTAGCTAGTACCAGGAACTATGTAGTGGCTCAAATTGACGCCAGAGGCTCGGGCTTTCAAGGGGTGAAAATGAGGAGGGAGATTCAGCGTCGTATTGGTCTGATAGAAGTGCAAGACCAACTACAAGTTTTGACGTACTTGAGAGACACCTTCAAATACATCGATAAAACCAAGATATGTACCGTTGGAAAAGGATATGGAGGTTACGTGTCTGCCATGATGATGATGCAAGATTTTCATCAAGTTATTAATTGTTCAGTCAGCATATCTCCCATTTCCAACTGGAGATATTTCAGTGAGTGTATTGAATTGCCTTGAAGTAATATTATACAGTATCAGAACTTTGTCTCTTGGGTATTGTAGTGTTAGCAAATTGGATTGTCTTAGTTTCACTTTTGCGACCTCTCATTATAGTTCACTCATTCAGATTCAACTGAAAGCAATTGCATCATAACAAAAATATAGGATGAAATGCTTTTAAATGAATAACTGAAATGGAAATATGATGACGATAATGATACAATATAAAATTGTGACGAGTCAAGAATAATTCCTATCCGTTTCAGACTCATATTTTGCTGAGAAATATTTGGGATTACCAACGAAACATCTCCAAGAGTACGATAATGCTGATTTGACTATGAAGGCGGCGAACTTGAATGAACGAGATTTTTTGTTGATCCATGGGACTGCTGATACTCTCATCACACCACAACATTCTGTGATGTTGGCAAAAGCATTAATAGACCAGGATCTTTTATTTCAACAAATGGTAATATTGATTGTTACATACACTGTGCGATATACTCATTTCGACCTGAAATATCCATTTATTTATTCATTATGCATCTATACCAAATTAGATCCTCATGGAGAAATTTCAAAAGCAAAGAAAAGTTCAGAAGTTAGATTCAATATTCACTGATTTATTTTCTGAAAGCTCTATAAAATATATTATAATCTCACATTACTCCTTTGTTGAATGCCCAACACCTGGTTAATAAAAATGTTTCTTCAATCAGAAGAAATCAATCTTTTTGATGACTATTCGATGATGGGTTTTCAGGAATATCCAGACGAGGACCACGACTTTCAGAAAAACGCTTTGTTGCATATGTACAAAGAGATCGAGAAGTTCTTTAACGATTCTTTCGGACCTGTCTTTGATGATTGGAGCGAGGAGACGTCATTTTTCATTTGAATCCCTTCTTCTTCTTCTTCTTCCATTTGTTATCTACATTCCTAAGGATGTCAGAGCTTTTATACATGTAAAAGTCGTTAAATTTATGTTTATAAATGTTTAATATGTTTCATATGCGTTTTATTGGAGAAGCGATGTCTTCTCAGCTTCTGGAATCAGTTGATAAAATATTACCCTCGCTTTATAATATCGAGGACAATTTCACAACAGCCATAAACAAGGAAGTGATACAAGCAATCGTTTCCAAAACGGAGGAAAAAATAATTAGTAGTTTTCCTGATAACAGCTAAGAGTGAAAGCGAATTTCATCGAGAAATCCTCACCAACTGAAAATTATCTGACAAAACAATTATGTTAATGTAATTCCGATATCTCAATTGTAACTACATGAATCGAAGGTTTCTTGTGCATATTTTAATACACGTTTTATCAACCATCTCGTTAACAATAAGTAATAATAAATAAATCTAATTAATCTATGAATTAGCATGCGGTTATTATTGATCAACAATTATATTTATATGAAAATCAGATTATTTATCTCGTGTATAAACAATTGAATTCAACGAGACTGGCTTTGTCAAGGATATGAAGGACACGTTACCTTCACAAGTTATAAAAGCTTTTCTACACTCATTTTTCCTCATTTTAATCATTCTGAATCGACTTTGACGAAACCAAAGGTCATGTTAGTGATACTTCTGCTACTGTGTTGGAATTTGGTGGAAGATGTGAAGTGTGTGTTTGATGAGAAAGATGTGTCTCAGTGGTCGATTTTTCCTCCCCTGCCAGTTGCAGTATCGAAAACAACGAATTCGATTTGTAGAGAGGAAAGTGATTTGTATTTGGATAATTTAAAAAATTTCACCTTATGGGCACATGAAAGTAAGTGATCAAGATAACTGGTGAATTATCGAAATTCGGAAAAAAATTCTTCCGAGTAGGTTGAAGCTTTTTTCCATTGTTTCCGTAGCATAATCAAATCATTATAAATAATTACAGATAATAACATATGGGAAATTAATTGGGTGCCGCAGATAATTAATTTTATACCTGATTGGATACAATGTAGGACAAAATAGGCAGAAACATGATTTATGACATTCAAATATTTTTCCTGTATATTTCAAATATTTTTGCGTCAATATGATTTTTATTATTTCAATTAATTGCTACGAATCAATATTACAAAACGAAGAAACGTACTGTAATTACTATAATTACGTTTTTCTATTTATCTTCACAAAAATTACAATTCAATATGATCCAACATCACAGGCAAATAAATATTCTCTTTTGTCAAACTGCAATAACGACTATATTGAAATTTTAATTCACTATTGAAGTGTTTTCCTTCGGAACCATAATAAAGGAAATAAAAAAAATCTTCATTATCAAGTGATGATTCGAGATGATTATGTCTGAATTTCTGCATTTCTCTCAGGATTGTTAGTGGTTTCATATCTGCAAATCTTCTCAATTTGACATTGAAGGAAGATTTTATCTAAGACATCTTTTTCATTAAGTAATGAGATTGATATCCCGGGATGTATGATTATTGATCATTATCTCGTGTGTGTTCAGAATATTAGACATTCAGTCGAAAATAAACATTGAACTTCCCAATGAGCTGAAATAATATTTACTGTGTCCCACTATTGTCATATAACAATACGTTTTCATTCGATATTTTTTATTTGAATTCAATATGAGGAATGTATCACTAACATTTGATGATCTCATGGATAAGTCTAATTTTATACATTCTATGAAATTTTAATTATACAGATTGTCTGAGATTCGATTGGAATACGAAGATGTCAATTTCAACACCTTGTGTGTTAATGACCTGAAATAATTCATTTGGACAACTTGAAACTATGAAATGACTCTCTCAACTGTTTATTAAAATAATAAACAACTAGTATTTAATTTGAATCAAAATCTTATTCGAATCAATTTTTTCATTATTATTTTACTCTTGGACGTTTCATGATCAATAAGATCATGTATTTCTGGATTCAAGCTACCCAAATTTATTGGGCCTTCATCATTAGGAGAATTGGCTATTTTCCTCAATACCCTGTACAATATTGAGCAAAAGACAGGAAATGAATATGTGCAGAATATTGCAGTCCTTGAATTATATTATAATGAGTGAATTTTTTCCAGAGCAGGTTTTGTGTCATTAAATATTCTCGGTAGCAACCGATTTGGCAATTAGCATATATTTTTTGTGAAAAATATGCCGACTAGTCAGATCTGTTCCGTAAAGGATATGAAGGACATTCAACGTCTTCAACCCATGAGAGATTTTCTGTAAATATGCTTCCTCATATAACTTTCAGTTTCTCTCCAATAAACGGACATCATGTTAGTGTTTCTTCTTCTTCTGTATTCAAATTTGGTAGTTGACGTGAAGGGTGTTTTTGATAAAAACGATGTGTCTCAGTGGTCGATATTTCCTCCTTTGCCAGTTGCAGTATCTAAAACTACGAATTCGATTTGCAGAGAGGAAAGTCATTTGTATTCGAATAATTTGAAAAATTTCACTTTGTGGGCACATGAGAGTAAGTGGTCGATTAAGAGTATCTCTCAAGCAATTTGATTATTGAAAAGATCACTCATGATTTTTATAATTTCGAAATGTCTATCACTAGCCTGAAATCATGAATTTTGTTGTAGATGATCTTCATAATTTTGTATAAATGTTGATTTTTCTAGATATTCAGATAAAGACTTACATTTGTCTTGAATGAGTGAAAAATCATCGAATACTTGTTCACTATATCAAAGTTCAGCTATATTGAACTTGTTCACATCGTGAATATGACTATTGGTATCATTTATATCATCAATGATATTTCGATTTCATAATCGAATCAAAATTGCATTGTTCTGAATCAATATTTTTTTATATATTAAACTTCTCACGAAAGGAGACATCCTGTTATGTTCAGAGAACATCGTGAGAACCAAGGGAAAGGAGGTAGGAATTGGTGTTCTTTTTAAATTTCTGAAGGTCATATTCCTCGGGGAACACCTCCCTGGGCAATGTGTTCCAGTTCAGCTATATTGAACTTGTTCACATCGTGAATATGACTATTGGTATCATTTATATCATCAATGATATTTCGATTTTATAATCGAATCAAAATTGCATTGTTTTGAATCAATATTTTTTTTATATCTTAAACTTCTCACGAAAGGAGACATCCTGTTATGTTCAGAGAACATCGTGAGAACCAAGGGAAAGGAGGTAGGAATTGGTGTTCTTTTCAAATTTCTGAAGGTCATATTCCTCGGGGAACACCTCCCTGGGCAAGGTGTTCCAGAGCCTCGCTGTTCGTTGGATGAACGAGTCTTTGAAAAGAGATATTGACTAAAAATGGAATATTTTGCAGTGTGGGACTCTACTGCAAAATCTTCTTCAGGAATACTACGAGGCAGTGTTTTTCAAATGGGAAATTTCGAGCAATGTCTTTCAGCAAGAGCACCTTTTGCTCCACAATACTGTTTAGCAACCATCACTGCTAAAACTGAATCAGCAAAGTTGAAACCAGACAAATTTTCGTTGTATTTCAGTCCATATGATTCGGTACTACAAAAATTACAGGTAGGTTCATCGTAGTAATTCATAATGTGACGGTTTTTGCAATGAAATTACATGATCCAATTACGGGTTCTCTATTTTCCTAGTAGCTCTTTTATATTATTTTTTTATATATAAAACTTCTCACTGGTCATATATTTCTAAAAATAATTAATCAGCTGAATACTTGATGGTATATAGAGATTGTGTATCGTAATGCTTTTGTATTGCAATTCCAGAAATCGATTGATCCTTCTCAACAATCCAGAAACGCCATCAAAGTAGGATGGTGTGTGCCTTCTTCATGTTCTCTCAAAGATTTGGAAACAAATCTGAACGAATATCTAGCAGAAGTGAAGAATAAATTCACACACGAAAATGTTACATATTCAGCCAAATTCCATGAGTTATTTTGTCAAACTGCTGCAGAAAGTAATTACTTCGATGCGGCTGATATTTCTTTCTGGTAAGTTGGTGAACGGTTTCAAAACTGATCATATATAACTCCAGGATGTTTTGTAAAAAAAATTGTTATCATCTTAAATCTTTCGATCCAAGGCATTTCAATGAATCTTCGTTTGTAGTTTCTTAGCTGTTCTGCTGATCACTTTAGTGGTTTTGGCAACGACATATGACCTCACGAGGAGCAGTTATGAAACTGAGGAGAAGCCTCTGAAAAGTGAGTAAGTGATTTTTTGTTCTGAAGTTAGTACTTCTTGAGAACATCCTTATCAAAACTCAGTACTATCCAGATGAAAAACTATTTTTATTATCTGAGTAATAAACTTTTGTTTCGAGAGAGCAATGAATCGTTAATTGTTTTCGAATGAGTTGAAAAAGCTTAAACCAAAGACGTACTACCTACTTTCGCCTTTTTGCCATACATACCGTGTATGTAATATGTTGATTTCAGTTTCGAGGTGTTCAAAAATGATGATGGCATTTTCGGCAAGGCAGAATTTCAATGAATTGACCAGAGCAGATGATTCAAATCCTTCGTTGGGTATTCTGTATGGAGTCAGGACTGTTTGTATCTTATTGATCATAATAGACCATCGATTTGGAACATTCATTTCTTCTGCTATATCGAACTTCAATTACTTGGAATCGGTATGTAGGTATATCTTGAATTCATTTTGATTTTGGAGTATATTTAATTTTGTAGAATGTTGAATCTTTTTGTGAGTACTTTTACTGGGAGAGTCACTCTAAAATTATTTATTGAGTGATATCTAAAAAAAATGACGGCAATATTTCCTTTGTCTACACATTCTACCATCATGCATGTCCAAGTTTCTATTCCTTTATTTTATGAGATACCTTATAAATCGTGTATAATCAATCTTCAATTAACTATATCAAAGCCTTTCACTAACTACAATATATGAGGTAGATAATAAGTTCACTCCAACACAGATTTGCAAAAATTTACATCTCATTGAGAGCGCACATGTTCGTGATGAATACATTGCATGATTCAGAAGCTGTAGATTCATTGAAAGATATCCCTTCTATTCTTTACCAACACTATTTTGAGTTTTGTCTCTTCAAGGTTATCAAGGTATATGTATTATGATGATAGGAACCTTCAATAATTTTGGAAGTATGTAATTTGAATGAAATCACATGAGCCGTTCTGTGGTTAAAGCAAAAATGATTCGAGATGGACTGGGTAATTTCAAGGCCTCCAAATCGCTATTGGACTCCGATTTATCCGTCAGATATGCCTAAAACAATTCCGATAACAAACCAATAAGGGAAACATTTATTATCTGACGTCACTACCTCAGAAAACTGATGGAGTGAATGACTTTATTTGATATATCCTTCGGAATTTTACGACAGAATAATACGACAACTAGGTGTAGGGATCAATTATTGAGAATTCAGTACAAATCCAATCGATCATTGTACCTTGAACTGAAACTAGCATGATATAAACTTGGCCTTATATTTTTTCAGCAATACAGATCGTCAGTAGCTTGTTTACTTTTTCATGGAGACTTATTCGTGGATACGTTTTTCCTCCTTAGTGGACTTCTAGTAGTCTACGGACTCTTGGGGCAATTCGACAGAAGACCAATGAATATGGGGTTGATTTGGTTAATGAGATATATAAGGTATGTTGGGACATTCAACTTTGAACATCTCTCAGACTTCGTGGCTTCTTCCAGGCTGACTCCTGTATATGCTTTCGTCATATTTTATTACGCCACAATTTTCAACCACTCTGGCGAAGGACCGCTTTGGAAAGTCGTCGCTGGGGAAGATTCTAAAGATTGCAGAAAAAATTGGTGGACCAACTTATTATACATAAACAACTACGTGAATCCAGATCACATGGTGACTATATCGATCCTCCATGCGTATTTCTTATAACGTTCAATTTTCAGTGCATGACGCATTCGTGGTATCTCCCATGCGACTTCCATTATTTCATCATTGCCACAGTCATTTGTTTCTTGATCAAGAAACAGAAGCGGATAGGACTCAGCCTGCTGCTTCTCTTCACCATTGCTTCGATTGTTGTACCATCCGCCATAACTATTATTTATCAAAGACCAGGACTGATGCACTTCTATCCTGAATTCTTGACTGGCCCTAAAGTTTATATCGATTTTCTGCTGACCTATAGCAAATCTCATACAAGAGCAACACCTTATTTCATAGGAATGTATGCTGGATATACTTATTATGGGTTGAAAGGAGGCAATAAACATATTTGTTGGGTGAGTCTATTTCACGGTCTTACGTTCAGGTCTGGAAACTAGGTGGATGGTGGAAGGTGTCACCCTGAAGGATAATTCGCAATAGTGATCCGCTAGGAGCGTAGTTGTCTTAGGATATGATTACAGTTCGTATCGTAATTGCAAACAAACGGTTAGGACTTGAATGGTAAATGAAGTCGATGTCTGAAATATTACATCTCCTCTGAAAAAAAAATAAATAAATAAAAATAACGGATTTTCACAAAGCTAATTGGATCTGATTTCTTGATTGGCTGGCAAAGTGACAAAGAAAGAGCACCACTACAGGTGGCGAAAAACGAGAACCTACCAGTTTCCAGACCAGGATGTAAGAGCGTGATCCATTTACATATGTTAATATGAGTATAAGTTAAAGAGTTGTTTCTACTAGAAAATCATTATAATTCTGGGTGGTCTCTGATGTCTAGATTTTGCATACCCTTGAAGTGAGCGTTTCAACCTGATTTTATGACAGAGTCAGTAGAATCTGTGAATTCTTGTGAATTCTTCGGACAAACATACACAATTTGTTTCAGTTGTTTTCAGCATTGCTTTCAATCTGAAAGCGTATTAACGATAGAAATATTATTTTTCATGGTTTTTTGTTAGAAATCAATTCAGAACCGTTAAGCATTCCAGTGGAATATCTGAGGTAAATGAGAAACTGTCGAAATTAGCGCGTGCCCATTCAAACTTTCAGTAGTAATCACTGACGAATCCATGATTGAACTAACTAGCGTGGTTCAATGACAATGAACTATTTTTGAATGCGGCTGAAACAGAGATATGTTTATTTTCAAGTCACAATACTGGTTCCAACACGAAATCAGTTAAATTTTTAGGAATACATCTTGTGTGGAAGGTTGGCGGGATCTGTGTACGCCATTCGGCGCATAGCATTAACTGTTAGTCAAGAAGCAGCCCTAACATCATAATATGCGATGTTCCACTCGGTAATGAGCTATGGATTACTGAGTTGGGGAAAGGCAAGATTCACACATTTACAGAGAGTTTTCATATTACAAAAAGCTGCTGTACGTAGCATTGCAAGGGCTAACTATGGTGAACATTGCAAACCACTCTTTCAAAGTTTCGGCATTATGACACTGTCTGCACAAATCATCTATGAGAATTTGATACATGTTAAGAAAAATATACTTACTTTTACGACACACTCTGATGTTCACAGCTTCCACACCCGCAACAGACATAACATCGTGCCTGGTAGGAAGATATTGGAAAAAAGTAAATCTATAGGCATCCCCTTTTTCAATTTGCTCTCTCGTGAAACGAGGGAACTACCACTAGATTCTTTCGAATATAAAATTAGGAAAAATCTTATCAACATGGTTCCCTACAAGATAAATGATTTTAGTGAATCACTAAGTGGTTCGCTCGCTGACAGCTAGTGATATTTTAACTCTATTCGTTGTTGTGTTCTATATACACATGTATGTCTTATTTTTTTGTTTTTTGTTATAGTGACTGATTTTTGTAACATTCTGTTCTTATTTGTGACGCTTTCTTTGTTATATGGCAATGTGTAATGTACTTTTACACTTTGTATATTTTAAACAAAGAAATAAATAAATTATCTATCTATCTATCTATCTAACATTGTGTAAATGAAACTCCGAACCTCATAGTATTCTTTTTGATTCAGATCAAATCATTCATCATCGTCACAGGCTCCCTCTGCCTGATGTTCCTGTCAGTCTTCAGCGCCAAAGTCTTCTACGACCCTTACCACGTCTACAACGCCTTGGAGTCTGCCAGTTACGCAGGCCTACACAGATTGGCATGGGCTACAGGCAGTTTCGGACTCTTGTACGTCGCCAGTTTCGGCCATGCGGCCTTCATCAGGAAGGTTCTCTGCTGGTCGCCATGGATCCCGCTCAGCAAGCTGGTGTACGGAGCGTACTTGTGTCACATGTCATTCCAGTTGAGGTCGGCTGCCAAGTTCATGAATCCCAGGCAGGTTTCATATTTCGATGTGGTGAGTATATAGGGTGCTCGATTTATCCAACAAGGTATATCCGAATATTTTTTGTATTTTCAGATGAGCCTGTCGCTTTCGGATATGGTCTTGTCTTTCGTAACGGCTCTCGGATTGTTTTTGTTGATCGAAGCACCGTTCAGGAAAGTCTTCAGGGAACTTATTCTGCCATCTAGAGAGTCTCAAAGGAAGATTACCACGGATGACTTACCTAGCGCAAGCGAAGGTGAAATAATCAACAACAATACTGATAATGTGGACAGCAAATTGTGAATTGTGGAAATTCATAATACTTAACACCAAGGTGGATAGAGTATGGTGGTGCAATATCACTTCCTAGATTATGAAGGAAATTCTCGATTTCCAGTTACATTATTGCCGATGTTGAAATCGAAATTCAAACACTATTTCAAATTTGGAAAACAAAGTTATCCGATTGGATATTCTTCACCATTTCATGTTAAAAATAGGAAGAACATTGTGTAACATTATATATTATCAAAGAAATCTGTCTTAGTCGTCACTTTTCAATTCGCCTAATAATTAGAATCTGAAAAAATTTGACTATCAATTTCTTTCTACCTCATTTTCGGACAAATATATTCCCAATTGGATTATGTTAAGTTATTGTTATCTTTACAAATTTCCTATAACATGATAACATTAATTGAGTGTTTAATACTTTTTCAATTTTATTCAACAATAAAACGTTTTTATGTTATACAGTGTTTTGTGTCAATCAAATAATATTAAGCTGGGGATTGAGATGCCAGATGTCATATGTCACATTTCTTTCTATGACAATTCGGTCAATTTCATCTTCAGAACATTATTTCCTCTCCATAGTCTATTTCAGCTGGGTTGATATTTGTGACGCGTCGCCAGATTTAGCCGTGATGCCACATGTTTTTCACTTTTTCAGCGATGCTCTGAATTGACTCCAAATAAAAACTTGGGTATATAATTATATTTCATAAAAACTATTGAACCATTTTGAGATCGTGGTGAATAAATATTCATGAAGATTCTTTACTTACCTTTCGAATAAAATCCAATGAAAGTAAGGGGCTCCTGTTATCCATTTCGTGTTAAAAATGTTATGATAAAGATGCAATCATTTTCTGGACATCTCCACTCAATCCTCTCGGCATTCTGATAAGAATACGATGATATTAAGCTCTCAAAAGAACAATTTAAAAAAATCGCAATAAAAGAAAAATTCGTATGTAAACAAACGATTGTAAGGATGGTTCAATAGTTTTTATGAAATATGATTATATATCCAAGTTTTAATTCGGAGTTAATTCGAAGCATCGCTGAAAAAGTGAAAAACATGTGGCATCACGGCAAAATCTGGCGACGCGTCACAGGTACCAACCCAGCTGAAATAGACCATAGTGTAACATAACTAGCTGCGGAGACGGATTTCATAAAACTGCAATATCAAAAATGAACATTATTCATCGTCTGGGTCCAAAGTGTGGTGACAATGGTTTCAATAGGATTTTTATGATGATGAATTGTTGAAGCCAGTAAATGAATCTTGAATTGAAATCATAATGCTGTGTAACTCTTTTTCCTCTCGAAATTATTGATTCGTCAAATATGCCTGCATTAAAGTATACTGAGGACAGTAAGCAAAGGCAAAAAGTGAATGAAGAATCCAACCTCTTTATTTGTTAGATAGTTGTAGCCATTAGGAAAAGATCAATGGCCAAAATGCAAATTAGACATACATTTTTCCAGGACGATAACTACTGGTTATAGTGATTAATTGTTGAAAATTTAATTCCACTCCAAACGACCATTCCAAAAGCTGGAATGATTAATATTATCGAAGCTACCACCTTCAAGACTCCAAAATAATTGTATAATAGTGAATTTGAAGGTGTATCTTGAAACGTAGGAAATAAAAAAAATAACATCGATAATTCGAGTTGCCGAAAAACCCATGCTGCTGAAATCAACTCTTCACTCGATTCTTCCGCATCTGGGCCAAGAAAGAAGTTAGGTAACCATCAGCAACTCGACCACCGAAGGAAATTCTGAAATCTCTGAAGGCCGAAACAATTGCAACACGAGCCGATATGAGCCGCGGCCAACTACCACAGAAAACAAACTCATGTATTTGGCTTTCAGTAACTCACGGTGATAGTCATTTCACTTTTCGCGCAGCCAGAATGCTGCGGGCAATTTTTTTCGTCTGGTGCGGTGCAGTGGTCGCGTTGGCGGACTATGATTCTCGTTTGTTTCCTGATATTCCCGTGGCCAACCTGGATACCGACAATGCTTTGTGCAAGAACCACTTGGAGTTGTATGCGGAAAACTTGAAGAATTTGAGTCTCTGGGCTCACGAAAGTGAGTATGTAAATTTTGAATAGTTTGGTCAGGAAGGAAATCTACGTATTCAGTGGTTCGAAATATTTCGAATATTGATTATTTTTCTAAGCAAAAAACAATTTGTTCGTTCTTTATTTTCTACTGAAACAAAAATATTGTAATTCTACACTATTTCGCTTATTTGAAATAAGCCAAACCTAGTTATTCAAAACTCAGTTTTGAAGTTATTATGATCACATCAAGAGGAAAGTAAACGTTAAATTCGTTGATAATTAGTATCACATGATGCCAAGGGAAATAAAAGCAATAAAAATATTGTTTTTGAGTTTTGCGGTATTAACCACAATTATGACTTATTGCTAGGGTAATGAATGTTAGAACTCACTACAATTTTTACGATTATGGTGAGAGATTTTGATCATGAGGAGCAAATCAACGTCACATTGCTTTACTATTTGGACACAAATTTGGTTAATTTCGTTTTCTCACCTAATGAAACGAATGAATTAGTTCGTTATTAGTCATTTTAAAAGGAAAACCTCGAAGCATATCAACTTATGTTTTCAATGAACCATTCTGTAGTATCATGAGAAGTTTTTTTTTCATTTTAATTGCTTTTCAAGGGTATCCAATTGTCTATTTAGGCATATCGAGTTAATTGATGTTTCTAAAATAATAATTAAGTCAAGGCGGTTACTGTCACTGTGAAGGGGACATTTTTCAAGTGGTAGTATTTTTTCGAACATATTAATCGATATAACGTAGTTAACAAAGTCATCCATCTAAGAATTTCAACATTGACTTGAATCATGAGAGCATTCGTGAATCATTTGACACTATACAAATTCACAATAAAATTAAAAAAGAAGAAAATGACTAGACTTGGTTTGCTATCATCAATAGAAGAAAGGATCACTTCGAGGCAAATATTCATATGATATTCATTCCTCAAATATAATTGTTTTATTTTAGGAAACAAAAATTGAATTCCGAAATGTCCTAGGAATGTCTTCATGTCACTTATTTATTTGAGGAATTGTCGACTGAATAATATTCGATGGAAAAATGAATAAAAAGTTTATTGACACTTAATCATGAAAACTGCGTTGGAAAAATATACAATTCCACCCACTTCAATGAGATTAATATCAGTATATTTCATTAGCAAGTCAATATAACCAGTGTAAGTTTCTGGAAAGTATAATATTGGCCAAATGGCTCCTCAATTTTCCTATATTTTTCAGCGAATAATTATCAGAATTATGTGAATGTTCAAATATTGATATAATTATTATATGATAATGACCAAAAACTAACATCACTGAAATAAATATAAAGCTCTGTGGGAAATAATATTCATACCAGGATAGACTAATATTCTCAATATTTCGTACTGTGCTTTCAATTTCTTTGTCACCCTTTTCCCTAGAACATATTTCATCATCGAGAAACCCCACATATACATATCGACTATTAGGAAGTTATCCAATAACATACTACTTTCAGATTTATTGAATATTACGATAGTGATCCATATTGTTACTTCAAACATGAGAAATAATTTAATTCGACGGAGACGTAAGAAATAGAAATTGAACTCATGAAAAAAGAATAGAATACCAGCTAATTAATCGATAGAAGAATATGCTTATTGCTCAACTCCAATTATCTATTAACCAACGTTTCACTATAGCGTCAATTGAAATTATGTAATATCTACTTGCAAATATCGTGTGCGCTGCAGTTGTGGTAATGGATAATCTGTATATTTTTATGAGAAAGTATCAAGTGATACATTGGTACGTGTATAGGAGTTTTTTATTGAGAAAAATCATGCTGAAAGTAGGGCCATATAAACAATTGATGTGACACTACAAACTATTGTATTTGGGGAAATGAAAATTAATTTCTCTGATGAAGTATTGGCTGTGTTGATAAAAATGAACACGGCTCCTACAATTCCTTTTTTAGATTAGCAATCGATGTTTTTTACTGCAAAAATACATTCAGATAATTCCAAAAACTCTTTCAGACCTACAAAGTATAGTGATTGTTGAAAATTCAATACTAGCACATTCGCTAGGCTTATCTCCGACCATCCAAGAATATTCAGTGTTATATCATTATCATGATGAAACCTTTAGAAAGGATTTTTCAGTTGCTTAACTCTTCAGAAATAGCTTCCTACTCTGCCAATCATTTTCGCCTGAATCACATAGGGTTAGATCCAAGATCGGAGTGTGCAGTGTATAGCAAGTAAACAAGTGAAAGTTTCGGCGAATTTTTGACAAGACGATATGTTTCAAGGTTGCGTCTTCAGCGTGAAACGAATGAAACGAAAGTGTTCCACGCGATCTGAGACAAAGGTCATACCCGTACGATTCTAGTCGATAATACATCAAATGTCTCGGATAAAGTGCTTTATCCTGTAGTACTGAAGGGTGACCTTATTTTAGGTCGAGACAACAGTCTTAAATCTATCATATAGCGGAATTTATCCGAACAAGTTACACTAATTATTTCCAAAACAGAGGAAGTTCACATCAAGCTCAAACTGGTTCAGTAATTATTTCAACAGGGTACATTTCATCAATGAAAAAAATTGTGTTCTTTTTTCATGAATGAGACACGTCCATACTGGAGGAATACTGTTCACACTTTCAAGCGCTTTTTATTCATCTGTTATTTATTCACTTCTTTCTCAAATGAATTCGATATTTTTTCATGAATCATTTCATAGTCAACAAATTCATTTTAAGATATGCTATAATACAATAATTTTCTTTATCGTAAACGTAGATCGAGGAGGTGTTCAAACTATTCTTCATGTACTTCTTGTCAGAAAAAGATTCTGTGTTTGGTTTTGAAATATCAGAAATAATCACTGATGAATCCATTATTCATTATATTTCAGTGAGAGATGCTACAGCTAAATCAGTTACTGGCATCCTTAGAGGCAGCGTTGTACAATTCGGACAGTTCGAGGAATGCCTGACTTCGAAAGCTCCTTTTCCTACACAATATTGTCTTGCAACAATCATCGCCAATGTTCCTAAACAGAAACCAGAGAGAAACCCAAAATCATTACTGTACGAGCCCAATGAGTCGGTCTTGCAGAAAGTATATGTGAGTGGAATCAAAATGTTTTATTCCTAATTTCGGTTCATTCACCATTTTCATCTTAAAGTATGTGTTCATATGGATTCAGTTTGCCATATAAGGATCAGGTAACGAACATTTTCAAATGTTTTCATCACTGAATTGTATCAAATAATACTAATAATTCGATTGTTGCGAAAACAAAAAAGTTAGAGAAAATAAGTGATATTCTGAAACGACTATTTTATTAATTTTTATTAATTTCATTTAATCTCGAATCATCGAATCTACTAACACACTACAAAAAAATTTACATGGAAAAAAGGGGAGCGTTGTTAACATCATTTGACATATGGAACCGTGTGTCATTGTAACTGAAAGAGTATTATTGAATTATGAAAATAAAAATAGTCTGTTTACCTTGTTTTCATTTGTGTGTTCAAAAAACATGTTCAATATATCAAAATACATTATTACCAGACTTCACATATTTCAATATGTAACCTTTCTTGAATTCACACTTCAAGGTAAGCTGTAGCTATATTTACGATTTTCTGTTTGGATTCAAAAATCCCAAATCTTGAGGGACTAGTTTTCATAACCAAAATGTATAAATTTGTCACTAATACCTTATAGAAAATTGATATTGAGCAATTCCAATAACACACTTATTCTTAGTGTGTCAATAGTGACAAAAACGAGCTGAATTAAAATACATGTCAATGATCGCTAAATTATAGAAAATGGTTCAAATGAATTATTTATTAGCGTTCACATAATGAACTTGACATATTTCGAAAGATTTGAATCTAGAACATAAAAATAATTTCAAGATGATATTTTGATAAACATATCGAGGATTAGAATTATTACCGTTAACATCAAGGTCAATAAGAAATATAAAAGGTTGTAATAATAAAGATACTGATAAATGTTTATTCCCATGATTTATCGAGTGAAAATCGATAACGAATAGTAATTCAAAATTCAGCAGCAAACTTCAATTCTAATTCGAATAGATTGAAATTTGTAATTCACCGATTAGGTAGCTCTAGCTGCAGCGATTTTATGCATATTCACTTATACTTTATTCAGTTTCGTAATGCGTGACATTACATAATCGACGATAAAATGTTTCGCTATCAATTCTACAGGAAGTTTTTGACAGGGACTGACAGATGACAGATGGTTAAATTTCACTGTCCAATGAAGCTATGCCAAGATGAATAAAATAAACAAAAGCGACTGAAGATTGTACTTAGGCTTCGATGTTATCTGAGGAAATAAGGTTTTTGATTCATTTGGCCATTTTAGGGACATGTAAACATGAAGTCCTAGGGATCAGATGTCAAAACCTAACCTAGAGAACGTGGGAACCTTGAAGCCTAGTAATTTTCGTAAAATACTCTACTAACGGACTAATATCTTGCAAGATTTCAGAGTGATAGGAGAGTACAGTGAGCCTCTGGCTATAATACATCCTTCGGACCCCTTTAGCAAAAAAAAATTGAGACTTCGATAATAATAGATAAGCCACGAACCCAAAAAAAAATAAACATTTCATAGCATGGGATCAAACGTAATAAAAATAATCACTCCATTATTATGGATAATTTGTATTCATTGATTTCACTGAAGTTCAATGTTGGAAATAAACGACATTGAAATGAAAATTCGTCGAGTTATTCACTATAAAGTTCATTGAAACATTGGCTGAGAATATCAGTCGTTAGCTTCTTATTGCTTCCAACATACTATATAATTAATTCTGCGAATGAAGTAGTATTAATTTATTAATCATGCGGGTGTTCATCATATGTAGATTGTAGATATAGATTTTCAGTGAGATACAAGATACATACAACTATTTTCAAAGTAATTTGTAAATTTTTTGGGTTGTAAGCGATGTAAAGAAATATATGCATATTATTTTTCAGATATCAAGTCATGATCTCGATTTTGTTACCTTTTCATTGTGTTCTATTCTGTAACTGTACCTGAGGTATGGACAGAATTCGTGAAATTTGTCATGCATTCACGAACTAAAAGTAGATTTCTTTTCGACATTACAAATTATCATTACTTTTCTAAAATAAACAAATATCTCTTGTGCTGTCTTCAATTACATAAAGAAAAATCATTCATTGTTTTAGTTATAGCTCTTATATGTATAATGAACTATGTCTTTCGTGAATTTTGAAATAATTTTCTGGTACATAAAATGTCATTTATGTTCCCAGATATGGTCACTAACGGTGGTTTCCTATGCGTATAGAACCTTGGTATACATTTTATTTCTAGTTGTTGCTTATATTAATGAACTGGAATTTTAATATCTTCCGCAATATGTTGTTTGCAAGCTTATTTCGGTAGGTATTAATTGTTACGTATTTCACAACTTGCATCACCAGTCAAAGAAACTTTCTCGCAGTCAAATATTTCATAATTTGGGAGTACTTAATGCGAAAATCTTGGGTGTAAACAATCTGATTGTACGATCTCACTGTTTAGCCTCTCTTCTACTTGATTAGATTTGTCATTTATACGATCTCAAACGAAAAAAAAATAATTCATAACTCTTTTCGCAATCTAGCTGAGTGAAAGAAAAAAGAATAACACTGGATTCAATATTTTCAAAAAACTATCCTCAAAATCATGTCTCGGAGTCCTTAGCTCATGTGTACGACTGTAAACTTTTCACATTACTTAGAATACACCCTTATTATTTTTACATCAATGTTGCCTTCATTATTCCAAAACTGCCTCAAAAGTAGATATAATACCGAATTAATCTCGAATTATTGTTTTCTTTTATTAACAATGCCAATATATTATACTAGGTCTTCACATACATTGTAAAGTGATCGCAGAAATGTTGAACAACTTGACAATTTGCAACCAAATTTGAAAAATAAAAACAATTGTGATTTGTTATCGAATATCAATATATCACCAAAATATGCAACCAATGAGTTGAACCACATCATAAACTAACCGACCAAGATATAAAATATGGAATAACAGATTAAAAATATTCGAATCCAAATACTAATAATCACCTGACTGATAAGCAAATATAAACATCGAATGTGACATGTCTAAGACCTTGAATTTTTCACTAGTAGCAAAATTTCTCTCCGCTGTCTCCACACTGGATTAACGAAGTATCAATATTAATTTACTAGCAATCCCAAAACTACACCTAATATCCTCACTTTCTTTGCTAACGTGTACCTATTGTTATGAACAGATTCATCTCTTAGCCGTGTTATTATCCATCGACATTGAAACTGTCTATTATATAACTGACCTACACTCGCAAAGTAGGTGAAGCTTTCAGATTGGTTATGCGAAACCGGCTTTCGTATGAGTTTTGTCCGATTATATAAGTAACTTCTTCGACTTAGACTGGACAGATACTGTATGGTAATGGTATAATAATACATTACGACGGTTCGTTATTCAACTGTGTCAAATGTCTAGAGGGTATTAACACCCATTGGATGGTGAGCCACATTGGGTGGTGAGCAGCTAATATTTGTTGTTTCATTTGGATTCGTTCATCGAGAAGTATGAAAAAATGTAGTAGGGTAATTGTTGGGGTAATAACAACACTCTCGATGTTATAAGGAATGCAGTTTTTTTGTATTTCTGTGGTTAATGGATATGGTCCGAAGCCGACCCCTTCTCTCTCTCTCTCTCTCTCTCTCACACACACACACACACACACAATATTTTGTCGTACTATTTATTTTTCCTATATTCGATTTGAATCAGTGAGGATGATAACACTTTTACCTAAATATTCTACTTATATTTGAGGTTCATCCTTTGTATCTATTCCCGATAAAATTATCAAAGAAGTTTCGAGTTTTCAACAGGATTCGTATTCCAAAAAATCGTCGAGCAACCTATGGAATACTGCGAATAAAAACTTAAGAATACAGAGATTATTTCAAGTTCAATTGGCTCCGTTTCAGTGATACACCCTGTATAAATAAAACAATCCCAAAAAACCATGACAGAATTTGACCTAATAGTTGTCAATCATGTATTTTGATGAAGTGTCTAAACGAAACTACATGGCCAACTACTTTCCATAATTGATAATAATATGAACTAAAAGCAAATATCACCTGGCCGAATGATTTTGTTCATTGAAATTATATATATATTCCCACGAAAAACATGAGTGCCCAGTTGAAAGAACAATGACCGATCGAAATTATCTAGTAATGTATCTGTGCCAAGGTGAGATACCTGATGGATCAATCATCTTCGATGATTATAAATTCTTGTTCAAATATAAACTCTAAATTCTCTTGTCCTTCATATTATGGTAGGTTGAAAGAAGAATATTTGATTTTTGGTCAACAATTCTGGTAATATCCGTTTATTTCATAATCTTATATCGAATATGTATACATATCTGATGTAATGTATACCTGTTCCATTTTCCCAAATGCATTTGGAAATCAATTCATTGAAATTCTGACTATGATAATAGTAGTGAAATCTGGGTTCTTCAACACACAGGATGTATGGGGAAATGTAGAAAATTCTTCAAAAAATTCAAAAATAAGATGAAATTCTCTAACATTTCCTAAAATAACTCATTATAAACTAATTATGTTGTTATCTTGAACTCTCTGTGTGAGATTTCTATTCAATATCTTCATTTCAGGATAAGGGAGACCCATCTCAACAACCAGAAAACGTCGTTCAATTGGGATGGTGTGTTCCAGCCTCTTGCAGCCACGAGAATTTGCAAAAAAGCCTCAATAAATACTGGGAGGCAATAGATTTTCCTTTGAAACACGAAAATGTTACATATTCATCGATAATAGATGAGGGCAGTTGCCAAAAACAGAATGAATACAAAGAATATGATCAACTGGATATTTCTTTTGGGTATGTTGAGTTCGATAATCCCCTCCTGACATTGACACTTATCACAACTTTTATTTATTTTACAGCTTGGTCACGTCAATCATTGTTTCAGTGGTTATCATGTCAACTGTGTATGATTTCTTCAGAGACACAACATTCGAAAAGTTGAAAGAAAGTGAGGTGGCACTTGCGACAAATGAATAACAATAAATCTTGATCTTCACATGTTTTAGAATCGCCTACTGTAGAACTTCTCGTCGCATTTTCTCTGAAGAAAAACTACAAAAAGTTACCATCTGCCAATGATTCCAATTCATCTATGAAACTTTTATATGGCATGAGAGTAATATGTATTTGTATGATTATCATGGATCATAAATTCGGTACTCATTTGGCATCGGGAATATTGAATTTTGATATCGTGGAAAATGTAAGCTCCATTATTATGTAAATATAAAATATTACTCACATATAATAATTTGATAAAATTCTAATTTATTTTGATTTCAGCAATATCGATCACCAGTAGGATCAATTTTCTTCCATGGCGATGTTTTTGTTGATTCATTTTTTATATTGAGTGGGATTCTAGTAACCTATACTCTATTGATTCAATACGATAGGAGATTTCTCAACCCTGCAGTTATTATATTCATGAGATACGTGAGGTAAGACAAAATAATATTCTAATAAACAATAACCATTGATGAATCAATGATGCAATCTTTCTTTATGAAGTAAAAACGTTTTGCGAAAAGTAATAGAATTATGTAATCATCAATAATTTCTTGATTTGCGTCATTCCTGAAAGATTAAAGTTGCAAATATCTCGCAGATAAATAAATATCTACCTACATTAATAATATTATATAAATTGATTAGAATTTCGTTGTCGTGGAAAGTTAATATATTATAAACGAATTCAAAGTCTTGATGCTTTCTAAATGATATATAAAATATTGGAATATGTTTATTTCTGGATTAATAATCATCAATTATTTAGTTCAGAGTACCTAAGTCCTTGAAAGAATTTTGCTTTCCAAGAATTACTCGAATAGGTGAATGTTTTTGTTCATTGCAAATGAGATTTGATCAAAATAAACGACACCTTTCAAATTCCAATTGATTGAATAAATGAAATATATATTGCAACATTACATACTCAATCAACATTCTTCAACCTAGTTGCCAACATTATTCGATTTGTGCATTTGTTTTTCTCAATTAAAAATCAGAAACCGCATTCAACAAATGAAAGTCTGTTTGTATTGAGAAAAACAAAGAAATTCTTACGATGAGTACAAATGCAATAATTGAATTACACACGCTGATAACCTATGATTCGAATAGTGAACTTCTTTAATTATTAGTTCTCAACCAGAGGACACACTATCCCTATTTCTATTTAAAATTTACAAAGTGATGCGCAAAGTGGTGTGCATAAAGGTCGTTTTATTTTCTTTCTAAAATTAATCAATCCATGGAAATAAATACGTAACAATCACATAATGCCATAGTTATGATTTTCTACGTTTCAGATTGACTCCTCTTTATGCTATGGTAATATTCTATTACTCAACTATGTTGAAGTATACTGGTGCAGGACCAATGTGGAAGAGAATTATAGTTCCAGAAGTCCAAGACTGCAGGAACAACTGGTGGACCAACCTACTTTACATAAGTAATTACATTAATGTTGATCACATGGTGAGAACAAAATTCACTGAAAATATCTTCCGAAACACTGAAATACTATTTTTCCAGTGTATGGTACACTCATGGTATCTTCCATGCGACTTCCATTACTTCATCATCGCCATAATACTATGCATCGTCATCCACAAGAGCAAGAGAATTGGATTATCTCTGCTAGGCTTCATTACCTTCCTGACTATTTTGGTGCCTTTCGTGGTGACTTATCTCTGGAATCTCTCACCTGTTATATTCTTCTATCCAGACTTCTTGAGAGAACCCAAACAACAGGAAGATTTCATTTTGGCTTACTCCAAGTCGCATATGAGGGCTTCGCCATATTTCATCGGAATGGTAGCTGGGTATCTTTATTACAGAATGAGGGGATCAGGAAAATGTCTAAAAATGGTGAGTCTGAATCGGTACGAATCTTGGTACCTTCGGGTGTACCGCTAGGTCCTCATTCGGACCCCTTATATATAAATGATGCTAGCAACTCATGTCAAATGCAAGAATTCCCACTTTATATGTTTGTCTTCAAAAAGTGTAACATTTGCCAGCATTATTGAAAAAAAAAATCCTCTTTAGCTACTCTTTTCTAATTCTCGATTCTAATTTTCGAAAAACAAGTAAACACTTAACTAATTTGACTCATTTGATTTTCAGGTCTATTCGCATGTCATACTCGTCATCTCTTTACTGGCCATGGTTGGATCAGTGGTTACCGGAATGATTTTCTACAACCCAAACTACCAATACAGCGCCTTAGAATCAGCTTTTTATGCCTCCATGCACAGGGTCGTGTGGGCTTTAGGAAGTGTTGGAGTATTATATGCTGCTAGTTTCGGACATGCTAAGTTGGTCTACAGGTAATGAATATGTTAGAAATCACAACAGTATTCGGTAATTGGTTGACTATTCTTTGTGTAAACTGTGTATTTTCCCTAAATATTCTATTCCAAATAGACGATACTCCCATCCAGTACACAAGGTATGAAGGGACGAAGAAAACAGGTTATTATATCTGTTGACACTTGAATATTATTCAAAAAGGTTCAATAGGTTTAGTACTATCAGTTGCTCTTATAGTTCTGGTGTATTATTTTAATTATATATAAAGTGATTCCAATATTCAACCCAACCTACTCTTCATGCAAATAATCATTTTGATACAGGTTTTTATCATGGAAACCCTGGATACCCCTCAGTAAATTAGTGTATGGGGCTTATTTAGTTCATATGCAATTCCAGTTGAGGGCAGCAGCTAGAAAGGGTGGTGCAGATGTCACTACTTATTTTGACGTGGTAAGCTCTTCACTTTCAAATATTATTTATTTTGAAAAAGTTTACCAAATTACATTTATCTTCGAGATTTTGAACGAATTTTGTCGACTTGAATTGAAAATCTCATTTCAGATAAGTTCAGCTCTCTCAGACGTTTTCTTGGCTTTCGGTGCAGCTTTCATCCTATATCTTTTCATAGAAGCGCCCTTCAGGAATCTTTTCAGTTTACTGTTGTCGCATCCCAGATCCAATAGACATTCGAAAGAGAATAGTGAAACTCCAGAGAATGTTAGTGAATCCACCTGTGATAGTCATTTGTAACTTATATATAAATAGTTGAGTGATACTCTTGAAGTATCATCTCTAGTGTATATACATTTCCATCAATCATGTCAATGCGATGCGTCAAAAGTTTCATATTTAATGAGGCAAAAGAATGAGGTCTGAATTATAGAAATATCATTAATTGTTTTAAACAAACTGTTATCATGCCATGAAAACAATTTCATGAATAGGTATAGATTATTTATTTAGGGAAGAGTGTTGGGATAGGTTTGAATATTTTTCAGTACTACAAGTGCAGATTAAAAGTATTTACTTCACCTAATTCTCTAGGACAGTTGGGACCAATTTTTTTCAATGACGCATGATCGAGACTCGCCTCTATATTATTCATTGATTGGAAATTCATTTCATGTATTCATATAATCATACATCACAACTCTCTTCCTGAATTAAACTCGAAAAAACTATGTTATTGAATCTTCAAAACATGTACCTAACATTCTGTATGGCTTGCCAAAATCATTGAAACAAGAATCTGATGAAGTTGTAGAATCGAAGATATATTTTTTTATTTTCAGTGTATTTATTTGTAGGTTGTTATTTTTCAATAAATAAATAGATGTTATTATTATTATACTATTATTCAAAATTGCATTGCAATTTAACAATATTCAAGTTGGTCAAACTCACCACAATCTGAAGATCTTTCGGATCTCGATTTGTCCGAAAATTAAACAATATCATCATTTGTATAGTTATAATTAAATATCCAATTGATATTATTCTTCATGTCATATGTATATATATAATATTTCTCATATATTTTTTCCTATAAAAAAAAATAAAATGTAGCTTGATTAATTGATCAGTTATACACCAACAAAATAATACAATAAGTTATTCCAATTTGGGATGAGTCTTGAATATATTAGATAATTCATCAATTAAAGATTCATATCTGTAAGCCACTCGAATATCCGGAACATTAGTCCGGGCGATATCGTTCCCTGCAACTCCTTCTCTGGTGTAATTCGGTCCCAACCAGTACTGCTTGGACTTGTGAGGGAACCCAGACATGATGACACTGTTCCTGGCTAGTTCACACATATCACAACTAGACAGCTTCCAAACCTGTAAGAAAAAAATTATAATTTGGTTGCATTGAAAGAGCATTTATCCATGAGTTCCTTCCATCAGTTGTCAACGTTTTTATCATACATTCACTATTATGACTAATGCAATCACTTTTTTTAATTTTTTCATTACTACAGGGGTCCGAAGGCTATACTGTAGCCGGAGGCTTATTGTATTTCCCCTATCATTCCGATACCCTAAAAAATATTGGTCCCTTTGACTAGTTTGCAAAGGTCAGGTTTCAGGGTTCCCACATTCTCTAGGTTTGAATCAGGTTCCCCTAGTTGCACTACTCTTCTATAGTTTAGTGCCTCACAATAGCACAAAATGTGTTCAATAGTCTCAGGTTCTAAGCCGCACAATCTACAAGTCTGGTACCTTGATATAGCCCCATCTTTTGTAGGTGTGTTCTAACAGGAGCATGTCCTGTAATCTAAGTATCTCATCATTTCTTTCTTCACCTGTTATCTGAATAACAAGTTTACTATATTCTTCTCCTGATGTGTTATCCCAGGCTATTCTTTGTAGTTCTTTGACTTTGATAGAGTTGCCAAGTAGTTTCTTGGGCACTCTAAGGACTGGTTCCGGGCCAAAGTAGGGTGTAGCTGACCCCTCCCTAGCTAGTTCGTCAGCTATTTCGTTGCCTTCTATACCACTGTGCCCAGGTACCCAGATCAGTTTAACTCTGTTTAACCTTGTCAGCGTCAGAAGTTCGTTGATACATTCCCAGACGAGTCTGGACTTTACCTTATACCCTGCAAGGGCTTTCTGGCTGGCCTGACTATCCGAATAAATATGGATTCCTTTTCTCTTGAAGGCCTTCTCATTACATATTTTTGCACATTGTAGGATTGCAAATATTTCTGCTTGGAACACCGAGGTGTTTTCACCAAGCGCATAGGAGTGTTTCTCCTTCAGGGTAGGGGAATAGATTCCCTAACCCGATCCTTGTTCAGGCCTTGATCCGTCTGTGTACCAGATCATTCTGTTTAGCTCTTGTCTAGCATGAACTTCGTGCCACTCCCTTCGATCCGGTATTAACACCTCGAAGGGTTTTTCGAAGATGTATTTAGGGATCATATTATCTCTTGGCATCTGCAAGATGTTGTCCCCATTGAATTGTAGTGTATTATTACCACTATTTCTTGACGCTACAGGCAATCTGAAGAGCCCCAGTCTAGCCTCCCCTTGCACTTCCAGGTGAATGCAATCACTTTATTAATTTCAATATCCAAAAATATTCACTAAACATATATTTGAACACGTTTTATTCGAAGCATGTTGTTTACAAACGTTACCTGTTTACAAAAGCTGATGATTTCATCAACAGAAAGCGTCGAGATTCTTGCAATTGCCAATAAGTTGTTTTTGTGAATCATGAAATTAAATAACCATTTCACTGTTCCCCGTGAGACCCTGTATAAATCACTTACCTGCGCAGCAATACTGTACTCCTCCATCAGAGGCTCCTTAGTGAAGTGGAACTGCAAAGGATCATCCGTGGAAAGAGAAACCACCAACCCTCTAGCCAAGTACTCAGGCAGAGGATTTCTGTGGTAGTTCAAGAATAAGCTGTTGTTAGATAAGGGACTCATGGCGATGCCGATCTGCGCCAGGTAATACAGATACTGCAGAACCGGCACTTTCCTCAGCAGCAGACCGTGGGAGATGTTCTCAGACAACATGTAGCCGCAGACCAGGTGCTGCACAGGTCCGGCTTCGCCACAATGCGGTCTGAGAGTGAACGGATGGAGGCCCTTCTCACTCCTGAAGTGGTTCAGGACCGCCAAATTGGCGTACATGTAGTACAAGTAGTAGGCGTAGTTGGGGTTCTCGTCGTCTTTCCATTTCTCAGGGGATGGGGTGTCTTTGTCGAATAGGGGGTTCTTTTCGGGTTTGCTTTCGTCGTCGACGGAGTCCAAACCGATAACGTATTCGAGGAAGATGTGCAGTTCTGGGTGGGAGCTTGGTCTGGCTGTTACTTCGAATAGGGGGAGGAATATGTTGTCGAGGACTTCTTGGAAATGACCCAAGACCTTGTTGAGTTTGAATATATCGCTAGAAAATTCAATAAAAATATTTATCAGAACGAGATAAACATGTTGATACTACAATAGCTATGTCGATTTGTTTATATCAGCGCAGAATTAATTTCAAATGAGCAGATCTACACCAAATTCTAATAGGAATTTTTCTGATTTAGTTTATCTGAGTGATTCTTAGTTTCACAATAATTTTGTTTTTTATTTCTCAATAACATTGTACAAAGTATACACACTACCAAAGAGCCTGAATAACGTGCAAATGATATTTAATTATCTATTCATTATTGTTGATATTTTAAATGATGAAACATGAATGTTATTACATCCAATTTTTCTTCAACAATTTGCAGCCAAAGTGAAGTAATATTCAAGTATTTCAACATTAAACTGATTTATGATTCATTCACCTAGATATTTTTCCTAGAATTGTTGTTGCAATTATACACAAAAATCGGCCAGAGCTGTAACTTCTGAATCATTCGAGATCGAAATTTGGTGGGTAGCAACTATATGATATTGTTAATTTTTTGAAGAGAAAAATTGTATTCCATCACTTCCCCCAACTTTTGATTCTTAAATGGAACCCCTGTATATTTTTCTATATTCAGATTCAGGGTATCATTTTACATACACCAATAGTTTTTCCAGATCATTTTGTGTGGAACAGAAAGAACAACAAAATGAACTGCACATCAATCTTCATTATTTTCAGTAGCATAGAAAGAAGGCCGATAAAAAATTAATTACAACAAATACTCAAATTGACCCCCATTTTGTGCAATGCATTGTTGACACCTTCTAGCTACAATAAAAGTTGCGTTGTGTATATTGCGGCAAGCCTCTAATATTCGATGCCTAATTTTTTTTACATTTTGATCCGGAAAAACTACTGCTGTATGTAAAATGATACCCTGAATCTAAAAATGGAAAATATACAGAGGGTTCCATTTGAAAATCAAAAGTTGGGGTCACTTCCGGTTAGACCGGAAGTGATGGAATACAATTTTTCTCTGCTCTGACCCATTTTTGTGCACTCCTCTGTATAATAACAATAAAGTACTATAGATTATCAAGAATTAATATTTGTCTACTTTCAAAAAGTCGATGAAAGACATAGTAGTTCATTCACTATTTGATGAGAAAACTATTTCAATAACATCCTATCGCTAACGCTTTTATGAATGCTGTTCGATCACATCTAACTAATCGATATGGAGATAATCGTTTGCAAAATGAAGTCAATGATGAGTTATTATTTGGCAACATTATCAGCATGAATAGAAAGATATCCGTAACACAGTTTGATTAACGATGTACTCACAAAAGCCTGGGGACTTGAATCAGCCAGCGAACATTATCAGAATATACATTGGAAGCCAGAGCCCATTTGGCAAGCTTATCCCACTCGTCTCTCGACTTGCCATAAATACTCAATCTCAATTCGGCATTCTGGTATTTGGATTCTTCAAGATCACTGGCGACTTCCTTGATGATATTCGCGAAATATTTCCCTTTCAAATAGTTGTCCGTCTTCAAAAACACTTCTCTGAGTCTGCTTTCTCCCACAGGATTATACTTGGCGTTGAACTTATCGAATCTGTGGAAAGTGTTGCGGTCTGCGTGAACATCCAGCATGTCAACTGTCAAATCGTACGTAGTTAGATTCATCGACTGAAAATAAATTTTTGTTTAAGGTTATAACAATCAATCATGAATCTAGCGCTAATACCTCGAAGACTTCTTTTAAAGTCATCGGTACCCCTTTCGTAACCGAGACAACTTCATCGGCATTCTTTTTCAATGTTTTTTTGATGAACCTGAGCAAATGCTTCTGATTCATACAGGATGCTGCGTGAATGTGAGTATCAACTTTGCGGATGTTATAAAAATCTCTATGAGGCACTGCTTTTTGAGATGCCAGCTCCCTGAGCTCGTTCAGAAGCACGTGAAGTTGAAACTTCGATGACAAATAGCTGAGGCGTCGATAGCAGAATGATTTCCTGGAAAACAAAACAGTGTAGGGGATTGCAAGTTGAATTAGCATTAGTTGTTGACGTACAATGGGCCATCAGCGATCATATTACACATGTTATAGAAGTCTGTGGTGAACATGAGAACGTCAGGGTACTCGTATGGGCATGGTTTTCCATTTTTGAGATCATTTTCGTTGAGGTATACGTTGAACACTCCATCAACGTTCTTGATGACGTGCTCTGTATCGGGACATTCCGGGGCCTCCCAAGGCTCGTGGGATGGGGGATGGATTCCATGTTCTAAAAATAACGTAAGTTGATCGATGACAGAAAATTCAAAAGGCCTGCTGAGTTAACTAAAACAAGGTTATCTTAAACTGATGTTTTCAAAACGCGAAGATGGCAATGAATCATTGCTGAGAGTGGCTCTTCTACTTCTTCATTCAAAGGGTCTTTCAAATAAAGCGGGTCGATGTTGAGAGTTTGTGGCATCCTGGCATCCATTATGTTTTGGCGGTATCTGTCAAATCTATCATTCCTTATTCTGTTACTGATACCAAATTATCATGGCAAGTTACACGATTGAGCAGTGTTCGTCAGTGCAAATACGTTACGCTCATTGCGCCCATTTTACGGCAGATGCGGAGGCCCTTCAAAGTTCAAAGTCTACTCTCCAACGATTGGTGACCAACTTTGAGACGACTGGTTCGGTAAACAACCAATCAACACCTTTACGTCAAAGGAACGCCAGATCAGCCGAGAATATCGCCGCTGTACGTGAGAGTGTTAAAGAGACTCCGAGGCAGTCGATTTCTCGCCGTGAACCATTAAGAACTTGGCCTTTCGCAGATTTCAACTTGGAGAATTTTGCGTCGGGAGTTATGCCTACATCCTTACAAGACCCAACTGAACCAAGAGCTCCAAATGAATGACCATAAACAACGCCGTATGTTCACTGAATTGGGTTCGGAACGCTCGGAAGAGGACCCCGATTTTTGCCGAAAAATTATCTTTAGAGACGAAGTACCGAGATCGTAAGATTTGACTCCGCTATAATTTTTTGTGGGATTTTCTGAAATCGCTAATGCCAATAAGCCACAATCGCCTGTTGCCCTGATTCCGTCAGATCTATGCAGCAGAGTCATTGAAAATTGGACCTCTCGGATTCGTGCTACCATACGAAGCCGTGGCGGACATTTGAACGATGTTGTATTCCATTCATAACGGCATTAATGGGTCATTCAAATAAATTTTAAAAATCGTTAATATCTCACACACATCTTGTTTTATTCAATTTTAATATCGACCCGTCCTCGTTGAAAGACCCTTTAGAAACTCGTACTGAAAGTTAACTCTAGCAGGCATACCTAATGTATATTAGTCAGTTGAGTGGGTTAAAGAAACACATAAAACTAAAGCAGAACCTTCAAATAGATCAACTTGTCTGCGATATCTATATGTTTGGATAAAAGTGGAGCATATGAGAAACAATCTATGTCATTGTTATTAACGTCACCACACAACATAAACCAGTCTAGTAAGGTTTTTGCTGGCATGAAAATTCCCTATAAGGCGACAGGCTTTCCTGACAAAACCATGAGATTTACCTGGGCTGAATTCACTTGACAACACTGTCTCGATGTTATCTTTTGTAAGCATTCCCAAAATTCTATCATCAAATGAGGCTCTTGCAGTTCTTAACAGCAACTCCGCATATTCTCGATCTAATAATTATATTAGGAATTAAGTTCAATATTTGTTTAGGAAAAAGGCGCCAATCATACGACGAGGAAAGATTATTTAGAATTTTAAAATATTTATTTATAATACAATGACTTCCTAGTCATGCTATAAAAGACTGTCCGAACCTTGAACCCACTTTTGTGTAAACAATTCCCTTTCAACAATTTCGAGTGCATTTCTGGAAGAAAACGATTCATTATAAATCTAAAAATAAAGCGTTGGCCATGACCAAACGAAATAAACAGTTAGTATGTTTTGGCAAGTACGCATTGAATTAATTTTCAGATAGGGAGACATTTACGTAAATAACGAGCGGAAGTTTTGTATCCAAATCTACGCGACCAATTTCTAATTTCCTATCAACACCTAAATTAAGAAAAGATCGGTGGAAAATTTCAAGGACATTCTGCTGCGATTGAATAATGGTATGAGGAAATTGAGCTCAACGATACTTTTATGGTTGCCTTTAACGTTGAATAACCATTTTAATCACATTAATTTCCGCTAACTGGTGATACATCTATGGATTCATATGTTCCACAAATAATTACATATTCCATGATATGTAGCACCAGGAATTATTTTCACTCATAGAATTCGTTAAATGATGAATCTTGATTGATCAAAGCTTACTTCACAGGTCGACAATTTTTTCATGAATTACGAATTCAGTTTGTCATTTGAATGATCGAATAAATGATTCTCGAACTAACCTTCTATTGACTGTTTCTCATCATGGTGTTGTTGTTCTTTCCCTGGATCCAAGAATCTACCTGCTATAGAAGAGAAACTCTGGAAAGACATTTTCATATAACGTTTTCTGATCTCCAGAGCCTGAATGATCAGCTTCGATGCTCTTTCAAGATCCTCCAGAGGTACCTGAAATTATCCAATCATCAGAACTGTCTCTAAAGTTAAATTCAGAGTGTATCGAATTGCATGAAACTTTACTTCAAAATGGCTTACCCCACTTGTATCTTCCCCAGATATAGATACGCGTTGAAAATGGGGAACATATAAATCATGATTCTCTAAATCGTCATCTTCTGGGGCTCCAGCTATAGATGCTTCATAGTAACTACGTTTATCCTCAAGAACTCTGCAATTTTTCGAAAAAAAAAAAAGTTATTCCACTGCAATTTTTAATCTCGCGCCAAACGTCATTCTGATTTTTTAACGAATCTATTGTTATTGTATCTTTCAAACAACATTTTCCCCTTCTCATTCAACTCTGCAATGAATTTTTTCCATGATAATTTAAAATAATTTGCTTCACTTTTTGTTATGAACGTCATATTTGCAGCATCTGTATTAGAAAAATATAAATTACCTAAACGAAATCATATGACCCACCTAGATATGAAGAATTGATATAAACTCTTCAGTAGTTCAACCATCGTAACAACCGGCAAAGTATAGTTAAATGTTGGCAATACTTCAATAAAAAACTTTTTGTACAGGTAGTTGACGTACTTACTTAGTATTCAACTGCCTTTGTATGGCAAGTTTCTTCTCGATTTGTTCGATGGGAAATTGGGGCACTTCATAGGGGGCTGAAATTTCATTGGGGAGTTCGGATTGCCCCCCAGAGAATGGCCCGTTCCCAGGAAATGATGGACTCTCGTTGCCTGTAATGCAAATACGAAATCATGGGTTGAAACACGAATATTCCTCGAAGTGAAGAAAATCGATAGCTTGTTCGTTTATCGAGTTACACAACACCATGATCGATGTGAAATTAATTTTTTGTACACATCATTTGTTGAAACACCTGAATTCTTAGCCGAAGATCACTATGAATGCCTGAATTGAAATTGAACAATCATTTATAATTCGGTGTCATAACGTAATGCATTCGTTAATAGTTTTTTTTTGTTTTGTCTAGTGCGTAGATTTTCCGGTCGAACCAGAAGTTGATGTCAGCTTGTGTATTTGGAATAGAACAATCTATATATAGTTGAGAAAATCGATGAAGAATATTTTGAGATGATGAGATGAGGAATCTGAAAAAGTGATATGGTTTCATATTCGAGATAACGAAGTTGATGTTCACTATCGTTACATTTTCATTGGACCCAATCAATATCTCCTATTCACAAATTTTCAGATCAGTCTATTTTTCAGCATTCAAATTGTGTCTAATAAGTTCATGTTATGTAAATGCTCACTTTATCAAAGAGCATGAAAGCGAAAATGGTGAAGTAGTGAGAAAAATTGTCCAAACGTTAATGCGATATTAATGTTTTTGGTGACGTAGGAAGCAATGTTTCATTACGACTATCGTTGTGTTGATATAATAAACAAATTCTAATCAATAGTATTCATTATTTATATTTCAAAATTGAGGAAAACTTTAATTCAAACGATGTAAAATATGTTTGCTCAGTAAAATAGAATTATATTTGTGATGAATAAATAAATATGAACAAGATGTAAATATCATTTATTATATACGAAATAAATATGAAGTGATAGATTGAAATAATTATAAAATAAAATATACATATATAAAATACAAAGTGATTAATGAAAATGAGCAGTACAATATCAAAATAAAATTAATTGTTTTCGATTGTTTCAATCTGTTTTCTTCAGGTCTCATTATTTCAGACAACGAATATTGTTCTCATACAAAGTGTTCGTAATACTCTATTGAATGATACAACGTGTATGTAACCATTTGAAACAATTGAAAACTGTAGATACCTTTGTACAAAATTTACTCGTTATTTTGTAAGAAAAACAAGTGGCTAAAGTCAAGCTATCTCCATCACAAAAAAATCCGAACAAAACAAGAATGATACAAACTGATGACGAGAATTTTTGATAGACAAATGAAGGTACGAAAATATAAATTTCAAATTCAACTTTGTGAGTACAATAAAATCAAATGTGGTTCAATTCAGAATAAGATATCTACAGAAATATAAAATATTGCTTATTATCATTCCATAAAATATCATCCAGCAGCCTTCTTTTTTCCTACACTCCCATCATAGCAGGCCATAAAATATAATAGCCTACAGGCTAGAAATGTCAATGATGCAACTGACGCCTTGGCCTTGATACTACAGACCCAAAGCAGGCATGACATCTTCGATACTCTGTATAACCATCAACGACGACGGAGCAAAAAAAATAAAATATGCCCAATGAACTTACCATTAGTTATCGCAGACCCGGAATCGTTATTAGTCTCATCAATTGTTTCACCATCGTGAGTATCTGTATTGAAGAACATGTTCAATCAACTATATTCATACGGAACCAACACAACACTAATCAAAACAAATTCTAGTGGGTATAATAGGAATAGGAAGCTCTTTTCAATTCCGGCGCAACAGGTTGTCCACTGAATATCGATGAGTACTAAACTCTAGGCTATATTCCTACAGCTAATATCTGCTTCGCATCTTTTCTTTTTCACGAGAACTCGAACTGACAATTCATCATACTGACTTGTTTATGAGAATCCGTGATATTTCTGTATCAATCTTATGGATTTTGCGGGGTCAAGTTAAATATAATCATTTAAACATGGATGCGTGGTATCAGCGTGCTATCATCAATATTATCGACGTTATCGTGATTGGTTCTTGGAACATTTTCGGTTATTGTTGATTATTGTGGTTCACAGAGTGTTAGAGTGGTTTAGGGCGGCATATTCGGGTCATTTTTGATCACTTTAAGAATTGATTGTGGAAATGTAGTCGAATTTTCCGTTCGAACAGTAAATATTTTTTTGTATATAACTCATGAAATATATCTACAGTGACATTCACAATGTACGCAACAAATGTAAAGAATGTTCATTTGTATTAAAAAAAAAATTCATTAACCAAGGCTCGTCCTGAAACTAAATTAACCCTTAGCTATACAGGGTGCCCGTAATTCGAGCTTAAGCATGGGGATCTCGGTTACCTTGAGAGATACGATGTTGCTTAAATTAGGGCAAAGTTGCGCATTCTGGCACTGATCAATAATCTGAAAAGAAATTCGACCTATCTTCCTTGGTTTTCAAGATATCGCTGAAAAACGGAATTTCGCGATTTTCGTTTTTATTTTTTCAATGGAAAACCGATCAAGTTATCCATTTTCAACCGTAACATTCACATAGCAACTTTTTGCGAGGAATTAGGAAATAATATTACATTTTTTCTAACACACGAAGAAAGAAACAAATGACAGTCAACTTTTTTTTCTTATGGACGCCATATTGAATTTTCATATTTCTGAATGCAGTTTTTTTTTCTGATTCCGATGATATACATGTTTTGATTTCAAATTATGGTTGAAATTTCCTAAAAAACATTTTTTCGAAGATTGCCGTGGAAAACATACTCCCCAGATTTGTTCAATTCGAATTTTGACAGTTCAGTAGTTTTTACGCTTGGAGTCCACTCTTTTGAATTGCAATATGCCATTTTCCAATGAAGAGCAGAGGGATATGTTGAAAATTTTTTTTTTATAAACAGGTATAACATGTGAACCAAACAGAACAAACAAAATGAAAGCAAAATATGAATAATCAGAGAAGCTGTTCAAACTGTTCACCTTCCACCAGTACACATAACTCTCACGTTTTCTCACATTTGCACTTGCTCTTTCGATACTTCGTCTCCTGATCTGTCTCCAAGAGTCGATAATATGTTGCCGAAGGTCATTTATATCGACTGGTACAGTTTTATAAACTTCATTTTTCATTGTTCCCCATAAAAAGTAGTCTAAGGGTGATAAGTCTGGAGAACGCGCTGGCCAACGTACATCACCATTATTCGCAATAACCCTATTAAGAAACATTTCCGACAAATATTCTGTAACCCTGTCTCGTTGATATGTAGTGATCTTCTTGGACCTAAGCGATATTGAATAATATCTCAACTGAAATCCAATCTGAAAATTAGAACATACCGCTTGTAATATGTTTTCTTCATATCCATTAGCTCTCTCGCGATATTTATGTCTGTATCGCCGAAATGAACCATATTGGCCCAGATTTCTATGGAGACCTAGGAAATATCCAGTATTTGATTGCTGTCTTTCAGGAAAACGTTGTAGATATGTTTCACTTGTTACTTGAACATTTCGATGACAAGCATAATACATTTCCAACATATGCCTCTATTCTTCATTGGAAAATGGCATATTGCAATTCACAAAAGTGGAAAGACTACTGAACTGTCAAAATTCGAATTGAACAAATCTGGGGAGTTTGTTTTCCACGGCAATCTTCGAAAAAATGTTTATTAGGAAATTTCGACCATAATTTGAAATCAAAACATGTTGTGTAGTACATCGTCGGAATCAGAAAAAAAAACTGCATTCAGAAATATGAAAATTCAATATGGCGTCCATAAGAAAAAAAAAGTTGACTGTCATTTGTTTCTTTCTTCGTGTGTTAGAAAAAATGTAATATTATTTCCTAATTCCTCGCAAAAAGTTGCTATGGGAATGTTACGATTGAAAATGGATAACTTGATCGGTTTTCCATTGAAAAAATAAAAACGAAAATCGCTAAATTCCGTTTTTCAGCGATATCTTGAAAACCAAGGAAGATAGGTCGAATTTCTTTTCAGATTATTGATCAGTGCCAGAATGCGCAACTTTGCCCTAATTTAAGCAACATCGTATCTCTCAAGGTAACCGAGATCCCCATGCTTAAGCTCGAATTACGGGCACCCTGTATACTGAGCAAATTTCAGATTCTTCAACAAACGCCTATTTCAAAATTAAAAAAGTCTTGAGTTATATACAGTTATGAAATTCTTCAAGAACATATTCGTTGATGCTCATTGAACAATGTAAAAGTGAGAAAGATTTGAAAATTCCGTTTGTTTTTAAAGATGATCTCAGCGAAGAAATGCTTTGCAAAACCATTGAAAACTGTCAATTATTCCTCAAAGTATCACTTGTTTTGCGAAAAAATATATATATTTTATTTGAAAAGGGCGATTTTTGAAGGAACTAAAAATTACACCCAGAGAAACCTTTCATAGTGTGTAGATTTTCAGTTAAACTCTAATACATTTCAGCCTTCAAAGACCATACTGAAGCACCATCTAGCGTAGAATATCATGAATTAGATTAACCAATTATTTATTGGCGTTATTGTTTTGATGGGAAATAATGAATCAATGTCTCATTTTGAGATCCGTAGCTTCATGATGAATCAATTACCCTGTATACATATATCAGCCAGCTGGGAATTTAATTCTTGTCCGATGCAGAGAGAAAAATCCCAAATATAGATTACAGTGATCACGAGAGTTGACTCACAATACTGTGTGCATCATTCCTCACCTCCTATAACACTTCTATCATCATCCAGGAAAGAGTTGACCCTCAGAAAACTTGGACCATTCACCAGTAATTCGTTTGGTGAAGCTGCTGGCGAAACGACTCCTCTTGAACTCATTTTCGCCGAATTTCGATTACACCTCGAAAACACATCGATCGTCACAATCGCGATAGAACAAAAACTAGACGTTACACTGAACTGAACACTGCCAAATATTCAACGTCGATTTACCGATGAAAATGAGCACACTACATCGGGATAAAAATAAAACAAATAACGGAGTAGGACAAACAAGATGCCGTTTTGTACAAGCAAGTTCTGTTGTTATTCTTATCAAATTTATGACAATAACGTACGTGTAAATTGCAAATAAGCATAGACCATGTTTACTCACTGGTGCTGATATGACTATATATCAAAGTGATAATCATGTAATTTGTGTTATTGTCGGTTGTTGTACAGTCTCCTACAAACGACATGTCAGGAAATACCTTAGCCAACACATAGCCATCTAACTGAAGAGTACAACATCGTTTTTTATATAAAACGTAATGGGAAAAACTATATAACTAGATCGATAATAGAACTGATTCAATGTACATTAGGTGTCAAATGTACAGGGTGTCAGAAAAGTATGGAAGACTTCTTAGATTCACAATAAGATGACAGGAACTCCTAACGAAAATATGGACTCTTAAAAGACGCAACTGGAGATTTTCAACACCTTATGATAAAGGCATAAAAATTGGGTCAAGCACCTTGAATCTGAAACTCCAACTTGGTAATCCTGTTTATCATCGATAAATAAACCGTTTTAGATTTCCATTGGCGTCCTCTAGGTGCAAATGTCTTCGTAAGGGGTGCATAATGGAAATCTTTCAATAGAAACTTGCTACCTTATTTTCTCAACTCCTTGAATATACTATAGATATAAACATATACAGGGTGATGCACCACATACTAAATAACAGTAAAATGTTCGATTAAGTGAAGTATAATAACTGTCAATGAGATTTTCACAGCCATGTCCATTCAAAGAATGCATTGAAATGATAACTACTATTTGAAAATGCCAATATCTTAAAAACTATTCAAGCTAGGTATAGAGAACCTTGACATAAAATGAAAGATAATCGAATTTTGTATTGTTCAGATTGAAAAAATACAGGATGTTCTATTTAAAATAACAAAGTTATCTGCGTTTGAAATTATAAAAAAGTGACAGTGAATTTTGAACGTCCTGTATATAATATTGAAAAACGCGTTCTATCGGAATCAATAGCCTGAAACCTCTTCAATGCTTGGTCAGAATTAAGGAGTTCGGTCCAAGTTGCCAACCTTATTTATTCGTGAAAAAGTCTGCCTTTTTTTTCCTCATGATTTTGCGATTTATAGAAATATCGTGCAATAATTAGTACACCTCAATAATTTTTTTGAGTCCTATCGTAGTTATTTTGCTGAAAATTTTTGAACTGTCATATTTAGTTACTTTTAGTTCTCTAAGGTTAGAAACTAACTCTATGGTTACAAATGCCCGCCATTTACGAATATTTGTATATCTAGAATCAAATGAATAGAATGACGAATTGTCACTATAAAAACTGTAAGAGTGATTCAAGATATTCCGGAAATCTCAAAATTTTACCCTTTCCCCAAAATGAGTAATCCTAAAAGGTGTTTTGAATGGATAAAACGCTGTGGGAAAATTAACATAGGAAAATATCACTAAAAATACCTATATATATAATAAACATTTTTGTTAAAGTATAGCAAGGAGTCGTTACCAAATGCTTTCGAATCAGAAATTCAAAACTCGAATTTCACAAATACTCAACAAATAATAACAGAAACAGATAATATCAAAGTAGAAGTAGTTACCATAGATAAAATAGAGACCGAATACCAAGTAGATAAACATGTTGATTGTGAAGAAATTTCGAATCAATCTGTGGATAGTAGTACCCAAACTTTCTCATGACTATCTCAGAATATTTTTTCCTACGAAAATTTGTCAAGAACTTCAAATCGTTTCAAATTCTTCACAGGTATAAGTAATTGAAACTCTGTATGAATGTCTGGATGTGACTATAATGGATAAATTGAAATATCCATTTAAGAACCATGAGGAAGAATAAGGAACAATATGAATCATCATTATATGAATAATAAAGATCGATTGAGAAAAGGTTTTACATCAGAAGAATTATCATATTTTACTACAATGAGTAAATCATCCATGTCCATAATTTTCTTTACATGGATTCAATTTATGTACTATACCAGATAATTGGAATAAGGGGAAATATGTTTCGAGGTGGCAGAATTATGGAAACTATTTCAAAATGTTTTTGATGCCACAGAGGTTAATTTACAAATGCCATCAAACTTCCAACAACAGGGAAACACATATTCTTCTTATAAACATTCAAATACTGTGAAATTTTTAGTGGGTATTTGTCCAAGTGGTGCAATAACTTATGTTTCTGAAGGACTTGAAGGTTCGTGGTTCAATTTCTGATCGAGAACACATCGAGAAGTGTTTATAATAATATAAAGCACGGAACCACAAGGAACTAGTTGGTGTATAACCTTAGAAATGAAAAGTAACTAAATATGACAGATCAAAAATTATTATTTATTTTCATCAAAATAACTACGATAGGACTCAAAAAAATTATGGGGTGTACTAATTATTGCACGATCTTTCTAGAAATCGCAAAATCATGAGGAAAAAAAAAGGCAGACTTTTTCACGAATAAATAAGGTTGGCAACTTGGACCGAACTCCTTGATTGAAAGGGATTGTTTCCGTCATTTCGATATTATTCAGTCTCCAATTGAACCCTGCATTTTCAAAAAGAAAACAATAACTCGAAAACGGTTATAGTTAGGTACATGGTACCTTTTATTAAATCGTATTATTTTTCCCTAAACTATCCAAAACTGCAACAAAATACCGGGTGTTCCATTTAAAAAAACCCAACTTTGATATGTCACACTTTTTTGAGCCACCCTGTATACTTCAAAATAATTTCTTCTTGCAGCCTCAATGAATATACAAATGATGAAGAGAAGAAATTTCCGAAATATTCAATGGTTTGGTTTACAGAGACCGTGTCGTATGTGGTGCCCCACCCTGTATAGATAGTTACCACGATTCTAAGCATTTTGTTGGTTTTGAATGCTTCGGTAAATATAGTGCAGAGATTAGTATTGGTTTGCAATAACATTTACAACTGATTGTTGTTATCAATGAGACATGAACTCATCGGTTTTCATTGTTTATTCGAATATAAGCAAGATGGAACATAAAAGCTATTGAGGAATTATTATTTCCTGAAAACTTCGAATTGACAAGATTATTTTTGTTCCGACAATAAGTGCTAATTTTGTCATATTATCGTATTGAAGTTGGGAATTCGACTTACGTGAAGTCAATACAGCAGTTACGAACAATTGAAACACTTTTAGTCAGAGAGTAAGAATTATCAAGTTCAAGCTGTTCTAGGGTTATTTTTTCTTCTTATCTGATCGAATGTTGATTTTAGCAATACTTTTTTTATCGAAAAATTTATCCTCTTACTTTTGAGTTTTTGTACACTGAAAGAGAATATTCTTATCAAGTATGTGATGCGATACATATTGTATATTTCAAGCAAGTCATCAATATTTTATAATGTTCTAACAACTCGGAAAAGGATGATCAATCAAAATCAATATATCATCAAACTAGAGTACATAAGTCTGTTGTTCATGAGAAATTAATATCTTGAATTAAACCATAGATAAGGGGATATATTTTAGAACACGTTATCACATTTAAAAATCATTACCGAAGGTTATATTTATTTTGTAAATAAACCGTTTCTATTTCTTCCCCTGGAGTCCGGCTCTGGTTGTTTACCTTTCTCCCAATTCGCTGCATGGCACTGCAATTTGGGGTTATTTTGAATCATTTTTAGTTGTCATGAATGGATCATGGATTTACTTAAAATTTTAAACATCAAATGTTCACAAAGGTAAACTACAATTCATACCTATGTTTAAAACGAGCTTTGTTGAAATGCAGTGAGAAATTATAGGAATCATATTCACATACATAAAAATGTTTTATTGTTGTATTGAAATAGCAAAATCAATTTTCATCTTCAATGTTCGTCATACAGCTGGACTGAACAAACAAATCGATAACTGTGCACATCATTTTACGTATACAAACATAACCTAAAATACAAACCTGATTCTGATTGTTTAAGAATATCTTGATCTCCTTCGTCCTCAGCAAAATCTGTGTAGCAGTTGATCTTACATTTTATCGGATCAATTCCGTTTATGTAAACTGCGTCGCCCATAATATAAAATATTCTTGTAGTCGCTTTGTGTATGTGAAAACAAAAACACGTTTACTCATTCACGCTTTCTTGACGTGCGAATCTTTCAATACACTGAACTTGTACGACTGCCCACCGTTTAATATAGGTGAATACTACCACACGGCACAAACTCGAGATAAAAATTAATGCGATCCCAATCTCGGACTATTTTTAAATCTTTGGTTAGGTGCGTGTTTGGGTTCGGTGAAGTTTTATTGCAAGATATCGCGCCGAAATATTGATTTTTAACACTGCAGGAGAGAGAATTCATGCCAAATTCGATAGCAATGTTCTAGTGGCGCATTGAAAGGGACAGAGACGTTCATATTAATTTCCTATTGTGGATAAGTTCATCTAACGAAGCACATTGAGTTATTATTGTTATTATCAAAGTTAACGCTTTTTCATTATTAACAATTGAAAAAATATCAATGTGAGTTGAGAACAAAATGTCATCATGGAAATATTTTTATATGTAGTTCATTGTATGTAGGTCACTCACTGTGAACTCATTAAGGTATAAAATAGTGCCAAGATAAATGGAATACCTATGTGAAGTAGCGACATAATCTAAATAAATTATTCTCAGACATAATAAGGGTCTTAAGAAATAACTGTTATCAGCTCGCCTTAATAGATGATAAAACAAAATTCTTTATAGTCGTTTTGAAATAAATAGACTAAGACAATAATATATATTGTTTACTTTTTTAACTAGTTCGTAATATGTTTTTCGGGTTTGACATTAGAGATTGGAGAATGTGATGATTCGAAAAAGTTCGTCTCAAAAAATCACATTCAGCTTGATGTTTAATTGTGAATTCGCATAGGGTCTCTACTAATGAAGAGGGATTTCGTCCGTTTGGGTTTTTACTAATTGAGAATAAGGTACAGTTAACGAAGTATAATATAATTACATGACTATCAACCAACAGAGTAATAAAAATGCATTACTTTCTATTAACTTGGAGCTTTGGGGCTGAAAGTTTAACTTTTCCTGGAATATTCCTGGCGAGCTGTTCGTCTTTCACAGCTTTCAACAAATCTTTTTCTCTGGTAGAAATAGCACGATCTTTCAAAAAAATTGCGACTGCAGTTTTCGCAGCTTTCCCTCTTTTGGCTGTCCCAGGAGTTAGTTTCACTTTAAATCTGAAAATAATAATGCTTGGTATCAAATACATCATTTTCTACATTTCAAAGAACGTCAAACATGTCAAGAATCTTTGGCGTGGTTCTTTGTCTAAACTATTATTTCACTATCTGTTGACTCACTTATAACTCGACAAAGCATTGTAAGGAGCTACAACTGGCACAGCGAACAAAAGCTCATCTTCGGTCGCCGGTACGCCAGTAAGAGCGTCTATGACGTCGACATCTGCTTGCACGGTCGGTTCGTCGTCGGCGTCGTCACCGCCTGGTTCTTTAGGCGCTGGCGCTCTCGGTATCCTAGGTTCAGGCTTGCGTTTCGAGGTCTCTTCCTTGCCTTTCTTGGATTTTCTATTATCTTTCTGAGTTCCTGACGACTGAAAAAAAAACAACAATTTGAATAGAAGTATTATGACATGTCGTTGCATTGTTTATTTATTTCAGTTGAAGAAGCCGAAAACTTACTTGCAATATCTCCATCCTCATTTTCCTCTCTTCTTCATCTTGATCCTTATATTTCTCCTTGATTTTCTTCAATTTACTTTTCTGTCCTCGTTTTGACACTTGTTGCTTAGCATTTTGCGAATCTTTTTCTGTGGAAAATTGTAGTTACAGTATAATATTGGAATATTTCAACATTTTTCTACCTTCTGCGGGCCTAACACGATTTTCATTCTTGGGTTTGTTTTTGTCTTTGGTTTGTTTTTTATTGTCTAATTTGTTTTGTCCAATGCCAGTTGAATTTTGTTGTTCTGAATCGTGACTAGGTTTGGTGTTTTCAGTCATCAAGTTCACTCTGTAATGAAATGCAAACAAGAACCTATTAACCATTTCAATAAATATTAGTGATAATTACTTGGTTCCAGCAAAGTGTTGTATTTTGATGTGAGTATCAGGAAACTGAGTATCATCTTCACTGTCGCTACTAGAATGTTCGGAAATATCTTCCAATTTGTTCTCTCCATCCAGTTTCTCCTTAGCAACTTCACTAGTTTCAGTCTCCTTATCATTTTCATTTCCTGAAAACAATCGATCATTCAAATAATTCTCATTTGCTGTCAATGTCAAAGTCACCATCGCTATCGTTTATCTCAACTTCAACTTCATTAGCATCTTCTTCATTAGCTGCAATATTAGTCTCGTCATTTTCATTGATATTCATTACTTTTCTTTCTCCCTTATGTTTTTCAATGTAGCTGTCTTCAAGTCTGAAAAGGAAACTGAGACCCAGAATCAAATGGGTAGGTGGCAAGAAATTCTTCTTTCCCCTGATCATGAAACTACCAGTGGTCAAATATTCTCCTGTGGGAGCTGTCTTACTAACTTGCTCTCCCCAAACCCAATAAGCGTTTGTAACGATTTTGGCATCCCATGCAACGCTGAAATCTTTGAATGCATCGAATTTTCTTTAATTTGATTATGTTATTCACCTGTAACAAATTGCCATGGTTCCAGCTTCGTTGAGTGTTTTTGGAGGTACAGGCAATCCATTTGGGTTTTTTATAATAACACTGCTAGCACCATGGATGTCTGCATGAACATATATATCAGTAGGTTTCATATACCTAAAAAATACTAGTGATGCAATGGATCTCACATGGGCAATAATAGAATAAATCGAAAAGTAAGGAATTTCACCCAAACTAAATAGAATTAATTATCTTCTAATACATGTCTTGATTGTTTCATATACATTTACCTCTTCACTATCAACTCATTCTGTTGTTGATCTCTTCCAGCAATAACTAAGTAGTTTTCTGAGCTGACAAACCAGAAAAACTTCTCAAACCAATATACCTTTCTAGCTTTGTTTATGTTTGTTATAGTCTGGACTTCTTTCAGAGTCTGCTTTGTCTTTCTCTCAGCAGATTTCAAGGCTTTACTCTGTGATTCTATGGTTTTCTGTTGTTTCTTAGCTGCAGTGCGTTTCTGATTATAGTACCTGTGAAATAATGAGTCAATTTCTATGAATTTTGAACAAATCTAACATACTTTCTGGCATTTGCAAAGGCAGAAAGTGCCAAATCAATTTCAATTATCATGGGTGGAAGCTTGTCATCATTGTTTTCATCATCAGAGTCAACACTGTATGCTTCAAAAGGATCTGAAAGATGCAGACTGATATGGTTCATTTCAAGTTTCAGTTGCTTTATGTGTTTTGCTACTGGATCTCCTTTTGAAGCAGCAGTTTTCACCATATCCTCAATGTCTTCCCAAGATATCTACCAAAATGTATTTATTTGAACCAATTCTCTGAGCTGTCTCAAAATTATTTCAGAAAATATAATATATATATATCTATTCTGAAAGAGTTTTACGACATTTTTATGAATTATCATTAGTAATTCTTACTTGATTAGCCAATAGAGTCTGGACAGCCAAAATAGCACTATCTACTAATTCCTGATTTCTTGTGATGAGCTCAGCTTTTTGTTTATCAACATTTTGTGTCTTTTCTAAAGCTTGCAAACGTTGATTATGATCTTTACGAACATTCTCCAGTTTTTTCATAGCATCTTTTTCCTGTTGTACAGCTCTCAATTCTAGTTTCTGACTTTCCAATGAGGAGAAAAATTCATCGACAGCCTCATTGAAACTGGTGAAAGACTTGTGAGGCATCAATTTATGTTGTTCAAATAAGATTGGATGAAACTCTTGGTTCGAAAAGAAATCAGATTGGCTATTACCATCAGTAGCAACACGTTCTTCTTTCTTTTGAATGATATAACCCTGAAAATTTTACATTAAATATCTAAACTACAACAATAAATACAGTATGAGAACAGCAATGCATTGTTGAATTAAAGGATACTTTTTTATAATGAAAAATTCAAACTACTTCATTATGCTGTAATAGTGATTTCTGAAACAAATTTTCAGCATCATTGATAGCAGCCATAAGATCATCTATATTATTGGATATGTTAAAATCTTTTCCAATCTTTGCTGCTCCAGTTAGTCCATGCAATCGCAAAACATGTTCAATCATAGGTGGCCCATATTCTGAAATTATACATAATAATATTCATTTATGTGAACTTGCCATAAATTGAATTTACCAAGGTTTGGTACAAGAACTTTTTTCAATTGATCTCCTTGTTTACATCCAGTTATCAATTCTATTATTTTTTCCCTACTGATGACACCTTCACTTCTAGCTCTATGCAATGGATATTTCTCTTTAACAGCAAATTTCATCTTATCTCCCTCAGTGTGAGGTCTAAGAACGTAAAGTATGGTATATTCATGATCAGTAAGCAGCATATTTCCTCTGTCAAATAGCTCAATAATAACATGATAAGCTGCTTCACCAGATCCAAATGTTAAGTCAACTATCCTATCCATTCCCAGCTGTGTGAGAGATTCCAAACGTTTATTTTTCAAATGTTTCCTCATCTGCAAATTGAAAATTAGATTCTCATTTTAGATTTTGAGAATGACCATTACCTTCATGCTAAAACCTGATGGAGCTACATTTTTTGGCCACTCAAAACTAGTGGAATGAATGCGGATACCAGACTCCAAAAGTAAAACCTGCTTCTCCTCAGTCCTTTGCAATCTAATCAAATATGTTTTATTATCAATATCATAAATATTATTGACTCGCATTCCAATGAACCTAGAAATAATATATTAATCAAAACAGTACTTTGATAGAAGTTTAGTTTGTTTCAACTTACTTCTGTAACTCGACAATAGTACATATTATATCATATGTATTGTATCTGGTCTTCATGATTATAAAATAATATGAATATAAGCATCAGATGAATGAGAAAAAATTATGTTTCTAATCACCAGCTGAGCTGATATATCGGTAATAGATCGTGATAGGTAGAAACACGGGTAGAAATGTGAAATGTTTCTTGATTTGAAACGTTTTAATTTTCAGTACTTCATTTGTCAATGTACAGTCAATGTCAACAAGTGGCGTATATCCCTTTTTCCAAAAATTACATCGAATATGAGACATTGATTTCTTCTCAGTTACTAGTTTAGAGGATATACAGAATTTTTGAGTCTTTTGAGTATCATACCGATACGAAATCAAGAGAATACCAAAAATAGAATCACTGTCATGTTAGTTCCATGTGGTATAGAATCGAAATATTGACATTGAATTTGTCATCATTTGTTTTGATGTCAATGTCACTACAATGAAATTAAAGAAAATCGAGCTTTCAAGCTGACACTGCTGCCAGTTTTGACTGCAAGTTCGAACTGTTTGGGTTCAGAAAGATATAGGAAGGTTCGAATTGTGATGCAAAATCTTTCCTATATAGACTGTATGAGCAATTTCAATTCTTGAATTATGACTCAGGTTTCCTATAGTTTAATGTTATCTCTGCTTGCATCGATTCATACTTGCGAGTATTGAGTTATTTGTGTTTTTTCTGTGATGTGATTGTGCGATGGTGCTTTGTGTTTCTCCAGTTTTCCTGAAATTTATGAATTAAAAATCCTTTTAAATACATTTCTTGGATATCTGATCAAGATGGTTCAACTCGATTTTTCATCTACTGGTGAGATTTCATAGAAAATATCATTACTTTTCTTTGACTCGGCAAGTAAAGGGGTGAGGGTGTATTAGTAGGATGGTGATTATTGACATTTTGCATGATTCAAATAGAATGAATGAATGGAGCTATATAATACGAAACATGTGATGACACAGATCCTATACGAGTTCCAAAGAATGAATTTGAAATACAAAACAAAAAACTGCTTCAAGAAAAAGGAACTTCTATGAGGCCACTTTATGCATGAAAAAATTGTTGAAAATTTCGTCTCACTTAATTAGATTGTTTTCAATTAATTGGTCACCTCCGGATTTACCGGAAGTTACTCTTATCTTGACACAGAAATGGAGTAACCCTGATTTGTTTTGAATATCTAGGAAATCTACAATGGATATGTCTCAATTGTTCCATAATTTTCAATTTACATCAACTTTTTCGAAAAAAGCGTGTTGTATTTTGTTTATTTTGTACTCCAAAAAACCTACTTTAACATGATTTCAAAGCTACCTATTCAGAGTTTCCAACAGGCACCTGCCTGTCTTTGATCTTTTTGACCTGCTTTTTGAGGTTCCATTCAGCGATCAACAACTAGGTAACTAAAAATAAATATGGAAATGCAAGATATCTACCATTTGTTTCAATGCATATTGGGTTTTATTTATAGCTTAAACAGATGTGAATTCAAAGAGAATAATGACAATCATCTACAACTAGAGATGAACATCCTCTTTAAGGTTCTTCATATCTCATTTGATTTTTGTTTTTATATGGCTTTTATCTTATAAAATATCAATAGGACAATTACTCCACGGAATTATGGAATCTATGATGAAGATTAATAATTAAGTCGAATCAACCCACATACCTCAGAGAGAATTATGGAATAAAAAATTCGGAGTTCTCGCTCACTGTATCAAATCATAGATATCGCTAAGTATTTTCCAAAACTCAGAAGGGAAACAATCAAAACAAATATGACGGATGAATTATTTTCTGTTTTCTCTAATCTCGATTGTGCCGTCATCTTGACGTATACCATTACTCTGTTAATTGCAGATCAACTCGAAAAGAATTTTTATATATTTTTTTCAGGATCCCTACCTCGAAATGGCGTCGAAGACATGACAAGACTCACTGTATTAGACGAAGAAGTAATAAATAAGAATCTCAGGGCAAGATACGAAAATGACAAGATATACGTATCCTTTTTTCATGACACCAATGACCCAAGTTTCCGGCAGAATGAAAACAAATGAAACCCCTGTATATCCTCTTGTTATTACAACGTTCCTCGCATAATAATTCACAGAACGACGTCACAACATTAACTTTGATGAAATCAATGCAATGAAAAGTCATGCTGAGAATAAATATTTTCAACATGTACATTCATGATATAAACTCGGCTAATCTATTGAAATCCACACTTGGGAATAGAATATGCTCAGATGACATGCGTTGATTTAAGATGATGTTGATCATCAAGAAACTTCTGAATGAAGGTTGTTTTTGAATTTGTGTTTAAATGGTATTCTTCCTTAATTAAGTTCAGACATACACTGGCTCAATTCTCGTAGCTGTTAATCCTTATAAATATATTGACATCTATACACAGGTAAGTATTGGAAGATTTATTTATTTCTCTGAATATGAAATGGAAATTTTTTATTTGTGATGAAAAAATTACGTAGACCAAATCTTCATATCAAACTGTTCCAAATGACTCTGGATACCAAGAAAAACATTCACAATAGTTTGCTGTGTATCCATAAATGTCAGGGTCAAAGGAAATTAGTCTTTTTCACACTATTCTATAAATAGCACATTGAGTTTCTAGAGTTCCGATGTTAGTACTATTTCGATACTTGAAAGAAATGCATACCTATATTGAGTAAAGGACAAATTTCTGTTCTCGCAACAAATAAATAGTTCCTGGAAAATATTCATCATTGATTTTCTTAATCAAGCAACATAATGATAATGCCAACATATTTATAAATAGGTCAATTTTATCAAAACATCCGGTCTATTATGACCATGATTAATCTGATTATTTCAGTAATTATTGTTAATCAAGCACTATGTTATGTGCATAAAAAATAAAGTTGGATAACCTTGAAATATTTTTATCGAAAAAAAAATATATTGTCATTTACAGTATAGCCACTCTATATCGTCGCTGTCTAGATTAACACAATTCAAGTCGTGATATAATGCCACCTCGTTCAATATTTATTTTACTAATATGTTGAACTTTAAGTTCATATCAGATATCTCAAATGTCAAGAATCCAAAACCCTACGACCAAAAGGACCCCCTTGTAGGTCATGTGATCCTTTTTCAGGCATGAGGGTGCAGTGTTCTGTGTTTTTCAAGAAACAGGATCGAAAAAATAAAGGACGGATAGTTGGATATACTGAGTGAAGTTTAGATCCAATCACGAAAATACAAAGTTGTTTTCATTCAATTGAAAATATACTATTGAAATTGAGATCAATTCAGTTGAAATTGTAGGTTTTATTGGCCCAACCTCTGAGTTAAAATCACATATTTCAAATCGAATTCATCACAGTACAAGACAATAAAGTGATTCATCACATTAGATTGTGTCAGTTTATATTTTCATCATAATTTTTTTATGAATCAGTATTATCAGCATTGCTTTCTCTCAATCAATATTCGTTGAAAGATTTCATTATTTCGATCCCATCCTTACCACCCATTGAGGTAAAAACAAAACTAACAGCTGTGCTACGTCTTTACATGATATCCTCCACTAAATAAAGAAGTATAAATGATTTAATTTCACTATTTTGATTGAAATTTTTAAAATGTGACTTTGAGATCCGTCTAACCACATTCAGTATTTTAGTTTGAGGAGAATTTGACCGAACACCCTGGTCACCCTGTATATCTAACTGCCCATCATGAAGAAAGCTAGCGATTGTTGACATCAGATACAAATATTTAAAATCGAACGAAAATTCCAGTTCTTTGAAATGTTTCTTCTGTACAATTGCTCGTGCACACTCAATTTTTCTTGTTTATTTTTCGTAGAAAATAAATTGGTTTATCGAGGTTGCCGTAGTAGACATCTCGGTATTTATTTATAAAAGTGAAATCCGAGCGGTTAATTTAAATAGCCAGACTGCCAGGCAACGTAAAACGTTACACCGTCAATAAGATTGTCCAAAGACCGTAACAAAGTTTGGATTCCCACAGTCAAAAGGAAACAATTATTACCATTGTAATCCTATTACTTCGGATGGAAAAAAATCACATAGGTAGGATTTCAGGTTAGGTATTACTCGTGAAGTCGGGATTTGAACAGAAGCTTACAAATTTATATCGTCGTCTGTTTTGTCTCAGCAAAATAAACATTGATTTTTGTTTATCTCAGTTTATTTGTGTTCGCGAAACCATTCTCATATTCGTAATGATCTACATCTGAGATGAGCGATGAGGATTAATATGATATGGGAGTTGGTTAAAAATGCACTGTATATTTTGAACGGCTTTAGATATCGGTACAGTTTTCGCCGTTTAATTATCCACAAAAATCGCAACGGTTAGTTTTTTTTTCAACTCGATGCGATAGGTAGGATCCTGTTTCGATATCGATATTGCAATATCGAAGGAAATCCGGCAACAAGTTTTACCACCACAACTGTTATTTTATTAAGGCTATGATTAAAAAAACGTGTGGAATTTTATCTCGGTCAGTTGGCAGGAATTTTACTGTGTTTGTTTGTATAATGGTTGTATACCGAAAACTCGACCTTTCTGAAACCCTTTTTATGTGAGATTTATGGGTAAAGGGCACAATATTTCAAAAACAGCGAATTTGTGAATATAACGATATTCTAGGAGTAGATAATGTAATGAAATCTGTTTTTTGCACTTCTTACAATTAATTTGATTTTTATATTGATAGTGAAAAGATGGACGTTGACCAACCCGCGTATTTTATTTATATTAATTACGCCATTTACATTATAGAAATGAATAAACAGAACTGAACACGCGAACATATCCCCTCCTAATTGATTAGTCTCATTAAATCACCCTCAGCCCTCATTTACAGTAATTTTTTGATCATAATTTCGCTCATTATATATATTTTTTCCCGAATTGAGTTTCTACTCATTATGAAACCTAGATTTATTACAGTGAAATAATTCAGTTTTACTTGCATCAACAGCAGTACATTGAAAAAAGTATGAATTCTGTTCACTATTTCGAGACTATCTGTCTGGTAACTGTTAAAACAAGATTAGTATTGACCAAGACCAATACTCTATACCTCGGAGGTGATTATACGAAATACCCTGTGAAATTTTATATTGTATTGGATTGAATGCAACATTGCTAAAACTCTTTCGTATGAAGGGTCCTCATTCGTCTCTGATAACAAATTTCCGCATTCCTTTAGCCCATTGTCATCGGGAGAAACAGAACATATCCTAGCCATATGTTTTATAACAGTTGTATAATTTATTTCGACTTCACATAAAAAGCAACGGCCGGATATACTATTAACTTCCATACAACGCATATCGATGAATCATCACAGGAATTCTTGATATTAAAATGTGCTAATACGAAGTTGGAGGATTCTTTTAGAGAAAGTACGCGAATAAGTGGAAATAACTGAGTCAGCCTTTTTAATATAGGCTTGCCCCAATGCTATTTATATTTCAGCGTATTCCAGTGACGTATAAAGGAGTGGAATGATTCTATTTGATTTGGTTGATATTTACGACATTTTATTCGATAGAATAAATTTTTAATTTTTATATTATCAACAATATCAACTACTTGCCGTAGCAGTAATTAGGACCCATTTGGCTAATATTAAATATTCTTTAAGAAGCAGTGCTTGATTTATTAATGTCAGAAAACAAGAAACAAGCGTAACCACTTTTTGTAAAACGGGATTCAATCATCTAACCATTGTTTGAAATAGAGTAATCGTGACCAAAAATGTTGTTTCTCATATATGTATGTACAGGGTGGGCCAAATTGGACACTTTCGAAGGAAAAGTCATATTTCTAAACTAGATAGATGAAAACTGATGGCAGTGTTTGAGGGCCAATTTTCATGAAAAACTTCATGGAGAAAACTGCATATCGATATATATAACTGTTCTTGAGTTACAGCGTGTTTTCCGAAAATGTGCATTTTCGAAAAAGTGCTGTAACTTTGTTCCTGGTGAAAATTCTTTGTTTCTATAAAAACATTTCCAAAGCACTTTTTCACGTTTTATCAAATCATACATAAATAGTTATTGATAGAAAAATCATTTTTCAAATGGGACAACCTGTATATTTCTGCATATTTCAATAGAACTTGAAATTACCATTCCAAAAATATAACACAGTCAATGTTTTGCTTGAGACATCTACGAAATACAGAGCGATTGGTTATCTCTATAAACGGGGAAAAAATGCGACCAGGTCCGTCTTCAAAAAATAATAACGCCTACTCAATATCCGACATAAAATCGAGACAAAAATACTGTTTTCCTCAAAATTAAAATTGATAAATATCTAATTATGATCTGTTGAATACTCTGATTGAATTAAAAGAACTTGATAGTTTTCACGTCTTTTCTATCATTCACACAAGTGATCCAATTGTCTCTAGAAGAGATCTCAGCTGTGGTTTTACCAGTTCCACAATCAAACCAGAAATTCGCTCTAACATAAAACATGCAACATTGCATACAACGATCAAACCGGAAGTGGACACAAACATTTCATTTAGATTAGATATAATAAACACAGAAAATCTCAGTAACGAATAAGATAACGAGAAAAGAACGATAGTACTATTCATCTACCCACCTATTTCTCAGGACTTCGTCGAACGCTATCGCGGCAGGAAACTGCGCGACCTCGAGCCTCACGTGTTCGCCCTCGCCGAAGCCGCTTATGCTTCTCTGCAAGCGGACTGCCCCGCCCGGGGCGGCAACGTCAACCAGAGCCTTGTCATCAGCGGGGAAAGCGGCGCCGGCAAGACAGAGACCACCAGGTTCATCCTGCAGTACTTGTGCTCGGTGACGAGCGGGGTTTCCGCCTGGGTAGAGCAACAGATTCTTGAGGCCAACACCATTTTGGAGGCTTTTGGTTAGTGTTGGATTACTCCTTGGGGATGTTTTCAACTTAAATGTGGAGTTTACTCATTTGTACTTTCAATTTTTTTTTATTTATTCGTTAACTTGGCTGACTCAAATTGAATTCAAATCCTACAAATAACAAGAACTCAAGTACCCATAAGAATAGTTCATTAGATGCTTCTCATTTTTTCCTTTTTTGACAACGAAAGCACACAATCCAAAAATCAAATTTTATTATAGACCTCAATATTTTTTATTTCGATGATGACGTCGTTCTTATTTTTTAACTAATTTTTCCACCCAATAACCAATTCGGACTTTGAAAATGTTGTATTTTATTTGATATAGGTAATGCAAAAACTGTACGAAATGACAATTCGAGCAGATTCGGCAAATTCATGCAAGTGTGTTTCGATTCAAGATGGATGATTGCTGGTTGTATAATTCAAGATTACCTATTGGAACAATCTAGACTTACATTTCAAGGAGCAGGAGAAAGAAACTATCGGGTATTTTATCAGCTAGTCGAAGAAGCCAAAGTACGTATAACTTTTTTCTTGTTTTTCCCACATTTCTATCGTAGCAAGTTTGTGAATATCAAGGTAGCTTGAGAGATTCTGGAAAAAAAATTCAGTTCAGAAAATTCACATGTTTGGAACTGTTTCATATCTACAATTTGATAACACAAGAAAAATTTGAATTATAGTGACAACATGACGAACTATATTATCTATTGGGTTAATAAACCAATTAATTCGCTCGATAACATTCTCTATTCAGATAATTATTGTTATTGACATATCTCAGTCTCTATTATATAAAAAGGAAATAATTGACAATATCAATAATGATAACATCAACTTGATTAGTATACTCGTATATTTCCATTATATTATTTAAGAAATGCTTCCATAAAACGTGAGCTGATTTGTAAAATCCTTGAAAACTATTGAAGAAAGATATTGAAGCCTTTGATTCGTTTGAAATACTCCCAAGAATCTGACTACAATAATCTTTTATAGATACTAAATAATCTTCTTTCACTTCTTTCGTTTCTAGTATGACAATGAACTGGCTAGTCAGCTATATCTCAGAGACGCCAAATTCTACAACTATCTCAACCAATCGGACTGCGCGAGCTTAGAGGGAGATTCAAAAAGACTGGATAGCTTAAGGCTTGCTTTCAACGTTTTGCAAGTGCCGGCGAACAAGTGCAACGGCATTTTTCAAACTCTCTCGGCCATTTTGTGGTTGGGAAATTTGACGTTTGAAGACATCGATGGCGAACGCTGTCAACTTACCAAAGATGACGAAAGTACTATAGAAATATTATCCAAACTTTTAGGTTTAGAGAAGGAGAATATTAGACAAGTTGTATTGTTACGACAAATTAATGTCAGGGGTAATATTACAGAGATACCTCTTAAATTACAAGAGGTGAGTCTAAAGCATAATTTTTGAGTGAAGTCTTGAAACACGTTGATTTTCAATTAATTTTTAGGCGAGAGAAAATCGACATGCTATGGCGAAAGCATTGTATTCCAGGACTTTCGCTTGGTTGATAAACCACATCAACAATTGCACAAATCCTGGTCAAGATTCCACCCGGTTTCTTGGAGTTTTGGACATTTTCGGGTTCGAAAACTTCGCTGTCAATTCATTTGAACAATTGTGCATCAATTATACCAACGAAAAACTACATAAATTCTTCAATCATTACGTTTTCGCATTGGAACAAGAAATTGTAAGCAGAAACTATCATTTTGACAAATAAGTGAGTTTCAAGTGTTTTTTTTTTCAGTATTCCCAAGAAGAAATACAATTCGATCATATATCGTTTACTGACAATACTTTATGTTTGGAATTGTTGGAGAAACCTCCAAGATGTATTTTAAGATTGTTGTCTGAACAATGTCATTTACCTAGAGGTTGTGATGCATCTTTTATAACCAATTCACACTCTGAATTCGAAAATCATGAGAGATATGTGAAAGGTGAGTAAGATATATAATATCTTAGGGTGGCAGTCAAGGACCAATATCAATACATATAAGGATATCATTAATTTGTTCTAATATTCTTACTTGAATCATCTGATTAAAAATAAAACGTTTATATGGACAGAAGTTATAGGTGTGTGCCATATACGAATTGAGTTGATAATTTGGCATGTCCCAACGAATAGATATTCATTTGGTTGACAGTTACGTCATATTATCCAAAAGTGCAACGTGGCAAGATTTTCAGGAAACACTAATAGACCAACTTTCTTAACAATTCAGTTTGCAATCAAATCGTATTGTTCAAGTTCTCTGTATCATTTAGGGGATGATCGAAGGATGTGGGAATCAGAATTCGGCATAAAACACTACGCCGGTAGCGTCACCTACAACATCAAAGGCTTCGTCGACAAAAACCGAGACGTCCAGCAAGACGTCTTCTTCGACATCATATCCAGAAGTTCCAACGAATTCGTTCAAGAGCTATACAGCTACCAAGACTTGACAGCCGCTGTCGCTCAGAGAGTTAGCATCAACCTGAACGGACTGTCAACAGTATCACGTGGCACCAGCAAAGGCAAGCCTACCGTTTCGGATACGTTTCGTCATCAGCTTCAAGCTCTGGTAGACGTTTTGCAGTCCACCACGCCTTGGTATGTCAGATGCATCAAGCCTAACGTTCACAAGCTTCCCGATGATTACGATGATCAGTTGGTATTGGATCAGCTGAAGTACTTGGGGATGTTGGATATAATTAGGTGAGGATTTATTGAATTCTTAGACAACACAGAAGCCTTTAAAATATTCGGTTTCGTATCAGTGAATGGTCGATTCATTATTTTCATTTTTATTTTATTACAATGAAGGTTAGAATTACGTTCAAAATCCATACAAGTTTGAATGCAATACTTTTTCACTCGAGTAACCAATGTAAATACATATATTGTTATTATTATTATATTTCAATAGATCTTCGAATCAATTCACAATCTAAATTAGTAATATGCATGACACACTTTTATTTTTGAATTTTTCGTTTCAGAATACGTAAAGAAGGTTTCCCAATTCACATGAGTTTCGAAGATTTCGTTATTCGATATCATTGTCTCTCCAAAAACCGTCTTCCACCTGATATGGTGAAAGCTTGTCAAAATCTGATAGAAAGTCACAATATACCAAAGTCTGAATGGCAACTGGGCAAAACCAAAGTTTTCATGAGATCTCACATACACGAACCTCTAGAAGAAGCTAGAAATAATTTAATCAGGTACGTCTCCACTATTTCTCAATTAGACGTCAGTTTGTTAGATTCACAATTTAATGAATGAATCATGATCCCCCAGGTCCCAAGCGATCCTCATCCAAAAAATGTACCGAATGTACACCAAACGAAAAGAATACACGAAAAAAAGAAACGCCGTTCTGAAGATCCAACACGCCTACAAAGGTTGGAAATTGCGCATCGAATTCCTGCGAAAACGTAGAGCCGCCATCGTAATCCAGAGCCATTTACGCGGCGTCTTCGCCAGGGAAGTAGCGGCAGCGCTACGGGAGATGCGACGCGTCGAAGAAGAGATGAGGAAAAGAGAGAAGATGGAAGAAGAGCGTAGACAAAGGGAAGCGGAAAGGAAGGAAGCTGAAGCCAAAGCGGCGGAGGAGCAAATGGCTAGAGAGAGCGGGGCGTCTGAGTTGCCACCCCCGCTGCCATTTGTGGAAGAAGAGTTTGACAAGAGCGAACAGTGAGTTCTTACAATCGTTTTAGTGTCATGTAGCTTTTGGAGCGGATGATTTCGTAGTACTAATAAAGACGTAATGTTTTCAGAGAGGCTGAAAAAGAAGTGGCCACTCTTACGCATATGGCTGAACAGCTGAAACAAAATAGACCTGAAACTGCAACTGAATCGGTCGATCTGGACAACTTGTTTGCTTTTCTATCCGATGTTCAGCCCGTCAACAACAATCAAATTATTGATGAGATTGGGGAAAAAATGGACGAACTCATCGAGGATTTGGACGTGGAACTGGAAACTGTCATTCAGCTGGAACTCGAAGGACTTGCACAGGTATTTGGTAGTCCACAAAAAATAATCCTTTACCTTTTAGAAAAAAGGTAAAAGATTAATAAAAGAAGCATCTCATATACTAACAAATATATTTCTTGGATATTATATACGACACCCTTTCCAGGAACAACAACCGACACCGCCTAAGATGGCGCTGCCTACTCTGCCGGAGCCCACTGGTCCCCCGCCTCCGCCACCCCCCACCGCTTTCCAGAACGGACCTGACAAGCCGGTGATCGTCAGCGAGACACTCAAGGTGGCGAAGAAGAGGGACAGCGAGGAGCCTATCTACGAGGCGGTGCTGCCCAGGGAAGACACCGTTCCGCCGGTGTGCGTGTCACCGCCGCCGCTCCCAGCGCCCCCTAGGATAGCGGCGACTGAGTCGCCCAAGGCCACGCCTGTTCCATCAAGAGTCAGTAGCGGAGTGGTGAGTTAGAAACACTATTTCATATATTTTTCGTTAGACCGATCTTTTTATACAAATTCATGTGCCCATTTATGGGCAATACCATCTTTTTTTTAATTGCAACACCGTTTGATTTGGATAATATAAAATAAAAGTTCAACGTGTCCTTCGTTTCTTCCAATGTTAAAAAAAAAGATAATATTTGGAAATTCTATGAAATGTAAGGAATAATTGACTTTAGATTTGATGTTTTTTTGTTACAGCCTCCTAATTGGAGATACTCCCAGTCAAACGACTCCCAGCACCCACTCTCACAGCAGCCACAAGATCTTCAAAACAACGCTGAGAGGGAGCAAAGGCGAAAATTCCGTGTAGAAAAGAAACTCCAAGAATTAAACGACAACACAGAGAAAGATAACTCGCACGCAGATGATTTGCACCACGATATGGTTGAATTTGCTAACAGCTACTTCAATGCTCACGAAAAGAGCCCTGAAGGAACCATTATAGCGACTTTGACTAGAAAAAGGCAAAGTTCTGAGATGATCCCGAAATACGAAATGGTGACTTATTACAAAGGGAACTCGATACCCAACTCGCACATTCACCTTTACGATCCTGATAATGTCAACGTGGCCTGCAGTATCTTCAGGGTAAAAAGAGTTTTTTTATAATAGATAATCCATCTCGGTGCTGAAATAAATTTTATGTGAGTGAACAACATTTCTTCCAGGATTTGAACAAATACATTCGTGGTGAACTCAATAGCGAAAGGGAACTTCAGGTCATTCAGTCAATTGTCGGTTATGCCTTGGAAAGAGAAGAATTGCGCGATGAAGTCTACGTCCAGTGTATTCGACAGGGTACGAACAATCCGAGTCCAGAGGGCACCGAAAGAGTTTGGTTGTTATTGTGTTTGTGTGTAGTCTCATTTCCGCCGTCCAAACTTTTGTACCGCTACTTCCTGTCATTCCTTCGGAAAAACCTCGCTCAACACGGAAGAATCAGCCAGTACGTTCAATGGTGCTTGGACAATTGCAACAACAATAAAGTGACGGTCAGAGAACATCCGCCATCATCAGTCGAAGTTGCGGTAAGTAATGAGAACAAAACTCAAACGTAAAATTGGCGCAGTCGTTCTTCAACAATACTGGGTTTAATCTTCTCATTCTGAATCAGGCAATGAAAAGACTGGGTACCATAGTATGCAGGTTCTTCTTTCTCGATGGTCGTACCAAAGCCATAGATGTTCACCCTACTGATACTGCTGGTGATGCCGCTAGGAAACTGGCAGAACGCTTGGGACTGAGAAATCTCGATGGCTGGGCAATCTACCAGAGCCGGCCTGATGGAGAAGAACATGTCCGGGCTCATCATTATCTGTACGATATAATCGCACAATGGGAATTGTGAGTCAAGGCCGATACAGTAGATCTTAGTTATATTTCAATCTGATGATTTTGTAGGAACCAGAATAAATTGGTGCCATCCAGCGGTATGACAACGTTGAGCAGAAGAAGTGCGCAAGCAGTGAGTGGTGGCGAAAACCGCTTCATCTTCAAGAGGAGACTGTTTAAATCTACTCGTGAACTCAGTCAAGATCCTGTCGAAGTCAATTTATTGTATGCTCAAGCTGTTCATAGTGTTGTTAAAGTAAGTTGGAATTATTCTCTATAAATATTGGTGTCGAAACACAAAACTCAAACATTCGTCTCGATATCCTCCATATTTGTATACATTTACAGCGCCCTCAGCGGCTATTGAAATTCCCCAATTTTCTTTCAGTGTGACGACTTTCCGGTAACCGAGAAAGTAGCCCTCCAACTAGCAGGCCTGCAGGCACAGGTGGCCCTCGGCAACCCCAAAGATAACAACAAATTGGAGTACTACACCGACCTAGATACGTACCTTCCTTACAGAATAAGTAGGACCAGAGGAGACGACGTGTGGGTGCCTATAATCGCTCAAGCGCACCGTCAATACGGCGCGAATCGGACAGAGTTGACCGCCAAAGCGCTCTACCTGTCATGTGTCATGCAGTACCCGTTGTACGGTACAACGATGTACTCGGTGACGTATCGGGGGTACTGGTCGTACGGGAATGCTCTCACCCTCGGTGTCAATTGCGATGGGATTATGTTGATCAAGAATGATGATAAATTCGTGCTTAGCGAGTTTCATTATCAGGTATGATTAAACTACTTTACCTCAATAGGCGAGATAATTATTTTCTTGAAATCACTTAATTATGGAAACATTGATATCGATTACGTGAAACACGTCAATATCTGACAATATTTGACAAAATTCTCTATGCCTTGTTCATTTTACCATAATTTTGTCGCGAGATGTGACATCCGAGAGTTGTACAACGGGCAACTCCGAAAAATCTGATGAACTCTTATCAAATTAGAGGGTTTCAAAGTGACATGCATCCGAGAAATAGATTATATTCAACAAAAAAAAACTTTTTATACACAATTTTGAATCCACTTTTGGTGTTTCCAGGACATTGAGAGTATTCTCTTAGACCCAAGCGACAGCTTTGTGACGATAACCCTACAGAGACACCTCAGCGACAACAACCACAAATGCTATGTATTCGAGACAGCCCAGAAGAACGAAATAGGTTCTTTAATAGCCAGCTACTGTCCATCCCTTGCTGGTTGGCTAACCGAAAACGAAACACCCCTGAAAAAAATCAAGTCCATCACCAACGAAGATCGCGTTCGACTCTACCACAACTTGGTCAATTGTCGAAGGGCGTTGGTCGATCACGATGTACTGCGCAAGCCCACTGATTCGTCGGGTAGCTTCCTCAGGAACACGCTGCGTCGACTGAGCAAGCACAAGCTGGACAAGTTGCGGCAGGAGAACGGCGGTAATGACACCGGGGAGACCTACAAAGGGTTCCATTACGCGTTCTGGGCGTTTAGTAGGCAGCCTCTGGCGCAGAGTATCAGTCGGATACCTGAGGCTGATGAGCAGGTTATGTTGCAGGTGTTCCAGATCATTTTGACTTATGCTGGATTGGGGCAAAACGGTAAATACTCGATTTTATATATAAATAAACTTTCATTGCTGATAATCCTGCATAAATACGGCACACAGACAACATAATACAATGCATATACAACATATTCATTTTATTAAAAAAGCCGAATGGAAAGAAGTTTAGGAGAGCAACCAATGAAATTGACATCTGAATATTTGACTATCTGAAACAGGAAACTTTATTTCTGCATTTTTGCGTAAAATTCCAGAAGTACTGCATTTGGAATCGCCTTTCTACATGAATTTGTTTCTGGGAAACATTTTTTAGAGAAATTTTGACAGATGCAGGTTCTCGCTAAATAACTCATCTTCAATTTTGGTTAAGGAAATTGTATTATATGCATTCAATAGGGTGTACGATAATTCCAATTATTTATTGAGAATTTCAAATATCAATACCCTCTTTTCATCAAACAAAACAATTTTTTACACCACCTTCATGTTTCAATGATATGTATGAATATACCATATTCGTATTTACGGTGATATAATATAACAAAAACAAAAACTGTGAAAACACGCTCATTCGTCTCATGTTTACTTGAAATAATATGATTCGGATACTTCTTGATTTTCAAGCTCACAAATAATTCTTTTTGGTTATTTTTACAGGCGAAGTGATCAGAAGAGTAGAAGACGAACACGTCACACTGCTTCAAACCATCCTGGAAAGATGCATGCGCAAAGAAACGCTTTTATGCGAGCTCTACCTACAGCTCATCAAACAAACTACCGATCACCCGGATCCGAACTCGAGAGTCAACCTCAGACACTGGGCCCTTCTTTCTTTGGCCTGCTCCGTCGTACTGCCGCCCAACAAAGCTATCCGTCGTCATCTAATCGCCCACCTCAAAAGGTGCAGTTCGGATTTCGTTACGGAAGAAGGAAAGTACGCCAGGTTCGCGGAAAAGTGCTTGGCGAAGACGCAGGGAACCAGAAGGCGCCAATGGCCTCCTTCCAGAGAAGAGATCTTGTGTACCATCAACAGGAGGCCGGTGTATGCGCGATTCCATTTTATGGACGGGCAGTACCATTCGGTGGAGTTCCATCCTTCTGCTACGGCGAAGGATGTTCTTGAGATTGTGAGGGATAAAATCGGGCTCACACAGGATGCCAAAGGTTTGGAACCATAGTAATAACGATAATAATGTTTATTCATCATCCTGATAACAATTGAAACACGAGAAAGTCTCACGAGGAAAGTTAAATCAAAACAAATGGTAAACAAGGAAAAAAAATTAATCTTAAAGTCGGCTTTCTTCTTTTTTGTTTCGAATGATAGAACCAGAATTAATCAGTAATATCAATATTCTGAGGGTTATGTTTACGCTTCTTATACAATACGAATTTTAAAAATCATATCATTAAATATACATCATTATAATATTGAATATTACTTCTTGTAGGATACGCTATATATGAAGTCCTCGGTAGCTCTGAGAGGAGTCTAGCCGCCGAAGAAAAGGTAACCGACGTAATGGCAAAGTGGGAAAGGTATAGAGCAGCTTCGGCAGCTACAAACGCAAATACTACAGGAGCTACTAAGCGGGCAAGACCTCAACATCATTTCTTCCTCTTCAAGAAACACTTATTTATGGATAACTTCATCAATTTGAATGATCCCGTGGAGAAGGAACTACTTTACCATCAAGTTCTTCATGATTTGAGGGCTGATAGGTTCCCGATCACGGATAAAGAAGCTGTGAGTTCATTATTTTATACATTTATTACTTTGAGATTCATCACCATTCAAATATAATGTCACGTTGATTTCATAGGAAAAATTGTGTAAGGGGCTGTATCTCAACAAGGGATTATCCAATGAAGTTACTTTATATGAATTACCCAATCTCTATTTCAATGGGGAATTTTCAAGAATATACCTGAATTTTCAGATGATGTTGACCGCCTTGCAAGCACAACTAGAGTTGGGCGATTTGGACGAAACAATCCACGATTATAGACCGATAGCTTCTCATTGCTTACCTGCCCGAATGGTACCTACTTTACCCAGCGAAGGAGTACAGATGCACCACCAATCTCTACGAGGCATGACGCCCTCAGAAGCGAAACAGGCTTTCCTCAATCTCATCCAGAGCTGGCCTCTCCATAAGGCGACAATTTTCGATGTCATGGTGAGTTAATTGTGTTTTTCATTTTATTGAGTTAAAAGATCTATTCAGTTGTATCATCAGTTATCATAAAATAACTTGTGTGACTACTGTGTCCATCAATATTTGTTTTTTTTTATAATTTTAGCAATCGTTCACATCAAACTGGCCCAGAGTTCTTTGGCTAGCCGTCGACCAGAAAGGTCTCCACCTACTGGAGCACAGGTCCCGCAACGCCTTATGCACCTACGACTACGGTAGCATACTCAGCTACTCGCCCGCTCTGAACTGCCTGATGATCATCACGGGCAGCGATCGGAAACAGAGCAAAGTAATTTTAACGACCGCCCAAGCGTTCCAGATAGCCACCCTGATCAAGGAGTACATGGAAGAGTTGCACGGCAATGCCGTGGAGATGCGACGGGCGGAACAACCGAAGGGCAGACACCAGAACGGGCAGCTGGTGCCGTCCCAGCCTAGCTAGAAGAGGGTCACTTTCGCGGACCAACTCATCGACGACGATTACTGTTAGTGGTCGTTGCCTTAAGGGTCGCTGTGAGGTAAATACTTTGGTAGATGTGCGGGGTTATAGGTTTTAATCAACCAAACGCAACAAATAGATAATTACAAATCGATCTCAAAAATATTCTCGTCTGCTTTCAACCAGTATAATAACCTGACATCTTGATGGTTTTTTGGTATTTTTAGATCTAATTGCTGGATTTGTTTTAGTACCTCACGGCGACGCAGTATGTGGTGGTTCTCGAAAAGTTGTTATCGAATATGTTATACCAAATGTTCCAGAGTATTAATGCATTTATTTATTATGGAAATAATATTAGTGATGATTGAAAAATAGTAGTATTGGTTGGAAGTGTCTTTTTGTGTTGAGACTGATGAATTCTTTCAACCTCGATGTGTTCAAGATCTGATTCGAATGAATTTGAATCCTCTATAATGAACTTCGAGTGGTAATTGTCTTCAGAGCCTTTTTTGGGCTTATTTTGTGGAACCAAAAATGTATTCTTCATCTATCCACAGATTCTTCTTCATTGCTTCCGCTCCCTTATTTATTCTTTTTTTTTGTGGTAGATACCTACGGAAAATTGAATCAAAAATAGGATCAAAACATGGGAAGTACCAATGATGGTTTCAGGAAAAAGTTTTGACAATTGACATATTCATTGATACCGTACGGAATTTGCTGTTTCATGTTTTACATCAGCTCTCATATTAGTTAGTTAATCATATTCTAGACATTACAGAACTAGTCAAGTTGTATATAAACCAAAAATGTTATTTCACTGTATGGTGCAGATTTGTACATGATTTTTGTGTTCGAACGTGGTATTGTGTTGAACATATCCATTATACACTGTAATTACGAAACGTTTGTCAGGTAGGTATATTATGACAATAAAACAAAATTAGTTCAATCCTGAACATATCCCTTCAGTTGAATGGGGAGATATCTGTCTCATTTTGAGATGAATTCGAATTCACGAAAAAGAATTTGGTTAGTTTTTTTCTTGCATGTATAATGGATTCATTCGAATCAACACTGAATCAATATTGCGAATTGAGACCATTGCTTTTGGTGTTGTTTTGCAATAGTTCAAGCCTTCTACAGGATTACTTCCTTTGGCATGTGTGATATATTTTTAATTTTATACTTTTATTACTTTGTATTAGTTTTCACCTAGAATAATACATCTTTTGTATATTCTATACAAACAGTTTTTTCATTAGAAATTTGTGATTTATTTTGTTGGATAGCAAATATTTCGTATAAATCTATAAACAAATTATAAACCTATTGAAATTATTTTAAATCCAGCAAATTAAAATATTTACTGGCCGAAACCAGCCATACTATAACAACTATTTATTAATATTGATACATATATCTATGTCATTAAAAGATTGAAAGTTACTGCATAATGTGTTCTTTTTTTCAATCAGAGAAACGAATAATTATCTTTTGTATCACTATCAGGCATGAAAAAAATATTTGATGAGAAATGAGTATATAATAAAGAGCGATGTGTCTCTCTTGTTTATGTGGGATTATAATACACTTGCTCTTCACGTTTCTCTTATATATTTCTCCCTATATGGAACAAGAATTCTTTCCGACCCTGTATATTGAATAATTCTCATCTCTGTACAAATTGGAGTGTCAACATTCAATCAATCAAATTCAACACATATGATTTATTCAAAAACAATATTTTGACGTATACAGATATGGCTTATTGAATACTGCAAGTTTATTCACTAAATCTAGAAGTACGTACATATATTTAAGTTATTTCACAATCAACACTAACTTTGTACAATATTTATATTACATCGTATACATAGAAATAGTACAAGTATTATATTATAGTCAACAAATAAATCAATCGGATTGTTTCAAGTACAGTTTTGGGAAATGGTGATAGAAGTTAGGTTTTGATGAAATATCAATTAGTAAGTATTTGACTAGATCATTGAACGAAAGGAAGTTATAAATGAATGAATTATATTCTTACAAAAAAGCGTACAATAATCGAATTGATAAGCATTGCAAGTTTTCATGTGAGATTTTGAAAAAATTATAATCTGAAAGATCTATATTGACAGGACCAGTTGAGCATATTATCTGTCATTTTTCATCCTTACACTTTTATATCCCTTTTTAAAATACTCAAAAATTATTTAACTTTATTATCAGAATATTATCATATGAAATATCGTTTCAGTACTCTCGAAATGAAATACCTATTCCACAAAACCTAAATTTTATTCCATTTCTCTTATACTGAGAACGAAACTATTTTTTTTTCAGATCATACATATATATTGTCTAGAAAAATAAAAAATCAACAACGATTAGTAGAAAATTGATTACTACGTTTTGTATTGTATATCAGTTTTACAATAATTTCTTCCTACATTTCATAACCAGGTAAAAATAAATAAGAGAATGAGAAAAATATAGAAAATTGAAAATAATTCCTTCGTAGCACAGCTAACAAATTGAAGAAAAAGAAATAGTTACAGAGGAGATATCTCCAAAACAATACACGAGAAAGATAATACGCTGAGACCTGCCTTCTTCAAAATTAAGTGTTAGAAGTTATCAATATTGATTTTGATAACCCTCTGCATAGTGTTAGCTGAGACAGAAACCGAAAACTCCCTTTAACCAACAACTACTACATGCTGCCTTCACGTGCACGTACATGCCGAGTCACGTGTCACTTGTCAACTGTCACGCTTCATCTGTCGAAAAACTAATAAACCGGCGCGTTATTGTGCGTGTCGTAGTTGATCTGCAGATAGGAGGGTATGGCGGCGTTGAGTTCGGAGGCGCGCCGCCTCAATGCAGCTATGCTGTGACCCCGCCAGATGTCGTCATCGTCGCCGCCACCTCCGGGAGACGTTCCGGCCGCCGCCGGAGGAGTGGAAGCGGTGGCGGCGCTCGAGCAAGGAATTTGAGTGGGCGGTGGACTGCCCGTCACTCCGTTGCCGCCACCACCCGTGCCGCCCCCTGTGTTGCAGTACGACATCATGGTGTCGCCTGGAAATTCGAACAATCAAATTAAATCGAACATAAAGCGTGAATAAACTAGTTGGAACAAATCAACTGCTTTCGAATAAGTTTTTCGAGCGGATTAGTTACAATCTAATATATAATCATTACTTAAACTCAATATGATAATGAGATCATATCACTTCGTTGTCTCTTTCTAGAATGGACCTAAAGTACCTTAAAAATTAAATCACGATTTTTCAGTGATGATTTTTGTGTGATACATTGAGAATAATAAAGTCTAGATTTCTTAAATGTGGTTTTGACAAGAATTCGGAGTGATTGGCCTCTTCAAATTTTTATATCATGTGTAAGGTGGCTCGCATACCGAAGCAATACGCAACTAGCAACAGGCAACAAGCAATAAGGGATAATATTGTCGATACGTATTTCACATTTATTCAAAGCGGGGTTCGTACACCGACACAACGTGCTCTGAACAGGCGATAACGATATCACGTTGTGTCGGTGTACGAACTCCGCTTTGAATAAATGTGAAATACGTATCGACAATATTATCCCTTATTGCTTGTTGCCTGTTGCTAGTTGCGTATTGCTTCGGTATGCGAGCCACCTAAGAAAACGTTTTTGCAGTGCAATTTGGATATTTGGTGGAGACTCAAAATGAAGTTTATGCCGGAGGCGCCGCAGTGCTATAAAAATATTACCGAATTTTCATTTTGAATAGGAGCCATACATAGTTCATTCCTACTTTTCGTCTGCGAGATATTTGAACGATTTAATGAACGTCCTTTCAGAGATCAATATTTATCTAGATCAATTTTATACAGAGTGTAACAGCCAAAAAAAAAATTGATGATTTATAAACAGAAGAACAAACGATGTGTTGATGCAGTTGAGGAAAGAGAGACAGTATTTCGTTAAATGACAGTCATGACACCCCCTTCATTGACAGTTTTCGTTGAAAAATTCGCTTCCAAAAATACTAAGCGAAACATGTTGCTCTTATTATCGAATTCATTCCATTTCGTTGATACATACTGTAGGTATATTAAATTTTATATTCTGTGAATCGCATGCCGATAAAAACGCATGAAACTGAAAGTCCCAATTTAGATATGTAATTATTTCATCTGATTTCCTGCTGAAACACTGAATATTAAATAAAACTCTCGACTTCACAAAAACCCGACTTTACGAAGAAAATACACTGAACTGGACAACTCATGTCGTAAAACTGTAAAGCAAATAACACATGTTTTATACAAGGAATGTTATGTTTGTCCAACACATTAATAATTCATAGGGGCATTTATGTTTATTACTACATCACCTTTTTTGGTCATGACATGAGGCCACCTAGTATCTACTATCACCCAGTACGTTGTTTGATATTCGTATTGAACAACTGAATGTCATATATGCTTGTTTCGCAAGTAGTCTTATTTGAATTGGCAGAAGACTTGCAAGTTATTTTACGAATATGAAATTTTTGTATTGAAAAGGGTATGTAAATGAATCCATCAGCATGTGTACATAAAAAATTAACGTTTTGGAATACTGAACTCAAACATAGGTAGGATATGGTTTCCTGTAAAACATCATTAAAATAATGAGATTTATATGGAGTTGAAAATAAATATAATTCAATACATTGGCGATCACATTTCAAGGACTTTTCAAAGAAATAGTTGACATAACTGCAGGAATAACTTCGAAATAAATGTCTCATCAACTTGAATTGTGACTAATAAATTTGAAAAACATCATGGAATCACTTTATTCCGCATTGTTATAAAATCTCCCCAAAAAATACACATATTGTGGACGATTTCAAAAAAGGTATTTCATGCGTTAATTATACAAATAAATAATGTGTTTGAAATGGAAAGTGACTACTTGAATGGTGTTTAATTATTTAATAGAGCTAATTGAGGTATCTTATTTGTTAATTAAGAAGTCAGTTAAGATTCATTAGTGCATTTAAAGCATTCGAATTAAGTATATGTGTAGATATAATACTTTCTCATTATACATACCTATCATATTGAATATACATATTAGAATGAATCCTATCCATCTTCATCACTTTATTACGTGATATTATTGGGTTCCAATGTTTTAGTGATACTAATCTCATTCACAATTCATTTACTCTGAGATATTTCAATGTCTTATTTAATTTTTATGGCGAACTGTTGAAACATTAACGTGGTAACTTTTTGAATGATTCGAATTTTCAGACATGTAGTCCATCAATTATTGAGTTATTCGAATTATACTTCGAAATTTGAATATCAACTGTACAACTGAAATATAACTATTGTTTAAAAATGTCACTAGTCCAAATGATTATACAAGAACTAAATGATTATATGACTTTAATACTAGGCAAAAAAAATCATTTTATCCACCCAATTGTATCCAGGACAATAGGGCAAAAAAGTTTCAAATATCTGGGCCAAACTTTTCAACACTTTACATTCCGCCATCCAAATCGAAAAATCTGCCAGATTATTCAAGAAGTAAATTTATGACCACATAAGATCTGTCTCACGTTTTAATTGACTAAAGTATAGTTTGAAAGGTCCTTTCGAGGTATACGTATTTTTCCCTACAAACAGATGTAAGCATCTGTGAGGCTATTGCTGTGTATTATCAACAATATTTCATCGAGTCCCTATATGTATAATTTCAAATGGTACCATCTACTAAGTTATTTCAATACCACAAAATCTCATTCGCTCCATTTTCTTATATCTGTTTTAGTATGTGTAGTAATAGTCTTGTAATTAGACTCAAACATGAACATTTTGTCTTTAAAACAGGTTTTTACAACAGTTTTTTTCTTTTTTACATTATAGGAAAAAAGTTGGGAAATCTAAAATTTTTAATGGCAAAACCTTAAATGGTATTTTCTTAAAATCTCAAACCCGTTTATATACCAACATCAAAGTCAATAGGATTTTCTACTATATGTTTCACATTTATGTATATATGTAGTCATAGTCTTATAATTAGTCTAAGTGTATATTATCCTCATAAACAGGTGTAAACCTCTGTGAGTTCTCTTGTTGTTTATTTTGAACATATTACCTGTATTTTACTTATGTGCTTCTCTCTTTATATTTTTTTTTCTGCAAAATAAACTCCTATTCTATTCTATTTGAAGAAAGGTCCACCGTTGAAGCCCAATACAATTTATACAAGTCTAAGTATAGATGAGATATTGTATTCGTTGATAGGAATGAAAGTTCTAGTGAATAACTCACAAATTCGATCATCAATTATTTTTTCATTTTCACCAATATGTTCAGCGAAAGAAATGTTAAGAGTTTGCCGAATCATCCGATATCCAAACTATCTTAACTATCCAAACTATTATAACACTACTCAAACTGTATAGTTTGCGTCAAGTAAATTAGGAATACCCTGTATGTTTGTAGTAGGTACACGTAATTTAAGTGCAACAATGTGCTATTTCTGAGTGAGAAGCAATAAGAACTACTACTCCACTTAGAACCACTTCGGAAAAATATAATAACAAACAGTTCGAAAGTTAAAACGTGTATACAAAACTAATTATTAGTTTTCGAACGGGTATTTCAGTAGCGAACGATGCTTCTTCTCTCCTAATCATCGCTAATTGTAGTTCGGTCTCCTTTCCGGCCCCCTGCCCCCCTCTGCGTCTCCCCTGACGCCCCTACGCTGAATACCGCGACGATATGTTACTTTAGTACCGAGGTGTCAAAAGTAAATGTTGCGAGTTTGTTTGATTTGGGCAGAGAGTAAATGTTTAAGGTTACGTAGTAAATAGATCTCGGACCTAGCCGTCGAACGGATTTTTGTTTAGAGAAGCTCGTTCTTGTCATTTGAATTTCAAATAAAACTACACATTAGTGTATACTTTCCAATAGTCAAGTCAAGTACGAACAAAAAAATGTCTTTTGGATTTGTTTGAGTGGCACCTATAGTCTATTTATTTCAGTAAGATAGTTGTAGATTCGGTTTCTTTCAATATCGATGCCAAATTCATTCAATTCGTGAAAAAGTTTGTTAATTATAGTCGAAATTTTCACAAATATTCAAAATACTGTTCAACGGTTCTCCTTAGTCAATTTCAGTGTATTTTTCAAAACAATTTAAATAACAAACTTAAGCGCACTGTTTGTTGCGGAGTACCGTTGAAAAAATAGACAAGCAGCAACTAAGTACTTTCTGGCGAGTTCTCACAACTATCTTGCTTGAATAAATAAACTATAGAAGTTGAATGACTTATCGCGAAAACAGCACGAAACAAGACTTCAATTGTTTTCGGAATAAATCCGTTTCAACTCAGAACTCGTTTATTCTCTATATCAACATGAACTCACTCAGATTACTCAATAAACTCACCTAATGAATTCAATCCGTAGTGGGCTTGATATACGGTACTAGCTGTACTAATCGGAAGAGCAGGACTAAGTCCAGAACCCTGATTCAATTGTCCTAGGGACTGGCCAAAACTACCCATTGAGTTTTGACCCAATTGTCCCAAACCTGCAAGAAAACAGTAATTCCTGATGATGGATTGTGGCTAGCGACGAGAAAAACAAAACGGTCTTTGTCTTTGGGGTTCAAATGTGAATTAATGAATGAATATTGTAAATCAAAAATGGACAGAATCACAAAAATATCCACACTTATTGAACACACTTCATGTAGAATAATTACATATTTATTCAATATATCGTCAAGGTTTTGATACTTCTTATTTGAATATCATAATATTATTATCTATAGATAAATACTGAAACAAAGAGAATGATTGAAGTCAAATATCATACAGGGTGTCTCGTAAAGACCACGTCAAACCGTCAAAAGGATAATGTAGATCAAAGGATAACCCACCTGCTATGACAAAATTCCCATTATAAAAGTCTTTCTTACCGTTTTCGAGATATTTTTTTTTAAGGAAATAATGAATTTTTGCCCCTTTCAATATCTCTGTCTTTACGGTTGGTACAATTTTACACCTGTTTGGTTGATTTTTTCATTGAAATATTGCTGAAAAATTATTTTAACATTTACATCAAAAACATTCTAGAGGAGGTCTTTTTGAAATCACTATAAAATAGACAATTTCTTGGTGTAATGTGCAGCAGTAGTTCAGTACATTTTTGGTTCCACTACAATGGGCTAAACTTCATGAACAAAAAAATCCACTACCACAATTTCCAATGAAAATATTTCTCACAGTCCCCCTTTAAAATGTTCGGAGAATGTTTTTAATGTAAACGATAAAATCATTCTTCATCAATATTTTACTGAAAAAATTAACTAAACATGTGTAAAATTGTACTCACCCTAAAGACAAAACTATTGAAAAGGGAAAAAGTTCATTATTAAAAAAATATCTCGAAAATGGTAAGACTTTTATAATGGGAATTTTGTCATAGCAGGTGAGTTATCCTTCGATCTACATTCTCCCTTGGTTTGGCGTGGTCTTTACGGGACATCCTGTATAAGATTAACAAAACTGAAACAATACACTCATACAAAACTAAGGAAAAATCCATCAATAATTGCTTCAAGAATCAATTACAAATTGATATGTACTCAAGTTATAAGAGTACTGTTTTTTCAAATTGCCAACATAAAGTTTCCCTTATTTCACATTATTTCATAACGTTAGGTTTTGATTTCATTTATGTAAAGCATAAATATAAACTATGAGTATGTTAATTTACCTGTAGCCATTCCCGATACTCCCCACCTAGTATCTGAGGTGCTGAACATGCTGGATCCACATAGACCATCGCCCATCGCCCCGAAAGGGGGGAGACCATGGGATGGCAGCAAAGCGCCAGGGGTACGGAAAACGTTGGTAGTCTTCTTCCTCTTCTTCCATTTCGCTCTACGGTTTTGAAACCATACCTGAAAATATATATACACGTTGATGAATGAAATATGAATACTAAAACGAATTGACGAATCATTTATAAACTATGAATTTGTTGGACATTTCTAATCGACACATTTTTCTGCAAATATGCAATTTTAATTCGCGCTCAAAGCTCAAAATTTCTGCCTAAAAATGCTTGGCGGGCCGCATAAACATATTCAACGGACCGGGTGTTGCTTAATCCAGAAGTAAATTGTTGGTTTATAAAAAATATTAATTCTCCTATGATAATAGTTCAAATAATCAAATGAGAATGGAACGACTCGAGTAAATTCTCGAATGACTCAAATCGATATTTGTAGAAAGAAATTTGAACAGATACCAATATGATCGGAATAATTTCTCTGTTGCCATTTGTTTCTATTTAGTTTTTCATTATCGTACGGGAATATGAAACTATCTGCCTAATAATTCATTTCGATTATTGATTCCGTTTATATTCCATCCAATAACAAACGAAGTTTGAAATACTGTTGAAGCCAGACAGGATCTGGATGCCCAGATAATTGTTTTTATTGACATTTAATTGAGAAAATGGTAGAATTTTGTAGGATATTACTCTACTTCATTATTAAAATGATTCTGCTAATTTTATAGTCAGAATTATATGAAATGTGGAATACTATCGAAGTTTTCAATCCACCACTTTTGTTTTTTATAGTAGGAATCAATCAATATCCGTTCTCGCCATTTCGAGAATCACTCGATAAAAGCTCCCCTTTATCCATTTCCCTTCGAAAAGGACGAAACGCTGAAACGTTGAAAGTTACATTATCGAACGCCGCCGCCCACGATGGCCCGTCCTAGCAACCTCCCCCCTCCTTCTAGCCATCAAGAGGCAGGAGTCGTCCTGTTCCTGCTGCCAGCGCCAACCGAGATTCGGTATACGACATTCCACTGCGTTTGGTTCTACTGGCGATTGATTGAATTTAATGGAAATGGCAAGCAGAAGTTGGAATCATAGCCGATAAGAGATTTCAATCAATTTATTGGATGATATGATATGCATGTCTCTTATTTCATGAGGATCTCCTGAATCCTGAATCCTAAGAGCTGCAGAGTCGACAGCTTTATTGACCTCTTGAGGTACTGTCTAATTGATCGTTGTACCAACATCATTGAATGATAGTGCCTAGTTTTTCTGAGATACTCAGATAATGCTGAGAATCTTTAATGAATTAGGTATGGGCTGAACAGTGCCATAACATTTTATTAAAAAGTCACAAACACTGTTTCATTATATTGAATATAAAGAATAAAATTTTCTTTTAAATTTCACCATATTATCTTTGATGGATTATAATCTTGTTATCAAAGGTGTTGAGACAAAATATTCTCCATAAAACATAATTATTCAAATCGAAATATAAATCAATAGAAATAGGTATCACGCCCATATTTTTTGTCAAACTGAAATATAAATTTGAAATAACCTCTTGTCATCGGAAAATAGTAGTCCAAACGGAAATTTTACCATTAGTGTATGAATATTTGATGAAAATAAATATGTGATGGACAATTCCGCTTTTGGATATCTATTCGAAAACATGATTGGATAATAGATATGTGTTCGGTAGCAGATGCAAATAATTGTCAACAAAAATACCTTACATTATTATGACAAATTCTAGAATTCGAGAATTCGCTTAGGAAACATGATTCAATGGAGGTGAATTAATATCGACATTGATAAGTACTCAACCATCCTATCACTGAATGGACATGTTCAATTGTTATAATTTGATTCTAATTATAAATCTTAGCGCATTTCAATGATATGATGGGTCGATGCATTGCACAAATGAGATAAAATGATTTTCTCACCTTTTCGTCACATTGAGAGCAATTATTATCCTACTAATCAAACGGCAGAACAAAAAAATGTCTATGAATCGATTAGTAGGTATTCAGAATTAGTTGTTAACGCCTCTCATCTTTTTTTATATAATATAACTAAACTACTTCTTTTCGATTCCATTTCAATAAATATTGTTAATAGTATATAAATGAGACAGACTCAAAAAAAATTTAGTTTCTCCAAAAGGATATTTGGAATAAAACGAAATATTCCTCCAGAAATTAGAATTCTTCTTCTCCTTAAAAATGGTTTTGCTAACTAGAGCAGTATAACCTGCACTCTCTATCTTACATAACACATTATGTAATCAAGACTTCGTCAGTGGGCAAGCGGGAGTCTCACTCGGAGTGATTCCGCGAGCCCTGATATAATCACTATGGTATTATGTTCAAAAATAATTTCCGAAGCAATGCACGTTTACGGCTTTTTATTCTTGCTATATAACCTCTTCATCCTTCGACCTATCCGAAGTCATCCGGCCTGGTTACCGGCGTGAAAAGGAAGAGGTCTTGACGAAGTACACACACAGTAGTAAACTTCACAATAAATACTATATTTTCAATGCATATATATTATGGCAGACATTCACCAACATCAACCTGACTTCCAACCACGAGGACGCCGCCTGTCCTCAACCACGGCCGGAAGGCGAAATGATTAGAGGTTATAAACGTCGAACAAATACTTTATGAAATTTACACCTACTATGGTGTGCATATTTTTCGTTTTGATGATACAAACAATTTTCTAATTATCCAGGAAAACGTGGTGGCGAAACTTTGAAGAAGGAAGAAATGAAAACCGGGGAAGTTAAGAGGTCAATCCTGTTTGGGACATTTCGACAGTTTTATCCTTTATTGTGTCCATATCATGTCGCAATCAGAATGTTTCATAAATATTTGACAACGATTCACATTCCCAAGGTATTGAAATGTATCAGCTGAGGAAAAATATGTGGATTTACCATTTATTCTTCTTATGAATTTGTCAAACCGGAAAATGTAAGTGTATTTTTAATATTTCAAATTGAAGATTTGCGTTAACGTTAAGGATATCATTCCATGTTATTAAAATGCCTGTCTTGAGTAGAACAAATGGGGTTGTTTTAGGCTAGAAGTTCAAATTCACGATGGTTAATACCACAACTTGGTTAAAAGCATTCGTATAACTATAACATAATAAATGCTCCTGGTTGAGAGTTTACAGAACACTTTAAAATTAATTAACATTTTATTGTCAATTTTCCGGCTGAATCATTGAATCAATCATCCATATCAGCTGTTCAGGATGTAAAGACGAAAAAGCATCAGATTTTCATCAGAACCTGACAATCTTGCTTGACGACCACTCATGGATTATCACCTGCATATAATCAATACCTGAGACCTTTTTGTTTTGAAAATGTACAAAACCACTATGCACATGAACAATTTATTGTATTAAAAGCAACGACTACCAAATTAGTTATCTTCATAACAACGAAAACACACCAACCAACCAATCTGCGTCATCGTTGCTTCAATTGTTCATGAAAACCTTCGAGTTGAAACGAAATTTCTTGGGAGTAAGATTTCCGGTCGAACGACTGAAAAAATCCGGTCCCGGCGCCCGTCCTCCGGGGACGAGGAGAAGGCCAACTCCCCGGAGCCACATGACAGCGGTTATCCATTGCGGGGAGATGTATGGACGTTAATAATCCAACGCCATTAGCGCCCTCTGGTTCGCATTCGGCATCTGGCATACCGGCAAACAGCGAATGTGTTATCCGCTGTCCGCAGAGATTTAACGCCCCAGTTGCCAAAGTAATGGGGTGTCATTCCCTAACACTTTCCTTCACTGCTACGCCTTATCTCTGCTCGTTTATTAAATATCTGGAGATATCGATGAGACGGATTCGGTGCGGTATTGAAATATCAGATTGATCCAGATGTTTCATTGAATTGGGCGCCTGGATTTTTTTGCTCAATTTCGAATTCTAGAATTATGCGTGATTATTTTTTGATTCGATATGATTTCGGGAACTTCAAGGCTCCAAAACCTCCATCAGAGTAAGAATCACTTTCAAACGCGACATCAAACGCGAGAAGAAATCTGTGATTATAGTATATTCATTCAAGCATGGCAGTTGCCACAGCTTGTCAGAATGAGTAAAACAGTTAAGTCAAGTTTATCATTCGAATTATTTTGAAAAATGTTTCCATACTTTTTTTATGTCTAGATTTTTCCAGCAATATCCCAACCAATGATTCTACCATCAAGATCATTGATAGCATGGAGATCTTCGAGAGTATCGTATCGATTTTCGTAGACCACATTTTTGAAATGTACCCGTAAGAAAAAAATCCATAGGCGTTATGTCTGGTGAGCGAGGAGGCATGAGGACAGAGATGTTATTCGATAAGTTTCATAAGAGAATATCAATATGGTGATTCATCGAGACGAGAATTCTCGTCTCGGAGCCTGTTTCTCGTCTCGAAAATCGAGACGAGACGAGAAATTAAAAAACTCTCGGCTCGATTTTTTCTCGAAAAATCTGTATCTGTATGAATTCACATTGGAAAAAATATGGCTTTGAAAAGAGTGAAAATTATAATGAATGCTTTATTTTTCAATACAATCTTTCATCCATGTAATCAAAATTCACTTATTACGAAATCACGAATATGATTTGTCAAGCCAACCAGTAGACCAAAAGTGAAATAAGGTTCGCCGTCTTCCCGCTATTCCAGAATGGGTGTGAAAACTTTGAAACATGTCCTTGATATATTCCCACTAAGAGCTGTTTCGCACTGAAAGTATTGGAAATAGATCAATACTGTTCAGCCAAGAGAGCTGAAGGAAATGAAGATACTTTAGAGTGATGGCCATTTATCAAAATTTATCAAAAATGGCTCGTGATTTCCTAAGTGTACAAGCCACTTCAGTTCCTGCAGAAAGACTGTTTTCAAGAGCAACACTGACAATAAAAAAATAACGAAGTCGATCAACTGGAGAATCGGCTTATTGTGTTGGAATTCTTGGCTGGGTAATAAAGATATATTTAATATTTCTCCTAGCTTAAATGTAGAAAATCTTTTTGTTTCTGTTCTATCTTCATGTTTTTTTTTCATTTTAGGATGATTAGAATATATTTTTTGCGTTTTGCTTCGAGGGCCGTTTTATTTGTTTTAGAAGAAGAGAATATTCATGTTTTCTTTTGATTTCTGTGATGATTTTTCACTTAGTTTATATATTTTATTTTAATCTTTATCAATATTTTTCATTACTTTATGTTTTGTTGATTTTCAGGTATTTGAAATATATTTTTCTGTTTGATCTTCATAAATATTTTTTTATGTTTTGTACACTTTTAGATGTTCAGAATATATTTTTTGCGTTTTAGTTTGACGTTTTTCTTTGTTGTTTGAGAAGATGAGGATACTATTTGTGTTTTCACTTCTGTACGAAATGTTTTCACAGAATGCCATCCTTGCAATTTTTCAAAAAAATTGTGAAACTGAAGTTGAAGTGTGTAGCATAAAATTACCCGTAGGAAACTTATCTCTCACAAAAATTCGACGAGCCCCACATCTTTCCATTTGAGGAAATCTAGTTGACTGAAAAATCATATTATGGTCTTTTGAATAATTATTAAAACAATTATGAAGTCGTATGTCGCAATCATATTTTTTCTATGTTACTTGATCAAGAATGAAGCGATTTACACGATCCATATGGCATCGATCGATCGAGGAATAAAAATCAAAATGAAGATTATTCCATGTCAAATATTTACTAACGAAGTATTGTTGGATATAACATTTCATTCCCAATCGAAATGAGTAAAAATACACAATACATCGAAAGTTGGGTTAATTTCTGGTCAAACCGGAAGTACGGCAAAGCAAGGAAACATGTCATGAAATGTTAATCGAACTATAATACAAAACCCCCAAAACTTCGTTTTTCTATTCCCAAGAATAAAAAAGTTATAGGGGTGAGCCACCTTGTAGAATCACCCGGTATAGTTTTTCGAGATCGAGGAATCTCGTGGCCTTATTAGAAAAATACGATTCGTCAGTACAGAGAATTCTGTTCCAAAATTTGTTATTCATTTCGTTGATGAGCTACTGATAAAATTGGATAGCTCTCGAAAGGAAAATGAATAAGCGGTATAACTGGCTGTAAGTTGGTCACTTGACAAGTTGGTAGGTCAACAACAAAAGAGGAATAGTGTTGAGTCTCTCATGATATTGTAGTTTTCTAATATAGTTTTAGTCTTTTTTATTACGCTACTGGGTTTCTGTCTATACCAAACTTATATTCTATGAGATATTGTATTTATTGTAGGTGTGGTATTTTTCCTAAAGTTCATAAAAAAATATTATTATCGAATTGATTGATGAATCAAACCGAATCAATCAAATGAACAGTATATCGAGTAGAAATATTACAAATGATCGATGTTTCAAACGGTCAAACGATTCGATTCACAAGCTGCAATATGGCGACCCAAACAAAATTCTTTTAATTCCAGTTGGTATCCGAAAATCTCCGTCTACCGGCAGGCCATCGCAGTATTTCATCATAAAGCGGACTAATCGGGCTTTGGATGTGCCGTAAAAGTAATCGAAAGTCGTAAACTCCAAATCCGCTATCGGAGTTCATGGCGAAGGTAGACTTATTTTTCGCACTAGTTCCTGATCTTTTTCGGCTGAATTTGAATTGGATATTGGATAGTGAGGGGCCCAGGAGCAATTGACTCCCGAATAGAACGGTTGCCTAATACTATTTCCAAGCATAATTTGATTACAGCCTCGGAGATATTGCATACAGGGTGGACTCAGATTAGGATCGTTTAAAAAAATCGTTTGCAGTTTTTCATAGAGAATTTGAATATGGCATTGCCTCTCCAGTGCTTCCCAAAGTCGTGGTGAAACACTGGTCAACTTTGGGTCTTCTTAAGAAAACCTTCTCGAATTCCAACATTTTCAGATAACATTTTGTATTCCCTCTACAACGATATATTGATGGTTCAATATCAGGGTTTTGTCAACAATCAAATCAATGAAATTGTAATAATTCTTTCCAGCATGAATCGGAGGAAATTCAGCTTGCATCATTAACAGAGGAAAAATGAATGCACAATATTTTGACTGTTGACATCTATATATCTAAAACCAAGGAAATGATTTTGGAAAAAGGGCATAAAGAATTGTTCTATAGTAAATTTTCTTCAGTGTGATCTTAAATTTAATGTCTCTGTTGATTTCATATGCAAAAAAAATTGTAAAAAGATAGGGGGTTCTTAGGAGGGCCAGTTAACACCGATAACACGTAAATTTAATAACATTGCCACACCTCAATTACTGCTGTACTATTTTATATACTTATTTCAAGCTATGGGATTGGAATAGGTTGCAAAAATTACTAAATAGAGCAATAAGATTAATGTTAAATTCAAATTGCGATAGGTACTTATACAAGCACAGATTTTATGCTAGCTAGGTTAAATTGGACGAGTGTCAGAGCTTTTTTAGCGTTTAATGCATTGGATTTATTCATAAAATCTGGATAGGCCTAACACCAAAATATTTACAAAATATCTTGCAAACAACTGAAGAGTTGCATGGATATAATACAAGAGGAAGACAGAACTTTTTCTGAAAGTATAAGTAATTATAATAGACTGGATCAAAATACTAAAGACACAGCAAGTATAATTTCCTTCAAATGTTTATTGAGGGTAACATAAGTATAGTGTATATGTTACTGCCACGATTGCATATACCGGGTGTAACAGGATCATGGTATACCCCACTCTTCTTGTTTATTTTTCGAACGAACAATTGCAAATTTGGGGTATCTATATACATAATAAAGAGGAACTTTTGACATCCAGTTTCGCCGGAAGTACCTGTTACTTTCGATTTTTGATTGGGCCACCCTGAATTTTATTACATTTTTGGATTCTGTACAATTTTCTGAATTCAACGATACCAAGCAAGTGACATTTTGAATGTCAATATTTTTCATTCTAAGTGTGCCATGCTGGTTCCGATTTATTAGAAATAACAAGTGTGTTGCTTGAAAATCTGAATATCATCGGATATGCTGGATTACATGATTTATGATTGAAACAATGTTATGTAAATAGTTTTTGGACCAGAACTCAGTTTTTTTGAATGGAATCATATTGGTACTATGGTAACATTTGTTAGTTAAAGTGCGATAAATACAATCAAACTGAAAGCTAAAAATCAAAAAATGAAACAATTTCACTCCAGTTGTATTACTAAACCCGGAAGTGTGAAACGAATCATTTAGACGTCAAATGTGAAGGATGCCCCAAGCATTAAATTTTTGAAAACTAAAAGAGAAAAGTGATGAAGTACACACGGTATATTGGGTTGAGGTAGTGGTGATACTTTTTCACATATCAGTGTAAAATAACAATGTACAAATTTGCCATGGAGTTAAATAAAAGCGTATTTATTCATTCATTCACGAGTAGCGTATCAGCCAACTAGATTTCTAATATTAAATTCAACTCCACCTAAATCTAATCCGCGTGGCCCTGTTTGCATTTCATATTTTCCAATACACAGTCCGTCCCCCTAGCCGTTTTTCCTGCGAAGATGGGCAGGATAAAGCCGTGGCGATATTGCTATTCTAACAAATGGTTAATATGTTAACGTTATTGCCGCGGTAAGCCGTCGGGAAGTTAATTTCGGCCGTCCTGGCATCATTAATCCCTAATGGGGCGCGGTTGATGTATGATCGGAGTTGGCCCTGCTCGGTATCACGCTGTTCTCACCTACAGGGTTGTCCTGAAGGAGTTTTCGCTAGTGATTTTTCGAGTCTCGAGTAACGTGAGCAGGAAAATATTTGAGAGGTCTTATTGTTCGTTATATTGTTATTGTTTTGGTCATTGTTCTCTATGGGTTTCTGGATTCTGACAAGAATTCATTATTTTTCTTGGATTCAGTGAGCTGGTAATGTTTCGTAATGTTTTTTGCTGTTGAAGATGTTCACAATCATGGTGTTCAATTTCTGGTTCTCATGGATGGATATGTGGGGCGAATCTTTGTTGATTCCCCTCAATGAAAATTGTGATTGCTAATTCGTGAGTTGCGATTACGCTAACTTATTTTCTACATTGGATTGGATTTTCTAACTAAGCAGTGTTGATGATCTCATGGTGGCGTACCATATAATAGATACGATATTGCGGAAACTGCCAGGCCCAATGAGAATTTCTACCAATTTATCCATTGAACTGAAATTCCAGGAACTCTCATAATTGGTTCTTGGTGAATGACATATTCTTCCGCTTTTTTTTGTTTTTTCCCATATTTCCACATATTTTGAAGATGTTTGAATGTTTGAATCCAGATCATGGAGAAAATAATTATTGTCAATGTCCAACAGATTACCAAAAATGATTTTGAATGAATTCACAAAAGAAGTATGTAGATCATACTGAATTCGACTCACCATAAAGCTGACAATACCAAACTCCACTAAAATCTCCCAAACCATTTGAAAAATCACGAGTAGCGTTTCTTTTAGAGTCAAAATTATATTCAGCACTATCACCTTGTAGATAGTGTTCATGTTCCCTCATGGTCCCTTCTATGCTGCTTGGATTTATTGTTCTTGTATTCGAGAATTAAATATCGTATTTTCTCGACGATCCACCTTGTTTACTTTGGGATGAAAGAGATTTGTTGAACAAAGAGGAGTACAAATGTGGTAGCAAGTTACCTGAACAGAAATATTTGCAGCAATTGGATAACTTTTCATTTGATTTTTAACCATACGTCATCGAAAATCTCAATGCAATTTAGCTATTATCTACCTTCTGTTGTGACTTCTCTGAAAATTAACCTCACCAGCTCCCTTTTCGAACTCTGAAAACTATTTTATATATAAAATTTAAAGTTATTTCATAATACTTGTATATGACTGTATATTCAGATTTTCAGTGAAACATCGCCAATTGATTTCTATAATGCAATTGGACCATTATTGAATATTAAATGGTGATTTTTAGAGCTCATCTAAGCTCTTATAAAATTATGATTCGATTGGATTTGATGTTATATTCGAGAAGGAGCCAAGATCTTGATTTCTGTAATGAATATTGGACATGTTTTTTCTTTGTGAATATTTATGGAGGAACTAATTTTTGAATGAATGTCCTAGAGATCCTGTGTAGTAAAATTCATGTCAATTAATTCACCGGTTCCTACTACTATAACGAAAATAAAACTGGTCGTATATGTATATGAGGGATGAGGAATGTCGGGTGATTTTTACCTGGGTTAATTTTTTGTGTCTATTTTCTGATTTTCACATATTTCCGAGGAATATAACAACTTCTACGTTCCACTATCCATCACGAAACAACCCTTCTCGTATTCACACAGGAAGGCCGTTTTTATGATCTACAAACACTAAGAGGGCATTATATCGAAGAAGTAAACTCGGTGGACATTTCAGACGTGCTCAAAAAATGATTCGAAGAATCGTTCTTCATTGACATGTGAACGTTTTTTCATCGAAATACATCGATATTTTATCGAAACTTTTTATCGAATTTCTCCTTGTGAGTATAAAGCAGATATATTCGGTAACTTCTTGAAATTATCGAAATTATATAAAACGTATTTCGTTTATTCCAATATATTGTCGATGGATTTCGCTGAACTATGCTGTAATTATGATATTAATTTTCTGAAAAGCTGAGTTATTTCTTCAGGTGTAAATAGTAAAAATTTTTGAAGACTACCGTAGCCAAAAGTTTAAAGAATCTACAATAACTAATTACGGAATATATATTTATTCAAATGTATTTCATGAATCGATATAAAACAAGGAAATGAATATGAGTTTTCTCGAAAGTAAATTTTAACCACCCCTCAATTTTTTTCGCAAAATAGACAAAATCAGTTGAATTTTCAAGAGAAATAAAATGAATTTTTGAATAATCAACCTTTCTTATTTTTGTCATCTTTCGGTTCTTTCAGACAAGTCTAACACCGTTTTTTGTAGTCAATTTATACAATCAGTTGAACCCCATAATAAAATACGAATAAACTACACGCAATCAAAGCAAACACTACTAAATTCGATTTAGCACTTTATTATCTTCTAACCCTCCTACAATATCCATTGACCCTACTCCTGTTAGTTATAAACAGGTCTGATGAAACACAATATATCACATCACCCTCTAAGATTAGCATGATCGACTTCTATTTCCAACCACCGACACAGAAGTCAATGTTGCCAGTTCACGAATCATCCTAGCCCACTATAGTGAAAATATTCAAATTCTCATAACTGATCACTAGTTCTTATTTCTCATTGAGTGAGACAAGATTTTGCATTCGTTTTAAACAAACACAATTTCAAATTGTCAATAAAAATCGGCGTAGAGAAACACTGAGAGTTCTCTATCTATCTAATCTAACTAGAAAATGGATATTGAGTTAATGTAAGGATTTTTTGTGATCGAATAGTTTTTTTTATGGTATGAATTCCTGCAATGGATCTTGGAACAGTCACTTTTTCAAGAAACAGTTGATAAATCATAGAATCGAACAAAATTCATGTAACCAGACTCAAAATTCGGAACTTGAATTTAATCAAAAAATGTTGTTGAGCTAATAAAATGGCTGATGGAATAACAATCGAACGTCAATAATCCGACCATAAATTAGGTGGCATTATTGGCAACGTTGCCACACGTAAATCACACCTACCTTTTCGGCGGTCAATGAGTCATTATTGTAAAATTGGGCAGATGAAATATCGAAAACCGAAAGCTAAGTCAGAGACCAGGTGATCCAAAACTGATTGAGACCCGATCCATCTGCCTAATTGGAGATTAGCCGACTGACTAGACTGGATGTCTAGGGGCTAGCCGCAGAAGGGTGGAAATTAACATGGATTTCAGAAACCGATTTCGAAATTTAAATTTATTTCCGGGTTTACATCACATCAAATATAACAGTGATGTTTCATAGCGTTCACAAAAAAATAAAGGAGATTTGAAGCAATTATGTGTTTATATTATTGAAAAGATCTACCTGTTGATATAATTTTTCATGATTCTTGGCGAATAGTTTGAACTATTGAATTAAAATAATTATGAATTCAAATGAATACTTATTTTGTTTTTGTAGTCTTCACCAGTCGATAAAATATTTTGACAATCTTCAATTTGATTCAAATGATGTGTTATCAAAATTGGACTAAGTATCTAAGGATGATGTACTTAGTTTCCCCCCAAATTGACTATTATGTTGGGAAATTTAATTTTCTGGTTTTTGAAAGTGTCTTCTGTAATAAATATCTGATGAAGTTTTCTGCTGAATGAAATCGTTATTGGCTTCATTTCAATTAAAAATTTGGATCAGTTATCTCGGAATACGCGATTCGCTAGTTTATCTATTTCAACTGATACACAGGCAGTAATTCCAGTTTGAAGTTGGTTCTAGTATTTTTCAAAAATAAACCATTGTCTTGAAGAATACGGAATTTCTTTTTTTGGAGGTCTCTCGCGCAAATGAAATAAACTAAATGAACGATAACAAAAAGATGCAGGTTTATTTCAGAATTCAATGTTTATTTCGGGAAATTGAATTGCCTAGTTAATGTTATCAAGAAATGAAAGAGTTCGATAACATTTTTACCAAAAGCTCATACATGACTCGATAAATACTGGATTTGTCTGCAGAAATGCGCTACTCTAGTTTCTGGACGTCTCTCCAGTGAATGAAAATATATTATTTGATATTTTCCATAGATAATTCAACTCATATCATAATTCACCCAGAAGTGGCCTGAGTTTCCTCCATTATTGAGGAATTGTCTTAGGAATACGATTGGTTTTGTCTTTTGGCGTGTTTTTCGCCAATGCAAAATTATTTTTGACTAAATTCATGTAAGTAAATGATATTTTGAGAAAGAAAGAATTGCAATTTCCACTGTCAACAGTAAAAGAAAAAGATAATCATAGATAGATCTTCTTTCAATCACAATAAAAGTTTTTGATTAACCATGTATTAGCTGTAAAAATCCAATTTAAGCTAGGAGCATCTGCCTTTTTCTTTTCCAGAGCAGGAGCGACGGTTTGTTATTCGCCAACTTTTTTATGCCCTTGCCTCAAATCATCACTCTTCATTAAATATTTAAACAGGCATTTGACTGTATAATGAAGCTTGCTTTTTGTGGGGGAAGAGGTGCGATGTTGTCGCCCCACGTCCTAAGGGAGTGATGAAAACTACCCCCAAGTATAATTCATTGATCGTATAAATAATCTCTGCACAACACACAGTGTACATATGCTTGGGTATTTATACATTGTGAATCATTCAGTGGTCAAATCAAGTGCTGTATGGTCTATAAGGTGTAATTCGAAAGATCCAGGATAATCCGAATAAAATAAAGAGTTTCTTTTTTTTTCAAAAAATGTGTTGATTGATTTCAAAATAATCGTCTTCAGATTGAATACAGCGATTCGCATGTCTGAGAAGGTTATCGTCGATGCAGAGTTGAGAACGGCGATCAATATCAAGCATAACGTTTTCCTTTTGAAGCCAAATCGAATTTTTTAAGCTCAAGTCATCTAACCACGGAAATGCTGTGATCATTGCTGATATGTCAACTATCCAAACACTGATTGGTGCCACAGAACTCATTTCATTACGATTCTAAATTTTTATTTCAATTTAGTTATGTCCTTTGTCCTTATGTCCTTCTTTTTCTTTCATTTCAGGTGTCAATTATACAGAAATCTTGTTCACATTTTGATTTTATAGTATGATAACTGAACCGATTATGTGTTCAACCCACGATCATATACACAGGTCTGGAATCGACGACATTTCTTAGTGGTGGGGGTGGCACCATTTTTGAAGAGAAAGTTGCCATAATTATCCGCTAGGAGGTATTTAGGAATATAATCACGTTATTATTCTTTGACAGTTCGTATTGTTAACAAAACAAACGGTTAGGACTTGAATGGTAAATAAAATCAATGACAGACATATTATATCTTGCAAAACTCTCTCGAATAAATGAAAATCATTTCTACTCTCAAAGAGCTGATCGGATCTAATTTATGATTGGCTGACAAAGTGACAATAGAGGACAGCGCTGCAGGTGGCGAAACATGAGAACCACAAAAATTTCCTCAATGTTTGGGCCACCTCCCACCATACGAGTTGCCAGACCTGTATGTACGATCGTACGAGTCGACCATTGATATGACTGCTTCACTGTCAACTGTGTGTAAACGACAGTTTGAAGCCGTACGAATGTTGGTTCAAATTTACAAGTAACAATTGTTCAAGATTTAGGGTATGAATAATTTCTAAAATACGACGTTTTCAATGTTTTCTTATGTTGAACACATGATAAACCGTAAACCCCTTTCTGAAATGTAATGTGTCACGTTAGAAATTAGCCAAAAAGCTATAAACTCCAATCTTTCAACTTGTAACTAAGCTAGTAAAAAGCCGTTTCATTTTTCGAAATGTCAAATTAGTTGGACAATATAAGCCATGAAAGTAGAGGAAGATTAATGAAAAAGTATATTTGTTTGAATCGAATATCATGTAATATATCTAGTTAACACTACTATAATATCTGATGAACCTCATAGTAACTTTTTATTGTCTTACCACACACCAAGTCAATTTTATAACTTCTTAACACGTACTTGCTAGTTGAAACGTCCGGAAGATTAATTTAGATATCAACTGTATTACAAACCGGATTATGTAGCTGCTTTGTAATTTTTGTTGTACTCTGAAGAGTAGAATTTCATATGAAACATACACCATAGTGTGTTTTGAACTGACCATATTTTTCAATATTGTGCTCTATGTATTAAAAACAAATGGATATGAATACAATATATTTGGGTCGATATTTCGTTTTTATATCAACGGAATGATATCTATGAAGTGATGTGGTTGATTTCTTCACTATTATAACTTTTGGCAATAATACCTCGACTACAGAAAAGTACTTGTTTTGAACAACTTCACTAGATCTCGAAAATTTAATCGTTCCTCATATTCTAATACAGCAATTGTTGAAAATAGATCTCGAATATCTGTGTAAAGCATTGGAATACTAGGTTTTGATTCCAAATAAATTGTTCTCTTATGTCAAATCAAGATTAGAAATAGAATTGTTCCATAATGTCCATAAAAATGAATAAATAAATATAACCCATATTTATGGAACGCACTGTATATTTAAATTTGAAATAAGCAGTACATTGAAATTTTTATATGAACAACGTATGTCGGCACTTGGTAGAAACTTTTCAAATTTTCATTCGTGTGGATGTTTCGAGAATTTATGTACACAATATGAACTTCCCAAGAGTTGTTTCCTCTATTTGTATTTTTTTTTGTATAATTTACGTGAACTACATTGCCGGTGTTCTCCGAAACAAGCAAACTGTCTATAAAGTGTGGGGATTTTGAGCTTACGGAAGCTGCCTTGCACGGGATGTCTAATCCTGAAATACCGGAGGATTTCCGACTTTGGATAGATCTCTGTCTCTACCATAAATTGAAATTTTGCACAAATGAATTTCTGGGACACCATTCAACTAATTCCTACTAGAAATATCACAGTTTTGTGGAAAGTTGCAAAGATTTCTCCTATGAATTATTTAAAAAGCTTTCCTAAATAAACGTATACCGATTCGGGAATAATTCATCTTCAATAAAAGAGTGTAAAGAGCGAAAATAATAGACAGCATAAAATTGTGATAGCATCATTCGAATTCGAATTTCTATAGTTTTCATGTATATTATTCTGTTGTTTGTTTCAATACCTAGGTTAACATATCGGATCCTCTTCTTGAAGGACTTGTTATGTTAAAATCGTTAATTAAAGAAAACCAGTAAGTGTATTATTTGTATTTATTATTCAAATAAAAAAAAGCGGGAGTATTTTGTGTTTGGAAACTTTTCTGAAAGTATTTTTCACATCTCTGGTGTGTTTACGAACTTTTCGACCAACCTAATATAAGTGAAGTTATTGTTTTCTATAAAATAAATTATTTTCAAGTTTTCAGACTTTGATAAAATAAATTTCTTGTACAAGTTAGACCATTGCAAATACAAGTGATCAACCAATCGATGACCCCCTTCCACAATGAAAATCCTCCTGTAGACTCACCTGGACCCTCGATTCGGTCAACCCAATCCGCATGGCGATCTCCTCTCGCATGAAGATGTCCGGGTAATGCGTCTTGGAGAAGCACCTTTCTAGCTCGTTGAGCTGGGCGGGTGTGAACCTGGTGCGGTGGCGCTTCTGCTTGGATGGCTTGTCGCCGTCGGCAGAGCCGCCACCACCCAGGGATGCCCCAAGGCCGGACAGGCCGCCGCCGTCGCAGATGCCCCCCAAACGGGACTGATCGAGCACCTTCAGGTCGGCCTGGTGGCGTTTCAGGTCTTCGCCGCACATGTCTTTTATGCCTGGCAGGAAAAATAATGATGTTTTGGTGGTTCCATCACAGATTGATGAAAAATTTATGGAACATTCGTAGATAACATCGGTCAACAATTTTTATTTTATTTTTTGCGCACGGGTTTTACTCATTATATTCTGATTATATATTATATATATTTGAAAAAGTGCGATTACAAATCGATAATATTTGCTGCTGAGGAAGTTATAGCAATGTGACAATTTTTAATTTTTGCGCCCAATTAATGTCGGCCTCTGCGCGCAAGCGCTGTCGAAAGAAAGGTAAGAAAAGTAAAACTGTTCATTTGGTAACTTGGTAATATAATCGTTAATCTGAAATTATAACTTTTTGGGATATTTCACTTCAAAGTCCGAAATTTCACCTTCTTTTCTTGGACGTTTTCAAGATTGTTCAGCTTCACTGCAAACTTCTGCATCAACGACATACATAACATATGAAGAAAGGATTTATCATGCATTCATCCTAAGATTAACATTGAAAATGTACTATATTACATATAATCAACATGCATATCCATGTTAGGTTCATCGGCATTTGCATGAATAGTACTGTGGTTTGACAGTTGTCAATTAACCAATGGTTGACGGAATGTACAGTGTTTTTTAGCTATCGAATCTGAATATTCGAATAACACTGCACTTTTGGTGTTCCTTCCAGGATAAATCATTTCTCCATATATAATTTGTCATGTTATTGATGAAATTTGGAAGAAAGCTGTACATTCTTGTTCGAAAACGTTCAAGAAAATCAAAATGACTTGAACTTTACAGTAAAATATCTCGAAAACTATCGATTTTCCCACGATAATATGATCCCGTTTTTTGCAAAACTGTTCACTTTGTACTCTTTGAGCCACCCGATAAAAATTATTCGACCGAATAAAAGTCTATATTTTATATTTAGTATTTATTTTCGAAAACGTTAGTAGTAGGAGGAGGAGGAGGAGGACAATGGTCCTGAATTTCATTCGAAGAGTAAGTAATTGTAGATACTCATTAATAATTCATGCATGCGTATCAAGCATCAAAAGTAGAAGAGTTGTTCAATGACCCCTCAGGGCTAAGGATTCAACAACTATTGACAATTGTTTATGAAGGTACTTGAATATTCATTACAAAACCGAAAACATTGTGCTGTTGAAAGAATTCAACACCAAACTCGACCAACGATTTTCTTCAGTTGAAATATATAAATAGTATATTGGGTCAATTTCGTCTTGACGTGGAAATATTTATTTTTCACAAATGTTTCGATTTTTCGATATGTATTTCAAAGAACAATGCTGCTACTCTGTGGTGTTGCACCACCGTCAGCAGTTTGACGTGGACAGAAACATGTATCAATACTTGAAGATTTTGAAAAGAAATATTTTGGATTTCAAGCGAGGCTACTGGATGGAATTATCAGGAGTGAATTAACCTTGGGTTACCTTTTATGCTACAACTGAAGAAAATTTTATTCCGTTGTACTTGTCAAGAAACAAATAACTTATAAATGGCTAGAGAGAATGCATAAGGTATCCAAATTCAAAATACACCGTTTATCTTTACAATTTTCTTCATGTACTGAATACGAATTATTATTAGAATCCTTCACTACATCACTACCTCAAGGGTAATAAGTTCATGTCTAAAAATTGATATACACTGGTATTTTTATGAGGAAGAACTTCGTTTGTTCGATTGTTGTTATTTTCTCATATACTTCTTTTGTATAATGACTTAGATATTTCTGAGTGAACACCTGAGTGAATACTGTATTCAGGCTCATATAAAAATATCTTCATGTTATATATCACGATCCCATAGCATTTATATTGAAATCCAACTATTTATTCACATCATAATATCAAAGGATATTAAAATTTCATTTTATCACAGGACAATCGCGATCGTTTGAAATCAATTTCTCTTTGATGAATATTTGTTGGGGAAATTTCATATTTGTGAAAATATTCAAACAAATATCTCTTCGAGAGGATGGAATTTTAATAAAAATTAAAACAAGTTATTGGAATATACGAGTACCTAATCACCGAATTCCGAATGACGTAGGAAATTTTTCATGCCTGTTAACGAAAGAAATGATCCCTATCCATCGCTGCAGTATTCGAAATCAACCTAAAAAACTTCGTAAAAAAATGCTAAAGATATTCGATTGTTTCGTCATATTAAGTACTTATTATGAATTTTCGATGCTTGACACTTCATTTTGATGGAGGTACAATCATTTGAATTTTCTTCTCATGAAGATGAATGAAATAACTGGAATCAGCTCTCTCCTGTTGGTGTTACGTATCAAAACAGTACACACAAACTGTGATATTGATTTCCTGAAGTTAGATCATGAAAAATTTACCATCTGAGCTGAATTGACCACACGACCAAGAAAAAGACGAAACAGGCACACAAAATCCACACGAAACCCGACGAAGATGCTTGGACCAGATAAAGTGGTACCGAGAAGAAGCGCGAACTGAACTGAAAGTGCAAAAGGGAGTACAGACGGAGTAGCCAGCGTGATCCTAATTACCAGCGGCCTACCAGAGTCAGGCTGACGATATTGGCCTAATGAGGGCGAGGCACCTTCAATTCACTCCATTTAACTAGCTAGCCTATCGTTAGTACGCTGAATCGCTAAAGACTTGAACGTCAATTAGTGCCCCCACTAACTTACCGACTGAGCCCAGATTGTTCAACATGTTGCAGAGGATGCACAGGCGATTTCAAAATTTAACGCACCGCACTGTTTATTTAATCAGTACTGATTTGATACTGAATTGTGAATACGTCGTTGATGCCCGGGAAGCGGCGCTAGTGGGAGGCGAACCAATGGGAGCGGTGGTCCCGAGGGGGCGGGGCCAGCGTGGGGGGCGTGGCGTGCCGCTTCCATCGCTACCATTGCCAGGACACCCACTCGCGTCGCTGAGGAGACAAAGGAAGAGCGGTGCAGCGTACGGAAGGAAGAGGAATCCGTTGAATTCGACCTTTGTTCTCGTCGCGAGAAAGATTGGGGTTTGTTGTGGTATGTTTCGGATGATAACTCGTCAAGTTTTCGGATAACCGATCCTCCTCGTCTTTTCCATCAATTCCTCCAAAGTGTCTCTCTTCTTCTTGCTATTGACATTCGATGAGCGTGTTTTTGAACGAATTCTTTGTTGATATTTCAGTATATCCTATTTCATGTAATTTTTCCAAAAAAAAATCATTTCTCATAATGAATATTGATACTTGATTCTAATAATGAAAAAGAATATACAGGGTATCCATAGCTCAAGGGCATATTTCTTGAACAATCTCGAATCGAAAGTGCTTTTGAAACTTTCGCCTAAAACCTTATAAGTAGTCGAGGAGTTATAAGTAATATAAAAAATACTAGAGTCATGTGATATTTCACAAATTGAGAATTTCTGCTCTTCTAACCATTGCTCCATGCTCTCTAAAGAGTATCAGGGTCGCCTCGTGTGGATACAGTTGCGGTCTGATATTTTGCATTAGCTCATCTCTGGTTTGTGGTTCATTCGGACAGTATCCGTGAATAAAGTTGATATCGGCATATTCTTGATTTGAAAACTTAGCCATTGCAAATCAATTTCATAACAACGTCAAACAAATTCATTCAAGTTTTGCCATAACTTCAAATACAGTTACATACCCTATTAGATTGATTTACTGATGGATTAATAATTGTCGCCTCAAGGGTTAAGGGCATTTTCGTCTTGAAATAGTTTAAAGCTATGGGACACTCTGTATGAAATAGGGCTTAAGAATATTCAACAATGTACTGCGATAAAATCGTCGAGAAATTACTTTTTTGTATATTTCCTCAAGGATATCCTAAACAGAACTTGAAATTATTTTGAAAGTTTTCAATGTATTCAGAGAAAATTCTATACTCCTGTCGTGTTCCTTCTGTTTGAGTACTCAATGTTTCCCAAAAAGGGCCAACATCCAAGAAAGAAAGAGCTCACTAAGAGCATTTGACATTTTTGTTTTCGAGAGAAGTTTTGATTTTTGTACTTATATGCATTTACTTAAGTTGAATGGTACAATCATTTTCTATTTTCATGAAGGTCAATAACAATACTAGTATGAGAGTCTCCGAAAAACCTAGAGCCGGTCCTGATCGATAGCACTTTCATTGCCTTGCCAATGTCGCTATGGAAGCTACGATGAGGAGTTGAAGTTCATATTGGTAACATTCCTCGTTCAGGAATTTTGAAAAACTCGTTGGATATAGTAGAACCTATAGGTAGACGAGATACTCGAATTCAAAGGTATACAATCTCGACAGATTGCTTAACAACGGTTGCTATCGTTGTGGATGGGAATAGAAGAACCTCGTGGATTGAACAAGAATGTTCCGCTTTCATGTTTCATTTGATATTATGAAAATTATACTCAGGCAGTGGAATCGAACTTGAACCACACTGTTCATGAACATTCTTTCACTTGAAACGCTGGATATACAGGGTGCTGAGGGTAATTCTTTTGACTGATTCTATGAATGAAACTCCCTATAGAACTATCTAAAAGTCTCAACTTTGAATAATAAAGAAATGATTTTCAGGAAGAATGATTATCAAATCAATTTTAGTTTATCAGATATTCTTCTATGTTCTATTATTATACAGTGCATTGAGGAAGTAGTGTGATGCATAAACTTCTGACCCCTGTCTTTCCAAAGTTGGTGAAATTAAAGTAATTTCTCCATGTAACTTCCAAATGGTGAGAGCCACCAGATCGAAAAAAAAAATGAATTTATTCACGTGATTCATCTACTCAGTTATATTACTGTGATTTTCAACCGAGATTTGAAGGAATGTCAGGATTGAAAGGATATGTCTTTCGATCATAAGCTTATTCATCAAACTCCACTTTTTTCAATTTCTGACTCACCTTGTATACATTTTGTTCAAGAGACGTCAGCTGATTTTTCTCATTCATGTATATTTTTATTGAATTTGAGTCTTTTTTACTGTCGATTAGACTATTCTCATTCATTGACCTCACTAAGAAATATCATCCTTTTGAAATTTGTTTGAAAGCATGTTCATAAATTGTGATTCTAAAGAATATTCCATTTCGTAAAAGAGGTTGAAGACACGCTCGTCTTCTAACTATATATGTAGAATGGAGGAGCATAAACCATTCCTTTGAAAAATAAATGTGCAATAATTTTAGAAACAAGGATCTAATTGATCTCAGGAAGACTCAACAACAATAGCGGCCTTCTATGTTAAGTGGTTTCGTTTATCACAAATTAGCATCGATTATATAACTAATGGTTGTTATACAGGATGTGATAGTTTTGAAACGATAATGGAATATTGGCACATAACAACAAACCTACGTTTTTTTGTACTGATTTTTGGTGAAATCCAAAGTTTGATTCTCCGTTTCAGTCAATGGTTGACTGGGCTATTTTTCAAGATTCCAGAAATATGCAAGATTAAGTCCCAATTGAAGCGCGACCAATCACGCCGATATTTTTCCGCAAATAGTAGCTAACGTCACGAAATCAGCAACACCGAGCTGTTACAACTATCTTGCTTCAATAAAAGGACTGTAGCTTCTATATCTAATTTTTCATATCGGCACTTTTGTTTTTTCGCTTCACACAGCCTTCTAGAGACAATGCTTATCCATAATATCGACTTTAAACTCCGGTAAAGTCGACCTTATACGTTTGACCCCTCTTGATTGATCCCTTTGTGAGCTAGAAACACGTGGATCAGGTACGATTGTACTTTCAATAAACTGTACTTGTCAGGCAAATCGTCCCCGAGCGATGCCCTTCGCATACAGAACGTCTTTTTTTCGAACGAGGCGACGCCGTTCGGTCACGTGACAGGCACGAGCCGCCGTCGACGCCTCCGTTGATCGCTTAATTTCGGGCTGTCGTCTGTTTTTATACCTGCCAGGTCATCCTTGCACAGGGTGTTCCGGTGTCTCGGTCGATCATGAATGTAGGAATTGTTTTGGATTTTCAGTAAAGCGAAAAACGTGAACGTGAAGAAGGGAAATTGAAGATTGAAGAGGTGAAGAGTGAAGAATGAAGAGTAAGAGTGAAGAGCGAAAAGTGAAAAGTGACAAGTGAAGAGTGATGAGTGTAGAGTGGGAGAATGAAGGCTAAAGAGTGATGAGTGATGAGTGATGATTGATGAGTGAAGAGCGAAGAGTGAAGAGTGAAGAGTGAAGAGTGAGAGTGCAGTATGAAGAGTGAAGAATGAAGAGTAAAGAGTGAAGAATAAAGAGTGGAGAATGAAGAGTGAGGAGTAAAGAAAGAGTAAAGAGCGAAGAGTGAAGAGTGAGAGTGCAGTATGAAGATTGAAGAATGAAGAGTAAAGAGTGAAGAATGAAGAGTAAAGAGTGAAAGTGCAGATTGAAGAGTGAAGAATGAAGAGTAAAGAATGAAGAATAAAGAGTGGAGAATGAAGAGTGAGGAGTAAAGAAAGAGTAAAGAGCGAAGAGTGAAGAGTGAGAGTGAAGAATAAAGAGTGAAGAGTAAAGAAAGAGTGAAGAGTGAAAGTGCAGATTGAAGAGTGAAGAATGAAGAGTAAAGAGTGAAGAATAAAGAGTGAAGAGTAAAGAAAGAGTGAAGAGTGAAAGTGCAGATTGAAGAGTGAAGAATGAAGAGTAAAGAGTGAGGAATAAAGAGTGGAGAATGAAGAGTGAGGAGTAAAGAAAGAGTAAAGAGAGAAGAGTGAGAGTGCAGTATGAAGATTGAAGAATGAAGAGTAAACAGTGAAGAATAAAGAGTGAAGAGTAAAGAAAGAGTGAAGAGTGAAAGTGCAGATTGAAGAGTGAAGAATGAAGAGTGAGGAGTAAAGAAAGAGTGAAGAGCGAAGAGTGAAGAGTGAGAGTGCAGTATGGAGACTGAAGAATGAAAAGTAAAGAGTGAAGAATAAAGAGTGAAGAGTAAGGAAAGAGTGAAGAGTGGAAGGGCAGACTGAAGAATGAAAAGTAAAGAGTGAAGAATAAAGAGTGAAGAGTAAGGAAAGAGTGAAGAGTGGAAGGGCAGATTGAAGAATGAAGTGTAAAGAGTGACAAGTGAAGAGTGACAAGTGAACTGTGAAGGTGAAGAGTGTAGAGTGATGATTGAAGAGTGTAGTGTGAAAATTTCTGAGTGAAGAATGAAAACTGAAGAGTAAAGAGTAACGAGTGAAGAGTGAAAGTGCAGATTGAAGAATGAAGTGTAAAGAGTGACAAGTGAAAAGTGAAGTGTGACAAGTGAACTGTGAAGGTGAAGAGTGTAGAGTGATGATTGAAGAGTGTAGTGTGAAAATTTCTGAGTGAAGAATGAAAACAGAAGAGTAGAGAATAGAGTGAAAACAGAACAAAGAGCATAGTAGAGCATTATACAGAGTCTTCAAGTCAAAGCTGAATTGATGATTGTAGTCAAGAGTTATTGTTACTGTTTCCTCCCTGATTTTGGCCTGTAATCCCTCATGAATATGATGATTCCAGCGCTTTTGTTTATCTCCCGCATGCCAAAAAATATGTTACCGATGAACAACGCATACTAGGAAAACCAATTAAAAAACCAGCCTTCGCGTAGATATAAAAGTACACGAGACGAACATTTTACGCCCCACGCCATCCAGCATCCCTCGGGAAGCAGACGCGAGTGCAGTTTCATGTCCGCATTATTCTTGATATCCAGCCATGACGGGGCGGATTGGAATACACGTCAGCGGTGTTGCCAAGTCGACGTGTTCGTCCGTGAAATTGCCTACAATCATGCGATAACTCATTTCGAAGAAATAATCGTTGCAAACTACTATAGTGAATTATTAGTGGCGTTTGGAACTGTCACTAATGAACAACAAGGATATAATCGAATGTTCAAATACCGAAGGTCGGCTTGTTGAGAGTCACTTTTATTACGATTTCACTGGTTATATGATGATAACAATGTGATTTTGTCACAATAGATTTTGCAAATTCTTGATACTTATCACAGGTTACTCGATGCTCATCATGATCTGAAAATCGTTTCCGAGGAATTGGCAACACTGCACACCGTACACCGATACTTTTTCCATGCTGACTACTGTCTCTCTCGTTCTCACTATTCCTGCTATTCCTGTTGATTCCCGTATTTTATATTTTGTACCGCTTTCCATTATGCATGAGAATCATTGATGAATTTGAAAGTTTGAAACCTACTATTTTGGAAAGCTTTTGACTCATTGACAATTTACAAATTATGAATTATTAAAAGTTCGAGTCGACTTCCAAATTTGATATTTTTATGTTCGTCCCTTATTTCCGAAATAGGATATTATAGAAACGAAATATGATAATTTCGTTCTTCAATTTCAATGTTGATGATCTGCAATGGAACCATTTCAACTATCGTATCGAAAGAACTGTAATATAATGAGTTAAAAATTGGGTTCAAAATTGATACTGAATAGATAATTTATTCATCATTCGGTTGTGTATTGCCATTTATTTCGAAACATTCAATTCTGAAACATCAAAATGGAATGTATTTGTGCGTAGGTATATACAAAATAATAATAATTCATGAACGCCGATTGTTATTGACTAACAAAACCAATGAAACAGAAAGGTATAATCAACGAAAAGAACAAGGAACGTTTAGTGCAGACATATATTCTTTTGTGATATGAAACATTAAACTATTCTGTTATTTAACTTTTCAACTCAGTTAGTAACAATATTTTTATCCTGAGTGATGTTACTACTCTTTCTTGAACCTGCTCAATATTTCCTATTCCTGTCAAATTAAACAAATTCTTTACATATAAATCATAAATGAGAGTGGTCCTAGTACCGAACCTAGAGGCACACCGTGTTTGTTTGTTTGTTCAATATAATGAGAAAAGAGATATGTCTCTTATACAGTAGGAATAATCTTTATCATTATCATTATTCGATGCCATCACCAAGAAGCATGAAAGGTGGAATAAAAGTTACATAAAGCATGAAACCTACCCTATACGAGAATGACTTTACGAGGGGAGCCCCGTATTGCTTACTGATGTTCCAGGATGACTTATTGCCCTTTTTCATACTTCTTTATTTACTATACCACTGAATATTCATTTCCACCAGAAGAGCTGGTATTACGAATATACAGGATGGTAAGTTATTTCAGGTAAGTGATCCCATTCGTATGAAAACTATTGTCAATGATCTCAAATTTGTTTGATCGGAACAATGCCTTCCAGACAACTTGAGTTTTGTGAACGAAATTCCGAAAATTCAAATCATAAGCGCGTTTCAGAAGGGCAAAGACATAAATAAAATCACAGTGTGACAGTTGAAATATTATGGATGATTCACATATAGTGTCAAGATTTTGTGTTGAATTTCTTCCTTTCTTTCTGGGTAAAAACTTTGGAATTTGCTGAAGAGAATTAATTTTTTTCAAGTTATCACTAGCAATACTGCTGCTACTGAAATCATAATTCATAAAAACAAAACGTGGCAGTCTTCTAGATTTTTTTGAATTTTTAGTTGCAGAAGATTCGTTCATGCACAATAAGGATGTATTGATTTCACGGACACAACACTAAAGGGAAGGAATCAGTTTTCTTGACAAACATTTTTCAATTGACAAAGTTCGTGTCGTTATAAAATCATGGACAAGAATTCAATAAGGTTGATTCATTTCCTCATTGATTTTAATAGGTAGCCTTGCTTTTGGTAGAGTGGGTCCACAAAATTCCATTTCCCAAGATTTCCAGAAGTTTCAAGAAACGAATAAGAAACTATTACTTTCGTATTCACGTAAATTGTGAAAATTAGAGAACCTAGAACAGTTTCTTGTGGGACTGCATAGTTTTCTGTCGTCACTTTCAATTCAGAATAATAGAATAATATTCCCTATTATTTCCTGCATCTGAGTAATTCCATGTTCCCACCCATAAAATTTCGTGTATCCCGTTGGATACTCTTTCCGATCGGATTTCGATAGACAGATAGACAAATCAGTTTCACACTTATGCAATTTAATTTCCGTAGTGGGCGTTATGGTGTGCTGTTCTCGACAGATCTATTTGAACATTTCCAATCCAATTGTGCCCAAGTTTTCATTTTATACTTGACACTCCTTTTCAATCACCGCCACCGTCCAAAAGTTGCTCATTTATTGGATTTTGCCTCTGGCTCGACGATCGTAACATGAAATAGAATAGAACTGAATTGAATATGTTCCTTTTCAGTGCACGAATTCTACTCTTATTTTATTTTCCTTTCGAAAATCTAATCGTTTGTTTGAAAAACAACGGTTAGTCTAAAGTTTCTGATTCACTTAACGACCATAACTCAAAAAGGCCTGTACTGATGGAAAAACATTATCATATAAAACACAATGGTGAATTTAATTTTTATAATTTCGTGCAAATTTTTATATCACCCTTTACCATTCACAAATTATTGTCCTCACTCACGAGACACGAAATCGTAAAAAAATCAGATGTCAGATTAAATATTTACGTTAACTTTCGTGGAACTACTTCATCTCTATATTAGCGTTATAAGGTGGGTGAACCAAATAAGGCCTATGTCCTAATAAGGCCTATTTTCGATATTTCCCACTCCACGATTTCAAATTGCCACCAATGTTTGTAGAAGTGTGCGTATACATCAATTATTGCACCTAAGTACAGCAAATGTTAGATGCCGTGAGCGTCTTGGAACCTGCAGTTGAAAGCAACCACGACGCGTAGTGCGGAATGCATTTTATAAAATTCTGGTAAAATAAACAGTAAATGTTTTTTTTTATTATTCGTACACGGTATGCTGAGTTTTGTCAATAGAATATTTATACGTTTATACATTTCCTCAATTAAGTCTGAGATCTTCGATATCGATTTATTTCATGTAATAATTATTTTTTTTACCCATGCGTCATGCCCCAATAAGGCCTATCAAAAACATGTGGAGGCCTTATTAGGAAAATGTTTTATCACAGTCAAATAGTAAACCCTTGCACTCAGTAACATCACGGAAAACAGATCACCAGTTTCTAACAAAAGGAAAAAGGGATTAGCAACAGATTTATAACACCGCTAAAATAGTAGAAAGAGGTGTATCATCTATAAATGCTGCTGCAGCCAGAAACAACCAAGAAGAACCCTACGCAACCATCTAGCGAGTGGTTCGACTACACGAAAGCTAGGTTGGTCGTCTATAAGGATGTTGCGCATACATTTTATGAAATTAAAAAAAAATTGCTGCATATCTGGATAACTTGCAGTGCAATGTGAAAACAAACCTCTGGAAAGAATGCTTCTTCAACAGGTTACAGCTTCTAAACCAAAACGTCATGATAATAAACATTCTTGGTACTACCCAGTTTGTGAAGAAGATCGAATATTGATAATATGCGACAATGTCCCATTTGTGGTGTTTGGTATCATGAGATGTGTGTTGGATTCAAGCCCGCTGATTAAATATTTCACTGTTTAGGAGCTTATTTAAAGAAAAAATATGAAAAAGGCTGCTATATGATATGAATATAGAACATACATGATGAGAAACTTGTTTAATCTGATCTCAAATGACAGTAATCAAGTTAAATGTTTACTTATTTTTATTAAGGCCTTATTAAGACACGGGGTTCCCAATAAGGACAAAGTGACATTTCAGTTATTCGTGTTCACAAAAGTGTGATTTTTGTTTTTGAAGCAATTCTGTTCCATTTATTATAAAGTTAAATGAATAAATATTGATATGCCAAATTTCCAGTGCATTCCCATCATGAACCTTAACAAAATTAAGGTAGCCCTTATTTGGTTCACCTACCTTACGTTACAAAACTCACATGAGTGCAATAATCCTTTTGAGACTGTAACTACTTTGTGCAGTAATTATTACTTCAATGCAATACTATTTCAGTTGCCCATTTACTATTACCAACATCGATTGGGGTATTGAAACAGAATACACCTAATACAATGTCATTTTTTAGTAGGGTAGCTAAAACATCAAAAGTTTGGACGAATTATGAGGACATTGATTCGTCTGGAAACCAAATGTAAATCACTGTAGCTTCTGTTTTTTCATGAAGAGTTCGAAAAAAATTATTATGGATAATTTCAATTCTGAAGCGAATAATCAAACTTAAAAACATGAAATTGAAAAAAGTACACACAAAACAGCGAATCCAAACATGAAAATATCCCCATTTCAATTGAAACGTTTTCTACCTGGTCCCCTTGCAGTCTACCAAACGCCACCAACTTCCCTTTTTCGACAACAAAGGGCCTATCCACCATACGCAATCGAATCTGATAGGTATTTCATTATTATGAATGCCCGAATCAGGAATATTGCGTTTTCGGGGGGTCGATGTCGACATTCCAACCAAACTAATAACTGTGATACAACTGGATTATCCTCGTACGAGAAGGGCAAAGGGAAAAGAAAACGCTCTGTATCCCAGCATCGATGATAATTCGGTACACGTGACCGGATTGCCTTCAGCCTCAATATGCTCCGGGAGATTTGATTTATTGATACTAACATGAACACTCAATTAGCTTGAATATATTACTGGTTCGATATTGCTCGTGCTGTGTCGTCTGCCAATGGGTCTGTGGAGGTGTCAATTATGAAAACATGAAGATATTTTGGATACCTTGTGAAGAAGCGTGAAGAGCAAAATGAAATTGAATGACAGATCACCTGACATTGACTCGGAAAAGTCCTCTTCTTGTATTCTTGTCAAACTGATTGGTTATCCGAAAATTGTTGATATAATGAGAATTGGATATTCGGAATTTCCTCGTCTCAAATATAATCAGAATCCAAAGTAATATAATATTTGAGAGTATAATGAATGGTCTTGTTTTAACAGCAGCTTCAATCAGTTTCAAGCCGATCGTAAAACGGCAGATAGAGCTTTCAATACTGAAGAAGATGACATTAATTCTCAATTGACCAGATCCTCAATTTTGCAATAAAAAAACAGGACATCCAGAACGTTGAGAAACGAGAATATAGAAAATTTTCTAATCAATTTTGGTGCATATAAATCAGAGCTTAACAGAGTTATCAGTCACTGCTATTGATTAAAAGGAATCGATGAAAAATATTTGACGCTACCAACTTGGTTATGGTAATGAACACAATTATTCATGACCAATGACATGAAACACGACTATTTATACCTGATTGAACGTTCCCTGTTTTGTGTCTTTTATTTCGCCTCGTATTTTGATGATATAAACACAAGGAATAATCATAGGTTATAAATCCTTCTCATCGGTACCAGAATAATGTTTCACAGCGTTGCAAATTCTTTATCATTATATATTTTTTCAAATCAAAGCTTTCGGTTGTACTAAAACTAAATCCAAAACAACTATAAAATATTGAGTTTTCATTACAGTACTTATATTGTGGACAAAACTGAAATGTGCGCAGTATTAGCAGTTCTAACGTCGCAAAGAGTGTCGCTTTAAGAGTTTTTTTTTGGATATCGTGAAAGAATCTCATTCGATGTAAAATTTCTGGGATTTTCATATGCTCTAATCTATCCACATTCTTTGGTGAAACAAATAAGTTTTTTCATAAGTCTGAGAATCTTTGCCTCTGAAATAATATGGCATGTCCAAGTTCATGTATCCCTCTGAAAATATGGCCACACACGTCCACATTGTGTTTTTCCACAGAGGCCTACCATCGGCACGGCTTTGCGATATTACTGCGAGCCAAACACACATAAATCCGAGTGATACATAACTCTCTCTTGTGGGATAATGCCCGGCACAACTCCGACGTATCTTTTAGTCGCTCCGGCTCTATATTCGCTGGTCCCCGGAAACATATTTAGGAGCTACTAAACTCGAACGGAATTTTAACTGCCGTTTATCTATGGTATCGACTATCGCGAGAGTAAATTTTACTTTTTTTATAAGTGGGAGGAATATCCCATGATCCTTTGGAGATCTGGATAACAACTTTAGTTCCATAGTTGCATTATAAGGTTAAAATGTGCTTGATTTAAGGGAGTCTTCGATCGAATCGTTCTGAGACACCGTATGTGGATACCAATTTTTGGAGATATGCATTAATTGATCCATGAATATTGAAGGATAAATGAACGTCTTGCATTTCCTAAAGTATCCACAGGGTGTACGAAGAACTCGGTTAAATGTGTGAATGAGAAACATTAAAAAAGTCAAACAAAAACATTTTTCAAATAGACAGCAATATTTTTATCATATAATTCCATTCATTCTACTTCACTTCTATATACTCGAAATTTATAATAGTAGAATATCTTGTAGAATGTTTTTCTGAATAAAATTGAAGTTTGGTATAGTTTGTGGACAACAAAAACCTGTTTCTCGTCATCTTTATGAAATTCCGAAGGTGATTTGTTTGTTTTTATAATTAGAATTGATGTGATACTCGATGCTTTTTCATTATTCAAATTGTGAATTTCTTCAATAACGAGGTACATTACAAATTATGCACAGACATCCTTTCTATTAAATGTTTATCGTCGGTTTCCAATGTATTTTCAAGAATTTATTTCAAATCTATGTAGTTTTTCTAGTCACAGGTTTTAAAAACACCTGCACTTCACTCTATTCAATCTTTCGACTGTTTATTCAGCAACGAAAGAAACAAGAATATTTTGATGAAAAATTGTAATTTTTATATCGATTGACAACTAAACTGGCAAGTATTTTAGATAAATAATAATATACATTTTCTGCTCAAAACGAACGAAATCCCCAAATGAAAGTCAAATTTGCTTTTCTTATCAGAATACAAACTTTATTTTCACGTTAATATTGTTTTATCTCCAACAACTTGAGAAATACTTGTGAATTGAAGCAATTGGCAACGTTGCACTTTGTATTCGTTATGACGTCGACAGTGTCGCTTCGTGGCGATTTGAAAAAGCTTTCTTATTAGTCTAGACTTGTTAGTTGGGCCAAATAGTTTTAGGCACTTTAAACTTCATATAGTGTAGTGAGTAATTGTTAAAAATTCAATACTATAGTCTAGTCGTCCATAAGTTGATTTGAGTACATAATTCTTTCCATTGAGTTACCTCATTCGCGAGTTCCTTTTATCGGCCTATCACGATATCTAATGTAAGGAAACAAAAAAAAATCATCCATTGATTCATCCATTCACAATATCACCTCCTGTATTTGAGCAACTGCCTCAACTCCCCGTTTTGAGTGTCTCCCAGCAAATCCGAGGTCGCAGAATAGAAGATGCGAGCAACACCAACAAAGTTGAAAGTTTGTTTGGGGGGTAGCTGAATCCATTAGCAAGTTGACGTGAAAAGCAGGGCGGAGCGCTTTTATATTAATTAAGGGCTACCTGTCACTAACCGAATTCGTCTATGTGATGGATGGTCCCATAGGCGTGCCTCCTCAAATTTTCTCGATATGATTTTTCATCGTGAATAAGGGGTTGCATGTTACTGTGTACTGAGACTTGTATGTCCTTACTTTTATAATTTCCTTTCAATGACATTTCTACACCACTTCTATCAGAGATAACCTCGTCTTCCCAACTAGGTTTTGGTCTCCTTGTTCCATATTCACACTTCCTTGAAAATGCATCCAGCTTGCCTTCCTTCAAAAATAGTATGTTAGGTTAGGTTTTGTAGTTCATCATTCTTTTGTATTCTACACTTTGTTTTTCAATACGTATTATTTTTCTTTCCAAGATACTGAGAGTAACGTTCGTTTATAGATTCGTACTTATGATTAGTAACAAATAAAGAAATTAGTGCTGTTATCAATAGGTACAAATTAAACTACTGATTACAATCGTGGGATAAGTTAAAATCTGTCAGTTCATACAATTATTTTCTTCACTTCAAGTACTGAATCATATTTTCAACTAAGAAATTGAAAAAATTTCGTGAGTACATATACAGAGCATTCAGTACATACATAAATTCCCATTCGATGGGCAAGTAATAAGTATCCAGTGACCTCTAGAGATCAGAAGCCAAACTAACAATTCATGGAATAGAGGATGTTTAGAAGTTTTCTGTAATTTCATTATTAATTGGAGAACTCTACATACATCGAGTGTCAAAACGTAATCGATAAATTCTATACTGAACTACAGGCAACAGAATTCTACTGATAGATATTTGATGTGTATGGAATGATTCATCATGACAAATCAAAACTTTCGCAATTTCATTGTTATCATCTGAATACAGCATTACAATTTTTGTGGAGATTGTCATTTCCCTCGATCATAAAAGCTGTGATATTTCAACTGAAATATCTACTTTTTGAAAAGCCTCGTATGCTTCCTTATTATCTCTGCTTTCTAGTTTCAACATGTGCTTCTACCTACAATTATAAGTATTCACGTGTTGTCCGTTCGTACCGTTTCCGTTAGATGGCGCAGAACTCAGTTCCATAATGAAAATTTATTTCATCAATTGTTATTATTGTCATAGCTAAGAAGGGTAGAGACAGGAGAGGTATCTCTCTGAGTGACGTGGGCCAAAACTTGTATGGCTAGCTCGCTTCTCCCACTTATGATGGGAAGATGCGCAGTGATCAATTATGATGCGCTGCGCATCTTCCCGCGAGGCAGAGTGTGCGGCGCGCGTTCCCGAGAAATGTCACTTGACAACAGCTGGCTGATATTTACGTATTCGCACGGTACGCGCACGCGATACCGAGGAGTGGGGGTAATGAGCTTGCCATACGATTAAACGATTTTCGGCCCATTGAATTACACAGCCAAGCATAGCAGATACCTCTCCTGTCTCTACCCTTCTTAGTCATAGCATTTCACTACAACATTCATTTCGAAGAATAATGAATTGGCTACAAAAATGTTTCATCGCTTTGTTCGATGGTCAAAAACTTGCTAATCATGAGTTTCAATAAAGTTATTCCAATCAGTTATTGAAACAGTTTTTCACAACATTTGAGATACATTTTTCGATGTTTACATAATCATGAATTAGATTACAAGTTCAACATGAAATCCATTGGCCTCTTTCGTAATCAAATACTCATAGATTTATTGCTATTCATTTAGAATTATTTTAACGTTTTCTGACTTCATTGATAGATAACAGATAACCCTAAAAGCAACTATATTGGGAATCCTGTTATAACCGGTTTTATATATTTTGTTTACTTTGACAAATGATACTTTTGGGTTTCAAAGTGTAACATTTTCTCACTGTCAAGAGTAGTTTCCTGTAATGTTTCGGTGGATTTGCATACAGTTTCACTATTATTAAAACAAAAATGATCAGTTTCGTAAAATCTTTTATTAGAGACCAGTACAAAGTTGATGACAGCATCTTATTTGAATATAAACGAACAAATTAGGAAACATAAAAAAAAAAACCTTCTTTATAATCGCCAGTTTGAATAAAATGTTATAAAATACTTGATATTGTTTTTCATGTAAGGGAATACTGCATTTTTCAACAATCTTATAATCTATTCGAAACACTACAAACCCTCTTAAATTAAATCTCAGGTTTCATAGAATAACGTATGCCTAGGAAAATCGCATCATTCTGTGTATTTCAATACCCTACTCAACTGATGGCCCACAGTAATTGGCATCATAACCATTACTTCCAGAGAATTAAGATAACGTCAAATAAAAGTATGCAGAATCAAGAACGATTCATTTCGCAGGACAGACCAAGCTTCCCAGCATTTTTCCTGATTCAACATGAAGCCTAATACTACTTGATAATAATGTTATCATCTATACTGTCCAACTTCCTCCGCAACAAAACGTGCTCTTCTCGAATCAGCTCCGCCAAAAGCTGCATAGCCTTGTCGATCTGCTTCAAACTGGCCTTACTGTAGGAGGCCCTCACGTAATTGCAAGCCTTCGTAGGATCGGCCATGTAGTTTTGGCCCGGAATGAACGTGATGTGCTTCTTGATTCCTCGCACTAGGAGCATCTCGTACACGTCGGAAACGCCGAGGACTTTGAACCAGATGAACATGCCGCCAGTAGGGGATTCCCATTCGCAGAGGTCCTTCAAGTGTTTTTCCATGCATGACAATGTGTAGTCACGGCGGGTTTTGTAGAAGGCCTTGACTTTCTCGAAGTAGGATAGGAAACCGCTGACGTCCCATTTTTCGAAGAGTTTTTGAAGAATTACCTGTAACCGAAAACAACATTGAAATAATAAAGATGTTTTGAAAGATATTGGGGATAGAGTGAAATAGGCATTTTTTTTATTTCAGTTAGTCGTAGTCTCAAATCTATGACCATTAGAGCTGTTTTTTTGTATTCAGAGAATTAAAATATAGGTTGACGCATTTATGAATTTATTTGATGACGTCATATATGGAAGAATATGTCAAACAACAAATATTTGTTATAATTTCTGATGATTTCTCACATCAGGATTGTGTGCAATTGTGAACGATTCAATTTAAAAATCACAGATTTTTTAACCAACTCTTAGTGTGCGGATTTACATGACGAGTATGCGCAGTTTCTTTCAATTATTAGCGTTGTTTTGTCATTTCATTACAACCTGAAAGCGTTTAGACATTTCGACTTTTGACTGTTGAATTTCTTAGGGTGTATAAATGGTAAAACATTGATTTTCATGGTTCATGATGAGGATGCAGAATGAATGTAGTCCAGCGTTTCAACGTAAAAATCTCTGACGATAAACTGTCAGAATCAGCACGTGCGCATTTTAAATGATCATAAATAATCACTGATGACTTCATGATTGTTTACTGGTTACATCCTTATAAATTCGGTAAAATTTTAAAAAGTCATAATGTGGTGTTCTGCCTATTTTGCCCTACCCTGTATGTTCAGCTTGAATATATAATGACACATTTGAAATCTCCACATTCCTTCCACAGTCTCAGAATTCTCAGAATTATACTCCCAAGCTCACTTTTTATTATCAAATATGAATCAGTTTTTCGATGTCTATTTGGAATATCGGAAATCAACCTACTTTTCATCTTTTTATCGTTGATCGTTTTTGCAATGAGATCATCGTCCTATTACTCAATGAAAGTTTTTGAATTTGATTACATTAGAAACGGGGCAAAGTAGATAACTTGTTCAAAGCAAAGATTTTTGGATATTGCCGTTGAAATTAATCAATTTTGGGGTTATCATGATATTTTGCTATCATGTATGAATGAAAAATATGTTATTTTTTGTTTATATGTTTCATTCAGTCAGAGTAAGTGCACGTGATAGACAATTTATAGATTTTTTGTTATGTCTTCGATGTCTTCAATTTTCCCAATCAGGTGATTTTTCTTTGAATTAATACCACGATTTCCGTTTTTTTCTTTCAAGAAATAATGGATATTTCATTCATTATATTGTACTTCATAAAAAATGGTAACAAGATTTGAAGAATTGAGCATGATGTGTATATCTAGTGAATATCTAGATAATTTCCAAAATAGATAGATTAGCAGACGAGAATTTTTAACAACTAAATCACCTGATCTAATCCGTGTGAGGTTACCTCGAGTCCAACGTTTATGTTCAGAAACAATAACATGAATGAACTGAAATGGAGAACTGGGACTAAAATTCATTGAATCAGCGCCAAACCCTCAATGTTTACTTCTTTAGTTTGTTTAATTTTCATTATCATCATGTTTTCATTTGTTGTTCAATTGCTCTTATTGTTAGTGAATATGACTGTTTTCATGAACATTTATTTTATTTATCACTTCTTAATAACAATGAGATTTTATGACGTAAATGATATATGAAATCGTCGCAATCGAAACTTATTTGTTTATTGTACGATGTCGAAGTTGGATGTATGTAATCAAATGAAGACGTTTGAGATCTCGACATAAATAACATTCATCAAAATAAAATTATCAAAATAATTTTTCGTTTCATCAATTTGAAAATATGGTAGTCAAAAATTGTTCATCAAAATATTACTTATACAAAATGTCCTGACTTAATAATTGAAGGATATTTAAAACAAATTGATCACGTAGATTTTATCTTCAATGCGTTGAGGCTAAGCCTTCAGGAGCGATTTCTTGTCTTGTCAACAAAACTATGTAATTTAAACCGATAAATGAATGACACCAACATTGTACTTAGGTTATACATAGTAGTCAAGAGCCGAGCATGTTTGAATTAATCTTAGCTCTCTAAGTCATTTATTGATCCATGTTCATTCGGATTTCTTGTCATCATTTTCAGTAGGGGGAGCGTTGATGATTAAGTTTGTCGATCCAACTATGGGACACTCTATACTCGTAAATACGAAATTCAAAAATAATAATCACCTGTGAAAGCACACTAGAATGCAGAATATCACTCGAAATATGTAGCTCGATATTCTGAACTAGCTTCTTGGGTCCAGTCAAAAAGCCAAGTCTCAATCCAGAGCTGAGCACTTTGGACATGGAATCCAGTCTTATCACTCTTCCCTGAACGTCCATGCTCAGAAAAGATATGGGGCGCTCCTCCAAAAAGTGGACAAAGTAATAGGCATCGTCTTCTAAGATGAGCAGATTGTAATCGCAGCAGATATCGTAGATTTCCTTTTTTCTTTCAGTCGGTATTGTTCTGCCAGATGGATTCGATGCTGTTGGGTTGAGGTAGATTATTTTCGGCATGGTCCCTCCTCCTTCTTCTGTGTATTTCTTGCAGTTCTCCAAGGCGTCGATGAGTTTTTTCGGGACGATGCCAAATTGGTCTTGTTCAACACCGATCACATTGATGTTGTACGGTTTCAACTTGAAAAAAAAACATACAGTAAAGTGAAGGAAACTAGAAAAATCTATTAGGAACAGTTATTGACGAAAAAGAGTTTGGGACACAGCCACCAGGTGGCGGTATTTATGTCACTGTCAGTGACTATTGTGACGTGTTTGTCCTTTTTTCTTGAATGGAATTCTTTTATTAATATTCGAAAAATAATATATCAATTGATGACATGTGATTCTTTCATAGATAGAAAATAATTTGTGATTTCTAAAATGAATATACAGAGTGATGTGAAAAATCAATACATTGAATACAATTTTTTTAATTAATTGAAAATTGTAATCAATCTCATCTGTTTCGTAATTGTCCCAATGTTTGTTGGGATCATTCGAATTTCTCGTAATTTATATATCTATTTTATGTATGGCATTTTCAATTTTGAGATTATAACGGTCTTAAGTTTATTTCAAGACTTCGATTGAAAATATTATAAAATATACGTATGAAGCAACTTCTTTTAAGGGGGTATTCTGGTCTAGAAAATTGAAAAATTCAATTTTTTTGCATATTTTCAAAGCTTAGACTTTCAAAAATATGCTCTCAAGAGGATTTTTCGAAATTCGAATTATTTTGAGAGATACGGTGGATTTTGTGACGCGGCACTTAAACCGGCCGAGCGGAGTGATCACACAATGAATGGCAGATGTTTTCCAGGAATTCTTTTGTATTCGACTTGAGCTCGTAGTATACCCTTTTAATTAAGTTTTTATATATACCTGACTACCAGTACGGTCCAATGTATGGATATGGGATCGCCGATTAATCCAAAGTGAGTATTAAACATAATTATCTGAGTTATTTAACTGGAAATCTTTCTCAAACTTCAAACGCGTTTTTCTCAAAACTCCTTTTGTTGAGGTGGTTGACACGAGATCTCAAGTTCTATCTGACTGATTCCTTTGAAATTTTGTGAGAATCTTCTTCATACATCTCTTTATCACTGGATCTAAGGATTTTGAAAAATTTTAATTCGAAGTATTTTTGAAAAATTCGTAAAGGTCGAAAAACAGGGGTAAAAAAAATGTTTTTTTCAAGTAGATGTCATTTTGTGAATTTTCTTTTTCGGCCGTAGTTCAAGATGTAGCGACATCTTTACTGATTGAGCATTTTTTTTTGTTTGGTCGATTTAGATGACTACAAGGGTTGGAATCATGTCAACCAGGGAGCACTGTTTGACTAGCAACCCCCACTTCACCGACCTGTCACTGGATGAATGTTTGACATTTTTTTTCAATTTTTTTTTATATACTTCAAGAATCAATAAATATTATATAAAAAAATGGATAGTGAAAATGTTCTTATTTTTTTTATCCTAGTTTGAAAAATACCCAAAAAGTAGGGCTCTAGACCAGAATACCCCCTTAGTATGTATTGAATCGTCGAAACAAAAATCAAGCATTTTTCCTAGTTTGATTTCCAAATTCACCCCTCTTTATAAATCTTGTCCGTATAAAAAAATATCTACATAAGACCTACTGAATATAATTGAACCACAAATTGTGAATTCCAGAAATACGCATCTCCGGAAAAAACCTCCATTGATATTTGTACCAGCTACCATGAAACAAACGACACTCACAATGGCTTCCGTTCCAGCATAGTAAGGCTCCTGCACCAACATGCTATCTCCCTCATCCAGGACCATCTCAAGAGCCTTGCTCATACCATCCTGCGACCCATTGGTGATCAGCGTCTCGTAGTTCTCCCAGTTTGGTGGATCGTGAATGGTCTTGGTGAAGTTCTTCACGGATTTGACCAGCGGAGGATAACCCTGGGTTGGGATGTACTGCAGCGCCATGGTGAGGCTTTGTCCTTCGATATTGAAGGACGAACCGTCCTTAAGGTTCACGACGATGGACTCGAAGGGGAAAGTACAATCGTTTGGAACTCCCTCGGCCAGCGAGATGAGGTCCTTGACGCCATATTGGCGTTTAGCTGGAACAAAAGAACACAATGAGAGTTAAAATAAAGATTTTTGAAACAAATGACATTATGGAACTTCATCATGAAGATAAAAGTACCACGATGTATATCGAAAATCAATTGTACAGAGAGAGATAAATTCACTCAAATCTTCTTAAGACTAGCTGAAAACAAAAAAAAAAACAGTTTCAGGACTTTTCGATAATTCTTTCAATTGATGTTATGATATAATTTAGAAACTATTACAAGTAGGAGAGTTATGTGAAAAGTATAGAAATGAAGTCATTCCATAGCTATTGATCTCACTGTAGATGCAATAACGAGTATATTGCATGTATCATATCATAAATCGTTTGAAGATAGTTGATGTTGCGAATTTGATATTTTTGTAGTGGGCTATCTAAGAATTGAACTCATTAATTTGAAGATTACAGCACACGGACTTCTAGAAAGTCATACAGTAATAAAAATATTTATCCACTTCTTCTCAAGAACTCCCCCCCAAGAAAGTTATGGTTAGTTTATAAAACAAATAAGAAATAAAATAAAATAAGAATACACACATATTTGTTACGACTTGATTGAAAATAGTCGAGAATAGAAGAAGACAGATAATAAATATAGAAGCATGAGATATAGATCACTAACACAACATATTCAAAAATATTGTACCTATATTGTCAATTTTTGAATGTAATTCCAGTAATTTCTTGACAAATAGATTGCCAATTATTTCGATATATGTATTTATCAATACCTCTGTTTTTTTTTTAATCAAACATTATTCGAATGTGTTCAGTTCACCTAAATAAAAAGAAACCCTTTTCTGGTTAATAGAAACTCACCCTAAATCATGATAACCTTGTGAAGATCTGTAGCAACGTCAATATTTTCAAAAGGACGGCAGCATAAAACATCAAGATACAACATAAAACTTACTGATTTCTCTAGTTAAAGCTGGTCTCCTTCTAGAAGAACGGGCATTGATGAAATACGAGTAGTCGATTTGCCCGGCCATTTTCACAAAAAACAACGTTGACACTACGAAAATTGGAGTCACAAAGAGCCTCGCAACGACGACGAACACAAGAGATAAGAGGATAACAGCAGAACCCTAAGAGAGCAGAGTTGGGAATGCCGCAACTGCATCTTCCTACCGTTTTATATGCGTCTGGTCGGCCGTCTGAGTCCGAAAAGGATGATGTAATTCGCTTTTTGGGTGTTTCACTGATAGCGGACTCGAGATGACTATCATTTTGAGTTCATGCAAATCATGTGTACTGATAAACAAGTTTGTTTTCAACAGGACATTATCTTTTTTTCGCAAAAACTCCGTCAAAAACTGATACCGTTCGCAGAATAAGCTCACAAAGGAAAGTTTCAGGGATATACAAATTGCTTCATGTGTTTAACGTTGTTTTTGAATACTACGCAACGCATAGGACATATTTGATGTTCTTGAAACAATAATTATCTCAATGATTATACAGTGACTATTATTTGGGCCATGTTCATCAGAAATATTTTCAACGTGAAAATAACGGTCAAAGAATCAACTAATAGAAAAGATGTAATTGCTTGTACCAAAAATCTGACTTACTTACTTGACGTATGTTTTCAATAAATAGTATCTAGATAAAAAAATTACTGAATATATTTCTCTACATAATATAAACATGAATTCAACAAGTCGTAATTCTACCTATAAAATGAATTTTTTCACTAATTTTTTTTTTATATGACCTCAAAACTTTTCCGTCCGTTTTCTAATAATTATTCGAATTTTTTCAGTTTTTATATCATAATTCAGAACGAAGTTTATCAGTATATGCATCAATCAAACTGTTTTGTTAGATTTCGAACTATCATTTTCCCTTATCAACTAATCTTGCAACACATTGTTTCTATGAGTCCAAGCAGTTTACAACTGAACACTCTGTATACATTCCATTTATACATATTCGACACGGATACGACTTCTTAAGGGCTATAGCCTTATTTTTTAGTTGATGTAATCTCGTAGTGGTATGTCAAGGAAAGGTCCTTCTGGCAGGTACATTTTTAGTTGTTGAGAACAAAACAAAAATCCTTGCTGTATCCCTATCCGGCAATGTGGCTTTATTGACAACATTTTCACGTGAAAAAATGTTTTTAATTGATGTCGGATGAGAGCAAAGTGGAAATTATAATTATTATAATATTCCCCATCAAATACCACAAATAGTTATATTATAAGTCATAATCATTAGTGATTTTCAAATTGAAAAGCTGACTTTTCAAGTGCGCACAATCAGGAATCATCACAAACTATCACAGATTTCTATCAGCAACGTTGATGCGCAATCATCTTTGATTTCAACAAACACATACGTCTATTTGGTGATTATTCTCAATAATTTCACTCAGTCATGCTCTCAGTTTGACAATTTTGGTACCACTTGAATTTCCACACCTTTTGAAATTAATTTCAAATACAAAAGTATCTCCCGTATTACGAGACTATGTTGGGTCTTTGACCGAGGTATAGACTACTGTGGTGTAATAATAGTTTCACTCTACTCCTACGCATTCGTATCATTGACGGATTATTATTAAATAGTATAGAATATAGTAAAGTGTAGTACATAGCTATAACCAAGCCTTTTAGGCCAGGTGATGATCTCAAAATCATAAACAGATGTAGAATATCTGAATGATTCGTACGTGTACAGTATTGACTGTTGAGAAGTTTTCATATCTTTTTCACAGTTGACAAATGCATCTCGTGAATTAAAAAAAAAATATTGAAAAATATACAGTACAATATTTCTTTCTTTGAAATGAGGGAGAAGATTATAAATACCTTCTTCCATTTACTATTACTAGATGGTTTGGTAGCAGAAGACCTGTCGATCCCCGAATTCAATACCTATAGACTTCCTCTTATGAAGATTCTTGAAAATTGGAAATTGAAGAGATCAAATTGGAAGTAATTCAAAGAGATCGATATAGGTTTGAATATTTGTTGATATCAGATAGATCACTTTTCAATGGATCGAATTTCTTCTAAGAAATTATGTATTTGTAATTTGAAATTTCATCTCAAATTGGAGACAAGCTCTATAAAATCGTGATTTTTTCAACAAAAATAGTTTTGGATATATTTTCAGAAAAATCAATAGTGAAATTAATTTTTTCACAGAAATCATTGAAATTACATTTATTATCATAAAAAAATCCCATAGATATGTGAACTTCGAACTTGAAACAATCGTCAATGAGTTTTTTGTTTCGAATTCTTTTGGGTGATGAATTTCGTGGAAAAATAATTATTTATCAATATTTTTATTTGAAATATTGATCAATTCATTTTATTCGAACATGAATCAATATATTCATAAATGAAGTTTTCAGTAGCCCTTAATTTCTCCGCCCATGTATGTATTTTTTTAAATGGATCAGAAGAAAACGCAGTCATAGAAAGTATCTTTCTGATGCAACATTCCTGACCAACGTTTTCAACACTGACAACCTCTTCAACAGCTGTTGGGAACGGGATGATGTAATATCGTAAAGTGTGTCGAACGAATAGTTTGCTAGGTCTACAATTTGATACAGAGCCCTTTCGTCTGGTTTCCGTTGGGAACTATATTTAGTTTTTTTTTATCGATAGGATACGTTGAACTTGGTAGAAACAACTATTGAAAATATTTTTACAATTGATAACAAACAACAAAATGCAAACACCTTATAATCTGTTAGAGACTGTGAATTTCAAAGAATACCTGTATGACATGACACTTTATGCGATTATCTTTCGAAATGATGACATATCACCCAGCCTTGTAGTTCAATTCATTTCTCGTGCGAACGCATTTACCATACAATATTTTTCTATTGAAAAATAAGAATCACCCTTGAGCAACCGAAGATGGATTGAAGGATAGTTCATTGAATCATTTGAAAATGTATATAAACAATTTGTTTTTTGAATTCTGAACCTCAATTAAATTGTCGAATTTAAACGAATGAATATTATCTTTTTGAACATGATATTATGATGAATGTTGAAAAATATTCCATCAAAACAGTTGCAATTGCGATATAAACATTTCAAAAATAAAATGAAAATTATGCAAGATGTTGATATTATTAATTGAATACCGAAGAACCGATTATCGCAAGAAGAATTCATGTGTATTCATAAAATTATGGGATCATTTATTGAATTAACTCTGATACATTTTGAATATCTTGAGGACACTATATCCTATAAACTCAAAGGTATTCTATAAAATAAACAATATTCGGATGAGAAACTTTACTAATGGAAATATTGAGTTGTTCTCGAATTTGTAGACTTTCAATGCACTCAAGGCGTTCTCGCGAAATGACTTCCATCATGTTGCCATTTCTTTCCGAATCGAAATAGTACCTTTGAATCAATGTAATATGACATTCATTGAATTTTTCAACATGTTGGCTCATTTATTAAGACATACATTATCCCTACTATTTTGTATTTTCATTGGTTCAAAAGGATCATGAGGTTTTTTGACGTCAATTATGTTATGAAATTGGTGAGCGATAAGATTCATCACAAAATACTTGTTTTTCAAAGAGTTGATTCGCAAAACTTGTGAAATAGGACATATTAAGAAAATCGTTATGGAAACGAAGCATTTTTCATTTAACAGTGCGGCCATTTTTTTTGGTGATGGGGGTTTTGATTAATTGTTTGAAAGTTTGAATATGAATAGATGAATTTACATCGAAAAACATTCATCCAGAGTTAATAGATCACCAGTGTTCTCATTCGAATAAAAATCCAAAGATTTGGAAGGTCATATGAATCAATACAAACAATCGATCAGTAATAGAACACTTCCGGTTGAACCGGTAGTTGATTTAATATCAACCTACTCATTTTAAATATCAATATCAATGCGAGCATTCCGTATCCTTTAATTTTGTTCTCGAATAAATCAATGAATTCTCAGTTTCAATTTTATTATGACGACTGACATGAATTATTAACATAGTGATATTAAATACATACCTAGTTCTTCAGTTACAGCAAAATCACGCCGAGAAGAACGCACGTTAATGAAAAAGTTGTAATCGATTCTTTCGGCAGCCATTTTCACTGAAGTAATGAAATGAAACAATTACGTTTCAGCTTTATATTGTGCGTATTGTGTTTTTCCATGAGGTTATACATTCCATTATAATACCTCCAACACCACTCATAAATATAACAGTTAATTAGTACAAACATTCTGATTGATGTATATACAGCATGTCAATTTTGGAATTCATCATAACGTTTTCACGATCAGACAACGGCGTTTACCATTTCAATTCTCATAGACCAACAGGGAAGTGTTGAGGACCACTTACTTTTTAAACTGTATTCAAAAGCTTCTTGATTATATTGTAAGCATATAAGTTTACTATGTTAACTTGGAGATAACTATTGCCAAAATGAATACAGTCAATATCTGAGTTTGTGTGAAATGAAATTCAATGTAACCTAACGTCAGGTTAAATTTTAATATTTGAAATATATCTTTCCCATTATAGATTTTATCTGTCGAATATTTTCATCTATCCATCAGCCACATTTCGATTACTACTTATATATTTGTATATTTATTGAAATAATATTTATCTAGTATTGAAAATTTAAAAGTAATCGGCTTTGGAAAGAGATTTGAAGTTTGAACACTTCACTATTCTCAGTTCATGAAGTTTTGCATAATAATAATAACATATATACATACAATAAGACATAATAAAAACATGAATATTCTGTGGAGAGTGATTTTCGTTTACTTATTTTCAGTTTTGGGTTGTTATTTATATTCCATTCAAATTGATGCATTGATTTGGAGTTGTAATTGATCCTTTTGAAACAATTATTCACAACTTATTTACGTGTTCTCATTATTTCTGTATCGATACTAATTGCGAATTTTTTCATTATTTTTCGAAAACATTTGATTTCCAACAATAATGATGTACGTAGGTAGAGATATCACTGAAATTTTATCTACAAGGTTTCAGAAAATGAACAAAATATTTCATTTAAAACAAAAACTATTTTTCTACTGGAATGGTGACATATATTTCCTTTCGAAAAAACATATTACAGGAAATTTTCCCCCAAAATAATTGCTACTCTCCTAATCATAATATTCGAACATTGAAATTGGATATAAAATATGGCAGAACCAACTGATTTGATGATTTGCTGATGCTACAAATTGTGAAAATTTCTTCAGTTCTACCTCTTCTTTGAAACTTTTATATTGTAGGGGCAGAGGTCGAGAAGAAATCTTTTCATCTCTTTTTTGAATGTGTGCACACTTTCGATCAATTTCAGTTCTTCGGAAGAACGTTATAAAATCTTAGTTCAAGTATATCTGCAGATTTCTGAGATAGTGTTAAACGAACATTGGGCAGATGGAAATTATTTTTTGATCTTGTATGATGATCGTGAAGTGAGTTATTCTTAGCCAAAGTTTTGCGTTGCTTGTGTATATATGTTAAAAGTTCCTAAATATGTAGGCCATAGAGAGGAAGAATTATAAATTGTTTGAATAGATTCCTACACGAGGTATCATTGGGAACATTAGCAAGACATCGCACAATCCTCTTCTTCACCAGAAAAAACTCATTAACCGCAGATGAACTACCCTAGATGATTATTCCGTATGTTAATCTGGATTGGATTTCCCCGAAATAGAAGAGTAGGAGTCCCTGAATGTCAATTATTGATTTGAGAGATCTCAATTGAAAACATTTGATACTTAGTGTATTGGCTGAAGTTTTACAGTGAGTATTGAAGAATACGTTCTGATCAAGTCTAATTCCAAGAAAAGTAAAGCATTCAACCTTGTCTATAATTTGATCATCCATAGTTATTTCTACTGTTGGGGTATTTCTATTCTGTCTGGTGTGAAAATGTATATGATTTGTTTTGGTAGTATACAAAAATAAGGAATTATCATATAACCACTTACGAAGTGAATGAAAAGTAGTGTCAATATTGTTTTGAATTTGCACCTCAGACTCGCCCGTGAATAATAACGTGGAATCATCTGCATACAAACAGGTGACACGCATTCGGGAGGATCAGAGGTAATTCATTGATGTAAAGCGTAAACAAAATAGGACCCAATACTGAGCCCTGGGGGACTCCAATTTCTATTGGAAGTTCACTAGACATAAAAACCAATTTCTCATTGTTCTCCACGTGATTTATCTTGACTTTTTGGAGACGTCCTTTAAGATATGACGAAAACCATTCATGAGGTTTGCCGCGGATTCCGTATCTAAATAATTTATCCAATAAAATGTCATGTTGAACACAATCGAAAGCACGGCTGAGATCACAGAATACACCAACCGCGCTTTCGGCTCCTAAGGACACTAAATTTTTTTCGTATAAACTATGGATAGCTGTTAAAGTAGAATGTTCAGTACGGAAACCGTGCTGATTTTCAGTAATTGCCTTATTTTTTTCCATGAAATTGAGTAGTTGTTCTAATATCGCATATTCAAAAATTTAATGTAATAGTAATTGGACGGTATTTTTCCAAATTTTGTGGATATCCTTTTTTCAAAAGCGAAACAAGTGCTGCTTTCATTCTAGATGAAAATATTCCTGTTTGAAATAATAGATTAATAAGGTAAGTTGAAGGTTTTATAATCGTATTTACGATTTTTTTGATTATGAACCCTGAAATTTCATCTGGGCCACATGTATGTTCATTTTTCAGTTTGAGTTTTATAATATGGAGCACCTGCTCTTCCGATATGTGGGAAATGAACATACTGTTGACCAGACTTTTATTTGTCATAGTTGAGGTTTCACCTGTCAGCAAAGGTTTCTTTATTTTTTTATAGTTTCATGTGGAGCATTCACAAAGAAATCGTTAAAAATTTGGGAAATTCCTGCGGGATCAGAAATACTATCATTTTCCTGTTTTATTGTGATGTTTCTGTTTTGATCTTTCTCATGTTTGCTTAATTTTGAAATAAGGTTCCAAGCAGTTTCATTTATATTATTGGACTCCAGTAATTTGTCAGAATAATAATTAGATTTGGTAGTATTGATTAATATATTGTGCCTTTTTCTTGCATTCTTATACTGCTCTTTAAGATAACTCCTTCGAAGATGAAAGAGTTTTTTTCAAATTTTCACTAGATTCTGTCACAGTGTCATTCACCCATTCATTGGTATTTGCCTTAAAAAGTGATGAAAATTTCATAGGACAGGCCTGATTCAGGTGAAACATCAAAGTATCGTAGGAATTATTGAATTTTTGATCATAGTCGATGGCTGTGTAGATCTGTTCCCAATTCTCATTTTCAATGGACGTCTTAAGATTGTTGATATTAGTATCATTTAGGGATCTTTTTTTTATGGAATTTTTTTTGGTTCTCTGACTTCGTTCACCCCAGTGCAAAAAAGGACCGTGCGATGGTCAGATATATTATTGTCATGGACATACCACTTTCCAATACTGGGTCTTAGTCATCTATTGAATGATAGTTTCATCACAGTGAATCGTAACTAAGGAACTTCATTCATGCAACAGTATTCTACAGACGTTATAGAATTTTCTACACCGTAATCAAGCATCTGCAATGACTGTAGCGACCTTTTGTATTGTTCGAAGCTCGTAGCTTTGATCCGGCATTGATAGAGGGCAGCGCATGACTCTTTCCAATACTATTCCACTTGATATGAAGGAAAAATAAAACCCTTGTGGACGTTGTGATAGTCTACCTACTAAATAATCGACTAATTACATATAAATCTGGGTAGGAAAGTCGACTTTTCGTTTAGTGCCAATCTGAGATTAGTATATTTATGCATATGTAGAATGGGGAACTGTGAACTGTGTTTTCCGTGATGAAAAATTGAGGGTTTGATCATGCTGTTCGACAATTAATTATTTTCGAGACAAAAAAACATTTAATGAAATATATAAAATACATTGAAAGAAACTTTGATGAAAATACAGCAAAGTCAACCTATATATATTATTATTGAGATGCGTAATGAAATTTCAGCATTTTAATTATTTGTTGTTGTTTTGGTTCAATTATTTAAGTTATTGGAAAATTATAATTTTGAATTGAAACTTTTTTGGTAGTATATTTCCTATAGATGCTGCTAAAAACAAAAAAAAAATAACGTGGAAAACTATTTCAGACCCCTAATCGGATGATATAGTTTGAAGTGATAATATATCCTACTGTCCTACTTATTCTTCCGAAATGTTCGTTGTATTGAAATGCTTGTCGTCGTATTGGATTGAAGAATCATCGATTGTTATAAATTTTTTCATGCCCTTCTTTTTAGATACCTCCCTAACCATATTCATTTCGTTCTTGTGGTTCATCTGTGGCAAAAAAAGTATTGAATCAAATTCTTCCATTCGTTAATTCAGTTAAACGAAACTGAATAGAATGAACTAACAGCGATAATCTATAATATTGAACGAGAAATTGAGTGCTGAACACTAATCCGATGAAGACGATTAAAATCTAAGAGCGCAAATTAAAAGATGTTGATGAACTTTCGGCGGATGGAATTGAAATCAGTTTTCAATTCGCTTCTCATTTCCAAAGTTGACGGAAATTATCGTCCTTATTCCTACTTACGGGGAACGTCACTTTTAAAAAGCAACTCCAATGATAAATTGGAATCGCGATGAAGTTTTCTCTCAGGCCTCGATTGGGGATAGATTTATAATCCGGAATTCGTGATTATTCATGCAATAACATGACAGATAATCAATCAGATCGACACACGTAGTCTGTTGATTTCACCAAATTTCAACGGAATTATTTGAACGTCAAAGAAAATAAAATCACAGTCACCAATTAGATATGATTATAAAAAAATTAAATACTGGAAATGTATTTTGTCTTGTTTCATACCTTAATGATGAGAGAACATCTCAAGGAATCGATGACAGTCTCTATGAAACTATTTAGTTCTCAATTTACAAGCTGTCGAAATTTCAACATTCTTTACAGTTTCTTCCATTTATCTTCTGGAGATTTCACGACACAAAGGCTACATTGTAGGAATCATATACCATTAGGCATATCGAATCATTTTTAGAATTCATGAGACGATATTATTTCAATATTTACTACCCTATTTTTTACTCTGGCCTCTTATGTTACATGAATTTCATTGTAGTAATATCTTTCTGATGGATGTTGCATCACTATAATTCCAATCAATTAACTTTTACATTAAAATATAACTGAATTTTCACATATTTTTTTCTTGAACAGAACAGAACTGTATTATTTACAGATGCAATTAGGATTTCATTCGTGAACTTCGAATTATTGAATCGACCTTTTATTATGTTTCGTTGTTTTCAAAATAGTTTCTCTCGTTTCATCTACATCTAGTGCATAAAATGAAATTATTTTAATCTCAGTTCAAATGGCCTGGTCCTAATTGAAACTTCAATCATTTGCTTCTTCATTTTTTCTTTCAGTGAGTCTCATTTTCATGCATTTCATCAACTGCAACACAAAACCTATACATACTAAAAAATGAAATGACGTTATGTCAGACCCTTCACAGACTCAATTAGTCCATGCCCCTCTATTACGGAATTATTCGAATGATTCGAGGTTAGCAAACACCGCCGATATCATCCCCATGCATCCCCATAAGCGTATCAGCACTCTTTAGAAATAGGTGCTTTTCATTCAGTGAAAACATAGTTAAACAATACAATTGCCACCTTGAGATGTTGTTAAATTCTTTTATTACTTATAAATTGTGATCCAAAATCTTGTAGAAGTTTTATATATAATATATTGTAGCTGAAGTAAAGGTTAGGTTAGGTTAGATTTAATTCCTGCTCAGCGTATGTGGTTGACACAGATGGTTCAGAACACAATTTTTTTGCCAACAATATTTTCACATTGCACAACATATGGGATTGGAAACATGGAATCGTTTTATTTCTCAAATATACTATGGAATATGTTTCTCTGTCTATAATTCTGAAACATTTTCAAATGATTCAGTTCTAGACATAAACATTTTTTTAAGTAAAATCGTCTTATTTTTCTGCAACGATACGTCAAATCATTAAACGAATCCTCAAAAACAAGACACGCATCAACTTAAAAACAATTTTTGTCAGCAGAAAATTTATATTCTACGAAACGATGACGATGTTATCATCGCCAAATTGAAAAAATAATTCAGAAAGTATTATCAGGAGCAGAACTGTACAAAAAATTTGATGGATCAGCTGAAAAATTCAGAGATATTTTTTGTACAGCGACCTTCCTACAAGTTGATGAATTTCCAATTTGACGGAATGTGTTCCGTGCTAAATGGAAAATCGAAAAGTCCACAGTCGTTTTTTTAAACCCCTCTGAGAGTTCTGAATGGACAGCCTAAGTCTTGACGTCACAAGTGAGGGGGAGCTTAAAAACCTTTCCAAATGAAGCGATGCAACGTGTTAACGGTCCATAAGAAATTGTTAATTTCACGTTTGTGCTTCTTTCAGTTAATACTAAGAATAAAATCGTTTGTATATGGTGATATTAAGTTCTCATTGACTCATTATATATTATTTCGAAGATACCTCCCAAAACACACATACAAGATGACCTCCAAACATCTTTCAGAATGAAGAGCCAGTGCTTTTCAAACATTTTTTCTTGTCTCATGTTGTGGGTTATGACAAGAACAGATGAAACTGTTCAATATAGGGTTTTTTTAAATAAAAAACATTTTTTGTGAATATGGTAAATTTCAACTGTATATATTAAATGTTGTATAAGTGAAATATATATAAATATAATATATATAAAATATATGAATAAATTAATTATATATAAAATATTCAACTGTGTATATCTTTCAATTATTGAGAAACGTTACATAAATCAAAAAAATATAAACAAGTCGTGAAAAAGAAAATTGGAGAATATAATATAATAATAATAATAATATCGTGTCTCCTACAAAGTATTTTATATTAGAGTGATACACAATGAGTTAATTGAATATCTAAGATATATACCTAATTAATTTAATCCACTTCGCTCTCTCAGTCGGGTTTGCAGGAAATACAAAAAATGTACACGTTTTTTGTTCACTGTAATGTTTACAGTCAGGAACAAAACACATAACTATTTTTATTGATATGGAAATCTAAAATGAAAATTGAATTCAAATGCATTGCACAAACCAAAACATTTCGAACATAACCTCTAAAAACTTCTTAGACCAATTAATCTGATAAAAAGTAACTTACCGTCTCTCAACTTGAACGATATAGTAGTTTATACAACCAAATTCATGAATATTCTAAATAAAACGCTTATTCCTTACCAAATCTTCATATATAGCACATTACAAAAACTCTTATGGGGAAAACAATGCAATATTTCTTCGATTGGAAAGGTTTTTTGGGCTCCGCCCATTTTGACGTCACACTTAGGTAGTCCATTGGAGATTCTGAATAAAAAAATAGTCAATACAGGTCGAATCAATATAAGCACGTTATAAAAATATCCGACCACGGACGCCTCTGTGCTGTTATCGCCTTCTATATTGTGCCAAAATGCCTCCCTATCTATCGAGGGTTGAAAAGACCCACATTATAAAGACATTTGTAGCATTTTCGCCCCGGGCAAGTGTGTAATGATTTTTTGAACACAATTAGGTTTGTTTCGTCGTTCATTGAATTGGACGTCCTAACATTTGGTATGGGACGAAACATGACTTAGATTAGATTATGGATCAGAGTTTTCAGATATTCGATTATGAAATTCATATGGGGTGTTCCATTCAAGTAGGAAAACGTTTCGATGCGACTCTCGTATGGGGTGATTACATTGTTTTGATTTTTGATTGTGGAAGAGATGACGTTCAGTGGGAATCAATTGCATTAAACGAGATTCATATTCGTTCGCCATATGCAGACAAATGATTCCGATTCTTTACAATGATAATTCAGCTAGTAAGTGGATGTTTTTTCAAACATTAGATTTGTTCTGCTCGTGTAATATGTATTGTGTCAAACTTTTGTTCATTGAATAGTAAGTAGATGACTACCATTCCACACCAGGTTATTCCTAATTTACACCTCACCTGCTCATGCATTGATGCAATCTATGTACAGGGTGTTTAATTGATATGGCACAAGAACTCGAGGTCATAATATGCAGAAACATTTTGAAGGTTATTCGAGCTCTTCGAAAGAATCAATTGGTAACTAAATAATGCTCAAATAAATACAAAAATTTTGACAATTCTGTTCATTACTGAAATTCTACTTGGCTGGGACTTGGCTAGGCATCATTTGTTGAGGCGACACTTCACTATCAGCGATAATAAATCATAAATTTAATTCTAGATTTTTTCCCAAATTGAAAACAGATAATCCATATTTTTGGATTTTGTGGTTCTAGTAATTTTGTTGAATTTTTTTACTTATGTTATTCATGTCTTGCGATATCGAGGCATCTTGTTATTAAAAATGTACTTTTCCAATAATTTAGTTGCTTCCAGAGCTTCCTTAATGCTCGGAGACTCAGGCTCTTCAGTTCCAACTTCTTCATTTTCTTTTCCTTCTTGATCCTCAGTTTTTCTTACCGAATCCAAAATCTCTTTGTTCGTGAGTGAAGCCGTTGTGAACAGACAGTCATCTGCATCAATATAGGTTTAAAGACTAAATTTACCATCCATATGGAAATCTTGAATCCACTCGGTTAATAGAAGATCGTCGTCGCTATAAAACTTCGGTCCAGCATATTAATACAAGTTTTACCCTCAAATTCGACTAGCTGTATCAATAATTTCTTTCTGTAGCTTCCAATCACGCCCCAATCCATTGGCTGCAAGACACTAGTCGAATTTGAGAAAGGTCAAATCTTATTTTCGCACTTCTCCAGAAAGTTTATTGGTCATCCTAGCTGGCTCATTAACTTTATTCGTCATTATTGAGAATGAGTAGATGAATAGAGTGAATAATTTTGTTGAAGAGAAAGAAAATCAACCAAATGCGAGTCATTTTGACATTTCAGGGACTTTGTCTTGAAATCGGGTGATGTTACATGGAGTTAACACTGTGGTTGTGAAATTGATAATCAGATATCGAGATTATTGAAATAAACATTTTGTCTCCTTGAAGTACAGTCCATATTTGAATGCACTTAATATACACGCCCATTCATCTCGTCAAGTATCGAGATACGACTTGTCATTGTCATGTGCCACGTGAACTCATAGAACTCAGTGAATGAAACTAGCTGTATCACTCAAATCACAAAAATTTCAATCTAACCTCCATTTTATTCACCATCAATTGTAGTAATTCCCAGCTGCAAGATCTTCCCGATAAGATGGCATTCCTATTGGGTCAATATTTTCTATGAAACAGCCCCGAAAGAATCCGGAGACACGGGCCATCTCCATAGGGCATCCTCTAAAACCGCAAACAAACTCGATTAAGAATGGCCTGGCTCTTTACAAACATGTAGAAGAAAAACTAAGCCGCCTTTTGATACTTGTTAGCATACTAGATCCGCTAGAGATACTGTAAATATAGTGAAAAATAAGCTTCTTGAAATGCAATAGTCCGACAAATATTGCCATTCAGTCTGCTCTTTTGAAGTCGCACACAATAGATTTTGGGGCTACTTTTTCTATTCCGGGCATTAGGTGTCTTATTAGGCTGTAACTTTTTTGTTGGTGGACCAGAATTTTGATAATGCTAAAGGTGTGAGTGCATTTTCAAGGAAAATAAGAGATTTGTGTCAATGAGGGGACGTTTGTATGGCTAAGTAGTTTACCAACATGTTTCGTTTCTTTAGGAAACAGAATTACAATAACGAAACTGCTGTCATGTCATTATATACAGAATGTAAACAGCATTCAGGTGGTACAGGTTTGTCCAGGACACTCTCAATAGTCTGTATTAGTACCGAAAAGATGTATGTTGATTCACTTTCAACCAATGAGTTCCAACTAGAAATCCGTGATAGTTCCTAACGTCCGAATTTTTAAGAGGAACAACATTCAAATAAATCATTCGCTCTGTTTCTCTTTATAACAATGACTTATATACAGGGTGTGTTAAAGGTAGTGAATTACCTCCGAAATGTCAAATTATTTGAGAGATTATAAGACAATAATTATCTTTATCACAGTAATGAGAATTTTTGATAGGAATAGTTTTTTCATGATTATCCTAATAATCCTTTAACTGACTTTTTGATTCGAATCATGTGCAGTGGCGTCCTGGAAGACACAATGATTTTTTCTCAAGTTCGGTATCTAGAAAATAATTTATTACCAGAACAGTTATCCTTGATATATAGACATATGTTTTTATTCGATAGATGTCGCTGAAATCAACCAGATTTTTTTTCTTAACTTTTTCTCTTCAAAATTACTTTATTTAAATATTTGAAAATTGAAGGAGGAGGTTGTTTTTTGTGATTCCTCATTCTGCTAATAAGAAAGGAGTTTATTCAGAAAACTTTGAAATTCTGTAGAATTACGTTCGCCCTAGAAGAATCACATAGATTTGACAAAATATATTATCTATAAATCTGACAACTGTGATTTGGCAATTTCAACAAAATAAATCTCAGAATGTAAAATGGTATTTTGAAAAAAAATCCGTTCGAAAAGTGTCACGATCACTTTCCATGTTTGACACAATACTATTCAAGTTGATTTCTGGGAAGTATAATAAATGTGAGTGATATTTACTGTACTCGTTGAACATCAATCAACGTTCGAAATGGCTCCGAAACATAGCCATGCACTCAATTTTGCAAATGAAAAATTCATCCAGGTACTCGCTACCATATCATTACCGCTATCCATGGAAATCAGAAACAGTCACAAATCAGACCAATTCAATTCAATTACAATAATGATTGCGTGGCAATATTCATCGCATTACCCAAAGTGACTGATGGTCTCGATTGCATAGAAAACTGTTTTAAGGGTTTACTAATTCCACGGTTGATTCCGTCTTATCTACCCTCCATCTCGACAACCCCAGATAGCAACTTAAAAGGGTTTCACAAAGGTGGTGCTCTAAATAAGGATAATATAAGCTCGTCGGGAATTTTATAGATACTGACGTGTTGGTTGGTAACCATTCTTAGTCCTAACCGATTTTTTCTACGAGATAGGCCCGTCAGGTTGTAATTAAGTTACCTTTTCGGGTAAGGATGAATGTCAAAATGTCATTAGGTAGTTTTTAGTTTGATGTATCTCCACAACATCTGGTATTTGTTAATACTAATTGATTCTGTTTTATTGGGAGCTGAAAATAGCCGTGAACACGAGGGTTATCAATGATGGAGGCTTTTGCTTTTACAGAGTGTTCTAACAAACGGTTCCAATTTCTCTGTGATCAGTGGGTTTCTGTAGATCTTTTTATGCCAATATCATTGAGATGTTTATATTGCAGGATAGCGATTAATATTCTATTATTTTTGCGGATCTCATTATAGACATCTTGATGGAATCAATTTTTCCTTGAAGCTTGATGCGAAATTAATAGCTTGGGGTTTTTCTTTGAATACCTTTCAGAAATTGAGAATTTCATAATGATCAATATCATAAAGTGATGAAAACCACTGTACTCATGATGTATTGAAATTTACTATATCTTTTTTCTAATGAAAATTAAATGAAATAATTCAGAACGTCGTGCTGTTCATCCATAAACAAAATAACACCAACTTCTAGTTTACCCGTGAAAATAAATATTCAATGAGGAATAGTTATGTATGTGAAGCACCTGACGTATTGTTCAATAAAATTCTGTGCTTAAATTTATTTTGTTCGAACACAGAAAACGCAGTTGAAGGTTAGGTTCGAGTGGCCATTATAGTCAATTCCGAAAAGATCATGATGACCATATTTCTAAAATAAAATAGGAAAGATTAAACACATCAAGCAATCAGAAAACATCAGTGGTTATGTGAACTATAAGAAATGAAGCTACTGATAAAGGTTATTCAAAATTTTATTCTTCTCTTGCAATTTCACTGAAAATATTCGAAATTCAAACAATGGCGATCTTATAAATCTAAATATGAAACACCTGATATGATATTTCAAGTTTACTAGAAAACTAGAAATTTCAACATAGAGTAGGAAATTAGAAAACGCCCCTACTAAATGTTCCCATAATATAAATTTTTCAACGTAGACGGGCGTCAATGTAATCTTTCATACTCCGAGTCCCGTGATGAAATTATCATCATTATTATCATTATTAACGACGCTAACATTATTCTTGCATAGTACAAATGACTTTTAAATTGAATCGCGAGCTAGGAGGAGGCACAGGGCGCTTCAAAAATGGAGTACATAATGAGATTAGTTCCAAGATACGAAGGCAGATGGGAAGCTGTTATAAAAATGCTTTTATTATATTTTCGACTACAATGGCCTGTTTGCGAGCAAATTGGCACATTGTTACTCTGTGTCTTGCTGTGTGTTTCGTGTTTCATTGTTTTATATTCTTTGTGTAGCGGCTAACTCGATTTGCAGATGTCATGGTGATTTGAACCGCAAACAAATGGATTTTTCGACCTAATCGCTCTCGCTAGACCATCAATAAATCGACAGAGCACCAATATTTCTGAAATGAGATCAGAAGAGTTCTTATTCATTTTGAAATTTCCCCCCTCACTCTGGAAATCGTCCAGGGCTTATTTTTGTTTCGATATGGATCTTTCGAAACATGCCATCTTGATCTATTCACCTCTTCAGTTTTCAACGTCCTCAACAAGAAAAGGTAAATCGTAGTACCAAAATGTCCAAGTTTGATTATTACATTGGGAGAGTTGGGGGTTTCCGTTTACATTTATAAGTTGTTGTTCAATCGGCATTAAAAATCGATTGATTGCATCGTCATCAATCGGATATTTGAGGTCAAATTAATACCCAATCTCGCTTGGGATTGCTCAAGAATCTCCAAATATTGAACTTTGAAAACAGATTATCTTTAACATGGTCTCATTAGGTCTCATAGGTTACAAGGACAATGCACTAGACTCTTGAAGCTTGAAAGTATATCGAACAATATTTGAATGTGCTATCTTGAGAAAATGGGATAGACTGAAGAAGTAATCAAAGAACCACTGCCAAGATTCAAGTTAGTCAAAACAGGCGAGCACTCTGAATTATGGTTGAGCTTCTGACAGAGCACTGAAGATGCAACAAACACATACGGTGTGGTTGTGAGGGTCTGTGAAGGCTGAGCTTCTCCAGGATGGAAAAGATAATATCACATTGGCAAAAGACCCAGACTCTGACCTATAGAGTCTTGTTATAGAAATGGATCCAGTCAGGCAACGTCAGGGAATGTACAATAGATCTGTGAAGGATATCTGATGTGGATGCTTCCAAAACACAAAAAGTTAAAAAGTTCTTGTTACAGATTCATTTCCATCAGATTTAGTTTTATCCAGATCTTGATTTAGATATCGTGAAACTTATTTCAGAGCTGTTTTTCAATTTAGAATTGATCGACTTCTAGTCCATACGTATGGGTAATCCCTTGACGTCCTTCAGAAAGCGGGTGGCTCTAATCGAAGATCTCCTTCGAAAAGGTCAGGATATTCCTGATGACTCCTTCCTCGCATTGGAATCCCTGTGGATCCGGGTCGCCCAGGTAAAAGCGCCTCTTTTCCATTAATACAGGGCATTGGAAGATAATGTGCATCTTTCTATTTCAACATTCATAACATTCAACCATTTTGTGAGGAATCACAATATGTGGCAGATTCACTTATCATAAAAATCAGAATTAGCTAGTTTCCCCAGAAAGAATGTTGTACCAGCGAACTTTTATGTATGGAGGATAAATGGAGTGGAGTACCCTACCAAAGACGAGCCGCTATTGGCCAACGACGTTTAAGACCTATTATCGAGACGGTCGAGCATCAAATGAGATAAATGTGTGAACATTAGTAGCGGTTCGACGCGTTACAGTTACCGTCAAGGCGTGAAGATTCACACCGACGGGATACCAAAAACCCCATAACAACACACATACTCCTCACTTTGTTTACACGGATAATGCTCGAGCACACTGGATTACCAGGTAAAAAGTCCGGGTGAATGGCGAATCCTGAATAGCCACTCGAACTATTCTTCTCGCAGATTTCCTACTGATTCACCTCGGTTAATATAATTGTCACAGAGCGTACCGAATCGCTTTGTCAACATTGTTGAGATTTGATTGCAAAACATGCAGATTAGATTTTGTTGTCGAAGAAAGGACACAAAAGACGTGACGGAGCTTGAAGGATTAACATTTTTTAATGGGTGCGTTCTAGATACTCGAAGGACCAAGAAGAATACAGTGGTAAACACCATTCAGAAGACATTGTTCAACCAAAACAGAATCATTCTGAATCGGACTGGCACATATTCCGAAATGTTTCGAAGAAAACAGCGCCCTTTTCAAGATAATTTTGATTCTATAAGCTTACCAAAGAAGATCATTTGCCATGTCTAGGATTTCAAAAACAATTTTGGAGATATTCTGGGTGTAGGACTGAACATGAAATAGAGAATGACTATCTTAGTTCGGTCTATGGAAATTGATGAAGAATCTCAAAAATAATGAACTTTTTGGTCTTTCAGCTTACCTCTCTTGATCTCCTTACTGAAGACAAAATTGGAAAAAGCTCGTACAGGTCAATTTTCATTTAAGGAAAAAACGTCACCCCTTTCACTATACATCATTGAAAACGTGAAATTTTGAAATTATCAACAATAAACAAATAATATTGAATGAAATGTTCGAAGCTGGATGATTCGGATAAATTATTCTAATCAACTACTTATTTGATGCAAGAGGTTTTCGCCATTCACCTCCTTGTAAAAGTAGATTCTGTGTTTGATTTCTTTCTTGACCATTTTGAGATCTGCATATCAATTCCGTAGTATTACTCGGATATTTTTTGACTAAATTCATCAAGTGTCATCAACCTGCTAGCATACACTCTGGATTCAAGGTAAATCCTCAGGAAAATATCCATAGGGATCAGAACTGGTAACCTTGGTGGTCACTCAATGAACCCACCAACTGAATCATGAACTCTGTCAATACTAAAAATTTTTTATTGCTTATTGATCTTATTCGCGAAATATCGAGTGTTTCGGGAAGAAATATATGATTTTTTCATTGACAATATGCTGTATTGATAGAAAAACTGATTAACGATAGATGGCGTATCAAACCTTTTCGTATAAGTGAAACATTTTGGACAATACGGTAGTCACTTTTATCGAAAAGTAATAGGAACTTTGATATTCACAACGGAATATTCTGTCAAAAGTATCAGTTTGGTCGTACATTTTAGTTTCGGAGCCATTTTTTTGATTTTGTCAAATAGACTACCATTTTAATTGAACACAATGTACATGGATTCATCGATTCAGTAGCTTCTCCACTGAAATTAGTAAAGAATATCAGGCTTCTGATTATACCTTCCTTCCAAATCAAATCGAAACGTTGTCTGCCTTGAAAAAAGTAGTTACCAACGGTTCAAACTCTTATGGTACTTGATCCATCAGTGATTGTATCATTACGTTTCCCCTAGTCAATGCGACCCTCTGTCCAACAGAAGTATTTTCATGCACAGTTTTTAATATTATCACACAGTGCGTCAGATGTCATTATGTTTGTACCAGCGGGAGGTGCCTCAATCAAACTAAGGGCTCGGATTATGGTCCATATAAAAGCTGAAAATTATATACTCTGTGTCCCGTGTCATTCTCACAAATGATATCTACCTTCATCAACTCGTTGATACGATTTTTATGTAGGGTCGGATATGTAAGTTGATAATACCTATTCTGTTCAAGAGTATATAAGGTACCTTGTTTCCATAGTCCATTTATTCGAGGAAGATATTTCTAACAGATTTGAAAACTATACAAAAGTGTCTACTTTCCAATAGTCGAATCAAGTACGAACAAAAAAACGTCTTTTGGATTTGTTTAAGTGGCATCTATAGTTCATTTATTTCAGAAAGATAGTTCTGACAGATTATCTTTCAATACCATTAGTGCAAAATTAGGAGTATCTAGCCTACCACTGAATTCCTAATTGTTTGAGATATATCTGAAACATTTAGGCATCAATAATTATGGTGACACTTCACAGTGATGCCAATAAAGGTGCCTCAGTTGGTAGTTATCCAATTTTGATGTATATATTCTATAAAATATTTTTCAAAACAGTTTGAGATAAGCTTAACCTAACTTTTTGATTCGGAGTATCGTTGAATAAAAAGCAGCAACACTGTACTTTCTGGCGGGCTGTCAACACTACTCTCCTTAAATAAATATACTATAGTTAGTCTCTTTGATATAATAATAATAATGGTGATAATCATTAATCGTCTCAATTGAAAAAAAAATCAAGAATGAAAAATTCATTATATTTTTCGAGGGAGATACATACTCTTCCATTTATAAACTACCTATATAGAAGGATAACTGATAATGCATTGTGTATTTATCAAATATCAACGTATTCAACAAATCCGAATCAATCGGAAACGTCTGCTCAGGACCTCCTATAATTGATTCAGTCCAATTAATAATTCGACGGATGTTAATCGAAATCGGCAAACCCCAAAAACACATTTAAAAGCTATACAATCGTCGCCAAAATTGATTCTGCATTCGGAAATGCATAATGAAATGAGGCCCAAACTAGTTTATACGGACTACGTAGGCGCATATCGAAAACCCGATATTTCCGAAAAACGACTGTTTCACACTAGATAAATAGATATTGAAAGATTTATCATCTTTATATGACAGACGGTTAATTTTCCTTCACGGAATATTATATTCTTTTAGTTTTCTGAGTAACGTTCTACGTATTATCAAAAGAGATTTTGTGATTTGGTCATGAATTAGGATGAATAGTCTATTTACTTACATTTTGGCGTACATACCGAGTAGGTCATAATAGAATATCTCATAAAAAATTGAAAAATGCTCGAGTACAATTTAATAGTGCTAGGTTCAGAGAGTATATCTGAGTTGGAGAACACAATCTTGATTAAGAAGTTTTGGATTATTTTTTTTTAAGTTTCGCCAGCACAAGTTGGAGTTCGCTCAGATGTCACGCGGAGAACGCAAACTGTGATGACGTCACAACTGCCTGTGGACAGCAGTATTAGCAGAAAGTGTGAAACCTTTTCTCTATAATTATGTTTGATTTTAAAGCAGATTTTAAGGAAATTTATAATTATGTAATGTCGCCTATTATCATTGACGAGTCGCCACTGTCTAGATCGCTGTTGAAAAGACATCATTAGTGGGATTAAAACAGCTATTCCTGTTAGGTGAGATTGTCACGTACACAAACCACAAAAAGCTTTATTGTTCGACGAAGAAGAGTGGTCGGACTCGACGTCTAACAATGGCGGAGAGGCGCCGTTAGCACTACAGGGGGTATTTTCGTATACCCTCGTATATCTCTGAGAGCATTAGGCACTCATCTCTATGAAAAATGTATAGAAGGAAATATTTATTAGTTTATCATAAAATAATGTTTCAACTAGAAATTTCTTATCGTGTCTTGAATTCAAGTCGATATAGTCTAGTTATTTCAGGTTGATAATTACGTCACAGATAGTGACTAGACTAGGCATAAACCTCATTTTATCATTGAATTTCTTATATTAAAATACTGTCAGCAACACTTCACGACAATGCCAAATCACATTGTGTTTCAAACGATTCGATCAATGCAAATTGTTGAATGAAGATTTTGTCTAGTCGAATTTACTTGAAATAACAAAGTATCGATCGATAACTGATTATATAATAATTCCTTGACACGAAGGATTATTGATACAGCTCGCTAGAAAGTGCGGTGTTGCTGCTTGTCTTCTTTTTCAACGATACTCCGAAACAGAAAGTCAGGTTAAGATTATCATTCAAACTGTTTTGAAGAATGTTTTCGATTCATACGATATATACACCAGAATTAGATAACTATAGACTGAATAACCATTTAGGGATTTCTTCAATATTTGTAAAAATATATCTCAACCACTTGGTTAGCTAGATAGTTTTTATTTTGTACTAATGGTATTGAAAGATAACTAAATATGTCAGGACTATCTTCCTAGATGAATAGAATATATTTCAAGACTATGTTTATGGCTTTAATCCATGTGAAGGAGTAGTAATCTGTATATCAATCAATATTTTTTTATCTACATGGAATCGCTGGATAATTCTTAGACCGGAGCTATCCATCTATATATTAATTCATACATTATTCATAGGTCTACATGAATAATTCCACCCATTTTTCACCGTATATTACCGTGAGTACATTCAAGAGAATACACTTCTTGATATAGATAATATAGAAAGTATCAACTGATTACCATCTGTGAACATTCAGGATTCATGGATTCCTTCAGGCATATGTTCAAGACTCCAATCATGAAAAAACGGAAAAATATCTTGAGGATGCAGTCAAAAGTCTTGTAATTTGGTTGAGCTTCCGGAAATGTTCATTTCCTTTTTCGAGACATATCTATAAAAAATTTGAAATGTAAACATTTTTACTGACACTTTCAAACATACACCACCAATCAATCCAGATTGGTCTACCTACTATAACCAGGTAGAAGTACTTTGCACAGAGAATAATTATCATAAAAGGTTGTTTAAGGAAATGTTTTCCATTCAGAGTGACACCAGCAGTATGAACATAAAAACTGACCTCAACAATTTCAGTAAAATTTACAACTATATTTCAAAATTAGAACATTTTCCTCCAATATAATATATCACAACAATATTTAACTGAAATCTCATCTCTTTTGAATTTCAACTGTCAGTTTCCACAATTTTTCAAATTTCCATATTTTCAAATTTCTCGCAAATTTTAGGTTGGTAATGCAGTTGGTGTGTCTGTTGGCACCTGACGATCTGAATTTCAATTTCATTATCAGTTCTAAAAGTCCTGAAACGTTTTTGGCTTTTGTTTCAAATAAATTTTTCTAGATTGATTGGTGGTGTATGTTCGAAAGTGTCTTATAAAATATTTAGATTATGATGTCTATTATTGTTCTTCCATGACGTTTGACTTTTTACAACAAATCTCAAGTCAGTAAGTAATTGATAACCTTCATTTAGATAAAAAATGGTCCATATTTCTAATTGTTTCATAGATATGTAGTGAAAAAGGAAAAAAACATTTCCGAAAGCTCCAAAAATAATTCACTATTGCATGAGCTCTTCATTACAAGTTATAATGTTCTGTATTCGGGTAAGTTGTATTGTTTTGATTGTATTCTTAAAAATCAAGCACTGAACTTCGAAAGAGGCCATTGTGCATCGTGTAGTGTTCCCTCCATGTACATGCTGTTCCAATCAGAATCAATCAATTAAAACACTTGAGTACATAATGCAAAGTCAGAGTCTAACTGCGGTGGTTGCGATGATTAGTTCCAGATTTGCGGACATCAGCAGAGAGGGGTGAGAGACGAAAGAGATCCCAACCAGTTTGATTACCATAGTAATGCGGTCTGGTCGGCGGAAATTGAATCGGTTTACTGGGATGCAATATTTGTGCTGCCAACATTTAAACAATTTAGTTTCATTATGTTGCCATAAAGCCCTCAAACTCAATGTTGATGTATACCGGAGGTGTACTTCGTGGAATATCATCTAAATCGTCTCTTTGTGAGATTGTATAATCATGTTTGGGGTTTGTGTATTCAGCAGCCCAATAAAGCTAATCCGTCTGCACCAACAATGTACAGAGCGACATCTATAGCCATCTGATTCGTATTAGGGAATGTGCAGCCAAAAAGGTTCTAGAACTCTGAAAGTTTTTTATACAAAATCAATTAATGCAAGTTTATATTAGTCCATATCAATTTTTAATTCATAGAGAAGTAGGTTTTAGTAACACAGGCAATCTTGCCTAGACATGTGGCTGGTTCTGGGTAGTCTTTTTTCCCTTTTCCATTTTTTATTCGTAATGTTTTCGTTCCAAACTACTTATTATATCATTGTTAAATACTATAATATTGATAAGGAAGTATTGAAAATCGAAATAATCGCTAAGAATTTTCTTCTATTAGAGTTTCTTATTATGGTTAGCTGATTTATAACTATATTGAACAACCAAGATGAATACTGAATATCTCTAGGTATACTCAGATTTGTGAACCATGCGTAACATCGTCAAATAGTAATACAGAGGTGTGCACAAAAATCGGCCAGAGCTGTAACTTCTGAATCATTCGAGATCGAAATTTGAAATTTGGGGGGTAGCAACTATATGAAATTGTTGATTTTTTGAAGAGAATAATAATTGTATTCCATCACTCCCGGTCTAACCGGAAGTGACCCCAACTGTTGATTTTCAAATGGAACCCCCTGTATATTTTTCTATTTTCAGATTCAGGGTATCATTTTACATATACCAGTAGTTTTTCTGGATCAAAATATCAAGAAAATGTCCTCAATATGTTTTAATTATATAAATCCTTAGGCATCGAATATTAGAGGCTTGCCGCAATATACCTTCCCCAAGCATTGTTACACAACGCAACTTTTAGTGAAGATACTAGGTGTCAGCAATGTATTGCACAAAATGGGGATCAATTTGAGTATTTGTTGTAATTTTTTTTATCGCCCCTCTTTCTATGCTACTGAAAATAATAAAGATTGATGTGGAGTTCATTTTGTTGTTATTTCTGTTTCACACAAAATGATCCACGAAAACTACTGGTGTATGTAAAATGATATTCTGAATCTTAAGATGGAAAAATATACAGGAGGTTCCATATGAAAATCAAAAGTAGGGCTCACTTCCCGTTTTCAAATTTCGATCTCGAATGATTCAAAAGTTACAGTTCAGGCCGTTTTTTGTGCACACCTCTGTATATACAGTTATTCAGCTTGCAATGAAAGTATGAGATTTGTTAAATATGCCAGATTGCTACCGTTTTTTCATTGAAAGAGGGAACTTTCTTATAAATATCTAATTTTTCATTATATTATATGATTCTATAATTCTTTTACACTTCAATTTTATACATTCAAATTTATCCCAAAATATAAGATGAAAAATTGACTATTTATTCATTGGCAGTGTATTATCATATTCCAAACTAAATGATCAATAATAATTACATCAATGTAAGATAGGTATGTTGGTTTATATGCATTGCTCACTGAGGAGTTCAATATTGAGTTTTTTATTGAATAAAACCACACTCATTCTCTTCAAATTTCTGTCTGGCATAGAATTTCGAACGAGATAGATATACAATATATAAAGTGCTGGAGTTTATCTATAGGGATTAAAAAAGAAGAATATTCTAGAATTCGAGATTTTTATGATTTTAAAAATTCTAAACAAGAAAAAATAATGTGATTCCTTTTATACTGCACATAGCTACCTGCAATATCAAGAAGGTAATATTTTTCACTAGATATTCAGTTCTTTCTGACTTTTTCTGAGGTACTGGATAGGAAAATGTATAAATACTACCATAAAAAAGTTACAGTGTTCTTAGGGTCTTGAAACCAACTCAACGTATCGCGATTGAACAGTTTCATTTCCATTGTATATTTTCTGAAACAATTATCATTATGACAAAGCGGTTTATCCTGGTTATCCAATTCTACATGAGGCAATCTACATAAATGGACTGGAGATTCATAAATAATTCATCAGCAAACTAAAAACATAGTGAATCCCAGAAATTTGAGTTAATGACTCGGTGAACCCGTTTCATTGGATAACCCCACTCAAACAGCAAGTAGCAATAGCACTTTACTCAACTTAATTCCCGACTATTGACACCAATTTGAGGCTTTTGCGCCACAAAATCCACGACACAGAACTCATTAGAATTGTCGGGCATCCACATTACGTCTCCGTCGACCCTTGTAGACTCCATGATGGATGTTCGACGCACGTTATTGGCCGGATGCTCACGGCCACGCCTACTGCGACGCCCCTCGAGCACAAAGCGTGGTTGCCAACTTCAGTCGGTTGAAAGCGCGCGATGGATTCGGATCGCTGCGAAGATACTTCGAGTCTTCTTAATTACGGTTTGGACGTTAAACCCATGAGGTTGGTGCCCAGTCCGATTTCTGGGCCCAGACACACCATAGACAACATTTTGGGGTTGGTCAGGAAGGGAGACGACTTGATGATGGAGAGGGCCCAGACTCCAGGAAATGGAGAAAGCGCCGGTAAGTGGCGGATTTTCCCGCTAAAAATGAACGAAATACCATCTGATCATCTCGAGTCACATTAGCTTTATCATTCCGAGGAATACAGATATTTTCCAATTTTTCTGTGATAGTTTTCTCGAAAACGAGTGAGGGATGATATAGTGATGTTCATTATTCTTCACTGAAACTTTAATTATAATATTTCTGCTAAATGTATAAACCGTAGAAGAAGTATAGTATCTATATAACTCTCCTACAATAATTAATATTATTTCAAAAAAATGTTTCCGAAGTGACTGTAGAAGATTGCATTGAATGTATGTTTTTTAATAATAATTTAATAATATCAAATCTTCACCTCGGTTTGTTATATTTATATAATAACTGATCCCTCATTGTCTTTTATACAATACATATTCATTATTATCATCATTGTGCTGAGGTCTGATCCTGAGAATTGGGAGCAGATCTCATCAACGGATTCAAACTTCGAGCTTACATATATTCAAATGAAAATTAAAAATAATTGACCAATACTTGAAAGGATCCAAGGATTGCCTATGAAACGAAAATAGTTTATGGAGATTCTTCGTGGTTGGTCATAATGTTTCTTTAAGAATATAAGTTCTTCGATAACTTTATCGTTAAAACTCCAAAATTCTAGATCTAGGTGAATTTCTTACCGAATGCTATTGCTTTCCATTCGAATTTGACTGAACACCTGTCACATCAACAATGAATAAATAACAGAACAGTTCAGAAATCAGTCAACTCAATTTTGTTCCTATTGTTATTGCGGAATATTGAATGAAAAAACATTTTTCAACACATTGCATATCATGAGGACAAATCACTGAGTCAATCTAGAATTTTCTCTTTATGGACGTCTATGACAAAAACTCCTGTTTGTACTCCGTCGGCAGATATGCCATGGAAATGTCAAACCTCCACAACAAAGTGTTATCATTTCAGAATATCATAGAAGAAAATAACAATCCCTGTGTGATGCAGGTGTCTATATTTCCTTGCAATCCAATTCCATGTGACTGGCAGTTCTGTTGAAGAAGAGTCTTTTTTTCGTCGTGCCATAAATTCTGTTCGCGTTTATCCTCGATGTATTGACAGCGTTCCAAATTGACGTCTACCTACTTGACAGCGAATTATATTTGATAGGATTACGAGATTGACAAATAGGATGGAAGCTTAGTGCTTGTTTGGGTGCACCGTGTGATGCCAAATCCTTTCCACAAATTGTTCGGTAATAGCACCAGGAAAAAATATTTGACATATTGGTGAGTCAAGTTATTGATTCTGGTATACTACAAGTTGGAATCTGCAGATGATAAGTGTTCAGTTTGGAACAACTTGAATATTTCAAGTAAACAACGTCAGAACGAAGCTTGAAATAGGCACATAGAGATAAAATCACATGAATCAAATTCCAAACGATCGGAAGGGTGAAATATCCAATAACAATAAATCTAAACAAATATTAAACATTCTTGATCATTCGTGCCTCAATATTTTCTGAGCCTTCAACATTACTTTTCAACCTGTTGGTTTCCGATAACAAAAGTAAAATAAAACCCCTCAATAAACTACTTCCAGAACGCTGAGTATCAACATGGCTTCTTCAAAGTCGAGTCAACTACCACAAATCTATTCAGTATCACACACCACCATGGGGAGTTCCACAAGGTTCTATAATGGGGTCAATCTTTTTCAATCTTATCGTGAATGATATTTTAGCTTGTATTATCGATTGTGTCATTTTTGTATAATGTGAATTATCATTTAATTTTGACATCAGCCCAATTAGCAGTTATGCTTTTTCTCAAGTTAATTCTGTAAATGATTTTGGCATCTTCTTCGACCATAAACCATAATTTTAATGGCAGCTGTTGGATGTGTTGGATAATGTTGAATGAAAAAATGAGCCAGCCTGACATATCTGAACCGATTTCGAATAATATCCTCGTCAAAATCCACAAATTATCGCTCAGCCCATCTACTCATTAACATCAAGCAGACTGGACGGCATGCACAGCATCCAGATCGACGTTTCGCTTAATTGAGTTTTAATTGAGACTTCTATCAATGTGAATAGCCTTAAGAGGCTCTTTCCCACATGGACGAGACAGTAGTGGACACGACGTGTAAGACGGTACAAATTTAAATCAATTAGGAGTGAATTAGAGATAACAGATAAACGAACTACCGTGACTATCGTGACCAACAAATCATTTGGGATAAATCGGAGCTGGTCGGTCGTCTTGAATTATGGGTTGAGGGAATAAATTAATGGATTAAGTGGTGCAATGGCGTGAAAGCATGATGGGATGTTAATCTGAATGTCTCTTTAAGTAAATTTTTGACATTGTCATAATTCAAGTTGACAAACGAGTAGAAGTGATCTACGAACTAAATAAATTGGATCAATATCAAAAACGGTTGACAAAATGGATCTTCTCTATTTTTGAATTAAGTTTGTTTATTTCAGAAATCGTTTCTTGATAATTTATTAATCGTGAAAAATCACAAAATGATTACAATTACGTAACACACAAATGAAAAGATACCTGAAGGATGTGGAGTATTCAAATGAAGACACATGGTGCCTTTAGCTGCCGTTTTTCCTAAATCGAAATGAAAACATCTAAATGAGTAATCTGAATGGTGCTCCATTTAACTCGTAGCAAGGAAGACATGATTAAATGCACGCGATATCCGCTTAAACAGAATAGAAGGCATTTCCAGAATACCTACAGCAATTGTTTCTCATGTTCTTTGATTTTAATTATTCATAATGCGAACTATGCAAGATCATTTGTGAGAGCCATGGATATTTCTCCAGGTACGACAATATCTCCTTCATGAGGAAACATTCAAACGCTTTAAAGGCACCACTTGGTGGAACAATTGATTATTCAATTAGGCGCATTGATCCGGCCATTTTCGTGCACTGTGATCACCTTGCATTAATTATAAACACAACAGATTCGCGATAAGAACAGTAATTGTTAATTGCTTTTTCGCATGCACGCTTTTTTTTTCATCGGTCTTTAATGCGACGTAGCTTGTTTAACAACGTCGAACGTGTTAGGCACAAATTCGTTAGCAACAATTTCAAACAGAGGAAGTTGATAAAAGCGAGCTACTCTTCGATAATGGACCTCAGGAAATGTATGGCATTTTCCTTTTTTTTTACACAACTGGAACTGGGAAAACTCATCGACTTCGTTAACGTTACCAGCGTTATGTTCTGTTCGAGCATTAGTTTTTGTCCAGAATCCAGAACTGGAATAAGGAAATTGGTGAAGATTCCATCAGAACGCTTTTCACGCTTAGGATCCAGTAAATACATCGGTTTTTGATTTTGATTCAGGGTCACTGGTTTAAATTCTGCCAGAGTTTGACTCAAGCTGTTCAGATATTATGCGGATACAGATAATTTAGGCGTTCTCTAAAAATAAAGTAGGCAAGGAATCATCGATAAGACCAGGTCTACCAGCTCACTGACCGATAAGTTCTTGACACTTTTGGGGTACAAAACAATATTTCCAAAACTGCTCCACTGCTCGGCACTCCCTGAGGATGAAATGAAATGAAATGATTCTTTATTCAGAAGTTGGGGATAAAGTTACAGGTTCAGAGTACATGTTCAATGAGGAATAAAGAAAAAATGGTCACTAAGGCATCAATATGCCAGCGCGTGACTACACTTCCTTACAGGCGAACAAGAATTTGTATAAACAATAATACTATATTATATATATATATATATAAATATGTGCTGATTTTTTTCTAAACATGAGAGAGAATAAAAAGAACAAAAAATATATATATCATTACGAGAATTAATTATAAAGATTTACAACATTATGTGAAAATATAATATTTGGTTTTAACCAAATCTACACTAAATTCATGTAGGTCGAAATGACATTAATAAATTCATTAGAATACCTTGTTCTACATAATATTAATGATGGATTTAACTTTGAGTTTCCTACCTAATCTGTAATGAGTTATGTAGATTGAATATCAAATACTCTTTGTAATATCGTGATATCGACTGTGAAAAGCCATTTCTTGCATTCTTTTTTGAAACGTACATTTTTGAAATTTTCTGTTTTTATGTGTAAAGGGAGTAAGTTAAATATTTTGGGTGCTACATAGGAAATACATTTCTGAGTTATTCTTTTGCACTTTTTAGGAATCTCTGCTATGATTTGTGAAATTTGTCTAGTGTTATATTTTTCCATACTAACAGACTGTATTAAATTTCGATCTTTGGAAATATTCAAAAGGACTTTGTATGCATACAGTTTCCTCAATGGAAGTACATGGAGATCTTGGAACAACAGTTGAGAAGGATATCTTTGAGTTTTCTGTAGTATGAGTTTTATAGCCTAGTATGTTAGTAGATTATTCCTCTTCCTCTTAGTACCATGTTCATTCTTTTCCATTTGCTTTACCCAAGATATTCAGATAATTCAAATGTCATTGGCTAATGGCCAGTGCTTCATGATTTTATATCGAATTTCGTATATCGAGAATTTAATTTCAACAGAAGTACTGTAAAATTAGAGAACTGACTAGCCGTATAGGAAGAGGCCAGACCAAATCTGATCTCACTGAATAAAAAAACAGGTTTGAATAAATATTGGCGACAGTTCATTGATCGCAGGTTTAAGACAACCTAATAATAAGACATAGATTGACAAATAATTTTTACGTTACGTTTTTTATTCAATACGTTGGCAAATGTTCATCATATAAGAAATTCAGATTTTGACGTTTTACATGACGAGGTAGTAGTATAACAGTAGAAGTGTATTTTTAGTTCATGTTTTATTATAGTGAAATCGTTTTCTTTGTCAGTTTTACAGATTACTGAACATAATATAACAAGACCAACTGCTACAATATTTCAGTGATTATGAAATTCTGATAAGGGTCGGTATAATCGATTCGAATTATTTCATATCGCCAACCAACTGTAATGCATTCAAATCTCAAATGATTTGCACTTTCTCGAACATACAAACGTGTAACATCCGATTAATCTCTTCTACTGGCCACGAGGTAATTTCTAATGTGCGTTTTTTCACACATGCAAGCTCGACATGAATTTGTACCTCAATGAAAGTCGCATTGAATTTATTCAACGTTAAATACTGGTTGGGATTGAAACAGTCACGTGTCGTATGTATGTGATAGCTCATTTCTGGAATTACTTTCAGCACGACATCAAAAGGATAAATCAAAATGAATTTCATGCTTTATATTTCAATTAGATAATTAATTGTTGATTGAATTATAATATAAGTACATATTCATGAGGTCACATGTTTTCTAATTTTCATCCATCAAACCGAAATGTTCTGATTTTGGATATATATAGCATGTATTCGATATATTCCACGTAGATCATTCATGTACACAAATATTCATTATTTTTTGAGTGCACTCTCTGGCAAATATCGTCAGTTGAAGAAAAAAATTATATACTGAAGCATGTAGGAATTTGATCATAACTTTCACTCACCTACTTGAGTCACTACCAAATTTTATCACTTAAATATTAGGTGTATACATTCTTTGACAAAATTTGTATTAAATATCAAAATTAAAAATGCTAGTATGAGGCTTGAAAGAAGACTTTCACAACTCGAAATCAATGAATTTCCAGTGAAAGCATTCGAAATTTCCACTTGAAGAAGGAAGGGAGAAACTATTATTTATCGAGGATTTCAACCTTATCTTTATGATTTCAACTACAGCCTTTCAATGTAACGATAAAACAGATATGTGATTCTGGCTCAAAATAAGTTATTGACTTGATGAAAACAGAAAAAATGAAGTCGTTCATTCATGAAAACATAAAAATCACTCAGTTTGAGTTGTGACAGTATAAGTAGAACTGAGCATACCAAATCGATGAGATAAGACCAATTCAAATAAATTCGTTATCAATACGGAACATTATCATGAATAATTAAATTCAATGACAGGTATTTAGACCTGCTGCAACCGACTTGTTTTTGGATTGTGTCAAGATTTCTAGATAGGAGGATAATAAATGTTTCTGTGGATTGGTAAATAATTGGGGGAACTTTTTGATAGCGATAGTTGGCTAGATAGTGTGGACGCTGAATCATTAGCTTATGATATATAACATCGTTGGCATGTTTGTATTGTATTCTATTATAGGAACGTTATGACTTAATTGCAGACCACGTGGGATTAATGCGATTCCATTGTTTCTGATCTGATTAGTGGAACATGAGGGAGGAATATTGTTGATTGTATGAGTTATATTGTGTCGGATATCTGTCTTCAGCAATTTGTCACTTCTTCATAGGTCAGAATCAACTATCCATTCTAGTTAAAAGTTCTGGTCACGGTGTTTCATAAAAATCACCGTATTTTTCAATTCATCATATTTTAGGTAGTTCAAATCTGTATTGCTCATGTCGCCGCAAAAATAAGAGATAATCCCAAATTGGTGTATTATTTGTCTCAAAAATCAATTCAGCGGACTTGTAAGCAAACCACCAATTTATAGCACAATAATAATCTGGTGTAATGATCAATTGAACACTTTTTTATGGTATCCGCAAAGATAACTGGTTCTACCTGAGAACACAACTGAATAATTTCTCATTGTCAGTTCATCCAAATTATTCGATGATCTGTACTTCATCTGAGATTGTATGTTTCACAAGTTAATTGATTTTCCTTATGTTGTCGTCACCACTACCAAGCACAGAATCACCACTTTGTCATTTCTTTCTACCACTTTATGTCTGGCATTGGAACGACTGAAGAGTCAATTGGGTGGAGACAGTGGAAGGGAAGCAATTCAGGAGAAGAGCAATGTGTCTCTCTTGATTATGTGGGATTATAATAGATACACTCACCGTTATAGATTTGTCCCTACCCACACTATGGATTTTTCTTGAACCTGTTTATCGCCGGATCATTTTTCGTGACCGTCTCCCTCAACTTTTTTTCCAGGCGAGGGAAGTTGCAACTCCAACGACGGCATCTCCGATCTGCGCTACGGAAAGACGACGGGATCTTCGGTGACGGCGGGAAGTGGCTCCGAAGACGAGGGGACGGCTCCCCCTTCTGGCGGGGGTGGCAACGAGGGTGGCTCCGGCGATCCTGATGGCTGCAAGAAGAAACACCGTCGCAATAGGACGACGTTCACGACGTACCAACTGCACGAGCTGGAGCGGGCGTTCGAGAAAAGCCACTATCCGGACGTGTACAGCAGAGAAGAGTTAGCTATGAAGGTTAATTTGCCGGAGGTTAGAGTCCAGGTAAGACTATATCAATCCTTAATAGGATGACATACTCAAGTTTCGTTGGATCAATGAGATGATGGTGATAATGATAAAAATAATACTCTTTATTACCCAACAGAAAATCCCGATTCTAGGATATTAGGTGAATACACCAAAATCAGTAAAGTATAAAAAAATATGTGATGAAAATCCATACACAGTATCAAGATGTCAATGAAATATTTTCTATTTTCAAAGAAAGACACAGAAAATATAACTAAAGTGCATCACAGTCATGAAAACACAAAAAATCTATAAATGCATGTATTGTGTAATCAAAAGGAAATTCTTCAGATGAATATATAACAAATCAGTAACAATAAACATAATAAAGTAAAGGGAAATCACGCTAAGCCATTTGAGAGATAAAGTCTGATAGCTCACTATAATAATATCACAATACCTACAGAGATATCTAATTGAAATTTTGACATCTGATATAAGCGAGTTTATGTTTACTTTTGTCCTGGATTGGTCTACGTCAAATATGAAACGTCTACGTATTTCATAAAGAGGATAAATACTGCTACTAGTTCGTATCTGCCCTAGAAATTCAGTTAGTCTATAACTTTAGTTCACACCGCATCGTGAATAAAAGTCAAGTCTACTTCTGCACAGTCGCTTTGGTGTTTAATTTCTCCATTTTTCGATCATTCTTTTCAAGAATCTACTGCACAAACTGAAAGTTTGTGAAGAACATGACCAATTATTTCTTCTTCCGATAGATAATTTGAGCTAACGAAGACTGACAATTCCTTCAAATCGTTCGCTAGTTTAGGGCATTTGTTCTTGTAGGATAGCTCGGTTTGTCCCTGACATAATACATCGAACTTCTCATTCCATTGGAGTATAATAATTTCACCAGAGAACTAGTAATTAATTTTCGGTAACTCTCCAAGGAAAATCCAGTTAATTACAAGTTTGTAACCAAAATTGGTTCGTCTGTTGTGCGGTAATTGGATAGCTGCAATCGTATTAGCTAGCTTCGGAGTAAAGTCTGCACTAGAAAGCGTCAATTCGACACGAGATCAAGAGAGTAATCCGATTGTCTCGTTATGGATGTCTTGTTAGTCACATACTTCTGGTTGGATTGACACCGGTTGTAGATTATTTGGACAATTTGATGAAATTTATTCGGAATAATGTTTAAAGCTATGGGGACATTTGATGAATATCGTTAGAAATGCATAATCGATGTACAGATCACACTTAAGTATGTTTATTCTCTCAACTGTAGATCATCGTTCAAAACAATTTATTGAAAAAATAATTAACTGAGCCAAGACTGTTATTTCAGTCAGACTGAGCAAAGCGATCGGAGATTTATGGTATAAACTGAAAATGTTTGTCCAAATTTTATGGGAGAGTATGGATATTTTGTCCTTTAAGCTATTGTTGTTTACTTCAAGCTGTCACATTAAATCAACAATAATTTATTCATCGCATGATTAAATAATCCCTTAATGAATATACTCCAATAATGTTCAACTCGATTTGTGCGAATTGTTATCATCAAAAATACGCGCTATGAAAATGTGTATGTAATTGAAATGGAAATGATTAACGAAAAATGCATTTATTGATGAGAGCAAACGAGCATTTCATCATCGATATTGTTGAAAAAATACAAGCAAAACACATTTCATTTTGGCACCTACATGAAATATTTCAATTATGCTTTTATCGTGAATGGGGTAAGTGAACTTTGAAATGTTCAATTAAAATTCGTTTTGATCATCAATGCTCACAAAATAAAGCGTTTCTGTGCGTTTCCAGTCGGTCCTAAATATTGTATCGTCATATGAAGAACATGTGATGTGTGAAAGATTCCAAAATTAATTAACATATTTATATGGATGTGTCTGACAAAGAGAGAGTTAGAGCCATCACTTTACAACTGTTTTTTTCATTACATATCATGGTTGGAGAATAGGAATATTATGTTCGTAGATGATGAGTGTGATTCCTGATCATGGAATAAAAATCAGGGTGTCAAACTGAACGCATCAGATTTGAATCCGAAAGTATGTTCTTCATCATTTGTCACTGGTTTTAAAGTCTTCGATTCATTATAATAGCTAGTTGAAGATTGCGATAAATGTAGGATGTCACATTAAAAAAAATTCTGATGTGTAGAACCCTTTTCCATTGATTATTATTTTAGAAATGTCTAAAATTCGACCTGTTAAGATTGAGTCAGCCTGTATATCATCATCAATAAAGCTCGTAATGATATTCATACATTATCATAATTTATAGATTGTCATAAATATTCTATTGCAATTTATTTTGAGCTGTTACAAGATTGATAGTTTCTCATTTCACCATAGAAATTGAGTTATTTCTCCTTTTACCACATCATTATCAACAATAGTAGGTGTTTCTTTGCTCCTCCATAACTTTCTATTGGTTTACACCAAAATTTGGAAGTTTAAATGAGATTTCTTTTTCTGAATTGCTGGCAACAAGGCAGTCAATCGACGTTTTATATTCGAAAGAGTTTTTCTCGCCTCGGGCCGGCCTCGGTGAATATAGCTTTTCTTATATTTATATTCTCCGGCCAATATGAAAAGGTAAAGTGAATAAAATGGAAATACATGAATTTATTCGGTTTATTGAATTTTCTCGTTCGTGTTTGCGAATAGGGAGACTTTGGTAGATTTAGAAAAGTCTACGTTTCGTGTATAGTAGTTATTCTCACAAATCTAGTCCGTGTGCAGATGTCGATAATATATCAGCTTATATTTATTCGTTATTCTCATCGATAAGAGTTTTCCACCTGTATGTCGATCACTTTGAATTGTACAAGGTGACCAAATAATAATGATTAATGCATCGAATAAATTTCATTATTATTTTCACTGATAAATAAAACTCTGAGTTCTCGCATTAATTGGAGAGAATAAATTGTTCCATGTTCATTTAGTGCTATCTATAAAAATTCTCCTCCAATGAATATTTCTATTGCCGACGATAACGTGCTTTGGATTTTTTCCAAACATATTTATAAGGTAATTCTTTGATTACTGAAACGATTACCATGATAAATTGACGTGACTGTTAGGCAAACTGTATTATAATATTAGCAGGGGGGCAATTTGGGGTCGAAATACATAGCAAGCCAGGCAAGTTTTCGGTGAGCATATAAATACATGTCACATCGCGTGTTCTACCGACAACAATCTTCGACTGTTTAGTCGGTAATAAAATTAATTTATCTTACATTATATAGGGCCAGCGATCTCGCTGTAAACCAACACAAAGCTGAAATTATTGTGACTGTATAACAGGATCGTACTTTAACATTGATTTCCAGCAAAAAGCTCACCAGTTTCAAGAAGAAAATCGATATTAATAGCAACTTAAGCGGAAACTAATATTCAACTTACTGAACAACTTCTTAAGGAAGAGACGGTCTGAAGATTTCATTAAATGTGACACTACCTAAATGAGGCTAGAGATATTATATTTCGACTGCCCAGTTCTTGTAGATTTCTCAAGCAATCCAGGCGAATTTGGAGTTGACTTGGTTGAAGCTGATGGCTTTGATAGCCGCTTGGATGTCTGATCAATAGCAATGATCTTTTCTGTTTTCCTAAGCTCAGTGAAATCCTGTTTTCTGACTTGACTATATATATACCTGCTCCTACATTTCGATAGGTTTCATACAACCTCATGGATGCATATATTTTCCATATAAATTCTTGAACTTCTTAAAATACAAGCTTTTCTTTCTTACAAGTACAAATGGAAGAGAATGATATCCAGTGACTTCTTCAATAAGTTAATGTTGGGTTAATTTCTGATTATACTTCCATATATGGGTTGGAGGTATTGAAAAAGACATCTGGGCACGGGCCTGCACCCATGAACTGTTAAACCGGCATGCAAGGGTAGTTCCGAGGGTAGTTGGTATAATTAATGCGATCACGAAGACTGGCACGGGGTAAGAAAAGGCTAGTGCCGAGCGTGATTGCTAATAAATGGCAGGAAATAAGGGTCCTCGTGCGTCTCAGCCGCTGATAAAATAATTCCGAATGTCGTGTCTAATAATGGCGTTAGCGCAGTCACGCCAACAGACGAAACGCGCGTCTCTTAATCAAGGTCATAAACTCGCTTTTCCGATACTAAAATATACCTGTTGTACATCAATTCACACCTAGAGATCTACTTGAACATTATAATAACTAATAGAACACTCTAGCTATGTTGAGTTCAAATATTACCTCCTCGTCTCTGAATTATTTTTTCTGTCACCTTATATTGAAGATAATGATTTTTATATATATATATATATATATATATATATATATATATATATATAAAACTTTTCACGAGAGGAGACATCCTGTAATGTTGGCAGTAAAAGGGTTCAACCTCCAGAACGATGGGCAGCCAATTTTTCTTCCTTTGGGCACCATCTGTATTTTTCTCTAGCAACGATATTTTTCAGAAACTTGCTCCTGAAGCAGAGACCCATGAGGAGACCAACCACTCATGGGGCCTCCATGGTAGAATTCCGGTAGTCTCATGCCAGGTGTTCTCATTTATGAATTCCTGAATATTTTTTTTTCAGAATCACCTGTCCTCTCATATTTAAAAATTTTTGCTAGTGAGATTAGGGTTTCTTTTTCATATACTACAATAACTGAACAGTAACAACAGTTGTAGATATCTCGAGAATAATGACAATGAAAAAAACTGTTTCAATTGGAAGTTTTGAGATATATTTTGATTGTTGATTAAGTTCTGAAAATAAAAGTACATATTCTTTATCACTCTTTCAATACTCTACGGTGCATTTTCGTGTGGAAGTCAGTTGATTTTAATCAGCTTATTTTGATCTGTATAGCCTCAAAAAATTGTATTACTAGGTCCCAAATAATAATTCAGTATTTCAAGGATTCATTATAAGAAGAAATCACGATGAGAGAGAGACACTCTTTATATAAAATATTCCGATGTGTTCCCATTCCTCAAGGACCAAATCAAGAGATCACATGGAAATATTTCCATTCAGTTAATAAATTCCCCATCAATCGCCATCGTTGTCAGAGAAGAATAATTTCCAACTGGAACTAAGCAGCTACCCTCGACTACTTGACCACTCTGTAGATTAGGGTAAGGGTTAAACGCAGTTCGTTCCGGCCTGCATCTTCTGTCGGAGATTAACGAATACGCTGATTGATAGATTGTGCCCGGCCAGATGGCAGATGACTTGCAACGGAAGTGCGCCTGCACTTGACACTTCCTGTCGTTCCCGATGGAGTAGAGCGGTTTGCAACTCCATACGAAGGTCCATCAATCCCCCCTTTCGGTCGGTCTCCCCCTCTCCTGTAAAGGGCGAGTTCTCGCTACCCCTCCTAATTGTGTTTATGCCTCCAAAGTGCTTTCCGTCCTCAAATGCAAATTTTAACCTTGTTAAGCCACGGCCTAGCGAGTTTAAATTATCAATGGTTAATTAATCTTCAATTTATTCACTTTGTATAATGAATTTAACACTCAATTTGGCGGTTATTAATCAAAGTTTTGATGAAGGTTGCTATAAACAGTGATCAGCGGGCTTGGGAGAGACAAGCTACTCCTTGTAGGTCTGTAATTCTCGCTTGATGGAGTTAAATTATGCCGAGGAATATGGTAATTGAGCTCGGATGAGTTCGTTGTGATGCTTGATAAATCATTAAATGTCTCTCTGTTGACAATCAAGGATGTTTGTGTTTCATCAAAACTGCCATAGATATTTCACTGGGATTATTGTTCCAAATGGAATCTGAGTAGGCTGAACAGCTTTACGAAAAATTCTCCTGATTTATCACGACATTTCAGATATCTATGTATTTTCATCGAAATCTTGGTCGCTTACACTTCCATGTTTTTAGCGAACCTTGTAACCATCTAGAATACCGAGTTCGTTTACTGATTCCGAAATTGTATTCCTGAGACCAGAATATCCTGATAACTAATGAAGTGTTGCAGTTGATATGCAAATCAAATAACGATAAACAGATTCGAATTTTCGTACCAGATACAATTTACATTGAATTATCTGGAAAATAAATGTTTTCTTTCCGTCAACCGAAAGCCGATATGAAATTCAATTACGAACTGCGATATTTCTGTCTTTGATCCCCAGGATGGCATGTCACGGGTAGAAAATTTCAATCGTGAAGCTGGCAGGAGGTATAATAGAAATTGAATGAGTGATTTCATTTAAATGGTGAGTAGTATTTGATTTGAAAAATTAAAAACCAACTACGCGTTGAATCGATATGAAATGTCTATTTTCGTTTATGAATAAATTCATGGTTATTTATATTGTAAAAAGGAATATCGAGTGTTTTTGAAGCATTGGTATTTATCTAAAGGAAAGTACTGAAGTCAAGGTTTGGTTTGATTAACATCATTCGATATTGCACCAGGAAAATCAACTGTTCAAAAGTGGTTGTTATCGACGAAAATAAAAAAAAATCCACAAAATAATATTGGATACTCGTGAAGTGAAGTTGATTGGGATAACTGAACCCTAAAGGTATCGAAGAAACGTGTTGGACATATCATGAATGGATATTTTAATATTCGAAAGCTATGTACAAAGTGGATGCCGCGGTAGCTCACAATCAAGACAATGCAACGTGTCAGAAATTAATGATAATGAGGTCAAAACCGGTTAGGCTTCGAATTGCTTTCGCGTTCACCGTATTCTCCATAGCTGGCCTCCAGGAATTCCTTCAAATAAACTAGATATATTTTTTTATTCAAAAACACTCAACAAAAACGATTGTGGTGGCTTTTCGGGAAGCTGGAACGAATTTCAATTGCTTTGAGATACGAACAAATAACTTGTGATTATTTTGAAACTTCGTCCAATGGATCTTGCTATATGCCTACTTGAAGAAAAACTCTCGACAACCAACAAGGGTAGGGATAGGGGTGTTGAAAGCCTGAAAGATCACAACACACACCACCTTCCTCGGCAGCTATCTAAGTGTGGGAAAAGTGGCAGACGCGGGGGCGGCCACTCGGAAAATTCGTTTGTGGAGGAAAATGGTAGCGAGTTTTTCTAAAGACAAATGATGTGCGTCCATACTGATGTGATCCTTTCTCAACACCCTCGACGTTTATCGGGTTGCCAAACAGAAGGAAATTACATCGACGATGAACGGTTTAACGTCTTCTTATTCCGGTAATTTGTTTCGTTTTTCACCCTAAATATGGGGGAGAGATCTGGAGTTGATTCACATTTATTTCCACTCGCAATTGAAGATGAACCATTGAGTATTATAAAGAGTCAATGTTAACTATTAGTTTTGTCCAATCCATAACGATAAGCCTTCCGTGTTCGTGCATCATATAGGATCTTTCTATTATTGATTTGGAATTGGTTCTAACAGCCCTCGAATTGTCACTAGCTTAAAAATATGTGTACGATTATAAAAGGTTGCAATTCTTCTTTATCCAAAAAACACCTCATACGAAATGAAAATTGACATGAAATCAGAGGAGTAGTGTGGTGTGTTGAATTTAGAAATTTTATTAAATAAATCGAAATATGGCATTTTGGAGACCATGGGCGAATGAAAATAATTGAGTGCTAAACGACGGCGTAATAATGATTCGATTGCCTTTTAAGGAAAACTTTCTCGCATATGATTTTAAACGTATTTATAAAAATAATAAATTCATAAAATAAGGTATCCCCGCCTATGGCAGATCAAACAAAATTTTCGGTAAGGGTTCGGAATGAGTTTTTATATTCTGCAATTGATAATGGAAGAACTATACGAACATATGAATTCAAGAATTATACACAATATAATAAATAAACCACGGATCATCTACTCGATTGTGCTGAATTCCCCATGTTTTTTCTTCTTCTCTCCCCTCTAATGACCGTTGATCGACAATTGATACACATTTTATTATAGCCACCGTGAAAGCATGTGTTATTTTTCAGAATGTTGATCAATTTCACCCCCCAAAGAGATCCCTCTGGAGCGATAAAAGCAGGGCGATAACCATTGTCTACGCTTAATCAAGCCCTGATCCTGTCATTAGTCTCTTGAGACATGTGTAAGACAGGGACGGCAACTTCCGAGATATCCCTTTGTGAAATTGTTTCGTGCAGTGTTATCAATTTGTTTTATGCAGCAATATTTGGCAATCTGGAGAGCAAATTCAACAGCTAGTTTTTCCTCTATAAATAACTTTTGAGTAATTTAAGGCATTGAAATTGCTATCAAAATCGGAACTACTTTCAATTGTTCCTATATTTTTCCAGGAAATGTTATTATTTATATAAATGTACAGAAGCTATGGAACTGCTGATTCCTTCACCAAGTATTATGTGGATCATGACGTCATTACCGCAGATACGTAGTGAAGTGGGTGGATTTTGGAACATGCTCAGTAATACAGTAATACAGTGATTGCGATAATTATTAGTCCATTGGCTATATACATCCTCTCACAGATATTTCATGACACACAACATCTGAAATACATTGGAAGTTTGTTGACACTGGAATTCACCGATGAAGTACATTTTATTTGAAATTAGGTATCCTTTGTGATTCCCTCGAATAACTATGATGAATCAATGTTCTGTGCCTCAATGGATCATCAAAAATGCATAGGAATCAAATTTCAGATCCCAAAAATCATGAATCAACGAAACACCTAATACAAAAACATAATTATAAAAATCGGCACTGTTAAAATTTGAGTAATCACAGTACGTAAGCTATCGTAAATACGTTGACGTAAAAAATATAACGTTCACGATGTACACCTTAAAAAGTGGTAAACTAGCTAGACAGGAAAATACAAAATATTTCAATATTCTGATTTCCTTACTGTTTCATGTGGTTCCACTTAATGTTCTGTGCCATTCATGAATTATCGCCTTATTTCGGTTAGCGTACGTTTCCTTTTTAGCACCCGTTAAATAACGCGAGTATACGTAGATCCGAAAAAACTCGAAAACGTAAAAACTTTGGGAATGTGCATATCCAGATTTCAGATTGAATCTTCACGATAACATAGAAATCCTTCAACTCTTCTATATTAAAATCCATCACCTCAGCTTGTGATTGGCAACACTGCAATTCATTTTTTTTTCATCTGGGTCTGACACTGCAGATGACGTAAGTTTTAATTCAATAATCTACCAACACAAGAACTCCATTTACTAATACCCGTATTATATACAGGAGCAGGTAAAAATGTTCTATAGAAAAAAACATCCGCAGCAAATCCAAATGGAAAGGCGACGACAGACTCGATTACTTGAAATCTGATATGTGTAATGCAAGAAGTCTTGAAAGATGCGACACATAATACAGAATTCTCACTGAATAATCAAGGCTAGTATAGGAGATCCGGAAAATATGTATTTACAGGGTGCACAACTATATAAAGGAAGTTTCAGCTTTGATCACGAAACTTGAACCAAATTTGGCTAGTCCGAAACTAATTCAGTATACATATAAATAGAGGACAAGAGAGGATATTAGTCGATTCATTAGTATTGTTTATTTATTATTTTTTCAAAAGGCTGTTCTGCATAGACTGTATACATTTTTCATTTCATCATAAAAATATACGAAATACGAAAATTTTGAAAATATGACACTTCACTTAAAAAACGAGACAATATTCTATTTTTATTGTAATTTATTACCAAATTGAATCCATAGTGAGAAGTTAGACGTGCAATCCATGTTTTCATGACAACTTCTCTTTCATGAATAAATAACTACATAGATAGTTCTGACAATAATCCCATGCCCACTCCTTTTTTTATTTTTATTTTGGCCATTGTGTAATATTTCATGGAATTTTTAATTTTGCTTGTTGAAGCAGCATTTTTTTAATTTCAATTTGTTTTTTCATAATCATTAGTCCGATTTCGTTAAGTATTTAGACACGAACGCACCCAATCAACCGACATTGAAGCGTAATTACGCAACGTAAACGACAAATTCCGTATAATGTGAGGACGAAATGGGGCTTAAGCCTCCCCATCGAATACATCCCGTAGAAAAGAATGCTTGTGGGTCCCGGCAGTTTCACGCTCGGCTTCTCTAAACACCCCAGTATCAAAAACCCAGCCGACTTGATACAAACACATTCACTGTGTATAGGCAATTGTCGGATAATGGATCTCAACAGAATGGCATTGTCGCTGCTGAATGAAAGGGTGACTGTCAAAGGTGCCGGGATCTAGAGTGCCTCTTCGAATTCGTTAGTTCGGGTTCCTAGTTCGAATTTGATGAAATAATAATGATGAGATTTCATTCTGATTCATCGAGTCGAAATGTTTGATCGATAATGCGATGGGGGAGAACAACCGAATTGTTTTGGTTCGCAGCTATTAGGAAGTTAGTCAAGTAGCAGTAATGTCTATTGGTAAGAAGAGGACTGATGTGTACCAGCAGACTAGTCAGAAGTGGAGTCTCGAGTACGGTAACGTTTTTATTGAACCTAATGAAATCATAATTGAATGTAACGGGTTTTTCAATTAGAGTTGGCACACGTTTTTATTCAGATATCTTGACATGCATCATTCCACCATACTTGCAGAATACGAAATCACGAATAACTCGAAGCACGAAGTATGAAAGATTATCAATTTTGGTGTCACAGATTCTTGATGATCAATAAACAATCTTCACACTTGAACTACCATTTTACACCCTACAGTATCTAGAATTAGAGGTGATTCGAAAAATCTCGATGCTATTTGGCGGTGAAATTGTGAACTTTGTGATGTCAGTTGTCGTATTACTGTTCAAAGAGATATTTGATTATCGAATTTGTGAATTCTTCAATGTCAATAATGCCTGGATGAAGTGTTTGTGTTCGTATGAGAAGTGGATATTCATCCAGTAATAATAATAATAATAAATAATAAACAATTTATTCACAAGATAAAATAGGTAAAAAATGACAGATTGTATAAGGCAATGTGTGAATAAATAGAGCCTAATCTACGAGGTATAGTATGTATATCAGGATACACATATGTACCTGTGTGTAGAGTGAGAATATATAACATCTAAAAACAGCACCTAAACGTAAACACAGTTAAATATCTAAAAAAAAAAAATAGTAGCTAAAATCATAAAGTTAAAGAATATAAAAATGATAATAATGAAAACAAAAATAATTTAATTCGATATGATTGAATATCTGATAATAATGGTATGGAAAACTCGATCAATAGTTCAATGAAAAATCAAATTGACGTAAATAGGTGTCCACATATCCATATTATCTTGAAGAAAGACTCGATAGAAGCTGTATATGTACTGTCTTCGAACTTCTATAATGTAAGCTATTTATTTATAATGGAATAATATGGAATAAGGAATGTTTATTTTTGAATATGGGATTACCTGATTTACATACAATTATATCCTATAGAAAAAAATGCACTTATATATCCACAATATAATAACAAAATGAATTTAACACAATACCAATCCAATAACAATGATTATCTCTAAGAATCCTCAGTAATTGGCTCTTGAAAACATTTAAAATAGTATTTCCCTTTATATCAATGAGTAGCATATTATATTCAAGAACACAAAATTTTTTGTACCTGATCAGTAGATCTTGTTTGATAAGTGTGATTTGATTTTTATATATCTTATACGTATTTATCAAAGTAGGAGGGAGCAATTCATGTAATAATATTTTCAAAAATAATTCAAAGAATACTAGAATGTTTTTATCGAATGAAATAATACTTGATGAATCATTTATGAGTGTATAATGCCCTTGTTTATTTATATTTTCTAAATGTGCCTGAGCTTTATTTCTATGTACATTCGATGAAATGGATAAACTTTATTATTATTATTATTATTATTATTATTATTATTATTATTATTATTATTATTATTATTATGTGTCTAATAATAATGGGAAATTCCGGGACAGCTCACCAGATAAGTGAGGTGGTTTGACAAAATCATCGAATTCGTGTTTCTTGGATTGAAATACGTAGATACAGAGACAATTTCGACTAATTATATCCAGATCAATCTCCTAAGCTAGAAAAATCTCAAATTGAATATCATAAATTTTCAACCCAAATTCGCCCAACCAAAGATTAGCAAAACCTTGTTCTTGTTGATCCATGACTCAACTAAATATCAGTAGTGTTGCCTGTTGCTCCGACCTATTTCAGCTATCGTTTAGCACGAAAGAATTAACGACTTTCATGATTTACCCGCTAAACATTCATACGATTACCATTAATCATTCCGTGTTTGTTCAATAAAAATATATAGCGATTAGAAAGAAATATAGTGTCTAACATTCCACTTTCTTCGGCACGCATTCTGCTCTGTGCAACTCTGTGCTCAGCCCTTATTAAATTCGTCTCCATTTTCATATTTAAGCATTTCACGGTGACTTGTCATCAAAGCTGAGCATGTTTTCGTTACATGGAATCTCGTAATCAATTCTGGGTTCCGCTTCCGCTCTCTGACGATTTATTCGTTGCAAGAATCATTGCAGCAAATTACATTTGATTAACTTAGTGCCAATTGGTGGGTTGAGAAAGAGGGTTGTCTCATCTGAAATGGAGAAAGAGTAAAAGGTTTTCGAAGCGATTTTTACAGTCTGTCGAAGTCACATTTGTGAGTTCTCACAATGTTCATTAGATTTTTGTCATTGCATAAAATCAATTCAATAAGGCACATTATGATTCACAATTTCTGATTAACAATTAACTGATTTGCAAATGTATATGAGAATTGAAATCATCTCTCAATGAATGAGTGTTTGAACTAAGAATATGACCTGAAATATTTTAATGTTGTGAATAATTGAAGCTACATTTTAGCAGTTATCCATGAAAAATCGTGAGTATTTTCTTCAATGCTTTACGATTCCATCCAATTACATGAATATTCATCGAATGAAAAAGTAATTATATAATGAGCTATAATATTTCATGTCAGAACCTTTCACGAGCAAACTAATTATATTTACTTCCTCATAAATTCAATTATGAACATAATTCAGAACAAAGCTTCTAATTGATTCGCTCACAAGTTTTGAAGGAAAAGACCAACATCAGAAACGACGACAGGGTTGAGAATTTAATTAACATGAACAAGTGGTGATCAGTGGCGTTCAGAAACACAAATCTCCTTTGTTTCATTTCACCCTACAAGGATAGAATTTCATTTCATGAGGTTGTCAATATTCACTGAAGGTATTGTAATCAAATCCTTTTTTCATGTTTCCATCGAGAATCAATGTATTATTCAATGGAGAGACTGGCTCTATTTCAACTTGCAATTTTTGATTGTACAATAAACTTTCTGAAAATATGTTACAGTGAAGTAATGTAATGATTTCTTCAATTATCGTTTTATGTCAGCTGAGTATACAATCAATCAATCAATCAAAATATACTTTATTGTCGAAAGAATCATAATCTCATTGACAAAGCATGTGTTAGATCATAACTACCATCATTATAATTATTACAGAGGAGACAGTGGAGTCAGCTTTAAAGTAACAAAAAGGTCAATAAATAAACAGTGCACACACACCTAATATAATAATGTAAAAGAATAAAATGTTAAAATGGTTGAATCACTAACTGTTAATTTGTAAAAAAAACACAATTCGTCAAAAAATACAATACAAAACTCAACTAGACAGGTTAAAATCAAATAAAAAGTAGGATATCTTTTATCCATCAAATGTACGATCACAATTTAAAACGCCCAGTAAAAACCAATAAGACACGTCAAAATTTCATAAAGTAGGAAGTTAAAATTATATAAAAAGTTGAGTTCCCTCTATCTATAAAATAGTACGATCGTTGAGAAATTCTTCCAAGCTGTAATAGGGTCTATCAGAAAGCAATGCCTTGACTTCTTTTCTAAAAATAACACCAGATACCACTCCTTTTATATTTTCTGGCAAGTGGTTGAATATCTTGCATCCATTATATATCAATGAATCTTTCACAAGAGAAGAGGAGGGAATTGGTAGTTTTAAATGCTGATTTTGTCGGGTAGAATAAGTGTTTACTCTATTGAATTTAGATTTGTGTTTGTGTATAAGGCATACTGTTTCCATTATATATATGGATATGACAGTCAGTATTTTGTTACTTTTAAAGTGAAGTCTGCATGAGTCTCGAAGTCTTAGTTTGCACAGGCTTCTCAGAGCACGTTTTTGTTGTACAAAGACACTCTGTAGAGAGGAACTGTTGCATGCTCCCCAAAATGGAATGCCATATCGTAGTTGAGAGTCTATTAAAGCATAATAAACTGCTTTTGCAGCTGAATATCCCAACTCATTTGATGCCATTCTGACGGCATAGCAACCAGAGGATAACTTTTTATTGAGGTTGTTTATATGAGCATTGAATTTTAGTCCACAATCAATAAACAGCCCCAAAAATTTGGAATTTGTTTTTTTATCAATCATTTTAGTATCTAGGGATCTGTCTCCTATTGTGCATCTGAATGAAACTATATTGGTTTTGGATGTGTTAAATGTGAGTAGATTTGAGTCACACCATTTTTTCACCATTTGTATGTCCCTGCTGATGATTCGATGTAGATCAGTTTCATCGTTGTTGTGCCATAAAATAGTAGTATACGCTGTATTGATTTCGTCCACGTTACTTAATACATAGCTCGATAAATTACAGAAGAGGTATGATCAGTAAGGGCACACCACGGTCTCACATACAGATCTGGAAACTGGTACGGTGGGGGGTTGCCCAAACATTGAGAAAAAATTGGTGGTTCCCGTGTGATTAGCTGATTAGTGAAAATATGAATGTTTTTTTGATTCATTTGAGACAAATTTCAAGGACATAATATTTCCGCCATGTATGTTGTCTAACTAACCGTTTGGTTTGTTTACAATTACGATACGAACTGTCGAAGAATAATCATACCATTAAGACAACTACGCTCCTAGCGGAGAAGTATGCCAAAAAATTCTTCAAAAATGATACTCTCCACCACTCGAAAGTGCCCTAGTTTTCAGACCTGTACACCCATGAAATCTAGTTAGTTGAACAATTTTCATTGTAACCTCAATGTGACAATATGAAATGTACTTTTTACCAAAAGAATATAAACATACCTGTAGTATCGCTCATATATTCTTGAAGAGAAAATTTTACCCAGGAGCTGCCACCCCTTCCATTGATTTCTATCCTACTTCGCCTTCCGAAAACGTCCGCACGTCACTGAGTGTTCGGAACTTGTCTGTTGGATGTTAAAGAGACTGCGTGATTCATGGTTCCGCCCCCAGGCCTTTTCCAATTACGACCCATTATGGCGATTAACTTCCATCAACATCCACCTCTCTATATTATCGAGATATTCATCAATTCGAATGTTTCTACCGATTGCTATTTGCTACCTACCGAGTGTCTGACAGAAATGCACGATCATTGAGTGACGTGACTAAAGGTATATGTTAAGAGGAGCTCTTTAATTTCATTACATTAAAAAATTATTCAATTTCACTTACAACAGAGCATTCAGAATTATATTCATGAGATAGTTGTATCAAACACAGATTACATGATGGCTTAGAAAAAGGTTTCTATTGGAAATAATATCGATATTTGACTTGGATACATGCACCAATCTTTGAATAGCATAAAAATATTGAAAAATATATATAAATATCAGAATGAATTGGAATATTCTCCGATCATTTCAAGACATTTGATTGTGTTGTGTGTATGTGATCATACACATACAAATGATATCAGACTGAAATATATTTGTATATATCATAGAAGTATGTATTATTCCCCCAAATATCATCTGGAATTCCACAGGGATCTGTTCTGAGACCAACGCTGGTACTGGGGTATGTGAATATCATTTGCAACTTTCACAAGGTCACACCATTTGCCGATGACACTACTATACTAATTGCAGACGAAAATCTATTTTCAATCATTATCAGACAATCTATATTCTTTCTACGTTAATTATACTCCATTTTCAAAATGTTGATCAACAAGAATCGGGTGGAATTTTATAAACTTTCCTGTAAATACAAATTGTCAATATCAAATTTAATTCGAATGTTACATGGGAATATTTTAGCTTCGACCAAATCTTCATTGATATTTCAAGATCTTTGGATTGAAAAGTATAAGTCTTGGGGTTTAATGTTCGTTTCAAGATTTTCAACTCATTTCTACTTTCTAGCTGCAACAATATTTCGAATTAGCTCACATAAAGCCGGCTAGACCATTGATTGAGTCAGGGTCAGGGTTCCAATTCGGAGTAGACTTCACGTTACGAAACTCATTAATTCGCGTATAATAGAATCTCACGTTAAAAATCGTTCCCTGAAGCAAAGCCAACTACCCCAATAATCGCTTCTGACGTTCAACATTAATAGCCTTTATTATGCGAGGGTGAAAGTCTATTCCACGTGATGTGTGTGTGTGTGTGTGTGTGTGTATTCGGCAATGGTGGTCTCGGGCCTAATAAATTGGCAGCTACACACATCAATGTCGCCGTGGTCTTCTTTGTTGTACGCGGCTAATCAACCCTACGACGTGTAATTTGCGACGACACGTGTCAGACACGTGACCGCCGACGCGCCAGCGATTGTTTAAAACTTGTTACAAAGTTTGGTGTTGTTTGCTGTACGAGGAATCGACGGAAATAAGTAGGTAGGCTCATGTTACGAAGCCTGCTTTTCAATCGATCAGTTGAATTATCTATCTACGAAGGGGATCTGAATACAACTTTCCATCTAAACTCTGATCAGTAGGTCTGATTCATTCATGACATTCAACGTTCATGTGTGAAAACCTAGCACCTAGAACATATGTTGTCAGAACCAGTTTTGAGGGCTGGTTATAGCCACATTATTTTCATTACTCTGAGAAATGTTGCTGAATTCTTAAGCTAGGATATACGGCACTTCCCCAGACATCTATTATCTATCTTACCAAAAATTATATTCCTCTATTTTACCAGTCCAGTTACGAAGAAAAATGCCAGTTCAAGTTCGTTGGTCGTTGATTATTGCTTTGCTCTTTTTTATCTCAAACCAAGCTGTTTGCAATGAACATTTGGGTATCTCAAATTTTAAAAGCTTGAAACTCATCAGTTTATAGCTATCTACTTCAATTCTGAAATATCATACTAGGTTTCAGTAAAGATACATTGACAACACCAGAAAATACTGAGTGGTAGGATCTGTTACGCTAGTGTGTCTTCTGAATAGATTATCTTCTTAATAGGGTTGTCCAATCACAGACCTTATGAAAAAAAGACCAGTTGGTCCATTATGAAATATCCTATTGAAGTAAAAGTTTTTCTTGTATCTGAATATTTTGAGTTCATCGGATCATTATTTTCAGAGTCATTCCCAATGAATGCGAATTCATCTAGTATGGCTCAGGAAACTACCGACTGGTATAAGATCGTCTAATTACCACAAAGATCCTGCACCCTGAGTTCCATAGGAAAAATGATGGATGTAATGGTTCTGAAACAGGATCGGTACCAATTAAAAATACTGGCACTTTTGAACCATAGCACAATTGGTAATTCGATGAACACAAGACAGCTAGCAATTGTTTTCCATCTTCCAGCCTCAAGCATATTGTGAATCTGGAAAAATTGGCCTCCTTACAATATTTTCTTCACTAATTGTTGTCTTTGAATCACTCTCTGAATGATCAAAAATGTTCATTAATAATAATAGTAATACATCACAACCATCTTACATTTGTTGTTCGTTCAAATAATTGAATGTTCCATGACAAGTTGGAAATCATAGTTTCAGAAGTTATAATGTTATGCCTTGTAATATTCAATGATATTTACCAGAGAAATAGAATCCTACATTTCACTAGCTAAAAATACTGGATGCAAACATGAACGGGGGTGACTGACTTGCGATATGGCTGCTTAGGGTTCGCTACATTATTTGAAATAGCAAACCTAAGCGCTGGCGCCCTAGCAGATTGCCTCCATTATGTTCAAGATTATATTATTCCCGCATACGACTGCTTCTGACGTCTTCCCGAACAAAACCCAGCGTGACATAGGCAACCCCTCGAATAAAGCATCTCCGGGAATAGTGATAATGCAGACTCATTAGCGAGTAAAGAGAAGTTGTGGTGAAGTTTCTACAGGAACATTCCAGAGACTCGTTAACAAAGATTGGTTGACCACATTTGAAGACCATGCAAATATTCGATGACAATTTTCAGACGCTAGTGCATGAGGATTCAGTTCGATGTTCAGTTCAGAGATTTTCCATTTCTCAGAATCATCCAACCATTTTCAGTTACGATCTTTTATGTACCCAAATTATGGGTAGATACAGGTCGAAAAAAAAACAAATTTCGATTCAGTGCATTAGCATACAACGATATCATAATCACCTGGGACCAAGAAGTCTATTTTTTTTTCGAAAAACAGAGGGTGTATACTAGAGATAGATCTCAGATTCAGTGCGTCAGAATACATCAGAATCGTATGATCGATACCAAAATTCATCCTATCCATCTATTGTGTTCGACCTATCGTTATGTAGAGGTCTAATCATATCTGTTACTATGCTTCATAGGCCTCCATATACCGGAAAGGTTGCGGTTTTCCTTCCCCTAGCGTAGGAAATCTTAGCCTTGACAGACCTTCGCAGTAAGACAGAACGTACTGAAGTTTCCTCGTCTTCTTGACAATCTCTAATTCTGATCTACATTCATTTCAGTTCTTGATACAAATCCTGCTCACTTACTTGTTCTCTCAAAACATTATTATTATCTCAAACTTTCCTCAATGTAGAGTAATGCAGAATTTCTAAAGTCCAATTTACATTCCTCATCTGTCAAATCTTTATCATAATGTTAATCAATCGTAGCTTTTATATTCATAATTAGGATACTGTAAATTTCAAAACCAAAATTCATTTAAGTCGATATGAGATTTGCCTTTCTTTTATAATCCTGACTTATGTTTGAATCTCCTGTATTGTATGAACCTCCAATATGAGGAATGACAGATGAGTATCAATCATAAAGCATGCACTGGTATAATTCATGAAGCATTATTCGAACCAACCGCAGAGTAAATATTAGGAATTGCCTTGTATAATTATTCTATGAATTGATTTATGATTTACTCGTAACGGATATTTCCCATTAACGGTGGAACAAATTCAGCGATAATTCAGGGTAATTTCAAAGCCATTACGCAAAATAAACTTTTTTCTGGTTGGTGTAATGGAGCGTCATGCATTTTTCAGTAAGTACGATGTTGAACCGTCGACCGATATCAGTTTTTGATTGCCCTCGAAGGCTAAAAAGGCCTTATCGTGGAAACAAATAGCTTATGTTTGCCGTGTATCCCAGATAGGATCTAGGAAAGGAATTACCAGCACAAAGTGAGTTGCTATTACCGACTCTCCACAGAGTTCTATTAGGAAATAATGACTTGAAAACAGTGGTAGAAACAGGTGGTTACCTAATGCCTGATTCTCCGCCAGTATGACAAAAGGCTTCCATAATTGGACGCTTTTGTTGGGAAATTGAGGTATACGTAGATATTCCTATTTTATATCCATTTTCCATACAAGGTTTGTCGAACATGTTGGCCTACTAGACTCGTTGGCAGGCTTTTAGAATTACAAAAAGGTGGAAATGATCTGTCTTTCTGTGATATTCTCAGTGTTGAGCTTTTTTTTTTCATCAACTGGATCAAAAATTATTGGTGAATATACATATGAATTATTTTGTTCAGTTCCTGATAATGATATAATTTCAAACAAATATAATTAAAGGATTTTTATTGATGCCCACGAAAAAATGTTCCTCACCAACAAGAAACCTTTGAATGCAATAATATTTCATTCATGTTACTCAGATTGGAGTATGAAGTTCGCATTTCCATTGACTACTGCATGAAGTTGATTCTTCAAACCCTTGATTCATATCTGAAATAATATCTAGTACGGAAAAGGAATTCATGTAGGTCGATTCATGTTTTAGTAATTTCAAAATATTTCCAGAAATATTGAAAACAAGACTTCTAGAAAATATTTCGTCTGATTCTGACAAACCCTGTATAAATATGCTTATTTGTATTAGAAATGGATAGTGAGTGTGTTTTTATTATTGAGGATTCCACAAGCTTTTTGGCTTGATTACTTCTCAAATATAATCAACTCTGTCCATTGACAATAATGACATCAATGATACACTTTCGTGTTTATCTTTTCGGCCCCAATAGATGGATTTGAAAACTTCGTTGTTGAATAATGTGAAAGTTTACTAGATATATCAGTTTATTAAGGGTTCACCATTATTTTTCATAATGTACGGATTAGCGTAATGATCAATATAATTTGAAATAGATTGTTTTCCAATGAAATGGTTGTGTATGGTTCGAGTAATAAAAATGCAGCTCCTGTGTTTCTATTCTGTCTATATCTATTGATTTCAAGATATAGTCTGAATGATAATCTTTTTGATATTTAGACATTTTTAACAATAATAGTTGGCAATGAGAATATGATTCTTCTTTGGTTATCCTCGAAGCAGATGATGTGTTTCACATACTGTATACGTGGAAATTGAAAAATTCCATTACCTCTCATGAACCCCAAACAAACAGAGTGATGTATGCGAACGCGAAACACAAAACGAAACAATCGACGACGAATGGGATGCGACCCCTCGCAAGATGCTCGTAGGGTACAGGAGCGCAAGGGTAGAAGGGAAGAACCTTTTCATAGACCACCCCTAGCCGAAACGGCACCCCTGATCATCCGTATTCTTAAGTTTCGTTTCACCCGCGGCGGCCATGTTGTTGCTCCGAGCGGAGTCTCAGAATTGGTTTTGAACTGATGCATTAATTGACAATTTGATGTCATTCTTTGGCACGGCTAATGGCGGACTGAAGTCCTCCAAATTGCCCAAATCCAATAAAGAGTTCAGGCGGAGTTCGGCGTTAGTAAAATGCAATTTAGTCGTGTTGTTCGGTGAATTGTGTAACCTCGTAAAAGGGAGCTGACAGAGAATGAAGTTTTCATTTTGCGAAATTGAAATGTTACGTGGACCATTATGTAGTTGTTCTTCCACTCTCTGATGGTGTAACACGAAGAAATGGAGAAACTCAATTTCCAACCTAATTCGTTTGATACATTGTTTAGTTTCAAAAAATAAGGAGCTTGGCTTGTTTGTCATATCAACTCTAAAATAATTCAACTATAGTGTCAAAGATGTTCGAAACTATTACTTTGAGAAAATACTATTTCATATAAGAGCAGATATAAATATTAACTAATCAAGTTGGTAAAACTTCGTACCAATTACAATTTTGATCAATATTTTTAAGCCGGCATTCTCGATGACTTATTCTTTTGTGAATTATTTCTTTCTTGTCAAGATGTTTTCGGGAATGAATTCATTAGAAAAAAATAAAACAACAATCATATATCTGAATTTTCAAATGAAATGGAAAGAACGAGAGCTTATTTGCATTGGATACTATGAGAACATATTGTCGTATTTTTGAAGGTGATGTGAGAAGAATTATTGTACATCCCAAGAAGACGTTGCCGCTCATCATATTAGTTAGTTTATTGAAATTCAGCTGGCAGTTATTTTGATAGACCATGATTTTACTCGAGTAATCATTTATTTGATGAAATAACGTGAATCAATTTGACATATTCGATCATTATTTCCATGACTTCATTGGAGTTCATGGGGATATTGATGAGTTTAGAATGAATAGTCTCTCAGATAAATTTTTCTTCAAAGTCTACTCATATTTATCAACATTTGATATCCAAATTCCAATTCATGTCACAACCTGCCACCCATTGTGGAAGATAATATAAATCACGAATCCTAAACCTACTTCGAGAAGAATGTCAGAATTCAATTAGTAAAGAGATCCTCTTTCTTCCAGGTGTGGTTCCAAAACCGCCGCGCGAAATGGCGGCGCCAGGAAAAAATGGAGGCGGCCCGCCTAGGCCTGAGCGAGTACCACGCCGCCACCTTATCCAGAGCAGCCGGTACCAGCCTCTCGCTGCCCATGGATCCCTGGCTATCTCCTCCCTTACTCTCAGCGCTGCCCGGTTTCCTCAGCCACCCACAAACCGGCTACCCTAGCTACCTTACGTCGCCCATGGCAACCGATCCGGGCAGACCACCTGTTGCGCACGCACACTCTCATCCGTCTAACGGACCGCCCGACCTCAGGAGCACGTCCATAGCTGCCCTGCGGCTCAAAGCGAAGGAGCACGTTGAGAATATTACGAAGGGTATGCAGGTGGTTTAATAGGCGGTATCGATGCAATGAGTCTTGACGCTAGGTGATGATGATCGTACTTCGTATAATTCTCTAATTTTGTATTCATACACAGTTTTTTTTATGGTTGTTGCAAGGATGATGAAGTTTTTGTTCAATCTGAAAGAATTATCTGGATACGTGTTGACTTTCTATCGCATCATGTTTTCACAGCAGTCTACTATGTAGTACGATGAATATACCTAACGTGTTTTGTGACTGCGAGTTTGTGTATGTAAATAATATAATGTGATCTCCTTTATTTCCGTGTACATATTCTGTATATTAAAATGTTGTTGGATTTTGTGATGAGTGTTTATAATTCTAAGCTTGCTCACTACCACAATTTGTCTAGTCTGCTGTCATTTGAAAATCATCAAAGTTAATCATTTAAGTGCAAAACTATCATAATACCATTGACTTTGTCATCCTAAATATCTGTCATCTTGGATGCAAATGGATTTTTTTCCTCAAATATCTCACTGTGTGATGAAAGTTTTCTACTTTTATGGTTTCAAACCTCAATGTTCCTATTATATCAATTCTTATATCAATATCACATTTCAATGTTTATTGAATTGATGATTCGAATTAGTACACTTGTGTATCTCTCGATAATATATTATTGGTGTGAGATCTGAAAAGTATAGAAATGAAAATGAATAAATATCCGATCAGTTATTTATACAAATGTTATTTTTCAATGCTGTATCATTTGTATAAGAATCTATCTATCTGTAAAGGTGATGATACATAGTTATAGAGATAAGTGTATATCTTTTGTAAATACCATGTAACTGTACCAATCTTCAGCATCTTCTAGATGCTATTATATCACTAGCATAGAATGTTGGACTGTATTATTTATAATATTTCAGAATTCTCTCTCTTCAAAGCTGTGAGAAGATTTGTAAATATCACAATATATAATCACCGTATATTTGGTTTGTATTATTCGAAAATATTCCTCAATGACAACAACATCATCTTCTTCTGATAGCAGTTATGCATTGAGAAAGGTAATCTTACTGCTTATCAATGTTACGAAATGGGATGGAAATAATATTAATGATAATTATAACCCAATGCTTTCTCACATTATGGAAATGAGAAAGCAGGTTTACAAAAGTAATCCGAAAAAAACCGTATAAAATATGATTAAATGGAAATAGTTTGGAAAATATTTATCTGATTGGTTATTGAACAGATAGATCGATTTCTCCATTTTAACTGTTCGATGGTAATTATATTTTTGTTTATATATATATTCAATTATGTTACAAATCAAACAGTTACTTATATAATTCGAAATATAACGAGTTTAATTGAGTTATTTTGGTATTTAGTCATTTTACAAAAAAAAAATCGAAAATTCAATTCTTTTCTGAACCAGTGAGAAGCCTAAATCAATCATAAATAAAATATTAAAGAATATATAGGGTTTCCCATTGAAGAAATATTACTTTGAGATATATCTAGAGAATAACAGCTCATTCCAAAAATCTGAATACGCTGCTGGTTCCTTCTTGCATAGGTCAACAAATATCTCTCAAAATGCGATATTTTCAAATTCGCTTGGTATCTCACAATTAGAAACGAAGCGGGCAATGAAAATTTTGTCCGTGAACTGCTATCTCTAAGAATCTCAAGAAAAGTACAGACTGTTCCTCCAGCCTCTGAGTTTGGCAAATGAGCGTGAAAGCGACACAGAAGTAACATTCTTGATATTCCAAACGAATGAATAATGATAAATCCTCGAACGGTCATGTGATATTATTGCATTTTTGCCAAGACGGATTCGCTTCCGATAATCATTTATATTCTTCTATTCTCTTCAAGACCTCGAATAATCACCTTCCATTATTCTCCAACTCGATAAACTCCATTCTCTATTGCGATTCATCAATCAAAGTGATATTAATTAGTATTCTGTCGACGGAGTTCAGAGTGGAAATTCCCGAATACTCGTGCCCTCCTAAATGGTTGATTAGCAACAACAAACAGGTATTAGCATTTTATTGCCTCAGTCTAGCCCTCTACGCCCTCTAGATAAAGTGGAATTAAAACTGAAGAGCTCTTTGATCTTGACTGTATTAACTAAATTGGGTATCGACTGCACTTATTAAATCACAGTGACGTATCGTACGTTTGGTACTTGGTCTTGAGAATAATATTCCTCCTTCTAGTATTAATATCGTACATTTTCGCAAATTCCTGAATCACGTGATTTGATTCAAGATGAAAGTATCCAAAATACAGATGAGAGGTACCAGAGATTGATAGTCTGAAAACTCTCTTCCAAAAATTCTTTTTATTTGTGTGGTTAGACTATTTTTTTATCGAGATCTTAGTTTGAACATGATTGGCTTCCAGATGAACAATTTTGGGTATATTTTTGGAGATTGTGAAGCCTAAATGAAGCTATCAAATTTGCACTCCATTTCAAATAGTCAAATTGTAACCTCCACCACGACTTCATGAGATGGAATATAAAATCACATAGTTGCCATATGCCAAATTTCAACTAATTGAAAAAGAAAAATATGAATCTGATTGAATATTGTCATTAGCTATTGATACAAAAGTACATAATTCATGAGATTACTGATTCTTTTACTAACCCTAATAAAGATCCTAACCTCAAAAATAGAGCAGAGTGGATGGAATTTAGTGATTACGAATATAGCATATTATAGTAATTTTAGTCGCAACAAAAATGTGCGTGATTATCTTTGGTTCCCCCAGTGTTCGTATAATCACCATTAAAACGTAGTTGTGAAGTATATCTTTTGTAATTTTTGAGTTTTCTCATGTTTCTATGTATAGGATGTCCCAGAAGTAGACGTCAAGCTAGAATGAAGGTCCCAAGTGAAGCTTTGGGTACAGTAGAATAGTTCTCAATAAAGTAATAACTTTATTTAAAAATTGTGTTCCATTGCAAAATAAGATATTTTCTACAATTTAAAATATATTCAGGCAAATATCATACCATTTTGTGATCCTTAATAAATGCTTTCAAGTAACAACTTCAAACTAGTGAATACATTGTTTTTTCAGTGCAGTTGGTCGAAGTTGGGCGGAATATTAATTTTGAATAGTTGACATATTCTTCGCATCCCATAACAATAATAAGAATGGAAAATTGAGATTTGTATTAACAGGAGTAAAAAAACTGACACAGGATGCAGATTCTCAAAATTTTTTTCAAATATATATTTATATATATAGGAATTATTTGAGCACTGCTCTACCCAACGTGTTTATCTTAGACTGTACCTCGAAAATTTTTCATTCCGCCCAAAATGCGAATACCTAGATAAGAGAATTAAATGAGAATAAACAGAGAGGGAATTAAGGAAAACTAATGGGAAATAAAAGACGACGAATGATTGCGCGGCAGGCAGGCAGTGTTTGGAGTGGGGGAGATGGAATTGGGGAAACTGATGGGGAGATGCGTCCATCCGACCGTTAGTTTGGTTAAATTTCTGTCGGATGAAGCGAGTCGACCGCGGGCTATAAAAGGGCAATTAGATCGGTTGGGCGGTCTGGATACAGTCTGATTAAAAAAGAGAAGGGCCAAATAGACAGGCACAAACCAATAAAGTAATAAGAGAGAGTTAATTATCTGCACGATGGTTGAGCATTCCATTATTCGCTTTTGATCGATAAAGCCCACTTTTCAATTACCATGATAAATGGGGAAGTTTCGAATTGAGGTTTTCGTTACTACGGTCTATTTATTCAAGGAAGAGAGTTCTGACAGATTTGATCCTCTTTCAATACCATCAAGACGGAATGAAAAGTTTATAGTTGGAATTCTAATTGGCTGAGAGCATTTGAACATCAATTTTTACAATATACATTTCATGTTGTGATTCCTGAATTCAAAATATAGATCAGTTGATTCGTCCACCTGAATTGTTGAACAGTTACTTGATTTTGATTACGAACGACATATGTAACAAGCTCTCTCAATATTCCTGAGGATGTTCGTTCTTCTCAATGCTATCAAAACAATTTATTATTTTGAATTGAAACTCTTGGAGAGCACACTGTGTATATACTTAAAGACTGACTGTCTGGTTTATAGTGGAAACCAATATTTGATATTGAATTCAATGATTTCTATGGCAGATTCAGTGCAGTATTCTAGAAAAAAAAATCATAACTGATAAAAGTAACAATTTCGAATTCCCATCATGATGTTTCAACTGAGTTGTCAAATGATCACTTTCAGAAATGAGTGATATATTTCCATTGTTATCGCCTAAAGCGCTATCAAAATCATACCAATATCTACGTTTCAAGATATTGTATGAAGCTTTATGATATTCCACATTTATTTAGTAGATAACTTTGATTACAATCCGAAATATCATTAAACCGCTTCACTGTTATTAAAACTGCATTAAATTGCTTTTCATTTGGAGATTGTTATGATAACAGTTATAAAATATTCAATAATGATTCTTCAAGTGTCACTTTAACTGAATTAGTAATAAACAGGAAAGTGTATTAGATATAGGGTATATATTTTTGTGAAGGGTCAATTCACTATACGTAATTGATTGCTTTTTATCGTTTCATCACGCATATTCTGATGATTGTTTCCACCAATGACTATATATCGAGGGCTACTTATCATTTATCAGACAAAAAAATCTAAAAGATTTCGTTGTACTAATTGAAACTTTTGTTTGATTGAAGAACTACTGTTTTCAATATTTCATAAATAGCACTATCACTGGAATAAATTATCCCATTTTATCAGCTGTATACACACTCCTCCATCTGATTTTAAGTACTCACATTGTATTTCTGTATTCGAGTTACAATTTTCAAAAGCTTGAATCAATGCCCCTTTTCTAAATCTCACTTACTGCCATCTCTTGAACAAATTTAGTATCAACGAGAACTTTCTACATCCCCGATATTTCAGTGCAACCATTCGTTAGCCGAGGGCGCCACTCATACAAAAAGCTTTCATCGTTTATAAGCTTTCGACAAAGCCTTTTCTGTGTCCTGTTGAGGTTAAAAATCGATTACTTTCATCTCATTTTAGTGAACCTCCAAAGGATATGAAATGAAAATGATTTTGTTAGTAATAGATAGATGTCTAGCACAGAAAATAGTTTGAAAAATCAGCATCGGATATATGTTAGAAATGAATAAAATCTGAATTTCGACGAGGGGTAGGCAATTTATATGCTATACCCCTAAAATAACAATGAAAATGTAATTCCTTTATTACTTCATTTGATTACTCACATCTTAACTAAGAAGAATCGGAAATATAAAATAATACGTATCTGTATTATATACAATGAAAGTTTGAAATCATGTTAAAGCCGTTTGGATTAGCTATTCACAGATCAACATGTAGATTATTCTCCACATTTTCACTGTGTATTTTGTAACAATTCAAGGACACGGTTTCGAAGGCTTTTATATCCGATTTTTAATTCTGAAATAATTTCGAGTCTAACCAATAATTGACCAGCAATGAAAATAGAAGCATATTGAACCTGGGCGTGTTATATTCGTTAAAATGATTCCAATTATTCATACCAAAGAAATATATTCACAAAATGACATAATTGGAAAAGTTTTTTCAAAATATGAATGATATTGATGATGTTTATTCACCATTTTTATATCCATTGAAACTCTATACTGTACAACATTATTATACAATATAGTTGAAATTTTGCTCCAACAATAAAAAAAAAACTCTATTCTTGTTTATCTCTACAAGTGAGGTCAAATTGAAGAGCAATAACAAAAATGATCGAAAGACTGTTTTCATTTATCTAGGAAACGTTTAAAAAATGATGAAACTATTGCAATACATTTCACAGGTATTTTTTCACTATATACGATTGATTATCATACTGAATAGTTGCTGAAGGTAAGTTTATAAACGCTTCCACGCAGTTGTGTATATCAAACGTTTCATATTTCGTTTCATTCGTTATTTCATCTCATTTGCTGTTCAAACCAACCATTATAGTGTGTGATATTCGAGCAATAATCAGAAGAGTGTTGCATTATTGCAATATATCCGTTTCCAACAAAAAAAAACACATCATTAGTGTTCCAACTACCCCACGCCCATTTACCTTAACAATCCCCCGAAAATCGACATCAACAATTACTTTCCCAACCAAGCACCGACAATAAATCCAACAATAGAAACAGTTAATAAACAGTTTCTCATTTGCAAAAACACGTTTGGCCGGCCGTACGTATCAGATTACGATTATACCATTATTGCCATTTAGACCGTGGGAGAGAGATCATGGTCCACCCTTGTACTTCTTTGAGCACCCCCTTGTATCATAACAGTGCCGGTTTTAGGCAATTTACAACGGAGGGACCCAAAAATAAATCAAAACTTTCAAGGTTTCGGCTTTTTCCAATATATATTTAAATAACTGTTGTGTCTCGAAAATGATTTCTATTCTAATTTTTAATTGCCCATCTTCCTTCCTAAAAGGGTTGTCACTTGGTGTTTTTTCACCCTTGGCGAAACCGGCACTGCCTTCGTGCAATTAACCATCATAGTTGGCCGTGTCTGTCTTCCCGTAAATGTGACCGAGTTCATTTAAATCAGCTTACTTGATCAAGCTCTAATGGGGAAATTTAACGAGAGAATATCGTCGATAATATTTTTAATCCATAGACAATTGAGGCCTGAGGTATTATGCGGTGATGTACAGGACGACTCAAGAACAATTTACGAGTCGGAAGAAACCATGGAAACAAAGAAAACTTTTCTTTTCTCAAAACAGATGAAGTTTAAATCGAATACAATGGTCTATTGGCGATTCCAAAAATTTCGACGCCATCTGGTGGTGAAATTGTGAACTTTCATAAAAGGTTATTGTACACAACGTCATTAACGTAAATAGAGTTGACTAATGGAGGGAGGTCGACCCAAATTTTTATTTTTTCAGATTGTTACTTGCAGGTTTTTTTATTTCTTCTGAGCAATGGGGTGGGGTTACGACCCCAATAACCCCCTCCACGTTAAGCCTATGCACAACGTGCTTGTACATATTGGTATATTTTTCGTTATCATAAAATTTCACTATCATTTTACATTAGTCATCTGCATAAATTCGTGCCTTTTTTCTCGTTTTAACTGAGTCTTTATTTTGCTTTAACTTATTCCACATTTTATTTTGTTTGCGGTAAACACTGTTTGTATTTCAATCTAGAATAATTGAAATATTCCGGAATATCAATTTCAAAATTAATTTCACACATCTAAATATATAACTAATTTTACATGAATCATCTCCATCGAAAGAGTTCCCATTTTGACGCAAAAACCCTATTGAAGACGTCGACATCATCATCAGACGAGTTTAATATCCACACGGCGCTGTATGGGCATTGGATTTGGATAAAATTTGCTACAGCTCGGAAAAGTCATCCAGTTCATTCAATTTGAACGCGTATTCATGCATGTCGAAATTGTTTGCAGAATCTGGAGTTAACCATATCTTAATCCCCGATATGGAGCAGCAATAACCTGGGTTTAATTTTCATCAGTTGCAGAGGCGATGAAAGCTCAGATTGACATACTTTGAGGAAAGTACAGCGTCGTTACACTGGGAGGGGGGCAACATAAGTTCAGAAAGGTACCATCAAGACTCGAATATGGTAGAATATTGATTAGGGTACAGGCTATTGAGTTTTTCAACTTAGTTCTCTGCAATGGCAAAGCTTCTCTGGAGATATTAAAATGACTTCATCAATCTCTCATAAATAAAAAATTAGTGTTGTTAAGTGTAATTCTGTTTGATATTTTAGTATCTATATTGAATGAAGTAGCTATGCATCGAAATTACTGATTTATAAACGAAATAAGTTCTAATCTAATCACAGCATTACATAAAAAATTCAACATTTTACAAAAACTATTGATTACATTCATCTGAATGATTATAAGAACATTGCGAAAGTTCAGATTGGTCCATAAAGAAGATTCCAAGTTTCTAGATCAGGTTCTACAAAAAAACTAGATACACCGCTGGATTCATCTCAAAAAAATCTCAGGATATGTTTCCACGAGAAAAATGCATAAAAGTAAAAAACATCCCTTATCTTTTTTGTAACGGTTTTTGGCACAGAATTTCTCACAAAAATCACATTTCCTTTGATTTCTTAATATTTCTTGTGAATATAATAAGTGGAATCAAATCATATCAAGCAAAAATTACTCAGAGTTTCAAATTAGAATAAACGATGATTACGTATTTTTTTCGGCGTTCCATTATCATTTTATCCTTCTTTTACCTTAACAATTGTCTCCTTCGATGTCTATTGATCGATATAACATGTCACTGTCATAATAGTTCCTCCTATATCAAACAAGGAGTTAAATCCAAAATAATTACTCATAAACCCGTCAAGACCAAATCAAATTTCAGAGAGCGAACACAATTCCAGGAGGGTGGGGGAAAGTAATATCGAATGAGGGTAGTTTGATGCTGCAACCAACTAAATTCAAATACGAAGACAAATAGAGGCAGGAAAAATATAAACCTCGAGATCAATGTAAACGTAATAAGTTGGTCCTAATGCTATTGTGCAGGGATTTCTGTAGGCGATTACCATATGAAAGTCTGTGCGACGCTGCGCCCTCTGCCCGAGGCAGCCTGCAACTATATTCATACCTACCCTCTACCCTCGAATTTATTGGTTTCTGATTCATTCACGTCCAACAAGATCAACACTCCCTATCTGGATTCTTTGCCTGCGGATCTGAGTCGTTCTTCAACCAACACTGACTCTTGAAAAATTCACCTTGAATTAAAATACGAAGACATTATTGCTGGTTTACAGTTATGACTATTTTCCATTTATTTACAATGTGTACAATTTCTTAAGCATACGAGATTTTCTCCTAAAATATCAATTCAAGAAAATTCATGAAATTCATAAAATAACTTTCGAAATTAATGAAAGCTACTCAAAATCGGTCATGTAAAAATTGTATAGCCTTAATTTTTCTGCATGAATCTTCAAATAGTTCTATTGATTCTATGAGATGATTTTCTCGAAACAGGTTCAACATACCATGTTTTCGAACTCGATCATAAACTTCATGCAAAACTCAAAAGGCTACAACGAACATTTTATTTGAAGCACATTTATTTTTCTGTTTTCACTCTCACCTACTTTGTTTATTTTGTATAATGATGATTATACAGTTTATAGTAGAATCCGAATCACATCGGGGGAACGGACATATCAATTAAACTTTCAAATGACAAAATTCCATATCGAAATTGAATTTCGATTTATTTATTACTATTGACAAACAGAATTCACACTGATAACAATTTGCTATCAATGTAGCATATGTTAATTTTATCCTACTCATCTCAGAATCTCACTGATGTTCAAATGAGTGCACAAGAAGCGCTCATTTCCCGAAGATTGTATTTTCAATGTCATCGGAGGGTATAATTAGGTATCCTTTTCGCATTTAGACGATCCTTATCCCGCTCTCCTCACACCATAATCTCCTCGCCACGGTTCCAGAAAGTTTGTTTTCTATTCTGCAGCATCCTAAATAGGTTTGTTAATCTCACCTGGGTGCACGAAACGTATCGGTCCATTAGTTCTAAAAGGCGTACGCTCGAACGCCCATGTCGGCCCCATTCCGTCAGAGATATTTTGATTTTTCCCTCTACCTGGTCCTTTCTTAACATTCTTAGATTGACCAGAATGATAGGAATGGATTATAATTTGATGATGTTTGGGCGTGCACGCTTTTCTAAGGAAGAAATGTCCAAAAGACTGCCGCTTTAATACCTTCAAAAAGGGCGCGTTGTGATCTGCACTTAAACGAATTACCGACATGAATATTGCATCAGGATAGAAAGGCACAGTGAAATACGAGAACAAGGATTCAAATATCCATTCTGATACAAACAAAAAAGGTTCGACTACATCAAATTCACAACCACATTGCGAATTCAAAAAAGAGCAATCACGAATTTTCGTTCTCAGGCTATACCAACACAAATTCACTTTGACATCTTATGAAATCTCACATATTTTTGTATCGTCGTTAATATACAGGGTGTTTCACAGTGGATGGAACATTAGACGTATTTTCATCGAACTCGCTGCTTGTTCTACTGATATTCTTGTTACATTGACCATAAATGATGAATAAATCCATCTAAACCGCATTCAAGTAATTATTTTCTGCCATAGTATTTTTACACCCATGCATCTTGAATAGAGGATAACAATGAAGGAATAACAGGTTAGTTCTCTGTCAGAATGAAGTTCATAGCCTACTATCTAAAGCACCATCCAATATTTTTTTCATTGAAAACGAATTCATAACATAAGTGAGCATAACTAAAAAACTGTACGAGATAGGTATAGGGAAAGTATACTCAATTAGAATGAAAAAAGTTATAGTTTTTCGAATAAGTGATAATATACAGGGTGTTCCATTTGAAAAAACGGAGTTGCAGTCATTTTCATGAGTGCCCGGATGACACTCACTTCTGAGCCTCCCTGTATGCTGAAACTGAGATCCAGTTCATCGACAGAATACTTGATGGTCTTATGCAGCTATAACCCAAATTGCAATATTTTGTGAATTTGCATTGGGAAAAAAATGATATTTTTCAATGGTCAGGTTTTACACAAAAATTTTACAAAATATTTTTTATCTCGGAAATCGTCACATATAGGTATAGGGAATTATGTGAGAAAGTTGTGAGGAATTTTATGAGGATTCCAAAAATGATATAATATACGAGGTGTTCCATTTGAAATAACAAAGTAGCTACTACTTTCTAATACAAGCGGCAACACTGTATTGATGAAAATATTTTAGACGGATAGAGCAAGTTTGATTATCCACGCTCACAAATTTTTGAAATGATATGTCCTTCTGTTCTCCAGATATGTCTAATGTTCCATCCACTGTGAAACACCCGATATAGTCTATAATAATGTAATCGAAGCAAATTTAAATATTCACATTTTTCCACACCATACAATCGTGAAAACAGAAAGACGTTTTCTATCAGAACGGCATTTTTCTTTCTCGAATATTCGAACTACAAAATTGAGAATTGAAAAAATGTTTGATCAATATCGCAATTTTTTTCCTTTTAGTATTTAACAAAAAATGTGCCTAATTCAACCGATGTCTTTGTTTCCAAAAAGATAAACAACACCAATAACGAATACTTAATTCAACTAACCCTGCATATAGTCAATTCATGTTTAACATTTCTTGGTTAGCTACTTTTCATTTTTCATTCTCAAAATTGCACTTTTTACGTCTTTCTTTTCAGTATACAACGATAGCAGCTGTTTTATAATTGAATAACAACGAAAATGTTCCAAACAGTTTGAATTTCAATTTGAAATACATAGGTACGATGCCATTGAGAGAATCCACAAAGCATGTTATCAAAATTATTTGCTACAGAATCCATTTAAGCTGCTTAATGTTCCATAAGATTATCTGTGTTTGATGAACGAAAAATTCCACAGAAAAAAAATATTTAGTGGTGTTAGATCTGGTAAGGAAGAAGGTTAAGTCAAATAACAAGTATGTCCTATATTTAAATGCGAAATTGAAAGATTGATGATATGAGGAAGTTACCATTTGAGAGAAGCCCGTTGACGTCATTGAAACCAGTTTTAATTTTTCAATGACTTTATGAAGAAGATATTGGGTAAAAATATTCAGTTCCTGCTTAAAAATCGAAATAAATGACAGCATTCCCAAGGCATCATTGACAATAAAAACGCTGTTCAAACTCTTTCTAGTTCACAAAAACGTTGTTTCAAAACTAAATTCCAGATGGTGATATTTCTTATTTTATTCAAAATCTGTTCTACCTATACATATGTGATTGCTGTTCAAAACAAATCTTGTGTGCATCTGAAATCCTCTCGGGCCCAATAAAAAAGGTTCTAATCGAAAAGAGATCAGACCATTTAATGCAGCCCTCTTTTCATTTTACTTCGATCCGAAACACTCTGCCACCTAGGGCAAGCACCCCAAAAAAGCACGTGGATTTCGAGAGCAATTCAAAAACAAAAGACCATTTTAATAAGGATCGAATTTGAGTTAAGCTTCCATTCGGCCGATGCTGGATCTGTGTCTAAGCCACTTATATTTTTAATATGGGCTTTCGTTATAGTTCCTAACGATTCCATAAGTCTAGAGTAAATATGGAGAAATTATAAACTTCCACATGAAATATTTCGATATTGGCGTGCATTCATTGTTTGCGTTGTTGGAAATTCGAATCAATTCATTCGTGGCAAGCGTTTGGTGATTTGATTTGGGATGAGAGTTGAAGTAATCACAGTACGTAAGTCGTCTTAGATACGTTAACGTATGAAATATGACGTTCATGATATACACCTTGAAGTATTTCTATATCTTAATTTCTTTGTTGTTTCATACTACATGAAACAGCAAACACTGGTTTGCATTTCTTTGTTTTCATCTGGATCATTAATATATATTTTGAAATCATTGTATGGTATTCAATTGAAAAAAAGTATATATTTGGAGGACCAAAAGTATAAGACAAAAAAGAAGAAGATTCTTGAAGTGCAGAAGTGCTTGGAGAGTCGAATTTTGATGATTATGAAATGGTTGAGACGATATTGATGCAGGTAATCAATATCAAAATATTATTTTCCATTGAATTCTACATCATTTCTCTTCTTTTCTTTAATATTTATCCGGATCATATTATCCGATTATCTTTTTAGATCCTCAAACTGAATCCAAAATAATTCAAACTGATCTAATTCGCCAATAAATCCAGTAATAAGGCCTTGCTCATTAGTAATTGTTAACCATCACAAATTCTGTCGTTCACTTGTGTTATTGATATGCCTTCAAAACTTATTTCTTTGAATAGGTCGATGTCCATCGATAAGTAAAAGTGATATCCCTATTCGTATCCATAGTCCATGCCGTTGAATGAGTTCTTCCATGACAACAAATACTCGAAAAACCACATTGTACGCATCGATCCATCCTATTCGTTACTGAAACTTGGATCTTGTTACATCTCAACATCCAGGTGGCATGCGGTAAACATCAGTCGCCATTGCAAACGGAGAAAAAATACAATAACACATTCAGAGGGTATTATACGTTATTAACAGAGTAATATGAGAATAGGTGTAAGTTATAGGCTATAGAACCGAGTGTTGCAAATATTGCCGACTATTCAGAGTATTTCTATACTGGATACAGTAACAGAATTGAGCTGTGTATACCGGATGTCATTGAAACTAATGCTCGTTGCTGTATCATTAAAAAGTTTGGTTAGGATTTCACAACCGAAAGATTATAACCATGCTATAATGTCATGTCATTCGACTGCTACTTCAATAATCCTTCATGGTTAACATGATTGTTTTGTTGATTTTTCACTCCTTTGATACCGTTAATTACTGCAGTTTCAGTGACAATATATATACAGTATTGTGATTTCATGAGATTGAAAAGAATAAATTTGGCATCATTGAAATGTTGCCTTAATTATTGATGCCTAAATATTTCCAGTCGGGTCTCAACCAATCAGAAGTTTAGTGGTTAGCTAGATACCTTTCATTTTGCACTAACGGTATTGAAAGACAACAAAATCTGCCAAAACTATCTTCTCCAAATGAATAGACTTTATATGTTTGTACATGTTCGGTGTGATCGTCATTACCGATTTAGAAAGATATATAAATATATAACTTATATTATAGAAATATAGAACTCTCTTTGAATTCAAAATTTTATGAACTGAATGTCATTTTTTTACTGAGCATGCAAATAGTTGTAATTTAGAAATTATTCAGAATTTAGAATTTATTGAGTCCACTTGCTTTAACTCGCGCGTGTTTTATATTATAAGTAAAGTATAAGTGCCGTCGTGCTCGAAAAATCGCGCGTGTTTTAAAGACCAGATCCACGAATACTTTACGCAATTTTTTTTATTGGTGCCCCATTTTACGTTTGAATAAAATTTTGCATTTGTCAGTAATATTTTATTTGACGTTTACGAGATACTTCTGTCAGATCGATAATAATAAATTTGTCATTTAGACTTCACGTTTCTCGTTTCTTCGTTGATGTTGCCATGGTAACTTTAAAAAACGCGCGATTTCGATTCAAACACGGTGAGGCGTGCTTTGAATGGGTGAAATGGAGCATCAATAAAAAAAGACCTTTTTATCCACTTATACTTTAATATACTATTCCCTCACAAAAATGAAACCTTGGTCTCCAAACACAATTCAGCTTCAATATGAACGTCTTGATCACTAACCAATCGAAATATACAATTCATACTACAAAGAAAAAATAATAATGATTTGCAGTAAAAGGCAATGCTCAAATTTGAAGGTGACATTCTAATGTTTCATTGAAATATTCTCATTAATGTGACTGAGAAATGTGACCGTTTATTACACGCTGTATATTCGATGTAAAGAGACTCATTATAGAGTTCAAAATCACAAAACTCTGTGTCATACCCACCGAATAACAAATTGGTAAGGGTTCTCGTTCCACTCGTATCCCAATTCAATTTTCCTAATTCCCTTTCATAATCGAAATAAACTGGCGTATTTTTCTGGAATTAGTCCTGGTATAATACAAACGGAGTTCTCACGAACTCGCCAACGAATGCTTGATGTTTCGGAAGAACGCACATCATCACCCGCAGAGAACTTGGAAACGTCGAATCCACCATTAAAAAGATCACACTTCAATTAGTCTATGAGGCGAAAGGGAGAATCAAATCGGAATTTCATGCGTGGTTTAGTGCCTTCATTGATATCGGTGGAAATTTAGGTGTGTTTAAGTTGAGAATTGAATAGCTGGATTGTACATTTGACTGGATGAGAAAACGTTTTGCATTCATTGCCTGTGGGTGTTCTCGTTTTGAGCATGGAAGTTTTTGTAATGCCATCAAATCAACCCTTACGTCATACTAATAATGGGTGGGATATTTTGGATTCAGGCTATTGAAAGGGATCAATTATATATCAGACCGAATCGAATAAAGAACTCATCGAAAAATTGGATTCTGCCTAATTCATAACCAAGTCAATTTGAAAACTTTTGAAATTCAGATTTTCCGTATTGCTCCGTATTTTTCATGATTTCATCGTTGAATCATTCATCATGAAGACGTAATATTTTTGGAATATCCACACAATAATTTCGATTTCGAGGAGAGATGCAAGTTGAGATTCAATTCCGATTTCCAGAATGTTGAATTTTCAAGATCGTCAGTTTTTTTCTTTGCATGTAGTTGTTTCCTTAGGTTTCAGAATATTTAATTGCAATTGAATCTTTTTCAACTTTTATGTAAACAGGGGGTGCAGATTGAAAGAAATTTCTTACCTTGTTACAATCATCATTGATTTTATAATCATATGCATTATAGAAATATACATCGAACCATACCAAGGACATTTAAAATTGCAGACAATTCCAAGTATGCAAAAGTCATGACCGAGTGCCTTCGTTTGGCATATATTCTGGCACGACATGTATAGAATTTAAATGTTTATATTATTGTCTCATTTCGCAACATGTGCTGACAGTGACACATATAAAATCTGACAGAATTTGTTGCCTAGTAACCCTTTTCCATCCATAGATTCATCCCAAAATTGAGATATTGAACTAGAAAATAATAGTCTCCCCGATCCACTCTGACCACTTGGACTTGTTTGGAGCGAATCATGAGCATGAACGATTTTTTATTATCGGAAAGGGCAATAAGGGCATGCTGTTTAATCGTCGATCTGTCCGACTGAGGGTCGTGCTCCACAGGGTGTCCCAGGTGCAATATACGCCTTGTTTACACTTAACACTACCACAAGTCCAACCGCAAACATCGGGACATGTAACAACAACCGTGTTGACTTAGACGAGAATATGTCAAACATACCGACACATTGTAGTAGGTTCCTGATATTGGGAAACTAGGATCTTCCGTGTAATGGGCTACCAGGACACACACGGTTCTTGTATTATTCCCAATAATCAGTCTTTGTAGTTATCATTCGTCCAAATCCTAATATCTATGAAGTTTCAGATCTCTTTAATGAGTGCAAGTGGTTTTGATAGAAAAGAACTAAGAGAAGTCATTGATTTAAATAGGTACTGACTTTAATTTCGCTGTATTCATACTCGGTGCTGAGCTCGTATTCCTCAAATGTCCATCAGGTTCATGCTGCACCTACCTTCTTGAACACTTTTTTTTTCTCATAGGTATTGAGGTCAATCAAAATTTCAACGATTATTGAAGTTTCAGAAAATTCAAATGATGAAAAGAGTCCCTGATTTGAATATATTTCTTGGGTCCTCTTAGGTACTCATACTTACTCCTGCTTACGTTGATACCATTTTATCATCAAGGTCTTGAGATTATTTTGTAGATAGATATTCAATGCTCTCTCTCCGTTATGTTTCTTCTGGTAAGAACTGCTTTCAATATTTAAATAAATGATACACACTTGTTTTACTCCTATTATATCGTATATTCAAAAGATCGAATCAATAATTTCTACATTAAATAACTATGGGGTAACGTTGGTAACTTCCTCAAACATAGGTCCATACTTTCGTTATCGATGTTGCATAAGGTACAATTAGTCATTAATATGAAATGAAGCCTTGATTCAATGAAGCACCAATGTTTGATATTTATACATGATTGAAAGCTAACAATTGCTATCACATCTTATGAATCAAAGATAACTGGTCAGTTGATAATATTCACGATAATAATTATTGCATTGCAACCAAAATGAAATAAACTATATACAAATATACAATTAAATAACAGATAATCTACCCAATTTCAATTAATTTATATCACAATACGATTAGTTGTTGTACAGGTATTTAAATAGTTGACAACACAAACCGAAATCTTTTTGGGCATTTTTTGTAAGTTCAATATTTACAGGCGAATTTGGGAGGATCACATGTTATATAATCTACAGAAGAATATAGTCAATGGCCTTAAAATGATATTTGTTGATTCGTGATCATTCGATGAAGCTTGAAAAATTAAGTTTCAACGTTGTATTTTTTCTAGATTGTAAAATTCACTAACGGTATTAGTCTGTGGGATCCCAAGCTTCCACACAACAATGAACAGATTATCGTTAATTCCAACTCAAAATATATCCTTCTGTGGTCATTATTTACAAAATAAATTAAGTTATTGCATTTTCTCCTCGAACGCTGTATCCAGCAATCTACGTGCTGGCATTAACCTTCACACTAGGATCTTTTCTCGCGAATATCTCCTGAGTCCTCTGCCTGAGCGCTTCCAACGTAGCCGCCGATAAACCGTACCTTCCGGTCTCCGGACTCGTACTCCTGGACCGTTCCGGTTGCACCACCGGCGGTTGCATGCTGAAATGTGGTTGTTGTTGGCTTCCAGCCATGACGTACTGCGAGAAGAGGGCTTGGAAGTGGTTCTTGGGGGCCCAAGGAAGAGCCATCGGGGGATTGAATATGGGTGGTAAGGGCACTGCCGGCCAGAAGTGTTCGTTAGGAACGGGTCCTGGAAGGCCCATGGCGTGGTGTATGTTGAAGTCTCCCATGGGGGCTTGGTCTCCTGGGTGCATGAAGGGAATAGCTTCTCGTCCCATGGCTTTCTCGCGTTTCCTCCATTTTGCTCTTCTGTTTTGGAACCATACCTGCAATAAAATTAAAAAAAATTAATTCGTTATTTTATAGATTTGTGAAAATGTTTATACCAATAATCTCCAATCTAATCTTCGATTGTGATTTTTTATGTCACTTCATCACTCTTCTGGATGAATTATTATACACAATGTCATTTTTCCTCACTTAGTACGTTTTTGTGATACACATTTATTGCATTCCAATGTAGAGAAAAATCCCAAGTTTCAAACGAAATTTTGACTTGTGTGTCACGTTTCATTCCAACCTTCATAAAAATTCACTCTAAAGGGTGCTCGGAAATTACATTAAACCAAAAGAAAGTTTGATTGGGAAAAAAAAGATTGTTCTGAATATTACACTTTGTATCAATTAAATTGAAAGAGAGCAAAAATACGCAGAGTTTGAAAAGGAGTTACATCTTAACCTGTAGTTGCTTTTCAAGTGTTTCAATCGACTATGCTTTCTTGATATATCATCGGATTTTCATCATTAGCAACAAAGAATTGAATAAATAGTAAAGTTATTGCTTCATGTATGTTTGAACTTCCATACATATCATCTCATATCGAGGATAACAAACTAATTGGCCATTAAATCATTTGCATTTGTTGAAGTTATAAAACGTTATACTATGCGTTGTAACGATCGATTTCCAATCCGATTTATAAAACATATATTCCGTTTGGAAGGCATACACCAAGCAGTCGAGAGCTTTATACACTCCTAATAGGGCCATCAGATTTTTGTGCGATACTTTTGTTGCTTGTGTAGTGGAGCTTATCTGAATCGATGTTAAAAGGCCAATTATCAAAGAGACAGCTTTTCATCATTCCATCCCAGCCACTCTAAATGAGACATCAGAGGGTCCGGAACTGATTCCGATTACCTCCATTGTGGTGAACAATAGCCAATTGCACTGCTACTTACGCCCTTACGAGCTAGATTAATTATCTAAATTGTTACCAATTAAGATGCAATTCATGTTCGCCATTATTCGACATCATGGATTCGATAACTCAATAGCTTGTTGGACAACAATGACGAATATTACGTTATATGAATACCGCGCTAGTAGAGAGGTAATCTCAAATTACTCAGAAAACGTTAGTTGCTATTATTGCAGTCTGTCAGATTGGAATGTAATTGCAGAGGCGACAATTTGCTTCAAAGAACCCAAACAAAAAGAATTATTCTTATAATTACTCATTTGCGCTTTTGGTTAAAGTAGAGTGCAGTTATTATCAACTCGTAGTTATAATGATCAAAAGAAAGATTGTATAATTTACTTCGAATTAGAGTGAGCTTACTGCTCGTTTAGTAGTCGACAATTTTCTTATCCAATTTTCATTCAAATTAATTATCGTCTCAAGGATTGCACTCTTGACTGATGTCTCGCACCATCATGCTGGTTCTGATTCAATATATTATTTAAATTCAACTATATCTAATGAAGAGGTCATAATTTCAAAAACCACTAAGGGACAAGGTGAGAAAATTATTATTGATTTTGGTGGATCTGGTTATAAGAATTGAACTTTATATCGCTCAAACCAATACTACAGTGAAAGCACATTCAATCTCCACTTTTTTAAGAAAAAAACTCACTTCAATAAATTGTATTAGATATGCCTCGTGAATCTGAATATTACGTAGTTTCAGTTTTAGGCATATGGTCAATGAGTTCCAAATCAGGATTAGAACTTTACCCATAAACACGATTTTGATAATATTGTCGTATGTAAATTGATAGTCTTCGAGATATTTCACAAGTCCGAAATTTCATCCTGTTTTCAACACTTACATTCAAGATTGTACAACTTTATTGCAGATTTCTTTATATTCAGAACGTTTATAAGATGACTTAATATTCTTCAGCAACAACACAGCAGTTTCCATGGTAACAGAACTGATTATATATTCAACAGAAACATTAATGTAACATACCTGAACTCTAGCTTCACTGAGATCCAGTCTCATAGCTAATTGTTCTCTGGTGAAGACGTCAGGATACTGCGATTTCTCGAAGGATCTCTCGAGTTGGTGCAGCTGGTACGTGGTGAAGGTTGTTCGAGACCTCCTAATCTTCCTTGGCCGAAACTCAGGTTCGTCCAAAATATCGTCTGGCTGATCGTCAACGTCTCCTTCTCCATCGCTAATCGCGTCACTTACTGCATCACTGGTGCTCGGGTCCATTTCTGAAAATGAGGAATTAGTTATTGGGGTTGCTGTGGAGTCCTCCATTATTTGAGATTAGGTTGTGTGAGTTGTCATTCATCAAAAAGATACTCATGAATTAAGTGAGTTGTGGTCATTTGTTCTGAATATCGAAAACAAAGTCGCTCACACGTCAAAGGTAGTTGGATTAGCATTCATTTCGCATGCATCATTCTATATGCGCTGGCTATGTCAAAGACCAGTTAACACTATAGGGTAAGTCTATGAATACCAAACATGTGAAGTTGGGCAAAAGAGAATCGATGTTAAAATACATCAAATTACGGAGCGTAATATAATTTTGAGCATGTGTTCGTTCTGGTATATGTAAATGAAATGGCTCTTATGCCGGCTTACAAAAACTGCAATGGAGCTTGTAAATATAATCTGCTGGGAATTATAAATGAATTCGTATGTTGTACAGCGAATTTTTCATTAGCAGGAATTATATTGACTGAATCCTTCATGTTATGGTAGGAAATTTGCAACGAATAAAAAGAAGCACTATTTGGTATTTTTCTTTGACAGCTCAAAATATAATTGAAGCTTAATCTTCAGTTCGCTATAATAATGATACAAATTTAGTCTCGTTTGACATATGAAGGCTTCAGAGAAATGCTTCAACATGAATAGGAATTTGTTTAATCGCTTAGAGGAAACGGTAATCTACTTTTAAAATATGTGAAACTGAGATTGATGAACTTCCAATTCGTTATACAAGACATGAGACCAGTACCTTTGAATCATCTAAGTGAGAATACACGCTTATATGTTAGGGTATATTCATTTATTCTGAGTAAGGAAAATTGAAAACCGTTTTTCTTCGGAAAATGTTTTATGAAACGAATGAATGTAATTGTATTCATATTGAATTTTCAGTAGTCATGCCCATGTTTCTTGTAAAATCATTATAGTTCATCTCCAAACGGCGCCACTGAATAAAATGTCTGATTCAGTTTAAATTAAAGATCGCCAGTTTGGTTTATTAACCAATTCCGGTTTGAAATAATTCAGTCTTTATTGAATTCGGGGAAACTATTTTGAAAATTGAGTACGTGTAAGTCGTTTGTTTCTTGTTTCTGTGTCTGTCGAATTTCAAAACATATGATTCAGAAAATCAATCTCATGATTCAGAATATCTTATATGTTATAGTTTCTATCTGTTCTCATCAGAATTCTGGGATTTATAACTTGTATTCGACATTATGCAATTCCAACAAACGTATTCAAGCATAAATATACCTACCCCAGTTGAAACACTCGGTATTTGTTGTTTGGAATTGAATAGAGGCAAATAAAGGGGTATTCAGATTATTAGGTAAGTTAAAAGCTCTTCAGACTATCCTATCCCCTCGTAACAACTTTGTTTCGTCGTTATAAAGCCTCCCCTCCCTGCAAGTGTTTCTACTGTAATCCCATATCGAGTGCTCTACCTATACAACGCTAAGTATGGATGAGGCAAAACTGCAGTTGAGACCAGTGCAGGCTTGTGTTTTGGGACTGCGGAATTAAATTATAGACTCACTATTGCTACCTTTGTCTGGAAGGGAAACACTCAGAATAGAAAAGCGGTTGATGGAGAATGTTGTGACAGATTTTGTTGTTTCCTAATCGACAAATTCAAGATGTTTAAAACTATCTAACGAATATCGAGGTTGAGTTTACTTCAGAACGTTTGCATAGTGATGGTGGTGCCGCATCTGCAATATTAGATGCATATTCAATGCATATTCAACAAATGACCCTTTTTAACAAAAACTGGAACGTCATGAGTCCCATACAAATATATCGATACTGACAAATCAATTATCATATCTACAAATAAATTTTGGCATATGGCTATGTAATTAAAGTAATTTCGTGACGCCATTACCATTCACAGAGAAATACCTATCGGAGCGTTTGAAATTAGCTCCCACTTTGAAAGTAAATTCGAGGCCTTGAAATCTGATAAAAAATATCTGATTTGAATTCGATTCGTCAATCTTTCTATGATTTTTCATATCGTATGGCAAAACAATGGTTGCAGCTTTGTACTAATTTATACATTAATACATTTTATGATTTCATGTGCATTTTATCAGCACCTATGAATGAATGTTTTTATTTCTATCGGTTCCTTTTTAATCGTACGTGATATAAGGTGAAGAAAAGATAGTGTTGATAGCGAATAGTTAAAAGCACTGATATGACAGCTGTAGTTGAGATTCATTGAGAGAATGATTGAGATTATGTTTTAAATGTGTGTATATAAGTTAATTGAAAAGAGGCATCACTTTTGTTGCCTACAAATCAGTAGGATTTATATAAACCATTGAAGGATAAGAGAAGCATTTAATAAATCATGAATCAAGCCATCGAATCATGACAGTTGACAGTTGGGTATAGATTAAAAAAAGAAAATGTTTCGTCAGATAGCTTCATTTGTTAAGACCAATTATTTTTCAGTTGTTTGTTATTTATATGATTCCCACGATAAAAGTGGGTTTTCCCATAATAATCTTATTATTTTTCACCTTATAGTCAGTCATACTAAGTAACCTTGTAGTTACTGCAATTCATATTTGAAGATAAGAAGACCTAATGATTTTTAATATCGTGCGCCCGTTAAAATTGACTATTTAATTATTCAAATTAATGACGATATTTAATTGGAAAATCAAATCAATTTTCAGCAATTGTTACTTCTGTATGGATCTGTACGTTGTTTATGACCATTGAGATGAGTCTTGAAATAAACAAAAGTATTTGAATATCAGGATGAAAATTTTGTAAGAATATAGCATTTCACATGAGAAATGTTCACCATTATTTTTCATTTTTAGTATTTCAGCCTAGATGAAGTAACATTCAGTATTATAGTTCAAATGAAATGATAAGTACTGACTTGAAGTATTCGTTATTGAATGTGATTACTGATGGATGTCGTTACAAGGTCAGAAGATTTTTCAAAATAGCTAGGCTGAAAAAACTTGGCATGAAAGATCATTAGGATACCTTCAATAGTTCAATTCATAGCCAAATTGAGATTAGTAGCTTCTATGAAGCAAGTATAAGAACATTTTTCAGAGTTGAAGTTGATTTCGAGTGTTTTTCTAGGAGTAAAAAGATATTCTGAAGCATACGTTATGAAATCGATCAATTAAAAAAAAAACGTAAGGAAACCAAACATATGTACTCACCGTTAAGACTTTTAGACGAAGAATCAGAACTATTATTATTATTTCCTAGAATCTGATCGATGCTGTGAACCGCCTTAGGCTTGACCTCTTCGGACTGCGACATCTTCACAACTACAAACTATTTCGATTTTCGAACAACAAATTTTGGAAAACTTTAAAAAACCGACAAGCTCAGGGTATATATCTACAAGCTCTCTACCAAACGACTGACGAAGTCCGTGTTCTCGCATGGGATATTACGAGGGATGATTGGCTCTGCCTTCCATCGGATCTCGACCAATAGGGAGGCAGGAAGTCTTGTCGAAGTAGGCGATTCTGCGCGACGATTGTAAAACCACACCGCCGAATGTTCGTTAGAATCATCGTGGATATTGGATCTTTATTATGTTAGGAGTTAATTAAATAGATTATGGTATGTTTAATAAGGGAAGATTAAACTTGATGTAATCAGGTGCGCTATTATTTTATTACTGGACGGTATCGGTACATTATTTTAATTTTGTTTGGTTATTTATTTATTGGTGTTATTGGAATGTGATAACGTGATACATGCATCGGAAATTACGGTCTACGTGATTGCTCCTATTATTTATTACAGGATAATATGAAAATGATGTGCTCGCGTACAAGATATCATTATCGATATTAATTTCGCCCTGAATTATTTATCGTTGATAAAATAATACGTACCCACATTGTAATATACTCTATGAGGAATGATAGTAATTTTGACAGGCAAACTTCGTTGTTTGTACCCCCTTTTCAAAAAACACAAGAATTCACTATCGTCTTTCGTTTTCGAGTCATAAGCTGAATTTTTCGGTCTGACGAAGGCGACTATTGAGGATGTTTGGGCACATTATGAGGCACTTCACGTGTTCAAGCCAGTGGCGTCGAGAAAATTTAAAAAAGGTACAATTCAAAGTTATGCCATGTATCGATAAAAAGGAAAACTTGGATGACTCGGTCATATTTAGATACATACAAAATATCTGGTATTCTACTGGAAGTGTCACAATAACTGGAATATTTCAGCTAAATTCTCTATATATCCTTCATTCGTCCTGGAGGAACTCCCTGTATATCACATATTTTTTTATATTGTCTACATGACAGTATGGATAACACTAATGAAGTCATTACCCGTGTAAAGCTTATAGCATGTTTTTTTGAGATCTAAAAAAATAATTGAATCTGGTTGATGCAAAGCTTAAAAATTTATTATATGAATATTTGAATATATATTTCTTTCGAATATAGGCTTCTAAGTCGTTTTGTATCGTTATCGAAATATGAAAATTGTTGGATATTGGATGATTCATCTGAAACTCTTCATTCTGCACAAATTGAAACACATGGAAATATCCGATATTTTTTTGATTATTATCGATTAACTTTCGGGCAAAAAATCGTTATTATCGACTCAGCTCAACGATGTCGATATTTCAAATTACTGAAACGTTAGAATGCATTTTCATCGATTTCAAGAAAAAATTTGGAAATTTTATTGAGACTTTCAATATGACTCTTTCTGAATGTTATGCATAAAATTAACGAAATTACCGCGTGAATTTCCAAATGGATTTCTAGCAACTATACTTATCGTTGGGCACGTAAACGATATGAATCGATTAAGTTTTAATTATATCCGCATTAGTATAATGAAAATGAAGATAACGTTGATATAATACCACCTGAGAATTTAATTATAATTGTACAAAATAACTTGAATGGAATGTGATAATCTAGATGGAGGACTATCACATTCGGCTTTTGAGATATTTTATATGCGCAATCGTCGATATTTCACTTGTGTACGACTCACAAGAACACCCTGTATATTATCTGGGAATCGGAAAAAAGTTTTCATATTCGAAGGTCTCTCTGATTTTGTTCTTGAGTGTCTTCAAAATCGAAATTACTATTATATTCTCAGAATAATTTTCGAATATTCATTCATAAATCAAGTACCTACTTAGGTTGGGTGAAGTGCAAAGCTGAATAAACATCATTTCTCAGAATAGTTTTCATTCATAAATAGTTTTAAATCGTAAGTTCAGCTTAAGCTGAATGAATTTTCCTGGTATAGTATTCCTGAGTTCATTCATAAATATTGGGATATTCTAATGACTTCTGGAATCATTATAAGCAGGTAGCCAAGTTCATTCATAAAAAAGGTTTATTACTTTGGGAAACCCGGAGTGAGGTGCTTCGAAAACTTTATTTACTATCTCCAGTTGTTTCACGATTGACTTCAATAGATAAGTATAGAAATGAACTGTCAACTCATAATCCCTCTGTAGTTCTCAATACTTTAAGACAACCCATGCAGGTATTTCGGTAGATTGATTTCCACTCAGTGAGGTATAGAAAATATTGGAAAAACTACAGATAACCAAAGTTACCCCAAAAATAAATTCGAATATGTCAGATGTCCCAAGATATTCTGAAGGATGATTTGAGAATCAGTCAATTGGCTCAAAATTCTCCAATACCCTCTAGAAGACTGTGGCTATTTAACTCGTAAATATAATGTTTTGTGAGTTTTGAAATATACTTGACATGGGTCTAATCATGAATATACAATGAGGATAATCCTTCAATTGTTCTCAACGTATAAGTCTTTTCCAAATTCATCTAACTTCGTCCCTTCTCGAAAATACACCTTCAACTACCATAAATATTTGAAATATGAATTATTGGCCATTTTCAAATCACAAAATCGAATGGTCACTCAAGAGAAAGTTATTGAATAATATAGAGGGTGTAAAAAAATTCCTCGCGATTCAATTCTACTTCAAAATTGAATTATGACTCTCTTCATTTTGTCATAACATCATACTCACAATCACTCCTTCAATATCGGATATGTTCCGTGATATCATGATCGGGATATTTCAAAATCACTGCAATTTGAGAATATGTATCTATCAAAAAAATCCATGTAAAATTTTCTCAATTTTGGCGAATACGCGAATGCACATAAAGAGGGGCAGGATGATGGTGAATTCGCCAAAAAATAAACTTCATACCTATGTACATAGTAATTCAAAATTAGGTAAACGATTATTTTTTTAATGAGGTGTCTAGTCTGGAGAGAAATAAATACGCTCATTTCTGAAAAAAATGTTCTGCTTCAATACTAGATGAAAACAATGAATTTTCAACCAGGACATTATGTTAATCATATACAATTTTATTCATTCCAGCATTTTATAAAAAAAAAACAAATTGTGGTCGCCAAACTCGAGGCTGCAGAAAACAAAAAGAATTGCATTGCGAATTGTCAATCTAGTTTCCTTGACTCGACACTGGACAAATGGAATTATTTCGGGCGGTATTTTACTACTCAGTGTTCATCATTCATGTTCACTGGTATTCCCAATTTGATTATATCTAGACGTCTATTGTTTCACCGCAAATTCATCACGAACAAAGGTCATTTCTATAAACCACTTCTCGTGAATCATCCCATAGATTCGTTAAGGGCAGAGCAAAAAATCGAAAACCATCCTAGAAAACCTTTATTTTCAGTTTATCAGGCACTGACTGAACAAAAAAATATCCTTTGTGGTCGAATTCGAGTTCATTGTTGTAGATATTAATCCGGGTCAAAATTAACTCGGAATTAAATATCGAAATGTTTTTCTGCGGTGTATGCTCGCCCGGGGATTTAATTTCGGCCATGTTTGTCTCGTAAAAACCAATAACTGGCCTCACGAGTGTCTCCATGTCGAGCCGGAACACGATTCCTAGCCCGGAGGAATACTCAACTCCGGCCGACATTCAATTCACACCGAATATATTTTCTTTCGCCCAGCAACTGGGAGAGATTCATTTAACGGCCATTCAATGCTGTGTCAACGGAACTGCTCAATGCACTTTATTGAATCTACAGCCCCGATCAGAGGACTAATAACTGCTCAGCAGGATTTTCATACCAGAGATGGAAGAGGGAAATAAGAGAAACAGTCAATTCGTTTTCAGCTAAGCGTCCAGTAAGATTGCGAGCTTTGTATAGCCAAACACCCTGTACAAAATGATCACAGCAGCTTAAAATGTCTAGTTATAACATTATGAACTTCTTTTTCATTTCTTCCTTTCAGTTTAAATGGTTGAAGAGCAAATTTTTTTTATTGGTGACAAATGCTTTCTGAAAGTTGGAAATAGTAAAGAAGATAATCGATACAATAAATAATCATTATATCTCACACAGTTGTTCCTTCAGGAATTTTTATAGAAGAAAATTAATACAACAGACGAATTACATTTTCATACATGTATCAGGAGATAACAAGATTTTTGATGTAACTTTATACAGCAAAGAAACTAAAAGACAAGATGAGTTGAAACAAATGGATATAAATTATGTACAGCTGGTTCAGGAATTCTAGTTTGTATTGGTTTCAGAAGGTGGTTTATTTCTGAGATCGTGACCCCTCTGCTATTTCCAAACGTATTTTTTTGTTAGTCCGGACCTGGATTTTTCCTACAATTTACAGCTCAATCGGTTGAGTAGAAGTGGGAGAACGTATATTCCAAATATCTAATAATCGTATTTGGTTTTTTGCTAACTGTGACCCAAAAAATATAAGTAGAATTGATGAAACACCCTATATATATGGTATATTTTGAACCATTAGTTGTAAATCATCAAATCCATAAATTTTCGTTTTCTTCCACCTTACTTTCTATTTCAATTCATTCGCTACATAAATTCACTATTAGGTATCATTGAAATCACGGAAACTATGATATGATTGATTAGGATGAAATGATCATTTATGTTATTGAAAGATTGTTGAGAATAAAATTCCAAGCATTGCATATGCAGACATATTTTCTCCAGTGATTTCTCGACTATATTATTCTTTAGTACAGAATGCAATTTCAGCGTCCTATTGAAGCTTTCGATGGTTATTTCTGGAAATAATATATTATTTAGTCGACAGATATTATCAAGTTTTAAATTCCATATTCAGTTTGATAGCATTGAATTCTAAATCCAATCTTTACAACTTTTGTTCATAGATCCTTTCCAAAAGGTCGCCTCTGATTTTCCTTGACACAGATTTGGAGATTACTAATGAAGACGCCTTGAAATATTTCCTAAAAAAGTAGAATTGAAGCAAGTTATGAGATTTCGATTGTGGTATTGTCGCTTGGCAATACGAGAGAGTTTTTAGTTTTAACTCATCATCCAATTCCATGTATTCTCGAATAACACTTGTTGTTTTCTATAAATTGAATTTATTACCATTCAAAATACAAGCATTCAGGATGAAAAAAAAACGGAAGAAAAGAATGTTCATAATCGTATGACACAAATATGGAATATAAAAAAACAACGTTACCACAACTTATTTACAATAATGATAATAATAATGGCCAACCAGGCCAGATAGATTCAATTGTACTAGACCTTACGAGTTCTGAAAAATGAATGAATGAATTTTTATGGGCAATTCCCGATATTGATATAGATCTGAATGCTTATTCGACAATTTAACTACGACTTGTTCGGAGACTCGCATCGAAATGGGATGTTTTCGATCGCCAAGATGAATGAAGGTTTTGTGTACGAAATTTACCAAAAGAAATCATCATCTTATGGGGTTCATGTTTTATATTTGACAGTATCATGAATTTCACTGAAAATGAGAGGTGTATCCCGTTAGGACATGGAAAAATGGGGCAGACTGTAAAGACAATAAATTTCACATTGTAGCGACATTATACATAATATATGACAACATTTCACACCATCAACGAGATTCAATGTGCATAGAAAGGTAATAAAGAAACGTCAAATTCTACCTGCAGTGGTAAATTTTCAGGAAATTCCCAAATAAATTGACAAGACAAACCTTTGCTAGTAGATCCTTCATTATTTGAAGCCTCTCTGTGAACGGGGTCTACCCAAAATCATCTTATCTGCTATTAGAAGGATTTATATTCTAGTCGGATCATGCCCTTTCTTCAATACCTGACAACACTGTTTCATGTCTGTGTTAAATCTACTCAAATTATTCAGATAATGGCAGACCTGCGGTGCCCATTCTCAAACTGATGACCAGGTACTGTCTCAACCCCATATACGATTCTTTTGTTGCTGCAACTAAAAATTTGTAGATAAAGAAACAGTGGAACCGGTAAGCGACTTATGTAATGTCTTAAATACTAATAGAGGGTTTTTCGCTGTACTTGTGTGACAAAGTTAAGCTACTTTAGTGGTAAAATCTCACTCTTTGAGGCAGCCGCTATGTATGTAATTTTATTTCTGAAATGAACGTGGAACTATGATCAATGTTTGCATTTCTTCATCCACCCTATCGAAACTACTCTCAATACAATTTCTGAAGATTTCAATATTATTGATCATCGTTTCGTCAATGTGACTATTCCCAGCTCAGCATAATTGGAATAATGTCATAACACAAAAAATCATCATTAATTCCATAAAATTCCATTTAATCCTGCTATTATTTATATTAACATCAATCTTGGATGGTCTGAGAAATGTAATTTATGACATGACATCCACACATTGCTGAAAGCTTTTTAATTCACCTTTTTTCAGTCAGTCGAAGAAGTATTGATTCTGAATAAGTGATTCTTGAAAATAAGAAAAAACTCTTGATTTACACTTTAATTTTTTGGTTATTTATGGAATTCATTTTTCATTATTCTTCTTTTGATTCTTAATGTATTCAGGAGTGTTTGTGATCAATTTATGTAGTTTAATTTTTCATTTACATTGAATACAAGTTTGAGATGAAGGGTATGCTGAATTGAAGTGATTCAAATTCGTTGTGTATTTCAAGCTCACCTTTAGTCTATTGATATAGTTGTTTTCAGTTTCTAATATTCTCCCAGTGCCTATAATATTTCCATTCCAATTCAAGAAAGCCTTTCAATTCAACTTTCTCATTCTAAGTAGCTTAGTTTTCTCATTTCGAACTCCTATACAAATCTCCAACATTATTATGCACATTATTATTAGGCACAGTTGATGAAATTTACTTACTCCGGTATAAACGTAATGAAAACAATTCCAGGCTCATCCCAATTCCCTTCGTATAGTCTAGGAATTCAGTCATCCAATTTGTGGAATTGAAATTAAGATTGCATTTAAATTTACAGTGAATCACTGCTGAAACAGACCCCTCTGCATTTCTGTACAAGATTGAATTTGAAAAGTAAACTTGCAACTCCTTGGAATTTTGGTTTTCTTCATACTATTAGGTAATACACAGGGTGAGTGGTGTTGAGTTCACGGAAAACGAAACGAGGCATATTCTTGAGCCAACTTCAATCGTTTGATTCATTAAAAAAAATATTCAATATCTTATTTTCGCCATTCATTCATTTCGCTATTTCAGAAAAATCATTCAATCCTCCTTCTACCTGATGGAGTAGACGTTACTGCTAGTGCTCTATTATTTTGAGGTTGCTTCCATTGTCCTCGCCACGGTCCTACATAGAGGTCTGGAAACTGTTAGGCAGGGGGTTTGCCTAAACATTGAGAAAATTTTGATAGTTCTCGTGTTTCGCAACCTGTAGCGCTGCCCTCTCTTTGTCACTTAGCCAATCATAAATCAGATCCGATCAGCTTTTTATTCGAGAAAATTTTTCTAGATATAATATTTCTGTCATTAATTTCATTCACCATTCCAGTCCTAACTGTTTGGTTTGTTTACAATACGAACTGTCAAAGATTTATCACGTGATCATACACACATACGCTTCTAGCGGATAAGTATGGCGAATTATTCTTCGACTCACTCACTCGAGAGTGCCATAGTTTCCAGACCTAATGTACGTGGTCCACGCTTATGGCGAAAATAAAGATCCTAGATAGAGAAAATACGAGTATCGCATTTTCAGCTCTCACAATTCACGTAGAGTCGCATAAAGAGAAAAAATCCAGAAGTGACGAAGAACTCAGAGAGCTTATTTCGCAGATGGAATGATTGAAGTATCGGAGTACAATGAACGCCATCACGAGACATTTGCGCTTCTTTGAACGTTTGCAGCCTAATAGCGCAGTAATAGATTCCGGTCGCACTCTACAATCAGACTCATTCAATTTTTAACTCCGTTCGAGTGTCAAACTCCGCATACGTCCTTCGGGAAATGCGATGGTCGCGGATAGAGATATTTCCTCCCGCCTCTTACGATTCTGAATCGACGTTAACGAAGGGGAGCTACACGACGGTTCTTATCCCACCTGTTCGTTAATCAAACGTCATTATTCCCGAACGAAATTCTCTCTATGAGAGTAGTGAAATCGTTCAAGAATGATTAAGACAACCGAATATTCACTTCTGGACGTGAACCCACTCTTCCTGAATCTTTGGCGTATGTTAGAATATTTTGACAGATCACCAAAATCGATGGCTAAACTGGAAATTGACAATAACTCACTTCAAATTGTATACATCAATATATCATTCCATTTTTAGATTCATTGTGAAAATCTACATGTTTTGTTATTTTATGTTTTGTTATGTTATTTTTATATCGATTCAAAAAACTATAACGAAATGTAGCAATCTTAGATGAAAAAATGCCAAATTTTTATGTTTCAACACACTCTAGCTTATGAGAAATTTTCCTTATTTTCGATGGTGAATGTGATGAAACATAAAGATAGCAGTGGCATTTTGATATTTTTTGACTCCCCAGTGTTAATTCATTGGTGAAATTGCAATAAAGGAACCTAATTTTAAACAACTAACAAATTGTTTTTGATTTTCTGAGTGATGGGCCATTTCATCGTGGGATACCTTGTATACATAAAGCTCACGTTAAATTAGCTGCTATTTGACACTAGAAATATGGGTAATGTTATATTAGGTTCCCAGCCAGCGTGGAATGTTGCAGGAATATTCCAGAAACGTTACTTTCGCAACGTTGAAGGTTGCAGAGAACGTTGCTGAAACATTGCTGCAACATTCCTATGTCCGCCTCTCTGCAACGTTTAGAATGGTGTGGGAACTTTACACGGGAACTTTACATTGCAGGAACATTGCGAACATTGCCGGAACGTTGCAGGAATATTACAGGAATATTGCGAACGTTGCAGGAATATACTGAATTTTTAAGAAAAAAAAATATAATTTCAGTTTTATTATCTTTTATTCATATCTTGGATGCGCGAATTTGTCTCGTCATCTAGATTTTTTATTTAAACACTACCTCAATTGAACTTCAAATAAATACGTTCATTTGGAAAGAATGTTAATTATGTGACATTAATTTTTGACATAAAATTAAAAATAAGGCTTCCTGTATGTTCAACTTATCCTTCAGCTATACGACTATGGACTGAAGATATTAAACTCCAGCAAATTTATAAGAGAGCTTTAATAAAGTATGTTAATTCTTTTCGATTATTTACAAGGTCTGAAGATCAAAATTGTAGTGAAAGAGTAATATGTCATATTCATTCAAACATGGAATCGCGTTGGAAAAAACGAGTGAAGGATTCAAAAACTTTTCGATCGCGAATCCTCCTCAATTGAAGGGGTATTTTGATAATCTTAGCAGAACGTTAAAGCGTATTTAATTTGACCAGAATTGGCTAATACCCATTCATTCTGGACCAGGCGAAATGGATGTCGAGGCACGTATTGGGAGAATTCTCTCGCTATATTAGTTGATCTTGGCTTTCATTTCATTGCGTGGAGTTTCAATAAAGTAGAGATCAAGCCAGAATGAGGTTTCGAATTTGTTCGTTGAATAACTGTGAAAGCCGACTTGAGGATATTTGAATTTTTGATGATACGAGTCGAAAACATTTCACCATACTCGTTATTAGATTCGAATACGTTTATTTCGGGCATAAAAGTATACAAAACGCCTAAGATTCCCACTGTTAGGTGTCGGAGTTTGAAGTATACAATCCTCCTCAACAGTGTGAGAGTTTCAAACCGAAAATGAATGTGAATTCCCTGCAATATCGATTCAGGATAATATTCAACTCTTACCAGATTATAGATAGTCCAGGACATTCCGAACAGGAAGCCAACAATAATCATTGAAAACATACGTAGATTTTCATTTCTGTTATACTGGACTCGTAAAATAATTTTTTTTTATTGGTGCCCCATTTTTCCCATTTAAAGCATGCCTGAGCGTGTTTAAGTCGAACTTTAAAAAACGCACGTTTTTAAAAGTTACCATGGCAATATCAACGAAGGAACGAGAAACGTGAAGTCTAAATGACAAATTTTTGATTATTGATCTGACAGGAGTACCTTGTGAACGTCAAATAAAATATAACTGACAAATGCAAAAATTTATTCAAACGTAAAATGGGGCACCAATAAAAAAATAGCGTAAAGTATTCGTGGATCTGGTCTTTAAAACACTTGCTTTATTTCGAGCACTTCGGCTGAGCCGTCGTGCTCGAAAACTCGCGCGTGTTTTAAAGTCCACTTATACTTTAATATACTATTATGAGACTCAATAGGCGAGATTACAATATAATGAATCAGATAGTCAAAAAATAATATGCATGAAATTGCTCTGAAAAATATTATTTAATATACGAAATAATCCCGAGAGATTTCAAAATCAACGATCCTCGTTACGTCAGCTGTATTATTACGCGGCACTTGTCAGAGTTGTCAGTTGTACTACTTTTGGAGCTTCTGCACATACTTCATTCAGTTCTGTTCACGAAAATTACACAAGCATAGTATGTACAGAAATGATACCCCATATTTTATGGTTGTTTTAGATCCAGTTACCAGTGAAAAATGAAAAAAACTGGGTACATTTCTCAACAATCTCGATGTCGTGGTATATTTTCGTAAAATTAGTGATATACATATTGATAGTAATTAACTTAGTCTCGCTGTCTTTTCCCACCATCCATCCCAACTTCCCCACCAGGTTTTGCTCTATATGTTCTCTATTCTCTGACATTTTGTTCATGGCGAAATAAATATTCGTCAATGTAGATTTTTCCACCTTGTAATAAAATGAACGAAGAATATCAGCAAAGGCTTTATTATAGCTAGAGTAGAAGCAGAGATAATTAAAGTGATATTATTTATTGGGCGGGCTGAACACAGCGGGTAGCAAAATCAAGGCTGTCACCGCCATCTGCCCGTCTCCACTAATAATCCTCCCATTACCGATTACCATGCCAGAGATTTGACGTTTGCCAAACTCGGCTTTTATGTCTCCTTTAACTAACCAAAAACTCGGATTAATTAAGCTGCATAAACCCCTAACTAGCTGCCTCTGATAGGTTGATTACATTTGGAATTTGGAGTCGATTGTAAACGATGGTTTTCCACAAATTGAGTGGATATCATCGCGAAATAACGTGAGGTGAAAACTAAACTGAATATTGCAAACAATCATGAAACGAGAGTTCCTCACATGAAAATAAACAAGAGAATTGAAATGCGGGGAATTATATCGCTCTAATTCATTGACAGCTTGAATTCATCACTAGTGATGTGCCAGCTCAGAAAAAAACAAAACTTGATTCAACCTGAGGTGAACTTCACGTAACTAAAGTTGAACTCAAGTTACGAAATTTGAGTTAATTGAATGAGAGAGTAAAGATTTTCTCGAATTTTGACCAATTTATTCTCTCAGCTCCGCATCAAAAGTTGAAACGGATAAATGATATTTGTATCTGTTTCATTTCTTTAATTTTTCATTTAAAATGCATTTGGAAAATTATAGCATGTGAATATTTTTTTTGTCGAAATCGAATATTTATGTGTCTGTTTTTTACTTGAATTCGTATAGTTATCATCACAACTATAAAGCAGTCTTTTCAGAATATAATCAGACCGTCACCTTATATTTACCTATATATTTTACTCTTGATAATATTGTCGGTTCTCAACTCTAGAGAATTCGAGTTGATTCAAGTTAAGCCCAACTCGAGTCTATCATTACTATTCATCACAAGCTATGACTCTCTATTTATCAATGCTGGTGTTCCGCAGGGATCAATTCTATCACCAACACTGTTTCTACTCCACATCAATGATCTGTTGGAGGCAACTTCATGTCCAGTACACAGCTTTGCGGATGATAGTACCCTCCACACTGCCTTCTCTTCCAGGGCTCCAATACCAGCCCGCCAAATCGAAAACGAACGAGGATGAAATGTTAACAACATGAATATGGATTTGGCAACAGTTCTCGAATGGGGATCCAATGCAAACAAAACACTTTCTCCAGAAAAGCCGACCTCACAATGCCCAACATAAGCTTGTCAGAGGTGACCATACCTTTGAAGTAATCCATCTCGATGCTTGGTATAACTATCAGCAATAACCTTTCTTGGGAAAATCACGTGAGATCAATTGCCAAAAGTGCATCCCAAAAACTTGGTTTTCTGTTTCGTGCCAGGAGCAATTTCACTTCCAGTCAGCTGCTTACGATCTATAAGGCACAAATCCGACCTGTACTGGAATACTGTTCCCATATTTGGAGTGCGGCACCTAAACATATCCTGAAGCTGTTGGATTCTGTCCAAAAAAGGGCAATTCGTCTCGTCGGTGATGCTTCGCTTACTAACTAGCTTACTTCTCTGGAACACCGTAGAAGGGTTAGCGATCTGTCTCTATTCTATAGATATTTTCATAGGCGATGCTCTTCTGAAATATCAACAATCGTTTTTCCTTTGGCGGTCTCTTCGAAGTCAACCCGTCAAGTCCAGTCTTCACACCCCTTTGTGGTTAATTTGGTGACCTGCAAAACATCTCTTTTCAAAGACTCGTTCGTCCAACGAACAGCGAGGCTCTGGAACACATTGCCCAGGGAGGTGTTCCCCGAGGCATATGACCTTCAGAAATTTAAAAAGAACACCAATTTCTACCTCCTTTCCCTTAGTTCTCACGATTTTCTCTGAACATTACAGGATGTCTCCTTTCGTGGGAAATTTTATATATAAAAAAAAGCTGAGCTCAAAATAAGTGAGCATGTAGAAGAATAAGAGACAGTGTCGAAGTGTGATTCGCAATTGTTTCAATTTGAAGGCAGAAAAACAACTTATGAGTCCTAGTGGGCCAAACCAGCTATTTTGCGCCACGAAATACGATTATCGGTTTTTCAGTATTTCTCAACAGTAACCAGTTCACTTTCATTAGTGAATCGATAGAGGCAAAACAAATTGATTCAATTAATAACTTGAACATCTTACAGTCATTTGAAACACCTTTATATATATTTTGAAACATACTGTATACTTTGAAATTCTTCAGTCAAATGAACTTCTCAAATGTAGGGAATTTCTGGAATGGGGCCGATGCGAAACTCGATGATAATCGCACCATCTGAAATACCGGCAAATAATAGCAACTTGCAACAATGGGCAAGTTCAAATGCGCAACATCAAAGTGTTCCTTTCAATTCAACGTGTAATACAATTGTTATTAATTTCTCCAGAATTATTAAATCATCTGCTATATAGACGCTTTTCATCGTGTCATTTATCGTCGTCTATCTGCAATTATTACATTCCTGTCGTTTATGGGGGCGAATTTGCTCGAATATTCGGGATGACTCTCTGTGCGAATTCAACGCTTTGATGCAAATGAACTTGTCTCCGATACGAACTCCCTATCATAAACCCATCGAAGAGGACGATTAAATGGAAAGCAGTCGAAAGGTGTCGAGATTTGAAAGCACTTGCATCACATAATGTTGAATACAATTCAGAGGAATAAAGAGGACGATGGAAAGGGAGGAGAGATGACGGAAATGCGTTATCGAGTGATACAACAGATCAACAAGCAAAATAGAAATAATAAAGTTGATATATTTGAAATCGGGCGTTACACGTCACAGGTCAATCTGTCTATATTATGTTTTTATTGATGACCTAGTTCTCTACGTCCAGTCATGTATCAATTTTATTTCATACGCGTCATGGTGATTATTTCACGAAGTATATACAGGGTGGCCCATGAGGTTTTGGGTAGTACATACCTCGAAAACTATTTGGAGTACGATTTTGAAATTTGGCAGTTATATACCGTTGGCAATATTACACATTTTAAGCAAGCTGCACATATATTGTTACAACGTCACATTTTGGATCACGTGATACCATCTTTAGAATTTTCAGTGGGACACCTTGTATATTTTTTCATTGTTGTAAAGGTCCCTCTCATCCTCATTCAGTCATAACTTCATTTTTATTTGGTAGGTAAAAGTACTCCGAAACGATGAACAAATTTTTATGTAGGTTTCTTATTTGAAAAACAAAGATGGCTCAGAAATATTTGGAATAGAATTCCATCATTTATTCTGTCAAATAATCCACTTCCTTTCCTAAGAATATCTATTACTCGTACAAAGAGGAAGACATTTGTTAAAGATAAGAGTAAATATAATGTATGAATAGATTGAAGTCAGAAATCCAAACGGACATCAGATAATAATCAAGTAATGGCCTTTATTAACCAGCCTACAGAAATCCGGGAAGTTCTCAGCACGGGAAAACGACCGCGAACGCGTTCCTCCTCCCCCCTCCGCCCATCCAACCCTTATTCCCGAGATCGAACAGTTTCCTTCCTCACACCATTCCGAGCCATTTCCCCACAATCACTTCTTTACTTGGTCTTTCAGACACTCGGGGCGCAATGAGCCGATTGCTTCGGCCCATTATACCCATTGAGAAACAGAGCACAACTCGAAATCACACAATGAATCAATCGGGCGCCAATTTGTTTCAAAGGAATTTTCCGCTCGCGAATGTAATAGGCTCGCGTGAAGAGCGAACAGGGAAAACGGTATTTGATATCGATTGTTCCGTGAAAGTTGAACATGATTATTGTTTTGTGCATAGAGAGTAGGTTGCGAATTTTCTTTCATCTAGTCTACTCTTGGAAACAATGGAATAGTATATCTTGTAGCCAACTGACATTAGCGGTCTCTCAAGTAAATGTTCATTTGGGGATAGTCTGTAGCCTATGCAGTTCAAAACGTGTTGGTACCTAGTCGGTATTTCCTTCTCTTGGTTAAATTTTTCTATTAATCGTGCGAGATATATATGGAGAATTCCAAGAAGATTAAGGAATACAATGTATTAAAAGATATTCTGTAGCATTGATAAATAATACACAAGGAATTTTATGAAGAATAATATATTTTGTTTCCTCTTTGATATTGGAATATTCAATATTGTCACCAAAGACATCTAGAATTCAATACGATGATGTGAACAGTACATAATATAAAAATGTTTTTATCACAATTTAATAATACAATCCATAATGTTTCTCATTCATACAAGAAGTTATTGAACTATTGAAAATGATATTCATAAAACTTTCCAATTATATCTGTCCATTTATTAATAATTGTACTAAAGTTGTTCTGATGAAATCTGTGGCATACCTTTTCATATTATAATCTGTTTTTGTTTCAAAATTTTGATCACTACAAGCTATATATTTATGGATGGAAATACCTTCAGAAATACCACCGATGTTATCTTTCACATCATCAATATTGAACATATTTACTACTTGATTATAAGCATGATCATTGATGAACTCATAATTTTGCAGAGCAATAGGCTGATTTACTTCTGAATTGTTGATGCAAAATGATTTCATAGGTATTCTGAGTTTATAATTCTCAGATAATTTCACAGAATCAATCAAACTTGAGAATTGTGGAGGAATGACATATTCATTCAAATGTAAAGTAACTACATATTTAGTATGTCTTTGGGCACGTAATAAACAATCATTTTCAACAAGCATTCTGGAAAGAGAGTTATCAGTTTTGGGATAGTTCCAGGGTAAAAAAATAATGTTCATCTCCAGTCTTTGTGAGAGAGATTTTATCAGGTTTGACAATCTGTATGGAATATTTCCATCATAAAACAAGAAGGTATTTATGCCTATCATTTTGTGGAAGCTGATGAATTCAATGAACATATTTTTATTGAAAAATGAAGGAGCTACACAAGCTATAATTTTGTCACTTGACTTGCTGATGAAATTATTGGTTATCATTGTTTTGGGTATATCATTCTTGCCTAAAACCTTAGAAGAAAATGATACAGCAAATGGAGTATAGTCCAAGTTAGTGAATGTACAATAATAAAAATAAGGCACTAAATTAACAGATATGTAACTTTTATTTATTCTTGACCACTCGAATTTACCAACTGTAGCAGTTCTGTTGCCTTCATACCAAATATAACATGTTCTGGGGAACTTCTCAGCTTTGTTTTGAAGAGCAATTGCTTTGACTTTGGTCATTCCAATTAAGAAGGCTGAATAAACATACCCCTCATCTACCTCCTGCCAAATTGGCACTGGGCCCCAATCTTTCTCAATCAAATCATCATTTTGAAGATCTGTTAGATTACAAGGCTGTCCAAAGAAGTTGAATACTTCCAACACATAATGTAAACGATTGTACTCATGTCGGTACATCAAAAATAAGGAAATACTGACTACTGTAATAATCAATAAAATCAGTTGATGATATTTCTTCATGCTTGAAAATATCAATTCAGTCAATTGGGTGTATTGTTATAGAACGACAATAATAAATAACGACAAATATATGTAATAAAGAACCAGGGTTATGTTATTATCATCCTCCTCTTCTTTCAGCTGATCTTTTCCTGATCATTTTCCCTGCTGTGTAGAGGATATACCTGTCATTTTTTTCTTCTTATGTATTACTTGAAGTTACTTTTACTCTTTTGGCCTTTTCCTCTTAGGAACGATGCCAATTTTTAAGGTTACCAGTAAATAAACAACTACCAAGTCGGTAAGGCACCATGTTTTGGAATAATTCATTTTTTAATTAGTCAACTAAATGATAATATGGGAGATTTGAGTCAGTCCCCAGAATACTTGAGTTTTCGAAGTAACGTTCCGCTGAAAATCATTATTGTAGATGTCGATAATTCTCAGGTAATTCTAAACAACCCAATAATTCCTCACCAACTGATATACTTTTCACTTGGGATATATTTCTTCCTATATATTGTAGTATCAAAACAATGGTTTTTCATGGATGAATTACTAGATTTTGTGTAAAATTGAAATGTAATTGATTAGAGATAATTATAATCTCATTATAACACTCTTCTTCCAATAGCATTTTGTTTGACTACCAAATCTAATTTTCAGGGATGGAAAGTATATGATTGTGGTCCAAAAAGTGTCCGTTGCCCTTTGATATGCTTGCCCCCAGTATCTGGTACAGCTGATATATTTTTCAAACAGGCTTTGGCTCTTTCAGCCAAAGGCATCCGTGTTTTGTCAGCAGAGGCCCCTGTGTATTGGAATGTAAGAGAGTGGTGTGAAGGTTTCAGAAAGTTACTTGATACTATGGATTTGGATAGAGTTCATATTTTTGGATCTTCTCTGGGTAAATATCTAATTTTTATTATATGCATAATAATCATTAATCAATGCGAATACAATTCAAATTACTTCAACTATATTTCTCTCTTATTTCTAGGTGGTTACCTTGCTCAAAAGTTTGCAGAATATACTGTAAATAATCCTAGGGTTGCTTCCTTGATCTTATGCAATACATTTACTGACACTTCTGTTTTCAAAAATCATGAATCAGCTTCAATATATTGGTTCTTGCCAGCCCTTGTTCTAAAAAGAATGATCATGTCCAATTTTGGATCAAATAAAATGGACACAGAAATGGTTGAGGCTATTGATTTCATGTTAGAAAGAGTGAGTGTCTAAAGTAATAACACACTTCAATCAGAAATCAGTATCAAACTGTCACAAAATGGAAGAAAACAGTAATATTTAAAGGGGGTGAAAAAAAGATTTGAATGTTTCAGCTTGAAAGCCTTCACAGAACTGAACTAGCTAGTAGGCTTACACTCAATTGCCTTAGTGGTTATGTTGAGGTTCACAAACTTGCAGATCTTCCAGTTACCATAATAGATGTTTTTGATGAATGTGCACTTTCTGGTAACGTTAGAGAGGAAGTGTGTAAGTGTTACCCAAATGCTAAGTTGGCACATCTCAAATCTGGAGGAAATTTTCCTTATCTCAGTAGATGTGGTGAGGTTAACTTACATTTGCAGGTAAATCCCACATTTTTCTACTTCAGAATATAAATGAGGCAAGAATTGATTTTCAGATACATCTTCGCCAGTTTGATGATACACCACATTCAGCATCTGATAAGCCTTTGATACAGAGATGTTGATTTGGATTATATTGTGATAAAATATAATTACATAATTTTTTTTATTGCTGTGAAAATTACTTGAGGGTCCATACATATAACTCGAATATTAGATATGAAAGTTTTGAATCATAAATTGTTTAATTATCCAAACATATGAAGTGTGATTGAAGATATACAGATTGGTGTGCAATATTATGAATCAAATAAATTTAAGAATGAATAATTATCTAGAATGCATGAATAACATATTCATATATTTGTTGATTATTGTATAAGTATTGAAATAATAAAATATTTTTCAGATTTGTCAAGATCAATTTAAATAATTTGATCCCCAGTGTTCACCCAGTAATTTGGTTGATTTGATTTCAACATAATTTTGCAGAAATATCATTCCCATTTTCCTTTTTGTTAGCAATTCTTGATCCAAATTGCAGAGCTCTCTTTTTTAACACAGCTGCTTTTCTCAAACCAATATAATATGCCATACTCCGCAATAGAATCTTTTCTCCAAAACCCTGAGGAACTTCTTGTGATGGATATGACCTAAAACACAATATTGAATACTGAACTCATATAAAATAGTTCATGATAATTCATACTTCTGCCAACTGGGTAAATTTCTTATAAACTTGACTACATTCTCATCCAAATATGGCATTCTCAACTGTCTTCCATGATCAGATACAACTCGGTCATCTCTAGCAAGATTTCTATATGGTAAATTTTCCCAGTCTTCGTTTAGCTGAGTATGTAATCCTAACCATGATTGTCTCTTGAATGCAGCCCTGTGTCTTGTATACCCTCCAAACAATTCATCTGCTCCCATTCCTACCAACAAAACCTAGAAGTGATTATTTCAAATACCCACAACTGAAAATATCATAAAAAATCCTTTTCAATCAAATAGCTTACTCTACAAGTTGTCTGAATTGAGTGTTGGAGTCCTCTACTGGCAAACCATAATGCACAGCCAAGACTGTCATCTAGTACAGTTTTTAAAGGGTGGATTAAATCTGCTATATGATTATCTCTTTGTCTATTCAACTCTTCATTTGATATATCTACTTCAAAGAATCTCCATTCCCTTTTGGGGCATAACTTTTTCAGTTCATCTAAAGTTTCTAAACCAGTTTGTCTATCAGGAGTTTTGTAATTTTTGGCTTCATCAAAGGCCACATTGAACAAATCAATTGGTCTGTCTTTCTCAACAATCTTGTCAGCAAGTAGAGCTAAAATTGAGCAGTCTACTCCACCAGAAAATAAAACTCCTACAAGACAATGTGTGCATTCTTGGTGTTCTATAATGCAGTTTTTACAACACTTAGGTTGAGCTTGAATTCTCTTTCTTATCGATTCTTCCAATAGATTTTGTAATCTTTCAATCCTACATAACCAATTTTGATCTCTTAGTAATACAGAAAATGAATCATCTATGCTCAGGTTCTTTATTTTGTCAAAAATATCAATTTGCTCAGGTAATGGTTCTTCATATTTCATGCCTTTAGATGTATCTAATATTGTATATTTTAGTAGTATATCTTTACTAAGAAAATATTCAAGTTCGGCATGTTTTCTTCTCAAATTATCAGTTAAATTGAAAGGAAAAAGAAAAATTCTGTCATTTTTGAAATCCCAACAAAATAATCCAATTGATGGAAGTTCCATGAACTTACATTTTTCAGATCTTTGTGCAACACTAGTGAGAATGACTGCATCATTATTTTTTCCAATCAAAAGACTTTTTCTACCAAATGAATCTCTACAAAAATACAACCTTTCTTTTTGTTTATCAAAATACATGAAAGCATAAGGCCCCTGGATAAGCTTCAGATTGCTAAAAATATCATCAGAATGATTGAATTTTTCAAATAATTCTTGTGTATCACTTTTGATATTGAATTCTGATCCTTTGGATAATCCATCATAAATATCACCATTGTATAAAAAAACTGAGCTAGAATCCTCTACTGGTTGTTTGGTGATGCTTTCGCCTTGTAGCCAAAGAACACTAGCTCCAAATAATAATTCGTATTTGTTTGTTGATAATAATGTCCTATCGAAATTGTCTGGTCCTCTCTTTTTTATGTTTCCTTCAAAAACATCAAACTGAAATGAAAATTAAATGAAAAAAGAAAACTGATTACTTATTTCTCTTTACCAAGTCAAGTAATTCTTCACGTGAAGCTGAATTAGAGAAAATGCAGAAGATTCCACACATTGTGTTGTTACCACATTGTCAATGGTTGCGTTCCATTAAGCGCTCACAACGCCCAAAACACTCATTCAGACGTTCCACATGGCGACCACGATCGTTGGGGTCGTAGCGAAAATGTCATGAATGACGTCATGATTCATGCTCACGACGACCCATCTCAATAGGTGGGTCGGCGTGAGCGTTTCGATGACGCACAGAACCAAGTGGAACGACAAAATTCGTGGTCGTGAGCGTGATCGTTGTGAGCGCTTAATGGAACGCACCCTATATATCAACAAACCAACCATAAAGGGTGCGTTCCATTAAGCGCTCACAACGCCCGAAACACTCATTCAGACGTTCCACATGGCGACCACGATCGTTGGGGTGGTGGCGAAAATGTCATGAATGACGTCATGATTCATGATCACGACGACCCATCTCAATAGGTGGGTCGGCGTGAGCGTTTCGATGACGCACAGAACCAAGTGGAACGACAAAATTCGTGGTCGTGAGCGTGATCGTTGTGAGCGCTTAATGGAACGCACCCTATATATCAACAAACCAACCATAAAGGGTGCGTTCCATTAAGCGCTCACAACGCCCGAAACACTCATTCAGACGTTCCACATGGCGACCACGATCGTTGGGGTGGTGGCGAAAATGTCATGAATGACGTCATGATTCATGCTCACGACGACCCATCTCAATAGGTGGGTCGGCGTGAGCGTTTCGATGACGCACAGAACCAAGTGGAACGACAAAGGGTGCGTTCCATTAAGCGCTCACAACGATCACGCTCACGACCACGAATTTTGGCGTTCCATTTGGTTCTGTGCATCATCGAAACGCTCACGCCGACCCACCTATTGAGATGGGTCGTCGTGAGCATGAATCATGACGTCATGCATGACATTTTCGCCACGACCCCAACGATCGTGGTCGCCATGTGGAACGTCTGAATGAGTGTTTTGGGCGTTGTGAGCGCTTAATGGAACGCACCCAAAATTCGTGGTCGTGAGCGTGATCGTTGTGAGCGCTTAATGGAACGCACCCAAAATCACATGGTTTTGGCGTGGTTTTGGGGTTAATTTAGCAATCACAAATTATCTTCTCCACTTTTGTGTTCTTGTTAATTTATGGGTAAATAGGAAAGGAGATGGTTTTGATAGTGTATATTTTTATCGTTTTTACCACACTGACAAATGATGACATTGTCATGTCATTGTGAGTCATCACGACTGTTTGTGAAGGAAAACCAAAACAATCCGAGTGTTGATAAAATTAATCAGTAGATTTTATACAATTTCAAAAATATGTGATTACATATTGTAACATTTGACTATACAAAGGTTAAAAATGTCTTCTGTGAAGGTAGCTGTGAGGGTGCGCCCATTTAATCAAAGGTAAATTTTCTAATATTTGTACTATGTATTTACATGGTTGAATGCACAAAAAAGTACATTGAACTTGTTTTACAATTGTTAATTTTATAGGGAAATCGACATGGATGCACAGCTTATAATACAAATGCGTGATAAAACCACTGGAATTCTCAACAGCAAAGTAATTTTCACATTGGAATAAATAAATCGAAAAATTATTATTGATTTCTTTTTATTAGGCAAATACTAGAGATGAAAGTATTCGATATAAAGAATTTACTTTTGACTACTCTTATTGGTCTCATACAGAAAACTCTAATTATGCATCACAAGAAACTGTATACAACCATATAGGAAAGGAAGTTATAGATTGTGCATTTGAGGGATATAATGCTTGTATTTTTGCTTATGGTCAAACAGGTAGTGGAAAAACGTTCACAATGATGGGTTCTCCAGTAAGTGTGCTATTTTTTTGTGAATGAAAATATTATTATTATTTTTGGATTAAGGAAAACCCTGGACTCATTCCCAGGATATGCAAAGCTTTATTTGAGAGAATGAATGAACATTCTAAAAGAGGGACTACTCATAGAGTCCAAGTTAGTTATTTAGAAATATATCAAGAACGTGTGGCTGATTTACTCAGAGGAACATCTTCCTTAAAAGTACGAGAACACCCTAAAAAAGGGCCATATGTTCAGGGACTGACAACTACTTTGGTAACCAATTATGGGCATATTCAAGACTGTATGGACAGGTACACTAGTCTGATTTTTCTACTTGTTAACTTGATTAATATGATGAATTTTATTCTTAATTTGAATGCCTTTGAGGTATTTACTAGAAATGATATTTTTTCAACTGGAAACATACAATATATGAATTTTTTAGGGGAAATTCTCATAGAACTACAGCTGCTACAAACATGAATGATGTGAGTAGTAGAAGTCATGCAATTTTCACTATAACCTTTGTGCAAGCAGGTTATTGTGATGGTGTACCTAGTGAAACAGTATCCAAGGTAATTTTTAAAAAATTAACTTTGCTATAATTGAATTCAAATCATTTTCAGATACATCTTGTAGATTTGGCAGGTAGTGAGAGGGCAGATTCTACAGGAGCAACAGGTCAAAGGCTCAAAGAAGGTGCTCACATTAACAAATCCTTGGTCACTCTGGGATCTGTTATATCAGCTTTAGCAGAAATCTCAGTCAATCAGAATGCTCAGAAAAAAACAATTTTTATTCCTTATAGAGATTCCGTCCTGACTTGGTTGCTCAAAGACAGCCTAGGTGGAAACTCCAAGACCATTATGATAGCTGCTATCAGTCCAGCTGGTATGTTATCAACCATTTCATGTGTTTTCTTGTATTTATTTTCAAATTATTCCTTTGTATTTTAATTGATAATTCATCTATAGATTGCAACTATGGCGAAACTTTAAGTACCTTACGCTATGCAAATAGAGCCAAAAATATTATAAACAAACCAACCGTGAATGAAGATCCCAATGTGAAACTAATTAGAGAACTTAGGGATGAAATAAGTAAACTAAGAGCGCTAATGTTCTGTGAACAAAGGACTGATATGTTGGCTCAACTGCAAGAGAAAGAAGCTAGGGAAAAGGTAAGGAATGAAATCTTTACCATCCCAAGTCATCTATCTAGGAATATTGACGCTACCTAATGGTAAAATAGTAAACTGTTTCAAGCTCATTACAATGTTTCAAATAATCATATAAGTTTGTGAAACAGTCACTCTATATCCTTCATTTTTCCATATGTTGTTCAGGGCCCTTCATGGTACTTCATACTAAACATAAAATTGCTGATCCATCTTTAATGTGGACTGAATATCAAATTTTGTTCACTCTGTTTTTTCAGGAACTAACTGAAGAATGGACTGGAAAATGGAGGGAAGCACAAGCAATATTAAGTGAACAAAGGGCACTAGGTCTTCGGAAATCAGGGCCTGGAGTTGTTTTAGACTCTGACAGGCCACATTTGGTTGCAATAGATGACGACCCACTGACTACAGGAGTCACGTTGTATCATTTGAAGGTCATTTTTTTTATTGGTTTATTATGGTTATTTATTCAATGACAAACTCTTCTTCTTCATTTCTAGGAAGGGAAAACTACAATAGGAACTGAAGAATCAGATGTGAAACAGGATATAGAACTGAGAGGGGCTGGTATGGAGCCCCAACACTGTACAATATCATTTGAAAATGGCGTCACAACATTAATACCACATCCAGGAGCATATGTGATGTTGAATAATTCAATCTTGGAATCCCCTGCCAGATTATCTCAGGGTTGTATTATTTTCATCGGAAAAGCACATGTCTTCAGGTAGTATAAACTAAATTATAGATTCCTAACAGACTAATACTATTCACCTTATAATTTAATAAAAATCTGTGGCAAACGTTTCACTCAATGCCAACCACACACACACACACACACACACACACACACACTCTAACAGACTAACAAAAGGGATCTTAAATATAAATGTTGGCAAACATTTATTCTGTCTCTGATTTTCCTAATCGTTTTTCAAGATATTTGGTCTGTTTATTTCTCACACAGTTTGAGGATGCTTTTCCGGTTCCTTTTTTTCTTAGATAGTTTGATATTTCATAGTTCAGTTGATAATTCTAGGTACAATGATCCTGCAGAAGCAGCAGAATTGAGGAAAAATGAAAAGACACATAACTTATCTAGATTGAGCCTATTGAGCTGGTCAACACCAGACCTAGCAGTGTCAATGGAAAATCTGCCTTTGTAAGTGTGAATAGATCTTTTATAGTTGAAAGATCAAAATTGAAATACATTGATACTTTTTCGGATTACTAGAAATGCAGATGATGAGAAAAGTGAAATAGAAGCCCAGAGAATATTGTTGGAAAGAGAAAAAGAGCAGTTAGAAAAAGAACAAGAAGCATTTGAGAAGCAACAAGAAATGTTTGATAAACACAGAAGAGCTCTAGAAGAGGCCCAGATAAAGTTGGAAGCTGAGAAAGAGTTGATTCAGAGAGAATATGCTGAACAGGTCATAAAATGTCCATTTGATGTCAAAGTATTATATTTCATAAGAATATTTGTTATTAGACTCGCCAATTGCAAAATGATTGGCGAAACCTGGCAACAGAGCAAAGGCAGCGAGAAATTGAGTTAGAGAAAAAGGAAGAGCAACTTGTTCTGGAAAGACAAAAGTTAGAAAGGAAAAGGAAGACAATTTTAGGTGAAGTAAGTGAATATGTAATCATTAGATTGTAAAGAAATTGGTGTTTTTCAGCTAGTAGTATTTTATTTTATTTTTGTTATGCAATTTCCTTATTTTTGTTCTGTAGATTGAGCACGAATGTCAACAATTGCAAGGTGTTAATACTGATTTGTTGAGTAGATTCACTGATATATGTCAATATGTAACTTCTCACGTGAATGAAATTGTCTTTCCTAGTCCTGAGGACTGTGATTTATTCAAGGTAATTTTTCAATTTCATTAGCTTTACTATAAAATCGATGAACTTTTTGAACCAGACGTATTTTTTAGGAACTAGCATTGAAATTTATAGAATCTCCCAATAAACTACATGATACCAATGGCTTAATAGACATGATAAACGGGACAAATGGACATTATACAACACATGACCTCATAGAAAGACATGTAAGTATGTTACAATAATGAAAATAAGATGACAACAGTAACAATCGTCTTATATGCACTTTTTATTTTCAGAGAAAAGAACTGGCAGAGTTGCAAGCTGAATTGAACCAAAGAGTAATCACTTTGTGTGAACGACAAAAAAGCGTGGAACTTTTAGACCAGAAGATAGTAGATTTAGTAGATAAACAGAAATTATTATGTGTAGACCAGAACAAAGAAGACGAACTCAATGTACTGAGGATTGGATTATTAAAAAGAACTGAGGAGGAAATAAAGGAAATTGAAAGAAAGAAACAAGGGTGAGTCTATATTTCATACTAACAAACCTCTAGAGACTCAGCACCTATTGGTACCATAATATTGTACAAATTCTAATGAAGGTTATATTTTTCAATGTTGAAATATATATTGCAGAAATAGGGCAGCAGTTACCCTCGTATTTTCTTCAGCGACACTTAGTCTGTTACTAATTATCAGAAATATGTTCTCTAAAATTGCACAAAACACACAATTTATTATCAGAAAGCTTTAAATCAAGTAGTGTATTCTTATTTCATTTTAGTTTATCAAATCTGATGAACAAAAATCATTTCCCTCGATTGTTTCTAGGTTCACTTTGAATCTCAAACGAATCTACCCTATTCAGAGCCCCGATTCGTGCGAAGTCAACTACACGAATAGTAGCGCGAACACCGGAGACATGGGCACGGAAACCCTAAGTAGCGATACTTATCATACGGCGGCCGATAGTTGTTCGCCCATGTTCATTGGTACCACTACCGAAAATTTGATGAGCGATAGCGGCGTTGAATTGAGACCGGCATCCAGACCTCACGACGACAGCGACATGTCTAGTTGTAACGAAGATGACAAGGTAAGATTTTTGGGGTTGTTGTTGTTGCATGAAATAGCGTGTTATGGCTATATGTCTGATTTCATCTCGAAAGACAGAAATTGAAGAAAATAAATGTTATTCTTCAAATTGAACCACTGTTGATATATTCTCAGAAAACTGACATATATTTTAGACATATCGGAATTTATCTCTTTCTCAACCCCTACAAAATACATTATCTGTGACTTGACCACATTTCTGAACTTTTGCACATATCATTAACCAAAAATCCTCACAAAATATATCGAAAAAGTTCGATAGTTTTCAACATATCTGCAAACTGTACCTAATTCTCGCTAGAACACATTACAAGTAGTTGAATCCTAGTTTGAAGTTGTTAAAACACATTCATCATTCACAACTGTTTGAAATGGTTGCTAGAATAAACGTGATATAAGTCAAATATAGACTGGAAGGTCGAAAATCACGCTTGTAAAAAAGTTGAAGTATCTATGAAAATTATTGCCAATTCAACATCAAGAATGAATGTTTTGAGAACTAATGAAGTTTTTTGAACACCAACAGAAATTAATAAAACATTGTTTCTACTTTTTTGCAGTTGTAATACTCATTCTATTCTGAATTAATTCCAGACTAGTTCTGAATCGTTTTGGAAAAAAAAAATATATATATATATATACAGGGTGTGTCACAGTGGATGGAACATTAGAAGTATCTAGAGAACAGAGAGACAGATCATTCCAAAAATTTGTGGGCGTGGATAATCAAACTTGCTCTATCCGTCTAAAATATTTTCATCAATACAGTGTTGCCGCTTGTATCAGAAAGTAGTAGCTACTTTGTTATTTCAAATGGAACACCTCGTATATTATATTATTTTTGAAATCCTCATGAGATTCCTCACAACTTTCTCACATAATTCCCTATACCTATCTGTGACGATTTTCGAGATAAAAATTATTTTGTCAGATTTTTTTGCAAAACCTGACCATTGAAAAATACGATTTTTTTCCCAATGCAAATTCACAAAAAATTGCAATTTGGGTTATAGCTGCATAAGACCATCAAGTATTCTGTCGATGAACTTGATCTCAGTTTCAGCATACAGGGAGGCTCAGAAGTGAGTGTCATCCGGGCACTCATGAAAATGACTGCAACTCCATTTTTTTTAATGGAACACCCTGTATATTATCACTTATTCGAAAAGCTATAACATTATCCATTCTAATTGGGTATACTTTCCCTATACCTATCTCGTACAGTTTGTTAGTTATGATCACTTATGTTATGAATTCGTTTTCAATAAAATAAATATTGGATAGTGCTTAAGATAGTAGGCTATGAACTTCATTCTGACAGGGAAATAACTTGTTATTTCTTTATTGTCCTCATGTATTCAAGTTGCATGTTTGTAAGAATACTATGGCAGAAAATAATTACTTGAATGCGGTTTAGATGGATTTATTCGTCATTTATGGTCAATGTAACAAAAATATCATTAGAAAATGCAGCGAGTTTAATGAAAAGTATGCTGATTTACCTCGAACGAATTCGAGAAAATTCATTAGATTGAAGAGAAATTTTGAAATGCTTATATCATCATGAAAAGCTAAAAGTATCAAAGTCTAACATGTGTATTAATGAATCTAGAAAGATTTCAAAAACAGTTCGAAATTTCTCTTCAATCTAATTTCCTCGGATTTATCCGAGGTGAATCACTTCATTCTTTTCATTGAAAAGAAAAAGTCTGCATGTTCTACTGATATTCTCGTTTCATTGACCATAAATGATGAATAAATCCATTTTAACCGCATTCAAGTAATTATTTCTTGCTATAGTATTTTTACACCCATGCATCTTGAATACAGGATAGCAATGAAGGAAGAACATGTGAGTTCTCTGTCAGAATGAAGTTCATAGCCTACTATCTTAAGCACTATCCAATATTTATTTTATTGAAACGAATTCATAACATAAGTGATCATAACTAACACACTGTACGAGATAGGTATAGGGAAAGTATACTCAATTAAAATGGAAAATGTTATAGCTTTTCGAATATGTGATAATATACAGGGTGTTCCATTTAAAAAAATGGAGTTGCAGTCATTTTCATGAGTGCCCGGATGACACTCACTTCTGAACCTCCCTGTATGCTGAAACTCAGATCCAGTTCACCGACAGAATACTTGATGGTCTTATGCAGCTATAACCCAAATTGCAATTTTTTGTGAATTTGCATTGGGAAAAAATTCGTATTTTTCAATGGTCAGGTTTTGCAAAAAAATCTGACAAAATAATTTTTATCTCGAAAATCGTCACAGATAGGTATAGGGAATTATGTGGGAAAGTTGTGAGGAATCTTATAAGGATCCCAAAAATGATATAATATACGAGGTGTTCCATTTGAAATAACAAAGTAGCTACTACTTTCTGATACAAGCGGCAACACTGTATTGATGAAATTATTTTAGACGTATAGAGCAAGTTTGATTATCCACGCCCACAAATTTTCGGAATGATCTGTCTTTCTGTTCTCCAGATACTTCTAATGTTCCATCCACTGTGACACACCCGGTATATACGTTAGCCTCTTACGTTACACTCTTGAAATTAAGGAGGCTCACGTCAGATCTTACTGATTCTTGACATTTACGTGTGCTGAATTCGAGATTCGAAGTTTAGTGCATTGGGTACAGCAAACCATGCATGCCGTTCTCAGTAATTAACAACCATTTTTATAATATATTAATAATTGCAATTTACATACATGTTTCTATTTTATGTTGTGTTCGTTTCGCTAAGGTGGTGGTAAGCGATTCTCGATCTACGAGTTCATTGGATACTCATTCGTCTATAAACAAAATATCAAATAGAGAAGAAATCTTACTGAGAAGATTGGCTCAAAGGATAAACCAGCAAAAACAGTCGATACTGCGAAATTTAGACAACCAATGTCCAAAAATTTACTTAGATAACCAAATAGCAGTGAGTATTTCGTAGTTTTGATGATTGATGTTTTGTTTGGGTGGTATGGACGTTTACATAAATATTGGTTGATATCTCCAGAACTGTCTGCTACAGTCAAGAATAAGTGAACTACTTTTAAATGTATATTGATAAATATATCCTAAATCTAGACTGAAGTTTTCGAGGCATTACCAACACTAATTGAATGGAATAACTATCTTTGTGCTTGTGTTTGTTGCATCATTTGTATATTCATTATACAGCAACAGGAAGAACAAACATGGAACAATTGATTACTTTGAATAAGAAATATTTCACAATACTACAGAGAATTTTGAATCAATTTATCATGATTTTGGAATAACATTCTTCATTGATAGGTTCTACAAGAAATGCAACGTCAATATATTGTAAGATTTGGCTGTGCGTCATTATTGACACCAACTCAAGAACATCCCCTTCAAGACCTCGAAAGTCCTAGTCCTGTTGGTCCATTCAGGACGGGGTCTGCTTCAGCTCTTCATTCACCTTCCCTCCAGGTGTGTTGTTTTCAACGAAAACTGACATTTTGTAATTGTATTGGTATTTTTGTTTCAGCTACAGAATCAAAGATTATTTCATCACAGTCTTCATAGTTCTATGCCTTCCATTTATATGGGTAAGTTTGAATCTACAAATTTACGTTCCCTGATCTGGGTATTTATCTGGTTCAACATTCATTTAATAATGAGTTTCAGGAGTTGAAGTTTCCAATTTCTGAAATTATACTTATTTATTTCAGAATCTGATTCAACATTCAATATAACTAGTTATTGCCTCAGAGGAACAGGCTTCAGGGCCCATTATGAATATGAAGTGAGGATATGTACTGCTGATGACAGATGGTACATTCTTCGAAGATATAGCCGCTTCAGAGACTTGTATATTTCGATGAAAGCTCGTTATAAAGATAAAGTGAGGACTATTTTCCTTTGAGATAAATAGTAAATAGAGAATTTAATTATATTCATTTATTGAGAAGGTCTTATTGATATTGTTTTTCTACCTAGGTTGCAGGTATACCGTTTCCTTCGAAAATACTTTTTCCCAATAGCGAGATGGTGGCACAATCGAGAAGAAAGCAATTAGAGTTGTACCTAAATAGACTGATAGAGACATGTAAAAACCACCCTGGTTTACCATTGTCTTCCTGTGTACCCGTCACTAAGGAAGATTTATTGAAGCTATCACCATTTTTTCGAAAAGGGGACGGTGAAAATGGAAAATGCACTACTTCATGATTAAAATTGTATCTACGGTTAGGACCAATACCAATGTTATCTTGACATTATTCTGATGATAGTTTATTGTACGTTATATATTTTAAATAGTTTTTATATTATGATGTAAATAGAGTTGATTCGTTGTAACGTCTAAATAGGCAATACTAACTTATTGAATTTTATCTATGTAGTTTCATTTCTATTAAATGAAGATCTTTACAATCTTCGATGATAGCTCAATGGTTTTCTTTTTACATTACCAACTTTTCACCATCACAATGAAAACAGCGAATCTGTCCATAACTCTCGACCATACCATATAAACCAAAAAACTATTTCACAGAAACTGAACTTGTTTTAATCGTAAATTAAACAAATGTCGTCTTATTCAGTAGTAGAGAGTCGACAATCCAGGGCTCTGCTGACATACTCTAAACAGTTTTGAAGGGAAGTAGCACCCAAACTCAAAATATATTAACCAGAAGAGGGCCATCCGTATAACATAACATATCAAATGGGTTACAATGAAACTTGCGGAGGAAGTTTCCAGTCAAACAATATTCTCACCATTTTTGCCCTGTACATATATGAATGCCTCATTTTCTTGTTTAAAAATAGATCAAGTTTTCCACAAACAGAACACTCATATAGCACAAGATTAGAACATATAAATTATCAACAACCACTGAAAAGAGTCCACATTAGATGTGTATGAAACTATTTAACAGATTGCCCATTCGCATTAGGAAAATAGGTACCCTTATATTATATAAAAAAGAAATTGAAAATATCTTAATAGACATTGAACCTTACTCTATAGATGAATATCTATCTACACATGTGAATCAAATCTCCCTGACACCATTTCAACTTGAAGTTTCTACAGTTTTTGTTAATCATTGTGAACTTTGAAATAAAGCTTATTATTAATCAACAACTAAATGGATGGTAGTTAGATAACAAAACTCAGTATATTTAAAATTTCCTTGTATATTGAAAAAATTGACAATAAATCATTAATATATAACATTGAGTAATGATTTTTATTGGCGTAATTACAGAAAAATATCATTTTTTCCCACGTACTGACACAATAATCAATAAATTTTATGAGGTCCATATAACTTGCACCTGGTCAACTATTGCCTGCCGCACACCAATATAGTAAGGCACCAGAAATGTTTATACAATATAATTTAAAAAATACATTGGAAAAAATGTTACTATTCATGTAGTTTTTATACAAATGATAGGTGGCACTGATATTTTCTCAACAAGGGGTCTTGCCTGTAACAAAAGAAAACAATTGGTCACAACAAAAAATAAACACATTTTCAATACTTTTGTAAACGACAGATACTCACCTACTAATCACTTTCAGCTTCAGAATCGCTCTCCTCTTCAGCATTCTGAAGCCAATCGATGAACTCCTTCATCTGCTCAACAAACATCATCTTGCCCTTGACGTTGTAGTCTTGTTTATACCATTTCAGGATGGACTGTTCGGAGATTACGTCCGTCTTGTAGAACAACATGACTATCTTCTGGAAGGCTTTCATGAAGGTCATGTTAGAGTAGCAATAATCCTGCACCTTCAGAAGCAGGCTAATTTCGGCCTTGGCCGATTCCGTGAAAGCGGCGAACAGGTTGGTGTAATACTTCAGGTGTCTGACTGCCTGTTCGGTGACCAATTCCTGTAAAGGCCACCCTTCTATAAATCTTTTTTCATCACATAATCCACATTATTGATGCATTCAATATCTTGAGAATGAAATCAGGTAATGTAGCATATATCGATAACATTCAGTCAACTGAAATCACTGAATGCCAGTACTTGTGCTGTTGATATAATCCAGAAACTAAAGCAATGAACGTAAAAAGTCTCGATCATCATTATGTGAGTTTCTGGAAATTTAATTCAACGTATTGCTCGAAAATAGTTGAGAATAACAAAACGATTGAAATTTCAAAAATATCTACAGGATATGGCAACAAAGCTTCTTGAAAATATTTAATAACTCCAAATATGACACAAGAGGACAGTTCTCAAGAAATGATTGAACATTCAAAATGAATCAATAAGTAAAACCAACTGTTACCGAAATGGAAATTCAATGTGATTGGATAATACGTTTGATAAATAATCATGCATTAACTGTGACTTCAATTCTTCTGCAACATTAGGAACTTCAATGTTGACATCCGTCACTTGTCATTATTTTCGAAGATAACTGAATCTTTTGAACTTTAAATACAAGATTCAGATCATCCATGGAGGTTGAGCATTCCGTAGATAATGGATATTACTCACGATAACTTAGCCATAAAAATTTTATCAAAGTTAAAACGTTTCCAGTATTAGCAATATGTAGAGCTCACTACAAGCATATTTAGCACACTAACCTCCTTTTTGGACCATTCTGGGATGTCCATGAGGGTGGCCCAGATGATGCACGCCGTTTCGTGCTCCTGGATGTTCTCCTTCACGGCAATGTCTTTAACCTCGGCGATGATGTCGCGTAATGGCTTGTTCTCGCTGAGGGCGTCAGCCAACAGTACCTGCAGCTCTTTTTTAGCCATTTGCTGGTACTGGTCATTGTACAATTTTAGTATCTCCTCTAAACCGTTGTCCTGAAATAATAAGAAATTAACGATCCATGAAACTTTTTCAAAAATAAATCAAGAGCTGAAATATATCGACGCATCTATATCTCGATAATGTAGCACATATTGATAACATTCAGTCAACTGAAATTACTGAATGCCAGTACTTGTGATATTGATATAATCCAGAAACTTGAGCAATGAACATTAGACAATTTCGTTCATCAAGAGATAAGTTCCTGGAAAAACAATTCAATGCATAACATAACATTTTTGATTGTTTCTGATGGAGGATCTATCTGACTCACACACTTTTTTTATTCAAATGAAAATAGTACCTGGAAGGCATTCCTGAAGTAAGCTTGCGATTGTTTCGTGTCCGGTACGAAGCTGATGAGGTGTGATTCGATGTTGGACTTCTTGATGGACGAATAGAGCGAGTTGACGCCCTTTTCCTGACGCCAAATCTTGAACATGTCAATGAGGAAGTCGAGCGCCAAATGGTCCTTGACCAAGTGCGGATTGTTGAGCACGAGAATAGCGTTGAACGGTACGGAGCCGTTGGCTATCCACAGATACAACATCACTGACAACTTTTTGCGATCAGACGGTTGGAAATACTTGACGAACAATAAGATTTTCTTAATCTCATCCTGCAAACACACCAGAACATCTATTATAATACTTTCGATTCAAGTGGTGGTATATCGTTGTTCAAATGCTACTATACAAATGGTCGGCATCTTTTTGAATCGGTTGAGTCAAAAATTACATTTTACAAAATTCAAAAGTTGGTCATGAAAAATATATACATTCTCATTCTTGCATGCATATCTGTTCATTCATAAATAGTAGTGTACAGGATACTTGATCATTGATACCAATACAAGGTACATCATTCTGCTCTGTATTTTTCATGAATTTTGATTTTATTCCTCCGATTTTGAGTAATTTAGTCATGACATTATTTATTAATTATTGCTGAGATTGTCATACCTGAAACAATTTCTCCAAATATTTGTAACGACGCATTAGTTTGATAAACACCTGTTCCCAGTTTTTCATTATTTCCATGTTGATTTCATCCGGGGTATGGAATATACATGCTTCGGTCTTGTATGGTCCATCGCCTTCCTGTGAAAGTGTACCTCCTGGAACTGAAGCGAAAGATAATGATTATAAAATTATTCATGGCATATTGGGATTTGCAATTGAGTAGAGTAGTTTGATCTATGATTGCCGATGTTTATTAATTTGCTTGGAAAATATTTGTATAAAATCGATCATCTTTTAATTATATACCCAGGCATGGACTGTGGAATGGAATTGATTTATGTTTCATCAACAAAAATTGGGTTCCTCTTTCATATCAGCAAATCTACAGCAATTTGGCCAGATTGCTGCCAAATCTGAAATACTTTCATTGGACAGGACCCTATCGACAACCCGTGTACACAAGTTTTCATGTTATTTCTATAACTTCAAATATATACAATTTGCATTTTTGATAAGACAGCCTGAATAATAATAATAATATTTTTCTTTCAATGTTTGATAAAAATACACAACAAACCCATATGCAAATCAATGGAATGTTTCATCTTGATTCACATATACTTACCCAGTATACCTCCAGCAATGAGTACATCAAAGAGACTCTCTCCATATCGACGATAATCGAGTTTATTGCCAGCTATGTCCAAATATCGAGAAATTGCTTCAAAGTCGTTAGAACATTTATCGAGTCCTGATATTATCGCGTCCCTAAACCCTGTTGGATCATACCTCTCTTTTTCATCTGAAAATAAAAATACAGTCTGTTATTGTCATGCAGAGATTTATGCCAGTGATATTAAATAATGAGAAAAAAGGTCCATTGTCAGTCAACAAAAAGTCGTATTGAATAATTATTTTAAATGTGAATATTTTCTCCTCATGAAAGGTCAGTCAAGATTAAATTTGACGTGTATCTGTGTCTGATTCACTTTCGAGAGATGAAAATGCAGAATATCGATATTTTGATTATTTCACACTATTTCAGTGGCATCAGTTTTAATATGTAATGTTTGTAAATTTGTGTATCCATACCAATTCATAATCTTAGGAAGTCTTCTTTGTTATAAGATAAAAAATTATTTTTTAGTTGAATTTTAAAAGCTGTTAAAACCACATTGAGTATGCATTGGAAAGTTATCTTCAAACAATTTTGATGGAAGTTTTTCAACATGAATTGATTATTCAATAGTGATTTCATTAATAAATTCCTCATTGAGTTTGTAGTTTGAGAGGAACTGAAGCACAAAATATGTAAAAGCCTGTCTTGATAACAACCAAGAAATGAATTCCAGCTCAATATAATCAAAAAAAGTCATGAAAACGTAAAAATACTTCTGGCATTCACGAGATAAGGATTGATATGATGACAAACACAATTTTTAGAAATTTGTAGGCATTTTCCTTCAACAACGTATCCCAAATTCAGCACTAATTTTGCAATATTGTTGAAGAAAATCCACTGTTATTGATAGTTTTCATTTGGTTATAAATTTATATGAATCACATTTTCGTGGATATATTATGATTGAAATTCATTCAAATTAGGATGTCAATTAGAGCATGTTCACTTTCCTTTTCTTATATCATTCCACTTCTTTACCAATCACAATAATTATTTCCGAATTCATTCATGGTTTTTCATAATGGAACAATGCAGAAAGATAAATAATTCAATTAATTCTCACCTCTTTTTCTGGTCTTGATGCGTTGACCCGATAGAACTGGTTTTTCTACTTTTTGACTCATACAAAAATTTCTGTAAATATAAAAAGGTAAAACAATCAAATGAATTCAAATCATATATTCAGGCAAATGTCAAAGATATGCAAAATCTGTACAATCTAACACGTACATTGATGAAAATATCTAGTGAATCATATCAAGAAATGCAGAATTTTATTGTTAAAATTCAATCATAGTTCAACAGGAACTATTGCCCTGAAATGAATAAGTAGAAAAAATGTAATTCAGGCAAGAACAAAAATAAACAGGCATACAAAATCCCGATATTTTCACACCAGAAAAGTATAACCCCATCAATGAGTCATAAGTTATTTAGGACAGAAAAATTATTTACATTTCTTTGTTGAATATTGGATTATTAAACAGAGGAAATTTTGCTTTACTGTTGTGGATAACATTGAAACAAGCTTAGAATGCGAGTGTTCAAAAATAAAGCATATATTTTTCAAAGTAATAAATAACAAGAAAATTGAGATCAAACCATGTTAAATAAAAATATGGCAAAGTTAACAAGAATGATTCAAGGCAAAATTAAGATCTATATAATACGTAGACGCAAAACGTGTTATTCACATATTTTTAATTATATATCGAAATTCCAAACACAATGGTTTCATGTTAAGAAAGCAGGTCATCGCCTTATCCAGAAAAAAAACTGTATAATGAATGAATTTTCGACTTCTTCAATTAATTCTTGTAATTGAATAACAAAGACGTATTTAGGGATTACCAATGACCTTTGAGAATATGAATGCGGTATGATTTGGAAAGGGAAAAACCGTTTTATTTCCCTTATAATATGAATGGTGAGCAACCATTGCTTCGAAGAATGCAGAAATTGCAATACACCTGGGTGAATCAAAAGCGTGCAAGAAAATGAATGGAAAATCATAATTTTTTTGAGTAATCAGGCATCAACTAAATACGAAAAAACTGACTTACGTATAAACTGTTATAAAAAAGCACCACACACGACCAAAAATTGAAGAAACCACTGCTCGCTGTCTTAGCAGTACAAAATGTGACGAAATGGCAGAACCCAGAAACGGAATCGATTTCGTTTTGGACGCGGGAAATTTAAAAATTAAGGAATATTCGACTTGAAGGCTTATTTTATCACTCCAAAGATTTCACAACAAATAATATAAAAAAAAATTATTAAGATATCTGAAAGTAACAGGATACGTCACTTAGGAAAAACAAAAATATGACAAATATTTCAACCGTCATCAACATTTTTTGATTATTTGATTTCTAGACTAATATATACCTAATTCTATGGACATTTACCAGGAGATCGTATCATCGTATTTATTAATGCAGAAACTGAAATACTAATTGCATCAGTCATGCGATCAACTTGAATTTGATTTTTTGTTCCAAATTAAGTTCGAGTTGGCAAAGTACTCGAAGACAAAAACCACCAACAAACCCAATCGAATCAACGAAGGTGTAAAGATAAATTATCTCTTGAAATAGCTACGTCATTTCTACTCATCTCTGTTTGTCCTGAAGTCCATATAGAGACAACAGTTATTTGATGTGATTGACCTCTTGGGGTGCGTTCCATTAAGCGCTCTCAACGCCCAAAACACTCATTCAGACGTTCCACATGGCGACCACGATCGTTGGGGTCGTGGCGAAAATGTCATGAATGACGTCATGATTCATGCTCACGACGACCCATCTCAATAGGTGGGTCAGCGTGAGCGTTTCGATGACGCACAGAACCAAGTGGAACGACAAAATTCGTGGTCGTGAGCGTGATCGTTGTGAGCGCTTAATGGAACGCACCCTTGGTAGAGAAAAAACCACAGTATGACATTACCATAGCTGTCACGTTACCACATCTTTGATGTTATCACAGAAATTACAAAATAAGACCATAATGACACAAATAAGATGTCAAAATGTCAATAATTGGTATTTTTTTGGGGTTATGTCAGGCTGTCGGTAAATTTTGAAATTGATATTTTAAAATAATTTGAATATAATTTTAAGAATATTGAATTTCTCAAGAACCCAGCCTACAGTACTTCCATACTCAACAGGATGTTTCCTAGAACGGTAGCCAGGGTTTTATTTAATGTAAGCTGACGCTAATGTATGTTCTAGAAATCTGAATGATGAGTGAATTTATGAGGATAATAATTTGTATATATTTCTGATTATGCTTATTCATGAGCATCATATTCTAATGATTTAAAGCCTCAAATATTGTTGAATTGCATAAGTTGATGGTATTTCTCATTGTCTTCAATATTTACGTATACATTGTATTCATTCCCTTCAAATTTTAGGAGAATGCTAGGAACAAAATTCGTTATGTCTCAATTAGGACAAAGTCTTACACTCCTGTGAATACTGTGGTGATGTTTGTACCACAACAAGAAGTAAGAGTAGATTGAAAATAATGAGTCTGTTTCAATATCCATTCACCTGAATTATATGACTAATTCATTTTTTCAGGCATGGGTTGTTGAAAGAATGGGTAAATTCCATAGAATACTTGATCCAGGATTCAACATATTGATACCCATTGCAGATAGAGTTAAATATGTTCAAAGTTTGAAAGAAATTGCTGTTGATATACCAAAACAAAGTGCTATCACTTCAGATAATGTAACACTGAGTATTGATGGTGTGTTGTACTTGAGAATTGTAGATCCTTATTTAGCTAGCTATGGAGTTGAAGATCCAGAATTTGCAATCACGCAACTTGCACAAACAACAATGAGGTCAGAACTTGGAAAAATATCTTTAGATAAGGTCTTTAGAGAGAGAGAAAATCTGAATATAGCAATTGTTGATTCAATCAACAAAGCTAGTGCAGCTTGGGGTATGACCTGTTTGCGTTACGAAATAAGAGATATAAAGTTGCCTCAAAGAGTACAAGATGCAATGCAGATGCAAGTGGAGGCAGAAAGAAAAAAACGAGCTGCAATTCTGGAATCTGAAGGAATCAGAGAAGCTGATATAAATGTAGCTGAGGGTAAAAGGAGAGCTAGGATACTGGCTTCAGAAGCTGAACGACAAGAACAGATAAATAAAGCTACTGGAGAAGCTGCAGCAATACTTTCAGTAGCAGAGGCCAGATCTAAGGGACTACAAATGGTTGCTGAAGCTTTGAAAAAAGATCTTGGCCCTAATGCTGCTTCTTTGAGCATTGCTGAGCAATATGTCAATGCATTTGATAAATTAGCAAGGACAAATAACACCTTGATTCTACCAGCAAATACTGGTGATGTGTCAAGCTTGGTATCACATGTGAGTATCTGAATATTTTTCAAATAACGATCTCTTTCAATTCTAGATGTATAATCAATTTGTTCAAATTCGAAATATTTCAAAATGTTGATAACTTGAAGCAAATGCTATGATAATATAAATGTATTTTTCAGGCCATGAGTATCTATTCAACAATTACCAGATCTCAAGGCATATCAAAAGTTGAGAAACCCTTGGAAAAACCTGTAGCAGTATTGAAAAAGAAATTGCCACCACCCCCAAGAAATGACCTTGCCGAATTTTTCAGTGATGAAGAGGATCTCAAAAAACACAATTCATTGCATATTGATTCAGTCAAACCTAAAATTGATTAGTAAATGTTTATTATTGTTATATTTGCATAATTTATAATATTTTGGACACCAATGCTGAGATGGAACGCTTCATGTGGACATCTTTAGCTCTTATAGGTTAATTTCCCTTCGCTTCCGGTAGATGGTGCGCAAGCAGTTGACTATTTGAGCTATTTTCCCAGAGTTATAAGAATTTTACTGACGCGAAAAATATATGAATACAATTTTCAGAGTCAATCATATCCATATTTGATATGAATCGATGCAGCGAACTTTTTCTAGTTATTGAAACGTACATGAACTAACAAAATTCTTTTATGTAAGAAGATGAATCTTCACAAAAAAAAAACAGTGACAAATATACACCTGAAAAGATTATTTGAAGAGGAGTGAAACTAATTGGTATGGTCGAACATTGGACAGAAAATGAAACTCGGAATAAAATATTTAATTTATTTATACAAAAAGGCGAGTCTATACATTCTGATCAATGATTATCAGAATAATTAGTAAACACCGTCATGTGTTCAGAATTGGAAACTGTTATATAATACTATGGGATGATTCATTCTCATTATTTTTCTAACTTCTTTGAAAAAAGTATCAAGAATTTACAATGAATGAGTATATGCATCGAGTGAGTGTAGATCTTTCAAATCTTTGAGTTATAAATGAGGGCATGACGATATATTTTGATGTGATGTTGAACGCTTCTTGGGAGTGTTAATTTTCAGTTTGCGTTTAGTGACTACAGGAGTATAAGAAAGGATTCAGTGACATTTATAGTGCCTTTGATGATAAAGACAGCTTTTCCATTTAGAGATTTTCATACAATTTTTGGTCTATTTATTACATACACAGAAATTAAATATATAACATCTCTCATACAAACATCGTTTCTCATTTATGTAGATGTATTTTTTTCAGAATCAATATCGAATTGAAATTTGTATAATTTTCATGAGAAACGATACCTTAATCTAATTTTTTCCTTGAACTAAACGAAACGAGTGTACTAAGCAATAATAATACTAAAACTGAATTAACTAATGAAAGTTGAAGGAACGAATTTGGGAAAACAGGATATGTTGAACTTTTTCCTATTTCGATTCTGGGTGAATTTCACATTTGAACACCTGAAGTTCCGTGATCCAAAAATCCATAAACTTATGATTTACCGTTTATGATTAGATCAGGAAACCAATCAGTAGTGTATTCATTGATCTTGGTCAAAATATTCATATTTCAATTCATGTTCTCGATTTTATTCTTTCTACACGTCATGCGAAAACAATTTTGTTCATTACAACTTTTGATAAGATGGTCTTGGCTACTCAACTTAGAGGCATGAGTGGGATATATTACAATGATGTACTGAAGAAAAAGTAGAAGTGACAGTGAGTGTGGGGGCCACAAACAGGTAATCTGAAAACTGTAGATATTCAGCAGTAGTTTCATCTTCCATGTTTTATAAGAATGATGAACAAACTGTAAACAATCGTGATGGGGATCGATAGAGATGGTGATGCTGTGTTTCTTGTTCCATGTTGCATCGCAGCAGGATGTTCTCCTGAAAAATTGATAATAGAAAATATTATTGATCGTTCTAACGTTTTCATTACGTACATTCGAATAACGAACTTGAGTGCAGTTTTATATTTGAAGTAACTATTTTCAAAAACTAAGGAGTTTTATTTTTTGTATTGTGTATTATTCCGAAATGAAGTGTTGCCCTTACAGATTTCCAGCACTTATATTCAAGTCTACCCATTGATTTCAAAATACATTCGTCTGTTGTTTGATTTTTTCATAAAAAATCCAGGTCCTATATTTATTATGCAGTGCGTATCAAAAACCACAAAGCTCATGGCAAATTCCACTGATATGTGTAGATATAAAACTACTCCATATATGCCTTGTATTTCCGATAAAAATTGACTCTATACTGATATTGAATTCTGATGTCAATAATCATCAATTTACCGAATAAGTAATGTTAACGCATATGGCCGGAAATATAAATATTATTCCTGTATATCAATACAATATCGTATACGTGTTTCATGAAAATTGTATTTGCCTGTTTCTTGATTGGTATTTCATTAAGATACCTAAACCTATTATATTATGCAGTGCGTATCAAACCATACTGCTGATGGCAAATTCCACTATGTGTAGATATAAAAAAAACTACTCCATATACACTGTGTCCAAGATAAGCATGTCTATCATGGGGATCTCGGAAACCATAAGAGATACAGAGATGGTTGAATGAGAGAAAAGTTGTGAAATTTCAAAGTTTCGAAATTCCAATTAGTTCCGGAGATATGCCTAAAAAAACGAAATTTGCCGATTTCGTTTTTATTTTTTTCTGACGTTATTTGAAGGGATGTGATAAAACATAACACATTCTCATTATCATTTTTTAATCTCTACAAAACAGCGTTGAGAGATTTTTCGTACGACGTTTCGTTTCGGAGAAACCACCATCAACTTTATTTTTTTATATGGCACGTGTGAAAAGAAAATACCCTATATTGAATAGCATATTTTATTACCTATACAACGATGTATGACACAATATGATTTTGCAATATTTAAAACGTAAAAAAATAGTTTTTATTGAAGTTTGAATGTTTTGGTGTAGTGTGCGGTGAAATGATGACTCTGAGGATGGTATAGTAGGCTATGATTACTTATTACACAATGCCCTGGTAGTGCGCGAGCATCTATAGAACCGATTTCCGGAAAAATGGATAGGTACACATTTAGGAGTTTCGTGGCCCCCTCGTTCGACGGACATCACTCTGCCAGATTTTTTTCTCTCGGGTATTGCAGAAATTATGTTAACCGCCATGTTTTTGAATCTGAGGATCAGCTAAGGAAACTAGTTCTTGAAGCGTGCGAGAGTATCAAACCTGATATGTTGAGAAGTGTTTTGAATTCAAGAAGTTAGAAGGTGTTATTTATGTGTAGAGAATAATGGTAATTTGTTTAAACATTCTCTATGATAGAGATTAGTTTTTCAAGTTTATAGTTGGTAACTAAATTGGTTAATTGATTAACATATGAGGCGATCTACTTACTTATATGAATGAAGTTCTCATAATTCCAATAACGCGATTTCAATTTAATATTTCGAAAATGAGTACTATATACCATACTCAGTCATCATTTCACCGCACACTACACCAAAACGTAATAAACTTAAATAAAAACCATTTTTTCCGTTTTGAATATCAAATAATCATATTGTGTCAAACATAGTTGTATTATTAATAAAATATGCTATTCAATACAGGGCATTTTTTTTCATGGGCCATATAAAAAAATAAAGTTGATAGTGGTTTCTCCGAAACGAAACGTCTTACGGAAAACCTCTTAACGCTGTTTTGTAGGGATTGAAAAATGATAATGAGAAAGTGTCTTTTGTTTCATCATATCTCTTCAAATAACGTCAGAAAAAAATAAAAAAGAAATTTCGTTTTTTAGGCATATCTCCGGGACTTTGTTAGACTTGGAAATGCGCAACTTTTCTCTAATTTAACCATCTCCGTATCTATGGTTTTCGAGATCCCCATGATAGACACCCTTATCTTGGACACAGTGTATATGCTCTGGTTGGTATTTCCAATACAAATTGACCCTGCTGATATTGAATTCTGATGTCAATTAGCAATTTACCGAATATGTAATGTTAACGCATAGTCGTTAATATCAATATCATTCCTGTAAATCAATAGAATCGTATACGTATTTCAGGAAAATTTTATCTCATCACTGATATTAAAATCATTTAGGCCGAACTGATGCTTTACCAATTTTACTATATCAACATATGCACGTACCACTAATAATGTGTACTGATGAAATGCAATATATGGCAGACACGATTCATGCCCTGAATATAAATATTCATATAATTGGAGTTTGGGCAGTGATATTGAGAGACAAATCATTAAAATTCAACATAATTATTCAATCTGTATTGTAATGCTTTACCGAGTATGATTCATATCCACTTATATGGAATTCGAAAATGAACGACATTAACGAAAACATAACAGATACGAATGGCCAAATTATAAAAAAATACTGGATATTTTGAAATCAATCTGCGGGAATTTCACGAACGTATCTACTTTCAATTGTTTTTTGTGTCCTGGAAAATAAACATTTTCAGAGACGTTCTAATTTTTCTCATGGATTGAACGCGATGAAAAGTTATATTTGCAGATGAATTTGATCCTCTACAGATGAAATACCGTACAAAATTAATCAGAAAAAAAAAGTTAGTTTTACATCTTTGGAACCTATGCTAATGCAGAGCAGAGAATTCATAACTATAAAAAATAGCTATGTCAATGTTCATCTTTATGTTGTCCAATGAAAAATATTTAATATTCATTTGTTACTTGAATACAGGGTGAATCAAACATGTGTACAGAGCTTTCTGAGGGTGATAGTACTTTGAAAAAAAGTATAGTCTGATGAGTAAACTTATGGCTTCAAATGTATACTGAAAACGGTTGAAGATCGCAGAAAAACCTCGCGATGAAATCAACTGCAACAATGTTGTTGACATACTTTTCAGACAGGTGCGTTTTTTTTTAAGTAATTTTTTTCTTTCTACCGAATGCTTCCATTTTTTGACTGTAACGTATACAAGGGAATAAATTGTCCCAAAATTAACAACTCATCCCCAGAAAGCTCGATACACATTTTAAACTCACTCTGTATAGTGTAGTGTATGGAAGTGGGATTAAATACGAAGAAAGGGAAAAATTCAACTGCAACCAACGTATGATATTATTACCAGTAGCAAAGCTGCGTTCATGGACACCCAAATCAATAATTCAGTTGGATGTTGCGGTTACGTACAAATACAATAAAAGAAAAACTATATAACGTTGAGATTGCTGCAGTATCACCAGTGATCGTAGATATAATTCTCAATAAAAATCTCAGTTGTTTTCACGGTAAGCATATTTTCACGAAACTTCGGTTATCAAATAATTCTACGGTGAACAATAGCTTCAGTATATAAAATCGAACACATTGGTATGATATATGATTAAGATCGTTGTACGATATGATGCAAATGTTTCAACGCATTACCAGAAGAGATAAAAAATGCACCAACATCAAATAGTTAATATGTAATTAAATTTTGTTCTTTTACGCAATACTCAATCAGTTCTTATTTTTTGAGTACAATTTACCTGAATTATAAGTATTGTTATAACTAAGAAATGCTAAATGAAGTTCTCTTTACTTTTGGATTAATTATTGATGTCTTAGTGACGTGTACAGCGTTGTTCACCCTAGTATATAGACAAGCAAGACCCTCAGTTATTGAGTGATGGCATGAAAATTGAGTCATAAACAGTACCGTTTCGACGCTAGGACGTACGCGTCGCGACGCCGTAACAAGTGCCAATTCGATATCGACTGGAGAGCGGTAAATTATTGGAAACAAGCACTCCCGAGCGGAGCAGTTCGCGAAAGCTTCCGCGTTCAACATTATGTTACACTCGACTCGACTGGTATAAATTCACATTCTATTCAGACACTCACCATTGATTATGTGAACGTTAACGCTTGCTGCTCCCGCTGTTGTCGGCACGCAAGAATAATTGCCCGAATCCAAGAGGTGTGCTCTGGTGATTTGCATCCGCGACGACAACACGTCGGTCCATTGGTTCTGCAAGAATGGGTTGAGAGTTGATCATAGAATTGGGTTTCATTGTCATACAACTTTTCCATATCAGTTCTGGCTTTAGCCTCAGTTTTTTTCATATAAAACTTCCCACGAAAGGAGACATCCTGTAATAAAACTGCTAAAAATCAAGTAGCTTCATAGAAGTACTTGATTTCACAAGTACTTGATAAATACCTACTTGAACTTGACTTGATTTCATTCAAGTGAAGTAGCTTGAAAATCAAGTCAAGCCGAGAATCTCTAATCGGTACACTCCAGGTATGTGGCAAGGTGCCGGTTTCTGTGCCTGGGTGATGAAAAACCTAAGCCAGAAAGCTACATGAGGAATATTAATAGCTTCTGGAAGTTGGCAAAGCAACTGGAGCTCACAGAGGAGCTCTAAATACAGGGAGGGCACAATAGATCTCAATAGGTCGAGGTGCTTAACTTATAGCAAGCCTCCTATTTAATCTAATCTAATCTAATGTTGCTATATATCCCAAAAGTGATCATAATGTAATTCATAGGCAACAAGGAATGAAAAAAATAATTCATCTCATTCTGACAGATATTCAACACACCTTAGCCATCTACCAGGAAATGAGAGATGACATTCTTAATCCATAAATAAAACTAGAATTCAAGATTTCTCGCTTCTTTCCGAATATAAAATAATAATAATAATAATAATAATAATAATTTTGTTGTCTGCCTCAAAATAATACATAATTCGCCATTTCACAACAATTATGGCAAACAAAGGGTGGAGTGTTAGGTCTGATGACCAATTCTTCCACACTTTCCTAAAAAAATTTAAATAAACACAAATATTCTATATTCTATAATCTCTGGGTATCTCTGGATTCACTATTTTTGTGATAGCAATCGCATTTTTTGCCACCAGATGTACCTAGACCGTCCTATGTCCCGACAAAGATTGTCCACAGAACGCAATTGTCAAAGTAATTGATATAATTGTGAAAAGTTGCGCATTTAGTGACCAACAAAATACCATTGGTAAAGTTGATTCTTGTAATGGTAGTGACGTCATATGAGTTCAGGTATACATACTTCAATAACAAGTCTTTCTTTATAGTTAGCATCATTCACTCTGGGTTCGGATCCTTGAAGAATGTCATCACCTTTATACCAGGACACTGTGCCCAAATCGTGTGGGCCCTGTGGGATGATACAAGACAGCACGATTGAACTGCCTGCTTGAACATATAAATCTGCTGGTCCTAATATTTTGGCTTTCGCTTCTGAAAAAAGAAAATTGAAAGAACCATATTAACGATTATTATCTGTAAAGGAATACTACGAAAAAAGTGTATCCCGTATTTGCAACTTTATAGAAGGAAAAGATGAATGGAGAAAATTCTTCACACGAATAAGAAGAATCCAATGATTTTTTTTTACCTTGGACACTTTCACAGATGTCTCTGGTTCATTTCAATCTGAAGCTCCTCAAAACCTCTTCAAAACTACATCTTCCTAACATTTGAATGTAGAACACATTGAATGGTGAATTTTAGCATATTATTTCTATGTCTCTTTGTGTTTGAAACGAATGAAGAAGGTAGCTTTCGAGTATGGAAAGAAAAAGGTATAAACTTCAGTACTATTTGTTATTTATATTCGAAGTATAGTCCATTCTTATAATGAGACCAAAGAGGATTTGAATCATTTATATAACCAGAATATCGAATCAGTATTTTGAAAGCTCTTTACGATATTATTCATTCCTTTTCGATTCCTTTTGTTTGAATTCGAGGTTCCTCTATCTCGTTATAACTGGTATTGATAATTGATGCCATTTCCGATGACGTTTTTACGACATTTTAAACTCATGAAAGCACGCTTCTAAGAACTGAATGTTGATTTCTTATTCTCGTAAGAATCGTAGCATAACTGGCTTTTCCTTCTCCTGAAATACGTTCTGAAGCGAAGCAGATTGAAAGTATTGGATAATAAAATCTGCTTACGTATTTCCTACGAATAATGAAAATACGATAATTTATGTGTAAGTGGTTCGAACAAACAAAAGGCGGAGTTAAACGATGCTAGGTTTGGAACATTTGAAGATTTATCACAATGCAATATACAGGATGTATCCTGAGGTTTTCATAGAAATATGTTACGTCTGCCTTCTGAGGCTACACATCACAATAATTGAAGTTGTTAATGAATCTGACAAAACCATAGTTGATTGAGAGGTACGCCAATCATTTCTGAAATCTTCGAACCTAATTCGAGTGACGATCAATTTACTAATAATCACACTCAATTGGTCCAATTTCAGTCAGTGAGAGATCCTGTGTTTTCTTAAATAACTCTGTTTGATTTTTTTTTTGTAGATTTGACAATATTGCCAGGAGCATAATTCTGTCATTCAGAAGATCATCATGAGTAAAACTAATCAAAATCACTCGCGCAACGACATGTGCTCTTCACCACCTAATTTTATTGTTTGAACACCTTGTACCAGTTTGGTGTTTTCAATAAGTTTTACTCAACGAAACTGTCGAAAAATTTGAATACCTCAGGAATGTTTTATGAAAGTGACCAGTCCCTTTCTGTTGCATCTATAATGGTCATTCTCCCCCTGCCGATCCGGCAACTCTTGCGTGAAATATTATCGACGAGCGACAGAAAAAGCTCTCCAATGATCGAAAATATGTCCTAATTTCAGTGGTCTGCAGAAGGCCGATATAAATTGCACAACCCCTACACCATATACCCTATCGATCTTTTTCTCAAGCCCCATTAGATACGTTATTGAACTTTCAAAACCGACCAGCCAAAAATACTAAGTGGCACGGAGAAATAAGGGGGGAGTTTTTCTTTTCTACGTGGAAGTGTTCGTGAAACGACCACTTAGTGAGGATAAATATTGTGGATTCCTCTTCGTGAATATGTCAGCGAGAAGATAAGTCACGATTTACTTTCATTCTGCAGTTAGCTACCAGGAATAAAGCATCAGAGCAAGGATATTTTGGTTGAGTTTTGTCAATCATCGATGGTTCGAGAAAAACGTCTTGAAACTCTGAATTTCCACCATGTACATATTTACTCTTTCTAGTAGTTTTGGAGTTTGGGAAAACTCGTGACGATATTTCAAGCAGAAATTGCAATAATGCACTGTGCAGCGGAGTTAAAGCAGGAGTTTGAACAAAAAACTAGGTACTGCTTTTTTACGATAGCTAAGTGGCTAGTTATCAGCACCAGCCAAGATAACTCCAATCTTGTCCAGGATTGCTTGAAACCCCTTTAGCCAAATAGGTTACAAGGGCAACGAAGAGACTGATGCGGTAGCTCGAGGAACTTTTCTGTGGCGTAGCAAGACATATCCAACATATCTTGAATCAACAAGCGATCTCTTAAATGGTGGAAACAGGCCAAAGAATTTATCAAAGAACCATCGCTAGAAGGTACCGCCAGAGTACCTACTACTAACCTAGTACCAACCTAGTACTGACAGGGCATTCTAAGCTCAACACAAAACCAATATAGGACTTACGGACACAACCATTTGTAGGTTCTGTAAAGGCACACATAACGAATAAATATTTCTGATTCTACTTTTCCATTTATATAATTTTCCAACCATCGTATATTGCTATGAAAACAATGAGATTATTTTTTATTGGAGCACTGCATTCCGTTGATATCTGGCTAACGAATACGTGATCTTTTATAATTCCTGTGGATACGGATGATACCTATTGAATGCGATATTATTTGATTCAGGGGTTCTCAAACTTTTGCAGTAGTACACTTACACTTAGTTTTTTCGCTGCGCCTTATTAGAACTGGCTACTTCAGAATTGATTGACAGATTAAATTATACAGAATTGATGAATATCAACTTTGTTTCAGAGCTGATTTGTTATTTGTTTGGTTTGGACCACGGTCATATATAATGAGGTCTGGAATCTACGGCAATTTTGAGTGGTGGGGGGTGGCACCAGTTTTGAAGAAAAAGTTTCCATAATTATCCGCTAGGAGGACATAGGGGTATAATCACGTGATTAATCTTTGACAACAAAACAAACGGTTCGGACTCGAATGGTAAATAAAATCAATGACAGAAATATTATATCTTGCAAAATTCTCTCGAACGAATAGAAATCATTCCTACTTCCAAAAAGCTGATCGGATCTGATTTGTGATTGGCTGACAAAGTGACAATAGAGGACAGCGCTGCAGGTGGCGAAACATGAGAACCACGAAAATTTCCTCAATGTTTGGGTCACCCCCCACCACCCGAGTTGCAAGACCTATGTATACGATCGTGGTTTGGACACACCTCCAACAGTTGAATCTTGGATTCATTGTTGTTATGGTAACTAGAAGGAACAGTTGAATGAATCACTCTGTATTGTATCATATATTGCTGTCTCCAAGAAGATAAATATTTTTTTCGAATCGAAACTGTTATTAAGATTCCTTATTGGATTCACTGAAAATCATCTTCGGAATTTCAACTATATGGAAATGAGTTGACGTTTCCCCATAACTCTTTACTTTTCGACGTACGTTTTTCGCACATCATATGATAATTTTCATTCCACTAACCAAACTTTCCCTCAATATATCTGCTTGTTTTTCGGATCGAATAGATTGGATTCTCAGATAATCGCCTTTTGGTGCGAAACTTTCAAATAACTGGCTGTTATAATGCCATTCACGAAGATCTCTGCGAAGGAAAATATTAAAGGTGAAGTTTAGAAGAGGGGAATGTGAAACAATAACTTCGTTCACTGTGTCAATATTTTTGTCATCAGAATATGAAGATCACTTAATGCTATATGATTGTAGAAATTGAAAGGAGAAAAAATATGTCGTATAAATTGTACCTTATTCGATTTCATGTATACTTTCTTATTTCCATTTCGATTCCAACTACCTGTGGAATTGATTAAAGATGGCATCAAATAAGTAAAAATTTGAGGAATATAAATAATTACATTTTGATTCAGTTGTGTTTGGTTTTACCATATCATTTGGTTAATCATTGTGTGGAAAATGAAATCTATTGAGTGTTTTTTCTCGACTTCGAATATATATCTAACAGAGTTCCTCATGGGTCCTGTTGAATCAGTTTTTTTAACTACTCAACATCATGGACATCATTGATAGCCCAGAGTACAGATGGTACTTATAAGAAGAAAAAGCGAAAGGAAAATTAGTTGCCTACATCCTCCAAACTGCCCATCAGTGACAGCGTTCATGTGTACCAATATGTCCATCAAGTGAAAGAAAAACTGTTTAATGCAATACCTGCCATTTTTCTCAAAAAATACCTGAACCGTCATCATTATAACTTTTAATTCTCCATGATAATATTCCTGTGGATCTCGAAAAACATTATCTCCATTTTCCAGATCCTCAGAACGAATGATCAGCTCAGATCCAGATTATTCTATGTCTGGGTCTCTGTGTGATTCACGGATTCATCGAGCTGCTCATTCTGTATTTCGCCAGCGCCCTTTTCAAACCATAAAGCGATTTGTTCGTCTCGCACAGTCCTTGCACCTTTTCCATTGGACCCCAAAGGTGTCTCATTTGAATATTTCGCTCCGAGATTATAACGGAGGAATGAATTTTCAACGCCATTTATATTAAACAGGTGGCTTATGTCGTGTTGGTTCCCTGACAATTAATAATTAGACAGCATGGACATTGGAATTAGTAAATAGTGATGATGAATTATATTACGTGGCGAGAATGAGATTTTCAGTGATTGTTTTAGGTGGTTACAACCTTCATGAATACGGAATTTTCACTGTTAGTTTTTTTTTTCTTACAGGAACACTTTGTATTCGGATTATTCTGGAATGTAGTATTTTTTCTGTATTATTTCGAGAACTTTGATTAGTATGAATCACCAGTTAAATTTTTTCTGAAGATTTAATTTATCATGATTTGTTTCTTTATTTTTTTCTATTCTTATTTGAAAAATTGAAAATGACAAATTTTGAAATCTACTTTTGAAATCTTTTTCAACAATGAATCACATGACGTTCCTTACTATTTAAAGAAATTGAGGGGATAGCTATTATCATTTTTCGAGTCAAGAGAATTATTCTATTGAACAATACGTACATGTCAAGTTGATGAATAAATATGTTGAAGAAGAAGATACGAATAGCATTCCATTCACTCTTGTGGAAAAGAAAAAAGATGAAATAGTTATTCCTCCATTGAAAAAGCAGCGAACAACAAAGTTTCTTCGACATTCATTACCGGAAACTTCGTAGAGCGTCTTATTTCAGGTAAAAACCAGTAATTTAGCGGATCCTTCTATATGGCTACCTTTTGGCATCCCAGAGAGCTTTTCTTGTCCATTTTCCCGAAGATTTAGTGAATCAATAAGTAATATAAATTGGGGAATGAAGGCCTCGATCCCCAAGGATATAAGGAGAGCCGACCTCATTCTGTTCTGGAGGATGAAATAGGACTATTCGGTATTTCCATATGTAGTTTCGAAATCGGAAATATGTTGGGAAGTTCTCAGACGCGTATAAGGGGGATATAATTACAATTATCTACTTATATCATTGTTATATTCGATCTTCAGGGCAAATATTTTGAAAGCTACCTGGAAATATCGATTCTACTTGTATCCCAATCATCCAAACCCTACTTATTGGTTGTCGGGGGTTATCGGTTTATTGACAGCTACCGATATTTCAATTGGTATGAAATTCTAAAATGTTGAAAAACTTACAGGATTCTTCACATGACCAGATTTCCAACTCGTTTCAGATAGCATACTACCCGTATTTAATTCTTAAATTGAATTCCAGAGATATTTTTGTCAATTGAAATCAATTTCCTTCTGAACAGGGTGTATTTTATTGGAACTGTATTGAAGTTTTGATCAATTTATTCAGGGTGATCTGAAAAAGAGGTAATTTCATACAAGGTTGTGTTGAAAAGGAATTGTAAGTTTCAAAATATTGGTAGGTGTTTTTATTGAAAAGTTATTTAGTGCTTCAAGTATAGTTATTGATTATAACGAGTATGTACATGAGAGAACACAACCAATATTGGCAATGCTTCAGTTTAATTCCAGTCGACTTGAACTTTCCAACTGAGAAATAACAATAATGTATATACCATAGCGATCTGTAACTAGTCTGACAGGAATTTCAGGGTTCTCTCAGTTTATTCGTCCTGGATAACTTCTCGCATAAGTAATTTCTGTCCAGTTATTCCGTACGGAAACCTCATTAGGAACTTATTTAGTTGTGCCGAGGCACTAATCGGAACTTCAAGAAAATGCCTGAAAAATTGAAAGTCCCTATGAAGTATTTTTCATCCGATGGGAATCTTGTTGTGGGGTTTACGTTATCGTTCTGTGAACAGATCTACTCAGATAGGTTATTTTTAGATAGGTTGATCCCCTATATGTTCTGATTATTCTGTTTTTGAACGAATAATAATATCAGAAATATAAGAAATATGATTGAGGATAAAATCTAGGAAACATCATTTTCTTCATTGATATGAATTCGAGAATGAATTCCAAAATCCTCTCCTCTGCAATACAGGACTGTTCAGCGGATTTACTGAGGCAGGAGTTCGAAGAAGAGAGCATTGCTATTTACCCCGATAGCAAAGCAAAATAATCAACTACAAAATGTCTGAGATTGTTTGAAAACCGTGAGAGTGATGAGCTGTCAAAATAGACTATTTGACTACTAAAACTATTAAAAAATTTCCAATTCATTTACCTATGAGCTAGAGAAGATCATGAAGTAGTCCAGAAAAAATAACTCTGAGTCTGAGTTTCCCTAGCGATATTTTTGAAGTTGGTGTTAAATGGCATTTACTGGTACAGACAAATGTGACGTTAATTCGAATAACAACATTCGAAAATGATGATTATTCCTTTGAGGAAGAGGTACTATATGCACGTCGTGATTGATGAAATGAAAGATATGAATGAAGTGAAGTGGATGATATTAGGGTTATTATTTCAACATTCGGGAAAATATCCGCGTATGTCTGCGTATTGACGTCAATACACATGTTTTCCACTTAATTCGTATACAACATTATTTCTTATTATAGAAAACGAAGCTCAAAATAGGAGCGAATTGACCAATTTCAGGAACGAGCATATTTCTAGTCTCACGGAACTCATAATTCAAACTATTTTTCTTTAATATTCGTCTATCATGCCAAGTTTCTGCATGAACGAAACTTAAGCTTTCAGGAAAATCAATATCTACCTACCTCTTTGATATTGGGAGCTGACCCCCGAATATATCAACGGATGTGGAGTAAATGTAATTTATAGGGGAAACTTTGAATGCACTAACGGATATAAAGTACTCGGGAAAATTCGATAATGGAATATTCTTTCATGACTTTTCCATTTACTACGCGAATGCTTCAGTAAAAATCTATTCAGGGCAGGAAATTGAAGAAATATAATTGATGGTCTGTTGATCTTGATGCGATCGATATTAGAATAAATCAAGAATCAAGTCTCTTGGTATGATTTGGAATGTAGAGGCTAAACAGATTGAATTTATCAAAAGAGGTTCTGAATCGATGAATAAATTCGACTTCAAGAAACACATTGTGCTACATTTCCTAAGAAAATCAACTCTTCAGATACTCGATACTCCTATCTCGATACACCTATCACCATGTGACCATGCTTTCATTTCATCTCTAGAAATATTGACTGGAGAACTTGGAACTTATTCACTATCATTTACCTGCCGTTCTTCAAGAGAAGAAACAATAATTATCTCATTTTCTTACCCCTACCTCCCTAACAATAGGTGGGCAAATATTTCGACATTCTTCTTAGTAGTAGTAGGCAATTTCAATTGGATTATTGTCTGTAAGTTTATTTATAATATAGAAAGATTGTTGTTGATGTTACCATTGAAAGGTTGTTTCTATTTCTTTCTATGGAATGTCTATATCGCAGCTTCAGTTTCATCAAACGGTTTCAGTCAAATATTGATGTTACATTTATATTGAGTAATAAACTGAGGTTGGAAACGGAAATGAGATATGGACGAGCCATTATTTTCGTAGCGTGATATCTCACCATCGCCAACTTTCATAATCATGACATTGCGTGAGAGAATCCCACGATTTTTAACGGAATTCATAGGCAACAATTCAGTTGCATACATATTGCGTTCCAAATGGATTGTTATCGCCGATAACAATTTGGGTGAAGTAATTCTCTGGTAATAAGAATCATTCAGGTCTGTTTATTTGAAGCTATTTAAGTTATGACAGCGCGTCAGAAAGTGCGGTGTTGCCGATTGAGTTTATCATTTATTAAATTTTGAAAAATGTTTTTCGTTATATAAAATATATACTCAAGAATTGTATATTTAACCAATATCCAACAGTGCTTGGATTAACAAGCAATCTCATGAATGGTGGAAAAGGGCACCGGGAATGATACAGACCAAATATTCAGTCGAAGTCCACGCCACAACAAGCGAACAATCTTGGCTGGGCTTCTGACAGGGCATTGAAGGCTTGATAAACACACGAACAACATCACAACAACTCACAGACACAACCATTTGTAGGTTCTCTGAAGAAGACGAGTAAACCTCAGCACACATTCTGTCCTATTGCGAAGGTCTAAAGGCTAAAGTTTTCTACACTGGGGAAAAACCTCAACCTTCCTTGTATATGTAGGACTTGGGGTCTGGTCTAGTTACAAAGAAAGGGGTAGACCTGGAACTCTTACATAACTAGATGCTCCCAGAAGCATATTGGCCCCATTCTAATTTTATTCAATCTACCCTCATGGATTTCTGTCATTACCCAAGATATTTCATTGATATTTACCATTCAAATTGCTACATTTCATGGACTTGCTTCGTTTTACAATCTCATTCATTTTTTTTCGTTCACTAAATCTGGAATCTCATCAACCCACAACAATTTGGAATATTCCGGTAGAGTATGCTATTTCTCTTTATTGCTGTTTGAATAGTCATTCAATCTGGATCTCATTAATCCACTACGATTCATCCATCCATAACATATTCATGCATTAGAATGTCATTAGGGCCGATCTGATATCGATGAATAATTCACCGTGACTCCAACGAGAAGAATTCGTCGAATTTGACATTCAGTTCGTAATGGATTCTGATTGGGATATGACAGAAATGTAGATGAAGAAGATTTAGATATTGGGAATGCTTCCTACATTCTGACGAGTGACGTTTCGGGACAAGGAATTTCATATTATTTAAAAAAACAATAAACATAGTTAGTATCCACTATATACAAATTCTGATAGTGAAATTAATAATCATGAGGTAAATTAATCGAAGTGTTTCTAATTACTCTTCTTGAATAACTCCTTTCGCATCTTCAATTTTGAATTTCTAAAACGACGTCGATATTTGAAAAACTTAAATTGATCATAGCTTTTGAAATATACATTTTTCTTTGTATACTTGAAACTGACAATAGGCCACACAAGGTTTCGTTCGAAATATCAACAAAATGACAGAAAACGTGGTCACATGTAAACCCTTACTAGGTCTAGAGTTTTTCTATAAAATCAAATATTCCTTAACCAAAGAAATAATTCGCAAATGATCGAATACATACTATTCATTTCATATTACATTTCATATTACATTTCGATATGCGCATCTTTATTCCTTCCAATCTCTTACGTTTCTTGAGATAATAACATAAAGAAACCTATTCGACCGGCGACGGATCTACAATGTGTGTATATTTTCTGTAGTTGCTGAGCTTACTGTTAGGTACCGACACTTGGTTCAAAAGTTTCCAATGACAATAATATATTCAATAACAACGGATATTTTCGGTTTCCTCGCTCTAACGTACTACCCAATATATCTATTGGAGTTCGTCACAGAAATGGCATTACCAGTTCCAAATTCTGTCTGTTAACATTGTATTGTTCACAGAATGTGGAATGAGCTGTAGTCACACCAGTGTCATCACAATACGTTGGAATAACGAAAATCTACATAACGCTTCCGAGTATCGGGATCAACATCAATTTTCTCTCAATACACTTGGCGTCAACCCAAATTAGAGAGAATCAAATCATGTACAAGGGGAGCGCAGATTGCCATGCATACTCAGTGCAGTTCAATTTTCCATGCTTGCATTTGTGTTGTTAAGCTGATGACAAATTTGTTCCATCTTTCATCGAAATACCATATTCTGTTTCGATATCGCTATACTCTATTCAATTTGAGTTGATGGTTAGGTCACATCTGTTGAATAAGTGTATTCTCCACCAGGCTGAGCAAATTAGTTCAATTTACCAGTGAATATCTCATACTTCTACAGTTGGTAATACTTCACGACGATAGCGAACATATTTGGTATATTTCATACAATTTCCTAGCGATCTATACGAAATGTATAACATTTAAAAATATAACTTATTTCAAAACAGAATGTCTATTCTCTATTATATCTCACTTATCGTACTTGCAAAACAATTCAATACATGTTGTTTTTCATACTAACCTACAACATTCAATCTGAACGGTAACGAAATCTTTGGTTCTGTGTTTACTTGACATTCGTAGACACCAGAGTCCCTCAACTGAGGGAACTTTATCTGTAGGGTCCAATTCTCCGAGTTCTCCGGTCGGATAACCTGGAACCTTTGATCGGAAGTGTAGGTGAGAATTCCTGCTGTGAGTATGTGGAGATCTCTTTTTCGAATCCATGAAACCTGAAATGAGATTTATCTTTGACAAAACTCTGAAAAATCACTGTATATACTTATAGTTTGAAGGTAAGGCGATCAGTAAGTCTTATCTCAGGTTGAATTACTATGGATGGAAAACACATGATATCTTTTCGGAATGGTCTGTATTTCCGTTCACCATAAACATAATTTAGCCATTTACTGTGAATCGCTCTGAGACATGTATAAAGTTTTCGAAAATTCTCAACACGTAATGAAGAAACCAACTTATGGAAGGAAACTCCCTAAAGTTATCAATGCCGTACATGTAATTTAACAAAACGTAATGTATGCCACAAAATATCAGAAATATTTCTAGTGAAAAAAAGACTTCTTGAAACCATTGACAGTTGACATGCCTCCAGGTCATAGCTCCAGGTGATTTACAAGTAACCTATTGAATATGCATTTCAATATCGCGTCTGAAATAATATCGAGGATAGGACTAATTAAGCGGATTGTCATGAGATTTTTCTAGCTATTCTATCAGCAAATTATTACGTTTGGTGACGATTTCCTAGTGAAATGATAGTTTTATGAAAAATATGCAGAACACCAAGCTCCAAAAATATTTCATGTCCAACAAAAATACATCACGAATCTGGACTATTTCTTTCTTGACATGAATCTGGTATATTAGGAGAACTTGGTATCATAGTTGCAGCTTCACGAGAGATCCATTCATTTCAAAAAACATGTATTATTTTGATACGACTTATATAACCTTGAAATATCTGCATTTATTCTGCAATATTCGTGAAATGTAAACAAATATGCAATCGATTTTTGATGGGGCTTCCATCTCATTATTTTGCAACCGCTCCGTCATTATCTCAAATTCTACGGTATTTACTCACTAGTTTAATGCTTTTTTGGATGGAAGTTAGCAAGAAAAAGTATTTTCTCTTCCGGAAAATTCGTACGACTACAGTTTTAATGGTTTACTCGTGATTGTCAACAAATCTGAAGCCAATTAATTCACTCATCTATTTCCAGATAGAGAATCATGGGCAAACGAGAACTTTAGTATCAGTACTAAACTGCCCAGACACTTAACTACTGGAGGTAATAAAGTTTCAACAGTAGTTAACCGATAATTTATCATGGCTCAAATGAAACTGATGACACAGCTTCAGTTTGATATAGTCCTATACTATTGTAAATATGGGAGTTTCACACAAAGCTGAAATAAAATAGAGGATTTTGTAATTATTCCATAGTAATTAAGCCTACACATGAACATTATTTTTCTTTGAATTGACTGAGAGCAATCTTGGTGTACACAGAAGAGAATATGTGGCGGTAGTTTTTGTCTCCAAATTATGAATAATGTCGAAATAGTGACAATTTCTCCAAACACGTATTAATGTGGTAATTCTCACAGAATATATTATTTTCAATATTGCAAATACAAGTGCTTGAACGAGTTGAGAGTCGACTAATAGTGTTCTTATGGAAAATGATATTATTGAACAGTACTTGTTATTGGATTTTGGATTCGAATAGCTGAAGTAACAAGATTATAGATGTTCTGCGATTGATGAATATCGGACAGCAACTCTACTTCACCCTTGATGGAATGCTGGATATTGATTATATATTGATCATATTTTCGAATGTTGGTGGTTTTGTTCGACAAAACCAAACTATTCTGGAGACGATTCTTGTTAATTACACCATGAATAACTTCTGAAACTTATCTTATATCTTCAGAACAATCGTGTAATGTTGAAATCTCGAAAGTTAATTTCCTCTCAAGATCAGATTATCATGTAACCTCCACCTTTGAGAGTTTGCCAAAGTTCATGATGTATGGCAACGGAGTTTCGTTCAAAATCGAGAGAAGGAAATGTGTACACCCACTAGTGTCTTGGGATTGATCAGGCCGATATTTGACAATAACTTTGGATTAGGTATGGATATAAACGATTCTCGCTTATTATCAGTAATGAACCTTTCAATCATTTGAATGATATCCAATTTATTCTGGAAAGAATAACAGACAAACGACATAATAAGGATTCTGTACAGCCAATGACTGGACGTCTAAAGTCTTTCACGTTTTTTACACATGCATATTGATTTCCTTTCTTCTTCTTTCGTTAAAATCCAACCTTTACAAAAATTTACTCATATAAACTGGAAGGAGGACTTTATTCAACAGACTTTTCAAAGTATGTAGCTACGTTCAGTAAATATAACGCTATGATAAATATGGTGAAAAAGTTTTCCTTTTTTTAATATGAGCAGTTCATGAATGAATTATGAAATTTCCTATTCATATCACCATATAATTTGAATCTCATATCTGGATTACTTTTCATTGTTACGATTGCACATTTGCAGTTATTGCATTTATATCTGGAGTGTCTGAAAATGAATCTGACTATGAATCCAGGAATATAATAATGTCCTGCTAGAATCGTTGGAGATAGCTTTCATGAATGTTTATAGTTTATAAATACCGAGAGTTACTTCATTATCAGCTTGGGAGAGTGAACCGTTATGAAATAAAAGAAAACATAACAGTATACTAGATTTTCTGTCATAATGATCAGTGTGAAGGTTTTCATTTAGGGTTAATACTTCTAAACTTATTTGTTGATGATGTGAATGGAGTATAAGAGTATCGAATCGAGTTGTCTTGACTGAAATATTTGGCGAATTTGAAAGACGTTCTTTCAGGCACAAATATTCTTTCACAAAAATTGGTAGTTGACTCATAAACTCATTCAATTCTCTCATTATTACGATAGATAAAGTGATGATCGGTTATTGTGAAAATTCCCCAATACTTTCAGACCACCGCTTGGCTTTAGTAGACGCAGATATCCATTTAGTACCGTAATATTTATTAAAAATTCATTGGTCTGAATGCTACCCAAAAGCAGAATATTTCCAACATTTATGGAGGTGTTTTATACAGCCTTTTCATGATATGGAACACAAAAACTCCGGTATATTACTGAAAGCTTCATCCTGCAGGTGGATTCGCGCCCTGATAGGTCTATAAAAGCCATTATACGGGGCAATTTCGAAAGTTATTGTAATATCAGGCAATATTTCATGACTTGGATCGTCAACGTGATGATTTTTGGTTTCTCTCATCAATTATTTGCACGTCATATCGGATATTTTACCCTCTAAGATCTCAGAGTGATATGCAACGTTACATCATTGTAGCACATTTTTTTTTTATTATTCATGTAATTCATGTGATATTTTCCATCTATATCACTTTATTGTTGTTCATTCATAAAGATTGAGATTGGAAGTTGTATTTGTTAACGTTTAATTTAAATCTCCTCTTTGAATTTATCCTCTTTGAAAACTCTTCGCTGCATCAGATAGGTAGTCCGTCAAACATCCTCCTTTTGGGCGACAGAATTTTATAAACTTCTTACATCATGCGATTAGTGCCTCATCCGAAATCAGTGTATCTCAAATAGCATTTATAGTCAAAATCATGAGACCTACGAAATGCTATGGAGTCTTTATCTTTTTTCAAGGTTATTTTGAAAAAATACATGATATGTTAAGAACCAACTGTATGGGGAGTATTCGATAGGGTGACCATCCGTTTCGCTTGTAGGCCTGTGGAACGTACCATGAAAAAATTCTTCAAACTTCAAAAGTCAATCATGATTATTTCCCATTCATATATTAACGCTCGAAAAATGTTCAACTACTATTCGAATGAAAACTTGGAAGATAAATAAATTCTGAAAGGAATTCGAAGTCATTCAGTATTCATTCGGCCTTTCATTCACGGCATAAAAGAAATTTTACGGGATCGAAAAAAGCAGGCGCTTATTCGTGACTTCCCTCCAGGCACCTTCCTTTCATCCCAAGCATCCTCCATTTCCAGGAACGAGGGAATTCGTCTATAATCCATTTTGGTAGGTGGTCACCGGAATTATAAAAATATTGATAATCGAATTCAGGAAAAATATCATCAGCTTCTTCATTGGCATTCTGATGGTGTCAACAGCTTTATTTACTATATTTCGGGCTACCATCTGAAGAGCCAGGGATACTATTGGTTAGTGATGGTATAGGTATTGCTTTTGCATTTTGATGAGTTCTCCAAGTGATAGTTATTCGAAGAAATTGTGTGATTCAATCTAGATATGAACATGGAACGAAACTAGTATTCGCATTTCAGAGTATCTTGCAAATATCTGTTGAGGATAATGGAAGACCAAAGAATCTGAATGAAGTCTTTAGTATCAGAACTCTCCTTCAACTGGATTCTTTTATGCTTTGCTTTCAAATATCTCGATATAGCTGTTGGTTTTCCATGACTTCGCTATTGATACACGAACTGAATAACACAATCGAATATAATTGAATCACAAAACTTCCATCCAATTTCCACCATATTTGTTTACGTTAGACGGAAGTCGAAATGGCTCACAACGAAGTTATTATATTCATTCACATTCACAATTTTAGGGATTGATAGGTTTGCACTTATATTCGTAGATCAATGAGTTCAGATTGGTTTTGCTGAAGATTGTATGAATGTATTATTATTATATAAAGCTATGGATGTCAACTTTGATGAACTACCATTTATATAACATCACACAAAACAGAACAGAACAATTTTTGAATTTCCTAATCCTAATCCCATTTGGTTTCATTAATAAGAATGAATTCGTAGTTTTATTATTTTTGCTCCAATCTTATGTTCTTCTTAGAATCAAAAATTTCAAATACCAGTTTCTCTTTCATAGCCCTTTATACCAATTTCGACAAAAATAACCTCGAAGTTATTGATGAGTCTTGAGTTTATCGAATCATTCAGCCATTTTGAAATTCTAAAAATAGAGCATGTACATGTGAAAGGTCTTTCCTATTTGACTATTTTACATCGAACATAAAGTACTGGTAGGGAAATCTCCATGTTTATAATGAAATTAACCTCGAAACCTGTTGCATCGATGCACACACGGTATACATGAATTGGTAACCGTTTTGTGCCTCTAGTGAGCAAATAACCGATGTAACGGCAATACATCACAGAAGTATTTGTATTGGTTTCGTCCTTATATGAGGGGAAACAATGTAATATTCGATCTTTTATGTCAGGTCTGGATGCTGGAGGTGTTTCTCCAATGACGGGTAATTCAATAACACATCTGGGACGTTTCAGATGGAGAAGCTATTCATTGCTCTGTATTTTTCGGTATTGTGGCCACTACTACACAATTCATCTTTTTATCAATAAATCTGGTGCGCCTCACATGGGTGATATTGGAAAAAGAAATGACATCAATAAACCTACGAGAACTGTATTGTTTCGATATCATGATGATGATATCTTGATATATATTCCATCCAAGAACTTCGAATGTGTGACCAAATACCACTATTTTCTTCATTCATCTATTCGTTGATACGCTCATTATTACTTCGACCTAATCTGTCGATTTATATAAGTCTTGGTAATTGAAACACATATCAAAGATAACACAATTATAATTTTGTTCTGATATCCTGCCTAGGTTCTTGAAGATACAAAAAAATATTAGCACTCTTTGTCCACTTTCCAGATATTTTGAGAATTTTTAGAATAAAAATCTTATCTTTTTCATGATGAATAAGTAGCTTATTTATCTGAACCCAATCTCGGGCCATGCTATTGAAACGGGTTTGACACTTGCTTGAAAAGGGTTTGTGAGACATATACTTTTGCGATGCTCATAAATTCATACACTCAATTTCAAGCTTGCTTCCTCTGGATTATCAAGATCCGCATTCGTCTCACCAGTAGATACTGAAAGAAATCGAGATTCACATCTCTTCTCCATGTTTACCACCCTCATTAACAGAAAATAGGATTCGCAAAGGAAGAATCTGATTACATCTAAACGTTTAATCTTACTGCTTAACGACGAAGTCTATTTGCTACGTAAAATTTGAGTCCCAAGTAGGTGACAAATTAATGTCAAGCTTCTCAGCGTTGCTCGAGTATTTTCTTTGGAAAACCAGGGGCGTTAAATGATTTGAATTGAATCTACATGTTTATGTGTTCACCAGGACATCAAAGATGCAGACTAGTTGAAGAGGCTTGCAGAATGCAACAGTTACTTGTGAAAAATCATGACACATTTTTAATGGGCGATATTCAACGTTGTTGAAATGGTATTGATTTCTTGCATTATTGTCTTCGACTTCATTGACATTTCAATGAAATCAGATTAAGTAGTGTCGTGACAAAGTGAATGAGTCTTATGCAAAGGGAATTACTCACTCCAAGATCGATTGTCTTATTCATTTCAAGAAAGACACCGAATTAACTATTCCCTTGAAGTATATTTCTTACTGTGTCTCAAAGGAATATTGTCAGTTGTCTCTGTAAACCGTTCACAAATTGCTCAAGACTCGACAGAATCTCATTTTTCCTGCGAGGGTATACATCTTTTGTGATTGAACTGCGGTTTCGTTTCCCAATATTTCCCCTTCATGCTATCACAATTATTATGATGATGTAGATGTTGCTGTTTGACTCTCAGTGAAACTCAGTTATAATGATATTCTACAGTTCTATAGCCAACTAAGATCAGGTGTATTCATTTCATCATCATATTCGGTTCGTTCTAGATATAATGATCACCTGTATACCATTATTTCTCCCTCAAAGAGGTATTTGTTTGCTAATGGAGAAATTCAATACCAAGTGTTTGTTCCAAAAAAACATTTTTCCAGAATGAGAAATATAAAAAAGGAATCCAAATGAATAACTGGAATATCTCTGCGAAGTGAAAAATGAAATCATATTTTCGAGCCTGAAAATTGGCTGAATTGTTTCAGAAGAGCGAAATTAGTTTGATTGTGAATGAGATACTTGAAAATTTAGATAGGCGAAACGTTCACCATTGTTTGGATTCCCAAGATTCTACGCTTGTTTTCAAATGAAGTGGAATTACAGACAATTTTGTATACAAATTCATCAAAAGTTGCATTTCCTCAAAGAAGAGAATTCGATAAAGAAAATACACAGTTCACTGTCTTGCTTCGATGTTAATTAAATTCTGACAGTTTTGCTCTGGAAATTTTATTTGAAATGAACTTAAACGATGTTGATAGAAGATAATGCTATTGAAAGTAAAGTATAAACAGTTATTCCAAGGTATGTATGCATGAATTCTGTTATGTTTAAGTCTTTTATTTCACATCTTTTCATGAATAAGAAATTTTGACTCGATCGTTGAGATTTATATAGAAATATCTGCATATAATTATTCATGGAATATTGAAATGTATAAAAGCAATCTTGAAAATCATGGAATTGAATTCAAAGGTAGCAATTGTACTGGGAAACCTATTCAATTCGTGACTATACTAATTCAGTGATTTCCACCACTTGATTCGATCACCTTATAAAAATATGTAAATGTGAAATCATTTTTGAGGAATTCGATTCAATTCAACGACATTGAGATTATTCCTTAGCTCGTGAGAAACCCTGTATAATGATATATTTTTTTCCCTGCAGAGATATAACCACGAGAGACTTATTTTTCTGGACTTCGGGAGCTCAAACCACTATTTCATGTCTTTCAAACACAAGCAAAATCTAAGTGAGCATCTGGTTGCAAATAAAAAAAAAACAATCTATCTGTTCTTCTCACTGAACATCACGATCAAATTTTTCTTGCATCCGTCACAAATCGTATGAGAAAAGCTTTTACCGAACATTGTTTTCACTCAAATTCGTAGCTCAAACCATCCAAACATTTCTTGTTGCCTCACAATGAAAACTTCCAGGGCTTTTCAAAGCACCAGAACACTTCTCTGCGTGGAAATTCAGGCGAAACAGTATCCTTAAACTCGTTAGAGTGCAAGCACTTGTTGTTTGTGGAAATGCTACTCGTAGAGACATTTGATAGAATTGAAATTACTGGTATTTTGCATTTATATTCGAAAGATGCACAGTTTAATTATTGAATAGTTTTCCTTTTTCACCGAGGAGACTCCTGTTTCTCACATTTCGAAAAATTTTGTATTCAAGGAAAATGATAATGATTCAGCAGATGCTGTACATTTTTCTTTGAGTTTTTTATTGAATCACATATCGATAAAAGATAATTATAGATAATAGGAACATATAATGAATAAATAGCATAACAAACTCTCAACTAAAATGAACATTCATGTTTTTACTTATTAATTGCAAACCGTTCACCAGATTGAAGAAGTTTTCGTTGTCATGAAAAAAGGGACGATAAGGAAATAACGAGGCATGTTGATTGAGAAAAACCTCCAGTCTGAGAAGGTTATTCTAGGAATATTGAAAAGCACGTACATAAAAAGGGTGATAGAGAAAACCCTGAGAACTATAGGCCAATTTCTATTGTACCCTACATTGGTAAGATCTTTGAAATCATATTAAAGCAAAGGTTGAACAAATATTTTGAGAAACTATTAAGCAATAATCAATATGGATTCCGTCAACAGCGATCTACTACTCATGCAATAGCAAGGGTTGTGAGGGAGATAGTCGGGGGCTTTGAGCGGGGTAAACAAGTAGGGGTGACATTATGTGACCTGAGCAAGGCTTTCGACTGTGTCTCTCACGATATCCTGGTGAATAAGCTCTCTCAATATGGAGTGCGGGGGGTGTCTTTAAAACTAATTGAGTCTTATCTCCAAAATAGGAGACAATGTGTTACTATTGATGAAACGACCTCCCAGCTTAATCTGGTTAAAACAGGCGTACCCCAAGGCTCGGTCCTGGGGCCACTTCTATTCATAATTTATACCAATGATTTTTTTTGCCATATGTTGCCTCATTTGGGTATTGCTTTTGCTGATGATAGCTCTCTTATAAGCTCTGAAAACAGTTATGAGTCGCTACTGAATTCGATGAAATCGGCTGAAAACCTTGCCCAAGAATGGTTTACCCACAACTTATTAAAATTAAACAAAGATAAGACAAAACATATTATATTTTCGACAAACAGTAAAGTAACAGTAGGTGACCATGCTAAACTTTTAGGATTAACTATTGACGATAGTTTATGCTGGGAACCCCACATCGAAAATACCTGTTCCAAATTGAGTACTCACAATTTCCTTCTGAGAAAGCTGAGGTCGTTTGTTGATAGAAATACCCTTCTTTCTGCGTACTTCGCTCTTATCCAATCATATATCAGCTATGGATTGACCCTTTGGGGAAATTCCTCTCACTCTGAGAAAGTGTTCAAAATACAAAAGCAATCCATGAGAATAATCTGTGGTGCGGGTTATAGGGATTCTTGTCGGCCATTATTCTGCCAACTCAGTATTATGCCTCTACAGACATTGTTCATTTATCAGACTCTGATCGAGATTCATGAAAATAAAAAAAATCTCCTGACTAACTCACATTACCACAACTATGATACACGCAACGGGAATCTGATCAGGTCTCAAAGATTTAAATACAATAAGTCTCTCAAAAACTCAAAAAATGTTGATCTTTACAATATTCTTCCTGCCACACTAAAAAACAAAAACCAAGCTTCGTTCAGGAACTCTATCAAAGCGATACTGCAGAAAAAGTGTTACTACACCATCGCTGAGTACATGGCTAACCCACCCGGGATGTGATTTGATCCAACTATCTTAACACTATACTATGTGTATGGTATATCGTAATGTCTACATATGTGACACGCATTATTTTATTTTTATTGTATTTTAATTGTTAATTTTAATTGTGAATTCGTTCATAATTATTTTCTGTATTTATTTACTTGCTACCTGACTTGCTACAAATGTTCTTTAACATAACGTGGTTAAATAAAGATCTATCTATCTATATCCCTACAGATTTCTTCCGGAATACAAAGTATTCAGTTGGAGTGTATTCAATTCATTCAACAACAAAAAATCATTCATTATCTTGACTATCGACATTTGACCATGTATGAGATCAATCACGTGATGTTTCGTTCAGAAGTATCGAAAAGATTCAAAAAGAATTTCCCAATTTCTCCTTCATTGAATGGGCGATATCAGATCAATTTTTATATTCGTGTTGAACTCTCGAGGAGAAATTGAGAAGACACTTACATCACAGAAAGTCCTGTATTTCAGAATAACTGGAGAGCTTTTTCTCGTTGCGAGGCAGAAAAAGAGGGGATTGTGGAAAAGGAAACGCTTCAAAAGATGATACACAAGTGGATATGCTTTTAGAAAGAAGAGCCAATTATTTGTGGAATACTGATCACAGAATCGAGACACTTATGAAATTTCTCTCTGTTGTTTCGTTAGCCATATTATCAAGGATCGTATTATATAAGTAGTATCATGAAATGATGATAGATTTCAATTATCCAGATTCCATTTGATCATTCAGAACAATTTCAATGCGTGAAGTATTGATAATTTTCCAGATATTTCGAATAATATTGAAGTGTCACTGTAGAAACAATAAAACTGTATATACCACCCAAACGGGAACATTAAACTTAAGAGAAGTAACAGAGAACTGAAAAAACTTCTTTGCCATTGATGGATGAGGCGTTTGGGACTGCGGAATTAGCCATCGAATCACATGTTTCTAATCCCTTGGATTTTCATTGCTGGAGCATGTTTGAAGATAAAATTAACAGTACACCCGTGCGCCCAGTAGAAGATTTGTTACGAAGGATCACTTAAGCCTTCGAAGATTTAGATCCTAATAAAATTAGATCTGCCACGAATGAAGTAATCAATATCCGCATTATAAAGTGCTTAGAATGCTGAGACCAGCATTTCCAACACGATTTGAAGATTAGTGTTTGATAATTTGTCTATGTATACATTTATTTATTTTTTTGTTAGTGTTATGTCTTTCACTTTCACAATCCTTCGAATTTGATTTCTGACAAACGACTCTGAATTTTGAAGAGTCTCGAGGTTTATTGTGATAGAGGTGTGAGTGAGATGATTATCTGACAGAACATGAGAAATCGTTTTCGTATCCAGATGTTTAGAAACTTTTGATTCAGCAACATTATTCACATTCATCTCATTGGAATCATACAATCTAACACTAAAGGTGAATAAGAATACCATAAGAGTGTGAACTCAGAAATAATACTCAAGTCAGGAATTGTTTGAAACATCCAGCACAGTATCAAATGGACAAAAGCACAGGTCATCCATAAAGAAGATAAGTGGCTCAACAGGAAACTTAGATGATCTGTCTGTATGAAGAACAATAAAACTTTCAGTCAGCCTCGCCCAAAATCTACGAAAATCGCTGTCCCAATCGAAACGTTGTAAAAGCATCTCTTTCTATTTATAAGGAGAATAATTAATCGAACGATGAGAGTACGAACCTTTGAATTTCAAGCAGAAACATCGTCATCAACTTTTGAACGATAATTTGGTTTCATTTAGTTTCTCAAGCGAGTGATTTCAGAAAACGGTAATCAGCCTATATTCTTGTGGTTTCGAAATGATGATATTCATGAGATTTCGAGAACAACATGAGTTCGACTTCAGTTTTATTGAGAATCTTTGTTGTTGTTTCACCTTTGCCGGATCCTCCAGATTGCTCCGGAGTTTTGGTAACTCTATAGAGATTAAAGGATTAGTGGAGTGGCTCCGGCGCGTACCGAAACTTTGACAGATTAACGGAAGGAAAGCAAAAGAAACGTTTCGCTAATGTTTCTTTCATTTTAGCGGTAATTAAACTCGAGTTTCTCCCGATAGCGAGAAACGGAAATAATATTTCTGGGAAGCAAGAGTGACTCTTTTATCGTTCCAGGGAAGAGATGATGACATTTGAAAGTCCGGGGCGTTTCGAAATGATTGATTATTCGGAATATCAGAAAGGTCCTGCTGCGTCGGAATTCTCATTTCTCTTTTATTTTGAACGATCGACATGAAATGGAATTCGCAGTATTTGGGATTTTAATTGAATGAAAAAAATCAATGGGAGTCACCGGAAAAAGCTCATGACATTCCTACATTTTTCTGATAATTTCTCTCTTTTGAGTTCCAAAGAATGAACAATACGGAACGAATCTCTCATTAAATTTTAATTCCGTCAATTTCACATTCATTTCGCAATATATTGAGGAAAATTTTTCGGATCAACGTTTCTTGACCAAAAAAAATCAATAATATTATCATTAAGGAAATGATACTTTCCGAGATAATCAATGCTAGAAACTTATGAGGTCATAAAATACAAAAATCTTCAATATCCGTGAGAGGAAATTGAATTGAGAGTCATGACAGAATTAGATGCAATAAACCACCCGAGAATTGGTGATACTGAAAAATAGTTCTCCATCATCCAGCAAATTTGTCAATTTCTATGATGAATTTTCAACGTGTCATATTATCACTATCAAAATGACCAGCTGTCTAAAATGTCAGATGAAATCCGACCCTTTCAAAGCATCGACAAATTCAAAGTTGTGACCAGACTCCACCCGAAAAAGTCATCCACCCAAAAAATATCCGTACACAAACCTCCGAAGCATGTCCAATCGGTCCCCTCAATCGTCTGCAGGATATGTCACACCAACACCGTCAACGAGGCCCTCATTTCCCCGTGCAACTGCAAAGGATCCCTGGCTCACGTCCATCTGTCCTGCTTGGAAAGATGGCTGAATCAATCAGGACGAACCTACTGCGAACTTTGCATGTTCCGATACAGCTCCATACAGACCAAGAGATATAGCATGTGCAGAGGTATTTGCCTTTGGATGCGGCATCCCAGGAACAGAGGCCATGTACGTTCCGACGTGATAATAGCTGTTTTATTGACTCTGGTGACTTCCGGTTTGATTACGTGTTGCGTTATCGGGATGGAATATTTCGTCGCGGAAGGAGGCAAACTGGGTATTCAGAGGAAGTGGATTCGAATGTCTGTATCGATGTTTATGCTAGCTGTAGCTGTGGGGTATGCTGTGATCATTTACTTGATCGTCAGGGATCAGATGATTCCTTGGCATAGATGGTGGACTAACACGGTGGATATTCGGTTGGTGTTACCGTCAACTGTCCATTGCCAAATCAACAAGGAAAATGATAGTGTCAGTACTCAGGTGTAATTTTATTAAATCATTTTATCGTGAAGAATTTAGTTTTCTAAATGCGAAAACATACATTGTTTATTATTATACACAATGTTTATATTTTTGATTATTGAAGTTTACTTTTTCATTTACATGTAGATACAAACGATTCCGATGAAATACCACTTATAGGTTCCAGATACGAACCCTGTGACATACCCGACATACAGGGACGTAACTAGGCTATTCAGCACCCGGGGCAAACCCCAATTTGACTGAAACTAATTCTTTACCCAACCTCAACCTCAAGATCGAAGTATATAGGCCTAAATATATTTGTTAATTAAAACATTTTATCCAACACATGACAGTTATGACTATCATTATTAATGTCATTTTAGACAAGTAAAGTATCAAATAACACACTAGTGTGTTAAAATCCATAACTCACTAGTGAGTTATGGATTATAACTCACGTACATATTTAAAGTAGTATTCTATTTATTTATTACTATTACAAGCAGAATTTACATTGATATTGAAATTAAAGGAAAACGCTAACGGTTTTTTTGAATTTGAAGTTATTATAAAATTCGTTGGTTCATTGGAACCAGACGCTCCCATATCGGTAATAATATAAAAATAATGTAAAAAAGTCACTGTCAAGTCATTCTGACATTTATAGGGTACTGACACGCAAATAGCTTTAATTTGATCACAAAACTTATTGATTATTAACTCATAAAAAAACGATTTCTTCCACTTGTTGGATGAAACATTGTATGCCACTCGTGTGTTATGTTTCATAAGTCACTTGATAATTTATACATTTATTATAAATCTAAATATATTTATATATAAATCTTTCTCGCGTGACTTATTTTCAACATAACACACTAGTACCATAAATAACTATTAATACACTAATTCTTGCGCATATAGGCTGGTTGAGGTCCACAACACTATGCCATACGCTAAGTGTGCTCGCAAATTAGAAAACTCCGATAAAACCGAAGGCCACGGACTTGCGACCGTGCGAGGAGGGTTGAACTCGAGTTTAATGGTACCAACGCTTCCCCCACAGAGCTTCATGACATATTTAGTAAAGATATTCCCTCAGTCGAAAGCATCCCAAAATTTGGATTTTAAACATATCTACTCTCTCCTAAAGGATATCCCCATAAGGCATGAACAAATGCCTAAATGTAAGCAGCAGAAAATTATTGGAGATAATCTCCTCGTAATAAAATATAAATTTTAACACGAATTATATTTATTGACGAATCTTGACTGTAAAATGTGTGTGTTAGTGTATACGCTAATGAAAGAATGTGTGTAGCAGATTAAAATGTTTTAATTAAAACGGGAATTGGCGAGCAATGATATCATCCCTATATATTGTTTACTCAATTATTCCGTAAACCTAACCTAACTAGATTCGAAGTAGACAGTGTAGTTGGTTATGATACAGAGCACAATTCTCTGAGTAACGTCCAGACATGTTCGTCTCCATACTCTCACGGTAATTAGATATTACAAGAAAACAAAGCCCAGACTGTGAACAACCTATAACAGAACCCCAAGGGCGCTGCAATACTACCAACAGTAAAGAAAACAATACACAATACCAGATGTCGAGTCAGAGGGCATCAGCCCCAGCTCAGAGAACACAAAACATAAAATAAAGTGAAAGTTTCACATTCTTGAATGAACAGAATTTCTTTCGAGTCTCCCGACGAATAACGAAATTTAGTGACTGAACTCAGACTTCTAGTTTTTTACTGTCTTCGACTACTTCAACCTATTCGTTTTCGATGTCACCTCTAACATAATTTTCAGGTTATGTAGAATAAAATTATCTTATTGACAGTTACCTCAATTCTGAAAATTTCTCATTGAATATCTGTTTTGAATTTTTTTATTTATTCATAGTATGAAACTGCGTTTTAAATAGTGATGGATGATTCTTCTGAAGAAAACCGCTGCATAGGTTGTGTACTTTTGACCATGACTCAATGAAGTTACACAGACTCTGATACAATAGTGTCAAAGTCGATTTATCCAGAGATATATGTAGTCGATAACCGTAATGAAGATGGTCTGGATAGATATAATCAATTCTCGGAACAGGATACGAGCAACATGTCAGATGTCAGAGCTGTAATTGGCAAGAAAAGAGTGGAATACTGTATTCTCAGGGGACTGCCCTTGACATCTGGGGATTATCTCGATTTGCAATTTATACGATGTGTCCGTCTATACGGGATCCAATTTGGTATATTGAAAACTGAGAATACTGGAGGAACTAGTATGATTCAAAACAAAATATGTTGAGAACATTGATGACGAAAATAATAACTTATTCTTTATTTGAACTGGAAAAATATGGTCTTCTTTTTATTATCTTCTAGAATCGTACACTGTGATTTCTTATGTGATGTTCAATCGCAAAAAACAATAGGATGCCATCAATGTGCTCTGAAATGGCAATACAGGAATCAGTTTCATATCGAGACATACTACGAAATTGTTTTTTTTTTCAATTGTTTTGTACGTAATCATATTTATTGACATGGTAACATGGAATATGGAATGAATAAATTATCACATTGAAATGAAAAATGTATACGATAAAATAGAAATGACATATGACAAATAAATGCGAGTACAATCCCTGGTGAGTAAATGTGTTTGCTCTCTTCCAATAAATTGAAACGATGAATACCGAATGTTTAATTTCGAAATGTCTCAGAGACATACCCACTAAACCACATCAGCTACACTAGGTCACTATATCTATTCTCATAAAGAGGACATTATCGATGAGAGAGGAGGTATAATACCTCCGCCATTTTCTGGAGAAGTACGATGCAACTCCCTACGATTACGACCGATATCGTATAATAATATATACAGGGTGGCCCACCACATTCGCCTCGGTATTTCTACGAGAAATGAAGAGAATTAAGGAAAAACTTTAAGCACAGTTATAAGTAGGTCCAAGAGGAGCATATTCCAGAATTATTTTAAATATATAGGGTAATCCCCAGAAAAATTATATACCAAATTTACATTTTTTCTTATGAAAAACCCTATATTTTTTAAAATTTTCAGATACCATAGACAAAATGAAGGTGAGTTACTATTATATTTCCCACACTCAAAACTGACCGTTTCTGAGAAATTTTGAGAAATTTAAAAATACAGACCGTAATTTGAAAATTGTTTTCACCCTGTAACGTGTAACGAGCTGCTCGTGATTAAATGTACTGCTTAGCTCAAAGGTTAAAGTTAACTACTACATGAAATTTTCAATACAGAGTGGCGTAAAAAATTACCTCAAAATTGAGACACACATTTAATTAAATAACTTCTTGATGTTGAATGGAACACCACGTATTTAGTGGCGTAATTTGACGCAGAATTAGATTCCCTTCAGAACTAAATTAGGGTTCCCTATACCTATCTTTTCTGCTTTTTACATAAAAGGCGTTTTTATATTTCGATTATGAATGATTTTGTTATCTTAAAAATGATAAACTGTATTGTAATGAAAAGCAAGAAAACATTTCTGAAGTCATTTTATCGAAAAATTAAGAATCTTAAATAGTTTATCATTTTAATAAATGCTCAAAATGGTGTCCATTATTCTCGATACATAGGCGAACTCTTTCTTGAAATGAGTATTGAACTCTGGATAACATATTTTGCGGTATGGAACGGAACGCATTTCTTATTCGTACTTTTATATTCTGAGGTGTCGTTGGCGGTGTATCGTAAGCAATACTTTTGATATATCCCCATAAAAAATATTCAAGATTCTTTATTTTTCGATAAAATGACTTCAAAAATGCTTTCTTGCTTTTCATTACAATACAGTTTATCATTTTAAAGATAACAAAATTATTCATAATCAAAATATAAAAACGCCTTTTATGTAAAAAGCAGAAGAGATAGGTATAGGAAACCCTGATATAGTTTTTAAGGGAATCTAATTCTGCGTCAAATTACGCCACTAAATACAATTAAATGTGTGTCTCAATTCTGAGGCAATTTTTTTCGCCACTCTGTATAATATCGCATTGAAAATTTCATGTAGTAGTTAACTTTAACCTTTGAGCTAAGCAGTACATTTACACGAGCAGCTCGTTACACGTTATAGGGTGAAACAATTTTCAAATTATGGTCTGTATTTTCAAATTTCTCAAAATTTCTCAGAAACGGTCAGTTTCAAGTATGGGAAATATAATAGTAAGTCACCTTTATTTTGTCTGTGGTATCTAAAGATATAAAAAAATATAGGGTGTTCCATTGGAAAAAATGTAACTTTGGTATGTGAGTTTTTTGGGGATCACCTTACATATCCCAAAATAATCTCTTCATTTCTCGTAGAAATACCGAGGCGAATGTGGTGGGCCACCCTGTATAACTCCATAGACTTCTCGTCCAAGTGGATGCAGCCCCATTTTGCATTGAATTGTGCAATACTAGAAAATCATTGCCGGTATTCTCAGGGTAGTAGATTGTTTCTTTTCTCTCTTAGCCTTCTAGTGAAAGATTACTATAGAAATCTTATGACATAATTTTGTGAATATACAGTGAGGACCAAAAGTCCGTCGCCCCCCCTGTAACTTCTTTATTCCACATATTACAAAAAATGTTGAATACATAAGTTGTAGGGTTTCATTCGATCTCCTCAATGGTTTGAGTTTTATTCATACAGAGTGTCTCAAATAAGCACGGTGACTTGGAAGTTAATTTTCTTAAATAGGACACCCTATATTTCATTGCATTTTTACATTTTACGTTGAATTCTGAACAAGTTTGATGAATGGTTTTCTATCAAAAAAGTTAATAGTTTTGGACTTATGAACACTTGTAAATAATTATTTCGACTACTTTTGCGCCAGTTCAATGAGAAAATCGTAACAAATGGATCACAATGTATTCCATTTCCCTATCCTAACTTTTTGAAAGCTATCCAATGTGTAACTTACCTCGTCATACCATTTTACAATTGTTAGAGTTGTTGAATCTCACGAAAAACTAGTACAAATGAAGTTGAAACATTTTATTAACAAATAAGGTAGTCCATAAATACAGATCAAGAATAATTAGAAACTGAAGAGATATTATGATTTATAACTAAAAACGGTGAGTTTTTATCTATTTCAAAAGATGTTCGACATGTCCACCATGCATTTCTTGACACATAAATAATTATTTACAGGTGTTCGTCCAAAACTATTAACTTTTTTGATAGAAAACCGTTCATCAAACTTGTTCAGAATTCAACGAAGAATGTAAAAATGCAATGAAATATAGGGTGACCCTTGAAAAAAAATAACTTCCGAGTCACCGTGCTTATTTGAGACACTCTGTATAAATGAAACTCAAACCATTGAGGAGATCGAATGAAACCCTTCAACTTATGTATTCAACATTTTTTTGTAATATGTAGAATAAAGAAGTTACAGGGGGGGCGACGGACTTTTGGTCCTCACTGTAAAATATTATGCAATGAAGTGATGCCCTAAGTGTATGAATGCATAGGTTCTGTCAAATACTTGTATAGATTGCGTAATTGAAGCAATCTACCGGATATGCCATATCCACCTCCCCTGTTAGGGCAAGAAAATCCGACTTACCGCCTTGTCCCCCAGCTGTTCCACCCTGCAATGCAGGAAGGCCGTGTGGCCCACCGCAGTGGTTACATTTCGAACTACATTGAATCCGAAGTTGGGGTGAATGCTGGCGTTGCCGTGGAGCACATCATTATCAATCTCAGACTCGACAGCGCCTGCTGCAAAAAGTAGAAAGAAAAATTAGGGGACCTAATGAACACGCACGAAGAGCTGGAGTGGACACTAGTGGGTTGGTGAGGGGCTCGATGCTGGCGTGATACCCTCTGAGTTGATGTGGCACAACTAACAACAGAGGTGGGTGAAATTATGCACAATGTGTAGCAGATTTGAAATATGCAGAATGATAATCATGAAGCATTCCTCGATTGATTCATTTCTCTGCTGAACAAAATGTTCAAAATTACCATCGTCATTTGAAACTGGAGAGTGAGTTCACAATCCAGAGGAAATGCAAGAAGATATCATACCAAATGTAATAAAATCATGACGAATTACCATCACTCGTCATGGAAGTGTTATTTTTCAATTTCAGTGGTTTGATTTTCATCTGGACTATGAATATCAAACATTGAAGCTTATTTTATATTTTTTCAGAGTGGATATTGCACATTGTCTATGAAATAATCACTCGAAAGTTCAGCAACAAAATGTTCTTCCAAACGAATATGACAGTTACAAACGTACGAAACATTTATTTTCGTTAGGTTGGCTTTCACGCGGAAATTTCGTGCATCAAAATGAACACGCCTGTCAGTGCTTTATCTATGTTCAATAAATACTTCTATGGCCTCTTGCGACTCCACGAGAACAATGACGATTCTCTCCAACTGCAGATATTCATATCGCATTCGAAATTTAACGGTTGACATTTATGACAGCACAATGCAATTATCAGGAGGAATGGGCTAGTCAATTCCAGAACGAATTCAATCAATTCAATCATGAGTGAGAGAAGAAACATATTTGGTTCTTTTTCGAAACCACAAACGTTATCTAGTTTAGCATTTCATATGATGACTGGACTGTTTGAACAATGATTCAATTTATGTGCACGGGTCTCAAATTATATCCATAGTAATGAATGATTTCATCTTGATATGAAGCATGAAAAATCAATAAAAAATTTTTCTTGGTATTTTTGAAGAAAGGTCAGCAAAGTATTCCTGATAGTAGTCACAACTTTCTCCCATAAATGAGTAGCATATTAAAGAAGAAAAATACCTCACTGAAACTCAAGAATAATGAATAAAATAACACGAATTATATTTGGACCATTTAAAAAGACCAGCAGTTTTGTGAGAGCTATCAAAACAATCAAATGATAGTTTACTGATGCTACAGTAATCACGTTCATAATATTATTCAAATCATCTCCACATCTGCTTAAAATTGGCCGATTTTGATGTCTAGTGTTGGAATTGATAGGGTAGAAAGGGTAGGAGAAGATAATTGGAAAATTTCATAACATTTCACCACAAACTCATTCAGGAACTTTGAAAAATTCTACAGGCTGATCTACTTTTTTCCCCAATACTTGAATCAAGATATAATCCTATGCGTGATTTTGGAGCATCTCTCAGATAATTTCAAGCACCTTTACACAGGCCCATTAAAACTCCATACTACATCTTCCGCTAGCGCTTTCACAACTCCAAAGTTGTTCTTTAGTACACCCCATAAAAACTTTCCCATTAAGGGTCCGCTCTGCGTATCTACCTGCGTCTAACAAGCGTCCCTTTCGAAACTACCCTTAGGAGCGGCGTTGGTCCTTTGTGTATTTTTTTCGGGGATTGTCGGGTCTAAACAGATTAATAGTGACATGACGTGTTCAGCTTTGCTCCTATAACTCACAATTATACTTTGATAGGAGTGATTCTGACAGCTCCTCGTGACTAGGGATGAAATTGAGAAAATACTACTAAAAGGTGATAGTTCGTGTATACCATCAATAATCTCGATGATAACTGAGGATTCACTGTCAACTGTACGGTCATCATAAATTTTGTTTTGGATTTCAAACATTCTCAGTTTTTTTCACAATGTCTCACAGGATTACCCAATATCGCATATTTGAAAGAAATCAAGTTTCCAGGATGCGTACTGTGAGAAATATTCTTTTGTTGTGAGCAAAGTTTCGACAGCCTGTTTGTGAGAAACTTCTCTCAACTACGCATTCCTGATAATGACGACGTACCTTGACTGCCTGATGTGTCTCTCTTGTATTATTTTTTGTGGTGGAAATATGAATTTTAGAGGACTTTGCCAGCCGACCTTGATGAACTTCGTGAATAGTAATAGTGGGGAGAGCGCTGCCAGACAAGTAGGCCCATGTGAGCTCATTTTGCAACATACAGACTGTTCGTTTCACGAATGTCACTATAGGGATCTCGCTCATCCCAGTAATTCTTGAAATGGCGGAGAACCACCTGTCAATTTTGGTGATTCTTGCGAACCTCAATTTTAAGTTCGATATTTTTGAATGCACAACTTTGCCTTGATTTCACCAAGCCCATCATTCGGAAAACGGCAGCCTGTATACATACTCATCGTACAGTCTGTTTATTTTTCGATATTTCCACAAAACCTCTTTCCCAGAAAGATTGATGGTTTGAGTTCATTTTTGCGAAACTCATAATACCACAAAGACATTTAATAGCCCGCGTCGTTTTAGAGATACAGGGCGGATTTGAAATTCAATGTATAGTTATCGCGAGTACTTCACGAGTATACTGTAGACAATGAAAAGCAGACGCTTCTCTATGGCACTCAATGAATAAATAGTCTCTATTTCATCAGATGAATAGTGATGATCATCCAGATAATCAGTGACACCGTTCTTGTCTTCACCTTACCGCTCTTTTGTGATCATTATTTCATTGCATTTGTCGATGTTTGAATTTGCCAGTCGAGAGCTCGAAATAATCATGATTACCAATCAAGAGAACATCGATTCCTGTAGAATATTTCCAGAGGCATAGGATCACACCTCACTCTGATAGATGACAAAACTCATTACTGTATACTTAAAATCATAAACAATTTATTAACAGTACGTGTTTCAGTTATATTCATTATGAAAGCATTCCACTTGAATTTTGGGAAGAAAGGAAAATACTGGATGATAATTCAGTGGCATAGTAAACAATGGTTCATATGCGACAGCCATGAATGAAAGTGTTCATATATGGAGAAGAATATCCCCACAAATTTGAATTATAGGTGGCACAAGTAAATAGAATGGTGACCCGAAACGAGAATCCTAACCCGATATTACTTGTTTCGACTCGTATTTTTAGTACGATAATCCACGGGCACAAATTCGAACAGATATTACACGGCTTTTTATAAAATCCTCCTCTTGATTTATTCCTATGTTTCCCGGAATGTTCGATATTGCCAGTATTTCCGGAGGACGTGAAATAACGAGGAATTCGTTAGAGGAAATATTGTCTCTCTTTGACAAGAAATAAATTCAATTAACAATAATTCGGTTCGTTTCACCGGAGACGTTGATGATTGATATCGGAAAGTGACGAAGGGGAATGACATCGAATGAGAGAAAATCATAAGAAAATATTGATTTGGTTATATCTTGGAAGAGTATGAGTAGTTACAATATACCGGATCATTCACAGCGTCTGGAATGATTCTCGAATATTCGATTCATATCCCATTCAAATATGGATTGGAAAATACAGGGTTTCAAAGTTGTCTTTTCAATAAGACGAATGGATGAATCACAAATTGTTCAGATGTATACGTTGCGTTTCATACTATGTTTGAAACTCGTATATCGTAGTTCATTCGAGTTGAATTGTTGTGTCTTGAAATTTTCTGTAATAGTTTCGTGGATATTCATCTATTGCTCGAGGAAAACATTATAAGTCAACATTTTATGGTACTTCTTCCAGGAATAAAAAAAGGTATAACCACTCGAAATTACCAAAAGGAAGATAGGAATATTATTCAAGTTTAATATTATCCAGTTATTATTAAATTCACTTATCAGACACTTCTCATGAGTGATACAGTAAATGTTGGCCATCCTAATAATTCTTGAAGATCCCAAAGTCTCACATTTTCACTCCATTTTATATATTTATATATATCCAAAAATAGTTCCATTGTTTACTAATTGAATTTCGTTAATTATATAAACCACAACTTTGCTCTAATCAAACCGACAATTTTCAAGAAATTTGAAGTTCATATAAACTACCCAATGGAGCATAAATATATTCGAAACGACACCTTCTGGTGTGCATTTTTTTAAACAAAGAAGATTTATAACCTGCTTCAACTACTAAGCGTGTTCCCAATGCTGAATGATAATTATGCTCCTTCTTCGAATCGGAATATTTTTTGCTGTAATCGAAAGCCGGAAAAGTTTGGGAAATAATTCAGTCCCAGGGAGATAACCAGAGGAAATTTGCTGGGGGATATGCTTTGTGGAATAAATATTCTTCCTTCGATCTCATCTGATCCACCCTCATATCACTATATTCTCAGAAATGTGTGAGTAAACTCATGCATAATACATTGCTTTGGAATTTGATTCACTTGAGGTAACGTGGCTGAAGCCTTATTATCTAGATGAGGGTATGGTCAAGGTGAATATTTTATAATATTGTTTTTCCGATAGCGATGTCAGATTTGAATTTCAGATTCATTCAAACATGTACGACGTTGAGAATAAATATAACACCAACATTTGATGGCATCTATCGAAACACTTGTTGTTCACTGATCAGAAGCTACTGATACCAATTCAATAACCTGATTAGTAGAGGAAAATATAGTTTGTCATAGTAGACTTTAGTCAGGTATAACCTATGTTTCAATTTATTAATGATCATACTGTGTTGATTTTGTACACATCCATCACGTTATAATGAAATGCAAGTTCACTTTCTATAACGTTGAATAATCCATCAGATATTTTCGTGACATAACTTGAAAATTATTCTTCAATCACTTTCTCTAGAGCATTCACTGTCCCAAATGAATATCTTATCTGCTCAATAACCTTTTCTTGTTCAAACATATGGAAAGAAATCGTCTTGGAATATTTGATGAATTTGGCATCGATTGATAGTGTTGGCAACTTGAATGGTATCTGCGAATTATGAACGTTAATGACTGACCAAATGATTTTATCTCGCACTTGTGAAATTGAATATCTTTCAAATTTATCTTCAGAACTATATTGTTCATAGTTTCATTAAATAACCAATTGATTGAAAAAGTTTATCAATACTTCAAGCTAGAGTACAAAATTAGTACATTCTTGTTGTCAAATGACATTTATTATTCAATATTAGTAATTCCTCAAGTCTTCCCATTTCCCTCCAAAAAATTGCTTATTTCAAACATTCCACTGTCGAATTCTACTCAAAAAATGCAACTTTACCCGAGTTACATCAAACGAATACTCTCCCAGATACTGAGAAAGAAAATGCCAGATTTTAAATTGCATGTCATTATTAAACGGAATTTCAAAGCAATCAGAGCGTACGTACTCACTGGAAAATACGCTAAAAGAAGCAACAATCAGTTGAAAAATGCACGGGGTACGTTACTTTCACTGGGATTATGAAGGAGCTCATATTGGACTCACGAGCAAGAGCCTATGGATGTTTACGGATTATTGAAAGCTCCATTGAGCGAGTTAAATTAGATACTTTCTGATACTCTCTATCAAGTGTTGTGAGTTCTCTTTTCTTTTCAATCATATATAACTTGTTGGGTCTCTCATGATGTGCGAGTCTTCAATATCGAAAATGATAGTCAACTACATTTCTCTTTGCGTTTTTATCACGTGTTGGCGGAATACAAATGAATAAAAAAAAATCGAATTCTTGAAGATTGTCTTTTCTTTCGAGAGCGATTTATTGATAACTTGTATACAATATCACTTTGATTGGGCATTCTATCCATTTCATTGCCATTGCCAATCATGATATTCATTTGGAAAAATACCACTTCAGGTTATTGAACCGTTTCTTTGAAATTTCCTCAACGCCATTGGTTTGAACGGAAAAAGCTTCCTTCAGTCATCTTCTCCTAACTTCACTAACAATCACGATACTCGTATTTTTTGTAAAGAGAAATCTAAGATGCGACCTCCATTTTCTCGTATCTCCTATTTACTGAGGTACCCTATACAATAATTGGAATATGCCCACCCTGTAGAGGATAGACGAATGGAAACTTCTCATCCATATCTTTGTGATACAAAGAAACACATTTACCCCTATCACCTCATCCCTATGTGCAAGAGGTGAATAATATTCAGAAATGTTATTGAATTTGGAATAAGCTCCGGTATTCAACGATTTCGAACAAAGCGTAATAATGTTTTACGCCGCAAAAATGCATTTTGAGGTGCACAACAAATTTTTCTATAACTAACTGGTATGGTGAGTGATTGTTGAAAATTCAATACTGGTCCAGCAGCCCATTGACGATAAAAACAATTTGCAAAATAAATTCCAGGACTTTATTTTTGAAATCATCCGTTGAAAGCATCCATTATTGCACCATCCACATACCTATACATTCTCCATTTGTTTGCATTATTAAGTGGATTGATTCCAGTGCTTCCGAAGTTTCGTGACTATTGTAAAGAAACAACTTCCTAAGTTTATTATCGGAGTAAAGTTGTATTTGAACGGAGCTGAAGATATTATGTTCAGTGCTTTGTGTACTTTCAGCGATTATTTCCACGAAGTCAGGTCCAATTTATTACATGGAACAACAAAATTCTGTTGCACGATTTATATGTTTGCTGATTTGAGGCTATCGATTTCAAATTTATACCCGATTTTATCCCGACAGACCGAGTGTTTTCAGAAAAAGTTTCATATTGTGTATAGAGGGTTCGAAGCCATGCCTTAAGAATAATATTCATATGGGTGGATTTAATTTTCACTAAACTTTTGGACCTAAACCGATAATTATGTTGGAAACTTCGGAATTTTGTTACTTTTTGCCAAGTTCCACTCCGATCGTCCCCAAAATTGCTAGTAAAGACTCGAAAATAAATCACCTGAACAGAGAAGCGTGACTAATTACGCTGGCGGAAAATCGGTTAATTTCTTGTGAGTGGCACAATTTTCATTTGGATTTGCTGGGAAATGAAGAAATACAAGTCCAACGGTGGAAGAATGAAATGTGTCCCAGTGGAGGAGAATACGCTTAAATAGGCATTTCTTTTCATTAGGAAAACGCTAGCTGGATAACATGAAAATTTTCATTGCTGAAATAGATTTATTGAAAAGTTATTTCGAATGGCATTTGTGATTCGTTAAAGAACACCCTCGAATAATTATACGTCTGATTGATACGTAACAGAAAATTTTGTCAGATATATGCGTTCAAACGAAATCAGAACAGGATTCAAATAACTTTTGACGTGCATCAATTTTCAATTCAAAATTCATTGAAATCAGTTGAGAGAGTTCAATGCATTTCTGAAAGATTTTCAGATTTTGACATGCACACAATCTCGGAATGATCAGATCACAAAATATATATTTCTTGTTGTGATCACAGTGCAATATATTTCGATTACAGATATCCTGACTATCAAGAAGTTACTATTATAGATCACAATGCGTGCTCGAAATGAAAGAAAAACGAATAAAAAAAAACAGATCTGTTGGAATATGATATGATATGATTTAATTTTCACTGTAACTCTACCATCATCATATATATATGCTATAACGTCAGCTTGTCTGAGATATTCTACACGCATATTGAAGAATTTGCCACGGAATCATTGTGTTATCTTGGTCGAATAATAATTTATATCTTCCATACTCGAGAGTTCCATGGTATTAGGTCCGTTTCAAGCTGTAGCGAATTGTTGCATGTGAATGAAATGGCATAGAACTCATCGAGCATTGTCCAGCTTGTAAACCGGCAGCATCACAAAAAGACGTGGAACAGTGAAATGGATGCCGTTAAAACAAGAGAATAATTACTGTTTCCTAGATCCCGAGCAACATTCATCATAATTTCCCGGCATACGAGAAGTTCGCTGCGGTAAAATACATTCCACGAACCATCCCCTTATTGTTCCAGACTAACAATTTTCCCAATGATGTGAGCTAGGTGCACGCATCATTATCATTGTAATGTAATATCCGGTATGGTAGCCGAGCGCACAAACTCTGGCTAGTCCTTCCGGTTTGGACGCGTTTGTCACTCGCGTTTATGACAACCTACTCTCGGGATATGGAATTGATTTATAGTAATGGTCCATGTCGACCCAACCCGCTGTATTACGTTCTAACGCGACTCCCCGCGCTTTCAACGACAAATGTGAATTCGATGTTTGAATTTCGGTGGAGATATCATCTCTGGTTAGGTTGCATCAAGTTTCCACCCTCGAAGGAAATCGGAGAGACGGAAACTGGGTTTTCTTTTCGGGAGCGAGATCATCAATATATTTCTTCTAAGTCTTTCCATTGCAGGAAACTTTGACTGATACATTGACAGACATACTCCAAAGATCAATTGCGAGTATACAAAACGGAAATGAACTTAGTGGAGAAAATGGCATTCGTTAGCCAAGAAGTCTTCACTCTGAAAAGCTTAGCTTGACTGAAAAATCACTCGATTGAGTTCAAGATACGAGATGGTGACATGGTTATACTGGAAGTTGATATTGAATTGTCTGTTTTAAAACTGAATGATCTATGGGTACAATTCACTTTTATAACCAAATCTAGAGACATTGATGAATCTGAAATGTCCACAGGCGAAGGCATTTTTTATATAAAAATTATGTTATAATCCTGTATGGAACCTATCCTGAGATTTTGAAGGAAATAAACAGGATTACGAAAATATGAAAAATTTTCCAGCATGAAATTCCCAAATTCATAAAACGAGGGGAAGTGTTGAACACATAATTTTACCTTAACATAATCTAGAGTAAATACCATGAACTTAAAAAAGTTATACTGTATACACCGAGGAAGGTTTGTTATTTGCGATTGTGAAGATGAAAAACAGGAGTTCTTAATTAGTAGAAAATGTTTGATCTGAAATTGTGAATCGAATTTTTTTCTCACAATTATCGAAAATTTGGCATACATTGTTCTATTCTTGAGCTACTCATCTGACTATCTGACAAGATTCATCATTGGTTGGCCGAGCGGAAAGAAAATGATGAACAATTAAACTCAATTTCATATTAATGTCACAAATTGTCATTATTTGATAGGTGGATGAATGAACTGACCCTGATTATAAAAGAAAAACAACAACAGGTGGCAATAACTAATTATTGAATCATCAAAATACTTGATGACCTATTATACCTGAAATTGGAAATATAACTAGAATGTTTCCAAAATTCCAAAGGTCCACCTCGCAAAAAAAGTGATATTCTCGAAATGATTAATGAAATTTGGTACTGAACACACTGTATATATTGCAAGTGTATCTTATCGATGATCCATCTTCAACTTGAGTAAGTAACAAACAGTTTTGCATTCCAGCCATAGAAAAAAAGAATAATGCAATAAAAAAAGTCAACGTTATATGCAAATCGCAAAGCCTTCTGTGGACGCCCAGCGTCGATTACACTTTTGACAGCAACGGGTGAGTGTCAGTCCAATTCCATTAGTTTTATCCGAGTCGTTATACATACTAATGAAGAGCTCGCAGCCTGACGAAACGTGTTCCATGAAAAATTCACTTATTGTTTGTACAAACAATTTATGATCGTAATTATGGGGAAAATTGAAAAAATTATGAGTTCGTCGTTATCTCCGTTTAATTGCCACGTCGGATGCAAATATGTTTTTCAATAATGCCGAACGGCGTGTGAAATTTATTTTTCCCTTGATTTATCGGTTTGTTGTGGAAATAAATTCCATTCACTGTGAATTCGTGTACGTATAATTGTGGAGAGGATATATTTACCATGAAAATAATGCATATTGAAATAAAGTAGATGTGTATTGGTGATTCATATATTTTGAAACAATATTTTTCACATCATCATTGACGGTTGAGTTCTGTCACAATACATTGAATGATGATCTGTTATTGTTATATTTTCAAATTCTCTCCAATTAGGAAAAAAACTTCAGCAAAGGATTGTTGAATGAATATTCTGGATATTTAATGGAGAGTAGCAAATGCATTATTTTGATGTAATGTACAGTTCTTGCAATTTCAAATAGAGTATATAGACTGAATATTCTTTTATTCATAAACTGCTATCAAGGTTAAGAACATCAACAATAGAAGACAATATTGGTCAGTAATTTTCACTGTTATTGATAGGAATGAAGTATAAATATGGTTTGATTTTGAATGGATTTGAATAGGGTCTGATAGAAAAATCATGTGATCAGAAAATTTATCAGAATTATATGAAGAGTAAGTACTCTTCGAAACGAAACGAAATATAATCTTTTTCCTGATTAATTTTCTGATATTTTCGAAAACCATTGTAAACAGTATTTTGCTTTTCATATGCATATGATGCATTAAATAATATCTTCATATAATGCTGTTTCATGTCATGAAAAATCTCTACAAATTCATAGCACTTTATTCTCAATTAGTTTGTAGTTGATTGTTAATTCAAATGATTCTATTCCTACTCTTTTATTTTTTAGTTCACGATTGAAATCTTAGGATCTTAAGATCGTGAAACGCGTTGTTGATTTTTTTATAGTTTTCTGTTACAGAAACGACGATATTATTTGCTATCACATATTTTAATTATAGTTGAGTAGGGATTCGACTAATTGTTTGCAGAATGATACCTATTCAAACATCACATATTATAGATAACAAAGCTTCCATACACAGTATGCCGCAACCAGCTTTCGAAAGATAGCTTTTCAAATCACGTCAGTATCAATATTGCCAACGTCCTTTCTTCATGCATATAATACAGATTTTCTCATAATAATTCGCTTTGAGGCTCACTTTATACTCCGTCTGTTATAACATTCGTTATTTGCTTCGAAACCATCAATCATGATATGCGGGTGGGTAACCAAATATTGTCCCAAAATATGCTACTCTCGATAGGCGATGAATATTCCAACAATATAATACCACTAACAGTTTCATTTTATTGGTTGAACTGGCAATGATATAATATAAAAAAATGTTATTGGATTATTGATGATAAAAGACTTCAATGCGACTAGTTCTAATCACATCAACGTTCCTTTTCCACTCCTGTGGAATACTTTTCATTTCATAGTTGAACTGAAAATATTTCATTATAGGATGTAGGAAATGGGATTTTTATATTCGTTATCCATTATTATCCAGTTGATCAAACGTACTTTTCAACGATGTACTAGTAGACTCCTATTCCCTTTTTGAATTTTGAGGGTTGTTCACTCAAAGATTGACGGTGCTGTAGGCAAGACAGAAAGTTATCAATTTCGTACTTAAAATGAACTTGGTAGAGAGTCTCATTTGAAGTCAGTTTCAGAAATACCATACCACTTTATTAATGTAACCACTTGTACTTCGATAGGTTACAGTTTGAGATTCTAAATTGATATACCAGGTGCCACGAATTAGATACATTGAGCCTTCTGTGACTATGAGAGATGCGAAAATGGTCGAATAAAGGTGAGGTTGTGATGAATAATATGCCTTCTAGAAAGTCAAATGAGTTTATCAAAAGAAAAAGCCACAAAAAACAAGAATTCAAGAAAGTCTCTTCTTTGTTTAATTTTTTTGAAGAATTATCGAAGGAATCATACTTTTACATTGTCACTCTTTCTGTGATGCATGATGCTGTTTTGGATTTACTATGGAAGAAATTCTGAAATATTTTTTATTTCAATACATCTAAAAATATTACCATCACAAGTTGAATGAACTATTCTTCTCATAGTGAACATTGACTTCGTGAATTATGAATAGAAGGTTGTCATTTGACTTGTAGTCGTATTGAAACACCCTGTGTGTAAGTGGTTCCGAACCATGTTGACAAACTTCAAAAGAACACACCGTAAAAGCAGCGAACCGTTCATATCCGAATATCCAATTGAATTCCTGAGAAAGTAATACATTACGTGATTGCAATCTCTAATTGAAAGCCGAATCGATATTACTTATCTCAGATCCTTCGAGAGATAAAAGAAAACTCGACCACGTTTTTCTTCCCCCTCATGATCACCTCGAAAGTAAATTAATTACAGAGTTTTATATCAAAGCGGAAGAAAGTTGGTGACGAGAATTCCTACAGCTCTTGTTTCGAGAATATTCATCATCGTGCCAGGGTGAAATACCTAAAAATAATTACTTTATTATTCTCCACTCCTCCATAACGACTATCATTATTCATGAACGCTAACAGTTTGTACAAAGCGAATAGCATATCCCGAACAAGGCTAACGGAATTCACTTCTCCCTCCCTTCTCCCTTTTCCACCCCAACAAATTACTTGACGTTGACAATTTTCGCCTAGAGGACATCTGTTGAACATCAACATACCCGGATTATTCGTGAATAATTTCACTATCTCATTATCCTTTCATCTCTGAATGACGCGACATTTCATAGGGCTCATCCTAGATGATGGGTCTTTACTTTGAATGTTGTTACTAAATGATCATCGCCTCGACCTTTTGTCTCAAGGGGCTGTCAGAATGCTCGATATTCCAAATCAATTGGCCATTCAAGTCAAGCGATGTGCCCTCTGATGGAGATATTTGGTATTTCAATAAGGCAAATGTCATAAGGGATTGATGTCCTTTCGGTTATTTCTTTTACAAATATCATTAAACACACGACATACATTGGAAATCCATTTCACGTCCACGTCCAGTTCAGGACGTTCATTGAACGACGATGATGACTTTAAATGAAGCACATATCAAGTTCCAGATTATTTCATAATCTATAGAAATCACATACAAATTCTGATTTTTGTGAAATTTTTATAATCATCCGGCTAGTGTGTATCACCGAAAGTTATCTGTTCTTTCTTTAGTGAATATCCAGTGAATATCCATTTAACGTCCTTGAAACTTGAGAACTATGAGAACACATAAATTCACTGGTAGTGAGAATCGTTGTGATCCATCATTATTTTTTCATAATTTTCCTTATTTTCATTTAAGGAAAACAATATTGGGATGATTACACAATCTAGAAACGAACAATTGATCGATTGGCTTACATTTCATATAGAATAAGAAAATGAACAAACACAACCCTTTATTATGTATGTAAGAATTGATCATCAAATTCATAGTTGAGGTGATTCGAATGTTGATATACTCTGAGAATCAATAATCGAAAAGCAGGTATGAACTTGAGTGCAGATTATTCATACATCATTTATTTTTTCAATGGCATTCTCTCATTATTTGCACTTGGCAGAATATGCACGTTTAGTTTTCACCTTGGAGCTGATTGATATAAAAAAAGGTTTGTAGCAGACGCAAAGTTCCTGGTTTATGTAACCCTACTCGTATCAAATTCACCTTTGACATTCTTCTACATGAACATAACTCATGGAAACAAATTCATTTGTTGACGTAATTTTTGTCATGCAAAGGAGAGTATTTTCAATGCGGTGGCAATTTCAGTTTTCCCGTAGCCTTTGTCCTACCGGTTCTTCTCATTTGCATTTCTCATTCTGTTTGTCGATTTAATAATTCTTGGAAGGCAACTCGAGCAATAAAAACTTCGAAAACGAACTGGAAGAGAAGTCGAAAATTATTTCTTGGAATTGGTTTTGTATCTAATTTTCACAAACGAAGGTGCTGGGGCAGTCGCCAATTGAAAAAGTTTTTGAGAGTCGTTTCACGGCTAAATGTATGCAGAGTTCTATTTGATGATATAATTGCCATGTTTTTTACTGTTAGATGTGATGGAGAAATGTCGTATAATTCGATTACATTAAATTGTGCGATCAAAATAATTAATAGGAAATGTTTTGTCGAATACTACGAATTGAAACTTTTTTATTCATTCCAATATATGAAGGCTGGAATATTGCCATTTCATTTCTGTTTTCGAAAACCTTATAATAGTTATTATAATTTTTTTTGTACGGTGCAGCTAAAATAAGACACGAATTTGAAGATTTCAAAAAAGCTCATGAATCACCGTTACATTGAATCGAAAGTATATAAATATAACTTTTTCTATATTCATTTGAGAAAATATATTCACAAATAAAACAATAATTAGATGTCAATGAAATAAATTGACATCGAAAGTGCCATAGCATCTGGAATCATTGCTACTATTCTATTCAAGTCATCTGTCGATTCATACAAGTTCAAGTCGAGTTCATTTCTTTGAGTATATCGAGCTTGACATATGGCAGATATCTTGTATTTTCTTTACAAGTGATGATTACCAAGACCATTATCGTTGGATATATGAGTGCTAAAGCAAGTAAAGGTTTTGTCACGACCACTTTTCACTTGTCACTTCGATGTTGGCTTTATCACGAGGAGATATTGGATACATTATATTGTCACCTCATTTGCTGTGATTTGGTTCCGTTCCAGAAAATCAGATGTTCATTTGACGCACTGCCGATAACATCACTCGATCCTCCTTTCCACCGCCATTAATTCTGTCTCGCTCTAGACATTCGTGCCACCATGGTGTCTGCGAGAGATCAAACCATATTGAACGAGGCATCAGCAACGTTTATTTTGTAATTAATCAACTGACGCAAATCTAATATTGATTCGTCTGAACCGTATGCTGTCGACATATATTGTATTGGACAGGCCAAGCCGAAAGGGTTCCAAATTCATTTTTCTGATCGCCGACGATTTTTTCGTCCTGTTTTTCAATTAGGGTTGTGCTCCGAGCGATCTGATAGATAAATGCTCCATCGGGACTCGCACATCACGCATCTGTATCATATGTTGGATGATGGGAGTTCGATCGACGTATCGATGCTCTACTACTACATGCATTCTTTTTTTATCGTCTAGATAAATCATATAGATACGCGATGGTTTCCGATCCTGTTGTGTTATTCCACATTCGAGCGTAAGGTGAAGTCTTTCCAAACATTTTAAGTCTACAGTCTGTTCGAATTCTGAGTCTTCATACTTGAAACATAGGAATATTTAGGCATCAATAAATACACTTCACACTGACCTCACAACGATACCGAATTTATTTGAGGCGAAATCTTGTTTGTTGATTCTACTCGAATTTTTTACAAATATTGGAAAAAAAAAATTAGCTGAACCTAACTTTCTGTTTCGGAGTATTGTCGGCAAAAAAGACAAGCATCAACAACGCACTATAGAAAAATGAGTATTGTATTCCTGCCGAGTCATTGTTTATCAGATTTTATCATTGACATCTTAGAATCGAAAAATTACTGAACTCGAATGAGGTATTTCGAATATCTTGGATGAGATTCTGACGAAGCCAAGTGACATATTTCGGGTATATCGAATAGACAAACGGAACAAGCTTAACTGGGAAAGTGGATTAATAATTCATTATCATTTAGTTCTGAGTTATATTGAAGTTCCAAGTTACGGCGCATCTGGAAGTTAGTTCCGAATCACTTATAAATTCAATACTGTACCCAGACACGAGTAACAAGACAAGTGAGAAACGAGTGATGAAATATATGGGTCCAAAGAACTGTATTCTCAAAAACACAAACACACATTGGAATCGATCGTCTAGATGAAACAGTTGTGAAACGTCCTGTATATTTGTAGTATTTTTGGTATATTCTCTTGATATTTTCCCCAGAGTAACAATCTATATTGAAATAAGTTGAACCATTAATCACAAGAAACTCAGAAAAGTTGAGTATATCTCGGTTCGTGCAGGTTATTCCGAATTCCAATAATCTCCTGTTTTTGTACTCCATCGTAATCTGCATGCGCTCCCAGATCTGCGGAAGAAGTTTCACCCGAATTAATTGAGTTCATTACGTTATTAAATATCGGAAATTCCGAAAACTCTCGCGGTAACACCGGTTACGTTGGCATCCCTCCACCAAGCAGTTAACTTTATTAAAAAGTACGAGTGGTGAACTAACTCCGAGTTAAGGTTCAAAGAAACAATTTTCACCGAGAACGATTATGCATCTGCTACTTTCCGTTCTCGTCTCGTTTGTTTTTCCTGCAACGTAACTTGATAAAGGAAAAGAAAAGTTGTTTGTTCTGGATGTTCAGGAGCTGGTGCTGGTTACTGTCGCCTTCTGAAATATGTTTGGTTCGTCGGTGAAGAAACGAGCACTTTCAAGAGTCGGGATTGGATAAGCTCAACTCGACAACTCGATTTACTAGAATGTTCTACGTTAACGCTTATTCCAGAACTTGTTTAATAGCTGCATGTCATAAATTGAATTTTAATACTCTGAAGATAATTATTGTGAAGGAACAAATGATGGTGACGTTCAGAAATAACTTGTTGGGAACTGTGAGGTCGATATAGAAGTTATTTTCTCCTATCTAATTCATTATAATATTTATTGATTCATTGTGAATCTTCAATCTCTGTTGATATAGCCTTCAGTTTCTAACATACGGTTAATAGTAATTACTTTGAAAAAAAAATTTCGAAATCAATCCTTTCTTTCAAAAGTATCGGGAGTAATGATGAGTAGGGAACATTGTACTCTTTCAGATTGTCTCTCCTCACACTAGTGTTGACTTGAGTCTTGTAAGACTTCTACATTCCCAACAGATTATGTTGTTTAGTTGAGAGTGTAGAGAGGTCGATAACTATGACATTTTTTTACCTCCTACCAGAACCTGCCAGAACTGTACCCTGTCAGAATCATTAAACTCATGTGTCTATTGAGCTGACGATGAAATTAATCCAGAATATCTGAACGGCTTTGTGCATATGATGAAAAATGGTAAATAGTACATTTTGTCATGAAATTTGATATTATTGTGCCTTGAAAAACTAATATCTAACGTACGCACTGATTTCGTTTGATATAGTTCGAGGCTGATGTTCACAAAGACTATCGAATATCAAGAAATAACTAAGCCAATTCAAACCGCATATGAATATCAAGTTCGTCGTATGATGAACATTGCATTTAAATTTTTGTGATACCCGATTCGATTCACCCAACCCTGGTTTGAAATAAGTTAACGAATTGATGCCAGAGAAACATTCTCTCTTCGTAATTATAACTGGTCAATTCAAATGTATATAAACATGGGTCTTTGATGTTTTTCTTGTAGATAATCCACGAAGAACAAACAAAGCTGTATTCAAATATTTTTGGAGGACGATGATGTTTTGTGAGTGAGATTTCATTTTTGTGCTTATATCAGTCACGATATGCGAGCAGGTTTGTATCGTACTAATGGAATAAGTTCCATGGAAATATCATTGATGAGTTCCACATCGAACATTTGAAAGGTATCGAACAATCGCAGATATCGAATTTCTGAATGATTTTTTGTGGAAATATACTGTGAGAACAATAAGTGTCATATTATCTTCCTGTGTTTCTGATTAGTTCTTCACTATAACCATCTCTCATTTGAATGACAATCTGAAAATTCACCGGTACATCATGTGGAGAACTCTATCAATTTCTTCTAGGCAATTATTTCTCGAAATTCCGAGATTGAATTCAAATATATTAATGCAGAGCTCGAGGTTTTTTCTGAATCATGTCAAACACATTGGGAGTTACAAGAATTATTTTTCTCTAGAAGATGTGATTCATCACAAATATCATTCGTCATGAAAGAAAAAACTTCGTCGACAACAGGAACAATTTATGAGATCCTCTTTCTAGATATAACAACCAAGATCATAATATTATGTCCGATGTTGAGCTCTCCACGTCCACAAGCAAGGTCTTGGAACGCACAATTGATTCTGTTTTGACAAATGGCCTTCATACTGTAATTTTTATTTGATGAATGATCTTCTTTCCTTCCGGTTCTTTCAGAAAGCTGTAGAGATTCTGATTGATACGCTATCATCAATTATTATGAGAGTTTATTCTACACCGATTTGATATTTGGCTTTTTGATAATAAATACCTTTCACAAACATAAAAGGAAACTATTCCATGCAGTGTTACATATTGTCGAGCATAGAAGTCATCAATCATGAAATGTCGTTTTCTGATAATAGTCAGATTGGAATGATTTCGATTCAAATTGAAACTTGAATCACTCCAAAATATTGAGCACATTTTGACTAAAATATTTTTATTCCATCATTATTTCTTCACCATCGTTGATTGAAATCATTCAGTTCATAATTTGAGCATGAAATGATGCGATTCAAAACCACTCTCTCAATTTTATTTATAAAATAGGTGGTCCAGTCAACTCGTTTCTGAGTTTCATTCATGCGTTATCAAAATATCAATTGATCCAGAAATATAAACAGTAATTGAAAACTGACAATTCATAAATGATATACACATTTTCACTACGCTGTCTCGTTTGCTATACAACAGTTGATTTGTTATTTTGAATTGAATACAACAAGCTCGATAGACGATAATTGAAAAAAAAAAACAAATGAATAGATAATTGTATCTAATTCGAAATGGAATACCAAATGACTATTGACGATTGCTTATATTCACAGTAGTTTCGTTATGAATAACGATAAACCCAACGCACTATAACTCGTTCATCTAGAATCGAAAAAATCAAACGTTAAAAAAATCTCTTTTGACATTCTTATTTAGAATATGTGAACTTGCAGCATTCCTTCGTTGTATTTCACAATCTAGAGATTCATTCACATAATATTATTGAAGGTATATATCTATTAGATATTGTACAATGACAAACACTGGACAACGAGGAAGAAACGTTTTTTGATACCATAAAACGTCTTCCCGAAATTATAAATCGACGTGGTTCGAAATTTATCTTGAAAATAATCTCATCCGTAACTTGTAATTGTCACTGTATTTCAGCAAGAAAGTTGTGAGTTTTTGTGAAAGGGTATCGATTTTTGATTCCCGAATAAATCATGAGAGGCGCCGTATTTTCTCTTATGTATCTGTCCGTCTGTACAAACATCGATTTATGTCTAGCTTGATGCAGGATGGTTTCCAAACGTTTATTTTCATCGCAGATATTCCATGGGGTTTCTGATTCCACTTCAAACTCGAATTGTTGAAGTATTTCAGTCTGGCATTGAATATTTTTGAATACATCATATTTACTTCATCAATTTCATTGCAACGAAAAATATGTTGAATATTTGAGAACTTAAATGTAATAAATTACTTTCTGTATAATTTCTCCATTGTATACAATTCTGAAAGTATGTGTGGGAATTAGCAACTTCATGAACTGAATTAGTCTCAAAGAGACATTCCATCTGCATGACAAACAATTCAGAACATGAATTTATCTCCATGGAATTCCGATGTGGAGCTTATGAAGTTCAAGAATACCTACTGTATTTTTCTATTTAAACACTGAGGATACTCAACGTGGTGATATATTCTTTCTGAAAAAACCAATAGCAGAGGTATAACCCAAAGTAGTCGTCTTTTATCATATTGCAAGTGTTCAATATAAAATTATTCAGATTACTTAACGAAATACGTTTTTGGTGAATCTGCTTGTGCCTTCTATATTCATAGTACAGTGACATTTCGCTCAATTGAGAAAAATAACGTGGAATAGAGGTATAAATGTAACTCAACATACCTCATATGGGGGCATGTTAAAAGTTCATTTTGAAGAAGGAATAAAACGTTCTGAAAATGTCTACATCTCCCTACAGTATACCTTTCATGTCATCGCTGGCCCTTAAAATGGCGCCAAATAAAATGAAGGTTAACGGATATAATTTCCAGTTGCTAACAACAAACATTCTGAGTGCCTTTGGAGCACAGTCTCGAGCTCACAATCAATAAACTCCCCCAAGAAAATTTTACGACACCTCGCTGAGGGAGGTATTATTTTGTTTTCTTCTCATTTTGCTTCTAGATAACGAGCTTCTCAGTTCGGCAGTCAGTTATTTAATTGTGACTTCGCGAGATCCAGTTGGGGTGGACATTGTTTAGGAAATAAATTTAAGATTTTGATTTAACTTATAAATTCTTAAACAACTGATTTTTCATCGAAGATTTTCTATCTGTTGTCAGTTTGAAGACCTGAGATTTTTTGTTGTCTATATCAGCCTATTACAATTATCTCATGAACTATATGGAATCATACTCTGTGAATTTGGCCACGTTCTGTACTATATCTTCACAATTTGAACTGCGATATTGCGATTTTGATTTTTTTTCAAAGTCTCCGTTGAATTCAGATGCAAGTTTGCTAGAAAGTCTTCCATCTCGAATGGAAAATTATGAATTTTCCTCACCCTGAAGACATTCTACGACATCTTACCGTCTTCTTAAACTCGAATATCTGAATAATTATATTATAAATTCCCCGAAAATCGTTGGGACTTTTGATTGTTGAATTTGAATTGTGTTTACATTTCATATGCAAAGGCGATAATCTAGGATAATTTTCTATAAAAATCCTGTGCAGGTGATCGTTCCAAGCCAATGTTCATCTTTCATAGTGTGAAGCTTGTTTTTGTTTCGATACTTGATTTCGATGTACATAGATTGGAATTAGAGTTTACTAAGCAATATTGAGCTCAATTGATCCGTGTTCGACTTGTTCGACTGCCTATAATACTGTACAAAAAGTTTGAAGGTAGCCTGTGATGAACAAACCAAGAGCTTTTAAGCTCGTGGAAAATTGAACTGTCGAAAATATTGAGAAAAGCTGAGCATTTAAGACATACTTTTGTAGGTTGATGAGTGAATGTTTCGTAGGTTTAATCAGGAAGGTATTCCCGAAAAACTCTAGTTTCTGCTATTGATGTTGGTTTAGATACCAATGCTATGAAATGAAAGAATCAATTGAAGTTGAACGAATCAGTGTTCAAAAAAATATAATTAGTGCTTCTGGATGGCATTCCAATGATTTCATAAATGAATTCATCCATTCATTTTTGGGTTATATTAGTATTCCAATTATTACGATATGAGATATTATTGCCCTGTGCTGAATTGATATTTGAATATCAATGCAGTTGACAATAAAATTTTTATTTGAAATACATTTGGAGTTGACATCGATGGAAATAATGAACATCAATGTTCAGAATATGTGGAAAATCAGGAAGCAAGAAGAATAGTTTCGATTACCTCTCCATAATTCTTTCAGGTGGTTTCAGGATTTACTCATGAAAACCGAATGATTTTCGATTCTTGGTGTTCGGGTAACCAATCACGAGTAGCAACGCTGACAACCACATATTCCAAAATGACAGTTTGGTATACCTTATTTGAGCAATTATAGGAGTAATTGTTATGCTCTATAAATATTTTGCTGGCCATTTTTTATGGTAACATAAAATCACAATATCTTCGACTACTGCATGGTCAATGTTTTAGATATACAGTGTTTGTATGGTAAAAATAGTAAATTTGCTATTTCAATTTAGAGTGAGAAAAATTCTAGTAATGCCATTGAAAATATGAAAACATAAAAAAATATGTTGAGCTATGCTTTCTATACTTGATTATCAAACCGTGCAACTCAGAACTGTGATGATGTCAAGGACCTTAATTAGATCCTCTAAATTACTGGCCTGTCACAATGAATCTATGGTAGCTCGGAATGAACTCCATTGAGTTTTTTGTAAATTAGCCTTGCCCCACTAATTGTACTGACAAAATTGAGTGGGAGCCAGGTGACCTACGTTTGACTCAATTTCGCTGGATATCAGTTTAATGCCCACCGGCCAGTAGCGGGTTGCAGAGATTGAAGTTTGATCCCTCAATTGTTCCAAGCTATAAATTCACAAGTAATATTGTTACCATTGTTAAATTTATATTCAATTATTTGTAATTGAATTAGTTGATACTTTAATCAATAACCTCCATAAACTAATGAACTTTTATCAGTCCTGACTTTGATGAGGATAGGAAAGTTCTGAAAAAGGATTTGAGGAAACAGTTATGTGGAACTTTGGTATTGAGTCACACAAACTATGGCGATTCGATTTAAGGACATCAACTTAAAATCAAAACAATTTAAATTCATGCGTCATCGTCTCATTTGTTCATTCCTATAATAGAACTGGGATGGCCAGATATGCAGGACAGAAGAAATATCCGACTTGCATGTTCTGCTCATAGGGTTTTGGAAAAAGGAAATCATATATTAGAAAAAAAAAGATATATCGGTTGTACATGATGTAAACACTAGAAATAGGAATCTATCCTATTCATACTCTGCAGCAAAAATACCCAATTCTATACCATCACCTATCAAGAAAAAGTCATCCTATGGATTGGGAGAGCTTATAACTAATATCTTCTGGAACTTGAGACTCGTTTTTTTTTATAGGTTTCAATAATAGAATAGGTATATGATAGTGTTGTCTCTCTATGCATTTGATTTATTTATGTAAAGGAGTTTAGTTTTGAGTTTGTTTATATGTATATGTAGAAATTTGTTTTCATGTGATATAATTATATGCAGCTGGTACTAGGTTAAGTAGAGCAGTTCAACTGGAAGAAGAAGACATGTTATTATTATTATTATTATTCATGGATGTGAAATTCGCGGAATTTCACTTGCTCGATATTCAAAAGACCCCCATGTAGGTTGAATAGGCAACATTTGCAAATGCAACACCGAGAGGACTAACTATAAGGAGGTAAAACCGTTGTTGAAACTCTCGAAAATTGGAAAGAAAGCTTCGAGAATTAATATAGAATTAAACTTTGTTAAATATTTAAGATTTTTTGAAATTCAAGGAGTATAAGCTACCAAATGGTAGTATCATTTTCATTCGTGGAACGCCCTCTATATCATAGTATTTTTGATTTGTCATTTCCTTCTTGACATTTTCATTCGATACTCCCCCATACTTATCTCCAACCATTTTCGAGATGTTGATTATTTTCCAAAATTTTTGTTGAAAACATGACTGACATGATGAGCATAGAGAAGGTCTCTGTATTAGATCGACAATGGAATATCCTGTATATCATGTGATTATCTGGAAGATGATTGAAATCTTTTCCAAATGGTATCTTATATTTCTGTACTTAAACAGTAAGGTTACTCAGATGAAAGCAACTTCCTTTATGAAATAAAATTCAGCATTATTATCGTCGAAAATGAAAGCGAAAAGACTTTCAACGGAATGTTACGTTTGGTCATGATATTTCATGACTGCCCACGATGAATATTACGATCTTATATGCAGCTTTGGCACAATAGCACTAAGCCAAGCATACAGCGAATGATGCAGAGAATAAAGATAAAGCAATTTTGCAACTTCATTATTGATTCGCTAGAGCAATGCAGGAAGCTATGGGTTATAAATCACATCTCACTTGTACGCGCAATTATAATTGTAGCATAGTTGCCATCAGTATATAATTCGGTGGAAATCATTGCTCACTTCATAGAGAACTAAAACTCACGATGTGATTTCATCTCGAAGCAAATAGATTTCAATCCGACACACTGTCATCTTGTTTGCTGGGATTATCTTGAATACACAAAGAGAAACAACTCGAGATTTAGGGGAACGATAACGTTATACCTACAACTGTATTGTTGAGTTTGTAGAGGCATTAACAAAAACACTCCAAAAGTGGTGGAATCAGGAACGCTCACAAAAGTAGATTATAATCCATATGATGTTCGAATCGACCATAATTTATTTTATTTTGAATCTATGTATGAACCGTTCGAAATACATGAAGAATGTCCCTGAACAGAATTTGTGTATTGCATTACAGTTTTGATTGTTTCCCAAATGATCGATTGACATTCTGAGTAGTTGAATGGGATTAATAATGAACCATCAACAATATTGGAGCTCACAAAATCTGTGGGATCACTCATGTATGCTTCGATATATTATCAAAAATTATATGAACGAGAATGATATTGTAACGTTATTCATGGGTTTCAGTAGAGAACAGACTGATTTCCAACTGATGAACTATTTATTTTCACGTTGTGCAGAAATCTGATTCGTAATTTCTTCAATCGTGCAAAAATCTGATTGGCAATCTTGTCTTCCGGTTTTTCGAAGATGAAAGTTTCTGGGTCTTGACCAACGTCAATCATATACTCTTTCAGACGAAGCTGTAGCACAGCTTTCGTCCCTGTGGTCTCGAGATCCCTTTCTTCCAACTCTCGTTTCGAGTCTGCCACCTTCAGTTCACAAAGTCTCTTCATTGTCACTGTCTGTTCACCTCAGATGATCAAAAGTCCAACTGAATTCACGAATATCCCACTTCTGACACCAAATGTAACGTTATTCGTGGGTTCCAGAATAGAACGCGACGTGGTTATATCGTTGTCAATATAAATAGTTGAAATGAATAGTTTGTTGGTGTTTGTACGTGAAAATAAATAGTTCATCAGTTAGGAATCAGTCTGTTCAATACTGGAACCCATGAATAACGTTACAATATCAAGCACTGTGGATATATAATGATAAGGTCGAGAACTTGAATGAGTAGTAGTCCTATTATTGCCGTCAAAATTCACTCAATTAGAACTTGGTAAGAGGATTACTTACTCAAGCATAACTTGTTGCGAGTCTCCGCCAGGGGAAATTAATATTGTGAGATTCAATTTTCCGAATTGGGTCGGTATAACAAAGCAAACACCGACTTAATAAACTTTCCATAACAAATAAAATAAAAGTGTATAGCAGTAAAAAGCTGCTCGTTGGCTAATAAAAAAACAATCCTTCGAATAAAACAAAATTAACTTCAGCGAATCGTAGCAAGAAAATGCCCATCCCAAGATTTTACTGGATCGTGACTAGGCATAACCGACATCGTGCAACTTCCAGAAAGTTCATCAGAAGTTGAGAGAAATGTTATAATAGCATTTCAGTTGCTACTGACTCATGTCTAATAAGCCTTTTCCTCGCCTGGAAAGTAATGGAAAATACGACTTCGTTGAATTCGAGACCCGTTGAGGAAATATATCGTCAAAACAAACTGGCAGAGCATTGAATATTGAATAATATATTCAGGATAATGACTATCTTCATTGCGAAAATAACTTTAAAGATGGAGTAAACTCAGACTTTTTCCAAACATAACTCCAGAAAGTATGCTCCTCATGAAATTTCACCAGTTTGTTGGAAATCAGCTCCATAGAATTCAACTTATTGATTCCATTTGATCTAGAAGCTGTTGGAATTTGTCCATTAATGCGTATCATATATTCAAAGGCTTAACTTTCTGATGAAACGATTCATTTGTGATAATAGAATTGGGTTAACACATTATTCAATCAACTACCACAAAAAATAATCAATGAAACGTTCTTTTCGTGCTCTTTTGGATTTGTATCAGTATTATAGTATTGTAGGCATACATTTTGTCAACGTCAATTGTTTTATTTTCATTCATATGTTATCAATACTTCCACTTACATTTTGTGTTTTTGTACCACTTTTTTCAGATTTTCAAATTATTGTTTCACGTCAATGTTTCAAAATTCTATGATGTCTATGATTTTATGTTTCATTAATATGTTCAACAACTTCAATGATTATTTTTGTTCATTCCTGAGGGGATTTGTATAGATTGTGAATCTTTCATTGCTGAATTAACATTATTATTATCGTTATATTAACTGTGGGTGTGTGTTATTATGGGGGAATTCGTTACATTGACAATGCCGTGAAAATATACATTCACAGCGTCGTAAATCGTCACGATCGATATATATATATATACGTAGGCTCACACCGAAGTCACAAATCAAGTAGCTCATTTACTTGTCAAAGCGCCTACTTGATACCATCAGCACAATTCTTTCGCTGACTCCGTAACACCTTTTGTGTTCTGCACCGCGATCAAGCTCTCTAGTTTTTCATTATCTGCACCATCTTTCATCCATAACAATGGCATTATGAAACAAAAACCTCGACTCCGACTCGAAGTTGATGCCGTATCCTTTAACCATCGTGCGGTTTAAAGACGTGCGCCATAATAAAATTCCGTGCTTCAATGGGGCTCAACATAAAGGATCATTTAAAAGCACCTCGGAAAGCGTATCAGTTTGTTATCACTACGCCACTTTGCATGCCATTTTCGTTCCGAGATTGCTCACTCGAGTCGCCAGAGGGTTATTTCGGACTGGCAATAAAGAGGAAAGTATTTGGGAGAGCCGAGGAATGTTGGATGTGTTCCAGTGGAAAAATTTTCCTGAATACCTACAAATGGGGATCACTCCATTCGGGACTTCCTTTCATTGTGAACTATTTCATTATCGCGATGCCTTTAGCGTTTGTGAAGAGTACAACTGATGTTCACTTACAGTATTGCACAAGGGTTCGAAAAAAATTTAAAAACATTTCTTTCCGTATTGTATTCAATGGAATAATTCCGCCAGCTTAGATATTCACGATTGAATCGAAGCGATACGCTCTGATATTGACAGTTGACATATGTCTTCATTGATTTTCATTTTGGTGTGCTGTGACTTTGTTTTATTTTTATTTGTAATGAGGAAACTATCGAAGAATTCAGAAGAATTCAAATTCAAAAAATAATTATCGAAGTGTTCCTGATCATCAATACCAAGTAGACATGAAAAAACAGTTGAACTGATAAATGAATTTGGAATTCGACAAGAGTTGAATTGAGAAAAGGTCTGCAGGATCAACCGAAATGGAAAAAAAAACATTATCTCTGAATTCACAATCCAGTAATGTTTGCTACTCTTGATTGAAACAAGCAAACTGAATTGATTTGTAGTTAATTTGAACTATGAGGAAATTATCTGCACGTGCATAATGATATTTTCGAAAAACTGTTGATTGAATGTTCTTTCCTCTCATTTCTAGTTTGAAGAATTCAAAATTCAACTCAGTATAGAAATACATATATATGTAGGTTAGGTTGAAGTTATTACAGTTTACCATCGAATGGATATGAATATTTTTGAAAGACAACGTCAACTCCGATGTAATGTTGAAAACTTTATTGAGGTTATTCGACGATATAATATTCCAGTGCAGAAGATAATACAATCATACGAACCCTGTTTTTCACAATCCGCTTCGATCTTTTATGATCGAAAATCCCTTCGACTGTCATGCGAAGTTTCGTCCTCTTTTTTTTGAATACCGAACCAAAAAGAGTTCCAGAAGTTTCACAAGTTCGGACATCGACCGCAAGACAAATCGCTGATGTGGGGCCTTCCCGGATTTATCCGTGAAACACGGATAATCCGGCGGAACTGGGATAACTGGTCATCGTAAATCAAAGGAAATGCCGCTTGATTGCAGCCACATAATCAGTCAATGGAGTTGGAATGTTTTGAAAGTTTACGAGGTAATGAAACTGAAAAAGAACGATTAGGATGAAATGTTTCTCGGCGTAACAATCTCGGCGTGATCTTTCAGGTAATCAATAGATGATTGTTATAGATTCAGTTACCAGAGAAAATGATGCATAACACTTGGTAATGCTGTAAAATATCATATTGTTAGTGGCTTCAACGCTTATATGTACGGTAGTACTTGTGACGTATCAACGCTTTGCATTTCTAAACGCATCCCCCTGGGAACTCTTTCATAGTTATATATCCATAATCAATTTTCATTAATACACCAAACAACAATCCAATGAAGCGCCATAATAGGGTAAGTACTTATAAAAAGATTCCGAACAAAAAATTTCTCTGAATGACTGGAATTATGGTTTGGACGAGGATTATATATTTTTGTCTGCCGAACATTTTCTTTCTTGAACGAAAACTCTGGAAGAGAGGCGAAGCAACGGGAATTTAATCTGAATAAAGACTTAACCATTAAGTAAACATCTCTAAAAGAAAGTAATACAGTCTATGCACGTTCACGACAAACTTCCTGAATATATCATGCCTAAAAAATACACCTCCAGTAACTCAACAAACGAGGAAAGTTTTTTCATATCAGACGAGACGAAGACTAGTTGATTTAGTTACATAATGTGATTTTTTTGTGCATTCGTCCCTTAGATCATCTCCTTAGGTATATGTATACACCATGATCCAAATTAGATGATGGAAAAATATGTTGAGATTCTCAAGTTCAACTGATAATAAGAGTGAGATACCATTCAATCAACTGGTTGTATGACTAAGAAAATCAGAAAAGTATGCAAATTAGAAAAGTATGCAATTATCTCGAATGTAATTTGGTCCGATGCGTTCAAATTCACTCTGCAAATAGTCCAACATTTCAAACATTTATGTAATGGTCTAGTTAGGATTGATAGATTCGAGGTCTTTCAATCCCATTCGAACTAACTCGCGAGCATCTCTAGTATTTCGATAATATTCTGGTTCTGTTTCATCCTGACCCACATTTGAGTTTTCTGGAGATTGATCATGATGGCTTGAAAAATAATTCGAAATAGTGAGAACTCTACTTGGAAAATTCCGAAACAACCATCAAATATCGAATACTATCATGCGAAAGTGATTAATCGTCTCTGAATGTTTTTGTTTGAAAAATAAATATAATTAATTAGCAAATATCTGATAGGCAACAATACATATTCCATCTATGACGACAATTTTTTTTTAAATATCCTTTGTTTCTTCAGTAAACTGTGCATACTATATTTCGCATATTTGATTCCAAAAATGTATTAAAATAAAGATGATTGATAAAAAAATTAGCTAGTAATCCGCAGCTTATTCCACCTCCAATCGTGAACCCAAAAACACCTCCAAACAAATCCAATGAACTCGTCCCTTCAACAAAGTAATCTACGTTATTTTACGTTCGCCTTCGGAAGGGAATGAAGGCAGAAAATCCTAGGCAATCCCTGAGCTAACGAAGAAATGAATTCAAGGGTTTCACTGCTTGTTGCGGGGTGAAAAAAACTAATGAAAACTTTCACCGTCTGTAGGGTATATTTGCTGAAGGGCTAGCTCCTTCTTTTAATTTACAACCCACTAATCGATTCTATCGGTTCTTTTTCATGGAGAATAATCTGGAAAATCATTGGGAGAGGCAGAGCAATAATGTGACAGTGGGAGCTGTCAGACTAGACTACCAATTTCTACGAAGAATTGAGAACTTAAAATTAATTACTATTTGATATTGTGCTAAGCCTTAAGCACAAAAATAATCTAGAACTCATTCCAACTAAGGTTATTACGTCATCAATAATTTTTGACAGATGGCAACCCTACATTCCTGGAGTGTTCATCAACCACATACTGAATATCGGATAAGTGTGCCCTATAGTTCACAAGAGCTATTGAGTAGTCTCACTAGACTCTGGATCTATCACCTATGGATCGTTTCTTATAAGGTCCTTGATAAACAGTAAAGTTTTCGACATTAAACCATTAACGGGTTATGTTTGAGTTGCAAGCACTGAATTGAATTTCCCCATTTTTGAGAGAATTGATGTTTTTCGAATATTCATCAGATAATAATCATTATTGGTTCGATATTCGTTTGTAGGCAATAGAAAGGATAGATTGAATATAAATTATCAGTCGACGACGGCAGTGGTAGTAAACCACAATCGTGTAAATCGTGCACTTTGGTTGTCACCAAATATATACTTTGATAAAGAAAATATTCTTGTTTGACACCCTATTCTAGAATTTGTGATGTTCTTTAGGATAACTTGGGATGTTTTAAGATTATCCAATTCTAAATATTCAAATCGTCTGAATGATGAAAGTTTTCTGTACTTAATTTATCTTCAATTTCTAACTCGATTATTAGATATCATATACTCTCGGGAGTTTCACGATGGTGTTCCCTAATTGATTCACCGTGCCAAGTGATTTGAAAGGTGATTTAATGAGTTTTCAACTCTTCAGAATAATAAATATCATAAAGTGATGGAATGCAATCTTCTGAGATTAAAAGACTATGAAGCAGTTGCGGAACTTTATTCTCTAATATCCTTTTAAGGGTTATTTTCATCAAAGACATCCCTAAGAGATTGACAAAAATAGGGTGGAAAACCTTCGAGACTCTATAAGAATGATATTCCATATTTAATTTCTGTAATGCTACAGTTGATGGAATAATTCATTTGCGAGTTTAATTCCGCGTATTATTTCACCACAGTCATTGTCTTGAAATTGATACGACTTCCATTTATCCATTAGGAATAAACATAATCCTCTTTACTCTGTATATCAATTCAATTTCAATTATGGAAATGAATTTTCTTGGTTTCAGTACACCAACTTGATGAAAGTTAATTATACTCAGATCTTTCTTGGGTCTCAGACTAGAAAAAGAGATGGAAGTGATGGGAGATAATGGATCTGAAGGCTATTGAAGCCAAGCCGTAATATAATACCAACAAGAAACTGTTTCCATTCACTTTTTTCTCTTCATAATAATTATATTGATTTGAGTTGATCGAAATTGTGATTGAACTCCAGTACAGTATAAAATACAGTTCTCATTTTGTAAGTTATTATAAATCGATTGCTCATCAGACAAAGATATCTGAAGATTTTTTCATTTCGGAAACATTTTGAGGTATTCGGGAGGCGTTAAGAAAAATCGAAGTATAGTTCATACGATTCGAAACATGATAAATACCAATAGCAAGAGTCATGTTGATGTTATTTATCCAATTTAAAAAAAAAACTGTGATGACTTTACTTTATGATACGCTTATTTTTTTCTCTAGCAACAAACAGTTGACAGAAGTGTCCTGTATAAAAGCCCCAATATCATGAGCCGAAACATATTTTTTCAATACAAAATAACTTGAACTTCACGGAAGTTTGCATGTGTGGCTCTTAAAGAGATCGATTTCCTCTCTGAAGACAAGCTCATCTCGTCAGTATCCTGAAGATCTGTGGATGAAGCTCACAGGGACAATACTCCCCTAGGAATTAGGTGTCCTGGGTAGTCGCATCATACATAACGATTACTGGAGATGGGATAATTTAATGGCTTTTCCATGTCCAAGTCATGAGGGTATTGGGATAGTCACTTTTTTCTAAAAGTTCTACCAACTGCGGCTTTATTTCAATTAAGGAGAATTGTCTTAATCTGATAATCACTTTGCTTTCCTTCAGATGGAAACTGAGATGAACTGTTTTGGTACACTCTCGTATGGTGACCTTTCTATTTGTGTTTTTCCTAGTATTTTTGATGAGTCCAAGGATATGGAAATGTACAAGAGCTTTGAACCCCTAGAATTCCTTGTGAATATCATTATTCCAAGTTTGAGTTTTGAAAATGTAACATTCGTGATATAATATTGATATGTGAAACGTTTATCGATATTTAATTATTTCATCCAGATATAGAGAGAATACATAGATAGACAAAAGCAGAGAAATTGATGACAATACCCTTCAGAGTTTTGTAGACGAATGTCCCAAATCTATTTCGTCGCGGTTTGAAGTGGGTACTGGTATCGATATGTTACTGTCTTATTATTTTCAGTCCACTTGTTTCATTCAATTCGACTTCGTGGGTCTCTCAAAATGGATAAAGTTATAACATTAACTACTATCTGATCGAGAAATCACTTCAGTAACTCGAGGCTCAGGAGCACCCAACAAATCTCCACAGAAGACTCATATTTCACAAATCCGCAAGTCAACATTCGAGTGATACGAACTTCTTGAATAACTTTATTCCACTGACAGAATAAGACAGCGACCGAGAATAAGATACTCAAAGTCCGTATTGCTGTCGAAGTTGTGAATAGAGGCACTATTGTAGTCTATTCAAGGAAGAGAAATTTATAAGTCGAGGGTGATTATTGAGTCTGCATCGATGTCAAATCTATTCAATATTTTTAAGGCGATTCGAATTGTTTATAGATCATCTACTGCGCGTATTTCTCGCCTAGAGGGTAAACAATACACTGTTGATTTGTATTGTGTTCGTTGAAAGTTTTTTGATAACTCGTATTGCAGTGCTGGTTTATTTAATTTTGAAAAAAAAATGTCAACACAATGAGGTATTGTTTCCAGTTACTGTTTAACCTCCAAGCGTCTGATATTCCACGCTGTTATTGGCTGTGAAATCAGGTGCAGATGCTCTATTATTGTTATTATTGCAATCGTTTTCACAATGATTGAATGTGGTTGTTGAAGGGTTCACAACGTAACGTAATCGTTAGAATTTTTATCCGAACGAATTCTCGATAAAACATTTCACGAGGGTCAAACCACTTCTGGTTGAAGCGGAAGTGAAAACAAATATCAATAAGAGCGAGAAATTGTACAAATAATGTTTCGTTCTTCTGAATTTTGTCACGTTTGCCGGTAGACAAATCTCATTGGGAGAACAGAAATTCTCCCAGTATTTTTATTTCCATAGTTACAATAAACTTTCATTGAATAGTCATTACCTACTACTACCTATTTTATTCTGCAAATCATACATTTCTGACAGATTACATGTTTGTCTATATTGTTTTCGAATGGTTGACCTGGCCCATTCTGATAATACGTTTCTGTCATTCATGCAATTCAAACTCGATATAGCGGTCTCCATTTCAGACGCCGCAGGATTCGATGGAATGATTTTTGAAAATTTTTGAATTTTTCCATTGCTATTCATATGGGAATGTCTTTTTTGTACGCGTTGTTCTTTTTTTGCGTTAAGTTTCTCAAGGTTAGGAGTTGCTCGGGATTGACTTGCTTTCTGCGCGCGTTACAGAGTAGTTTGCTGTAAATTTATTCGCTTTTTGTTATCATAAATTAATTTCGCATCCAATTGATGTTTCAACCATTGTACAGGGAGTGAGATAATTGACCAAAGAATCATTGCATAAAAAATTTGAGAAGTCACAACTAGCGATCGAATATGTACACGGCTGCGATGTTATAAATGGTAATTCTTTAGTGGACAATAAATCTCCTGATAAGCCCTACCACGATAATCGAACCATCATGGGTGGAACAGTACTCGTGAGGAATAAACGATTTTCTGGAACATTAGAGCATTGAATCCAATATATGCTTTTCTGGGTTTTAGCAAGCTGGGGTTTATTTCAATTAGAGGGAAATGGCCCTAATCCGATAATCGCTTCCTCCCCTTCTGATGGCAACTAAGCCAACTTAATTCTCTATTTTACTTTTCATGTAGAGTTTGACGTTTTTTATGCACATAAATGTTTCAATATCAGATCTCCTAGACGTGAAACTCGTTCTGTTTATGCTATCATATCAATTATATCATTAATTTATTTTTATTCCATCAACTTCAACTCGTTTCATCACAAATCAGAGAAACGAGAAAATGAGAATCAGAAGTAAAATCATACTGAAAATCTATGCAAACAGTGGAGGACATAGGGTGACTATACTTAAACTATCAATTTTTTCATCTTAATTTCTACTTTCCTGTGTCATTATCAATATACTCGCCGTCTCCAGAGAAAACCATTTGTCCACCGAATTCAATATCAGCAGCTCTTAACTTTAAATCATTCGTATTGAAACCTATATAGATTCACAGCATAGCTGCACTGTTAGATCGAATATTGACAGCCACTCAAGCAGAGTAGTCGGGCTCATGAGATGTATATCAAATACCATTCGATAATCGGCTATAAAGCGATTCCGCTTGCAGTGCATATAATCTTGTTGCGATAATATAATAGATCCTTGCAACCGTCAACATCTCTTACAACTTTTATCGATAGTCCATTCGACTACAACACGCGTCATCATATTATTAAAGTATTCTTCAGAAGGGAAAAAATAAAACCACAATGGATTCGAATGAATGCTCATTTACAATGGAATTCACATTCCCTTGAGTATCGGGAAGGATTATACATGAGAAAATATGTATATTTCGAGGATGTTGGGTGGGATTTCATGCTTCACTCTTGTGGTTTCAGGTGAAGGGGATTCCGAATTCGTTCAGGAAAACCCCTAGGGAGACAGTTCTCGAATGAAGTAGTCCCTCTCCGATTGTAATAGCCCATTTTGTATACATTATCTGTTCCTCACGGATGCATATGTTTAAATTGAATAATTTCGTATGTCATGAATTGTTTAGTGTGGCAATTATGATGCTTTTCATTAATCCAATATATATGAGTGTGAAAAGCAGCCATCGTCGAGCGATTCATTATTGAGGAATTGGATATACAAAGATCTTACAACTTCTCGTGAACACACTTTCTGAATGAAACCTGTCAATGTTTTATGTGAATGGGATTTTGAAGCTTAGAGTCGATCGAAAATAGCTCCTTAACGGAAAATTTGACCAGGCGAAATTGTAAAAATAGTTGTTAACCAATTTTGTGGAGAGAATCAACCATACCCGAATACAAGATTTAAACCATACAAATATATTTGATGTGCCACAGGGCTCATATTTGCCTTTTTCTGCTACATATCGCTGCTCTCTTGCGTATGGAATCTGGAGTGCTATACACCTCTGACCATTATATGGATACTTCCATTGTCATGCCATTCAATTGTTTGTAGTGAAGTGAGGCTATTCATCATAACATTCGCAATGTTCATTTCCTTTGCCGAAGATGAATTGAATTGAGTTTCTGATTTGTTGGTTTGCTGATGAACAGAAATAGAACTGTGGTGAGTATGATATTCCTACCACACAGGGTGTTTGAAGTGAATCACCATATGCAATGAGCGATGTCATAAACTACGCACTGAGATAAAGCGTATGATGGACAACATAACCTAGCAATCATCCCATAGATCCTGGAATATTGGATAGATATTATAGGAGCATTGTATCATACCAAACACACCTGTCCTAGGTTTATCTAGATCAAGATACTGTCGGATTTGATAGATTGGATCGATTCGAATACTCATCAATCTCAATTATAGTTATCGAATAATTTGGCACATTGTGTAATGGTAGTTTTTGAGATTGAAAATATTTCTGACTCTTGTCTTGAAATGTCGATGAATAATTCTGTTTCAACACTGCCTTCAACATTGTGATCTCCTTTTGGTTACTCATTGATTCTAATGGATGCTAATTAGAACAAAGTTCACGCGCTCAGTTTGGTTTGCTATTTCATCATGATTAGATTCACGCCTGAGCAACGTTTGCAAATTATTGAAATCAATTATGGGAATTTGTGCTTTGTTGAGAAGGCGATATCATATGAGGCTTTACCTTTTCGAAGACCATGAAGGTCCCAACGTTATGGTCAATGGAGAAAGGTACCATGCGATGCTTACAGATTATTTTTGTCACAAATGCCACACTGCACGTATAACCATTTATCCGTTAGACTATTTCTGATGGGACTGATGGGAGTTTTTTGTTTATGGAAAAAGCCAAACAAAATTGAAAGCCATCATTTCAAATGTTATTGGTGAGATTACGGCCGAAATGAGTGAAAACGTCTGTCAAAATTGGACCTTCAGAATGAACCTCCTGAAGCCTAGCTGCGGGAAACACTCGAGTGGTATTATTTCCCGAAAGTAAGATTTGGAATTCATTCATCGATCCAATTGAAAATTCCATTCTTTCTTTGAAACTTAATGTGTTGATACCAATTTTCAAAAACCAAGCTCATGAAAAAAACCGTTATTTTCAGTTGAAATTATCGGGAATTGCAGAGGAAGTTGTGAAATATCATCCAATTCGGAATACGAAAAATAACTATGGAGTCTATAAGAAGAAATTCTTTGATTTATCAAACGGAATTCACGTAAGTAATATATATTCGTATATCTCTCATCTTATTTGCGAGATCCCATTGACAGAAGTTGATTGAAAGAAAAACTGCAATTGTATACTTCTCATTATTCTAAATCGTCAAATCTTTGAACTTTATTATGTTTCAAGCACACATATTCCTCATATAACCTGATATCATCTCATAAAATAGGGGTAATTCTCTTGTGGGTAGGAAAGCATTAAGCATAAGCATTTATCCGCGAAGCAGTTTTCCACGGATGAGGCATTAGACGTAATGCTGGAAAATGTGTTTTTCTTACTTGTGCATTGTTTTTCTATTCGAATTTCCAGCAGAGGAAAGCGTCGCCTGAGCCTTCTTTGTTTTGATTGATTATATCTCTTTTTCCATTTCGAATAAGAAAATAGAATGCTCAAGATGTTTGTCTCTGCAGTTTTGTAGGAGAACTTCGGTGATAAAAGGAAAACAAAAAACTGAAGTTGCTTCAGTTAAAAAAAAAGTAGATTACTGTATTACTCATAATTTTGAAATGGTAATGGATAATATTGACTGATGCCAATATTATACAGAACGTTTTCTGAAGTTTTCACAAAATATGGAGATTCATTTCATATTCCAGAGTAATGATGAGAATTCCTCTGATATTTTTTAACATATCCTACTTCTCTACTTTCATTCATCCGAAGTTCGATTCAAACATTATATTTCTCGGACTATGAATCCAATTTGAACGTTTCGAAGCATTTCATCCTTCAGGAATAAACGAATCGAAAACACATTTCCGCAGTTTGGTGAAAATAATGAGGGGTTCGATTCACCAGCGTTTTTGAATATATACGTTTTTTTGTTGTGTACGCCCTTTCATTTCCAAAGTATTCTAGAATGCTATATAAAGAAATTCAACCAGATATATTCCCATCATTGAACTGTTGAATTGCTAGAAATGTTGAGGTAATACATTCCCGCGAAATCGTAAAGAGGATCCTTCATTTGAAGTATTAAAGTGAAGAAAATTTTGTGATGAGTATACATTGATGAATCATTATTTAGTCTTCTCAAGGGTATCCAGTGAATAATCTAGGGTGCGGCACCGAAAACGAAACAGATCGAATATCTTATAGACACATGTGTTGTAAAAAAAAATGCGAAAACACGTCGATTTGTAAACCAAGGGGGACATCTTTCTACCATAACCTCAACTGTCATACCTCTCTCTCCTCCCCTTGGTCACTATCACCCATACAATTTAAATAGGGAAAGTACTAAGTGTGTCACATCACTGAAAAGGTAATTTGATAAGGAATTCAGCCATGTGAGTGTTCGCTACGTAACTTTTTATTTTGGCGCCCTCTTGCGGGAAAAACAACTGTTCCGTATTCCAAAGTATGATACTTCATTTGAAAGCTACTTTGAACAATTCAGAAAAAAAGAATCAGAATTCAAAAAATGACAGTGTATGAACTTGAAAATTGGAAAGGCTTGCATAAATTTCACTCCAACCATTCCAAACTACAATAATTCACAATAGCTGCTCAAAGTGTTCTCCATTAACTGCCATAAGTATAAGTTAGTCTCGAAACGTTGTCTGACGTTTTGGAGCATTTCTGGAGTTATTTGACGACATTCGTACCTTTGAATAAAAATTGACTTACTACGCCTATGTTTTGGTATAATAAAAAACCTTTTGTTTCAGTGCTCAGTTGTGTCGGTTTATTGTCAGTAGTACTTCAGGTATTATTAACGAGTAAAACAATGGTTTATAGTATTCAGGATAGAGTAGAAATAATTGAATATTATTTGAAAAAAAAATGAATGTGCCAACACAGCCAGAAGAATGTTCAATGAGCAACACCCAAACAAAAACGTTAATCGTAAATACGTTTTGGAGCTGATTTCAAAATTTCGACGAACGGGATCTGTGGCAAAAAAAAAACGTCAAATTGAAAAGCCAGTAAGAAATGAAGCAGTAGAGGTAGCCGTTTTAGGACAGGTTGTTGCGGATCCAAATCTTAGTACACGAAAGCTTGCCGTACTATCTGGAGTAAGTCAACGTACCGTCGGGCGAATTTTGAAAGCTCATAGATTCCATCCCTATAAAATTAAACTGGTTCAGGAACTTAACGAAGACGATTTTGATCGTCGCTTACAATTTTGTGAAATCATGAGTGAACGTGCTATACGAGATCCAAATTTCCTTTTCAACATTTGTTTCTCGGATGAATGCAGTTTTTATCGCAACGGGACTGTCAATCGTCATAATTGTCGGTATTGGTCAGATTCCAATCCAAGAGTGTTTCATCAAGTACATACTCAACACCCAGAAAAGTTAAACGTTTGGGCTGGAATATTTGGCGATCGTGTTATTGGTCCATTTTTTTACCAGGTAATTTGACTGGGGACATGTATTTGGAATTACTCGAAGATACCGTTGATCCAACGTTAATAGACATAATAGAAAACGATAACCGATACCTTGAGGATCACCTAATATTCCAACAGGACGGAGCTCCTCCACATTTTGTTGTAGCAGTTCGTCAGTATCTGAATGAAAGATTTCCTAGACACTGGATTGGAAGAAGAGGATTCATTGAATGCCCCCCCCCCCCGATCTCCCGATTTATCCCCCTTAGATTACTTTTTGTAGGGCCATTTAAAAAGTAAAATATACGCCACTCAGCCAGGTTCTTTAGACGAGTTACGTCATCGTATTATTACCAAAAGTCGTCAAATAACTCCAGAAATGCTCCAAAACGTCAGACAACGTTTCGAGACTAACTTATACTCATGTATGGCAGTTAATGGAGAACACTTTAAGCAGCCATTGTGAATTATTGTAGTTTGGAATGGTTGGAGTGAAATTTATGCAAGCCTTTCCAATTTTTAAGTTCATACACTGTCATTTTTGGAATTTCAATTTTTTTTTCTGAATTGTTCAAAGTAGCTTTCAAATGAAGTATCATACTTTGGAATACGGAACAGTTGTTTTTCCCGCAAGAGGGCGCCAAAATAAAAAGTTACGTAGCGAACACTCACATGGCTGAATTCCTTATCAAATTACCTTTTCAGTGATGTGACACACTCAGTACTCTCCCAATTTAAATTGTATGGGTGATAGTGACCAAGGGGAGGAGAGAGAGGTATGACAGTTGAGGTTATGGTAGGAAGATGTTCCCCTTGGTTTACAAATCGACGTGTTTTTTCATTTTTTTCACAACACATGTGTCTATAAGATATTCGATCTGTTTCGTTTTCGGTGCCGCACCCTGTATAGATATGCTTGACACAAAGGGAATTGTTTGAAAACACTGGTGATTCATGATTCATCAATACGATTTCACTGTTTATACTCATTTTCGGACAAAAAATAACATAAGAGGAGCCAGATTGGTTCCCTGTATATTCCTTAGATCCGTGTCTCATTGTTTTTGTGGATCTGTTTCCTAAAATTAGGTCATATTATTTAGAGAATATTATATACCTGATACTCGGCGGAATTTTTCAATCTTAGCAAGCCTGGTGGATAAATGGAGAGTGTAAGAATGAAAAATATCAATTTAGCCTCAAATAAGTTGAATAAATATCCTAAATGCTCCACTGTCATAATCTCAAAAGATGAGAGATACGTTCACAAAGCAATTATTTTGCAGTTCCGAACCAATTCAGATAATACAGGATGGAGAATTATCCCACCGAAATGGGATTAAAAATCACTTCTGTGACGGCGGGGACAAGGAAAATGGATTTCCATCCAGAAAATTACACCTCATTATCTACAGTTGCTACAAAAGGGATGCGATGAAAATGAAATTTTCTCTCCGGGGTTCAGATCGTTTTCTTCATGGTGGTCTGTTTTTCATAACGACTACTCATTCGTGAGTCTTTTCTTTCTTCAGTAGCAACATTAGTTAACTGTTGGTAGGAACAATTCACTAGAAATAAATCTTATCATTCACACAATTATCCAATTGAAACTGGAGTTACGTTATCTTTGAATTGCTAAATGGAATTTCCAGGTGTCATTCTATAGTATGCATGAGCCAAACAGAATGAATTCGATAATGATTATTTGGTCATAGTTCAATTATTTTTTAGGACATTTGGACCACTAAGCACTTTTCTTGTGCTGAAATTTGGAATGCACACTCCACATCGATTTTAGAACTAGATAATCTATACATCGGTTTTATGTGGGATATTGAGTAAGGGTATTAATTTTTTTAAGCCAGACCTAGTCGCATATAATACCGTGAACATTTCAAAGTGGCGGGAGAGTTCATTATTGGTTGAATAGAGCGGTGATTCGCAAGTCTGTGCAAAATTCCGTGAGCACTCGTCTCATAACTAATGAAACTTGTGGACACCAACATCAAAAGGACTGACAGCAAGGGACCCAACTGTATCAGTATGTTTTAAACTCTGGTTTGGTGACATACTTGGAAACGTCGTATACATGAGGTTCATGTGTGATAGATATCATTCCACACCCATCTTCAACTATTCAGGTTACCAAGAAAGATATACCTACATCTTCTGAAGTAACATTACTTATTTGTTCATTGAAAGTTAGATATTGAATACTTTCACAATGGCCTCAAGTCAATTCAATCGTGTTTGCTGATGCCTGAAACATTATTGTTTATGTTCATAGCCTATCACAGATAACTCCTAACCTTAAGAGTAGCGCTGTTTATTTGAAGGAAACACCGAATCGTAGGGGACTGATGAGATGATTTCATTATCTCTAGATAATTTAAATCATATCAGTTCCATAACCTTCGACCTGACCATGTGATACCATCCAAATAATTCTGTAAAGCTCGATCCTAATCAATAAATGGCTTCCACGAAACCATCACTGTATTTTTTATGAATATGTTTGTATAGGTCCGTGTGGAATTTTCTAAGCTCGGCAACTCTTATTAATAAAATATCGGTCACGTCGAACTCGATGTCCAAGAAATGGCGGCTATAACTTTTTTGGCACATAATTGGATAGGGATACGACCTACTTCTGGGTCGGTCAACCCCTCATGAATAAAATAAAGCCGACGACGTTTACTCATGTGCTTGAACTGCTGCAACGAAAATGTTGCTTCTGCAATTTCAGTTAGTTTAGGATGATTACGAGAGGACAGTTGTGTACCTCTTTTCTTGATTAGGTCTACTCAGGAGTCTATTGGCGAATGAATCAATATTTAATCATCCAATGAATTGGTTATCTTTATCTGTATTGTCAACAATAATCATTTCTATCTAACCAATAAATATTGTATATGGCAGATGTATAAAATTATCGATTAATTTCCTCAGGAGTTATAAATGGTATTTGGACCTATGTATATATTCATTCATTTTAGAGGTGAATTCGATTCGTTTTTTTAATGCAGTGTACGCTTTCTATAAATGCGAAAAATATTAGATGGATACATTCAAGACACCATTGAATCTCGAATCGGATATTTTGAAACGAAACAGAACGATAGATACATCATTTTAATTGGATTTTGTTAAAATGACCAGTTGAGGATCACGTAGAAAATCTGGATTACAAAGTATCATAAAAAAATTCCATATCTCATCGTTGGTCATTTCTATAAAGCTGTGCTACGTGCACTCAGTACTACAATCACAAATGAGTGGAAATGGCTGATTGGTCTGATTTCACTCATTGATTTATCATCTACTGGACCTTTCGAAAACATATGGACCATAATTCAGTTGAGGATCCCATTGGTGTAGGTAGGTGAAATATTTCATTGAAAGAAATCCATCCAGACTGATTGTACTAGTTAAGGAACCCACGCCATCAACCCCACGTGACTTTTCACAAGAAAAAGTCGACAGCAATTTTCCACTTTTCGCTTGGACGATCGCCCTCAATCTCCCACCTGCAAAGTCGACTGAGTTTTCCTTCAAGTTGAATGTGGCCAAGGGAAACAACAAACTTTCCATTGCTATCACGGAAAGAGGAAAGGATAACCTCACTCTTGCGTGCCGCAGCTCTTGAAGGGTGAATATTTTACTTTCGCTGGGATCTCAAGATGGATATGCCTGTCGTGTCGAAATCGAAATGTACGTTTTTTTGCTGGGACTCGGAATCATTTCGGAAAATTGCAGGATCTACGAGGATTAATGGACGGAGTTTGTTTATAGGTTGATCTGGTGAAGATATAAATCATTCGAATTTTTGTGCACGCATCGTATGAAATTCAATTCACCTTTTTGCAAAACATTTATTATTTTTCATGAGCTTTCCGAGAGGAGGTGGGTTACTGACATGTGATTCTAATGATGTTTATGATACTGTTCTGATTTGTCTTCTAGTCTAGGGCTACAGATATCTAATCTTCTCAGTGAAATGGTGGTCTTTCGGGTGTAAATTGTCTTTTTTTTACACCACCCAACAGAAATCCATTTACAGGGTGTGAAGATCATAGGTACAAAATTTGGAGTAACTAGATAAAAGTAGTGGAAATATGAGAACTAATATTGAAAACTGATTTTTTTTCAATGAAACAATGCTGCAAGAGAAGATATCACATCTGTGATTGATAATATTGTAGTTGTTGCAAATTCTGAATAAGGGTGAGTTCTTCTGTGCATTTGTTCTAGAGGCTTCAAGGTAAAATATAGTATTATGTCTTGAATTTACTCTTGGAACATAAAAATTGAGCATACTCAAAATAGCATTACAGTCAATTTGGCCATGGATCACCTTATAAATAAAAATAAGAGCAGATGTATTCCTCCTATTTGCAAGAGGAGTAAGGTTATGTCTCTCTAATAAAGCATCATTAGGTATTCCTATAGCAGGGTAAGCACCATCTTCCTTGAAAAAGAGATATTTCATAAAGCGTCTATGGATTCGTTCAAGACTATTTGAATGGACATTATAAATATTTATATTTATAAATATCAAATCTTCATTTCCAGTACAGAATGATTGTATTCTTGATCGTGGTGACATCTTGACTGCGTTCATATCATCATGAGAAAAGCTGTGGAGTATATTCCCCTCTATGTCTTGAAACAGTTATTTCGAGATAAATCATAACAAGTTTCCATATAAAGTGCATTAAGATAGAATGTTCCACTGTCCTGATTCTATAATGACCGTCAATACTCCTGAATATCCATTGGATCCTTTGCGAACCTGAGTCTGAAGTGGCCATGGAAATTCGCCCACATTCTCTTCTGGAAACCACCGCTTAACAAAGGTTTTCTACTGACCTGCATGCAGGCTGGTCTAATGTAGGCTACTATATTCCGCATGATGTTCCATGGATATTTTATATTGTCCTTTTAAGTGGTTGAGAGATTGAAACGAAATGTTCAAGAGAAGAAAACAGTCCATGTTATGCTAGAGTAAAAGATGAATTCATGGGAAAGGTATATGTGATAGTTTCATCCGGAATAGTGTTTGAACTGGCAAAACTTCATGGAGTTTGAAGGAATCACTTCAATTCGAAATCAGCTTTATGAACGATATCAACATTCTACTAAAATCAAATATTCCGATCATTATCTAGCATGAAGGAATCTCATGTTTGAATCTTCAATTATTCATTCCATATCCAATATCCTCAGTATCCTGAGTGGATTTACGATATTTGTTCGTCGATTCCTATTACCGATTAGGAATTTCAGAACCCGCTCTTATTTACATCCGAATCTAACTATATCGCTGTTTCTAACCATGAGAGCCCAAAGGAGAATTACCAGGAGGTCTTCTAGTTGCAATCAACTCTCAAGTAGGTATGCAGTCGAGATTATTAGTGCAGAAACTTCTCAGATGTTTATTGACGTCGACAAAGAGAAAGGAAAAGAGAGAGAGAGGAAAGAGGTACCTTCACAGTAATATAAACATGGTATATTCCGTGGTTGTCGATTTACCCCAAAAACGTATGAGAAGAAAACAAATTTGTATCCGTTGTTGGTTATGACAAGAGTATCAATCTCGGCCACGAAAAAAGAATAATATTTGTCTTACTAACGATTTCCACTGTTCTGGCACAATCTGTGGGATGGAAAGTTCTTTTTACAGGACGGTTTTTCTCGAACACAAGTTTATATCCCAGGTCGACTGTCTCTGCCACAAGAGACGATGAGTTAGACACAACATTCTGTCAAAATTCTAAAGATTCATTGAGTAGATGTTGTTTCGTATTGTTTATATTCTATACGTGTTCATGACGTGACTGATTTTGATTTCGAAGGGATTTTGTTAGAAACAAGAAGGCTAGCTGGAAAAGTTTCCACAAATATTACACGTGATAGAATTGAAGCTGAAGAATATCTATTTCAATTTGTTATTTCGTGAAACGAAATTATACGAAAAACTCTGAACTAAGCTGAGTCTTAAATGTTAGTATGAAAACAATGATTGAAATATTATTACTATTACTCAATTCCTCTGCAAGATATAATCTTTTAGCTGACTTTGTTACATCGGAATTGAAAATACACTATTTTGAATTCTTGTCGTAGAGTTCGAGTACTTTTATAAATCCACCAGTGAGAAAATATTACTTGCTGGATTCAATTGTAATGGTAGCCAACCGTAGCCTCAAACTTACAGAAACCTTTGCTTGTGTGGTGTCATTATCTCTCCCGGAATAGCCAATCGATGGCTTTATTGGCCACATTACATTGGCATCGAAAGATTTACTTCGATTCACAGTTTAACGATTGGAGGACAACATTTTCCGCTATTCAGTACGAATTTACCGTTGTGTTGCATTTAATCAATATTTTCCTTCTATCAAGGTGCATTTGGCGAATAATGACAAACAACCCACGTTGTTTTGGGATTTTCCAATGCACCAGACGTTTCGAGGGGAAGAAATATATATTATATGGGGTTCTCAAACTTGGGTCAAATGTGAGGTTTATTTTGTTATTCTAGTTTAGAAATTTTGCAAAAAGTCAAATGCTATTTATCAAGTACTAAAAATGTCGAAACTGTCGATTGATCGTGATGACTCTGTGTCATAATTTGATCATTTTGAAATCTTCCAAGTTATATATAGAGACATTGACATATTAATTAACTCAGTAGATTATGCTTCATTTTAACTACTTCATTTATATACCAACAATGTAACAACCTGATCATGGTTTCTAGTAACTGATATGAATTTTGTTGTTCTTTGGAAGTTTATAGACAGCTTGGATGAAGTTCAAAAACTCTATATATGAGGTAGTCCTCGTTGTAGCTAAATTAAAACCATTCAAACAATTATGAGTAAATCGATATTTTTACATATTGTTAAGTGCCTTCAGACTCCCATTGTTAGAAATTGGCTCGTAGATGGAAATTATTTAATGGATTCTCGACAGATTGTTTGACTTGGAAGATAGAATGCAAAATAAACAGTTTCATTTTCAAGCGTCCCATCCCAAACAAAGAAAATTCATTGATAACCGATCCATTATGGAGAGTAAACGGTTTTTCACTAGACTCTGAAACTGAACCATTTTTATTACAGCTCCAGAACTTACTGTCAAGTCTGAAAGTATGTCGAGTGTACTGATATAAAGAGATCCTAGAAAATAATTATTCTTTTAGATTTTTGAATCTTTTCTGTTTGTTCAATTGATCTATCAGAGCAACTTATCTTGTTTTCTACATCTCAAAATGTCTCTGATGTATCTATCTCCGAATCTCTTCTACCACATCCTCAGTAAATCATGCAAGCTTTCGTCGTGTTCATCGACCGCGATATTATTTTCCTCCTTCATTGCGGGACACCAAACTTCATAGGAAGTTCACATGTAGCTGTAGGATACGTCGGCTGAGAAAATATTTCTTCTATAAATATCTGTCACAACAAGAATACAATTTCCATTTATTAACTTCCATATTTGTGAACATTTAGGTAGCATGGTTCGAACTAGATTTCAATCGCGACACGATTTATAGTTACGGAAGATTATATAAACACGGTTGAAATTCTCTCGAATTTCTAATTTTAGAAAATAGAGAGAGATATTAGAAGCTCATGAAGTAGTCTCGGGTTCCAATTAGTTTTGGCCATTTAATTTCAAGAACACCAACCGGTTGCAAGAGAATCACATATACAGATAGAATCAGCAAGATATAGAATAACCTTTCTAGCTTGCCATATCTTTTTTATCATTTATGCCGTTTCTTTTGAAACATACCCAAAATATACACTTGAAGAAGATATATTCTTTCAATCCTGCCCTAAACGCCAGAACTTGAAACAAAATTCTTGAATATCGTTACCGAATGAATCTCGCGATGAATTAAACTGCTGACATCATATGACTACGAAAACTCAAATATCTCGAAAATGGTAAATTTTTTTCGACTCTGACCAGTGTACCTTCTTCTTGTAATATCCATCCCTGTATCGAATGCTCCTATTTTTTACCACAAGGAATATAAACAAATGAGCAATCCCAAAAAATCGAATCAAAAAGTTTCTTTGCACAACAATTTCATGTACTCGAGACGAACCTTTTTCGAAATATTCCAGTTGGGATTTCAATTTGCAGGATTGACTAATGAAAGCCATTTCGTTATTGATGTTATTGTGATTATGAATAATTAAATGGGATATGGACGAACTAACCGAATGAGCCGCATGGTAGACGATTAGGTCCACAACAAAACTAATTCTGTGCTCAGCTTCAAATGAGTTAGTGAGGCTACCGTCTACCGTATAACAAATATCATTGAATTCTGCAGGATCGGTAAGAATACAATATTGTTTTAACCATCGTCACTTTAACATACAAATAGAAACATGACTGTTGACAGAATAATTGTAAAAACACAATTTTAAATTCGATTCCGAATATCCCTGCTAGCATATTATATATAATCACACATATTCATTTCATTGCTGAATATCCACGTCGAAAGTGATTCTTATCACACCGTGTATATAGATAGAGCGATGCATATATTATAGGAAGGACGAGAATGATCGATTATGACTACATAGCAAATTTCCAACTTGTAACCATCAATCACCGATCCTATATGTATTTATAATCAAGGTTTGAAATTTGAATATAAAGGGGAAGTGTGAAGTCAGCTCCATGAAACTGAAACAGGTATAACATTGATATAGTCTGTTTATCCAAGGAACAGATTTGGTGATATTTCAATATAATTGAAAATCTATGAAAAGTAAGAAGTAGTAATGCAACGTGTATTAGTCTCGAAGTTTCATGGACAATTCTGTGATTCATTTCATCAATTTTGGATTTTTTGATATCGCCGATGAATGATTCGAAACCTACCCTTTTAAGCATAGCTTAAACATCTTGTGTACGAGATCTATTTTCGTCAAATTATTCCTTTGTTTCATAAGAATATTTTTTATTGCAGTTATTTTTCGCAACATTTTTGACAATCTCTATGAATCTTGAATTTTCTTGCCATCGAGAATCGCGAATAACCTCTTATGTATTAGTGAAACGAAATAAACAGCGATGACAAGCCATTATCACAATCTCCTCGAGAAATAATATATGGTATAAAATCATCTTAAATATTCATTTATAAATACAATCTCAGTAAATTGGTACCAACCTCAAATTTTTCGTAAAAACAGAACATTCGAATCATTTATTAATCAATTTAATATTAATTTCGAATTTTTTTCGGAGAGGAAATACAATGGTTGTCATTCAATAGAGATTAATACAGCTTTGGAGAATTTGATGTCTGACTAAACTCTTCAATTCAATCCACAATTCTTGAAATTCCTTTGTGATCGTTATATTAAGTAAACTTTCATTGTCAGAATGAAAATATGTAGGCACAACCCATAGAGCTAATAACCGAAAAAAAAAATTACGAAATTAGTACAATGAACGAAACAATAGTAGTTATGATGATTCTCATCAGTTCAATTCAATTCAGGTTATATTATCCTGACATTTTACCCGTTGCGATGCCATAAAACTTTACCTTAAATGGGATTATCGCAGTAATATGTTGCTTATCAAGTATTCGCTCCGACGCGATTGAGTTGTTCTACCAGCAAATTCATGCGCCTCTATTTACATGTGATTAGTAGATAGGTGAATGAATGGTGAGCATAAAACACCCAATTACCGTTGGCACTCTCAGAAATTGCAGTGGCTATTGACAGATGCCAACAAATATTGAAGATTATCATTTCTGCAGAAACAAATCGATAAGTCATGTATACATTTGTGTACTACTTTTCTCTAGACAATTTGGTTCAATCACTGTATCGGAACTCACCAGTAACGAGTACCATGAAACTAATGATCAATAATTCCTGGAACATTTTCTTCAATCTTGTTGATCCTCCTTTCTCTAGAATCCACGCACTGTTTCTCATTCCTCCAGTTGCATTTTAATCGCCACCAAATCCTTCAAGCACTCAAACAAGAAATATATCACGACGCACACTGTCTGGAAAATGTATCATAAAACACTGATTGCGAATTTTTGGTTGTTCTTGTTCTTGAAATATTCACCAAGTACCACAATTAGCAGTCGATTTCGCGGTACACGTTGCTGTCGTCAGAATGAATTTCTCGTAAACGGATTTCACGCTCATCAGGGTACGAATCGAGACGCGTGAAGCGGGGCCAAAGCATATCTGTCGTGGAGTTGGCGTCAAAGCGGACGACGACGAAGTGGCGTGGAGACGCCTGGATACCCAGTTCCTGCTAGGCGCTTGCGTTGCAAACGTTATTTCGGGGAAATTATTGCTGATAACACGGATATAATGCTGATGGATTGTTGCACCTGATGCTGGGAGTCAAATGCTTAGTCTACCAGCATCAAATTGGTCATATTCGGGATGATTATCACCATATCGATAGTAGGAATTTGATGCTAATGCATCAGACGCCGGGAGTTTAACGGATAAATATCGTTGCGCAGCGGTTTTTAATTGTTTTGTTAGATTCTGAATATCATTCCTCCATCTGGTCAACCGAATTGAAAGTATTACATTCACTACATAGAGCTTTTTCAACAGGTTTCCATTTATATCCCTTGATAATATCCGGAAATATGTAAACAAACACTCATTCTACCCAGTAGTCAGTATGGTTTCTCAAGACGGTACAAATTATTCAGTTCATTACCATAAGTGCCACCCATATCGTCCAATTGCGTTGGAACCAAAAAAAAACAGAGAAAAGTGGTTCGTAGAAGACTACAAAATACTAAGGGATGAAATTAACGAAGAGAGAATGAGGTGGCTAACAATACGAGCTGTCAAAGAAAAGATATGAACAAGCACTAGCAAGTCTACTTTTCTGATGACGATTCGTGTTTTATATTTTATAAAACATTTATAACATGTTTTCAGTAGGTGCATGCAGGTTTCAAGTGAAGCTCTTAATCCTAATAGCTCCTAATACTCCTGCTTTGTAGTGATGCTTTTTATTCTCTTCCTGTGCGAAATAAACCTATTTCTCACTGAATCTGTTCAGGAAAATGTGTACACAGGTGTTCGTTTTCAAAAATAATGATACAAGTTTACAAGCTCGAATGTTATCTCAAAATGACATTTTCGAGTCGTTGTCAACTTCGTGTTGGGCCCTGAAAACATCATTCGGAAGCGCTTGCAGAAGAACGTAGTTTTTCAATACGCTCGCTGAAAAATACTGAACGAGAATCAATGAATGGGAATTGTGAAACCTCCTGCCTTCTCGTCGTTCACCGTGGAAAAATATCAGCATAAAACCTGAATATATCGAACGTGACGATGAGCAACAAGAGCCTCTGATCTGAATAAGCCAATATTTTGAATATCATACTATAAATAAATATATACGAATACCAAATTCTCCAGGCGTCTATCGATCCTTACCTTCTCGGATGGAATATGCGGATGCCACGTTTCATTTCATGAAAAATTGTTTTCTGTCCGCTCTCCCTGCAACTATCTTTCTGTTTCTTCTCTATATCAAAGACTTGACTGTGTCTGAAGCCACCATTCATGAATATCCATATCACTCACCTGAATTTTATATATTTCAGTTACATTTGAGGCTATACTGAATAAGAGATCGGTCTAACGTCTATCCAAAAATGTTTGTCAGTCATCTGATTGATCACATGGTAGGTGTTAAAGATAACTATGTATCAAACTAATCGAATGAAAATTCATCAAAAGAAGTGAGAAATTGAGACATTCATATGCAACTATAGGAGAGTAGATACTGAATTCAACGGACACACTGTATGTAAACCTCTTGTATGGTATTTCTCAATTGATTTCCTCGAATAAATCCATAGTTCATGATATTGTTGTATTTAATAAAAGTATTTTACATATTATTGTAATTGAAATAAAAATCAACATGTTGTGGAAGATCTTTTGAGAATTGCGAATTGATTGAATTCCTGTATTCATTATGGTGATCAGGTCATAGCCGACATAATGGAAGTAGAAGTTGAGTCGACATACAAAGTTCGGTGTGTTTACATGTGCCTGTTAGCAAACATCATTATCTTCGAATTCCATCTCTTGGTCGTAAAATCATCATTAATCGCGATCTCTTGGACATAGAACCACAAAGTGAACTCATAAACATCAACAATTTCGAAAGGAATGTTTGAAGTAGAAACAGTATCTGAGTCGAAAGTGGTCTAGTATTTCTTTTCCATCAACATCATCAATGATTCAATTAGGTTCAAGGTTTTCATCGAGTTTTTTTTCAACTTACTGTGACTGGAATCGAAAGAATACGATCCCTGAACTTTCAGACAAATGTATTTCAATGATACATGAAATTAGGGATTCTCACGACAATTATTGTGTAGTTGAGAAATAGTCAGAATAAATCAGGCACGAATGAACTCGAATAAATTAGCTAACTCATTAAGTGCAACCTCTGTGTTTATCCCTCCAAATGAGATCCATTGGGGTGAGTGAGGACTGCTATAAATTAAACAGCCCCTACCTTGGAAGTATAACCAGAATGCCCAGCTGTAACGATCGTATTCGAAATCTTAATTAGAAAACATTTGAACATCTCCAGAACGGAAGTAGGCAGTAATTCAATACGACTTGTAAACGGAATTCGGATGGCTTGTAGAAGTGCTTGAAAAATGCGATAGGGATTTTTAGCTCTGAGAAGTTCGGTTCCCAAAAACAGCCTTTTCTGTTTCTGAACCATCATCAATTCTGAAATCCACAGACTTCTTCATTTATCGAAAGGAAAATAAATATTTCTTGTTTTGTATATATGTATAATTGGCTGACTGATTTTCCCAATTTGATGTATCATTCAAGTGGAGGACAATAAAATTATTTTTCATGATATTTCTTCCATTTTATTTTACTGGGAAGAAGCGAATTTGTCCGATATTATTCATGTGTTTGTTGAACCTACAATGTCTTATCAGAAGCTCAACCATAATTTGGATGATTCACCTGTAGTGACCTAGTAGGTCTGAAAATTTTGACGATGGTTCTTTGATGAATTGTGTCTCATTCCTGTCGCCCTTTTCCACATTTCGTGAGATTGCTTGCTGATCTGAGCACTGTTGAATGTTTTTCTCAGTGCTACCGCTATGCGACAGAAACTTTCTGGACCAATTGGGACACTATGTGCTCCTGTAACCTGTGTGGCCTGGTATCTCAGTTGAAAAGTAAAGGGTTCACAAAATACATTTTGTCAAATTGTGATGCACGTGCAGCTCAGAAATACCCTTACAAGAAATAGATTTTTCATCTCGAGATAAAAAGTTGTTGCTCGAATTACCTTCATGATAAATAAACTCTTATTTAGAATTGAAATACGCTGTGGCTCAGAGGAGTACTGTGGGAGACATCCCCTGAATCTCATGATGGAAATGCGAGTAGATGCGAATCCTGAGAATTCTTCATACCAGATTATTGTGACAATACGTCAATTATATAAAAAATCTGAATCCAAAATGGAATGACTGATTTTTATTTCTCCGAAACGGTAATTTCTTTTCATTATAGCTAGAAATAGAAATGAAAATTTGAAGGATAAAAACTTTGAGCGGTATCTTCTACAAATGTTTGACGTTATTGATCTTGTTATAATGGCCTACCAAATTTCCCATATTGAATAGATTAGTACCATCCGAGCCATTGTTCAGTTTTATGAAATTCAAATTATACTGGATTTTCTCTTCCGGTCTCTCCGTCATGTAAACGACACTCATCAAGACTGAATGACCCGAAACGTAGTAATCGAATCCTTTGTTGAGTTCTTTTTCAGTGACTCGACTATTCGCCCTAATTATTTATTCATTCGGGAATTTGCTTTTCGCATATAAGCGATGCTTCCTTTCACCGATTTTTATTCAAGGGTATGACGATCAGATAGCGTATAAATATGATTGATTATACTATCGTGCCGACGAACAGAAAACAAAGAAGCCATTATTAACATCAAGATTGATGATGCGAGTATTGAGAGGAATGGAATTGAATGTCATGTGTGAACAGATGTACCTATATGTCGAGAAATTTCCAACTTCTCCTTTTTCAGGAATTATGTCAGTAACATTTTCACCTTCTAGTAGTGGAGTTCGGATAGTTATGCAGTTACGATACGTTTTAGTAAATCTAGTATCAGACCTCACATATGATTACACTCGAGGTGTACCAAAGGAGAAACTATGCGCCAACTCCTTCCTGATTTGATTGAGAAATGTGAAATAATGCTTGAAAATGTTCACCATATGCCTTCGATTATATACCTGGATGGTATATATCTCAAAATTTCAATAGGAAAATGAACTATGACGAATGTAATGTCATGTCTTCTTATTCCAAACTTCTTTTACTAGTCAGTTGATCACAGATTCATTCCTGTTTTACACTATGCACAATTTTCAGGTGTATACATCTTTTACAAACTATCCGAACTGATTCCATGAGTCGTTACATTGTAAAACATTAAATTCATGAAAATCTAAATAATCTATATGCAACAATTTCTTATCGTTAAGATTGCTCCTCCACATTATGTCATTGGCTGTAGAGAGATCTATCGATTAGCCTACAAGATCCCCTGATCCCTCTTTCTGATTCGTTTTTCCGAGACCATTTGCAATCTACTTTTCATCAATCCTCACTTCTAGTTATGACAGGATGTACTGATGTACGATGCACCTGAAACTATTATTGTTTTTTATCAGGAATACCTAATAGTTTTTCTTTTGGTTTTTCATAATCTACTTCAGCAATTAGGATGACAACACATTGTTAAAATATGGATAATCATTTTCTACATTCGTCTAACGCTTACTGATTAGAATATAAAACATTAAGGAGCAAAATCTCCATGAAATAAAAGATAGCCTGACGTCTCTTATTGCAGATACTGACTTCTGAATACTCATGATTGTTTCATCGTTTCAACTATGGAAATTTCCTTAAGGGGGTATTCTGGTCTAGAGCCCTACTTTTTGGGTAGTTTTCAAACTAGGATATAAAAAAAATGGAAACATTTTTAATATAATTTTTTTTATATAATGTTTATTGATCTTTTATGTATGTAGAAAAAAATTCAAAAGAAAGAAATGTCAAAAATTCGTCAAATGACAGGCCGGTGAAGTGGGGCTGCCAATCAAACATGGCTCCCTGGTTGACATGATTCCAGCCCTTGTAGTCATCTAAATCGAACAAACAAAAAAAATTCTCAATCAGTAAAGATGTCGCTATCGCTTGAACTACGGCCGAAAAAAAATGAGAATTTCACAAAATGGCGTCTATTTGAAAAAAAAAACATTAATTTTTACTCCTGTTTTTCGACCTATCCGAATTTTTTAAAAATACTTCAAATTCAAATTTTTCAATATCCTTAGTTCCTGCGATGAAGAGATTTATGAAGAAGATTCTCACAAAATTTCAAAGGAATCGGTCAGATAGAACTTGAGATATCGTGTCAACCACCTCAACAAAAGTAGTTTTGAGAAGAACGCGTTTGAAGTTTGAGAAAGATTTCCAGTTTCGTGTCTACTTAGCTCCAAGATCGAGACTAAACTGAACAGTTCCAGGTATATTGGGTACGTACTGGTAGTCAGGTTTATATGAAAACCTAATTAAAAGGGACTACGAGCTCAAGTCGGATACAAAAGAATTCCTGGAAAACATCTGCCATTCATTGTGTGATCACTCCGCTCGACCGGTTTAAGTGTCGCGTCACAAAATCAACTGTATCTCTCAAAATAATTCGAATTTTGAAAAATCCTTCTGAGAGCATATTTCTGGAAGTCTAAGCTTTGGAAATATGCAAAAAAAATGTTTTTTTCAATTTTCTAGACCAGAATACCCCTTAACCTGATAACAGTTCCAATATTCGAGTATTTTATTATCGTGGTAGATTTTATGACAACGGCAGAAATATGATTGAAAAAACCTTTAGCGATAAATCATAGATTCTATGCTTTGGTCCAACTATGTAATGTTTCAATTCGATGGATAGATAGATGTGAAAGCGAATACTCGTCGCATATTCGCCCTGCAGCCATTCGTCCATTTCGATTGCTGCACATCGATGACATTTTTGCCATACTACGGCTGATGCTACCGCTATCAAAATACACATTCCCAAATGAGTTCAGTAACTCCTAGTCGCGTATAAATTTCATATATGGGAGTTGGAATCCAATAATGGGTTGCTCCAGTCAGTACGTAGTTGTCTTGAAAAGGGACGATTATCAAATGGAATTCCAGTATGGATTCTGCAGAATGGAAACTAATTAAAGTGCGATCATAAATTGAACCCAGATAGACATCGGGGATGTGGAAACAGAGATACAAAATCGATAATTTGTTGATCTGTAACAAAAACAATCGGAGGGATTTCAGCCATTTCAGCTGAGGCACGAATTCTGTTTCAATGTTTATAATGGTACGGATAGACCATTTATTCTACAGTGATATTTCTCTGCATCATGAATCACTGCTGCCCTGTCCTTGACTCAGACAGTATGAACAAGGGTTTATAAACAAACGATGTAGTAGTCCATGAAAATAATCAAAAACTAACTTAGGGATAGGGAAATGCATTGTTCAAAATTTCACTGGATAAAGTTGAAATACAAGCAATTAGTATAATGATAACTTCATTCTCGGATGATGATAATGATCATGATAACAGCACTTGCTTCGTATTCACACAGCTTAGTCAATTAATAAATATTTAAATATAATATAAGACGTGAAGTGAAATGAATACGTCCTCGAAGAGAACTTGTTGATTATTATGTGTTAGATTTCCAATCATCCGTACTGTTCATATATTTTGTTGAAATCACCTTGATATTCAGTAGATGAAAAATGACAAACCAAAAGATTTTTGAAATATTCAAATTCAATGGTTCGTAACGGCTTTTTGGTAGCCCACATCGACGAAAATACACATAGATAGATTCTCAGAACATTCTTATTCCATATGTTATTGAATCTAAAAGTGTATTGGCTAGATCATCGACATGGAATCTCTTTTTTTCCAATGAACATAATTGGGAATGAGATCTATAAATTATGTCCGAACTTTTTTCTCAGCAATTCGGTTTGCAGTTCAGCGCTTTCTGAGAACTAAACTTCGCTGTCTAATAGATAATAGAGAGTTGAAGTGGTTCCACGAACGGTAACGTTAGGAATCATTCTGACATCTGGGCATGCGCATTGCACAAGTTTTCACGTTTTCGTATTTTGTGGGTTTACGGGAGTACGTAGACTCACGCTATCTAACGGGTGCTAAAAGAGGGAACGTACGCTAACCGAAATCTCACGAAACGAGGACGATAACTTGCGAACGGCACAGGACATACAGTTTAACTACATAAAACAGCATGGAAGTTAAGATTATTGAAATTATTCAACATTCCCTGCCTAGGCGAATTCTGTGCTAACGTGATGAGATACTTCAACACCATTTCAGATGTATATCAGGAACGTCATATTTCTTACGTTACCGTGTCTAGGACTGCTCACGTACTGTGATTACTTCAACTCTCTAATACAGATAATCTGTGTTCGCTTTTGTTGAGTAACTACACCGCTCTTGCAAGAAGTAACTTTGAAATAAGTGAGTTGGGGTTATCGTGATGGTGCATAATTCATAATTATCTAAACTTCTTTTAAGCAAGCGTTAATGATTAACTAACTCCATTGAAACAACAGAAGCTATGGGTTGTATCTTCTGATAAGTTTTGTCATGGCTCAGTGAAATTTAGCATTTTCTTATCGATTACTTTTTTGTTTAGATGAAATGGTTGATAGATTTGATGTTGAAATCAAGGGCTGAGTGACTTGGTATCATAGTATTCCAAGAATTCTTCCAAATTCAATAATTCCGAGGTTCTATTACAACCAAGAACAATCCAAAGTCATCTGATTTCCATAGAAACGTAATACGACAAAAAAATCACAACTCTTATTTCGAAATAGGTATTGAGAAATGTGAAATTACAAAATTTTCCAAAAAGCACTCTATAATAGTTCAAGAAAGTGAATTCCGAATATGAAGTACGTCTCTGCATCTTTGCGTGATGCGTGATCAATGCGTGCTACGCTGTTTCCAGATTCCTTCTTGATATGAAAAAATATATCATCTGAGAAATATATTATTGAAATGGAAAATACTTGAATAATCCTTCTTTCATAAAACCGGCACACATAAGAAGAGAGGCTAAGACTTTTTCTAGAATTGAACGAGGAATTCAAGAATTTTCATGTAATTTGGAATATGTCACCAAGACAAAGATCATTTGGAAGAATTGAGTGTCAGATCATCAGAATTTGTAATCAGTATTTTCTTCATATTATATCGTAGCTGGTATTGAATCCGTTAGGGATATTTGCAACCAGGCTTTGTAACCCTGCGATCGTTTTTCACGAGTTTTTTACCAACGTTCGCACACCATGCCTGCTCGATTGTTTATTCGGTTACAGTTTCAGGTGAGAGACTTGATACGGGAGATTGAAAAGATTGAATGACAGCTTCATTCCCTGCCTGTCACCGTATACGAAATCTCAGGATGTTCGTACGACAGTAGAGTGATGGTGTCTTATTTGTTATTCGATTTTTTCTCAGGAGGCTGGTAGCGTCAATCTTCCAGAAACAATTCATGAATCTATGATTCAGGTAGGGAATAGTACAAAATATATCGCTCACTTGTAATCTTTCATCTAACTAGCAACTAGAACTGAAACTATTGATGAATAATTCAGATCTGAAAAGGTTATATCTATGTAGAAGACTTTCCTAAAACGAATATTTATTATTTTATTTATCGATGGTCAATTTTGATATACAATTCTTTCTATGTAAGAAGATTTATCAACTATCAATTACGAATCATATTTCTATCTATGGAGAAAGCATATTCAATTAAATGAGTCATAACAGGTGGAACCAGAGTTACTATATCTTGAGGAGTTCAACTTGGGGAAGTATGCAAATACAAATACAGGATGGTTGAAACAGGAATTGACACAAAGGTTTGGGTAATAATAACATAAAACTGAAAAGATAATCGGACTGATCAATTATGGGTTTGAAAGCCTTATTTTGCTGTCTTGCCAGCAGCATTGTCACTCCTCTTAGATTTTATTTTTTTTTCTCACGAAAGGAGACATCCTGTAATGTTCAAAGAACATCGTGAGGAGCAAGGGAAAGGAGGTAGGAATTGGTGTTCTCTTTAAATTTCTGAAGGTCATATGCCTCGGGGAACACCTCCCTGGGCAATGTGTTCCAGAGCCTCGCTGTTCGTTGGATGAACGAGTCTTTGAAAAGAGATGTTCTGCAGGTCACCAAATAAACGACAAAGGGGTGTGAGGACTGGACTTGACGGGTTAACCTCGAAGAGACCGCCAAAGGAGGAACGATTGTTGATATCTCAGAAGAGCACCGCCCATGAAAATATCTATAGAATAGAGATAGATCGCCAACCCTTCTACGGTGTTCCAGAGAAGTAAGGGAGTTAGTAAGCGAAGCATCACCGACGAGACGAATTGCCCTTTTTTGGACAGAATCCATCAGCTTCAGGATATGTTTAGGTGCTGCACTCCAAATATGGGAACAGTATTCCAGGACAGGTCGGATTTGTACCTTATAGATCGTAAGCAGCTGACTGGAAGTGAAAACACTATAAAACACTCCATTGATTTACTGTTCCTCCTAAAACATTCTTCCAGTATTCTTGGGGAATTTTTTTCGCTTGGTATTGATGACTTCACTGCAACTCATCTCTGGGAATGAGTGGTCTGTCAAAATAGCTAATGTAGTTTCGACTATGGACACTTATTACTGATGATATGATAATCACAAACAGGCAATATATTATTAATCCTGATGGTACAATTGTCCTCAAAAGAAAATTGAATATTCAAATTGAAATCCCACATTGAGCTCATGATGCAAAAAGTCGCTTCGGGCTCCTATCTACCACCTTCCTCTGTTTCTGTTTCATTCTCGACGTGCGGTCATTTTGCTGACAATTCCACTTTGAACCTTGTGAGAGTATTTGTACCATTTTTAATAATATGATAATATAACAATTCCTTATATTCCTGGATTCCTTTTTGAAAGTTAAGATTTCCACTGAGCTCTCTAGATTATGTTCTCTTATAGATAGGACAATCGATATCTTTTCTCTGATCGAAATCGTTACATTGTGCCAGGAAACCAATCTTTTATAGTGCTTGGTGACTTCATTCCTATATCTGTCCTAAGAGGTCTAGCGTTGTAGAATGCTTTGGTATAAATATTTTATCAGTTTCAACTTTCATCATTGGACTAAATCCTCCATTCATGGTTTGTGTACAAAATTCCATTGACTGTTTCAATACCTCCTATCTCCTATAAAAAAAACAGTTGGATACTGACATTTTTCTGAGTTGAAATATACATTTTCCGTATCAGATTATCTATTTCCAGATATATCAAATAAGCTTTTTCTCACAAGAAAATCGAAAAAGGTATGCAAATAAAGCACCGTGATTTCTCGAAGGATTTTAACACATAGCACTCCCAACTTTTTACTTTGTACAGATCATTTATTCCGTAAAAATACCCTGGATCGTAGTGTGTAATTTATAAACTTCAGATTGGAAATGTCAGAAATAAACTAGAGCTGATCCCATTCCCTGTTTGATCCACCTTCGAGATATTGGTTTTTTAAGTCACACGAGAAAATTCAGTTCTGAGGAAACGGTCTATTATTTCAAAAAGACAATTTGTTGGATAAACTTTGAAATTTTCAATCGAAGAAGAGGTAGAAATGGAGATGAAATAATTCATGCCGGCAAAGAATTGAAAATGGTTATCACAAGGAGAATTATTTATTGTTTCAATAGTGCGTATCTGATGAAGATTTACGAAAAATGGTATGGTATATCATTCTGCAATCAGATCATAAACCTTCGTTTTTAAAATGAAACACTATGTTCATTTTGGAATGATTGGATAATTAGACTGATTTCAATTTCCATCGCACGTACTTTTGTGTAGTTAATGAGTAGAGTGATCAGTTGTCGATAAATATCGATCCCGTCATTTTCCATCATTTATGCAATAAACCACAGAACTTTCTTGAAAATATAGAAAGTTTGTTTTTCACAATAATATCGATAGCTCGAACAAGGTATTATAACTGAAAAACACTATAGCACTCAGCTGATTCACTCACAAAAGACTTTCAAATTGTTCGAAACTCCAGCATTGTGGGTTCAGCATCATTATTAGAGTTGTTCCGAGTTCTGAGCCATGATTTTCTGTAGAAAGCATCGCCCAATGCCTCTTGCTGGCAGACAAAAGAGAGACAATATGAAAAATTACTTCGCACATTACTGGAAATATATTACCCTCCAGAGACTAGCACATGGGGAAATGGTATACTGAGGGTGGCTTTGGTTTTTTTAATTTAGTTGCTATCACTGAGTATCAGGAAATATAATTTCAAGAGGGTTATTTATGACATATTCAGGAATTGTAGACAGACATAATTCAATTAATCTCCCTGTTATCATCAGTTTCATTGTGGAGTACCACAAAGATATAATTCGGGTCCATTTTTGTTATTCATTATACTTACCATTATAGGAATTGATGCTTGCTATTGACGGAGTTTTCTCAAAATGATTTCGGCGTTTCAAAATTCAAAATATTCACCTGTAGTCGTGAATTCAATCATTGTTTCCTTATTACATCAATACTCTCTACTTCTGTCAATTCTTATATCAATCAGCAGCATTATATTGAGATTTTCATATCTTACAGGGTCATATTTCAGGAGTATGATCAGCAACCTGATTCAAACAAATGAATATGTATAGCACGAACATATTTCATCAATACCGTGGAAATTGAAAATCATTCAATTATTGTGGATAAGCATCGCGAATAACGTTGTTAGGAATATCCTTGTATACCTGAGTAATTTCATGCTCATTCCTCATTATGCATATTCTACATAAGTCTGGGAAACACGATGTGAATCCATTCAAAATGGATGTAAAGCGAATAATTTGCTGTGCTCCAAACTTGATTCGAATGAACATGCTTCATACCTGAATAATTCCAGCAAATGTTGGAGTTGATTCCGATGGGGAGTTGGTTGTGAAACTATCAGTCAATACAGCTGTAATTAAGATTATTCCACCATTGGCTACTACCTCAATCGATATGGTGATATGAAGACAAGCGGATGTCTGCTATTTTGTACGAGGGATTGATTGGTCTCGGATATTCATGTTTTCGCCACTACATTGCTATAAACAGCAACATTATATCGAGTACAATCATATGAAATTCAGTTTCCTCTGATTCCACCATCTTCTCATATAACCCAAGGATCGATGTGATGCCTAGGGAGTTGTCTGCATAACTTTCGAATATTCAGTGATGGATTGACTGTTCCAGAGAGAGACAGGTTTTCAGACAAAGGCCAAATACTTTGTTTTTTTTATATAAAACACTTCACGAAAGGAGACATCCTGTAATGTTCAGAGAACATCGTGAGAAGCAAGGGAAAGGAGGTAGGAATTGGTGTTCTTTTTAAATTTCTGAAGGTCATATGCCTCGGGGAACTCCTCCCTGGGCAATGTGTTCCAGAGCCTCGCTGTTCGTTGGATGAACGAATCTTTGAAAATAGATGTTCTGCAGGTTTTTTTTTTATGTTAAACTTCCCACGAAATGAGACATCCTGTAATGTTCACCAAATTAACCACAAAGGGGTGTGAAGACTGGACTTGACGGGTTAACCTCGAAGAGACCGCCAAAGGAGGAACGTTTGTTGATATTTCAGAAGAGCATCGCCCATGAAAATATCTATAAAATAGAGACAGATCGCTAACCCTTCTACGGTGTTCCAGAGAAGTGAGCGAGTTAGTAAGCGAAGCATCACCGACGAGACGAATTGCTCTTTTGCTCTTTTTTGGGTAGACATATCAACATCAATGAACACTGAAGAGAATTGACCAAAAATTCAGCCAAATCTTCGGTTCATGTGAATTTGATTAAACTCATTGATCATCTAAACAGAAATATATTCTTCAATTAATTAATTAGAAGCTCTTTTGTGAAGGGACTATGCTATATTTGGGAGATGAATGTGTGTTTGGTCTCATCTTTATAAGCATAATATGTTATGTATGGAGAAAATAATTCAATCTAGCTTACCAATCGTGTGATATTTGATTGATAAATGATGAATTGGTAATACTTGCAATAGGATTGCCTTAGTGTTAGATTATTCATCCGAATGAGTATAACCCTGTAGGTTACAAATGGAGGAAGTTGAAATGAATAAAAAAAGGGGTTGCTCAAAATATTCATAGATATTGTTTCATTCAAAATTCACTTCAGCTGACCGTTACGATCACTTCTGAATAATCCACACTAATTACGATGATCGTTCTCTGATGATAACACGAAATAATTTGGGTTCTAGTGGTAGATAATATACAGATTCCAGTTGACATCGATTTTATGCTGAGAAAAATTCGTAACGTTGTATAAATCACTGTAAGATCTTGCATGTAGCGAACAAAGAAAAATGCTGGGACTTGCAATCACCGGAAAGCCGTTTTCTCTTGAAGGCATTGAAATGAAAACATCACATCCAATCATTCAACTTGGTCTGAATACTGGAGGTGAATTTTTCATTGGATTGGATTACTTAGCATTCCCAAACCAGAACATTGACAATGAGATATTGAAATAATGTCTATTGATTGAGGAAAATATATGAGTTCGATTTGCTCGATATACAAAGTGGTCATGTCTGATTTTGAATATGGAATGTAAAGAGTGTTTCATTAATAAGGTGAAAGAATCAAACTGAGAGTAGGAATACAGTGCGTTCAAAGTGACAAATTTCATTTGCAAATTTCTTAATAGATTCGACAGTTTTTATGATATTTGATATTTGATTTTGGGACGGCAAACAAGAATATTTTATCAGTATTAACAGTATCAACAATTCGGCACACACCTTTTGAGCCTGTTTAGCATTCAATGGGTCGTAGAATCGAAGCATGTATTGACGTCGAAGGTTGGCATTTTCAACAATTTTTAGAACTTTGTCAAATCAAAAACGAATCATTGTCGAAGGAGAAAACGAACTATTTGCTTGTCTGACAGCAACCTACTTGTTTTTTCTTGATTAAATTATTTGAATTTATTTGTGACTTCAATACTTAAAATCGGGATTATTGTAGAGGCGGTAAGGTTTCTCAACTTTTTCCAAGAATACTTTTTTGTTCAAAAGATAACGTCATTTGATGAATGTTCGATCAAAAATGTTGAATTTTGACGGACAAAAAAGTTGTGCGATTTTTGAATAATTGTGAGCGGGTAAGTAGCGCCCTCTAGGGACTACTGATAAAATATTCTTGTTTGCCGCCCTGAAAACCCCCAACGTACCAATTTTAGAACCGATATCATGAAAACTGTCGAAGCTATCAATAAATTTGCAAATAATTTTAACTTTGAACGCACTGAATCTTTTCAACCATCAACATTTGTATAAGCGATGTAACGCTCAATCATCATATTTTGTTCCTCTCTACTCTCAGTTTTATTTTGTTTACCATATTTATGAAACACATTGTATATTACTTCAAGTTCAGAATGAATAGATTAGTCATACTATTCACATGTGACCAAAATATTTTCTTGGAGACCATAATATCAGTGAAGCAGCGAATCTGTAACAGTAGAAGCTCTTTGCAATGCAATACAATCGGTGATAGCAATTATAGTTGAAATACATCCACTCGTGACGATTCGCATCCCGAACTGAAGTTTTGTGCTTACTTCATTCGACAGTTGAAGAGGGAGCATAATTATGACATTTTGCCGTCTATAGAGGCGTAGTTTAAGGAATGGGATAATTTGATAGTATGCTCCATTTGATGAGCTGCGAGGTAAGGACTTTTATTATACCCATTCATTTATTCTCCTCATCGATTCTTGACTTTAATGAACAGTTAGTATTATCATCGTCAGAGTTGAGTGGAATCCCTTGGCAACTTTGTGAGTAGCTGAATGATGAACAAAATGATATCACTGTTCTTATTAATTTTTTTAAACCATAGCTTTCACTTATGTTGCAATTCCGATTATTCATCTGACAAAGTAATGATTGCATCATTATCCAATGTAATATCACTAGAAATTGATGTTACAATGCTGGTGTAACGATATTTCAAAAAACATTATATACGATGGTTGCCCATTACATTAAAAACAACATAGTGGAATTTTTTGAAAGAATCAAATCAATAAAAGTACTAGTTGATATATCCGTCAAGGAGACATCTATAGAAGAATTATTCTATAGATATATAGAATCAAGAAATGAAGAGACTCCTCAATGAAGTCTCGATGCAAAGTCAGAAGGAGTTGGCGATATCATCAATAGTAAGCCAACAAGCAGTTTCGAAATACCATAACAATAAGGAAACGGCGAATGAACACTAATCATCTTCAGTATTTGATATTCATTCAAGAACTCATTTTCATTCTGAGATTTTTATGTGATTTCAGCTCATCTTTCGTCAATGCTTTCGAATATACTCAGGACTACCATAGGTCCTCGAGTGAAAACAATACTTCTGAATATGATACTTCCAGGAAAAAGGTGATACATTGTATTTAGACATTATCCAAGAATAACTATACTCAGTGGCCCATTTTCAGGACATCATGACTTGACAAACATTATCCGAGTCATATTTGCCTATTTCAGATCGTACAAGCCGCTTGTGGAGTTGAACTAGCTAATGATGGAATCCCATGCTATTTCTACTATCCCCAGTCCATTTCGATGCATGAACTGAGGCTTCACCATGATACTAATGCTATTCGAATCATATTAGAAATTATTTTGCAACGATTGATAAGCTTTCATTGATATCAAAGTGATCAAAATGCCACAAATACATCATCGAAGTTTATAGCTTCGTCTGATAGCATTCTGCATCATTGATACGATTATATACAATGATTACCACATGAAATATGTTATGTCTGATGGAACATGATCATTCTAACATCAATTGTTGCGAAATATTAGTGAATATTCCGGAGGAGTCCGTTGAAATTCATGATCGAAACCATAACAGAATGACATTCAGTAAAGAGTATTGACAAGATATACATTTTTCAAAATCCAATTCAGTTAAACACCAAGTATAGTTATAGTCCGAATTCAATTTATTTCATTATTATTATAAACAAAGCACTTCTGTTTACAAGTCAATGATAAATGGAGGTCGGTACAAATTATATTATGTAAATTGTGTTATCACAAGAATAAAATACCTAATGCGATTTTGCTGATCTATATAATAAAAGATTTGATAAAAGTAATTGAAGATGATTATCTGAGTTAGTCTTCAGAGAGTCTTATGTTAGTCTGGAATGGTAGATAGGCGTCCGAAGGGTAGTTCGGATGCCTATGCTACAGTTTTCTTGATTGCCCTCACTCTTCCTGAAGGCTGGGTCCTCAACATTTTTGTGTATTTCAGACTAAGCAATTCTATTTTTGTATGCATCATTGAATGTCTCCTGAAGAATGTACCATCGGAATTATGATTAAATAATATGTTTCATTTGTATTTCATTCTGTAATTAAAAATTATTATATTTATATTTTCCTGAGTACGACCCAAACGACATGGGTAACACCATAAAACACCGCCTGTACGCGACAGTATTCTTCTCTAAATTCAAGGTGTTGTGAGAATGTGAAAATGTTCGAGTGAAATTACTAGAAGACGTTGCGAATGTTTGAAAAGAACATGATTTCAATAAGGATCATTCAAGCAACATAATATTCAAGTTGGAATCTCTATATTTCCCAGATCATCTATAAATATTTCAGAATCATACTACACAGTATTTCATGACAAATTGGTCTTACAAATTTACAAATATATAGGCTGGAAAATGAGCATGAGTACATCGGTCCACATATACCATTCAACTATGAAACACTGTCTTGATTTTTGAAAAAAGTCAATGATGTAAAAATGTGAGGAAATTCACTTCGAATGGTTTTCTTCAGGATGTGACTGTATGAATCGATTAATTACATCCTGTTTATTTTTTTAAAAACATTTATGGAAGCAGACATGGAAAAATGACATTGGTAAGAATGAGAAGGATATATTAAATTTTTTTTCATCAAAATTCCACATCAGCCAATCGGCTATTAGCACAGACAGAAAAAAGAAAAGAAAATAAATATATCATTTGTTATATGAGAAATAAAAAATTAGTATCTCTCAAGAATGCGATAACATTTTCGGCTCTGCAGTCTGTAAAAATTCTCTTGAAATCTCCAGGAATATATTCAATGTTCCATTTTCAAAATCATATGGAATGCAATGAAGCATTTGAGTTTGAGTTGTGTAATTAATATTCAATATTTCAATTATACATTCTGAATTTAGGGTTAGTGTGATATACGATATTTGTTTTGACGAATTCGGATGTATCATAAAATGTTCATCAAAGTACTGAAATGATGTTTTCAATGTCATCATTACATGATATTCATCAAGGAATTCTCTAACCAAATTACACTTCCATTCGAATATAAAGTTGATGATTACAATGAAGTATTCATCGTTGAGCGAACCGAGGTACTCATTTCTTTGAAAACTTCTTCTCCCGTGCCTTTCATTTACCAGGTATTCAGCTAGAAATGTTTCGAAATGTACACTTCTTTTAACGAGGCCGGCATGAAATAATTCGCAGCCAATATTTCATGTTCAAGCCGAGGCGATGAAAATTGATGGAGGATCAGAAAACAAATATTAACTCGTTGTGTTCGAGATAATTTTATCAACGAAAGTGAGAGCTATAGGAAAATGATCATATTACTTGAATTTTCTAGTTGAATATGATAGTATAAATGAAATTTACTACACGGAAAAGGTTCTTGTGAGATAAATTTGAACAGGGGAGACGATGTTATTTTTCTCTTGAATGAAATTCTTCACTATTATTTCACTATTGTAATTCGAGTGTAACTCTATGAAAAATTGTTGGTGTTTCACAAAAATTGATACACCAATTAATGAAGAACCCAAAACAAAGAAGAGAACTGTATATGTACCACTATTATATTATTATATTTAAAAAGAACACCAATTCCTACCTACTTTCCCTTGCTTCTCACGATATTCTCTGAACATTACAGGATGTCTCCTTTCCTGAGAAGTTTTATATATAAAAAAAAACATCGATCATTAATCGAGTCGACATCAATTACAGATCGAACTGATATGAATGACTGAACTGTTCAAACTATTGGAAACATCGCGCTAAATCTACTATAATTGGCTAGGACGAAACCATTTCAGATTTGCAGTCAACAGACCAACCATCTGTAATAAAATTAGCTTCGTTTCACAGGTTTTGCCATTTATAGACACAAGATGTTCCATTCGAAACTTTAGTACTCGAGGTTTAGTATGATAAATTAACTGTTATTATTATAATTATTTTCAACCCAGTATCATTGAAGAAGTTAGTTGTTTATTTTCATACATGATTATTGATTTGATTTTCTACAGTCTTGAATCTGAAACTTCCCAAATATGTACTTCAATGAACATCATTCAGAATTGAATAGAAATGACTGATCGACGACTGATGACGATAAATTTCGATAAAAATGTTTGTACGTATCCCGTTGGAAAAAAACGAAATCAATACTTATATATTCCACTACAATGTTGAAATTTAACCTTCTAGTCCATGCCACTTTTTGAAAAAGAATATACAGCTTCCTGTCAGATTTCTGTGACACATAACGTATTAAGAAAGGGTTTATCATGTATTCATCCTGGAAAATAGAAAAATGAAACTGCAGTTTCTCTGGAATATTTAGATTCATCATGATCATCTCGTCAACCATTAGTTAATTGACAACTGTCGAATCACAGTACTATTCATGAAATGGTTGGAAGTGAATGAATGCATTGAAGCCTGTTCTGATTTGTAATGAAAAGTGGAATTTCGGAGTTCCAAGTGGATTATTTCCGGGAATTAATTTTTCGACGATATTAGTAAGTTCGTGTTTTTTTGACCAAAATACGCGAGTACCAACAAAAATCTTCATCGAAATTCAAGTCAGGTGGAATTTCACAGAATATTTCAACTATTTTTGAAGAAAGTAGATTTGAAATATAATCTCGAGAACTCCCGGACTCCCCGGAATAGCGCTTGATCGATTTGTTCCGGAATAATCTTATCGTGCGAAAAATATGCGGCGACGATAAACACAAACAAATAGCTATACCGGTGTAGAAATTCTCCGTCCTCGATAAAGCAAAAAAACCAAAGGACTCCTATACCTTTGCGATCGTAAAACGGAGCTATAAAATTTTATGGCAGATTTTTACTATTTTCACGGTTGAATATAGCATTCGGAATCCCGTTGGGGAATGATGGATATTATGTTCGGGTTAATTAATTCTACTATTACTACTACTTCTAATACTTATTTTCGACAGTGAAAATGAAAAGTTGTGACTCGAATCCAAAATGATCATGAAAATCTTCTGTTTGTCGTTGCAAGTGAATTTTAGCTTGTTTTAATTTAATAAGTTCACAAAATATGTAATCCATAAGAAAAATGAGAATACATATGTATTTCACTTGAATTCATATTGTTAGTACTTATATTGTGCTATACCGAATAAACAGGGTGTCCTAGACGTCAAACTGGAATCGGACAATAGGCGAAGTTATGACAGAAATATAAAAAAGATCATTGGGGTTCTCTTCGAAAGAAGGAATTGTCTACAAGTGAAAGAATATTCTAGTGAGTATCATTCCATTTTGGAATCCTCATTGGATAAATTAACGAATTTTCTAGATTTTTCTCAAATATCCGTATTTTTCAAAATACGCATCTCAGATTTTCCTGCATTTTTTTTCTGATTACCATCTTAGCTAATTGCCCGATTCTAGCTTATTGTCGACTTCTGGGACACCCTGTATGAGATTTTATATTGTATAGAATAAGTTGCTTCATTATTCATAAATACTGCGTATTCTTGATACTTGGTGAAGGCGTTCAACCTACTGGGAGTAATTTTTTATGGGCAGAAACTAATTTCAATTGATATCACCTTCCACCCTGTATATGACTCTGAATGATCATGAGATTCTTAGTGTACAAGAAACTGCCAAAGGAACCCGTTTGTGCCATTGTGAAAGCCTATAGCAGTTTAAACTTCGTAGCCTTTGTACAAACTATAATAACTTGTTCTGCAAACTTATAACTAGAAATGATGTGGAATCCTAGGAAACGGAGAAGCGAATAGAGACTGTTGGTTTGATGAAGTATGAATAGAGATAAATGATACATCTTCAAATTGTTTCACCACCGATTTAGGTGACTTTGATCTGATCGTTCCAATGATATAGAATATTGGGCGTTCTTCGATTAACTGCCAATTTCGAAATCAGCCAGTATTGATTCCATATTTTCGAATCTTTGAATGGGAAGAGAGGTTCACTAGGAGATCTCTGAATTTGCGCTCACTCATATTTTTTACAGTTTCATTCGAAAACGTATTGAGGAAGGAATATTGAATGATGGACATGATAGAAGAATCAGTACATTCAAATTCTACTGCAATATTTCGAATATAATAAATTTTCATGCTTATAGTACAGTACAGTATGATGTACAACAAAAGTGCCACAAGGATAAAATCTGATGCCTTCACTATTTGAGATTTTCGTACAGGATATCACAAATGTTCTGGATATTAATATATCATCGAATGCTCTTGCTATCTCGAAAAAGTGATCGTCATTCATAGGATTATAACTTGAGAAAAGAAAGAGTTGCATTCATTCGAGAAGTTTTACTTTGATGAAGTTTTCTTGTATTTCTTATTCTCAACGAAGCACATTTCCACATCTGCATGAATTGAATTGAATTGCCAAATACTGGAATGCTTAGTTATTTCAAGAACCTTCTGAGGCCATAGCATTGTTGGTACGAAATATTTTCTTGGATTTAAATTGCAGTGAGAAATCATAATTCATTCGTACTTTCGATTGCAGATATCCACTACGTAGTATTTTCCTTCAATCATCAGATACGAACATGAAAATAAGAGCACCAAGACCAGAACTCCATACCTTGAGATCTGAACTCCCATAGCATTTTTGAAGTAGACTAACGGATTGTCGGATAGAAATTCTCTGGATTGTGTTGCGGTCGGTCTTGAGGCGTTGCTCGATCAATACGGCTATGAAATTCCAAAATCCCACAAAGCATTCTCCCCAACTTCTCCGAGTCGCGATAAACAATCCTCTGACCTTATGTCATCGCCACGTACAGGTATTATTAATCTGACACTTTTAATTGAAAGGAAGATAATAGGAAACTCGGATAATTGGATTGCACCCGTGTTGATAACGAGAGAGAGAATATACAGGGGGTTTGAGTGGTTGCTGTGATGTCGTGATGAATTTCAAGAAGGGTTCTGTATTGAGGACAATTTCGGGAAGATACTCGATAGGAATATGAATCAATAGATTAAATTGGAGTGGATCGAAACCCAGATCTCTACCCGAGGATCGACGGAGACAAAAACAAAATGGCGTAGCCTTGAACTCTAAAATAGAAGATAAAATGCTTGTCCTCCTCAATCCAAATTTCATCCTGTCCAAATGAGTAACAAGGAAATCAATAGAGATATTCCAACAAAACTTCCTGAGTGCAAACAGGAAACAGTTACTGAGACTTCTGATTGTCATGAACTGCGAATGCCATTTTGTTATGAAAACCTCAACTAAATATGCTCTAAATGAGGTAGTGTACTCAACTGTATTGTTTCATTCCTGGTGAGACTTTCGTATTCATAACAAGTTTTAGTGGGTACTTGAAGCAAATTCTAATTCGACATTCTTGTCACGTTTTACCGTCAAGGATTATTTTTAAGATCTGTTACGTTCCATCTCAAACTAAATCGATGCTATATCTCACACGTAGCTGAATGTAAAAGTTCAATTCTATATGGATGAGTATATGATTTCCTAGCTTCTATGTTTATCGGCAATAAAAATTCAGTAGAATCCATTGTACAGAAGTTATGAGAAGAATAATTCACGCCACTAAAGGATTATTGATTTTTGATCTTTCAGATTCCGGAGATATCTAGAAGAACTACTGCTTCCTGCACTGGAAGGTGAAGTAAGTAATATTCTCATTGTATTCAGACAGAATTGTCAAGCTGGTCGAATACTCATCACCAATGTTTTCGTATATATTTTAGACTTCATGATAGTAAAAAAATGAAATAGTACGGAATTTGATGATGAATGTGACATCTTAGTTAGAGCACTGATTTCAAAACTGTTGAAAACATAAGCAATCGCCATAATAAGCTATCATATGCATACAGTTTCCCAACTTATAACAAGACGAATATATATTGATTGATTTTTCTCATTCAACAGAATTCCCCACATTACATTACTCAGAACTTTCACATTATTCCGGATGAAATCAACGTACTCCTAGTTATGTTGGTTATGAATAAAATGCCCAGAAATCCATGCCATTGCTGCTTATCCGAAGAGGCAGTAGAAAAATGCCGAACCCAAGTAGGAAAAAGAACAAATTATACGTGCACAGCTACTGCTAACGTAATCCCTATGATTTGTAAACGTCTCAGGAAGATGACATTACACAAGGAGGCTCAAATTAGATAAGTTGCAGTGGAAAATTCAGACCAGGTGCGCTAGATTCGTGGGACGCCTCGAGAGACCGTACTTGAATCTCTTAATGCACGACAGCGAAGCGTTCTCTGCTTCCGGAAACTCCGGCACTTCCGGAACACGGGTTGTTGAACATCGGTCCGAAACCGTGATATTCGTCTTTCGGTTTGTATCTATGTGGTAATCCAGCGACGAATACTTCGTGGCCACTCGGGTTTTCCTTGGTAATTAGCACTTGCTCGCTATGCCAGATTGATTGCGTATGATAGCAAAAAACGATTTGAACAATTGGAGAAAGAAGAAATCACAACTTGAGATCGTTAACTACGTAGAAAAATTGTATTTTCGTTCCAACCATTCGTTCCATTCCAAAACTCTGGCAAGATCTTGATTTATATTATTGATGTTTGCAATGCATTTATAGTTCTGAAATATATCCCTAGACCATATAAACAGTCAGTTCCTCGAAATTCAAACTATAAACAAGTTTCTTTCAATGCTCATCTCGTTATCGAAATGGAATGTTTCCATAGAATTGACATAATTAGACGGTCGTTTATTGAAATATTTACTTGGAAATGAACAAAACAGCGAAGTTGTAATACCCATTAGAATAAATGTTGTTTTTCTAACTTTACATGTTGACATTTTCTGTTGAGCAGGGCAATTGTATTGTCGTGCATCGTAACCAAGGGACTAACGCTCATTACATCTTTTAACAACTACTCCGATGAGTACATTTTCAATTTCTAATTGAAATTAGTTATAACGAAATCAAATGTCTAACTTCAAATAGATAATCATATTCTATGTTACACATGCCCCAGATATTCCCTTGTTAATTTGAATTCATCAAAATCGTTAGTATTTCACCAAAATGAACCTCTTAGTAACAAGAAATAATGTATTATAACAGTCAATCACAATATCAACAGTATGTTGTTTCACTTGAACTTGTTGAATAACTCATCGAAGTTAAAATCACCAGCACTGTACGAGTTTTTAGTTTCAGTATATCGCCCCTTTTTCTTCAACCATGTTTCCTTAATCAAATCACTACCTTTTTCCGCTACCATGATTGTAGGAGCATTGGTGTTGCCTCTCATAATCTTCGGAAATATGGAAGCATCAATGACCCTCAAATTATGGACACCGTAAACTCTCAATTCTGGATCAACTACTGCTGAATGGTCATGTTTTGGGCCCATTTTACACGTACCCACAGGATGGAATATGGTGGTAGTATAAGCCATGGATATACACGCCCAGTATTCGTCAGTACCAAAATGGAGATGTTGGCATGCTGGTAGCGGAGTTGTATTCAGTCTTATTCCCAGATGTTGAAAAGTCTTGGTTTTCTCTAGGTTCAATACTTGTTTGATTCCATCTACAATCCTATAGAGGTCGATTTCTTCTGTGAAGGTGTTGGCATAAATGAGTGGTTCTCCGAAAACTGGGTCAGTATCATTCAACAGAATTCTACCTCTAGATTCTGGGTTGAGTAGGATGGGTCTGATCATCATACCATCGTAATAGGCCAGAGGTTGAACAGCAGTGTTATAGGTCAGTATAGGATCAGTGTAGAAATTTGCAACGTTGATGGCATCCCAAGAATACTGGATATCAGGCCTATCATAGCTCTTTTCGTACTTGGTTTGAACGAAAGCATTCGCTTGCAAAGGGCCTGTAGAAGCTAATGGGCCCATATGTGTCTGTTTCCATTTGTAGGTATCCTGTTGACGTTGCTCGTCACTCACTGTGGTGGCTGTATGATTGGTCAGTTGCATTACGACTCCATCAATTGTTGTATGATCTTGGAGGTTGAAACCAACGGCTGAGTCTTTGAGAACCTTGATATCATGATTTTGAAGATGCTCCGCTGGTCCTATGCCACTCAACATCAATATCACGGGAGAATTTATAGAACCAGCTGAGACAATGACTTCTTTCTTTGCTAGAGCTTGAACCAGCTTACCCTGTCGGAGATATTCCACACCATAAGCTGTTTTTTCTTTTTCATTTATTAGGATTCGTGTGACATGGGAATTTGTCTTCACCACCAAATTCTTCCTCTTTTGTCGTATTGGTCGTATGAAAGCTGCGTTAGTACTTGCTCTTTCGCCATCTCTAGTCGTATGTTGCAGCAGACTTGTACCTATCAATTTCTCTGAATTCTGATCAACTTTCTCCAAGCCAAGTTCCAAATAACCATCGATTATTGCGAAAGTATTAACATCTTGATAGGGAAAATACTCTACTGTTTGATAACCTCCAACTCCGTGATAATGCTCCTCTAGCTTCTCTAGATTCCTGTTGTCTTCAGACTTAATGAAATAGGGAAGAACGTCTGCATAGGACCAACCATGGTTGCCGATTTCCTCCCACTCGTCGTAGTCCGCTGGATGACCTCTGATGTAGATTAAGTAGTTGATGGTTGATGAACCTCCCATGACTTTGCCTCTTGCCCATGTGCATCTTCCGTCATCTCTGGCCAAGCAGCTCTTGGGGGATGGCTGTGTGGAGTATCCCCAATCGATGCTGGATGCTTGGAGCATGGGGGCGAAGGCTGGAACATCTGCTGCGATTGGTTCTTCATCTCCAGCCTCCAACAGTAACACCTGTGAGAAGAAAAACATTGTAGGCACTGATAGCTGAATGAAATGGAGAATAGTTAATGTAGCAATCCAATTGTTGTTTCATTTTGTGAAAAAGCGAACGAGAATTGTGGAGCAGCGAACCCAATTTTGTTGAGATTGTTCTGTTTGCCACAGGGATTCTACTTGATTTTCCCTTATTCAATAGTTACGTGTTTCGTGTGTGTATGTGTACCATCACTAATTCAATGGAGAAACATAATCCCCTTGCAAATTCATGCATTACTAAGCATAAATAATCTAGCGACCAGGTGTGTACAAGCCAAAGATATTAAACGCCGAGCTGGCACAGTTTTGGCAAACATATAATTCACAACGAAGCCCACAGAAATGATAATTCAACTAAATCGCCAGGAAATTGAAGTGTGTGAAACGACATTCATATAATCATTCATGGAGACTGATGTGTTTTCTCAATATCCATCGATTTCCCACACTGTTACGTCCATTTTTGTTGCTATAAATATTCCTGAATGTCACTCCCTTATCGATGCTTCATATAAGAGAGTTAAAAGGAAATATTGAATTCATCTGAATGACCCGACAGTATAATTACTCGTGTCGTTTCGATTTTATATATCAAGTGTCTTGGAATATTGATTATTATTCGAGATTAACCTAACCTAACCTTAATTGACCTCAATTATCAAAGTCATGAATCTCATGAAAAATATCGATTTGTAATAGTTGGATGTGAAAACATTTTTGATTATATTTTTGATAATATTCTCCACAGCAGTCACTTGAAGGAAGAGATGTCAGAATATTCTTGGGGTATCTTCGATAATTCTACTAGGCATATCTGATATTCACTGCACACAAAGATCAGTTTCCTGAAAAAATATGTATACTATTACCAGAATGAGATATTATGCTCAGTGCAGTGGTGACAAAAACCAAACAATGAGACTTTGGTTGTTGTGAAGCTTATGAAAAAAAATGGGTTTCCAAAATGTATGATTATTATTGAAAGTCATTCGATCGGTTTCAAATTGAAAGATGCTCTGAATATGGTTCTGTTACTGAATTGTTCAACACGTCCGACAAACAGTATTTGCATATACGTGATTATATGCATCCATATCGGAACGGAAAAACACACGAGTAGATAATTCTGTTGTTAGTTTTCCTTTCACTCTACCCTAAATCTCTATACTCGTAAGTTTCAGGTTTACGCTTCTATCCCTAAATACAAGTTGCGAATAAATTAATAGTTGGCTGCTATTCCCAGACAAAAACTTGCCCATTATGACGTGGATAATCTCTATTCACAATATAATTCACGACGGACTTATTTACTACTGCCAGGGCAATCAGGATTATCCCGATTAATTCCGCTACAGATGTGCTACCCTACATTTTGATAGAAACTGATGTCTCGTCCACTAACACTTGCTCAACTGGGCTTTTGGGTTAGAATATACGAACTGATTTTCACAATCGTCGAAGAGTGCAATTTGATTGTTCGAATAATGGTGACATATAGTCAGCTAATGAACTTGGTTGGGTAGAATCAGTTATGATTTGGAGGATCAAGAATGCGAGAAAAAAAATTATTCATTGTATTTCTTCCGTACTTTGTGTTTCAATGTTGTTTTGATAATGTTTCTGGTTGAAAATCGGAGGTTCGGACTTGCCGTTGTGTAATAAGTAGTTAAAACCCTAAAAATAAAAGGTGATGTTCTTAACAATGTTTCGGTTGTGTGTAATCTTCAGGTGAGAACTAAAAAATGTATAGGATTTTCTTTTGTATCTGTTGCTCTTGTTGGTCTGTCATGACTGCATAATCGAATATCTGTTGAAATATTTGTTCTCGAAAATGTTACAAACATTCTGCAGAATTCCAATTTCCACTTCCATAACCCGAAGTTCTAATCAATCAAATTTCGTTAAACAACAAAACTGACATGATTATTCCAAGTTGAGAGATTATATACAGAAGGTTCAATGAAAGGTAATATACGAAGGATATTTGATTCTGATTCGCTCAGGAAATTTTAATTTAGAAAAGAGAAGAGTTTCAATACCATTGGTGCGAAATAGAAACTGAATAGTGTTGTTCGGGATCAATTAGGCAACAATTCACAACGATGACAAATCAATATTTCATTTTATATTATGTCTGAAACATAATGGTCAACTCTTTCATTCGAATTGTTCAACAGTAATACAATTTTCGTCTATATATTTCGATATTTTATAAATGGAAAAGCACATTTTCAATCTGACATAGAATTATGAATATAAATGAATGATTTATAATTTTGGTTTGCTATCTTGAAATTTAATGACTCATACAAAAAAATGAAGAAACATGTATGAGTTGATTTGAAACGTTTCTTGAAGGCAAAGAAGCCAACAGATCCTTCGTTTTACGTCACATACATAAGGCAATTATATCGGCAATGGTTGTGTGTGGCATTCGCTCCAAATAATTTATGTTATTGCTTAATGAAGCCAGGTTCCAAAAACAATTCCCAAATATTCTGATTCAGTTACAGCGGCAATATATACATCGGCCAAATTGAGGATGATTTATGACTAATTCATGTATCTATCATCCTGATTTGTTTGATGCTAACTGATGAATCGATATTTCCATGGAAATTGCATGCATATGCATCAATTAGGAGACAATGGATATAAGCTGTACCAGAGCGAAATCATCTCTATTTGGTTGGATTACAAGATAATCGCCAATTGACATGATTTCCGGATACCATATGAATACTGAGTTTTGGATGAAATTTCTGTGAGTCTTCAAAAGTCTTAGCTTCCAGAGCAAAAGAAGAAAAATAAGAAATGGTTATTTGGCATACTCTGCATTAGAAAATAAAATATTGATTCAATAGGTTCCAATCAATTCAAAGCAACGTTTTTGTTTACAGTGCGGACGAATTTTTATTGAATCGTTGCATTGTCAAGGTTGATCGAAAATCATCAAACAAATAGAACTGTGATGTTTCTCTATTGATCGTGTACATTTTGAATCACTTGAATGTTATCAGATATTATTAATAATTACGTAGGTAGATTCAAGTGTGCATAGAAAATAGATATTGCCAATAGTTATCTCACCGAGATCCAATTAAATCCGTCTATTTGAGTAAATTATTAATACATATTGCCCATAGTTTCTGATGAATAGTTGATGTTATTGACATTATTGATCATTTGAAATCATCAATATGGAGTTACTTCAATTCATTGATTCTACTCAACGTTGGCAAATATTTTGTTTGAAAGTTATTGATGAAATAACAGTTGAAACTATATCTTCGGATATAAATGATACTTCAGGTATCCAATTGAAGGAGTAAACTGAACAAAAAACAAACTTAATTGTGGAATAGTAATAAGAAAGATAAATAGGGAATCAATTCTCATCTCAATGATTATGATTCATCCCAAATTAGGGACGTAATATCTTTCCTGTATAAGTGTTGATGTTATGAGGCATAAATATTTCCATAGTCACGAATATCGTTGAAAGGTGTGTTCATTCAAGTTTCTCAAATGTATCCGCTGGAAAACAGCGATTTTCCACATATTGAATTTTTCCACAAATTCCCCTTTCAATTGTGAAATAAAAAGCTGTTTTGCTTGCTGCCTTTTCCCAACACCTAAAACATATGTTGCGGGTCTATGTGCCTGGAATGACTCCTCGACATTCCAGTGAACTGATATCGATCCATAGGTGAGCAAAATTCAGGTCTCTAATGAAACTGAATATCCAAGAAAGTGTAGGCGGCATAAGTTGGGAGACCTTCAGTTTATATTTATGCTCGGTATGGCGAATTTCCATACTTTGAGCGTTTCCGAACCATGAATAAGCTTATTTATCGCATGAGTTAATCGGAAATGTCGAATCGAAAACCGTTCTAATTGAAGATGAATCGAGAAAGCAAAACGTTCGTCGGAGTCGAATTCGTTTTATTTATGTATAGGTGGCCAGATACGGATTGGAAGTTTTAGTAGCCAAAAAAAAACTAGGAATAATTGTCATATTTCCATCTGAAACTTTCAAATCGATTTTCTACCGAAATATATCTTCGAAACGTTCCGAAAATATATGTAGGCTCAAAATTGAGCTTGATTGTTTCAGTTTTTGCCTTCACTTTTTGAAGTATCTATGAAGTGGTGGGGGGTGTTTCAATATTTTCCCAAACAGCTGTAACTCCCGAACGACTCAACGGACAATTTAATTTTATAAACCCCCTTCATGGGGCTGTACCTTAACAAGAGATGCTTCAATGAAATTTCTTTATATAAAAAAACCTATCCCCTTTTCGAACTTCTTTGAATAAATTTGAAAGTTTCGGATGACGATTATATCTCCTGGCAGTAATTCTGGAAATATCACGATAATTTTCTATTATTTTTTCGTCACTATGATTATGTAAGTCTATACATGGAATAGTTCGAGTTATACCATCTTCATTTTACCACCCTGTACACATTTCTATATTTGAATTGTGAATCCGGATGAACTAGAATACGGAAGAACGTACCAAAACACCAATACTTGAGTTTTCTGTAGACATATTGATTTCAGTAGAACGAACAATGTTGATTGGCACACTTTGAATGCTTCGAGCACTGCGTGGTTGGTTACACCACCACACAAGTTGTCGAGTATTATATCGTGGACCATTGGTAACCGTTGGTAAAGGTTGTAGACAAGTGATGGAGTCACCAGCATAGCCAAACATACTATGCAGCTCCCAATGTGAAGTCAACGGGCGTCACAACGGTTTTCCTAGATTATCTCAAAACTGCGAGTTTCGATTTAGCGACTTATAGCATTGAGCCCACGATATTATCATTTCTATTATTTTCACAACTCGGATTGAAACAATTCGAATATAGTAATGAAAACATTTTCCGAAAACGATTTGGAATGGCTTCATTTGTATTCACAGAATGTAATGAATCTCTAATAAATTTTGTATGGGTACTAGAATTTTCAAATCTCGCATCGACAAGAATTCTTTAGAAATATAAGTGACTTTTTTAAAGAAAAATGCTAAATTTTATGGATAATATTCGAAAGTCCCGACACCTTGAATAATACTATTCGATTGATTCGATATAATTGAATGCAAAGTATTAGAATAAATCATACCATTATAATTCTACAACGTGACCAATAAATTAACTATTGCATAAAGAAAGGGTCATGTAATTAACTCGCTATGCATATAAATATGGCTAGCAGTATCTAGTATACCTAAAATGGCCAGTAGAAAGTTTTCAATAGGTTAATAGGTTGAAGGTTTTATTGAAACATGTTATAGAATACAGTCAAACGTTGCTCGTACTGAACAATAGACTTTTTCAGGCATCGAATGTATATCTAGATATAAAATTTGTTCATCGAAAGGAAAAATGATCGTATGAAAAAATATTCCACCTTATTCGAATAATAAATACTGGTAGGAATGGCTACCTATGAAGATCATGAATGTTCAGAGGAAATTCCGTAATTGATGTTAGTTTGAAAGAGTGTCCCTAGTTCAGAAGGCAGCCATCACTTGACTAGCAATCTAACAGCAAAACTATATTCTACATTTCATTTTCTTCCATTTTAGAAAACAAAATCAGATGATTCACAGAATTCTTATTCTTCTTCATCATTCTTCATTATATTATCTAAGAAAATGATGGTAGCAATCAGATCCATGACGCAATGTGATAAAGGAAACTAGTAAACGTTATTAATATTATGAAAGCATGCGAGAAAATATACTCGAAGATAATACGAGGAAAATATCGGAATCGCATTTTATGAGAGAGAATTACGGTATGAACCAAATAATAAAGCTCTCAGAAATCAAGAAACGAGACGCTAACATACCAAGCGCAAGTGAATCCCGATTCGTTAAATATTCAAAAGATAAACGGAGCAGGAATGTAGCAATCCGCTAAATAATCCACTACATTTTATTTTCGTTTGCCGTAAGTCGATACTGGGTGTTGGTATGACTTGCAACTGATTGGGAATATATATTTCCGCACAGCTTGAAATATGATTTCTATTCCAATATACAATATGAAGAGTCAATATTGATGTGTAATGTGGAGAAGATAAAATTTGGTTTATGTCCTCATCGGCAGCATACGATTAATTAAAATCTGCCCTGATTTATTCTCTGGAGCAGAATTTTAGGAAAGCTACAGAGGACTTCTGGATATTTAACGAAGATGAGCATAAAAATGTCTCGTTAACCGCCCAAACAGACTCCTGACAGCTTACTCCGTCTCACTATAATCAATTCGTTCAATTCAAATGTGCTCTCAATTTTGTATTATTGTAACTATCGAACATTTTTCACAGCTGAAATGATTGGGTGTTTTCTGAAATCATTCACTCAACATACCCTTCATAAAAAAATTATATCTCATTCAGAGTACCCAACTGATTCATTTCTTATATCTGCTATATCGTCGTTGAAAAAACGAAAAGGCGAAAGCGACAATTTGGCAATTTTACAAGAGAGCGTTTTCAAGATAATGGTCCTGTTTGAATTGCGGTTATTTTTTTAATGTTTATCAGATCATTCAACATTGTATGGTGTTGGGTAGGTTGGGACACATGCACAGTTTGTCAGATCACAGATACCATCAAATCGAATCGACTGGTGGTCGTAACTCCAAATCAGCAAAAATGTCGCTTTCGCCTCTTTGTCTTGTCAGCGACGATATATTGTAGGTGGGTGTCTATGTTAACTCTCTGTATACACCGACTTCGTCTAGGAAAATTATTTGAAAAGTTCAAGTTCCGAGTGCGTAGCGAAATGGGTATATGCTTTCAGTTCCCACAGGAAATCAAAATTTTGTGAAGGATTAGTAGTTTAAGCTTGATTACATCCTCTACACAACTGAGAAAATACATTTCTATGAAATTGAATAGGGTGTAGATCAATCAGATAATCTTCAATGTTCATTGAGTTTCAGAAAACGATTTAATTGCATGTATGCATCATTCAGTTGACAGTGTTAATACTGTTTTAAAAGCTTCCAGTTGAAGCATAATCAAATTTTGATTCAGAATATCTAAGATATCTTTTGATCTAGTGAAAGTATTTCTTTGATCCCTTCGCTTCACATAAATATGTTTTAGATCTTTCAAATTTGAAATTTCTTTTGAGAAGACGGAAATGTTACTCCCGGAAACACCGAGAGAAAAGTGCAAATAAGAATATTGTTATGAAATGGATTGTCATTATCAGGAATCAATTTTGAAAGTACCTCTATGATTTTTTCAATGTTATCGATGGTTCCGAATTGTAATATGAATGTTGTTTGATTGGGAGAAAAACTTGATTGTTCGAAAACAAAGACGTGTTACAACATTGCACAGTTTAATTGTAACTTTTACCCTACCAAATATAATGTGAAAGTTTTCACATCTTCAATGAAAACCAATGTTTCAATGATGCACACTCAACTCGTGATGCAATAGTGTTGAATCCAATTTCTGCTAGATGCATAATCGGAACAATGGAAGCCACAGTCACAATGCGAAAGACAACTTGCTCTATTTGTTTGACAGCGCAACTCAGGCGGATGATTTATTTAACAAGGCAAATTCACACTCTGCTCGTCCTGATCAGATTGGTAAGGAAGTCGATAAACTGAACTGCGAAGAGGGTTAAACATGTTTCGTATCAGCGTTACGTTATACATCAGGAATATATGTTGTGCACAATGGGAAAATTCATTGTTATTCGGAAAATACGTAGAGAAAGGAATAGACGGAAACGACTGAAGTGATGGAAATTGGAATCGTCAGATATGACTCTGTGGGGAAACTCAAGTCTTCATAAATAACTGTTGAAAGAAATTTTGGTGAAATTCGTGAAATAAACATAACCCAGGAGAGATCGTCTGCTACTAAATGGATTATTGTTGTCATTACTAGTGAGGGGTGAATAGGAGTTGAATAATTTCTCCTAGATTCTTGACTAGATGACACAATTTTGTCTTGAAAATAACAACGCAGTGTCTTCAAAAATGTCGATAATGTTTTTGAAATAACGTTCATTCATATTATTAGATTCAAGCAGTGAAATAGATAACAAAACAGTGTCTTCAAAAATGTCGATAATGTTTTTGAAATAACGTTTATTCATATTATTAGATTCAAGCAGTGAAATAGATAACAAAAATTGTAGATAACGATCCAGTTCGTTCAACCTGCTGATAATTGCGACTATATGTATATGTACATGAATGTAATGAATTTGTATTCGAGCATGGCTATCACTACCACTTAAGAGACTTTCAGCATTATGTTCACCTATAGTATATTTATTCGAAGAATATAGTTCTGACTGATTCGATTATTTCTCAATACCATTAGTGTAAAATGGAAAATAAATAGCTACCCATTGAACTTTTAATTGGTTGAGACATAGACGGGCACATTTGTGCACCAATAATTATGGCAACACTCCACAGTGACTCAGGACAGAATTCTCTAATCCGCTAATAAAGTTAGTTATTTCTAGTTAAAATTTTCGAGAATATTGAAAGTAACTATTCAATGGTTATATTCTATAAATCGAACTAATTGTTCGAAACAATTTGAATGATAAACTTAACCTAACGTCCTGTGTCGGATTATCGTAAAAAAAAGACAACCGGCAACACCGCACTTTCTGGCGAGCTGTCACAACTATCTTAGGTAAATATACTTATACGGGGATTATCTTTGTGTGAGATTTGATGGGTTTAATTCGATATGAGAAATTATTTGATGCAATTTTTTCAATACGATACTCATTCATACATTCTCAATCATACATACTTATAGGAATTCTTGAATAAGATGTGTACTCGAACATTTTTTCAAATTTGGGAAATTTTCAATTATTTCGATATAAAAATATTATTGAGTGTTGATATCCTAATAACTCGAAACCTCAGAGATATCATCAGGAATCTGAAGACGATGATAATAAAATAATCTTTCCTTCTGAAGTAATGTAGTCAGTGGACTCCATACACTACAGTACAGTAAACTATGTTTGAAACATTTTTATCGAGGATCAAATCGACAACACGTTTTGAATTGACGTTTTTTTTTTTCAATAACGTTCAATGCATATTTAGGATCCAGCGATAATCCTCCCGAGCAATCTTTAGTGGAACATTAACCTTAGTCAATTCTATAAATGTAAGAACTTCCAGAGACATAACCCGTGACAATAAATTGCTCCCTATGAAATCAGACCCGAAACAGTTTGGAATCGGTGTATTACACATTGGCTTGCTATTCATCTTACGCCGTCCTTTCTACCTCATACTCAAACCCAACGTTTGTCGTCTTTTGGCTTTTGTTCCGGGAACACACCGTCGAACGCCTCAGCGGAAAGCACGATAAAATAAATGAGGTTGGAACGCAAAACCTCAATCAAAAGACCCCCAACAGTCCCATTAATTGTAGTCCCCTGGGGTATTATTAATACTATATCACATTGGAACATCACGACCTTTGTCTGAGTTTTTGTACCGTGATATTTGTTAAGTCAAATGTCAGTTATGTGGATCTCTGGAACTTGGGCGGGTTCCTGGAAAGTTTTTCGGATATATCACGAATAATGGACAATGGAGGATAGTTTACGGATGCAATATCTTGAAGTGGTACTATGAAATATTTTCAATGAGAATTGAGCTTGAAGCTGTGGTGGGAATCGAATAAAGAATCTCCATCTCCCGACTGTCTTTGATACGGGACTTCCCTTGCAAATGAAATATGACGGATTGGTAATCGAATAGCAGAACTACTGAGATGTCTAAAATAAAATGAATCACAAGGTTGAATCTATGAAATCATTATAAACATGATTCTCGAATTAATATAGCTGTGGCAGAAGTTACCAGGACCAGTCACAAAAAACTTTTCAAGTTGCTCCTCTTCGTTTTTCCGATTATCAATCCATATTAGCGAAGTCTTGGCACTTTTTCATTACTGAAGAGGTCGGAGGTTGGACTGCTGGTATATTATTCCAGGCTACTCTCTATTGTAATATATTTTGATCCATCTTTTGATGCAGCTCTCAAGTGTGTTCCCAAACCCGCCTAGAGCTGGTTCCGGCCAAAGTAGGGTGTCATTAGTCTTTGTCGTTTATGTTGTTCCATTTCATTTTGTTTCCTCTTCAACATCCATATGTTATTATCTCATGTTGAATATAATGTTGTATGTCAAAAAATCTGTTGAACCTATTGTATCCACCCAATTCTCATTTAATTTCAGGACTTCTTCCATTTGAACACGTTTTTTCGTAATCAGTAAATAATTCCATATTAGTAGGCACAGGAACAATAATTCAACAATGTTTCATTACATTTCATAATGCCTTCATGCCATAATGCCCATTCCATATAGACCCAATTATAAAAAACTCGTACATTCACTTCCAGTCTAATGAATATTTTATTCGCCGCTCGAGATTACTGAATATTTCATCGGAATATCAAAACAGATAATGTGGAGATTCATTCGGTCGTCAAAAGAGTCACATCCAATATTCAAATATAGAGACTTTCCAACACGTCGAATAATTCTGAACGAAGTGAGTATGCATATTCCTCTTTTCCATTGAGTAAAGTGACATGGAATCATTTTTTATTCAATGCTCTAGCTGGGGCATCATATCTCACTTATAGGGATGGCAGAAAGACGTTATGAAAAAGGAAGTGAAAGCCTTAACTCAGATAGGGTGGATCCAAGAATTATCTTCCACCTGTTGTCCAAAGACCTTCCCGGCCTCATACAACATGTCACCCCTTTTCCAGGCAAATTTCATTCCTGACATGGATTTTCAATTTACAATTTATGATGCGCAGTGCAGTTTCCTTCCTTATTCTCGCAAGATAGTTTTCATAGATAACAGTAACACAAAAGTTATGAAAATCAGATCAAATCATAGGATTGTTTTGAAATTTGCACCACATTTATGGTTTCCAAGAAGTTAATGATGATTATGTAAATGATAAATTTCAAACTGTCATGCTTATGATTTCCATAAGTTTCAGTATAGGAAATAAATAATTCAGTGGATATCATACAGAATATTCTGATTCTGATTTCTTGATGAAAGATACAAATTACGAGATGATTCACGTTATTCCTATAAGCTAGAACATATGAATATCAACATTTTGATTATCATTGTTTTCATTATGAAAACTAGGATGATATGAATTATTTGATACAGTTCCTAAGCTCAAGCGATTCTCTGAAAATAGAGTAGTTCAACTTTCTCAAGTTTTTCATTTCTCTTTTTTTTTCTATCACCCATGGAAGAATTCGTTTTTGTTTTCAACTGCATGTGGAACTATTTATAGTCAAAATATCACCTTCATTTTGATTACTTGCAATGGTTGGAGTGGGATTGAAAAAATGCACATCCTGTTTGTTCATATTATTGTAGACTATTTTCATAAATTGTCCTTCAATCGGGAACTCGAATATTGATAAACACCGAAATGAAATGGAATTTTTCCAAAAAGGAAGAGTACACCAATTAAAAGACGAATATTAGTACCCGCAGAAGCATTAATAATTATAACTGAATAACTGTATTGATTGAATCGAAAGTCCATAATTAATTCTCCATAACTACTGCATCTGATTAGTTGAGCATAGCATTTACTGGTTTGGAAACCCACCTCTACACGCCACTGGATAGACAACCTCTTGTGTGTTTCTCATTCAAGGCAGGTCGGCGCGTATGTATAATACACGTTTCTACAGGAAAAATGAGCAAGTGGTCAGTAACAGGTGTTTGACATACCCAGAGATATTCAATCGACGAAAGCATATATACTAGATATCCTATAGATGTTTCATGCAGGTTGCTTAGTCGTATTTCTAGTACAGATGAGTCTTTCAAGATATCTCTATTAAATTCTATGCTACAGTTCATTATCATTTTCGTGGGTTGATGTTGAAAGAATCCAAGTATTTTATTACTGACACTATATGCGAAAGGACATTAATTTCTAGGATAAATTCAATATCATCATAATACTGTGGAAATGTGTTGAAATGTTCCTCATAGAATCATTCACATAACTAAAAAAATTACTTGTTCAGATATCATATTTTTGATGTTATAGCTCGCTTGGTACAACTGAATCCCAGACTTGTTTTTGAAGAAGACAAATCTCAAAAGAGACCTGGGTTAAGTGAAAGTATTCTGGCATACATGATAGCAGTAGAAAATATTCATGATATATTTTCATCAGTCGTTGCTCTTTGGTGGTTTCGTTTGAATATCGATCCTAACTAGAAGCGAAAATACTGCGTCGGTGAACCCGTTCTTGTCTGTCTTCCAAATCGTGTTTGACTTTGAGATCCTTCCAAATCTCATTTCGAGATCACAGGAATTCTAAAAAAGTGTCAGAGACAATAACGATCCAATCATCCAGAGATATTGAAAATGAAACAGAATTTCCAAATTGAATTCCTCGTGAAGTAATAAAACCAACTTTTCAGTTATTTGAATTCACTTTCACTTCTTTGGTTATTGAAATCCACTTTTTGTTGTTTGATTCCTTATGAGATTGAATAGACTGTGCTCGAGTGAGATGAGTCTGGATTCTTACTCCTAGTATATCTTATTCAGGGTAGCTTGGTGAGAATATTGTTGTGAATTTCATAGAGTATAGTCGCAAAAATGAGTTTTCATTAATAGGGACCGATGACAAAGCATTGGTCTCGAGATATTTGTTAATATGTAGCACATATTTCTACCAATATATTTAATTGAATTGGGAATTATCAATCATACAATACATCATCATGTTGATAATTGCGTGTAACTGCGATATACAGGGTGTCAATTTAAAAACGTTCAATACAAATATCTCTGAAACTAAAAAAAGTTTAAAGAGCACAATTTGGTACGAATATAATGAAGGAAGTTGGAACTACAACCACCATACTTTGGTTATAGGGTGAGTGACCCCTTGGACTCATCAACCCAACCTCAAAATTTTAAACGGCACTCCTCCCCTTTGTGATACCTTAAATTAAAGGTGTTCTGGAGTAGAATTCACCTGCATAAGAATTTTTCCCGAATTTTATACAGGGTCAAAGAAATGTATAACCTGAATGAAATAAACTCTGTTTTATAAAGTGATATTTTATTTAATCAGATGCTCAAAATGCATTCTAATTTGGGCTGATCTATTCTGTAATAATGCTTTGCCGAAGATCATCGAGTGAAGCTGGTTATGTTTTAAACACAGCACACTTTTGTAACTTCTTTAGTCTCAGAGATATTTGCATCGAAACCTTTCAAATTGACACTCTGTATGTAGAAGCTCCAGACTATTCAATCATTAAATATTTCAATGATTAAACGACTAACTGCCAGGTTGTGGTTATAACATTGGCATAACTTTCCATATAAAGCACAACTAACATTAGCCCATACTCATCAATATTACCTACATAATAGTCACAGTAAATTTCAGTAGAAGGCAACTTGAGATTATTCCACCTACAGTTCAAAGATAATGGGAGATTGAAATATATCGAGCTGTGCCTTGGAATTTTGAAGGAATCGGAAGATATAATCTGGTTGAATGGATATCTTATAAAGAGCGAACCATAAATAGGAATGAATTCAATTTCATCAGAATAAAATACCATTGATGTTGAAGTTGGTTTCCCAAATATAATTCATTCATTTTGCTTGAATTCTTAATAACTCTACACTTTGAGGTAAACAAACAAATTGAGAATATTATTGGACGAAAGTTTGAAGATGCGATGCTCGATATTGGATACACTACAAATATCCAGTTGATTTAAACGTCTGTGAGAATTTTTCACAAATGAATTCATTCATAAATGCTCCTAAGTCAATTCATGTTCAACGATTCAAACTATATAATTCAGTTCTCAGATTTAATATCAATTGGATCATATTTCACAGTAACCAAGCATAAATATGCAGAAACGGCACACATATATAATATTCTAATTCATTATGTCAATATCAGATGATTGAAAATCCATGAAGAATCATCAGGAAAATGCGAAATGGAGAGTAACATTTATAACCTATTCCAGTGAAGTTCATCGAATAATTTTCATTACGTAACTCTCATATCCACTTGATTATTCCTGCAATGAGTGAAGGTATTTTTGTGTAAATATAATTTTTTCATGATCAGCAATTCAACGTTTCCGCAAAGCAGGTTTTAACACTGAAGTGAAAACGAGACATTCCTTGAGATAAATACTTATTCATTCTGAATATAGAAAGCGTATGAACTGTTTGAATCTGGTGACGTTCAGATTCTATCATTTTTATGTAGAGAAAAAGAAACGAAACATTTTGTGTAGAAAGACGGTTCAACGATGAAGTAAAATGATTGTTGATATAGGAATAGATTAATCAAGAGAAATTTTATTTTCGTAAAACATCGTAAGATGTTATAAAGATGAGTTTTTATCAAGTGCTCCACGCATTATTTTTGCCTTTTAATTCATCATTGAAGCGAGTTTTCTCAATTCATTAAAAGTATATTCATTCATCATTAGTTATGTTTTTTTTCGGAAATAGATGTGATCCGGACCGACGCACGGAGACTCCGACCATACGCGTTGAGTAAAACTTGCGCCTCAAAACTCTGTCGGCCAATGGTCCAGCTTCAAATGAGGGGATATACTGTTGCATAATGGAATTAATCCTAATTGTAGACAACCAACGATACTCCTAACTGTATGAGAGTTACAGTTTTTGTTCACATACATACGTACAAGTGAAGTTAGAATAAGTGTATTGAAAAAGGTACCATGATGTAACTTAAGATACCTCAATATCGTAACGGGCACGCTAAGCGATTAGTTATGGTTTTTCATTACTTCACGCATAATGGCTGATTCGTAACCGAACCGTCATTGAAGCGTTTCCACAGTTTTTGCATGATTTCTTCGATTCCAATGGTGTGTGCGAATATTCCGCAATTTCCCCGAAAATTGTTGCCGCAACATTCCCGATTGCGGTCCATTTCCCCAAATTCGATATTGACGTGCCCGCAAAAGATCTAACATTGCAAAACCGCTTTTCAAGCGACATTCAATACAACAACTTTATACCGTTTGGAACGATTTTTTATCTGTCCACGGTTATGGCTTTGTTTTCCGCAGTTGATAGCGAAAGTGGGCGAAAAAAGGACCATAAATCAATTATTGATTGCCAAACGCTTTCATTATTGCAACATTTGGTGGGAATGACTCGAACGTGACATTTGCAACTGTTTTTCCGACGATTAACCTTAATTGGAGCTAACAAAATCAATAATGATTCGTTAATAGCAATGTTCTATACATATAAGAAGCCAAATAATACATTGAACTGTGTCATATCCTTCATCTATTCCATCCTATTGAATAGGTCAATAATAAATTTGATAGAAGCATTCAAACAACTTCCAAATATCGATCTTATTACCCGGCAGCTGGGGAAAGTGGTGAGAATTGAATAAAAATGTTGTATATTCAAGTCTATTCTATGAGTAGACACTCATGACGCAGTATATAATCAGATATACAGGATGCCTCTGAAATCTTGATAAATATTGAAAGCAATTGAGATATCACCTTGGGTTTGATCATCTAATACTTCATTCATATCATGAATTCATTCCACCACTTTATAGACGAGAAATATTGGCATAATCAAATTGATTCTATTCAAATCTAACCATTTCATAGTGTAACCAGTCCATGCATAAAACGTGCTTTGACAAGCATCCCCCAAAACAGCAACTAGTAATGATATAACAATAATCGTTTCTTAGAAATTAGCTATTCCTCATTTTTCTACCCATCATATGATTCCTAATGAATTGAATTTAAGCATTTTCTTGGTTGGATACAATTCTTACAGTGATGTTAAATTAGAGTAAATCGTTATTTCTATAGGGGAATTTCAATATCACTGCAAAAATTCTATTCCATTATAATGATTTTCTGGTATCAATTCGTTGAAATCACAAAGGATTCGAAATTAATGAATACCATATTGATAGTGATAAGAATACCGGAGTTTCAATATCTCATTCAAATGAATTCTCAGTTATCTACCTACAACTGCATTCTGAAAATGAAGAAAACTTATAAATGTTACGTACATTATAGTTACCCGAGAAGAATTATTAGTTTGACAGGTATTTCAAAATGTTACGAACATTTGAACAAAAAAAATCCAAGAAAACACAATGTCTTATATATTTAGTTATCATCTCGATTTATTTGTACTTAAATATTTTTGTGTATCAGGATTTCCTATCATTCAAATAAATTTTCTTCATTCATTCATTTATTATTATTATCTGGAAACAACTCATACATTAACAGTTTTCAATGAATGATTTCATATAAAAATATGCACTAATATTTCTATGGAATATCAGTATATCTTAATTAACGTCCAAGGCATAGAAAATATTTAGAAAAGGAATTCTATGAACTGAAATCATACCACTACTAATCGACAATGTTATACAGTCATTTCAACGTCAGTAGTTCTAGTTCAAATCAGCCCATAGCCTTGAAACTTGTGACCCTGGATCTGTAAATCCAATAAATTTTGATTCTAGAAATATTTGGAATGGAGCGATTTTCTATGGAATGCTTTTCCCTTCAGAATTTCAAATTTGTAACTCACTTTCCATCCATGAATCTCTGTCAATCTATTAGCCACCACACATCCCGCACTCCCAGCTCCAACTACGATGAAATCGTATTCCTCAGCGTCATCTTTCGGTGTTTGTTCACCGAAAAAAGGATTAGAGAACCCCCCGCTCAGAGTGTGATCGAAAAAATTCGGATACTCCGATTGTCCATCGGGAGACTGCCCGAAAAGGTTCGCCACCAATTGCAGAAACAAAAACGTAGAGGGCGCGCAATTCGTGATGTTGGTATGCACGGCGCAAGCTTGCGACAAATCCGGCGGTACCCAACTCATTTTCGAAACAAGCGAATGCAGTACCGCTTCGCGATAGACTAGACAAAAATTTGAATATCAAGAACGTACTCTAGATCGTGGCGATTTGTTTCGAGAGGAATGCTGGGTTCCCTTCCCACTCGGCCGTTAAATGGGGTTTTTTTTTGAGTAAGCGAATGGATAATTGAATGGTCATTAGTAGTGGTATTGAAACTACATTTTACATTAAATCTACGACCACGATTTTATTCGCTTTCTATATCTGGTTGGACCGAGAATTGTTCGATACGTTCCCATTGACTTCTGGACCAATTATCCGACTGAATCAACAAGAATTGGAATGATAGTCAGAGACGAAAATCGCGGAAAAAACGTAAGGATCTCTTGAATTCTGTAACATTTAAATAAATTATACAGTATTGATGCATTCGAATTCAATAAATGATGAAACTAAAACATCGATTTTGGTCATTATATCATATAAATTTGACGTCTATTAATTCGGCATCGGTAGATATTTCTCAACAGATACAGAAAGCGCAGTTTCTTCATTATTCAGATTCCATTTGCTTTGCTGAAAACTATGAAATTCTTGCTATTGACATTGTCTACTGTATTTCCATCTTCTCTCTCGAAATTTACCTTAGTGGGACTTACAGGGCGTTAGTTATTATTTTGTCTACCGACTCTTTTAGCATCCTCTACATCCATCATAATGACATTTCCATGATAATACTTTCAACGGAGTATTACTGGTATATCATTAATTCACAGAGTCTACCATATACTCGAAATTATCTGACGTATATCCATTCATTGTCAAAGGTTGGATTAAACAAATTGATTACTCATCACTGTCGCATGAGTGAACATGATGAAGCTAGATGATTTTTCTACAATGTAGCAATCGCGAAAATAATTCCACCTGATATTTCCAAAGGAATGTTTCAATTCATCATCATGGAAATGACCTGATATCAGAAACAAGGTGATGAGAAATGGGGAGGTCTCAGTCCTACACCATCCGTCTCTAATTAAGCTTTCATCTCAGTTCCGTCCCAGTTTTCGATGAATGTGACAATAATTAAGGGTTCCATCGGCGACGAAGTTCCCCTTTCGACCTGGCTAGGAATCCCTCCAATTACCATCACCTTTAACGAGGTATTCATTATTAAAATGCGAATTTAACAAAACAGCACTGACAGTAGGTGTAGTGTCAGTCGACTATCAACATGTCATCTAAGATTTATAATTGTAGGCCCTTCTCACAAATACGTTGTCCAGATACTGGAATCCGATTCTGATGAACCACAGAAAGGTGGGATAATGAAATCGGGGTTGGGTCAGGAGTATCGGGATAAAAATGGGACACAACAAAAGGAGATACAACGCTTAAGGGTGTAACAAAGATATTTTTGGAAGGATATTTTCATTTTACCCAAGTAGCAATCCATTGTCGTTTTCAGGCACATTTTTCTTGCCTCAATCGTGTCGATTATTATGCTGAATGGTGTTGGAATTATTCAAGACTGTCCAAAGAATATGATTGACATATACAGTGCGTCCATAGAGTAACGCATAAATTCATTATTGGCTAAATGAACAATAAAATTAGGAATTCCCAAAACAGGTCGATTTTTGATTTCAATTTACTATTGTTTCAAATCATAATCTAATATACAAGGTGAACTACTTTCGTGTAATGACGTCATCACCATTTTTTTCGAATGAAATCCCCTCCTCTTTTTTCAATTTCCAAATTGCTTTTGCTGAGCTGATTCCAAAAATGTATAATATGTTGCTTCAAATCGGTACAGGGTGGGGAAAAATGCAAAAAAAAGTATGAACATTGTTTATGGAAAGTAATACGTTACTGAATGTAATAAACAAATTAAATGGAATTAGTAGTTATGCAATTAATGTGATACACTTCCAAAAACAAACAAACGAACGAAAATTTACAATAAATGTTCAAATTGTTCTCCATTGACCGTTAGACAATGACTGAACCGGGTATTACTTTCGTCTCTAACATTCTGTAGCATAGCGGGTGTTATGCTCTATATTTCTTGTCTGATTCGGTCTTGTAGTTGAGGAATATTTCCAGATCTGTTTAAGTAGACTTAAGATTTTAAATAACCCCATAAAAAGAAGTCTAATGGGCCCAGATCAGGTGATCTAGCAGGCCATTCCACTGGTGTCCTTCTTCTTATCCATCTTTATGGAAAAGTTGTGTTTAAAAAATCGCGCACAGTTACTGCGAAATGTGGCGATGCGCCATCCTGTTGAAACCAGATTCTGCGGTCTACATTAGTGGGTATTTGAATATCAGGAAAAAGCTGGATCAGATCAGGAATCAATGTATCTTGTAGGAAATCCAGATATAATTCTCCTGTTAAGTTTTCATCGAAAAAATATGGACCAATAATTGTATTTCTCACAATACCAGCCCATACGTTATTTTCATTACTTTGTAAGTAAATTTTTGCATTTTTGTCCAACCTGTACCAATTTGAAGCAACATATTATACATTTTTGGAATCAGCTCAGCATGGCGATGACGTCATTACACGAAAGTAGTTCACCTTGTATATTAGATTATGATTTGAAACAATAGTAAATTGAAATCAAAAATCGACCTGTTTTGGGAATTCCTAATTTTATTGTTCATTTAGCCAATAATGAATTTATGCGTTACTTTATGGACGCACTGTATACATTCGTCGATTTGGAAAAGTTGAACTGATGTTTGTAGCAAACACGACTTGTTTGAAATCTTCAATGTCCGCTTCTCTTTCGAGAAATATTGGGTATTCGTTCTATTTCGATATCTTTACATATCATGTGATTCGTGAATATTTCATTGCTATGGAGGATGTGTTCATTCTCGGAGTTGAGCTTGTATCAAGATATCCTTCTAACATATTAGAATATATACCTCTTATTTCAGCAGTATTTAATCAAGACTCAATTTAACACAGTCATATAACATCTGAAGATATCTCATTACACAGTATGTTATACCAATATTTTCGAGTATTCGAAATTTTCGTGAATATGAGAAATGAAAAATACCAATATTTTCAAAAAGTTATGAACATATTCTGAACTCATTATCGCAATAATTCAAAATGCTATCAAGTACCTCAATTTCAATCACTGTTGCTACTTGTAATGATCTTGTAAATATCGATTGGGCTTTGTGTCAAAATTAAAGTATTTAGACCCTGTTCACAATCAATCAGATACTTATGATACCCTATTCTAATAATTATTTCAAATTGAACTCGTTCGTTCTGGTTCCATCTGAATTCCAGATCCACATCTACAGATCAGGGTTATAGATGTATTGGTCATGGTAATGACGAACTGTTGAAGCCTACACAACCCACCAACAATTTACAATCCACGGGGAGAAGTTTGGTTTCCAACTCGAATATCTTGTACCTCCTAAGCTCATATCCCCCTGGGAATGATTCATGGAGTTCACAAGTAGGAAGCATCAATCTCTTCTACTCTGAAACCAATCCTTCGGAATGCAAAGCATGAAGCGGTCAATACGATTCAGTTCCCAAATGGTAAACAAGACGTAGTTGCTTTATTTCCGTATGGGGATGTGACCTATCTACAGGGGAAATATATGACTCCCTTGTTAGCCACTACATGACAAATCTGGAGTGGTACTCCATTCATCAATATCGAATCTCCATTCCGATATAATCTGTAGAATGGAGTAGTCGTTGTGCATGATGAAATAGATCTAGATGAACCATTGCAAAACGTAACCAAAGGTGGAACTGAAATTGCACGCCTGTCAATAAATCCCTTATGAAAATTTATGTATGATATCAACGAAAAGAATATGATGGCGTATTCATGAATGCTGCTCTTCAGTTGTGAAGTATCAGTTATATCTCCATTGAACTATCATAGATTCGTTTTATTATTTCTGATTGTTCGAATGCACAAGCGCATATTTCAACACTCTCATTTGTGAGAAACTTCACAGCTTCATTTTTTGCTAAGACTCACTGTGATTCATCACGAAAAACCACGAAAAACATTGTTTGACAACAATTTTCAAGAAATCTGCAAATACTTGTGACAAATTGCTAATTAAAAATTGAATCAACATATGCGCATAATCCAAAATATCAGAAACTAGTTTCTAGTATGAACAACCCTATTGTACTACTAGTGATGTAGAGAACACTGATAAAATTCTAGTATATTCCAGAGTATCAGGCATAGAAACAACAACGAAACGAACAACAGCAAATAGAATAGAATAGAATAGAACTTTATTAATCCATAAAATACCATGATTACATGGTGTAGGACAAGTCAACTAAAAGTATCATAAATGTAATGTATTAATGTGTTTTGTTCTTAAACATCCTCCCTCATATGGTTGAAGCGGTTTGAATGATGTTGGTGTGAATAGTATTTATTGAAGTCAAAGCGTCTTTTAGTTACATTCCTTGGCCAATTGTTTGGTATATACAGTTCATCTTTTAAACTGAAGTCAGCACTCAGCATGAAGCACTTGTTTTGTGTAGTGGGCGTTTGTAATTCCCTGATGTTGATTTCTGCATCTTTGAGTTGCGGTAGTTCCTTCAGATATTTCAGTTTCTTTTCTTCGGTGACATGTCTCTTCAGCCTGTACAGATACAACCACACTTTTTTGTCCGCTCCAAAGATATTACAAAGATATGATACACATCTCCACATTCTACACACACCATAGTTTTGCTTTGTCTAGTCTGACAGCATTTGAACGTTTTTTCACTGATATCTTCGTCTTTTATCATGGAGATATGTTTCTGGCTACTGCCAGAAGCGGCCATCTTATATATATAGATACTTTTTGTTTTGTACTTTTGTTTTTGTACAAACGAAGATCACAAAATGAAAGGAACGATTGGGGTTTCATATGGAACAGCGCATTTTCTGACAGATCTCCAGAGCTCTCTTCCTCGAATACATGAATCATAATCATATTTTGACAACCAATAAACAATTGAACGATAGTATAACGTTAGATATTTTTAGATTTAAGGTAATGGATTCGAGTAAATGTTGTGGAACCATTAACGATAGTGAAAATTATGATTAGTTGCTTCAGAAAATCTCAATTGTTAATCAAATATATTGCAATGGAAAGTTGGCTAATGACAATATTCGCAATATATAATGAATTATTCATGTTGCATGCGTTGAAATATTTATATTTCTCATCTAATAAATAACACTTCGATGCAAAAATACTATTCAACAAAAAGCTTCTCCAGAAGGCCGGTTGCAACAGATAATAACTTGTTCATAAACATTATATTAATTGCTACTTTACATTTACGAGATTCGTACTTGATAATGTACAATTGGAATGATTGGTTTCCTATGAACTCAATTGAACAGTTTGAAATTGGTTGATTAATCCTTCCTATTAATTGCTTGTCAAATCTCCCCATACATCAAAATCCATCGACGATGTTCCCAACTTTATTCACATAAGATATCAGTGGCACAGTTTATTCCACTATTCTTAAGCAGATCTATGATTTCTTGAAGCCATGTCTATTCAAACGTAACAAAGTGGCGCTCGTATATGCATGATTCTTTCTCGGAACTGGTATTGAATGCACTTGAAATATAACAAATCGAACAGGCACGTTCGAAAAGAGAGCTATAAAATGTGGATAACAAACAGTCCTACATCGAGGATATAATATTTTCCGAATAGACATTGAATATTCCATCAGTATTTTCACTTTTTCATCTGATAAATATTGTATAGTCAGAGTTCAAAGTACGAGAGGAACAGTGTGACTTCTCCATCACGAGTTGCAATTACACTTTTCATCTGTTAAGATACGACTCCAGATATGAGGAGAGATACTAGCAACAAGAAACTAATGCTGTTTTCACACCGATCACATAGTACCGCATATCAATTCGACTGCTATAAATATTACATCCACTCATATCACGTAACGAAATAATTTCTCTCGCAAAATTCGGGCGAGTTTATGAGCTCCAACTAAATAGTAAATGGTGTTATAAACTTCCTGGAAGCTATAACCATGTTTTATTATCGATAGCTACATTTTAATTCTCATGAGAGTTGCTCATGGAGGGTGATTCACATAAAAGATTTTCATTTGGAGAACAAGATCTTCGGAACAAAATAGTAGAATAGAATGATATCCATTTTCCAGTCTATTTTTATTGAAACCTCTTTGTTTTCGATATATATCAATTAGCATTATATTGTAGCATTATTTCATTGAATCCCAATTATTTCTGTATATAAGCTGAAAAGACTATAAAATGATGTTCATCGAAACGATTGATGTTGAATCAGAAAGTTCACATTCTTGGTAAGAATATACAGATTCTCTTGTAGATCTTCCTCTACCTTGAGTTGTGTCGCCTCGAAGAATTCAAACGAACGAATTGAATCTCCTAGATATAGTTGAATAAAAAGTTGAAGATTTATTCGAATTCCATGAATGCGAATATTTCTCTTCGAAACTTTGTCGAACGAATAAATTATCCATGAATGTTGGAATATGATTTCCAATATATTCAAATCCTGGAATATAAGGCATTAAAGCTCATAGCTTGTATACAGGGTGTATTTAATGAACAATGAGATCCTTATGATATTAGGATATATTGAAGAGTCATCAGTGACGAAATGGAATGTTTTCTCCACATAGCTTTAAGTTTTATAATCTATCGATATCCATGATGAAGTTGGGTGCAATCGGACATTGCATAGTTGTTCCAATTCGAGTAACAAATGCGAGAATACATGGTCTCAGCTCTTCCATAGATTCAAATAATTGTTAACCTTGATGTTTTTTTATTCGCACTGTGGACAAACAATTCCACTATTAAAAATCACCGCAAATCATGTATCATTCCCCACCAAGAATAATGTGGATGAAAAGAATCTAAGTATCAATATATTAGTAGAAAAAGTGCATAACATACTCGACAGGCAGTCGAAAGTGATGAGATCACAAATCCAATCATCGTTTGGTGGAATCAGAGTCGAGTTCAATTATTGGTAAAAGGTTTCCATTTTCGACTTCATCAGTTCCTTCCTGTCGTGCATTCAATATTTGGATTCATCCACTTTCCCAATTTTCAATACCCATTCTGTGGATAACGCTTCCTCCTCTCATGGATATCTTTTTCCTTCTTCAATAAAGAGGTAGAGTTTACGAATTAATCAAGTGAATATGTGAAATCGATATCTGGGCCACCAAATTTCTCATCAATTGAGTGTTCTTCATCACATTTATTTATTCTTCCTATTTCTTGTATAATAACAATAATTCGATTATCAACAACTCAGTATACTTATGCTGCTCCAGAGTTTCAAATAATTTCTAGAAATAAATAAAAAATAAAGATTTATGAACATCAAATATTGATTTCCTTGATAATGACCAGAACGATATACTTCTCAAGCGACTTGAGAAAGTAGAGATTCGATTCGTTGAAAGATAAAGAATATAAAGAGTTGAAAATACTAATTCTTATAGTAAAACGACAAGTAGCCGGAGGGGTACCACATGGAACTATCATGGGCCTTATTCCATTTGTACTATATGTCTATATCATTCATCGATCATGGTATCAAAAATACCTTCAATTTCAATGACATTTTCATGTTTCAGCTTGTTTTTTGTTTCAGCCGGAAACAAGTCAGCAGTAAGGGATTTTTTTTTCTGTAAAATATACCTTGTTATGTTGAGTTACACTGGTATAGCTAGCTCCTTCAGATATCGGAATTTTAGCACCTTTTACTCTAATTTTTCAAAACCGCGTGGATAGACACATCATGGAACGAATAAAATCTCACATTGTCTTTCTGGGTTCGTTTTATGCAGTGAGGAGAATGGAAAACGTCGCATGCACTTCAGTTTGTGTTGAAAATTTCCAGTTTTTGAACACTTGCAGTGCTCTGTTCTTGACATTTAAATACACACAAGCCTTAAAACATTATAATATTCCCAAAGCTGCACTCTCACAGTGTATATAAAATCATGTTCTACCATATTTATGGTGTTACCATACCGACCACAAAAGTTCATCTGAAAATTGAAATAGTGAAGTCTCCAACGAATTGATAGATAGTTCAATCCCATCCAATTGAACTCACCCTTTACTTGAATTGGATGATTCTCTAGATAATGATAGTCACATTCCATCTATCAATAAAAATATAATCATACGACAGTCTACAACATTCACTCACTAATTGTATTTCATCCATACTCAATTTTATTTTTTACCAGTACCTCATTATAATTTTATGTAGTTGGAATCAAAATCGATTTCCTCGAAACACAGCTGCAAGCAATAACCAATTAAATACTATTTTCCATATATCTTCACTAATTAGATTCAATTGCCAATCAAGATAGTCCACTCACTCAATTATCAGTAAATAAATGAGTTTTCATATCCACTTTTACTGTAGGCGAAGGCGTAGATAATTTTCTGAAACTGAAAGGTGAACTGATAAACTGCAATCTAATTCCACGTTGAAGTATGGAAAATCTTCCGAAAAAGAAGAAGATATCCAACAGCGGTTTTCTGTGATGGTATTTCAGGAATATCATTGGTAATCAGATCTGGTCGTTGCTGATGGCATTTTACGTCCTGATTCTATTATCTCGAGTAATCGGATGGAAAATAAATACTTCATGAAGACAAAAACACACCGTTCAATATCTGATATCCAATAGATTGAAAACGCCCTCTTCGAAATGGAAAAATGGAGCTGAAATTATTCCAACAATAGGATATTCCGCTACGAGCACGGAATTCTCATCGGAGGAAAAACTCAGACAGGTCGTTTTTCTTATTCAGTCTTGCATGTTTCTTGATCAATTCATACTCTCGATGACAATCATCAATATGTCAATGGTTATATTCTCTAAGAATGAATCCAATATGAATAAGAAAGATAATGATAATGAACTTTATTGAAATGAAAACAATAAAGCTCAAACTGAGTGAAGCGATGTTCAAATTCAAATTATTTTTCAGGTTATCTGTATTGATTTTCAATATATCGTAGGTATGAAAAACCATTGGTCCAATAATCACGAATATAAATCCATAAATCACTAGAAAAAACATATCATTCCTAACTGTTCTCAAGAAATTGAGAGGACATCTGTAATTTTGTTTTGACACTGCAAATATTGAGTAATGTCACATCGAATGAATGATTTATTTATTAAGGTGAAATTACTATTGGTGGAGTTAAGGTTCGTTACCAGTTTCTTGAAACGTCCTCGAATTGTGCCTAAAGTAAAGAATAAATTCCAGTGGTTACTAGAGATTTCGGCCCACTGCTCTTCATTCAGCTCGAATTTAATGCATAATATGACTATGAGTGTTAAAAATTGCTGGAATTTCTCATTGAATCGGTTTATTGAAATTGGCTATTTGTCGCTGCATTACTATCTCGCTACCAGGAAACATTCCACGGATGGTTTGAAAACTACGAAGAATTCCACAAGCCCATTATATTATTTAAAACGACTTCATTATCGATTCGGAAGAGAACTCATGCACCGAGATAAATGGAGGTAATTACCTCCGAAACTTATGTAACTTTTAAGAGGCAATCTAGCGTATAATTAGGTAAGCAAAACAACAACTAGAATTCGTTAACGCTCCTCTAACCATGGAAAATGGTTCGAATAATTCAATGAATGAATTTGAAAATCTTGGTTATCTTCAAAGCCACTGTTTTCTGTATTGAATGAAAAATATTAATGAGTCTCCTGTACAGTGAAACGAATTTGACGATGAACTGATGCGATCATTTTTTTAGAAAGTACAGTTAATAAGATTTTGAAGGTGAATTGAATTGATGATACCAATTTCAAGAGTTTTATTTTCACCTCATAACAAGAGTGATGATTATTCATTCGTGAAAACCATACGAGGTATTTCTTCATTGAAACAAAGAAACAATAATCATTTTCAGGCAGTAAAAGAGGTCTCAAAATGCAATACTATCACTTTCTTGAAAAATATGACTCAGGATATTGAAAATGAGTCAAACTGTATATCACTTCACGGCTGTCTTCGTGGTATGTTATTAATTAACTATGCTTGAATGAAGTTCTACTAAACCATTATTATATTTTCAAAATGTCAGATGATCAATCATGACGTCATGACTGAATCATACTTATAGGATTATTCGAACTTGTTTTCATTCTATGGTGAATATCAACACAGACATTACTAAAGATGTAATTAGTTATGTTGGGATCGAAAACGTCCATACAAAGTACATACAAAGATTGTACATAAAATAAGGCATACCAGTCATCTTCGATTTTAGTGATCTGTAATATTTTGTAATTTTTCAAATATTCGATCGAATCCGTTCGTCGTGCAACACCCTGTAAAGAATTCATTTATGAAGGAAAATCCTACACATGGCAAATCATTTCATCCTGCAATAAATGTCCACAATCAAAAATAGCTATGACCCGAAAATTTCAATTTATAGTCCTTGTAAAATATGTTATCGAAGCAAAATAACCCAATAGCATAAATCATTTCCCGGCCCATTATTTCCTTTGTTGTGTTTGGCAAAGTGAAAAACTGGAACCCAGAGCACTTTATTTGCTCGAACGATTCTACAAAACGATTTTTCTTCTTCCTGTACTCCTGTGTGCCCTGCGGAATTGTTTGATTCTGTTATTTTCCGTATTTTATATGTGGAGTTATTGAATTAAACATGAGACCGACGGATCGTAGTTTGTTTTGGAAATATATAAGTTTTCCATTTCATCAACTACAATTATACGAACAATATAATATGACTCGTTGGATATTTTTCTCGAATAACAACTCAACCTTGTTTGTTTTCAGGAGATTTATCACAGACACCAGTGAAATAATAGTGTAATGGAATCCAGGAGAACTTGATGAATAATCCCCCTGTATCACATGTTTGGAAGCTCTCGAATATTCTAGAATAGAAGAAGATGGAACATCCTGTGAGCAGTCTGATGAAAAGAGATGAAAAGATGTGACAGAAGACTGACAGTTCTAGAACATTCCAGAACAGATGTAAAACATATAAATATCGAGCTTCCAAACAACGTTAGGGAGTTGAATAATTGAACGCGACGTAGTTACATCGTTGTCGATATAAATAGTTGAAATAAATAGTTTGTTGGTGTTGTACGTGAAAATAAATAGTTGTCAGTTGGAAATCCATCTGTTCTCTACTGGAACCCACGAATAACGTTACAATTGGTGTCAGAAGTGGGATATTCGTGAATTTAGTTGGAGTTTTGATCATTTGAAGTGAAAAGACAGTAACAATGAAGAGACTCAGTGAACTGAAGGTGGCAGACTTGAAACGAGAGTTGGAAGAAAGGGATCTCGAGACCACAGGGACGAAAGCGGTGCTACAACTTCGTTTGAAAGAGTACCTGATTGACGTTGGTCAAGACCCAGAGACGTTCATCTTCGAAGAACCGGAAGACAAATCAGCGGCTTGGTATGACAAGATTGCGAATAAGATTTCTGCGCAACATGAAGAGTCAACAGCGTTTCGTGAAGAAATTGTGAATCAGATTTCTGCACAACGTGAAGAATCAGCGGCGTTTCGAGAAGACATTGCGAATCAGATTTCTGCACAACGTGAAGAAATTACGAATCAGATTTCTGCACAACGTGAAGAATCAACGGCGTTTCGAGAAGACATTGCGAATCAGATTTCTGCACAACGTGAAGAAATTACGAATCAGATTTCTGCACAACGTGAAGAATCAACGGCGTTTCGAGAAGACATTGTGAAACAGATTTCTGCACAACGTGAAGAATCATCGGCTCTTCGTGAAGAAATTATGGCTCAGCGGGACAAGATCGTTAACCAAATGATTGCTCATCGTGAAGAAATTTCGGAACAGATTTTGGCTCAATCCTTGGAACTTCGTGAAGAGTTTTCAGTGCAGATGGCGGCTCAGCAAGACAAAATGGCGACTCAGATTGCTCAGCAGAGAGAAGAAGTGTACGCAATAACGAAAAAATTAGAAGAATTAGAGCTACAAGTTGGAAAAGGTGTCCAGAGATCAGAAAAATCTGAGGTCAGTGAAAAGAATGTGACAAAAATGGAATCGGACATCGCAACCACTTCAAATCGAGTTAAGCCTCCTACATTTGACGGGAAGACATCATGGCCAAATTATTTGAAGCAATTTGAAGCAGCTGCAAAAGCCAATGGGTGGACATTAAAGGACAAGGCAGTGGCGCTAACAGTTGCTCTACGAGGTGATGCGTTGAACATCCTACAAACCATCCCAGAGAGTGAAGCTGACAGTTATGAACATCTCATGAAACGCCTAGATATGCGATATGGTCACGAACATCTACAGCAGGTATTCCAATCACAGATGAAGAACCGTCGACAGAGAACCAATGAGAGCCTACAGGAATTCGAAGGAGACGTAGCGAGATTGGTTCATTGTGCATATCCGTCAGCTCCGGAGTCTGTTATGGAATGTCTAGCTGTACAGACATTCGTTGATGGGTTGAGAGATGGGGAAATGCAGAGGACCGTGCGTTTGTCTCGTCCTAAAGACCTCACCGATGCACTAGCAGCGGCGTTGGAGTTCGAAGCGGCAACAGAAGCTTCACGTGGATATGCAAGAGTCCGCAACATTAACGATAACGGTAACAGTTCACTGAACCAGGAATCTACTGAGGGCCTGGTCGATGCCATCAAAAGTCTTCTGAATCTGAATAAGACGAAGAGAACGGTTCGCTGTTGGAACTGTGGAGAGCTGGGGCACCTTCAAAGAGTATGTAAACGGGTCAAGAAATTAGCTGAGGAGGTACCATCTTCCTCGCAGCCGCAGGAAAACTAAAGCGGGTCGACTCCAAGGGGGCAGCTTCGACCCGTCATTCCAAGGACCCCCTCATTATTGTGGCATCTCTACGGCGTGACCATGGCAGCATCTATGTAAACGGGCTGATCGATGATAAGAAGTGCGCACTATTAGTGGATACTGGTGCTACAAAAACCATCTTGCGTCATGGACTTCTGACATCTCCGAAGAAGCGGATCTTACGTTCAAGATGGCGATTACGAACAGCCACAGGCGAAGCTGCCACCGTTTATGGAGAAATAGATGTGGAAATCAAAATTGGGACCCTCACAATTCCACACCGAGCGATTATGGCTGATATCGAGGAAGATGTCATTTTGGGAATGGACGTCATGAGCGCAAATGAAATTCAGCTAGACTTTGGAAAACGAACAATCAAGGTGGGCGCCGAGGAAATCTTTCTACATTCCCGTGAAGAGGTAGTTGCCCGAGTGACGTTAGCAGAGGATGTACAGCTACCAGAACGAAGCGAGACGATAGTGACAGCACGGATCAATGGCACATTCGAAAAAGGTTCCCCTATCATCCTGGAACCTTGGAATCATGACGAACAGGTTGGCCGAGGAGTCTTAGTCGGCAAGGCTCTATTGACATCCGAAGAAATCATCCCTGTCCGATTAATCAACGTCAACAATTATCCTCTGACTGTTACCAAGGGAACGAAAATTGGTACATGTTCTACAGCGGCCTCGATAATTCAGCAAGAGACGACAACAAACAAAGGAATGATCGATTTCAAGGAAATGGTTTCCACTGCAAGCGATTCTCTCACCAAACGAGAAAAGACGCGTTTAATGGAATTATTGCAACGATATAAAGGCATATTTGTACCAGCAAATGGAAAAATGGGAAGAACTGACATTGTGAAGCATAAAATTGACACAGGAAATGCCCGACCCATTCGTCAACCACCTCGAAGATTACCGCAAGTAAAACGGGAAATGGCTGATAAGATAATTCAGGATATGGAACAAGAAGGCGTGATTGAACCATCCAATAGTGCATGGACTTCACCAGTAGTTTTGGTGAAGAAGAAAGATGGAACTACACGATTTTGTGTGGACTATCGTCGATTGAATGATGTGACAAAGAAAGACAGCTATCCGTTGCCACGTATAGACGACACACTGGATACGCTGGCAGAATCAAGGCTGTTTTCCACTTTGGATCTCAAAAGTGGATATTGGCAGGTAGAGATGGATCAGGCAGATAAGGAGAAGACGGCGTTTTCCATCGGAACTGGGTTATGGCAATTCAATGTTATGCCTTTCGGACTCTGTAATGCTCCTGCTACGTTCGAGAGAATCATGGAAAATGTACTCAGAGGACTCTCTTGGAAGACATGTCTAGTATATTTAGATGACATTATCGTTATTGGTAAAACATTCGAAGATCATTTGGCAAATCTAGAAGAAGTCTTCAGAAGACTACAGACTGCGAACCTGACATTGAACCTGAAGAAATGTCATTTACTGCAAAGACGAGTCAACTACTTGGGACACATTGTAAGTAGTGAAGGAGTAGAGGTCGATCCTGAAAAGGTACGAGCAGTTAAGCAATGGCCAGTACCAGAAAATAAACATCAGCTCAGAAGCTTTCTTGGACTCTGCACTTATTATCGACGTTACGTCCGGATGTTCTCTGATATCGCGAAACCACTAACTCGCCTCACTGAAGAAGGACGACAATTCTGCTGGGATATGGAATGCCAGACAGCCTTTGACGCTCTGAAGACACATTTAACCACGACACCGATCCTGGGTTATCCACTTCCACAAGGTCAGTTCATTCTCGATACTGACGCTAGCAACATCGGAATCGGAGGAGTACTTTCACAGCATCAGGATGGACAGGAGCGAGTTATCGGATACTTCAGTAAAGTGTTATCCAAGCCAGAGCGAAACTACTACGTTACTAGACGGGAGCTACTAGCTGTGGTTAAATCGGTGGAGCACTTCTATAAGTACCTCTACGGTAGAAAATTCTTGCTAAGAACAGACCATGCAGCGTTGAAGTGGCTTCTACAATTCAAGAATCCTGAGGGTCAGGTAGCTCGCTGGATTGAGAGACTTCAGGAGTATGATTTTGAGATAGAACACCGAGCTGGAACAAAACATAAGAATGCAGATGCCTTGTCCAGACGACCTTGTCCACCCGGATGCCCACATTGTAGTCGTTTGGAGATTAAAGAAACATCAATCAATAGAACTACTGTTGTCAGCGATGATTGGTTACCTGCAGCAGTCCGACAAGAACAAGAAAGAGATCCAGAAGTCCGAAAACTTCGAGAATGGAAGGAAGCAAATCGTCGTCCCAATTGGCAAGAAGTAGCACCATTATCGCAAACCTTGAAGGCCTACTGGGGTCAATGGGACTCCCTGGTTTTGGAAGATGACCTGCTCAAGAGGAAACTGGAAAACGATGATGGATCGGATCATCGAATGCAGCTAGTGATTCCTAGGAGCCGAGTTCCAGAGGTGCTGCGCTACATACACGATGGAACTTCAGGAGGGCATCTGGGAGTGAATAAGACTCTACAGAAGGTTCGTGAGCGGTTTTACTGGGCGAACTACAGTGATGACGTTCGAGATTGGTGCCGTAAATGCACCGTCTGTTTTGCCAGTAATGGACCGCACCGGAAACCAAGAGCTCCTATGAGACAGTACAACGTAGGTAGCCCTTTTGAAAGAATCGCCCTAGACATCGCAGGTCCATTTCCGGTTACTGATGATGGAAATAGATATATCCTAGTTTGCATGGATTACTTCACGAAATGGGTGGAGGCATATGCGATTCCTAACCAAGAAGCCGTAACCGTTGCTAATGTCCTGTTGAAAGAATTTATTAGTCGCTACGGGGTACCAATGGAACTCCATTCTGATCAAGGCCGAAACTTTGAGAGTGAAGTATTTCGGACAATGAGTGATAGGTTAGGAATCAGGAAGACCAGAACGACGCCATTACACCCCCAATCGGACGGAATGGTGGAGCGGATGAATCGAACTGTTGGAAAGTACCTCTGCAAAGTTGTAGATCAACACCAACGAGACTGGGATCAACATCTACCCTTCTTCTTGATGGCCTACCGATCAGCAGTACAAGAATCTACAGGACAGACTCCAGCAAAGGTACTGTTTGGGCGAGAAATGAGGCTTCCTTGTGACCTGGTATTCGGATGCAGACCTGGTGAGGATGTAGCAGGTGAAGACTACATTGCGAACCTGAGGAGAAAGATGAACGATATTCATGAATTGGTTCGTTCCAAGATCCAAATATCCAGTGAACGAATGAAGGACCGTTATGATATCTGGGCTGAAGAAAACTCCTACACAGAAGGTGATTTAGTATGGCTCCATAATCCACAGAGGAAACGAGGGCTCTGTCCTAAACTGCAGAAATCTTGGGAAGGACCCTATTGCGTGAAAAAGAAAATCAACGACGTTATCTACCGCATCAGTAAGGTACCCAACGGCAAACCCAAAGTCGTCCACTTCAATAGACTGGCACCATTTGAAGGAACTTCAGATCAATCAGTGAGGCAGATTCAAGTACAAGACGAGGACGTGCCCACTTACGAAAATTTCATGAAAACCTATAGCGGTTCGTCGAAGGCAAGGTTTGACGTCACCAGAGAAGAGAGTCGCGACCTGTTCACTACTCCTGTAGAGTATGCATTGGCTCACTGCATCGCCCAAGACCTTCAGATGTTCCGAGGGATAGGCAATGTGTTCCGGAAAAAGTTTGGTAAACTGGAAAAACTTCAAGAACAATACCCATCTATCGGTCGAGCCTTGGAAATTGAAGATAGCAGTCCTGAAGGAGTTAGATCGATCTTTTATCTGACAATCAAAGAAAGACATTTCCACAAACCATCTTACAAGGACTTATGGGACGCATTAGTTGATCTCAGAAATACCTTACTGAGAAAAGGAATACAGAAAATAGCTGTACCAAAGCTGGCTTGCGGTTTGGATGGCCTGGATTGGAGAATTGTCAGGAATATGTTGGAAATCATATTCAGGTTTACCGAAGTTGAAATTCTGATATGTTGCTGGAATCCTAGGGAAAATCCAAGACAGAAAACGGTACCATGCTACTTCAATCGGACTTCACACTGCCGAAACGGAACCAACTGCTCCTTTCTCCACCATAACGAGCAAAATGCATTCCAGGAGGAATGTCTCTTAAGGAGGGGGCAATGTAATGGAATCCAGGAGAACTTGATGAATAATCCCCCTGTATCACATGTTTGGAAGCTCTCGAATATTCTAGAATAGAAGAAGATGGAACATCCTGTGAGCAGTCTGATGAAAAGAGATGAAAAGATGTGACAGAAGACTGACAGTTCTAGAACATTCCAGAACAGATGTAAAACATATAAATATCGAGCTTCCAAACAACGTTAGGGAGTTGAATAATTGAACGCGACGTAGTTACATCGTTGTCGATATAAATAGTTGAAATAAATAGTTTGTTGGTGTTGTACGTGAAAATAAATAGTTGTCAGTTGGAAATCCATCTGTTCTCTACTGGAACCCACGAATAACGTTACAATAGGATATATATATCATTTATAAATATGGAGGTTCCGCAGGGTATTGTTCTGGGACCTCTGATGTTCATTTTGTATATTGAAAATATTGTCTTAGATACTCACTTTCTTCACTAATAATGTTAATGATATCATTCAATTGTGAAAGAAAAGTAAAAACTATAGGAACCTAGATATTCGAATAATTTTCAATTGACAAGTATCGTAGCGTTTCCGCTCCATACTTCCGAAACTGTTCAATTTGTTTTGTAAATCTCTTATCAATATTATCATCATCGAAGCAAAAGCACCAATGTATTTCATAGACGAAAATAAATATGTGAATATATTTCATGAACAACCTGTATATCGAAAATGATTGATGTGTTACTCGGATAGCTTCTTTTAGCTGTAAAATATTCACTGAGCATCATCTTGTCTAATACAGTTTTGGGTGAAACTTATAACTTCACTTTGTCGAGTTTTCCACCATAGAACTGGAGGAGCATCCATAATGAGGATCTCCAAAATGAGCTGCAAAATGGTGAATGCCAAACTCTGTTGAGGAAAAATTTCCCAATATCATAAGAGTTATCACAAACTCCACTTTCTTTAACGAGTGCCTACTGACATCTCTTGAATAAAAATCAATTGAGAAAAGTCAATATCTCCTTCAATATCTGATAATGAATACTGCAACCCATTACTCATTACAGAATCCTGGGATACGAATTATGCACATATTATCAACTGAAAATCTACTCTGACATATTCCACATGCATAACAAGGAGTTTTCTGTTCCTTCATTGTCTCTGCCATCTATTGACAGTTTTGTGCAAAACTGTATTTTGATAAGGCACTGTGGAAGCCAGTGTTCTTCAATAGCATGAGGCTCGTTGCAGATATGTGCTAGAAAGCTTTCTTTATCACAACATAGATGTCAGTACATTTCTGAAATCAATAATCATTGTGAAGACATATGAATCCATTTATAGTTGGAAATTCTCGTGATTGCGAGTTTGATATCAATATTTGAATTGATATTTTCTATCATAGAATATTCGAAAAAAACTTTCTTGAACTCATTCGATATTATTTCAAGTTTTTATAAAGGTTAAAATCTCATTTATACTTGAGGAAGTCGATGTCCGTAGTAGTGCCCTAGATAACCAGTTATTATTATGCCATATTTTTATTAAATAATGAATATTCCGATTTGATTGTCATTGTGAAGGATTAAAAACACGCAAAATTTTTGGAATATTTATTAAATATCCACAATTGAATAATTCGTTAACAGATGAAATACAATTTCAGAAAATATAAAACAAATTGAGAATATACCTACTGAGTTTATATACAAGGCGAAAATCGTTTTATTCACAATATTTACATTCAGTTACAACAATGTTTGGGTGAGAATTGTCCCATCAAATATTAAATTTTTCGCGAAGTACAAAATTTACATTTACTAGAATTTTTACAAAACATTTTCCATAGTCATCAAGAACACGCATGCAATCGTTATCACTGATATATACACTTAGAACAATAACTATATTCATATGCATGGGACAACCACGAAATTTGATATCATACAGAGTGTTTCAGAGTTGAATGTTCGTCATGTAATCCCGCTCTGGGCAATACATTTCAGATTTTCATTTCTCTGCCTTTGAAACACTGATTGTATCATTTCTGAATGGATATGAAAATTCTCAATAGAAAATCGTTTTATACATAACATCGTTTATCTATAGAAACACGAAATGCATTAACACATAAGATATTCGTTTGACAGTACAACCTAATATATACAGTGACAGTTACAATCTATTGAGTACTGATACATGATAATTATTCAGTGAATTGAAATGGAGGTGATTCAAAATATATTTATACAGAGATGTGAAACGATACCAATATCTGATTCATTTATCTGGATTCAAAAAGAGATGGTTTTCACTGAAATGATTTTCTTATAGTACACAACATAACAGTGTTTAACAAATACAACACTCGATGGAAATACATGTCATCCACACAGTGCAAGTATATTGGGATACATATTCTTCAAAAACATCAATTCTCAACTGATGAATTTAGTGGAGTGAAACAAAAAACTATGGTTGTTTCGTCCATATCCTATGCCAATCAAAAATAAGTAATTTCACGATTCAGACATTATAAATATTTGATATCAAAGAATACGTACCACCAATCTCCACTTGATTAGATAGTTATTTGTCTTAAATAAATCACAATTTTTTGATAAATGTCAATACATATTGTTATTATTATAGCTTTGGGACAGAAAATACTGGTTTTCTCATTATTAGTTCTCCATCTGTTGCTTCATTTTTCGTTATTTTAGATGTTTGTCTCCGTTCCTTTTTCATTCATTGTGTTGTCGTTCAAGCAGTTCGTTCAAATATTAGGAATGATGGTGACTATTGGTCTTTATAGAATAAGAATCAAAATTGACTTCGTGCGCTGAGATTTTCCTATTTCCATAAGTTTCCTATTCAAGGACTAAATTATCGATTGATGAATACCTGATGCGATTGAGTAGGTTCACTACCACTGGTTCATTTCAGACAATTACACAGAAAACATAATCGAAGTTCTCGAAGAAAAAGCAGAATTGTGACAATGAAACATGAACCTTGAGAGCAAGATTTGATATAATCCTTCATCACCAGTGAACTTTACATTCCTTTCGATGAGAAAAATAGGTAATAGCATTCGAAGCTACTGAATTTGTATTGTATCTAATTGTAATACATAACCAATCATCCTATTTTTGTAAACGATGATACCTTGTTATATTTTGAGTTCATGACTATTGTGAAGAAACTTTCAATTACGAATGTGATTCCCAGCAAGTAGACAACGTATTGAATGCAAATCTCTTTCTTCTTGGTGAATTTTCAGTTTCGAAATTGGGTGAAACAAATTTCCTGCTACACCGATTCTGCCATCAATACTACCTGTTGACCTCTACCGCATCTTGTCTCGAAACGATACTCTTTTTTCTCTCCCAAAGCCAACTAACTACCATAATATCCCTAGACGGTGAACCCTGTCTCCTTGATAGATATATTCAGCGAACATTACGGAGTCACCATTAGTCAGACGGTGCTCTCTCTTTTATTCGACACGAGGGGAGTTTCGGCCGAGGGTTCTTCCTCAGTGGTCGTGAGCGCTTGGAGAGCGATGGGGGGCTCTTTCTGCTGAGGCCCTAGCCACTGTTGGGGATGCACACCCCTGTATGCCGTCGAGGGGTACATGCTGGGTCGAGGGTGATTGGAGGGTGCGTATTGCCACTGGTGAGGTGTCTGGCGAGGCATCGTGCTAGAGGTGAAGGGACTCATTATCCGGGGGGGACCAGGCATCTGAAATTCAGGAAAACGAGTTCTAGTTCTTAAAGGATGAATATGGGTTTGTTTCAACACGTCTTGAAACTGTCACATTATGGTCACGCTCATGCGCAATTGATTTAATCTGTTCCAACTGAGAAGTGATCGTAATCTGACCATCATCTTTTTGTTCCAACCAATCTCGTGACCGTCTGCAGCATGGTTTCAGGACGGTTATTTCGGTACATGCTCAAAATTGAACACTGTTTTGATTCATGAGTATCGACATGCGCAGTAAGGAACTCTTTGCCAAAAGAATAGGTTAGATAACCTAGCTTTTTGTTTGGGTATTCATTTACTTCCATTCGTGTTAATGATAATTTTTTCCGTTCGAATCAAATAAGAAAAAATAAATATGAGTGACGATGGAGATACTGAATATTCATACGAAACAATTTAAAACGATTTTGATATTCAGTACAATGAAACGAGGGTCAAAATGAAAATTATTTGGGAATAGGTTCAGAAATATATTGATGGGAATACTGACAATGAAGACGATGACATAGGAGCTTCAATTATTAGAGACAAGGTAGCAAATGCTTTGCCATTGTAATATTTGTAACATCACCAAATATACTTCTTGAATTCAATTGTCTTTTATCAATTCGTAACCTTCACCCTTGCTATGGTATTTTCTTGCTGGATCAAGTTTCGGATATATATATATATATATATATATATATATATATATATATATATATATATACAAATATCAATCGTAGAATGTTCCATTTACATATCATTTTAATTATTGTAACCAAAGATCATTCTTAAACAGAAGAACAATAACCTCAATCTTGTAGAACGTGGGTAGCCAAAAACCGTCAATAAAACCGATCCAACCCTCGAATGTTTTTGTACCGTCACGAAACTATGCGAAGTTCGCGCATGCGAACTAAACGAAACCGAAACGGCCACAAAACAGTTTCGAAACCATACAGAAATGTTTGTTGGAACAAACCTTATATCGATAGGGAATATCTGTTGGTAACGTAATTTCACAGCTATATAACTTATTGGTCGATAATAATACTCGATCAATTGATTGGAAACGATTGGTTGGTTGTATGAACGAACAAAATAACCAATAATTGAGAGTTTTCTTCCAACTGAAAGAATTTAGTTTCAGTCGATTTTCTGTCACAATATGATGGTTCTTCACCTACATCAATCTGTAGATAATTACATTTTCCACACTGTTAGTAGATAGAAGTGATTCAAAGCATATTCTCATTATGAACGTTATACCTTGTGATTGTTTGTATCGAATATATACAGGGTCGGAAAGAACGTTTCTTCCTCATAAGAAAAAATAGTCAGTATAATGGGCAGTAGTGTCCACAACATTGGGAAATTCGATGGTAATAATCATATTTGTGCGGCGAGAAGCTTTCGTGGAAGTAGATTGACTATTCCAATTTCTTGAAATGGACATGAGTCGATGTAAACTTTCAAGATGGTGGCGTTTTCGATTGAACTGGGAGTTATTACCAATTTGGGGTTGAGTTCCTTCTAAGAGAGGGAATAATGTGAGATGTCAGAATTTCGATTATGAATAAGCTCATGGAGAACACGGATGGGAAATTGAAAAAAAAGTCCATTATTCCATTCGAAACTTCAGTTTTCATAAAACCGTCATATTCAAAGTTTTGAAGATGTTGAATTTTTTTAGGACGATATTTCCAGTGACGATTTCCAACCTCGATTGAATCAAGATAACTGACAATGATACGTCATATTTTATATGAAATTGATAATATCTCAAAAATCTCATTTAAGTATGCAATATTATTCATGAAACAGGTCTGTCTGAATTTTGAAATCTGAAATGTGCAAGTTGAGTTTTACTGGTATGACCAGTAGTGCCACTATATTGGAAGTATCATCATTAGGACTCACTAATTTCGGCTGGGGTGGGAATTCATGGGACGGTATCCCATTCCTCAAAGTGCAGTATCCTATATAAGTGGAAGCATTGCCAGTCTGATGTAGTAGGCTACGACTAGGAGATGTCTCGATAGTAGAAACATGTTGCCTTTTCCATGAGTATGTCGATTCTTCTATATCGTTGGGCTGAGGTATAATATCTGGATTCTTCTCATCACTGTCACATTCCCCACCGCTTGATTCATGCTTCGATATTGGGCTGCCACCTGAGCAAACGAAAAATGAGATTTCAATGGATTTATTTATGGATTTGGTGTGTCTTGTCTTGCCTGCTTTATCGCTGAGAGCCTGATCACTATTTGATCTCCTCTGTTCCAGGTTTGCACCAGAAATGTTTTTATGGGTTTTCCTCCTATTATGATTATGTGTGCACTGCATCCGCAGTACTAGGATGACAATCAAAGCAACGATAACCAGTGCAGAGATAACACCTGTCAAAACGCTCATCATCGGTGTGAATCTGAACCCAGCACGATGGTTGTCTGTGAAAAAAATACCTTCGTTAAGGATGAAATTCGGATCGCTAAGTGATACATTTATCTCTGAAAGCTATTAACAAAACATGCAATTAAAAGCCGGAATATAGAAGCTGGCTGAGACATAAATTCACAGCCGATTAGTCGAGAGCAATATCCGGAAAATATATACGAAAAATGAATTTTCCTCAGCACATTTTCACTCCATTAATGCGACAGGTACGGCTGGATATTTCCCCATTATCCTGCATATACGATTCTTCCCCTCTTTTTATAATTTCGTTGTTTCTGTATATGTCAAGCCGTATCATCACGGAATATTTTATGGCCATAAAATGTGATTGCTTCAATTTCGGGAGATCATAGATGAGATTTTTGATAGTCGAGGAAAATTCGGAAGGCGAGGCAGTTAATCATAGGCGACACCGTTGTGTATGATTCTTTTTGTCTATGAATTTCGTTGTAATAAAATTTGACAGACCGGTTTCAGATCTGATATGAGAACTCCAAACACTTATTCGAAATCAAACGCTGAAATCCTTTGGATAAAGTTAGCGAAAATAGCAATAATTTCTGATGGGCCATGAATGTAAGAATCACTTCACGTAGCAGTTGAGATCAAAGAAATTTCTGTCTTTATTGGCCTGCAGACGTTCATCACTGGATTCATAGACCAACTTGTGATGTATTGAAGTATTATTCATTAGTTAGAAAGTGAGAAATTCTAACAGAGAGCGAGCTTGCAGATTAATTCCTACTTAAAGCATTAGGATTACATTCTATGTTTCCATAATTAAACATTAGTTTAATCCTCTGAATCAAAACGTGATATTTCATTTATCCCGACTCATAATTTATCTTTATCGTATACAGAGCGAAAAAATTTTAGATTCATTGACAATCAAAGTGCTCACCTTGCTCAGCTGTCAATTGTTTTTCTGGTAATCTCAATGTTGATGCTTGTACGATAGTTGGTTCACTCCGACCTTTGGCATTGTATGAAAACAGTGATAATTGGTAGTGAACTCCTGCTAGTAGATTTGTCACTAAGAATCTGGCAACGGGTGATGTCAAATTGGTTTGTATTTCTTGACTTTGACTATCCCTCACCTATAGATAAAACTAATTATACTTCCATTTTTCATTACGAAACTCTGTTTTATCGTTTGAAGATCTCATTGCCATATTAATAATCCTCTCTTTGAGTAATCTACTACATCTCAATAATTATTTAGGAATTAAGCGAACATAGACTCGAAGATAATTTTCTTGAAGACATCCATCATAAATCTTATACGAGGTTGGGCTTGATTTGTTAGTAATTGTATGAGCAGGTACAGCAATTAGTTCAGAAATATCCCGACTGAAACAAGTTCCTTAACAACCATAACTTTACGTTCCACTAGAGAATATTCTAGTTGTCAGGTATGAGTATGTGGTATAACATTGTATACTTCATTTTAAGTATGTATATGTTGTGTTCATCAGAATGCAGCCACATACAAACAGTGTGGGTTGGAGTTGTTATCAAACGATGAAACACTATATGGAGGAGGGGATATATCAGCATAAATATTTCATCTACTTTTCAGTCGTTAATATCGTCATCATGAGTTGGTATAAATTGGAGCTTTGGACACTTTTCAATAACCGTGAATCTTGCTCTCTTTCAAAAAATTTTCGGTGAATAGAAGTTTCCTTGAACTACAATTCCAAACATTGTGAACACAAATATATTAATTGTTTTATCACTAGTGGAAGAATTCTTTAGAAACGCCCAATCTGCAAATCTTGACGGTGAATAATATTGACGAATCAATAACGTCATCATCATTGACTGATTGATTATTGTGTTCAACTTACCTCCAGGAGAAAATATTGTGAAAGTCCTCCGTTGAATCCTTCTGAACATCTGATTGAAAACGACGTCATTGAAATATTTGATACTGAACAGTTATGTGCCTGATCAGGACGACCTAAACAAACATAAATTATCAGTTAGTATTCACGAATGAATTGTAATTCGAGTCCATTGAGCTAAATCATTCCAGTCGCACTTTAGAAGTTCACAGTGGAGCCAGATTGGTTGATCATTTCGAAACCATTCTCTCCATTTCACTAACCTGCAGCTATAATATGGAACACACAGGGCACTCGCTGAGATCCGATGTTATTGGAGCCGTAGCACAGCAGCGTACCGTAGTCTAAATCCGACATGGGTGTATACGTAACGACGCTAGATGTGCCGCTGCGAACTACGAAATAAGAGGCAACGTCCACCGAATCTGCAGAATTGTTGAAAGTCCACTTAAATTGGACATCAGGTGGATTAGCGTCTACTTGACAGAAGATTTGGGCCCGTTCTTGCTTGGCCACACCGTAGATTCTGGTTTGGTTGGGTTTGCAGACCGGTGTATCTGCAGAATTGATATTGTTGATGTTTTGAAAAGAAACAGAACGTGGAGAGACGTCTGAACATTCCTCTGCTGTCGATCACACAGAGCACAGAAGGTGTGAATGAAGATGCCTTAGTTTCAGTGACACAGATCATAGTTTGGGAAATAATTCATAAAATAGTAGGAGTATTGCATAATATATCACTGTGAATTCAGAAGTACTACTCTTGGAATGACCTGCAATCATGAAATAATTTGTTACTGTACGAAATGGATCCTACATGATCAAGAACTAAGCAATAGAGTCCTAAGGTTGTTGAAATCTCCTAATTATCCAAGAATTGAAGATAAAAACATAACAAGGAAAATATCAGTGTGTTGTCACATTCACAATATGTCTGTTACGATAGCAAAAACGCTCGTGATGGCAATGGAAAAATTCATATACTCCCTACCACAATATATAGATGTTACGTAATTGCCCATCTGAAAGCGCCATAATAGTGCATCTCCAAACCCAATTTCCTCTACAATTTCCTTCACAGCCCAACGCTAAAAAAAACGAAGTTTCACGAATTTCAAAGGCGACAAAATATACATTATGGTGTTTGAATTTCGGGACTGAGGGACTCTTTGATATTCACTTCGTGTAATTATTTCAGAGGACACGAAAACAACATTTTTTAATATAAAATATTCATCAAAGTAACACGTACTAGAACGAAGTACATATATGTTGAATATGGTACCTCAAATGAATTTCGAAAGAAAATTGTATAAAGTTTCCGCTCGTGAACCATTCATCAGTGAAATTTCAATTGAACTGAAATATTTTCGTCATTTTGTTCAAGAATACCACGTTGATTGAACATTTTCTAGAGATCCTTCATGATTTGAATCTGGAGTTATGTTTGTCGCTTTATTCGTGAAATTTATCTATATCAAGATATTCGAAATCTCTGAATTAATGGAGAATGCAACATACGCAATTTTATATGAATCAGCTGAAATTGCAGAAGTTGTTGGCTGATTGAATATTTCTGAAATAAATCTGCAATCATTGCATCATCAGCATCATCAAATTCATTGACTGGAAGAAAAATATTCGAACTTCCAATGGATAGTCAGTGATCCGAACAATCATAACATTTTGAATGGGCTTCATTGCCTCAGTCGCTGTTTTACCATATAGAAAAATATCTGATAGATAGATGAAATAGATCGCATTGGTGAAATATAATATCATTTATTGGTGAGCCAGAGGGTTTTATAGAGAGTGAATAACATTAGTAATGTTTATTTTTTGCATTGATTCATTTCATCATTCATGTCAGGATTATTTACCTTGACTAATTATTGATTCATATCTATCAGCATCATTACCATTGATTTTGATGGATCCATCTGTGCGAATATACTAACAGCAGCGAGATATATATCATTCAATTCAGTTATGATTCTTCCCAGCATATTTATATTCTGGAGTTGCAGAGTACATATCGAGAATACAAAGTGGAGTGAAGTATAAATATACGAGAAACAGATATACATATCTGCATTAAAAGAGGTAAAAAATATTCACATACACTCAGACATATCAATAAATAATGGGCTCACGCGTGGAAACATTCGGTTGTGTTCACAGAGATATATAGAGCCACACCATAGTATATACCAGGTCATTTACTCCGGTGAATGATGTTTCAGTTTGTTTAACATTTTCGTTTGTAAAAGCTAACAGTTGAAAAAATTATTGATACGAAATTGAATTGGGTATGGAAAACAGTGCTGTGAAGCGCTTTATTGAAAACTGATCTTATAATATGATCTGGAGTGATATAAATGATATCACATTTATATCTTAAAATATTACAGTAAATATCAATGAGATTCAAATGCTATCCGATCTAGTAACAACGCAGATGGCGAACGACAAGCCTTTCAATATTTCAATCGACCTCATTGAGCCACAATACCCAAGATAAATGATTTCCGGTAGTGTATATTCGTCGAATTCAGTTATACAAGTGACATAAAGCACATAATACTCACACAAAACGTTGAGAAAGAACGGTTTGCTTTCACCGTCGCCTTCTGTGTTGTATCCGACGCAAGTATAATTACCAGCAGTCGCTCTGGATATTCCCTGAAGAACCAAGCTCTGGTTGCTGATGATTATTCCGGCTCCCTGGTTGATGTTCAGAGTCTTGCCCTATGAAATATATTAATGTTATTGTACATGACAGTTGCCCTACGGGAATTTATTGCGGCCGGGATATCCATTTTGACACATTTTGGATTACGAGGGTAGGTGAGTTCGGATCATCGTTTCCGTAGCTGTCACCGTCAGACAAATGCTTCCGGAATATCTGATATCGGACTCAGAGTGTATACAGGGTGATTCAACAGAAATCTGTTGCTCGGTGTACAGATATCAACCCTGAAGATTCAATTAACTTTTTTTAATCAAAAATTGCATAATTCAGTAATAATTTAAACATATATTCAAATTGATTCCACACTTCATAAAACTACTCTATTAGTCTACTCAACGGAGTAAGTGCCTCATAGAAAGATTCGGGTACACTAAAAGTCTTTTTCAGGAATTAAATAATTATATTGAGAATAAGGTTCCCTTGCAAAAGGAGACATCGTCTACAAGTTAAGGAATATTCTGACATGTATCAAACCATCATGGAATCCTTATTAAATGCACAAACTCTAAATATTTATTTCCAAACTTGTAAAACACATTTTTTTCTCAGTACAGTCAATCAAAGGTGAGCGAAATTTTGATCCTAAATAATGGGTTTTCGAAACAAGTGATATTTTCTTACAAGCTGGACCACCATCATTCAGAATCCTAAACATAATTTAGAATTTAAGATTTGTGAGCAATATGAGTGGAGAAACTGGGTGCAATGTTTCTCGATATTTTACTGTAATCATTCATTCATCCCAAATTCAACGTGATTTCAATACATGCACCAAACTATTAAATGGCTTACAAGAGATGTTTGTGCTCATGTGTGAATCAGTCAAAGATTTATTTTGTGAAAGAGAGTTACATAACTTACAACCATTGAGAATTCGATCATTGAAAAAGCGAACAAATTCACTCTGGAACTTCAGGATTTGATGAAGAATTATGATATTCATATCTATTCTCATCAATGAACCAAAGAATGGAATCACATACAAGGCGATCCTTGAATAAATACAACATTTCATGTCCCTGGCTTACTCTGTATATCACGGAAATAAAATCAGAACGTACCTTCATACTTGTATGTGAAATCAAACACCTGTTTACTTACATTATGCCTCCATTCTACTTTGTATGCCAGTGGATGCGCTTTCACTATACAGTCGAAATAAACATCAGTACCCTCGCGGATGGTATCAAGATTCAGAGATTTGCCAAGTAATATTCTTGCTTCGGGCGTATCTGTGAAGAAACAATATTCTCAATAATTCTCTCTTGTCTAAGTGCACACCTGATGAGTGAACAGGCAATGTTTTTGGCATAGGTCTGTTTTATAATCTCATTATCATCAAATGTCGATTCTGGACAACTTGTTGAGAGTTCACATCTCTTTTAGTAATCAATTTTGGTATGTTGTAGACTCAGAATTGAAAATTGAAATGAGTAATTGGTCGTTAGATTGAAAATGAAAACCGACGGTTTTTCAACAATATAATCCATCAACTTCAGACTGAACCAAGTATATTCACTCATTAATCTTGCTAATAAAATCAAAGAAAGAGTTGCTTCCTTCAAGAGATATTACCCCAAACTTAGTTGATTGGAATTCTTCTTGGATCTAATTGAATAATACACAGTATTCCTCTGAAAGTTGAAAATTTGTAGAATTCACTACTCACAATGTATTTCCAATTTCCATCCATCCTCAATGACTTCGGTTGACACAACTTTATTTTCTGCCCTACATGACAAGTATTTTCCATCATCTTCTTTTTTAGGCACAAAAGACAAGGTACTAGTTGTGGTATTTCCATCGTTAGACGTCTGAAAGAAAATTTCCGATCCACAACTGAACCAATACAGAAGATTGATCATTTGGACTATCGAAGTTCTTCCATATGACGTTTATACATGGTATATTATAGGAAAAGCGCCTCTAGAAGATTATAGATCGTTCCATGGATATCTAATATTCTTTCTTTTTCGAAATACAGGGTTATTAAATTTCAAGACAACAAGCTCAGAGAATCAGAAGATACCAAAAATATTCGACATTAAACACTTTTTTATGCTACTGCGCACCTTTTTTGGAATATGTAGTGATCGCCGAAATTTTAAGAATTATTTTTCTATATTTTGTCAATTGAAACAATTATGAGCTATGTATCATTCTTATGTACTCAACTATGGAGGTTCATCGGAAAAAATAAAGTGAGAAATATTCAAACATCCTCCAGATTTTACATTTATAATAGTCGGACGATTACCATGTCTCGTGTATTCTCTAATCTTTGACCATTCCTCCACCATGTGATAGATGCTGGTGGTCTGGATCCAGTACTTTGACACAAAAGATCATATCTTCTCCCTGCAGATAGGGGTTGGTTATTTCCTAAGATGGAAACATCCAAGGGTCCAACTAGAATTATACAGAATCAGGTAAAAGTGGTTTCTGATAAATAGTCATCAAGAGGAAACATTGAAATAATTCTCGATACAGTGAACAAAAAGATATTAGTTTTTAACTTTCAATTTCAATTCAGTCACCAGAACTAATAACATCAGTATAAAATACCGATTCAATGGGAAATGCGGAAATTCCATATTGATTGTTTGAATTTAATTATATTATATTTAAAATTCCCAGAATCATATTTTCGCTAAAAAATCGAAAATTTTAATGAACCGGTTATGTGGTAGACTCAGTTGGTGAATCCACTATGCCTATTCTCAGAGTTTCATATTATTATGTTTGATATAAATAATGATTATGAAAACTTAATTAACTCGGATTATTTCAACAAGTATGCTAACGATATGCTGATTGAGTTTATTCTACCTGCTTTAAATGAACTCGTTTCATTCATCTCTATGACAATTTGAATATAAATTGAATAAGAATAGCATTTCAGCGCTCCAAATGTTGAAGAAAAAAGAAACAAATACCCTGCTTTACTTGGAAATCAGTTATATTCATTCTGGTTAATGATATTTCTATATTTCATCATCATTGCTCTCTGAGCCCTTCAATTCTCAATTAAAACATAGTTAATGTGATATCAACTGAAATATTTATCGATGAGTTTGAAGCAGATACTTTCAAGTTTTTCTCAGAAATCAATGCCAACAATGATTCCCTCCTATTAATGGATCACCCTGTATTTCTTTCGCCGGTAGGAAAAGGATTTTTCTTTCAATTTGTCTTGCATTGAAAATTATGACCGGATAAAAGTTCGCGATAAACTTTTTGTGTCCCAAATTGTCGATAAATTCTTATTCCTGGGATTTTTAATGGATGGAGTTTTCTTAATTTGCAGAAAACTAAAAGTAGTGATATAACTTTTGGAGTAGTCGACATAGGAAGAAAAGAGAAACAAACATTAGAATTTCGAAAACGATAAGAACAAGAATATGGAAGTAATATAATCAAGATTAATAAGGTGGATGTTATATAGGGTGTCCCAAAACGTGTCACGTTACAATTTTTTTTTGATAGTCAATCCCCTATTATTTAATTGAAATCCGTTCAGTGCAATTCACGAGAGGGACAATTTATCCTAGAATTCTACTCAATAGAATCAATATCAATCGAGATTGTACCTCTTAGATGAAATCATTGAACGAAGCCCAAGAAGATTATGGTTTGATCGACATGAGTATACACGCGGTGTGTATTCTTCCATAGGGGGTAGCCAATTTGTGGCTTGTGTTCATAGTTAAAAAGTGTATCTCGAATAAAATGCAGGAAAGGTGTATCAAAATAGGCAGGGTTAATTCATCCGTCGAAAAAAGTCATACAAATTTCAAATTCAATAAAAATGTTGATCGAAGTAACTCTTGGAGATCTGTAATAGTATATTTCATTACCAGTACAGAAATGAGGATTTTTCCGTGCGCGCGAGACAAATTCTCGTGTGAGGCGCAGCCGAACACGGGAAGTCATGCAAGAACGGAAAATCCATTTCTGGACGAGTAATGAACGATATTTTTTATTATACTTAGGTACCTGAAATCAACATAAACAAAATTACATTTCCTCACAGTAAGGAAGTCCTGACGTTTTCTTCAAGAAATTTTGACAGGAATGTCAAAATTTCCTAGCGATTTGCGGAAAAATAAAATGTCATTAATAAATAAATCGTTGCTATAGACACATTACTCGTAAGCGCACGGAAATAGGGATCGGGAAAAAAATTCCGTGCGCTGTTCCGAAAATGTCATATTCACTGTATTTTATAAACAGTCGAAATTGTAGTATTTTCTGTTAAGTATAATAAAAAGTATATTTCAACTAATTAATTATCATTTTGCTTAGACACTTCGACACAGTACGTTTTCTTACAGTAATTATTCGTATATCTAGGTTTTCCGTTGATTCAAGAGTAAATCTTGATTAGGATGTAAGATCCTAAATATGAAATAATGAATTAGATAAGTTATCAATAAAAATACATCTTCAGAAGGGTTTTTTTTAATCCGGTACCAACATTCTGGATTCTCTAATGTTTCTCTTCCTCTACTACTTACAGTTCATGTCGACGTGCAAAGTTGCGATAAGCGGAGGCGTCTTTCTGTTGTTCGACGCTTGACAGGTGAGCTCGGAATGGACGTCCCGGCGGCCGAGACCGGCGATGCGAATCTCGCTACGAACGTGTGTAGCCAAGCCCATCGACGACGCCTTAGCAGGCATCGCGACGCTTGTGGCGCTCATCACGACGTCGTTACGGTACCACGTCACCGTCGGTAGGGGTTTAGCTGGAAAGATGTCAGCATGATCTTCACAGGTCAGCAGAATTTTTGCTGTTATCGAAATTGCAAGGAATGAAATGAATTCAAATGGAGATATTCATTCATATTTGTTAAATTGACATGTACAGCTTGTACCAATATGAAAATAAATTCATTAATAAAGTAGATTGTAGAAGATAAGAAGATAATGCATTTTCACACAAAGGAAAGGGCCTAAACAATAACAAAAATCAACTTCGAGTATGAGTGAATCATTTAATATTAACGATTGGAGTAATATCTTCCACATTTTTCCGAGTGTAACCTTCAATTGGCCAAAAAAAGAATATTCGCTTTTACATTTAAACTAAAAAATATAGAGAATTCCTATCGATTTGCAACTGACTAGTGAATTTGACGTCATCAGGAAGTATTGGAATTTCGGGTTTGGCGATGAATTTCACTGGTTGAAAAATCCTTTTTATTTCACACTAATTATATAGAAATATCAGTGAATTTGTTTGAACTTCCTCAATCATACTTTCTTCCCTTTTTCAAATATACGACATACAAACTCTAATCATGAATTGGATAGAATATCAGTTGAATATTTCACTACTATCCAATTTATAGATCGTGACAACCATAAAAAACATCTGCAACCCAAGTAATAACCGCGAATTCATCACGAATATGAATAAAGTGACTGGAAGAAAATTACCAACGAACTTAGTTGAATCATGAATCATTTCTACAATTCCTTCACCAGATTCTTCTCTATTCGTTTTACAACCGCATTATAAACCCGGATTTTTTCGTGATGTCAGAACAGTTGCATCTTGGAAACACGCATAATTCATCTGTTTTTCTCACAGAGCTCAGAAAGCAACTTCCTACATCCAAGATGGCATGCCGGTAATTTATCTTCGTACTTTTGATTTTCCCTACAGTTTCCTGAGACTTTCAGAGATTCAGTTGGAAGTCCTTTCCTGGACTGAAAAACAAGCATTTTAATTTAGGGGTCTTGCCGATGATGTGCGGAGTACGCTTCACGAGATGGTGTCATTAGGAGCTTGAATCTTTATTTGTTCTTATCACTCGAAATTCTTCTCCAGGGGATTTTGTACATTGAAATTCGAGTGGAAATAATGAAGAGAAAAGAGCTTCGTACGAATATTTCAACTTGAGATGAATTTTCTCATTAATACTGAGATGTCCATGGTATTTTCAATCATCAGAAGAGAGATTCAAAAGAACGAATTTATTGCAGTATGAATGAATAAATCAGTGACTATATAATCCAGACTCCAAGAGAAATGAAAAAAATAAAAACTCTAATCACTTGTGTCATATCAAAAAATGACTTGCAATGGTTATAGATTCATCTTGGATATTTAGCTCACAAGGAGAATAGTGAGAACTCACTTGAGCGACGAAATGATTTTCTGCATGCAATGGGTGGTCACAATACACATGGAGGACATGTATGTGAATTGATAGTGAAACAATCCATCTCAGCGAAAAGAAATTCGTTTACATCTTCCACAACCACGAACGTGAAAAATAAGTTGCACACAACATAAAAAAGAGTTCATTTTGAGTCAGTGTTTTTTTGTACACTTTATTCACTGGCCAATCTCGTATTCGGAGAACGTTGCATAGAAGAGGATATACTGGAGGCTTCGATTGTGTGTCGGCATGTAAAGCGAGTCATTTTTTATTCATCGTGTCCATTCATCTCCATTACATTGCCGTCAGAGCCGTTCAATACCCGCATGTCGCTGACCTCGAAAAATATCTCCATGCATGCATATCCATCCAGTATGCAGCTTCGAATAAATTGAATAATGCTCTGAAGCGTCGGAACACAAAACCCTAGTGACAAATTGACCTGGGTGGTTGGTTTCAGCACCAAACTCCTATATTTAAAGGAAATACTTCCTGGTAAGCGAGTCTGCATATTAAAACTTCGAAATGAAGAGCAATATCTAATTCTATAGATATTTTCATGGGCGGTGCTCTTCTGAAATATCAACAATCGTTCCTTCTTCGGCGGTCTCTTCGAGGTTAACCCGTCAAGTCCAGTCTTCACACCCCTTTGTGGTTAATTTGGTGACCTGCAGAACATCTCTTTTCAAAGACTCGTTCATCCAACGAACAGCGAGGCTCTGGAACACATTGCCCAGGGAGGTGTTCCCCGAGGCATATGACCTTCAGAAATTTAAAAAGAACACCAATTCCTACCTCCTTTGCCTTGCTTCTCACGATGTTCTCTGAATTTCAGGATGTCTTCTTTCGTGAGAAGTTTTATATATAAAAAAAAATTGAAGTCCTTTATAGCTTCATGGAGGTATCTTCTGCATGGTACTGGTGAAAAAGTTATGTCAGAATATATTCATCACTAGACAAGAATGGCGTGTCTTATGTCATATGAAGTATGCGGTGTGAATATACAAAATGTTTCATTCGATGTGATTTTCCTTTGATCATATCTGAAATACAGATCAATTTGGTGAATCACTCAGTATAGCTTGGAGTCGAATGATTCTGGATATCTTCAATTGTAGTGACGAATACATGAGGACTTCAATTGTCAAGAAACACTCCAGTTTAGTATTTTTTATTGTAATTATTATAAATGAATCCTAGATATTCTTCAACTCAACTTAATTACAATCATGTTCCAGTTTCGTATGCAAATATCAAACTCTGATAATCAAATTCTGCTTCACTTTTTTCTAAAGATAAAATATTTAACCTCCTGAAGATTCAACGGGAGCATTCGTCTGTTTGATATCCTGAATAAACTTCCTTCCTTTCAGAATCAAATAAAGTTGAAGTATTCTGGAACATTACTGCATATAATATCTACCAGAGAGTGATTCAAGATTAATTCGAGAAATATTGCACTGCAATAACTTGGATGAAGATAAACTGAGGGTTTGATTTTGCATTGAATTGGTTAAAATATATATATTACCAGTACGGAATAGAAAATATAAATTTAGAGTAAAAGTAATGAAAGGGAAGTAGTTGATCAAAATGATCCGCAAATTCCCAACAGAAATCGTCTCTATATCAGTTGATTGAAGAATTAGTATACTCACCTCCAAAAACATCACACCGTAAAGTAAAGGATGCCCCTTCAGGAAATGGACCAACCACAGATTTCTGTGGCGCCCCAGACTCGTCCAAGATGACTATTTTTTGTGGTGGCACTGGAATGAGGAAGTATATCAGGATTTGAAACTAATTGAGAAATGTACGAAACAGAACGAAATCAATGAAATACAATTGTTCATCATGGTGAACCACTTTAATTTATGTACGCAAAATGAAACAGTAAAATAGTATTAGTATTTTAAAAATTACATCTGATTGATGACTCGTTTTGTATACCTAAAAATACCATCGAAATTATCTCAAAGAAATAACGGACATATAAATAATAAAATTACAAATGAATATCAAGATGGAACTATTGAAGGCAAATCAATTGCAATGTCATTCATATCGAATTGATACATATAGCCATTTCTCATCAAGTTCAATGTCATTTTGTGATTTCCATTAAATTCTCTTTGTCAACTATGCTGCTTCGGTATCATCTGCATCTAGTTAATCATCGTGATCTGAATATAATGATGTCCTTTTATTAACAGTAATGTCAACTGGACCCAGCAAAATCCCCTGTGGCACTTCCCGTTCAGTTCAGTGTAGTTAACTCAAATAAGTACCGAATTTTTCTCTTGCATTTCATTACGTGAGTTGCTATCAAATATATTCAACACATCAGCACGTAACTCTCATCGAAAATATTCTCCTCAGTCCATTTTCGTGTCGTTACGAATATATTCGGATACTTTAGGGATACAATAATAATTACTTTGACATGAACAGAAATGAATATAAATTGGATGGAAAATCTCATCAATTTTATATTTTTCCAGTGCCAAAGAAAAACTCATGAAATATTCTCTTAATCACGAATCATCTCGTTCTGTGTTCATTCGTTTATAATTGATTTCGGCACAATGATAATCTCATGAAATTCAGGAGACAAAATACCTTTTTGTGTTCGAAGTTGGAAGAAGAAATTCGAATCAATTATTCAACGGTAATTGAAACAGAGAAAACTGTATCTCGATGTCTACATTCAAGACAGTTAATTGGACTGGAAATCCCGACTTTGGAAATCCTAGAGGAATTATAGAAGAATTCTTCGGTGACCTGATGAACACTAGATGCTTAGAAATATTGAAGTTGTCTAATGTGATTCTTGATCGCCTGAAGAAATATTCGGAAAGAAGGAAATTACTATAAGAAGGTATCCTACGAATATCGAGTCAAGTAAGATATACAAGGTATCCCTGAAAAGTAATCCTACAATTCTACCACTCATTTCAAATGCCGACACAACTCAAGCAAGCAAACTTATCCCACTACGAAGTTGATTCGTTCGGACACTAGATGGCTCCAGAGTTACAATTTTCAGATCGTTAATGCTTCATAACTTTGAAAGTGACTTTTGGGAATATAAAAATATTCCACCTGGAGTAGACATCTCATTAGTTTTTAGGTTATATACTGGTATATACAGCCATGAAATTAATCTTGTAATGTTGCATCATTATAGTTCACCGACCATTTCACAAGATTTATCTCTCCATTATTCCTATCCCTTATGCAAATGCAAGAAATTACTTGACTTTATGAATTTCTCTCACACCATTCAGGAATGAAGTAATGTTTTTCTGAATTGAAATCTTCTCTTTTTTTATATCATTTTGTGTAATATCAAACAATTTATCAATGGGAAGATCATCTGAAGAATGTCTCACGATTTATGATGTTTCAGAATCTACTGAAATTGATAATCGAAATTGCAAATACATAGTTTCTGTTAGTTTCATGACTCAGATACATGAGATGAATTTTCAAAAGGTCGATTTTTTTTTGCTTTCCAGAACTGTCTATAGGACGTTCGATCTTTTGATTTGATCAGGGTCTTCAAACACGGACTTCAATAACAATACACAATTCATATCATCCTAATGATCCACAAAAAGTATAGAGCATTTCTTCGTGTTCATTTGTATGAGTCAATCTCCCATTTCATTTATTTCTATGTTTTTGTCTTCGTCAATTCGTTTTGAAAGAACTGAAATTTCGCCAATAACGCCGAACTTTTTGTGAGCCCAAATACACAATCGACTATCAATCAATGTATTTCACAGCTTGGAAACAATTCGCTAACTCCGATAGACTTTGATGAAACTTCGTTAAATCGGTTGTTGACTCGTCCTTTTGTCGTGGCAGCGAATTTCGACTCACGAATCATCCGAAAAAACAACTTTGTGGACGTATTCGATTCATGCATTGTTAAAATCAATCAAAAAATACAATCCAATAGACACCAAATATTTGCATTGAATTTCATTCGGGTACAAAATAATTGTACCACCCCATGTTATTGTTGCATAAAAATATTTACATAGGTTCTTATTCGGAAAGATTACGGTTCGAAGTCAGATAGTGTCTCTAATTCTTGAAACTAGTTGAGTCTTAGAAATATTCAACTTATCTTCCATGTTTGACTCGATAATATTTTTGAACGTCCCGATTCTCATATTTGAGATCGACAAAACATAAATCATAAAAAATATAGTGAATATCCTTATATATATCATTCGGAAAAAATATATATCTCAAATGTCCTCATATTATTGTTATATATTATGAAAATACTCTGGTTTCTTTTCCAAGTAATAATATGTTTCTTCTTCAATATTGCCGATTGTTTTAATGTTGCTTTGGTAAATTATCATCATGAATGAATAAATGCTGTGGAATCGTCACTCATATTTTCACCTCATTATCTCATTATTGAGATACTATATATTGGAAACGTGTATTGAAAATATTTCCTCACCTATCACAGTCAAATTGACTCTACTATTTTTGGTCTGGGCGATTTTGAAATCAACTCGACATCGATATACTCCTTGGTCAGTGTCCTTGATGTGATCCACCCCCAATTCGGCAGGGTGTTTGTCAGCTATAAAGTATGCCCTATTGGCGAAAACGTTATCATCTGACCACCTTTCTGCTTGGCTGAAGTCTCTTTCTCTGCCATCAACACTGAAATGAAAGAAGAATATAAAATTATTAGTGTTGTTTTGGTTGCATGGAATGAAGGGTATAATTCGATGACTTTTCCTTTCAGTTCATGAGGATTTTTAGGTTACGTTAACGATCAGAGTCAGATATTCAGGTACGATGTATAATTGTTAGGAGATGATAAAGTATTTGTTTTTGCACTGAAAAATTTGAATTTCATTTTGTGAAAAATTAAATACGTAGGGTGAAGACTTACTACAATTGGTTTCCTGAATGGAAAAGTAAAATGGTTAATGTATTTTTGATTAATTTTTATATGTATTACTGATCCACATGTCATCAATATTATATTTTTGTCATGGATTTGCTTAGAATTATATAGAAAACTCCATCATTGATGAATAGGGAGAATACTGTTATATGTTCTGTTATGTTCTGTTATGTGACTCGTTTATGTTATTTATAACGACGTATAGAAAAACTGTGACCCTCATTTTCTCTGGGTGTATGGTTATGCTTGATAGCATAAGAATGATTGTTTTCCTACAATATAAACTACCACGAAGAGCAAAGCAATTCATAAACACGCAAAGCGCTCGTTAAACGAAATCGGCACGTGTTCACGTGTATGTGCAAACATTTACTGAAGTTTCATCCACCAACTTCTATAGGTTATGATAATGATGGTGAATTTCTTATCCAACGGGCAATCTCGAGATTTAGGTGTGTTTCGTATAAGTCGTGCTTGCAGGGTAAATGTTCATATTTTGTGGTCAGATCATTATGATTTTATGGGTATCTTAGCTTCACATAACCATTTATGCCATGCTCCTGACCCATAGCGAAGTTTACAGAATAATATAAGTTGCTTCACTCGCCGAAATGCTATTGCCGTGTGAAGCCCAGCAGTACTTCAGCTGTCAGTGATATCACAGTATAATCAACTATACAGTAGTGTCACTTGCTGTCGGTTTCTAGGGAACTTCGAACAGACCTGCGAGTCCACGCTTTGTTCAAACAATGATGAATTCTCTCGTCAATGTCAAAACTTCAGCAAGAAACTAGTGAGGCGAACGTATTTATGCAAGATATGCATCCAATATTTGACAACGAATGGTTCAATTTACCAAGAAATTATTTTGCACTGATCAGAAGCAAACAATTATTCAATTAACAAATTCAGTGGACTGACTCTTTGGGATAGAGCTGTATTGTTTTTCAGGGATCGTGAGGTTTTTTCTGGTGAAAAATGTCATCGATCATTCTCATTTCTCTTGTATATGTGGGTTTGAACTTCTGATCATAGGCATTGTTGTTCCCATTCATTTGTTTTTTCGATTCCAGCTATATAAGTAGAGAATTGAGAATTTGAAGAAGAAAACATTTTCCATCACACAACTGTCCCAAAACTCATTGAAAAATATATTTACACAAGGAACTGTATTCGTCAAAAGCTTCTGGCACATCCGTTGCAAGCCTTCTAATGTAAACTCTGGTCTGAGTACGCAGAGATGTTTTAGACTCGACTTTTCTTCAGTATGCCATATATCATTGTTCTACCTCATCAAACACTCGTTGGAATGTATTATCCATTATATGCCATGTTGATGGTTCTTTAATAACTACAGGCAATATTTCAAGCTGATTTCGTGAATTTTCATGTCGAGATAATCAGATTACCGTTCCCTTCTCCCATGAGAAAACGACACTTATTATTATTATTCATACTGTTTAAATTATATGTATATACTCGTGAAATTCAACCGATGATTGGTATGATTATATCAATATATGAATACGATTTTCGAAGATCCCAAACTATTGTGTATGAATAAATTTCAGCGTGTATGAATATTGATTGCTCTTCTACGCAGTGAACTCTGGAATACCATTCTCTCAGAGAAAATCATGTTAGGTTAAGAAAATACGATACTTGGGAGTTAATCCTCTAGAACAGCGAACTTCCATCATCCTTGATAGGTTGAAAACTATGATGTATTCTTCATCTGGTTGATTAACAGTCCTGTTAGAATGGGTTAGAATCTCGAGATATCATGGATTCATTGTTGAAGAAAAAGTCTGAAGAAACTTCGATAACCGGAAAGATTACAGAAAAAAGTGAACATAGTTTTGATCGATTGAAATTATCATTTCATTGACATGCTCACCAGACCATACGAACCTACTCTTATAAAGATATCAATATAAGTAGTATGAAAGGCACAACAGTTTCAAGACTATTGGAATATTATGGAAACTATTGGACTTTCAATCATCTTATCAATTCACAGCGTTAGAAATAACTTTTGCCGCATTTTGAATGGCATCAATATGTGCATAACGTTTTCCTTTCATGGCGAGAGTCTTATGGTTCAGAATAAACCGAGCGCAAACCTTTCTGAGGCTCAAATTTTCATTCGAAATACGAAAAATCGATGCTACATATATACGTAATTCCGATTCGATCAATTCAAGTGATGATATCGTCAATTTTTCGTGTTGTCTTTCTGTCTCACTTTTAACCTTTACTGAACATGGCTACGACAATAAACTTTTTTCATTATTTGATAAGTCTCGGTGAACGCTGCTATACGTCCGAATGTCATAAAAATCCAACACTGCATCACTGGAGCATACAGAGTCGAACGACGGAAATTCCAAAAAATATTACTCAACTGAAAGATATCAAATTTGAGAACTACCTCAGATATCTGAAACATTTCACCATATTTATTATATAACAGTAATCAAAAAAAAACATATCTAACCATTGACAGAAATGTATCAAATCTCACCTGTAAATTGGCGTTCCAAAATCTTCACGATACCACAAAACCAGCAGAACTTGATCACCAGGTTCAATCGTGGATATGTCGCAAGGTAGATATACAGGATCACCAGCTACAGCTTCGATATTGACAACCGTAACTGAAACAGAAACCTTTATTCAATCATATCTGCAAACACTCATCAAAGTGAGATCGAAAGTCCCACGTGTGACAGAAAGTTTTCGATTTGTCGGATACAACTTTGTGAGTTATGTACTTCCAAATAACGCAATATACAATTCCTCATGGCGAATATTATTGGGTCAATTTTATTCCTGTTGATATGGTTTCCTATATGCATTTGGGAAAGTAAAATTATACTCTTTCAATGAAGAATTCTCAATACAGAAGGCATATTACCTATTATTTTCCAATTTCATCCATTACGATATTGCTCAGAAAAGATGAAATGGAGTTCAATGAGTATATGAATTCCTCTCTATTCAGAATAAACAAACTATACTTCCATCAGCTTCAATTGAAATATAGTTGTAAATAATGACATCCATTGTAGAGTGATTATGAGTGCTGCTGCTTCCAATGATGTTTCATTACTTGTCCTTTTCATCTTTATGTTCAACGCTATGAGAATCACTCAAATATCAGAAACATCCTCAGAATAAGCTTCGACAAGCTGAAATTTCAAAAGGAAGCTGAAACGAGTAACGTCATTCATTCAATAGAGTACTCAATTGAAACAGAAATTATCGATTTGGAGAGCATTTCATCACCTTCGAATAATAAAGAAATACATCTTCCAATCTGATACCTCTCTATCAATCTCTTACTTCATTGTGATGAATTTCTGTTGGTCCCTTCAAGAAGTACCCTCATTATCATTGTTATCAGAAATAATTTGTAATGGAAAAATTTTTCAAACGTACTCTGATAGATGAGGTAAATTTGGAGGCTCAACATGAATCCATGTCTTCAAAAACTCGCGATGAATGGAAATGAAAAAAAAAAACTGATAGTAGTTCTGAAATCTTTCATTGGATGTTGAGTATTAGGATTGGATGACAGAGATCAATTTCATCATACTATAAGATTCCAATTGGAATCTAGTATATTTGTGATAATCCCATTTCAAATGGTCTGAGCTGGTCACAAAAGACGGAGGAAAATTCATCTCCAGCCCAATAGAGAAATATAGTCTGCGAAACACAGCTCCAATTTCGATACTCCTCGCACAGATAGAAAACACCAAACATTATGAGCGAGCATGGGAGAAAAAACTATTGGCAGGAAATTGGCATGCGATATATGACAGTAGGAGCTCGAGACATAACCTAATTCATGGTTGTTCCAGGTGAGTTTACTAGAAAGATTCAGCTAGTGCTAGAGAGAACACGCAATCTAGTTCATCTATCTGTCAAGGTGGCTTAAATAAGTCAAGAGAGATGTTAGGCTACCGACTTCCTGCTTCTTAGGATATGTTAGAATTCCAAACATCTTTCAGTTGTGCAGGAATCCATGACTTTTTTGAAGTCCTCTTGTTCTTTCGAATGAGTCAGTCCTCATTTGGTAATTCGACACGAATGTTTGAAATATTTTTGTTATTGGGTTTGCTATCCACGATCACATATTTGGTCACATATTTCATCATTCATAATTGGAACTCTCGATATATTCAGATTGCTACCATAGTGTGCAGCTCTAGAGCTTCAAACTAACTTTCGGAAATGAAGGTATAGCAAATAATAGTAGCTACCCAGTAATTTCAGTGCGATTCTCAGAATATCTGAGTTTTATGAGTAGGTACACAAGATAATTTCGTCACTTTGATCTATTGAATTGAGTTGAGCTAGTCGTTAGGATGAGGAAGTCTTACAGAAACTCTATTTATTGGAGTTGTGAACACCAAAGCACGAATCATGTTTACTATGAAACACGTGTGGAGTTTTTCGAACCTAATTGAATATTCACTAATTTGGTAAAGGGAGTTTTCGTGTTCATAGATATTTCCGCTTGAATGTTATTTCCCATGATTATGACAATTTTTACTCTATTCAGCGTGCATATTTCTTCAATATTTTCGCCAGAAACATTATCAGAGAAAAATGTATTGAAAATTGTATGAAAACTTGAATTTTTGGTCAATCGTAAACATAAATAATACGAATATATGTTGAATATATGGTTCTGATGATCGAAAATTCTACATTTGCTGATTTCACACATATTCAATGTCATAATTTGGGCTTCCTCAAAATAAGAATTAAACGAAAATGGTCTCATTAGGCAAGTTACTATACAACAAATAACAATCAACTCATGTTTTTTGCTCTAAAGGGAAGTCACAAGATGTCATAAAGTCTCCAGACAAAAAATCAAATCCGACATCTCCAGTTTCCGCAGATTTTTCATAATCAATTGACCGATCGTAAATAAATCGAATCCACTTTACTTCAATCGTCAATTTATTACTGTATTGAGAAACACACTGTATATGAGTTTTTGAAGTAAACAAACTAGCAATGTCTACATGTGATTCGTAATTTCTCATGAATAAATTGACTGGGAAAGTCGAAGTTATAAGAGTTTCAATTCCGTGAAAAGTACGAGGAAAAATTGCTCGTTTTTGATATAATACACTTACATTTCAATTCATCAAAGTCGAAACTTTTTTATGGAATCATTTTATATTCAATATGAAGTCTTTATAAGTAAAGAAAGCGTTTCTCACTTCATCAATATAATTACACTGTGGTAGACTATTTTTGCTGAAAAAATGTTGCTTCAAAATTGATAATTATCGATCGAGCTTGGATTTATTTTTCGCTTCATTTCAATCAATTATCTTGAAGAATCTTTAAAAATGTTATAAACCTATAAGTATTTCACTTAGAGAATTGATTTCTGAACAGAGTGAATTCTACGTCCGTCCGTCTGTTCCAAGTTATGAAAATTCTCTCAGTAACAATAGAAAACTGTTATGGAGAATTTTGAGAGTTCATGAACGTTTGGAAAGAAAATTATGAAACAACTGGGAAAATTAGCTGAAACGTTGAAATTCAAGGTAACATGCAATTAAATAAATGAGACTATAAATAACTCAGGTAGAATTAATTCGTGAGTCTTTGCGCGTGCTTGAATTGTTCGTAAAGAACTAGAGATGACTTATGTAAAGCAACATCAAGACTTGACGATGATGTCAATAAAAATATTGAATAATAATACAATAATTCACGTAAATAATAATTGGTCTCAATGAAGATACGGAAAGTTATGTGATTTCTGAAAAGTTTGCTGTGGGCGATGATGAGGAGTTTTTTGTGACAATTGTGATTCTATGTGGATGAATTATGCTAAGGGCAGATACTTTTTTATAGTAGGACTTTGATATCCACAACCTCTACAATCGTGAATAAATTATGTAACGCATGTTCAATCAATTTCTGGAAACGTATCATCTGATTCCAAATGAAACATTCGAGAATGATTTTAAGCAAATGATGATATTTTCGTTAACTCCTAGAATAAACAAAATCGTATTCATATCCTACGGTCAAAACTCTGCAGTATTTGGCGTCGCTCCGAAAGGGTAGCTTTTGTCGTCGTAGTGAACTGAGTGAATAGAGGATTTATCGCATGTTTTGTGGACAACTGCAGTAGAAACTCACGATTTTTGGCCATTAAAATGAAATTATCGCTCTAGCAACCCATGTCCTCTTTGCGCAGTCAACTGTACTTCGCACAGGAAGATGGGTGCTGAGGTTATTGAGACATTATTATTGATCGTTGAATATGCAGATCGAATGTAGAATTCGGATATTAGAGAATTGAAGTGGATCACATCACGTGAGCCTGAATGAGGTAAGTAAATGTAGATACGATTGAAATATAATAGAATTCAATCCTCATGGAACACAGAACCGAAGAGTATATACATGGAGTGATATCTGCGAGAAAAAGGCGGGAAAACACAATACGACTGATTTTTATCTGAAAGGATTATCCTCCGCGAATGAATCGAAGGGAATGGCAGAATTGTTGCCTAGAATTACTTAATTCCATATAGAGTATTCTTATTCGAAAGAAGCTTCATGTGAATGTTATGAATTAATAATGGCGACTGACAACAGTTCAGTAGGAGAAGTACCAGTTTGAATATATTCAAGGGCCAATTACTAAAGTACCTCAGAGATAATCGTAATGATTGAATTGGTGTTGTGTTGAATATATTTCATCATTATTGTGGATGTATGAGTGTACTAATAATGTAATGTGAAACAGGTAGTCCTGTTAATGAGCGTTTCTTTCTATCTTTTTCAATTTTCAATTGCGAATTGTACTGGGAGATTACTTATGTGTTCATGTTGTTTGGTGTGATTTTATTATGGTTCATTATTATCGTATGTAATGGTAACTTATTTTCTATAGGGATTTTCAAATATATATATATATATATATATATATATATATATCCAAACAGAATTGGTATTATGAATCCACAAGTTTATCGAATGACGGAAATCACAAACAATAAGCGACAAATCTGGGGATTTCGAATTTGCTTCTACAATACTGAAAAATAATGATTCTACAAGGCTAAGATCATAATTTCACAATTCCATTTATGAATAGGGCAAGCAAGTCATCTTCATATACTTATCAATATAGTCCATTCACGTTACTCAATATTTCCATCTGAACATCATATTTAAACACAATAGAAAATAAATGATAATATTATGGACAAATAAAAAAGCACACGATTTGAGCAAACCAGACCGAAAAGAAAAACAATGTTCAGTTGATGACAAATCGAATAGTTGATGACATATTTTTCTCCGGCTATAATTTATTTGTGATAACTTTCCTTTGTTGAATTACATGTAGTCGAGTTTATACAATTGAATTTGTACAACCATCACATCGGAATTATCTGCGCCTGTCTAAAGCATTCACTTCAGTTGGTATCGTTGCCATTAACATAATTGAAAACTGGAACAGGCGAGTTGTTAAAATTATCCAATCGATGATATTGCGGCAGTCTGTACGTGACGATGAGAATTTGAATGAAATGGTGAAATGAGTCGAACGATTTCACAATAAATTGCGAACATGAATTATGGATGTGACATCAGAAATACAAGATGATATTCTCGTTGGCATTCAACGTTTTTGGCCCAAATTGTGATTGATCCAATTGATTCGATTATGTGTTTATTGGTGATGATGAAATCTGTTATGTTCGGGGTAATTGTCATCGACAATTCATTTTCAATTAACTGTCGATGAAAATGATTTTGCAATGAACTCTACCACGAAATATCGGGTCGAGCGTGTTCAGATTTAATTCTCAGAAACCATGCACAACCACTCGTGAAGCATGTCAATTTTTTCAATAAGAGCACCTTGCAATATGAAAAAAATATTACCATTGGATATTTCAAGGATTCGCTTAAAATTTAATTTTATGTATAATGTAGAACACGAATGTGTGGAATATCTCGAAATCTTTATGAAAAAGGTAACAAATAAAATGGCATGATGGAATAATCAGGATATCATTATTCGAGAAAGCTTCTGTTGTGTTGAAAATAACCCCTAAACCGATCATTGATGAATGATTCGCACTTTCAGGTTTTCAGGGGCAGAATTTATTAGGGACTACTTTATGGATATGAGGATAGGTTGTTTCTGGTGTAGTTTATGACAAATTTGTAGTGGAAAAAAATCTCATTATGATTGAACTTTCACAGCTCAAAAATTTTTGGAATACTTCAATTATAATTTTCATGTTTGATCAATTTTTTTCTAGAGATTATGGATTGTGGATCGATTCCATTCCATTATTTTTCAAGCATACAGTTATTACTCGTAAATCATTCCGAAAATCCGGCATTAACCAAGCGCATAAATATAAAAAACTGTACCCCAACAAGTAATGAGTTAATAAAGAATATCCTGTTTCACCTCACTAGATTACCTTTAAACGACTCATAAAGGAAGAATGTTCGTTAAATTTCAGTAAAATCCCCACTAATAACAGCAGAGCCTTGAATAATCGTGAGTAGGTACGTCGTGTAATCATTTTATGGTAGGTATTTAGGATTGCATGTCCATTTTTGTTTCTGCTGCATACAAAATTAGTAGCCCAACATAATCTACATAGTAGTTATTTCGTTTGGATCCTTCAACTCCACGACCCGACTGAATATACCAGAAACAGGGTAAATAGGGGTGAATGTGTAATCTTTCAGATTTCTTCTTGATAATAATCTACTCTTTGACAAGCTCATTTCTGAAATGAAACTGAAAATGATTCATATAGTCAATGAAAAAATGCCATTCTGAAAATACCAATCAGAGTGCTTAATTATTTTTTCAATACGGTTTCAACTGATACTGCATATACACTGTGTCTAAGATAAGGATGTCTACCATGGGGATCTCAAAAACCATAACAGATACGGATATGGTCTAACAATGTGCCGTTCAGAAAGTTTTGAAATTCTGATTAGTTCCGGAGATATGCCTGAGAAAACGAAATTTGCCGATTTATAAGAAAACAAAAGACACTTTTCTCATTGCCATTTTTTAATCCCTACAAAACAGCGTTAAGAGATTTTCCGTACGACGTTTCATTCCGGAGAAACCACCATCAACTTCATTTTTTTATATGGCCCGTTAAAAGAAAATACCCTGTATTGAATAGCATATTTTATTACTGATACAACGATGAACGATACAATATGATCATGCAATATTTAAAACGGATTTTTTTTTATTCGAACGTAGTGTGCGGTGAAATGATGACCCTGAGTATGGTATAGTAGGCTATGATAATTCATGTTTCGAAATATTCAATTGAAATCACGTTAATGGAGATATGAGAACTTCATTCATATAAGTAGATCGCCTCATATGGATGAATTAAAAAATGGCAATAGGAAAGTTTCTTTTGTTTTCTTATATCTCTCCAAATAACGTGAGAAAAAAATTTGAACGAAATTCTTTCAAGCATATCTCCGGAACTATTTGGAATTTCAAAACTTTCTGAACGGCACATTGTTCGACTTGAAAATGCGCAACTTTTCTCTGATTTAACCATCTCCGTATCTCTTATGGTTTCCGAGATCTCCATGATAGACATCCTTATCTTGGACACAGTGTATAATAAAGAACTCTAACGCATTCATAACTCTACACATACATAGGAACATATTGTGAAGATACCGCACTGAAAGGAGATGGGCTGGCGAAGATAATATTCCACCCTGTATTTGACTGTTCAGTTGCTCTTAAAACAACTAGATTATTCGAGCAAAAAAGGATAAAATATTCTAGAAATCATGGGATGAAGAGAGATGAAATGTGAGGAACATCATTGTCAAGACGACATTTTCTAGGAACTTCTAGAAGCCTGACCAGTAAGTATAAATATCGGACCATTTTTCGACAAAAGTTAATTGAATACGAGCTTCTGATCATTATTTACCCGAATACATGAATAACGTGAATAACGTTACAATATTGAATGAACATTTCTGATGGTAGGCCCAACACTCTGTATGAGTATCATGGTGCTATTCCCATTTGTATGATTACAAATCTGACCTACTTCAGTCTTTGTAATCACGAAGCGAAACAGTATGCACAAGCCTTCTATATCGCTGATATATTGGACAGCAGCTATACTCCCAGTGATATTTCCTATGAAAATTCTGGAAATATAACAGTCCTAAAGAGGATACTCGACCCAAGATACATTTACATGGAACAGGGCTATAACGGCAATAGCGTTCGTCTGAAATTCACATAACACAAGCAAATGGAAAACCGGAAACTTTCATAAATATTCCTCCATACTTTCCGACTTTGTTGCAGCCCCAGGTCGAGTTCGAATAACAGCAGTATTTAAATGGTGGCGTAAAATATTCCCTCGATGGAAATTTGAATGGAGTGTTCCCCTCTAGGTGGTATATATCGACACGTTTTTTGCGATTTTTCACCATATGCGGGTACGCTAACTAAGGTTTGTTCATCATAAAAATGAAACATGTTTGCTCTAGGTCACTCCAGCTCTCATGAATTAATCAGGAGAAAAATACAGAGCTCCAGTACGAACCTTTTCTGTATTTGAACATTCGAATTATACCTTTCGTAAAGAAAAATAATGCTTTGTTTCAGCAAATGTAATGTTGACGATGTGGGTCTTTCATGTAGCTTGCTCATTGAAAGGTTTTCATGTTTTTATTCTATGAATTTCTAGAGATCTATAACACTACATGAGTCAACAGGAACAGTCCATGCAAAATATCGCCAGGGTATTAGCATTTTCGGTTGAACCTAGAGATGGTATCAACTTGTTGATTCTTAATGGTACAATCTTAGTGCTGTTTTTTGAGTTTCATGCAGAATTCGAGACATATTCAGAGTATAATGTTCTAAACTTGAAATCCATAATTCTAGAGACATGGAAATTTAGTAAAAAAATAAGTTTGCAGACCCTCTGTCGGTCCCTCATCAAATCCAATTTCTTGCCTATTTTTACGAAATACACTTCTCAGAATATGCTGATTTCATTCCTCAGTTCAATAATTGGATGTAAGATGATAGCTTCAGCAAAACGAAGATTCAATTCAACATATTCATAGAAATATCTGAACTTTAGTATCATTATATAATAATTGGTTATTTTTCCATAAGGTATTCGTTTATTTCAGTTAAAACTGAAGAATTTACAAGACAACCAGAACAAATATGATATCCATTTACAACTAGAGAAAAATATATATGAAATATATTCGCAACATTCACTCATCTGAAAAACACTTCATTTCAAACCTCAATGGTAGACAAAATTTATTATTCGAAATATCACCTTCCATGCTAAGGTAAAAAATTCGAGAATTGCTCGCTACTTGAGAAGCGACATTTATTAATTTATATTTAGAACCATTATATAGCAATCCTTGAAGAATTTCTCAAATATGAGTTCAGATCGTGAAAAACCACTTCGTGTTTGATGAATTCAGATAAGATATATCTTGAATGAAATTAAAGAGAATTATTATGGAATAACTAATGAGAATATATACCATTACCATATGCTATTCCAGAATATAGCAAGAAATAATTCAGGACTTACTGTTCCACTTTTTTCCTTTGTATTGTTTACAATATATCGCTGACAAATAAGAAATGATGAACAAATTATATTCATAAGAACACTTAGGCATGCGAAAATTATGGGCAACAAAGTTACTGACTCATTAATATTTGGAAATAACTCATGCTTTACAACTACATAAGCTCAGGTTTAGTTGCAACCCATCAACACTTAGCCATAACTTTGTTTGCACTGTTTGTGTTTGACCACAATGCTTTACAGCTTTGCAAGATGAAATTTCCAATCAAATTATCTACCTGGATTCAATGAATGCATAATCCTCATGAGTGATATGATTTTGAAGGATTTAAGAGAGTATAATTGAAAGAAGGATACTGATGATGATCATCCCAAAATTACATAGAGAATCTGGAGAAGTAGAGAATATAGCTCTCCTTCCCAGATATGGGGAATTATGACCATTTCCATTATCACCAGCTTGGCTGCAATCTTGAACATATTTTCATTGAAAATGATCCACTCGATAAGCCCAATCAAAAATGAGCGAAACTTGAGAGTCGTTTGAAACAGAAACTTGTATAAAATTTCACACTGAATTGATTCGATTCTGGCACTTATTTAACAATGATTCGACAAATTCATATCAAGACAATGCACAATACGAGAAAATTGCGCGCATTTCAAGAGTCGCACAAAGAAAAATGGTCTCAAGATTTCTACAATTCCCCCAGAGTATTCATTCATTTCGAGGAATATATAAAAAATGCGTGAATCACTTGCAAACTGTAGGAGAGGACATTCATTAACTTGTATTTCACACCTTCATAGTAGAAACCGTCAGACACGTTGGAACAACTCGAAATATGGCTGAAACATTTGAAATTTATGTGCTGTCATAAAACCCAGGCCTTGGAGCCAAAATTTCCTTCACTTCTACGGCTTTACGGCAGCACTCTGCATACATTTAGGAATAATTTCGTTAAGGAAGGCATTGAAAACAATGACCGAATGGGAAAAGCTAGGCACCCCTTATAATACCTGTTCCTGGGTAATAGATTAGTACTGTGGAAAGCCATTACGTAACTCCGCATTCTTTGTTTAGTTAAGGAAAGGAATGTTTTCTCAGGACACGAAAACATGCTTCTCCACAGATGATTGCTTTTTTGAGTGTTGACCCTAAGGAAGGAACTAGTGCTGCTAAATCTAATTAAAAATTTATTTGTTCCAAATAAAACGAAGAATCATCAGCGCTCAGTACTTCAAACCAAAACTCAAATTTCTGAAGAATATGATAATCCTACTAGAGATTCAATCGTCTCTTTCTAGACAGTCAAGTCAATTTTCGACAATACATTCATTATTCATTCTCTGAAAAATAATACACTGATGTTAAAGTTTCATATTATTTGCTGATGTTCAGAAATGAAAATGTTTCGTATATTAAAATGACAAGAATTTGCATTCATTGAGATGTTCAATCGCAAGTTATGTTGAAAAAATAGTAGTTATGACAATACTATAACAGTATTCTTGAAAACGCAAGGGTAATATGATTGAAAAAGGAAAAATGAGAATATGGTCGATGGAATGAAATGAAAATGAATCTCTGGATCATTCTATTACATTTCGTTTCATTGCATTCTCATTATCAATCTTTCATTTCGTTTAATGGACAAATAGTATTTTATTCATCTCACTCCTCGTTCATTTATATTCTTATCATCATTTTATTGTCTCCATAATTTCCGGAAGGCATTTTCAACAAATTGGAAATACAAATGTTATGATACAAAGAAAAATATATTGTAGTGTCTGAAATATCTTCTTTAGACATCGAAATATTCGAATGTCTGAAAGTCTTGGAGGTAATCTATCATGAAATTGTAGTCTTATATCGAAAATATCTGAATTCATCAGGAACGACAGTATTGAAATAGATGATGTGTATTTACACGACACGATGAAGTCAAGATGGAGTTGATCATAGTTGCTGCACACTGATGTTTAATTAATAATGACAATGCCGATGCATCATATCAGCTCCATCGCAAGTGAAGCTTACATAGAACCCACACTGTATTAAGTGTTGTAGAATTGTAATGCTGGTAGAATTATCATCATGCATGTGTCCGATATTGCTTGCTTGTAGTCTCGAAACATGCACAGACAGGACTTGTATCTAATTAGTTGAATACATTTGCAACTCCGTACATATCTGAATCAGAAATTAGTTTTCACACTAACTAATATCTTCTTCAGGTACATGTTACGTCTCGTTACACCAATAACCCGTTCGTTTGGAATATTCATCCGAATTTCCTCTGGCGAATTTCTCTCGAGGATATCACACCAGAATATCTAAGATATTTGTTATGCTCCAACAATTCCAAAAATGATAGAAAGGAGCCCTGGAGGTGTAGATTTCGCTCAGACATACACAGGCGATATTACTTTCTTGAATATCAGTTCAGGAATATGTGTTCCATACAATTATCATTTATTCAAGCTTGGAGTAGAAAAAGGCAGCATTGAAACTTCAATTAATTGTAGCTCATTAGTACGTACTCGTCTCAATACTCCAGCTGTCAACACTGTCAATTGTCGTATTTTCATTCTTACATATTTACAAAACAGATACAAATGCTAACAGACTCTTGAGAAGTGACAATATGGATATCTTCCTTATCGTTTATTCCCAAAATCTATGAAATATGTTGTCGAGTCACGACTGAATCAAAAACACGTACATATACCTGAATTAGATTACCTCAGATCCCTATTAACCTTAAGAGGGTTGTAAAGGATGTGTGATTTGGATTAATTTCCGTAGCATGTCAGAAGGGTAGAACATTACTGTAGTAATGTCTTCAGGAGCTTTATTAATTTCATGGTCCAACATAAATTCTGTGGAAATAGTGTAGCTGAGATTTATTCTCATCCACATTGGGAATCCGTATCTTTCACAATACGAAAATATTAAATTCGAAAATATTCATGTGAACATAAAACGCGAATGAGCGTTGAAAATGGGTATCAAGAGTTATGGTGCTTTGATGAAATAAATAATAAAGATTTCATGCGAAGCTCTGAATCAATAATCAAATGAAATGAATTATATTCAATGAATCTATTCACTAAATTCACATCGTATGCATTGATAACTCTGTATGATATTCAAAGATATTCAAAAGTTGATTCCTAATCTAGCAACATACAAATGAACACGCTCGCAGTCTGAAAATTCTTCATCGGTAATAAATTTAACCCTCAGAATCGTACCCGAAGCGTTGATCTATATCATTTATGTCATTCAAATGGCCCATAAATTCTTATACCCTTTCGCCAAATCCTCGATTAATTATGGAGATCTTTCAGATATGATTTCCTCGATCATTTATGGTGGAAATTACAACTGCAACTAGAGGTTTCATTAAAACAGTTTTATGGACGACGTGAATTAGGTTTCAGAAAATTCAGTTATTCATTCGATAATTGCGTCACATTGCTAATGCCACTACTGTACTGAGCGAAATAGAATTCTAATGGCGAAATAATTTCTTCATGGGGATCTCTACAAACCCATCAAATTCTGTCAACAAAAATGCGTATCAGGACTATCATTCTATGAATTATTGAAGCAGAATGTTCTCTCTGGATCACATTGTCACATCTATGATATTTTATAGAAAGAAAAAAACACCGAATTAAAATATTGATAGACTTTTCTGGGAACTTTCGACTAGCATAAAAGTCTAATTCTAATATTTTGTCTGAAGGAAACAATGTGAATTTTTCAATTCAGATCAATAATGAAGAGCTGTCAATGACACTGGATAGATCAATAGAATTTGTCTGTTATAGTGTTTATAAAAGAGCCCACTCTATATAATTGTTCAAGACTAGCGCTATAACCAGTAGTTATTGATCTATCACTTAGAATGAAGGGAACATTCCTGAATTATTCTGAATAATCACGAAAGCATGTTGCAGAACATATCAATGTCAGTGTTTGATGTGGAGGAAAGTAGTGTAAGAGATAACAATGGAAACCTTCACTCGAAACTCTCGGGGTATGACTGAGGAATGATGAATCCAATTTCGAATCCAAGATTATTTGAACACGTTTGTTGTTCAATATAGAGTAAATGCTCTCAGGTATATGCATTTCCATCAAATGAGGGCATTCCAAGGTGGAACAACGAAATCTATCTTCAATTGTTCAGGTAAACTGCGAATGAGAAGATTCTATATTCTCAAAAGCATATGATGATGCATCCAAAGCTCAACAAGGGTATCTTGGTAATGGTATCCTGAAAAAATGCTGCCACAGTACACAGTTTTCCAGCAAAGACAAGTTTAATACGAAAAATGTTTGACTCAAAGTAATTTCTTTTTCCAAACCATCTATGTATACACAGACCACTTCTTTAATTTTGTTGTTTTCACTGAAAGATTTGTTTTACCTGGTATATCAATCCCAAACTCTTGTTTAAATCCTTGAGAACCTGCATGATATTTGGGTGAAACTGAAACTGACTTTATCATTTCAGGCCACTCTTTACTATTCACAATCGATACTAAGAGGATATAATATGAGCTCTATAGGGTATAAAGGAATGAAATACATACGATATTCAAATCTGACCCTTTTTCGAAGATCTTGATACAAAAAACAAATAGAAAGATGTGACAGTTTCATCCTTTTTTTCATGTATTCATGTTTGTGAATCCGTGAGATTTATACATATTGCATGGACTTTGGATTTGTCAAATAAAGTATGATTCAGTGGAAATATTTCACGGTTTCATGGGATATAAAGTGTTGAGTTTATTTTAGATATGGACAGCAGAAATAGCTGGATACGATGTTACTATAGAAAAGGCAATCGTTTGAATGTGTGGAACGAATTGTCAGACCGATAATTTCCTTGGTGACAGTTACATGAGAATCATTCAGGATTATTAACTATTGATTCAGATATGTTATATTTTGTTACCTATGAAAATTATATCTACTTAAGAATATACTATTGACTGAACCATTGAAAACGTTTTGTTGAATTTTTTTCTTAGTGGATCAGTGGAGTTTCGCTGTATTATATATTCAATAATTCGTTTGCATAAATTCAAGAAAATAATTGATATTCGACTGTCGTAATTTCACCCAAATAACCATTTATGTAAATCAGTGATTAGGATCTGACATATATTTTCACGATGTCTGTTTGAATCCAATTAATTCTTCTGAAAACTTTGAAAGACTTACTGTTCTGAAAGCTTCAGCCATGTCAGCACAGACTCAAAAGGGGGGAGGATTTGATGATGGTGAATATTTTTTCTATTACTCCCAACTCTAGATCTCAGAATTCTCTGCAAATATATTTCGGTTCTTGAAAACAGAGAAGAATGAGAATATTGGGTGAAAATAATCGGTCGATAGAATACTCTTTGAATGAAACTATTGCATCGTCATTCTTCGGAACCAGAAACCACTTTAATGGAGAACTGAATGAATGGGCAATCAAAAAACATTGCTTCAGTAAACAGATATATCGCGTTGTCGAAACCAGAAAGTGGACATGTGTCTGTTCCCAAAACGAATATTTTGAAGATTATCTTGATACGGTTTCGGATACAGGCATAATTCGCTCAAAGACCCTTATCTGTCATATATACCCAGCTATCGAATTCAAATTCTACAAATCCCCTATTATAGAACTACGAAAAGCAGCAGGCACCGGTGGAGTATTCTGGGAATTTGAGGAGTCTCCCTCACAATTTATTTTTTCACTGTATGTACATAACTATTATAGAATTCAGATCGAGTAGCATTCATTATTTGGGTTTATATCAATTCATTCAGAAATACATAATGGATATAAGAAGCAATATAATTTTTAATAGTCACCCCCAAACGTAAATATACAATCTGACATCCACGCATGCGCATTTTTTCAACGTCAACGGGTATACCCTTGAAAAAGTAACGTTCATTACTGATATTTACGAGGATGAGAACGTAAAAGAGCGGACATTACAAGACATGAATTAGAATTATGCACGAATGAAAACATTGCTCGATTTATCTGGTGATTTCAGTATCTTATAGAAATATTGAATGAACGTGGACATGCATCGCCTATACTATTTTATACCAATACTCCAACTCCTACTTCCTACGATAACATCTCAGAACGCTGACGTATAATGATCACTTCAACTTCCCATTCATTAACTCAAACACATGCTTATCAATGATTTTTTAAATGATCCAATATGCTATCTATGGAATTAGATACCCTGTCTAGAATTTAATGGAGGTATAATAAGCTGTCATTTGAATCAGAACTAATGTTCCGGTTACCTATCTGCTGTGGACCATTTAACTACTATGTGCTCGGGTAGCGTAACTTGCCAATGGCCGTCAGAATACGTATATGAAAATTGTGGTAGATACACAGGGTGTACCTTCAATTACTTTAACCGAATTATTGACCATTATTCATAAGGGAATATCTCTACATGAAAGGGAATTCACTCCAATCACTAACAATTTTTGATAACATAGAAATAGGTCTATTTCGATTAGGCTATCCTGATTTATTGTCCTCTATGTATGATTTGAGTCATTTCATTTCGTATCCTGGAACTAGGTAGATTTCTTTTCTATTCCTAGTATCAGAAATATTGACTCATCTCGTCTACATATTATTCAATTATTTATTCATTTATTTATTTATTTATTTATTTACACTGTTCTACAGAAAAAAGATTTCCAATTACAGAACAGGAATCAAGTAACAATCACACAATAATAACAATAGAAAAACCTAAAAAACTAGTACACATTACACATTAAGAATAAGAATAGAACATTGATACTGAAGGTAAAAGTTCTTGATTTCATACACATCACAGCAAAATATATCAAGCTGCTCACCTATTAAATTATAATTGGCACACATAGTATGAACAGGGGACCCCTTTAATACATTTGTACGTGGCGCGGTAGTATAGAATGAGTCGGTGCACCGAGATGTCTGACGGGGAATCTCAATGTATATGACATCACGCAACATTTGGCAGGATTTAACGTCAACTTATTACGACTGCACCATAGACTGACTTGATGTAGATCTTCTGATAGTTTCTCACAGTCAGACACATCAAGGACAGGTGAGAAAATTTTCAAATCATCAGCATACAGTAAGAAATTCTGTTCAATTATGTCACCAATATCATTAATGAAAATTTTGAATAATATTATTATGTAGCAAAAAGGATCAATAAAATCCAGCTATCTATCTATCTATCTATCTATCTATTTCTCTTCTCAGTTCAACTTGATCAAAATCCAAATATAAACTGTTCATTTTTCATGTTTATGTGAGACCGAATGTGATGAAAGCATACCTTGAGGGATCATAAGTTATATTTAGCAAGGGGTGAATTGAAATAAAAATGTCCCTTCTGGCAATTTGTGAGAGTGGGGTTAAAAGTTAGTCCAGTCTTGACGGTGAAACGTCATTTCATTCCGGACGCTTTAAAAACCCGAGAAAAATCAGTATAATAATCAGAATCAAGTATAACTGAATTTGCCATGAATTTTGAACATCCAGAAGATCATGGAATATTTGAATCTACCTTCAGTTATCCCTAGCCTGTTCAGTTTATTTCACTAGAAATCATATGATAGATTCAGGTTTCTAGTTTCCTTCGAGCTATCCATTTCCCGTTTTGTGGTGAGCAGGCAAGCAGCTATTCTGGATTAGAGATAGCAGAGAACTGGAAAATTAGAGGAAGTCCTGCCTTGTTCCGCCTTTTCCTGCTACATGGCCAACTGCAATGTTCTAGCACACTTCTTGCTGAATCGGATTATGTATGACGTGAACAGCAGATATTTTTTTGTTTACCAGTGCAAGTATTTCATTTGATTGGATCAGGTCAGAAATTAGAATTCCTTAAATAAAATTTGGACAAATCAGGATTATCTTGATAGGTTGGTTCGTTTGTAAGTACGTATTTTGACTGAAAAATATCTCGAATGCTACATCTTGATCGAATCAATTAGGTATACATTCTATCCAAAGCAGATGTAGATATCACAATCTCGATATGGCATTATTGGTTTGAGTTGTCTGTAGTAATAGTGGATGTAAAATTGTTGAGAATTTGTTGCCTAGAAACAGCTTTTGCAAATGCATTTCGCCTATGGCTCGGGCACTTTTCGGCAAATAATAAAAAAAATGCATGAATGTTGTTTCTAAAAGGTGAAAAATTTAAATGCTATATTTTCAAAAATTCTATAGGCACGAAACATATTCTGTAGACTATTCCTGTAAAAGCTGTAAAAAAATAAATTATATTTTGTTAGGTGGAAATCGCCCTTGTCACCTGCTAGCGTGCAAATTTTCAGCAAAAATCTCCCTCGCACCTGCTAGCGAGCAGATTGTTGATATTGAATGACAGCAATAGTATAATCTTTGTTCGAATTTCATTCTTGTTATGAAGAGGATAAACGGCGTTTCTCTAACTTGTTTACAGGAATGAAAATAGATTGTTCTATCGCTCAGAAGTGAATGGTCTAAATGAAATATCATTCTGCTGGATTGTGTTGAAGCCTCTTGGATTTTTTACAGGGGAACAAACGCACTGAGCCACGTGAGAAATTTGTTGAAAACTCGGTCTTCGTGCCTCGAAACTTGCTTCCACTTTTCTTCGAATTGGGACAATAATGAGCGTATTGCAAGTTTTGCGTCATCTGACAGAGTAAAAGGTCGTTGAAGTTCCTCTGACATGAATTTCTCAATTTCCAGATATGCTGAAGCTGCATCTTCACCACGCTCACGATTCAAGATATTTTTTAAGTGCGAAGATATTCTACCATTTAATCACATATTCAGCCCTACTCACTATCACTCATAACAGAATATTATAGATGATATCATACGTGAGTACACCCCTGAAGAGATAATCTGGAACCATACAACTTTTAACTGAATCACTTCTCCATATTTTATGTTTCAATCAATGTTGTTTAGCGAACGGCACTTTTGAATTAGGACACAATAGCAGGTGTAAAGGATCGCCCCCTCTCGAGTCTGGTACTCGACCCTTGGACTATTACTACATCTAACCCACCATTGCAGATCCCCGAAATCTATACTTTATTTTTAGACTTTTGACCGTCGATTTGGGATTTCGTCCCACTGTGCGACGGAGTGACTTATCCCTTCACTAGAATATGGTGGTTCTAGTACCTCCTGAACCTTTAGCCTTCGTGCCAAACGGTTTTTTCGTAACTTTTTTATTTCGCGAGAAATTCGTATTTTCAAATTTACACCCGGTATAATGATTCAATATCTTACCATTTCTAACTAACTTCCAGAATAACTTGTGAAATGCTCAATAACAACTGCTGTGGGTGTGCATTGAAAATCTCACCACACTGATATCGTGAAGGATTTCGCAGTCCTGGCCCAGAAATCGTTTATTTCTGCCTTCCCAGATGCTTCGAGTGAGAAAGTAAATGGGAAGAAGACCCTATTCGCCGACCTCTGCGGAACTCTGACACCGATAATTTCTCAAGCATACCTGCACCGCTGGGAAATATTTTTCATCTGTCAAAATTCCATAGAAACAAACGATATATCATCTAGAGTCCAGAAGATGATAACTCATGAAATGTGAGTGATTGAAACACGGTTATCATTTCACCAAGTCTCAAAAATGATTTAGTGCCATGAAATGCTTGTTTAGCATGGAACATCAGAAAATATCTTATACCATGAATTGTTCAGCTTAACTATCACACTCCTCAAGATCATCACTCATCTATAACAAAAACAAATCCAAATTTCTGCTTTTTCACTTCAGGCCGGTGGGGCTCACATTGCTGCCAACTTTGCGAGCAAATGACTGAACCCCCGTTCATCGCACTCTAGGAGTGCAGATGGTAATTCCAGAGTCTTTTCTCTACATTCTTGACTGCTCTGCACTCTGTGCGGATGTGCATATCTAAATGCACTTGTGCCATTTCAGGAACGCTTCCGGAATTTTTTCAGCTCACAATTGTAGATATCAAAACACTCTGTATAATAAGAATAGCAGTGAATTAGAAACTTCATTATGCTACCTTCCATCGTACATTTTTCTAGGTAGTTGTTTATTTCTGCTTTGAATCAAGTTAATGGAAGGAGTGCTTTTCAGTGACCCCTTCAGAACTCAAAAGCCGATCATTTTTCAAACACATGTATCACTTACTGTATAAAGGACTCCATCAGTTGGAATTCTGAAACTTCGATATATTATCCGACCCGAGGGAACCTCGTGGGTTCTGCATTTGATTAGTTCGGAAAAGGACATAATAGAGTGAGCCGAAGTGAGGTTATTTGTCGAGCGCTTTCGCTGTAGTCGAAGTCACTGAATATGAGATATTTCTGAGATGCATTCCCGTTAGGAGCAGAAAGCACCAAGGAAAGGAGAAATAAATAAATACCATAGAGACCTGACAGTTGCAGAAATTGGTGTATCGATATCAAATGCAATTGGTCTTCTACTTATCATTCATATATTCTCCAGAGTAATATCTATGGCAAGACTCTATCAGTATGCGTGAGTTATAAGACACAAACAAATTTATTCTGGACATTCTTCGAAAGATTTTCAAAAATGTGTTTCAAATTGGTTCTTTCTGATTCAATTTTTGAGGTATATCGTGGGAAGAATTAAATCTCTTAGTATTCCTTGTCGTAGTTTTTTTTTTTAATTGAATACCTGATATATTATTTCATTATCTTGTAGAACTATCACCCAACAGAATTTTTCTATCCTTCGTTTCACGACGAACTAGTCATAGTCTCCAAGACGTGAATAATTGATCGATTTGAAACTTCGATCAATTTCCCTCGAACACTGCTCGTATATTGTTGAACAATGTCATAATAATCACTATTATCCAAGTTCCGAGTTTTCGACTGTTGGAAATTGTATGCTTGGAGCAGAATTCGATAGAGTATGTCTATTCATTAGTGCAGAACCGACTACAAGATTCGGCATGTTCTTTTTGGGAAACTGCGTTCCACAACTTCCCTCTTACCAAAGTGGTGGAATAGCCGAAACTCCATTACTACAAATTACTACCCACGATATGTCATTCTTATTTATTGACTTTAGACGTCCGAGAGTGGAGAACTCCCTCACGTAGTAATTCACGTTAGGGAAACCTGTGTAATTATGGTTATCGGGTAATTAAAGAGACACCCGAGAGTAATCCGAACTTTATATCAGACGAGATAGGTGCATACTTTTCGAAGAAAATTGCAGCAGCTCGATATGGCTCATGAACTTTTTTCCTCGTTAGGTTTATGATGGACGCAGCCCAATTTGTTCACATGAATGAGAGTTTCATGTACACGAAATTGATATTGCAAGCGAAGCATCCCTGATTGGATACGTTTTTTATCACTAATCAACAAGTTTCCTTTTGCTTAACGTATATGAATGTGGCAGGAATGTTTCATGTACGTCTGATGACATTATTGCTTTGTGCTAATCTCCTGATTAGAATCGGATCTATCCAGAACGAATAACCAGCTATAAACAATTCAATTTGATTGACCTTTAATTACAATACGGGTCAATACACCTTGACATATCTCTACATTTCTACCACGATATTGGAAAAAACGAAACAAATAATAACCATACATCTGTTCAACTCAATATACGAGATGGAAATGTTGATTCATATAATAATTAGATTGATTTGGAGGAGTTCAAACAGATATTAGGACTTTCTTCAATAAATTGTCTCACCTTTATCTGAAAATACTGGTTCAGTTGAATTTTTTATGTTTGATGGTAATTGGTCGATTTTTCTCAATCAACGCTCGTCAAATATTATTTACTGACATCCTCAAAAAGGAATTTCAAATGAACCCTTAGCTTTCGCGAGTATATCATGACATTGATCCAACCTACTTCTCAGGAAGCGATGTCCATAAATGAAAACCAATACTAAGTGAAAGGAAATACAGTAAGCAAATGCTTGATATTTTCTCATTATACAGCGAATCCGTTGGATATTGTCTGTCTTCTAAGATTGAAATAAAATTTTCTGAGACGACCAAAGTTTGCAATGCACTACTCTAGAGACCACTCAACTATAGGTATAATGCCATACTTCAAGTATTCTTTAAGTGCTACAGGATCATTAATCTAGTGATGTAGTCAGTCCATTTGGGATTTTTGTCAATTGAAAGAGTTATTGATTGGAAATGGTATGCTCCTATTCTCGTCAACAGAAAGCCTTTCGACCAATAGGAGTGCAATTAAAACATTTACGCATTCCTCTCGGTTTTGGATCTATCGTTTGTAGCTTAGTGTACCCCATATACCCACAGGAGAATAGAAAATATCACTTATCGATTAATCACCCACCATATCAGGATTAACAGACAATGCAAATAATCATCTAGGTTGTCGTCCATCTGTTGCCCGACGCACAGAAGTGATACTAGGAAATGATGAAAGTTTCATAATTGACAGTTCTCATCAGTTGAACATAATCCACAAACGTTCTATCTATCTATACGCACCCTTACGCAGAATATAGTTTGACGCGCCCTTTACGATAGAGCATCTGGACCTGACGTCACAGCCAATTACGGCCCATCACAGCCAATCACAGCAATTTTGAAATGTCAAACGATTCCAAGGTGAACAATTACTGAAATAATAACCTTATTGTGTAAATAATGCTTTTTTGAAACATTTAGTAGCCAGTACGAAACACGAAACGAATCATCAACTTCGACTTCGTGAAGTTGTTTTTCTCGCCCATTTTGTGACGCGACCTCTCCCGATTGCGATAGGAAGAGACATATACTGCTGTCACATATACCACCAATGTTCTCTTTTCAAATTTCAGGAAATAGTTCTTCATGATTTGCTTACTAATAATGGAATAATAGGGAGTATCAAATAATCAATTAAATATGTGAAATAACTGTGGGAAACCCTTTGAAATGATTAGGATAACAACAAAATGAACATCAGCAGGTTCAGTGATTGGAATAGTTAACAATATACTCGTGTCACTGAAAAAAGAATTTCAATGGAGTTGAGAGTTTATTGAAGAGTAGCAATTTATCGAATGTATTTTGAGTGTATGATTTGATGAATGGTTAATAATTCCATCTGACAATTTTCACGAATACGAAATATAATTACCTCGTTTTCGTTCCCGAATATTCCTGACACATACAAATGTTCCAAATGTTAACTTGCTACACCTTTCATTGTTTCCTTTATCGAATGTAATTTTTCTCTCCTCCGTAGTCGGCACACAAATGCCACATAAATATTGGTATTCAATTTGTAACCGACCCAGAAAACATATTTCTACAGTGTCACAGGTGAAATTGCGCGAGATAAAGTTGTAATTTCGAGTTTTATTCTGAAACGAATTTAATTTTTCATCATTTTTCCTGTTGCTCTAATGGCAGAAGATATCTCTGCCGAAAGAATTGAGTTTCGACAATTCCAACGTTCATCAGTGTTCTCTCTTCCACGGTTCTACTACGAGCAGACTGAAACAAGTCGTTTTCAGTCGAGAGAAGATTTCAGCAAGTACAATACAGTTATACAGATATCAGGAGGTGGAAGTTTAATGGGAATAACTCTCATTTGCTGAAACATCTTAACAGATCCATCGGTATTATTCTTATTGCTGTAGCAATTCAGTTTCCGTTTCCGGATTTTTAGTAAAGTATACTTAACCAATTTCAGAGTCAGCTTCTCAGAATATGAGCCGTTGTCAACTCATACATATAAATCAGGTAGAGACAAAACATAATTTATTCCTGTCAATGTCAGCAACCCTTGAACTTCTTTTTCCAGGTCTCTTCGGAACCTCTTATACATCAGTCATAGCAGATATCTACGTAGTGATGAAGTTTGGAGCAGTAAACTGAATGTGCAATGTACAGTCATTGCACTAAGGGTCTACAGTTATGAATTTCATCTTCTTCAAGGATTATAAAGGGCGCTGCATTGGATCATCAAATTCTTCAAGCAAATAGGTTATCCAGTACGTCAATATTTTTGTTACAGGTCAATATTTCATGAGAACTTATTCATCCATTTTCCATGTTCTCCTTAACACCCTGTATTATACAATTTCCATAAACAGATAGAATTGAGGACAAAGAAATTGCAATTCCAAATTTCAAACTGAGAGTAATTCTTTTCAGAAAACGTTCTTCTTATTGCTCTAACGACAACAGATATCTCGGCCGTAGAAATTAAATTCTACCAATTCCAGCGTTTATCAGTGCTTTTTTCCAACGATTCGACAGCGTTGGGAATGAAATGGAGCGTGTCGTTTGCATCTGAGAACAGATTTCATCCGAAGGTATCCGGCACACAAGCAAAGAATCGCTGATAATTGCATTTTATGTCGCTGGTTTATGTGACATTCCGGTGAATTCGTCTCGTAAAACATACATTTAGACGCAGAATTCCATAGATTTCGGGTGGGTAGGGTGAAATGAACCGATAATTTACTCTATATTGCTCCGGGTTTGAAACTGTATAGTATATTCCACGTAGAGAATTCATAATTATTTCGGCAAAAGTCAGATTACATCATTGCATTGAAATTTGGCATTTGAAAAGTGTGCTGAAATTCAGTTTCTTCGAGAGTTACCGTGAACACGAAGAAAGGTTCAGTCCTAGTTCTGTACGAAGAACACAGAAAACCGTACTGGATGGGCTTATTCAGAATTTTATGAGCCCTGAAGATAACCATGTGTATAGGGAATTCAAGAATTGGACGATTCTTGAAATTAACAGGAAAAGTGGAGACTAGAATTGAGAATCACTGAAATAAGTCATCAGACGTTTTAATCTAAATTACAACGTTTGATGATCGCAAAATTGGCGAAGATAAATTAATTGATAGAAATGGCGTTTGAATCATTATCATATGTAAACATTTCAATTAAATGAAGGTGAATGAATTGAATTGAAAAAGTAACAGAAACGTAATACCGTTTCAATATTCATGACTATAGAATTAATTAAATTGTTTCGGATGCAAACGAACAAAGTGTCGCTATATATTCAGTAAGTATAAAGTTCTCTCGGAAAACAACACAAAAACAGATTCCTAAGTTCTGTCTGGGTATCCATTTGAAAGCCCTCTGGCCTTGTCTGAGGTACAGTGATTTATCGAATTATATTATTTTAGTGCTGTGAGATTCCAAACCAACAACAAACAAACATATCCTATATTTCACTTGCTCTCCAATTCATCTCATGATTCAACAGGAGAATCATCACTTAGTCCATTCCATTTGTTTTATGATTCGGATTCATTAACAGATCCTTCCCGTGTCCTTCTTCACAAATCTTCACTTTTCTGGCTTGTAGTTGTTACCTTAATAACGAAACTTTTATTTTCGTCATCTTCAGAATATGTTGATGTATATAAGATAATGAATGTACCGAGTTCAACAACCCAAGAACGTGAAATATATCAAAATGTGTAGAATGTATTGTTGAATAAAAAAATATTCATAGATTTTCTGAGAGTTCACAGTTTTATTCGATTGCCTCATATCCAGAATAGTGATTCTAAATCCCACCAAATTCTCGGATTCATGAATCGAATGATAGAATGACAAAATGATATATTTTTGAAATAATTCAATATTCAGTTAATTTTTCATTCCATTTCCTATCATCATTTCCAAAAGTTACTTTACTTCCTGTTCATTAATGATTCTTGCATAGATGTGTCTTATTCAATTCTGAATATTTGTTAAAATTTTTGGAACTCTTATTATGGAGTCATTCTCTATTATAAGTATCTCTAATAATCATTCTCCATATTAATATACGTTTAGTATTTCTCGTTCTCTGTTATTAAATAGAATGCCTTCAAGTGTGAAATGTTCTCCAAATTACACTCATCATGCAGTTGCTAATATTTCCTTCTTCCACGGAGAGTTAGCTAACTTTCCGAAGAAATTTCGACTCCCAACATTCCGTACCTCATTTTCTATTAATCATTTCTCCCGACCGTAATTTCATCAAACTCAACAGACAGAAAGAAAGAGAAAAACGAGATCCCGTTTTGAAGGGAAGAACCATTAGGATTCCATCACGTTCTTATGTTGCCGATGTTATTGTGAACACCATCGAATACTTCATGATATAAAACGCTAATATTGATGTGGTGGGACGTGACCTGTGTAAGCATTTTGCTCTTTGAGCAGCTACGATGTCGAAATGTTGGAGGCAATGAAAGTTTTCTCGTTTTTCCTAATGGGTCATGATTCTCAGAAAAACACAGTTACGCCTAGTGAGTACTTCTTATTCATTTGATTTCTAGTCATTCAACATATCTAGATAATATGATGGATCCGATAAAATTGACTCAAGAAAGAACCAACGCAATCAAAACTTTGTTATTAGTGATGAAATTCGATATAGTTCCTGATGCTTCTTGACATCCAGATTGAAAATAACTGATTCTTGTGACGTACATAAACTAGAAACTAAGAATTTCCGGTTTATTGTAAATTCTCCTCACGAACATGCACTATTTGTTTCAATTGTTATAATAGCAAGTTGATATTTGATTTTGATTCAATAGCATTTGGACCCTTCGAACATTTGGTTTATTTGGATATTCGAATGGTAAAATATTGTTTTCGTAGTTTTTGATGAGGAAACTAAGTGAGTATGGGATATTAGAGTGAAGCTTCAACAAATCAGAATCGCTCGGCGTTCTAGCTTGAAATCTCTGACGAGTAAAAAACTGTCGTCGAAACAATCGATTGCGCATTGTAACATCCAGAAATATTCACTGACGAATCCATGAGCAATGTCGCCTTCACCATATGTTGCACAGAGAGCTACAGAAAAGCTGGTTCCTAGCACTGAGTAGGAGGCTGTAGTACATAATCGAGTGATACTTCCATCTGAATACTCTCAATACGTGGAGATGGAATTATATCTTGGGTAGATAGTTGAAGATATACTTTGAACGAATGTAAATCTGTAACACAGTATTACCTAAGCCATGATAGCAAAATTCCCTCTTGAATGATATGATACCGTATTCCGTATGTCGTTTGAGAACCTGAATTGGAAGTGATAGGCATCTTGACGCCCAAATTAGGGTATGTTATACATATTCGTAGAACATAATTAATTCAATCTACTTTCCTTCTCTCTCTCTCTCTGCATCCGCTGCTTTAATTATGTTTCAGAAGTTTACAAGAAGCTTCATGTTTGTGAATTATACGGATGAATTTCGCTGCATCAGATCATTGAACACGACAATATTCGTGACAAGTTTCAGGGAATGTTTAATCTCTTCGAAAGATATATTCTACTATGTTGAGTCGAACTTCTTATGTCTAGACTTTAATGATAGACAATAGACAATAGACAATAATGAGAACTGTCCAATTTCAGGTGATAAATATTTTGGACATATGACAAATCAATTGACTGCTTTGGTTATTCTCGAGCTTTTCTGGAGATATCAAAGATCATTCAACAACTATGCCTTGGAATCATCTCGAAATGGGGCGGTCATTCCAGAATAATATAATTTTCCATCTACGTTTGATGTTATTCTTGCATGAAGCCATACGAATACATTGATTTGATTTGAGGAACCTCATACAAATCCATCTGGAATGTCAAAAACAGCTGATTCATTAAAAATAATGAACTGGGTGGCTTCGGTGAGTAAATTCATCGTTCAAAGTTGACCAGAACTCTCTAAAAAGGATTGGAGCTCAGCTTAAGTACCCCAGTTTGAACATCATGGAGGAAAATGAATGCTATAATGATGTTGACACAAACTTCACGAACGCTCATTATCTCCATTGCTTCGGTAGTCAGCCATTCATATTAGATTACATATTATTCATGCTCAATTTCAAAGAGGCTCTCGAAATTCAATTAAACCGAGAAATATCGTTTATTGAAGCTTTGCAACATAGGGAGGTGATATTTCATAATTCATGCATGATATAATAAGCACCTTTGCTGCTACCTGACTGCTCCACAATGTGAAATAGCTATAGTCGAGAACTGCGAAATTCTTGTACTTTGAAAGTGATGTTGATGAAAATCCGAGGAGTTCAAATTTCCTTACAGGTTAATTCAAAATTTTCTAGAAGGCTATATCAAACATTGAAGATAATAAAAGGAAACTCATAGTAGCATTGTGAATTTTTCAACTAGGAGTCAGAGCATGAGCTGAAATGTCAAACAACTGTCACCATGAACATTGATAGATTCTTAGGTATATTCTAATATTGAAATATTTTCGTAGTCGAGTCCACCATATTGTCTTTTTTTTTAATTTCTCCATAGTCTTATAAGAGAAAATGCACTTTCTGATAAATATAAAAGATGGAAAGCCAGGAATTTAAAATATATATATATCTTTTAATGAATAAACTATACCTCATCGATGTGACAAAGAAATATCTTGAATGAACGATATTCTGTATCAACATGATCTAATTAATTTTTGGAACAAGAAGGAAAAACCATGTGCTTTCAGTGAGATTCTATTCGAGAAAATATGATATATTTCTGATGGAGGAATCATTTTCCATGTAGGTCCTAGATCCAGGGAGACGAATAGGAATAAACAGTAGTGGAATAAATCTCAATTTGCTACTAGTTAATAAACAGTACAAATATAATGGAGATGGTTTAACTACTTGAGAAATTACGCGTCAATGTTTTCATTATAACGAAACCTGTGTGGTTTGCTTTTAGGACATGAGATATGAAATATAGCCACCGTTTCAACAGAATAATTCTTGATATAAGTTAACAACACTCTGGTCTCTGTTGACATTGAGTAGTTGAATCAGTGGCGTTGATTCAGAATATACTTCATGGACATATCGTTGAAACGTTTTTTTTTTTATGAACATGTGAAATCCTTGAAGATGAAAATTCTTGGTTCAATTTCAATTTATGTACTGAAATATATTGAATGGAGAGCAATAATGAAGTTTGAATTTAATTTTGTTGATCACGCCGACATATAATATAAGTTTCCATGAACAAGTTCAGTGAACAAATTCTAGTTCGTCAACTTACGCTTTCAGGTGACTAGTCACTCACCCGTGAACAAAGTAGAGAAAATAGTATTTCAAGCCATGTATGCTGATGAAATTGTTTCTGTTAATGAAGGTAGGAAAATGTCCCACCTGTACGATTAAAAACATTCCATACTATGATGTAGAGGTTAGGTTCAAGTTCATCGAATATCTAGAAACGGGATAATGTCATTTTGGAATATCTGAATGTATGACTGACAGTTTTTTTGTATTCGTTACTCTGCTTAATTTTTTCTTGTGTAGCTACTTTTGGAATAATCATTTGATTATACCAAATTCATCAGTCTAACTATGCTACACACTCTCATTGGTTTAATCATAAATCTTTCCTCTCGAAATGTATTTCCGTGCGCCCATGTTGGTCTCGGAACATCGCGAATTATTGCGCAGTGCGTAAAACTGCTCTAATAATTGTATTGTCCCAGCTAACCCCGCAGAATGATAAACATTTGAGGAGGAAGATGTGAAACGATGCACATAATTGTGACAGAACTTAACACAAAGAAGGGTTGACAGTCTGCATACAGATAGAGAAAATCTATGAAGAGTCAGCTTCAGACACCTCCTGCATGCTAAATGACCTAAATCGAACTTTTCTGGATATGCTGCGTGAACAGTGCGGAAAGCTGGGAATTGAGAACCTCATTCGCTGTTTTCTTATATAGTATGGAAGTGTTCAATAATTCCTTATCATCCAATCATTCGGTTCAAAATTTTGTCTGAAATTATTGAACTGGACAACATGAGACCGATCCTGTTCAATTAATAAGTGTACAAATACATCAATGCAGTTTTCAAATACAATCAACGAGTACTAATGAAAATCAAAAAATTTTCATTTCTTGATATGTGGTAGCGACGCAGATAGCAACTCATTCTATACGTCGTACAACAATACATTAAGAAAGTTTCTGCACCACAGGTTTTTTTAGTAGACACAATATGTATAGGCAAGTTTGGTTCAATCATGATAGTGTCCAGACCAGCATGAAATGAAGTCCAATATAATGAATCTCACTCTAACAAAAATATGAAAATGTCACTCAATCCATAGATTGGTCAAGAATAAAAGACAATGAATACACTTTGTCTTCAGAATCAATCCATGATATACTTTTCATTCAGAATATGGGATAATCTCATTCACCTTCTCGGGCTCCTACTCTAACTCTTTTATATATATATAAATATATCGAATATATCAATAAAAAGCAGTAGCAGAATTACTACCCGAACACGTAATGTGCAATTATGGTGGTGATTATTTTATTCTGATGCAAAAATATATGTTAACCTAACTATTTTTCACAAGAAAATTAGTGTATCAAATGCCTTGATAAGTTGGAAATGAGGTTCTACATATTTTGTGCAAGAAAATTATGGTTTCATAGTTCCTTCAGTCAATGAAATATTACCTAATTATCCCGGTTATTTCCTACACCATATGGCATGTCGAGTTAGAACGTGTTATATCTAGATAAAGCAATTGATTGCAGGCAACGTTACACGTGAGCTTTTACCCCTGCGATCATGATTTCAAAAGTTTCAGAAATACGATCGATAAAATGCTCGTGCAGATATAAAACTCGTTTTTGGAATCATTCCACGATATTTATTTCCTGCCTGTGTTATTCGAAACAGTAGAAATAACACGAATACATTGATATCATCTAGTTCGAAACTATTACACGATTGGCCTTATTTCATTCTATTCAGAGAATATCTTGTTGGTGAAATTATCTAGTGATAAAAGCGTTCAATAGGGTTAATACCATGAGAATAAGGTTTGTTGATGATAATTGATAAGTTTTCAACCTTGACAGTTTAAAAATGTGTCAACGTCAAAGACGTCAACCAATCGAGGCATTGTGTTATCATTCTATATATTTTCACCAACTGACTGTCCTTGTTAAATATCGATTGTTTTTTGTACAGGGTGGCCATTTCAAGAGGAAACAGGGCTAATATTGACCATCCCAGGTACTCAACGGAATAACTCCCTGTTCCGTTATTTTTTACTGCAAAAATTAATTTCCTGTTGTAATCAAGAAATAACTGGTCCAAACTTTTTTCGTTGATGATTCACTGTTTCATTGACAAATGACAACCCTGTATAAGTGAGACTGAGTGGGCGAAATGCTTTGTTTAAATGAAAGGTAAACTTTCGTTGAAGTCACTGAATATTCAAAGCGGTCATTGAAATAAGTTAGTCCAGTATCGGCATTGTCCTAAAAGATTCACTTCGACGTAAACTTCAAGAAAGTCTTATAAAATATTGCACTCAACTTTCTGGAGTGAAATACTAGGAATCGATAAAACGTATTATGTTAAACTTTTTGGATACTTTGTAGTTCTGAAACTTTGATGGAAAGCAAATGGTTTCATATGGATTCAGTGAGCATTCATGAGTGCCTATGTTATTTCACGATGAATTAGGTTCTCATTCCATGGCATGAAAGTTTCTGTGTTACTTTTCAGCCAATATAACTTATTTTACTGAATGTTCACTTCACAAGTTTCACTTAATGAAATGATCAATGAAATGAAAACTTGAATAATCCAAGCCTTCTATCTTGCACAGAAATTTCAGTTCTAGATTGGATCCGATTCAGGATATTATCCTATAATTATTGCATTTATATCTGATAATTTCGAAATCTAGTATTCATTTCCTGAATCAGGGTTTTCGAATGTGTTTCCAAATTAATGAAAATTTCGAAGTCATAGTGATTTGATTCGATCTAATGATCAAGATTTTCGAGAGAAATTCATACCATGTGTTTTCCAAATATCTAATAGGATAGAATGATAAAATGAGGCATCGAGGATTTAGGAATGTCGGAAATGATGCCCTGAAAATGGAGTATTGAGACTTTTCTATATACATTATTTGTCAAGAAATCCCAATGGAGTTGAATAACTTTTTTCTAGAGATTCATATGCATATTGGGTTGCTTTCAGAATGCCATGTCATGAATTATTATTTGTCCATTTACTCGATGATATTGTAGGCAAAATTGCTGACTGAGAGCAAACGATCAAAAATATAGACAATAAAACGGTGTGTAAACAATTCGAATACCATTCATGCATCTAGTAATATGAACAATATCAATGCTATATTTTTGTTATTCATTGTTCATTCTCGAACATAACTCGAATTTTTTGAAGCGTGATGCATATCAAAAAGATTTCCATGATAAAGTGAACTGGAGTATAATTTTATCATCGGAAAATTACAGATAATAATGGAATTTTATGAACATAAATATAAAGTCATGATTCACAGGTGTAACAGTTGAAATTTCGGAATTATGGAACTAGAAATTACAATTATCCAATTCGTTATCAACAACTTTTCTTCAGTTCATAAAAATGCATGGAATGGAAATAATTCATACAGAGTATTTAACAGAGAGCAGTGCATAAATATAAATTTTTCATGATTTCACATCAGTGGATGATGAGATGGAAAATCATTTGGTTCAGTTTGTGATCAGATGAAATTTATTACAGTGTCAAGCCAGCTAATTGAATTATCAAGATATCAAGAGAAAATGTACATAATGTTGGAGAGGGAGAATATAGACATGGTTAATCGTTAATTTAGGGTATTTAAGAATTCGATGTCAAACTGGAATCGGGCAATAGGTCGAGTTATAATGGTTATCAGAAAAATATTGAAAAATCAAAAATGCGTATATTGAAAAAATTGAGAAAACCTACAACCTATCCCTATTGCTACGAATCTCAATTTTTTTTTCCCAGCTAAATATTCGAAACCATTATTTTGCCAAACTTTATCTAACTGTGATGAGAAAAAATATACTATGGCAAGTAACATCAGAAGATGGCGCATTCAATATGAATTCCAAAACGGAATGATACTTACTAGAATATTTCTTGTAACTTGTAGACGATTCCTTATTTTTTAAAAAAATCCAATTCACGTATTGTTTACTTTATTGAAAAATATTCTAGTATATCTGAAGCTTTCCTCAAGGCCTCAAAGTGGATGAGATGGAGGGAGTAGTTTAATGAATTATCCACAGATACATGTGGTTTCGATGTCTATTAATAATTATTATAATTCGACCTATTGCCTGCTTTCAGCTGGACATTGACTTCTACGGCCCTCTGTACAACAACCGCGGCCCAGTTCAAGATCAAAAAGTCCCGCTGAATAGCCAGAACCACATCAACATTCAACATGCTGCCCACGTTCGCAGTGAAAAACTAATGAATTCACTTAGCGAATGATCGGGAGCATATAAAGAGTTCGTAGAGCTACCATTCTGAGCACTGCTTGTTCCATCACTTTTCCAGTCCATGGCACCCAAAGGTTGAGGAGTTCCTTTTCGCTTACGTATTCGATAAACGCAAGCTATCAACGGAGAATACAAAAGTTTTCAATTTCAAATCAGAAATAGCTTAGCTATCGGATATGCGTGATCGAGCAATCCGGAGAATTTCTGGATTCCGGTTAGTGAAAGGAACAACTCTACCATGTAGAAATCAGCGGGTATAGCGGAGCTGCATATGAAAAATTCCCGGGAAAAAGACGAGAATTTATGGTGAAGATTGAGTTTTTGTGTTGGAAATTGGATGTTTATGAAACTCGCTATGCTGAATGGAGATTCATTAATATATTCTGATGACTTGGAATCTATTTCCGGACAAAATCACCAGAAATCCACTGTCAATGTGTGGCACATAATAGATTTCAAAATCGTTTCAAACCTTCAAATACAAGTTTGCATCATATTTTCCAATGTGAAGACATTTCAACATTGTTTTAAGCATATGAATATTATCTTGGCGTATCCATGAGTATATTTGATGAAATCAACAAGTTGAATCGATTCATGATCAACAATATGTTTAAATAATATCGATAGTAATAATAAAAATATATTTATTCCCATGGATAAATAACAGATACAACTAATATTATGATAGAAAATACCATGGACATACATTCATGAATGAAGATGATGATATAAATTAGAGATGATTCACTGAAGCCGACTTGTTGATGGTATTTCTACTTTCAAGAATGAAAAAGGGACATTAATATTATAATATTACTATGTTCTCGGCACAATTTCTTCTAATGCACACACAGGTGTTACAACACCTAGGTGCATTTGTCAAATTGTATTTATAAATTTAGTTAAATGATGATGATGATGAAAACAATATTAGGAGAAAAAGCAAGCATAAGTACACACCACCAGCAGAGTGAGGAGAGAAATTCTAACAGAACAAAGTCATCATCCTTCCATTCTATCTATCTTTGTTTGGAATAACACCAGAGACGTTTATCCGTAACCAAGGCAAGATAAACATAACTCCCAAAATACATACGCAAGAACATAAAGCAATTATACTGAAGACATGTATCATCGTCAGGAAATTTACTAACCCCTACAGTTGAAGCAATAGTCCCTAATAACCTCTCTGACCGAAAGATGTGTAGAATATGGAGATTCACCAGGAACTTTGAGTTCTTATGAAAGTTCACGAAAGAAAATGAAATCAAATAACCAAAACAACTATAACCGAACGAAAGAATTGAGGTACAATTTTGGAAATGAGGATAATTATCTATCACAAGTGCAAACTTTCGTGATGTTTTTCAACACTTAGAATTCTAGTTTCTTCTCAAATCTGAAGAGTAGATTCACTGATGAAACCAAAAGAGAATATTATTATCATTAGAGTCAATGTCATTTTCATTGGGTGTTATTCTGGACAACATATTTCATTAAATGATGAAAAAATATCAATCCACTGCATTCAATTCAGATTGATGAATATGTGAGGAATTCATTTGAATGAAAAGGAAGATTCAAATACACCCTTGTGGAATCATCATCAATACATTTCAGCCTCATCCCCTGTATGAAATAAACACATCCGACATTCAATGTGATGTCCGGATTCTATGAACATAAGATTCCGATGCTTGGTTCGAAAATCGAAACACTCTCGGGATACCTATCGATAATAAATTTTCTAGATAAACTCCCATAATCTGGTTATTTGCTTTCTATCCAACTTTCAAAACTGCTTTATTGGAGAGATCAACTTTGAGTGAATGGCCTCAAAGTTTTATAGACACAGGCCGAATTGACGTCTAAAGGATTCGTGGAATCTCATTTTAATATTGGATATAACTGAAAGAATATAATAAACATTGCGTCGTTAAAATAGAACGGACAATTAGGTCCAGAATGCTTTCCGAGCGCCATTTTTGGGATCAATTAATTCTACAATTATAATGATATTGTATTTGGTAAATGATGAAATCGAAGTTTATTACATTCCACATCAACAATTATGGGTTCTGATGGTTTTGGTGCCATCGTTTACTGCCACATATTCTACATACAGTATAGAAAATGATATATCTTGGGTATATACAAAACTCGTCGAGAGCAAATGATTTTCTTGTCGAGTATGTAACTATGTAACAGTCAAATACAGTACAATACAGTACAATACATCTTAGATTGATATATTATGATGCTTAATATTCAGCAAGTTTTTCTTCCAGGATGATGAAGAAGAATTCGAAATGATTAACTATAATATACTATAATTGAAATTTTATCTACAAACACTCCATTCATGAATTGATAAATGCGAAATGTTTTGCTGTCTTTATATGTATATAAAATGATATAACTCAAACGCTATTTTCCTAATTACTTCGAACTAGAGAACATTGTTGCTAATCTCAGATACACGTATAAGTACTCTATTTTCCAGATATCACATCAACACAAAGAGAAAACGAGCTCATACGCCATTAAAGGTGGCGTGATAGTGGAGATATCCTATAAATTTGGAGTGTGAATTCGAGAAAGTTTTCTCGTTTATACAGTTTTTCGCTGCGAATGATTTCCCTGTACACACTTAGAAGTTTGTTGGCACCTTTTCCATTATAAGTTGGTATAACTAGATATAGCTAGACGACTAGTGATATCATTTGAATTCGATTAGATCAATAACACAAAACACATTTTTTGGGACAAAAAACTATCCGTCGAGCTACGTTGGATGTCATGTTAAACCTTTCTGGATATCGAAACAACGGATCACTCTGAAAATCATATGGAAAGCATAAGTTGACATTCAATAGACAATATACAGTGACCTTTATGAAGTACGCAACAATTGGAAAAAAGTCATTGGTATTTCTTCGAAAAAATAAAAATCAGCGGAGGTTCATCGCGAAACTAACTTAGCCTCCACGAGATATACTGAGTGATTTTCAGTTTCTTAAAGATTCAGAATCAGGAAAATTTTTAGAACAATATATTTCGAAAAATAAGTATCAGCTGAGAATGTAAACGAAAAACTATAGCAAATGTTACATTGCCAGTGCATTGATCTCAAAAAATGATCGAAATTCCATAATTCTTTGTTTTATAAACTATGAGGTTTCGACAATCAAAATATTATGAAAGGAATCGGTGATTCAATTCTTTTATATGATCAAACTTTCAATTTTCAGCTTGAATATTTCTCAAATTGAGTAAATCGAACAAGTTCTCCAAGCTTTCAAAATTGAATGATTCGATACATAACTAAGTTGTCAATGAATCAATTTTGCGAAGATCATTAAAGGGGTTCTTGGAGACCCCGAAGTCGATTCTGAAGCGACCCTAAACGGTCGATTCACGTATCAAAATGGATGAGTTAATTAACCAAAAATTAGCAGACGAGATTTGATTACGACGTGTAATTAACAATATGACGTTCAATTAATTAAATTCGGTCGGATGTTACGAATGACCTATGGTGAGCTGAGGGCGAAGGGAAGGGTGTAAGTTTACTCCCTTCTGACCCGGATTTCTTGAGATGGTCTCCGGTCTCATCCATTTGGAATTTATGAGAGAGAAGTGAAGAACTCACAAACTAGGATTGTTCCATCTAGAATAAAACTTTCTACACTAAATATTTCATCGCAGATTGAATCATTAGTATTTCAATCCACGACCCCAAATTGGATTATCATATATCCATGTGAAATGTAGTCAACATTCTCGAAGTGATTTCGTAGCAATCATTGGAGGACTGTTCACTATTGTAGAAATTTTCGTAATTGTTCAAAAATTTATTTCACCATGGGATTGATCTTATCATCATTCAAATATTCTACAATTCTGAAAATTCAGTTGTTTTCTTACAAATGGAGCATTTTTATATTATAAACATGTGAATATAACATTTCTGTAACTAGAAATACGTATGCACGATTTTATAGAGAGATTCAAGCCTTTCGAGAATAGATTGATATGTAACTACAGAATGAATACCGTCAATTTTGATCAAATCAACTGCGAATAATATTCACATATATTCTGAACGATGATAATGATTTAGGTAATATCAGAACTGAATATGATGATGCAAGTTATTCTCACGACTCTATATGATATATTCTTGGTCATAATTCATGAAACATAAATGATGGTACCAACATAATTAATTTCATTAGAATTCGTCAAGCTCATGAATTCCAAATCCAAAGTGGCAAACATACGTTCAATCCTTCATAGAAATATGCTTTTGGTAATGTTGACATTGAGAAAAGTAAAGCTTGATATAAATAGATAATAAACGGCTGACTCATCCCGCGAAATCTACTTTTGCCCGTATTTTCTGTGATGTGTTGAATTAATCATGTGGATTATATTGTTACCATTTACCGGATGATTAATGATATAATATAAGCGAAGACGAAATCTCAAAGCTGGAATCCTGAATTTCCATAAGGTATTAGGAATAAAACTCCGTGCTGTCTTCCAACATCGCCATAATGAAGGAAATTCGATCAATCTATCATATATCCTTGCGTACTTGAATCTGAGTAGATATTTGAATTATTACTCAATATTTGGTGCTGAAATGCGCTTTTGAACTTGTAATACTTTATATTCTTGGCCAGTGATCAATACGGTTATCCGAGAAAACTTCGTTTATTGACATTTGACGTGTTCGATGTTTGACTTCCTTGACGTTTGAAGTTTTTGTGTCTGACACAGCAACCTCGTATGTATAATTGAACCACAGTTTAAAAGTGATACAGAAAATGTTCATTTCATTATCCGAATAGCTAATTTGAGTCACTGCGTTATTGCTCTTGGTGGTATTTCACCATTGATCTCCTCGCATCTTGTCATCTGTTTCAGATGTAAAATTTTGCTGAGTGAGTGAATATCTCATTGAAGTTCACCTCCTCTATAGACTGTCAATCGTGGAACCATTTACAAAGCTGTAACGTCTTCCCAGAAACCTATGTGGTATCCCGCTGTCTTTGATGCGTTTTGAGGCTTGTATATACCCTCATCAAGTTGTTACATCCCTATGTCGAAAACAGACTACCCCTCTAAAAGTATTTTGGGAAGTCGATTATCCCAAGAAACCCATAATTGCTATGTTTTTTATTTTCATTTGCGTGAAATTTTGGAACTCTGTGAGTGTATTATGGGATTTGTTTCACATGAAATCTTAATCATTATTTTATTATGCCTGCTTCTGGTGGAAAACATTCTTATAGTTTTTTGTGTATTTTATTTATACTTAAGGGGGTATTCTGGTCTAGAAATTTGAAGAAATCATTTTTTTCGCATATTTTCAAAGCTTAGACTTTCAAAAATATGCTCTTGGAAGGATTTTTCAAAATTCGAATTATTTTGAGAGATACAGTGGATTTTGTAACGCGGCACTTAAACCGGCCGAGCGGAGTGATCACACAATGAATGGCAGATGTTTTCCAGGAATTCTTTTGTATCCGACTTGAGCTCGTAGTATACCCTTTTAATTAAGTTTTTATATATACCTGACTACCAGTACGGTCCAATGTATGGATATAAGATCGCCGATTAATCCAAAGTGAGTATTAAACATAATTATCTGAGTTATTTAACTGGAAATCTTTCTCAAACTTCAAACGCGTTTTTCTCAAAACTCCTTTTGTTGAGGTGGTTGACACGATATCTCAAGTTCCATCTGACCGATTCCTTTGAAATTTTGTGAGAATCTTCTGCATACATCTCTCATCTCTTCAGAGGTTCGGATTAATCTGAGGTAAATCACTTTATGCTTTTCATTGAAGTCTCTGCATATTCTACTGATATTTTTGCTACATTGACCATAAATGAAATAAATCTGTCTGAACCGCAATCAAGTAATTATTTTCTGCCATAGTATTTTCATACCCATGCATCTTGAATACAGGATAACAATGAAGGAAAACATGTTAGTTTCTGTCAGAATGAAGTTCATAGCCTACTATCTTAAGCACTATTCAATATTTATTCTATTGAAGACGAATTCATAACATAAGTGATCATAACTAACAAACTGTACGAGATAGGTATAGGGAAAGTATACTCAATTGAAATGGAAAATGTTATAGCTTTTCGAATAAGTGATAATATACAGGGTGTTCTATTAAAAAAAAAAAAACGAGTTTCAGTCATTTTCATGAGTGCCTGGATGACACTCACTTCTGAGCCTCCCTGTATGCTGAAACTGAGATCCAGTTCATCGACAGAATACTTGATGGTCTTATCCAGCTATAACCCAAATTGCAATATTTTGTGAATTTGCATTGGGAAAAAATTTATATTTCTCAATGGTCAGGTTTTCCACAAAAATTTGACAAAATAATTTTTATCTCGGAAATCGTCACAGATAGGTATGGGGAATTATGTGGGAAAGTTGTGAGGAATCTCGTTAGGACCCCAAGAATGATATAATATATATGAGGTGTTCCATTTGAAATAACAAAGTAGCTACTACTTTCTTATACAAGCGACAACACTGTATTGATAAAAATATTTTAGACGGATAGAGCAAGTTTGATTATTCACGCACACAAATTTTCGAAATGATCTGTTTTTCTGTTCTCTAGACACGTCTAATGTTCCATCCACTGTGAAACACACGATATATTACATAAAAAAATGGATAGTAAAAATGTTTTTAATTCTTTTTTATCCTAGTTTGAAAAATACCCAAAAAGTAGGGCTCTAGACCAGAATACCCTCTTAAGCTATGAATTAAATTATGGAACTGTAATCTATCGAAACACCCAACAATTCTCATTCAAATTGAGACTTATATGATTCCAGAAGAGTAAATTAATTTCATTGCATCTTGGCATTGATTGTCTGATAACTTCCGAGAATATCTCATTACAGTTGAAATAATATTTGTCTAAATATTTTTTCTGGTGTTCCGTACAGATAACAATGTTTTCCTAGTGCATCAGATACATTTTTGTAGAATAAATGGGTAACTTATATGGCCGTTGTCTGCATCTCTTGCTTCAGTGTTTTCCTATGTACGCCTCGTTTATTTATAGAAACCTCACATCTCATGGGACTTGGTATAGTTCTCCGTTACTTATCGAATGACCGAAAGAAAGAATACAGGAACTTGGTCTCAATAGCACATGCATATAACATGACTGTCTACATCAGGATGGGAAATGTAAAAAAGAATACGTTTCCATTCGAATACTGATGATGTCGAAAGCATTCCATCAGGTAAATATAATTTTTCCATCGTTTCAATGGATTGAATTGTCCATTGTGGAATGATGAAAGAATTGCAGAAGCTCAGGATTTCCTTTTTCTGAAGATACGACAATTTGAATATTTGATAGAGGTTAGATTCCTCACAAGTGGAAATGAACTGAGCATAATTTCCTGGTGAGGATGGCATTTTTCCAGCTCTATTGCAGAACGGACTGGAATTACTTCTACCCATTTTCATTAAGATGTACAGAGCTAGTCTGGCGTGGAACTACATTCCACCCAGTTGGTTGGCGGCAAGGGTGGTGTACATACCAAAAGTGGGCCACACAGACTCACATCCCAAATCGGTACGACCCTAACATCTTTCCTATTGAAAGGAGAGGAAAGGATACTGGATGGCTATATCAGGCGGGTCGCTCTATGCACTAACCCCCTGAACCGACACCAGTACGCTTATCAAACTGGCAAATCGACAGATTTAGCACTTCACAACCTGGTTGAGAGAATCACCCAATCACTCAACAAAGAAGAGTGTGCGGTGGCAATTTTTCTCGATATTGAAGGAGCATTCGACAATGCACTACCAAAATCCATTGAATCAGCTTTGGCTGAAAAAGGCATAGAATCAACCATAACTGGCTGGATTCAAGCCATGCTCACTAACAGAACAGCAACTACAACCCTTCAGAGTGAGGCCGTAAGGTTTAAGGTCTCCAGAGGGTGCCCGCAGGGTGGCGTGCTTTCCCCCCTTTTGTGGTCACTTCTGATGGATGGTCTGCTTGAGGTCCTCGATAGGGAGGGGGTGGAACTGCAAGCCTATGCAGACGACCTTGTCATTTTTGCAAGGACAGCGTCTGGAAGGATGGCATCAAGTATCCTCCAAAACACGCTGAATGACGTTCACAGTTGGTGCCAGAGGGAACAGATGTCCACAAACCCCAGCGAAACCAGAAAAAGAAATTGGATGCTTCAACACCACTTTCCTTGAATGGTGAAGTCATTCCATATGCTGCGAAAGTGAAATATCTAGGTATTATCCTCGATAGGTAACTCACTTGGAACGCTCATTCGGATAAGGTTCTTCATAGAGCCACACTGTCCCTATGGACGCATGTAGAAGGATCTGTGGTGAATCTTGGGGCATGTGTCCCAAACCATCTCACTGGATATATGTGATGATTGTCAGACCAATGATCACATATGGTGCTATTGCTTGGTGGACGAAAGCCTCACAGCGTACGTCCCAGGCAAAGCTCTCTAGTATACAGAGACAGGCCTGTCTGGCTATAACTGGTGCCATAAGTACCACACCGTCAGCAGCCATGAAACGCCTTCTAGACCTAACTCCTCTCCACATATTCCTGGAGAAGAAGGCCAGATGGACTACATATAGACTCGTGCATATTGCTATGTACGAATCAGGCTTATACGGAGCGTGGCAGACTACTAGATGACACTGTTAGTCACAGTATTCTGGCAATGACCTCTGGAATTATGCCTTCAACAGTAGACTGCCTTATTCTGTCCTAATCCCGAATAGAGACGACTGGATCCTCCGGAAGGAGGAACTACTGAGAGCAGAAAGCTGCTGGTTCACTGATGGATCTAAAATATCTGCAGGTGAAAAATTTACCTGCCTAGAATCTTTTGCGACCGTTTTTCAGGCAGAGATCTATGCCATTGCTCTATGCGTCGAGAAACTGGTAGAAATCAACCTCACACATAAAACAATTAAAATAAACTCGGACAGCCAAGCGGCACTGAATGCCCTTTGCTCTAACCGAGTGACGTCCAAACTGGTTTTTGACTGCCAGAAGATACTCTCTTCAATTGGAAGAATTAACAAATTATCTTTGATCTGGATTCCTGGCCACTCCGGTTTGGAGGGCAACGAAATGCAAGGCAAGGCAAGGCGCCTCGAGCAATTTCATTGGACCAAAATCCGCTATTGGAATCTCTTTAAGTTTTGCCAAACAGACACTGAATACCCGGATAACAGGAAGTTTCTCAAACTTCTGGCAGAGTAATCCAGGATTGACCCATTCCAAGGCATTCATTCATCCTTCGAAGAATGGAGCCAAAAAATTGTTAGATCACGTCAGAGATGTTCTACGTTGCCCAACAGGCCTCCTCACAGGTGACTGAGTTTGAATCATCACATGACTAGACTCGGTCTATCAGAAGACCCGACTTGTCTCCTATGCTTGGAAGATGATGAAACAGCAGAACACATACTTTGTGTCTGTCCCGCTGCGGCTAGAATCAGGTTCTCGATATTTGGCAGGGTGGCACTCTCGCCCTCGGACCTGAAATATCACTCACCAGTTACCATAATCGGCTTCGTTAGGAAGCTGGAGTTATTTGGTGAAATTTGAATTGGTGTTAGTACTAGACCCGCCAGGGTCGCAGTGGAGGGCCGTATTGACCCACTCACTTTGAACCTAACCTAACCTAAACACTACTCATTCACATAAGTTTGTGATATTACCTTCAAAATTGAAAATTCTGCCAGTCCTTCGTTTAACTCTGCAATCATGAATTATTTCTATGCTCGTGCATATCTTGTTTTCATAAAATACAGGATGAAATTTGAGTAACAAAACGATAAGTTGCAAGTTTGATGGATCCATTGGTAACTGGATGAAAAAGAATCATATTATACACGTTTTGATGAAATCACAAGAGGTTGTTATATTATCCGCGATATTGAACTTCCTATTAGATCTGAGTTAATGTAAAAATTCTTGATTGCATCCACGACATATAATATAACATACATGCTCCTAAATATCTTGTTTCAAAGAAACACTAAGTGGAATCTGAGTAACAAGATGATTAGTTGCAAGTTTAATGGATCCCTTGCTAGCTGAACAAGGAAGTATCATATAGTTTGAGTATTCCAATAACTAACTGTTCACCTAAATATTCAACATCAGTTCAGATTTATTGTAGTTTCCCAACTTCAATCCTAATTGTCCCACAAATATTATCGACATACACCAGTATGATGACTGAAACTAAAACCAACTGAAAAACATGTTTATATTCGAATAAAACATTGCCATCTCTCAGTTGGAATTGAACAAGGAATTCAGATGATTCCTAACTGACCAATATTGGAACTCGCGACTGAGTCAATATCACAGTAGATCTGAGGATTCGCCAACTGATCGTCTAACGTTGATTACAGGATGATTTAAGCTCGATGCAGATATGTCAGGGATGAAAATATGTATTTTCTGGAATCTCCGTTTCCGACTTACAACTTCTGTGTAGTTAGATGCTGTCGAAATAAAATATTTCATTAAATTTAAAAAAGTTGAATGTTTCACCGAAATTACATCTCTGAGGAAGGAAATATATTGGTAACGTTATTCGTGTGTTCCAGTAAAGAACATACTGATTCCTAACTGATGAACTATTTATTTGTACATACACCAACAAACTATTTATTCCTACTATTTATATTGACAACGATGTTACCACGTCGCGTTCTATTCTTCAACTCACTAACGTTGTTTGGAAGCTCGATATTTATACATATGTTTCACATATGTTCTGGAATGTTCGAGATCTGTCAGTCTTCTGTCACATCTTCTCATCTCTCTTCGTCACACTGCTGACAGGATCTTCCATCTTCTTCTATTCCAGAATATTCGAGAGATTCCTAACATGTGATACAGGGTGGTTATTCAAGTTCGCCTGGATTCCATTACAATATTTTATTGAAAAAAATAAATATGATCCCAACTATCCATGGAATATCAACATATAATTCTGAATCGCCCTGCACAGCGACACGTTGGTCGAAAGAAAATTCACTCAAATCAATCGCAAACAGCTTGTATGATTCTAGTTTCTATTTTCTCAAATTCACAGGGAAACGAATATCTATGGAAACAAGATTTTCATCAATGTTTGATTTTCTATTCCTTTCAAGGAAATAAATCTATGATTGGACAACCCATTGGTGAAGTTTCTTGAATTGGTGCCATTAGGAAAGAAATCACTATGTCGAGAAAAACTCAACCATCAGAAAAAACACCATTTGTAATCAAGAAATCGAATAATAAATGGACTCATATTATGATTTCTTGTGATTGGACATTGTGTCTGCTCATGACCACATGTTCGAATTTTGGTCCTTTTCATTCTCAATCCCTTATCGTTATACTAATTTTGTCAGGATGTTTATCACTGTGAGTAGGGATAATTTGTTTACTACAAAACTTTAGAATATAGATATTCACACTGATAGGGCTATCGTTCGGGCCGAAACATGTTGATAAATTGTAGTTTTCCCAATAGTTCGGTGATATTCAGAGCGTGTCTCCAATTCTTGTCAAGATGTGAAAGTTTTGGACTCTGCTGGATAAGAGCCTTTTCCAATCTGGCGAATTTATGTTCATGCCAGAAGATAATGTTCACTTCCACACCGAATTCCAGTTATCTGACAGTTTGTATCCATAAACCATTCATGTTCTTTTTTCTTTTGCAGCATTTGAGGAATCCAGAAAACGCTTTTATGTATAATTTGGGGATTCCAGGTTTAAAAAATCATGAAATATAAACAATCAGATTTCATAACCTGAGAAACATTTGACCGAGACGTTTGATCGATATTCAGATTTATAAATACATGAAATATCGGATATACAAGCTTCTCTATAAAACCAGATTCACCTAACTTAATTTTTATCAATGGGATCATAAGAAAACTGAGTTTATGATCGGCCAGTTGGTTCTCGTGAAGAACACAGCCAATGAACTGAAAGGTATCTTCAATAAATTAGAAGTCGATTGAAGCAGGAGATCGTTGGACTCATCATAAACACCTGGACTATGAAGAATTCATCTCGTTTCAATATTCCGTCTCAATGAGTTCTCTCCATAATCAACACCTCGATTGTATGACTCAAAAAGAGATGGAAAGTCAATTTGATTTGAGAATATATACAAAATATTTATTTCGTATCGCACCCCAATTAAGGTTGCGCCATCGCGAACGAAGCATGTGATGGCGGAAAAATATAACTGCCAGTCGTTATTTAGAATGGATATGCAGCATTGTGATTTTTATGCAAATGAGATATACAATGTACATGAATATTCACATATCTACTTAAATTGCTTGTTTTGCCGATCGTCATCATGAAAATTCAATTAGAATCACGTCACTTCAAGTATCGCCTTTGTGGAATATAAATATTTACCAATGAATAATTCATGCTGTTTTCTCTCTCTCTCTCTTCTCTGTGATAGAATGAGAGGAATATAGCCTCTCACGAAGCTGAGAATATTATTGAACAAATTATGAAGAAGTGGGTAATATACCCCCTCAGAGTTTAACTCAATTGAAATCTTGGAGAATGAAAAAGAATGTGTAGTTTGCCCAGTTTGTCAGTCAGTGGTCCAGAAGAGTAGGTGTTAGGACAAGGAGAGGATATAAATATCACTACCTTCACTTACCGAACCTGGAAATTTATGAATTCTCAGAATTTTATACCAAAGAGCACTCTGCTCTTCTATAAAATTGAATACCTATGCTAAGGTCACAAATTGTTATCATAAAGACGTTGCGAGTATTTTATTATCCAGGAAACTTCTGAGTGCGCATCAGTTCTCATTGAATATCTTGTACAAAAAAAGTCTTCAAAGGAAGACGTCGAAACTATCAGGAATTATAACATTTCTTATGGTTGGAGTGGGCTGGATAATCAAAAATTATTCTAGAATCTTGAATACGAAAAAATTATATTCATTCATTATGTAGCTCATAAACGAGCGATTTTTTACTTTCTGCATGAAACATTGAAATCAGTAATAAATTTATATAAATATAGTTGGATAGCATGACATTGCGATTTGGTATCATTTCAAATATCAGTGTGAGTTATTGTGATGAAATAAGTTCATGAATTGATATCATGGATTGTAACATATGAAGCACACACGAAACAGATTGTTCAACACTTTTTACGCATCCATCTAACACGAATGGGAAAACATAAATATTTCCCAACGGCATGCAACGCATGCAAATTTGCCACCCTAACAGTTTTTTCGAATAAAAATACAGCCATATTGATTTTAGTTAAGGCCAGTACCGATTACATTTCTATTTATTCACACCCATATATTGAAAACAAGAAAAATCTTATACTTGTTTCGTAAAAATGAGCACTGTAAGAAAATCTGACAACTGTTCCAAAAAGTTTATTCCGCGAAATGAATATTCTACTGAAGGCATTCGTAAAATTCTACTTCATAGACTAATGAAACTCGTAATAATGAGAGATACAAAGCAGACCTGAGTAAGATTTGAGATGGATGAAAAGTCTGCAATCACTCACAAAGTCATGCAGAGTTCCAATAGTGAATGAGTTTTCAGACTAATCAGAATCCTGAAATCCGTCGGAGGTATCTGCAACCATTATTAAAATTAATGATTCCGCATTACTCTCCCATAGTTTTCAAACTAACACTCCAGAAGATTTGGGTAAAATTAAAACTGCTTAATGTTACTGAAAATCTGAAGACCAGATGGTGCTTAGCCTTTGGAATTACTTCTCGAAGTTTTCCTGTCAAAATCTCAGAAAATGTACGAAGAAAAATATATGGAGGAATAACAGATTTGAGCATTTTTGTAGAGAAATAAGAATGTATTGTCGATACGTTTTTAGAATATCTGACATATAAAGGGGAGTGCCAATAAGACATTGTTTTTATGAAAAATGAAGATGATCAAATACAAATTCCATTCATTTCTAAGAAACGTTACTTTCGGTGTCAATTGAATTGATTCAAAATAATTCGACATTTTCGACGAAAATTTCCTGAACTTCGCATGAAAAAAACTATATCCAAGATTTGTTCAAATCAATTACATGAATCAGTACCATTCTGTATTTTTGAATAGGACACCCATAGTTCTGAGACAGGAAATTACCTTTATGGCAACATTACGACGTCTCTAAACGCTAGACAACGGGCGGATACTTCCTCATTTCGAAAGGAAAATGCTCGCTCTTCGCAACATTCGTGGAAGTGGAACCCCATTGAACCATTAAAGCCCTTGGAATATTGACCGTAAATTTTGCCTAGAAAACTCGTAATGGCAGAGGAGCCAGAGAGAGCCTTTCTCACATACAAATGATCTCGGATATAAACTGGAGGACATGAAAATTTCAACATTTCCCTCTGAAATGTCAACATTTATGCAATATAAATGCCAGGTTACTGAATTTGTGCATCGAGAATTATCAACGATGAGTTATCGCTTTTATATAAGTCGATAAGCACAGGTATAGAATTAATTCGTGTCATTCTCATCGATATAATTTGAACATAACCCGCTTCTTGTACTTCCAATTATGGGTGTCAACCTTGTTACTTCGGAGAATCTAGGCGGTCATTGAATAGTTTCACATCTTCAAAGATACGTTACACCAAATGAATAGTGATGTATTGATGCAAGCAGCAATTGGAGATATTTTGAATTGATAACCAAATTCAATGAAAGCATGTATTGCAATGACTATATTTATGCATAAAATTAGGACAATAACCTAGAAAGTTATACCAATCAACCAAATATTATCGTGAATTCCGAAGATAGTATCACGAATAAATCAACAAACCTATCCCTTGAGATATTATCAACAATTCTGGAACAATTCCATTTTTCTGCCAATTAGTGTGAGAGAAGGTCAGATGGGATACAAAACAGGTGATATTTCTGTACTGTGATGTGGCTAATGATGAATTAACCCGTACCTATGGACCCCACTGCATAATATTCTCATTCTCTCTGTTATACGCATCACAAAATCTGAATTGGATTTGTGGTGAGTCATTGGTAATAGGCTATGTTCAGTTACTTTGCTTTCAGGAGATCATTCTGTTTGACGATACTGTTGCAAGTCAGTAGGTATTTGATGCATACATCTGGTTAAATTCAACGTACATATACAATCAAGTTGGAATTCAGCTCAATGCAACATTGGTCTGATGGTTTCTAGCATCCAACTACATTTCCAGCTAACAGCAACATTCATTAGACATTCATGGGCCATACAAAAATGCAGCCCTATCCCTGATGCAACACCATATCGGAGTTTCAGGTCGATTCGATTCAGTTAATTCAAATAGTTTACAAATATCAACCTCGTTCACACCAAGGTTATGCTCAACAAAAAGGAATACGAATGTACGGAAACAGAGAGAATATACTCCGAAAGAAGTACTCGAGGTATTCGTGAATGTTGCACATAATATCTTACCAATATCGTTATTTTGATAAAAAATCAAGTGAAATCATTCCAGAAGTATTTTACGCAAGTGGGTATCGTAATCGTTATGGTAACGTTTCGCCCATTTTTATTTCAGCCTTATGATAATGAAACAGCCTATCACTACGAACTGGAATAATGGTAGCGACAATTATTCATTTCAGATACTGATATCGATGGATGATTACCTGTTAATGGTTTATTGATGGTTCCTGGTTCGTGTGATATTTCTGATCACATATCATCCATATTTCTTCTTGTCGAAATAATGTGTCAGTGTTTTTATTGTCATTAGTTGTGATATTTTCATCATCATAATTGTGTGATAATTATTCGTGTTTTCATTCGAATCCAATTTCAGGAATGAAATTGGCTCTACAAGTTTCAACAATCTCAATCCATAGTCTCCAAATAGTTATATTATCAGCATTCTTCAATTCATCTCATCACCTCGTATATTCAATTTTTTCTTGAAAATCTGTCATATCGAATATCAAAAATCCCTAATTCAAATGGAAATGAATATATTTTACAGCCCACCAATGATTTTCGTTCATGTATTATCGATATTTTTACCCTTATGGCCATTAGGAAACTAGTAGGAATATATTTTTGGATCATATTTGAGCAGATATGGTCTGAAACGTTTTCATCAAACTCATGTACGTTTATCTGAGAACATCACCCACTAGGATATAGACTAAGAAGAAATCAAATTATTTCCAAGATTTCATTCTTCTTTCCAATAATATAAATGTAGCGATCTTATGATGCTGCGAAATAGGTATTATTCAATGATGAATTATTTCAATGTGTCAAGTCGAGTCTTCAGAGGTCAGCGGATGATGTTAAAACTATTCTGATTTTTTTTTGTCGTGTCATTTTTCTAGATTGCCTGGCTCTATATAAATACAAACAGAAGTTATTAATGGTAATGAATGAATGAATAAAATAGTGAACCATGACGAACTCGTAATGAATTTGGCTCATGAATTGAGTGAGGCTAGGATCATGGAAAAATGTACGCAACTATGTTCCTGTTTGTCCTGAAAACTCGCGGTTACCCACAAGTGCGCCCATCCGTGTTATTCATCATCTCTCTGGATGATTAATACATCCCGAAATGTGTTATCCCAATTCATTCTGGTAATCCCCGCAGAGCTGCATTAATAATGGCGGCTTGATTCTGCGGAGCTATTTCCGAGAGCAGAGTGCAATTATTGGTGACCACAGACGCTGAGCATTCTTTCGGGATTGTGATCCTTTCAGCTTGTCGGACCTTTTTCCAAGTAACAAATGAATTTTGCGTCAAAAAATAGACGAAAGTCGGACAAAGGAGGAAGAAAAGCCGCTCGAAGTCGGACTAAAGCAGAAACATTTGGCTTTCGTCTAAGAACAGGTTCATCATTGTATCCGATTTCCGTTCAGAAAACACCAATGTTCCAATATTATTGATGGGAAATACTACTGCATGAAGAAATACTTCCCAATCTATTTGAATTCATGAATAATGATATTGAATCAGAATATAACGAAATGTTTCATTATATACCGGGTGTTTCTCCAAGGTGAACTTTTTTATTATTGGTGATAGAAAAACAGAATTTTGGTGTTGTGTTTCATAGTTCATCTCGAATTTCACGATTTTTAAATGGGACAATCTATATATTTTCACTCATTTTAATTAAATTCGATCCACATGATTGGCACACTATAGCAAACATGAAAATTTCCTTCACGACCTTTACTAATTCTAATTTGACAAAAAAAATAGGTTTCGAATAGACCATCATATTATGAATAGAACTCAACTTCATATAACTGGAGATCGAAAAACTCAGACCCTAGTGTTTCATCATAAAATTTCATTGGTCGAGTCCTAGGAATCATTTTCTCTCATTTATTTTGACAGGTTTCCCGTTATATTTTTGTTACGTGAAGTCACTAATTAGTAAGAAATTAAGGAACAGGACTCTTGGTGTTTCATAGCAATTGAATAACTCCGCTCATTATTTTCATAACTGTAGGGATGATTATATATATCAGGTTAAGTTTTCATCGAACATCCGATTCAGGAATGAATTCACGAATCCACTAGTCCATCGATAGAAATTCCAATATACCAAAACTTCTCCACACAAATATCTATTTATATTCGAAGTCAAATTCGAAATCCTCTCGAATCCCATCGATATAATCTCCATTAACCTCTATCACCTAATTCCTATTGTTGAGTCCTATCCACCATCACCAGTGATCGAAATTGGATGGTTTTCGTACTCTTTTCCATTTATCTGCTTTGTCCTTTCTATAATTCCGAATGAGCATTGCGGCAGAGCAACATCGTAGTCCATTAGGAAGGGTTCTCTGGAGTTTCCTTTGTTCCGAAATTGGCATATGTTTATAAGATTAGAACACGACGTGAGAAGGGATATCCCTAGATGAATAATGCCCTGTATGACCGCACACAACCTATTCTAGTCGGTAACAGTTGGCCAGTTAGATGATTATGACGAAGCGATTCGTGGACATATCGGATGTAACGATAGTTTTGTCGACCTCAGTTGAAGCAACAAGTTGATGGTATGTATATACCTCATTCATGTAGGCGAACTACATCAACTCGAAATTAAGTTATATGGGTTCAAAGTAAACCAGACAGTTCAGTCTCAAAATGATATATTATAATAATTACCAATAGACCAAAGAAATTTTGCATTCACACTCATATAAGTGAAACTTTCTGGAAGTAGGGCTATACGGCAAGTATACGTGTCTAAGTCTCAGAAAATTAACTATTCTTTCAAGAATTTCATCATCAGTGTATTTACAGAAATGTAAGCACTACTCAACTATAAAATGAAACAAACAGAATTCTGTTGGAGATAGCTTTTAGGATCTCTCGTTCCAGAATATAAATGAATAAGATATAGATACATCACCAAAACCAAGGAATATTGAAATAGTATTCCACAAAGAACCAGTTGAAACTCTCATTCATTTCAAAAAAAATGTTTGATTTTCGATTACACCAAAGAATACGCTCCAAATACCATACATTGTCAAAGGAATGACTACTATGGAACTATACTTTTGAATCTCCTTGATATTCCTCAAGAACTAAAAAAGTTCATGGAACTGAAATATTACAGAACTAATTTCCTGATTATTGTTCATGCTACTTTGATGAAATACAGATCATTCAATGAGCATTCGTATTCTCAAAAACTTCTTCATGAATTTCAACCTATTCATGAATTTTCATCGTATAACTGCAACTGTTTTACTCAATGAGTTTTAAAAACTCTTGCTCAATTTCTCCAATCAGTGATGGCTGTAAAACATAGTCCGGAAATAATGAATGAACTATTCGTTCGTTCTATTGTATTCTATTTTGCTAATGATGATAAGCTACTCTCAAACATCAGGAAACATTATGTTTGATTTTCTGAAGACAATTTGTTGAAGAATCGATTCGGGTCGGGTTTCTGTATCTGTACAGAACGACTAACGGATACAAGATATCTCATCTAATGTTCAATAACAAAGATCTAACTCATGTCAAATTATGAAGTATTATAAATCGAACTTTCACATTAACTTAATCACATGACTACAATGGCATATTCCATGAATCCGTCCATTTCTACTGGTTTATATAATACTGACTCCCACCTACTTTCTCCATACCAATAAAACAATTCATCGGGTCATTTATGAATTGGACATGACTCGTTAATTCCACATAACATGCAATACTGCATAATATAGATGGAAAATTGGTTTCAGAAATGTATGGAAAAATGCGGCCAGCAATTAACTCATTTCTTGCAAAGGTAAAGCAAATCTTCGAAGATGAGTTTGAGGCAATCTACGATTTGCTATGAAAACAGAGAAGATAGAATTTCAAGATGTGGAATCAATATCATTGAAACGGGGAGTAGAACGCCCAGAAAACATATATCGAAACATTCCATGCTACTCCTTTGTATCATTATTTTCTGTTATGGCAGCTTTATAAAAACTATTCAATATATTCGACTATCAAACAATAAATGAAGAAATATCGATACCACATCTCTTCTCCCTTCCTGAATTATAAATAGGCTGAACACAGAACAAACCCACGACTACGAAAAATAATTTCATTTCTTTTCCGCAAGGGAAGAAAACGGATGAAGCGAATCGGAAAATCAGGAAATTTCCGAGGTCCTTTTATCGAGCTGAGCCAACAGGATACACAAACATTGCGAAAGACGTCTAGAATCTCCAGAAGTCTGTGTTACAATCGGTTATGGCACAGTTTTCGAATCGTTTACTTTTCCGTTAAGGTGTCGATAAAATAAACTTGACGAATAAAATGAAAAAGTTGTAGATGTGCAGTTTCCATACTGAGTTGGAGAAATATGTATCTTGACAGTTTTCATATGGTAACTGGCCTTTTTTAAACATTTCTCAATTTTATCACAACTGATGACACAATGCGAATGATCATTACCAAATAGCTGAGATTAAACATTGATCGGTCACTAGTTTAAGAGGTGAGTACTGTACAGCCTTGGCAGTCGGCGATACACGGACAAGATTTCAGGAAAGATTCATGACCTAACCATGATTCTAACCTGACCTTCAGAAGAAATTCAAATATTCGTGATGTGCATTACAGGTATATAAGAGAGAGACCTTCCATTTGATCACGATCGTATACATAGGTCTTGCAACTCGTATGGTGGGGGGTGACCCGAACATTGAGGAAATGTTCGTGGTCCAATCACAAATCAGATCCGATCAGCTGTTCGAAAGTAGGAATGATTTTTATTCATTCGAGAGAATTTTGCAAAATATAATATTTCTGTAATTGATTTTATTTACCATACAAGTCCTAACCCTTTGTTTTGTTGTCAAAGATTAATCACACGATTATACCCCTATGACCTCCTAGCGGATAATTATAGCAACTTTTTCTTCAAAACTGGTGCCACCCCCCACCACTCAAAAATGCCGTAGTCTCTAGACCTATGTGTATGACCGTGCATCTGATATTTGATGTATGTTTTTTGATTCGCTAGGTTCTGTTTTTACATGAAAACAAAAATAGCTCTTGTAAGATCGTCATCTATCTGCTATCTCGATAGCATATCTCTCAACTTTAGAAATTATCCTCATCTACGAAATATTTATGGAACATAATATATTATCGAATACTGTGTAAATAAAATCATCTTGTAATGACTTATCATCAAAGTTCTTTTTTCTTTTCTACAATGAAATATTAATCAATTCTTTCATCTGAACTCATAAGTAACAGTGGTTATTTCATTTCTCTCGAGTACACGAAGATTGTAAAGACTTTATTAAAAGTTTCGAATGAACTTTGAAGGCAGGCCAAGAAGCTTAATTGAACATTCGAGAAATGCAAATTGTCAAAAGACACAGGGCGTATTATGTATTCAAGCAAGAATTATTGAAGAAGTATTTCATCAGCCTAAATTTTTATTCAAGTAAAAAACTTCAGACTGAATGCGTATATCTAGAAGAACAACATATTATAGAGTGAGAGTTTTCGATGACAAACTGTCCTGTCATACGGTTATTACTTGTTTTGTAACAACATTTCCTCAGATCGCGTATTTTTGCTCGATCCATGAAATTCGTAGGGTTCATGTTATCTTTATCATATCCATGAAATATGGAATTCCATTATTATATATCGTGAACTGGATTCGATTCATATCAAGTACTGTTCGGTGACTCCATAGATTTCTTCAATTTGGGTGTGTTTTTTATCGCCTATTTTATATTCCTGAAACGAATCATTTCAGGGATATTCCACAGTATTCACGTATTTCAGATTTACGGTCGAAATCATCTAAGAACCATTTCTAACAATCGCTCAATATGCATTTTATTTTCTATACATTCCATACATTGAATGCAATTAAAAAAAAACAATGAAAAAATATAACGTAAACGCTCGTCGTCCAATTATATCTTCCCAAACATTCAGTTGGTTCTTGAATATTTACATATCGAATATTGCTCGGTGAGTTACTATTTATGTTTCAGATTTCAATGAATTCGACAGTGATATTTGATTTCACAATGAACATCGACCATCCGTTAATCTCTACTCAGAATTTTGGAAGGGTTCATGATGTTAACATTCATGTGAAAGTCTACTTGGGAAGCTCATGACACAACAAATTTGATTGCACGAAGGAATTTTTCAGCCTTACTTCACTAAAACATCATTTTTAGATGAAAGTTATTTTGAAAAATAGAATCGTCTCTATATCACATTTTTTTCCCAAAATACGCTACAGAGTTATCGAAATAAGATAATAATAATGTTATACTCCAACATATATAATTTTTGGACGTGCCGATGTTCATTGATCACTTTTCTGATAATCTCTCCTTAGATCCAGGCAATGACAATCTTAATCCCCATTGACAAGATCATGAAGCTCCATTTCAGTTAATCCCTCGCTTCCGATCCATTCACGTGAAGTAAATGGAGCTGATTCAAGCGACTAATATATCAAACTGCTGATTCCATTTTTCTATGAAACCCAATTAGATGTCGTGTGATAATTTCAAATAAATCTCCATCGAATAATATGCACAAAACGTGAATGTTTCAATGAAATTCATTATCAAAACTAAGACAAATTAATTATCTTGGGACAATACGCTCCACCTGTCGCCATTTCTTGCATTTCGTAAAAATGTGGTGTCAATCTTCAAATTCCGGTTGAAACATGATAAGATCCCAATGTCAAGTTGAATTATACTATGATATCTGAATCAGTGAATCTACGATATTGAATAACGTTGAACAGTGAAAAGTGAGATTTTTCATGCTTACAGAAAATATCGAGACCTTCATTCTCATGTTATTCCATCGAATCAGATTCGTTTCAAGTTGTTTCCATCAAGTTTTGGGATAACTTTCCCAAATTAAAGTTACTGGTCTTCCTCACCTCATTGAAAGGCTCAAAGAAGCTCCATTCCAATAAATTTCGCCGATTTATTCAACTCACGTGAAATGAACGAGGTGAAACCATCGAGACATTTTTACTCGTGATTCTCTTCCCGCCAATAACGATGTGAATGAGGAACGAAGCGAAATGCGAATGATTATAATTTGATTAATCACTGTTTGCGGAGCACACGCACCTGAGCTCGAGTGGATTCTCGTGTCGGACAATGAAAGTTGATGGGGAAGCAGCTCCCCTGTCGATCTGGAATATCTCTGAAGGAGTGAGCATGGAATTAAGGTAATGGACGTCACTTGGAACCTGGATAGGACAATTTTCTCGTTCTCCGAATGTTCTGGAAATATTTGTGTCTGTGTAGGTTGTTCTTGAATGAATTTCATCAGCTTTCGTTTTTCAATGTATAGAGTTTTCGAGATGATATTGTGGCTGAGACTGATGAAAATGCCTATTTTTCATTTTTCAGTATCGAACGGGTTAAATGATTTGAACCCTTTTTGCTATCGTTGTGATTGACAATGAATAGAAAATATCTCAGAAATACACCATGCGTATAATGTATCTATAAAGTAGAGAATTTTACTTTTCTGGTGATGAACAATACACAAACTTCCATAGTTTCTCAAGTAATTCCAAATGAAATTTCGACATCTGAATATAACTAAGAAAAAAAGAAATACCAGCTTATAATTGATCGAAATGAAATTTCTTCATATTCTCAATGTTGACTGGAGAATATTATCATGATTCTACAGCTTCGTCACTTTAGAATTTGTCGAAATATCGCAGGTTTTCATTCAGAATGGCATTTGTCTGAGCTCTTATTCAACTTGAATAAATACATATGTATGTTTACGCTTCATCACGTCAAAAGGAATATTCAAAAACTGCGGTCTGTGATTCATTATCCCGAACTCCGTATTCCACCGATGTTTTCGAAGATAGAAGAATTAAAGTTCCAAAGACTCCTCTGATGCTCCCGCGATCTCAGGATCTCCTTCCACCATTTCCATATTTGATTCACCCTTCCCATTCAACAGATACTTCTCGCATTCCTCATTCTTGCCTATTTGTATTCCCAAGACAATATGCAGATGACACTTTGTTTCAAGCAGATGCAGCAGATATACGAGGATATTCAAATTCGACTCTCGCCCTCCTCAATGGCCGGAGGACGTGAGATCGTACGAAATGGTAGTGAATTTGCGAAAGATTTCTTTATGTTTGTGAACATAAACAGGTGGAATGAGACTCAAAAGCACCTCATCAATTGCAATAGTATTATTTCGGAAATCGAATGTGACCTAAATCGTGACGTATTCCGATTCCCAATTCTTTGAATTTGAAACATGCACCAAATCGAGCTCATGATTAATGTAACCATGCATCCGTAGAGACAATTAGAATTAGCATGTTTATGTACAGGATAACAAAATGGCCAATCAAAACTGCATCAGAATAATTAGGGTACTCATTCATCTATATTATTCATTTGTTGATCGTTTGGCTTTAATTGCCATTGAGTTGATAATGAACAGAGGATTGCAGTTTCAGTTCCACATTGCCATCAGCGGTAAATATTACACCAATATTGATGCATATTGGGTACAAACTGTCGAAGAAAAAATGCACAGACCCAGCGAATAGTTTGTGTTTTTGGGCGATGAGGAAAATGAATATGTTTTGATCCATTTTCTAGAAATACATTTTTTTTTCGTGGAGCTACCTACTGCAAAATCCCAGACTCTCATTTTCTGAAGAATCGCTTCGATTCGAAACGTTTCGAGGACATTTTCAGGAATACCTAATAATTTATCATTCAGCGATATCATTCCCAGTATGATATTTTGATGTTGCATTCATTTCTGAATTATAATTCACTGGAATTGTCAGCTGTCATTGCATAGAACAAAGTTCCTATTAGATTCTCATTTGACTACCTGGGAGAATGAGAATGGAACGGCTGTTCCGTTTTTCCAACAACGTCATCCAATTTTGCGTGGTAAATTGTAGCACACGACTCTTGAATAATGCAAATTTCAGATCCCGTGAGACCCCGGTGAATTTTAGATTGGTCAATCCCTGAGACTGGGTGTATTAAATTTCATCCTCCCTTGTACTGAATCATGATTTCCCAATATATTTGAACGTGCTTCTGTTCAACATCCTAAAATTACATATCATGTCAGGTATTTAATAAGCCTCAAAAATTGAAGAGTTGAGTAAAGGGAAACGGATGACGTATAGTGAATGAATGACATGAAATCATGTGGTTCAATAATTAATTACTCGTGATTCAAAGCAGTTCATTATCAGTTCTTGAATCATCGAATAATTCTTGTCTAATACTCGATAGCAATAGTTTTATCTAGTGTAATTTTTTATGCTTAGTAATATCATCATGGATGATATCCTCTGTCCTCATTTAAAACAATCCATCTATATGCTTCTGAGAGATATTTATTCTAACCAATGTCATGTCATTGTTGACAGCAAGTTTTCAGATTAATATTTTATTGAGACTATAGAAAATAACGATTCATATGTCATGTCATTGTTGACAGCAAGTTTTCAGATTAATATTCTATCGAGACTATAGAAAATAACGATTCAATAGTAACTCCCCAATACTCTGAGAATTGAAAATAATCAATGAGATATACCCAAAATTGAATTATTGTTATCAAACCTGGCTACAACTGAGTTTAAGTTCTCAATTTTCTGAAAAACTCATCGCTATTGATAGTCAACAAGTATCTTCTTTACTTCAGTCAGTTTCTGCTTCATGAACAGAACAACCAAATATAAGGAATATACATATGATTCTGATATAATTCATCATAACTTTGAGATTACACTGATCTGAGCATTTTCTTGAATTTTCCTTGAATCTGTCCAGAAGTGCTCGCATCCAGCCGATTCCACAGTGTTGCCAGTATGGTGTTCAACAACTAGATAAATATTTATACAGCGAAAGTATCTGTGAATGTTGAAAAGAGGGATATGCCAGATAGAAATAATAACTGGATGTGAGCTGGCAGGGTGCATATAAATGGATATACTGAAGAGACTTTAACGAGTTCTGGAATTGGGTTTGAGTTATGCACGAAAGCCGATAATTTGGAATGATCTGATGTAGTAGGATGTTAATATCGATGACAACATTGTGCATTCAGAAGAGCTTGCCATACAAATGATTATAAACCAAGACATATGAAGAGTACTTGGGTAACTACTCTTGGTTTCATAAATATAAATGATTTGAATCACTACCCCATTACATAACATGCATGATAATTTTTTTTGATAATATATTGATTTCTATCTTTGATAAAGAACTTCAATAGCGTGTTGAAAGCCATAAACTCAAACTGAATGCTCGAAAAACTAAGTGTGTGACAGCAAGATCAACAATCCTGTAATCTCCAATGTCTTTTCTATTCCATGTCCATGGAGAGAACTGATATGTTCTCCACATTCTAGATAATTTTTTATTCTGATTAGATATTCGTACAGAAAACGGTTCACGAGCACATTAAATACAGAAACCAAATAAGAACGATTCCAAATAGAGAGAGAATGATTATCTGGTGTTGTTTTCTGCAAAACGACCTATCACATGAGGAAGTGCTGAAACAACAGAAATTTTCCAGAGAGAAACTTGAGTAAAGCCAGTCATAAATCACGGTACGGATAGAAAGGGAGTTAATATCCAACCCTTTTAATATATCGCTTATATCCTGAGAAATCGGGGATTCACAAAAGGTATTAATACCGAGCGTATAGTGAATCTGAATGGACTATTATTCTATTTAACCTTATAATTTGTGCCGTTTCAATCAATATATTCCCTTATTCATCACCAGTGAGCCAGTCCAGGAACTTTGAGATGTTTTGTATTGCCTGATCATCAGTAGGAGTACATGGTTGATGAATTTGTACTCAAAGATCATCACATTGAAACAATCGAAATCGATTTTACGGAAATGAGATAGTATACATATATTCAAAGCCATCAACCAGATTTATACGAATTATTTCTGATATAAAGTGAAATAGATGAAAAACATCGTCCCCAATTTTGAACCATTGAAGGAATGAATGAAAGTTGATTAGAATATAGGAAGTTATTCTATTTATTCGCCATATCATTCACCATTTCCAAAATATCGTCATGGAGTTTCTAGAATTTGTGGTCATCAATTTAATATACATCTTTGACAGGTGCTTTTTATCAACCTTACATATTTCAAGAAGATCAAATTACATTCCCAATCTCATTATTAAAGTCATCCGAAAATAAGTTCCATAACTTCGTGGCATCGACTATATTCGAACGTGTTTATTGAGAATATAATACTCCAATGTTCTCATTGATGGCCCAGAGGAAAAGATTATGGAAAAAAAACAATATGCAATTTCCTCAGCACTCAACTCATCGCATCGCATAGTTTCTCGGTGAAGCATAAAAAGAGACATTTCAGCTATCAAATGAGTTTTCAGAATCTTGGGGTGAATAGGAAATCTGATAACGATCTCATTATCTCTCTCCTTGATTACTGTTTTTTCTGATAGTTCAAATTCTTCGAAGATTCAAGAATTTGTGATCGTGGAACTCAAATAATCACTATGATCAGCGAACTGATGCCCCATCATCCTTTTTTCTTCTGCTTTCTTCTAGGAGTCGATAACAGCAAGGGGAAATCGTTGAAGGCTTATAAGTTGATGTACCATCCTCAACTTCATTATTCAGTTTTCTTGAGTAAATAAATGCTTCGGAAACAGCGCCCAGTGCATTTTGATTTTTTTTTCTGTAATAACTCTCCATGATGCTGAATCATCTGCAAGTGCTTGACTATGATTCAATGCCCTCCAATCAAAAATCAATTACGTGACAATCGACATAACATTGGGACGCTCTCCACACGGCCCCTGTTCGACTCCGTGTGACCAATTGAACTTCCTGACATATATCATGAGCAGACAAGCTTAATAGATAGGTGTGTGACAACACTCCTCTGGGGTATTAAGCAGAAATTCGATAGAATTGCATGCATCCTGCGTTTTCGCAAGATTTTCTGGAATATATCGGGATTATGTGCTTCTGAAACGGCTCGGATATGTAATATATCATCTTAAGCATTCGCGTAGCAGTAGAAATTTCTAAGAAGTAACATAACTGAGTCGTTTGGCGTTGTCTGGTCCTCAGAATTCAATGATGTATGATGAAATCTACACCTTCTTACTAGGGATTCATTCAAGAAGATGCGATACTGATGTGATGGTTCACAAGTCACTAGTGCATTCGTGGATATTTGGCAGCTAACATTACAACAGGGCATATATCAGCTAATCGTGATGGGGTTATAATTCAATTAGTATTAAGTTATCGTTTGTGTACACATTTTTTGCCTCATTTGGTGATTGATGATATTCAAGAAATTAGTATGATATTGACTTGAACTTGTTCAAACATCAAATCATGTTGCTATCAGCCCAGTGAGTCCAATTACTGAAAATTTCATACACTGATGGGAAAAAAACAAATGATCGATGAATAATTCGTGTCTATTTCATTATCATAAGTAGTAGGTCAATGAGTCTGAAAAAAAAATATTTATTTCAGGAAATGCAATCATGTCAATTTCTGATGCTACTAGAAACTAAATTCTAAAAAAATCAATGATACGAATTGAAGTTACTCATCGTCATTAAGGTTCGTCGATATTTCCTCCAACCTAGAGTCTATTCTGGTTTAGAGAATCTGAGACTAGATTTTTTTCTACCTGAACCAGAATCTCGTTTTGCTATAACTTCATACCCTCAGTTCTTCACATTCATAGTACTCGATGTGAAAGGAGTAGCAATATCTGAGCACAGTATGCAAGAACATCCTCAAATGCCATTACTTGGGGTATTTTTATGTGTGATTATTGAAATGTGGACAATTAACGTTGACAAATTACAGATACATACTTATGTGACTGCCTTATATGATCATCTCCTACCACGGCAATTCAACTTGGTACTTGAATATGATTCGTTGTCCTCTAATCAAGAACCAATTACACGGCAATCAAACTGACATCAGAACGCTATCCATGCGGCCTTGTTTGCCCTCTAGAGTGCCGTGGAGGGCATACCTCAGGATCAATTGAACTTCCTGACATAACTCATGAAGGCGACACGTATAGTGGATAGGTGTGTGACAACTCCCTCAGGAGTGTGCTGAAGGAGTTCGATTGAATGTAGCTTTCGTGTTTCGAAGGTTTTTTTTGTAGAAATAAACGACAGTAAATCGCTTGGTGAAGAGAGGAAAGTCATCCAGATTTATTTTGAGTGATGGTGTGGAGAAATAATTGTTGATTCATTGTCTCTCCTTTGATATCTGATACTAATGAACTGAAATGGACATATTTCCATAGAAAACTTATCTCCATAGTGTACAGGCTCTTTCGTCCAAAATACTCCTGAAACAATTTGATAGTTCTGAAATGACTGATCCGGTATAAAAATACACTGAAAGTGAATATCCACTTCGTTATTTTGAATCTAAAGCTGACGAGCCCATTTCTATATATGAAAACAAATGCATCTGGATAACAGTTCTTCAATTCATAAACAAAGGATGAAAAACAAATTTTTTTGTGATCAGTTCCAGTTCATTTCAGTGTTATCCAAGGCGAAAATGAAAATCCACCAATAACCAATCACAGATTCTCTGCTTGTCAACATATAAATTGAAAATAATCCAAATATATGGAATTAATCAGCTTAGTTTCAGAATGCCTAATGGTAAAACAAATCTGATTCGGAAATTCGAAATACTATTTCAATTCCACAAATATGATTGTAGCTTGTTAACAGGTTGGTAACATCGATAGCATGAAACGTGTCATGTTCATTTGTTTTCGAAATGTTTAGGAAAATCAGATATATTGGTTATACTACAATAACTGAAAGTGAAATAACTAATAATATTTTCAATGTAAAATTTTCTTCCAGTTATTCTTATCATATCTGCAATCCCGATTTGCTGACATTTTTGGATATCAAAAGGCAAAATCAAGTCTCGAATTACTTATGGGCCATTCAGTGATTTGATATAATTTGTTTATTTTTTAATTTTTTGAAAAATATACAATACTTCTATCAAATCTTTCGTAATGTAGCAAAATAAAATCTGCTCGAGTTCGAATCCCTTATATATGATTCATTGAAAAGTTTCGAGATGAACCGACTCAATCAATTCTGTATCAGTTTTGAAAAGTTGAAAAATGACCATGTCAGCTTAAATTTAGTGCACCGGAGTTAAAATAAATAATCATCGAAATAATTAAGAATTGCCTAAAACTCTGTAATTAATTCATTCAATAACGAGATGAGGAAATGTCGAAATCGAACTCTGAGAAGAAATTATCTATTTAATATTGAAACTCCACTCATAGATCTGAAACGAACGAACGAAATACTAGAACATCGCTTTCAACAAACGATCGCACTTGAACGACTCTCAATATTCTCTAGCAGTAATCAAAATGGAACAATTTCCGTTTCAGCCACACTTTGAAACAAATACCACTCCGAGGATGAATAATATTTTCGAAACCTCTCACGGACTTCAGTGAAGCAGCTGCTACTGTAATCGAGATATGACAGAGTGTCGAAAGAATTATGGGATACAAGGGATTTTCCTTCACCGCACTGAATCAATCCCTTTCAGATATATTGAGTTTTGTCTTGATATCACTTGGAGTACATGAAGTGCAGTCGATGACCCTCGGAAAGTTTCGAGGAATTAATCATTCCTGAATATGAATTATGTAGTTGTGAAATATGTTCTTTATTTGTTTATTTGATAACGAATCAAATTTTCATCCTTCAATCGAGTCCTAACGAATTATTCCAAATTCCATATCGAATACCTGAGTATATTATGATAATGAAATAGTTTGCCCTGTACTGAAATCACTATCCATCATTAGTGACGATATAAATTAATCTGTATGGAATTCTGGTGAAATACATATAGCACTTACCTTTTATAATCCATTGTGGTTAGTTGATTTCCAGGAAACATATGTATGCAATAGACTCTTATTACTTCAATATTCAATCATTTCTGTATGGCACTAATAATAAACACGAATTATGTTTGAATAATCACTTCACTTGAACACCAATATCCAAGCTTTGGTAGCTTCCAGTCATCAAATATTCAAATATCAACTCAAATATCAATATCAAATAATTGAAGAATCAGTGAATCGAATCGCTTAATGAGAGTGAGGAAATGATAGTTTCATGTCGTTACATAGACTATGAAAAACTTTGATAGACTGTACGATTATTCCTACACATCATAAGTAAATTGAATTCACCAATAATTGTACATTCAGCTTCTTTCGAAATAACTATTTTCGTTGTGATGCCCAAAATTTATGTGAAAATTATCGAGAATCCCTTCTGGTTAAGACTATATTTTGTGGTCTATTTCCCTGAAGCTGACCAACTAATCGATACTCAAAGAATTCCAATCACATGACACGTCCATACATATAGTTTGGTATACTTCAGGTTAGATTTGAGTGTTAATGTGAAGTGTTTTTGATAATGTATCTAGATAGACTGGATATTTTGATGGTATTATGAAATAATAGTCTAAATGTAGAGTTTCAAAATAGGATATTTCACTGTCAGGAAGTGAATGGAGCTCACTTGGAGCAATTTCTTTGGGAATTTACTTATTTTTGAATCTGTAATCAATGTCATACTGGATGGAATTTGAATTTCCATGTTTAATAATGAGCAATCAAAACTGTTATGAACACAAAATAATATTAGTATCGTTGAATAGGTTGTTTCGATAACTTTTATAGGTGTCGCTGCCATTCCATTTGAAATTATTGGTCACGATGACCTTGTGAGTATTTGCACGTTTACAACCTTTGATAATCAGTTTTAAAATATCACTTGTGTATGTATAATCGTTTCAAAAATATGAGTGGAAAGGTGACTTTTGAGAAGCACTGTTTATTGTGGAACGGGGTAGAATATTTCGAATCCACTTCAGTGTTAGCAAAACAGACTGTCTATTTTCGAGGAGGTAAATAATCATTTTTTCAATTGGATGTACGCATAGTGACGCTACAGTGGCGCACGATTTCGATGCCTTTTCGAGAATTGCCACCAGCGTACAAACCCGCAAATATTTATTCTGCCACTGGCGTTCCCACGAACAATGGCGATTATGTTATGGAATCGATACAAAAATCACGAGAGCTCCAGTGTGGTGATTTATGTTAACCTGAAACATTCCTAGCTGCGATTTCCACTCTAATTGAATCTAGAAAATATACTCATACTGGATTTTTACAGATTATATGTCGAAAAGTCCATATCAACCATTCTCATGGATATGTGAACGATAATTCAGGATCAAAGTCTGCGTGCCACTCAGAAATCGAAGAACCGGAAATTTATATTCCGTTTGAGAAAAGATTCACTTTGAATATGTATTCATTATACTGATTATAACTAAAACTCTGCATTTTCTGTAATAAACTTATTTAGTGTCACACTATGTAGATCGTTTCTCGTTACTACTACTTGATTTATCACAACGACAAGGGAATGGAAAAATTCCACGAAGACAGTAATTTTGTATCATTATCAGATTTATCAATCCTATCTAAAGATTATTGTGATATGAAATGCTTCGAATGATTTTAGATCAATATCGTATGTTATTCCACATTCTTTAGTTACAGACAATTGCAATGTTTCGAATAAATGATCTCCTATATCACATCAAGCATCCTAACAGTAATTCTAATTTCACTAGATCACAATGGCCTCATGTCTCAAACAGTCAGCCAGCTGAATCTTTATAGCGAATCTGTTTTTTTTTGCAGAAAGTTAGCTTACTAAAGCGAGTCTAGGATACCCTTTTCCTTCTACTCGCTGAATTTTGAATGAAAATATATCATCTACACTCTGTTCTTCACATAATTATATTAAACTGATCAAAATAACATGAGATGCCATTTATTTATTTGACACACGTCCGGTTTTCGTGGCAACGCCTTCAGACTCTTCATTGAGAAATCGAGTTCGCTCGAAAATACACAAACAATCGATTTTTCACCCCTTTTGAGTCCCAAAAACAATTTATATTTCAACAAGTCTCATTGTTTCAATCCCCACCACCAAGCAACCTGGAATCTGGAATTCGACCAAGAATTTTGTGGCGGTAATGTTCCATCTGAATTCGCTTGTCTTTGAATTCCGAACCCTTCGGGATCCAGGAGCGAACTTTATTCTGAAAAGCGAAACTGGCTCGGTTTTTCCGGATCCGAAAGGGATCCCAATTTATATCGACGACACTTGATGAAAATAATTCATTAAGCCGAATGGTTGATGCACATCTTTTCCATGCAATAGTCTTATTGACAGTAGTATATTCGTGGGTTTCTCGAAACATAATTGTGTTATTGATTTTAGGCTCATATCCTAGTGATCGACATCCACGAAACTGAGAACATCTTGAACCCATGTTTCATCAGCTTATGTCAAAGAATAATAACTGACTCTCCATTTAGTGGATGTTTCGAATTGAAATTGATGCAAAAATATCTTAGAAACTCTCAGTTTTATATAACAGACACAAATTCACGTTACAGGTCACCAAAGAATTGGAACGAATCCGGGAATGCTCATTATTCTTTTTATCTCTTCATTGTAATACATGAATTCAAACGGGTTTGGACTGATCGAAGATATTCCTAATTATTACGGAAATATCAGTGGAGCTGAACTGTCAATGTAGTTCAGATCGAATAAAAATTACAGGGATAAATTTATTTGGCATCTATAAAGAGCGAGAGTTGGGAAATTTCATGGAAAATTATTCGTCGATTATGAAAAACTGAAAAAAAAATCAACAGAAAATAATTCAATCGACATACTTTGTGGTTACTTTCCAGTTTCCGAATTAGACTCATCTAATCTCACTACTTCATAAAATTATCATGCACGTGTTACTTATGTACCAATAGAATGAAAAATTGCGGTGATATCATAATACAATAAACCGAATGTATACATTCACGAAGAAGTCTACACCCTGAAAATGAATCGCTACTGAATATAATATTAATAACCCAATTGAACATGTGAAGTAACGTGCGACATGCAAACAGTCCATTCAATAGGGCACGTTTTCTATCACAGTATATTTCCAATGGAAGGAAACATTTCCTTACCCCATACCAGGGATTATAAGCACATTAGGCCTGAGTATTTATCTAATGATTCACTAGTGCTGGTATTCTGTTAATATCTTGATGATACCTTGAAAATCAGGTGTACTGAATCAGAGAAAAGAGATATTATCAAAAAATCGACTTCAAGAATACTTTCGATATCGAAGATAAATATGTGGTATATCTGTGAAACTATGTTGAAAATATCATACTCAATATTCAATGCAAACATCACAATCAATGGAAAATCAGACTGAATATTTCAATGAGTCTGTGAGCTTGTGATCTGTCGAGTAGACATGAATAAATTCTGATCATTGTCTTGGTATGCCCGACAATTCTAATGAATTTGAACTTTCTCGTCAAGCAGAACTCTTGGAATATTCATTATGATTTGATGAATAGACTGGGCTAGCTAGTTCATTTCTAGTATTCGATGGAAATGTATCGATTCGTATAAAAGAACGCAACTACTGAATACGTATTCTGCTACCTTAGAACTCTGAAATTTGCTCATATTCGAATGTATACGAGGTATCAGGAAAGATATGACCTACTTTTCATCAAGTTTATACACAAACCATCCATTTCATTTCCTGTATATTCTTCATATCGATTTCCCATTGATAATATCACATTATTTTCGAGTTGTTGATTTCAAGAGATAATCCATATCTTCCCAGGCTTCCTGTATATATTATCCTAATACTCAAAATTAGATATATCTAGGGTCCGTATTGAGAACCAATCTATTGGTATCGAGAATTTTCCGAATTTTACAAAATCGTTCAATGTATACTTAATTGATACTGATTGACATTTATCACATTGTGTCGAAACTGCTGTTTTAAACGTTTAGACGTTTGGTCATGTGATTGACAGTGTTCTTAAATTACTGAAGAAATTGATGGGCTGTTTCTAAGATAAAATGAATGAAGAACAACTCGTATCACTTCATCCATTCTGAAGTTTTTCTGACGCATTTCAAAATCACCACCACATTTAATGAACGCCTCTTGTCTGCTGAAGGGAGATTAAATTGTAGCGAATGGTGTCAGGATGATTGAATCCGTTGACGCCGAATCCATGCAATAAAAAGAGTTATATTCCATTTTATTATTCCGATACCTCATTCTAGCCAGCATTTCATTCTGGTTTCGCATCGAAGGGTGTTGAAATTTCGATACGCACTAGCACCGACAGATAGACAGGAAAAGGCAAGACCTAATAGAGCGTTAGGGACGGTTAAACGAGCAGTGCTCATCTAGGGTGAATTTAATCTCAAAGGTTATCGATTAGCCCACTGCCAGATTACTTTATCCCAATGTAGAAGAACTGGCGCTTAGCCAAAAGTATCCCACAATGTGAGGTCGTTGTTCAAACACCTGATAAAACTATCGATAGTATGTGGCAGGGATCCTCAAACCATTTCAGTTGAAGGTATTCCTAGTACAGTATTCTGTCTTCGAGAATGTTATGATACTTATTTCAAATTGGGAATACAAGAATCGACATGAAGTTCTTGAAATTGAAGAACAATAATTCTGATGCAATTACAACTCCTGGGATTGGTGCTCTCCATACTTCCAAATTGTCTTCCTGGTACTGTTATAGCCAGTTTCCACTACACATATTTGTTTTTTTTTTCTTTCAACAGCCACAGCTAGATATATGATCTTCAACTCCCAGAGCCGAAGGTCGAAGTTGGATATTCATTTTGAACTGATTATAAAACCATTACACAGAACACGTCATAAGAATGGTATCGATGAGAATCCATAAAAAATATTCTTTTGTGATCAACATTTATAAGGATAGATAGTACCTCATGGTACTTCTATTGCATACCAGGCGCCACGCTCTCCAAAACTCGTAAATTGTATTTGGTCTTTCTATATATATATATGAATGAATACTTATATATAGTATGAATAACTTTTCCAGCAAACTAACACATAAAGTAATTGATTTCAGTCAGATGATAATGGAATCATTCACTGTGAAATTGGACGAAAATATCATATTTATGGATACTTGGAAGCTGACAGAAAAAACTTTTATCCTCTCATTTTCTAGAGTATATAGTGACACCATAAACCAAATTGAACTTTTCTATTTTCCCAGCAACACAGTAGAGATAGAAGAATGAAAGATATAAGAAAAAATAACAATTGAATGTGTTGACATTGGCATCTTTATTATGCCATCTCACCAAGATGAGTGTATAGTTCAAAATATCTCTACGTGCTCCTTTTTGTATTTGTTTTGTCGAAAATGGAAGCGCTTATACTATATCCTATGTTCGAAATTACACTACAGGCAAGTTTTCGGAAGGCAAAGTATGCAATAAATGATAGATCAGAGAGGCTTCAGGTCAGTAATATGAATGGCCATATTCGATTTTCCCCTTCTCTTCTACATGCATTACTTGGTTTTCCTAGTTGTTAACTTTGTTTGAAGATGTATCGTGAAATACGATTGTTCTTCTCTCCAATGGGATCTGAAGCGCATCTGGTCAATGTTTGTCTATATCTCCTTAATAATCAATCCATACAGAGAAGATACATGTATTGAAGTTTGTTCAGGACTATTGATTGAAATGGGTTGACATGTAATATATCCGGATCTAAAGATCACTCCTCGAGCAATGCTGCTTAAATGGAGGTATATGGTTTCGCAATGATCTGTTCTTTTTTGTCATACACCTGATTACTCCGAACGGTTTAACAAAGATGCAAAACTAGATGCATAACGAATGGAAGCTTAGAGATTTATGCATTCACACATATACAAATAGGGCAAATAGCAAGTATAGCGGTGAAGAGATTGTGAATGGAACAAAGTTGAGAACCAGAGGGAAGCAATTTTATGAAGCCAATGGGGAAAAGATCCCACTGCCCACTAAGAGATAATAAATTAAACATTGTAATAGTTCAAACATGAAGTGCTTATTCTCAGGTTGAAAAGCTGATGAGAAAACGTAGGAGAGCATGGATAACATAGAAAGATATGGAGATTGATTTCGAGAAGTAAGGCATGTGGATATTTTTTCATAAACCTAGATGCGAAAGACATTGAAGATGAATATTTTCTCGGAGAAATTTTATTTGCAACAGCAAAATCAGGAGTAGTTTATCTCAAATATGAATATTCGTATAATCATGATAATAATCAATATTTTTCAATCCAGACTTTATTGATATTAGCATGTCAGAATCAAACTTTTATATAAACATTATAACATCGATCGTATCCAATAGTTGTGAATGAAATGAAAAATTTAACTCACCGTTTTTTCCTGCATGTCCGGAGTGAACAAAAATAAATAATATCGTCATGTGAAAGACAACGGTTTTGACAAAGTTCACTGCCATTCTAAGAAATTTTATGTCGGTACTGATCTTGGTAGTACAAAAATCACTTCACTTCAATATCTCTCAAGCGATCCACATTCATCTTAGCACGAACACATTCAGTTTGAAAAAATCCTCCAATATATGCGAACTAACAACGCGCACAATATGTTCTTCGAACAAACCCAAACTTTGTCCCTTCGGCCTTATAAATCTCGATATTGGGTAGATTCAGACTAGCTACGAAGTTTGAGTCTCCCGCATTCGTCTCTATTTGGAAAATGAAAATTAATGCAGTATACGCGTATACTCCGGGAGATAAAATCGATAAAAGTCGGCAAGTCTGATGAAACCGTGGTTACAGCACTCTACACACTGACTACCAGAATTCCTTCTCCTAGAAATCCGGCAGCTGAGCGCATGTCCATGTCCTGCCAGTCCCTGTTCGTACCTGTTTGGCGAAACACAAATTACTTCACTTGTTTTTGTATCATCGCTGTTTACCAATTTCGAGGGATTTCGGAGGAATTAAAAAATCGGGGCCTTGTTGATCCTCCATTTGATTCGCATCCACTGATTCTCATCGAAAAAAGAACGAAGCAAAATACGAGCCATGTTCAGTCTATTAGCGACTGCGATTTTGGAAATGACATCAATTCGTTCAGCCATTCGGATATGGTATTGTCACTCATTCCATATCAGACTGAGCAGGAATTTGAGATCGATGAATACGAAAAGAACATTCATCAGTATTGAGGAAGTGTTTCAGTTATAGCTTTGCAATCTCAGTCTCGCTTCAGATCGAGACAATTTGAAGCTTGAAGGAGAATAAAACAATCCTGCAATGGAGCAACATTTCTTGAAGAAGAGAATGGTTCGTTTCATTCAGATTGGACGTTGACACCTACCCTTCGTTGTTAATAACATTTTTCAGCATTCCTGGGCTTTTATCTCGGAATGACTAATAATTTCAGTTCAGTTTTTCACATCTCTCTTGGGATCGAAACATATCTGCATAGGTCAGGATAAATTAACACTAACATTGTCAACAATATCATTATTATTCTTCTATTTCCTCGGGAGAAGTTTGCAATGGAGATCCGTTGTATCGGTTGGTGGTTCTATTATGGTGAGTCTTAACATCACTATCACAACTACAAGAATAATATATAAGTCATGCTCCCTCCTCATTTTGCCATTTCGAAATCTCAATTCAACTGAATCCTTTCATGAATTCGAAACAATCGATGGAGTGTTGCTTAGGCAGTATGTTCACTCTTTAGTAATAAAAATCACAGACATAACACCCAACGTGAGTCGTGAATGATAATAGTTTACTTCCAAATAAACTTCTGAGTGAACTGAAAATCAAATTAGAGGTTTGCAAACGGCCAAAATCCACTTTCCCGCCACTATCTGATGTTGCCACTGATTTACCCTGGAGACACACAAGATATGATATTTCGATACTTTCACACCGTTATATCCAATTCAGTCCAAGAAAATCACAGGAAAGGTGAAATTCTCACGTAGCTACTTCTCTTATTGGCTCCAGTTTTATAACGTGTAATAGCGAAGGGTCCGAACTTCTTATTTCTATTAGGTGTCCTTTGATACTCGTTAAGTTTTACGTAGTCCATCTACGAGACAGTAGAAAGAAATCGAGGGAGAAAAAGTTCGGGGCAGTTTACGTGTTGATTTCGAACAAAAGATTTGGTATCCGATGGATATTGATCTAGCAGAATCGAATCAACTTCTCTTATGAAGCGACATGTTTGTTCTGGAGATGGGGAAGCAAATAATGTTTCTTTTTCTAGAGGCAGAGCTGAAGTTTCTTTGAGAAACAACTTTGTCAACAATAGTATGCACAGTGTTGATGAATATGATCAAGTGTGTGGAAAACGATAGTAAGAATAGTTTGAAATACATACTGAAAATATTAACATTACTTCTTCTGAGACAACAAAATTCCTTGGAACTTTTCTCGACTCATCACTTACTTTTCAGACATGTATTAATCATATTTCTGAGAAGATATGTAGCAGTTACTATGCAATCTTACAACTCAAAAATATATTCTCCCAACAACAACTAATGAATATCTACTATGCGTTGACATACTTGCACTTATCTTATGATGTTATAATATGGGGAAACTCTAGATTCTCAACAAAATTGTTAATTCTACAAAAAAAAATAATACGTCTCATCTTTGGGATTCATAAACGAACTTCATGTAGAGACTACTTTCGAGAAAACAAAATTTTAACTCTTCCCTGTATTTATATTTATAAAAATATCCTATTCGTTAAAAATAATCTGAAGGACTTCATTAAAAGTGCTGACAAGCATAGCTATGAGACAAGGCATGGTAATCTGCTTCGAATACCTCCTCATCGGACAACTTTCTATGAAAAGAGTCCATCGTATACAGGTATACAGTTGTTCAATAAACTACCAATCGCTGTAAGAGAAATCCAAAATCTGAATTTATTTAAAAAATCTCTCAAAGATCTCCTGTTGCAATACTCATTCTATAGTCTGAATGAATTTATGGAATTTAGCTTTTAATACCTTGTACCTATCTATTTATATGTTTACTTATGTAACAATTCATATTTTATGTATTCTATTTTCTCTACTGACTTTTCCAATATCGTGTAAATGATCTCAATGGAATAAAAATATTATAATTATTATTATTATTATACAAGCAGATACATTACTCTACTCGAAGATATAGAGACATTTGTTGAGATGTTGATTGAAATTGAAACCCATATATTGTATGCATATGCTTCGAAATTACTTACTTCTTTTTAGTCCTGAATCAAAATTTTCCCTGAGAAATGTGGCTTGAAAAATCAGGAGTAAGTCTCACTGCTCTAAGGATAAAGAAATTTCTTCGTAGACTGAAAACTTCCAAACGCAATGCTTTGAATTGAGAGAATATCTCAAACAAGTAGTGTGAAAATTCATCATCACGAGCTGAAAATTATTCGATTCAATATATCTCTTGCGGAAGTATTAACTTTCATTTGGAAAACACATTCTGTTTAATTTAATCAACGCGCAAGGACCTAGTGAGAGTCCAATAGCTAAATGGACTTCATTGTGTTTCCACAGGTCATCTGGTCGATTTACTCAGCGTGAAAAAAGTCTTTGACACCCTTCAGGGAATTCAACACTCGATCCGTTTGTTATTCTGTAGTGTAGGTTCGGAAAATTCAGAATTGGAAACTATATGCAATTCGAATTACAAATAGCGCGTTTGTCAGAGCTTTAGAGCCAGCAAATATTTTATTCATTCACAGATTTTATTTTTCAAAAACATAAACATAGAAAAATCAATTCTGTTTCACTCTCAATTTGTTTCAGTCCATATACAGGGTGGCCCACCAGGTTTTGGCCAGTATATATCTCGAAAACTATTTGGAGTACGATATTGAAATTTGGCAGTTATAAACCGTTGGTAATAATACGCATTTTAAGCAAGCTGCAACGTTGTTACAACGTTACATTTTGGATCGAGTGGTATCATTTTTAGAATTCTTAATGGGACACCCTGTATATTTTTTCACTGTTATAAAAGCTCTTCTTATGCTCATTCAGCAATAACATTATTTTATTTTTTTTGTAGGTGAGTACTTCGGAACGATAAACAAATTTTCATTGAAATTATTAGAGAAGCAGGTTCCAAGAAATGTTGAAGTTTCTGTGATTTGTTTCATTCTTGTGATTGTTATTTTTATTTCCATTTGCTATTGTTTTACGTGTCATTCTAGCTACCATGATGGTGCAACTTGAGAAACGAAAGCTATGGATGATTTCTTCAGGGTTGTTCACGGTGAGAGAATGTTAATAGTCTTTTACTGCATATTTTCTTTGTAAACAACCTCATGAAGCCCTAGTACATATTCTTTACATCAACTAGAGTAGTGAGAATATTGCATCATCATCATTTACCCGAAGAGAATTATCACATAAGAAACGTCATTTCACCTTATATTCTGAGAATGTAGGTGCGAACTCTATGCTAAAAATATTGCAGAAGCTTGCGAATGCATTTCCTAAATACTCATGGTGAAGTAATCATGAATACGAACGAAATAAATATCGAACACAGTAGAATAACGATACTGAAACGATCTGAACTTCTGTGAGTTCTTGAGGGAGTACGTTATCTTTCCCAAGATACTCCCTTTACATAAGCAGGGAATGTTTAACGAAGCTAAGCTTCGACTCAGACTATATGCCTGCGGCGTTATCTGACTCCTCTCTGCCCTTGTTTGCATACTATTCTGTTTTCCTTCGGTTTTCTTCATCTTAGATCGCTACTTCATTAGAGAACTTGTCACGCGTACATAACTAAGGGCGAATGTCAATCGGGTGATATTGACTGGGATGGTTGCAAAATCACTTCGGAGAATCTGGTGAGCAATTCATCATCAACTTGACATTGAAACATCCATTCTAACGATAACTGACATTCAATTGATTTGATTTTATTATACACATACGAAGAAAAAGAAACAGCAGCACTGTGAGTCTTGAGATGTTTAGCTTCAATCAGTGTTGGTTTCAGCCACTTTTCTTTGAAACCTTCTTCAGAACTCTCACCATATCATACCAACAGGGGACCCGTTGTTTAAGGAGTGTTCGATGCAGTCATTTAACAGTCATTCTGAAAAAGAGATTATTATATAACTCTCTAACACTATCAGGAGTAGAAGGTATCTCTCTGAAATCATTCCAGATTAGAAGATGATCTTATCTTATAAGAAAAAATATGTTGAGCTATAAGTTCAATCAGGATGAGTAGATTCTCTTTCATTCCTATGGAAAAATATTCTTGTTTTTGTGCAGATGCCGACACACTGACAATTAACTCAGCCAATTAGACTCCTTGTTTCCAATTACCAGCTTGCGGTTTGAGACATACTGCAGCCATACAATTAGGCGAATTGAATTAAAATTTTCAATAATGACTCAACAGGAACGGTTGTATTGCAGTGTACCAGTCCGGAAGTTCAAATTGCCTAGACTCCCTTGAATATATTGAAGAAGTTCTGTCCGAACTTTTTAATTTAAGTCTTGAGATCTTGACGGAGTTTACTACTGTTTCTTGCTACGAATTAAGATGGAGTTAATACCTCAGATTCAATTTCTTGTTGGTCGTTTCACAAGTTTAAACTAGGAAACCATAGCCTGGATAATGATTCTTTATTGAAATGGATATTTGGAAGAAGAAGAAGAAATATTTATTAAGTAGGTTTCCCTAATACACAATAGCTCTAATATAAATATATAACCATAAAAAAATATCACAATATATAGATTCATCCCATATGAATGATCCATAAAGCAGTTAATTAATCCAAAGTAATAAGAATGACATTATTACAAATAAAAAACAGTCATAATACAATACACAATAAAGAGAAAAAAGCATAACAATGCAACGATTCATCTTACAACACCAAACAGTGAACTAGATAACAAGAATAACATTATGAATTAAAAAATCAGTCCTGATTCAGTTCTTTAACATGTTACTGTTTTCCAGACTTTTCCAGTTCTCCAACTGGGATTAAGCCAATGTATTTCAATTGAATATGAATTGGCCATTATGCTCTCAACAATCAGGTAAATCCAAATCGATAAAACTACCTATATTATATCATAGAAAATGGTTATTCGATTGAAGAAGGTACATTATGAACAAACGATTCAGGAAACAATAATATTCGATTGCAACATTTTCCAAGAGTTCCACTATACGCTTCAAGGTCATACTTCCTCATCAAAATTGACGGTAATATTACACTGGGAGTGGAACAGTTGATGTTATGATTATAATTCTATTTGGATCTTAAATTGAGAAAGATATTACCGACTATTGTGCTCTATGCTTAATCATCATTATCTGAATTGATCTACTTTATTCCTATGAAAAATTTAAGGAGAACTGAATAGAATAGAGTAGACTACAGAAAATTCCTATATGGAATTGTCATGAAACAATACAGTTTGAATTATCAATGATCATAAAAGAAGTAGTTAGTTAGAAATGGTTTGTGATGTAGGAAATGATGAAATAATAAAGCACTTTCTGACGAATATAATTTATCCAACTCGGGCTCGAATTCATCGCTCCCTATGGCTTCCACGTTTTCTCAGGCACTCCTCCCATTTCGTTGGGATAACCGTCGCCCACATTCTCCTAGAAGGCCTTTGTCTAAGTATACACGCAGCAATCCAAGATAATGTTTCGGTTACGCTGAATAAACTCTCATCGTTGTATGCATGACACCGAAAATGGTAGACAGTGCCAGGGATTTGACGCTCCATGTTGTTTATTGTGTTTCGTCGGAGAAGCATCGCATTACACAAAATAAGCGATGTGGAGGTTTAACCTTGAAAAATGGTACTAGAAAATGATAAATTGACATATATTTAATTCTGTGGTTTTTGTGGAATAAAGCTTAGAAATTATAGCGGCCACCAGGTATAGTCTATTTATTCTGGGTTGATAGTTGTGTCAGATTTGGTAACTTTTCAATGCCATTAGTGCAAAACAAAAAGTATCTAGCAATGACAGACGTCTCAATAGGTCTATCATTAGCTGGAAACATCGAAGCATCAACAATTATGGCATCACTTAAATGTCACTTCACAACGATGCCAAATTGTTTGGAGCGAATCCTTACAATGGTTTGTTCACATGCGAATTGTTCTTTTCTTGCGATTTTTGTAAATTTGTTCTTTTGAGAGCTTGATTTCATCGTATTCTAATAAAAATGCCGAGAGGATGAAGTAGAGATGCCCAGAAAATGGTTGCATCTTTATTAGAACATTTTAAACACGAAATGGATAACAGGAGCCCCTTACTTTAATTGGATTTCATTCGAAAGGTACTGTGGTTACAATATGTACAAGAATAGTGAGTATTTAGTGCATATCATATATTATCAGTTGATGAACATTCCTCATTGCAGAGGAACACATAACATTGGAATGAAAGCTTGCTCAACATTTACCTCACATCTTTATGGAAAACATCGATGGAGTTACCAAGTATTGATATGAAACGTAATACCCCAGGCAGCAAGCTGACGTGATTTTATCGTCATTTTTTCGACACCAGACACGTCCTGCTGACGAAAAGAATGACGCCATAAAGACGGTAGGATGACGTGAATATGTCACAGACCAAAGACGTCATTCTGTAACGTCATTATGACGTTATATTTCGACGTTAATGGGCCGTCCCTATTTATTATATATATATATTGGTTCAAAATTATTTGTATTCACTTGCTAGTCTCAAGCTCATATTATTTGGATGTTAGTGCATATACAAATCAATATCCTATCTATGATGTTATAAGGTCTGTAAATAAAATCACAATTAGAGAACGAAAATCTATATGTTCCATCGGCATCAAAGGATATAATAAAGATATAATGAAATATAATATATATATTTATATTATATATATAAAATAACAGTTTGAGTAGAGGGAGTTATTTTTTTGAACTATGAGGATCACAATTATCAAGAGTAAAATTGTTAACTCAGAACATTTGAATTAAACCAAAAATTGATTAGCTCATTAGGAAGAAAAAATGCCAAATTTTATTGTGAATAGTTGATGTAGGGGTACTTGTTCCACTTGTTGGGGATGTGAGAAGAGTAGAAATCCCCAAGGCACAGGAACTTTCTAGAAATAAAAAATTATTGTTAAAAAATATATATAATTTAATGGTTAATGACCAATAGATAAATGAAAACTCTACTATTATTCACAAACTATTAAAACAACAAATTTCAAGAATATACAGATGTGATAGTATTTTAAAAATTTCATTTGGTCGAACAAATTGTTGAAAGTTCTGTCTTCTAGATTACCATCAGTTATAACAGATATGTAGGAAAAAACCATTGGAAAAGTAAGAAAGAAAGAAGTACCTTGAGTTGTCAGAACAGAAAGTTATTTGTGCAGACTCATCTCAAGATCTTTCATAGCTTAGAAGAGTCGACTCCACTTGTTGGGGATGTGAGAAGAGTAGAAATCCCCAAGGCACAGGAACTTTCTAGAAATAAAAAATTATTGTTAAAAAATATATATAATTTAATGGTTAATGACCAATAGATAAATGAAAACTCTACTATTATTCACAAACTATTAAAACAACAAATTTCAAAAATATACAGATGTGATAGTATTTTAAAAATTTCATTTGGTCGAACAAATTGTTGAAAGTTCTGTCTTCTAGATTACCACGAGTTATAACGGATATGTAGGAAAAAACCATTGGAAAAGTATGAAAGAAAAAAGTACCTTGAGTTGTCAGAACAGAAAGTTATTTGTGCAGACCCATCTCAAGATCTTTCATAGCTTAGAAGAGTCGACTCATTATACAGTTAACCAAAATAAGTGAATTGTGTATATATAACTAAGATTCTTTCTTTTTCTATAGGTAGATTCACTGATAAGAAGCTTCTTTTCACCAGTATTAACACATTAATTTGGACTCTCATCATATGTTTCTTGATTTTTCATCAAATTATTTCAGTATCTCGACAAAAAATCCTAGTGAGTTCAATCAGCACACTAACCTTAAGGATACAATTATTTTCACAAAAAGGAAAAAGCCTTAAAATAACGTAGCATCATGATATAGGTACAGGAATCATAGTAAGTGGTGAGTACATGACATCAAATCCAATACATGCAATAGACCAAATATTAAACTTACCTTACAAATCACTAGTAAAGGAAATGCACAATTCACAACCGACGGTCGGAAATCGACTTCTGTAATCAATAGGAAATTTCAATCGAAATCGAATACACAACAACCTCAAAATTTTTGTGATAATGGCGTGTGGCCGTGTGCGTCGTCAACGTTGCGTGTTGGCTTGTGTCCGAACTTGTCCGATACCGATAACTCCGGAGATTGCCGAACGCCAAACAAATAATGAACGTTTTGTTTTGAAGCGCCAAATTCAAACTGTTTTTCAATGAGTTGATAATCATACGAACCTCATAAAAGATGGGCTGTGGTTGAATAATAATACCTATATTGCGTCTGTTTATTCGCCTAAAGAGAAATTTGATTCCATTCTGTACCTACAATGTACACTTGCCTATACACACTTTAAGGTATCTATGGTAAACTTTCGTTTAACTTTTGCATTTCGATGAAAAATATTCAGGAACCTATAAGGATCATTGGAATAATCATCAAAATGCAAAAATATAAAACAATGAGTTGACGTTTTATAATGACGTAAAAATATCGTCAAACTAACGTCCTGGTTATGACGTCTACAGTACATTCAAAAAATGACGTCAGTTTTACGTCATTTTTTGGTAATATGACGTTGCGGACCAATAAATACCAAAAAGAGACGTCATTATGACGTCAGCTTGCTGCCTGGGACATTCCTCCAACAGTACAATAAGTTGAAAAATGAAGGTTTGAGGTACTAGGTACTTTGTTTTCCTTGTTGAGACCTGGATATTTCAGAATGGAAGTCTACGACATTCTTGGCAAGATTCTAGTGTCAAAAGTGTGAAAATACAAAGAATATTAGATTCAAGGTATTTAGAATTTGTAAATCAATTAGATGGTGTATTGGAATTATGTTGTATATTAGATTCATTGTTTTGCATGCTGGGTGTTCAGATGGATTCATTCCTGGGACAGAATTTGTTTTAATCCCTGAAACTGCTAACAAAGTTAACCATGGAGAAATGAAGCAGAATAACATTATCCACTGATTCGATACACAACTGCTGCCAAAATTGAAAAATCATTCCACAATTGTTATGTATGGATAATGCTACCTATCACAACACAGGCATTAATAAAGTTTCCAACTCAGCTTTTTATAAGGCAGCATGTCAAGACTGACTTACTAACAATGTGATTTATTTTGATTATGGAATGTTGAAGCTGCTGTTACTAACTAATTTAGTAAAATTGTAGGGCATAGACTTTATGATACATGTAATATATGTAAATGAATAAATGAATGAATGAATAAATATATTCTTTGATTTTCAGGAACAAACCAGCCCTAATAAATGATATCAAAAAGATATGGATATCAAGATCTTTGACTCTCACCTTACATTTGTGTTTTTTATCCAATTGAGTTGATGTGGGTGAATTGAGAGATATTTGAATCTGTATTGTAATTTTTGTTGAAATGTAATGATGTGCAGCGTTTAAAATATGAGCAAATGCACTACTATTTTTGTCCCACAAATAAATTAATCCATAACTTCTGGACTTTTTCTCAAACACACCTCTTAGAGTTAGACAGTAATATAGGTTTTGAAATATAGAACCATCAAATGAGAAAGAATACTGAAAGATGAACATTTTTGGATATTATGTAGTTATTAAGTACTTCCTTTGAATATTTGATTCGATTTTTAGCATGAGAACAGTCCATTATATCATTCGAACCATTCAACTGTTATCCACAATCAATAGTAATCCAAATATAATGCATATATTTCATCAGTCGAAAACACTTTCGAAACAAAACAGTCAACCTAACTTATTCGGAGCATCGCTGAAAAGTGAAAAACATGTGGCAACACGTCTCAATCTGGCGATTTGACACAACTATCAACCCAGAATAAATAGACTATATGTTGATGTCGGAGAGATGATCTCATAGACTTTCACGAAACACCTAGTATACTACATGAGAAATGAAGAATTCTTAGGCAGCACAGTTTCGAAAATGAGAAAATATAAATTTCCAGATGTATTAAAGGTGAAAAAAACCTGATTCAGCTAATATTCTGTTTGGTTTCTCTATGAGTTCTGGATATGATTGGATATTGAGATTGTTAGTCAAGGAAGAAATTAAACTAAGATCAATAATTATGTGGATCGAAATCACACTGGAGAATTTTCGATTACCACTTTGTCTCTATGTATGCTCGGAGTTCTGACGTATGAGATGGGAATAAACTACACGGGTAGGTATCTTGAAGACACTTGAAGCTAGAAAGTTATCTGTTCTACATGTGAAATATGAACAATTTATGATTTTCTCTCGAGTCCATCATCTGCAATGTCATCATCTCACTTCCATTCCACTAATACATTCGGCACTGAAAATATTTGATGTTTGACTATGGAGTTTGATCCCGTCACGTCCGGGGTGATAGACGGCCATCTTCGACAGTTCGATCACCTGTTGAATTCACACTTCAACGTCATTGAATAAACAGTTGTCATATTAACCCTGAAGCTCCGTAGAATCTTGTTACATCTCACAGCCATTGAATATCTATAGATCGGGAGCCTCCAGAGAGTTACCAATTAGATAGGTATCTGCCCGAGGGATATCTAGAATTAATTGGATTGTTTGAAGGTAGAACAGTTTTTGCTCGACGAAAGTCTAGAGGGCCACAGTCAAGATTAAGGATTAAAGGGTGAAATACGGTTCCGATAACACTGTAAACATACATTCTGTCGAAAATTGAGTGGAGTGGATCCTAAAAAAACACCGATCATAATTATACCTCTGGTCCGTGAATTTTTGAGGTGTAGGATACCTGATTGGAATTTCAATTGAATTCAAATAATTTCATCACAATAATAACCAGAAGAAACATCAATACAATATTATTCTTACCAATTAAGAGAAAGAACAGGTGATTAATCACATTCTAATGAAAATAGTGCGAACAACGAAAATTTCATCCACGTACGTAGTCATTAGATGAGTTAAGTGTACCCAATTATTTCTCTATCTCCTATTGGAATTCGTACCTCAGCAAGGCAATATATAAAAAAATCAAAGTGACTCAGAAGTGAATGTCATGTCATCAGTTGTTGCTTATCATCAAACTCTTCCAGGATGGACCTCTCGATAAAAACCGTTCTGTATTCAGTTCGGAACATTGAACTGTCAGCTTGTAAGTGTTACTACTACTAGATATTACATAAAGTGTGGATAGTTGATTTCAACAAATATTACCATAACTAGTATTGCTCATCACAAAACATAAGTATTTCCCTCCAGTCTTCTTATTGTTGGTCACTCTGAGAAGGCGTGGATAATTGACTCTCCATCTAACAATAAGTATCATCTATATATCGGTGACAGTATTTCTGTATGATAAACTTATATACTGCTCCGAGACATTTCAAAAAATTTACAGTTCTATGAGTAGATCAACCAATATTCATCAGTGATTTATGGAATGCAAGCATCACCTAGCGAACAATATATGCGACTCCTCACGCTTTTCGCTGAATAGATTGAGGGTTATTGCCATGGAGAAGGATTCTGCTGAATTATGACCAGGCAAGAGGTGGGACGAGAAGGGTTAAAATGTCGGGAGAATAATGGCATGTTAGACGTTGGAGTCAGTCTTGAACTTTTCATTGTCGTTTGTCGGCGGAAAGTGGCACTGGAAAAAGATTTATGGTTGTAGAGTGGAAGATATCTTCGAACTAAGGAGAAAAAGAACTATACCAAGTGGAAACAAACTTCCAGCTTGTATTCATCTGGAAAGTAATCGGTGAAATCCATCATTCTCACCTGCAACGCAACTTCATTACGAATACTGAAATTCATGGGAAATAACATGGAATCTAGAATTGACAGCTCAATACGATCACGATCGAGTAAACTGGATAAAATCAGATCTCTATGTTTGTTTTTTTATTTGTGGACACAATCCGTCCTCCATAATTTCCGTCGATGGAATATTGATTCAGCCTCTCTATCAGGATGTAAAATCAATTCAGAATGATGAAATGGAGGAAAAAACAACTACGGAAAGAATCGAAAATAATTCCGTATGTAGATTATGAGGGAGCTCTGTACCATTTGCTTAATTATGATGATATTAAAACGTTCAATGTGATCCAGACTTCTCTAAATAAAGCTCCAAATTGCATTACATTAGATGAAAGAAAAACTTCCGTGGCTCGGATCATATACCTTCAACAATAACACCACTGAATACACAGAAATGCGATGAATAAACATTATTCATTCATATAAATAGCTCGAAGTCATCACAAGAGTTATTGTGGTGAAGTGAAAGATTCAATAAATGAACAAAAAGGAGAAAGTTTCTCTGTTCCATGTTTTTCACCTTTCAATTTTCCTTATAACCTGTTTTGCATTTTCATTATTATTCTTCTACTAACATATTTCGACTATTATCTTTCCCACATGCCAGATCATCGTTCACAGACACGAAACGAGATAGGCGCGAGCACTCCAAAAAGTTTCCCTTGGCTTATATGAGTACCCTCCACTGTTTTGTCATTCATATATTCTAGTTGTGACTGTCGTTCCTGAGCTGTATATTGCTAGCAAGACCCCACTTCTACAGGTGGCACTTTTCACCAATGTCCGCATATTGTGATCATGTTACTGACTGGAAAAAGGTCCCAAGATGGAACCCTGTGGTATTCCTTGTTCGATTCTCTACTCGCTGATTTATTCGACTCGAAATTTTGAAAGAACTGTTCGTTCACACTTACATTTTCAGTGACATAACTACATCAAGAGTGAATCAAATTGGAATCGGGTCTATGTGCTTCTGGAGGCCTCCACTCTGTGATTTTTCCAGATCTATTGTATACATCCTATCGTTATGCTAGAGTTTCATCTAACATTCCATAGGCCAGATGCACTGCATTAGCAATGATATTTTCTTGAAACTCCTGTTTTTGTTTGGTGTATGAATGTTTATTGATTCGATAAAATGAATATTTCATTCTCCATTTTCCGAATTACTTGTAAGACAGTAGTTCAATAGTGTTCCAAATATATTGTTCAACAGTTCTTATACTGTGATATCTCTACGTGCTTCTAGTTTCAATTATAGTATGATCAAATGAGGAATTTGGTGAAAAATGAAGAAAAGGAGAAGTTAGTTGAACTGGAAGTGAAAGAGTCATTGAATGAGGGATTATATTGTACTGTTCATCCCAGCGGTGATGAATATCTCTCCACTTGGTGATGTAGAGACAAGATGAACAATGCTCATTCAGATCAGTAGAGTAGCACTTCTCGTTCAAAACCCAATCGTCTCGTCGTCCATTCTCATTTCTCCTTTACCGCAATCCTGCTAAAGCGACCGAGATATCCAACTATAATTAGTCTTGGGACGGAACGAATGGGGTGGAGGAAATGCCTTGGATCGACTTCAAAGACGTTCCTTCCGTGTCGTCAATTTTCACCTGGACTTGAGACGCGACTGGAATTTAAATATCTTAAGCAAACCGAAGGCCGTAGATACAGAGCACTCGAATCGCTGGTCCCCAATGACCCTTTGCGGATGCTCGTGCTCTGATCTGGTTGCCAAACGGTTTCAAGAGGCATAGACGAAGACGATGCTCGAGTTGAACTATGCACAGTCGAATGCGTGAATGGCTATTGTCCGATGAACTGTATGTCTCATCATTCAGTTTTTTTTCAAATGATGCATGTCTCATGAAATGTTCCTTCAGAGTAATTCATTTTGCATTTTACACAGGATGCATGTGGTTCGATCCAGTAGAGCAATCCAAACATATGACAGAATCTAATATGCGAGCTGAAGATTGTGTGTTTAATTCAGAATTATCGAAAAAATTCACTGTGCTTATTCATTCTTCAAAATATATGAAATCTAGAAAATGAATCACAAGAATCCTGAAAAACACAATTTCGAGATATGACTTCGTGATTCAAGAATTATAGTCACATTTACGCTCATTGGATCCTTTAAAGAAGCAACAGACGAATTTATGAGTTTCAGAAATATTTTCTTCGTGGTAGTCCGTTTTTTTCCCAGGTCTTGGGAAATTTTCAACCATGCAAGTTGCATACAAAGATTCAAGGAAGCTTAGAACGTGTGAATTATCATCAATCTGATATACCCCTCACGAGTTGTAACACAATCACTCTAACTTATTTCCACTCGTATATTTTGAAACTTATCTCATTTACCAGATGGCGAATACTTTTTTTCTCATTCATTCGAACACACTGTGTCTTATTCGGGGATGAATGCAGAAAGAAATGAGTTGCTCCAAACTAACAATCATCAAGATGTCATTTTCTTCGAGAAACTGCCATTCAATTAATTTCCGAAGCCCACATCTTGGTTTCAATTCTGACCCAGTTAGATATTATTCATTTGTTTGGAGATAACGATTCCTTTAATCTGTTAATTGGTCCAGAAAGTCCCGAAATGCCATTAATCAGAGTCGAGAGATAAGATGGAGTCTGAAAAATTATCCATCGTTCTAGTCGTAATCAAGAACGTGACTAACAGACATTTTTCATTTGTAACGACTCAAAATCGGCGTGATACGCGATCACGTCAGTCTGCGTGCACGTAGGGCTGAAGCTAAGCCTTTTCGATGGTTCTAATTATGCCCATTCCAGGTTTAATTAATTATAAATCGATTGAGAACTCACGAGAGCACGAACCGCTGCTTGCCAGTGCACACTCGAACAATTTCAGTGTAATAAGGGCGAAACAAAGGAATCAGTAATAACTTTTGCTGTGCTATTCTGACCGACGAATATTTGCGTTCACATGGGCATGGCCAAATTAGAAAATGGTGAATACTGGCATCGACCGCCAATTATTAATTCAATAGTAACTGTGTGAAACTTATTTTCGATGTGTGTACATTTTTCCGATGATACCATCAGATGAAATACCTAAACAATGGGCGAGATCTTTTTTTTTTGAAATAAACCAACTAATTCAGAATGTTGAGAAATGTACCCAACAACTGCATTTCCAAGAGTGTCAAAAGTTCGATTTAGTTTCAATTGTCCATGAATGATTATTCAATGAATGACTTATTGTTACGATACATGCCAGCTGAGGTTCTTCGCGCATATTCATACCATCACTTTTTTGAGGCACATCGTATTTCACGTTGATTCAAGTGGCCATTTTCGAGATATGTGATTTCAAAATACCTTTCCAAATACTGTACATGTGTATTCCATGAGGATTTATCGAAACAGAGTATCAGATGAAAGAATATATATTTTTTTCTGTAATATACCATCCAATATGTTGGACTTACAAGGCATTGAATTCTGTCATAAAGTATCTGATTTGTCTTCCATACATAAAATCGCAAATTGAAATCTGAACCGCCCGGAGCTGCTTCAATCTATAAAATTTAATATTCCATCTCGAATATCAGGCAATAACAGAATATCTGCATCTGAAGGAATTGCACTACATAGGAATCCATTATTAGATCAACATGTTCACCAAAAGCAAGAAAAGAAAGGAAAATTGATTGCAATTCACATTCTGGTATGCTGAAATTATACATCCCATCTCACTGGATTTAGAAATTCAGAAATTATAGTTACATATGACATCCCGAGAAAGAACTTTATAGAAACCTAGTTTTGAATTGGTAGGATGATCATGAATTGTTATATAATGTAAATAAAACAATATTACCTTCTCCAAAACAGTGGTCCTTACTTCAGGAATATTTTATACACAGTATCGAAAATAATTTATCTTGGTTATGGTGATTCAATGAGGGCATGAGGAATAGTATTTCTCCTCAAGTAGCTCAAAGAAAGAATGTCGATAAGCTCTAACTGGCTATGACATGGTCACTTGATGACTCGAGTAAGGAACAGGGAAAGAGGAATAGCGTTACGTCTAGTGGTACTACAATGTATGTTCCTCATTACTCCCATAAAATTTTGTCTACGTCCATGAATTCCCTTCGATACAGTATCGAATACAGTGCTTCTCCCCTCTTATCTTTGGAACGATTATACATAATCATATACACATAACAAGTGAAATAGGGAAACTGAATATTTAAGGTTGTGAACTGCCCTACTAGGGATGATAGATGACAAAATCGTCAGAGATGACGTCACAAGGCCATTTTGATCAATAATTTTGAATGGAACCTTACGGCAAGCGACACCTCTTTTAAAAGGTATCGAAAAAACCTATTCAATGATACTAATTTTGTTTGTGTTTATGGCAGTTTTAATGCCTCATTAGTAAACATAAAAATTTTAATTCCATTCAGTATGATATTAATTACAGATTTAAGAATCAGTATCTACCCAAAGAAATTGCTCGAAGTGACCTCCATTTACTTCCTGACAGTAAAACATACTATTTTTAAACTCCTCGTACTTTTGCAAATGTGTCTGCGGAAACAGCCTCACATTCTGCAACACTACGTTGTTTTGAAACGTCAATATTGTCAGGTTCAGTTCATAAACACAAAATCATTGAATAGGTGTTTTCGATACCTTTTAAAAGAGGTGTAGCTTGCCGTAAGGTTCCATTTGAAATTATTGGTCACGATGGCCTTGTGACGTCTTCTTTGACGATTTTGTCATCTATCATCTCTAGTAGGGTAGTTTACAACCTTTAATATTCAGTTTCCAAATTTCACTTGTTTATGAATAATCGTTCCAAAGATAAAAAGGGGGGAGGGGGTTTTGACAAGCACTGTATATCTGACTTGTAAACAAGACTCAGGTATCTGGTGGTTGATGCGATATTCTTCTCTCTTTTCAAATGAAAAATAAGGAATTATCAGTGATAATGAAAGGTGGGGAAATTCAACGAAATATAACGTAGATCATGAAATCCAATCCTTTTTATCGCTAATCATCATTATTCTTCCTTCGTTTACGGTGGCGTAGCAGTGATAAAATTTTCCAGACGATTAATCCAGACCAGAACTTCGTGAGTTTTCTCTTTCAGTCTCGGTTCTTCTGAAAATATTCGCACTTCTATCTCTGTCTGCAGAATGTTCTCATACGAACTTCAATTTCTCTCTCAACACTAGGAGAATTAAGCGTAAAAATAACCAGCAATCTGAAGAGTCTCTTCATCAACTCGTTGATTTCACAGTCAACGAGCCGATGTTGAGTATCTACTCGTCATTTGTATGGCTCCAATTAGAGAACGAGTTTTTAGTTGCATGAAGCAGTATATACCAGGTGTCTCGAATGGAAATCTGTAATTATTTTTTGATGTACATGCAAATATACAGGGTCGTTAATATGTATGGAAACGGTCGATTATGTTCAGTGTACAAGTCTTGGAGAAATAAAGTTGGTTTTTCTTTAATAGAACACCGCATATATTATTCCATTTCATTTGAAATTCTGAACGAAATTGATTTAGAATCTCCTAAATTCAATCTTTTTCGGGATATCGAATTTTGGAAATGACTCTCTGATAAATAATCCGAAAATGCCTCAGTCCATTTTCATAGTTTTATAATTTATGCTCGAATGAAGACAAAATTGAAAAACGCTCGGATACTTCGATTTTCATTTCAAACAGGGTGTTTTTCAACAAGAACAATGTCATACCTTTCACCTGCTTGATAGCTTCATCCTAATGTGTTCTTAATAGCAAAAGGGTCGTTCAATAGATATTCATTTCGGTGATGATTTCTTATTTACTTAGTAGGATTCCGCAGGAATCAATAAATGAACAGAAACCAAAATGTATGTGATTTTTTTTTTCATATACTCATAAGTGTAACCAATTTTATCGGGAAGTAATCACTTTGCTGTGTGGAATTGTGACTAAAATATGATTCGAATCTTATCCGTTTCAGTAGTTGGTAATTTCGCCTGGAAAGTATATTCATTATCCTGTTTGCAAAAGTGTATTCGTATAATAGAATTTCCGAGACAGCTATAGAAAAGTTTAAGGAAAGGTTTCCATATACTATTTTTGTAGAGGATAAATAAAGAAAAGTTTGTGATAATAGAACTACCGGTGAATTCTGAGAGCGAGGTATACCGATGCTGCTTTTCTTTTTCACTGTTTGTCAATCGTTTTATTTTCAATTTTGGAGTGGATCAGAACATGGCAATATATTGTTCATATATTATTATCATCATGGTGTTTGTTTTGCTCGTGATTTGTTTATATCAATTATTTCGTTTTTACAGAAGAACTCAATTAAATGTAGATCGACTGAGGAATTAAAATTGAATTTGTACAAAACAATCATTTTGAACTGTCTCTCAAATGACATGAGAAAAACGTCAAGCTCTAATAAGATGGGACGAAATGCAGAATAATGAAATATCCTCAAAAATAATTAACACCATTATTAAATTGCAGTGTTCACGTTGTTCCATAGAACAGGCTTCAGAAGGATGTCATTTTTAATTATCCGAAAGGATGTCTGGAGCGAAGCAAAACTCAAAATGAATCGGACTGAACTTTTGTTATGATTTGATCATTAGCGAGATATCAAAAACAAAAACAAATGCATGCGGAAATTAACCCTCTCAATTATTTATCACCCATTAAATTTTCTACATTAGGAACAGATTGATATATACATATATCCTAGTACCTACTATTGACTATTCCAACATAATTTCACTCACTCTTACGTTTCAGAGCTTACTTGATGCCTGCAATACTCCAAAACGAAACTCTATCTCATATTTTCATTGTATTTTTACAGCGATTGATTATTTTTCGGAAGACAAATATTTATATTTGGACAACATTGAAGCACTTTCATGAATTGATTATTAATCATTCTGGAGATTAAAACAGGGTGCATTATATTCTTCGTCAGGCATTAATTGGAACATGGAAGGAAATGATTAAGACTACGGCTGTATTTAATACCATGAGAAGAAATATTTCGGAAAACATCTGAAGAGTCGGAGCTTTCAAGTTGATCAGAAATCTTCATCTATAAAAACCGAGACTGACCTCGTTTCCTGGAAAAGAGGGACCTTCGCATAAGTTGTTTTCAGTAACTTTTTCATTTTACTGAAGGGGTCCGAAGGATGTATTGCAGCCAAAGGCTAATTTACGCAAGTCTCTTCTACTCTTTAGAGACAACCTTTCATTGCTTATTTGAGTTCTGAACAGTTACAAATATAACCTTCTCGTTGGTAAAAATAGACGAACGGTCATCTGAAACGAATCGATGAAGCTTCACAATGAATTCACCAGATAAAATCCACCAAATCGTGATTACCAACTTCCAGCATCGAAATGACGAGCCGTAAGCCGTGAGTTATATCTCGAACAGCCGAACACACATTGATAGACGAGCTTTTCTATAATACTACCAATAGACACATGCCAGTTAATCACCGGTAAAAAGGATCTCAGCCTCGTCTGATACTTCCACCATAATACATCAATTGTATTTAGATAAATGGCGGCCCATTTCGTAGCATGAACTTGATTGGATTCGAGAGATGGATTATGTGAGAGCTAGGGTATTATAGCATGACTCCTAGGATGTACAATCTGCCGTAGATGAGAGAGTATAGAAAGGAAATATATGGAATGTTTAGAACTATACTAAGGTTGATATATTTCCACATATAATGAGTTGGATTATTTTGAGAAATCAAATGCACAAAAATCTTGAGCCGTCTGAAAAATACAGTGTAGATACGAATGTTGCGCATCTACCTCTATAGTCGAATCTATACTCCACCAAAAAAACTCCTGAAATTGAGCAAAAACTGTAAGAGGAAAATTCGAATATGGAAATTCAGATAATGCAAAAGACAGTTGACAAAATAAATTGAATAAATGGATACTGTGAAAATTGTCACTTGTTTAACTGAGATATCAGTAGACACAGGGAGATTTTTCGTCACTCAAAATATCCAGTCAATCATTTCGACAGTTTTTCCACGGCATCGTATTATTCGAATCATAAATCCATATATCGGAATAGTTTCGTCCATCAAAGCGTATGACAATAATAAAGTGAAACGCTAAATGCGAAAATACAAATTCAAATATACTGATGGGACTAATATGAATGTCAATATCACTATATGATAATGAAGTCATTTGATACAGTGAAATATACTATTTTATTGGACAAGTGTTGAAATTCACAGAAATTAATATTTCATTAGTTTCTAACTTGAATCCTATATATAACATATATTTCTATAAAAAAGATGAAATGTTTCATCAGCATTCGCATAGTTTTGATGAAAGGAGAATCATATTGAATTTGAAATAACAGATAATTGAAATATCCATAACATGAATCAGAAATTCAAGGCATGATATACCAATGTTGAATCGAAAAAGTGAGAGAAAAGAGCAATAATCCTATAAAAACAACAGGTACGTATCCATTTTCTGTAATAGACATCTGACAGCATAAAAACATCCCAACATATACGTAACATTCTTGGATTAATAAATCGACGGAATTCCAGAAGCGAATTTATCTTCATTGTGTAAACAGAGCACAAACCTAAACAGAGAGCCACATTTCAAGTCTTCCGTATCATATATTTCAGTTAGAGTTGGATAATTCATCATAATGAAATTATCTCCCTCAATGCACAAGATAATTCATTTGGCTTTTCCGATTGTACGAGATTATGCCCGAGCTGGGAAAAAGAAACTAACGAATTTTCATCAGCGACAATGGTTGCGGAGTTGAGATGAGTTTTTCTCCGATTGCCTGTACACTCAGTGAACATAGAGAAAACTGTTCTGACACAGAATAACTCACAAACTCCACAACAACGCTCATGCAAGTGGAATTGTACAATACTGGACCAAAATGAACCTTGATTTTTGGTCCTTCAAAGATGTATTTCCATTTCATTTTTCTCTCACACAACTCCGATTATATCCTCGATTCTTTGTCAATTATCTACATGAGTTGAAAAAGTTTTCAACACATGGCAGCTCTTAGTTTGGTGAACAGTGGTTATAAGTTAACTAGACTTTTTTGAGTCTCCTTAATGGCCAATATTGTTTTGCAGGAACAAATTAAACAAAATAGGATTCTTGAAGAGACTGAAAAAAAATAAACAATGTCTGAACACAAATTCTGATTCAATATTGATCAGAACAGAGATAACAGTGATGCTGATCGATAATATAAAAACATAGGTCATCTCATAACAACCTATAACAGAGCAGATATATTCAATAGATATGCAGTGTGAATGATTAACCTTAACCCCCTTCAATCTCCGTTATTGAAGACAAACATTATTGAAAAATGCTCTGGCACGTCAGTTTTCAATTCGAACAAGGTGTTTTTAAACAACAAAATCGTCACTCATTTTGCCTCTGCCCTTGAGAGTTACCCCCTCAAATTTTTTGAATAACAAAAGAGGGGTCATGCAATATAATAATTGAAAAAAAATTGATGATGAAATTATCATTCCAATTTGTCAAATGAAAATGCGAATAAATATGAATAAACTGGACAAATTATTCTAATTGACTAGGGAGGTGTTCGAATTGTTGATTACAAAAATGTGTCCAGTTGATTGAGTTTTGAAGATTTGATACAATGTCATTGGTATTTCTCCTTCGTATTTTCATTTGAAGAAAATTTAAAATGATTTAAAATTCTTCTCAACGATGTATCGCACGACCTCTCTTGTTATATAAAAAAATTGAGGTGGTAGCTGTCAAAGAAGGGGGATGAAAAAGGAAAAATTCTTCAAAAACACGCCGTTTGAAGAAAACATCGACGTGTCTAAGCTTCTTTCGATTTTATCTTCAGTAACGTAGATTGTTCGAGGAATTCGTAAGGTAGCTGTGAAGTATTGACCAGAAACTTCTGGAAACAAAGGATCTTGGAATTTTTTAAACAAAAAACTCGTGAATTATCGATTCCTTCGAGATATTGTCCTATTCGTGAGTTCAAGCAGAAATTCTTTTCAAATCACCATTCGTTCTTTATGATCTATGAGTTAAAATATAACAGATTTAAAGGACTGGTAGAAATTGTGACATTCAGTGTATTTTCTTTGTACAACATGAGGTAAAATATCCATGGAATTCGTTCTCTTACACTGGGAAGATCAAATCATGATATCCGTTTATGTTACTATAGAATGCTTATTCCATTGGAGTCTCTATCTAGTTGTATTTCATGTGATTTGTATACGCCGGAGAATTATCAACCTGGACAGACATCGTTTCCATATCCTATGGCAGCATCATACATAATACGTCGAGTCGCACCTCCATCAGGCACGAGATAATTTATAAACATCAGTTAAGCTTCGTTTTCCACATGTTCGCACATAACCAGTGCAAATCCAATAGCGAAAAACGTTTGTTGCAGCTTGGTTATGACATATTATTTCTATCATCCATTATATTCGCATGTGATGTGTTCCTTCCATAATGAATAGTGGGGCATTTTTCAATTCCTGTCCGTGCTTTCGAAATCCCGTCCTGCAACACATGTATCCAGGATTTTGATATATATTCTTGGTTTTTATCGCTGACAAATTTCACCTATATCTGTAGATGGAGGCGCAAATGGATCGTGGAAGCGTTGAGCATTTACATCACATTCGGGGGCCATCCATCCCAAACAATGGTAATATTATTCCTGTTTCATTTTCGTTGGATCTCTTGTGAAGGTTGTGGAAAAAAATCGTTTATGACTGAAACTCAAATTTCCAGCTGTGGGAAACTGATATCGTTGTTTTCGAAAGTCTTCAGATTCGCTGCTCCCCCACAAGATATACTGTCTAACGTGTTCCTTGTACGACTGAGGAGTCTTCATCATTATCACGGCCTATACATTGCTTTTCTTGAAAGTTGATGATGAAATTCCTCAATCAAATGAGAGTGTCATAAAGAGCTTTTGGGTTGAGTTTTTTTCATTGACTTCATAACGTTGGCATTCTCGAAGTTGTGGTTATGCCACGTCTGCAATATCAACTATTCTTAATATGGTCTGATGCATAATTGGCCGATAAATGCATTGTGCACATGATGATAAATTTATTTCCAGAAGGCCTCAAAAGAGCCCAAAAACTATCTGGAGATTATCTAATATGAAATTGATCAAACAAAATCTGTTAACGTTTCACTTTGATTTTTATTATTTTCTTCACATCATTTTCCTTTTTTCTCACTATCGGTGATTGCAAATTTCACTTCAATTAATCCTCAAAATCCGAATAAATCCTCAAAATTCGAGTCATTACTTTTCTTATGAACTCTGACCTGGTAGGCTATCGAGAAATGAATAGCTCTCTTTCTTTCTCTCTAAAGATTTCAAAACTCTGATTATTCGCTGGCTCGGCCGTTCTGCTATACAATCCAGTTCTCAACAGATAGGTGGTTGCATCCTTTTCAAGCGTTCAAAGGAGACAGAAATGACTCTTGACAGGTTTCCATGATATTTTTATATCTTTGATCATACTTCATCCAAAATCAGGGTTCAACACAATTCGAACAAAAAAATGTCCAGTCGCCCATTGTCGCGATGAGAATGAATTATATTCATTTTTGAAAATCACTTCTGCAAACTTTCGAACTGACAAATCAGATTTTCGAAAATGTCCTTCGTTCCAGCTTTCCAAAGATATAGATAAAGATAAACACATAATGTAGTGAAAAAGAACGACAAAAAACTCGAAGTCTTCTCCACACAATAGTAGGTTTTGTGGAAAACCTGTTGATGTAGATTTCGTCTATCTTTGATATGGCTTGCATAATGTAGGTTGAACGTTGAAAAGCAGATTTTCATAACCTGTGAATGGAGCAATCGCAAACTCTTATTGGAAGGACTCGTTGCTCCAGAGCTTTCAAATTTGATGCACTAGTTGATAGGTCGACAATCTCTTGTCCTCGCTCATAGCACTCGTTGCAAATGTGGTTAGCCATGTTGGCACATTGCACATTCGTGCTGAACCATATGTACGATACGGCTTCTATGGCCAGATGTGCATCGCAGCGATTCACCCTAATTGAAAACTAAGTCTTTTTGTTTCTCTTTAACGCCATCTAATCTGCCGAACGACTGTGCGATAACTCACTGAAATTTCGTTTCCCGTGCACGGTGATGATGGAGGAGATTATATTCTGTGGGGAACGGTCGAATTTTTCTCGGAGACTGAAGATAATGATTTCGTGGAGCTTTCCGATTCGTTGATATTGTTCTATCGGAAATAAATAACAGTAGGGCTCGAATGAGTTTTTCTTATTGATTTGCAGAGCATGATTTTTTGTTGGAGCGATACGGATTTCCAACAAAAATGAAAAAACAATGCGGCTGTTAACCTTGACCAATTCAGCAATCATTTCCAACAGTTGAATTGATTTCAGATGAAATAACTCTAGAATCTTTTGAAGCTTTTCATGCAGGGCCGTGGTAGCCAAGTACCTAACTACCTAACCTAACCTAACCGCTTACTTGGGAAAATTTTGAGAAAACTTGAAGAGAAGACTCCCACATCAAAAGCGAGCCTACTTGTGATATATGATTGAAAAGGAATAAAATTATACTTTTCAAGTAAACCATAGCCATTTATGATTTCCACTAGAAAAAGTACAACTTCAGGTCGTAACTCGAAATCTGTTAACAAATAGGGCCCTCCGAATGTGGAAGTTACTCTTGCCCAACTTCACTAGCTACAATATTCGTATGTCGAAAAGTCGAGAAATCGAACTTTTGTTCTGACTCGAAAACAAAAGACGATAGTCAATTTTTTTGCCAGTGAACTCATCTCGAAAAAAGGGTAAATAGATGCAACCTCCACTTCTATAGTTACCGTATTCCCCCATACAAACATCGTGCCCACCCTGTATATCAAGCCCCAAAATCACCCATTGATAACGTTCTGGAATACCTACAGCAAAAAATAGGTTTCGAGTAAATATCGTATTATTTCATATGAATATTTCATGCTAGCCCAGCTATTTGAAAAGCATGAATTTATGTACAGAAATACATTTCTATATTCATCTAGCATAATGAAAATACACAAATTAGCGGTATGCAAGTGGAAGTTTTTATACATTCATGGTAAGCGATACAATTTTTTACTCGTTTCATGGAAGCTTCGCATATGCGAGATATTTTATTTCTATGCACATCATAACTACTCAATCCTTATATTAGTTCATTTTGAATGGTTTGATCGTTAAAATAGATTCATTTAAAAAAATATCTGAGGATTTATTATTCGAAATATCAAAATTTATTTGCTATTTACCATCAATTGCTATTCCATCCACTTCTTTATGCTCCGAAATGATTTTATTCATCTCATGTATTGCATTCACATACATTCAATGCACTGCTCATTTGGAGATGGATACTGGAATATTCAATTGTCCTTTGTCATTAAATCCAGAGAAATGTGAAGTGATGTATCATAAGTTGTAAACGAATATCCTGATTATTGATTATTGAATAGAAAATGTTGTTCTTGATAGACCAGAAATACCGCACTACAACATTTTGAATTGATAAAATTTTGAATTCATAGGCAACGATGAGGTCCTGATTTTCTATCATCGTTTCGAATGCACATTTTTATCGAATACAATTATTTCCCATTCTAACAAAAAAGTCACGTAGAAACAACCGTAACGATTGTCTTGAGTACCGATATTATCCAAATAGGCTAGTAGGTATATTCCTCCCTTTCAATTACTCTACCGTTACACAGATAAAATCCAATTCTCCTTAGGCCGATGTTCTGGTGTTTTCAACTAACTAGCCCATCAGATAGTATGTCTCTTTCCTCTTCTTGTATCCCATGAGTCCTATGAGTGCTTTATCTCGCTGATGAGTTTTTACGGAGTTCGAAAAAGACGTTCCTCGGATACCTTTAATTGCTTGAATAAATCCATCACTTACTTCACAGAACGAGAGACCAATACGGAGTGGTGTTTGCTGAATTAACCAGCTGTTGGACGAAATTGAATGTGTCGGGCAATTTCGTAGCTTCTAAAACGGGTTCACGTCCTATCATGAAGTCCGCTTAGGTGAATCCACTGAACATCAAAGATCCTTCTCAGAATCCTGATCTAAGGAAATGGTGAGCATGAAACGATCTCGTAAGATTTTTATTCATCTTCGTCATCATTGTGATGATAGTACTTTGATATAACATACAAAGTGTGCTATTGAGAACTTGCAGTCGAGGCATTCAAAATCATGTTTTCAGTCTCCACTTTAATTTTCATTTATCACCATAGTGGGGTATTTATTCAATTCCTATAATTCTGAAAACTTCGTGGAGTTTGATAAAACTATCGATTTTTGACATTATATTATTTGGAATATTTCGAATTCACATTATAGTAATCGATTTGTGAAAATATATTTTGTTCTTGTTTTTGATAATGTATCTCGATAATACTTTGTTTTCATCAAGTAATTATAGTTTATTTACGACTAATATATGATATAAGTATTAAACTTGTGGTTTTTGAAGTATAATGCCATATATTAATCCATGACAGTTATGACTATCATTATTAATGTCATTTTAGACAAGTAAAGTATCAAATAACACACTAGTGTGTTATAATCCATAACTCACTAGTGAGTTATGGATTATAACTCACGTTCATATTCAAAGTAGTATTCTATTTATTTATTACTATTACAAGCAGAATTTACATTGATATTGAAATTAAAGGAAAACGCTAACGGTTTTTTTGAATTTGAAGTTATTGTAAAATTCGTTGGTTCATTGGAACCAGACGCTCCCATATCGGTAAAATGTAAAAAAGTCACTGTCAAGTCATTCTGACATTTATAGGGTACTGACACGCAAATAGCTTTAATTTGATCACAAAACTTATTAACTATCAACTCATAAAAAAACGATTTCTTCCACTTGTTGGATAAAACATTGTATGCCACTCGTGTGTTATGTTTCATAAGTCACTTGAGAATTCATACCACTCCTGACGGCCTCGTGGTATAAATCTTTCTCGCGTGACTTATTTTCAACATAACACACTAGTACCATAAATAACTATTATTCCCTCTTGTACTCCAATCACAAAATTTCTCGAATTAAATAATACCATGGAAACAATATAACCAAACTCAAACGACCAATCCAGTTTATTTATTGTACTGTCACTAATTTAAATGTTATTGACAACTAAAGTTGTTCATTGAAAATATAAAATAAATGAATTTGTCGTAAATAAAGTAGAGTATACTACTTGCAATAATGGCTATCATTCTTGACTCGTGATATAATCTACTATTATCTCATCTCAAATTATATATGTTGTTTTGATCTTGACAGTCGGCAGTACACAGAAATCATTTCTTTTTTTTTGTAGAAATATTGGGACATTGTCAAAGTTCGAGCTGTATTATAGGTACTGTCATAAATATTGTTCAAAAATATCGAACCAAACAATACCAAACCATAACAATATATTGATTAAGAATTTCGCTGCAAGTATCTCCTGACCAAGTCTTATTACTTCACTGTATTTCAGAGCAGATCATGTAGTGGAAAATTAATTCGTCGCACCTAATTATTACAAATTATATCGCGCGAAAACTGGTGAAACAAATGGGAACAGTAATAGTCTGAACAATGAAAGATATTGTTCAATCTCGTTGAAACATGAACCAATTATCAGTTCGGCAAGTCCCACAAACTCGTTCGTTTCATGCTATTTAATCGAAAGGTAATCATGCATATGATTTAATACTGCTAAATTACCAATTTTGAATATCAGACGATTGTTACACCAAAACTAACAACACAGACTATAATGAAAATGTACTATTCCCTACAAATTCCACTAATTCAATTAATGTCAAAATAAATATAAACCAACTGAAGAAGCGACAAAAATATTCAAATATTGTGAATTTTCTTCTGATAAATGATTGCAAGGTATTTTTTAATGGTTCATAAGATAAATCACTCGAATCAAATTATTGGAATGGCCAATATATTATCGAATATTCCATTCAGTACCTCATCATGAGAAGCCACGAGTCTGAAATATTTGTTCAATAAGCTGCTCAAATATTACGTGCTGTATCTTAAAAATCACAAAGGAACCCAATTCCCAATAAATTACGAGTTACAAACGATATGAGAATTTCCGCCCCTATCAATTTTGCGCTAACAAAAGATGGCTATCGACGTTCATTTTCTGTTATCAATTCCAAGTATGCATTTGTTCTCTCTGACAGCATCGATTTTGGCAACTCACACAAAGTACTTGTCTTATTTTTCTTTTCACCGCTAGTTTTTCGAGCATAAAAAATGAATTGTGACGAGAACATCCAGATAAATAGATTTTAAGTTTGAATGTCTCTTTTGTGTCGCTGCCAAGTTGTAGTGGAATTGCTAAACTTCTTAGATTTCTCAGAACGACGAAATGCCGATAAAGCATCCAGAGTTTCTGGAACAACAATGAAAGATATAAACAAATTAATGAGAAGAGGGGATGCTAAACTGTTTTGACGATTGCGATGCCGCATACAAAGAAAATGAGATTTTGAATTTCATAGATGAAATAAACAAACAACTCTTCATCATCGTTGTATTGTTTCTCTTATTAGATGTCCTTAGTATACAGGGTTTCTCTAGAGTGAGGTGGAGACTTATTGTGGGAATCCCACAGGGAAGTAGGGACAATTCACAAAATTGCTAATATTTTCATGAATATTGGGAGAACCTATTAGTCCATGAGAAAACAGGATCCAGGTACCAGGTATGTAGATTTGACATTATGAATGACTACTTCGACATGTAGATAACGCCAATTCCACAGAAGGGACAAACTACAAATCTCGCTGAAACCAATTTTCATACGAATATATTCACAAAGAACTATGAATTTGTTAGCGACATGTCGATTTTCCATACATATTCAAGAAACACCTTATGTATCAATGAATCATTTGATCCCAATATAATCTAGGGATCACTCAGATTGATTCGTGAATCTATAAATAACCTTTTCATAGTGTAAATTCCATATCATTCGTATACAGGGTGATTCACTAGAGGTTTATGGAGAACGGATAGAGATATCAACTTGAAATTTTGGTGGATGCTACTACTCAATGTGTTCTATTTTCCTGAAATAGGTTTGCAGGGGAATGTCCATAGACTTGGTGGAGATTGTCACTTCTCAATCGATTGATGTTCATAGCTTTCGTCAAATATAACATTTAGAACCATCCAAAGCACACTTGTGAAAATACACATGAGACGAATGAGCGTATTTCCACATTTTTGTTGATATCTCTGTAAATATCCATTTCATCAACTTGATATGCTCATACAAATCGATAGGAAATGAAACTTTGCGTCGTATAATGTGAAAATTTCATATTCATTCTATTTAAAATAAGGAAGTTATTGGGATTTGAAATTTCCAAGAAGTAAACTTAAATATCAAACACCCTGTTGAATATTTTGGAACACTCTGAGGGATACTTGATAGAACACTATTTCATCGATGTGTATATGGTGATTGAACTCTTGATCATGAAAATTAAAGATAATATGGATATTTTAGTTAGTCAGTCCATCTGTCAAAATTTTTCGTAAAAATGGAATATCTTGAAAACGAATCACGATAGAAAGAACATTCAAGATGCAACAGGTCTAGAATTTTACGTAGAATTCGAATATGTGAAAATAAACAGGGTGTTCCATTTGAAAAAACAAAGTTGATATCACTTCTGGTTCAACCGGAAGTAACAGCGCATTGAAAGTATTTTAGGAAAATAGAACACATGGAGTAGTAGCATCCACCAAAATTTTAAGTTGATATCTATCAATTCTCCATAAACCTCTAATGAACCAGTTAGGTGAATCACCCTGTATTTATGAAATATATTCATGAATACACTATTCATTTTTTTGATATTATTTTGGATTTCATTACACTGAAATTAGATATCTACACAGGAAAACAAACCTGGCAGCAAAAATGTTTCACCTTCTTAGAAGAGATCTTAAAGCAGTTGTTACTGGAATGGACGGAAAATTATAAACGGTTTGGTCTCCTGGGAAATAATTTAAAAAGGTATCTGAACAAAGTGAATTTTCAGAGGAAAGAAGACGAATATTCGTTCCACTAATTAATCCCTGGAGACATTCCTGGTCTGATCAATTTAGGACTCTTTTCCTACTTCCGTGATACTTTTCTATTAGGGGGAAGTACATTCACCCTCAGCAGGTATTTTTGTGGGAAGAATAGTATCCTGTTTCATATTTCATCGTGTATTATCAGCGAAAAATGGAATCAAAAGCATCCTATGAATTTGGGCCTCATTTAAAATATGTAGTTGATTGGATAGAAAATTGGCAAAAAATATGGTTCTAAATGATAGTGGAATTCTGTATCAATATCAACGATTCCATAAACATTTTATGATATCGAATAAGTCATTACCATTTATATCCATTTCTTATTCGCCTATAATTCGATTTATATGGTATTGATCACGGCAAAACCAATTCCCAACAGAATAGCTCATACATGCAGCACGATACCGAACGTATTATTTCCATAATTCGAATCGTTGACTCATGAAACATGTTTTAGAAATGTTATTCCTATATGTGGAACATCAGTTGCTACGACTTTCCTGCTTCATGTCACTAGAAATGTTTCACATTTTGTCACACATGTACGCTCACTCGCAATATATGTCAGTTGTACTGTTCCATGCATACGAAAGTTCTCATAAATAATTTCAGTATCACTATTTAATCGTATTTTGGTATTTTTGCAACAAATCTTCAACATGAAGCTCACTCTGAATTATATTACATTGTGGGTTATTTATTTGAAGGACCCTTTGGTTTTCCTCTTCTCATCGTAAAGAACTTATACCTCGATGGAAATTCGCATTGGCACATTTCCCAATTCTTTTGGCGAAATCCAAGTGTATGTCGAGTCTACAGTGCTAAGAGCCTAACTATTGCTCTGACCATTCATCTGTTGTGACTCTAGGTAGACCTGTGAATTTTGGTGATGGTTTTTTTTTATAAAACATCCCACGAAAGGAGACATCCTGTAATGTTCATCGGCCTATCTTATTTTCAGCTTTCGCTATGCCAATGTTCTGGACCAACTGAATTAGCTGGTGTGCCTTCTCCGGCTAGAGTATCAGCTTTATAATTTGCCTAATATCATATGAAGCCTGTAATCCAGACCAGAGAAAATTAGGGAATTGAATAAGAAGATGGCCCCATCAATGTTATGATGAGCTGTACAAGAAATTTTGCATAAGATGACCTTGGAGACGACCTGAAATATTCGCTAATAATCCACCAACTCGTATTCTTGTCAGCTTATTCTCATTTATTCGAAGGTAACAAACGGAGCTGAATCAATTCTCCCGTTAGATGTATTAATCTCTTTGATGTCGTCAATTTCTCACTTCCCTTGAATGTGTAGATCCTTGCCGAGAGAATATAACCAATGTAACAGAATGCGTGATCCGAAATAGCCCATCCACACGATCATAAATTCCGTGAACCTCCGAAACCTGGAAAAACTCGCAAAAATTCTCTGACCAATCCCAACCGAGCCTGTGAAAAATCATAACGATGCGGTGAAAAAGCATCCCATTAAAAAAGAAGCGAACAGGCCGGCCACTCTCTTCGCCTCTCGTAAATCAAAACGGACAACGCAGGCGGCTGTGGATAGCCTGGATACACATACACGCAGACCGCTTCGATACCACGTGCGTCACGACTATCGGCATTCATTTGGTGTTTATGATGCACCAAAGGCGTACCGTGTCACCAAAGGGGTACGCAATAAATGAGAAATTCGCAAAAGTAGGGGCACTCAGTTGTATTGAGTTCATTTTAAAGATTTCGTACAAGGTCACTCCGATGAAAATTTTTCCCGAGGTATTGAAGTTCGGTTCATTTCATATCTACGATTGTCTCAAAAATCTCACTATCTGGGAATTATACCAGCTAGATTATATTAACTGTTTCCCTCCATATTCAGGTGGAGAAATGACCAAAATATATCGCCAATAGTACTAATGATATGAACAAGATAATCGTCGCTTCTGATAGTAAATTGCATTCATTTTTGAACAATTATAATTTTTATGGTTCCGCAAAGTTTACCTGTAGAACCACTATTGAATGATTGAGTTTTTGATGGGGTCAAATGCAATCGAATGCATATTATTCACCATGAACTTATTTCATCAGGATCGTACTTTGTTTTCCAATAATAAATACACTGCCACTGTTTTCCATATAGAGCCAGAAGCTCTTTCGATATCCGATACTCGACTCTGCTCGACATATAACATGATGAATTGCTCAGAAGATAAATAATATATATATTGGGATCAGTAATGAGACGAACATAACATGTATGAAATGATAAAGCATGTCCAACCAAGATACTGAGAGGTAGGAGCCAAAAAAGTTAATATCAGCAGTGAAATGTTATTTCTTCGTTTCTCCGAATTTCCCCCCATTTGTCCAGAATATCAATATCAGGCCTGACAGTTTTTGTCAGCAGCTTCCATCTTGAGGTTGGATTGTGAATTTCTTCTATGAGTAACTCACACAGTAGCTCGATCATTTTTTACATCCACTCTATTTTATACTTCTACTCCATCATGTTTTTCATATAATGCCCATGACCCTGCACACTTTTATTATTCGCCATTTTCAGAGGAAGCGATGAGGGTTAACAGTCAATTATTATGTTTTATGTGCTTTCTCTCATTCTCACAAGGGCTATACAGTGAAACTTTCTCCAAGTAAATCTCTGCAGATATGAGCGGAAACACAAATATATCAAAAATTAGGTCAAAGTCAATGATACCGGCTCAAGCATAAGCTCTCCAGAATGGTAAAGTAGGAAATAGTGAGATAATATATCATCGATAACGAAAATGATACATCAAAAATATTTTGATCAATTGTGAATCAAATTCATATATTTTGATAATGTAGTGGGTAAACGAAATGAGAACAACTTCCGAAAAATAAAAAACTCCATTATTTATAATGGTGAAAAATTATTTAATCACCTATCCGTCGAGATTAAAATAATTGATAATAAAAACATATTCAATATGTTATAGTGATATTCATTTTCAAATTATATTCATAATGTACTCCTACTTTATATTTACACATGTTTGTTGTCAATGTTGTCAAATTTTTCTTTATTTATTTTGTATTTTCATTTTAGATTTTTACATGCTTGTCTTTGTCGACCAGTACAGTAAAAATGTATGAAATTTCATTTGATTTACTCATTCACCAATTGTGTTCTCTATAATGATATTTTCAACCATATTATTCTGTATCGGTGGGTTTCTAATAGTGATCGTTGTAGTTTTTTTTTTCATTTGTGAACGACCTTGTCGATGAGAATCACGCACTTCAGACAATAAATTTTTGATTGATTGATTGATTGATTGATTGAGACTTTCGAAGGTTACTCAAGAATTGTTGAAGTAATTACCAGTGGGATATAGCTTTCTAGTAGAATAATAAAGTGGTTATAAAATATTTTTCAACGATTTTTTCAGTATTGCCAACACACGCTGAACTTAGACAGTTTTGCTAAATATACTTTCTGCTAATGGCTTGAGGTTGAAATATACATCGAATGGAGGTTTCCTGAATGGATTCACGAAGAGCATTCACATGTTTCTTCCATAGATTTTATGAATCAGTTACTTCATTTTCGAATGATGGAAGTGAAAGCATTAGCTGGAATAGTACAAGCCACATTCAATCAGAATACTCCACCTTTCGAGCTCATCACGTTCAACTCCGAAAAATTATCTGAATAGGAATGATTTTTATGGACGAGTGCGACATTTGATGCGAAAACAAAAATGATGCTGATGATAATAATAGCAGGATTCCAGAATAGGACTCGGTTCATTCTAAAATTTGGATTGGAATTAGTGTATGGTAGTATCATATGAAATGAAAGTATCGAATAGAAGAGGAAGAAATACAACATGAGCAACTGGTGCAAGTTTTTTCGATTCAAAAACATCAGCATCAAGATATTTCAAGTTTTCGCAGGCTCCCTACACATAATATTTGGTATAAATAAATGCATATTTTTCGTGTACATTAATACTTCACATATTCTGCATAAAAATGCCAATCGATATATCTTGTAGATTAAGCACATCAAATACAGAATACAAAAGGTTATACAGAAAGCATTAAATTCCAAACTCTCAGTTTGATGGATAATGATTTAATTCCTCAATGAAATAGTGAGCTCTAACAACTATCATTTTTACAAATCTCTATAATTCGCTACAGATAGCTGGTTTTAAGACTTCACACTCACATAGATGATTGAGTTTCGAGTCAGACAGGATTAGTAGAGCTTGATGTGATGATCCGACACTATTTCATAGTTGAAAATTCTTGTAAATATTCTTCATTTTCAACCATCGTATGATTAAAAAAAATACTGAAACGATATTTTCCCAGTATTTTATAGGTACATTCGTATCCAATTTTCTCTGACATACTGTTTATTCTTTCATATAAAATATCCCACTTTATTCTGTGGGTTAACACTGCAGCATAATAATCTAAATGAATTTACTCCTCTCGATTCGCCTAGCCTACCAGCATTCCAAATGAAATCATGGACTCGTTACTGTCACTCCTGATAGGGTCAACGTATCCATCTAATGGCGGTTCCCTAATTGCATCCACATGAAGCTTTGTCATGTCTCTTTTTTAAATTAATTTATTTGCGAATCGTCGAATCCAACTCCCGGCTCAAACAATCCGTTCACTTTCAGTACCTCCAGCGCGATACCAGTACAAAGCAAATTAATTCATCACTCGATAGTTCATTATTTTTCGAGTGGCATTGTACAAGTAGATCGTCCACTTCGAAATTATGTGGGAACGCCACTCCGCCGTTTTATTATCTCTTGAAAGCATTGTCATGCAAATGGTTTTCAAATTGAATTTTTGCAAAGTTTATTCGGCTATAAACAAGACCGGCTAATGGTTATAGCTTTTAGTGGCACAAAGTTTGGTAACGCAATGAAGAAGACGCTGTGGTGGCGAAAATGTGTGGAATTCACCATTCGTAGAATTGGATGATTCGATAAAATACACTGTCTGTTTTACATTCTTCTCGCCAGGGAAATATGACGGAGGTGGGAGTTTCTGAATTCTTTCTTGGCCCCATTCTTCGGCAGCTTTATTTCTCAAGTTTTTTTTCTTCCGAAATTCGTGATATTGTCGCGTACAGGAGGTGTTTTTTGGGGGTCACCCCTGTCGCTTGGGTCGTACTCAGGAAATATAAATTAAATGATTTCAATTACAAAATTAAATACAAAATAAAACTTATAATTTAATGATAATTTTGATGGTACATTCTTTAGGAGAGATTCAATGATTAATACAGAAATATGAATGCTTACCTTAAGATACACAAAAATGTTGAGAACTCAGTCTGCAGGAGGAGACCTCCCGAAGACTCCCCGAAAAAACGTCTTCAATTACTTTTATCAAATCTATGATTATAAATCAGCAAAATTGCATTAGATATTCTCTTCCTTGTGATAACACACTTTTCATAATATAATTTGTACTGACCTACTTTAATCATGGACTTGTAAACAGAAGTGATTTGTTCATAACAATAATGAAATTGAATTTAGAGTATAATTTTAATTGGTGTTTCACTGGATTGAATTTTGAAAAATATATATCTTGACAATATATCAGGATTCACACTTACTAGATATCTTTTCACTCAAGGAATCATATTTTTCTTGAATGAACAATCAATGTAGTGTAAAATGAACGATATATTTTTCATCGACAACCCAAATGAGATTTCAGGTCACATGCTATCTATTGAAATTATATGAATAATATTACTGTTCACAGACCACTTAAGAATATCTTCTGAAATTACTTTCATTTATATGGGTGTATCATGTGTACCAACGTTGGTATGCTCAATTGAAACACTGGTGACCATGTATATCATTCATATCTCAAATCAGGTATCTATCATTTGGTATCATCTGCTATCGTTAATATTCGGAATTTGAAGGAAAAAATAGGGAAGATTCTATAAAAGAGCACAAACTTGGTGAATTATAACCTTCAATATTTAATTTTCTCAGGTGATACTGGCCGTTATGATGCCACAAATTGGCATGTTTATTTATAGTTTACCATTTGAAGATTATAGTTATCAGTTAATATTTGACATTTGCCACAAAGATTTGTTGGTAATATTTCTATTCAAGTTCACAATCTCAGTTTTCTGAGCGATAAAGTTCACCAATCGATGAGAGAAAAAAGATTTTGGACGGTGAGGAATGGTACGAAAACAAAAAGATTTCCTATTGCTGCAATACTATGAAGCGATGTCCTAAGGTCATCAACAAAATCCCTATTGGTGTGGCAACAATTCCGACTTGAAAAAACAGTGAAGTGGCGTGCCCACATAATTCTGAGTCGGACGTCCAGGATGGCCCTTTCGAAAAATAATCCTGCTCAGTGATGAATTTATTAACTTCGTCAGCACATTGTGCGGTTCTCCAGAACGGGCCGAATTTAATTGATTCCAGTTCCGAACTCGGGATTTATAGCGTCGGACTCGTTTCGGGGCCATGAATTGCAAATCCTAAATTGACCCCCACAAAGTCGGCCTAGCCAGCAATTGATTTATCTCCAAACAGGGCACACCTATTGTACGCAACAAATGAAAGGAGAAGCCGCGTCCGCCGATATTAGGCTGCAGCGCTCCTTTAAGCTGCTTGAAGTAACAATGGAACAGTGAGCAAAGTGAGCTGTGTCAGCGTAAGAACTAGTGACATGTTCATACCCTCATCATCACTTCTAGTAAGGGAGGTTGAGAAGGGGTTTTTCCATTACTCCTCTCGACGTTTCGCTTTATGTAAACTAACTTACTCAATTTTAATCGAAGCAAAACAAAGAACGTTAAAATAAGAAATTATGAACAGTGCAAATATATATATTAAACACTTCGAAACAATAGCTCAAAAAATCAAATCTCAATCTAGGATTCTGGAATCTGATATGACATATGTGTTGTGAAAATGGGGAAGTTATTCTTATTGCTCAACCATTTTTCATTCCTAGAGCAGACATACTAATATGAATGCCATCCTCAGAAACAGCACAAACTTCTATGAAAATCTAAATAGCAGTGCCAAAATTTATGAAACCATAAAAATCAGTGAAACCATACAACACCTGACCAATGTCTTGAAAGAGGAAGAAAAAATGTCCCAATGGTTACACATTTGGTTATGATTTTTTGAAATTGCACAATGGAGTGTGACTGCAGCAACGTATTTTCTTGATTCCTCTTGGACAATTTGATGCCGAAACAGATTAATATGGAGTCCAAATCGCGTCTCCACAACAGCCGAATGTACGTTCATAATATCAGTTGCATCGAATGTTATTTCGAACATTTCATGATAGTGCTGTAAAAAAAATTGTTGTTGCAGTTTCTATCGTATTTTCATCAGAAGGGCTGGACTATTCCAGATCTGCTTGAATAAGCGAGATTGTCTGAGAAGTTATTGAACAAAAAAGGTTTGCATGTTTTTGCATTTCAATTATTATCGCATTACATATTGTAATCAGAACCACGATTGAGAAATGCTATCCATATTCAAGAAAATATTTCATCTTTGATTAGCTCTATAGGAATAAATCTGCCGCAGTTAGATACGGTGACCTCGGCCAATTATTAAAATCACAAAATCGTGAGATGTATCGCCCATTAAATTCTTCTGGTAGAACTATCATATAGTCAATATAGTGCTGCTTTTTCATGCTGGAATAATAATTCTTCATCCAGTTATTTCCTTAGTCATAAGTTAGGAATGATCCAACGTTTTTTGTCGATTAGACGACAGAATTGAAAAAAGAAGCTTAATCTTTGTAATTGAAAAATATATATCTTGACAATCCCTATAATTACACATTATTTTTGGATATAGATATGGAGATAGTTCGTAATAGTTCCTTGACCATTTTCTTTTCGTTTGATAACATATTGTAGAGAATCATTGGACTTACTTGTTCATCTATCTATTGTTTATATTTTCGAGATAGACGTTTGCCAAGAAGCAAACAATTTTTTTCCTGAGGTCTCTGAATTGTTTTTCATTCTCAAGAGTATGAATTCAAGAAGTTGTCAAACAAATAAAAGAGCTTCATACTACATCCTCGGTCAGGATAATTTCCACCTCAGCTTATTACAAAAATACCTACCTGAAGGAAATTTCTGATTATGAAACTTTGACATACATATTTTCCACATAGTAGATGACAAAGTTCTCTATCTGCTTTGAGATACACAGCGGAAAACTTTGTACTCGCTGTGGTTATGAAGTTATTGATTTTTAATTCTCAACTTTGCATAATACATGAGCTTGTATAAAGAGCAATTGTGAAAATTGCTTCATTTGAGAGTAATAGGATGAGAAGATATGCAACATTCATAATCAAACAACCATTTTAATTACATACAACATCAAGAGGAAATGAATTTCACTATGGCTTATTAATGGTCTGATATGCTTTAACTATACAGTTTGACTCATATGCGAAAAATTTCTCAATTCTGAACAAAATATTCTTGAGTCGAAATGAATTCAGCAATCAATCGCGTGTTCAAGGTCAAGGAAAAATAAAAATTGGTGTTCATGCATAATACGAAGTCGTGTTCAGAATTGATCATGTAATATGGAAAGTGATAAGAAAAAAGCCTATGACTTTTCAGTGCGTGAGAGAATGAAATTCATAGCACTTAAAGAGTACTAGTTATAGACTCTCAAAACTCCATCTTGCTCCATTTCATTCTTGAATTCTCAGGATCTTCGTACTGTAGAATTAACCAATAAAACTTCTTTGTTGTAAAAGCAGTGAATGTTCAAATGATAATTCACAAGCCTTATCATAATATAATTATCGAAAATTGCGAAACAAATCAAATGAAACTAATTATTTATTGGTTCTAGAAATCCATTATCCAATGATGATTGAAACAGTGGAATAAATGGAAAAACATGAAACTTCCAATAACGTCAGATCAGGAGATCGTGCTGGCTGCTCCATGGATTCTCGCCTATATACTCACCATTTTCTATATTAGCGAAAGATTCAAAAGTGAAATAATGCTTTTCCAACTGACCCAGAATGTTCAGAATATATCGAAGCCTATAGAAGGTTGTGTATCTTTCTTCTTGGTGCAGCTTGCCTTTACCGTGTCAGTTAACAAATGTTTTTGGACAAGACAAATGTAATCCGCTTAGACGAAAATCAATCGATGCCGGTCCTTTGCTTATACAGTCGAAGGGTAAGGGTCAGATATAAATTGTTCATTGTTATGTAAACTCTAAAGTTCCATTTTATGCGGGATCCGTAAAATCGTGCAAAGTTCTGACCGCCAGCAACGAAACAATCATCAATTTTTTATTTTGATTGCACATCCGTTATCCGACGATTCCGAATTTATTTGCAGCGTTGCTGTTCAAATATTCAGCAGTTTATATTTTATTTACGAGTCCGATGTACCCTTGTTATGGCTCCCATAAGCCATTCGTATCGGTCAAGCAGGCTAGTCACATACATTCGAGAGTTGACTTGGATGATTGGAAATTTGTGAAGAATTACATGATATTCAAGGATAATTTATGCATTTTCTTCCATTCTTTCATTCATTCCTATGATAACATACACAGTGATTTACAAATATGAATTTCTTTGATGGTATTGAAAATGTTCCATGATTTTCATATGTTCCCAGGAGTACGAATTTCAGGCAACGTATACGTTAAAAGGAAGATGATATTTTTTTTGGAGTGGGTAGTAATTGAGTTGTTACATTTCTTGTAGTGTAAGTTGTGGGAGTTCAAACTCTAAAGTATTCCTTACTTGAAAGCACACATACATATACCAAGAAAATATAATATAATTATGGCTCCTGTATATATGACGTTGGCTATGCTTTTTTATGCATTTCTTTCCAGATAAGAATATCACAAAGAAAAGTGAAGATTTACGAATTAGGATTGATATTTTTCTAAGCTTCCTCACTCTTTTCGTTGCATAATCATCGTGATTACTTCATCAAAGATTTTAATCAAAGATTGCACTCAAACTCGACCTAACCCGTCTCTTGAACTTCATCTTCCATTGATTATGCATGTTTTTCGGCGTCTTTCGGCATACCTCTTGTGAAACAATATCGAATATTGTCAATAACCTGTCGGAAGAATTTTATTATTTTCGAATATACTTCTTCCGAGAAGTCTATGGAACGAAGTGAAACTGGAAATCAATCAACCTTGACAAAGGCATCTCTTCAGTGGATGCCACTTGGGGTAGGCTGATATTTTCCTTCAGATGAAGATATGTGGTCATTATCGTATGATGCGTTACTTGTAGAAAACCGATACCTTTTAAAAAACCTAGGTTTTGAAAGGTTTTCAAATACATGAGGCATGGAAAGTTTTCAAACCTATTCCAGATGGAGGAAGACAGAGTTCAGTGCTGAAAATCAGACTCCTTGTATATGCAGGCAAATGTGAAATTTGTCAAAATGCTCGTTATTTACTAAAAAAAACCACCTTTGTCCTTGTAAAAAGTCAATTGTATTCAAATACCGTAAGGAGTGATGCTAGGACAACCTGCGGCTCACGAGCTACTCTCTAGTTCCATACGCAATCATCAATCATTTCACTCAAGTGATGGAAAGTGTAATGGAAGAGTATTGTTTTCATCACAAAACTTCATTTGTGCAAATATTTTTACTATCGAAAATTTGAATTAGCATACATACTGAGTTTTTGAATCAACCTAAGCATATCTGAACACGAGCTATTCAACCAGAATGAAAAAGTGAAGTGGAACAACTCAGGTCAAATGATCTCGAGAGGAAACAATGGACTATAAAGCATTCACAGATTATGAGTAGAATCAGAAAATTGAGAGAAAATGATAAGGAAATTGAATACTCTCATATTTGAACTCTAATATCATGATGTTTGTCCCAAATTCCATGATTCTGAGGCTGCTAGAGTCGACCGTCCAGGATGATAGTAGGAAAAAAATAACTGGTCGCCCACAAAACTGTTCGTTTTCGGTTTTTCAGCATTATACTATGAATTGTTTGCGGTCACTCTTCCGGTTTGCAAGCGGCAGTTGGGCAAATGTGATAGGAATGGATGAAAAATGAAATTGGATTGTCAAAAACTTCAGCCCAATCTTCATCTAGGAACGTTAAAACAAGCACTCTAGTGTGCCTGATGTAAAACGCCTTCTCTTAGGTCAAACCTTCAGAGGTAATCGGAGAAAGCTAAGGATGAGGGGAAATATCCGGGGAATACGATGTCGGTGACGCGTCCCGGAATTTGTTCCCATGGGATTCCCAACCTCTCGAATGTTTCCTGTCCACCAGTCAATTTTGACCAACAATTCTATGCGGCAGGCTACAGAGAAGTATCGTAATATTTCATGAAGCATCATCACTATTTCAGTGGTTCAAAAAATTGATCTATTTTTCTCTTCCTGTGCAAAGTATCGACATAATATTGAACGGATTCAGTAGACAACTAGACATAAAAGTTCAATAGTATCGTTCTGATTGGTTTGGTTATTGTTCAATACCATTAATGCAAAACAAAAATAAGACTTTGTAATTTATTATTTGAGATGCTGAAAAATTCACTGAAGGAATGGATCTGCTTATTGTGACAATTCAATAATTTGTGCACACTATCGACTTTCACCTTCAATTCCAAGTTTGTATTATGATCAGATGTTGCCTAATGATCAAGCCAACAAATCAACCGAAAATGATTGGTTCTATTCTGTCTACTCCTGAAATTTCATCAGGTCTTCAAGAGGTATTTTTTGTTCCATTTGCTATAACCAAATCAACATCTTTCCATAGATTAGCTATTCAATAACCAGTTCCAGTGAAGCAGCTCTTGTTTTTTATCCATTATTTCCTGTTATATGTATTATTTTTTTGGCCAATGTGGTGGATGTAGAAATAAACTATCATTTGTCGTTTGTACATGAAATGAAATCGAACTGCTTATTGTGGTTTATTAAACCATCATCAAAACAAAACAAGTTTGCCGGTAAGGAAAAATTGTGAAACGGGAACATAAACAGCATCCGAGCGGGCAAAACAAGCGGTGCAAGCGAAGTAATTTTCCAAGCGTTTGCTCTTCTAATCTGCCCTCTATTATATTGCAGTGCAGATAATCTAAACTAGATTTTCCGTGAAACTTCAACACGCCGGGACTTTTTCTGGCTGAAATTGTTGTGTCCTTTAGTTTCACGATGAAGTTTTCAGGGCTATACACATAATTGGGTGTGGTTCCACAAAGTTTGTACTCACCTTTTTTCAACCATCATCTGAGAGAATATCTTGTATGCAGTTGATATTTCGTCTGAAATATACATCAGGTGTGTTTTGAATTCTGGAAATAACAGTAATCTCAAACGAATCTTTCGGGTGGTGAAAATTTGATAGATATTGGGATAATTTCTCAGTATGGACATAGATAAAATTGTTTATTCGCTTGAAATGCATCATCATCCCATTAACCATTGATGATTTCATTATTAGAGGATACATTCGTGCATATATTGACTCAGGCGGGTAGTCTCGACGAGAATGCTCTTCTAAGGCACCACCAGCATCTCATTGCCGGAGTTCTGCTTAGTTATTAAACTGGACCGTCCTGAACTCAAGACGGAAATTCACAAGGCGTCCTCTCGTTTGAGGTCCCCTGAATAAGTTATCCGAGTTTGTGGCAAGATATTACTTGGAACGTTACCGCGTGAAATCAAAGGCGGCACTGAATGCGAAAGGGATGTCGTTGCAACTCAATTTCAGCGAGATAACCAGAAAAAACATGTCGAAAACTGTACCAAAAATCAAAAGCACACTACCCCATGATATGAAGCATGAACAATAAAAATTTTAGACCGCACTTCTATTGTTACTTGTTTCCATTAAAACACTTTTCTTTTACGGAGATCTCTAAACATTACCAGACTCCCAAAAAAATTGAAAATGACCAGACTTCCAGTTCAAGTTACGATAACCAAAGTCTCACACTTTCAGCGGAATTGGAAATGGTCCGATTTCCAGAGGATATTCAAAATGTCCAGATTTCCAGGAGAATTCGGAATATGTAAACTTTCAGTGCAAGTTATGATGACCAGACTCCAAGGGGAATTAGAAATGACCAGACTTCCAGTGGAATTAAAATCACCAGGCTGATAGCGAAACTGTCAAAATATCTTTCGACAACAAGAAAACAAAGTGTGATACGTCGTCGTGAAGTAAATAAAAAACTCCTTCTGAAAATGTTGGATTTCGAAATAACGTTCATAAGATCAAGAATCAAGGTTGACAGGTGTTTCTCTGCCGAGAAATTCTCAAAGAGACGATGTCATATTCCAAAAAAAGTGCCTAATTGAAGTAATGGTCAAAATTCATTGAACAAATAGAAAAGAAAATCGAAAGTCTTCTAGTTTTCGGCAATATTTTCCAAACTATCAAAGTTATTCTTAGGTCTTTTTCAGATGCATAACTTCGCCCGAATTCAACTAAATCTTAGGATCAGCGAAATCCCCACTCGAAAAATGGACAGCCTGTATACATTTTCATCGAATTTGACCTGCCAAAATGAAACAAACCTCTTTTTGCATCTGATTAAATTCTTCGGAGTGTGAACTATTGATAAACTCGTATATCCAGATTTTATACGATATCCAATGTGAAAAAATAATTGGAAACATATTTCCAATGGAGTCCAGTGGATCGAGAGATTTATTCGATAATAATAATAGTAATCCGCTAGTTCCTATACAGATATTCATCATGAATGCTATATTGGGAAGCTAGACACATCGTAAGTTCCATTTCAATAACAAAGACAATATACAGCTTTGATCCAATAGAATACACTGATGGCTGAAATTGCGCCCCATTGGGGTTCAACTACGTGCAGTGCTTTTCTTGCGTGGAATATATAATTGAGAACAAAGCTCCGAAAGCTACACATCACAAAAGGAATCGATTGTAATCGGCGATATGCGTTCATCAAAAAGACTCAGTCCCAGTGATATCACTCGATAGCGAAAAATACGTTCATGTAATTCGATACTTCGGTTAATAAGTCAGTTAGAATAGAATAGTAAGAAGTATTCAGGAGTGCAATCAATTCAGAATCGACACTTTGATGAATAAAGTCCATTTATTGTCATTACTTCATGGTAGAATCAACAAAAATGAAACCAGATTTGGCTACTTCTCAACTAAATAGAGCAGAAGGTGAAAATAGAACACAAAATCAGTCACCCTTAAATATAACTGGTGTTCTGCAATGAACAATGATAATGCCCGTACTATCAAATCTTCATATCGAAAGTTCAATTGAAATTAGTAATCATGAAAGAATAATGAAATGTGCATTTGACATCGCCCTGAAAGTCGTGATAAACTCAGTACTGAACGTATCGGGAACTAGTTCGAAATGAAATAACGAAGATATTTACTAACAAAATAGTTTATATTTTCACTATAGCGAAACTTAGTCAATCATTATATGTATATCATAAATGGTTTGGAAATGAGAAACAGGCTGTGATATCAAACCGAACTTAATTTTGGTTTCACTTCCATCAAATTTCTATGATGAATCTACTCTCATCTATGAATAACGGAATAAATTTTCATAAGATTTGATGATACGTACACCAGATTAGTTTGATTTTCAGTCAAACCAAAATTACTCTCACAATCGTTCAATGTCAATCGATGCTTAGAGGAATATATTTCCGAAATAGTGCACAAACGTCAACTGTGATCTCAGTAGGTATCTGATTTATCGATACGTTATCCGTTACAAACGAGAAAATAACACCGTCGTAAAAATTCTTTCAAATTCGACGTGATATCCTTTCCACGAATACAGTTGGCTGTTTGTGAAGAAACATGTCTAGTTTTATAAACATTCAGTGCACAGAAATAGACGGAATGGGCAATATCCAGTCAGTCCATGAAGCATCGTCGTAAAATGAACCCTTCGCAAACATAAAAGTCGTTACAACTTATTGCTACACCAGCAAGCCATCTAGTATGCCTAGGAGGAAAAAACGAATCGTTTTGGCATTCTGGGTGTTTATTTTTGAATACGTCGTGCATGTGTGTCACTGTTGTAGGTACATCAAAAGTCCCCCCCCCAATATGTTTATTGGCAGATTGAAGATATGTGAACAGGCCATCTGTTTTTCTGAAGCCATCTTGATAGATACGAAGTTGGTTGAATTGAGAATATCTCTGATGGTTATGACGATATTGCGAAAAAACAAAGAAATCAGTCTTCAATTTCTGACTGAAACTTTACTCAAGCAGATTTATTTGGAATTTTCGAATATGGGATGGCCTTCTCAGTGATTTTTAAAATGGCGAAAGAACCCCTGTCAACTTTAACTTTTCTTATAAATGCCAATTTGATTTTCAACATTTTCAGATGAATTATTTAATTCTCTTCACAGCAATCTATCACACATGGTGATTCAATATTACGGTTTTATCAAATATTTAATTTTCAATTTCTTCAAAACTATCATTGATATTATCAATTCCTCTAATTCTGCTATTTAACTTTTCCATTTGTAGGAAACCAACTCATACAGATAATGTTATCCCTTTCCATTATTTTCTTCCTGACACACACAATAAGTTTGCTTCTTTAAATTCCCTATTTTCTAGACTTTTTTCCATTCCTCTGAATAGTGAGAATTTCACCAAAGAACTCAATATTATCCGACAAATAGGTTTCAACAACGGTTATCCTTCTCATGATATTGAAAAGACTTACAATCGTCATGTTTTCGAAGATGTCAATCGTAATATTCTCATTCCAACTAAATATACCAAATTTAGCTCTATTTCCTTCTTGGGAAAATTATCTTTCGATATTAAAAACATATTTAACAAATTTGATAAAAAATTTATGCATTCCTTTCAAAACTAACAATTCTTTAGGCGAAAACTTCATCAACAACAAAGATAAAATTCCTTTGATTGAAGGATCCGAGTATACAAATTGGTTTGTTGTTCCCCCACTTGCAATAGTGTATATACATAGGCCAAACTGGTCGCAATTTCAGAATGAGGTTAAGAGAACACATCAGAGCTATTGATAAGCATAAAAATCGGGTCAATTTCGTCTGAGATTTCAACTAATTGTTCTTTCGCTAACCACATTGTCAATTCTGGCCATATTTTTAATCCAGATACTGATTTTCACGTGCTTCAGATTTGTACAAAGGAGGTTCTACTCAATATTAATGAAATTTTCCATATCAATCAAGTTTTGAAAGTACCTTCTGTTTTTTCTCTCAACGATCAGATACATTTTGATTGCATCCCTTTTTTCGATTCTTTTTTGAGAATCCTGCCTTCCTTCCATTTGTCTTCGCGATAACATTATCCTATCAAATATAAAATCAATTATATCTTCCATATAGTTCTCTTATTTTGCGGGTTTTGATGTTTGCGCAGTCCCGCTGTGTGTCTCCGCTCGTCTCCTTGATCGGATTTTGTTGTTTATTGCGTTCGTCCATTTTGTTGTTACCAAGCCACCACAGGTTAGTGTATTGTCATCGAGAAAATTGGTGAAATATTCTTTGATTCACTGATTTGGTGTTCTACCCCTATATTATAGCATTGGGATTTTGATGTTCAGATTTGTATGTTTGTTTTTATAATTTCACGATTTGTGAGTATGACTTGAATTCCTTATACAGTGCAATTTTTGATTATAAATTCTTTTCCAGCTATTGTACTCTGATGATGGGTATTTATATGCCCGAAACATGTCTTAGCCAATAGGACTTTGATCCTGTTGGATTAATATATGTGGAGACGACCTCGTTTGTTTTTTTTTTCCAATAATTACTCTTAAGATTATTGATTATCAGTAACTCTGCTCTAATTTGACTCTATATCTATTGATATAAGCAAGATTCCCATGGTGGCATTCGAATAACAGACACCCTGTATAGTCGCTCGTGCAGGAGCCTGAATAAATATTTATAATATTTCACCTTATATGCCCGTCTAAGTACTAAGTCTAAGACTTGTCAATATTATTCAATATTTTTCGTTCTCCTGAGATACATTATCCAAAAAAAATATTCGAGTGAACTCGGCAATCTTTTGCAGACATTTCTTCAAAGAATTGATGATTCTCCAATTCCATTCAAAATAACACACGTAAACTTTCCTTTCACTGCTTCAGCAAAGTTTTATACTATAACAATGAAAGATGCAAATCACCTACATCTCCTGCTGGGATTCATTCATTCAATAAGAATTGATGTGAGAAGTGTTCGAGAACGATTAGGACATATGGATTTTTATTTGAATAATAGATGAGATCTGTCCGAAGGGTAGTTCTGATGAAAAAAATGTTTCTGAGAATTCGAAATGACGGTAGATTTTTTATGCATGAATATCTAGATCTATACTAGTTGATCTTTGCACACTAGTTGAAAGATCTAACTCAGATCGTAGACTCTGAAGAGATGATGACTTTGGTTAACCGATTTCATACTAACATAAGTTTCCGATATTTTCATGATGGTTTCTTATGTTAATGGCTTACGAATAAAATATATGGACGAGATATCTTCCTAGTTCTCGAACATTCACCGCGGTGAAGCGACCAAAAAATGTCAGATTTATACCCGCGCCAAGAATATCGGTGATTCTACCCCTTTCAACGCCCTCTCCAGTCCAAGTTTTTTGCCCATATATCTCTCGAGGCGAGACAGAATTGTTGTTGTATAGATTAAGTCGGAATATGAAGTGAGAATACTATTCAATGGAGTCGTAATCCACATTTTATGATTCCTCACCCTTCCAGAAACAAATTCCGGTTTCATACGCACAAATCACTCACCCCCATCCTGAAACACCGATTACTTGATTAACCCCTCTATCTCTGCATCCCATCCCCGATTGAATTGCTCTTATCTTTTCTTATGTCTCTCATTTTGTCTACATCGAGGTCTTTTACGGAGTCTTTCAATTGTGTTTCGTATAAAGCTGCCACCCTCTGGTGTGTTTCAAAGAAGCACATATTATTTTATGGTAAAACGTGAGGGTGTATGTGCGAACAAAGGGAATCAATTCAAAGCGGAGGAAGGAAACGTCATGCGTAGGCATGCAGGGTGTTATTTTTCGCTGTTACTACTATCAACAGAATAATATAAATCCTATTGTATCACTTCGATTCCAATGGAATGTATAATCTCATGAGGAAGATCGATTAATTATCAGAATATGAAAGAGAAAATCCTTCATCAACTCAGTTCATCCTAACTAATTAAGCTACCAACTAAACGACATACTCCGATCTATTTTGATCAATCCATTGCTGCTCGAGTGATTTTTTTCTTATTTCAGAGGTTTCTTCTGTCTATATGTCTTCATCTAGAAAAAGGTTAAAAAAAATTGTGAAATGATATATTTTTTTAACGTATGATATTTAATACGCTGGGAAAGTAACTTCAAAAACTGAAATACAAAATACAATATTTCAAAGAGAGATTGAGTATTATTGTGAAGGTGTGTGGAAGTTTAAAAACAAATGGCTCCTACATTACATTTGACACAATGAAACTTGGTGCATTTTCCGCAATTGGCACATCTTCTCTGCGTTTCTTGGTTATCATTGAGATGGTCCGTTTTATCAAACCGCACCTCCGTCAACACTGATCTGGAACACTTGGGCTTAAGTTCAGCCAAATATTCAGGACTACTTAACAAAGCTAAGACTACATCTCGAATGAACTCGTGCAAGCTTACTTTGGGATGGCAGTATCTATACAGTATCCATAAATTCACAGTTCCTCCATTTAGGCGAAATCGGACAAACGGCCAAAAGGTCTACTCCACCCATTTTTTGGTTATACATGTTTATTACGGTAGGTTGCACGACTGAAACAACATATTTCTCTTTTCCAGACCACCGTCGGTATGACCCTTTGGAAAGACTAATATTCGCTTCTTCTACATTTGTAGCTATTGTTTGACTATTGTCGTTCAACCTCACTAACGTCACAGCGCTCTTCTTGTCTTTCAGTACATGAAATGATCCTCTATCACATTTCTTTAAATTCTGCAGTGGAGTTTTTTTTACTATATCTTCACGGATTGTCCCTATACAGTTGATATCATATATCGTAGACATTTTCCCGTCGTATGATTTCACATACATCCGAAAAAAATCTGATTTATGAAGTAAATTTTGTAGAAATCGAACTAAAAGAGATGAGAATCTGTCCCTAAGACTATGATTGGTGAGTCTATGTAGTTAGTTTTGACAAGCAATGATTATAACCTTAGATAACCTAGCAATAACTTACTGTTACTGTTTATTCTTCCAATACTGTAACTGCCTGTCTTACATAAAAAACTCGTTTCTGTAAACAGCACTAGTAACACGGCAGATCCATTTATTTGTCTGAAGAATAAGCACTGCATATAATTTCGTGAGCAGCAATTAAGGATAAATTCATCAGTTTGGGTTCATCGAATTTTTGAAAGAGCCCATCATCGAAAATATAGAGAGGGATTCGCGTTTATTTCGAATTCCATAATAAAATATCGAATATTTCCATGATGAAACTGATTCATTAATTCTCCACGATATTTTACTACCCATTTATTTTATTATTAATCACTTATATTCTCTAACTCTCGAGATTATCATAAGATTTCAACGCTCTTTTGTTCGGCATCTACAACAATATTAATTGAGAACAGTAAAAACGACTACTACAGTATAGCTTCTGAAAACTAAATCACTTTAACGTAGTGGAAACATCTCTGAAGAACATGATTAATCTCTTTGAATACACTTCAATCTGAGGACATTAATTCATCTAATCAAATGAAGTCTCTACTCGGAAAATATCTCGAAATGTTATCTGGCAGATACAGGGTATTAATGAATTCTAGAATGATGGTCCACCAAAGTCAAACTGCCAGAAGAACAGTCAAAAAACCCTTTACGCAGGTAGCATTGAATTGTTCTCGTTCTGTTATGTGAGTAAAAACGTGTACACTAATCCGTGATTATGTGAATATAGTAGAATCGATTATGAATTTCGATATCGAAAATACATTCCAGCATTATTACTTTTACACTCACAATCAGTGTATAGAAGCATAACTCAATCAGTAATCGTGTTTTATGAAATATCTGCCGTATCAAGTAATTTATCGCCCATCATAACGAATTGTAATTAGTACTATAAATTCGACAGCACACAATTTATCAATTGTCGATGTACGGAGACAATAAAATCCTCCACAATCCCCAATGAACTTTTCACGTTTTTATTGATCCGAATTGATAAAAAAATTTGATAATGATGAAATATTCATCATAGGCACATTTATAATTATAGCACCTAATTGCAGACTATTTATTGTTGATCCTTTGCGACTAGTATCAAGGTCAAATTATCTGGAAATGAAATTCGATAATAGTGAGTTGAAGTGATGCATTTCTCGATTTTTCACTTTCACATTGTTCATGAGCTTCCGCATTAACTCACATGAGTCTCAAATCTACCGAAATTAATGTGGTGAGTTTCAAGCAGCACGGAACAGGCATGAATGGATTCGATTTGGTCATCTTTCAATACCATCAGAGCAAAATAAAAAGTATCCGGCTAACTACCGAACTTCTAACTAGTTGAGACGTAGCTGGGACACTTCACAGTGACTTCACAACGATGTCTAATATTTTCATAAAAATCCACTAGTAGAGTTTCTCGAGTCTACTCGACTCTTCTACAGATTCTGAAGAAACTGTTCAAGGGTTATCCACGTCAATGGTTATGAAATTCTGAGGTATATTCTTTAAAATTCATAAAAATTTTCCTGAACAATTTGAATGATGAACTCAACCTAACTTGAAGTTTAGGATTATCGTTGAAAAAAGACAAGCACCAACACTAGACTTTATATCAATCCACACAATTTCTAGTTACTACTCTCTATGGTGATGTTTCCATGGAAATATTAATGTAATGTTATACTTGATGAACTAATTCAATTCATTCAGGTGCACATCTTCATCGTCGCTCATTTCTTTAAAGAAAAAGTGAAAAATAAAATTCACTGATCTCATTCATTCCACTCACTTTCACGTCTCTTCCTTTCGTTCTCCTTGATTTGAAAATCGCAGAAACACCAACCAATGTCATATGACAAAAGCTGTCATAATAAAATGCTGTGCTCGTGTTTTTGTCAGAGCAGCTTTAATCATCCAAAAATTAACGAAATCGTTTACGAGAGTCTGAAAAAAGTTGTCTTGGAATATTGATATTTCGAATTCGATGATAATACTGAAGATTTTATTCTAGCTGTAGAAAAAAAGTTTTATTGCTTCTCATAAATTCATGAAAAGAACTGCGTTATCAATTCAATTTCCACTCGCTCAAAGCTTGTAGAGTGAAAAGAGTCTATGAATCAGTCCTGTATCAGAAATTTCAAAATGACATATCCCGATAATGAAACAGACGACTTCGTCGAATTCTCCAGTCTATGAAGTCTCTCTTCGTCGACACTAATTAATCCACACACCTACATGCCCTTCGGGTCAGTTCCATAACGGGAATATGCCTTTGATTTGATCACCGAATGGGGAATCTCGAACGAGGTTTCGAGAATAAATCATGCGACATTCACGTAATGGTTTGGTGTCAAATAGGTTTCGAATTATCAGCGAATGGAAATTGGTATGATGACAGTGAAAATGTATGAAGAGGAAATTCGATTTTCAACTGTGATATTCTTGATGATGTTTGAATCAAAGCGAGTTTGCGGAATTGGTACACAAAACGTTGGATTTTGATACTTTGTGAATATTCGATGTATCACGAGGTGAATTTGTATTACCCAGAAGAGATAATTATACCAATCACTATCATTCCCGTGAAGAGTTTTATTCAATTTACCATTAATTTCATTGAGACATTATCTATCTATTCCCAAAGAACTTGATTCAAAACCATCATGACTGTGGATTTTGCTCATTCTCAAATATCTTTCTGTCACTCTGTAATTCTGGCAATATAAATATCATCTGATTATGTACTCACATATTGGTCGGTATATATTGAAGTTCTCATTATCCACTTTCATTTTCATAAAATTAATCAGATGATGTTTTTCCTAGAATATTTGACGAATACAAACTACAGTTCTGAAAAAATCCCCTATCAGAAATTCCAGGTTAGTTGACTGAAATTTTCGATGAAAATTTGCTGGAATATATTACATTTCTTAAAGCTAAAAAATGCGTGATATGAAAAGTATTGATTTTATATCTAACGGAAAAAATCACAATTGCTCAATCAAAATGAGGGACATTCCGGGAATACAGGAATTAAGGTGTGGAGGAGTTTTTGTAACGAATTGAAGAGTGGAAGTGGGGTAGGTCAGTGTACACAAGAGTGTATCTAAATACTCTTCTACTCAGTTTGATTTATTGAGAACTGATGAACTCTCGGTAATATCGATGAACTCCAGTAGCGGTTCATGGACATAACTACAATAAATTCAGCTACACGAACATCGTTTGGTTCTGTAATGCGTTTTTGATATACGTCCTTACTCATTCGGCTTCGCCAGTTTCTATTCTTTTCTGATCTCATCGCAATATTTGGTCGGCAAATAAATGGGGTGAAATATTTTTGAAAAATTGTCTGCTATTTTCATTCCATTTTGTCTTCAATCCACTCATTACAACAGTTATGTATTATTTTAATTTTCTTCACCAAGCCTTGGTTTGGTCTATAATGAAAAATCATTGTCATTATTGATTTGATTCTTTTCTTGCTACCCATGAGGAGTGTGTTCAGTTTTTCAATTCATTGGCTGTCCGATATAAGAGATGTTACAGATACTTTGGCAGCGGTCAGGATGTAACATTGATTCAATACTTTCCCAAGACGACATAGAGAAGGTATAATGTGTGTCAACTTTCGTTCATCATCAGGCAACCTGTCCCAACTGTCATTTGTCTCAGCTCCCATATAGGATCCTTCGAATTTTGAAATGAGCAAAAGATTGCGAGCCTGACATCTCAAGAATATACTAAAGGTTTACAATAACGAATAAATCAAGATACTTTAAGACTGTTATGAAAGTTTCACCTCTTTGCGTGTGTTTCGATATCCAAATGAGTTTAACGTAGTATTCGGGATGTCTGTACAAAGCACTTCAACGTTGAGAATTGCGCTCAGTTTCAGTATACATGCAAAAGCACAAAAGAGATTTCACGATGTGATTGCGCTTGTCAAGAGATCAAAGAAAAGTTTCTCTTTCATGAATTTCTCGACACTAAGATGATTCAGCAACAATTCTTCGTTGCAGTGTATCAATTTCTTTTTCGACATGGATATCCAGGATGCTGTCAAGTTTTCATAAGCCACAATTCGAATCCAATTTTGGTTCAATGGACGAGATCATTTCATGAAAATATACCACAACCTTCGAAACGTAAAGAAATGTATCTAGTTTTTTTTTTCAAGTTGGAGTGCGTTTAGAAATCACCCGAAGGACGCACAAGTACCCTCGTACTCTCGTACTCTCGACTTGTGTTGCTAAGCGTTATAGAACATAACAATAAGGACAATTTAAAGCACCACGTATATTTTCAACTGATAACTGAATTTATAACAACAATAAATTATGGGGTTTTCATTCAAGAAGAAAATTTACCATTTCGTGATCTCGCTTATTATGGAATTTTAAAAACATTTTCCTATTCCAAATATCCAAATCTATTGATCCTTCACAATGTGTTCTTTGAAAAAGTAGAGTTCCCACCTCACAGACTTTTTGACTCTCGCTGTACAATCAAGTGTTCATCAACCTCAAGAATGAGGGATCATGGTTCACTCTTCCCTGTAATTAAATCAGCAAAACTGAACTAAATGCACTGCTGATTTATGGGGACGACAAAGAATGCAGCGATAACTAAAGTCAATATGTTCTTCTGATTACTTTATGTGAGAGCCTGGAGAGTGGGACCAGCGACAGCGACTTCAGCCAGCAATATCTCAGTGTGGGTGTCAAATAACTTCGGTGGTTTGTTCCAGCATGACTATGGAGGGAAGAGCAAAAGAATTTCTCGACGCCCTATTCCAAGGTAACAGCGTCTCGGAAACTTTAGCTTTGTGCCCTACGGTGATATTTATGGGTCGGTTGGAACTTTATTATACATTCGTCCAGGGGTGAATTGTTAGTCGACGTTCAGGTAGGAGGAAGAGTTCATTCGTTTATGTGGCTGGTACGAGTAGGAAGGCAAGTGTATATACTGAGAAAAAAATATTTGGATACATGTACTCTTCATTTATGCATTCATTTATGCAAACGAGGTATGTTGATGGTATAAAACAACCTATAGTTTGGATTTGATACTGCAATGAGTTCACCTAACCCATACAATTCTTCATCGATGTATTGAGATATACTATGCGGCATTCCATTAACCTAACCTGAAGGACAAACACTCCTATGCGCTTGGTGAAAACTCCTCGGTGTTCCAAGCAGAAATATTTTCAATTGTACAAGGGGTTGTATTTGAAATAAGGAAGTTGGTATCGGCCACTGTCACATGACACACCCTATGTAATTTTTTTTAAATGCGTATCTAATAATACAAATCTACGTGTCCAAGCTTTTTTCCCAACACGCTCTCATTTATTCGTTATCGAATTCATTCCATTTGGCTGTTCCACACTGTATATTGTTCTTCATGTTGCGATTCCGATTGATTCTTGTGTAATTTTCCACCCGTTATTCTCGAATGTCATCGTGATGAAAATGAAATATTCCATGTCCTATTATGACAAAAAAATAAATTCAGCATTTTTTCATCCGTCATGTATCTTGCTTTCTATTATACTTCTGAATTCATGCCATCCTCGACATTTTTAACAAGTGTAAATTGTGGGACGAATGTGAAATGAACACGGTTGAACATTATGCTCGTGCTTGGGGTATTCAACATTGATAAACTGTCTAGCTATGAGTTACGAGTTTTTAATATCCGTGCTAATATCGCTAGAGGAGGGCACAGTCACTTGCTGTTTTCGGTAGGATTTATTCCTGAAGTATGCAAGAATTCAGCAGTACTACACGTAAAACGGCAAATAACAAATATTTGTCCGAGATATACAATATTATCGTTAACAGTACACTGACTTGAAGCTATGAAAACTGTAGAAAGAGAATGAGAAATCCTTCGTTTAGAAATACACAAACGTTCCTTCTTTCTTTACTAGTTCTGAATAAAGAGTTATCCATAGTCCTGCAGTAAAAACTGAAAAACATGGTTTTCGAATGAGAATATTGTGAATTCAAGAAAAGCGGATATTTTACGTGTTTTTCAAAGTCCCCCGAGAAAGGTGATCTGGATCTCATGTGGCCCCACAGATTTTGAAAAAGATTCTAAGGATATCCTGAATACGGTAGAAATAGAAATGAAGAATATTTCTGTTTATATTAGTGAAACTCATGTATTTTTGATATCTCCTTTCGTGGAAAATTTTATAAAAAAAATACTCCAACTGAGAAGGTCTGAAGGTTTCTTCACATATTTCTCATCCACGATTAAAAGGCAGATCAAAATTTTTCTCTTTGCTTTGTCGCGTGTTCCGACTTAAATTTTCTAGGTGTTTTGAATGATATATACAACTTCAGTTTCAGAGATTATGGCGTATTTCAATCTCTTCATGAAAGAAATCGCCAATGAAACCCCCATAAAACTCGAATCCTCTGACGTCGAGCAGAATGTAATATAGTACAGCTCCATTTCAAATTCGGCTGAATTGGTAGGCTTCATCTTCAAACTACTAGCTACAATCTCTCCCGGCATCGTTTCAACGCCAGAGAACGTCTTATAATGCGATTTTCTTGTTTTGATAGGCGAAGAGTCAAAGTTACGTCGAGGTTGAAAATTTTAATACTCTCATTTACATGGCGGATTGCCACTCGAGATCTCTATGCCCTTTTCAATTTGTTTATCGAACATCTCACAGGCAGATGTTCCGGAATTAGAAGAAGAAGAGATGAACCTTCTGTGCTACGCGTCATATCCTCCCTCTCGATGTAATTCAATAGGGATGACTGAGTGAATTATGTCGATGGGATGAGGAAGAAAAATAATAATGTTATGCTGACTTCTGGAATTTTCTGCTCTGTGGAATCGAAGCCACCTCAATAATGATGATTTCTACACACTGAAACGACATCTCTTGAAAACAGTCAGGGCAGATACGACGAGAATAATTTGGGTAGTTTATACATAAGAAACCTGATGAAAATATTGAAAGAATATGGAAGTGAATCAAGGACAAGTAAATATGATGACACTTTCCTATAAAAATGTTCAACAAGGCTTCTGAATATAAATAATAATCAATACGTAAATGTAGACATTATAATCAGTAAACAAGAGCAGGTGTTTTGTTCTACATTTCTACAACGACATTTCATTACCATGGAGTGATGAAAATGGTGGAACGAAAAAAGTTTTGCAATGATTTGTAAAGCAAATGAAATATCAGCAGTGAATCACCGCAAGAAATGTAACCCAAGAGCTTTTTGAGTCGCAACTTTTTCAGCTGAAACAAAAAACTTTTCAGGTGATCACATTGTATATTATTTTCCTTCAACAGAGAGATTCATTAGTGGTTTAATCACCATTTTAAAAATGTTTCTTCCTTATCATATTTCAGTGGGTATTCACGTAAAATCTATTTCAAGGACATGAATTCATATCAGAGTTCAAATTACAATAGAATATCTGGTTGGCCAGGTCTGTTTTAAATTGGAATATTCATGAGAATATGATGGAAATAAAATGGTTTCATGAAAAATTACATTAATGTTGAAATTTACACTCGTACTAGCTTTATCAATTTATCATTTTCTAGTACAATTATTCATACTAATTTCATGACGTTTTCAATTAGATTCATTTCAATGCTGGTCTACCAATTCAATCTCTAGCCTCATGATAAAAACTCGCTAATGCAAATTGTTGCTGCTTCCATGCCGAATAATCGAGGAATTCGTAGTGAAGTAATTTTTCCCTGGTAGAATCTCCAATATCGAGAACACCAGAATATGGAAGCAGATGTTACAGATGAACTGAGATGAACATTTCTGTTAACACGTTTCAAATATGAGAACACGCCATTTGGTGGATGTACTCATACGATAATCTGATTCCGAATATCACAAGTGTGATATAATCTCGACCTGGATTTTTATCTGATCAGAATGTGCTGAAGGATCAGTCTCGAATGATTTTGTTGGACATTCCTGGATGGAATATAGCTGATGGAAAAGCCTCCATTTATGAGTTAGGTCGGCATCTGCTGTTCTTATATGCCTGTAGTATATCTGCTATTCTAGAAATTTGAAATCTGAAAATATTCCAGGTTTTTGTAGGATTCATCAGCTCAATCGAATAGGAAAGATTTCGAAATAAATGTAGCATAGGCACAAAGTACCTACTGTACATTTAATCGATGCCAAGAATTCTGATGATGATGAAATTTTATTTGTTTGTATTCTTCTGAATCCAATAATAGAACTCAATTCAAACCACACCTTTTCTTTCGATGATAAATCACATCATTCTTAGCTCCCGCTTAGAAAAGATGAGGTAATTCAATATGCTCAAAATCCCATTGAATAAATTCGCAACAGGATCTTTCATCTTTGTAAAGATTTTCCGATGAGTTTCCACTTCTAATTCGATGAATCGCTCGAACGAAATGGATTATTTATTTCCTCAAACAACAGACAATGGTCGGGTACCTCTACAATACACTTCGAATTAGAGCATAAAATTATAAATTGAACGAGATGCTGTGAAATGAAATTGGCGTCGCTTTTTTGGGTCTCGTTTCATTTTTAGTTTTTTTTTAGGACTGGAGGAACGAGTGATCTGACAAATTTAATGTCCTTCAGACTCCCGTTTAAATTAACAGTCGACTTGAGAGTACTTTGTCTCACTGGAACGCGTAGCCTTTTTACAGATCTAATGTGATTTGCTTCTTCTGATAGCATAGGAAAAAGAAACTTGAGAAGACAGTTATGTATCAAATCTACCAGGAGAAAACGTTTCAGAACAGTAACGAAAAAATTCAATGTTTCATTCCACAAACACTTATTCATGAATGAACGAAGCGATTATCAAAATCCTCTTCTCGAAAATAAAATAGAATACTGATATCTGATAAGACTGACACTAACAGAAACGATGTCGACAAATATTCTTCATCTCACCTAACTCGAACTCCTTTGAGATTTATTCGCATCAGATAACCGACGACAAGATTAGGAAAACTTCTTTACATTCCTGTCAGTTGGGTAATATGTTGAAATGAAAAGTAATATTGATGGTGCATAATGTAAAAGGAAACTTATATTCTCGAAGGCATACTTCCTGGGATGGAATATGTTTATCGCAAAATCATACTCAATGTCAGAAAGAGAAAAAGTTTAAGGCTGAGCCAATTTGTCGAACTGGATTAGGAATTACAGTAATACATCTATGGTATCATGATTCGTTACTATGAAGGGTGGATATGAATGGATATATGAAATGTAATGAAGTTTATAAACAAAAAACATTATCTACAACTCTATCTCTCCATCTTCCGTCGAGGTTTCAAGGTAGTGAAAGTCAATGGCCATATTTCTGATATATATGCACAGGTTGTTACATCAAAACGATTCGTTTCTACTGCATGCAAAAATAGAAACTCTGATTTTGAAACTTCAACTCATTTTGCTGTCAGTATATATCGATGATGAAGAATCTCCTACATCATTCGACAAACGAACTGAAGAGTCGAACAATCTGTTAAATTGGGAAAAATCTTGACTATTTTCAATCGATTGTATTTGAGAAGAGTGGCTGGAACTCAGAAATCAACAGTCATCATCAAAATGTATCATTCGATTCGGGAATACATTGTCAATTATGATGTTCCACAGGGGTCCGTTCTCGGACTGCTCTTATTTTTGCAGCAAATAAAGTCTACAAATTTATAATAAACATTCGACTGAAATTCATAATCAATACCTGATGTAGTATGAAAGGTATCTCCAGAAAAACTAGAGTATATCGATTGATTAGTATATCACTTGATGGACAGTTGACATTAAATATATATCGCATAACAACATCTCAGTTGAATGTATATATTTTCTATGCATCATATAGTCCATTGGGTAATTGGGGCGATGAAATGTCTCTGCCATAACAAGCAGAACAGCCGCACATCACTCTGATTTCATTACAGAAATTACCTTGGTTGAGATCACCTTGCAGCATCGTGCCTCATGGTGTGAATAAATTTAATATACAATGTGCGGTGCGCTGACACAATCTGGCTCATAATGACCGCTTTAGATGAATGTTTGCATTTGATATTTGAGCTCGACGTATTACGCAAATTAGTTAAATTTTCCCAGTCAAACACGAAAATAACGTACCATCACAAAAAGCTGCATGCTGCAGTATTCACTGTCATCGCACCAGCTGACGTCCGCATGTGAAAAACTTTGAAATATGCACTTCCAGTTATCATCAACGGTATACGAAAACGAACCAAGCTCTTATTACAATCATTTACATGTGTACTGAGAAATTACATAAAATCTACTGCACGTGCATGCTGAACCACCCCCAATCGATCAAGTTTTAAAGAAATCTAATAGTAATTGAACATAATTTTTATTATCTATTATTTCATTGTAAAATACCATAAAATACAGTGGTTTTCACTGAAAATTATTGAGATTCAACCAAATTCTGGTGTGAATGAAAAAATTTCTTCAGATTTTGATTTCAAAAACTATGAAAGGGAAAGTCTGATGGAAGTTGGGAATTATTCCGAGGATAAAACGTTTCACGGAATATTTCACTCGAAATAACAAAGTTGTTACCACTGAATGTGAGGCAACACTAAAAGTTTCAAATCATCAGCAATCTAAAAAGGTTTGTCTAGTTCTCAAGAAATCGTCAAGTTTTATCAATTCTTTCAACTTGTATTTTTCACTTGAAATTATCCTTATTCAAAAATCGAGCCTACTGTCCATCAATCAAAACTCTCTTTTCCAATTTGACGTCCATCCAGACTCGTTTTCCATCAACTACAGGAAATGAATGAGAACCCTGTTCAGGAATTCTCTTTTCCCAAGAACAACTCAACTATACTAAATATTCGAAGTATTTTCGGAAAGGAAACAGAATCGCAAACTCAAAGACTATTATTAAAGCTGAAGCCAACAATTCAGCTCAAGCATTCATCAAATTCACGTGTATTGCATAATTCCAAATTTAACAACTTTTTTGCTCATCTTCATCGAATCGTTTTCGGATCACTGGAGTTGCTTGATTTCGTCAGAAAGTCTGCAAGCGAACATTAACAAACGACGAACGTGGAGTTTAGATATTGTGCCTGAACAATAATTTGTTCTTTTCGTTCGTTAACTGTTAACTTGTTAAACTGAATTCTAATTTGATGGCGTTGGTGGCTGGCTTATTCAGACAAAATTTGATTTATGGAACTTGTTTCGTACTACGGCGGCTTCAGGATCCTGTAATGAGACATGGCCTCGGGATTTTTACGATACCATTGAATTAGAAATTTCATCCACCAGGTTTTTTCAAAACATCTCACAATAATTCATAGCAAATTATTATAAGTGGAGTGCTTCTGTTGTGGAATGATCTGAAATGAATGGAATATCAATTATTGTTTCATCTGTTTCTACAATAATCGATAGATTCGAAGATCTGTTTATTGTTTATGTAGAAATAGCTATCAACTTAATCATTTCCAGTTCTGGATATAACTGACTGATTCCTGTAGATATCGGAAAATAGATCTCACTAATGAATTTATTGAGTCTATTTATTTGAGCAAGATATGACAGTTTTGACAGCTCACCAGAAAGTGCGGTGTCTGCTCTTCTTTTTTTTTTCAACAATACTCCGAAAAAGAGAGGTTGAGTTTATCATTCATTTCGAAAAAATTTCGATTCATTCAATCAAAATCAAATTCCAATGTACTCTATTAATTTTATAGGGTCTGTGTACGAATAACCTACTCATGTGCGACGTACACTTTGTATATTATATTCCACGACTCATAAATCACATTGCATCCACGATTTCCATCCCATTTACGACCGCTATAATATACGACTCCATTATTTTTCTCCAGCGGATATTTCACTCCTTGCAATTTGAAAAATGCCTGTCAATCGCAAACCACTAACTTTTCCACCCCCAACAAACTTGATGAAATTGAATAAATATCATATAACCCGAATTATATCCCGAAATATAGGAATTCAATCCATCCATCATAAGCGAACGTTGCGTGCACTTCGATACATTCTAATTCATCAATGTCATCTTTCTCAGCATATACGAGTTCATCCGGAATTATGCGATCACAGAAATTCCGGTGAGAGTTGAAACAAAGCATACACGGGTGAACAAAGTTCCTTGTCCAAATAGCAAAAAGACGCTGGTGGCGTGGAGGCACAAGGAATGCGATAAGAACCTCAAACGGCCGCAAACAGTCATCTATCACATCTGGTGATCATTCATTGTCGTACCGAAGGTGACATAGAGTTCACAGACAAATATATCACTCCAGGTTCAGATTTATCGTGGACATCGTACTTAGTTGAATATATCATTGAGATATGTGTGTGTTATCGGGATGGTCCTATATAAGACGATAAAACACATGATTCTGTTGAGTGGGGGAATTGATATTTCATAATGCTGTACAAAAACTATATATTGATGAATATACACCTAAACAATTAAGTTCACCCATATCATTCAGCCTGTATCGAAGTGAAAACCTTGAATAATAGGTGTTCATGAACTAACAGAAGAAAAGAAATCGTATTTATACTGGGTTGTGGTTTTGAAACACCTAATCTATACTGTTGATGGCAATTTCAAATACTTCTAGGATTCGAAGAAATAGATTGGATCGAGGAGACTGGCATCATTTTTAAGACTTTCAAATTTAATTCGTTAGGTTTAAGTTAAGGATTAATTGTCAGTTAATTAAAAAAGAACCCTCCAGTTTGGCCTCTAAAGACTTTTTATTAAAGAATTCGTTCATGGGGTACAGCAATTGATTTCTCTCGAAAGAAAGTTGTGATTCTGATTATACCCTGAATAAATCTCGACATTGCTACTCCTTACAGTTGTTAAATTCTGTAGTATTTTAGTTAGTGCCGTAATCCTATTCTGAAGTACTTCATTCCGTTTTTCACCTACATATGTTCATTCACAATGTTTGTGTTATGACTCATGATATGGGAGTATAGTTATCTGAGATAAAAAATCTGCATATAACATTAGAACAATTCAACAATTCATATTTTTTATATTTCACGGATGGCCACCAATTGTATAGAGTTGACAACGAGTATCCTACCTCTTCAATCTATTATTGTTCTGATACTTCCATACTCGAAGCACAAAAGAGTCTTCGATATCATCAGTTTTCTAAATTTTCTATCTAAACATTCAACTCCCAACAGCAATAACTTCCAAGCTCAAAAACTTCGAAGCTGATTAATTAGTTTTTCATTTCTTCGTTACTGAAAACAATTTTTGTTTTGCTTCAGGATAATCACCAGTTGAATTTGTAAATCACGTCCATCAAATTGAACGTTCTTGAGAAACGGTAGAAATTAAGTCCACGCGGTCATGCAACATGCCATGACCAGGTCTCAAATTCATTCGAACTGAAGCCTAGTTCGTGCTACGTCAAAAGCCATACACAAACTAATTCTCGACTAATACTGTGCACAGCCATTTAATAATTTCATGCATGGAAGCGAATCGTCACACAAAAACTCCAAGGGAACTTCCTGGAAGAACCATTATAAATACTGCTCGACCCGGTTCGGGAGGTCCAAACTAATTGAAAGCGAGGGCATTTCTCTTCCTGGGGCACTGGCCATAACTTCTAGTGAAATTGGTCTCCGGTAGAAGGAAAAGTCGATTGGCGACCGACTCGAAAGAGAGATACTGAGATACACCTCGATTGATCGCCAACACAACTTTCTTGGAACTTGTTAATCCAGAGAAAAATCCAGTCAAAAGATGTAGCAATAATTGAATTTCTCTCCATTATCATCAAAACGTTATTATACATCTGGGGACGTGTATTTTGCAGTAAAATTTATAGAATTTAATTATTCTTCAGCAAAAATATTTGAATCAGCACATGACAATAATCTACCGTAATTATCATAGAATATGTTATTTTTATTCTTCATGTTACCACAATATACTTTTGATCTCGAATAAAAAGTTATAGATAATAAATAATATAATAATAAACTATACTTTACCTGTCACATCATCAATTATGCTTTCGAATGAATAAGAACAAATAATTGAATAATTCCAAACTGAATTCGCATTCAATCCAAAAAACTAATGATTGCTTTGGAACGAGGGGCAACGAGTCGATTTCTTCAAATGAATACATAAAAACGTATGAATATTATTTGGATACTGTGAAGAATTCAATCAAAAGATTGAAGTTATCATATATAAGTTATACAACTGCCAACCAGAGGTCGCAACAAGTGAAAATCGAATAAGGTATCAGTATCTTGGGAACAAACCCAAACCAGTAGTTTGTATTCACATACCATAGTTAATCTGTTGGAAAAAAGACGTATCTTGTCCCTAAGTCTTATCAATTATGGGATCAATATTGAAAAGTTTGTGGCTGAGGCTCCCTAAACGCTCACAGATGTCTATGGTGAAGCTGTTGAGTAAAAGCTTGTGCCGTGAATGATTTCAGTGCTTCATGAGTACTGATTTTCACATAGAAGAATGAGATAAACAGTTTTTGATAATGGAGAATCAAAAACTCAATTAAGCCCCATTTCAAATTAAGAAGGATTCGGGCCGACAAGTGCCTAAACAATATAGGAATGGTCCAGCTTCGAATTTGGGGTAATACAAATTAACAAAAGCACTGATTCATCTTCGTCATCCAGAATTAGTTCTGAATCGTTTCAAATATTATGTTTAAACTTTTCATTTTCACCTCCCAACCTGAGTCCTAATTATGTAATGTGTTTATGCTACTTCCCTTCCCAACTAACTCGTTAATGGCGAATCCTAATTCATACGAGGATCCCGTTACATTTAATGTACTTAGTTTAATGTTCATACCAGATGCCGCGAATATATTTTAATTGGTGAAAAATATTCTACGGTACTTGCCAACAATGTTCCGTGACGTTCAATTAGAATATATATCCGAGAATTTACTGAGCTTTCGAAACAGTGCTTCAGCATGAAGCAAATAACTGTGGGACTATTAGACGATCCATGACCTCGCCTTACGAAATAAATTGGCCGACAAATGTAGCAGAAAATTCAGAACTATGGTGTAGAGTCCAACTTCTCGTTTTCCAACTTCAACTGTTTCGATCATGAACTTTTACACATATTATATCGTCTGAAACTTGATGGAACGATAAAATTGAATTGGGCAATACAGAACACATGCTGCCTTCCAGTATAACATTAATATGAGCTTATTTTCCAGGATAATATCCTTTCATCTACACGATTTTCTATTTGATATAGAATTAATGGTTTTTCATCAAACAAATTCTTGTTGACCCAACATCGAAAGAATCTGTCAGGTGCCAACTAGAATATCAATTCGTCAAGTCAGTTCTCTATTCATTCAAGCAAAATAATTATGACAGCTCGCCAAAAAGTGCGGTTTCGCTTGTTTTCATTCAAATCATTTCAATAGGTGTTTTTGATTTAATAAGTATATACACTAAAACTAGAGGACTTTTGAATGTGGATAACCGTTGAACAGTTTTTTTTTTTCAATATTCATAAAAACTCAATTATCGCATTGAAGATTTCTCTTCGAGTAAATTTGGCATCCTTGTGAAGTCGCTATGAAGTGTTGTATCAACCAATTAGAAGCTCAGTGGTTAGCTAGATACTTTTCATTTCACACTCATTGTATCGAAAGATAACTAAATCTGTCAGAACTACCATCGTTGATTAATTTTACTTTATCAATCAGACGTTTCTTTCTTTCGATGACAAAATCATTATTTATTTATCTGTAGACATTACGTCTAACATGTTGAGGATCATTCATTTGATAAATTCAAGCCTCTACATCACTTCATTCGTATTTCGTTCCATGTATACATTCGAAAAATTGGTCTACACCAAAATCAAAATAGTATTCGATCTTGAGAAATGAATCCAATTCTCCGACCTTCCATTGAACGTTTTTAATCATTTGTCAGTGCAACTTCGGCCTGATTGAAAACGACAGATGCGGAATCGATATTTTCATCTCCGGGGCATTCTTCGCACCTGCTAACGCTATAAATTTTTCCCATGAATTCGTCTCCTTTATTTCATCAATCCATGGAATACTTTCAATACCTGTCTGAATATTGAAGCCTTCAAAGTGAATCCAAGCAAGCGATCAACCGATAGAGGGTCATCTCCGGTTGTCTGCTTTCGCAGCTTCAAAATGGAGGTTTTGGTCGGATGAACATCCATACCTGTGATAAATTCGTCAATAAAGTTATATCGCCATAAGCTTTTCCATAAAAAATTGATTGTTGGTGGTAGATTGTTCAATTTAATCAAATACGAACATGATATTTTACTATTCGAATATACGGTAATACAATAACTGTTCTGTTTTTCTGAAATTCTCGGAAAATATTCGTATCATTGGGAGCATATGTATTTGTAAATGGAAAAACATAACTCAATACGAAATTAATCGAATTAAAATATTCCGAGCGGAAATTTTCAACAGATTTCCAATTTTTCAGCATGCGTGTTCATTATTCTTCAGCTTACGAGAGAAAAAAAAGTATATATCGGTTTCATCGATAATATTTATCCCATGTTTTAGTATTTCTTCTGTTAGACATATCAATTCTGATGATGTGTAGAAACATTCATCATAAGTTATCTAATATCAGTGTAGCAATCGATTACCGGAAGTGATAAATAAGAAACTCCCAACTCTGCGAGGTGTTTATACTTTCCGGCTCCCACACCCGCCTGTCTGATTTATTAACGACGTCGGTTCTGCCAGGTAGGCAACCGGCAGAAGATTTCATTCTCTCGTAGTATTCGACAATCATCTCGTGATTATCTCGACAATCAAGTCTACGACGTGATACCCATCCGGAAAGAAATTCGCTGACACATATATTTGACAAACACAACACGTTTTCGTTGGGTGGAGATTGTTTGAGGTACTAATTAGGCGCAACTGAAAGAGTGAGGCTGCTGTGGAGCTTTGTTAATAATTGAAATTAGACAGATTCTGTGTGTCTGTGTTGAGTAACAATTTTTAGATGTGATAATCCTTTTGCACGAAACTCACGTGAATTTAACATGCAATGTTTTAACATATTCATGTGGTTGTTGGATTTTCAGTGTTATATAAGTAATTTTCAGACTTGCTATGGTAACTTTCTTGTTAGTTTTATCTCCTGAATCTCATTATCAAGATCTCATCAAGGAATCTCATGCTTATTTGGTGGCAACTTGTCGATTTGTTTAATTCCAATTTCAATAGAGCAATCGAGTATCAAACGTTTTGAAGGTAAAACATAACAAAAACAATGGATATTTGTTTAGTGTATACTATTTTTAAACAATCAATACTATGAAACAATAGGAATTATCAACTTGAACATTCAACAAACACAATGCAAATCAACACAACAGAAATGTTTGAGGATGTTTTAACACCAGACCTGGAAGACCCGCCCAATTCGTTACCCGTCATACTGTGATATTTATAATGTTCTATAAGCAAAAATCATGATAGAACTCTTTGGATGTCTTGGACAATTATGCCGAATTTCTTTACAGAACCTCAAGCTGAGAGTTCAGGAATCGATTTCATAGAATGCAATCATCGATCATTTTCATGACAATAAAGTTCTCACAGTGTCGAGTATCGATTGATTAGTGACAATGATTTGGAAAGATGTCCATCTTGAGTTACCCTATGATTTCGTCTACCTCTGAAATTCTGGAACAGTTGTTAAAATAATTTGTAGCTTGTAATCTAGATTAACAGTTATCAACTTCGTGTTTTCTGAATAAAATCTAAAAATGAATGCTATCCAACATCATTTTTGTGCAACAAAATGATCTGTGAAAATAGTAAATGGCCACAATTTGTTGAGGAAAGTGTGAGACAGAATTTGGCGAAGAAAAAGAAAAAGAACACGAATCTACAAAATTTACAAAATTTCTGCAATGAAAGTGAGCTATGAACAGTATATTCTCCATATTCAACCCCCTCGCTATAATTTGTTTATTTGTAATTTTCGAAGCTGAGAAAATAGCTAGACTGTAGGATATTCGAGTATAACTTATAAAACAAACATCACAGAAACAAAAAGATATCGAGTGCCTTCAGAAAACCTCTTATGTGAATGAATGGAAAAGCGAAATGTACCAAGGTAATATGAGTTTATGTTGATGAATAAGGAACTTATTTGTCAAAAGCGCTTTCGTATTTCCGTACTGTATGCACAAAAACAGAGAGTTTCCATCAGCCGGAAAATTAGTAATTAAACATCGTCTGCGATAAGAGCAGAAGGACAAGTCGTATAAATTGGCTTCCGTTGGAACCATAAATCCGATCGGAAGATTAAGACGTTAGGAGGCTAAGTGGTTGATTATACCGAATTAAGCTCGACGGGTGATTGGATCTGAACCCATAACGATTATGAGGAGATTATGCAGTTCGCCTTGTGTCTGGCGCAGATTCGAACGAGAGCAACAAAGAGTCCTCGAAGTAAAAGTATTTTCCAATAGGGTCATAAATATGGACCGATACCAGGTGTGAAATGAGAATAACAAAATGGCGAAAGTTTCGTCGTTTCGAAAATGACGTGAAGTGACTGAAGCACAGCTTTATAAATAGCTGCGTAAATATTCTGATGGAAATTGATGAAAGTTCTTTGGAACTGTATCGGCGTATTGGGGCGGGGAAAATTGCCTTGAATATTGAAAACTTATCATTTCGGAATATAAAGTAGGTTCGTGACACCATCCGTTATAAGTGTTTGTACCTTCAAACTCAATGAATGATAGGAATTGATGACAACAAATCTGATGAATTTCACAAAAACTGACAATGCTTCTCCATGATAGAGAACTACTTCTGCCAAAGATATTGCTATATGTTGAGTGTTGATTTGAAAATTAACACAATGATGAAACTAAGGCACGTCAGTTTCTATTTGATATGGGAACTTATTTTGTTAGAAGCACCAATCGCAATACATCACCTGAAATTCTTTGAATTGTCAATGAAGAAATTCAAGAGCACATAATGAATCAATCAGTATTGCCCTTGATATCGATAATGATGAAAAAAAAATCTTGAAAATTTAAGGTTTTCAACTGAATATTTTTATCTAATATTTTTTATCCTCTGAGTTTTTCGAGTTGGTGACTGCTTCTCAATTCAAAGGTTTTGGTCTTTTTATACATTCTCTCCCAGATTCTGTTCTGTTCAGCTCATACGTTCAAAAAGAATATTTGATCTCTTTTCATGAATATTACAAGCTCTACATCAAAAAAATCGTAATACATACTGTATCTATGTTATTTTATATCACGATGAGATTTCTACTGGAAATACACGAATCCGGTTTCAATCTCGTTCAAAAGTAGTTGATATTCGTTCATTATTTGCCTGTATAAATGACTGAACGGCCTGATATCACAGAATTTCATGCAAACAGAACGTAAATTAGAATAAACAAATCCACATACCAGTTTACGCATTTTAACTTTGTCATTTGAAATTCAATTGCAATATCGGAATTCGATGAATACGATGTATATTTCCAATATTTTCATCATCGAATTGAATTGCTCGTATACGATCTGTTGATTTCGCTATGATACTCCCAATACAATTCTTTTTGTTACAACGAGAAATAGCGGCTTTATATGTCACATAAATTGGATGTTCAATTATTCACTAAATCAAAAAAAAAATCTCCAGATTTTTACAGAATCGACAAGCTGAAAAATTACAATCTAACTGAATTGTAATGACAAGAGGTATTGAAATTTAGGTGAAGAAAAAAACCAAGTTGCATAGCAGAATGATGTATCAATGAATGAAAAAAAAAGCCTTCGTTTCGAACATTTTTTGTATTCAACAAAATTTTCAGTATTCTACTCACTGACTCGAGGTTTAGGAACATCTTATGTATACCGTCGTATAAGAATGTCGCTGGTTTAATTGGATTCATCCATAAATAACACCCTGATAAGCAGAGAAATTTTTGAACTGACATCTATCACTTCTGACACCGGAGAAAATCCATCATTTTATTTTCGACCCTGATGGAAGATGATTGGTTACAAACTTGATATAAGCCCCAATATTCTTTCAAGTTTTATCTTCATTTTCCATTGCTATACAACAAATCGGCCCATCCTTCACAGCCAATATTATATCTTATTTTCATTTAATTTCATCAAATTGATCATTTCAGTTGATGCAATTGATCAGTCGACCTAATGGCAAGCCACAAGTTAAACGAAAAAGCCGTTGAACAGACCAATTCAAATGTAATAGTTCGACACTTGAATTTGACGAAACTTTGTCTGTTCTCACATTGATTTGTTGAGTGGAATCTACAAGAACATTGTTCCAGTTTCATTGTCCGCCTTCCTTGAGTACATAATCGAGTGGAAAATAGTGTTTCGAAAGAAACAATGAAAAGGAAATCAATGGCACCAACATATGACATATGACAACAACGTTTTTCAAAGCGCTATCAGAACGATATAATGACAACTCGTTGAATTCACAAGATTCTCAAACTTACATAGCCAACTTGGTAATTATTAAAGTCGAATCGAAGTCGAATCAGCAAACTAATAGCATTCTAATCTTCAATTACAAAATCGAAATTGAATCAAACATCTAGCATCGTATTTTTCAAGTGTTCGATATCTTCAAATGGTACCTCTGTGTGTGATATTTTCAATCTATACTCTTGTTTTAAGCTTTGATGAGCATTGTTATTAAAGTGTTGCAGTGTGTAATCAACTGAATAAAACTGGTTTGCTATTCCATCTGAGATTGTAGGTTTTAGAATAACGCAGTGAATACCTATCAAGTTCAGAATCGACAACTTTGTCCAGAACTCGATCAGAACATACATCGTGAAGAAAACTCCATAAGAGGTTGAGTTGCATGCATTTCAGCTAAGCCAGCAAAATCTGTACTTTGAGGTCATTTCAGTAAAATAAAGCACAAACTATTCTTCATCTATCCCAGTACAAATGTCAACGAATCGATATTTTATATACGAGTCTGTATCTGCTTTATGCATTTATGAGAAATATGAACAAACATCTTCGCTTCCGCCGCTATTTGAATTTCAAAATCATGCTCTAGTGCTCCTTCCGCTCTTCGGATTCATTAGAAATACAGTCGGAAATATTTGAGGATCCATTAGGCGAATTTCTTGATGATGTGGAACTGAAACAAGAGTCCCGTTAACCAAATATATCGTGAAACTCAACGGCGATGTAGCAAGAACTGTATAGGATGACTGTATATTTTTGCTGAATAGTAAAGTAGCAGTTTTAGTCGATGAGAGATAGTATAGACGTAAAATAATCCTATGATCACCATAAGACCCAAAACGTATTCCATTTTTATTCAAGTGACAAGTTCATAACTGATTTTATTCTTATTAAGCTCAGTTTTAGCCCCCTTTGCCAATTACATTAAAACTTCATGGGTCACGTGGACTCAAGAGATATAAATTCGAATATAAAAACATAATTAAGAATAATCACCCCATTGTTCACGATATGAATGTTTTATATCAAATTATTGTCGCCTCTGGGTATTATATTCGTTTATATTGTTGACTGAAATTCAAAAGAATAGAAAGCAAGTCCCAGAAGCTTTGGATTCTATCGATTCCAAGTTTCACTGTGGAATAAATAACGAAAATCTTGAAATTCGTCTCAAAAGGTGGATGATTTTTATGTATTTTCAATGATTATGCAGATAATATATTTCTCTTCCTGACCTTGAATATTATGGCCACTGAAAAAGTATTCATTTCTAAATACCGCTCTGTTTTAGATTACAGTCTAATGCGGTGTTGCTGCTTGCCATTTTTTAATGGTACTCCGAAACGAAAAGTTAATGTTACCATTGGAATAGTCTCGAAAAATCTTCACAATTTATGAATTCTATATATCTAATTGAATAATCTTTATCAACGAATCAAAGATTTCTCTCTTTATAAATTCGGCATCGTCGTGAAGTCACTGTGAAGTGTTGTCATCATTTCCTAAATAATCCTAGTTCTGTCTCAACCAATCAGAAGTTCAGTGGTTGGCTAGATACTTTTTATTTTGCACAATGGTATTGAAAGATAAGCAAATCAATATTCCTTGAATGAATAGACTTTTCTCCAGCCTATTAAGTTGGATAGAAAACATTGTGAACAAATGACAGAACTTCAAAGCAGATCTAATGATTGTTGTTTTCAGCAAAGTCGAGTGTTTATAGGTGATAAAATTCAAAATCACCTAACTTTACTGAAAATAATTCCAACGTTTTGGCTACACCTCAAGGACACGTGATACATTCGTAGGCAGCCAAATAATGTAGTTTTTTTCAGCGGAACTGACGTAACATGACTTTCAAAAATGACCGCATTCCAGAGAAACAAGGAAGTAGAGCGAAAATACGATGATAACATTCCGTGCTCGTGGAGTATCTCATGCAACAGGGGGTGAATGCAAAAATAATCTTCTGTCACTCAACGCGTATGAGAGGGTGATGACATTTGATTTATGTCAGCGAAGGCTCTGAAGCAGAATTGGTAGTTGTATGAGAAAAGTGAAATATTGGAGTGTGATATGGAAGGGAAAGTATTGCGGTAGTGGAAAAGTGAGGTGAATCAACCAACTAATAATCTGGTATTGGCAAACGACCTCCAAAAATATTATATTATATTCAGAGAATCGCTAAGTGTTTGAGATTATCACATGTTTAATTTACAACAAAACATTTTGATTCATTTTTTGACTGTGTAAGGATTGACTCATATCTAGGCTATGCGGGACGTTTGTTGAAATGTTCACTTGTACATTAGCAATGAGAATATAATTATGGAATTTATTGCCAAAAACATATCAAAGAAGCCAGCAGTATCTCAGGATGAGAATCCAGAGGAGATGTGCAATATGTTAATTAAATGTATATCATCAAACAATTATCCTTAGGAATAGTACAACTTGTTCAATTCATCTTCTTGTAAGAAGGAGATATCAGTTGATGAAAAATTCCAAATTGGGCCCATATTTTTCATCGAGCTATCATATCATACGCTTCGATTCAGTGGTCATGGCTTCAACATCTGGAAAATGCGATTTTCCCACTGTTCAATCAAGTACATTCCTATCTTTAAATTGCTCTCTTGTTCCCAATAGGATTATAGTAAGCGAGTCGTTTGTTGTTTCATATTTCCACAAAAGGCGAACTTAATTGATTTTTCCAATGTTGTGGTTATCTCTGTACATGGAACGAAGTTCCAAAATCCTGAAGTTCAATAACTCCCGACACAGGATAAAAGATATCTTCCATTATTTTCAACTATTTCAATATATCGGATACCTATAATTTCATTGAAAGAATGACAAATTCACAAATCACCATTTTTAACTTTTCTCCAATTGTCAAGTAAAAATCAAGATTTGAGAATGAATGAGAGCAATTCATATCTGTTCTGAGAGTCAACTATCTAGTTTATGTCAACTCCCAGTTCAACAAGATTGATGTTTTGGTGATTTTAATTCAATGCTCTAGTCCATAACGAAGCACAGACCATTACAGAAATTCAATTAATTCTGCTAAGAAAGTCTTGAACTGTGGAGAGCTTATTTCAGTGTCAAGCATTCCAATGTAGACACTGATATTTCCGCCATTACATTCCTCAATTCACTGAATTCACAGTTTTCTCGACTAAGTTATTCTTCTTTGATATTTCTTCTGAAATTTTCAACATGTGGTATATCATGTGATTATGAAGCGCTACTTTCGAAACTGAATAGCTCTGAAACTTACAGAACTTTAGACTAGGTCAACGTCATTTTATATTCATAGAAAGTTACATTTTGTATCTTGTAGGTAGAAGCTACAAAGTCTTCATTACTCCTATCATAGAGCGAAAATGAGGATGTCAGGAAAATATCTGGGTACCAGTTTCAAGTTGTTCAGGTCAATGTCATGACTCATTGAAAAAGCTACACAACTACTACAAAACTGTAGTGTAGAATTATTTAATACTTGTTTCAATGTTATTCATGATAATCGCCTATGGAAATCTAATGTCCTCGAAGACAAAACGAGCAAGATGATAACAATATATGGCTCATCTTGATGACATTATCAATAATATAAACGGAGTGGCCTATTATCGTAATGAAATCATATGAATAGTTATTCAAAAAGCTACCGGGAATATCCCTGGAGCATTTCCAAACTGAAAACCTCATTCAGATCTTTTTACCTTCATACTAACCATATGAATGTTTGAAAATCTCTCATGACCAATCCAACGTCTTGTTTGTTATCAGATATAGACTTTATCGCAACTCTCATACTTAAGTACAGGGTGGACAAAATCTTGAAACCTCGATCAGTTGATGATTTTCAGATACTTTGTATGCTCATCACGACACCCATCATTTTTCATTTGTATATGAAAATTTCCGCTTCGAATTTTTTTCAAGATTCGAAATTATTTAACACTTGAATTGCGAAATGCGGCAGAAATGTTATACTAGAAGAGAAGATTATCTTCATTGATGTTTCGAATCATAATCTTCCAATGAAACTCTCCACTTGAGCTATGCTATTCCATCTGTTAATATACCTCTTGTTGGTAAACAATGCGAACAGAGAGGTATTCACGTCAAACATGAACTGCATCTGGTTTCATCTACTCCATTCCGTCTGCGGCGAAATGAACGCCTTTTGTGAATTTTATGGAATTGGTGTAATATCGGCAATTTGCACAGACGGCATTCATTTTGCAATGTATTCATGAAGGCAGCCATGGAGCCGTCACGTCGTGTTATTTATCTGTCACGTCGAGAAATCATGAAGATAATGGCTTTTATAGAGGTAGACATTTCAAAGGCAATCAACATCTAATATAGCAGAAACAAGAGTTTATTATTGTGGTATATTCGTTGGCAATGGAGTACGGAATTTGATTCCGTACGTTGGAAATATTACCTGTATGCAAACGATATTTCATTAATCGAAACAGACTATTTCTTGGCATGTTTGTGTATTCCGAAAGTTCTTTAATGATTTATCGTTTCATACAAAATATGGAACCAAATAAAATCCCTGCATACAGGGTATCCAAAAACTCTCCTGCCAAACAGAAACTGCGACTAGTACAGGTGATTTGAAGCCCATTTAGCTCGACTTACCCCTTCGAAGAAGACGTCTTCATATGAGTTTTCTTCAAATTATTCAAAAATACCGTTACTTAGAGAAATTCAGACTTGGTATGATCAATTAACAGTCAGTAACCCGTTGTTCGCTGCAAATATTTTTTCATATCCATATCATTCTTTACTATTATTAAATAGTGATTTTGAAAAAACATCGCATGTGCTTGCATATTCTCACCTTTTCATGTTTCACCACATTCTCCACACGTATACTATAATAAAGGATTTTCCAATAATAGGTGTTATTTTGATATTCAAAGAAAAATGCCCTTTTTCAATATAAATAATCGGATGTTTATTTCATTATAAAGAAGAAGCTATGCCGTTAATAGTGGGAAATATCATTAAGCAAATGACCACCACGACCACGCTTACAGAACCATATCCTCTTAATGAAATTTTCCATAACCAAGTCGCAAAGATGTCCTCGATTGCCTCACGAATTCCATCTTTGAGGTCTTGAATCGACGCTGATGGGCTATTGGCGTAGACCTTCTCTTTCACGTGGCCCCAAAGAAAGAAATCGCAAGGTTTAAATCACAAGATCTCGGTGGCCAATTGTGATCACCTCTTCGAGAGATAACACGGTATGGATACTTTTCCCGCAAAAGATGCTGCAGGTTTACCCCCAATCATCGAAGACACGACGTTGTTGATGATCGGCCGGCTTGAGTTCTTGAGTTAACTGAACTTTATAAGCCTCAAGCCTCAAATCTTTGTGCAAAATACGGTGTGATGACGTTTGTGAAATGCTTAATTCCAAAGAACGACGAGAAATGGACACCTGGGTTTCCTTCAACACTTTCGGCTACAGCAGTTCTTGAGCGACGTGCACGGGTTTTATTCTTCACTCACTAACTTGTACCAACAGCTTAAATTTTTCCAGCAAATTCTTCATTGTGGTCCGACAAGGTGCTTCACGACGACCCAAAAATGTTCGAGTTTTACGAACAGTCTCTGCCAAATTTTCACCATTTTTATAGTGAATTTTAATAATTTCAATGCGTTGTTTGATCGTGTATCGTTCTATTTTGATTAATGGCGTACTTTCTACTTGTCAAATGTCAAAAAATGACAAATGACAGCTTCAAAAGTGACATCTACTGAAATAGCGGGCTATTCAAAATAACACCCCCTATTGGAAAACCCTGTACTTGCCACACAATACGCAAGTTTATGAGTATGTAAATTGAGCCTAATCCCTTTGGTACATAGTATCCGGGATAGGTAAATATACCGGTGCTAGGCTGAGTAGTATAAAAGAAAATAATATTTATAATGATAATAATGATTGAATAATCTATTTAAATAGGAATCCTAATATACGAAATTCTGATAATACTAACATCATCATTCAATAGAATGAAATAAAAATAAATAAAATAAAATTAACAAATAATCAATATTCTTAAAACAGCAATACATATACATACCAAAGATCAGTTTTCCGTGATATACTCCAGAAGATTGGATCTGAAAGAACTCAGTGTTTCACTTTCCTTCACTGAATTGGTAGTAATTATTTTGTATTGCACGATAATTTCTTTTTAGTCTTATATCAACCGAATTTGAATAACAGCTTGAACGAAGCATATAACGAAAGCTTCATATAAGCCACTTATAATGGAGGGCTTTCGCGAAGAAACTCGAATACAGCTGGAAAACGCAAGACGTTGAAACGATCGTTCTTCAGAACCTTAGACGAAATACAAGAGTGCAAAAAGATGTAGAATCTTATGACTATACAAGCCATTGTGACATTATGAAGTTTCAGTAAAAATAAAAATTCTGATGCAAAATATATATCATTGGAATACAGATTCATAATATCATAATGAATCAAGTCGACAATTTTGATATAATATAGTGACAGAATCGACGATAGACGACAAAAAAAATCAATTTCTCCTAATTCATCATCTTAGGTTTGTAGGACTGTCTATTACATTTACCAAAATAACCAATAGTGAATTATTACATTTTCACAATTTTTACAATCTTGTTGAGCAAAGAACGTTTATCAAATTTTGTTTGCTAAACGAATGTTCTTGTGCGGACACTGAAAATATTGCGAAAGACCTTTGGTGATCAAAGTATGACAAAAAAAGTTTCTCTAAGAGGTAAGTTCAAAGAGTCCTGGGATCACGTTAAAGACAAACTGCGCTATCTGGAAAAATCAAAAATTTGGTGCTTGTAGTGATAGTGTTGGAATATCATTTGTCTCAGCCAAAACAATTCTGAAGTATGTTTGGTGTCTCAAACGCGTCTAGCCTTGGGCAAACAACTTTTGGTTCCTTCATCACGATGATATCATACTGCATGGGTTTTTCACGAACTTTTTTGCTGAAAACTAGACTCGTATCGTTCCTTAACCACTATATTTGCCTGATTTGGCTCCGTGCGATTTCCAGCTATTCGATAAACTCAAAAGCCCAATGCGGGGACGACGTTTTGACACGAGCAAGGAGATAAAAACCGAATCTAAGAAGGTCTATTCTGGAAATACAGAAAATATGTCGATTGGGAGATGTATCATGACCTAGCCTATTCGTAGTCGAGAATCCTCGTTAATGGATCAAAAGCACTCCAAAAATCGATATGCCTGCTACAGTTATCAATATTTCCTGGACGATGACTTTCATTTTGTTGTTGACAAACTCGAACGGACATCTCGACCCTTTCTGTTGACGTATCGACCTCGGTTCAGCATCCAACAGAAATATCACTCCTCGCTGAATTATCCTTGCCATCCGTTCCTGGAGGACCCTTTTAGTGTTAATGGCCTTCCCGGAAACAAACACGGCATCTCGAGGATGCGGCCACGTCGTTTAGAGGCCATATATCAACGGATGCCGGAAAATTTATCCGCTCCCAATATCTGTATGATTACTTGAGTATATACACCAATAATATGTTCCATTTACGGTCATCATAGTGGCCATTTTATTTTTATTGTGCTATATAAAACGCGAGGTTGGGAGGACGAATGAGTGGTCATCAGTGTGAGGAGTGTTGTAGAAATATGTATGGACTTGGAGTTTTTCTATACATAACCCATGAGGATTCCGTATCGATAGACGAAATTCCAGTTTCGGGTATCGTTCCTTCGATACGTTGATTCCCAGAAGGTAGGAAACGGATATGGAAGAGCATCAAGATTAATTAGTACTCGATATCGATATATATTTGGTGAAACGAAAGCGAGATGCAGGACTATTCAATTAGTTGGGAGCTGAAACTAATGATTCTATGTGCAGTTGGTTCTGAGAATTTTACTTTGAATGTTGTTGACAATGTCCCTGACGATTGTTCTGAGAATGTTCAAATTACCAGAATGAACAACTATTGATTATAACTGATCGTTCTAGTCACGTGATTCTATAAAAATTTCACATTTTTATCAATGTTTAGTTAACAATACATTGATGTTTCATCGAGCAGATCTCTGTTATTCGATATGAACTCTCCTTTGAAAAATCGCACGACACCAAATTTTATTCTCACTTCACTTCCTGACGAATCCAGCGAACAGGAAAGGATTTTATTTTCTTCAAGAATCATTATATATACATGAAGATATAAAGAACTTGATGAACAAAATACCAGTATTGAACATTTACAAAGCGAAACAAAAGTCAGGAAACGCTCAATTTTCTTAAGAATATGTGGTACGAATTGGACAAAGTTTTGGATAAGTATATTTTGTCATACGATAACTCCAGATTCGACATCTGCAATGTTGCCAGATTTACCGTTTTTCTGATATTTTTACTAACTTTGGTTTTCAAATAGATCACCCCGTATATTGTATCATTATTGAAATGTCCTCTTCAGTACAAGTTCAACCATATATAATACTCAATAATCGATGGAATCAGGAAGGTCTTAAATAAATAAAACTGTCAATGCAAAATGAAATTCAAGTAATTAAATCTAGAATGCTAGAATAGTGAAGTAGCCAACTTGTTCAACGATACTTTTCCAAATCATTCTCTAATGCATAAGACGACGGTACTGAAGTAATTTTTCAATTGTTACGTTGTAATTTAGTTAGTATCAAAAATTTTATTGATGTAATTAGGCGTATCCAGACTTTTGTTTTATTTATTTAAGACCTTCCTGACTTTATCAAATATCAAGTGTTGCATATGATTGAACTCGTACTGAAGAGGACATTCCAATAATGATACAATATACATGGTGATCTATTTGAAAAACCAAAGTTAGTAATAATATCAGAAAAACAGTAAATCTGGCAATATTGCAGATGTCAAATCTTCTTATACCAAAATATTCTCATTCAAAATTTTGATTCGTAACACCCATTTGTGTGATAATTGAGCGTTTTCAGACTTTCGTTCCACTCTGTATATCAAATTAGTATGGACATAGGTGTCTGACGTGCACACATTTTTCGCAGACAATCATAGAGCATCTGCTGCGCGTCACAAATTGGTGTGTATTTTAGGTCTGGTGGTAAAACGACGTCGAACATTTCGCAGAGCTAATTCATATTGATTGACTGTAATTGGCTGTGGCATGATTGCCGTCAGGTGCAGATGCTCTATAAGACGAATATTATATTGTGTACAATCTTCAAGATGGCCACCGTCGCTAAAAACCGAATTATTCGCCTCATCGAAGGTCGCCACAGGGGAAGGCAAAGAATATCCCTTATATTCATGAATAGTTTAGATTATGTGCCTTCATTGTGAATCATCCATAAGTCACTGTGAGTTCCGAAATAGAGGTAAATCATTGTTGTCGGTTCCTTCATGTATTAATATCCAATTCGGCTTCACCTAAATCAGTCGCCTACTCCTTTTTGCCAACCAATATATCCGAAACATTCCCGTATCCCAAGAGCCAAGAATTATCTCATCATTACTTTGAATTATGGCCAGTTATCATACTTTGTTTTTTGCTCGTGCATCTCTCCTTTGGGAAATTTATAACTGTCGTAGCTGGCAACACATTCGGAATCGAAAAGCGGCGATGTTTGCCCATTCAATTCGCCGAATGTCCGTCTGTCACACTGTATGAAATGACAAATCGCTCTAATTTTATTTCTCCGCTGGACATGCAATAAGCTAAATGGAACGTAATGATTCGAAATCCCCGAGAATACAAACAACTTGATGTTCCTTTCTTGCAAAACATGAAAAATATAAATCTCCCGAATTACCTTTGATGTTGCACTTGAAGGGTGCAAAATAAATAGTAGGCTGTCATCTCCAATGGAAGATTCGTGGTTGCTATAAATGAGCAAATCACAGTCATCCATTCATGTGAACTGTACATTTGTTTCTCAATTTCTGGATTGTCAACTTTGAAATCATCATAATCACAGTTATTCCACAGTATAACTAAACATGCAGTACTGTCGGTTTCTTTGATATTGGTGTCCACAAGTTTTATTTTTTACAAGACGAGTGCGCAGCCATCCTTGCACAGACCTGCGAGTCACCGACCTGTTCAACCAATGATAAGCTCTCCCGCCAATGTCAAATTCTAATGGAGAAATCAATTGCGAACGGGTCTGGCTTCGAAAAGTAATAACCCCTACTCAATATCTAACAAATTAGAGGAAAAATGCTTGGTACAAAGAGGATGGAAGTTTTCTGAGGATGACATTATTGATACAAGAAGATCTTCACGAGATAGGTTCGAAAAAGAGTTATTGGATAGATTCTGGTGGTACAAAAATAGTATCCATTCTAAAATCAAATTGCATCGGAGTTATCGATTTGTTGACACATTTTCAAAATATTTTATCACTATTCATCAAGAAATGTATGGGTGGTTAACAAACATCCGTTGAATATACACAATACAATATAAACTCTTCAACAACAGAAATTCAAAACACCCTCATTCCAATCCACAAGCAATAGTTCGTTTTCCAACGCTTTCCATTTTTACATAAATCAATATACAGATTATAAAATGATATTGTCACAAACACCACAAGGCATGGTCCGAGAATTATAATCACTCACTATAATTATACCAATCCATGTTCGATCTCAGGTGCGATTATACCTACATGACCCGAATGTGAGTTATTTCAAGTTCACAAGTTCATTACCAGACGTGTTGTTACAATACGCAAAATAAAATAATCACGTTGAACTCACTAAGGCATGTTCGCATAACAAGCAAAACGAATAAAAGTAATTGAAGACATAGTCTCAGGAGATTCTTGACTTAGTCTTCAGAGAGTCCTGAGTTAGGCTAGAGGGGTAGGTAGGCGTCCGAAGACCTAGTTAGGACGCCTATGCTACGATTCTTCTTGATTACCCTGAAGACTGGGTTTCCAGCATTATTGTGTATTAGGGGTAAGCAATTGTATTTTCTCATCTGTTCTCGTTTGTATCATTTAATATTTCTTGAAGGATGTACCATTGTTAATAAATCATATGTTTCTTTGGCATTTCATTCTGTAATTGAAATAGTTATATTTCTATTTCCTGAGTACGACCCAAGCGACAGGGGTGACCCCCAAAAATACCCCCTGTACGCGACAATATCTGCAGTGAACCACTATCATTTAATTCATCAACGGGAAAATATATGGCTGTCCGATGGCTGACAATTTCCTTCATTGTACATTGCATAATAGTTCGTATTAAATAGTGTGTCCTCAGCAACTACTGGATTCTTATCTCTAAATGAGGTCTATAATCTACTCTAGTAGATTGCAGAACGGTGTGTGGCATTCTGATACACAACAATCGAGAACAATGGGTTAGCGGTGCCCGAACAAAAGCACTCTCAGCCCTCCTCTGGATATGAGAAAACGACGAGGAAAAAAGAGGATCCATTGTGTACCATGCGTGATTAGTAATTCTTTCATATAGCTGGAATTAGGAACTCGAAGTACTGGCGAGATTCGCAAACGGAGGTAGTAGAGAATTTCATAATACTATGAAGATTTTTTAATATCACGACCATCTGTTTGGCAAGAAAAAAATATAGTTCACCTGAAGTTATTTCATGTGAAGAAGTGGATGGTTTTGAATATAACAATATAGACAAAACAGAAGAAACTCGAAAATAATCATGGCATGGAAGCCTCCAATTTGAATCAGTAACATTATTCTTCTTTGACTCAATGTGAGCAGATTTTAAATTATCTAGAAAACATAATGAATTCGAGAACCTTACTCTCATAATGTTTACATGATACATCTACTGGATTCTGTTCCAGGTCGAAAACCCAGTCTCTTGAGAAAAAATTTCTCAGTGCTGTGAATTCTCTGAAAGAAATATCTTTCCCAATATTTCTTGCAGTATTCAGCATATTATGTGAAATCATCGTATGCCTGATATGATGTTTGAGTTGTATTCTATTGAGTTGAGTTCAACTACTATGTTCCCATGAAATGTTTCCCTACTCGAACAAAAGATTAAATGAGGGTGTATTTCTTTCAACACCAACTGATGGGCACATGGTTGATGTATTGCTCCTCACTTTAAACCGACCCATACATCCTTGGTGTTGTCATATCAAATTTCATGCAATAACAATTTCTCCATTGTTCCTTTGACTCGAATCCTCTTCAACGTTGATATGTTCAAAATTACAAGAAAGGATAAAACGACAAGTATTCTAATATAAACGTCAGTGTCCAGTTGACTTTTATATTTATATCAGGAGGACGACGGTCAAATAATAAGAGGGAAACATGAGATTGAATGATGAAAAATGTTTGTGCCTATTTTCTACATTCAAAATTGATTATTCGAATATGTTTCTGAAGATTGTTATTGCCTGTCAAAATCAATTTCATTACTTCAGATCAGTGACAGCTGTTCACAAACGAACTGTGGAATCTGAGGCTAAAAGATCGAATATTTGAAAGATTTTGTGCTAAAGTGGTTTCTTTTCGTGTTTCCTTCAGTTTGAATCCATTCATTTCAAATTATCTCACAGGACAAAAACTATATTGGAAATGAAAACAGGTATAGGTTAGTTTAGTTTAGTTTATTTATTGGTAAAGTATTACACTAATGTGCTTTCACAGGTCAGATATATAGAAAAAAAAGAAAGAAAATAAAATGTTACAAATAGTAGAAAATGGTAGAAAAATGGCAATAGTAGAATAAAACTTATAAGGTAGGGTGCTGCTGGTATCAAAACATAGGATGACAAACATCAAAATATGGAGACAAATGACAGTTGCTTCCCTTTGCTGCAGGTTTTCCGACTCTGGCCTTGAAATAGTTGAAATTTAGGTTTTTTATCTCTAGTGGAAGAGCGTTGAAGAATTTTTGTCCGTAGTAATCGGCGCCCCTTCTTGTGCGTTGTAACCTATGGTAGCTGAGGACTAACTTTCCTCTATTTCTAGTTGAAAATGAGTGAATATCACTATGTGATTGGAAGTTCACTAGGTTCTGTTTAGTGTAGGTTAGATAGTGAAATATAAAAGTGCATGGAAGTGTAAGGAGTCTCAGTTCTGTGAAACTACGGCAGCAGTCTCGATATTTCAAACCTGCAATGATTCTGACACAACGTCTCTGTGATTTAAAGATTTGAAGAGTATTGGGGGAATGACCCCAATTTAAAATTGCATAGGATAAAGTGGAATTAAAGTATACATGGTAGGCCGACAGCAGGGTGTCCCTGGATACATTTTTTGAAAGACTTCTTATTAAGTTATGTTCGTAATGTTTGTTTCGACTACGCTTGGCGTCAATTTTATTCAAAATTCTGCTTCACCAACTAAATATAGAAACGGTGAAACATTTGGAAGAATATAATGTTAATTATGGATTGTGCCTACTTCGCCTTCCGAAAACATCTTCACTATTGGAATATTGGTAAACCTACAGCAAAGGGAAGCAACTCCGATTTTGATGAAATTCTCATAGAAGCTTCGGAACACTAATAACACCCAGTGATGAAAATTTCTCCGTGGAGACACCTATAACATACTTTTTTTAGGAAAGTTTTTGAAAATCGATCACGGTAAGACCTGAGAATTTGATTGATATTGTACTTACGTTATGGTTTTAGAGAATGTTCATTTCACTAAAACATAGTTAACATGTCCTTGAATCAAATTCCACAAGAAATTTCATGATGAGAAACTTTGGAATAAGATATTTTCATGTTTTTATATTTGTATATTTTCGACTCAAAACAATATATAATAATTGCTATGTCAAATGAGATCTGTCATGTCACAAGAGAGCAAGGTTGCCAAGTTGTATTTCTATTTTCAGTGGTAAACCATAGAACTTGAGTCTACATATAAGTACAATATATTTTTATGTGGCCAATTGATTGATCTACGTTTGATTGATCTAGGTGTAATTGATCTACGTTTGGGGTGGATCCCGGCGAGAGTGATGTTTTTAAATGGGCACTGCGATGGCGCGCTAGCGCCGTCGCAGGAACCATCTCCCTCGAGTTACTAGCATTTTGAATTATCTATCGCGCCATCGCAGGAACCGTGTCCATCGAATTATTTGGATTCGTTGAATGATTGTATACCGAACTTTGAAATGAATCAAATCTCCGATTTTTTATTTACTTGGCAACGTTGCTTGTTATGGTGACAATAAACTGTTCATTTGATATTTCAATTATTGCACGCCATATTGGGTTGAAAATATACGATATTAAATTATGAAAATAAGCATTTTCACAGCTTTCCATCATGAAATGTCTTGTGGATATCGATTTCAGGACATGTGAATGATGTTTTAGTCTATTCAAAATTTGTCCTACTAATTACGTATACGTAAAGTTTGGTCTTTCTATCTTATACTATTTGAAATCACAGATATGTTAACATCAAATTCAATTTCCATCAAATCTTTGGAAATACTAAATAGTCTGATAGAACAACATCATTAACTGTTTATCAAATTATTTGATTGTCACCTCAAACCCAAACATCACTTTTTAGTTCATTACCCTAATCTGGTGAAGAAACTTGGGCCCCCTGTTGGTATTTTGAGTATGAAATTTGAGGTAAAACATAAAGAATTCAAAAATACAGCTACTAATATTAGAAATCCCCGTTGAAAGATTGTTATCGCTTTCTGTCGGAACAAGGTTTGGATGATAAGATATCACATGGACCTGTTCATCATATTGATTATGAGAGTACAATTTTCCAAGAGAAAAATCTGAATGAAATCAGTTATTTCAGTGATGAATGGTATGAAATAAATGGAATTAAATATGAAATGAAATCGGTGGTATTGAGTAAATGTGAAGATGACAATCCTATTTTTTTGACGTTAAAAGGCATTTTCATACATAACTCATCAAATAATGATGTACATTTTTTTGGGGAACTGTTGTCAACCATTGGATTTAATCAACACTTTAAGGCATATCAGGTGAAAAAATCACAAGATGAATATGTTGGTAGACAAAAATGACATTTTTAATTCTTAACCCACAATTTTACACAAAGTAATTGCTGCATTTTATGTAGCAATTCGATGACGAAATATGAAATGAGGAATATTTTGTTCATCTGTTGCACTTGTTACCATGCAGGGGTTGAATGTATAGAAGAATATGTTTATAAGTTTCAATATCTTCCTTATTATGAATGAAAATGACCTTGTTCACATGTTTCAATAAATGTTTTTTCATGAAATGGATTTTCTTTTATCTTCATACTAAGGGTGCTTCTCCATGGCAAAGAGGTATTTTTAACACGCCTATATTAGTTTCACCTGTATGTTTGTTTGTTACTGACTCTTTGGCAACGATTTTGCTTCACATTTCACTCACACTTGTTAACAAGGTCTGTTGGTCTGGTATGGTTAGATACTCGCTTTGTACACGAATGGTCCAGGGTTCAGACCTCACAGCGATTTTTTCAACGCGTTTTAAGACAAAACAATAATTCGATGACGCGCTTTTAGAGTTAATCATACTGAAAAATTATTTATAGTTCGAAAAACACGCTTCAAACATGCGTACTAAAAAGTAAAAAATAATGTTTAATGTAATTTCTTGAATAATGTAAAATAGCGTGGGGTTCAAAGTCATGTCGAGCACCCCACACCATTTTACATTTAAGAAATTACATTAAACATTACTTTTTAGCCCATGTTCGAAGTAAAGTGTGTTTTTTTAGTTTTTTAAACTATAATTCATTTTATGGCGAGTAATTCTGGTATATCGAATGAAGCAAGCAATACTCTTCTTATTCAAAAATATGCTAGTATCGATTTGAACAAATATTTTTTCACCTTATCAAAGTGAAGTTCTCAAATGAAGATCTATTTTTTAGTACAAGTATTTCTTTACTCCATCACGGTGAGGTTTTCAAATGAAGACGGCTGTTATCTCAATTCAATATGTTTTTATATTCGTCCGATCTTACTAATCTTTTGGTATGAAAGAAGCTATAGCTAATAATAAGAATTTTTGCAATTTGGTTCAAGAAAAGTACTTTGCAAATAAAGATTATGATTGACTTCATTATCTTAGTCACATGTTTTTTATTTGGAATAAAGTTGGTTTATTCATACAAGGAATGTGTATTTTTTATAATTTAAGCAATTTATATGCTTAGTCAGAGAGTACTGACTTGGAGTAAAGTTGGTTTATTCATACAAAGAATGTGTATTTTTTATAATTCAAGCAATTTATATGCTTAGTCAGAGAGTACTGACTTGGAGTAAAGTTGGTTTATTCATACAAAGAATGTGTATTTTTTATAATTCAAGCAATTTTTATGCTTAGTCAGAGAGTACTGACTTGGAAATAAAAAATTCCTAGATCAAGCGATCGTTTATTCCAGTATATATAAACAAGCCATACTCTTGATACAAAGCATATTTCATTAGGAGAAGAAATTCTTTTTATGTGTGCGTAAGTACAATATCAATCAAATTCTTAGGTCTTACCGTGACCGATATCCAGAAATTTTCCTAAAAAAAAGTATGTTAGAGGTGTTTCCGCAAAAAAAATTTATATTAGTGTTCCGAAGCTTCTGTGAAAATTTCATCAAAATCGAAGTTGCTTCCCTTTGCTGTAGGTTTTCCGGAATATGTATCAGTTGAATGGGAATGAGTATTCATTATGGAATTGGAAAACGGAACATTTTCCTGTACATGAATTTTGTTTAAGAGAAAAATATTCCAATTTGCATAATTATCTTATGTATATATTCCTTTCATGCTCCAGTGAATTCGAGCTATGAAATACATTGGAGAACATAAAGCCCGCATATTCCATAACGAAATAGTACTTCGTACATACGTAATACTGTGGAGAATGCTAGAAAGACGTAATCATTTAGGGGGCTGCAAGATGGGAATGTACTATGAGGAAAGAACAGAACGAGCCCATATACGTTTTCTATTTTTTCGTATAAGCTCAGTCGTTGCCTTTTTCAATTAAAGTTTCTACGAGAGATCTTGACTTTCCAACAGTTCCAGAAGAACTTCGCGAGTTGCTCCCTTTTTATATCTCGGAATCTAATTTATCAGGACGCCAATCATGATTCGTGGAAATATTTACTCGCCAACTTCGAGTCGAAAAAGTCGAGAAAAACTCGAAATCCTTTCAATATTCCATTCTAATCACAATGCAAGTTCAGATTGGTATTTTATAATATAACTCTGCTTTGTTGAATTTAACGAGATCCATTCTTCCTTTTTCTCGTTAACTGAAAGTTTTCATATAATTTTGATTTTGTATTCAGACTCATGGTGACATCAACTTATTTGTATCTCACATTATAATTAAAGCACGCCACACTGGTTACATTTCTCACAATGATTCCTAGAGATATAATTTTCAATATTGTTGTAATCTTGTGCGAGTTGTTAGTATTTATGATCTCAAAAATGTCATCAATATCAGAAAATTTAGACAACTACAACTCTGTGTCATACCTCAACTTCATATTATCAAGAAAGGCATTGCTCTAGCAACTGTAGAAACTTACAATATAAAATATTTGTCTAACTCACAAATTTAACTTATTTTTACGATGTCAAAAATTAGTTGAAATTGACCAACAGAATCGAAGTCCCTAAACCCTTCCTGGATTACCTGTTGCCAGCTTCATTACATTATTAGAGGAGTCATTCTTTGTTTCTGATATTCCAACCAATGTAAGTTGTGTCTCTTTTCGTTTCTTCTTGAGGAGAATTCTCTCATTAAAATTTCTTTGGTGAAAATTATTATCGCAGAAAACATACATATGTCAGCGACAATGACGATGTTTGACTACTGCTTTTATTGCGTAATCGCTAATAATTTTCGTAAAGTAGTTTTAGTGACAAGGAGATAGTGCTATATTATCAGGATCCAATCACGTCGAGATCTCATGAGCGAGCCAACTCTGCGTGAAATTGTTTTAAAATCATTAATTACACCAACAACCTCATTTCCTTGAAAGATGAGTATCTAAAGTGAAAACAAAAACTCATTGCTTCCTCATCCGAGCATTCTCACCTCTCGTTTCCCGGTAGTTGAAATTTCTCCAGGAACCTGCTCATATATATCCATTTGAGATAACTGCCTAAGACAGGAGTCGGAATTAACGTGCGAGTCTCATTTGCATCGCATTTTCTCCCGGATTTGGTCGTGATGAGTTTTATTTTTTATGGGCCCCGGCCTCGAGAAGGAATAGGTGTGCCCTGCTCACCACTAATCCAGGGGGTGCGCTATGCAAGAAAGCCGATAAGACTAAAGAATCGCTTTTATAGTACCGCAAAGATCCTTTTCACTATCCTTATAATTTCATTAGACCGGCTAATACTTAATCTTGCTGAAACATTGTTCCGTTCTGCAAACCAGCAACTGTTTATGTAAGCTCTTTGTGTCTTAATTATCTCGGTTTTGAGGTTAGGTTACACCGCAAATTGAAATTGATTCATTGTCTAATTCCAGCCTATAGTTCTACTACTTCTCGAACTCGTTCGTGAATTTCAAGGACGAAATGTTCGATAATTCCATCATAAAAAATCAAGGAAATGTCAATTCATGACAAACATTGAAGATATTGAGTTTTTGGTTGATCATTTTCAGTTTAACGCCGTGTTACAAGGTACAATTCATTATCCATATTTCTGTCATTCAATAAAATGTTATAAAACTTTGAGAATTGAGCACGTAAATTACCAGCAATAATATATTATTATACATACCGATTATGACCGGTTACTCATCTTCTTCTTCTTGTAAAAAGGAAGTAAGTTTCATTGGCAACTCTTATATAAATATTCATTTATATATTGGCTGTTTCATTCAAAATGGGCATTCCAAGTATTTGAAGCTGAGAAAGAATTCGGGAAATTTCAAGTACACATAATGTTCAGAATTTAAATTTCCTAGTCTCACCAATGATTTATTACCTACTTCCCTTTCATAGTTGTTCCTGCTGCATTGTCCAAATATCCTGCATGTCGAGAAATTAATAATTAATGGAAACAAGCTTTAAGCCCTACGAGAGAGCACGGTAAAACCCCAAAAAGTCACGATTCATTCATCAAATAAAAATGCCTCTAAATTGGCAACCCACTATAGGAATTGATGTAAAAGAAAATTTCCTCAGAGAGTCTTTAGTCACTTCGATTTATTTCCAATTAATGGAACTTCTGGAGCTTATCAAAAATGGTGAATCGCGCGAAGGATTTAATTATTTTTGAATTTATTTCCTGAAAGCATTAATTATATTCCTGAAAGGCAAGCTTCACAACCAATTAATTATTTTTTCGAGCGAAACACAAGCAATCGATAAAGTATAAAACGACTGTGACTCCAGACATCGTATTGAAGTTCAAAGTATATGTTTTCTTGGTGCATGTATTCTCATTGTCCATGCTTCCTGACTCAATGATGGAATTTTGCAAATCGTCTTGAGTTCTTCTCCAGAAATTACAGTGAATAAATTTTGAAATTGTGAAATTCATTTTTGTATAATAAAATTCGATTCAAAAACATAAATAAACTTTTATTATTTCGTTTTTTCAAGTAATCATATTCGAAATTTTGGGGGAAACAAAGACATAACTCATCTGCAGAGAATTTTCAACATCCACCAGTTCCCGGTTAAATTCAGGGTAAACCATTTCATTCCACATTCTCGACATTCTACGCTACCATTAAAGATAATTATATTCCTCAAGTGTTCTTACACAATCCCCGGCAAGTGAGCATTTTTCACCCTCGACATTATTTTCCTGCCCAAACTGAAAATGCTTCCTACAAACAACAAGATGGATGTCTGCCTCGCATATAAAGAGCGGTCAATAAAAATTGTAGACTCTAACTGTATCACATTGGCGAGAAAAATATTAAACAAATCCGTAGACATGCCAGGATTCATTCAACAATTCACGTAGCTCTGATTTGATTTGTTGGTGGTGAGAGAAAGATAAAATATTCTGAAATTCGTGAAAATTGGGTCGTTGTATGATGCCTACAGGAATGAATGGCCAAAAATAGAGGATCTTTGAGGCTGGGAAAAAGGTGTGCTGGTATATTATTTTTTCAGTTTCTCCCATATAGGTCCATTCTGTGCGTGCCACAATTTACTGAATAACTCAGAACCATTAAAACGAAATTAGTACAGGCACAATGAAGTGTTGTAGAATTTGGGGTTAAAACAGCCATTCGTAATACACCGCAAGGGCAGCTGTTCTTGAACTCAACCGAATATATGGGTTTTCACTTAAGCTGTTATTTTTCCAATTATAGTCAAGTAGAAGTCCACACTCTCATTGTATCATTCAGATATCATGTTTGGTTCAATAGTGCTTTCAGGCAATAGTTAGTCTTATCAGTTTATGCAAAAATATCATCATATCGTGATGGAATCATCAAGGAACCAGAAGAAAGTAGAAACTGTTGTTTTATTTCGATAAATAACAGGCACTATTTATTTGTACAATACTTCATTCATCGACACCGATGACTTTGGACTCTCTTCAAATATGAGTTTATTCTGAATCAGAAACACTGAAAACATCAGGTATCAGAGAATCATTGCCATAAGTACAATTATTCACCATCGCATACATCTTCTGAATCTGATTCTCAGGATTATAATAATCATATAATTTCACTAACGATTTCTTCCTATCATCAACCTCGTAGTGTTCATTAATATTGAAAGAAAAACAAAGTAACTTCTTATCCAACTTCGTGAAATATAAATTCACTTTATCGCTGTCTTCCTCGAACATTTTAATGCCTAAAACAGTTGGAAAAGTCAACAGTTTGCACTACCACTATTAATTCCACCCTACCCGACATCGATTCTGGATCTACCAAGTTGTACAAAGAAGCCCTATCAGCCTGATATCCACTAGGCAGTGAAATCTCCATCACCGCCATGTTGGACACACCATCGGGCCCAGTATATGCCAAACATGGGGATAAACTAGTGATCGAACACTGATCTATTGTGGCAACTGGTGAAACATCCACAGCCAGTTTGAAAGCCTCACTTCTCGGTACATGCCGAAGATAATACGATTGGGTTACCTGTTGCAGAGAAAGTTTCTATAGCAAGTAGTGGTGGAGTGTTTGGATCAAGTTACTTGGGCTAGTACACAGCCATTGCCTCGAACGTTAACTTCCAGTATGCCAGTAGCAGGCTTCAAAGTGATTTTTCTTGATTTCAAGCTATCGCTGCTCGTCAGGCTGAGGTTTTGGTTACCATGCGCAGTTCCTATGTTTATCTTCAGGTTCGAATTATTGATTCGTACAAGTTTGGAGTATCTTGTGAGTGCATCCAAAGCTACAACAGTATCCTGTAAAATAATCAGACATTCAGTTGGTTTCCTAAATATTCAGTGTTTCTACCTGTGTGGATTTGAAACTGCCCTTCGCTTCTAATTTAGAAGATAACCACTTAACTATGGACAGCGCTTTCGCCATATTACTGGATGAATTTTGATGTAGAAGAGATAACAGTACATAGCTTGTCGTTTCGATGTCTGATGCCGTTGAAATATTTCCTGGAAAAAATAAAACATCAGGAGAAGTTATAGGTGGAAACATAATGGAAAACTCCCACTTTTGATGGTCCACCACATCATATTATTCTGCTTATCCGCAACTGCGATGAGTCTTTCTAGCATTCTGTTTGCTTCTTGGTACCATTGCATTTTGAACATGGCATAGCAGCTGATGGCCATGCTATATTTGTCAGGATTGTGTTGTGCTCGCATACAATACTTCGCATTTGTTATGACTAGTTCAGGGATCTTCACATTCGATTCCAATAGACTAGAAATAACGTATGCCGTCAAGGCAGCAGTACTATTCTCCTTGCTAGTACCACCCTCAAAAAATTAGAAAATGAAAGTGAGCTAAAGAGTTTTCCCGTGGTATTTACCATATCCTGAAAAACATGTAACATTGTATTGAAGCACCCATTCTCGAGTTGATTCTCGAATATCCAAGAGACAGCTCTATCGATGACTCTTTGATTGACGTAAATATAGAGCTTGGCCTCTTGTAGAATTCTGACTACGAAAGTAGTCAGAAACATTGAACCCATGGGATCATGGTAACCGAATGCCGAAAATGAACCATCTTTGTGGACGTAGTTCAATATCTTCTGATAACCTGAAAAGTTTTTGTTAGATATGTAGCTTGACGACAGTGGAGTACCCAACCTATTTTGAGATTCCTCAGTATTCTTTGATTGATGGACTTCTTCAGTGTACCAGTTGAGTTCAGATACCCCAGAATATATAAATTGGGAGCCATTGATGCCATGATTTGTTCCCCACAGCCCATTGGAATATCTAGTAATACTTCTAGGTTCTGAAAAAGCAATCAGCTCATAAAAACTCTTCAATATCTTGTACCTGTCGTTGAATCATGTATGTAAAAGGTTATTCATTTTCTCACCTCAAGAGTTTTCGCTAAAAGATCGCCATTCAAGCTCATATGAGACTTGTAAGTATCAGGAACAATATTTTGGGGTATTTCAAGGAACCAAGAAATATTCGTGGAGTTCAATGAAGTAGAAGAGCATAGTAACGCTGATTTCGTCATTTTCTTCTCGTATCCCTCTGGCTCAACCACGATTGATTTAACCAAGGTATCTCTAGGGGTACATAAAATTCATCACTGAATAGACGATCGCAAATATTAGCTACCTTTTAGATAAAATCGTTTCTGGTCCACATGCATGAGGATAATGTCGATCAGTTTTGGCTACAACGGTTATATTCACTGTACCAGCAATAGTGGCTTTCAATTGGAACTTATGGCTGGTGGTACTGTTTTCTGAGATACAAAATGACACAGCTAGTTTATCGTCTTGGTTGCTCAGCACTAAACCAGTAGATAAATGCAGCGATATTCTAGTCTGGCAACAAAAATACCCGTATATTCGAAAAGATAAACTCTACAAGGACGATTTGGGATATTATACTACAAACAAATTCGAATAAAAAGCACAATCGGCAATAATACATCTTGTAAACTATGACATTTCTTATATTTTCTATCAACTTTCATTGATATGTTACTGTGATTTATTTTCTGGTACAATCCAGAACATTCTACACGCGATTATTTCATGTTTCTGATTTTCATCAATTCTCCAGAGTTATTCAGAAGTATTCAGAATATCATCAAGGCTCTAGTAGTGAATTATCCCAATATAGGCACTCACCGGAAAATGATGATTCCAATAATTGGAAATATGTACATACAGATAGAAAGTTTCTTCTTGTTTCACTGTATATGGCGCCACAATCTCCACGAAGAATGATTGGAAACTAGTGATTTCAATCTCATCTGCTATACCTACACCAGCTACATCTGATATACACAGTACATTCGTGAGCCATCCAGTTATTGCATGAGGCAGATGCCTCTTCAATTGCACCAATCCACTGTAACATCAAATTCACATAAAAAGGATGAAGTCAGCCATTTCGACAATCTACCTCACTGGTACCAGTTCCCAAAGCCATGTTTCTGGAAAATTTGATCTCACCGAAACCATTTGTGAATCGGTGGGAGTTTCATATTGATCTGTCAAGAACTGAACTGTAAAGAATCGGATTTTCACATCAGTTACCACGCAAATACAAACAATAATGTGTCAATAATAGAAGTGGCTTCAATTCAAAATTCTGGTCTCTAATCACAAATACGAACCATTATTAGGATGTTCCAGCGTAGGTTCTGAAAAAATTAAGCAAGAGAACTAGGAGAATCTGATGATGAATTCAAACAAAATGACTCACCTGTGTAGCATGCCTTGGTCACAACTTTCAGGTTGGTTATTATCACTGATCCGAAATTCTAGAACCTATATTCGTGAAATTTGTTCATCATTAACATCACATTCTTACCTTCAATACATCGTAAGCATCGAAATCTTCCGAAAATGAAGATGCATGACGCTTCGTCCTATTCATCTCCTCAGTCAAATCGGATACGAAAACTGTAGCAAAAGCAACTCGATAAATAAAACTCGTTTTCGTTAGAGTTCCTCACCCTTAGATTTCTTCTTCTCCGGCAATACACATGTTTTCCTTGTCGATTGCAATGCTTCACTATGCTTCGATGCGAAAGCTTTCAATAACATGGACTTGTTGGTCATCTGATGAGACCAGGACAAAAATTTCGATGATTTATCGATGGCCGATACAGAACACAATGCGTGGGCAGCAGTTTCAATGTTCAGATCGGCAATAGAACCTGGTACCATCCTGTCTTGGGTCCATTTAGCTCTAACCTACGAATACATAATACAAATTCAGCCATGATTTCAAGAAAATTATTTATATGGAGTGCAATGGAACCTACTTTCATCAGGCATGGTTCAACATCGATATTTTCTGTGGCAGCAATTGTTTCACCAGCCTTGGTTATATAATACACCAGCAGTTGGTAATTTGAGATGATTCTTTTATCGAGTTTGAACTTGATGACAGCTTTATCGTAGCTAGCTATATTTGAGTGAGTGTGTGTACCATTTATAACATTTTTTAAATCATTCGTGTACTCGTCACCTTGTTTCGTCACTTGATGCTTGATTCTCCTCATTTTGTAAATTTGAGAAGCACTTTTAACCTGCAATGAAAATCAGATAACAGAGACTCGAATCATATATTCATGTTCTACCAAGTAATAGAAAGTAATTGTTTCATTTCCTTCCAATGAGTCAGTAGTGAAAGTTATTTCGAATTCTTCAGAAGCTCTACATTCATCTAAAGGTTTTTTCAAATGATTTCTTCGAAGGTAAATGTAACTGTTGCTTGCTGAGTAGAGACGTACTGCTAAGAAATTATCAGCAATATCAGAATGATTCAAGGATCTAGCCTACAAATTGAATCTCATTATTGTTATCGTGAATGAGGATAGTTCATTTACATTGATATTAATATGTATGACATTGTCCTTCATGGGAAGAATGGTGAAGAATAATCGATCTCCGTCTACTGTGAAGTTTGAACAATGTTCGTCATTGACGTAGTTCCAACTTTTCTTGATAGCTATACTGTAACAAATTTCAACAAGCTCATCTTTCAAAGGAACGTTTAAATTATAAAATTCCAGTTTTCCCTTGTATGGAAGTCCTGGTAGAAACATAGCATCACTTTTAAATTTCATTATATAAGCTTCTCTCTTCAACGGTATCTTGGCCATGGTAAATTCTATTCTATTCGTCCCTCTCTCGTTAACAGTTGCTGTGATAAGGACAAACATTTTTTCAGATTCTCCAATTTTATAGAATTCCTGTTCAGTGTACTCAATCGTGAATTCACTACAACCATTCTGCATCTGAAACACATCAATATTCATATTCATATTCATAATGAATGTTTTCAGCATGAAACAACTCACCTCTTTCAATTTATGAACAGGACTCATGATACCATGGGAATCAGATATCTTGATGAATGCCAAGCCTTCCACGTGTTTCCCATAAGAATACTCTGCACAGACGTTCAATTTGAAAGATGGATTCTTATAGTAAATCATTTCTGGATGAAACAGATATATCTTGTAACGTGGAAGAGTATACTTAGACACTTCGAAACTTTTCAATTCCCCGAGAGTTTCTATTTTCCATTTTCCCTGAAAGTTCAGAAGAATTTATTGCAGTCAGTGGATGCTGTTATGACAAAGGCTTAGTAGGCTTTGGTACGGTATAAAAGTTATTTCAATTATGTCGACATGAGAGAGCATTACGTTTATTTATTGGTATCAACGATTGTACTAACCACCATGCTTTCTGGGACCGTTTCATAAACTAGACTCACTAGACCGTTCTCGAGAATGACGTCTTCCCATTGGGTTACAGTGACATCGAGAGGGTTTATAATCCTTATTTCTTTGATCTGATAACATGAAAACATTAGTCCCATGAGATACAAGTTCGAGACGTGCACGTACCTTAGTGCTAACTGGCAGCAGTTTTTCATTGATTACCAAAACGCGGAATCTCACTTTGTCTCCGGGCTTGTAGGCTCCCCTGTCTGTGTCTATAAATGTTCTGATTGACTCCCTGGCGTACATTTGAATAGGATCTTGATTATGAGCAGACTGTTTGAGACCATTGGAGGAGTGAACTTGGACTTTCACACCAACCAAAGTGTGTTCTTTCACTTCCAAACGGGGTACATACAGTTCGAAACAGCTATGCTCTGTCAAATGAAAAAATACGACGAGTTCAATGATATACAGGGTGATTCGTTGAGAATGAGCAATCTCTGAACTGAATATACTACACACCAAAATATGGTGATTGAGCATGTTTCATGCAGGTCCACGAGATACAGGGTATTTAAAATCGGAATTTTAATTCAAAGATTGCCCATCCTCAATGAATCAACCTGTATACAAATTGATAGATGAAATAGTTAAACCTACAGGTAAAGATTCATGAAATGATGATAATCAAAACCTTCATAATGATATCGCTATAACTGCTGTTCTATGTTCCTAATCCTAATACAGAGGCGTATACAAAAATCGGCCAAATTTGAAATTTGTTGGGTAGCAACTATTTGATATTGTTAATTCATTGAAGAGAAAAATTGTATTCCAACCCCATATTCCATCACTTCCGGTCTAACTGGGAGTGACCCCAACTTTTGATTTTCAAATACAACCCCCTGTATATTTTTTCATTTTCAGATTCAGGGCATCATTTTACATACACCAGTAGTTTTTCCGGATCATTTTGTGTGAAACAGAAAAAACAACAAACTGAAATCCACATCAAATTTTCATTATTTTCAGTAGCATAGAAAGAAGGGCGATAAAAAATTGAGTACAACAAATACTCACAAATACACCTTCTAGCTAAACTAAAAGTTGCGTTATGTAACAATGCTTGGGGTATATTGCGGCAAGCCTCTAATACTCGAGGCTTAAGGATTTCTATGATTAAAACATATTGAGGATTTTTTTTGACATTTTGATCCGGAAAAACTACTGGTGTATGTAAGATGATACCGTGAATCTGAAAATGGAAAAATATACAGGGGGTTCCATTTGAAAATCATATTCAAGAAATTAACAATATAGTTGCTACCCACCAAATTTCAAAATTTCGATCTCGAATGATTCAGAAGTTACAGCTCTGGTCGATTTTTGTACACACATCTGTATACTGTATGTAAGATTGCAACCTGCTACATTTTCCAAAACCGATCGATTACCCAGTCTACCCAAATCAAAACATCATGAGATGTTAATCATGAAAACTAGATTCAAAATATGTATCAATAAGAATTTTTGGAATCTTGAACTCTTCAAAGTGAGTTCTTCGAATAATTCATTATGAAGTTCCGACTGGTTCCAAATTGTAGAGAATTCTCTTAGAACTAGACTCTTAGAAAAGTGACATGAGGAACTTCTTCTTACAAGAATCCACTATCAATGGAATTCCAATCAATAGTGACGCAGTGTGAGAAAACGAAGAAGAACAGTTAATCAGTCAGTCTTCCGACAACCTTGTGTTCATTTTGCGGAATACAGATAACAGCTCGTCATGGCAAGGGGCGATACTCCCACTCACCTGCTTCCATATTCCGTATCGTGGAATAATGTTTCTCTTTCAATTTGAGATTGATTACAACCCTGGCGGGCGTATCCACGTCGTGCAAAGACATGCAAACCGATTCATTTCTACCTGACACCAGTACCCTCGGCATGGAAAACAGAAAGCCCCCGTCGTGGAGGGTATATTGGTTGTCGCTGCAATGATAATATTTGCGTCAATCGAACAGAGCTGATTATCGTAGTTGGCACCTGTCACAGGCTGCTGGATGCACGCGGTGCACGGCGACCATTGTTGTGATTGTTAGTACTGTTATTTGAAAATTTGTGGCCATGTCGGAACCGCATCAATGGCATACTTGTGATAACTGACTGCGATGGCGGCCACTGTCGTCATTGCAATTGCATTATCGCCCAGTGTTTTTTATTGTTTCTAGTTTGAACTCTGACACTATAATCTAGAATGCGTTATCTATTTCCTTTTGTTTTTTTTTTGTTGATAAGCCAAAGTGCACTCAGGATGTGCAGCTGAGATAATATCGAATAAAATATTAAATGAACAGTGAAAGAACTATTTCCGAAATATCAACTACCTATACATGTATTCTCAATTAATTCTTTGAATCAAATGAATATTCTTAATAGTAAATCAGAGAAGAATTTCGATATAATGATCCAAATTATCAGTTTCATCATCGGAAAATATAGTTCCACTCACCTCAAAACTAATTTCATATCCACTGTGACTCAAAAATGGCATCGATCTTTATAAGTATTTCAATAAACAAAAATGGAGTATTCACTCCCTTCATACCGTCAATACTGAACTTATTCTGTAAATATATGTCAAACAGATCTTGGAGTTGATTTATGCGAAGTTATTTCATTCAAATGTTTTTCGAACTACCCGAAAATTTGTGGGCGTGGATAATCAAACTTGCTCTATCCGTCTAAAATATTTTCATCAATACAGTGTTGCCGCTTGTACCAGAAAGTAGTAGCTACTTTGTTATTTTAAATGGAACATCTTGCATATTATTACTTATTCGAAAAGCTGTAACAATTTTCAATTTAATTGAGTATATTTTCCCTATACCAATCTCGTACAGTTTGTTAGTTATGAATTCGTCTTCAATAAAATGAATGAATCATCATGAAAAACTAAAACTATCAAAGTCTAACATATGTATATTAATGGATCTGGAAAGATTTCAATTACATTCCAGAATTTCTCTTCAATCGAATGAATTTTCTCAAATTCATTCAAGGTAAATCAGCATATTCTCCATAAAACTCTCTCATGTCCTACTGATATTCTTGCTACATTGGCCATAAATGATGAATAAATCCATCAAAACCACATTCGAGTAAATATTTCCTGCAATAGTATATACTCTCACATCCATGCAACTTGACATGTTAGTTCTCTGTCAGAATGAAGTTCATAGCCTACTATATTAAGCACTATCCAATATTTATTTTTATATATACAGGGTGTTCCATTAAAAAAAAAACGGAGTTTCAGTCATTTTCATGAGTGCCCGGATGTCACTCACTTCTGAGCCTCCCTGCATACTGAAACTGAGATCCAGTTCATCGACAGAATGCAGCTCTAATGCAGGTCTAATGCAGCTTCAACACAAATTGCAATATTCTGTAAATTTGCATTGGGAAAAAATTTATATTTTTCAATGATCAGGTTTTGCGCAAAAATTGGACAAAATAATTTTCATCTCGGAAATCGTCACAAATAGGTATGGGGAATTATGTGGGAAAGTTGTGAAGAATCTCATCAGGATTTCAAAAATGGTATAATATACGAGGTGTTCCATTCGAAATAACAAAGTAGCTACTACTTTCTGGTACAAGTGGCAAAACTGTATTGATGAAAATATTTTAGACGGATAGAGCAAGTTTGATTATCCACGCCCACAAATTTTTGAAATGATCTGTATTTCTGCTCTCCAGATACTTCTAATGTTCCATCCACTGTGAAACACCCGGTATATCATACAGCAGTTCCACAAAGTTGAAAGTCGTTTTCTATAGGAATAATTTGATCTGTAATATCGATAGAAGCCGTTCTTGAATGGTTTCGGCGACCATCTCTTTGTAACTTTGTTTTATGTATCTTTGAACTATTGAGTTCCAGAATTCTAATTATTGAAGTTTTTGGCCATTGTTTTGTGTCGTCGTTAGGAATTTCATACTGCCATGTTGGAACAAAAAGCAAACATTGGGAGGTTTTTCCGACTATTATCTTCAAAGACTCCTTTTGGGGAAACTGTAAATAATTGTCCAGTGGAGTACTTCATGAGTCCGTAAGCATTTTTTATTTGAATTCGAGAGATTCGTCAAATTCTCTTGGATACCCTCCACTCATTATTCATATATCTCATTTCTTGATCAAAGTCTCATCATGAATTATCTGAAGATGGATGTAGCCGAACATAATTGACCTACTTCAATTTCAGGTATCAGAAATTTATTCCGAATGTACTCGTCACTTCACAAGCACCAAATACAAGTTCAGAGCTTTCATAAATAATGATGGAACAACGTTTTAGCTACGTCGAGCTCACGTGCGCCCAATTTTCATCGACAAATCTAATCTGTTCCACTGAATATTTCAGATTAACCAGACTGACAAGGCGAAAAAGCTTTTTCTCGCCAGGAAAATATCATGGCATTTCCCCCAACCCCTATTACAAGTGCTCTACCTTCTCCAAATGGTCCACTCGCCATCTACGCTTGAGAGCTAATTGAAAACTGAAACACTTGCTTTCTGGGGCGCTGTAAGTTTTTTTGTGAAATCGCTCCCTGTTGTATGGAAGGATCGATCTTTGTTGGAAGTGTTTCATTTTCGAAGGAAAGATGCACTGCAGTAAAACAGTAATGGCTGAGGCCGTGAAAATGAGAACCTTAAAGAGGGCAAATCAAAAGAAGGAAAACTGTCACTGCTCGTTTGCTTTAACTGAATCCCTATCACCATATTTGCCGTCAATGGTATTTCGACTTTGCTTAGCATTAGGCTATCCGATTGAGAGAAATGCACTTTGCTTGCGTCGTATTGTTTAGTAACTTCATTCACGTGACCAGTCAATTGTTGAATATGATATGGATAAATGCTGCCAAAATAATCGGAATTTCATTTCGTCATGAAGTTCTACTGAAATATGGAGAAGGGTTCATATAACCCATCTCTTTAACGTATAATAAATACAAATTCCTGTGGAAATTCTGTTTCAATACTATTCCATTAGAAAAGAAAACAACAAAGTATTTGTACACGAATTTTATTCCTGATGAAATGGCAATGACTTGAAAAATCTCACATATTTCCCACAGGTATCCATTGTCCACTGTTATTGGAATGGTTTTCGTGTGTTATTTGTTTCTTGAATCAGACAGTGTATGCAACTGCTTCAATATAGTATATTGGCCACAATATTCCACAAGACTAAAATATACAATCATTTACTTTTCACCAATTATATTTCAGCGTAAATGTGAATAACAAAATGCTATCACTTCGTCTATATGTATAGTTTCGAGACAATTAGGCATATTTTGATCAACTGTGATTCTTTGACATTCAAGGAATAAGTTTAATATTTTGTAAGGCAAATTCTCATGGTTATTTGATGATTTTTGAAGAAACATGAATTGGCTTAGTAATATCAGATGAGATAGATATGAATATTGGTATTCTAAGGCCACTTTTATTAATGATATAATATATTCATTTGAATAATGTCAACCATGTTTCTGAACGAAATGAATATGTTCGCGTCGCAGATCTCGCACATCTTACCATGAGTTCATCGATGATTAATTTTGTGATACGAAATTAGAATGTTTATTTACATGTTTATAATACTTACCTTGGTGGTTCATATATGGGCATTATCTGGTCCAACTGATTGTTGCACAATTTTCATACAGAAAATTGTATTGAATTCCATTAATGCCTTCAGCACTATTTCCTGTTCCCAAAGAAACGAACTTTACAATTTATGTGCCTTCTCCAGGTTAGTTGAGAACTCCTCCAAACCAAAATTCTTAATTAATCCCGTAGTGTGGCTCCCGATTAATTATAAAGACAGCTCAGAAGCAACGACACTGAACTTAATTGAACAAATCTCCGCTGCCTCGGGCTGAAGATTCAGAACGATGTTCTTATTATTTGTGAGAAAACAAAAATCCTCGGCTCAGCTATAATAGCTGATTAAACTCTCTTTTTTTGAATTAACAAGCTTCCTTTGATCGCCTATTTTCCAGCTAATTACCCAAGCAAATCGAATTATTTTCTGTGTTGGGTTCGATCGAGTCTGCTGCTCTAGATCCTATTCGTGTCGATATTTTCGCCGAAAATGAATTGGGGAATATCAAGAGAATTAAATTGGGATCAAAGATGAAGGGCTTTGTCGATCAATATAAAATCTATCAATTATACGTTAAACGTTTGTATATTGCTTCATCTTGCAAGTTATTCATGTTTCAAATTGGCATGTTGGCAAACCTATTTGGTCCTTTGATTTATTCGGATTCCAATCATGATTCAAGATCTAACATCTTCATGGTCCAGTTATGGAAATAAAAAATCACTTACCTCGAATAGCTTCAAAAAAGATTATCGAAAAGTTTTACCACTGACGATTAGGTAGGATAACAGAGAAAGGGGAATAGTGCTTGTTCATTCCATGAAGTTGTGCCTAAATACCCAAGAAATCTTTTTTTCGATACTGTACGAGATCACTGGTGGAAAATAAAAATCACTGTCACCCCCATATAATTATAAATTCACTGTTATCAATGTAAAATATGTGTATTCGACAGGAAATGGTGATATGGTGAACGAATACATTGTGAATTCCATGAATTTTAATTTCTTTATTTTGATATGAAACTACATCTGAGCCTATACAAAATCCACCAATGTGTTCGAAGGATATTGTGAGGAGAAAGACTGTACATTGGTATATTGGATGAATGGGTATCTGTATAAAAAATAGGATACCACCTGCATATGTATTTCCCGCACACAAAATTAAAATCTGCTTATTCGCTCAAAAAAGGAAAATAATAAGGATAATAATGATAAAATTGTCAACTGGTACAACATAACAAATTTGAAGTACGTCTCTGCATAACCGCGTTTTGGATAGACTATAGAAGTCAATATTCAAATGAAATATACCTACACATTGTACAATATTAGAAATATCACAGAAAACATGTGTTTACTCAGAGATGTTATCGACGATTTGTTTACTATTTTAACAGATACAGGAGATGATGAAACTTCTGGTAGATCTGGTGGTGGTGGAACATCTCGACATTCTTTCGTAGGTCCACAACCAGGGCAGTCGAAGGGGTAATAGACGTAACATTCTTGATCTGGAGGACACAATTCTTCTAAACAAGGATCAGAATGTACCCTGCAATCTGCATATGCTGTGAAAAAATTTAATTTTCTTCGTTTTGGTATCATTGAGCTGTATATGTTATCAATTCAGTCTTTTCTCTCAACTCACTATCTCTACATATCCCGTTCATACAACATCCTCCACAGCATGCTTTGTCGTCGCTGCACTGTAAAACAATTGATTATAGTCAGTTTTGTATAGCCTTGTTCGCGTATACGTTCAGGAACAATTCGCGTGTGCTAAACACAAATAGAGTTTTCAATTATGTAGGTTATGATTTCAATATTTGGGTGTAATTCCCTAGTTTCTAAAACCTTTGTGGTTGAATAAAATTCCTATTCCCAAGCAATGCATAACAAGGCATTCAATCTAATAATTCTGGTATTATCGTATGCGAAACTTATATTCCTGATTCAGTTGTTAAAATATTCACTTCACATTCCAACGTCTATATCGATATTTCCAAACGTTATAACAATTTCCCGTATCAAATCTGGAAATTAAAAATAGGTGCAAACATTTTTTAAAAATCTCAAAGAATCATACAATTGAAATGTAAGTATAGTTATATACATAATTAGAAATTGGTATTGGTCGCTATCGCATGATAAAATGTCGAAACACACACACCTTCGATTACTCATTACTCATTACCAAACTTGACTATACACTGTGTGAGAAATTGATGTTCACTTTTCACTATCGACTATTTCTAAAGTGGATAAAAAAGGTGTTCACTACTCACAGTTTGTGAATATTCTCTGCAATCTTGTGAATTCACTTGCTTATAAAATATAAAGAGTAGCAAACAATATTTAAAAGTATTCATCGTCACGTAAACCGAAATAGTAAATAAATAATAAGTATCATATTCAACGAATACAATCACCGCTCACCCATACCTGCATAAAGAACGGAAAAATTAGTGATAATGAAAACGTCACATATGAATACTTTTTGGATATTGATTAAGAACCACAGAGCCGGGTCCCGTATCATTTCTTGACTATGAAATAGGTTTCAAGTATTTGGATTCAGTTTATTATCAATTGATCGTTAAAAAGATTAGCATTAACGACAATCATTACGAAGACCTAAATCATAAACTGGAATTTTTTCAGGCAATTATAAATTATAAACATGTTATAATCATTCAACAGTGAAAGGTTTTCACTTATATTTTTGAGCCCGCCTAACTTTCTCACATGACTACCATATTATTGGCAGAGATATATGCAAATTTGAGCTCGTCTTTGGCCAAGAATATCAGAATTAATTCGTATACTTTTGTAGTGACAGCCGTTTGGCTCTATAGTTGCTCACGTCAGTTGTCACTATCTCTAAGATTGTGAAAGTCATTTTGCTTTCTGTCCACTATGGTATCCAAGGCAAGTTGAGGGCGGTCAAGTGAAGATAACAGTTCTTCGTTTACTATGTAATGGACACCTGTACCCGATGATTTTATCAAAAGCCTAAACAACTATCTGAAGAAACATTCACAGAAAAGGGTATGCCCTCTCTAGGGTCCTTCTGAAGAACTAGAGAGAACAGATTAGTCTCGAAAAAAATTCGACAAGGCTGGTGATAAGGCTGATAACTGGTCACCAGTTAAGATTTACGCATCTCAAAATTAAGAGATTTTTGGGTTTTCATTCGATCGATTCATTTCAGCAATTACATTTCTGTCAGCTGGTTTATATCCTTATAACCAATATGCTCCAGAAGTGGAAAGGAGCGTTTTTCCTAAACCAATGTTGGGGCATTGTGATATCTTGTCAAATGATATTGATATAATATAACTCTAATAGAATATTTTCCCCGGCTATTGAATCCCTCAAAGACAAATGACCCTATAAATAATCGGTAATCAATTCGACCACGAATGATTATGATCATATATCTAGCTGAAAAAGTTAGAAAATGTTAGAAGAGTATATCGTTAGAAAACATATTTAACAAGAGTTGATGAAGTATGTGCTGAAATTTGCGAAATCATCCAATTTATGTTGTTATCCATATCTTCAATCCCTATTATTTTCATTGGGCTACTGGAACGAGTATAGAATGTTTTGATAGGAGTAACAAAAACACTTCCTGAGTCGTTTGATATTCCCCTTAGGGCCTCCTCTAAGTGAATTGTATCATAACTCTCCCTCTTCCTAGACTTATACCCATCAGCACATGCGATAAAAAGGCTCATTTTTGACGCCAAATGGAGGATAATCGATCTCCGGAAATAAGTATTCGAGGGTGCTCTGGGAATTGAATAAAACATTCATAAATGAAAAGGTGTTCGTAGTTCAGTCAGCGCTGAATTCAAAAGGATGTAGAAGCATATAGAATGAATAAGTGATCGGGTCAAAACATGAAAGAAAACATGAGAAACAAAAAAAAAGGTCGACATTTGAATTCAGCGAGGCATCCACTGCCAGAGATGTCTGATGTTCGATTTAAAAAGAAATGAAACGATACTTGCAATGATCGTCTAGACTTGACATAAGATGAAAGGAATTTGGTTAGAGGGAATCTCAATATGGACATTCAAGTTGGTCTGAAAAGAACATTCAAATGTTTTTTACAATTCAATGCTCCATTTGTCATAATTGAAGTAAAAGCAGTATTGGATGTACATTGGGAAAATAATATATAAACGAAAAAGTCATTGGTTGCCCATAAATGATACGTACGCGTTTTGTTATCTCATAGACTAAGCACATTCGATGCAAAATATGACAGTAAATACAAAACAAAAATATATAAAATTCAAGAAACGAAAAGTTTTCGATACTCTCATTGTTGACTCTGATCCATGAAAGTTTCTATTGATTTGACATTTTGATTCAGAAATTATGTCACTACACAATACATCCGCTCCTATTCGTTATTTTTATCGGAAATAACAAGGAGATAATATTAATGAAGTTTCATCGTGATTTATTGAAAATATACAAGAATAAAACCTTCCGATAATTCATCTCAACTGTGCTACATTTTGTATTTAAAGGACCTGATTTCACTAGACCTATGAAAACGAAACCGAAGAGTAAAAACAGGTGCTAATGGATAAACAAACGTGACAATGAATGTTATAAAAGAAAGAAAATCGAATATGGATACAGTCTTCAGATTCAATATTTTGTGTACATGTAGTACAGAAGAAGTTGGAAAAATGGCTTGCTGTTTTCTTAGAGAAATAATATTCATATCATTGGTAACAGCTTGTTTATGTGATGGAGAACTACATCACAACAAAAAACATCATCATCATCACCATTCGTTGTGTAAGTTAGAGTTGATATTTTGAAAAACTGAGTTAAATCATGATCCATGGAATGATCCCTTGATATTAGAGTTTTATTTTTTTACAGTTCACGAATTCCACCATCTACACTACCTCATATTTCTGGCACTAAAAGTCAAGGTCATACTAGTAATTGGAACGGTATGGGCGTTTTCATTACTTTTCGCCAAAGTTTTTGCCGTAATCAAGATGTCGGAGTACATGAAAAGTAAGTTTAAGAACTGACGTAATAGTATCACGTATTCCTTCTCTGTTCAATTCATAAGAAACGATTTCCAGTTTGTTTTGAATTCCAATTCATTTCCAGAACATAATGATCACGATGATCATCACCAAGAAAAGATCGTCTATGTTAGCTCGCCTTATGGATCACCAAATTATGATCATCATGGCTCTTATGGAAAATCCTTTGAAACCAATATTGCTGATTCTCCACAAAGCATGGTCAATACACCATATGATTCTGTCTATCAGGATAATATATCACAAAGTTATGGTCCACCAAATTCTGCAAGAAGTGATGATAGTAGTACTGATTATTTCGATCAATTTTCCCAAATCATAAGACAGTAAGTGAGAAAAATAATTCAATATTTCTCCTTGAATCAATAAGGAATGTAAACACGGGTGAAATATGAAAATTAAAATGTTTAAGCTAATAAGAATATTCACGTTCATCAGCTTCAACCAAACAAACATGCTGTTTTCCTTGTTAACGATTTTTCAACGTACACGGTTTTCAGATTTGATTATTTTTCAGAATGAATCTGACAGAGATCGTCTTCAAAGATATGAATCTGGACACTGAAGAGTGTAAAAGAAAATTTGTCTGTGAAACCGACTTCAATACGAAACAGAGTTCACTTCTAAGCAGCGCTTTCAGTATCTTGAGGTAGTATTTGATAACAAGGTTTTATTTTTAGGCTAACACAATCTGATTTCAGTGATGACAGTTACCAAAAATATAAAACAAATCACACTATATCGTCCATAGAAGAATGTGGAAAGTTGTATCCAAATTGCCATCGAAGCATGGGAAAATTATGAATAGAATTATTTATTCTAAGGATTCCTTTGGCCAAGACTGAATTCCGTTGAAATGCCTCAGTTCACAACTTTCCCAATTCCAGATTCTGGAGTCGAATAGAACACCCGAAATATGGCTGAACTGAAGGCATCACATCGTGAAATTTTCATCACATCAAAATAATTATTTATTTCATATATTTATAACTTATTCTATTTATTCGATTCGACAGTTTCCATATCGGATTTGTATTTATATCATATAACATTGAAATATATATATATAAATATCAATTATAAAATTGTTTGATTTCATTTACCTACACATCGTTTCGAATTGATTGCATCATTCATATCGGAATGATCATTATTGTAAAATTAAATTGTGAACAACATAAAATTGAATTAGTTTCAAAAATAAGTTACATAATCGCATCGTTGAAAGATTACTCGCACCAAAAAAATGGCAAAAATGTGAACTCTGTTGAAAAATCGAAGTTAGAACTGAGTATGGACATGGCTTGTATTCCTAGAAAGATTTTATGAATTGTTTTTTCCGAAAATATATCGATGACTCTGAAAAATATGCATATAAAATGATTTTGTCGACATTATGAACTTTCGATACTGAACACTCATTAGTAAAAAAAGTATATATTCCATTTGTAGTATTAATAGGATCGTATCCAGAGTATATATATTTGATAATTTGATCATTAATCGTCAATCAGATACACAGTAAATGATTGAATTTCATGGGAGACATCAAATTCGACATAAATTGATCAATGATTTGTTCTGTGAGATATCAAGTCACCAAAATAACAATGAATATCAGCTATCAGATTATTTTTATGGGTCACTTTCAAGATAGGTTTTTCTCAACTGTTAGATTTTCGAAAGTAGAGACAGAGTAAAATGACAGTAGGTAGATATTCTCAGACATGTCAAATGAGAAGAGTTACGAAGATGAAAGAATATCCGATCTTGGAAAAACTGATTAGTCGATTAACCCATATCTCTTTTCGTATCTTACACAAGACACAATTGAAAAGTTATGTAAACCTGCACACCCATGATATGTGTTATACGAATATTCATCTATCGAGTTCCAAATACAATAATCAAATGTAGAAAACATTAATTAAAGTAGGCAATCATGAAAAATCATGGAATTTCATTTGAAGCTGTTATTCTTGGATAAATATCAGTTATCGTGATTCTTATATATCATATATGTATTTCGCCATTTGAACCTACACACTATAGAAAAATATGAGTAACAATGATATATTTGAATTAGCATATGGTTTCAGATTCATGATTGTGGATATGTCAATAAGCAAATGTAAATATTGCTGAACATGAAAGTTGGCCCCTTTCAATTGAATATTTGAATTAACACCAAATTTCACTAGTTTAGCGAGATGAAACTAAAAGTAATGCTAAGTACAAATAGTCCAGCACACTTCTTTCAGAATATAAAAAAAATATTAACGTTATATTCCTCTTCAGTTTTGAAATTGATACCCGACAGTAACTGTGCAGTAAATATGATCTCCATGAAAAAGATAATAATATTTGTATCTCTAGTGAGCATTTGTTTTTGTGAAGAAAACTCACAATCAGTGGAAAGAGGGCACCATCACAAATATGAATATCGTTAGTTACAACGTCATTTTTTTTACGAAATCATCGAATGTTTATATTTTTAGTTACCAAATTGGCTTACCTAGTATTTTTGGGACTGAAAGTCAAAGCTGTTTTGATAGTTGGATCGGTGTGGGGAATTGCCCTGATTTTCGCGAAAATATTTGCGTTATTCAAGTATTTGGAATATTTGAAAGGTGAGTGGAGCTTATTTCTTTGAGATAATTTCATATCAAGTATCTAGTCACTATTGAAATTCCATTTCGTTGGGATTATTTGGGCATCAATTATTGTTGTGGCAGCACTTCACACATGCTGTATGGTCGATGCTATATGAATATTTTTCATTCCTATCAGAATTACCAACAGAGAGAATCGCTGAAATAACGAGTAAATACAACTGTGCATATCCTGACAAGCTGTCACAACTCTCTTTAAGACCATCGCTTTCGTAATTAGAGAAGAAAATACCACTAGTTAGCCCATTCAACTGAATTATAGTATAATAGAGCAGACCTGAAATTCAAAAACCTCATTGAAAATAACCAAAAAGAGAAGACATTCGAAATGAATTGCTTTAATTAAATTTCAGTTAGAGATGGCGTAATTGGACACTCTGAAAAAATAGTCTATTCAAATCCACACGAATCGTCGTTTTACGATTCCCCCGCAATATACGGAAAATCCCATGAACCTTCCTACCAACCAGAAATAACATTCGATCATCCACCGACGTCTGAAAATGTAGAATATCCACCATCGGATTTTCCTGATGTCGGAAATGATTTTGCTGGACCCTATGACTCTCCTGTTCACGCTAGGAGCGAAGGAAATGGGATAAATCAACATTATGTTAACATATTTGCACGAGCTATCAAAATGTAATATCAATATCTTATCAAGAGAATTTATTTTGAAATTCGATATGTTTCAGGATGAACACAACTGATATAGCTTTCAATATAATGCGATTGAAAAGTGAAGAATGTAAAAAGAAATTCGTATGCGAAACCGAATTCAATATCAAGCAAAGTATTCTTCTTGCTACCGCCATCGACTTGTTGAGGTAAACTCATCAAATCCATATTTTCCAACGAATTTGAATGAAAGCTTGGAAAGTCAAACAATGAAAACATTTATATCGCGCTGTCTATCGGTCAGTCTATCAATTAATTTAACGTCGGTTGACTGCCGTGCAGATTGAACTTGAAATGAAGTAGATGAAAGGAATAATTCTTTTTTTCAACTAATTCGTTCGAAGGTGGCAGGACTATCGCTATCGATATAGATCATTTTGAGTGACGTCACTTTTGACAGATGCGGCCATTTTGTCGGTAGGGCATGCAAGGGTGCGTCGGCCATTAGCTTCTTTGTTATCTGCAGTTTTGAGTTTGATCTCTTTCTGCCCTTTTAGAACACCCCACAACAGAACAAAACGATGGCATTTCAAATAATCAATTAATCGATCTTCTCTATTGATGACAGGAACGTTTTGTGTGCCCTACCAGTAATCTGTCGTGACGTCACCTCAAAATGATCTATTCCAATGGACAGCCTAAGTCTTGACGTCACAAACTTAAAAAACCTTTCCAAACAAAGCGTTCATTTCACGTTTTTGCTTCTTTCAGTTGAAACTAAAAATAAAATTGTTTGTATATGGTGATATTAAGTTCTCATTGACTCATTTTCAAAAAAAATTCTTATGGAGAAAACAATGCAAATATTGCTTTATTTGGAAAAGTTTTATGGGCTCCGCCCATTTTGACGTCACACTTAGGTAGTCCATTCACAAGCAAAAATTCCCATATTGCCCATATTACACTAATTGAATGTTATCAAACGAAATATTTTTTTCAGTGACGAAACTTACCAAAAATATAAAGGAAATCACACGTTAACAGACATAAATGATTGCTCGAAATTATATCCCAACTGTTATTCAGAACCAGAAACAGCTGAAATATAACATCACAAAAGGTTTAGAGGTAATATTTATTGATCACATGTGAAAGATATGACTGAAATATTTATTTAATGTAGAATTATAATCAAAGGCAATAAAGAAATAGAGATTAACTGAAAGTTTTTTATTTCAATTCTATTTTAGAAAATCAATCAAACCTGTATGTTACATTTTGGTAAACTACTTTTCAATGTTTGAACTGTTTTTGGCAAATCCTTAACAGATGAAAGATCATTCATTATCAAATCACTCAAATTGCTCAAAATACTCAACTGGAGAAGTCCTTTGTCTGTGATGTTGTGACAACTACTGACTTGAAGATATACCAATGAATTTTTCAAATAGCGCAGATCTTCCAAAGCTGAATCCTCTAAATAATTACATCTGTGTAAGATAAGTTTGGTTAAATGTTGACATCCTTTAAAATGCTCAAATCCTTTGTGCATGATATTAGTATTTGTAGCATCCACTTCTAGTAATCTCATAGTCTTATTTTCAGGGGGTAATTTGTTGTAGTTTGAAATGATATCATCAGAATTTACAACTTTGACTGATCCTCCATTCCGTAGAATCCATTCAGCACATGTGCGATCAGGTCCCAATATTTTTTTACGCTCATGATCCAAAGCATTGAATTGTAGATTTATCCAATAAAACAGGTTTCTTTTAGAGTAAGAAAAGAAGTATTTTGTGAATATTTTATGTTGCATCATCATTAGACAGTATCAATGGATTATTCTCATGTAAGAGTTTCACCTTTAGTGACCTACAAAGTTTCATTTAAATTTTCATCCAGTTAACACCTTATTACAATTCACTTACACAAGCTTCCAGGTAGTCAATTTTTCTTTCCAATGTAGTCAGTTTTTCGTTCAGTCCTGCTAGTTTTGATCGACAAGACAAATCTGTAAATGAATATTTCTTTAGACTACCACCCTAATATTAGAATGATTTCAAAGTACATATTGAGATATAACTCACCAAAAGAATTAAGGAAATCAGTTATTTTTTTTATACTTATAGTTATAATTTCTATATACTCTCTGTTTAGCCAGTCTTGTTGGATCTGTTTTTGAACTGTTTCTCCTCTATTTGGGGTTGCCATGTTATGTTTATATCGAAGTCTGAATCAGATTTCCACAATAACCACAGTGGTTATTGTTGTGATCAATGGTTATGATGTGTTATGGTTGTATCACAAATTGTATTGTGACTTTATGACCACGTTTCAGTCAAGTGGTATTCCTAATCGAAAGCAGATTGACAAGTCAGATGAAATGACATCGACAACTTCACTGAAAGTCTCACAACAGTCACAACACAAGAGAGAGAGAGAAACCAGAAAAAGTTGTTATTTTTGTCAGAATTTGTTTGTTTTTGAATACCTCAGATTGTGGAGTAATTTACAGATTAAAAGAATATATCGATTTACATTCACGATTAGATACATTATCAGCACATATCTCTGAATACGATATATCATCAGCCACTCAATTGATGTGATCATCCTGTAAGTTGCAGGATATAGAATCCCTAACATGGTAATTTTAAAAATATTCAAACAGAATGAGGAGGACATTATCTCTACACTATTTGAAGGTGATCATATCATAGGAAGAGATGAACCTCTAAATGTGAGTATAAACTTTAGATTTCAAATTCAGAATTATAATTGAGAAATGAAAGATACAATTCTATAGCAACTATTTTCCAGAGTGAAGATAAACGAATATCCCGAAAACATGCTATCATTAGTGTTAAACAAAATGGTGTTACACTCAAATCTGTAAGTGACAAACACAAGCGTAAATAGTATCAATAATACAAATTTTACAGATTCATGCTAATCCATGCTACTTCCGATCACCACAAAATAATGTTGAAAAACTTGAGAAAAACAATTGTGTGCCTTTGAATGATGGTGATCAGTTTTCTATGTTAGCTGACAGTGATTGGTTCAGTGTCAAAATCATTCCATCTAATTCTATTGGAGATGAACCTGAAACATTTAAAGATGATAGAAATAAAATTAAAAGGAGTCATGGGGCAGATAATTTCAACAGAACACATAAAAGAGTGAGACCTAATGAACAACATTCATCAGGTGATGTAAATCACCATCAATCAACAAATCCATATGAACATGAGCTAACTGTTAATCCAGATGATCTGTTCAGCAATTTGGATAACATATTTGAAGAATTTGATGGTATAGATACTATACTATAGACCTCTTGAAATAAACTGAATAGTTATTTTGTTTTAGGATTGAATAGAGTTACCATAAAAGAAGAAAAAAAAGAACCAGAAAATTCGGTTGGTACTGAAGATGACTCTAATAGAATCAATCCAACCAATGAACAGGATAGTGAAAAAGAAGAGTTTATTAATAGGGATGTTTCAAATACCAACTATGTTACAGAAAATTGTTCAGTTGATCCTAGGATAGATTTAGGTTCAAGTGAAAATGATACCACAGTTCCAGTTGATAACACAACAGGTGGTAACAGTTCTACAGCAGAAATTTGTTCACATGTAAATGAACATCAAGTATCTCCCATGGACCAAAGTACAGAACAAAATGTATCCATTCAAGCAAATACTACAACAAATATACCACCTGGGAATATTAAACAAGAATCTGCACTGATGTTTGATGCTAATGTAGTTCCAAGCACATCAATTAAAGAAGAACCAGTTCCTGAAGAAAATATCAAGCAAGAACCAGTTGATAACTCAGATGTCACTCATCCAATACCAAATATTCCTCCAATTAGCAATGACCAAAATAATGTCAGAAGAGATCGATGTTGGTATGGCCACAACTGTTATAGGTAATATTACACATATAATTCATTTTCTAGTATTACACAGAATTAATAATTTTTACTTCTTGTAGAAGAAATCCTGCTCATCGTTTGAATATAAGCCATCCAGGTGACAATGATTATGATAGTGATCCGAATGATGTACGAGCTATATGCCCGTATGGAAGAGCCTGTTACAGGGTCAACCCACAACATAGAAGAGAGTTCAAGCATTACGGCAAACCAGCCCCAAAACCAATTAACTTGAGAGTTTTTGTGAATGTAAATAACACTTGCCCCTGTTCCCAGTGTAGAAACCATAAACCAGGTTATGAAAGTGATTATGGTTCTGGTCCTGGGAATTGTCATTGAGGATATTTTTTAAGGATATATGTTATAACATTGAGATTATATTTTTGTAAAGGTTTAGTAGAGTCTTGTATCATGTATATTGTTATTGAGGGCTGTTGAATATTGAGGAATATTGTTTTCAATATATACTATTTCACCTTTTGGCAAATTCAATTTATTCATTTTCTAAAACGAACAACAAGAACTTCTCACGACTGACTGTGTATTGCTTGAAAAACGGAAATCCGGTTGTTTCGCTGCATTCGCTTCAACTCAACACGTTTTCTCAGTTCTTCGCATAATCATTATCGTTGTACCCATCAATCTTTGGCTAAATCACAATCCAAATCTAGACGGTGTACGTCTGGGAGTAGTCCCAGCACTGACAATCTCTTGTCCTTTGTTCATAGCCGCTTCTTTCTTCTCGGCAGCTTCTTTCCTAGCTTTCATTTCTTCTTGCGCCACTTGCATCTGGTTCTCCATTTCGAGCAAATGTTCGGCAGCTTGTTTCTTCTTCGCCCTGCCAGATTTACCTGTTTCCTTCAGCGAGAAGAACATCGGACCTAATTCTGCCAACCAATGACCATCGACGGAAGTGACGCACTGCATGTATTCGCGAGCGGTCATCACGAGTTCGTGGTAGACTACGTAGTCGGGAGTGTTTCCGAGACCAAAGAGGGCAGACGTAGGGTGCAAGTGGCATGGCATGCCGGTTCTGCTATTCACGTATTCACCGATACCTGAAATGTTCAACGTTAGGGTTACTCGAAAACAAAATTCGTAAGCAAATTTTCGTTTTTGTCGAAATTGCCTCAGAAAAAATGATCGCGAGATTTATTTTTATGTAACTTTTCTGGCCTGTTCCATTGACATGTGAGGTAATGTTACCAACCTTTGAGTCTTGCAGCTTGGTGGAAATAAGCCGAACAAATACACTTCCTCACAACATCCCAGTCTGTGCCACACGATCTGATTTTGAGCTTCTGTTGAACCACGATATCTTTCAACTGTTGCCTTACTTCTCTGACTTTCCTCATTGCCTTAACGTGTATAAAGTGTTCATTGCACCAATGCGAGGAGTAACTGTTCTGTTTCCACTGGTTATAAACATTCAAAAATGTTAAATGGTCGCTTTCTGGTACCTGAAACTTTTCTCGGACCGCATCTGCATCTTCTTCTCGACCTTTGGGGCGGTAGAAAATCGAAGGAACGGATAACATGGAGACGATGATGAGGATTTCTGCTGTACAGCCCATCTGAGATGACACAATCAGCATCTGACATTGGGGCGGATCCAGAGGAAATTCTGCCATTTGTCTACCTGAGATAAGCAAGGATTACATAATAAAGCCTTGATAAATGCTTGATTTAAATCTAACAATATACTTACCTAGTTTTGTCAAAACTCCGGTATGATCAAGAGCCCCCAAGATCCACAGTTGATAAAGGGAATTGAGTATGTTGTCTTGAGGTGGTGGATCCATGAAATGGAACTGTAACAAATCTTGTACACCCAGAGATTTCAGCAGAAGGACAGTATTTGCCAAGTTTGTTCTTTGGATTTCTGGAACTGTTGTTACCAATAATTCTTCTTTGTACTGTCTCTCTGTATATAACCTGAAAGCTTGACCAGGTCCTGTACGGCCAGCTCTTCCTGATCTCTGATTTGCATTTGCTTGACTTATTGGATAAATCTGAAAAAAAAATAACGTTTTCAAGGGCGAGGAAACATGACGGAAATAGTGTCTTACCTGAAGAGCATCCATACCAATTCTTGGATTATACACTTTCAATTTGCAATAACCAGAATCAATCACAAAAATGATACCATCAACAGTAAGAGATGTTTCTGCAATATTAGTCGCGACTACACACTTCCTTATACCTTCTGGTGCTTTCTGGAAGATTTTTGCTTGCAGATCTGAAGGTAACTGGGAGTAAATTGGCAAAATGGACAGCTCAGGAGCATTATCAATTTCTGTTAACCTTTCAGCTAATACATCACAGGTAACTTCAATATCTTCCTGACCAGGCATAAAAATAAGGATATCTCCTGAAGGTGGCTGTAAGTGAATTTGTAGAGCTTGTTTTACAGCAGCATCCACATAGTCCTCAACTGTGTTTTTGCTGAATAAAGTTTCTACTGGAAATGTTCTACCTGGGATGTTGAAGGTAGGGACATTACCAAAAAACATGGAGAATTTGCTGCTGTCCATAGTGGCCGAAGTAACAATTAATTTTAAATCATGTCGTCTAGCTACAATTTCTCTCAACAGTCCAAATAAAACATCAGTACTCAACGAACGTTCATGAGCTTCATCCATTATGATGGCACTATAATGGTCTAGATCAGATTCTCTGAGGCTTTCTCTCAATAAAATACCATCTGTCATGTATTTTATGACTGTATTTTCAGATGTACAGTCTTCAAATCGGATAGCATAACCTACTTCATCACCTACAATCACATTTAATATGTTATTTCAACAAAATCAACTGAAAATTAATGCAATTTGCATCTTCAACTAACCTAACTGAGTTCCCATTTCATCGCTTACTCGTTTTGCTACTGACATAGCAGCTACCCTACGGGGTTGCGTACACCCAATCATACCATATTTGCTATATCCATCCTCATGTAAATATTGAGTCAATTGTGTAGTTTTACCACTACCCGTTTCACCAACAATGATGACAACTGAGTTCTCTCGGATGATATTGAGTAGTTCCTGGCGAACAGCAAAGGCAGGTAAATATCTTCTTTGTTCTGTTATGGTTTTTTTTCTTGAAAAGTCACTGCTGGCTTCACCTAAAAAAAAGTATTTTATTTCAAACAATTGATGAAAGACATATTTGATCAAATGAAAACTACACATCTCTTTATTTCATTTCATCTGTAGTTTCATGATTAGATACCTGATTCTTTCATATGTTCAGCAAACTTGTGATCAGTTTTGTAATCAGCAGTATCTTCCTCTTTGTTGAACTTATTATCCTCATCATCTTCTTTTTTCTTGATTCCCATAATATTTCCTATTTTGGTACCTCCCAGTTCCCAATGTTTTTTCTGTGCTTTACGCCTTTCCTTTTGTTCTCTGAACACTCTCACAAGATGTGACCCCTTTCTAGCAACTAATGCCATGTCAGAAGTTGGATCTCTCACAGGTATGACAGGTTCTGGTTGCTTTGTGAATACTATCCTTCCATCCAAAAAAGGAGGCACTATATTGTGTACAAGAAGATGAACTCTATCTATTGACTCTTCATCAAAATCTTCATTATAATCAACTGAATGAACAACACCAGATGTCAACATTCTATTCCTTTCCCAGAGTTCATTATCTTTATTAATTTGTCTCTGCTGAGCTGACATCCTTTTCTTTTTTCTCTGTTCCAACTGTTCCTCTTTTTTCTTTGTATATTCCTCACTTACTCCAGCAAATGGATTATTCTCATCATCATACCCTTCATCCATGTTATACCACTCTCTATCTAGACGTTTCTGTTCCTCTTCCCAGTCCTCTTTATCAATGGAAGCCCATTTCAATTTCTTATCTCGAATACTGGGAGTGGCCCCAGTTTTTTTTCTATCTTTCATCCAAGCATTGAATTTGTGAGCAGGGGTTGGTCTAGGTGTATCATCCTCCATTTTATACCTTTCATGTTCTTTTCTATGGCTAGATGATGAAGATCTGTTACTTCTTTCTGACCATTCACTTCTTGGTTTATCAACTTTTGGTGTTGGATAATCCCATGCAGATTTTTTAGATGGTGAAGGTTCATCTTCATCCCAAGAACTTTTTGAAGTATTGTCCTTGGAGTAGATATTTGGTGTTTGTGGTTCATCTCTGAATTTAGGAGTTCTATCTTTTCTTAACTCACTTCTATCACTTCTCTCATAGCTTCTTTCACTTTCATTTCTCCTTTCACTATCACTTCTTTTATACTTACTCCTATGATGATCATTCCTTCTTCTTTTATGAGATTTGTGTTTATTCTGATCATAACTTTCATTATCTCTACTTTTAGTTGTTGCATAAACACCTTTTTCTTTCAACCTGCTAGAACTCAACCTTTCTATCAATCGATCTCTGGCTTCTTTTGTGATACCTCCAGTGTAAGTGGGAGTTTCTTCCTGGGGATTCCTGAATTTACGAGATACAGTATTTTTTTCATCTTGATTATTCTTCAGAACAATGTCATCACTACTAGTGACTTCAGTATCTTTTTCTTCTATATCAAAAGACATTTTACGGGCCATTTCTTTCTCCTTTCGCTTCTGCAATGCTAGTTTGTCTAATCCTAGCAGAGATGATTGGGGTATCTTGAATGATGGTGAAGTGGGTTTTTTTTTCTTAATAACCAAACCTCCTCGGGTAGACGTACTACCTTCCAAACGATGGATGTTTTCTTCGGAATCCATTCTCTTCAAAGACTATAAATAATAATATCTATCTATTTATCTATATATCTACTTTCTTCTCAAATATCTAATTAGGCAATCCAGCGATCTGTCAAAGCGAAAAACCAATGTGGCGGCTTGGGGCACACATTTGGTGTTTACATATGTGACTTGAGTTGAAAACTGTTACATTCAGTTATCTCTAGTGCGTTTTTTAAATTGTGGCTAATTATTAACACTTCTACTGAAGAAAAGGCCTATCACATGCATTGTGGTTGGCTGTAGATCTCGTACTAACCGAAATAAAGTCGGCATGTAATCGGTTTCTACGGTTGCTAATCACATGTTCTTATAGAGCAGTTATAGAGAAAGAACGATTTAACTAGGAAGCGAAGGGCCCTATGGTTAGCTGCGATCAAGAGATATGATCTCACTGACTCCAAACTGATGTATCAGAGAGTCTGCAGTAGACATGTTTTTTGACCAGAATATTACAAGAAGAACAGCATCAATTGAATAATTTAAATCAGCATCAGTATCCAATAAGAAAGGATCTAGATTATTAATTAATCCCAACTTCATTTAATATCGAAAACGAATGCTGTGACAAGAATCAGAGATAAGTTACAATAAGTTATAGCTTATCTCTGCAAGAATGAACTGAATGAATAGTTCCAAGCATACTTTTCACCAACGTCTCTGCTATTCAACATCAATGTCTTCAAATATTCCCTCTCCATCTGAATACCTTTTTGAAACACCAAAAAACTCCGAAAATAAATAAAATTCACTGTTTACTAGCCAAGGTATCGCATTGTGTGCCCCAAGCCGCCACATTGGATGTCACGTGGTTTGGATTGCCTAATATCTTGTAGGTTAACATCAACAACACCAAAACATTATTAAAACTCAGTAAATATAAATGTCTCCTCACGTCTCCTCGTTCTCGGTTGACACTGTTGACAGTAAAGTTGGTGCTATTTTTTATACGGACATGGGATCGGATATTGGAGACGCAAGAAGAAGAAATTAATTGGTTTGGAAGTCAAAAAAGATCTTCTATTTGAAATATTGCTTGTATTTCCAACCAATTATTATAAAATGATTTCGTCTCTGAGAGTTCTCAAAAATATCTTCATTGAGAGCAAACTACCAAATAGGAGCATATCCATATTTCCTAGATTACAATTGAAAGAAAGTGAGTTGATTATCCAAGATAAGTTTATCTTCTGTACAAGACCATTTCAGTAAGAGAAGTTCAAAACGATAAGGAACTAGTGATATATGGTGAAATAGTACCATCCGACAGAGAAAATGTATTATTGAAAAACACTCACCCGCATGCATGCCCGCTATGTGCCTCTGGTCTTGATGTGAAGCACACTGATATATTGATAATTAGTCAGTTTGTACGTTCTGATGGATGCATGTTACCAAGGCGTGTAACAGGACTATGTAGGTCACAGCAGAAGAGGATGTCTTCTCTGGTAACCATGGCACAAAAAGCTGGTACGTTTATTTTTTTAGTGATGGATATTATGTTGTGCATATTTATGAAGATCATTTGCCAATTATTTTGGTGCACATGTCATTAAAAACTTTACAGGCTTGATGCCCAATTTGAATCCTGCCAATAGCAACAAGGATCCAAAGAAGAGGTATCAATGGAGAAAGTACAATAAATACTTTGATGAGTCTACAATAAAATGTTGAAGTAGCCTCAAAATGGACATGGTATAAATAAATTAGATATTTTCAGAGTTTTATTATTTTATTGGCATGACATGTTCTTATTTCATGCAATTAGATGTCAAATTTTTCTTCCATTTCCTCAGTTATATTTTTTTCTAGTAGAGCATCTGCAATATCAGTTTCAACTGTTTCAGTCTTCAGCAGTGCATTATCTATCATATCTGTAAATGGACTACCAAGATATGATGGGTTTTTAACCATCTCCCTAGAAGAAGAAATAATTCAAAACAAAAATTCACTTCAATGTAATTCTGCGTGCTCACTCACATAAAAGTATAGAGTATCTGGGAAGGTGTAAGTTCTCTGAAAGAAGTGAAAATATTCATATTTTGGAAATACATCTTGTGATCCATTGTAGGAACTATAATATTCCTTCCACAATTTGGAACCCACTTCCTGAAACAAACAAATGGAAACATTGAACTAATATAATTTGTAAACTCACTCTATTGTTGGTATCACTTTCTTATTGCCTCTACCAAAAAATTGTCTGATATAAAAATAAAGGGGTAGAAGTTGCTCAATGGGTACTGGCAAATTTTTCTTCAGATTCATTTTTACAAAAAAAACTTTATCATCCTCATGATTTTTCACCTGAAATCAATTTGGCACTTCCTCAGTCTACCATAGAAAGTTAACTTAAATTATTTACCTACATATATTCTCTTATTACAATATTGTTCCCAAGGAAGAAATATTTCTCTTGGTAATTTAGTTATCAGCTCATAATCAAAAAATAGATTGAATAGGATGGAAGCTGCCTGATAAACATTCAAATTGTCTTCAGGACTGGAGGATAAAATCTAAAAAAAAATATTCTGACATCTGTTGCACGCCTGAAAAAATAATGATCTTACCCCATAATCTTTATGTTTCATGAACACAAACAATTGTATTCTACCATAGTTGATTGGACCACTCTGTAATACTAAAGATTTAATCAAATACCTGATGAAAGACAAGCTTGGCATATATCCAATAATTGTCATTGCTGGTTCTGTAAATTGTTATGAAAATTATAATTCAATGAGCTACAATGTTACTTTTACCATCAGTCCAACTTCTTTTTGGAACATTTTTGAGCAATAACTGGACTCTGTTGGAATTGTCCATTTTATCTATGTAAGCAAACCTATGCAATTCAAATATATCTTTGGTAAATAATTCAACACGTCCAGGATAAGCCTCACCAAAATTCTATAAAAAAATATTTTTACTGTGATGTAAACATGGAAAGAGAATATTATACCATCAGTTCTTTCCTAAAATCAGAACAAGGTTCATACATTCTAACCCTATCAACTCCATTTTCCAACAATTCTGTAGAGATCAGTCCTAATCCTGTATTAGTTTCAGCAATAAGTTGATGTCCACTTAAATCAAGTGAGGGTAGCACAAGTGATACAATTTGTTTGGCTGTCTCTGAACAAATCAAATAAAAATGTTCTGTGCTTCCAAACTTGACAATGTTTTTATATTTCAAAGGGATATATTTCCTTATTTCTGCCAACTGATGGTTTTCCAAAAATGATGTCAGATCAGATTTCAATCTCTTTTCTCTTCCAGCTGCGATTTTGGTGCAGAATTGTCTGATCAATTGTTTTTTTACTCTGAGAGGTATGTTTTCAACCTTCAAAAAGATCATCTTAGTTTAATTGATATTCGATTCAGATGCATTTGTTTTCTAGGTTGAACTTGCTTAATAGAAAATATGCCTCCTACCTTCAATGATGGAAATGTATTATAAAACATAGTTGGCCTAGAAAGAACCCTACGATACTGCATTCCAATGTAATAACACAGAGTATATGTAAACTCTGTGGTAATAATACTAAAAATTTGTGTTTTCACTCTTTTCCATTTTTCAAATTGAGGTTAGGTTACATATCAAGGTTATCTTCTTCTTGATATTAGTATCCGATTCATCGAAATGAAATTCGAAAATTTTTTATATATATCGTGAAATTAATAATCGCATTATACCTGGGAAATATGGATTTACTGCAAGTACTTCATTTATCAACATGTTGAAGATAACTTTATTCGGTAACAGATGTTTACATTGAAATGGAAGATTTTTCTTAAAGAAATAACAAATGAAGTTAACACAAAAACAACAACGATATATTCAAGTTTACAAAATATTTACATAACTAATAATGTACAAAGCAAACATTACACATTACAGTCAAAAGTTACCAACATAAAATATAAATATTCTAGTATTTCGATTTAAAAAATATCAACCTAGGAGTGAACATTCACTACTTGTCACTTGTGTAATGCAATGAAACATTTGCCTAGAAAGATTATTTCACAAAAAATTCAAATAGTGGTCTACTCAAAATAAATAAAATGAGTTGTCTTTTTTCTGTAACACTGTTTTTGGATGAGAATGAATCACATTCAAAAAGCATGTTTGTTGTCAATATCAACTTTGATTAAAAAAAAATATATAGTGAAATATAATTCTCTTACTCGTGCAGAGGTAGTGTTACTTTCTGCTAAACTTCTTCGACATCCAATGCGAGAATAATAAAATAAAATATAACTTTGAACTGGATATGAATTTTCGATGAAGCATTCATTATTTAAAGGAGTACAATAAGTTTCGTTCGTATTTCATAGAGTATTGTAGAATATGGCGGAAAACCTCAACACATTTTACCAACCGATATGTTCAAAGCTCATAAAATCATAATACATAAAGGTATAACATAAAATAAAATAGTCCAAGCACTTCTAGTTCAAGTTCTTTAGGATCAAACTAATATTTAAACTTGATTTTTGGTCTCATTTCACATTGAACATAAAACAGCTCAAAACACAAAAACAGGAAAGTGTTTCTTATTCAAGTTAGTAGAATTGATGAGAAATAAGAATATTGACCAAGTCGTATGGTAAGAAAATAGATATGCGCATGACTGGAAACATCCCAAATCAGTCATAATCCATTCAAGAATTCATTCAATGAACAATCAATCATGATTACAACGGTCAATAACTATTTCTCATTTGGAGTAGAAATCAGTCAAGTAGGTCTCCTGAGACACCACAACGATTTTTTCTATGAAAAAACAACGCGAATTCCGGTCCCCTCACATCCTATTCGAACTGGTTATCCCTTACCGCTATCGGCCTTACTCAAACTGATCGCCAATTCCAAATCGGCTTGTTCCTGCGCCTGCCTCTGTCGGCGATCCTCTTCGATCCGTATACTTTCGCTGGCGGCCCACGCCAACTGCTGGTCCTCACTCGACGGCGACGATACGTTGGGGACGGAAGCCCTACCGCTCGCCGCGGTCGAGTCGGAAGCGGGCAGAGGCGCGGATTGTCTGCCGCCCAATCCGAAAGGATCGAACTTGACGTCCGTAGTTGTTGTTATCGTGGTCGTCGGTTTGGCCTCTGGCTCGTCGTCAAAGGAGAAATCGAAGAGGTCCGCGTACCGGTAGTCTCGGAAGGGGTCGTCTGTGAACTCTAGACCTTTAGAAGATTGTGCTTGGACCTTAGGAGTAGCCTTATCATCGGTGAACTGAAGAGGATACATGGAGATTATTAAGGCTGAAATGTTGGTGGAAAGAGTGTTAGTAGGAGTTATTTCGGAACTGCGCCTGTAAAGTTAAAGGCAATGAACAGAGATACTTGCTACTACATCGACATGCAGGTGCTGCCTCCCGATGGCTTTGTATAAAGTCGCTAAAAAATAAAACACGGCAGCTAAGTGATCGTGGAAACAGTGAGGGTTTAGGTGTGTCTGTACTGGATCAACGTTCAATGTTTCAAATAAAAAAAATTTCATACCATAGCATATTTGGGAAAGCCATATATGAATTGGGTGAAGACAGGATCGATCAGGGAAGGGAATGACAACTGGGTGTAATTAATCAGGAGACTACGGTGCAAACACTACAATCAAGAAGAACGAAGTTAACTCATCATTCTCTCATCTTGATTTAATTCATAGCAAAGTTCGCATCATATTTAATAGTATCAGTTATGTTAGTATCATACACGGTTGGAAAGAACTCATCTTTATATAGGAATTTAATGAGAGTGAAAATAATAGCCTGGTCATAGAAACGAGTGGGATTGATCACCATGGAAGAACATTAATTCAGGAGAATAGTGATGTGTCTCTTGTTCATGTGGGATTATAATACGCTTGCTCTCCCGGTTACTCTAATAGATATTTCCCAAATGGAAGAATTCTTTCCGACCCTGTAAGTTAGTTAGTTATTCAACATCATAGACGAATTTTTTATGTTTTTGCCAATATTAAGCACCAGCTAACTCATGATAATTTGTTCATCTACAGTCGATGAATAGGAAAATTGTTCAACAATGCGCATGCTCTACAACTTCTCAGCCAACGACCTACCTTAGCGTCGAAATTAGCAAAATCAGCGAACCCCCCTGTTGCGCCACCAAACGGATCAGCGCCGAAAGCGTCCTGCGGTGGTTTCTTCAAGTTGGGCGGCGCCACCGGACGGGGAGGCGCCGGCCGAGGCGGTGGATTTTTGCTCTTCTTAGGGGGCAGCGCGGGGCTGGGGCTGGTGGGGCGTGGCGGCGGCGGCGCTGACGAGCCGTCCCGCGTGGGGGCGTGCAAGATAGCGAAAGGGTCACAGCCGAACGGGTCTTTGCCTTTGTCCTGCTGACGAACATAATCGAGATTTTTCGAATCGGAAAAGGTGATTGTAAGATTACTCTAAATGAATGAGGAATCGTGCAACATCCAATCAAGATTTTTCAATACATCGAATTATTTTGAACAAACCAAAACATTAGATATTTGTCTACAACTTACATTTATAATTTTTTTTTCCTCAAATACATTACACTTCAATATATCTGGTTTTCCCCAATTGTTCTTGTTTTCAATATTGTTTGGCAACATATTGGAGTTTTTCAAAACATGTGAAAACTTATTGTATTATTGAACTCACCTCCATTGGTTGATTGGCTGAAGCAGTGGAATCACCAAAAGCACTAAACGGGTCTTTTGGTCCTGCTGTTGATGGAAATGTACCGTCAAATAGATCTGAACCAAAACCATTCTGAAACGATCCGAGTCAAGAAAAGTCAAGAATAAACATTTAAATTATTTTACTTACATCTGAAAATGTATCTTTAAATGGTTCATTGGAGAAAGAATCTGAAATATCAAGATACTTTGAGTCTTCTCACTGAATAAATTAACCAATATTCAGAATAAGAATCACTCACCATTTCCGAACGGGTCATCTTTGAACCCAGTAGGATTGCTATTTTGACTTTTGAACGGGTCGACGTCAAATCCATTCTGAAACGATCAAGTGAATTTTGGCAAGTGAAAACTTTCTGGAGAGATAACACCTACCTGTTGTTTACTATCATCATTGAAAGAAATAAGTTTATTATATTCTGAATCTCTAAATTCTGGTTTAATCTTGAGAATAGCCTCAGGAATTTGTGATGTTTCTCCGGAATCAATGGCTGTGTCACATGCCAATATTGCATCGTTCATCTGCCTTGTCTGTTCTTGTAATTGAGTTATCAATGCCTTTGCCTGGAAAATATTAATGATAGAAATCACAAAATATCATCGAAAAATCATCTTAACCTGGCTAATACTGATTTGTGTTTCTTGTAAATTAGTGTTTAGATTTTGCAACTTCTTAGAACAGTCAGTTTTTTGTTTTTCTAAGCATTGCTCTTCCATGCGAAGACCTTCCAGTTGTTCTTTCTTCGAATTCAATTCTACTTCTTGTGCTTTCAATGTTTCTGCTTGTTCAGCTGCTTGAACCTTCAACTTTTCAACCTAACAAGAAAAAATGATAATGCACCCTTTTAAAAAACATGAATCCAACCAAATTTACAACTAAAGATTTCTAGTAGACAGAAACATACTCATGCAGAACTAATATAGGCAGACTATAGATTAAGTATACAATAGATTCACGGTTGTACACTTTTAGTACATACTACGTTAGCTTGATCCTCAGTTTGTTTTGAGCAAGATTCTATATCACCATTCATCTGTGTACTCTACCAACATGATTTGCTAAATGCAAATCTAACAATCCAACAAAATGCAAAAAAATCCCACAACCACTCAATACATTGGACATTCAGCATTTTCCAGAAACAAACATGACAAGTAAATTGTAAAAAATATATCCATTAGTTCTAATAGCAGGAGAAGAGTTGAATAATAGAGGAAAATTAAAGTTTGTAAGCATTATAATAGCTACTTCAATTTACCTGTGCTTTGAGATCGTCGAGCCTTTTTTGAGCTTCTCCTTTCTGGTTTTCCAATTGTTTGAGAGTGGCTGCCAAAGTATCCAACTCGGCTTGCAGGCTTTTAATTTCACCAGTCTTGATCTTCAAATCGGCCTCTTTCTGAGCTATGTCCGTTTCAAGGGCAAATTTGTTCCTAGTCAACTCCTGTATATCTTTGGTAAACATGTCCAGTTCAGAGTTTGAGTATCTTGAATTATTGTTCTCCTAAAAGTATATTTTTTCTCAATATCACAGAACCAAAACATACCAGGATTGTCTTTCTCAATTGATTATCATTTTTGAAGCAAATACAGAACACTCATGAATACTCACCACAAGGCCATCCAATGGTTTTGCAGTACGAAAAGTTGGTGGAACCATTTCTGGTGTAAGGATAGTAGGAGGTTCAATACCTTTCAAGCATCGTGCTACAAACCACATTGCTAAGGCAAACTGCTCGTCATTCAGCTTTCCACTCTGCTTGGTATCACACAAAGCCCTTGAAATTATATGAGTATAAATAAACCACTCACAAACATATTCAATCAATAATCTTTTTCAGATAACTCACCAAATATGGGCCAATACAGGTTGAGGTACACCCGATTGTAGAAAAACATCTTTTATCTCCTGACCAGATACAAAACCATCTTTGTCAACATCACTTTTAATAAAAAGGATATCTGACTTTTCCTTTTCCTCAGCACTCACAACCCACTGATTGGTTTCAACTATAGGTTGGATTGGTACAGATGCTGTGATTGCTGAATTCAGTGAAACAGGTTGTGCCATTATAGGTGGTGGAGGCATCTCAGGTTTGACACCATCTAAACCTTTGATGAGAGATGTTGATTTTGTATCAACTGGTTCAATGAGTTCAGGTGGCAAAGCATTGGGTATTGCATATTTTTCTAATGCTTTATAAACAAGATGCATGGCCTAAAATATATATAGAAATATCAATTGGGTACACCAAATTACAAGCCACTTTTTGAATTGCTTCTCAATACTTTCAGATCAAGAACATTTTCATTACAAAAAAATGGAACTTGAAATATCACAACGATTTCACTTACCACTACAAACTCATGTCTATTTAGCATACCATCTTTGTCCTGGTCAGCCAGATCCCAAATTTTTCCTAATGTATCAAAAGGCAATTTTGATTCCAGAAGTACATTTTTCACCTTAAAATAGTTTCATGCATTAAAATTCTTCTTGTTTTTAATCACTATATGACTACCTTGTTCCCAGGAATCAAACCATTTATTGGTTGCAAATCTTCAAAGAGTTTGTTATATTTTTCTCTCTCAGGTGGTTTTATTGTCCAATCAACAGCAGAAGGGGGAAGAGATGTTATCAATGTAGTAGTCATGTTTCTTGGTGGTGGTGGTTTACTAGGTTTAGGCAAAGGAATGTCTCCCTGAAAATCATTAGATGAAAATACAACAAAAACAATTTCTACAATTTATCTAACCATTTTGGGAGGAGGTACATCAACATTAACATTGGAAATATTCAAATCTTTTCCATTTTGGACTAGAGCAACTAGTTTTAAGGCAACAAACATTCCAGATTTGTCCAGGCAACCTCTTCCACCTGGATCTGACAGATCCCAAATTTTTGAAAGCATAACATCACTCAATCCGGATTTTTTAAGAAACCGGGCAGCTTCCATTCCTCCAACAGATCCAATTCCATTAGGATCAACCTAGATACAACAATTTAATAATGTGAGAATCAATTTGAGATCAAGTGAAAATGTTTGACACTTACCACATTGTAATAAGCTTCATATATAGCACTATTTTCACCAGCCACCTAAAAGAAATTTTATGAATTATACAAAATAATGAATACTGATTGATTATAACATGAATTGACACCAACTTCAGAACATATAAACTGAATTTTAAAACAGATAAGGTTGTAGATATCGTCGAATAATTAAATATCGAATACAAAAACATGGAATATCTGGGATTTATGAGTACAACAAAAAAGTGAGCACTGAGAATACAAGAAGTTCGCGAAGTTTTGGCTTTTTCTACACCGCCCACAGAACTGTCATGTTTGAGAAAACATGATTTTCCAAAGATTATGCGAATTTTGTTCATATTATCAATACAAACTGAACTTATCGTGATTCAGTCGAAACATAACACTTCATTTTCGATAAAAACGTTCCTATCTCTTTGAAAAAAGAAATATTTTCTGTACCTGTGTAGGAGACGGCAACGCAGCCATCTTAACGAATACAACTAAACTTATACGAATTTGATTTGCCTCGAACTCAACCAATGATAACGAGGATCAATATTCTGTTCCTGATTCTGTTCGACCATCAACAAAACATCGAGAACTTAAAAGACCCTGATTTCCAGGGAAACGAATCATATGGACCAATCAAAATGAGCGTAAAAATAATTGCAGGAAACAAATGTAGTCTGATTGGTTGATATAATTATTTCTCCTGTGTTACTAGAGTACTAGCAGGAATAAATACTATTGTAGCAAGCAGGATCCGAGACATTTTATTAAAGAAAAGTAGGGTTAAATATACGACGATTGTTAGGCTAAATAAGGGCTAAATGATACACAGAAGTTGAAATTGAGAACATTTGAAAACTACAAAATGTATCCTTTGAGAATCGGTCGTCTTATAAGCCACCGTGTATCACAACTTGGATCTAAATGTTCGGTTATCCAGAATGGACCAAGAAAATTCAAAGACTTCGAAATATCCTGTCATGTAAAGAAATTGAGCACTGTACTATCACCAAACGAAAACGAAAATCATTCCATTATAAAAGATACAGAGAAAGTAATAGGCGAAAGTTCAAAGCATGAATTTCAAGCTGAAACTAGAATGCTGCTAGACATAGTTGCAAAATCCTTGTATTCAGAGAAGGAAGTATTTATCAGGGAACTGATATCTAATGCCAGTGATGCTCTAGAGAAATTTCGTTACATGACTGTAGCTGGTAATGAGACTCCTGATAAAGTCATAGATGCAGATAGACCTTTGGAAATTCATATTTCTACTGACAAGCATAAATGTACTCTAACTATTCAGGATACTGGTATTGGAATGACAAAAGAAGAACTACTTTCAAATCTAGGAGTGATAGCTAAATCTGGATCGAAAGCATTTGTTGAAGAAATGAAAGCAAAACAAGAAAGTGGGGATAATAATATAATAGGACAATTTGGTGTAGGATTTTATAGTGCATTCATGGTTGCTAATAAAGTGGAAGTTTTTTCCAGAGTAGCTGGAAAAGAAGGCTACAAATGGGTTTCTGATGGAACTGGTACCTTTGAAATTCAACCTGCTGAAGGAGTACAAAGTGGCACCAAAATCATTCTACATTTAAAAACAGAATGCAGAGAATTTGCTGATGAAGATGCTGTAAAAGAAGTTATCAAGAAATACAGTAATTTTGTTGGGAGTCCACTATATCTGAATGGAAAGAAATTCAACATTGTACAACCTTTGTGGTTGACAGATCCCAAAAGTATAACAACACAACAGCATGATGACTTTTACAGGTTTATAAGTGGAAGTTATGATGTACCCAGGTATACTTTGCACTACAAGACAGATGTGCCAATCTCTATAAGGGCATTATTATATTTCCCAGAAGGCAAACCTGGGTTATTCGAAATGTCAAGAGAAACTGAATCAGGAGTAGCACTCTATACAAAAAAAATATTGATCAAGAGTAGAGCAGAAAATATTTTGCCCAAGTGGTTGAGGTTTGTCAAAGGAGTAGTGGATTCTGAAGATATTCCATTGAATTTAAGTAGAGAATTGTTACAAAACAGTGTGCTCATTAGTAAACTCAGAGATGTCCTGACAGCCAGAATATTGAAATTCTTGCTTGACCAGCTGAAAAAAGATGAAGAGAGTTATATAAAATTTTATGAGAATTATGGACTTTTTATCAAAGAAGGTATCATTACTAATCACAATCAATCAGAAAAAGAAGATGCAGCTCAATTATTGCTATTTGAATCATCTCATGAACAACCTGGGAAGAAAGTTACTCTGAACAGTTACATTGCTAGAGCATCTGAAAATAGGACAATCTTTTATCTGGCAGCTCCAAGTCGAACCCTAGCTGAGTCTTCACCATATTATGAATCTCTGAAATCAAAGAAACAGGAAGTATTATTCTGTTATGAGCCATATGATGAGCTAGTTCTAATGCAGTTACAACAGTTCAAAGGATACAAGTTGATATCTGTTGAAAAAGATATGAGAGATGATAAAACAGCTAATGATCTAACCAATTTGGGAGAGGACAGTTTGAAAAGAAGTGAAATCAATGATCTATCAAGCTGGATTAAAGATAAATTGAGTGGCAAGGTGACATCAGTAATTGCCACTACAAGATTAGACAGCCATCCCTGTGTAATAACAGTTGAAGAAATGGCTGCTGCTAGACATTTCATCAGGACACAGGATAATTTACCAGATGATAAAAAATATGCTCTGTTGCAACCCCAATTTGAATTCAATCCTAGGCATCCAATCATTAAGAAATTATATACATTAATGAGCTCTAATTCTGAATTAGCAGAATTGCTAACAAAACAACTATTTGCTAATGCCATGGTTGGTGCAGGTCTAGTTCAGGATCCCAGAGTTCTTCTGATCTCAATGAATGATCTTCTGGAGAGAGCCTTAGACAAACATTAAAAATTTGAAATTATTTCATGTTGAGAACTGATGACATGTTCATTATAAAATGAAATAAAGTTTTTTTTCATTGTTAAGAATAGTTGAAAACTGATTGTAGCCCTGTACATAATACAGTAACTAAAATAAATACACTTCATTATTGAATTGACTCATATGACTATGTACTGTGAATACATATACTCTGTGGTGAATATATGTTTGTGTGAAAGAAGAAGAATCGTTCAACCCTAAATTGTGTTTATTCTCATCACCCTTTTTGAATTTTAACTTGAAATGTTGTAATGGGAAACAAACTTTCTTATCTGTTATTCCTGTTGTGGTTGAGCTATCTAGTAATTTCTTCGATACACCTATACACTAAAGGTTACTTACTTAGTAGAACAGTCCAAACAAAAAATTCTACTTGTATTTCTCACAACAAAATACCATGTACTTCAGTAACGGCGGAAACTTTACGGCAAGAATGTTCACTGCACGAAAAAGTAGCTTCAGTCCTTAACAACTACTCAAGTGCATCTAATATATGTCTACCTCCTAAAACTCGTGTGGTACTTTTGATTGTTGATGCACTAAGATATGACTTTTTATTATACAACAATGATAACAAAGATCCACTACCATTTCAAAACAAGGTGCATATTGTTCATGAAAAGCTACAGAAATATCCAGATCAAGCTCGATTATATAAATTCATAGCAGATCCACCTACCACAACAATGCAGAGACTGAAAGCATTAACAACTGGTAGCTTACCTACTTTCATTGATGCTGGTTCAAATTTTGCCTCATCAGAAATAAATGAAGATAATATCATAGATCAGGTAATCTGTCCATAACCATATTTTTTCAGTTGATTGGATCATTAATGGTTATGATTACTTGTAGCTCTTGAGACATAATTATCACTCAGTGGTATTGGGAGATGATACATGGGATAGACTCTTTCCTCAGAGGTTCATTAGAAATTATTTCTATCCTTCATTCAATGTTTGGGATTTAGACACAGTAGATAATGGTGTGAGAGACAATTTATATTCAGAGCTGAACAAGACTGATTGGAGTCTTCTCATCAGCCACTACCTTGGTGTAGATCACTGTGGTCATAGATATGGTCCCAACCATCCTCAAATGCAGAGAAAACTCACTGAAGTTAACACAGATTTGGAGTGAGTACCTATCAGTAATTTCTGAATTCTTTCAGGAATTCTTTACTTCACTTATACCCTATGTATTTATTTTCTCTGTAGGAATGTCATCAAAGTTGTCGATCAACATGAAGACATGGTGCTTTTTGTTATTGGAGATCATGGTATGACTGCTACAGGTACATAAAATAGCTGCACAATCTATGATATTGATGATCTTTGAGCTAATTCTAGGTGATCATGGTGGAGAAAGTGAAGATGAAGTTTCAGCTGCCATGTTTGTGTATTCAAAACAGCCCCTATCAAATATTGGGGAAGATAATGGTTCAGTGAAACAAGTAGATTTGGTGCCCACCCTTTCAACTTTGTTAGGAGTTCCTATTCCTTTCCAGAACATGGGAGTTCTGATTCAAAACTGCTTGCCATTGTCAACTATTGTTACTGAAAATTGGAAAATGAGTCTTTATTCTATGTGGGCAAATATTCAGCAAGTAATGAGCTACATAACAGAATATTCAGAAACTGAAGGCAACTTTGATAAAGACACTCTCGAATATTTTTCACATAAGTACTCCTTTTTGAGTGAGAGAATTATTAGCATAAACAGTGAAGAAGAATTCAAAGAATTCTCTAAAGAATTGGTTCTTTTTCTTACCAATGTACGTCAATCATGCGAAAAAATATGGATTCAATTTGATTCGTTTTCTATGGCAAGGGGGTTACTCTTCTTGTTTTTGACCATATTTATGGTATTTATAATTAGTGATGGCATACCCATCCCAACTCTCGTTGAAGTATTTTCTAGCTCCTACATCATCTGTTCTTATACTACAGTTTTCTGTGCTGCAGGGCTGGGAATCGTACTTCATTTCTGTGGTTTAGTTGACAATCTAATTCCAACCATCTATTTCCTGACTTGTGCTGCATCTCAAATGATGTTGGCGTTGATAGTTATTCAGAACTGGGAAAAAATTACGCTCAATTGGTACTCGAAAAGAAATTCTGACAAATATACAAATCTCGTTTGTAGGCTTGTAATGATCTTCAATTTATGTGGACTATTCTCAAATAGCTACATAGTAGAAGAATCATTTGTTCATCTATTCCTTCTCGCAACTATTATAGTCATTGGATCAATAGGGATTAGCTCTAGTGCCTCCAAAACGAAGAAAACAAATCAAGCTTCATTTTATTGGACACGATTCAAATTTTTGTTGTTTGCTTTGATGATAGCTGGTTTCGTTCGAGGAACCATGTACTTTTGGCGTTGTCGTGAGGAACAACAATGGTGTTTTGCATCTTATCACGAAGCAAGTAACGCTACTTCTAAAATGGAGACTACAAAAATGCAGTGGACTATGACTGTCATATGTCTAGGTATTTTCGTCTTTTCTACCAAAGAATGGCTTAAAAACGCCGGAAACTTGAACGGGTATTCAATGAACGTTACTTTGGCTAAATTCATGCCTACAGCCATTGTAGTTTGTATGGCTGGATACTGGGCTCTGATGCGAGTTCCTTCCAACCAAAAACAACCATTTTCTTCGAAATCGCCCAATATTTTGGCGTGGGTTGTTTATGGTTCAACAGCTTTCAGTATCCTTACCTGCTTATGGCAGCCTCTGTGCACTTACATAATGTCTTCAACGGGCGCAATTTATCATTCGATTCCTGCTTTATTCAGGAAACTCAAGAGCAATGAATCTCGAGATGAGGATGCCCCGGTTGTATGCGGACTGGGCACAGTTTACAGCTCTGTATTTGTTATCATCGGAGTATACATCACTTTGTTATTCGCACTACTGCTGGGAGATGCGGCTGCTCCATCAGCTGTTATCATGTTCATGACTGCTGTTTTTGTCGTAATCATTACTTCAATTCTTAGAATTGAGAAAATTACTTCCATTGGTGAGTGATACAATCTCAAAATATATTTACACTGTGACCAGCGCTTTTAACATTCTTTTTGAATGCGATTCTTATGTATAAATATTTTTGAAATATGACTGCTTCATTGGATTGCAATTTTTCAGAACAATTATTCGATATACCAAATGTTTCGATAATGGTGTGGATCATCTTGGGACACTATTTTTTCTACGCGACTGGCCATCAAGCAACCTTTCCAAACATCGCTTGGGATGCAGCTTTCGTGGGGACCTCTGGTGTGTTCACGAACAACTTGATACCGGGAACCTTGATCATCTTGAATACCTTCTGCTCGTACATTATGATGGGTTTCCTTCTGCCGTTGGTGTTGATAACACCGTTCACCTTATTCGTCATCATGCCATCTGTTAGTGAAAAAAAGACTGACCTCAAAGTGGATTCATCTAAAGGAGAAGTCATTCTGTTTGAGAAGAATACTTTGTTTATGACGTCCATGTTTTCCTTATCTTGCAAATATATTTTGGGTCATGCAATGAGGGTTAGTAATTAAACATTATATATTATTATTTTTGTATTTGAATTGAGCTATGCCAAATCGAACGCTGTATATTTTTCTATTTTTCAGGTGTTTGCAAGTATGTTGGCATCTACTATTCACTGTCGCCATTTGATGGCATGGAAAATCTTTGCTCCTAAACTGATATTTGAATCCATAGGCATGATGGTGACCTTAGCTTCTGTTGTTGCTAGTTATTTGATTCTAGTCAGAATTAACAATAGAGTACAAGCCTTAGTTACTAGACTGAATAAAATGAGTTGACTTCCATGCATGTGTTTGTGATTTCATAATGTATCAGTATTATTCATTGTAATGAATAAATCCATAGTCATTTATTTTCTTTTTCATTTCCTTTCATTATAAGAATAATAATGAGGAAATTATGTTGTAACTGAAGAAGTGTCAAATACTGACTGACATTCTGACCATATTTTTGGTGTGGAAAATTCAAGGTAAGAGGTGCTATAATGATAATGCTTTATACAATTTTGTGTATGGCAAAGTATTTCTCACAAGAATAAACCGTATTTTTGTCGAACATGTTATGCATGGTTGTGAATAGGAAAAGAAAAACGTTTTATGAAAATGCTGGAATACAAAGTGGAAAAAAGTTGGAATAAAAGCACCTGAAAATGGCAAAAAGAATTGATATTGAAACTTATCAATGTCAGATAATTGGGAAGATTCACTATTTTCAAAGTTTTGAGATGTATGAAATATGTTCATAGGTCATGTGTATCGTCAATTTTGTTTTTTTTTTCTGAAAATCATCTGCTCTGTTTTCGATTCCACCGTTGTATCAAGAGTGGCAAAATTGTCAAGTAATATCTTAGAAAGTTAGTGGATGGCGTCCGAGCCACAATTTCAGTAAAGCGAATCAGATTCGAACGGTGTCTGTTCTTGAGCGTTTAGAAAGTTTGGTAGTCCGCACGAGTCCAAGAAGAACCAGAGTAATGCTCTTGACTTTTCTTCGGTTCTTGTAATCATTCACAGCCAGCACTTAGACGATGCTGGTTCAGAGGAATTGAGATATTGTTTAAGTGCGGGATATGATCATATTCGAATTTCGAGTTTGATTTTCAGTGATTACAGGTGATATCGTGCGTATTTGGATTGTGGCCTGGTGAAATTTGATCGTGAGTATTAAGTTTCAATCTTTTTTGTTTTGCGTAACAACTATCATTGTAAATCGGTAGATTCGTAAACGTTTTATAATCGGTAGGTATATTTCACTGAAACTAAAACGGAGAATTCATTTCATAATCGTAGTTGGCCAACTTCTCTTGAGCAAGTCGAAGGAAATTATTATGCTATGCAGATGTTTCGAATTTCCCATGGTTCAGTGATGAAAATCAGGAGTCTTGAATACTAAAACTGCATTTTCCAATATTGCACGAGAATAAATCAGTTCCTATTTCAAGATACTTGAGAGCGCCTATGAATGTTGATACCAGCTGTTCATCATCTTTAAACTATCTAGGCGCATTGTAATAAATGATGAGAAGAAAGTTGCCAATTGATATCAATTGTTGCGCAAATCTTAGAAATAAAGTATCTGCTCGCTATTTGTAGGAACCAGAACGATAAAAACTTATTTGTAGGTATATTTTTTCACCCCTGGTAGATTCTTTAGTCTAGAGCGTATATGGAGTATATTTATGAAGTCATACCATCAATACATGTTTGCTTGACATTTCATATTCTAGTCTTATTTGCAATAAATTTTGTTTATATCCAAGATGAACACAATTTGAAATGAAGGCATTGAATTCAAATTGTCACCCAATAAGATTGATGTCAAATCGAATCTACAACACTTTTAGACTGAAGTCAGTAGTGTTAGGTAGTCATATTTTCGTCTTGTGACGAATTATGACGCATTTAATGCTCATAACATACTAACAATTTTGCATTTTTATGAATTTTTCGAACGAAAACAGGATTTGTGTACTGCTCTTGAGAATTTCGAACCTAATTTCGTAACTGAAGAGGCATTTCAAACGAAGTTTACACCTGAAAACGCATCACTATTAGCTATATTACGTAAGCTACGTACTTTGTCTAGATGGCAGCGAAGTATCCTTGATGCATTATTCAGAAATTATGCAATACAATTGTAGGATAAAAGCGGTCTTACCCATCCTCGTGAACGTGCATATCATAGGTTAATCTAGCTATTAAAGATTTCAGAATGGATATTTCGTTTCCATCGTCAAAATAACAGGAGAAAGTATCCAAAATATGTCATTTCATTTGAAAACTATTTCGTCTGTCAACGTTCATCCCCAGACAGCACGCAATATTCCTAGAATATTCCCTTAATATCCAAAAAGGGAAAAGAATATTCCTGATATTCATGGAATATTCCTAGAATATTCAAACGTATCTGGCATATTCTAGGAATATTCCAAATTGAATATTCCTGGAATATTCCCGAGAGAATATACCATGAATATTCTCTTGGGAATATTCCTGTATGAATATTCATAGATTATTCATCATAGAATATTCATTTATGAATATTCATGGAATATTCATAGAATATTCTCCACTATTTCTGTGAAAGGATCACTAATCACAAGTGAGAAGGCATTCGTATTGAATATTTTTAATTCGTTATGGTGTTGTTTTGATGATTTATTTTTCCTTTGCTTTGCTGTGTTTTTTGCTAATAGTTCGTAGTTTATATACTCATCATGAATTCTGATTCGTCGGACTACTCAGCTGCCGAGAAGTCTAAGAAAAAAATAAAACTAATTCAGAAATTTAGGAAGAGTGGATGAGTGAAAATGTTTTTAAGATGTGGCTGAAACCAGTTGCAGAAGATGTATTCAAAGCAGAATCCTTTGATTTCATTTTGTCGGCGTTACCGCTTCAGTGTGAAATACCACCACCAATTTGGTTGGTGTAAGTTACGGTTTGTTAGCATCCAAAAACTGACTTACACCAACCAAAAAGGCGGGCATGACATATATTGGCATGCATTCGTTCATACGCATGCGCTAAAAATGGCGTGGGCTTGATGCTTTACTGGTTATTCGTTAATCGTTTATTGTTCTTGTCATTTAAGTCATGTTATAAATGGTCTGTTCTTAGTGCTAAGTTCTGAGATTCGAGTTAACAATAATCAACATCACTGTGTGCCTATTCATACTTGAAAGTGAGTACACATTTATGATACTATTTATTTTATTTATTTATTTTATGAAAAATTCATTTGATACATCACTGATCATTTCATTTTCAAGGCGTTTTCTTAAAGAATGCCTAAAAGAAAAAGGAGCAGTGCTTGGTATAGGGAAGTACACCAGGAAACTGAAAATATTCTTAATGCAATTTTCACACAAACTCCGGTACAGCATAGCAATGGACAGATAAGTGATCAAGTTGAAAGTATTAGTGATAGAATGGATTCAAATTTAGAAAATGAGGAAGCCTTCAACAGATTAGTGAGTATATCTGCTAACTGTACAATGTTATTGCCTATAAGGAAGTGAAGTTATTTTTGGGTCTTTTTATCTCAGAAAATTGTTGATCCCGTTTTAAACATCAATTAATGATACCAAACTTAGTTGAGTAGTAGTACTTTCAATTACATTAGATGTGAGAGCAAGAAAGCTTCATTTTTAATTTTATTCGATTTTTTCAAAGATAATTTTCTCAACACAACTTAATTTTTTGTTTTTCAGATCGATGGACTTACCAGAATTGGTGGAAAAGACTATAAGGAGTGCAGTCGAAGATTCCTAAAAAAAATTTTGGATGACAAATTTGCAGCCGAGTATAGTCTGGTTGGGCATAAGCATAAGAAAGTTTTCAAGTCACTGAAGATATGTTTCTGCATTTTGGGTAAATCATGTTCCTCTGTAATTGCGTATATTTTATAATGATGATTCCCGTAGTTATAATGAAATTATTTTTATGCATACTTTAATTTTTATTATGATTCTGACATTTTCAGCGCTGTAATAGAGAAACTACTCTAAAAGATATTGAAATCGTAGTAAGTTCCTATCTGGCCGAATCCAATGAGAGACTGAAAAGACAACAGTAAGTAATTCAATAAATACTTAACAATATATAGTTTGATTTCTTCAATATATTTCCAAGCTAGCATGATTCATTCTGAAAGCAATTTAAGACATAATCATGCAACTCTTGTTTTCCAGAGATATCCCTGCAGTCATCGCTGAAGAAACTGCTTAAAATGTTGCATTGCATAAATGTAATTATTATTATAATTATGTAGAAATAGATTTCTTCAAATTCATGTTGTTTTTATTAACTTGTAGGGAAAGGGTACAGCTTGCAAATAAAATATTTTTATTTCCTGAGTTGAACATTGCTTGAATTGTCGACATATTTACTTAATTGAAGAAGTTCATGATGAAAACCTTTTATATTACAGATATTTTGTAAATTTCTGAAATTTTAGTGACGGATTTTGTTATGAAAACCTATTATGATATTTAGGGAATATTAGGTCTATCATGTTCCTGAATTATTTTAAATATTCATAGAAATATTTCAATGGAATATTCTAATATTCTTAATATTATAGGTATATTTTGGATATGCCAGGAATGTACCCTGAAGATATTCTGGGAATATCCTGAAGATATTCTGGGAATATCCTGGAAATATTCTTGGAATATCCTGGGAATATTCTGAATATACCAGGAATATTCGCAGAAGATATTCCAGGAATATTATTTCTGGAATATTCTTGGGATATCCCGGGAATATTCTGAATATACCAGGAATATTCCAGCAATATTCCTCATGGAATATCCCTGGAATATTTAAAATTTTCCCCACCAGCATATTCTAGGAATATTCCAAGAAAGATAAGTATATCCCTGTTACATTTAAGTATATTCCAATATCCCAAAAAGAATATTCTATGAATATTCATGGAATATCTGGTGCTGTCTGGGTCGATATGTTGAAATTTGCAGTATAAGTAAATAATTAGTGTATACACATGTTTACTAAGGATTCAGACAGACATTATGCAAATATCGAAGTTTTTTTTCTAGATAAAAACAGGTGTTTCGCCTAAAATAATTGATACAATCAAAGATACTGCAAATGATTGTTTTGAAAGTGGAATTCAATCAATATGCAAGGAATTCGAGAAACAATAAAATTCATTTGTTACAGTAGTTTCCCTATAGATGAATTTTGAAATCCAAGATCACCTTGTCTCAATCCTATAGATTTTTCAATCAATTCCTGAGGGATAAATGAAAAATGAAATAAATAGTATTAAAAATTGTGACTGTGACTCACACTGCAGTAGGTCAATTGCGAATCTGACTTGAAATAGTAATTCGTGTATCAAGTTCATAAAGTGATATTTTACGAGATGAAGGAAATTGCGAGTATAAAATCACCTTCAAATCGTGTTGTATATGTGGACATTTTGTAATTCAAAAGAGATATTTAATATTGGATAGATGACAAAAGTTGTTGTGTTACCGTATATTACTGCCAAACCCCCTTCATGGACCCACAATCGTCCTGAAAATAACAATGAATAATTTCAAAATGTTATTTCTTGATTATTTATGATCAAATTCGATTCAATTCTCCATCTTTGATTGAAATATTCTTTCCTATGATCTTAGCCTGTCATGTTGGTGCTGATTATTTTTCAGATAGGAGTGTATGACGTATATATACCAAACTTGAAATATTTCCTCAGGATAATTGAGAAAATTAAAATGAAATCTTCATCATCTTCAACATTTTCAATGTACTCTTGACCAATCACCATTTAAAAAACGACATATCGACAGTACTTCAACTGTTTAGAAATACAATACGATATTGCTGGCAACCTGTTTACTGTTTTATTGAATCGAAAAACTTCTACCAGTGGGTTTCAGCTTTACTTTCCGTATCATTGGACTGTTTCACTTTCTTTTACCAAAATTTCACCGCAATCAGATGAATTGTGTGTAGAAGGAACTGCAGATGCTGAACAGTTATCTCATGGAGTAATTTTTTTTTCAAGGCCTGAAAACACTTCTGGTATAATGGGACTCGCTAACATTAATAAAGCAATAATTTCTACGTTTCAGAGACATCATGTCGTATAATCGCATCGCAGTGAAGTATTAGGATAAACATTATCCATGCAAGTATATAATTACAGAACATGATAATTAAGCTGATAATTTCAATTATATTCAATCAAATACAGGTCCACTATCTCATTATAAGAATTGATGGGTTACTAATGACTCTGAAACTGATACTAGCTATTCAGGCGCCATACATGACCTCAAAGTTGGGTTTTCCATTGATATTAAATATCCATATATACAGGGTAATGCAAATTTAACGGAGCTATTGTTGATTTAGAATTGTTAAGAAGGTAAATTCTTCGAAAATCGTTGAATATAACATTAAAATGTTCGCAGAAAAAAGCTATGAACTTCCAGTCAAGGTGATTTTGTTGATAATTTCTTGTATTTTATACCCATAGAATTTTGATGGAATTATGCAATTCGAAGGATTTATGAAAATATGTGCAAACATTATAGCTATTGTTTATGTTAGTAATTTATGACGAGGTCGTCAAAATCTATCAAGTTTTAACATGTCAACGGTTGTGAAAAATCAATAATTGAATTCACTTTCAAAAATATTCAAATGAACTCATGATAATTATAAAATATTGAATCAACATTAATTTTAGTTGAAAATCCTCGAGAATTTGTTCTTGATGTTGTGACGGTTTCAGTGATTCCTTATTTCCTAACATATTCAATATTTCTATCAAGCCCTCAAGACACAGCAGTTTGGGCATATTGAGCGATCAGTTTGATCACCTTATAGAATAATATTTTCATGAAATTCACTGTTTTCTTCATTTAAGAAATAATAATAACAAATATACCCAGGTAGCCATCGTAAGTTTTCAGTGATATTTTTGGTAGTCACGTCATTTAAGATATTTTTCAGACCTCCCATTCTTATATACAGTGCGTCCATAAAGTAACGCATAAATTCATTATTGGCTAAATGAACAATAAAATTAGGAATTCCCAAAACAGGTCGATTTTTGATTTAAATTTACTATTGTTTCAAATCATAATCTAATATACAGGGTGAACCACTTTCGTGTAATGACATCATCACCATTTTTTTCAAATGGAATCCCCCCTTTTTTTCAATTTCCAAATTGCCTCTGCTGAGCTGATTCCAAAAATGTATAATATGTTGCTTCAAATTGGTACAGGGTAGGCAAAAATGCAGCGCGTCAAAATACGTAAGAATCACTATGTGATTAATAATCTGCGGGACCCGGAATGATCCGGGGGACCCTAATAATCCAGGAGACTTGGAATAATCCGGAAAGGACCCGGAATAATTCGGTAGACCCAGAATAATACGAGGGACCCTAATAATCAGGGGGACCCTAATAATACGAATTATTTTGAAAATCAAATTCGCCGGAAAAGTTCAAATAAGCATATTTTCAGAATCATCGCGTCGAAGCACGTGAGAATCACTATGAATTGAGGTCGAAAAACCGACTTCGATATTTTCCGATTGGGTTCTCGTGATTTTCTCAGGTTCCTGATTCTCTACAAGTTCAAATATTCATATTTTTGGAATCAGTGCGTCAAACTACGTATGAATCAATATGTGATTATATTTATATTTATCATTATTCATTTTATATTTTCATATCTTTTTTTGCATTTTTGCCCACCCTGTACCAATTTGAAGCAACATATTATACATTTTTGGAATCAGCTCAGCAAAGGCAATTTGGAAATTGAAAAAAAAGGGGGGGACTCCTAATTTTATTGTTCATTTAGCCAATAATGAATTTATGCGTTACTTTATGGACGCACTGTAGTTTCGACATATATGTCATTAGTTAGACGTTATTTGATATAATTTACAAAAAATAACATGGGAAGTTACAAATTTTGAAAACTCGTACACAAAAATGTATGTGTAGTTTTAACCATTTGATCAAACTACATAAGAAGTGATTTTTAATCTCAGAAAGTTTCAAGTTTTCAATTATGTTAATTCAATGATATTCTCCTTGAAGACACGTTTATACAGGGTCGCTGATATGTATGGAAACGGTCGATTATTTCCTAAAGTAAGATAGCTAGCGAAAAATGTTAGGATACAAAAGTTGTAGGGTTTTTCAAAATCCATTAAGCTAATGAAAAATTCAGTATACAGGATGAGTCAAAAAGTCAGGACGAAACAAAGTTGCTTTTTCTCTAATGGGACGCCCTGTATATTATTCCACATTTCAATTCTGCTCGAAATTCTGAACAAAATTGATGAAGCGCTTCATTTCCTAAATTCAACCGATTCGAGCAGAATTGAAATGTGGAATATTATACAGGGCGTCCCATTAGAGAAAAAGCAACTTTGTTTCGTCCTGACTTTTTGACTCATCCTGTATACTTAATTTTTCATTAGCTTAATGGATTTTGAAAAACCCTACAACTTTTGTATCTTAACATTTTTCGCTAGCTATCTTACTTTAGGAAATAATCGACCGTTTCCATACATATCAGCGACCCTGTATACATTATGTTTCTGCTTATAATGGGAAAATGGAACAAAAGGAAACACAGATCCTTCAGCGGATTGCTATTAGAGTCATGGTGAAAGATCATTTCCATTCCATTGAAAAAAAATCTTATCTAGATATCTGTTAAGTACCTGTACCATTGTTCAGCAAGACACTTGAGTAAAAAGAGAATTATTACTGTAGCCGCAGGACAAAATAATGTCGTTTCCTGTCGATAATAAACCATTAGTATGCTTGAAATATAGCTAGAATATAGCGGATATTTGCTACTATGCATTTTACTAGCACCTTATAAGTCTGTCTTGGTCAGTTTTTTAAATCTAACGGAAATTAATTTCTAGAGCAAGTGACCCATAAACGTGAATTACTTAACGCAGTTTATACAGTCTTTTCCGCCTGAAACGCAATTTTCAGATCTCCCCAAATACATTCAAAATGCGGTTTGGACAAAACAGCCTGTACATAGAGACCTGAAATAATCATAGTTCTGATTTCTTTGGAAATATTTTCTTAAGTTCTTTGAAAATTCTTAATCGAATGAATTTAATTGAGCTAATCGAATTGTGGCATTCGCTATTTTTATGTGAATTATAGCCTACTTGAAATTTGATGTCATTTCTAATAAGCTATAAATATCTATGATAAAAGTACTTCCTGTATCGAAAACATTTATATATACTACAAAAATTCAATACCATTTGTATTCTTTTTATAAATAACGCTTACCTAATGTTAGGTATTGGAAGCTTAAGTTATCAAAAGTGAGTGCCTTAATGATTAATGATAATTGTTTTCAGATATTAATAGTGTTGTATATGTTGTTGTATAACTCAAAATATTATACTGGATGTATATGTTATGCAAATAACGAAATAAATATTCAAATTTTTCTTGAATATAAAACAAGGAAGGTAAGAAGAATATTGAATGAAATAGAAAATTTGAATATTGCCAGAATTATTTTTTCTTGGATACGGAATATATGGAAACATAGCTTCTCAAAGGAGAATTTGTTGTTTTCATTCGGGCTCTCTCAATCAATTTTGGACGTTAACAATACCAAAACGTCGTGAAAGTATCATTCTTTTGATTTTAAATTCATCGACACTTCCAAATCACCTTGGAATATATTTTGGAGAATTTCCATCAACATATATTCTCAAATGACGTAAAAAATATTTTGCTAGATAACAAAGAGATCTGAAATGATCTGGTATATATTTTTTAGTCTCGTAGTCTCGTTTATATTTCAGCGACCTTCCCAAATGCTTCTCTTATTTCCGTATTACCCAAGCAAGTAACCACACCTCTCTTGATCAACAGGAATATCATTATAAATCCAGAAATGCAAATTCATTCAATTAATGTTTCAATAATCTGATGGTAATTGTACCGGATGATCTCCGAGAATCCAAGTTTCAATAATTTTAATACACTTAAACCAACGAATACATAATCCAGACACAAAATGATAAAACCCTCAATTTTTTCATATCGAATTCTCGCTCAGGCAAGAAGAATAGAACATATTTTTCTATCAAGAAACATACAACATTTCAACTAACCCTGCTAAATTCGAAAAATGTCTTGTTAATGAGTATAGTTTTGAGCAAAGTATTCGAAACCCGAAATCTTTACTCAACAGATTTAGTGGACCATCCGGTATCTCAAACCGAACCTGTATCCTTACTCGAGACTTTACAACGAAAGTAAAAGTTGTCTTGGTTACTTCATTGCCACTTCACAGGTACTGCTGAAGGCACATTTCTGCAAATAACAAATGGTGTTACTGCAGTAGTGTAAATACTGTCATCTATATAGTACTTAGTTCCAGAAATGAAATAACTTACAAACACACAATTCTATCATTATGAAATATAATATACTGAAATGTCGAAGAATACATCTCAGATTATTTTATCTATACACAAATATGGAAACATCTCTAAAATTAATGATTGCTAAAAAATATCATAACACATGACTCGATTGATATTTTGTATTGCTCATTCTGTCATGAATACATCAATATTCAAGAAGATAACTGCCGTCCAGCTGAAAACATCCCAAACTTTCATCTGTTAATCACCCGTGTCACTGCCCAATAAGTTCATGTTGAGGTTATCCGCATGTCTTGACAACATAAGATGTCCGACTATTTGTAAAGATCTTCAGGTATAACCAACCGAAGAGATTTTGCCAAAAAAAAAACAAAGGAACATCAGGTCGGCGACGTTGATTTGTCCTTGGCAGTCAGGAAAAACATTTTCTTATTTATTCAAGTTGATGAAGATACTTGAAATACAACAGTAAAATATTGCTCATACTGTCTGTCGAGTCAATTTAATGCTTCATTATGAACTGTAGTTACCTATGGGGTGTTTTTCTGCTAATTATGCAAATATAAACATTTCCTATTCACGACTCAACATCTCTGTATTATCTGCTACAATACAAACCTCATTTACAAAGAATTGAATTTCTTTAATCATAATCAAAACAAATAACTCAACTGCTTCGAAGCTCTATTTTGTTCAAGATCATATTTATTTCTTCTACTAGTCACGTTCTTGGAGCACGAATATTTCGACATCTAATTGTTTCGATTTTTTTTTCAGGAGGATGAAGAGGCCGTCAGGCCTTTGGATACTGTTATCTGCAGGTGAGTCGAGATTTTATCATTCAAATTCCGGTCGCTATTGTTTTATAGCATTCTTCGAATGCAAGGTGAAGATTGGATTCGAAATAAAAAACGCTAACTTCTCATGACAGTGAAAAGATTGTGGTTGTGTTCTTGCGAAATGTTACAGGGACGTAGATAATCGGGAGAACTGTTTTCAATTATCCAATTGGCATGTACTTTTATCAAAGAATAAGATAATATTCGTAGGTTTTATCACGGAACCAGTTCGTTGTTTAAATATTGCGAATTTATAGAAAATACAATGAAAGTAAAATTTAGTCCACTTCAAATGTTAGTTTTCAATCACCCTGTATTCCTGGCTAGTGCAGTTAGGTATATCAAATGAATATTGAACATTTTTCACAGGTTTCAAGATACGAGTCACTTTGTAACTTCGTTTCGAATTGTTTGTCAATCATTTATTTATCATTAATTATCTTTTCATCGAATGTCTTCCGAATATTATGTGACCTCCTCGCGACATCGTCGCTTATATAACAATGCTTATCTATCATACTACTGTTCAGTTGGCAATCATATTATAAACTATTACAACACATCATTATACTAAGCTCATATGACACCGAAATCGTTTCATAATTGCTATACGTATCGACCAACTAAAGTAAAAGTCTACCTCTAATCGTTATCGTATATACCAATCGACTAAAATGGAAAGTATATCACAATTTGGTTCTCAATTTATTCAGAGCAAGTATAAAAAGTAATAGGTAGGTTTTGTTGAATGCAATACCGGTTGCTGTCGACAAAATATCCGTATTATTACTCAACCAAGTCGAATCAGGGTCTATTATTTGATATATTGATCGAATTCAAAATTTCTGAGATGGCTGGTTTATACTCTTTCAGCTAGATTAGTTCTCCATTCCTGATTTTGATCCTATCGAAAAGATCACTATGAAAAGACGTCAATCAAACTCAAATGGCAAATTAATTCAAGGTATATTGAGTATAATGATTATATGATAAAGGAAATTAGTACTTTGTTAGTATTCAAAACAATTGACTTGAATATTATTAGAATCATAATGAAACATTTTTGTATGACCTCGTGAAAAAACGAGGCATAACTGGACAGGGCTGGGCCTACAAACAAAGAACGTTGTCGTGGTATACTGCTATTTTTTCTGTTTTCAGGGTATTTCGAAGTTAGATTTGTTTCTGATGAAATTCTTCATTGTACATGAAATTTTTAATATCCATATTTATGATGATGTAATTATATTTCATTCGAAGAATACATAAAAGACACATTTTTGTTGTAATTTGATCCATCAACTAGTTAAAAATAATATATTTTGAAATGAACGAAAATAGTCCTCAATATACTGAAGATCTGTAAAACATCTCAACCTTTTCCCTTTATTTTTTTTAAGTGCATCAATCCCTATACCTATGTTGACTTTTTTTTTCGATATGAGAAAAGTATGTTATATTCAAAGAATAAAGATATAACATAATGAACTAATGAAATTGATTATATATTTGTGAAAACTGTTCATATAGGTATTCATTTTGTGAACTGAAACATACGTAATAAGATAAAATAGTTGACCAATCGAAAATACAAAGTAAAGCAATAAACAATTGCACTTTCGAATACCTCACGTGTTCATCCACCCGTTTGAATGGTTGAACTAGTGCATGTCGCTTATGGTTCAATCAAGTTTGATGTAGGTGAAGGTTCTCAATAGTAGCCACATATCTGCATGAATTATATGAGCTTATTATAGGCGTTAAATGGTGATGAAAACAGTAAAGTGGATCTGATGGTACAGGTGACGTTTTTATCGATTTCTAGAACCAAAGAATAAACATTTTCAATGAATCGATCCTTCTAAGGTTAATTCAACAGTTGTACAGTATTTGAATTGATGCAGTGTATAACATATGGATATGTGAGTGTATGCTTGTAGGAAGGTTGTTGTTTTATAGGCGTGGTTTGGTTGTGTACATGGAATTTAAATTGGTTGTTGAAGAAAAAAACATTACATGGTATTTGTGGTCTTGTCCAAGGATATAATAACAATATTTGTCTGCACTATGCTTTATCGAATCAAAAAAATTAATGTTGCTGTTTTACTAGCGTTGTGATAAAGTTTAATTGGCAAAAACTGTCATCGCTTTTATCGTACGAAGATTTTATGCAGCGAATAAAAAGAAGTAAAAGGAATGGAACAACACCAGAAATAAGCTGAAATAAGAATTGAAAACGAAGGTGGCCATCCTCTTATTTTATTATTCCATTACAAGATAAATTTCAATTTGTACTAGATATTATCTGGTATAATTCATGGATGGATTATGTAAATGAGGTTCAATAACAAAACGTTCATTTAGGATTCTTTTAGGCTACTTTCTACATGAGATCTCGTTTCTACTTCATCATTCTTATTTCATTACATCTTGTTCCTTATTTTGTTTATCTGATATAAAAAAAATATTCATAAAATCGCATAAACGCATTGTTTTAAAAAAACAATTGAATGAAGTTGTTTCTTTCAAACTATAATTACTTCTAGACAATTGTTATAAATCATCGTTCGATAAGCTATCGATATGCATCTATACACTGAATTATTGACTTTGACTTTCTTAAGACATTTTATTATTCATCAGATTAAAACTTGACATATATTCTTTATTTTTCAATATCAGCCTTGATTATTCATTAGAAATCCAACATTATTATAAATGCAAATGTAGCAGTTTACATACCGATGAATTTCATGTTTACGTCTCTTGAAAAAATATAATATGAATCCTAGGTTATCGTCCTAACTTTCTCAATTTCCATTTCCTCTTCTTCTCATACAATCTCAACCAGTTTATGTTAGTTACGGCTAATGCAAAAATTCAGAACTCATTTGAAGCCACTGAAAAAAAGAGTAGTCATCACTGGAATAACCTATGCTGCATAAGAGCTTCATTAAATTGCACAGATTTTTAATGAGATTTCCTGATAGGTGGATTGGAACACGTGGAACAATGGGGGAGACCACTTATTTTCCAAAACAGCATAATCGAGTTCTGTTTGTCCAAAAACTGCCATTCATTATTTTTGTTTATTTTTCTTTCGGTCTATATCATGAATAAAATAATAATATGAACGGAATTGATTCCAAACATACAATTTCATGCGCCCTTGTGCTCATCGGTATAACGCAGTGTGACGTGCTTAACCCTGCATTCCCATCGACCTCGAGCTGACCAATCATAGATAATTGTTCCGTGGTAAATCTTGCTGTGTTGCCGCACCAAAATACCACAACTCATTCTCGGAATAAAAAATGTAAAAGAATACAATATAAATGATATTTTTTACACAAATTATCATAAAATGATATAGTTATCACTTATCGATACATTTTTGAGAAAACATATCAAAGGAATAAGGAGTCATCCACAAGTAAACTTGACAACATTGCACAAGGTGTCAGCAGAAAATATATGGAAACAGACAAAGATAGACTTAGGGTGTAGTACGTCATACGCTCATAGCACCGCTCACCTATTTCTGGAGTTTTTAAATTCTGAATGAAAATGCTGTAGAATCTATTTGCTTTGATTTGGATCCTCGATATTGGATATACACTGAACCAATATCATTATTCATCGATTAAGAGAGGTTTGGAAGAATTTCATCACTTAGTGGTGTTCCCCATGGAATGTCTGCCTAGATCCCCCGGATTGACTACTCTAGAACGCATATTTTTTTGAGAAATTCAAAACAAGAATTGAAATATTTCAGGAGTCCTTTGGTTGAGCATCCAAGACGTTTATGGAGTGAGAGGTACCTCCTTGATATTTGGAAAATCAACAACGACAACCACTACAACACCACCGCCGGATGAAAAGGAATCTTCAGAAGAAGCGGTAGGTGGATATAAAAGTCGGCTGCTTCTCAAGTCCATAACCTGTGAAGGTCAAATGTTATCTGCACAAGCGTGCATAAAGTCAGAAACTCGAAGCCGATAACCACCAGTATTATTCAAGAGCTAGATTCACTTTCTATCGTTACATCTACAAATATAACCTTGAAGTATTTCTAATGTCAACGCTGATCCTAGTTTTATCAAGGTTCGAACGTACCGCACAATTTGAGAAATGATGAATATGAATCGTTTGAAAGTGAAGTGAATTCCACACCGACAGTGATATTGATGCTCCAAGTTCTCTGGTCTCGGTCTGAAAATTTTACTTTCTACCAGATATTAGAGTGTCAATGATTATAGACGATTGTAGATACACAGAGAAAAGTTGTTAACGCTGCAGGTGCCGATTAGAATAAAGATTGAATAATGATAGGTTTTCATTATATTTTAAGCATTTGATGAAATCAGTATAGATCTTGCTATGATAACTAAATATATCATAAATCTAATTATTATTTCAAATTCCCCTGTAAATTAGTGTTTTGTCGAATTCTACTTCTAGAAACCATCATTTTCGAAATATCGGTGAACACAATCAATCTCATTCAAGAGGAATGAATAAAGGGAACAATTATGACAGTCCAATAAAAATAAACCAAATATAAATTGATTTCATAGCAACCTTAATGAAAATGTCAATATTATGAATACTCATTAATATGTCGAATGAAAAATATTCAGGATTTCAAATATAATCAATATTATAAACAGTTCTCAATTCAGTTGTAAAATTTACGTAGAATTCACTCAATTATTGTCATTATTGTACCTTTCAATTTCTTTCTCATTCTGCCCAAAATGACAAATCTTTCCAGTGGGTTGTGCATAATATCTACTAAAAAATGAAAGTTTATTAGCGTATATGATGAAAAGAATGGAACAAAACTCAATTGAACTGAGATTGGCCAAAACAGTGAAGTACTCAGAATAACATGCTTATTTTACGAAATATTCATAAAAACCAAAATCATCTCCGAATATAATCAGAAGATTAGTATTCAACCTTGAACATTTTCACTGTCTCAAATATTTGTTGATGAATAAAATATTATTTCGATTGCAATTTTTTTTTCTCCGGTTATCTGATGATAATTCTATGATATAAATTGCATTAATTAACCTCTATTTGTAAATTTAGGGAGTAACAACAGAACCAAGTACTGAGGGCAATGCTACGAAGCCTACTTTGACCGGAAACCCTCAAATTGACTACATCTGGGATCCGAATTTGCCGAAGGAACTCAATGGCTATAATCTTTCAGACTATCCTTTTTACGAAAGGGTGCCAAAAGACATAAATTTCAAATGCGATGGTTTGCACGACGGTTTTTATGCTAGTGTGCAACACAAGTGCCAGGTAAGATACCCAATCGGTAACGTCTACTTCATTAATATTCAACAGGTCGCTTTTATACTAACGTTTTTCATTAACAGCTTATTTCATAGTCTCGCATAAACTCTCTTTTTATAATTTAACAAACCTCTATTGGCAGAACATATGGTTAAGTACTGAGATATATAACGATTCATTTTCTACAGTCAATAATGGATTATTTAACCAATATTTTTTTTGCTGAATGACAAGGTATGGTTCAATCTTATATATTTTAATTCTCGTGTCACAATGTTCGTTTCCGTACTCCTCCGAAACGGCTTGACCGATTCTCATGAAATTTTGTGAGCATATTGAGTATCGGCCAACATCTATTTTTCATACCCCTCAGTGATAAATGTTGTCCACCCTTAACATTTTTCTTTGATTTTTAGACATTTTTTTAATTTCTTCATTTTTTTTATTATGTCGCATAAAAAATACATACCACCCTAAATTTTTACCCTTTTATCACCAATCCCTATTTTTTAATAGCTATTTTAATAATTCACTTTTCATCCCCGGTCGATAACTGATAAATCGTCATTTAATTAGTTATCCCCGCCAGTTGTCTACAGGTGTCACTTCTGACCCAGTAAAAAGCACAGAGTAGGGATGAGAACGAAGCCGGTCGCCTGTTTCTCTCACACAATAAGACTTCTCTCACTCCCTACACAGTTGTCAGCATCATTATTGTTTATGCATCAAGTGTAGTAATAACGTTGACAATTATTATTTTGCTAGAAATTACCTAAAAATTATTTATATGCCAAAACAACCTTTGCCGGGTCAGATAGTTATATATAAACATTATTTATGCCTCCCGATATTTTTGTATAGCCTGTATATACTTCCCAATAATTTGATACTCACCCTCAAGACGAGTGGTATTGAAAAGGTTTTGATCTGGTATCAAAACATTGCATCTAGACTTATAGAGTTCTGTAATACACAAATATATTATTAAATATTGATTGGTGTCTGGAATGTAAATAATGATGTATATATTAATTGTATATAATAACATACCGATAATATCTATGATGATCTTTCTGTACATTATATTTCCTCGGATTTTGGAATGTCGAACTTTTCGAATTAATACATCGTTTGTGAATAATGAACTCCGATTTCCTACTAGTAAGCATGGGTGTTGGACTTGTGTGGCCTTTGAAGAAAAGTGGGCCGGTCTTACATAGGTATGTAATGAAGTTTTACTCTCTTAAATGTAAATGATATTTTTTACTTGACAACTAATGTTTCAAATGATCAATATTTACATTGAATTGAAATATTGACCATAATCTATGAAATATCTTATGAAAAATCTGATGAAATTTATCAAAAATGATTTTTTTAGGTATATCATCACTGTTTGAACGAAATAAGATACGACTTTTTGTGTGGCAATTACACTGCCTTCGATCAAAGAACGTTCATTTGTCATTTCGCATCTGAAGTCGATTGCAACAATTCGAAGAAATATTGGCACAGGTAACATGATTATTCAACTAGGAATTAATGTCAATAGTACTTTAGAATCAACAAAAAAAAACACAATTTATAAAAATTATATTTTCATTGCTCCCACTCTTGATAGATGTTCAAGATGAATACCACTTTTACATAGTCACCACTGAATTAAATTATTACCAAGACAATAAACAACTACATTTTCAGAAATGATGCCTTATACAAAGCTACCACTACGTCAACCGTTAAACCAATAATATACACCACTGCTCCCCCAGTTCAGACACCACCTTCAGGATCAGGACAGAGAAGACTGCGACCGTATCGCAGAAGAAGGCCACAATACGACTATTACGATGACTATTATGATTTTTTCTACGAAGAAAGACCTCGATCCCGAGGCAGAAAAAGACCTAGACCTCGACCCAGACCAGTATACGATGACGATTACGAATATGAGGAGGAGGAACGCTACGAAAAAAGGGGTGGTGGTAGGAGGAACGAGAAAAGAAGGCCGTATGACAGAAGGCCTAGTGGTGGTAGAGTGAGGAATAAAGATAGAAGTAAGTTAGATTACGAAGATGAGGACAGTGAGGAGAAATATAAGGAAGACGCCAAGTTGAGTAAGTTAGTAATAAGGGTGAGTTATATTGGTATGATATGATGTTTGAATGTTTCAGGTAAGAGGAAACCAGCTGAGTCTCACGATAGAAGGCATCCCACAGGTGGTGGAAGCGATGAAAAAGTAAAACCAACTAAACAATTAACTGAGAAAGATCGCGAGAAAAGCAAATCGTCGTCCGAAAATAGAGCAATTATCAAACCTGTCAGCGGTACTATATACGATCGACCAAGGTTGGCACCAAAAATAAGACTTCCAGTGCCTAAGAATGAGGCAAAAAAATATGCCTATAAGCCATTAGAGCCTACTCCCCAACAAAACGTAGAATACGATGATGAATACGAAGACGTTGAAACTCCTGTTAAAAAGATACCTGATAATTTAGATTTTAATAAGGAATCTGTTAAAAAATCCAGTTCTAGAGAAAAGAATCGACAAACTGATGTAGATGCTTCTAGAACCATCACTAGAAAACGACCTTCATTGCCCGAGTATGAAGATTACGAAGAAGACTATGACTATGCGGTGGATCCAGAAACTTCATCAAAAGAAGCCACTATAAAATCGACTCCCAAAACAACAACCACCACTACTACTACCACCACCACAACCACTATGGCGCCAATAACCAGAGTTGAACAACCATTAATAAAGTTAATTAAAAGACCGTTCCTACCGAGTCGAGGAGGTAATCCTTACTCGGCTAGAGGTCTCAAGCCAGTAGGTGCCAAAGCTGCCTTGGAAGCTGATGAAGCTTCGATCGAAAATTTTGGTGATGAAAGAAGTGAATTGTCCCCATCGAAGATTGTTTTGGATCCACCTGTAGAAACCAGATTCGTGACAGAAAATTACCACAGGGGACAAACTTCCCAAAAGACAGATGAATACGAACGTCAACCTCCTGAATTGATTAAAAAAAATCCTCTTGATATTGCTGTTGATGAATACGATATCACGCTCAATGATGCTCTGAATCCTACACTTCCCAACCTGCCAGTTAGGGGGTACCCAACTGGATTTGATGTCGTTAACAATGAATATGTGTATAATAATAACTACAGGCCTAGATATAACCCAGATTATTCGAATACTGGGTATATTTACAAGCCCCAGGTTAATGATCAGCTGCAACTACAAAGTGATTTCAGGACTCATATTATACGAGGCAATAACAATTACAAGACCCAGTACAGCACAAGTCGTGAAAATTATAGACCTAGACAATATCAAAGTACTGAAGCTATTTATTCGAGATATTGATTGCTTGCTCAATAGCCATATGAGTTAGGATTATTTAAATTTGAATTGACTGTCAAAGTCCCACTGGTTTTCCATGACTTTTTCAATTATGGAGATTCCGTAAGATCAAATTGTATTGAAAACTAAAAAAATATTTGATGAAATATACAGAAATTGATCTGGCACGGAGGAAAGGCCAGTGATTTTTTCAAATAATCGGTGACGAAAGCAGAATCACACTTGCGTATATTTCATATATTAAGTGTTTGTTTACGATTGGAATGGATTGAAATCCATGATAAATTTTGATATGACTTGTGAAATATAGCGCAAACTTTGTTCACCATATTTAATGTATTAGAAAGTGTTTCGTGAAGTTTATACAGCAAAAAAAAATGAAGAGTAATGTTTTATTCAATGTATAAACGCTCATTAATAAATTTCTTATTCAAGTCCTATTTTATTTCATTTGATTATTGGTTATTCAACATGGATTCATAATCAAATGGGATATTAGGAGACACTAGTTTTATTTCAGCAAATTCATAAAGAACTGTGTTACCTGCAGTAATTCTACTGATATTGTGATTTTGGAATAGATTCTAAAATGAGGTTTATTTTTTATTTCTTTAACCCCACTGACTTTTCCTATTAGAATACCCCCATAAGAGGCAAAATATGTAAAAAAAAATCAAAACTAACGTGTTCTGCCAAAAAGAGGTTAGTTCCAATCTATTTAAATCAACCACATTTATAGGTTTATCATAACTGTCTCTTCGGCATTAGATACGACTTCCTATGTGCCAATTACACAGCCTTCGATCAAACTTTGTTCAACTGTAATTTCGTTTCCAATGTCGACTGTCAGAATTCCCCAAAACACTGGTATAGGTGAGCAGCCAACTTCCCTAACTTCCGTAACTCACTGATCGCCTCATTTCCAGAAACGACGACCTCTACAAAGCAGCTAGCACAACTGCAGCTCCTGCACCTCCCCTCTACAATTTCTATACGCAAGCACCTCCTGGTAAGCCTCTGACAGTCTCACCGAGCCTTAGGTCTCCGCAAGGAAATTACTTCTCACGAAGACTGCCTCTGGTTCAGCAACTACCTGCCACTACCGTAGATCAACTTGGTCCAATAGAACCTCCAGTAGAACAAAGACCTCTCCTGAGACCTCAGGAGAAGTTACCGAGACCTCGATTGGATTACTATGACGTGGAGGATTATGAAGAACGTCCTAGATTGATGTACAGGAGAAAAAGACCAAGGCCACGACCGGTGTACTACGATGATTATGAGTATTATGATGAGAGGCCTTATAGAAGATCTGAGACTCGTAGGAGGAGGCCTTACGATAGGAGGCCTGTGGCTCCAAAGAGGAATGAGGGCAAGAGGGTGCGGTTTGAGTATGAAGATGATGAAGTAATCGATGTTGACAGGACTTCGGAGGAATACGATAGATTTGCTGATGATGTTCCTGAAGGTAAATTATAGTTGTTCTATTTTTCACTTCAATCAGTAATGAGTTACTCTCATTTATATTTGTCAGTTATTTGTTCTATCTTCATTGCTTTTCATAGAATATTTCACAAAAATATACTTATTGTAATATTCAATAATAATGTACCACATCTTAGATAACAGTCATTATCTTGTCAGCTGGCGGAGGCACTCAGTAGATCAAAGCTATTTTCGATCCTAAATGATGATTTCTCGAGTAGGTGCTTGAATTTATGAATCGATATGATAAAAGGAGTCAAATTATGTCATTTTACAGGGAACCGAAAATACAAGCGACCAATAACCAACAGAAGAAAACGACCGATTCGTTATAAGCGACCGATCGAAGATGACTTCGACGACTACGAGGCAGATTACGTGGTAAACGATAAGCGCGGTAGACAACCACCTCAAGACGCAGATTATGATGATGAGCCCCAATTAGCAACAACTAAAAGAAAAGGTACGAAACCGGAAATACCGAGAAACGTGGACACATCCAAAGTTATCATAAAACCCAAAACTGGTACTCTATACGATAGACCTAGAGTCGCACCAAGGATTAACCTACCGGTGCCAAAAAACGTAGCAAAACAATTCGCGTACAAACCTGAGGAGGCCGAGGAAGAAGCTATTTCAGTTTCGAGTTCTTCTGAACGTATTACACCGGCTACTATCGATACATCTCAAGAATTAACGCCTAGGAAACGACCGTCGAGTCCTAGGAGGAATAACCGAAACAAACCTCATACCGAGGCCAGTGTCGAGGTAGATGAAATTCAAGAAAAACGTGCTGATAAAAAGCAGACACCTGTTATCGTAGAAAGTCCATTATCAAATGAGCAAACACAGTGTACTAGAAATTGTAAAGGAGCAAGTCGAGGCGATCAAAGTGTTTCAAGGACCAAACATCATAACCCGCAGAAAACGAGAATGAAAATCTTTCGAACACTAATTCCAAATAAAAGCTCTTATGATTCTGAAACAGAGTTAAAAGATCATGAGGATAAAATTGATATAGATCAGTTATATGGAAAGTATGATGCATCACTAAATGAAGCCTAAGGGTTATCAGAAAATAGAGGTGCCATTCATAAATCGATGGTATAGGAGTGGTTTTTAAAATATTTGGAATGAGAATGCAATCGAATCAGTCGAACAAGGTTAATTTATTTTTCAGGATCCATTTTCTCTTACACTGTACTACAAAAAAGATCTAGTAAATATAAAATATCATTATTTTTCTCAAATTGCCATAAGAAGAGATTCATGGTTTTTACAATTGAGAGCCATGAATATCGAAAGCATTTTTTTTCAAAAGAACTGAATTAAGACATGGAAATCAAAATAGGTACAAGAACATAACATTAATCACTTAGAGATTATTGTTATATTTTATTGTGATCATTGAAATAATAAATACTTATACCCATAATTTGTATTTACTATGTTTATTGCAGGACCCTGAAGAGTACAAGGACTTCTGCATCCTACAATAATATATTTATTGCTCAACTTCCAAAGATGTTAAGCCAATATATAATTTTTTCAATTGAGATATCAATTGTTGGAATCCATTCAAGAAATAAATTAAAACAGTATCCACATGTTTTTCAAAGAAATGCATACCTATTCATTATGATTATGAATTCAAATATAGATGCCTATGTTTTCACAACTGAAAACTCACTTCTTTGGGTTCTATCAATGAGCTTTTGATGAGTCTAGCATGGAATATATCATCAGATTTTGAAAGAATCAGTCGAGAATTTACAAGATGATAAAAGCTATCTCCAAAGGATGGTACAGTCAAAGCAACATCTCCATTCACTCTAGTGGTCATATCATTTGTTACAACAACCTAAAATATGATATCCATAGTAAAATCAGATTACTAAAGAGAACTCAAACACTCACTGCGAAACCATGTTTATCAGCTAACAATCTAAGATCCATGAAAATTTTATTTATTAGTTTAAATCTGTTCTCAACTTTTACTTTTCTCAAAGGATTTGATATGCTATCTATCACAATTAGCTTGATCTAAAAATATTAGTGGTCAATACTTACTATATGCCATATACACCATACACTCACATTTTTCTGTAGTAAAAACACTTTCAGTTGTGTTAAACATGCTATCAATTCATTAGCCTTGCAAACTTTAACAACATGAATATTGTTGAGAATAATTTCCTCAGTAAATCGAAAGGAATTATGGGTTTTCATATTTTCATAATTTCTTGAAAAATTTTTAGCTAGTTCTAAAATCACATAAATAAGATTTGATAATGTATATAGGTTCCATATTTAAAATATTATCACCTCGTACCCTTTCAACTGAAAAGTTATTATTTGTGCTTATATATAAAGATTGACCTCCAACACCACCATAGCATTTCGGCAATTGGACAGAAATGCACAGTTGAAAACTGAAATTCAGAATTTACTCTCATTCAAAATGTTGTCATATAAAATAGAAGGGTTATGAAGAATATCATTATTGAAAATAGATAGATTATGTAGCAATCTAGTTACAAAAAAATTAGCATGATAAATATTTTTTAAGAATACCTTAGTTGTGTTTTTCCTGATCCAGAAAGACCCGTCAATTCAACAACTGACTTGCTAATTATCACATTCTGAAGGATTTCATCTAGTTTCTCATTATAACTTGAAATGGCACCATTATGAATTTCTTCTTGGTACACTGAAAATGCTGACTTGAATCCAGGAGCTTCAGAATCATTTTCAGAGAGTGAATTAAGTTGATTAGCCATTACACATTTATCTTGAAATGATTTTTCATGTTTGGCGCCAAATTTTGATGGTTAACTACTTCTTCTTATTTCTAATTCTAACTGATGTGTCAGACACAGATCGGAAATATACCACAGACCACTTGTTCTGTGGAAATATACAAGATATGAAAGCTGTGACAGAAGTTAGGAAAAATAGATACAAAGTTGCGGAATAAATGTCTTTATATTTAAATATTCGTTATATATTATTCATATATATATTGATACTTTGAATGGAGTGCGACAGGGTTACCATAACTAACGCTATCACAATCCATCTTACAAAACGATCTCAAAACGTGCCACCAAATATGTACACTAATATTAAAGCTTCACAAAAACACCTGCAACGAATTTATTTTATCGGACTTGAGCCTATCTAAAAGTTGTTTTATTTATATGATATACTGCAGCTGATGGGAATATTGCTTTCAAACGTTGCATTCTCCTCTTCCCGTTGAACGATTAATGACCTTATCCAACTGTCATTATGCTTGTTTCTGGTTATCAATTTGGACATGAATCGGTCAATATTTCTTCGGCCGTGACGAGTCTGTACTCAGACTGGAATAGTTCTGGGAAATTTAAACGAATTACATCCTTCATAATTTTGATTCTTAAATTCTATTCGAGATATTCATGTTCAACAAGATTTCAGTTTTTATGTTCAAAGAGAACTGTGTTTTATATCTAATGATAAATTAAACATATTGCTGAAATTATGATTAATGTATAAATGCGAATGAATATTATTAGTTTATGAACTCATGCTTCAAATAGATATTACCAAAACAAATTCAAAATAATATTTCTAGAAAAAAATTAACACATCGTATTACTGAAAAACCACCCCAATGCAATTTACTACAATGATTATTTGTTTGTTTTTTTAGCTCAAATTAGAGAAAACGCCAAAATATCTAGCATTCGATAATAGAAAATACTACAAAATTAATTAATGTTAATGTAAAAGCAACAAAGAAAAATATAATGAGAAACTTGTGTTGAAACGAGTACTGTTCACACACCAATAAAAAATCCCCGGTAAGTGTGAAAGGTGCTTTGAACTTTCAACGCAAGTTGCGATTTTTTTCACGACTGCAAATTGACACAAATGTTATCGTTGTTTTAATTCTATGTCCAGTATAGCAGTCACAGAAAACGTAGGTATCCATTCATTTATCCTTTTTATCAACCAATAACCAATAGCATTGATAATTCTACTTAAAGATTTTGTAATTCTTAATCAGACATATTCCGTTTACATTCCACTTATCCCCCATATCTTCTCAATAATAAAATCCCTTAGTTCCAGTGTAGAAGTTGTGAAATAATTGGGGCACGTTATTGGTCTCCTCGCGGTTCTTTAATAAAGATCAATGTGTGCACTATACTTGTTATAGATGCAAATGCAACAGAATTTCAAAAATTTATCATTTTCGTTTTAATCGATCATGAAATCAAATAAATATGGATGTCTCACCAAATCCTTTCAAAGGTATGTAACTTCTTCAGGAAGGCTATCCTGAAAAAATAAACAACACACTGGACTTTTGATTCCGTTCTGACCAGGAATTACCTCTTCAAGTAAAATTATTGTTAATATCAAACAGCCAATAACAAGCGAAATGAAAATGAAGAAAAAAATAAAGAAAACTAACTAGTGTGAGTATAGTAGTAAGCGCTTACCATTTCCGTTGAAAGACAATTGATAGCATGCTCGACTGTTTTCTTGTGATGAGGTTTCGTGGAAGTATGGCTTTGCCTTAATGGAGTTGTGGGACAACCTATTCATTTCACAATTACAATTATTTACCCGCGATTTCAGCCTAGTGCAACTACATTCAAAAACATCCAAGTATATTTTGTTAAGAGAGAGTTGTGACAGTTCATCTTTTTTTCAGTGATATTCCAAATGAGAAAGTCGTGATTGCTCATAATTCGATTTGGAATGGAAAATGTAGAATTAATTTCGAACAGTTCAGATAAAAACATTGACTTGTGTGTTGACAATAAAGTCATTTCAAATGAAATATTTATTTAGCATCCTAGTGAAGTGAAATCTGTCAAAACTTCTCTCCTGGAATAATTATAGTGTAGACAAGAAAACAACAAAGATTTCCATATGAAATTATATGGAAATTAATACTAGTTATTAATTTAGTATCTTTTCCGTTAGTTGTGATATTATGGTATTAGTGGAACAGAAGGAAGAGCAAATTTTAATGTTTGAATTAAATCCATGCAATGAATTTGAAGTTATATTTCTTCTGAATATCTTTTGTTGTGAACTACAAGTTTAGCTAAAGTAAATTAATAAATAGCAAATGTCACATTTTGACATGAATGTCATTTATATTAAAAAATATGATATATCATATTCATTAATTTCAATTCGTAATGATTGAACAGTTACTCAAATTCAAAAACCCAGAAATATCAAAGCAAACTTCATCCTACCATAAAATTTATATGGAACAATGACGAAATTAAGCTTTCATTAGTATGACACATTATTAAGAAATTTTATTCAAACAGAAATCCAAAACTCTCAGTGTAAACAACTATACCAATTTCTAGTATGAAATGTGTCCAGAAAAAATCTATTATCAGGCCGTGATGTCATCTCTTCCATAGCTACTGAAATAATGTGTGAATAATGAGATTTTCATGATCAATATGAAATATTTTGAACACTTCAGGATACTTCATTTATGAAACGACAGGTATATTGAAAAGTTCAGATAAGTTTCTATAAAAATTAATTTATTGACAAGTCGAACGAATTTGTTATTGCGTATTGAAGCTAAACAGTCACATGTCATTGAATGTACTTTTCAAATCAGAATAACCGAATTAAATGTGCCTTGACTTTTCAACTTCTGTACAACATTTTTTCTTCAAATAAACCAAGATGGACGTGCTCGGACGCTTATCACTCACCAATATCTCCACTACTTGATGATTCGGTAAAAGAAGGTGTACCTTCAGTCCAAGTAGGCGTGGAGCCTTCTACCGATGTGGGCGGGGTCCAGGCCAAACCCCTCGAGTGACTAGAGTGGCCAGCCCCTGAACTGCCCGATTCGACGCTGAGAGACGATTTGTTTTCTGATCGAGATTCTAACTTAATATCGGTTATGCTGAAACAGTAATTTGAACATGACTTGGACAGGTTCGATTTTTGATTGGTCAATCCAGTCACATGATCGACTTGATGGTCATTGTCAAGAACTGACGACTGTAATTATATTTGTATTTATATATATTTTCTGACTATGAGAATTCGAAGGCAAATGGTAAAGTAACTCAGATTTCGAATCCTTATTGTATTTTAGTTATCTGCCTGGTGAAATAAATAAATTAATATTTTACCTGACCGCATCATCCTTGTAGTTCCTGATACTGTAATGGTGGTGGTGGTGGGACACGTGCGGTTGACTGGAAGAATGGGAGCCGACGTGGTGCACGTGTGACGGCAAAGATGTCCCCGCACCTATGTTGACAGCTAGCGGCACGTCACCAGGTTCTCGGTCCAGCGCCTCGTACGTCGGTGGCGGAGTACTGCTGCAACTTGGTACCGCACCTGGAGACCAAGCTTATGGTTTCATGAGTTACAGATTGGTCCACATAAGATGCTCGCTTCTATATATCACCCATATCAAAAATTTGAATATAAAAAATGCTTGACTCACATGCATCCATTAATTCAAACAATTTTTATATTCAACGTTTTTTGTTGGTTTCATACTTTTTAACGTATTCATTAACTGTGTATCAATATCAATGTTGTCCAAAAGTTTTTCAATAGGAAATATTTTTAGAATTATATTAAGAGTTATTATTGGTAGTACATCTACTATGGGTATCTTGTAAACCATGAGAGATAAACGTATTTGAAAATGTTATTCCTTTTCGAATTCTAGCATTCTCTAATTCAACGGAAATTATGCTTATGAAATTTATCATTGAAAAAATTCTATAAGTGATATATTCCATAACCTTCACTAACTTCCGAATATTTAATATATTTTTCTTTTGGGAAATTCATTTTCAATATCAACAAATTCAACTTACTTTTTTGAGCACTCTTTGTATTATTCTGTGGATCTGAAAGTGAAGCAAACGATTAGTTTTAGTGTTCTATTTTCAAGCATTGCATATAAGAAAAATCAAAATTCGACCGACGCTTCTCAGGTGGTAATACTGTAAAATCCTCAACGTTATCAAAGAAAAATCTATTGGATTCAGATTGGCCGACCTAATCAAATCTTGATATCTGCACCTGACAAGCTGTGTCGATTGGTATTCGAAACAAACATAAGTGACCTAGGAGCTAAGAGCACAGAATTCATTTTCGAAAAGGCGGCTAAAATCAGAACCATTCATAAATGATATTTGCTAGAATATTTGACCATTTTAACTGATGTGTATTGCATTACATATTGTACATATGAAATGTGTGATCGAGCTACTTCTCTCCTTGGTTGCCTTTGTTTAAAATGAAAGCATGTGCTTGTATTCAACGCACAACTTCAACTTATAAATAACAAAAAATCCAGTTAACGATGGATATGGATTGGTGTCAGTAGTATTCAAATCAAATAAATCAACTGGATACAGAGCTACCATTTCAGATGGGTTTGAAAAGGTAATAGTAATGTTAGCGGATGATTTTTTTCTCGCCATTATGTGTATATCGTGATTGCACGTACGGTGTTTCATATTGCACGAATCTTTGCGGTCATATTTTTGGTTTTCGAAACACAGGTATTCGAGTTTATTTCATGAAAAATCGACTACAATAGGACCAAGAATACTAATTGAAATTTCATAGGACGTTAAGAATTTCTTGAACATTTTTCAGAGCTCAAAATCGATTTTTGAATGAACTTGATTACATTGTATACCGATTATCATCACTTTTGAAATGATATATAGACTTTTTCATTGATATACACACATTATCCAAACAAGTCACAATAAAAAAATAAATAAATGAAGTAAATAGTTAGAAATCTGGAATGTTTCAAATTACATCGTCTAGTTATTACTAGTTTGGGTATAAATCAAACCCATTATTGTTATGCTCAAATTCCAAACAAACCAAATCGAAAACATGTTAAAGAAACCAACACAAACTGAACAGTTGTCTAAAAACATACAAAGAATTACGAAATTGTACAAATATTCCGCATCCATCCTCTGTCTTGGGCTGTGCAAGGACCTAACAAATAAAAATGATATATTTAGAAGTAGCCGACAGTTGGGAGTTTATGCACACCCAGTTTGAGTCATTTTCGAAAATTCGCGAGTTTATCCTATATCCCCAAATTTATATAATTTCTAGAGACGAATTTAATTTGTGGTACAAACAAGTTTTCGATTGATGAAGACTATTCTTATTCGATGGAAATGCAAACCATTACAAATGAGCCACCGAAATTGGACTGGACATGTATTCACTCGCCTTAAAAAAATGCGTAAATATAAAAGAGAAATTATAAAGAGCATATGGATAAGAACATCATTCATCATGAATCGAGCGATAAATGTACAGAATTGTGAACTGAAACAAATTACTGCATCGCATATTTTTTTAAAGCTTGCAAACATAACATATTGCTATCTTAAGAGTCATAACCATTGAATTCTCGTCTCAAAATAACTGCCATAGCTGTTAAAATATGAATCTTTCATATTATTTGTCCCCACTCTCCTAATAGCTTCCAATATCTCAATAAAATCATTGAATCTGAGACACAGTATATTTGAAAAAATGTGGAATCCAGTTCTTCAGTAGGTGTCAGTGATAAAGGATAGGTTATTCAATCCTACCATAACCTAACCTGATTCACAGTATTACTTGAATTTTAGTTTTTCAATGACGATTGAACCCACATTTATGATTCGTGCCCTTGAAATACGAATTCTATATTTCTATAAACGTTGTGTTCAGTTAAATTCCTGAATGAGGATACAACTACTTCAAAAGTGTTTTCGGCACACGAAAGTAGTTGATCAAGTAATCTCCCTTCATTATTAATAATGATCCAGGTTTACTTCAACAGATCCAATGAACAACTGGATCTAAATGTAGATCATCTTGTGATATTCCAAACAAAAATCAGGTGAGCAAATTAAAAACACAATACAATGGCCCCAAAATACTGATGAGTAGATGTGCTAGTTAGAAATTATCAACAAGGTGCTCCGTTATCAAAGGCCATAAACAGAAAAACTTAGAGGTACAAACGTGGTGATCACGTAACTATCCAACTATCCTGGTTGATTGCGGATAAATAGAAACCAACAAAAGCAACCTAAACAGTCGCACCTTTGTCACCGTGCTCGCGCTTGGGCTTGGCGGTGCCCCTGGGCGGCACTGGGGGCGGTACTTTGCCCTTCGACTCGCTGTTGGAGCGACCCAGCAAGACAGCAGGGTAAGCTGACGGAGGGGAAGTTAGGAGTGCGCCGGCCGGTTGAACACCGCCCGGCGGTGAGACTGACGTTTTAGCTTGAGCTATATTAGTCATGCTCGCTGAATAATTGAGTTTGGTTAATTGTGCAGCGACCGAAGCGAATGCAGCATGAAAAAAAGTATTCGGAGGTGAATTAGTTATTACAAAACACGGCAAACGAGGGTTTCTAATATGTTTATTAAAATTTTCATGATTTCCAGTGTTTCAATGTCTAAATTTTTGGAAGACCAGTGAAAGATGTGAACCTCAATCTTTTATGTTTTTACATAACCTAAAATATAATTAGCCCAACTCAGGCCTATCGTTTTCTCTACTATTTACCCGAAGAGGGGTAGAATATATATATTTTATATTATTCATAGGTTGTATAAACATCTTTTATTGGTCATACAGTTAGATGTTGGCACGTCATAATTAATCCAAACTTTTATGAGTAAATGATATGCACAATGTTAAACGATGCAGATAAATTGAATGATGAAAATGGCCAATGCAGGAAAAACACTGCCTGACAACCATTAAGCAAAATGATTTGTATCCATCATGCAAACATTCCTCCTAGTGAAAAATAGAATTAGGAAAACTGAACTCACTTTCTCGTTCATTCATTTCATCATGTCTTCCCAAAGGCCTAGATAAAGACTTTCGTTTGGATGGAGAATGTTTCAAGGCTGGAACAAAATCAAATAGCTGTAGAAACTACGGATCATTGGACAATATAATATTCAACAAATTCGATCTAGCTTGGCGACAAATAATTTGACAGGAAGCTACAAACATTACATACAACTTTTCCAAAGATAATTACCACATTAAACACTAACGTGCCTGAAAATTATACATGTGACACTAATCTGTTGAGTAATGAAATTGAGTTTCAGTTGCGTAAAAAACTTCACTTTTGAAGTGAAAAAGGGATATATTTAAATAAATAATTATTTCGGGGTATCTCATGTAACTATTAGCAACGATATGAACTATACACATAATATCAATTCTACAAAAAAAGAATCCATGAATCACGTTGGCCTACTTTATATTAGACAATTTCTAAATTTCTAAATGAATCAAATGAGGAACATCTGTCAACGCGTTTTTAGCCCAAAATTTTACAAAAGCGGACATGTCCTCGCTGCATATCTTGGAATAGAAGCGAACCAATAGCGAATAAAAATATTGTGTAATTTACCTATATAGCTGGAAACCAGGTTGCGAAACTTGCGGTGATTGCCTTTAATTTCTGGCAAGTCCACTACATGAAGCATTAAAACATATACAATGTGTTAACGATCCACAGATCAACGGTCTACTACTACTGCGTTACATTCATGAAAAAGAACAGCAAAAAGTTGCTCGGTTGCACATCAGCTGACAATGAATAGAGACAATGATATACACCAGGATATCATGCACTAGAATGGAACGCAGTAAATACTACAGGTGAGTGGAAGATGGTGATCAACGATCGATGCCCAAGCTTCTCATCCCAAAAATAACATGATTCAAAGAAAAACAATGTAACATGAAACCAGTCGGCGATCACATTTACTTCAATTTAAAGAAACATTTTCATATCAAACGAAAACGTACACAAATCTAATTGTATCCAATATAAATTGTAAATAACAAATATTTCACTGTGACCTTTCTTCATAATTCTTGTGATCATAATCAATAAGGTGTGAAATGTTTTCATCTAGCCTTACTAGCGATAATTGAAATAGCATATTTCGTGAATATAATTGAATATTATTTTTCTACATGCAGTTATCAATCGATGTTATGATAATTTTGCACTTTTTGTCGATATAAATAGAAATGCCACATTTCGTAAATATTCTCATAGAATATATCTATCCAGCTAAACTTTAAAAAATCTTTTCTCCATTTTGAGACGGTTAACACTCTGTATATGAGAAAATTGTGCAGGATAGCTCAGAGTATACCAAACATTTGCGAGATAAATACGGTAAATTTTGAATTGAAGTATGTTTATGTTATGATAAACTTTATTTTAAATGGCATAGGTGCAAGATTATCTATGATATTTATATCAAAACAACAATACCTATTGGAGTTCACTGTAGGAAAAAGTAATTAGGAATGGATTTAGTCAATCAACATCGCCTAACGAAAAATCGAAACAAATACTCACGTGATGGAATTTTTTTAAATACAGTCTGTGTCATAAATTTCTGGAATCTTTGGGCATAGAAACTAGGTCTATGTACAGAAACAGTGTCCTGAAATCAAAGTAGTATCAGTGGAATTTTCTTGTTTATCATTGTGAAAATTCAACGTACACCATCGTGGATCATGGATTTCCAAGTGTGCTCCAACTTCTTCTTCAGCCTATAGCTCTGTAAAATATCTATTATACCAATAAATAATAACAGACGTTCGCCTTTGGTGTTCCTTGCTGGAATTCCACCAGGTCTGAAAATCATATAATTTTAATTCTACTTAGGTAGAAATTCATTTTGTGTTAAAATACGTATTTGATGAACATTGGATGAGAAAATCAGTAATTAATGAGATGAAATAGTACTTACGGGGTATCATCATCCTCATCTATGGGTTCAGATTCTGCTTGAATGCTCTCCATAGCTGTGGAATGAGCTACTAATCTTTGCCTATTGATAGACTTGCTCCGATTTAAGAATGCAGCTGCCCCTATTCTATCATCTCTTTCTCTCTCCCTCTCCTCGTGAAGCAAAGCAGAGCTCATATCTCCAGCTTGTCCATCTTCAGGTACTTTATCTAAGTTTGTTTGAGATTTCTGAGCCTGGTAAAAAAATTAAATTAAGTACACATGAGAATATTAGATTTATGAAATGAAATAGCTCACCGCTTTTTCTTTCTGAACTTGATCTAAATTATGTATAGCTAGCAATAAGCTGTAGTCCATGATTTTAAAGCTTTCCAATACTCTACAATCTCTCTGAATTGTTTTAGCTAATGCACTATAAGTATCTGCTTCCATAAAAATGCCTTCTGGATGATGTTCCATGAAATCTAGATCTTTGTATGTGGGTGAATTTTTTTGACGTTCTGCTTTTGATGCCTGAAAATGTGTATGTTGATGGAATACTCATATGTGCTCCCAACTTTTGTCCAACATATTTAATTTTCACAAAAAGAAGTAGTGATGAATATGTAAAAGAGACAATTATCTCACCTTTCTTTTGTATGTACTTCCTTTAAGATCATACTTTTGGTGCATTGTGATATTATTTGGCAATAAATTATTCATGACAACCAGTCTTACATTTTTACTGTTACACTGATAACAATAAAGACCAAAGAACTTGGGTAACAATGTTCTAGGATTTTGATTCAGGTTCATATAATAACCTTGAAATAATTATATTTATTGAGGCTAATTTATAAAGTTAATATTTCACTCACCTGCTAATAATTTTTGCAGAAACTCTCCCTCCTTATGTTGTACAGTCTTGATAATAAACTCATCATCATTAGTTACATAAAATATGGAACCACTTGCACCTGGATTAGAAAGCTCTCTCAATCGTGTATCACACATAGACATCTTAAAAGGGCCAACATTTATAAGTTAAATATGTGTTTATATAAGTTTATACCAAAAAATCGTCAGGCTGGATTCCAAAAAGATCCCTAAAATATCTAAATGCTATGGGAGCATAATTTTTGAATTTAAATTCAGAAAAATGGTGAGCTGGAGTATGATTGGAACCTTCACGAGGAAAATTTGTAGTTTCAACAGTCATGAAATCTTGCATTAGAAGGTCTCTCTCAGGTTTTGATGCCAAACCTCCAACAGCATGTTGAATACCTAAAATATATTATTTGAATAATAGGAAAATTATGAATATGAGCTGACAATTTTACCTAGCTGGATAGAGCCCATAATCTGAGTAGTTTCAATTTTCTTATAAGTAATTTCACCTCTCTCACCAACTCTTCTATGACCAATTTTTCTGTCACGGTCAATTTTGAGTTTGGCTTCATTTGGAAGAGTTTTTGAGTGTACCTTGAATCAATATATTTAAAACATCTCTTCTTCAGAATGATGTATGTTATACTCACATCTTGGGAACTTTTAAATACTATGGAGTTATCATCTTTGTCTGAAATAAGAGAAGCAGACCTGAAGATGAATACATACTTGCAAAGTCTTATATCACATATTTAGAACCATCAGGATTAATGTTATTCCATAATATTTTCTCAAGAAGATATCAAGTCTTGGAGCAATCTACACCCACAATATTGTGGTAGAATATAAGAGAGAACATTTTAGATACTCTCACAAGCTTTTATTTTTAAAATTAATTGTAATTTTGAAAATAAATCCTTCTTCTCTATAAAATTTCAAAGACTGAAGTATTTTCAGGCTGAATCAACTATAAAAAGAAATATATGTATGACCTACTTATCATAAAATTGTATCCAAGAAAATATTGTAGTTAAAATATAAAACATAATTGAACAGTGAATGTTTGAATGAAATTTGCTAAGCAAAACTAATTTGAAATGTACACAGCTCATGAAATATCTAGTTTATTTGGCTTTTCTCTAATAATGTGATAAACATGTCATGTGTTAGCATCTAGTTTCACTTAATGATAATTTACTATCTCTATATGTATAGACATTCCTTCATCAACATTCATGTATTTGATGATTACTAATGACTCATTACAATGAACGTTCATGAACATGTAGCATCAAGGTTCACTGTTGATATACTTATAAAATGATCAATATAGCAATTCAATTTCAACTCTTCAAGATATTTTTATTCCAATGATATACATAATGAAGGACATGATATTATAGTACCATCATTATCCTCGGCATCCGTAGATTCATGATTTGCTGAAATCTCCTTGGAGTGGTTCATATTGGTCATTAGAATTGATTCAGCCGTTTGTATAGTTTCTATTGTATCTCCAGAAGCCATTTTTCCACTAAACCCAACTGGGAATGAATTGATACTAATATTTTAGCACTGATTGTCTCTACAGATCTCACTTGACGACACAATCGAGCATATTTTTCATCTTCAGGAATGAAATATTGAAAAGTGAAATCCTTCTAGATTCCACACCTTTAAAGCTTCGACCTCTGACATGTCAATATTGACTGAAAATTTGAAGATGTCGTTCTCGTTTCAATCAAATGTCAAATTCTGCTTCATTGTTTTTACGATAAAGACAGTGTAATAAATGGCAATTATCCTCCTCCTTGAATATGTGACAAGCAAGTCCAGAATAACAGATGATTAATCCTAAACTTCCTTGAATTGAACATTTCCTATTATTAGTCTGGCAACACTCAGGAATATTATTTATATTTCATAAATCCTCATTCTTTATTAATCCTACACCAGTCGACTACAGCGTACTCTAAGTGTCAGGAAATGAGTTAATGGTGGGATTTTGCCAAGACCTGTCGGAGAGTTGGAAAAAAGTACCTGATTGGTTTGATAGATGGCGTAACACATCTCGCTTTCATGCATTTAAACTCTAGCAGATACTTCCTGATGAAGAGTAGCACTGAATGTGACCACTGAAAATAGAGTATTAATTCATTTATCGCAGGAAACATTAGTATATTTCAACGGTATACAAACCAAGTGAATAATTGATTAGATTTATTTCGAATATACTCTATTATTCATTCGACGGAGATAGTCCATAGCTCAAAGTGGAGTGAAATATATTGGAAAAGAACAAAAAACTCAAAGTCTTCTCCACACAATAGTAGGTATTCTTTAATTCTCAGAAAGGGGAAACAAACATGTTTCGATCACCGCTGTGATCATCATCAGTGTCACTACAATTCGAAGAAGCTAGGTTAGATTACTGCAAGTAACATTTTGTGTTCACTTACTGTTGTTACAATGTATTCAGTCCTTTTTTGTGTGGCTTGGGTGTTTTATCCCATATTATTTCGTCCATATATGTAATGACTTTGTTTATATCCATGCGCGGTTTTTCAAACCTAGCATTCTTCGAATTGTAGTACACTGATGATGATCACAGCGGTGATCGAAAAATGTTTGTTTCCCCTTTTTGAGAATTAAAGCATACCTACTATTGTGTGGAGAAGACTTTGAGTTTTTTGTCGTTCTTTTTCAATACTCTATTATTTGTAATGAAAATGCATCGACAACTTTAAATTATCATATTGGGTCTAAATACATTAAATCACATGTTTCATGATTTGTTGATGTTCTTTATTTGAAGAGACAAAATTTTAATACATATCTCACTTGCTGCCACAAGATGCCGTGAAATGTACAGGAGTGAAGTAATAAAATGAGTCCAATATTGGAAAAAATCCTAAGCTGGAGTGTAGTTTTCTAGTTGATGTCACACGTTGCTAGATATAATATATTTGATGCGGGTGTAGATAACGATGCGCTGGATCTAATAATATTTCCAGCACGTGCGGATAATATTAACACCAATAAAAGATAACCGCAATTCGAGACCAAAGAGAACCGTTATAAAAGTTCTCAGAAAATATATTTCTTTTTGCTAGTAGATAGGTACCTAAAATCTTGAGGAATTCATCGTTCATTCTTTATTGCTTTTATTTTTCAATCATTGCTTCCTCGATTAATTAATTAATTACTCCAATGCTTTCAATTCATACTTGAATTTACCATGTGTTTCAAGAATGATCTGATCAAATTGATTACTCAATTCAAAAAGTAAAAGTAGGTGTGTAAAATCACCTATAATGATTCTTGTTCAAAATTTGGTATACTCAATCACAAACTGAATATATTCAAACGTATTATCTTGCATTATCGAGGACAAATTAACCAATTTTGCTTGAAGATGGCCGAAACAAATTACATGTAATCATTATCGCTTGATTCGAGTTATTTTGGGCGCTGTTCTTCCAAAATTGCGTGGGATAATTTTTTTCTTTGCCTTACCTATAATCTTATCCAATGTAGTTGGTCTGGAGAATAATCAGAGTGCTACAGTAATAACACTAGAGAATATGATGTCGATGATGATTTTTACTGTCAGTTCACAGTAAATATGAACATCGGCAAAAAATTGTTCTTGGCGCAGATAAGACCTCTTTAAAACTACCAATAATAGTGTTTACAAAACGGCTGATAGAAAAAATCAACTGTTTTCATTTTTAGGCTTTCATTATGACGTAAATAATAGAAATATGGATAATGAATTAACCCCCTCTATTTTTTTGAAGTTACCTAAATGAAAAAAATACTCAGATAAAAATTCAGCAAACGAAATACCATACTTTCATTGAGTTTATCATTTTTCCAAATTACAGAATTTACAGAAATTATAGTCGACTAAGATGTACAGGGTGATTCAGATTATATCTTCTCAGATGAGGTTTTATCATCTCAAAAGGTTGAATATTAGCAGAAAAATCATCTTACATAACCTGTGCATTATCAATGCACACAGGGTGTATCATTCTGCCGTAACGATATGGTTTAGACTTGACTTTATCTGAAAATAATAAAATGGGTTGTGCTTTTAGAAATGAGCAAATGGATTCCAGTGATATGCCAACACAAGTGCCGAAGAAGTTGGAATTCTTTATTATATAGTACCATATATGTCAGTTTATGTTGGCGAACCATCACCGACGTTTTTTTGTCAGCATCTGCTGACTGTGTGAAGCTTTGATTATATGCAAAGACCTCCATATTGAAGGAGATCATAATACGTATATTCTGATGTGAACTTTGTCTTCAGTATTGACTAGTCTGCAAGTTTTTTCCCATTGGCATCAAAAAACCACCGACAGATGGCTGATTCAAGAGGTAGGTAATAACTGCCCCAGAGGCACAAACAAATAGAATGACAGCGGGTAAAGCAAAATCCGAAAAACTCTAAATTACCTAACAACATGGCGTCGGGTAGGCGGCTTGGGCTGCGCTTGATTGGTCCATGGAAAATATAACAGCTGCACATCGTAGGCTATTAATGAGGACCATTAAGGCTCTCCGAGGCCAATATTTGGTTGAAATGTGTGTGCGGTGAACCCCTAATCAGAAGATTTGTATCCCGCTCGTCCTCTTTTGTACCTCCATGTTCTTTTTATGGAGTTCATAACTAATGTTCCTCAGGTGTTTGGTGTTTTTGTGGAGATATTTCATGTCGGTGCATGTGAATATTCTATACAAATAACAGATGTTTCAAATGGCATAATGAAATTGGTTTTGTAGTTTTCGATTTTACGACGGTATGTTATTTTTACTTCGAAATGATACATCGAAAGTAAATGCATTTAATTTTTTCCTAATATGTTTTTAATGGGCTATCATTCTGACAAATTACTCAAGTATTTATTTTTCAGTATTTTGATTGCAAACTTCGAACGTGATCATCAACCATATATTTATTCATTTATTGTATATGTCCAGCAGGTCCGAAAACAAGACTAAATAAACTGGTTTTGGAAATGTGCAAATTTTAAAGGGAATGTATAATTTTATAAAAATCTGAATTTTTCAATATATGGTGAGTTTGATATTTTGATTTCAGTGTTTAATTGTTTCAGTAACATTTTTGAACTCTTTTCTGGGTGAATGCGCATGGTGCGTAATATAACTAAAAATCTATACCAAAAATACAAACAAATGTTAAATTTTCATCTAATTATGTTTAAATTAATAAACAGTTCGAAATTCAATACTAACGCCAGGTGAATATCACGTAATGATTTTGTGTAGAATGTCATGATATAGTTATAGGTCTCTCTTTCAAATTTTGAAACATTGTTAGGAATATATGAATTTGAAGACATAAATTGCAAAATCATCTGTCACATTTATCAAGTTTATTTTGTTATTCAAACGATTCGTTTCAATTGGAATACTAGGTATGTTCGAAATAAGCTAATGCGGATAATATACCAAATGTCAATAACAAGCTGATAATCATTAACTGATGCGTCAGTAGATTCTTTACATTGGTTTTCAAAATGGTTAGCAATCGAACGCCATCGCATACTATAAATACCTAATTGAAATCATTTTAATTACCAACTGTGAGTTGAGAACAAAAAAATATTGTTAGATTGGAAAATTCAACAGAAAAACTCTTTTCCATGGTCAATTAATTCAAGAAAGTGCGCTGTGACAAATTATCTCGTGATTATTCAATAGCACAAATAAAAAGTGAAACGTATTTGGTTCAAAATATTTTCTAATTTAAACATCAATCCATTTCTTCAATAAATTTCAATAACATGAATCAATTTATTTATTTTCAATTCTTATTCATATCAGAAACTTGTTTTACTAGAGTCAGAGTGTCACTGAAAAAAAAAGACTGCACATTGTGATAAGCTGACAGAATTCTTTATATCAAATTAATAACTATTTAGGAAAGTGGAGGCTCGAAACTGCTCCTACAGTCAGATATTCCAAGTTGAAACTTACTGAGAAGTTAAATTTTGTATTATTGATTTCCATGAATCCATTTGTAATCGAATCCAGAATTATTCTATTACATTCTATTCTTATATTATTTTAGCTCTACACTGAAGTTAGATACAATTTCTCAATACTAGAAATTCAATTGAACTTGTGCTCTCAGTCTTTCACACATTCAATTGTTCTTCTTCACGACTTATTGAATATATTCTTGGACGAAAAGAAGACAAAGATAAACACACTCCGATGCTTCTAGCTGTGCCTCTAGTACAAAGACGTTCTGGTTCCGCCGCTGTGTTCCTTTCATCCGAGGATTTGTGGTTAACCTTTTGTAGCGATGATGAGTTTGTGTAAGAAGGAAGTCAAGTGATGCCGCGTGTATACACGTTTTGTGTTTTGTGTTCGAGAGAGTTCCTGTCGTTGGGAACAGCTGCGAAATTTGTAAGACTTTTCTCAGCTCGATGCACGACGCCATCAGTTTCCTTTGCGCCCTAATTGATCGCAACAATCGTAAACAGGATAGATAAATGATGTCCTTTTGTGCCGGCGAGGCGTTTTTCTTTATTCTCGACGTGTTTTTTTTTTCGACAGGCGAAAGAAGCATCACGGCCATTTCGTTTTCTCGTTCGATTTAAGGATTGAGGGGTAGCAACAACCACTTTGGTTATTGATGAAGTTTATCTGTTACATTGAAACCTCCGTTTATTCTATCCACTATGTACGTCATGAGGAATTCAAATTCTGAGTTCCAGAAGAAATTTGGATTCTTGTGTTTTTGTCAATGATTTCTACTGCTCATTCAGCAATATTCCCTACATGAAAAACATCATGTCATTTGGTTGAATTCACATAGAAAAAAATAATTATTTCATTTGAACCATTCAAGGATTATCCACAATCAATAGTTATCCAAATATGTTGTATATCAAAAATGCTACTTTCAAAACAAAACAAATCATCAAACTAACCTAACTTTCTGTTTCGGAGCATCACTGAAAAAAGAAAAGAACTGCAACACCGCACTTTCTGGCGAGCTGTCATCAAAATAATCTATCTGTAAGATCTGACAAGTAATAACATATAGTCGAACATATCATAATAAGCACATCGTTTTCTACAATATTGTGATCACCAAATTAGGATTTTGTTCATATAAAATGATATTTATTGTAGTTGAATTTTATCGAGCAGAAAAATGAATCCAGTATCTAACTCTCAAATAATTAAGATTCTTTGATGTCCAAGGATTTCTGTATTAAATTCCTCTCTGATCGGACTATCAGACGCGAATTCAGAAGATACATGATGTTTTTCTCACGAAAAAAATGGTTTCAACTGTTTGTTTCATGATATTTTCTGTTCTACTTTGTCAACTTGAGCAATACGTTTGGAAATGTGCGATTGAAATTTCTGCATTTTTGCCATATTTTTATTAGATAGCTATGAAATGTCATGAAAACATGTCATTTCTGAGATTGAAAACGTTCGCAAGATAATATACGATAATCTAATTTGAAAATAATCCGATTTTTATACATATGTATAAACTTCATTTTTTTCTCGAAAACCTGACTATTCAGGTATAGGAACTTTAATTGTTTGTTTTTCAGGATATTAAATAATATACAGGGCATTTTATTTGAAAAAAATGCACTTTTCACCATTTTAGTTTATATCGTCAAAGTCATCAAATTATAACGGCCCTGTACAACGGAGAACGAATTTCCTCTGACATAATTGATACACGGGATATTGGTAAACCACACCCAAAATTTCAGCATTCCACGAATTCAAATACCACAGTAATAAACATTAAATTGGAGCTCTTTTGTACAAAAAATATGGAAATCAATTAATTTCTCGAAAACCTTTCGAGATAGGTATGGGGAAGTACCATACGAAAATAATTAAAAAATATTAGAGAAACGAAAAATGGAATAAAATACAGGGTGTTCCATTTGAAATAACAACGTTGTTGTTACTTTTCGATAGAAGCGGCAACGCCGCAATGCTGAAAATATTTTAGATCGATAGAACAAAACCGATTACTCGAGAAACCAAATTTTAAGAATAATCCTACGTCCCGTTCTCCATTTACGTCTAACGTACCATCGACCGTGAGTGACCCTGTATACATGTTGAATTAGTTTTTTTTGGTTCGAAAGAACGTTTCTATACGAAATAGTGCATTTGATAATGTCAACGTCAAAAATTTAATACAAATTTGTGTGTCAGAGATATCTTGATGTTTCCAAACTTCATATGCACGCACGGGGCCATTTCTTTTCTGTATGTCCCATTATCATTCTCTTCAATACACAATAACGAATGCGTATTATGTATTATATTCCACTCCAACAACGAATTCACAAGCAGGAGGGCAGTAAATCAGGGATACAACCCTGTCGACTCCATCGTATAAATAACCTACAATATGTCCGCTATTATAATACCAACTAGCAACGCTTATCGCAGAAACGAGGTTTTGCATTAATTAGCTTTTATAATATCTACCGAAAGTCGAAAAGGCTCTCAGCTCTGAGGGTTCGGACGAGGTATGTATGCATTAAGTGGTGATATTTTTCAGGCTTCTCTGTTTGAAAAGGACCGTCTCGTAATGTTGAGTCGAGCTGGATAATTATATGTTATACTTTGGAATGGGATTTTGTGGAGAATTTTACTAATGGCGGCAATATTATGAACGGATGACGACGAAAAATATATACCGCGGATGATTTTTTTCCAACTTGAAAATTGATTCTTCTTCTCATCTCCATGCTGTTGGTTTCCAAAACATTCAGAAAAACAAAGAGATTCAGAGGAAAAATATTATGGCTTTGTTTATCGAAGATTTTGAAAAATTATTATTACGTCTACGCATACGATATGGAGAATATGTCGTCTTGAGGTAAATCCAAGAGTAAAGTATACAATGAGTTCTCATTCATTGGTGCTTTTGGATAGATAAACGATTTAGATGCAGTTCTAAATGTGTCATGAAATAAGTTGTACGGAAAATCTCATCGGCTGCATTTTTTCATTGTTTTATCGAATCCATTGAAAATACATTCATTTCGAATTGTGGCGAGAGCGCTAATTACTTTTGAGCGATTTCACCAATTTCTAAATAAAATTATGTTGCTATCCTAATCATAGGCGTAACGAGGGAGGGGTAATTGGGGACGTAACCCTCCCATTGCTCAGAAGAAATAAAAAAAATGCAAGTAACAATTTGACAATTGAGTAAGTGTGGTTAACTGGGGGGGGGGTCGACCCCCCCCCATAAGTCAATTCTAGTTACGCCAATGATTGTAATGCAAATAGATTGATGAGATAATATCCACCTTTAATTGAACATCACTAGAAATCAATAGATTGAAAATAGTTGAAAAATTTACACTACACAAATAATGATACTTTCCACTATCAATTATCAATTATTGTGAGTTGAATGACAAATAACCAGACTTGTGTATGGAATAACAGGTAAATATTAATTTTTTCACTTTCAACTTTTAAGTCAAAGTAACTGGGAAATGTGAAGATTTTGACAGTTTTAGATTCGGGAAAACATTATCTCATGGTCAAAATCCATAGAATTAATAATGAAAGTTCTATTCGGAATAATTCACAACGTATCCATTGAGAGTAATTCATTTTATAATCTCATAAAATGTCAGACTTAATTTCACGTACCAGGCTTCCTTCGTTAATAGAGATTCACGGCTTGACTTGATATTCAAGCTACTTGACTTGACTTGAAATCAAGTCAAGTTCAAGTCAAGTAGTAGTTTTTGATATCAAGTATGTATTTATCAAGTACTTGAAAATTCAAGTACTTTTATCAAGCTACTTGATTTTTAGCAGTTTTATTGTGTTTCAATAAATTATGAAATGAGAATGGAAGTTGCGAAAAAAACTTTCGTTTATGAAACTTATTATATAAAAAAACCAGAAATATAAACAATTTTAAAATGGATTCAGTCCGCTCGGCAGTCGGCGAACCCCCGTATTAAGTCTGAACGCGCGCGAGCTTGCAGAAAAATATGCAGTTCGACACGTCCGTATCAAGATCAAGTAATATCAAGTAGCTTGATTTCAAGTCAAGTAATGAATATCTCAAATCAAGTCAAGTCAAGTAAATAAATTTGCTCGAGCTTGATTTTCAAGTCAAGTCAAGTAGTATCTCGAAATATCAAGCTACTTGACTCGATCAATAATGTTTGAAAAATGAATAATTATTGATAAATTGTTAGAATGGGTGATTCTTCTTCAATAAACAAACTGTTCTCTTTCTTTTACCGAAAAGGAACCATTGAAGCGCTACCAACCAAAGTTTCAAACCTGAAATCCATAATTCTATAGATTTTCATGTTTTTGAATTTTTTGTTGACTTTCTCAAATATAGATTTCTGTAAAGAAGATTTCCTGGGAATTATTGATTGATATGACGATGTTCATCGAAAATACTTCGTATCTGTTTGGAGTGAATTATAAAAAATAGCTTCAGTAGAGTATAGCAATTTTGAACATCGATACATTTTTCCAAAACGAATATCTGTTTATCATTTTATATCTCTTTGAGTAATTCCACGAATACCATTTCCACTTTGACCAACACGCTGAATTGGTTAGCAGTGACATATATTTTATTTCACTTAGTATGGAATATGATGAATCAGTCTTTCTTTTTTGTAAATTATGGAATATTATTCCGTCTGATAAGTCGTTATAAGTAGTTTGACAAACCCCGTATCTATGGACACAGGCAGTGAGATCGTTACGAAATCGATGCGGCAAAATCCTCTGACCATTGTGGTTTATAATAGAGGCTGAAAACAACATAATTTACGACATGGGGTGTTCTCCGCTGCCGACCCACAAAAACCTAATAGCTTATTTATTCAAAACATGAACAATCCAAGATGGCTGACCGCGGAGAGGCAGGTAACCGGCCAGCCGCTATAAAACGGCGTTAATAGCTGTTTCAAGCGAAGTATTGTGATCGAAAAAAATCCATCCGGCCATATCGTGTAGACAAGTTGTCTTGTCTTCGACTGGTTTGTTCTCGATGCGCGTTGACTTACATTTATTTTTCTTCGGGGAATAATGTTCTCGTCGTAGTCGTAACAACGGTCAATAAGTCAATTATGATCTTTCACTTTATAGGACGTGTTCTCTCTTCACGCACCAATCACTTCATATAACAGGATTGTATCTGAAAAGTTCGTAGGCTATCATAGACAACACTTGTTTTAGTTCATTATTCAATATAGTTACTTCGAGATTGATACAATGATTGATAACTTATAGCAGTCATATCATTGTTCGATACCATATTGAAAGGAAAGTCACCAAATAAGGAATATCATTTTGTTTTAGGGACATATAAAAAAACCTCATAGAAATGAGAACAGTTGAATGTTATTACTAATCAGTCATTTATTAATTCTTATTACTTGATAGCCTTCGATCAAATTTATTAGTTATCTAATCAAAATCTTACACTAAAATTAATATCACAAATAAGAAACCGCATATGACCTTCAGAAATTCAAAAAGAACACCAATTCCTACCTCCTTTACCTTGCTTCTCACGATGTTCTCTGAACATTACAGGATGTCTCCTTTCGTAGGAAGTTTTATAAAAAAAAAATATTTGCAAATTTCTTAATAGCTTCGACAGTTTTTATGATATCGGTTTGAAAATTGGTACATTGGGGGATCTTAGGACGACAAACAAGAATATTTTACTTCAATAGTATTTGTTTTCCGCCAAAAATCAATGATAAATTCATACACGATATTCCTTTTTAACATTATTTCGAACTCAACATGCTATAAATTACAAACTGATAGTCGAAAAATTGTCAAAAAGTAGTAGGTAGTATTTTATAGAATTTTTTTGAAATTGAGGCAACTAGAAATCGTATAGATACTAGGTGTGTCAGCCCATGAGAGAAATGAGTATCAAATAAGAAACAGGTATTGGCTGGTCCACATATAGATCAGCTCATGAAGAATGTTGAATAATTTTGACATTGAAAAGTATGATCATCAATCAAGAATCACTATGGAAAACAATTGTAGAAACTTCCTATTTTAAAATTCTATATTGCCCTCAAGTATTTTGAATTTAACTCTCTTGAATAGTTTGCATCGATTTTAGTTATCCCTCTCACTTTCTTTGTTCGAATCAATTACTTTAAACTTTTTTAGTTTGATATCTGTAGTTGATGTGTCAAACGTCTTGTGAATTTTTATTCAAGACTGAATTGTATGTTTGCAACTCCAAATGATATTTCGTCAAAATGACCAAATGTTCAATTAAACTGAATTTCAAGAACTGTCAGATTTTATATCAAATAATAGAAAAGACAAACAGTAGAATAATAATCTCCATGAGTTAAACAAATGATCGAATGAATTCTGGAGCTAAAATTCAACTTTGTTGAAATATCACAAAGAAAGAAAAGAGTGACATTCTGCTGTAAATTCATGCATCCTATGTATAGAAATATTTTTTCTAATGTCAGTTTCTCATGTAGGTATTGTATCAATCATTGTACATTTCCATAAACAAATATTGAAGAACGTGACAATGGTTTATATTCATTTGTTACATTCCATAACCTTTGACAGTGAACGCCCATAATGAAAAGCAATTTCTTCTTCTTCGTTTTTTTCTTGGCCGTTGTAACGAACGCCGCGCTGTTCAGACTTTTGGGCAACGGTGACCCACCGCGAGAAATATATCCGTATACCTGCCCTTATGTGGTCGGCCATTTTGAATTGATCATGTCGTTTTGAATAAATAAGCTATTAAGAGTTTGTAAATCAGCGGTGCACGGTGTATAGAGAACAGCCTAATCGTAAATTATGTTGTTGCATCGGGTTTATGAATAACAATATGCACACTAAATAAAAGGTTATATGAAATCGTTAATGTTAACAACTGTGTAGATGTGAGGACCCGGGCATATAATTAACTCGAAGAGATGGAAAATGGAAATGAAAGTGGAACATGAGATTATCGTGATAAACAATCTGAAATTAGCCGCTATAACACGGGCAGTAAGGAAATGAATAACTGCTCGGTTTCAATTCGGGGAAACATAAGGGTGGTTCATTATTTAATGACAGTGAATATATTCAACCCCTGTTCAAAACCGTTGCCTGTTCTTCAATAATTTTATCTGACATTAATCTACAGGGTGTTTTATTAATATGGTAAAAAAACGAAACTGAGAGTAGAGAGGACCAAAATATGACGATTGAGCGCAACATCACTTATACAAATACGGATTAAAAAAGATACAGTGCGTTCAAAGTTGAAATTTTATTTGCAAATTCTTTAATAGCTTTCGACAGTTTTTATGATATCGGTTTAAAAATTGGTACATTGGGGGTTTTTATGACGAAAAACAAGAATATTTTATCAGTATCAACGTAGTCCTTAGAGGGCGCCACTTACCCGCTTACAATTATTCAAAAATACCCACAACTTTTTTGTCCGTCAAGTATCAACATTTTTGATCGAACATTCATCAGACTACGTTATTTTTTGAACAAAAAACTATTCTTGAAAAAAGTCGAAAAACCTTCCCGTTTTCACGATAAACTCAATTTTAAGTATTGAAGTCAGAAATAAATTCAAATAATTTTATAAAAAGAAACAAATAGGTTGCTATTAGACAAGCAAATAGTTAGTTTTCTGCTTCAACAATGATATATTTCTGATTTGACAAACAAAGTTCTAAAAATTGTTGGAAATGCCAACCTTCGACGTCAATACATGCTTCGATTCCATGACGCATTGAATGCCGAACACGCTCAAAAATACCAGGTGTGTGCCGAATTGTTGATACTTTTAGTACTACTGATAAAATATTCTTGTTTGCCGTCCTGAAAACCCCCAATGTACTAATTTTTAAACCGATATCATAAAAACTGTCGAAGCTATTAAGAAATTTGCAAATGAAATTTTAACTTTGAACGCACTGTATCTTTTTAACCATCAACAATGGACTAAGTGTGACGTGAAAATGGGCGGAGCCCAAAAAACCTTTCCAAACAAAGCAATATTGCATTGTTTTCTCCATAAGAGTTTTTATAAGAATGACTTCTAGAAGAACTTAATATCACCATATACAAACAATTTTATTCTAAGTTCGTCTTCGTTTAATTTTTTTACCATATTGATGAAACACCCTGTATATCACAGTATCTACTGCAATTTTCTAGCAACATGTCCACAACTTCAAAGCAACAAATTACGAATGATGTTGATTTCTTTTTTCTTTTACTTTTTCTCAGAAGACGTTATTTAGATCAGTCGATGGAAAATCAGAAATTTCTGGAGAATTAAATAACGGATCAACCTCAGAATCCATTGTCAATATCTGGATAAAATTTTTCAATTCTCGGTACTAACTGAACGGAACTCAGATTTTTTATTCGGGATTTACTATAAAACTGCAGACTTTCTGAAAACTGATAGGTACTCATTCGTGATTGGGGTTCATGTGATCTCATCTGCTTAATTTAATTCTGAGAGCATGTTCAAATATTTATTAAACACCTTTACGCTCAGGAAAACTCAACTTTCGAATATTCGGATCAGAATGGAATTATATTAGCTAGGATTATAACGCATTCAGTATGGGCATATGAATTTCTTAATATTAATATTTCACTTCTCATTTGTCATATTTGCTATCTCTATTTTTCCGGCGACTTGAATTCGATTTGAAAGCACTAAAATAATTTTGTATTTGTATTCAAATTGAATACTCATGGTCAGGAACATACATAGAAGGCGCATCGATATCGATAATATACACGGTATTTAATTTCCATCAATTGAGTTTGATTTATTTCTTCAACCACCTTGTGTTGAAAAAGATAGGATTGAGGTTGAACTGTAGGAATCTGTCTAATATGAACTAACTCGAAATTGAATTTGGATATGACATTATTCCTCATTTTGAAAGAATCATGATGGTGATAGTTCGATAGGAAAGTATATGTATAAGAAGAATTTATTTAAGAAAATTGAGATTGTTAACTCCATATTTAACAAATGAAATTTACTATCTTCTCTGGTTACTTTCAACAGAAATATATTTTATTTTCATTTATCACATTCCAAAAAACTATGTTCATATATGGGTATAAAGAAACAAATTTCGGAATGTCCTTTTATTCCAGCATGAAAAATCGCATTACTTGGGACACTAACACCAGTGCCCTACAAACCCATTCGAAAAGATCGCACCATCTCAAACAAGTCACTCTATTGTACGACGTCTACCTGAGAAAAGAAAACATATAAATGAAATATAGTTTACTTAGCCAAACTTACAATTACTTAACCTTGTTTACCACAATATGTCACAACGAACTAATCTTCCTATTTTTCGATCACAATACAGTGTTTGAAGAGATGCCGCAGCTTGGTCATTTTTATTTCACTTTGATTTTGCGACTCAGGTAGGCCACCCGGATTTTGGCATGTATTGCTCTGACTTTTGCAGCAAGGCGGTACCTTTGAAAAGGCAAACTAGGCGTCTTTTGTTGCGGAGTAGTTTATTTTGACTCGAGGTGTCTAATCCGTTTCGGATCGTTTTGAATCTTTAGAAAATTTTGTCTCTTATAGCACACAATAGCTACAGAATATAACTGTTGTAGAACATACGTATAGCAATAAAATGAATATTCATGTGAATCTCGAAGGACGCTATAAGAAACTATGATTTTTGAAGCTTTTCTAGAATTAGATGCCATCCCATAATAGAATCTGTAGTCTCCGCAACAATTCTATTTGGAGCAACTTAGTTTTTATATCTATGATCGAAACTCCGAGTACTTGAAATTACGAAGTTGAAATTTTCTTCCAGATATTCTTCCACATCTTCGGTTGATCCAGATGAATCATTCTCCGCTTTGCTTCTGTCTTGACCAACTGTGGTACCAAATATAGTCAGATGAAATCAAAAAAAGAAGAAGAATCTTTTGGAAAATGCAGCTTCCTATCGATTACCATGAAGGACACATTTCGAATTTTTCAAACAAATTTGGTAGAGAGAGAAGATTTTCATTTCTTTCACTTCAGAAAATATCTCTTACGGTTTCATCTATCAATTTTTCCAAGTTTTTCTTCCAAGTAAGAATTCATTTGGTGTCCTTTATGTAGGATACCTTCAAACATCATGAATATCCATGATACTGATATGTTTACAATATTCCTTGCTAATTGACATTTGAAGAATAGCAATAGAGTTGATTCTTCCAGGAAATAGGTTTAGTGTTAATATCAATTCTAACTCTACTGCGTAATAGAAAAGCATGAAAGTCTAAAGTGCTATGTTGCTAGCTTTTGGGAAATTTCTGATAGAGTGTCATTAGTACTTGGAAAATCTGATGATTATATCATGAGAAGGATTTTTTTATTTCTGGCCGAATTCTGGTGAAATCTTACTATCTATGAAATCATAATTGAATATCATTCAACTTCTACAATTTATCGAATTTACGTAAAAGATTAGTCAAGAAACATCCAGAAATAGTTCTGTTTGAGTCAAGTTGACGATATTCTAGATTGAATTATTGGTTCCAAGTTCGATTGTGTAAGGAATCAGTTGAATTTTCTAAAAACACAGAGAGATATTTTCACGACGTTCCAATTATTTTTATCTACAATATGTTTTATCTTTTTTTAATTGTTTCATTTTCTTTCTAATTCCATTCAAAATTTCAACGAATAACTATCATGTACAGAAAAAAAAATTACTGCATAGCTGACAACACTGGTTTGTCCACGAGTATCAGACAAATACAAAAAAACAAATATTTATTTCTGTCCAAATATACATAGATATCATGATAAGTTTGAAATTTCTTCTGCTATTCGTCAACAATATTTATGGGTCGTCTGGGATCTAATAGTGGATTTATGAGTGTTGAGAGTATGAGTCCTTAGATGGAACAATTTCTTAGTAGAATGTACACCATCTTTCTGAGTCTGATTTCACATGGTTTCAACTATATTTAATAATCATTTTGAACTCATTTTAGTCTCAGTTGGTGCACACCTATAGTGAGAAATAGTTATACCTACATGTGACATATCTAGGCATTGGTTCCCAGGATATCCATCTTCGGGACATCAATCGATCCCAAAGAAATAAAAAAGCTAATTGAAAATAATACTCCTATCGACGCACACCGACAAGGTACCAACATAATGTACGAAAAAGACATTTATTTCACCGCTGACATTGTCGATTCCGTTCAGATAGTGGATGCCACACAACTAGACTCTACAGGGCGCCTATTTCTTTCGGTAAATTACGACCTGGCCTTTTTATCTGTTTTGACGCTAAACGCAGGTATTTACGAAATACAGGTGAAAGGCAGTCAAAACATGACATTCCTTTTCCGTAGTACCGCCTTATTGTGACTTTCTGGCTTTCGGAGATGTCGGATATGCCGACAACGATTTTTCATTCGGTATCGAGACAGTTAGGTGGGACCTTGGAAATTGGCTCTTGGTCTCTTTTGCAGGTCAGTGGATACGAAATTCGACACACTGTCTGGAATAAATCTGTCAGAAGTGATTTCTAATTTTGCTTTCTTTTGGAAAATAGAAAATCAATGAGGTCAATTTTGACTAGTGACTAGTGGAAAATTAACCTAAGAGTAATAAATTCTTGTAAACTGAAATAAAAAATAAAAGTTCGGACTCATATTTTCCATGATATTTAGTAGAATCCTATCGACTGTAAGATCACAATTGATAAGAAACTGAAATAAAGATATGTAGTGAATAAATACTTGAAGAAAATGAACTGAAACAAAATGGAGAATTGAGAATGGAATCAAATGAAATAAACTTGATTGAATTTCTGACAATAAACATATCTGAAAAACGGAAAAAGAATTTTGAACTTGATTACTATCATCGATGTTTCGATTGTGTACACATACAGGTAATAATTTATTGATTCTAATATTTTCCTCATATTTTTTTCAGAATTTTTACTTTTTATATCAAACAATGGAAGTCCAAAACTTCGATTTCCAACATGAGGCAGCTTTCAAACAAAAACTGAAATTATAAACCATATCGTAAAAATATTGAATTGGAATAGTTTCAACTAATATCAACTAAGAATTTATAAAAATATTATTCGAGACGTAAAAGATCTCATCGTTTCTTTAGGAATAATAAAAGTAGACTAGAATTGAAAGGATATCGTGATTGAAAAGTTTTTTGGATTTTAGATACATTTTCATGACCGATAATGGGTTTACGAGACACATTCATCTAACTATGGAGATAGCTTCATAAATAATTTTTGAGAATCCGAAAAAACACACCTGTTGACTATAACTTTGTATAGGTAATTAAATAGCAAACGTATGTGATATTTTGATCTTCCGAAATGAATAAATCTTCATGATATTGATAAAGCTCTTATCTCAGTAACCGCAAATGGTCTGAGCTCCACAGCACAATGATCATTTATTATCTTTAAGTAATGATATAGAAACAATTGAACATGAATTATGCATGCATGTATACATTGTATTGAGGCAGTCACGATCAAGCATATATACATATACCTACATATATTATATATATGTACACATTTAGCTATTTTGGAAGAAAAGCCAATATGAACATTGAAAAAATCACCCGAACTGTTACTATATGTTAATGCCTGCTGGAAAGGTCCACAGTATGTCAAACTGTCAGACATCAATGTCACTCATCCATCATGAAACTTTCGATAGATGATAGTGATAGAGTAGCAGACTGAATCAAAGGTATTCGGTTCATTTGATTGATGTCTGACAAATTATGTGGAGAAAAATGAATATTAATCTATCAACAATAAACTATTGTTATCTTGCCTTCATGTAACTGAACTCAAAAACTTATTTTCCAATTCCTTTAGAAACTGTTCTCTCTTTTCTCTCTCGATTCATTGTTGATTAGAAATAATTTCTCATCAGCTCAAATTCGGATGAACTAATGATTTGTATACACGATTTGCATTCCTTTTGACAAATAACTCTTTCTTCTCGTTGAACCACTCTCGATTCATTGTAGATTAGAAATAATTTCTTATCAGCTCAAATTCGGATGAACTAATGATTCGTATACAAGATTTGCATTCCTTTTGACAAATAACTTTTTCTTCTCGTTGAACCACCATTGGCACCTTTTAATTTTGAGCAATTCTTTCTTAATACTGGATCGTACTCTGCTAGCAGTTGTACACGATCGAGGAATTTTCTTCTGTTTTCCGAAGAAAGATTTTCATAGCCCTTGTATTAGTATTCTGAAAGACGTAAAATAATTCGCAATTTCTTATTTTCGTGGTTGATAACCTTCAAATCATGATTATCAACAGTGTAACTACGGCTCAAGAAGTCTGATTGGCAGAAGTCTTGAATTCTCTTTGGTTCCTGAATATATTTTTGAAGACTTCTGGAGATTTGATAAGGCCTGAGGCCTCCCGTTCAGTAAGATGGTATTGACCGCTGTATTCAAATTATGGCTTGCCCCATGGGTAAGCGTAACGTTATATAAATTGAAACGAAAAACTTAATCAGAAATAGTTAGATATTGGGGAGATAAAACAACACGCGTAGAAGTGTGAATATTATTTATCCACTGCCAATTATTACATGTTCTACTTCACACCATTATAGGCAGTCTTGCGAAACTCACCTGTGCAATAATGACCGCTAATAAGGTGTTTGAGAACCAACATCACATTGGTAATAGGCAATCTTCCTATACCCGAAAAAAGTTTCACCTCATGATCATCTCTTCGAATAGTAATTGAGTATGATGAACCGGCAATATATCTTTTGTATTAGATAGTTTCGAAAGCAATATAAAAAACCTAATGATAGAGATGCAAATTCCATTTGATCAGACCGCTAATATCTCAATAATAAGTATAATCTGGAATATTAAACGAACAAACGAGAATATATCTTAGTGTACCATCAACAACATCAACTAAATTAGCTATCGTGAAGCAAGATCATGAGTTATGAAAGCTGTGTGGCCATAAAAATGGGATGTTCAACAGCATTTCGAGATGCTCGCAGGGCCGCACTCTACGGAGATGGTGTTTCTTTGTTTTTTTTTCATTTGTACCATTTTGTATAAATCACAAATTAACTTTGAATTTTCGAACAAAATTCTCAATTTTAACACCAACACACCGCTCATGAAAGAACTGTGAAGCGAATATTGAATCACACTGACATTTCATCATTCATCTAGATATTTCCCCAGTAGGTATACATGGTATCATTTAAAGAAACTTAATTGGAGCATCCTTTGTAAAAATACAGCTCTTTAAAGAGGGTACTTAAAAAGTTACACAACTGACATTATAACGTGATATTTTCTACTAGATATCGAAAAGACACTCAGCTAGTAATTTGTTCGGTTTACTACAAAATGACATATCTACTAATCCAGTTCATATTTATGACTCTTACCTCTGTGGTTCGTCGTAAAATAATTATTTGTTGGTAATTTTGGGCAAAAATTCCAGGAAATATTTCTTGATCAGAGTGAAACAAGCTATCGGAAATACATTTTCAAATGATAAAAAAATAATAAGACAAAGGGTTAAATTAGAAAATTTTAAGGGTTACGTTTCCACAATCATGAGGAAAACCAAATGAATTTCTGGGTGTATGTCTTTTTGCTAATAGAAAATATCGCGTTGATTTCAATTTGCTAACTTTTCTATTGTTTGTGAAAAAAATTTTATGTACCCTTAACGAATCCGTATCTTACCAAGGGATGTTATAATGAAGTTTCTGTATTTTATACTCTTTGTTTGAAATTCATTTTGTTACACCCTGTATATCGAGTAATTGTGGCATCACAACAAAAGAGCCAAACATATTATCACAAACGCTTAGTCCGAGACTGTTACTTTTATGGTGAGTCCTTGGGCTATTGAAAGTTATCTGCAAGATATCCAACACATATTGACATTAATTATTTTGGAACAACATCAACCTCAAAATTGAAGTTTACCGTTTTTTGTAATTGTGCTAGAATATACTGGAGTAAATTATCAGATTTATTATTTTTCACTCGAGCTCTACGTATACACAGAATATATTGCTTATTTAAAATTTCGATTCAAGATAAAGTGACTGTTGAGGCTTTTGCGTTTCAAGATCAGATGTTATTGAATATGTCAGTGATGTCACCTAGCATGATTATGATTGAATTTTAATCCTGGCTTTCTTCCCTCTTGAATCCGCCCCTGTTCACTTTTGCTGTAGCCGAGACTCCATTCTCGTAGATAATAGCAGTCTGCGGTAAACTGGACCAGGTGATTAACAGATGTCTGAATAATAATAATGTGCCTGGAGGGGCCCAGCACAGCAACCGGGGGCTCCGACCTTCCATTGGCCGAGACGAGCAAGAGAAACGCCCCACGTAGCACCATGTGTGGCATATGACTTCGCCATAGCGGAGGAAAAACCCCAAACGACCGCGGGTGAGCGTTTTCGGAGGTTTTTAATAAAACAGCAAATTGCCTTCCGGGAACGTAATGGCTGCGCCTTTTTGCGAAGAAAGAACAAACTTCCAAACAATGTCCACAGCACGAGAATACCATTCGAAAAAAAATTGCTTTGAGACGTTCCGATGCTTGTTTGGTAGTTTCATGCTCGACTCATTTCAGCCCCAAGCTTGAAAAAATAAATTCAGTTTGTCCCACACGACCTCTCATATTAAACATAATTTCAGGACTTTTTTGTTAAATTATTATTATTATTTCTGGGAACAAGAAAGTCTTCCATCGATGACAGATTTAAAACACTTATAGAAATCTATGCATATCTGACGAACTCATTGAAAAATGTCAATGATCTTGATCGGGTAACTTCTAAATTATGTAGATACTGATGAATGTAGTGAGAATTGAATATTTTCATTGTGTTTCAAGATAATCCTAATTACCGAAAATGTTTCAAAAATGAATTTGGGCTCATTAAAGTTTTGTAGTGATAATCAAAGAATCTTAAGGAATTACCAACACCTAAATATAATGACAGTCTTAATCGTGGTCATGTTTCATATCCTTCTGATTTTCATGTTAATGATTGAATCCATATTATTCCAGATCACATAAATTTTATTGTCATATCAAAAACTGCATACTTACATTAAATACACATCTTGATTTGATTTCCTGAAACATCGATATGTGAATTATCATATCACAGTCTGTTAGCTCGAGACTATGGTGATTGAAATCAAAGATTGTGACAGTGAATCAAAACCACGATTATAATAATTTACTTGGAATCAAACAGAGATGAACTAAGTTTATTATAGACAGGGGCCCAGAATGTGCGTGCAACAATCAGTTAAGACGACCCTGGTTATAAATACAATAAATCATCCAACGAAAATCTAAAAATTCGTAGCCAAATTCCACTCTTATATAAGGATACAGAATTTTGGTATTTCAAACACGTCAATTATTTTACGTAGATAGATGCCTCAGAATCATTCTTGACAATTAACTCAGATGGAAATACGCTCTGTTGCGTGTTGTACAAATTCAAAAAGTTAATAATATGTTCGAAAGCGAAGAAAATATTGTATCACAGTTGAGCTTATAATTGTGGAGAATAACAGTATAATTAAAAATAGGGAATAAATAATTTTTTCCGGTCACTGTAATTAATGTTTGAAAAATATTTACGAATTTCCTCGTTCCTCAAATCAGGTCAATTCTATTAGAAAATTATTTATATTATTTTATATAAAAAAATCAGTTATATGTATCAAAAGAATAAGTATCAAACACAAAATTTAATTTTGTGTTTCCCAAAACGAATAACAACATTGAACCCTTTTCAAGCATATATATTCTATCTCTTCTAGGTTATTATATAAGGTTTTCATTTTATCATTGAATTCTCCAAATCACACTTCTACAGTTGGTAACACTTCACTACGATGCCAAACATATTTATGAATTTTGAACGAATCTGTTTTTTTAAGAATCGATTTTTTTATGATTCTACTATGGATGCAGTGAATTGTTAAACAATTGAATACACTGGATTTTCAAGGTGTCATTTCGTTGAATTGTAAAGTTACATAATTGAAGAGCTTGGTGGATGAAGATGTTATAAGACAATTAAGTGGAATCGAGATAATCAGCTGTAAAGATTTTAACTTGCTCTTTTTCTAGACATATCAACTTCATTCACTGAAAATAGCTTCATTTGAAAGGTTAACGAAAAGGGGAAACATGCTATGTTTAAAGGAGAGCATAACATGTTCATCCACATGAAAATCTCGATTTCCTCGAAAATGTCACTTAACATGTTCATCCACTAAGCTCTAAATTCTTTTCATGATTTATTTCGTATGCTGCAATTTGTAAATTGTTTCATTCACTTATCATTTTTCCATTGTATATCTGCTTCTGAAAAAATTTACGAAACGATATAAAATGAATGTTGTAATAACTCATAGATATCAATTCGGATCAAAATAGTCCATTCTTCTACTTTGAAATATTTCTTTCAGTTCAATGATTAATATATGAACCGGCAACACCATACCTGTTGCTTCTGTGATGTAATATATTCTCTGTTTTGAATATTGTTATTAACGACAACAATCAGACCCTATACACAATCCCAAGATATAATAAAAACTGTATTGAATATCATAACGATATGGTGTTGAGTTTGTCTTTTCACCATTACATCAAGGATTACATGCTTCTGTTTTACGCGGTCTGTAATTTTATCGCCACTCGATACAATTGAAAGTTGAAAGAGAACTTCCGTAATGACATATAATGAAATGATGATGCCATCAATAAAGGCAGTCATATAGGTAAAAGTATCTACTCACTGCACGCATAGTTAGGTGACAAAATAATGATGGCATTCTCGAATGCAGAAGAGAATAATGAAGGGTTTCGCTGTCGATATGAAACGCTTTTAATTAAACCGTTTTTTGTCGAACTCGTCCATATCCGTGTATAATTACATGGTTGTTATGACAAGGCGATTTTTCATGTATAAGTACAGGTTGTTAGTCTAATGTGTCACAGTTGAGGGATTTACATTTCTTCCATGCTCATGAAGCTATATTCAAACGATATAACAATTGGTAGGTTTGGTAGATTCAAAAATTGATTTCCTATAATCATAGTTTAAACAATCCGCTTTGTTTTATTCCTTCAAAAATATTACTCAAACAAAAATATTTTCGAGTAGTAAAAAAATACATCTATTCGTTTAAAATAATTGGTAATGTGCAGTAAGCATTCTTTTTTGAAGTGACAGGACCAAGGAACTGCCTTCATTGTCAATTTGTCAAATCGATCTTTAACCTTGCATATTTCATGAAATCCAAGGCACAGTTGATGGCATGGCTCTTTGTTCGTCATTTATCAATGCTTGTATCGAAAAAACTGTCGTTTATATGTAGTTGACAAGTTGAAAGAAAGATAGCGGTAAATTTAAATAAGGATGGTTTAGGTATATATTTAGTATTCAATATCCGCGTGTTTCTATAGAAACAATGTTTTTTGGATAGAAATACTTCACTGAAGTATATAAGTAATATTTTTTCATCCTGATTTGATGTTTAAAATATACTTGGAAAGAAAACTGATATGAAGGACATGAATTAATTTCTTATTTCTCCTTCATAATGTAGCATGTCTGACACAATTTTATCGCTTAGGTTTCATATTAATATAACCATCGTTGAATGGTGAACTGAATGCATAATATATTTACACCCTTGCAAGATGGTTGATATATATATGTAACGACTGGATATTATGAGTACACTTGTTACTTTCACCCACGAAACACCTCACATATATTGGTGTAAACTTCAATAATTTGGTAGTATCGCATGAAAATAAAGTGGCATCGATCTCGTTTGTCATATGATGAAATGAGGAATAATTATGTTTTTCTTATTATATAAAATAAATATGTCTTTCAGTGAACACTCCAACGAATCAAAACTTTCTGAGTTCGCCAATAAATAAGCAACATATTATGATTTTGTTCACCCAATTTTAAACTAAATAAACTGGGTGATCTTTGAAAGTATGTTCGCTATAAAGAAAAATTAAATGTGAATCATGAGATGAAAAATATCACAGAAAATTATGATTGAGTGTGAGTAGTATCGATGGGCGATAGTGTCACTTAACAGTCATGTCAAGGTCAAGTTTTCACAGAAACTGTTACGAATAAATACCCGTGAAGATGTAGACATTATCGAGTCGATACGTTCGTACAAAAAGCAATTTAATTTTCATTGAAACCATCTGGACATTCTATGTAAATTGTGGTTTTTGAGAGACGTATTAGTCCAAGATAATCAGAAATGCATCTATACAAACATATCTATGCTTCAATTTCATCTGAAATTATTCAAAAAAGGAACAGTATGGAAATGTAATAAATGACGAAACTAAGTTGACGTCATTTCCGGTATTCCGGTAATCCACACTATTTTCCCAACCAAAATTTCAAATTGATGCAGGGAATTATCCTATATAACTAATGGAAATGACCCCAAAATTGTAGGTTTAGCTATATATGCTAACTGCAGAAACAACAATGTGGTAGTGATTGCTCAGATATCCCATTATTCCACTCTAATAGGCGTATCGCATATACATATGTATATTATTATGTGAAACAATCGAAGTAGCTCTATATTGTTTCTACCATATCATATCCGATGATAAATCACCGAGTATATAATCTTTTTCGTTCAATCTGTATGGAATTATTCCTCGAGTTTGAGAAATCACTCCATTTTGATTTTTTTAGGCTCCACCTGCATCCTCCACGTGAAATATTTTATACCTAAGCCCTTAATGGGCGCCCTGTCCGCTTTTCAAAAGACATTATACTTTAATAGGTAATTTTCTAACATATATCTTCTTTATCTCTGAAGAGTTCCAGTGGAAATAATTTCTACCAAAAAAATGGCGGCTCCTTTCTAATGGCCCTATCGTACAGGCGATGCTGGTCATCGCATACCTATGTTTTCAATAAACTAATAAAAACCTGAGGTGGCCATCAGCTGGCTCAGGTAATCTTGATTATATATTTCACGATGAGGTTACTTCGTCTTACCAGTGGTGGAACAAAGTGAAATGATAATTCACTAATCTCCTTCGGATTGAACACAGCGACTCTCACTCTCATGACTTTTTCAGCACACTCCTCGGTACATCATGGAATGGCGATTGCCACCTGTTGGATTTCCTTTCATGGAAAATTGAGTTTTCCAAACGAAAAAGTAACACGGTGCCATGTCATGCAAAAAAGGTGAGTAGTTGATGGTTAAAATTCGATATTTGGTTGTGTTAGTCAAAATAAAGTAAATCGACCATCACCATGAACTTGTTTTATCATTTGATGAGTTTTGATGAAAGTTTAATACGAAACGTGATATTTTTCTCTATGATCGATGCTTCTTTTTCTACTGACACTCGTCCGAATGTCAAAAAATTCAAATCAGCATTGAAGGGTAAGATTTTGCGAAACTAGAAGAAACAAATTTCACAGGTTCCTTAGGAAAAAGTCTACATAAACATGTCTGTCTTGACATGCTTCTTGAGGAGAGAGTAGCTTATTGGGGATTGAGACAGCACTACAAATTTCACTCGCTGAAGGTCTATCGATTCATCTACAAAGTACTGTAGTTTAATGAGAGCGAAAAGAATAGCCTGCTGAAAATTCAAATTCTTCTTATGAATAGCTCGAAGAATATCTATCCATAGAAAAGAAATTGAAACGATCTTTCAAGCCAAAGGCTCATTTTACTTTCGCTATCACTCTGGTAAGACTTTAGTCCCTCTAAGTGCTTCACAAAAGTCACTCGGTTTCAAGGTTTCTACATTCTCTAGGTTTGAATCATATTCCCCTAGTTATGCTACTGGATAGTTCGATAGTATTAGGCTCCAAGCCGCACAGTCTACTGATCTCTACTCAATCTGAGTATCTCGACAGTTCATTTTTCACATCTCACCTGAATAACAAATCTAGGTGCTATATTCTTGTCCCAGGCTACTTTTTGCGGTTACAACATGGCGAGTTTCATTATTGATTTGGTTATTAGTGATGATTCAGTTTCTAATTCACCTATGAATACTTTCAGGATGAAGTGATGATCAATAAATAAAACTTAGGATTATAGTACACTTGCTTTCCTTGTTACTCTCATAGATACCCGCTCATACCCAAGATATATTCTTTCCGATACTGTATGAATATTCGACCGTGTTATGAACCCGCCTATGGTCCATCTAGGAGGCTATCAAACACAACACGGCGTTACAAACACTAATCGAGATCGGGACGTTGTCTGTTGACTGCCTTCCGACCAATCAGAATCCTCCTCTCTCACAATCACATATTCAACTTGGGTGGTCTGTATTTTGTTTTACTTGTTTCACAACCTTCTTTATGGTCCTTGGCTTGCCGAATTAAGCCGGTCTCTCCACTTCACCAGCCGCTATCTCTTACCCATCATCTCGCTCCCTTACATCTAATTATCCGATATCTGGTTGCGTCCAATGGTTTCGGTGTTGGATCGGAGTAGGCCCTGGTCGGGTACACCCGTAGCGAGAAGTGGTGAGCCCTCTCAATCTCCCGGAGTCTATTAAGGTGACGGGGATTTATGAATAGTGATTTATGTGGGAGATGTCGAGAGACGCTCCATCAATCTGCTCGATGATTATGAAGAATGCACTTGAGTTATGCTAATGGTGTTGCCTAAGTATGTACGTAGAGTACGTAATTAACTAGAAAATACTTTTTTCATGAACATAATGAGGATACGTTTATTTCATAGTTGTGTTGCTACCTTTACAAGTACATGCAATTTTTCTTATTTTTGCGAAATTCATTAATGGTTGAGCCTACTAGGCATTCATGATTTGGTATATATTATGCATTATCGATGTTATGATTCGCGATAGTTAATTATCCCATCATCATCTAAATCGACACAACGTTGAAAGGTGTTGACAAAAATAAAAATATTCAATCTACGGTATGTTCTTTTTCCAATCTTGATTTTTGAATTTCCTTATTCCAATACTTTCTATAAATTTGCTTGTGAAGAAATAAGAAAGTTCAAAATTACACTAATCAAACAGAAAATCTAATATAGTCTAGTAAGATAGTTGTGACAGCTTGTCAGAAGATGCAGTGTTGCTGCTTGTCCTTTTTTTCAACGATACTCCGAAACAAAAAGTTGGGTTAAGTTTATCATTCAATTTGTTTCAAAAAATGTGTTCGATTTATGAGATATGTACACCAAAATTGGATAACTATCGACTGTTTCATTATTTGTACTTGAATGAACAAACTTTACCAGCGAATTGGAGATTTCTCTCGAATAAATTTGGCATCGTTGTGAAGTAACTGTGGAGTGTTGCATAATTATTGATGCCTGTATGTTCCAAGCTGCGTATTAACTAATATACTCTTTATTTTGCACAAATGGTATTGAAAGATAACCAACTATTTTCCTCAAATAAATATACTATAGTTTAGCTGTCGACCACAGTTGACTTTTTTGAACACAAATCTACCATATTTTCTGCTGCCAATTTCGATTTCTGTTCACCACAAAAGATGAAAGCTCAAATCGACACTATCAAACATGTATGGTATTTTATAATATTATTTATACATGTTTGTCTCTGTCGACCAGTACGGTAAAAATGTATAAAATTTTATCTGATTTACTCGTTCACAATTGTGTTCTCTGCCATTATATATTATTTCTAACCAAGTTATTCTATATCGATAGGTTTCTAATAATGATCGTTGAATCTTTTTTGTTTTATTCGTAACCGACTCTGTCGATGAGAATTACATTCTTCAGGCAATAAAGTATATTTGATTCGATTTTGTTTCATTTCATATTGCCGAAGGTTTCAGTTTTTCCAATACATTATCAATTTTATTATTGTACACGACATGGAATCTGATAAATTTAGGAAGATTGAAAGTTTTTATAATAACTATAGTCAAAAAAGTGTAAGATGACATTCTCGATTCAAGAGAACGAACCTCATTTGAAGTGATAGCGCATATGTGATGGCTTCACTTCAGTATATCTACTACATCACAGTTGAAGAACAAAATTACCTTTTCTTAAGTTGAGTAAGGATATAGATCCTGTTTAGTATCAACGAATCAAGTAGGTATATGAAGCGAAGATTGATGCGACGATCCTGTAATTGAGTGTACCTCATCGGGAATTGGTATGCTAATGGTTTTCAGAAATGTTCAAGCTTCATAGGCATCTAATTGATTATAATAATTAAACAGTCACCCGGTTTAATAAAACTATATGTATTCAAGGTATATACTACCTGTTTGACAAGTAAATGATGGCCGTAACAAGTGGATATGGTTTGGATTCTCGTTAACTGGAAGCATAAAATAAATTAAAACTTGGCATTACATACCGTACATGTTCTATATTAGAAGACTGTGATTTCAAGGCATAAATAGACTTTTATAGATATGATATCTTCAGCTTTTTTATGCAAGAAAACATGGAATCGAAAACAACATTGACAGTCCACGAAATACAAATTCGGAAAATTAGAACAAACACGATTTAATTCCTACGTGTAATGATATAGATACTTGCATTGGCGTAACTAGAGCTGACCAATGGAAGGGGGGGTCGACCCCCATCACTGAAATTTTTATTTAAATTAAATTTTTTTCAAATTGTTACTTGCAATTTTTTTATTTCTTCTAAGCAAGGGGGGGTTACACCCCTAATAACCCCCTCTTTACGCCTATGGATACTTGTAATTTTCAATGTCCGAACATACGATGAAATTGTAAAAAAGAACCATTTAAATTTTAAGCTATGGAGAGCAAAGAATCTGGTGAAGTCGCTGGTCCTGAAACTATCCTTCGATTTTGTTAAGATAATGAGTATACTTGAAATTTGAAAAACATTATTGGATCAGAATACATATACATATTGTAGTCAGGATATCAATAGAATGTTTTTTTTATATATAAAACTTTTCACGAAAGGAGACATCCTGTAATGTTCAGAGAACATCGTGAGAAGCAAGGGAAAGGAGGTAGGAATTGGTATTCTTTTTAAATTTCTGAAGGTCATACCTATGCCTCGGGGAACACCTCCCTGGGCAATGCGTTCCAGAGCCTCGCTGTTCGTTGAATGAACGAGTCTTTGAAAAGAAATGTTCTGCAGGTCACCAAACTAACCACAAAGGGGTGTGAAGACTGGACTTGACGTGTTAACCTTGAAGAGACCGCCAAAGGAGGAACGATTGTTGATATTTCAGAAGAGCACAGCCCATGAAACTATCTATAGAATAGAGATAGATCCCCAACTCTTCTACGGTGTTCCAGAGAAGTGAGCGAGTTAGTAAGCGAAGCATCACCGACGAGACGAATTGCCCTTTTTTGGACAGAATCCAACAGCTTCAGGATATGTTTAGGTGCTGCACTCCAAATATCGGAACAGTATTCCAGGACAGGTCGGATTTGTGCCTTATAGATCGTGAGCAGCTGACTGGAAGTGAAATAGCTCCTGGCACGAAACAGAAAACCAAGTTTTTGGGTTGCACTTTTAGCAATTGATCTCACATGACTTTCCCAAGAAAGGTTATTGCTGATAGTTATACCAAGCATCGAGATGGATGACTTCAAAGGTATAGTCACCTCTGACAAGCTTATGTTGGGCATTGTGAGGTCGGCTTTTTTGGAGAAAAGACATATATATGTATAACATATTTTCAAAGTATTTCGGTAAAATAGTTGTTGAAAGCTTGTAAGAATATGTAATGTTGTCATTAGTTTTACTTATACTAGAAAAACATTTCAATTGCTCATGATTTGAATTGGAATGAAAAAGTATGTCTATTTATTTAAGCAATGGTGATAGTTGTGAGCACGCCAGAAAGTGCGGGGTTGTTGCTTATTTATTTTTTCAACGATGTTTCTGAACAGAAAGTTTATCATTCAATTGAATAACGTTAAGTATGTATAACTGAACAGTTTGAATGAAATAGTCGGATTAATCAACAACTCCACTGAATGTTTTCGTCATTTAGATTGTCATTGAAATATCAGAATCAAAATAAGCTCTTAACAGAAAATGTTCTCTAAACATACCTATATTTGCTATAATTATTGATGCATGCATTGGCGTAACTAGAATTGACTAATGGGGGGGGTCGACATTTACTCAAATTTCAGTTTTTTCAAATTTTTACTTGATTTTTTTTTATTTATTTTAAGCAATGGGGGGTTACGTCCCTAATAACCCCCCCCCCCTCGTTACGCCTATGGATGCCTGGATACTTTTCAATTTACACTAATAATGGTATTGAAAGATCAAAGAAAGAAAGACGAAATCTATCAGAAGAATCTTCAAAAAAATTAGATATTGTTGATCAGTTCAGATACTGGTCAAATTGTCGAAACGAATCAATTATAAGTCGATAATATCTTAGTCAATTAACCGGTACAGTCAGTGCATTACTCAATACCAATAAACGTCAACATTCACAAATATTCATAAAACCATGTCTGTTTTTCGATTTTTGTTTGGTTATTTTTCGTGTGGTGATCGTGAGTTTACACTGTGGATAATTCTTGTTATTCATATCAATCATGTACTTATTCGTTCATTTGGTTGGGAACGTTTCCAAATATAGTAACGGAACTCTCGAATATCAAAAAATGTAGATAATATTCCCGAGCGTTCCACTTGCCAAAAGCAATAATTAACAGCACACACTACCACCAAACGATCATTTTCCCAACACGCTCGAATTCATAACGTATAATTTGCCGCTTATCTGCCAGCATAGAGAGTGTTGTAAGGAAGGACACAGATAAGGCACGACTCGCCCATTACACTGAAGATTTCTGGTAGTTTAAAGTTGCGCCGCATTAGGTCGCTGTCAGTACTTTTACGCAGCGCTCAGTGATAATACGGCAATAACATGTCCAACACACAACGACCGGCTCGGAAGGTTTATTGTTATTATCTTGAATGATAAAAAATTAAATGGATGCCGCTGAACGTGTATGTGTGCGCGCTGATGGGACGGGAAGAGGCAGAGGTTGCGGTTTTACGATGGAGTTGCTAATAGATAGGATGAAGCTGTTTTCGATGGATAAGACGCTCGTTGAACTGCAGCTTCGATAATTTGATGATTATTATTACTTCTTGATATTGCTTCATACAATTGAGCCAGTTGTTGGGAAGTCTTCCTGTTGTGGCTTTTAGAGTTGTCAGCAGAAAGCTGCTCATGAATGTGTTGGCGATTCGAATTAATATTGATAGATTCGTGCACCAAACAGTATGTCAACATTGCTTTTCAAAAAAGTTTCTTCATAATTGATTGATTCTTTGATCGATAGATGTAAATATAAAGGAGATAACAATTAATTTTCAACCATGACCAAGACAATTGAACAGGGAAGTTTAGTAGGAAAGGATTGAGAGTCCAACCTGAGAAGGAACACACGATGTGGTGTAGCGAAAGCACTGAAACAAACATCCAACGGTATTCAAATGAGAATAATATCAAAATTAGTGAAACAAAGCATCAGGTCAGGAATGAGACAATAACATTTGACTCGCAAACACAGCCATTTCTAGGCTGTCCTAATGTGATCTGAAATCCCAAATCAGACAGGAAATGCAGGATGTAGGTATCACTCAATATGCTACAAAATATGTTATCAAATCTACAAAGATTTAGTCATTATTTGTTATCTGAATATTTACTGTGAATCCTCTTGGACTTTGAGTCTATCATCGGCGGATCCAGGATTTGAGCGAGGGGGTCTATAACTCAAAACTTCACATATATTTTAAACACGAAGAGGTGAACATGATTCCAAAATTCATTTCTGAACCAAGTCGAGTTGATCAGACGATCATTTTCAACGTTGAGAAGGATTAAAACTTACGGAGGACGAAATTATAGTCCAATTTTTCAATAAACCTCGGAAGAAAACTAGTGTTTGGGATAGCCTTCTCTTTAATTCTTCATGAAATGTAACAATGATCAATAAACAATTCAGAAATTCTTAAATAATAATTTTAACTTTTCTCTCTCGTACCTTGCTCATGCGATATTTTTCCGTCCCGTAGAAAAACTGAGAAATTACGAAGCAATAAATGTTAAAATATCATCTTTTATTTTTCTGATGCGGAGGCCCGGGCCCGAATCCCGGTTCCCCGTGGATTCGCCACTAGAATCTATTTTTCACCAAATTTTCATTTCCGGAACAACTTTTGCATTTTCGACTAGTACCAACTGGAATGAAAGCTTTTGAAATCAGTTCATCTTGAAGTTTGCCTTTTTGTTTCAAGGTATTCAAGAGTTTCAATCAATTTTGGAAATAGCTCGCATTGAGTTATTGTTGAAGTGAAGCATACCTAATTATCGTAATTGTGAACTCTGCTTTATAGTTTGTTGTTGAATATGTGCCCCACCTTCGTATTTATTTCTTCTTCGGTAGTGATATTTAGGACTACTAAACCACTCATCATTTTTTTCGTGGGACCTGCACCAGATGATTCCCGCTCATTCCGAAACCACAGCGTTCGTCCTAATACCACGGTTTTCTATATACAATTCGACTCGTGTTATTTCCACAATCGCTCCTAATAACAGCCGTTATAAATGGCAAAACAACAATTTTTGATAATAATGACATTCCTGATCGCTCATGATGCATATTTATGTCAGCAGTAATGAGATGCCGCTCGTTTTTGCCTGGATTTTTCTCAGCAGGATTCTCTCATGCGGCTAATCCTGCGCGCCCGATAGAGATGGATTCTATCAGGGCCGGATTGACCTATTTGGATTTTCAGAGATTTGATAAAAATACGTACCCGACTCCGCAATGTTCCGATGGCTAAAAAAAAAAAACGTATGTTGAGCTTCAAGCAACCTCAAAAAATAATTATTGAATATTTGTTTCATCATTTAATTTCATCAGAGCAATGATTGAAGGTTTATAAAGCCAGTTTATTGATGAATAATTAATAAAAACTGATAATAAAGTGTTTGAATTTACCTAAATTGATCTTCAAAGTTTGTCAGGTGAATAAATGTACACTTTGAGAAAATACATATAGTGTGGAATAGCAAAATGGAATAAATTCGATAACGAATAAATGAGAGCGTGTTGGGAAAAACGCTCGGACACGTCGATTTGTATTTTTAGATGCGCATTTTGTTGAAAAAAATTATATAAGGTGTGTCATGTGACAGTGGCCGATACCAATTTTGCTATCCCAAATACAACCCCTGTATATTATTAGTTTTTTGGATTCTTCAGAAAATTCAAGACATAATTCATGTACAATGTCCCATATCTACCTTCAACTGTTTCCGAAATATTAAGTGTTTTCAGTTGAATTACAAAAATTAACATTAAAAAAAATTATTTTGCTTCACAAACAATGTAAAAAATAACAAAAAAACAATAATTTCAATGTAGGAGATGTTCAAAATGTTCGAATCGAATTTATTCCATTTGGCTAATCCACACTGTATATCATTTTATATCCAGTTTTTTGCAACTCATTCATTCCAGAAGATTGGGCTTGCAAAAAAATTATGAATTAAGTACCAGAGTGAATTTTAAGAAATATTCTGAAAAGTAACTTTGATTTCTCGAAAACTCCATATATGTACATACGAGTCTATTTTAATCAACTAATTTCTGTTTCGTTTTGTTGTAGTTGATCGTATCCATGCTCATTTCTTTTGGTGATTCAAATTCAGGAGCAAATTTACTCATCTGAAGATCTAGTGATGATCCGACGAAGTTATAACCTAAAGAGCTCGGATTTTTTGCAGGATACGGTTCTGATCAAGTCGGCGGTTTGTTTTATAGAAAGGAGATTGTTAACCGGCACTCGTGAGCAGGCAACTTGCTCGCGTCGAGGACCACACACGTTGAACCGTCTACCCCTTGCCCTTCTCCTGCAAGTGCGAGGTTCACAAGTCTATCGACAGATGGCGCCACATGATTGAAAACATCGTGTACCAGCGCTCTTTCGTCATCGAGCAAGCAATAAATGATAACGTAAGACCAACACATCATCTGCCTAGATGACACTGTCTGAATTGACAAATTGGCCAGACTAAGCTGGTGAAGGGCAGAACCAAATGAATAAATCATGTTAATACATCTATGATCGACTGTTTGAAAATGATTGACATTGCTCCGAATGAAAACATCCATTGTTCGCATGGAACGATGACGACGCAGATAAAATGACATGAAATGAAGATCAAGTGGATTATATGGACAGGGTGCATGATTGGATGATGTGACAGTTGACAATCAACAAAACACGCAGTGAACGATTCAAAAATCAATCAAAATAGAAAGAGACGCGACGGTATAAAAACCAGTCTACTTAGATCAGCGAATTTGTGTTTTGTTTTCCTGTTTCAAAAGCTTTCGTGCTGCTATGATGAGAATTTTTCATATTATGCATTATCAGGACTTTTCCCTATCCTTGATCTAGAATTACTCACGTGTAAGGGGCTCAGTTTGTGTTCAGGATATTAAGGAGAATTAATCTCATGAAGCATTGAGATTTATGATTATCGCACTTCAAGTGAGGTATTCTGAGAATGTAAATCAAGTCGGCTTGATTCATGAAGTATATTACGAAGAAAACGAACAAGTTTAGGTATCACAGTGTGGCAGGTGTTATAAGCTTGAATTTTAATCTTCAAAAATTTTGAATTCATCAGGGAGAAATTGTGTACACGGAGGTTTACCCAATATTTTTCTTGAAGAACTGAAATTGAAGAAAATTGGCAAACCACTGAAATCAACGACACTTAATCCACTGAGATTTCTTCAAGACGGTGAAACTTCCGGTCAAACCAAATATTTGAAATAAAATAGACGTTTCAGGCTTCAGCATAACATCGGAAATGTTTTTTAGAGTATATAGACTATAGTGAAGTAAATATTGAAATGCTCATGAACAAAAACAGAACGATCAGAGAATGAGGTTAACAATGAATCGTCAGAAAGAACTCCAAAAACAACGCTATGTCCAAGTTTGTGATGAAATATTCGAATCATTACCAGTTTTCAAAATATCAACATTTTGATCGCTGCAGCAGAATATGAAGTGTTTTAACTTCTTTATTACTCTATTGTTTCACAGAGGTTTTCTTCATTTATTTATTGGTTGGCATGTACTTCATTAAACTTCCCGAAATTCCCCTGGTGTATCTAAAAAATCTACCTATTCAATATAATCAGTGTGAAGATTAGAAAGCAAGTTTATTGAACTAAAAATGGTTAACAGAATCAAAAAGATAGATACCACATTCAGCTCAATTTATTGGCCACCAAGATCACCTGATTTCAACCGACCAACTATTTCAATGGAATTTTATAATCATATATTACACCATTATCGATGACAGTCATTTCATAACTATCCACACTGTATTCAATATCTGCATTTGATGAAATCTCATAGATGAACATTGGATAGTAGGATAATTTTACTGGCTCCTCATTTTAACCACAAATGATGATTATAATATTGAATTATATGGAGTACCTACATCATGTTTCTCTTTTCTCCTTTAGGAAATAAATCTTCCCTTTCGATAAGTATGAACATCGTTTTTTTCCAAATAAAACACACCCCTAAGATATAGTTCACCGAAGAGTGTCTTCTCATCCCCCTATTTCCCCATTCCTCCTACGACATCATGCAGTGGTGCATCAAAAAATATATTCAGGGGATTTTTCATTTCCAATTTGTATTCGAAGGGGGTGGATACATTATTATTGGAAGTTTCTGGGTGAATCATGGCCCCTTGGGGACTCTTGATGTGAGTTTCAGTGTCAAATCAAACGAATGCTGAAGGTCATTAGATCGGCTAAAGCCTAGTGAACTGACAGGTCCAGGTTTTCATTGTGAGGTCATTGAAGACAAAAAGATTTTCGAAGTCAATTTGAGTAATATTGTAAACTGGCATAGGTTTTTTCATTTCTCTTAATAATTGATTCGTAATTTCAAATTGGACTAAATTCAAAACTATGAACAAAGTTTCATCATTCCCAGATTGTTTAGGCCATTTGCAATGATTTTCTTAACTATTTTCAACTTTGACATGAGTTCTCATTGAGCAATTCATCTTATCCTTATTTCCTTTATATTGAAAAACATTTCATATTGTAACTAGTATCTATAGCTTAGTGTAGTCTCATCTTTCAAAGCCATCAGTGCAAAATGAAAAGGGAACACCTGAATAAATAGACTATATGTTTATTATATGACTGTGGTTTGAGAAATAAAATTATCACGGTAACATTACATACATTAATAGTTTTGACAAATGATGCTGTTGCTGTTACATGAACCATCTATTTCTGAATTTAAATTTCCATGTACAGTTATCTTAATTTGGTGGATGTTCCATGCATCCATCTTGAAAAGGACTGATTTCTATATTTTTTGTTGTAAGACATAAAAAAGGGTGTCAGCGTGAAATTTCTCTTACCCCATATCCGCCTATGGAATCCGAACTGTGTTTGGCAATCGATCTCAGTCTTTTCCCGACCGTTCACTTTGATTTTATTCACAAGTGATGTAGAAAATTGAATTTCTCACCCTCCCCGTGAAGGTGTAAGATTCCAACCCTCTAATCAATCGATATAAGAGCCAGAGTGGTGTTGGGGGAGCGGTGAAAATTTGTTGTTGGAAAAAGTTTGTGGTGCTTGTGCTGAATAAAGATTAGCTCGAATGGGTTTTGGATGGTGTGGGTGGGGTTTTTTCTAATATCTAAAGTGGAACAGCTATAAAGAAGTTTCATTTCGTTTCACATCCATAAATTTATGAGATATCACACTCACTCCTCAGGTTCATTATTTCTGGACAGCTGAAACAACTGAATGAATATTTCCATCAACCTTTTGGTTATAATTTTGCCTCTGCACTTGTTTCCTGCTCACCAGAAGTTTTTCACCTATTGGATAGCTGATCAAAATTTTCTTCTGCACTGTTATTTTTTCGAGAAATATGTTCCATTGCTAACCAATAAGAATCAGAAGAATATGTACATATGTGGATTCGTACCACGATGATAACATTGTGATGATGAAGCATAATCGTGTTCTATATGTGTAGAAAGTTCAGAAGATCAGCAAAAACATATATTCTTTTCATGCACTGAATCGAAGTAATTGTGTACCATCTTAAGGATGGTTCAATGATTCGAACATAATTTTAAGTTCACAGATTTGCATTTTCGACGTTGAATCTCTATTATTTATACTCAATAAATATTCATTAATGAACCAGTTAATAAAAAACTTACCATAATTGATGAACAGTATACCTATTGAAAAATATGAAAAATGGTGAGAAATGTCAATGATGACTACGTAATGCCAAAACTTCGGAAGCAAAACTGAAAATGAAGAAAACTGACAAGAGAGTGATTTCTATTTATTTTGATTCGCTTATTAAATCTGTTTTTCCTCAAGATCTTGAGGAGATCTGAACATTGACAATATTGGCTAAGACAAAACAAGAATATTTGAAGTTGTGCAATTGAAAATTAATCAGACCCAATCTAGTTCGATTCATCTTCATATCTTTATATATCTAATATAGGGTTCGTTCAAAAAGTATATACCCTCTAGAATTTCACGTTAGTATTTACTGAGGGATGATGAATAATTCTAGATAATCGGTTGAATATATATTTGGACTCAATAGGGATAGATGCCTAGGTATGTATTTCAAAGCACTGAAACCTATGGCATTGTGAAGAAATATTGCATACCTTCAAATTGTTGAGTAAATGGCAGAAAACTGCCTGGATTCGTAATGGAATATACAATTCAAATTCCGAATAATTTGAGGAATATTTATGTTTTTTTAGAATTTAACATAAAACATTATGATGAAGAAAGCAACAATCTACAAAGAATCCAGCAAAAAGATATCTATTCGTATTGATTTATTGTGGAAAAAATGTTTTTGTAGATTCTATAGTTCTGGTATAACTAAACATATGTATACCGTTTATAATTGAGAGGAAGTTCTTTAGAAAAACGTTGAGTGACAGCTAGACAGACAGTTGACCAAAATTCCTGTAAACAAACCTGTGAATCCAATTACCGTGTTTGCAAGATTTTCATCGGGTTTTAGCCATGCACATTTTACACCTTCACTTTCAGCATCCCAACAGGTACAATGGCAATTGTTTCTCGGCCCAACAATGCCCATCGACTAGAAAGCTCCTATTCACAGTCTCACCGCTGCCTGACGGAATTGTTTTGCCCGTTGTGCCTAAATCGGATTTAAAAGTCAAATTGTCAATATTTGGACCGAAGTGAAGGCCGTAAATTTTGGCTGACAACCGGAGCCGAAGGGGCCTTCAAATCCTTTTATCCTCAAACCGCAAGCTTTACAAACAAAGCAGTTAGGCGGCTTAGTTGTCACTGCTCTGTGCTTCAGTTGTTCCAAGGCCGTCTCTAATTTCCCTACGTGGCTACACGTACCTATGTCAGGGGTGGGGTCGATCGAACGAAACATCAGGTATGCTTTGAATAGATAGATACCTTTCAATTCATATGGTATGACATTGAAATGTCAAGGAATACAGAGACATCTTTGTAAACAGCTCCATGAAGTTGCACTTTTATCAATGTTAACTAAGCTCACGGCGAATTATTGTTTTTCCTATTCTATTATTTATTATACAGGGTGTTTCATTGGGAAATGGGCATACTGTAAGGTTAGATAGAGGTCGCCTAACTGGTTCTGAAAAATCCCCATATGATGGGTCTAGCGCCCTGTATAAGCGAGATATTTATTTTTTCGATGAAAAGGTGGTATAAAAAATGAAAAAAAAAACACCCTTTTCGTCTCTAAATGCTAATCTTTCACTTTCAAACAATCAAATTACTAACCATTTCATGATATTCTAAATTTCGGATCACCTTGATGTTGAATAAGTCGACAGGTCAGGACAAAGTGCTATTTCAATAACCAGTTACAAACACCCCGTATGTGTGATAAAGATTGCATTTATGCATCATGCTACAAGTGATGAAATGAAAAGTAAAGACATTCCGAAAAAGTATGACATTTTTTCAAGAAACACAAGGCGAAAGGTATTCTTGAAAATTTTGTACCTCTTTTTCATTGAAGTATTAATTTTGACTCAAATCGAGAATGACATGCATGTTTTTCCTGCTCTTTCCATATCTGCAAATGAATTTTCGAAATTTCGTCATACAAGGTGTTGTATTGTACTGATGAATTTTTTTAAATTTTTTCAAGTCCGTACCTGGATTATTAGTTTCATTCATTCGGAATTCGGTAGCATACAGGATAATGAGTTTATGTTGTGAAAATGATAAAATATACAATGTTGGTAGTAAGTTATGAGCCATCGAAGAAATAGGAGAAATACATAAAACACTCTGTATCTCGCTTATACAGGGCGCTAGACCTGGGGATTTTTCAGAACCAGCTAGGCGATCTCTACCTACCCTTACAGTATGCCCATTTCCCAATGAATCACCCTGTATATAATATATGTAGATAGCAATAGCTTCAAAATTATTCAGAAATATTTCAAATCATTCAATTCTCAATATCAGCTCATTATAATATTTGTTATACTGGTAGAAGAATTAGAAGTTTGCTGATTTGTTTATATTGAGAAATATTTTCAGTTTTCCTGAATATCTTAAAGTATTTTTGCAACAACTTGATTATGAATTGAAAATTATTATACGAACACCTGATTTTCATTCTCAAACAAATCATACTTGCATTGTTGCCAAAATCCAGAATCTCATTTTTTTTATTTGAATTAATTTGAATGTTGAATTCGTTTCTGATATCCTCAACAGAAATTTGTCACCAAGTTTAAAAACAAGCGAATGAAATAATTGATAACATAAGTAGAAAAATATTTTTGTGGCCAATAATAAAAATATTCTCGTTATTTTCAGGAAATTCTAATATGTATTTGATTCAGTCACATTTCATATTCAAATGTTTCGATATGGTTCGGTATGATTTTCAGCTCTATGCTTGATGAAGTCGTATTTGCTGTGGTTTATTTTTTGCCATAAACGGATCTGAATCGTATTCATCTGTGGTCGCATCGACGAAGTGTTCATTACTTTTTTAGGTAATTTGAAGAAAAGACAATAATTTCTGTCGGCGCGCCAGCCTTTGATGGTTAGCATAATTCTCACAAATGCGACGACTCGTAATTGTTATAGTCATGCCCATTATTTATGTTCAGCACTTTTTTCATCTACAACATTTTTTTAGGATGGATACTTCCGAAGTAATCTCTATTGAATCACTTTGTCGGCAATATGGCTCCTAATTCATTGAAAAGTGGGTATACATATGAACTTAGGAAACCTTATCGGACGATATAAGGAGATAAGTCTTAATGGTACTTTCATAATCTACATTATTTTCTTTGGATATGATATTTTTGATCGAATTATTCTATTTAATGTAAAAAACTTTGATGAGAAGTTGATTTATTTCTAATAATTGGCTATTCATGATTAATTCTTTTGAAATGTGTATCCATCGATTGTGTTGAATATTATGATTGCATCAACTGATTTATATTAAATATCATGCCTAATACAATGAAATAGGTATACAGAGTGGAACAAAAGTCTGGAAACGCTCAATTATCTCACAAATGGGTGGTACGAATTGTACAAAATTTCGGATAAGTATATTTTGAAATACGGAAAATCCAGATTAGACATCTAGAATGTTGCCAGATTTACCGTTTTTCTGATATTATTATTAACTTTGGTTTTTTAAATAGATCACCCCGTATATTGTATCATTATTGGAATGTACCCTTCAATACGAGTTCAACCAATGTAACAGTCAATATTTGATAAAGTCAGGACGGTCTTAATTAAATAAAACAGTCAGTGCAGAATAGAATTCAAGTACCTAATTACATCTACCAAACCAGAGTTTATAAAACTGAACCAGCAAGTCTTGCAGAGCTAAGACAACGAATTACCGATGAATCTAGATTAATTTCTAGAGAATCATGAAGAAATGTAATAGACGCATTCTACCATTGGTTAGGTTACTGTCAAATTAATAACGGGGCACATTTTGAACATTTGAGTTAGTAGACTTTATTTCGGCACTCTAGTGATCTTTCAATTGTCACGTTGTAATTTAGTTCGTATCAAAAATTTTATTGTTGTAATTAGGCGTTAGTAATAATATCAGAAAAACGGTGAATCTGGCAACATTGCAGATGTCAAATCTGGATTCTTCGTATTTCAAAATATACTTATCCAAAATTTTGTACAATTCGTACTACCCATTTGTGAGATAATTGAACGTTTCCAGACTTATGTTCCACTCTGTATAAAAAGCAACACATTAGTAGCAGTGGAAAATATACTTAATGAAATTGCAGTTTCATCGGCGACTGAAAGATGGCGCTATAAGGAACATTGAATTTTCGAAAATAATATGCAATTCATCGTTGAAAGAACGGTTGAAATGACGATCTTGGAGAAATCGTTAACTTCATACATCATAGTTCCGATGACAGGTGACAGACTTATAGTGTTCGAAATAAAATGTTGTTTCTCTTAATTAAAAGTATGGTTATATGCGCGTTGACTAAAATGTAATTTGATGATTGAAGAATGAGATTCAGTGACTCTCAAGGTCATATTTTTACATCAAAATACATGCGTATAAATACATAGCTTTCACTTGACTCTTTCTATTCATCTGATTCCGAATTGATATGAGAAATTGTTTTGAAAAACTAGAGCGTTATTATGGAGTATCCATAGCATTCTATTAACATACAATCCAAACATGACTAGCTGATGCAATCACAATTACCAACGCTGCAGAAATTACCTCCCATTAGCGATTCAATGAGCTCAGTAATGTCAGAAAATTGTCGATTAATACTGAGATTGATAAAACTATCATCCGAAACCGCTTATTAATCTAGAGATACTTATACACATCATATTGAATTATCACGTTTACATTCGCTGACTCCGCCTCAACCCTGGCAAAAACCAACATCTCTTACATCTCAATCTGGTTACTTTTACCCCCACCACCGTCCGTGTGCCAACCAGCGCTGGTTATATTCGACCCCGCCCACCTACCATTGGCACTCGAAACGTCTGAGTGAGATGTTCGGAGAGTGAAAAGTTGTCGTGAAAAATAGTGCGTGGAAGAGAGAGCGAACCAGTGGAGATCAATAAAGAGTTCTGCATTTCATTAAGGAATATCATATGCGGTGTTCCTTGATTTGATTGCATGCTCCTGAATCGAGTGAGGCTTCGAAACTATAGTTATTCGGTGGGCTTATCGGTAATGCATTCACGTAATGGACGGACGGAAGAGTTGAGTAAATAGCGGGAGAAGGACGGGTAGAGAGTCGAAAGAAAGACGATGGTATGCGTGTGGTCCTCGAAAGAGATGAAGCGCATGCACTCGTAGGCGTGGTCAAAATTATACCTCCGTGATAAAGATGACTATTTTGAAATCTCACTCAGTGTGACAGCGTAGTTTTAAGAGTGAGCACTGGATTTGTGTGAGTTCCGAGAAGTGGTCAAGTGCTGTGCTCGATTGACATCTCAATTCTTGATGAATTACAATTTCCCACCGATGGCTTTGGAGGATCGTTCAAGTCCTAACACTGCTGTGGCTCCTCACAACACCGGCAGCCACATCATGAGCTCCCCCAATTCCCCGGAGTCCACTAGGACGTCCTCTTATACTTGCACGACCATCAATCACGAGGAAAACTCCAGAACGTCGACAACCCCTTACGGCCTTCCGAAAGTCGAACAGGATCGTCCGTTCTTCAGGATCACCTCCTTTGCGCTGCCAAGCCCCAAAAGAGAGTGCGACAGACGAAGCCCAGCGAGCTTCCGGTCACCCTCCCCAACGGAAAGCGTCTCCTCCAGGTCCTCAGTACAAAACGAGCCAACCATTCAGACTCTCAAATACTCCATCAACAACATATTGAAACCTGAGTTCGGAAAGACAGCTGTGTTGAGAACTCGTACGGTCCCGAGAATATCCTTCAAACCATACGAGCAGCCGGAGAAGACCAAACAGAAACCACTAGGTCTTGGTGTAGCCCCGCTGGGGAGTCTGTGTCAAACGGTGTCTCAAATTGGGAGTTTGGTCAAGAGGATACCGGAATCGACTCCGGTCAGTCCAGCGGGTCCGGTGAAGACGTTGCCGAATCCAGAGGAAGTGAAGAAAGACGAGGATGGGAACGTTCCGCAGTTGTGGCCAGCATGGGTTTATTGTACTCGATACTCCGATCGTCCGAGTTCAGGTGGGTGAATTTTTATTTAAGACTATAAATTGGTGGGGATAAGTATGTAAATGCAGTTGCTTGCAAAATCTATCGAATCGTAAATCATTGCGACAATAAATGCTCACATACTTCACACTTAAAATTCCCCCTGTAATTATTTGTTGGGCAATAAATTCTTGTTCATTGCACTAATGATAAACTTTCAACAACACTCAATCAGGAATAGAACTAAATATATATTTCGAAACAAGTAGTGCAAATGAATCAAGTTATAAAAGACTTAACGAAGACGGAGATATACGTACGAGATAGCTTGGTTGAGTGTGTCCTCCACAGATGTCTCTGTGGCGTGCGTTTCTCTGAATAAGCTCAGGACCACACAAGTAGAGGATGGGATTCCATCAGCGATCCAGTAGAATAATTGATTTATTATGAATCTCATGATCTCCTGTTGTGAAGCTTTCCAAACAAATCCAGTTTGGGCATGCTACAAATGAGACATATCAAGCACCATCAGAGAGATGTGAATATAAAAGCAGGTGTTTAAAATTTAATGGAATAAATTAAACTGGATCGAGTATGCAATGTAATATTAGTAACGTTGATCTTCTCGTGATACAGTTAACAAAAATAATAAGTCAATTGACTAATTGTTTGATGTTAGGTACATGCAAGGTTTGCGTGTTATTTGTGATTATAATTTATTCTAATTCATGATATTGTTCTGAATACATGCTTCATTAAAGTTCAATGTATTAGCATTAAACACACTAATATTGTTCATGAGCGAGTAAATGACTTTACTTTTGTTTATTCAATATCTATAATGAGAGTTTGATAGGTTTGAAAATTTCTGTAATAATGAAAATGATATTATGACAAACTAGGCATCACGCAAGCTACAGCAATCTATCTGTCACATTGTTTCCAAAAATAAAACATTTAAAAGGCACTTAAAATCTGCGTCGATATTCTCCATCACCATGGTCGTATATCCTTCCTCGTATATCCGATAAATTTAAGATTTCGATGACATATTCATAATCCTCGCTCACTTATCTCTGCGAGCGAAAGATATGATTAATCACCTATTCGACCTAATAAATTTTTTGCGTCATTTTCGAAGATTATACGCACCCCGAATACCCAGGCCATATATTTCAGAAGTTAACAGCTATAGCTCTGATGCCTTATCTTCTATCGATGTTAATGAAAATAGTTTAGAGGCAAACCAGAACCGTCTGAGGTCTTATCAGATCCCAGCACAATACAGGAGCTCCAACTAATTACTCTCCGACAATAGAAATGCTTGATTGATTCTCAACGTCGACATAAAATATAATGCCATTGTTTGAAAGGTGCTTTAGTGGTGACGTGTCGAAATGGCATGTTTTCGCTTTTATTGATCTCAGATAAAGAACAATGTAACATTAAAAGCTGCCCATATAATAACACACGAGGTCTAACTAATGACTCTTCAGATAACCAGGAATGGGTGAACCTATTCGAAGATATCGTTTCTCTTGTCTGAGAAAATAGGTATGGCCTTTTTAGGTGGCAAAATAATTTACCTCATATCATGATCGAAATAAACATACACACGAGTACAATAGATTCAAATATTTTCAAACTAGAATTCAATATTGCTTCCTACATCTATATTAAATAAAATAACAAAGTTCAAGCCTGGTATACGGGGTATTATTTTCAACACACCAAACAATAATATTTAGGCAATATAATGAAACTTATCATTGGAGAAAATAATGGGAAATTGAAAAATAATTTCTCGAATTGAAATTATGACGCCTTCAGATGTTGGTCCAATATGTCCATCAATACAACAGATATTCAGGGTGTCTCAGAGTCGATGTTTTTTTAGACGTCACGAAATTATTCGATTTTTTTGATCCATCATCTGAAATATCAGCTGCAGCGTTGCAACATACATCTCAAAGTAACAATTCCAATTTATACATACTTATCCCTCAATTTTCTACATATCTGTTGAATCCATTGACCTTCTGATCAGTTTTTTCATAACAATTATTTTTGTTACAGGTCCACGATCAAGAAGAATCAAAAAAGCAGCAAGCACCAGCAGCAAGAGCAGTAACGAAGACAAGCGTCCCAGGACAGCATTTTCCAGTGCTCAGCTTCAAAGATTGAAGCACGAATTCAATGAAAACCGATATTTAACCGAACGTAGACGGCAAGCTCTTAGTGCCGAACTCGGTTTGAACGAAGCTCAGATCAAAATCTGGTTCCAGAATAAAAGAGCCAAGATCAAAAAGTCTTCTGGACAAAAAAACGCTTTGGCTTTGCAATTGATGGCCCAAGGGCTCTACAATCATTCGACGGTTCCGTGTGATGAAGATGATATGCCGTTGTCTTCGTAAATTCAATTTGTAGTTTTGAAAATGGCATTTGCCCAGTATTTTTTATTATAATTTGAATTATAGCATTTGCCAAAAATTTTTGTATGTGTTGGTTCCCAACACGAATCCAGTGTATATCAGCGATCTCAGTGTATAGATATTTATTCTTTGTAAAATAATATTATTTTTGTACATATTGTATAGTGTAGAAATTGTTGGCATATCCAAGGTATACGTATAGAATGTATATAATACTGTGAATCATTATTGCATTATCCCAAGCTATAATTAGAGAATATTATATCGTACATAAGTTGTGAGCTATATTGATATAAAGCCTTTTAAATAGACTGATCTTTCGATGTTCTAGATTCAATCATGTGCAATCTTAATTAGCTGTGTATAGAATATCAAGTTCGAAATAATATACAAATTGTTCTCCTTTAATGGTTATTTCAATCCAATAACTCCATTCTATTATTAAAATAAGATTGGTAGCTGTATTGATGAAAATATTTTATCAGTACTTAATCAGAGGTCACCATTCTGAGTAAGAGGCAATGAGAAGTGGCTTTTTAAAATCAGTTGATTCCATTAGTTAGTTCTGTCTGAAATTAAACATGAATAAATTCATTCCCTGATTCCACTGGATGTGGTGAGCAAATTAAGATACTCTAGCTCGATTACCTCATTTCCATAAGATATAGATTCATTTCTTCAACATGTTTTCTTTTTTATTCCTATAATTTTAAACAGTTCTTTTCTTTGGATCATAAGATCATCTGGTGAATTAGACGGGTAACACCTTAGTACGGAGGATAGAAAAGTTAGCTATACATTTTTGAAGAGATTATTTTTATTTCCGAATATAGACGTTGATAATCGAATGTTTTCCCAGATTCCTCATGTTATTATAGAAAAATCTTACTTTTTGAGCATCAGCTTTAGCTAATATCGAGACATGAGGATAATAATTCTTCAATATATCGTAATCATTTTCGTGATTCAAAAGGGAAAATTATTCATATCTTCTTAATTTGGCTTGTAACCATGTATTCATGAGATTTTCACAACATTGAGATGGAATAATCATAGATTTCAAACAAATACTCAGGCAAAGAGGAGAGATTGGAGTTTGAATGTATCAATATGATTATTATAATTTTCTAAGAATTTCCGTACTTTATTTCGATTACTATAAAAGCTTTATATTTTCATTAAATCACTATCAAAGACGAGCGTATCGTAAGTACATTTTCAATGGCACTTAATCTCGAAAGTCTCAAGGCAATGAAAATATATCCCTTGGGACAATCTGAACGATTTATTAATTCACTTACTCCCCTCCGAATATGTTTAACAGGGCCACCCTATAGTTTGTGCCTCACACCACATAGTGATATGGAAAATCTGTAGAGAGGTGTTACCATACAAAATATCGAATCGTTGAATCAGGAAATGCCTAGTATAATGCAATATCTTCGGAATTTCTTTCATTCGATCTGAAATAATGGGATTTGGGACATAGATTCAGGAATAAATAGAAGAACATAACTGATCAAGGATTTCAGTATGAATGCAGTTTGCCAGCAGTGTGCCATCAATTTGCCAGCAGTTTGTCGGTACCATAAAAGCAGATTTTCAGTAGTATGTCAGGAATTTCATAACAGTTCACCAATAGTATGATTGATAACAGTACTACTCATCTCGCCAGTAAAATGCCAGCAGTTTGCCAGCAGTAACTATCGTAATAATCAATAGGAAGCTTTCTCCCGAGAGAAATGATTACCCTTCTAGAGTTACAACTGTACCATGATAATAATTGTCCGGTTCTGTTTACGAATCCCGTAAATATCGTCTAAACATTTAGGGTGTCTGACCCTGTCACCCTTCTCATTAGCGACATTATCCCAGCAACAAGCCTTAAATCATCAATAAGGATGGCATCCTAAATGGGGTTGTAATGAGTTAGTATTCCCATGGACCATATAGTGTCACCCTAATGGACGTTGAAGTTTGCAAACTACTCCACAATTGCTCTAATTATGGACAAATGTCGAGGCCACTAATCAAATGAAGAGGTGGAATGAACTAGGGTCACTATGGCGAAAACGGTAACAAGATCGCTTTACAGGGTGAACATATTTCGATGTTTGTATTGGCTAAACCGAAGCTATTTGTAGACGTTTGATTGCAATTTTTCATGTAATTCTTCCATTAATCCTTTCGATATTTCATTCATATTCAGAATTCATTTGGGAAATAAAATGTTTTCATTCTTATAACCTACTTTGTCTATATCTCCAGAATTATTGATAAATAAACAAGAATAAATATGGAAGTTGTATTCTCAAAATTACTGTTACAACTATCTTGAAACATATACCTTCGTTAACAAACATTTTGACATTTTTCATAAAAAATTGATTACGTTTGGCATTGACTTGACGGAGGTCATTGTTGTTCGTCTGAGTTTTTTGGGTTTGGTTCCCTAACCTGCTAGTTGAATTCGAAGTTTCGAACCACATGGTTGATGACACTTCCTTTTTGATAATAATTTTTTACTCTTGCGATTTTAACTTGAAAATTATTGTAACTCATGCTGTGTATAAGTCACATTCCATAATCGTTGTTGTATACATTTCATGGAATCTATCAATTGTGCCATCTGGTCTATCATCCCCATTCAAGTGTAAGTCACATTTCACTTCAATAATTAATATGATCTCACATGCAATGTTCTTTTGTAGTTTCCCTGATGATAGAATAAATATATTTCCAAAAGCTTGGACAAACGAGTTTTCTTTTGACATTGCTGCAGTCCCCAATATTATCGATTCGAATTATTATAATATACGAATAAAAAATGAGAATTACATCGATGATGATCTGATGAATAAACAGAATGTCATTCAAGGAAATTGAAATAATTTTATTTATTAGACTAGTAATTCATAAAATTTTTTTCTCAGATTATGATTTTACAAAAGAAGGAAAAACATATTATCATTTAAAAAAACGCCAGTGTGGCGTTAATCTTGATCACTCTGTATTACTCTGGAAATATCTAGTTTGGTGCAACTTGTATTCCACTTGTGATTATAACAATAACTGCTACTTAACTATATTAAAATATAGAAAATAAATAATATCGGGTGTTTCACAGTGGATGGAATGTTAGACATATCTGGAGAACAGAAAGACAGATCATTTCGAAAATTTGTGAGCTTGGATAGTAAAATGAGGAATCTCATGAGGATTCCAAAAATGATATAATATACGAGGTGTTCCATTTGAAATAACAGAGTATAGAAAATAAATAATATCGGGTGTTTCACAGTGGATGGAACATTGGACGTATCTGGAGAACAGAAAGACAGATCATTTCGAAAATTTGTGAGCTTGGATAATAAAATGAGGAATCTCATGAGGATTCCAAAAATGATATAATATACGAGGTGTTCCATTTGAAATAACAAAGTAGCTACTACTTTCTTATACAAACGGCAACACTGTATTGATGAAAATATTTTAGACGGATAGAGCAAGTTTGATTATCTACGCTCACAAATTTTCGAAATGATCTGTCTTCCTGTTCTCCAGATACTTCTAATGTTCCATCCACTGTGAAACACCCTGTATAAACAGCAATGGGGAGGGAAATCAGAGTAAAATCAGAATGGAGAATCACACAATTAAAATTTATGAAAAGTGAATCAAAATCGATATTTTTGTGGTATTTGATTAGTTGAAAAATTCATATAATAAAGACGAAAAAACAAACTTTCCCAATGAGAATTGTGTCCAGTCAACTATAAAGTATTTTTATTACTTCTCTGCCTCTGACGATTGAACAATCTTCAATCGCCACTCGACACTATTTTATTGCCCTTTTGTGGTTATCTTAACGGACTAATAAAACTCGATAAATGTTTCAACCATATCCATAAATCAATTCAGACTCTAAAATGTTCATCTGAAAACTCTTCCACACTTGTGAGCAATAAAGTCAAACAATTTCCACTAAATAAAGTATTGCTCATATTAGAGCCGGTGGCCCAACCACCCTATATAATATCGTGGTAGCAATAACGTTGGCAAAGTGTTATCTTGGAATAGTTCGAGGTTTAACGCCGTTGCCACAGACATAAAAAATATAATTTGGATTCGACGATTACATCCTACCGATAAGCTATTCAACGTAAATTTAATATCACTATGAACTCCTGCAAAAATAGTCGGCCTCCGGATTTCATCCAAATAAATTGGTTGAATTAACAGAAATGTCTTGCATCCATTTGTGAGTCTGAGGTGATGACGGTTTGAAGTATAAGTACTAGACGATTCTGAAGACTTTTGACACTTTAATATGCATGCAAGGTGATCAGGGAATGAACAATAACCACTTTGGTTTCATCGGAAAAATAATTGAGCTTCACGTTCTCGAGATCTTATCAACTCATTCATGAGAAATATGTGGCAAGAATTGAATATGTACAATAAAACTGGCAAATGCTCTTAACTTTAGATATTATCAATTTATCAACACCGTCATAATTTTACATACGAATCTAACTTGAACTTCTATAAAATGGAATCAATGTTCATCAGAAGGGAGTTCTTCGATATTCTGTTTACATACAAAATACTGAATAATGTTATTGATTCACTACATTGTACTAAATATTTACAACTAAACTGTAACCCAAGATTTGTGCGAAATCGCCTCACTTTCTACCCACCCTCGTATGTAACTAACTATTATAGCAACTCACCAATGATTCGATGCATGAATGCTTACAACACAATCTGTCACTCGAATATCGACTTGTTTCATTTGCATATGATTAGCCTTGAGAAGAAACTGCGGCGATTCTTGCTTGATTGATGTTTGAAATTCTTTATTCCTGTTTTTTTCTAGAGTACTTATGACATTGTACCTCACCATACATATATTTTTTTGTACATCGTTATAGCTATTGATATTTTGTTACATGTTACTATGTATCATCCTATAAAAGGATGAACCATTAAGGTTCATCTGTTTGGATGATCCACTAATTAATAAAGCAACATAGTGCATTTTCGAATCTTATTTTTCATAAAAGATATCCTAGGCCAATATGCAATCTAGATGTTGACAGTTGACACATGATTAGTGGTTGGGGAGGTTAGAAAGAGAGTGTTTGGAATGTCTAATTTTAATGATTCTTTGATGTCTGAATGTCCGTGAATATATGAAGATATGAGATGCAGTGTTCACTGTAATGCCTCTCATCTTGGTGTATTTTTTTAATAATGAAAATAATTGAACTGATGCAATTGAACTAGAAATTATTTACACAATTTAAATTTTTATTAAAGATACTGATATTGTTTTTGTCCTAAATCTGGAATGCGCAACTCGCGGACAAGTCAGGCAGGCCAGGCTCTTTATGTTTTGACCACATTTTGAACGGTACAGAAGACATAGAACTTAGGAAGTTCCTTCAATGCAATTAAAATTTTTCGGAAAACAGTATTTTTGTCTCGACTGTATATCGGATATTGAGTAGGAGTTATTATTTTTTTAAGCTGGACCTGAACGCATTTGATTCTGTGAAAATTTTACATTGGTGGGAGAGCTCATCATTGGTTGAACAGAGTACTGTCAGTGTAAGGTTCCCTGCACACTCGTCTTATGAAAAATTAAACTTGTGGGCGCCATCATCAAAGGCACCGAAAGCAAGTGACACTACTGTAGTTATACTGTGGTATTTATTTGTTCATAAAGATTTGATAGTTATTGACGCATTATTGATAAAAACGGACATGTTCCAACATATCTCTCATTGGTTGAAATTAACGGAATTTGGTGTGTACAGCTTCTAGTATTTTGTAAAGACGGAATTGAAATGGGAGACATGTCAACGTCGCCAAACTAACCCCATTATTTGCTTCATCCTTTCCTCCATCTCCATCCCTCCGCTCTCGACTTCAATTACAATGGATTAATAAAAAAGCGAAAGACCCGTTGAAGGGTATGCGACATTCAATTTAAAAGTTTCCGGAATGCGAGACAAATCAACAATTCGCAATCGTTCGACTGCCACAGGCGGCCTGATCACCCCGGTGACGTCAACTTCATTCTCGAAACTTATTTAAATTCCGAAGTTTCAATTGACGACACATAATACACAGGCGAATTGTTGTGTCAAATTAAACGCCGCGCGAAACGAACTTTTTAGAATGACAAAGCTCGATCGAGTGCATGAAAGTTGAGATAAACAGTGGCGTAGGGTCATGGAAGTGGAACGAAAACACACCCTATTCAAGGAATACAGTCGTGACAGCTTTTCAGAATTCGTTTCTCGAGTATTTCTGATCAATATTATTTTTTGGCTAATTATCTTTACTCACTGTTCTATCAAATATAGTTTCTTGTACGAATTAATTTTTATCGACAAAAATAAATATTTAATCAAAATTAACTGATCGGGAAAAATATTCACAATGATGTTAAATAAAGTATGGTTCGGTGTAAAGTTCTGTCAACTTAGTAATTGCAAAAAAATTGTCACAACTTTTTTCATCGAATAGACCACTAAGAATGTCATTGTAATTTCATAAATATTGAAATTTTTTCACCTCATCCTTCTCATGCAATGTTTTGTGCTATTAGGCAGTCACATATTTATGTAAATTGATGGAAATTTATACTGAGCTCTATTCTGCTATTTATTTTCATTCATTCATTCAATTAATCATGAGATAACGTAATTCACACAAATAATAAACAATTCATGAATAGTCTACTAAAAATTTTAAACAGTATCTCAGTCACTGAATAAAACATAAAGTTATATAAATAGTGTTCGGAACTTACGGTAGAATAGTATAATTTCTTATTAATTAACACGAAATATTTCAGGGTGGTTTTCAACAAATTCTAGAATTCTGATAAGCACACTACTCAATTGAAGTTTAGTTCGATATGAATTTCTGCTACATCTTGTCCAACGTAGCATTAAATCTTATCGTTGTTATATTAGTAGACTTCCTGATGCGTCAAAATCTGATAATCTTCGTCTTTCATCCACAATAGTTATTTACTGTGCAATGCCCCGTTAAAATGCAAAATTCGCCAACAGATTTATCGACAAAATGTTTCACTATCACGCGAGACGAACGAACGCAACCGAAACTAACGATATTCGATTTTAACGCTACTTTGAAGGTACATTTTCCACGGTCTATATACATAGTTATGCATTTAGGTACGTTTCACTCACCTCGCTAATGCCGTACTACATTTTTGGGAACGTCTACAGCCACTAATAACGATTTATTGACCGTAGAGCAAAGGTGTTTGGAATATTGCCGACAGAGGCGATAGTCACTAATTAATTGCCATTCGGAACGACTGTTCGGTCGACTCGATATTTCTGATTGAGTCCGGTAATTATAAAGAAATTTGATACGAAATTTCGATAGGTTGTGTGACACCTTTGAAAGTTGTCTCGGTGAGCTCTCGAGTCGTTTTGGTCAAACGAAATTGATACAATACAATAATAAAGTAACAGTTTCACGCATGATATTTTATTTTTCATTCCTTTATGTTAGCACCTTCCCAAAGACAACACAGGGAAATATATATTTTTGAACTCTCAACACTGACTGAACATTTTGATACACTTCAAGAATTATCAGGCAATCTCTCAGTATTCCAAAATTATTATTTTTACAATCATTACATGAGATTGGAATGAGGAATATGTGCTTCTAGAGGCCTCCACACTGCTACCTTTGCAAATCTCTTGTGTCTACGCCCTCCTTCCTACGTTCCTTGTCTAGGCCTATCTTCGTAGTCATACTCCATAGACATTCCATTCACCAGGAAGGTAGCGGTTTGTCTTCCCCCAGTGTAGAAAACCTTAGCCTTGGCAGATCTTTGTAATAGGACAGACTGTGTGCTAAGGTTTCCTCATCTTCTTGGGGATTTTAGAAATGGTTGTGTCTGTGAGTCTGATGTTATTCGTGTGTTTATTAAGCCTACAATACCCTGTCAGGATCCCAATCATGATTCTAATGGTTCACCTGTTGTGGTACTCTGAGGATTTTGGCGATGGTTCTTTGATTAACTCTCTGGCCTATCTCATTCCCGGTGCCTGTTTCCACCATTCACTGGATTGGATATTGGCTATGCAGTTCCTCCCTGCCATGCCTCTCTGCTCGTTATATTAGTTTCAATTTTTTTCTTAAAACTTGGGAAACATATACTTACATACAATCATACCTTAACATAAATGTTGTCTGTAGGTCAATGACCATAACGTTCTAAGTGCAGGCTTAATAATATAGTCAGTGATTTAATATTTTGAATTAATCTGTAATTATGCAGAATACTTTAACTATCTTCTGTGTATCTCATTCATGAGGTCTGATAGAATCATTGAATATGCATGGTTTATTAAAAACCATTCAAATGACTATATTACCTAGCACTGAAAAACAGCGCGTCCGCATGAATACAGAATCAATATTAACTGAATAATGTGAAACAGTTAAATTTTTGACTTCGATTTATTTTTTTGATCACAAATTCAATGGAACTGATACAAATGGATTAAGTATGCAAAATTTGTTGATAAAAGTGTTTTTTTTCACAGAGTTATAACGAACACATGAACTCAAATAAAGTACCAAAAATATTCAATATATAATGATTATACGAGTATTGAAAATGAAGAAAAATCATCATGATTGTCATGAGCTACCTTGAAAAGTATTTCCAGTTCGTTATTATTTTTTTGTGATATATATTAGCTCCTCTAAATTTTTTTTACGTGAACTTACTCTAATTTTTCCATAATCTGAATTGAAAAATCCACGATACTGCAAACCCTATCATCACCCTGTATTATTTGATCAGATTGAATCTGCCTCGCAATATCGGTACCGCAATAGTACCGCACTTCATGCAGCACGGTCTCGCGCATTCATTTCCATTCAAATGACGTCGAATAATAAATCAAGACTAGGTACTTTCTTGTGTCACGTGTCACGTTTATGTCTCCTCTAATGTCTTCCCATTCGAACTTAGAGACTGATTGATTTCATCGTAGACAAGACGAAATGACTTTAGTTATGTGCAACCGCCAGTCTTCACGCCAACTGACACATCTGTGTCAATGAGAGGTGAAGAATAGGTATTTGGAAAGATTATTTATTCGTTCTTTATGATAGGGTACAAGTCATATTTCACAGATTGAAATTATTGACTATCAACTTAGAGAAAGAATGATAAATGATACGAAATATATCAATATGGTAGACTTGTCGCACTTGGCAGATTCTTGGACTGTTAAATTTTTTGATAATCGAATTACGTCGTGTTTTGAAGAAAACCAACACGATCTTTCACATTCCGAAATTAGTTGATATAAACTTTACCATCCACCATTTTTTTCACTTCTTTTTATTTTCCCAATTAGAACGAATCATTATCAAGATATATTTGGTACGTATTTGTTTTCGCTATTATATGAAACAATTTTGGATCGCTATAATCATTTCAGAAACTAGATGGTTTGGACGGTAAAGAAAAACCAGTGAATTGACGTAAACTTATTGGAATATATTCGTCAACATTAAATTGATTCGGTGAAACCAACGGGTGACCGGTCAGTTTTTTTATTCAAAGGGTTATATACAGTTAGAAGGCCGAAAAAAAAACGAATTTTCCAGATTTTTTTCCGAGAAAACTTTTAAAAGTATTGATCCAATAATTTGTACACATATTATGGTATCTTTTAAGAGTATTTTAATATTGAGTATTAGTAAAAATATTCATTTGGAAAGGAGCTATAGCTGAGCTCCGGGAGCTCCTCTCAAAAAAGATATTTTGCGGTGACCACTATTACATCTCTGAACTGGATCATCTGAAATTAAAAAACCAAACAGATTTCGTTGACGTAATTAGTTATTAATTCAAGGAATAAGTGATATACATTTTTCGGCCTTCTATTGCTTATGGAATATTATTTCTCGGGGAGAAAAATATTCGATTAATTACTAAAAAATATATTTAAAAAGCTCGTGTTGGAATTTGAAAACGCGATTAAAATTTGCAAAGCACTTTAGAGCACTCTGAAACGCCTTTTCAGATTAACGTGTAACGAAAATATGAAATTTTCTGTGTGTATTCTTGAAGATGAAGAAAATAAATTGAAAAAAAAACGATTTTTTGAAAATATATATATGATATGTATAAAACCAACCCCTTAAAATTCTAGAGTTATACGCAATTGACTCAATAAGGAATATTTTTAGGAATTTTTTGAGAGATTTGAAGGAATCAAAACCGCTGTTAGTCGGAACTACTTTCAAACGATCAGATATTATACCGCAAATGATAACTAGTCAATTAATCAGAATGTAAGTACTGAAATATCAACTGAAGAGGTTCATACGAAATCTGAATATAAAGATTTTTGCAGTTGTTACGTTGGTTGTTCTGTTAGCTGTTTTGTTTCAATACCTAAGTTGGTGCTTTTTTTAGAGATATTATGTAACGTTCTTCAATAAATAAAGGAAACCATTTGATAGTATTTTATTTGAACGAAGTACAGTCGAACTTTTCTACTCGAAGTGTGATCTACAAGAAACAAACTTCAAGTTACAGAATTTCGGGTTGTGTGGTAACAAATACAAGTGATTTTTGTACTTGTTATCATTTTTATCTCGATTTATAGGAAAATTTGAGTTGTAGAAGTTCGCATTAGAGAAGTTCCACTGTAACTTCAAAATACCTATTTTGAATTTAGCATTTTAATACGAAAAGCAACAGTTTTTTGGATTTTGCATTCAAAATAGGAAATTGAAAACGTATCGTATTCTGTATTCGAATACTTTTCGAAAGAATTTTGTACATTTCTGGTTATAAGTACATTAGATAATTTTCAAGTGTGTAAGTTTCACAAGAAAATGCCACGTTTTTGTTTCTATAATAAAACCTTTCAGATACAGATCCTGGAGAACAATTTCTCAGAGCAGGGAAAGAGCAAAAAATAAGCGAAAAGAGAAAAGCTGGACATCGGCTATCGCGTAACCCATCCGACCATCCATCACCCGAGGTTTTCGCATTCCCTTCGCGCTATACTCGACTCGTACTCGTCCCAATTTCCACACACCACCTTTCGGGCCAACAGAAACAGAAACGAGAGGGGAGGACGCCGGCACGGTCGGCAGCCAGTAATGCATCCGATGTTTTATTTAAATGACGTCGGTGGAGCGATAAATCAGCGTGGACCACCCGTACGCTGCGGCGATACGAGCGCACGAAACTGGACACCGACACTAGCGCCAAAAATGTTAACAAGACAGATGACAACTGCCGCCCGGCCGTGCCACCGAGGTGTCTGGCTGCCGCCCGAGGGGCGGACAAGGCCTCCCTCGACTTGCCTTGCTCTGCTTGCCGGATAGATAAATATAGATAGGAGAGCGGTCGCTGCGCTCAGTGGCAGTCTAAGACAGGTTTCATCAGGGTATTTCCCTACTCCAGTCAACACACTCATACTAAAAATTATGGATTCAAGCATGGCTGCATTACGTCAAGTAAATATGTTTGTATACAGGGTGATTCAGGACGAAGTGTACATAGTCCAACCATAAAGGTGGAAACATAAACTCCGTTGCCGCACCTGCAGTTGACGTTGCCGTTCCAGTTACAGTTGTAGCCAATACATAAACTTATCGCTGCTCTGCCAGCGCATGTGTGATAGGATAGTATTTATTTACGTTTTTCAGAATAATTCTTGTTGTGTTGTATAAACCAATATTCTGAAATCACAAATCCAATATTCCATGATGAATAAAAAATGTTGTTGGGTTCTTTGGAACTTATCTTATGTGCAGTAGCATTGAAAAAACTAGAGAGGCGAAAGCTTTCCAGGCGTTATGAATGTCGGCCACTTAACCGAAATCGAAAGAACAACAATGCCTATATGTAGTATTTGAGGATGAAAGAATGTGTCCAGAGCAATTCTTCAAATTGACTAGAATGACTGGGCAGGCCTTTGATGAATTACATGAATTACTGAAGCCACTTATATCAAAAGCTCCTAGAAGTGGTGGGATCTGTTCCCAACAAAGGCTAGCGATTTCATTGTAGTGAGATGTTTTATTTCTTCCTATTATATCTAATACTAATGAGGAAATTTGTATTCAATTGATATTCATTTTGGGAAAAAAGTAAACAAACTATATACACTCAAGAAACAGTGAAAAGCTACAAACTGCCACACGATATGACTGTCTTTATAACATAAAATTATAGAATCATACAATAAGTGACGAATCAGCTGTCAGCCGTCACTCAGCTCGCCTGCGATTGGTTATCCGTAGCAGCCGTAGATGAAAGATGAATCTCTCCGGCGGCAACCCTAACGGCAATTGCGTTAGTTGCGAAGTTTATGAACAGTAGTACATTTTTGACATCATTCATCTCGAAACAGAAACTGCAACGTCAACTGTAGGTACGGCAACGGAGTTTATGTTTCCAGCTTAAGTGCTATGGACTGAGATCATTTTATATCTGGTATCGAAAAATGCTATTTTATTGAGTTCAGGGAACATACTCCACCTTTTAAAAGTCTAACGATAATCACCACAGGACAACAGCACAAAATTCTGCCAGAGGAGAAAGTAAAATATTTAGGAGTTATAATAGATACAAATCTCGAATGGGATGCACACATAAATTATATATGCAATAAATTGAGATCCATCATTCACACATTCAAGCATTTGAAAAGTATTCTACCATTTCACCAGCTCAAACTCTTGTATCATGCTTTGGTAGAAAGCCACCTACGATATAGCATAATATGCTGGGGAGGCGCATTAAAAACACATCTTCGTACCTTAGAAACTCTGCAAAAAAGGTTTCTTAAAATCATCATGTCCAGAGAGTTTAGATACCCCTCTGACGCACTATTCCACGAGGCCAAAGTGTTTGACATGCGACAACTTTTTTATCTTCGAATAAATATAAAATATCACCAAAATAAACGTTTTAACCTACCCAATCATCCATACCCTACAAGGAAAAAATATTATCACGTAGTTCCACAAATGCAGAAAGCTATAGGCCAACGAAGTTACCAATATATGGCACCAAAATTGTACAATACCGTCCCACAACACACAAAAAATAAGTAATTCACAGTCGTTCAAAGAAGCACTGAAACAATTCATCTCGAGTCAACCACAACGAAACATCTCGGATATGATATAAGAGTATAGGATTGATGAATAAGGTGTTGGCTTTCTATCCTCTTTCTTCATTTTCCATATTTTACTTTTATTATGGATATTGTTGTAACAATAACATCTGTATTTACTTTCTAATGTTCTTCGTAACACTGTTATTAATATCCCTTTCTTTTTATTCTATTACTTATCTGTATTTTTAATGCTAAGTTATTTTATTATTATAATTATTATTATGCGAAACAAGTGCTCTTACACTTATCGCCTTGTGATATTTATACTATTCAATGTACTTTGATCCTTATAGATATGTATTTACTATACTTTCCTCAATAAATATCTTTATTATTATTATTATTATTATTATACTCAGTGTACCAAATTTCATATGTATGAGTTTTTAACTTCTAGAGATATTTAACGTAGATAGAGAGAGAGAGAGAGAGAGAGAAATGCTTTATTGTCTTAAAAATACAGATTTTGTTGAAGATCTAAGATAAAAAATATACAGGGTCCGGCAAAAAAACCTCCCTGATTTTAATAGGCATTTGCAAAAAGAATAAGAAACATATAGAACAATTACTTATATTTGTGAATAGCCTATATGATGCCATTTTACATCACTTAGTACACTTTACTTGGTTTTGAAAATTATGTCTGATAAATGATGTCCCCCATTGTTAAGACATTCACGAAGTCTTTCTTTGAAGTTGTCCATAGTTCTTCGTGTAACTTCCCTTGGAATGGCTGCCACTTCCTGCCTAATGGCATCTTTTAGTTCTTGCAGAGTTCTGGGACGATGTTTGTACACTTCAGCCTTTAGGTACCCCCACAGAAAGAAATCACAAGGTGATAAGTCGGGTGACCTTGAGGGCAGGGAAAAATGTCTCCTCTTAAAGAAACAAGACGTCCAGGGAACAACTCTTCTTCTTCCTGAAGGCTGAAGTGTACAAACATCGTCCCAGAACTCTGCAAGAACTAAAAGATGCCATTAGGCAGGAAGTGGCAGCCATTCCAAGGGAAGTTACACGAAGAACTATGGACAACTTCAGGGAAAGACTTCGTGAATGTCTTAACAATGGGGGACATCATTTATCAGACATAATTTTCAAAACCAAGTAAAGTGTACTAAGTGATGTAAAATGGCATCATATAGGCTATTCACAAATATAAGTAATTGTTCTATATGTTTCTTATTCTTTTTGCAAATGCCTATTGAAATCAGGGAGGTTTTTTTGCCGGACCCTGTATAATACGTACACATTAAAAATGAAAACGGCACACTGTATAAGTTAATATAAAAACAAGAAACATGCAGACAGAAACACAAGTTGAGTCAACTTAATAAAAACCATTTGAGGATCCACACTCCCCTTAGGAGTTTGTATTGTGAGTTGCGAAGTCGTCAATGAGGAATTCATCAGTATTGTAATATACTCCCAAAAGAAGGAGTTTTTTAACCTCTTTACGAAATTTTTCATTATTGCAAATCTTTCTGATGGGAAGAGGAAGGTGGTTGAACAGTTTCTTTCCATTGTAAAATATGGAGGTCCTGATTTGGGAAGTTTTTGGAATAGGAAGACTGACGTTATATTTGAGACGGGTTTCATAATGAGATTGATTGGGCATAATGTTCTTCTTGCAGTTCTTGTGGATTGAGCAAACCGTCTCCAAAATAAAGAGGCAAGCCACATATTTTCAAATATCATCCTGTATATCCTTCAAAAACGCAAAAAGGCATTTTTTAATACCAGATATGGAATGGTCTCAGTCCATAGCCCTGTATACCGAAGAAGATGATTGTTTTCATCGGAAGAAATGATTTATTCCACAAATTTTTCCATATATTTGCTTAATTCGAAACAACTTCAAATATATACATATATGAAAATAATCACAAGCCGCATGTCATGGATGATTAGAACTGAAAAAAGCTATTGACAAATTTTAGATGAAACTTGAAGTTGATGGTAATTTCGCTGATGTTCTTGACTTTTTTTTAGACGGGCAAATTTGTTCACGAACATAAAATAATCTATCTACAGTATTGTAGTTTAATGAAAGAGAAAATACGGCTCTCTGAAAATTTAGAGAACGTTACAATTCCATCTTGAATGGCTTGAAGAATGACAATCGATGTTTGATTAAAGAGAATGACATTGTTTCCATCTTTATTATGATTATACACTTGCTTTTCTTGTCACATTCTCTCATTCCCAATATATATTTTTTCTAAATTGTATAATAGGTGAAATTTCTTTTTTGAATATTATGTTATCATTATGATCATAAAAGAGCCGGTTTCATCATTAATATACCACCTGATAGGCCATGAAAAATCCTTTTTTTCAAGGAAAGTTGCTTGGTGAAATTTTGTTGAAAACAATTCGAATCAATTTACACCCTCAACGTTTATGTTGTGCCGCCACTGATGACAATCGTTCAAGATATATTGGGCGATAGATGGATATAAATAAAAAGAAGAAGAATACCTACCGCCTTACGGGTTAAATATTGGGGTTTGGGGTGACAATGTGAAATGTAAAGTAGGGTAGTCCGTCTTGGGGCGGTCAACCTGCAAGATTGTGTTGATTGTCTTTGATTAATTATACGGTTCATATCTATTTGGAAATTCTCATCGTTCTTCTATTTTTAGGTTAGACCCTAATGTGCACATGGATGATATAAGCAACTACTTTGCATAAAAGATAAAATGTTTCGATATTGATAATAACCCTTAATTTGTTGAAAAGGGGTGAATATGGCGAACATGATAAAAAATACTAATGAGGCAAGGATTCACATATACTAAGCTGGTTCTACCAGATACTGAGAATTCAGGTCATGCTCAGAAAAAAAAATTCTGAATAAATGATTCAATGCAAAAATTGTCTAAGTTCATAGATTTTTCTTCTGAATGAAAACTCTATGAAAAATGATGAAGTGTGGACGATTAATTGTGATAGCTCGTACTCCTCATTTTCCATATTACAGATATTGTTTATATGCCAAGATGAACCGTTTCAGAGTTATAATCAAATTTTTCTGAAGATAAACGAATATTTCATTTCGACCATCTGTCAAAGTAGGATCAAATAGACTCACAGTAAATCATTCATATGGAATACCTTCAACAGATATTCTCAAATGAGATAAGAGATATCAAAGATGAAGTTACATTTTGATAACAATTTAGAACATCATGACACTCAGGATCAATATTTCAGTCTTTAGAGGTGTAACAAAAAAAGTTCCCCAACTACTGACATGATTCCGATCGCATAAGAAGCTGAAACAAAAAAATCATAAGAATTATTGAGTTGAAAGTATTATCTATGCAATGATCTACGCTTTTCAGAAGATATAAAAAAATAAGAAAATGGCATAGTTCTAAAAGGGAATGTATTTTTCGGGATAAGAAATTGTGTTTTTTTTTAATGCTAAATTGACAATTTTTAACCAATCAAAAAGATCTTTGGTATAGTGAATAAAGAATATTTAGTTCAAGTTTAATGATGTTAGCAATTTTGAAAAATATCGTTTCAAGAAAAACGCGTTGTTATTTTGGATACTTTTGATCAAAGTACTCATCGCCCAATTTTCTGCACGAGGACCTTCGTCATTTTCATTTCTAAATTCAGTTTCACAAATCCAGCTCAAGTAACATCTATACTATATAAAATAATAGAAAACTATGTGGAAAACAAGTCACTTTCTTTTTACATCTTTTGTAAATAGACAAAGCGATATCACGCCGTCTGGCCGCTACCGTATTTACCAGCTCGAAGATCTTCAAAAGCTCGGGTTTACCTCGGTAAATACTTCAGTTTGGCGCTAAAACGCGACACTAACACTCAAAGTGCCGCCCTCATTAGCACCGCAAGATGCATGCTCGACTCTAATGACAAGACGCATACTAGAGTCTATTAGAGGACGAGTGAATCTAATAAATTTAATCAGCCTTTGAGTTAGGCTCGTTGCCCACTGATTTATTGTGTTATGATTTATCTGGATGGGCTATTTTCATAACGATAAGTGGGTTATTTTGGGCTGCGGGTATCCGTGACTCGTGCATTGTGTATTTATCTTTGGGTGGCTGTATACAGTGTCAAATATGAAAAATTGTTCGAATTGAAATCGTTTACGTGTGAATAATAGGATAGGTTGATAGTTTGTGATTAAACTATCAGCTTGATGGAATGACTAGGCGAAAACAGCTCGAACGGGCTACATGGAATTAAAAACGATTAAAATGTAATTGCCATAGGATGTTTTCTCACAGTTGTGATCCACATGAGATCCAGATCATCATCCTCAATGTAGCACTTCTCAAAACTCATCCTATTAGGTCTATCACACCAAAAATTAATTGAAGAAATGAAAACAACGGAACTTAGCACCTCATCACGTACTTGGTCCTGTCTAATGTTTTTTTTCTCTCTATCACGATCGACCGAGAATATCCCAACAAAATAAAATCGCAATCATTTCATCACAGTTGAACGTACTGATGAAGTAGATCATACTTTTGAAGCTGCAAGAGTATTGTGATTGGACCACACAAGAGTTTTGAAATCATAGTAATCCTTACTCATGGAAAAAATTCGGGAATAATTTTGTGATGTGATTTCCAGAGTTTTGTATAGAGTGATTCGAAATTCAATGCAGACATTTCAGTGATGTATGATTAAGATGTAAGACTTTTTTTCAAATAAATGCCGCTAAAACCATTGCAGAATATATCGAAATGTGTGTGTGAATGTACTAACGATTCGAACATTATGACATTCACACTTTATATTGATATTTCGCCTCAAACAGGTTTGATGAGAATAACTTTTGATGGTCTAAATTTCATTTCTAAAAGGAGAATCTCTAAATTCGAACAAAATTTTCTCGTTATCTACAAAAATCTGCTGTATATTTTCGTTACAATTTTTGCAAAAAATCATAATCAACCAGACCAGATCAATGCGACTATAATTGAAATTAACTTGGCCTGACATGGCCTCGTTTTTGAATGGACGTAATCATTGAAAAATTTAACAATCATTGAGGTTATGACGAAGACAGTATGAAGGTAGGTAGGTAGTATCAATGTTGTCCCAAGAAAAAAGTCGTAATTTTGTCAATGGCACTAAACAATAAATTAACGTTTCAATCTCATGATTTCGTTATGGCGAATGCGCTTTTAAGCATTCACCACATGTTAGAGTATGTTCCAAACATTAATTATGATGGGATTAATTCACCTCTATGAGAGTGTTTATACAAAAAACAACAAGAACAAGAGCGAGAGCACACAAATGATATGTGCTTTGGCAAAGTTATGAATTCAAGAACAAAAATATCAATAATGTGGCGATAATGTTCGATAAGTTCGCATTCTGAGAGTAACTTTTTGATTTGATACGTCATAAATGAGCTTCAAATCACATCAACATTTCCCGTTATATCAACTATAAACCGCTGTTGTTTCCCACACACCTTCAATAAGCAACCATCAAATATACTAACAACTAATTCATTAATGGAAAAATCATGTGACCGGATGATCTCGTGTTCCAAACACATAATTCTTCTTTAACCCATTAATTCCGTATATGAGTCCAAATTATAATATCGAACATGAACCACTCATTCAATTCAATATCAATCTAGTTAGGGAACAAGTGAAATAATTCGAACATGGCTGTAAATCAATTACGTTTCAGAAACTAATTGAATGAATGATAATTCGGTTCGGCGGCCAATAGACAGAAATCATAAATTGGAGATCTAACACGAAAACATTAGGGTTAAATCAATAAAATGTTCGAATACTCAGTAGCTGTGGTTACATCAAAGGATAATTAACAAGAGTATGAAATAAATATTATTATTATTAATATGTGTATTATATTTGAGGATGTTATATAAAAATGCTTACTATTTCAGTCCATTTCAATTCAACATCAATTTGTTTTATTGTTCCTTTTATTTTCAAATTAAAAGGACCTTACAAATGTCACATTAGAGTGACTAGTATTTCTATCAAGAAGAGCTTGACGAAAATATGTGTTGCTGAATCATTTTTCAATATCTATAGACCACACTGTATATATTTGTTATGCTATCGCAATATTTATCATCTCATTTCTCGCAGTATCACGATATAAATTTGTTAATACGATACGTTTTCTATAAAAATTAAAAAAAAAACAAAACAATGGTAGACTTATTAATTCGAAGTGATTATCGTAGAAGAAGTATAGTGTATAACTCACTCGTTTCATCACACTCTTGGGAAATCCCTACGAATTCCAGAAACATAAATTTCGAGCAACCAACAACTCTGAAATTTTCGTGGAAAATTAAACTCACCCACAAAAATGTTTTTCATTAGTGACGAAATAAATAAGAATGCATTCGAGCCGAAACGTTCAGGAGAAAAAATAATGGAAGGGCAAAGTGCGTTCATTACATTTTTTCGATGGTGTCGGCGGTTTTGTATGAATGTGTTCGTATGCATGTGTATTTGTTGGTATGCATAGGAGCTCGTACGCAATAATCGGGACCACACACGTCGACGATCCTCCGAAAGCGATCTCAGACTCCCAGCGGTGTTGCCGAGCTTACAAAATTATCCGTATATCTGCTACATCTCCACAAACAATTTCATATTTTATAACTCTTACAATAATTTTTAACGCATTTAGACAAAAGCTATCGATGTCAGATATTCATTTCCCAACATTAATCTACAATAGAAAGTAATCATAAAATACAAATGAAACAAAATAATTTTGCAATGAGGAAATATATTCGCTGATTGAGATATATGGTAATTGTTACTTGAAATGTGAAAAAATAAAGCAAAGCATCTATTTACTCTTTTTAGCCAAGAATAATTTTATACGTACATTATTATGAAATTGTCTCAAATTCATTGAAAAAATAACAAAGAAGATTTTTGTGAAAGCTATTTTTTTATGATTTTGTTAAAATTAACTAAGCTCTTCGTTTCATGGGATACTATTCTATGCGTCAAGATCATTTTGCTTTTATACTCGTCTGATGATAATTTGAGAAACGAGTTGATGATGTCAACGCATTTTTTCTTGTTGCAAGATTTGCGAACATAAGAATACAGAAGTAGTGACCACATTTCACCGAAGAACTCGACATGCTGGTCCCTCCAATTTTCTTTCTGATCCTCCTTCTACTGGTTACAGTGCAGGACATCCAATGCCCTCGCAATAGGTCTGCCATTTCACGATTTCTCATGTATATTCAATCTTTATATCTTGTATTGAACATGGATTGATTCTCACCTCCAATTCACTAGTGCGACACCAAATCACATTAATCTTCTGATGATGAAACGATAGATATTCGATAGGTTGGCAACACTGGCTCTTGGCGTATAAACTACTCAAAGGCTTAGAAAAGGTCCATTTGATCTTCCTGAACACAAATTAATCGATATCGACGGCGTGTTTTCAATAAACGAGTTGTCCAGCATTCGATTAAAAAATAATGAGATTGATTCGTTAGGTGACAATGTGAAGGAACTATGCGATAATGGTCGTCGAAATAAATTATCCGAATCGAAGAATCTGATATAGAAATCAGAAATATAGAAGTTGAAGCCACAGGTCTATCATTCTATGACTTGGCTTGGTAGAAATCGAAATATCATATATTTTATACGAAGTAACTTGAACACCTAGAGAAAGTAAATCTCTAGGATATCTGATATTTCTCATGGACATTCTAATCAGAAACCACATATCATTGTCAGGCTCTGGACTTGCCAAACTTTTCACTACTTCAATCGTTTTTTTGTCAGCTTCTAAGTTGTTGATATAATTATCATAATTCTTCAGTGTCAACACTATTTGAGTTTGTATTTTGTATCACTTCTACATTTTTGGTATTGAATAAGTGATGTTTTTAGAGAGGGAGTTATATTTTTTTCCTTTGTATCAATAATGATTGAATAGATGCATTCGATAAAGGGGAGAAAATTACATGAAAGAAATGCTCTAGTCAAAATACACAAAAAACCGTTTTCGAGATATTCAAGTTTTTGTAGTCACATGATGCAGACCAATTCATCGCGAGATAACGATTCTTAGAAGATCATAACCAATTTTGTGTCAATCTTGACGTTTATATCAACAACAATTTCACAGTTCATTTCTTCGTGAGGATTTTCTGTTATTTTAGTGCGACTTTCATCCGAGATTTCAAGGAATAGTAGGATTAGAAGGATATTATTTCCTCAATATACATTTTGAGCCATAAGTTTATTCATCAAACTATACTTCTTTTTTTAATGTACCTTTCAAAAGCTTGGTACATATTTTTGTCTCAACCTGTATATCCGTGATCTCCAATACCAACACAAGAATTTGTGAATTTTTCTGTACTTTCGTTCAAGACACATACTAATCTGATTCGAAAAGGCCTAACAAATTAATCTCAACTTCACATATCCGATGTGAACATATCAATCCAAAAAATAATTGTTCAGCTAATTGCACCTTCATTTGTCATACGTCACGATGTAAGAGTACCCGTACAGCACAGACTGAGAAATCATGTCCATTATCATTTTGGCGAGCCGAACGAACCCCGTGCAATATTAAATAAACAGCGAGTGACCCGTACAATTCGAGAGACCGGTCAATTAGAAGGCTTTGGTGGGTGCCATTTATCAGAAAAGACCCCACACACCGAGCTCACCTACATAAATAATGAATGGATGGATCCATCGCATCAGATACGATTGAGGGTGCAGTTTAGGGTGTGACAATCGCAGAAGCAGAACGTCGTCCGAAAAAATATAAAACAAAACAATTATTCTTTGACGTGCCTTACTCGTAATTATGAACCGTCTTTTATTGGATTCAACTAATGGTCATGATTTCAATCATGTAGTCCCTATCATAATTTATTATGTTTAATGAAATTGATTGAAGATTATATCGTGACTTTGAAACGTACCAACCAAATGTAAGCGTATCCATCCATCTTTCCAGATCAGACTGTATTACAAAGAGAAATCTTGATGAACAAAACAGAATGACTTGAAGAAATAGCAGTGAAAATAATGGCAGACTACGTTTTTTAAGTAAACTGAGTAGTCAAACATGCAATTTTTTCTTCAATATTGTCATGTCCGTTAATTCCAATTTGAGGTGATAACATTGCATGCCGGATAAAATACTAACGAGGTATTCAATAAGCGCAGTTTTCTAGTTTGAAAAACGAAATATTCAAAAAAAAAAGAACTACTTTTCAAATTTATCAAGTGAGTAGGAATTCAATAAAAAAATATTCAGAATATTGCTACGATGCTTATGTTATGATTACCCTCGAATACAAAGTTGCAGTGAAATATACATCATATCAGATATCGATAACTTCCTCAATAACATGGAAATAGGTATATTTTCCAAAAAGTTTGTTTTCTTAACACACCGTACCATTGAAAACTTATTAACCGATAATTTTCCTCTAAAACATCAATTAGTCTTCACCAACTTCTCAACCTAAGCCTCTCATTATAAATTCGAATAAAACCAGGAACTTGATGAAAAACACATAGCTTGTATACTTTTGAAAATACCTCACTGAATATTTCAAAGGTCTTAGAAAAACCGATTCAGCAACCGATAACAGTACACGCCCATTATCAAAGTTATTAAATCATGGACTATTTTCACCCCTTGTTATCGTGAACGTGATTAGCTGGGGTTCGGCGGCCATTATCGCATCATGGGAATAACACTAGGTGCTAACCCTGCTACTATACACAGGGTAGGACTTACCCATTATATCGTAAAACCAAAATTATTGCATCAAATAATTTCGTATTTATTTATTTGTTCAGCTTAGTTGGGAATTTCGGAAGGGTTGCTTCAGCTTCTCGATGCTCCCCTTCATGTTATCAATAACATAAGTGGGTGATTTCAACAGAATCATAGATATGAAAATTAAAAAAATCAAAATGAGTCAACAAGAGTTCTCCGTATCTTCTATCTGTGGTAAATTTATCACGAGTGACACTATTCTATTAATTACATATATATTTTTGAAAATTTCGAAGATTTGAAGCAAGCATAACATATTTTTTTGTCAGTTCTGAATAAAGAATCGAATTTGATGCCAATCATATAAGCATGTTACAATTCTTTCATGCATTATTCTATCACGCCTTTAATTCCAATTCAGTATTCCAACATCATATTTCGAATTACGTTCACCAGTAAAAGTTGTTGTTTCCATATATAAAGATATTATGAAAAATAAAACACTCATAGGAAGTTGTTTTCAAAGTTTTTTAAGGAAATCAAGTTCTTGTTGGCCTTAGTTAAGGATTGAAAGAACTTTCGAATTGTGATATTAGACAATCACTAATTTTGAGTTGTGAGTTGAAAGCACCAAATTGGAGTTTTTAGGCGAAATTACCCCAATGTGAAGTACTACATTCTAGTTGTAAATTGAAATTACCATATGTGTTAAATTCAAAACTAATTTGGAATTGTAAATTGATATTACCGTCATGTACATTTATCAATCATCATTGATTTGGGGGTAGAAATTAAAATAAATATTCGAGTTCAAGGGTGATGTGGACACTTTTTCGAATTTTCATGGCATAATTCATTCGAATTACTACTGAGTCCATTTCAATAGAGCTCTACTCTGAAACCAGCATACTATTATTGACTATATAAGGCATTCGTATTCCTAATTTCATGAAGAATTGTGTTATTTAATATAAAGAATATTGAATTCAATCTTCAGAGCGAAAATTTATTATATAAATGGTTGAAAACTTTATGAAATATTTCTTGCTCACTATTTTCAACTGTTTCTATAGAAGTTCTGAATTATCCCAACTCGAAGTTATAAACTTCAATTTAGTTTAACTCCTTAAAGAACATTTATGAGCACATACAAACCACGCCACTGGCGTATAGAACATATACCCACAACATTGCGGGAAACAAAGTGATTTAGAGTAATCCATTATTTAGTTTTCACCCTGTTCGCCTTGTTCATCTCCCTCCATAATTTTTCCCTCCGATGTTTGAACGTATTGTGCAACATCGGAGCGACGCTCTGCCATTGTCGAATCGTGTATTGAAGATGTGCTAGCTCCAGGTGGGGTCATCAGGGATTATGTATCTCCCCTACGAGCTTTCGTTCGGGGATCAGTCAGCCCGGAACATCATTTTTATCTTTCATCTGGGATGTTCCGAACATAAGGGGGAGGAAATTGCCCAAATCGGGGATATTGTAGTCTATAGAGGGTTGTTTTCACTGAGTTTCCTATTGGACGTAGAAACAGTAAATATAGTCTGTTTATTTGAAGAAGATAGTCCTGACAGATTTGATTATATTTCACTAATACCTATCAGTGCAGAATGAAAAGAGACAAAAGCGTTTAAAGGGGATAACGATTTTTCGAACAATTTGAATAATGAACTTAACCTATAATTTTCTGTTTTGGAGTATCGTTGAAATTATAGACAAGCAGCAACACTGCACTCCATGATGAGCAGCGCCAAAGTGGGCAGTCCCAGGACCATAAATGTTGACATTGTATAGTTTAATTGCGTTAGATTATAAGTGTGAGTTTATAATGAAAATAAAGACATTCCAGACTTTTGCAGTGAGCTAGGGCGTCAATGTGTATGTATTCATATTTTTCTGAAAGTGGTAAGCATTATCATTCGTTTTATTCATTGTATTATATTGATAATAATATGCTTTAATACTGTTGTGAAAGTGAATGGTTCGATCAAAATGTATACAGGATTCTGATAATTTGTTTTTGTTTTTTAGATTCGAATGGCCAGATTCAGTTTAGGGTACTTAAGCACAAACACTTTCAGAAGTGTTCATGAAGGTGAAGAAGTTTTGAACGCTGGACATGTAATATCATGAAGAACATTGAATTATTCCACTGCCAATAAGTTGATGGTTTATGTTATGGAATGAAGTTTACAGTATTTATTTTTCCTGTTGTTTTTTTTGTGAGGGGTCGAATAAAATAGATAATGATGTGATCTCGTTTTAATTTTGTTGATGCCTGAACAATACTATGCTCAACTTTGACCTTCAATGTAAACAGAGTTTCATATATCTATTCACGATATTCATATCACCAGCTTGAGGAAAAGTATAATGGGAATTAATATTGGAAGTTTAATTTTACCGATTCATAGTTTCACAATCTTTCAAATATTCAAATTCAGTATAATATCAACAAAACATAATATCAAACACAAGAACTATGTCGAAATTTCTAGTTATTTTTAGTGCCACCAGGTGGCGTATCGCTTCTGTTCATTCGCCAATATTGCATGAAGACAGTACATTGTTCACTCAGAAAATCAAAACGAATTGAAGATGTTAGTCTTCTTATTATACAGGGTCATGGATAAATTTCAAATGGAGTATGGGAAAGAAAATTATTTAGCAAGTGATGAATAAAACGATGGGTATAGCTACTATAACAATGAAAATACAGTGTAACTCTATACAACGACACTCAAGGTACTTTTCCAATAATTCAGCTGCTCCCAGCGCTTCTTCATTGCTCGGTGGAGGCTCAGACTCTTCCGTCTCATCTTCTCCATGTTCTCCTTGTTCTTAATCTTCAGTTTTTTTTACCGAATCAAAAATTACTTCGCCTGTGTAATCTTCGTCGTTATTGAGAACGGATGTAATTCCATATAGAGTGAATATCTGTATGAAAGACAAGCTAAACCAATCAAAGCCGAGTAATTGTGATGTTTAGGGAGTTTGTCATTAAAATGAGTGACGTTATATGAAGGTTACAATGTATTAATATTATCATTATTATTTTGTATACCCCTTTGATAACTTCAATTACTCAATCGATACTTAACGATTCACTTCCCATAATCATACCGATGTTTTTAATACCATTTATTAACGATGTGTTGATTGGGTATACCAATTGAAACAACAAACTAATTAGGTAGAGACCTTTAATTGATGATTATAGATTTTGGTTTTTACATAATTTCCATAATTACTAGTACCTAATAGATAATTAACATTCGACTTTGAACATGAAATCTCTCACAACTTTTTTAATGTTGGATAGGCCAAGAAAACTAGAGTTTCCGTAGTAATAGTCTTACGGGATATAGTTTTATACATATTGCTTTCCGAGAATGTATATACTAGGTATCTCTTTAATGTTTTGTTCACATAAATATTCGAAATTTACACGCTGTACAAATCTCACTAACTAGAAGATATATTTACAAACTATTGAGCCCAAGAACACTACTACTGTATAAAACTGAAATAAATATAATATCTACAATAACATTTCCTCGATAGAAGAACTTCTATGTAATAAATCTTTCTATAAAACAAACACAGAGTATTTACAATTTCTCACTTTTCACATTCGAATACGGGCTAATACTAGATGTGATATTTTGTTCTCTAATTCAATTATGAGAATCCTTCGCGAATTATTTTGGTTTTTTTGCCAAAATACAATGACCAATGCTTCAGAATCTTACTCTATTGTACAATATATGACTTGATTTTGTATTCATGAAGTATATCTACCAGATATTTCTAATTCAATCCTCACATGAACATCTCGGAACTATGGAGTATAAAGAGATTGCTGAATAAGCCATGAAAAATTAAATTGATGATGATCGCCAAAAGTCGAAATATTCGAATGATGAGAATCAAATTCGAAACACCCTGTCAAATATATTGAAAATACAAAATCAACCATCTGATGAGGACGTGAAAGTACCTTTCTTCAGTTGCAGCTCCACTTCATTGAGAAAAATAAAATAAAAAAGGAATTCTTCAAGATGCATATACCTGACTTGAGAGTAAAACCAAGGAATAATATAATAGACCTGTATAATCAGTTGGAACAATAATGGCACAACAAAAAAAAACGTTATTTAGTACCACACAACTCGCAATTGTGTTCAAATGAATGGTACATTAATATATTTTTTGCGAGACGAACCTCTGAGAATTGTAGAATTGAAGAAACAATGCCAACATACTAAAAGGATTGCAACAAAAAGTGGCCCAGCTCTTTAAGTAGGGCTTTGACGGTTCAGCAGTGTATCGCCTGGTGAAGGCACACAAAAACTGCCTGAAATTGTTAACAAAGTTCAGAAATCTGAGCGGAATTCTTGTTGTTTCACTCAGATTGATCCGGGTCCGATCACTCCAAGTGATCTGCTACCGAATACAGCGTATTACGAATTCCGTTAATTTCGTGAGGATATCGGTTTGATTCTTAAAACAATGCAGAAAATCTGACCATAAATTATGGGAAATCTCATCAGAATATCGGGTTATCATATTCATAAATCGTTTCCTCCTGGGACTACACGAATTTTCCGATATCTTTACCTAATGTTAAATTGAAAAAAATGTGAAGTTGGAATTATCATTCAAGAATGTAACAAATTCATTATTTATTACGTTAATAACCATTTCCAGAGAAATCCTAAAGCACGTAGATTCGTATGTTTGAAACTTCACATTTTGATAAACATGCCCTTCCTCAGTTCTTTTCAACTTGACAGTTGACAATGGAGTTGGGAATCAAGTAATTCATCATCTTGGGGAATATACAAAATTGTTGTTATTAAATAATTTGCTGGAAGGAGAGAAACAGTTTTTGAATAATTATTCTGTTTTTTATCAATAATTCCTTCTGACACATGAAAAAAAAATTAAGAAGATAAGCGTAACAGATGAGACATTTGAAGTATACGTAAATTAGAGCATCTTAAGCTTTTCGTCATTTCTCACAGATTTAATATCAACTTTCTGATGAGATCCCACTTTGTTTCTTCGATCATTATTTCAATAACAAGAGTTCGATTATGACCTGGTTGTTGTCATGTTGTCATAGATACAAATCAATTCATTTGTCGATAGTTTCATGTAACTAGCCGTAGTGTCTACTAGCCCACGTGGTCGTGCATATCCTGCATCTCTTCTTCTTCTTTCGATAGCGGAATAGTCGAATGATTATACAAGCCTTGGGCCATCAACTGCAAAGCCAACGGATTCTTTTGCCCGGAAGCCTTTTTGATCTTCGCCCGCTTGTTTTGAAACCAAATTTTGATCTGGGCCTCGTTGAGACCGAGCTCGGTGCTGAGCTGTTGCCGTCGCTTTTCCGTCAAGTATCTGTTCTCTGCGAACTCGTGTTTCAGTCTAGCCAGCTGGGCGCCGGAAAAAGCAGTCCTCGGTCTCTTCTCCTCGGCCATGGCGGCGCTGCTCGGACCCAAAGGCTTTATGGCGGGTTTCTTCGGCCTTCTCGTCCTTGGACCTGAAATGAAATCATCGTTTTACAAGGAATTTATAGCCCATTTGTAATGGAAAATGAGTGTCTGATCATTCACATAACATTACTTCAAATTTCACAAATACAATAAATTTACTCTATTCAAAGGTGAGAGGTGCACATAATTCAGAGGGATCTTTACAAGAATCGAAATATTCCAGTTTTTGATGAACGAATTTCTTCAATTTCTTCATCCAAAAGTAAATTATTTCCTACTACAGAATGAGGTGAACATTCTGAGAAATGTACAAGTATATAAGAGTATTAATACAAAAAACAATATGGAGTTAAACTGAGGTTAAGTTCAGTCTACCATGAAAAAATAGGGAAAGAAAACAAAAGATGCTGCAGCAATTTTGAGTAGAATGAAGAAAATCATTATTCTCTCCTTGATGTAATCTCGGTTGCACATTCCCACTGAATGATTAATGACAAGTAAGACTGTTAATACATTGTACAACCCTCTTGGCACGTCTCCAGTCTCGCATGATGCGAAAATGACTTGCAGAAATATCTTCCAAAGAGCTCTGCAGCAAAAACGACATCGATAGTAATTAGTAAAAGTAATTCTCTATACCTCTACGTAAATGGGTTCTGTGTTGTCAGAAACTGGACAAGAGAAAATCCAACTAAGTATATAAAATATCCATAGACGAACTAACTCTTGTTTCGAGTTATTCAAGACTATCCTACACAATGTGACTGAATTTGGGAACAAAGAGTGTACCAGGTGGTGTTTTGATTGGGAGTTAAATTGGTCGTAGCGATAATAGGTCGAGAATGCCATCTTAATTGGGAGAAAATTCAGATGGGACATTTCTAATTACATTCCGCACGGTGTTTAGTGACTTAATTGCGGCTCACACAACAGATCTCACCGAAATAGGGGCTCAGAAACTCCATAAAGGGATACTGAATACGAATGATATTTCAAGAAATATTAACTGTTCAGATTGAAGGTGGCTATGATAATTGTCGACAGGTGATAATTCGTAAAAGGATATCGATCATTGAAGAGTTGTTTTGCCATGAAAACTTCAACACCAAAGAATTAAATTACTCATGCAAAAGTATTCTGGTTTTGCTACCACCTGTCAATAAAATGGTAGGGTCACAATTATTTGTATCAAAGGACACTTGAAGAAATAACATTTTGTTGTCCAAACAAATGAAAGTAGTTGAAGATACATCTTATCTTCTTCATCATTGAAGCAGTAACTTACGATCACTGCTCAGAAACTGTCCCAAAACATCGTATGATTTAATAGCGCCTTTACGTTCCTGTTTCTTGGATCAAAATAAGTGAGTACAAACAAAAATCGCCCAAACCATTCCAATTCAACGATTCCATTTCAATATTAACATTCTAACTCTGATATCTGATCAAGAGCTTCTACGGCTCAGACGTTTTCAAACTGTTCTAATTAGAAAACTGTCAGAAAGCTGTCGGAGATGAACCAATATAACTGTCACCAGTCACATCTTAGTATTATTGGTATTAACGTTTCAGTCTTGTGTCTAAGTCCCAGAATGGAAAGTTCGTTAGCAGGGAAGTGTTAAATTGTTTCGCGGTGTGTGTTCATCAAGTTTCCAGAGGGGAAGATGAAGAGGAACGTTCGCCGAATGGTATCAGCAGAATATGGCAGCTAATGATGTTCACGGAGAACTGATTGTAATGTCTCATTATATAGCGACCACAAAATGAACATAAATTCCAATAACCAATAAACAATGACATTTCTTGTTCTGGTAGTGTAGATTCGAATAAAAATGTCAGATCAGGTGATTTAGTAGGCCATATCACTGTTTGTCTTGGTTCCTATTGGTTCCTAGGAATAATATTCTCGCATGTTAGTACCTTCTTTACAGGGTGTTCACTGCTTAATATGCCCGTTCTGATAAATTGTTGTAATTTTTAGTTTATGTAAGTGAGAAATGAAATTATTATTCACCAAAATACTCCGGCGTCCCATGAAATGAATGAGTTCGTAGATAGCTTTTTCTATCGTTAGATTCAATTTCTTGCTTACAATTCCTAGAAGTTACCAAAGCATAATAAATAAGCTAGAAGGGTCAAATGGATTGTTTGCATATTTGTATAAATGGTTTCGAAGATTGTACAGTACTTATTCCACCCAAAAAACGAAAAAAATTGGATAATCCTACAGAACCCATTATACACGCCAAATTCAGACTTTTACACTGATGTGGAACATGGCGAGTAAATCGAACAAAAAATACACCACGTCAAAATAGAAATCCGTAACAATGAACTAGCTCACGAAACGAAAACATTTATCAACAGATTTATGACTTTGACTGCTTCATTTTCGACATGCATGAAAAGTCTCAATAGTTGTAGACAAATCGTAGAGTTCTTCTACCTGTCAGGTCACATGCAACGACTGCTTACAATTCACTTCGTAACGAATTCGTTTCCCGAATGTCTGAAGGAGCTTTCTTTCCTACTAAGGTCAAGAGATATTGGCATGAAACTTGTGTATGATTAATGAAAATGTTGTTTGGTCTGGACATACTCTTATAACGGTGCAAAATTGACGAAATCACAGGAAGGCTGCATCGAAATTCTCGGGATATCGAAACCATCATGTCTGTAGGGAATACACTTGATTTATAGTTATTTATTATTTGTGAATCGTGGAATACAGATGTTTGACTTCAGTATTTTGGATACCTATAGCACTGTCAAATATAAAAACCACCAAATATCGACTTTTATGCGGATACCTATAATACAAATGATTTTACAAATGTTTACGAGGCACGGTAAGAGTTTAGTAGCCTCACTGAAGTAGACTGTATAGTATTATTTTGATGTGAATGAGAGGTATAATGCTACAACTTATTTGTATTTATGAAATATTGATTCTTTCCGACTCAATGATTTGCGGGAAATGAATTTTATTGAAACCTCAGTCGATCTGATTTTTATGAAAAATTACTTATTACTTACAAACCCTAATAATATTCGATCACTTTCTTGATGCGCATGTCTCAATATTAGATAACCAACTGAATCTTTGGAAATATGAATCCGTTCCATCGGATTCTGAATCAAATACTACAGTTTGTTTTAAAAATTGCAAATACACAAATGAGAATCTTCATAAAATAATTTACTTGATTAAATATTGAGGTTTATCACTCGTCGAAAGGGTTTGGAGTACAGTTTGTGTACAGAGTGTTTCTTTCAAAAATGCAATAGTGCGAACAATACGAATTATCCACTTGAACGTCCAACGAACACAATACAAATTAACAGAGCAGAAATGTTTGAAGTTGTTTACCCTCCAGACGAGAAAGATCCATTTCTGCTTGTGACATTGGCAAAAGGATATGATGATGATGACTAGATAGATTGATAAATAATAAAAAAAGTATCCTCTTCTTGTTATTTCATCAAAATGCAAACTTTTCGCCTGATAATATGATTACGACAGATATTGTGATCAAGACTGTATAGTTATAATGAATAAATTGAAAGTATCCTCAGAATTAAGACCATGGTTGGATGGTTCAGTAAGATGTACAGTTTGAACTGTATATTACGATTCAAGGAGGAAATGCGATTGAGACTGTTATGATGAATACAAATCGAAAATATCTCGATTATAAATCCACCGATTTGAAATAATTGAAATATTCGATGAATTCGCTGATCTGATGAAATAAAGACAGCGAATCACATTATATTTTCTTGTGAAAGGATGGATATAATTGTGATCTAAAACATTAACGAGAGTTGATCCGAAAATGGCAATAATGACAATGATTATTAGAAATCTATCAATCAAAGATTCTTGAATGCCGCATTGTTCAAGTTCTTTATTATCTTGGATTACCTGGAAAAAAGAAAAACACGTCCCGTTTGGATATTTCCACACTCCATGACAATTATTTTCCACTCAACTCAACAGAAATAATTATCAGATAATTCGAAAGCATTGCATTCCAAATGGGGATATACATATAGGTACTAAATATTGTGCACGTTGCGCACCATCGTGATTACTAAATAAACCTCTGACTTATGTGAACCAAATACTTGGCTATCAGTGGTCGAGTAGCCATTGCCTTGTTGAGAATCGTAGCTGCTTTTTGTTTGGAACTGGCAACTATATTTCCTATTATTTCAATTACTTCGAAGACTTAAATGGTAGTTGTTGAAGTAAGATTGATATTTATGCCTACTTCTCAATTATTCCGTCTTCACTACACGACACTGCTACCGTACAGAGTTTAATGTGGAACATACATTGCATCAATTAACATCTATAATTTTTTATTGTCTTCCGCTATACGGACGATTCCGAGTAATGGTCATCACTCGACATCGCGTTGAGAAATGATTCTTTATATACTGTCATGTTTTTCATTCCTATGTATGAGGAATGTGTGTACCGTATCCGTGAGTTCAGAGCAAATTGATATCTGACTTCTTTGTTTCTCTATGCTTCATCCGCCATTTTGTTATTTCAATAACATTATGTACCTACACTGCAGCTCTGATGTATTCATTCGACCAAGAAGTTGATATTTGAGATTCTTGCAACTACTGGGAATTTATTTCTGAAGAACGTTTCGAAATAACAACATACTATAACAACAATATCCATTGGATGCTGTAGAAAAAATATGTGACGAATTATTCTTATTTTTGAAGCTTATATAAAAAAATAGTCGAGGGACTACTGCTCTGAAACTAAGATAATCTGAAAAAGAGACATGAACTGGAAGGTTCTGAAATAACCACAAAAAGTAGGAAAGAGATTGTAGACATTGGTGATGATTTGGAATAAGAAAGATTTTCAATACACAAGATCAGATGGATTGGTAGAAGAAGAGCTGTTAAATGATTTCCCAAGTCCCAGGTTTCAAAACAAATTGACTATTTGTGTTATGTATAGGTATAATGAGGTATTCAGGAAGCAAAATTTCTCACACCAAACTGAAGAACATTCAGCAGTCACAAAAACAGTTACGACAGGAACAAATAGGTAGGTAGTAATTTCCGTGAACATATTGTCAATTAGTTGATAAACAATATTTTGAGTATTAATGAAAGAATTATATTTTGATCAATATTCTTTGAATGACAGAGAGTGCAAATTGGATTTTCATCATGCGTGTACCCTTCAAAGAAATTACGATTGTCATTCCAATGAATTATCAACTATCCGTCCAATCACATTTTCTACAAAAATTCCAATTGAAAACTCGTAATATATAAACCCAAGCAAAGCGTTAAGAATGTAATTGCAGGATAAATGTTGCATAATCGACTAGAATGTGTTTATGTTTGAGTCTTGACAACTTTCATTTTATGCTTTCTCAATGAAATGTGATGCAGTCAATATTTTTCCATAGAAGGATTCTTAGGATAACCTGATTGATTTTTACCTTTCAGAATACAACAAAATATGTTATGTGTTATGTTGAAATGAATCACACTAAGGATTTTATCAATATTTTGAGCTCAGAAAACTGTATATAGAAGCTTATTGCTCACGATTTGTTGTTTCAATGAATCATGCCTACAGGTTCAAACGTCATTTTGGAATTCCCATTGAAATAAGTGATGATTCACGATATCTCCAACAATTTTATAACATTAAATCGACTTCAAGGTAAAGAAAAATTTCGAAAATATGGTAATAGGAAAATGCAAACGGTGGAATATAAACACGAATAGTTTTAAAGTAAAGGTATCTCACATGTAACTTCTTGTAGTCTTCGGTTGCTAGTAAAATTTACTTACTTCGTCCTAAAACAAAAGAAAACATGAAATTAGTCAAAATAAATGTAACAAAACATACAATTCAACAAAATCAATTAATATATGTTTATACCAGCTAACAACATAGCAACAATCCATCATATTTGGTATTTTTAACATATACAGGGTGTTCCTTAAAGACATACTAATATTTGAAGGGGTGATTCTTTGACACATTTGAGAAGAAAACTTTCTATAAACGTATGTTCTAAAAGTCTTAACTTTTGAGATACAAGGTGATACAATTTTGAAAAAAAATCGTCACTGGTAGAGAAAATGAAAAATTTCGTACATTACAAAATGCACCTTGATGCATAGAAGACATGTACCAAATTTGCTAAAGATGTCTAGAATATCATCTCAGTTATTATCAAAACACTGATTAAAAAAATGTATCACCCTGTATCTCAAAAGTTAAGACTTTTAGGACATACGTTTATTGGAAGTTTTATCCTCAAAATGTGTCAAAGAATCACCTATTCAAATATTAGCATGTCTTTAAGAAACACCCTGTATGTTGAGTTAAACAGCAGTATTCATACTCAAATATACGAATAATGGAATTTATTTGTTGAAACAATAACTCCACTTTCAAACTTTATCAATTTGTGTGTCAGTCTAGCAAAATCACTGACGAATACTGAGAAACTCAAACCAATCTTTCTTCTTCGCCGTAACAAAATACGCTTTAACGTGATGATTCTGCAGATCGAAACCAATATACATTTTCTCTCACTCGACATTGCAAATTACAGGTTAGGTTTTGCTCGCAAAGCCTCAGGCATAAGTGGTTAACAGTGGGTATTAAGAGAAGAACGGACATCAAGTGAATAGAATAGCGCTTAATAACATAATTTATGGGTTTTATTATTTAGAAAATTGCGAGGTATTATCAACTACAACCGCCCGCATAAAAAGGTCTTCACTACCTTGCTGCAGCCAAAGATTCAAACACGATTTTTGATTCATTCTTTAACATTGTAGATACACAGAGAAAAATGTATGTTGTGTATGATCTTTCGATGGAAATCAAATAAAACCGTTATGTATGGCGTTTTCTTTTGTAGATTTATCAACAGTTACCAAAACCGATGAATTTAATTTATGTAATGTAATTAATGCAAGGAACTAAGACAGAAAGCCTTGAACCAACGAGTCAAAAATGTCTTTATAGCTGAAGATATTTTGTTATAATTAATGAAACAAGATTTATTTGTAGATATAAAAACGACACATTGCTTGTATTGACAGTTTTCTGTTGAAAGAGAACTGTAATTATCAATGAATTTGTATGTTTGTTTACGAGGCATTTTAAAATGTCAGAATTAGAAAAAGCCTAACAAAATGTCTTTCTCTTCCTCATTTCATTGATAGTTTTTTCTGCTTCGCAAATCCTGCTACGCCTATGTGTATAGTTCTCCGAATTAATGTACTGAACGATGTAGTATAGGGATGACATCCTCAATACCAGAGGGAGCCCCTAAGTAAGCCGATAAGGGTACGTTCGGGGTAGCCGGCAGATTTGCAAGCACATTCAATTATCCGGACTATTCCGGACAGCTATGCGGCTGCGAACGTTGCGATAACAACCGGAACGCATCCTGAATTTATATTAAAACCGAGTACGGCTTGTGCAAATTGAAATTAGTGTGTAACGGTTCGAAAAAACTGTTTTATTATTTGTCCGGGGGTGGACTGAAAGGGTGTCTTCGAGTATGCTGGGGTTTTATTGCTTTTTATTAGGCATCTGGTTGCTGCGTCGCTGTTTCTTCAACAAGAAGTGTCAGCTTCAGTTGAATTGGATCCTTTCGTTGGAATTGGTTGTATTCATGATGTCCTTTGATCTGGAGGGCAAACATAATCAAATTCCCAGGAAGGAAACTTCGTATTAGTTGATTAATCGATACAAAAGCTTGGGCATTGAAACGATATCTGATTCCTCCACTTCTACACACAAATGTGTAAGTATACAGGTTGAATAATAAAATTCTTCTCCGCCATACTGGAGGTATAATTGTAGTTAGTTCTCCAAAGTGTACACCCAGTATATTTTGATCTATCAGGATTTCTCATTCCAAGACTGAATTTATGGAATGCGAATTGAATTTTATCGCGGCATTGCCAAGCTTTTACGATATTTAGACATTTCATAATAGGACATGTTTTATGGAGAATTTCTGAGAACTGATGGTTCATATGATGATTTTTATCTTGGATACTCCCAGTTCAATAGAACACCGTCGAATTTTCATGGGCTCTGGTGATCTTGAAAACCAAAGAATCAACTCATTTTCGACTGAAGTTTTAATGCACAGCGGTATCGTTGAATTCGGATGATTTTCTTTATTACCAATGAAAAATATAGAACGAATTCAATTTCAATATCATTGTATACTTGCTGAACTGTCTTAGAGGTGTGGCTACATTTGCAACTTCTACATTTTTTCTTGTTGGATGTGTCAAACAAATCAAAAGTCAGTTCTGATCGTGATAGAAAATGTTATTCAATCCTATGTGTATATTGCGAGTACAGAAAATATACATCAATAAGAGAAAGTCTGGTGCAAATAAACGCCATGTTAGTCAGTCATTTCTTAGAAAACACAGAACATCAACAAGTTTCTACTGACTTTGATCGGGATTTGAACATTACTACCAAGAAATAATGTAGTAGAATATTTTGTTCAAAATATGAAACAATCAAATCACGGAAACCACCATTATTGATTGAAGACATCAAAAAAGTAAAGGGTTCTACCTTTTTCAATTCTGGTAGAGAATTTTAAGAAATCATCATCGATAGCTTCGATATCTCGCTGCCCAGAAACATCACCTAACTAATGACAAAAAATCGAGGGAGACAAACGAGCCGAAAAGAAGAATCAACGCAATTAATTGGGTCAAATTTCGGAGGTATTCCACCTATCCCAAAAATGCTTCGAGATGTTGGGAACGATTTTAATAATTTCATGCAGAAATGCTCTGCCCAACCTATTAAAATATCACTAATTAAGAATAATAGTCTTGGAGGTTCCTAATGAGAGTAAGAGCCAGCTTAGAGTTAGTATAACCACTATAGGCAGTGACAGCTCGTTCATCGGTAGAGTGGGAGAAAAGGGAAGCAATTATTTTTCCCAACGTTTCATTGGGTTTTCACACGTTATAGTTGACCTAAATTTCACTGATATATCCATCGTAATGAAGTAATCGGGGAAAATGGATTGCAATTTGTGAGCCAGTGCTAAAGTTCAAGTAATTACTCTGTTGATTTTCTTCCAAAATCTCAGCTTTCATTATCATCATTCTGTTTGCTCCTTTTTATTCATTCTTAGCTGGGTACAATATTTCTCAAAAGAATTCACTTTTGACAGATTACAGATCTGGTTATCTCTAAATACTATTAGTGCTAAATAAGAAGTATGTAGCTAACCTCTGAACTTCTCATTGTTTGAAAGACAGCTGGGAACATTTAGACATCAATTATTATGGCTACAATTCAGTGTTTTCACATAGAAGCCAAATTTATTTGGAGAGACATCATAAGTTAGTTACTATATTTTGGTGCATATATTTAATGAATCGAAAACATTGTTCAAAACAATCTGAATGATAAACCTAACCTAACTTCCTCTTTTAGAGTCTCGTGGGAAAAAGACAAGAACTATCTTGCTTAAAAATAGCCTTTACCTTGATATCGATGACATTGTTGATGATGATAATTTCATGAAAAGTTGAAGTATAAAAGTTCAAAGTAATTGAACTATAAGCCGGACCAGATTTTTTTTTGTACTTTTTATTACTGTTCCTAATGTACGGTCTGTTTTATTTAATCTCTCTGTTGCCTACAACACTATAATTTTCCGGATAAAAAATATCATCTCGCTACTATTATAATAGTACCTTCAATAAGACCTACCGACACTGTTCGACAAACGAAACGCGGGTAACCCTCTCCTCCTGGCCCCCCCGTAGCCCCACCGTCCGGCGTAAAAAAGCAACCGAGAAATCATTAAGGTTATGTTTGAACAAAAAGGCCCCATTAGCTCGGCGTTTATCTAATATTTGTCCACGGCCGTGTCTGAACGAACGACGAGTTGCGGGAGCGACGGAGACGGAGCATGCGATCGACTGTGCGACAGACAGAGACGGAAGGACCACACAACGCGAATGCCCGGCCACCAATTAAGGATATAAAGCGCATTAATTTGCTGACGGACCTCCGGTGGATGTGTAAACTCTTTCTAGCCGGGACCATCCAGTAGTCGATGACGAAAGTTTCGAATAGTCGAGACATCTTCAGGCAATGAACAACATTTGCTATCGAAGGACTGTGCAGTGGACATTTCAGCATCAAAGTTCACGTCCTTTATTCATTCGATTGCAGAGATGTACAAAATACTATCAAAAGTTCAAATTCAAATGCAAAATACAAATCATTTTTTCATTTCCCATTTCAAATGCAAAATACAAAATAATTATGCTTTTTGTGTTTGAATACTGGAATATACAAAATAGGCATTTTGAAAATACTTTATTCAAATAAAATACTTTCGAATCCAGTTTTCTTTATCTATCAAAGATTTTAACACAACAAGCTCCTCAAAAGGGCATCAACCCAAGTATTGAATCAAAACAACATATAAAATAAGAACTTTTTGAGTCAATAGAGAGTTGAAGTGGTTCCACGAAGTTTTCACATTTTCGTATTCTGTAGGTCTACGGGTGTACGTAGACTCACGCTATTCAACGGGTGCCAAAAGAGGGAACGTACGCTAACCGAAATCTCACGAAACGAGGACGATAACATGCGAACGGCGCAGAACATACAGTTGAACTACATAAAACAGCATGGAAGGTAAGATATTGAAATTATTCAACATTCCCTGCCTAGGCGAGTTCTGTGCTAACGTGATGAGATACTTCAACACCATTTTAGGTGTATATCATGAACGTCATATTTCTTACGTTACCGTGTCTAGGACTGCTCACGTACTGTGATTACTTCAACTCTCTAATGATATCAACTGCAGAATTAACAGAGTTGTAGGGCCTCTAGTGATCATGTGCCGAATTGCTGATCCATATCAAAGTCAAAACTATCATCGATTGTCATTTTACCAAATTGAAATAATTCTTTTCTTCGACTCGTCATTATTCTGTCACCACATAATGCCAAATAGTTGAACATTGCAAATTGTCATCTTGTAGTCATTTCGATCAAATTTCCAACGTTCATAGTGAATGTCAATTAAATTCAATGAAAAAAACACATGTTACCTACGATGATCCCCACATGGCAAAACCACAAATGTCTATAAGTCAATAACAAACTGATTTAACGAATTTTCAATAATGACTATTCAACTCCAATCTTCCAACCAAACAATCGATGCAGTGTTGCCAAGTTAATATCTCTCATTACTGTCCAGTGAATATTTGAAGATTCTACTATCCCCAGAAATTTCTCATTCTATCTGAATTTGGCAAATGAAAATCGGGAAGAAAACTTGGAATGAAACCCATAATGTGGTGCAAACATTCCTAGAATCAATATTGGTATGAAATAAAAGCAGAAACGAAGTTTGAATAGATGACGTGGAAAGTGTTACCTTTGAGATAAAATTTTCCTGTGGAAATCAGGGTGATATATAGAGGAAGAAGTTCAAATTTGGGACAACCCATATAATATTTCCAACAAGAATACTGAATGTATTCCTAATTGAAGATGAAGATTCAGAAGTAAGATTCTCTATCATTTTCATTGAGATACTCTTTAACACGTGAATCATCAAAGCGAAATTCGCCCTGTATATTCCGAAGCGAAACACCAGTGGTTTCGGATTCATCATTAGTCTGTTGGTGTAATATTTCAGCACCTGCCCAAAAACGTTGAACTCTGTCCGTCATCCAAAAGTTGAGTGAACGTGTCAGCAAGAATTACCGAATTGTTTCAGCGGTTTAGCCCTTGGGAATATGATATTTTTTGCCTAGGGCAGGTGACACTTCACCTGAACTCTCTTGGTGGCATCATTCTGATTAATATCAAGTGCCCACGATTCATTGAGGAAATAGTTGTTGGATGTTTTCGACCAATAAAATTTTATATGTACCGTTCCAAAGACGTTTATCGTAGTTTCATGTATAATAAAATAAAATCTAAAGCCAAATGGTTGCAGGATCGAATCGTGTTTCATTGACATAAGCTATTTTTATTGCCATATAAATTATTAGAAATATCACATGGGAAATTTAGTTTTCGTCAATGCAACAAAGCTGGTAGATTTTTGAAATTAAAGACTACTTCGTTCGTGTATTAATCCAGAATGTATTCATTATGGCAACATGATTTATATTGACGAATACTTTCCTGTGGACAAAGCACTGGAAAACACCAAATAATGTCATATTTCATTTATATTAATTGAGGAAAACTGTATTATGGGAAAATAAAAATTATCAATGCAAATGGAATAATAAGTTTTGATATAATGTTCTTTAAGGTGCCACCTGTAGAGCATATTCAAATCAGAATGAGGTTTTTTGAGATACACTGTTATCCACTTTTGAATAAGATGTTTGGGATATCTGAGATTGGGAAGATTACTTATACAAGATGGCCAATTAGTGTGTGGAAGAAGAAAAATCCACAAAAAAATGTTTCGGATAAAAGTAATTACATGTGGCGTAGACCAGACAACATTGAGTACACTTTTATAAATGAAACACCCTGTATATTCGTCCAGTCGAAATGTTTTCAATCAAGCCAACGTTATCAAACTATAGCAAAAATAAAATAAAATTCCAGTAGAATTGGTGCACCATACATGCTGCCAAAAAAAGTTTCATCGGTCATAATTAAGTGAATCCATTTGTTGGGTACGAAGATTAAGGATAGCTCAACTGTCTAAACTTAGTAGAAGTCTCGTTTTGTATACAGGGTGTTTTCTTGGATAATTATTAATTCAGGAGATTTTAGTCAGCAAAAACTTAATTTTTTCAACTGAAACATCCAGTATATTATTCCATCATCTTGTAGAACTATTTTATATCTTCAAGTTATATCTTCATGGTGGACTAGTAGTATCATTTAGAATATGTGATGATCATTATTTCCGTTCCTTTTAGTGATACCCTATATACATGTCATATAAATATGAGTGTGGAAATAATAAAAAAAGTTATCTTAGTTCCTGTATGAGTGATAATTCCGAAATTCAAAGTAAACATTGGGCACGGATCGACGCAATAACTCGATCGGAATCAATACTCATGGCATTCCATAAGGAACCCTTCGTCACCAATCGAAGAGGTCATTTATCTGCACGTTCCACCGCTTCTACGAGAAAAGATCTAATTAACGAAATTAATTTGCATAATAAAAGTTAATCTGAATTTTACATCAGCTTCATTAGCTCATAACCCGCTGAGCTACCGAAATATTGAGTCATTTAGACCGTCTTATATGTCTATATCACTTGCCCACCCACCATGAAAATCGTAAAGAAACGTGTAATGAAGGCAGCAAATAAAACAAATATTTCGAATTGAACTGAATCGAATTCCGAATACTTGTGACAGATGTATGAGGATCTCGGTAATCGTATTCGAATTATTCAATTTCTCCAAAGAGGATGTTTTTTTTTTCTCCTGCTAATGACTGTATTCCTCCGCGAAGAACTTTTTACCAGCCCATGTCGACAAATAAATGTTTATTCAATGGCTCTTGATGGCGATGCTATATGGCATACCGATTCGAGCAGTATTAAATGAGACCACTATTAAAATGTGATTAAAATAAATTGAGTGGAGCACGAACGAGCCAGAGACTAATCACAGTCGATATATTTAAAAGTGGAACTCTGTTTTTTGTATTACGAATTTTTAGTACCATCTCGTGGTTAGACATTTTCTTCCTGTGAACTCTCCATCAGACATGTATCACTACTCTTAGGTTATTCGCTGCAATCAATGATAAAAATGTAGAAAATCTGCACAGTTGTGTAAATGTCCAGATAATATCCATTTAATAATTTTTGAAAACCATTTCTACCTGATCACTTGATCTGTGATTATAGATAGATCACTTGGTTTATTAGTTATTTCTGATGAAAGTTTCTTATTCTCGTGCATGAACGTCTTCCACATTAGTTTTGGATGAAGTACCAAATCTTGATAGAATCTTATAAGTTTATATGTTTATTTAATGAAACAAAAATAACAACATAAAGTATCATTTCAGTAACTCAGTTGTTGTCAAGAAGACCTGCCTAATTTTTATTTCAAACTGAAGGATAGTTTATAAAGCAATTATAATATTGAAGTGGAACATTTTTATAGAAATGGGGTACAATGATTGACGAAAAATAGTCCTTAAGCATAAGACGTATAATGTAAATTGATCATTCAATTCATTTTTCAATTTGGATGAACTATAAATCAATACTGTCTTTTATATGGATATAAATTCGATCTCGACAATATCAATCAATATCTCCACAATAACGTTTTCATATCAATAGCAAAAGAGTTCCGTACACGTATCCATGCCGCAATCACACGAAGTGATGTAGAATGTGTTGCCAACATTCAGGTCACTGTCAAGGTTGACGAAGACTCGATTCATTCACTAATGAGGATAAAAGACAAGTATATTACCATATATATCATGACAAATGACAACAATCCCGGTAAAATGACGTACGGTTCTACTAAATTTTCGTTTTCAGAGAAGAAATTCATTTTCGGGTATCAACAAGTGTTGTCAAGGTCATCCTTCTCGTGGACACTTGTTGAATTCGTAGTGGTCTCATTCCCATAAATCATTCCCTGTGCCCCCCGACTAAGCTCACATGTGACTCTCTCGGGTCTTTTTCATTCTGTGACGTCACGAATAGTTGGCTGATGAAGACATCTCATCCTGGCAGCTGCGTGTGTGGCATTTCGTAATTTATCCAAACGAATATACTGGCATTCACGGAGTTATCTTTCTTTAAATAGGTACCCGTTCGAGATGCTGGGCAAACAACAGAAAGATGAGCCTCGGACGTGTTATTTTAGAAGTTGAGTGGGTTGACACTTGATGAGATTCTTTTAGTTCGGGGATACGGTGTTTACATCTTTTTTTTTTCATGCATGTTAGATTTCTACTTTGTTTGTCCCATTTTTATATCCGTCGGCGAAATTAAATCATTTAACAGCCCTATAATAACCAGAAATTATTTAATTCCGTGTATTCTCATCATACATAATAAATAAATATAAACCATTGCCAACTTTATTTAATATAAATCAATTGATAGAATATCCATATCCGATTAGGTTGTACATTTATTAAAAAATTATTGATTGAGGGGGACTATATAGTATTGAGGAATTGAGAAGAAAAGTAATTGTAAATAAAATATACATCTGATAACTACAAAATAAAACGATATCTACAGACGTGAATTCAGTTGATAAAAAATATTTATTGCAGAAAAAATTGTGACATATCTGGTGATTTTGCAACACCAAAAATGCACGATAAAAATATCTAGTTTACCACCGATTATTATAAAAACGGATAAAGCGATTCCTTCATTCAAACATTTTTTATGATAATGATCATCAGAAATGAACTATCAAGCTTAGCGATAAATTCGAATGAATAACCTCTACTTACTTTTTGTTTTCAATACATCTCTCAACAGAAAGAGGCGATGGAATAATCCTGACGCTTGATAGAATGATACACGCCTTAAGAACCCATGTTGTTCTGTTCGTATTGCTTAAGGCAATTTACGTAGAAACTAATCATAATTACTCACATGTAAGGAAGGTGGAAGGTACATTAAACTCAGGAATATTAAGAATTATTAATGAATATATGAGTGATGTTTCAGACGTAATCTGGTACCTTATGAGTAGTTTTATATATTTAAACCATGTTTCACTTTTACTACGTTTATGTTTTGTTTCAATATTGGCTCTATTCTTAAATAACGAACTATGTCTTATCATTCAGCTCCTTAGTGCGATTTCTAGGCCTTTAAAGTCGATAAAAACGATGCCGGACTAACATCAGTTTGTAAAGAAAATTGTTGAGATACTGAACTGAATTTTGAAGCTGAAAAAGGAAGTACACGACATATTGGGGATCTCAGGGATCTCAAAATCCGAGTGAATACAACAAAAAGTTCTACTTCACTTCGGTCTATATAGCTCTGAGTGACGTCATAGATTATTCATGAAAAAACTAGTTTTTCTTTCAATGACCTCCTGGGGATATTATAACCTCCGTTAGTGAACCTTGAACTGAATTATATTCGAAGTGATTCGATTTGAAAATAGGAAACTTTCGAAGACACTGTTGATGATTTTCTTCACTGGTCCTACTCATTCCTCAATAATCACAATTCAACATATTATAATTGAAAAATGTCATAGATTTTGAACAAAGTTACTGGATGAATGCAAAACAAAATCTCACTCCAAATATGACAATATGGTAGGAACATTTTCGAACTGGTTGTATTATCTTGAATTCTAAATCGTCCCAATACGAGTATTGATCACGAAGTAATTTTGGTGCATGAGTGTACATTTCCAGCTCTGTGCAACTCCATCAAAAATTATAATTACCGACGATGGTTGATTGCAAATCGCGCATTGTGGTCTCCACTCACAATGGCCCATATGCAGTCGAGGTTATTACTAGGGGGTCACAGTCTATGAGCATGTCTGCAACACGTTTATTCTCCATGCCATCATCTGCCACTTTGTCACTAACACTGTGGTGGGTCCCATCGAATGAGACTCTGAATAATTCGCCATCAGGTCTATCTCTTTGAAATCGCACATTTAATGGTGAGGTCCGGTGCGACGAAATTTATGAATTCGGTATTTTTAGTTTTTCACGTCGAGTTTATAGTCTTACGCTGTTGGTTTAATTGAGTTATTCATATTCATTTAATAATGATGATAATTCATGTATTCTTAACTAGATGAGTACAGTAGTTGTCATGTTCAGGGTGAATCAAATATTTGTACAGAGCTTTCTGAGGTTAGTACATCGAAAAAAAATGTATAGGTCGAATGAAAAACAATTGAAAATTAATTCAAATAAATTGATATAATACAAAGAGTTTACGAATCTGGGTATCCAAAATTTATTGAGAGATAGCTTCTTCAAATTTTATTGAAAGAACTCAATCAAAAATCGGTTTTCATAATTATAATCCCCCGCCATAACTGGACATTTCCCATATAATTGGAGATTTAGTAAATGCCTGTCTCGATAGAGTCGTATTTCAAGTTCAAGTTGAATGATTTATGATTTATTAGAAAGGTGATCGTCCATAATGTTGTGTTGCCAATATTCTCATGATAATCAAGAGATTCATTGAACCAGGACAAATAATATAATGGGCACATTAACCTTGTCGACGGTCCCATGAAATTAATTACAAAATACATCTACATCCACTGGTTATAATACGATACTTTCTTTATTTCCTGTAATTTCAGACGAATTAATTTTGTAGGCATTACCAAATTGTGGTGTCGTCAAACGGTCATAATTTATCTATAGAACTCAGCTTTACACACTAAGCATTTCAATAAAAATGACGACTGGATTCGTGCAAGATCAAATGACATTTCCATTAATCAGTTGAATCATTGAATTCAAGGAAATTCTTGCTTACATCAATTCGAATATTTTGCCAGATAGCCTTGTGTATTGTATTAATCTCTGACAGAAGATTCTATATTTCTTCGATATTCGATTCTATATTTTTTTGGATTTAGTTGCCTTCTCAAACATTCTGCTACAACTAATACAATTATCGATCATTTTATAGGATATGAAATGAAATCAATGTATACACTCAGATCATTTTCGAAGGGATAATTTAAATAACCAAAACAATTTGCTATCTGTTTTCAAGTTGGTAACTTCTACATCATTAAGGGTCCTGTATATAATCTACAATAGAACAAGAAAAGGCATGATTTCAAATTAAGGAGTTAGACTGAACAAATTCTAACCATAAAATTGAAGCTTGAGTTCAATTATGAATTGGTATCAAACATATTCGCCACTGACTCTGTGATCTATTAAAGTTCCTTCTGATTCTAGGTACCATTTTAGCTCATCGAACATAGTGAACCTGATTCTGATGACATTGACCTAACCTTACCATCAATCTAGAGGCGACAAGATGAGTTTTCAGAATTTATATACTATTATTCCATATTATAATTGGACGATCACGATCCTTTCCTTCTGTACTTTTAGTCAATTATGGGTGTAATATAAGGGTAGACCACCATACAATCAAGAATTGTTTTTCAGAAACTCATAAACATTGCTCAATACCAGATGACAATTTTATTAATAATCATGTGTCGACGCAGGCTGCCGAGGTACATGTTTTTCCATAAACTATATCAACTTCAAATGTTTGTCCACATATGGAATCATAAATCTGCCAATCAAGCTGGCTCACAAAGGCATTTCGACCTTGAAGTATATTGTTCGTTTTTTCTCGTTTGAGTATACGAATGACCACTAATCATTTTATTTTTATCAAATTCTTGGATTGGCAGCCAATAAATATCGGTCACGAGTAACAGACGCAGCGAGAGCAATTGTTATTTTCAGCACATTGTTAACTGACTTGTTTTCATGTGTATTTTGGGTTCTGAGACTTGTTTACCATGGACATCAAAGGATGCTCTTGCAATGAGTCGAGGTAGTGATGAAACGATAAATTATTATTCTATATTCTATGGATTGCAATTTATGTTTCCTCTCTACGAAGAGTCCTATGATTTTCCAAACTATTCTCTTTTATATTTGAGGAGTATAAAACATGTGTAGATTCACTTTTCAAAACTGGAAACTGGTATCAACTGGTTTATAATATGACCGTAGTGTTTTTTCAATTGAAATATTGAAATGACTAATATGGACAAAATTTTAAATGTGGAATTGTGTGTTGTGGAATTCACAGTATGCCCAAAGAAATCCGGGGACAATCAAAATTTGCGAATGAATTAGACCTTCACAATGTCTCCAGATCTACTAACGTTTCATCAGTCCGTCATCATCATGAGCTCAATTTTTTTGTTTAAATTTTTTCATAACTAGCCTGATTTCACAAAATTTGTTATATTCAAAAATTTTTCAGCACCATTATGAAGCAGAACATTCCAAATGAAGGCAAAATAAAATGATTTTACATTCAAATCATTCTTTCAGATTTCGACTTCGTCCCAAATTCGTTGTCTCTGTATCTCTCTCAGTTTTTGGGATCCGAATGGCGAGGATAGAATTTGAAACACCCAGTATACACCAGACAGAGTATTTATTGTCTCTTATTTGCCGATCTTGAACTACAATGAAACATTATCAAATTGAATATGCGTCTCCTCTTGAATCAAATCACTCCTTTCATTAGGAAGATCCAAAATTTATGAATAAACTCGAATTATGCTCGACTGCACTGATTCTATAACACCTCCTATGAATAATCCGTGGATATTCTGCATTCCCTTTAGGCTTCCGCATTCTACATCGCCCTAGAGATAAACCAAATGCATGCGGATGAAAAGGGCTTATTCCACACATTCGAACCTTATAATCCATTCCATTATATCGACATGACGAATGCTACGGGCCGTTTTGCCACAATGTCACCATTTATAACACAAAGAAATCTATCCGCAAACGTCAACAAACCGCCCTGAGTAATGACCGCAGTCAAAACGTCCCATTGTATGGGTGTACCTTTCATCCCTCGGGTCAAATGAGGTGTAACTGAGAATACATGTTTGTTGATTATTTAGATGGCACAATCAAAACTCCCATTCGAGTGCTTCATCTATCATCGGTCCAGGAACATTATTGTGAGTCTATCACAATGTCACAAAGAAGCAACGCCAACGCATCTATTGTCGTTATTTTAGCCACAATATTTCAAGTAGATGAGTGATGAAGAACTGTTTGAAACTGCCAAGAAATTTTGAATGGTCTGAGACATATTGGTCGAGTAAATCGAATTCAATCTGGTAGTAATCACAGTACGTGAGCAGTCCTACATACGAAATATAGGAAATATGACGTTCATGATGTACAGCTAAAATGGTGTTGAAGTAGTTTATCACGTTAGCACAGAACTAGCCTAGGCAGAGAACATTAAACTATTTCAATATCTTCATTTAGTATCCTATGCCATTCGTGAATTATCGCCCTTATTTCGTTAGTTTTGAATTAGCGTACGTTAATTTTTTAGCACCCGTTAATTGAGTCTGTGTACAACTTTAAACCCACAAGACTCGAAGAATTGGGGAATGTGCATCGTAACGTCAACGTTCGTGATACTAATTCAACTCTCTATTGAAAGCACTAAGTACCATACCAAATAGTTCGCAGGAATTCAGAAAAATAGTAAGGGAGTGTATCCCTATAACTCTACAATTGAATTTTAAAGCAGTAGTTTGGCGTATCCGTCCTGGTAATTGATGAAAATAAGTGATATGTTCTCCTTCTCCTCCCTCTCCTTTCTTTACTTTTTCTTCAACATTATCTTTCCCTTCTTCTTTTTTCTGTCTTCTTCAATTTATCCATTCTTTTTCCATGTCTTCTTCTTCTTTTCTTTCTTCTTCTTTTCCTTCTTCTTCTCCTGCACTTCTTATAACAGCGTTTCCTTAATTTACTATTTACTAATTATCATGCCTATTATAATCTTCGATACATTAGCTCCAAACCACCAAATAGAGTAGCGTTTATTCTTGTACCAAAATATCTTTATTCTCCAGTCTTTTTCAATACACACTAAGACCTTTTCCATTTTAATAAAAACCGCTGTTGCATATTATATTTTCGACAATATTTCTCTTCGATTACTGTAAATTTTCAAGTCGACATGTGTACTTTTTTGTGATATACTGTAGGTACAGTCAGTCATGATTTTATGCCAACAATACTGGCCAATAGGGACCTAATCGAGTCCAAGATCGGAATGCAAAAAGACATTCCAACGTGGTGGCAAAGGCAATACCTACGCAAGCAGAATCAAGTTCTCGAATAACGCTGATACCGAGTGAAATGCATCCACATACCCTCGAAACGAGTTAAATCGCAAATTATTATATTTATGCGGTATGAAATGGAGAAATCAGAGAGAAACTGTTAACGTGCTTTATCTTTAACAAGTTTCAATGTGTGTGGTCCATCGGCACGCGATATACTACCGAACCGAACAGTGATGTTGATATAGTTGTTCCGTCCGCCTCAGCTTTCAAGAGACGGCAAAGACTGTTATAGACAGCCGTTACAGGCGGAGTACTTTTTACGCTGCCACCAAAAAGTTAGGAGACCAAGAGATCGAATCCAAATTTTCTAATTGATAACTGAAGGAAAGCGATTTATAATTATGCTAAAGTACGTACACTATTTCTAAATCCAAGAGAGGATCCGTAAACAGTGTAGCACGCATTGATCACGCACCAGAACGAACTCCATATTTGAAATAGTGTTTTTTAGGATATAGTAGAAAGTACTCTTCTTGAAATTTGGCGGGTTTGAGTCTTCTTTTAAGTCTCTCAAAGCCACTGATATTATTCTCGATTCAAGTTGGAAAAAATCATTTGAAGCTATTTAATGTTCAACGCGTTACTAAAATTAGATTTCGTTCTCAACTATATTCGAATATTTGTTTTCAACAATGAATTATGTTAATTCCTCCGAATATTTCACTAAGTAGATGATATTATGGACAGATGTCTGCGTTATATAGATATTCGCTAGAAATTAATACAATTTTTTTATGACAATTCATGAACTTGCAGCGACTCTTACCACAAATATTTCGGAATGAAATTTCTAGACCTCATTCGTTCGATTCATCGTCTTCTTGTTCGACTTGTCTAGTACCATAACTTTTATGGAGGAGTGTACATGAAATATCCTTTGATTCGATGGAGATGACTCAGAGTTCAAGAACATTGTCATTCATTATCACCATTGTGTATGGTTATTAGCTTTCTCGTGATATGAGTGGAGTCTGTTCTTCATCGTCTTCAAAACAGGTACCTACCCACGTGAATCTTCATTCGTCAACTTAGTAGATGAACTATTTAACAGATTCATTATTCATGAGACACAGAAATGGGTATTCAGTAAAAATATTGGGAAATAAATTCATCAGTTGAATATGATATGTTTCTAGAATCATGTATATTTTGAATATAATCGTTTTCAGTTCATCAGCATTCATGGGTGCTGAAATCATTTATGAACATTTCCCCAAGGCTGAGCCTGGGGTACACCACACAAATAAATCATTATGTTCGTCTTTTATCCCTTGTAATAATGTTCTTAATCGCACTTTGAAGAATCGATTATGAAAGCATAGTTGATCAATATAATATACACAAAAATTTGGAAAATGAATGTCGTTCAAAATGTAATATTCATCTGACTCTCCATTTCGTACTTTTCGTCTGAAGAAATCACTGGATTTGAATGATTGTGCTGTGAATTTTCTCTTTAATCTACTATGATGATTGAAATACCTATTTAAAGAGAATTCATGAAAGTAGGGATATATTACATTATTATTATAATCGTAGTCCAAGTTTCGATCCACTCAATCATAATTGTTCTGCCATTTACGATTCTGTTGAGAAGTGTAACACTTTAGTTATTGACTGTATCACGGTAAGAGGCCACTTACTATGTAATTACATGTTTTATGCAATACGCTTTACCTCCGAGTGTTATTACTGTACATTATCGCTGAACTGAATTTGTTACATTTCGTATCATGCCTATAAAATCGTGTAGTTAATTGTCATAAATTCATCAGAGAAAGAATCCAATTCAAACTCAACATGGTGTATTTTGGACATCATTGGTTGAGCATGCGTAGTTTCGATTTTCTCCACATTACGAGTTCGGTTTTCTACGTACACCCAAAACGTTCCGATAGAAGCCGACCATAGTCGAACTATGTAATTTGGCAGTGAATAATAATGTACACTTAACCTAATTGAAAGCGATTTTTGTTATCGTTGTTCTGTTAATTATTATTGTAATGATACTGCGAATACTGATGTTATACAAGATTCAAAATTGTGGAGAGACTTCTAGCTTTTTCCACTAGCTAAACGAATGCATTTCATTAAGTAAGACGACTTTATATATACTGGATTCGACAAAATCCTCATTCGAATAACGACATGTAGAATTTGTGTATCAAAAATTTGAGATAGCAAAAATAAATTATTGAATAACGAAGAATGGTATGGTTTCATCAAACTGTCAAATTATAACTATGTATTCGTCATTTCATGGATACATTTTCTTATCGGGGATAATAATAATAATAATAATTTATTGAGTACCAGAGACAAAAATGGTTACATTTGTGTAAAGTACATGTCCAAAAACAAATCCACAATATTTTGAAGCCTAACATAAGTTTATACAAATATCACAACAAGAATGTATCACGTGAAATGTCGCTCATTTCATATGGCTCTGCACTTACTAAGGAAGATCTTACTGTTTGTTTAAAATAACTCAAAGAATGAGTATTTCTTATACACACAGGTAACACATTGTACAGTTGCAAGCACTTATAGAAACAACCCCTTTCAAAAACGCTAGTTTTATGCAATGGGTATAGAAAATCATTTCTGTTTCTAGTTTCATACTGATGTTCCTTAGAATTATCAGAAAAAAGATGTTTGTGCTAATATACAAAATTGAGACATTCATGAACATACATTCCTGGAGCAGTTAACAGATTGAATTTTTTGAAGTACCCACGACATGACGCACTAATTTTCAAGTGATTCAGAATTTTTATTGCTCTTTTCTGGATTATAAAGATTTCATACGACATTAAAGGAAAAAAAATGCCCATAGTATGCATTCAAAAGTGTCTTGGTGTCTACCACCTTCCCGAGTTCTCCTAATGAATAACATACCGCATAGATACGTTCACGTCTGTGATTTGCAATAAATGTCTAATATCACTATTGTAAAATGCATACTTATATGAAATCATTAGTATTCAACGTTTGTGTTGTGATTCTTCTTCACTCAGCTCACTTTTCTTTCAATTTATTTTTGATAGTCCATTTATTATAAATAATTAGTCCTTCAGCTATCACTAAAAATGTTCTAATTTCTGACATATGCTTTCAGAATGTTGTTCAAAAATTTAGCTATAGTTGAAACTTTATTATCAGGTTTTTCATGGCATGAAATAACGAACCAACTGCGCATGTTCGTCACTATACCACTTTATAAAGAATTTGATACTATTTGATCATTGGTTTATTAGCCCTTACTATAGATTTCTACCTTCAATTAATAGAATATATCGAATCTTTTGTTAACTAATAGACGATGGAAAACAAATCGTGAGGAATGAAGATTGGGCTGTGAAATTATCAGTTTCTGCAAACTATTGTTTGGAACGATAATAGCCGATACTGAGCAGAAAAAACACACCCGTAGACACTTTCATCGGTAGATTATTTAGGTTCGTTTGCCTCAACCCAGAATCAGTCACTTTGTTTGTTGATATAGATACACGTCAACAAATGAATATAAATCACCTGTCGATTTATCCATTACTCTGTAGTTTACGACTGCTAGATTTCAATTAACGACTTGATTTATTTCGCGCTTGTTTTGTCGAATAATTAATTGATTCCTAGAAAGCAATAACTCCATGTTTTCTATACGTTTTCTTGTGTAATTCGATCGGCCAAGGAAAAGTTGATTGAAGATACTATTAGATATCCGTCGTGAGCATAACCGAATATAGCAGCCATGTGGATTAACATAAATCGTGATAGTTTTCTTGTGGTTGAATGAATTATGACACCAAGACTCAGGAATCTGGTATACCCTACTGGGTGGCGTGATGGTAAAACTTTGATGGCCACTAGAATGATTCATCTTCTATAATTATTGAAAAAACGAAGCTACCATCATTGTATTGGCTGTTTCAGACTAAAATATGCATTATACATGCTGTGCTGTAATTAAGAATATGTAAGCAATTTTGTATTCCATAAGTTCGCCTAAAAAGTAGTAGATATATTTGCTGAATTTATAGTCATCTGATCAAGCGGTTATGGTGAACAGAAATGTGGTTGACTATGGAATATGAGATTTCACAAGGTTCTATTTTGGGTCCCCAATTCTTAGGCATTCTATTCCTGGTTATTCACACCAATGATTTCAGTATTTATTTGAGGTTTTGAGATTTTTATGCGGACGACACAGCTCTTTTTCTCCTTTTCTAAAACCAGTACTCAACCAGAAATCATCTTCCAATGTATCCTCAAGAATCATATCAATGTTTCTCAGGAGGAGTTTGAGTCCTAATCATGGTTTGAATTCTGTGGTGTTGGAAATATATTAATCCAACTGACTGCGCCAAAAACCTTCTGAACTACTAGTCGAAATTCACAAAACATATGAATATGATTGTGAAACAAGCTTTCTGTAATCTGAAATGAATTCATGTTAATAGCAAATGTATCGATAAAAGTAGGGAGTAGTACTTTCACAAATATTTATATGGATCTTGAATATATTTTTTTGAGTTCAATGGTTAGAGAGGACGTAAAAATATATCCAAACGAAAATTGACTGGGAAACAGTTGTGTGAAAAACTTATGTACCTAAATGACCAAACTGTAAAAAATAAATACAGTTTATAATCATTTCCTTAGTCCATCATCATTATTATCAACGTGGGGCCATTAGTGACTATAATTATAACTATAAACCTGGTTTAATGATTTATTTATGAGGTTTCTTCATTTTTATGATCAAGAATGTGAATTTGATGAGCTGATGAACTTGTACAACTAATTCACACAGAAAAACACTTCGAGAACTGTCAAAGAATTTGACGTATGCCCAATACTGAAGATATATTGAAAATAGTGGAACAGAAACTGCATTGAAGATGAATATCTTCTTCAACTAGTCAAAATGAGGGTTCCACAGGGTATGCTTTTGGGGTAATTGAAGATTATGTGATAATATGAATATCGAAGAAGATATTTTCTGAAAATTCAACAGCAGCTTGTGGATTAGTTAGTTCAATAATGTGTAAACTCGCATAAATAGTCCAGTGTAATAATTTCATCGATTCAAGAGTTATCTTATCGTCATTCCGATAATCTTTCGAAGATCGCTGCTTTTATGATGCAGGAGTCAATATCAAAGTCATTCCAGAATATTACCTGCAATTTTAATGTTCCGACATTGCATGGCCGGCATACCCATGCCGTGTTTTGAAGGTGTTTCGAGCTTCATTAGGCCCCAACGTAATCAATAAAGGCGTGAATGCAAACATTAAATGAACCAATGTTTTAGTTTCAGCAATCCAATAAGGGAAAATGGATTATTTATGTTTATGGCGTTTGAATCTTTCCGAAGGCTACCCGCCTTGTTGGTTGGAGTGGATCAGAATGTTTAACGTATTGGTAGGGAAGTTGAACACACCTTACTGTTATTTTCAGAGTGATTTACGAGCTGCTGAAAATTGTTCGTTGTATTGGTCGGGTCAGAGGCTAATTGATTAGGTTCCTGATGTGATTGAGATTTTAATGACAAACACGGAGTAGACAGCCTAACTAGATCAAAGTTCAATCTACGCAGTGAAGAGTGGGTGGGATATACCTTCTCTTTAAGTGATGAAATACATTTTCGCGTGATTTATAATAAAAATATATTCACATACACTGTGTCCGTAAAGTATGGAACGAATTAATTTTTAGCTGAACAGGTCGTTTTCATAAAGAATCCTGAAACACGTCGATTTTTGATGTTGATTTACTGTATTTTAAAATAATAATCTAATATACAGGGTGAATTACGTTCGAGTAATGACGTCACCGTCATTTTTTTTTTAACGGAACACCCCCATTTTGTCTCAATTTTCGGATTACTCTGGCTGAGCTGATTCCAAAAATGTATCACATGTTGATTCCAATCGGTACAGGGTGGACAAAAATACTATAGTTGTGTGTGTGCTAATAAAGTAACGCGTAACATTCTTCATTAGGTAAATTAACAATATTATCAAAAATACTTATTGTCTAGCGGCAATCGATTTGAATGTAACACCCCGTAGTTTGTTACATGTTTAGAGTAATAAAAATGAGCTGTTTCCAAACACGTAATCCTGGAGGTTTTGTTGAAAGTTTATGGTTTCAACAGGATGGTGCACCTCCACATTATGCTTTTCCGAAAAGGTGGTTTGGTAGACGTGGACCCACTGAATGGCCAGCGAGGTCACCAGATTTGAATCCTTTGGATTATTTTCTGTGGGGTCATCTGAAGAATGTTATTCATAAAACGAAACCAGCAAATATTGAAGATGTACAAGTGAAAATTCGAACAAAAATAAACAATATTACCCAAGAAACTTTACACAAGGTTCAACAAGAATTTGTACACCGTTTGGGTTATTGTCAAATACAGCAAGGGCTGCAGTTCGAACATTTATAAAGTCATGTATTCCAGTATATTCTGTCCGCTAGACAATGAGTATTGTTGATAATATTAGGTTATTATTTTAAAATACGTTGAATCAACATAAAAAATCGACGTGTTTCAGGATTATTTATTGAAATGACCTGTATAGCTAAAAATAAATTTGTTCCATATTTTACGGACACAGTGTATACATCAATGCATTGTTTTGTTCGTGAAATATGAATGAAAATGAGGTCTATATGGCGTTTGATTATTGATTTTTCTTGAGCATGCTTGTGTTTGTTCAATATCAATAATATGAATATGACATTTTGGACAATGATAAAGGTTTATCTAGATAGTAGTAGTACCAAATATACTCAACTATACTGAGCCATGTTCGAATATCGTGGATTGTACGAATGTACTGAAAAGAATGCCTTTAAAAACACTATTTTATTTACCAATGACACACCAGTAAGAGGTATACCAAAATTTCACTCTTGAAATCAAGTGTATTACACTCAACTACTAGGTACTATCACACATACAAACGCATGTGAAAAAATACATATATATTGGGTACTCGTATATCGATATTACACTAGACTGATTGAAGCAAATATCTATGTAAGTATATATTTTATGATTCTACTATGATCTCCTCAACAAGTACAACCACTACATTTTCTGCCCTGTTCACTCGATATTCTCAATTAAGCATCGGCAAGAAAAAACTCTAAGCTCGAAGCTTCTTCAAGATTCAGTTCACATGAAGAAAAACTAGATAATTTTAACTCAAGAAATGTCTAAAATGATTATCATACCTTTTCAATTTGCAGACAGTTGAGTAATGGTTTCGAATTTATTCTTCATCAAGTTAATATAAAAACAAAATTAATTCAATTATCCAATTAATTTTCGGTATGCAGACTAATTAAGCGAGTTCATCAATAACTTCATTGCATAACATATTAATAGCTTAATTAAGCACTGTTATTTCTTTCCCGATGTTCAACTCTGTAACTACAGCGTGTCTAAACAACCGATTTATTTCCATGCACTGACTCAAGGTAATTTATTTCAATCGAATGGTAATATTGTTCGTTTATAGTTTGAAATAACCTTTTCACGCTTGAAGATCATAAAATTTCCTTCGATTAAGACGTACTGACTCACAAAAAATAATGGGAATGACTAATGATAGAAGAAGAAGAAGGTTTCTTTCATTCTGTATCAGAAACAAAAAGACAATTCTATAGAATATTGGCAATTCAACATTTTTCCATTGAATATGATAATACTTTCTGTTTTTCTTTTTATGAAAATGACTTCATCAGTTGATCTGTCGTTTGTTATTCAAAATATTCCTCCGTTTCTTGAGGTCGGTATCTTGACTCAAATGCTTCTATCAAAACAAATGTAGCTACTAGTAATTTTGAGAAACCTGACCACTGATCAGCATTGTATATTTATGCGTTTACAAGTCCAACTAGATAATATCATCTTGTAAGCATGAGGTTTATTTGCTTCATGTAGGTGTTAAACAAGCAATAAAGTGTTGAAAACCAATCATATTTTATGCTTCCACTTCATGAAATTGAGAACAGTGCAAAAACAGTTGGAAATATTCTCGGCGGGCTTCAAATATAGATCCTCAAATTATATCTTCGATAATGTGAACAAAAAAGTGAAAATATTATGTAGAAAATGCATCAAAAATGCCTAATGTCTTTCAGAATCTCAGAATTATTTTCAGTCAAAGACTAAAAATATGTTTGTCACACAATAAATTAATTGTTAACTCTCAAACAAACGAGGATACCAAGAATATATACCAATATATCGGACTCAAATAAAAATGAATGTGAAAAAAATAGTGAGGTTATCTTTTATCTGTCTTGTGCCAAGTAACGAGGAAATCCCAATCTTGAGTCGTCAGTTGAGTACATCATTTCGGATTCGTTACAATAAGCGGAAAACCCATCAAACTTCATATAAAAATAATGATAGATGCGATGATGAACAGATATCAACTTCGAAAATGTGGTACTACTACCTTCTGATTGGTACAAAAAGCCGTCCAGATTGGTGAGAAGAGATCACATTGGATAAAATGCAACATTACCCATTAGCTGCACACAGTAGCACCCGATTCGTTTCGGACACAGAAACTAGTAATTGTTGGCCGTTTTAAGTGCAAATAATCGTGTCTGCCGCAAACAACGAGCGCAATGCAGAATATAATGGATTATTGGTTGGCTGTTGGAACGTTGCTTCTCGACGGACCACCCAAGAAGACACGTGAAGCCATGAATGAATACGGCATAGCTAGCAACCCACGGTCGCTGATGAATTGTGATCTTTTTGATCCGACATGACGTATCGTCCTTCACATAACCCGTACCTCATCTGTGCTGTGGCGCACAGATCATCCGAAGATTATATCCTCGAAGCTCACACGAAGACCACGTAGTTTAACTAGGTGGCGATTGGGTTGGATTTTGTAGGGCATTTGTATTCCCCTAATAGCACACAATGTCCCTAGGAAGTCCCATTTTGTTCCAGTTAACATTCAAATGTACATAGAGACTCAAATAGGACGTTCTTGGGACGTCATGATTGGTACTTCTAATGAAAACTGTCAACGGTCAGCAATCACGGGGTCATATCAGTCAGAAATCGGAGGCATCATTAATCATACGAATACCATTGTTGTGATTTTCAGAATGTGACGACTGTGTATAGTTTGAATATGTTGTACAATTTTAGATAATATGGAATTGAAATATCAAGAGATATTCTGAGATAATCGTTATAAAAAAGTATCAGACACTGATCAATTTCTCAGATACATCTGGTATCGTGAGAAATCCAAAACTGTACAGGTCAACCAAGTGGGACATTCTGACGTCCAAAAGACGTCCTATACACGTCCACGGTACTGAATTCAGACGTTCCGAATGTGGAATGAAGTTATATTTTTCTGATTTGAAAAAGCAATACTCAATTGGAATTTTACTATAATGAAACAGTTGACATTGAAACGTCTCAATTCTTGAAGTGCGTCCGTACCGTTGATTTTATTCATTGATTTCTGCACCTTTTTCAATAACTTTGGAACTAGAACTTTCTTGCCTGATGAATATATCTGTTTTTCATCCAGTGAAGTAAGGATCTATTACACGAATATATTCCTCTGATTTTTTTTTAAATATCTAAGAAACTGTCATCTGTCAAAACACCAAACAACAAAATTGCCTGCACCGACACTGACTTGAACTCACCATCGTCATTATAATTATGCTGCTTTTGGTGTCATGTTTTTCTTTTTCGAAAGAGTAATCGTATGGGTCAATACAATGACCTACCGCTCGACTTTTGTGTTTCGTATTCGTCGCGGAATGAGTGGACGAAATTTTGAAAAAGGTTTGCCTGATTGACACAAGCGTGGCTAACATCTTTAAAGGTGTGTCATTAACGAGGCGTTAACTATAACTGATTCGATATGGAAGATGGAAGTCGCGTTGAATGGGGGTTATTAGTTTTTGTTCGTATACTCTGTATCTTCTAAATGAGAAGAGATATTTAGAATTTATTCTGGATATTTTGGGTTTCGTGAGCAAACAGCAGCGTTCTATCTTCTGTAGCATCTGTAACAGGGCATTCGGAAGTCCTGATATCCAATCAACATTTGAAAATCTTATACATTTTTGCAAGGGCTCGATAATAAACAGATGATAGATTAAAATGAAATTTCAGAGTTGCCATTATGGAGCCAGTGGATTATACTGAAATACTAGAAGTTTGGGTGCTTTGATTGTATTAGTGATTGTTTATTATTTCATGATTAGGTATGTTGATAATCAATCAAAATAAGTGATGCAAAAGTATTATATTAGGCTATATTTTATTCAACATATTTCAAATTATCACTAATTATTATAATTTCCGGATGATAATTCAAGAAGGCAATGACGGTTAACATCATCACATGCAAAAAGAACCAATAAATGGCATTATATGTCTGGCGAATCAGTGCAAAAAAATACTGAACATGTATTACGAGTAGATATGTCGTAACGTCGCTGTTTAATGTTTATTGGAGCGTTAAGAAACATCCCCATCACCGATCTTCCTACATTTATATGGGGGCCTGATACTTTCGGTATAAGCGTTACTCACCTGGTACAATAGGATATATAGAGGGTGTCCCAGAACTCAACGTCAAGCCGAAACGGGATGACAGGATTAATCATAACCATCACGAGGAAAATATGAAAAAAAAAACTATCCCATGCAGTTTGAAAATTATGGGCATTTTAAGAAAAACCTAGAAGTTCGATCAAACTGTACCATTTTTCGGTTATTGTGGTTATTCTTTTGTATTTTTGTTGCGTAATCTTAAATAACATTTCTAGAATCCAAATAAAAAATAATGACACAATTACTTCAAGTTTCCGAAAATTGAGACTATTTTCAAGGTTTGTCGACTTTCACAGGTCCTCCTTTAAAAAAAAAGTACTAGAGTGCCTTGGCGAGTAGCATTGAAAGTTGGCGCATTTAATCAGAATTCTAAAATGGTACAATACTTGTTAGTTCCATAATCCATACAATAAAAAAAGTAAAAAATTAAAACCTCAAGTAACCCGATTTTTGCTATCTCAAAAATAAAAAAGAATAACCACCATATCCGAAAAATGGTACAATTTGATCACATTTCTAGGTTTCTCTTAAAATTCCCATAATTTTCAAACTGCATGGAATAGATTTTTTTTCAGATTTTTCTCATGATGGCTATGATCAATCCTGTCACCCCGTTTCGGCTTGACGTTGAGTTCTGGGACACCCTATACCGTATATAATCGAAGGAACAGATGAAGTTATTGAAAAAAACAGCTTATCTTTCGACAAATTTCACTAGTTTTGGTGACTCATCCCACTGGATCTTCTGCCCATCTACTGAACAACTACCAACTGACCAAGAATATAATTTTCCACGACTTCTACAACATTCCATCCAATTTAATCCAGACTCTACTTCAAATTGATACCCATAAGGCACTATTCGAATCTATCTCGACTATCCTCAACCATATTATGGAACTTGTTTGTTTCGTTATCGCCTTTGGCAAGGACCACATCTAAAAGTCGATCTAAACAGTGAGTGACCCGGTATGAGAAAAGATACCGGCAACTTCTGGACTTAATACGCCAATTAAAGATTATGTTTTCATCGGTCAAATTTTCTTCACCGCGTTCTCTTATAAGTGATAATTTGATGATCATTTCATGTTCGAGCGTATCCGATTTGTGTTACAGTGAGATAATTGACAGTTGAAGTAATGCCAAGATGTATATGTGTATGTGAAATAAGAACGATAAATTGCGATTAAAATAGGAGTCAAAAGTAGTGCTATGCCACAGGTACAAATCTACAAATTATTTATTGGATTCAGAACTTTGATCCTGCAGCTTTTCTGTAGATGGCGTTCACAGCGTGAATTCCGGATTAATAGATCATAGCTGACTCTTACGAACATGACCTGTAGTTGATTTGTGGTCAAATCATACGGTTAGAAATGTCTCAATATTCAAAAATCTGCTGTCGAGGCTCGCCGAATGGTCTCAGAAGTTTACGGTGAATCAGCACATGTTCTGACAAACTGTCACAACTAATCTCCTCGTAAAAAGAGAATATAGGTGCATAAACAAGAACTCCAATATTTCATTTGACTTCAAATTTATTCATTGACTGAAGGGACGCTATTTTTTGTTCTTAAATGACTCCTTCTCTCAAATTCAATGATGCGGTTATATAATTGAATATAACAGTAACAAATTACAAAATTTTTAATCGAGGGAACTGTCCTTATAAGGTGGTATACTGATATCATAAACTATAACTATAACCATAAAAGTATTTAATCAGTTCCGATATTATAATAGTAAGTATAGCTTTGCAATAATTGTCATATAAAAACAAGTAACGTGACTTGGTTGTTTTGACCAATCTAAATAACATTTTGTTATCATGAGCACTTTCAGTTTCTCATTTAAAAAACATAATCTGGGAGGCATTTAGAATGTCATACTACCTAAGAATAGTGAAAAAACTTCCTATTGCGATTTGCGAAGATCTTATGACCGAAATATTAGAAAAACTTCGAACGAACTGTCGTCGAAAAATGTAGTTTTAGAAGATCCTGGATGCCTATTATTTTTTCTAGATATTTCAGAAACAATACTGGTGTGGTTTATTCGAACCGAAAAAATTCAACAAGTCTTCATCGAGGAAAAATAATCTTCATTATTATTATTCGGTCGAACTTCCTATAGCAGATATCGAATCATCGTCAAAAGTATGATTCATTTTGGAATCATAACAGAAACTGAAGCAGAAAACTAGATTTCTTCATTTTTTTTGAATTTTTTCAAGAATTTAGCAACTTCCTCAATATGTGTGATTTTTCCCCAATTCAACCATCTTTATATATAGCAAATAGTTTCGGAATTTTGAATGGAGATAATTGAATATGAAACTCCTAGTATAGAGTCATATTTCTTCCTTCATCTATATTTTCATGTAGACAGTTATTACTAGATAGTTATATTAAGTTCCTTCAAGCAGATTGAGGAGAAAGTACATCTCAGTGAATTCATTCCTACAACTTTTTGAAAATGCGAAAAATGATAGTGATGTGAAGGAAAAAAGAAAGTTACCTCCACATATATCTCCGAAGATTGGACAATGTTAATTGTTTATTTGGGAACGACATTGCTCGGTCTTCCGACAAAGTGACTTTCTTGGTTTTTACTTCCGTCTTGGTCATGATCTACCGCAGAACAGCACCACTTTTGCAAGGTGTACAGCAAGACGTGATCTGCCATATTTGCCGAAAGACCAATTTCGAACGGAATTATATTTTTTCCGAGATTCACCTGCTCGGAGTTGCTGTCGACAAGTGAACATCAATTTACTTTTTCATCCTTGATTTTTTTCTCGAAGTTCATTATCTTCAGTATATGTATAGTAGGTATACAGATGATTCACGATTAGAACGTCAAATGCCTTTCAGAGATTGTGGACATGTTTGTCATCTGCGACAAGCATAAAACTCAATCTTTTTGTAACGAGAATTGAGTTTCAAGAATCCGAAGGAATATTTCCAATTTCATTTTTCTCCGAATTGAATCGTCGATTTCTTAGACATATCTCTGTGAATATTAGAGATACCGATCAACATGAGAGCAATATCATTAAGGTCAATAAAGAACCTCTGAAGAAGAATGAAGATATGTTTAAGAAAATTTCATCAGATGTAATGCATATATCTACAATTTTCTCTTTATCTTCAAGACTCGAACAACTTTCTCGATTATTGAAACTCGAAAAAAAAAACTTTTACTTTTTGATTGAAAACAAATTTCGTTCAAAAAATACGTATCAATCAACTTCTGAATATGTCTTAACCTTGAGGTATCGAATCGGGCACGATTTTGATGTTTTACCATAAAGAATAATTGAATTCGTTAATAGACTAATAAAAATAATTATTACAAGTCAATTTCCCATCACCTTTGATCCACATTCCGTTCGCAGCACATCTCATTCAAATAGTTTTATGATCTCAACCACGATCGACCACCCAAACTGGTGCTTTATTTTTAATCCTCAAAAGCATCTACAAACCACGATACCTCCATTTATAGTATTTTCAATGAACACGGCTTGAACAATCGAACAATGCACGATTTCTCGAGGTGTTATTTTATTCACAATCTATTGTGAGAACAGATAGGTAAAAGCAAATCTTTCCGCCCACACGTTTAGATAGACAAGTTATCTCAGTATCTAATTCATCCAGTCGTTTGTTGCACAATGGAGAATTGTTTCATATTTGCAAATTGGACGACTCAACGTACAATCCATCCATTGCGCAAAAAATCATTTTGTTATCCTCACAATTTGATATTGTCATGATTGATCATGATTTATTATCGTTATTATATCTATTACAATATTATGAAGAACTGTACTTTAAAAAATCAATGATAAGTCACAACTGTGTACAGAACTTAAAAAAAGAAGTAAAGGTTGATGAACTTATGGCCCGAAATTCATATTTCTTCAAATCTCGGTAGAAAATCGCAGTTATATAAATAGCAGAAAAACCACACGAAGAGATTAACTGCAACAACGTTATTGACATGAACGTCAAAATTTAGGAAAAAATTGGTCGCGGCCTTCTTAATCATCGTTACATATGAATAGATGATGTGATTACAAAAACGCAAATATCTTATTTCCTCCATCGAATGCTTCTATTTTTTATATATAACAAATATAATAGATTGTCACAACTCACCCTCTAAATACAATATCAATGGTAATATCAAGAATGTAGTATTGAAAAATTTATTTCAACAACAAACATTTATGCGGAAAATGTCAGTCTGGTTGTTTTTCCCCGTTTTGAAATTTATTTGTTAAACTATTTTTTTTTTAATATACTATCAATCCCAGAAATCTCGGTACACATTTTTGACTCACTCTGTATATCGATCAATATTGACACACAATAGATATGTATAATATCTAGGTGAGTACAGTTTGTAATCGTAATATGGAAGTATGGAAGTTTAATCTTCTGTTTCTTCAAAAATCTACAATATAATCGTCTGACTATGGTTATTTTACATCTATTCTGGTTTAAGTTGGATTCATATCATCAATTCTCCTAAAAGTTCATGAAATATTTCAAAATATACGCAATAAATCAATTATCTTCGAGATATTACTTATACTAATACCAATAAATAAACGATATACGTATCCATTGGTGAGTCATATTGGTTGATGAAGATGTAGAAATTTTAGTTTCTACATCTAATAATTTCCAAACATACGTTTCGCATGTTGATGTTAATTCGCACATTTCCATAGCCAACACGATTGATAATTAGTAACAACGTGTTTTACATGATTTAACCTGAATCTTGAATAACACCTCAAATAGAAATCTTCATTTATATTGTGCGATATTTGATGTATTGTATATGGTTCAAGCTTTAGGAAAATCAAAATTCTAGTCTTATATCATGACAAAATTCTGAAATTCTGTCAGCCCTATAAAGATAGTTCAACATGCCCAGATCCCAATATAAATTCAAATCTTTGATAGACGTTCATTAGTAATTTATTCAATAATTTCGAGAATATTGCTGATTGGAAAACAACCAATTACATGATATGTTTATCAAGTAGGTAGTTCTTTACGACTTCTGTATTTCGTTTTTGGTATTCAAATAGAATCAAATTCGATTTTTAGTCTATATTTTATAAAAACTATCATCTGATAAACTATTTATATAGGATTGAGTGATAATCATCGTGTATATAAAGTGTCAAAGAAGGTATAATTTTAGATGTCAAAGCCATTTAAATACAGAATCATGGAATATGAATCGAAATTGAAATAAATTCGTGACACAGATCATAACAATATTGTCTTCGGATTCTATTCAAATAATTTTCTCAGATCATAGTGTTTTTTGACATTTCAATTCTAAAATGTATCGATTTCAACAGAATTACAATATACAGGGTGTCCCAGAACTCAACGTCAAGTCGAAACGGGGTGACAGGATTGATCATAACCATCACGAGAATAATGTGAAAAAAAATCTATCCCATGCAGTTTGAAAATTATGGGCATTTTAAGAAAAACCTTTCGGGATTCGGTTATTGTGGTTATATTCTTCATATTTTCGTTCATTTGAAGTTTGGAGAAGTAATCCTAAATAACATTTCTAGAATCCCAATAAAAAATAATAACACAACTGCCTCAAGTTTCCGAGAATTGAGACTATTTGTTGAACTACGAATTTAAAATTCTTCCTCCTCTCTGTCTGTCCTTCTTTCTCCCTTTCTTTCTTTCTTCGCTGTTCTGTCGTACTTCTTCTTTCATTTACTAGTAAGTAGTTTTAAGTTTAGTCATAGGATTAGTTTTAGGTAGGGTTTGAGTGGAAGAACAGTTTCTTTCTACCTAGTATGAAGAAAACTGAACTCTCACCTTTTATTTGCCTTTCCTTATGAATAGTTGATTTTTTTTTCTTTTCTGTAATGGTGAATAATAAACGTATTATTATTATTATTCGTCGACTTTGATAGGCCCTCCTTGAAAAAATGTACTAGAGTGCCTTGGCAAGTGGCATTTAAAGTTGGCGCATTTAATCAGAATTCTAAAATGGTGAAATACTTGTTAGTTCCATACAATAAAAAAGAGTAAAAAATTGAAACCTCAAGTATCCCGATTTTTGCTATCTCAAAAATAAGAAAGAAAAACCACAATAACCAAAAAATGGTACAGTTTGATCGAAACTCTAGATTTTTCTCAAAATGCCCATAATTTTCAAACTGCATGGGGTAGATTTTTTTTCAGATTTTTCTCGTGATGATTATGATCAATCCTGTCATCCCGTTTCGGCTTGACATGGAGTTCTGGGAGACCCTGTATGAAGAGTTGATGAAAACTATTGAACTTTGCATTCATTTATAGGAAGAAATATCTAAACTTAATCCTACCTGAGCTTGGTCGATCGCTGTATCTGGTGCAATAAACCCAGGCTGGCCACAGGATAGGTTGGCTGTCCTCCTTCTTATCTTTCTCTTCGTTTTTACTCAAGTCTATAGGCGCGGAAACGCGATTTTCCTCTCTGTACTCAGGAACCACTCGCTTAGGCACAGTTTTCCTTATTTTGATGGGGTCTGTGATTCGCCTACCAAAATCCGCCTTCAAGATATTATCAATGGAAAACTTCAGTCTCGCGTTGTTCGCCTCGTCGTCAGAAAAGTCTTTACTAGTGCTCGAACTCGAATTCGGACTCCCGTTCGAGTGTCGAAAGTTCGAGGAAGAATTTGTACTACTTGGACTAAATAAACTATGTACAGGACTAGAGGGGCTCTTGGCCGCGGCCTCCGAGGCTAAGGTGCTGTTCGTTATGTGGCTGATGGCGTTCAGGTGGTTCTCAATGTTCTTGAACGACAAAATCTCACCCTTGCACTCGGACACGGGAGTCTCATTGCCGACGGAGAGAACGGTATCATCGCTGCAACAACTCCCGTCGTCGATGTTCAAAGACTCCTTGTCGTAATTGTCACTGGAGTCCATCGACACTGACCCATCGGTGCTTTCCATGGTCCTCGAAAAGTGGTGCGGATGCGATGCCAGATTTCCTGCCAGAGTCGCCATTTCCGGGAGTTTCACGCCATCACAGTTTAGCCGCGCACACTAATTTGGCTGTCAGGTACTGATCAACATTCGACTCCTATCTCGTCTATCGATCCACACACCACGACTCTCCACAACTATCTGATCGTTGGAAGGCTACTGAAGGCGGAGCTTGAAGTCGGGTGGGCGTGTCGGGAGGGCGGGGCTTGTCGCCGACGCGAATCGGTGTTTGAGGTTTCAAGGTTTCGTTGATGGGTTAACGCCTATATTTATGACATGTAGATTGGAAATGAGAAAGATGCAGTGCATGTCAATTATAGTTTACTAACTTTTCATGGAGAGTATCGTGTTGGCTAGTGTATGAGTACTTTTAGATTGATGTCTTGTTTGGACGAGATTGAATCGAAACAAATTTTAGATTGATTCTTGACGGCATAGCATTTGCCTCGTATGTACTGTTCTTGAGATTATCATGTCCATTGAGAGTAGATCGATTGATTTCCGACGGAAAAATAACCAGATAGTCAGGGAGATCATAGGAATACATAAAAACATAATATTTCGATCAGGCAAAAGATTCGAAGGCCACTAAAAAAAGGTGAACAGCTTCCAACAATTTCATGAAATATTTTGTAATCATTTCTATTGTCTAAATCATCGAAATTTAAATTATCTCGAAACCATGAGAGTAACCGAGTTTCACAAAGAGTACCTCCACGAAGAAATTGGGTTGCAGAACACAGATTTCATAATCAAAAAAAAAATGTTTCAATTGAGCAAAAAGTTTAATTTTTTATTCCTGAAAATTGTGTGCTACGCTCATGGAATAATATGGATTTCCGGACCCATCAAACAATTTCGAAGTTATGAAGCAAAGACGCTATGAAAATTACTACTTCAGAGCCATCTAATGCCCAAACTATCAAGTAGCTTCGTACTGAGGTTATAGTTTGCTTGCATCCAGTTGTTCTGAAGAAAGAAATATGCTGTAGGTTTTTAAAAACACCCTCTCAGGGACACCCTGTATATTGGTATGTTAGAAAAATTTCAAGTACCTAAACTAGCTTGTGCTTTGATTATGAGTTACTGCTGTGTGGAAATGTCTACCAATCGGCAGCAAATGAGAAAATAAGTTATATCCGACGGTCAAGATACCAACCACTATTATAGAACAATTCTTATAGGTATTGTATATACGAAGATTGGACTAAAAGTCACTTCTAAAATGCTGACAAAACGTCAACAATTATCAATTAATATTGTACCAAAGAAAATTCATGTCGAGTACGCGTTCGACTATAAACAATTTGACTGTTATCCCTTATGTCTTAATTAATTGGATAATTATCGTTAAAACATACACTCAGACTTTATTTCTCATAGTTTCTCGTCTGAAATGTAGCAAATTCATTTTAAGAACAGCTTTATATCTGGAGTATCCTTCCAAATGAATATTTTGGATGAAAATGACTTCATGATGGCGCTATATAATGAAAGTTCTATAGGAAACTGATTGACACTATCAGTTTGCATGATTAATATTTTTTCATGCGTGAGAGAACGCCTAATTACCAGTCATCAGCTTTAATTACTCCATGAGTAGGTACGCGCAAAAAGTTCCAATTAAACTCGCCTTGAAAAATTAATAAGGCGTTAATTACTGGCAGTGCTATATTCACTCGCTTATGTTCACCGACTTATACCTAATTGGTAGTTGTTAATTGATAACTCAATTATTTCGATTGATCAAAGAGAAAATGTGTTGTGACTACGTTTACCGTAATTTGAAACTTATGCAATAGGTATTTTGATTGAGATGGAATGACAGTTGATGTAGTAAATAGTTGAGATTATTGAGAAATTTGAATTGAAACAATAAAATTATTATTCTTTGAATATTTGTCATTGAAACGAAAGCGTGAAGTGGACATCGGTTCTCCCTTTTTCTGAAATGGTTGAATACAACTCGAAATTCATATACAGGGTGCCTAAAAAACGCTATCACAAATTGCCAAGTCTGAAATACAATGATCACAACTCACCTCATTGGTTGATTTCGAAAAGAAACAGTGTGAGAATTTTATTTCTGTTTGAAATGGTCTTTTCATGAGAAAAAAGTAGTGATAACATTTTTTTATTTGTTAGACCTTCGTTCAAATAGAAATTCCATGATGACTATAAATTCTTTTACAAGATAAAAGTTGGATCATTAGCAACTCATATTCTCTTATAACTTTTTGAAAAGTTATTGACTCCACACTCATCTTCAGAAATAATTATAGATATACTACCATAAGCATGTATGTGTGTGTGTTATAGACGATGACGTATATAAGGTTGATTGCTTCCCAGAAAGTCTGCATCGTTAAATGATAGCATTTATCTCGCAATGCATCGACACAAACGATAGCTATTTTCATTTCATCATCATTTGAGATACTTTGTGGACAAATTGAAATCATGTCATTGATTACATTAATGTATATCCGCATACCAGTTGGTATTGAATGATATATTTCATAAATGTAGTGTATTTAAACAAAGTTGGCAGTTGCGTCATCATGTCACAAGTAGGGACTTCTTGATTATGACTAATAGACCAACTTTGGGGATGAGGATGTTTCTTGTGACAAAATTCTCTAAAACATAATTTTGAAGTCCATATTCACCAACTACAAAAAAGAACATAGAACATTATAGACAAACTCAAATTTACTAATCCCAACTCTTAGAATAATTTTTGTATTCATCGAGGGATAATTCTCACAACTTAAAAAAAAAATAATTCGAAAGATTCTTGAATATACTCAAACCAGAAGTGAATGCATAATTATTCTGACCGAATATGGGGAATAATATATTAGATCATAGACGTAACGAAGGGGGGTTATTGGGGTCGTAACCTCCCTCCCTATTGCACAGAAGAAATTAAAAAATTGCAAGTAAAAATTTGAAAAAATAAAAATTTGAGTAAGTGTGGTTGAATGGTGGGGTTCGACCACCCCCCATTAGTCAATTCTAGTTACGCCACTGTATTAGATATTGATTTATCGATTCTTCAGGAAAAATAGAGAAAACAAAAATGCATGAGAGTCAAAATCCGTTAGACATTTGTTGAACATTCTTTTTGATATGACGAAATTGATGTCAACTTCAGCTACCACCAAAATAACCGCCATTTTGAAAATATTTTGACATTTTGTCATCATGCCAAATACGTCTCAAGTGCATTTCAGACGGAATAGCCAATATAAACTGACCAAATAAACTAATAATAAAAAAGGAACAAGCATATAATACGTAGATGAACAGTAGTTGGAATTAAAAATTTTTTTAACTTCCTATACTTTGGGTTGACCTCAGAAGTTAAATATAATAGGAAGAGTAAAATGACAGTCTTTATATTGATACCGAGTATTTTGTGACTTACAGATAATCCAATGCTGCTAGTGAACATTTTGTTTTATCTATGATAAGTATAAGTACTACAATTTAAGGACACTAACTTCTAACAAACAAGTATGACCATAAACATAACGAAGACATTAATAATAGTTACTGTATGTTCGAATCGACATCGACATCGCATGCGTTAAATTAACCACAATGACAATATAGCTACAACAAATAATTCAACAGTCAAACGAAATTAATAGTATCGTGCTCACATTATGTATAAATACGTTGATAAGTACAATTTACAACATAAAGAGAATGCATATATGTGGCATTATATTATCAAGTTGGCTGTCAACGAAAGGAACAACAAAGAAGCGGAGACTAAGTTGAAAAGCAGCCATACAATCACAGAGCACAAGTATTGTTATCTATCAATCAGTCACTTGTCAGTTGTTGAGCTCCCTGTTAATGTTTAATCAAGAATGTCTCTTTCAATTATAAATAACTTTTCTTTTAAAAATTGCTACCTACCAATACTAGTTATATTTTTTGCAAAATTGTGAATAAGAATTTGGAAATTCGAGAAAAATCATAAAATTTCTCTGCTGACTTTTTTCGAATAGCTACCAATTTATAAATCTTTGGAATTGAGTTAGGAATTTCACAAAAAAAATATACAGTGTGCTACAGATAATATTTTTCACTTGGAATTTTCCGAAACTCAAATTATTTCAATCATACCAAACGACCTTTTCATTATCAATCAAGTGCGAGCATGATTTTCTGAAAAAAAAAATGTTGTTAGCTCAAAAGTTCTTGAAATTTCACGATGATAAAAATAGTTACTAGATCGAAATGCTTTGTTGCTAGAGAAAAATCTCTATTCTAACATAAATTGACAGATCTCGACAATTATGTAATTTTCAAATGTTTTTATTAAAGTTGATAAGTTCTCGAATAAACACACTAACAGTTCAAAAAGTTGGTTTGTAACGTAATCATTTTTAGCTACTTCATTCAATTGGACTCTTTATGGCTCCTGTATTAAATTTCCACAATTAATTTACGCATACTTGATTATAACTCCTAAGTACCTGCACATACTAAAACAATTAAATCAATTAAGGTGAGGCAGATAAGAAAAACCGAGACGTTAAACACGCAATCGTAAAGAAAAATCAGAAGATTAAAAGCGTTTATGGATTCAAGGTATCCATTATTTTACAGCTCAACAAATGGAATGTTTTAGTATCAAATAACTATGAATTATATCCCACCTTCTTTTCTGACAATTATCGATTGAAAGATAGTTTGATTTCATCCAGCTGCACCAATCAGCAATTCATTGTACGCAACAACAATACAGGTGTTGTAATAATAACAACAATTTTCTTTCGAAAAATTCTTGGATTCAATGAAGCAGATACCGATCATACCTACCTTCTGTATAGAGGTCGCTTAAGTATTCCGCTTGAGTACACTTGAACTTGCCATCAGTTTCCCAAAGATTAAGCTATAGTTTTTGCTTGTGCGCAGTCGATAATGATCAATTATTTTACGCATGAATGGAATTAAAGGCGTCTTCATTATTTCGTATTTGCGGTGGACTGAGAAGTCGGTTGGTGTTCTTTGATCTTCCTGTGGAACAGATAGATATCTACTTTTTGCTCGTATATAAAGACCTGCGAGCGGCCTTGTTCTCCCACATTTGTGATGGAGACTCCGAATATAACATATATTTGGAAACTGTATACGTGAACTTCTCTGTATACAAGGTCATTCCAATTTTATAAGAAATTGATTGAGTTGCATTTTAACATATCGCATAAAATACTAACCGTCACAATCCAAGGCAAATTTGGTTATCATTGAATACCAATAGTGCAAAATAAAAAGTATCTAGCTCACCACTAAACTTCTAATTGGTTGAGGGTCTCAACTGGAGACATATCTGGGAATATTAAGGCATCAATAATTATGGCAACACTTCAAAGTGACTTCACAACGATGCAAATTTGTAGATAAATCTATAATAGATACGCTAATGAAGTTTGTTGATTGTACGTAGGTAGTTATACAATTTGGGTGTATACAGGGTGTTCCTTAGAGACATGCTAATATTTCAAGGGGTTATTCTTTGGTACATTTCGGGAAAAAAACTTTCCATAAAAGCATGTTCTAAAAGTCATGACTTTTGATATACAGGGTGATGAAATTTTGAAAAAAAAGTCGCCACTGGTAGAGAAAATTAAAAATTTCGTACATCACAAAATGCACCTTGATGCATAGAAGACGTGTACCAAATTTTCTGAATATGTCTAGAATATTATCTCAGTTATTATCATAATACTGATTTAAAAAAATGTATCACCCTGTATCTCAAAAGTCAAGACTTTTAGGACAAACGTTTATTGAAAGTTTTTTCTTTTAAAAATGTGTCAAATATTAGCATGTCTTTAAGGAACACCCTGTATATTTTATCAATTAAAACAATTTGAATCTAAGACTCAACCTGACTGTCTGTTTCGGAATATCGTTAAAAAAAAGACAAGCAGTAACACTGCACTTTCTTACATACATAGAAAACAAAATTCATTATTTATGTTTTTTCTATTAGTGTTTCAAGTGTCAACTTATGTCATATAAATATCAAACCGTATCAGATAAATATATAGAAATATAATATATTCAGTGTCTGAATTACAATATGTCAAGACAATAGGTAAGTATATAAGATGAATTATATTCTTCATGTCCTTGAAAAATTACTATCTAAAAAATGCATACTCATTAGAATTTTCTGAAAATAATCCGATGGGAACTTTCAAAATTGAAATGCAATCCATAGTTTCACAGAAACCAAAAACTATTTGATAGAACGCTGACGATCATATAATTTAATCGATTCTGTGAATTTCTGAAGAGTCCATTTCGAATAAAGGAAATAATCTATTAAGCGCATGCTTGATTGTGAGGTAAGTATGTATACGCTGGTTCGGCTTCGTTCTCAATCCAGATTCCAAGTAAGCGGTGACAGGTTATAGGTATCAACTTCTAAATTCAGCAAATTTTTTCAAAACAAGATTATCTTGTGGAGATAAGTGAGTTTGCATAATTAGATAAGGAAGAACGTGATGCATCTTTGAAATATGGAATTGATGAGATTAGGCTTATTGAAAGTATCAGTTCCTTCTCGAGTACCTATGAGATAAAACTACGTGCAGCATAACAAAAAGCAAGAGAGATAAATCTCTCAGGTCAGACGATGAGTCTCATTGAATATGAGAACATAAACGCAGACGTAACCTGAACAATCTAGACATATTTATGCTAATGCCGCAACCACATCTGGTTTCGAAACATTCACTATACCCACCGATTTAATCCGTAACAAATCGAAACAAAACTGAGTCGTAAACTACAAAGAAAGGACGATATATCAATTTCTAGGTCCGCATCCCCGATATATCATTGCCGTACTCGCCAAATTGACACCTTCCCCACCGTTCGCTCGGATCCGCCCACTTACCCCTTCCACGGACTAACCTGCCACCTCTCCCAATCTCCCTCCACCTTCACGTTCCCCTCAACGACAGACTCCGCCTTCGAAACGGGAGGAGCCAGAGAACCAATCAGTGCACCGACGTGTGTGGTCCTCAGATCTTTATTACATTTTCTGTTGCCAATTTAACAATTCGAAACGCGGTAGGAGAGATCATCACTAATGATTGCTCTCAACAGGGCCAGAGTGTGAGTAGATTACACAGGGTTGTTACCGTGCTATTGCTTTCTGATAAAAAGACTTTATGAAATTTTTATGGTGATGTTGGAGAGTTTATCACTGCTTTGGTGCAGTAAACTCTGGTTTATTATGTACATGTGAGGTATTGGGACCTCACAGGAGTCCCGATCATCAAACATTTACTTCTCGAATTGAATGACATTCGTTATGGATAAGTTGTAAACTCTAGTACAACTTTGTTATTAGGTCCTAGAGACATTATTTCGCCCATGTGACATCAAATGCGTTAATAGACAATAAAGTGAGCCGAACGTATAAATAGACCCATAAAACACAAAAACGTGAAAGAGTGTGAAATGCGCAAGCCCAGATCTCGAAATGAATCCTAACGTAGTTTTGACTGATTAGGCAACCAATAAAATTTGAAAACCTGCTACGTCACTCTACCTATTGAGGTGATGGATATTATGACTCACCAATTCTCAACAAGAAATCATGAAAAATTACAAATTGAATGACGGATGATAACATTAAGAATGCAATTTTACCATAATTTTGAAATTGTTTACTCGCTACCTTTACGTAAATCGAAGCACAAATGTCGAAAATATTCCTGTTTCGTGAAAACGTCTCTGGAAACAAAGAGGATTCAGCAGAATGGAGGAAATGAAAACAAATAAATTCAAGATACCAACGTCAACGGACTTCGTTTTATCAACATGATCTTACTTCCGAAACGCATAAATTCCAAGACTTATACAGGATGAATTAAATTACAGACACACTATACACAATAATAAAAGTTCGGCATTTTCAGTCAATCTGATATGATTCTTTACTATAGAGATATTCATCTCATTCTGAATAATCTCAATAAAAATTCAGATTTGAATTCGAAAATTAAACATTCTCTATGTATGGGATCTAAATTGCGTCATACAGGATGTAAGGCAAGTACAGGGACGAATTCCGAGAAGTGATTCTATGACTAAAAGTTGTTACAACCAATCAAAAATCAAATTAGACCCTTACTACCCCAAATAACAGTGCCCAATTTCGAGAAAATCGGCTGAGGTATCAACAAGATATTTACGACAGCATATGTATCATGAGAACAAAGCAATACCAAACCTTCAGTATAATTTTTCGTCTTTGAATCCATCCCTTCGAATTTGGCTACATACTTACATAAGACCCTGTATATAATTTTATTGGTCGCAACATAAACTAGATAATTCGAAACCGATAAATTGGTCCTTTATGAATTTGCGAAAGAAACAACACCTTCAATTCATGTCAAATTCCGAAAATGAATTTCTCTGCGAGAAAAAAAAACAAATGAAAGGTAATCTCTCGATCCCATTAAGACCTGATCGCAGTCTAATTAAAAATAATTTGTAGCCCTTGTGAGTCAGACAATTATTTGATTCCTAATTAAATGAGTTAAACGTGAAACGTAATTAAAGAAAATTCTCAAATGACAGAGGAGACGTACTGTAAGAAGACAAATTAAAAAGTTCTTAATTGAACATTCTTTCTGTAGCGCTAGAAGTTAAGGAGGGTGTTTCTGTAGCAGAAAAGCTGAAAAATACTAGGGAATTAAACTCAATTAATCACTTGGAAAATCCACAGTTTGTACACGCTTCCTCGCAAATTGACCCTTCACAGCACTCTGGTTGTAAAACTTAGAGTTTAGTAAGAGGATTAAACTCATGAAATTCCTACTTATACCGATATCAATTTAAGACTCGAATTGTTTCTTGGTTCGCTATATATTGCTAATAGTTCTTGAGGAATGTTATTCGCACATTAATATTTTTAAAATTAATTTACTGTCAGTTTCATTACGGCAACTCATTCTCAATATACTTATTTCTTAAAAACGAATCATTGATAATATATCTTGTCATGAGAACGTCACAACCAGTTACAGAGCTTATATCAATATCGCTTTTACTCTCACTCTCATTAAATTACAATAGCAATGATGTATTAGTTGCGACACTGTATGGATCGTCTTTTCGAAAAAACCCTACTGACTCACCTTGTATAGAAAACAAAACATTTTACTGTCTCACAGTCCAAATCACAATCGTTATTCACAAGTTGAATTGAATCACCTAGTATAGCATGAACTTCGTTTCAGGTACATTTCGCCATCTATCGGAGTCATTGAAAAGAAATTATTCTCATGTAGCGTCTAGGAATATATAGATTTCTTTACATTATTCGAGAAAAAGTTCAATTAGGCAATCCAAACCACGTGACATTCAATGTGGCGGCTTGGGGCACACAATGCGATACCTTGGCTAGTAAACAGTGAATTTCATTTATTTTCGGAGTTTTTTGGTGTTTCGAAACGGTATTCAGATGGAGAGTGAATATTTGAAGACATTGATGTTGAATAGCAGAGACGTTGGTGAAAAGTATGCTTGGAACTATTCATTCAGTTCATTCTTGCAGAGATAAGCTATAACTTATTGTAACTTATCTCTGATTCTTGTTACAGCATTCGTTTTCGATATTAAATGAAGTTGGGATTAATTAATAATCTAGATCCTTTCACATTGGATACTGATGCTGATTTAGATTATTCAATTGATGTTTTTCTTCTTGTAATATTCTGGTCAAAAAAATATCTACTGCAGACTCTCTGATACATCAGTTTGGAATCAGTGAGATCATATCTCTTGATCGCAGCTAACCATAGGGCCCTTCGCTTCCTAGTTAAATCGTTTTTATTCTATAACTGCTCTATAAGAACCTGTGATTAGTAACCGTAGAAACCGATTACATGCCGACTTTATTTCGGTTAGTGCGAGATCTACAACCAACCACAATGCATGTGATAGGCCTTTTCTTCAGTAAAAGAGTTGATAATTAGTCACAATGAAAAAAACACATAAAAAACGCACTAGAGATAACTAAATGTAACAGTTTTCAACTCAAGTCACATATGTAAACACCAAATGTGTGCCCCAAGCAGTGTTGTTACGGAGGAACTTTTGACAGTGCAGAAGTTGGTCACAAAATAGTGCACAATGGTGCGCCTCTCGACTCAACAATTGTTGAGTCGAACCAAGGTTAGGAGTTTCATCAGAAGAGGCGTGGTTTATGACGTCATAAAATAGCAGATTCCCTTTGACAGTAGTGACTGTATTTTATGGCGACGTGATAATGGAATACACGGTCGTCCCATGCCACGTCACAAAAGTTTATTCGCGGGCGTGAAATTCAATATGTACAGATTTTGTTTTTGCAGCATAAAAATTGGCCCCTCAATGAACAATTTCATCCTCCAGAAGTGAATTTGGAAGTATTAAAATTGAATTATTCAGTTGACAAGTTTGACCACTTACATCTGATTGTGTGACCAATTTTTATACCCCAAAAAAAAATCAGCAAACCCCGCAATTTTTGCATAGGGTTTCAATATTTGAAATTCCCGCCCGCAAATAAACTTTCGTGACGTGGCATGCGACGACCACGTATTCCATTATCCGTGACGAAACTATGCGCGGTAATTGCGCACTCAGCTCAGCATTTTCCATTTTCTGGCCATCCTTGGATCAAGAAATATATTCAATAACAAAACAAAACATATTTTATTGAATGCTTTGAACAGAACCACAGAAATATTTTCTACACATACTTTTGCAGGCCAAAAACGTCATAGGACGAAATAGTGCACATTTTTAGCCATTTTCCAATAGTGCGTGCTCTGGTGCCACTCCAGGGCGGAAAGTGCCACTTTTGGCACAATTGTGCCACAAAAGACAACACTGGCCCCAAGCCGCCACATTGGTTTTTCGCTTTGACAGATCGCTGGATTGCCTAATTGCTTCAGATAAAGAAGAAAAAAAAGTGTGGTTATATTTATGTTACACTTATTTTTGAAAACTATGTTTTGGTAAACAAGTTTGGATTCCGGTTGATCCAATTCCTCTTAAATTACCAATCCTGATCTCAATTCAAATGGGAGAATTGAAAGCAGAACAATAAATAAGTTACTTGAATATCATTCACTATGAAGTTGGTAAGAAAGAATTTTAAAATTGTCTAGTATCAATTATAATTCAATGCAACTCTTTCTCAGTATTGTTTGAGCAACGATCCTAATAAACCATGTCATATTTTAACATTCCGAGAAATAACATTGATGTTAGATTGTGGTCTGTCCATGCAGTCTCTGTTGAACTTTTTGCCATTATCATTTGTACCATCAAACAAGCTGATGAATTTACCGATCTGGATGCCTAGTGATACCTCAGATCCTGATCTAGAAGGAGTGGGTACTATGAATAAGATGCAATTCGAATTCGATTTTTGGTTGTCCTTTTTTAGGAACTGAAGGAAAATGGTGACAGAGTTTTTGTAGATTCACCTCCAGAATTTTGCCCCCCATTAGATAAGCTTATTGACTTCTCAAGAGTAGATGTTATTCTTATTTCCAACTACTTGTGTATGATGGCACTGCCTTTTGTTACTGAAGGTACTGGTTTCAAGGGAAGAGTATATGCAACAGAACCTACATTACAAATTGGGAGGTAGGTGCACTCCAACTAGTAGTATCATTTTATTTTGGTGTTTGTTTCAGGTTACTTCTAGAAGAATTAGTTGTTTATATTGAACAATGTCCAAAATCAAGTTTTGCATCCCAGTGGAAACATTTTGTGCATAAGTGTCCTTATCCATTAAATGAATCCTTCAAGCCAAAATCATGGAGGCAAATCTATAACATGAAAGAAGTCAATGCTAGCTTATCCCGTATACAGATGGTGGGATACAATGAAAAAATTGTAAGTAGATATCAGAATAATTATGAACAATAGGTAATATTAGTTCTCACAATTATATAAAATTTGCAGATAAACTTATATGGTTTGGATTGTGTAACCTAAATCTTGAAAAAACTGTAAATAAAATCAAAGGGGAATTCATAAGAGAACATTTTAGGATGTGTATGGAGCACTTCAAGTTATTCCAGCCAGTTCAGGATTATGTTTGGGATCAACAAACTGGGTAATAAGTACAGAACATGAAAAAGTGGTATATTTGAGTGGATCCAGTACATTAACCACTCATCCCAGGCCTATGGATCACCAATCTCTCAAAAATGCTGATGTTTTGATAATGACAGACCTCACTCAAACCCCAATCAGTAATCCTGACTCAATGTTAGGAGTTTTGTGTGTTGTTGTAGGTAATTATCCTGTAAGATATTCAAACCACTGGAATTTCAAAAAAATTTCTCACAGGATTGACTCTTCGTGGAGGTGGCAATGTTTTGATTCCATGCTATCCAACTGGAGTTGTCTACGATCTCTTTGAATGTTTATCTGGAAAAATGGCAGAGCTAGGAGTGTCTAATTGTCCAATGTTTTTTGTCTCGCCTGTTGCTGATATGTCTCTTGCTTATTCTAATATTTTAGCAGAATGGTTGTCATCAGTTAAACAAAATAAAGTTTATGTTCCTGATGAACCATTTCCACATGCAATGTTAGTGAAAAATAATAAACTGAAGCATTTCAAGCATATTTATTCAGATGGATTCAGTACTGACTTTCAAGAGGTTTGTTGAAATAATTTTTCGAAATGTTTACTAATTTTACCTAAATTTTAGCCCTGTGTTGTATTTTGTGGTCATCCTAGTTTAAGATATGGAGATGTTGTCCAGTTTATAGAACTATGGGGCAACAATCCCAGAAACTGTATAGTTTTCACTGGTAATTTTTTTCTTTTTGTCATCAAATAATTCTTTTCTCAATCCACTTTGTATTTTAGAACCTGACTTTGACTACATTGAAGCGCTAGCCCCATATCAACCACTCCAAATTAAAGTGGCACATTGTGCTATAGACACATCATTGAATTTCACTCAAGCTAATAAGCTTATCAAAGATTTGAAACCTAAAACGCTTGTGGTACCAGAGTGTTATACTAAACCTCCAGTTTCAGCACCAAATTTGACAGAACTGGTCATTGGAAATCATACAGATAGCACTGTAATTCCTTATCAATGGGGAGAAGTAAGAATGAGTTCAGACATGTTTACATTTGTTGAAAAAAAAATCGGGAAAATTTAAGTCAAATTATTGGCTCGTTTCTTGAAATCAGTGGCGAAAAGATAACCAAATCTGTCAGAACTCAAATAGATTATAACTATATTCTTGCAATTTTTCAGGTAATAAATTTGCCCCTCAAAAGGAAACAGGGACAAGTTTTTTTTGAACCAAATGTAGCACAAAAAATTACTCCTGTTGAAGTGAAACCTGGTATAAGTTTATCCACTGTGACTGGTACTCTCAGTGTAAAAGACAATGTGCATAATATTCAGGTTAGTTGTGTATTAACAAATAATAGAGCACATTTTCAATTTTGGCTTATAGGATTCAGATTCCAGCACTGATAATTTGGTGAAATATGAGTGGGGAACACTGAATATAACAGAATTCATGCAAAAGTTGTCTCAAGAAGGTGTTACAGATGGAAAAGTTGAATCTTTAGGAGGAGGTGTAATTGTTATTCATCTGGTATGTATTTCCTTAAATTGGTGTGATTTCACTTGAATTATCCTCATTAATTTTAGCAAGATGAAGATGCTCTGATCCAATTGGAGGATAATAGCACTCATGTTGTATGTAATGCTGATGAGAATTTGAGGACAAAAATAAGAAACATTGTAATGCAGTGTTTGAAAAAGTTTTAATATTTTCAATGATTAAATTGTTTTTTTCAGAATTAGCCTTTTTCAAATATGTTAACTTTTAGTTTTAAAAAGATGATTAAAAAACTGATTAATAATTTCAATTGAAATTATATCATAATGGAGTTCATTCATGGATTTCAGCATAAAATGTTCATTCAATTCATCAAAAATTAATATGTATCAGTGGCTCTCTCCTTTTTTACCCGCCACTCTCTTGAAATCCCCCATATTAGTGGTACTGATTGGTGATCCAATTATCGCTAAATGATCGATTTGAGTGACTTCACCTCCACCAAGGTTGTCTTTGATAAAGAACTGGATATTTGAGACATTTTGGAATTTAACATATCTTAGGTTGATTGGATTGCCTTCAACATCCTCAGGAGACAACCTGAAATGAATATATACCTTTAATGTTGTGAATTTGCTTCTTTTAGTACTTGATAATTATCTAGTATTCCTACTCACTGGATATCTTGAACACTGGTGTAACTATCTGCCAGATCAAAATCCAAAGTTCTTGGTTGATTAATGAAAATTCTAATATTTTTGGGTCCCTTGTCAGCAGGTGCTTTTATTTTCAAACTATGAATTTTAACTGCTTGGTTGAATGTGATAGACACTATTAACTAAAATAAATCAACAAAATCATAACTTATTTGATACAGTAGCTAGGATACTAACTTGTTCATCACAATCAGATTGTAAAAATCCACCACCTGATGTCAAACAGTGGAGAAAAGGATGATCATCACTCTCATTAAGGCATTCACATTGAGCTTTGGTAATAAAGGGGCTCAGATCCATCTGCAAAAGATCAAATTCAGATGAATTATAATAATAATCAAAATGTTTCTGTTCATTACATGTCCTGCTACTCCTTCACTATCTTCTGTCTCTTCTGATCCTCCATAGTATTGTTTAATCTTATTTTCAAGACTTGTAGGGTCTGCTCCTTGGATTCTATCAACTTTAATCTGAAATAATTATTTTAATTGAATCGCACATATATGAAAGAGAAAGTCATCTTACTTTATTACGGTAAAAAATGAAGGTTGGCATAGCGGATACTCCTTGAGTAGCGGCTACTTCTTGACATTCATCAACATCTATTTTCAAGAAAACTGCTCTGGGGTATTTGCTTGCGAGTTGTTGAAATACAGGAGCTATCCTCTGACAAGGTCCACACCTAATTACAATTGAAGATGTATTGGGCTATACCTAATCAGTAGATATTTCATAAGTGGTATATTGTTTTAACCTACCAAGATGCTGTAAAGTCAGCTACCACAAGCCTTGTGGAGGCGTTGGATAATTCTGTCATGAAATGTGCTTCATCAGTTATCACTTTGATAGATCCCATTGTAATTAATAGAATTATGGAGCAAAATGTTATTAGGAATTGATAAATCGCAAACTCATCCACGAAATTACCTAGCCTCAAACATACATATCAAAGTCAAACGTCAAAAATAAATTTGAAAACGATTGTGTAATTTCGCTATGATTCGTTGGCTTTATTCCAATCTTCAACGTGCTTCAACGGAAGATTTGACGTTCCGATGGCTGTGAAACGAAGAAGAATATGAGACTTTTTAAATCATCTTTCCAGGAATTTAAGGTTATATCTTGTTATAAATTTTCAAAAATTTGAAAAATGATTCAAATGTCCCATTATTTTACTTATTTTCATCGAATGAATAATACCAAAAGCCTTTCAAATGTAAAAAAAATCCTGCAGCCGCTTCAGAAAACCGTAAAAAAAGAAATACGAAGACAATTTACCTCACAACGTTAGTATTTATTACCTATTATTATTACTTGCTATATTATTACTTATATCTTTCAACTAGTTTTACAATTCATACCCATTATTTACAGATAAAAAACATGAGGCTAATTTACAAACAGAAAAATTCATACCATTCTTTGAAAGAATCAAAATGAGAAGAGAGGAAGCAAAGCGAAGTATACTGGTACAAGTACAATCAGCTCAATCTTTCAAAGAATTAAAATCATATTGTAATTCCATAGGAACTGTTCAAAATATGTTTCATTATTGTACAGGTGTCGAACCACTGGTAATAATGTGTTTCACTAAGAAGAAATTCTACTGATATCAAACCTAGGAATTTTAACTTATAGTAAATATCTTTTCATTCCTTATCATGTATTTTTCAGCATTTCATTATTGTTGAATTTGAAAAAGAGTTGGATGTAAAAAATGTTTTGACTGACAGTTCTCACATGGAAGAAACCATTGGAGTTCCATCACATTCACATTTTTTGTGGTTTAGAGCTGCTAATAGGAAACTCTCAAAATTGAAACAGAGTAAATCTGATAAATTACTAGTTCAAAATGGTACAAATATATTAGGAGAAGATGAAATTAGAGAAAATTTAGGGAAATGTGAGAATGTAAGTTTTTTTGGTGTTGAATTAATTGAAACTACAATAATATTCCCATAGATTTCAGATCAGTTGACAATGTTGCATCAGATCACAAAGCTGAATGATGTCGGTACTCGATTACGATTTATGACTGCTATCCAAGTAGAGGATGCTCTTTCAGGTATATTCCCAACTGCCCGTGCTTTCCCTTTTGGATCAAGTGTCAATGGATATGGTAAAATGGGCTGTGATTTAGATCTTGTTTTGAGGCTAGTAAAAGATGACGTGAGTAGATATATCTAATGAATTAGAGTATTCCATACTCCAAAAACATTTGTTACAGAAAGATGGTAATGATTCTAGGCTGGTTTTTCATTGCAAACCTGCAGTTGGATCAGAGAGGTTAGTGACACAGCGACATATGGAAACTGTTGGGGATTTAATACACTTGTTCCTTCCTGGTTGTGGACATGTTCGTAGGATACTACAAGCTAGAGTACCTATCATAAAGTATCATCAACAACTTACCGATGTGGAATGTGACCTGTCAATGTCAAACATGTGAGTTACTTTCACCAAAACCATTCATTTTCAACATAAATGGGAATAATATATTTTTTACCACCCAAAAATTATATAACATCACCCTAGATATCGTTTTTTTTTTGTTTTGAGATCCAAAAACTGAACTATGAATTTCCAGGAGTGGGGTCCATATGTCAGACTTTCTCTACATGATGGGTGAAATAGATGATCGCGTGAGACCCCTGATTTTTGCAATCAGGAAATGGGCTAGTTCAGTGGGACTAACAAATTCATCTCCAGGAAGATGGATATCAAATTTTTCTTTAACCTTACTAGTCTTAGCTTTCCTCCAAAAACCACCCAATTCTGCACCAATTCTACCATCTCTCAATAAACTTACAAGCTTAGCAGGTAAGTAAATCCAGTTCTGATAATTCAATTTGGCAAATTCATTTTATTAGGTCCCGGAGATGACTGTGCCCTCGAAAATGGCACCACTTTTTCATTCCTGCGAGACCTCCGAAAGTTAGATGAAAAAACACAAAATACTGAGAATTTAGAGTCCTTATTACGTGAATTCTTCGAATTTTATTCACAATTTGATTTCACAAGAAAAGCTGTATGTTTGAATGATATAGTTGATATTTCCAAACCAGAGCATAATGCAATGTATATTATAAATCCTCTAGAAAGAGGTCTCAACGTTAGCAAAAACGTAAGTTTGGAAGAAGTAGAACGATTCAAAAATGAAGTTAAGACTGCAGCTTGGACTTTGGAGTCACAGGATAACAATTCGGAGAATTGGGGTATACTTTCTATCCTTCAACCCAAAAAGAAGGTAATATCTCAACCATTCTTCCAAACAAAAAATAATAGGCTGATGGAAGTAAGAGCTTTATTTGAAAAAGAAGAGGAACAAAATTTCGAGAAAAGAAATTCTGATGGACAGTATAAAGATGTTAAGAAAGATGTACTTGAGAATATTCAAGTAAAAAATAGCCGAAGGTAGCAGCAAAGCATTTTGTAAATTGAATATACCTTACTATATACAAAGACAATATCAAGAATTCGTTTTTTATTTACCTTGCAACCCAACTTTTTCCACCAGTTGAACTCTTACCAAGATTCAAAACTTTTTCGGACAACAAACTACAAAGCTCATGGAATAAAATCAATTATTTATTGATGATTATTTTGGGAACAATTTTTCTAAATACTTTTGTTTTCACTTTCTTCTCTTGTCCTATTGTGATGGATGCATTTTCATCAGATTGTTGATTTGCTATTGTTAAATTAGTATTTGTACTACACAAAGTTAGCTGAGTGGGACCTAATTTCTGAATATGCAATGCATTATCTTGTGTTTTTCTGTTATTAGTTGTCACACCTTCAACTGCTGCTATAACAAACCATAAATCATGTGATTAGCATTCCAAGACTTAAAAAATTAATGAGGTGATTGCAAGAGAAACAAACTAACCTTCAGTTGTAATACTTTCTTTCAAGTACTGTGTAATTTGCTTCTTCAAGTGAACATTTTCAAATTTCAGTTTCTTATTCTCCTCTTTTAGGCTGTGAATCTCTTCTTGCATCTGTTTCCATAAAAGTTGTTTGCGCTTCCTACACCTTCCTTGAGCAGCCCTGTTCATTTCCCTGATCTTTTTCTTTTTTTCTGATTTAGATTCATTTTCTTCTCCACTGTCTAGAACAATGATGCTCCCATTCTTTTTTTCTGTCAAATCTTCAAAAGGCACACATGATATAAAATTTTCTTCTTTGCTTTTTAATTGTTTCTTTTGTATATTTTCAGAAATCTTTTTCTTGATAGCCTTAACATCAATTTTTGTCAGACATTCAGATATTATTATGGTTTGAGGCACATTTATTGTAAACTCATAAGGATGTGCTTGAGATGTTACCTGGTTTGTTTTCTTTTGATTATCTTCAACATGAGGTAATATGTGTGGAGTATGTAGTGTGTCACTGGAATTATTTGCCTCTGGTACCTCCAAACTGCTTCCATTCTTTGCTGAATCAACAGCTTTCTTGAATGTTTCTTCAAACGGATTGACATGCTGAAGATCTTGAAAGAGGCCAACCTCTTCACAATTTCTAATAAATCTAGTTGGTGTTGGAGTTTGATCTGCAGATTCATTATTTTTGTTCAATAATTCCAAATTCAACATCATTTCATGCTTTTTCTTATGCCAATCCAAATGATCCTTATTCGTAAGTGTCATATCAAAAATATTTATAGTTGTAGATATTTTTTCTTCAGCTACTTCACTCATTTCATATAATGTGCCTTTCAAAGTTGAATTGCCGAATAGCTCCCATAAATTCCATGTTCTAGAAGAAGATACAGAAATATAACAATACTCCTGTGCAATTCAACAGTTGTTTTTTTAATCAATCGTGATCTAAAATTTTAATCTCCACAATCCACAGGTTTATATCATCTCGGTCGAATATTTCTTCTTCTTTTTTCCCAACAACTGTCTTGGTGTAATTTAGGTTAACCAAATTTTGCACGAATTTGTATGTGTTTATAGTTTCAAAACAGGGTTGCCATTTTGCCAGTAATTACTGGCATTTGCCAGTATTTTCAGGTCTTGCCAGTAAAACTGCCAGTAATGGTTTTGATGCAAGTAATTGCCAGTAATATCACACTCCCAAAGAAATGAATCAGTTTTTCAACATTTTCGTAAGTTAATTGTGTTCAAAAATGTAGAACCTTACGCGCTATCTACCGAAAAAAGTAACAACTCTTTCAGCATCTACCACATACCTGAAACCTCACCTGTTCCTCTATACATAATGTATAGAAGTTCTAGTCAGGAATAATATTTTTATTCATTTTTAATGATTTTTCTAAATGAACTTTTCTTGAAAATAAACTACTTGTTTCACTTATTTATATTCTGATCAACTACCAAGATTTTGGCGGCAATTTCGAATATTTCACTGTTTCCTGTAAGATGACCTAGTCATCATGGATTCGGCTTTCTGGGCGGCAGGCGTCTTATTCATTTGAGATTTTTGAGAAAGTTACTTCTGAATTTACAATAATGTACTGATATTACTAAGGATCAGTAAAATCATAGCTTTTGATAAATGCCAGTAATTTGCCAGCGTTGATACACTGATATGCCAGTAATAGCAAGTAATGAATTCAAATATGCCAGTAATTTCGAATACTCCCGTTGGCAACCCTGTTTCAAAAACAGGAATTCGGAGACAACATACACAAAGGGTCAAAGGATTGAATTTTGTCTCTGCTTCGAATATTAGAGCTTACAAATCATGAATAACAATGATTCATTCTCACAATTTCTACCCTTATCAGGTATTGTGTTTGAGACTGATTACTTATATTGTGTTGAAATATTTTTATTTTCCAGTACCCCAAAGTCCCATTTACTTGAGTTCTCCAAAAAAAAATTTAACAGGAAGTCTTCGGATAGCAAAGGATATTGCTGCTGATCTCTACAATATTATTCAGAAGTGGAATGATTCTCACATCAGGGGAGCTCAATGTGTAAAACAAATTGCAATATTGAAATCAGACACTAAAGCATTGACTACACAGCTGGAAGAATATGTAAATACTTTATACATCTTAGTACAGAGTTTGAGGCACCTAGAAGAACAATTGTCATTATTGAAATCCCAAATCAAAGCTTTGGAAAAAGTAGAGAAGACATCAGAAAGATTATTTCTATCCCAGGATATTCCAGGTCTTGTAAGATTAGTTGAATGTATAACAGATGCTTATAAGGAAGAATTTAAGGTAAATTATGGAAACATCAAAGGAAGTATACAATATCAAAAGGAACACACAAATATGGGTTATAGAGAGAAATCTATGAAAATAAAGAATGTAATCCACAGAGAACCTCTTGTTTTCCAACTAACTCATAATCACATCACAGAGCTTATTGGTCTGGTCTATTCAAGATAACTATTCTTGATAATATGTATTGTTGAAATGCAAAATAGATTTTACTGAATGAGAGCTAATGCATATTTTTTGTAGGTGAAACAAACTATTCTGGAAAATATTGCGTACTCCAAGAATGAGCACCAGGTTATGTTTTATGCCTCTTGTTGGACACTTCAAGCTAACATATCAAGTGATATTAATTTGAAATTGGAAATACTTCTTACTGAAACTGGACATAGAAAAATAAATAGTTGATATATGAAATATTGAATACATAATTTTTCATTCGTTTTTCTCTTCAGAATGATGGTGGAAACAGTCCAACTCAAATTCAATTAGAAAAGAAAAATCATTTATCAATACTTGGGAGTCACTTTACATAGATTCTAAATTAATCATTTTAACAACTGAACTCAAATTTTCAAGAGCAAATACAAAGTTTTCAAAATACCATACAATATTCAGAACTTCAGAAAGATCAAAATTTATTGAATACAATAATGAAAACAAAATAATTTCATCAAGAGTGCAGTTGACATTTGATAAATCACAAAAATAAGTTGCTATCAGGAAACATTCAGGAGAGTTGGGTATGAGATAAACAGATATAACTTTGGTAAGAACACATTTATTCTTTTTTTCCTTTTTTGCTTAACAAATATTTAATTGATCAAGCAATGCTACCAGCTGTAGATGCTATCCTTGGCCAAAGATCTGCACATTCTTTTGCTACTGGACCAGTAATTGCAGAACCTTTCATCTCACCTTTGTTATTGACAATGACTCCAGCATTATCTTCAAAGTATATAAATACACCATCCTTCCTGCGGTATGGTTTTCGCTGTCTTATAACCACAGCAGGCATAACCTTCTTACGAAGTTCTGGTTTACCTTTTTTAACAGTGGCTACAATCATGTCTCCAGCTGCTGCTGCAGGCAGCCTGTTTAGACGCCCGCCAATACCTTGCACTGCGATGACATACAAGTTTTTGGCACCTACAAATTATACTTGTTTATGGGATGATGCATTAAGAATATTCCATTGTATGTTTATGTCTAATTCAAGCCGATATTCACTTTGAAAACGCTACTAATACAACAGAACTTGATAAAATTCATGTTATACTTATAAATTGAGCATAAAGATGAAATAACCCAAAATATAACACTCAAAATTCGAGTTATCTTACCAGTATTGTCAGCACAGTTCATAACAGCACCTACTGGAAGGGCCAAGGATATTCTGAATTTGGCTCCAGCGGAACCACCACGTCCTGTAAAAGAGGTATAACAGTTTTACTACTAGTACAAAACATAACCCACAAAAACATAATAACATTTCTCCAAAGTTTCATCACAAAAACGAAAAATAAATGAAGATCGAAATGTCTGAATTGATCCTAAGAACGATTAAGTTGATTTTTACTACAAAATTCTAATGATTGTGAAAATTTCAATAGATTTGTTAAAACATACCTCTCTTCGACATTTTGCAAGTTTGAAAGAATTGATGGAAAAGACAGCTCTGTGTGAGAAATAACTTGGTGGTCTTCAAATTCAGAATGACCCAGGAAACCTTTCAGCACCACCAATCGGAAGAGCGTATGCGCTTGACAGATAGAATCTGATTGGTTGATTGCTCTGCTCAGGTGTTTCAGGTATTTCGATTATTTTCCATTTCACAATTCACATGAAATAATATAACAAGAAAATTAGGAATCTAAGAATATATTTCCATCCGAAATGATAATACACTCATAATCAATGGATTTCCTTCTGATTATTCAATTGATATCATTGAAAGTCAGGGTATTGAGAATTCTCGTCATTGACATATTGATATATCATCTTGACAATCCACGCTCGTCTTATTTTATGTGAATAGCTATGTCACAAAGGAATGGTGTACTATTGCCATAAATAATAAAGGTTTAAAAATTATAATTCAATATAATTAAGGAAAGAATAATTATATATGTATGAAGTTAACCTCATGTTAGTCATATTTATGGACCTCAGCTGATGTTTATGAAATACTTAGTATTTCATATTTTGTTTTCTTTGACCTAAATATATCCTCTCAAATCAAAATGACATTAATTGAAAAAATCTCCATAGAACTTGGAGGTGGGTAGATATATTTCACTAAAAAATTATATATTTTCTAAAAATACTTTACAGCACAAGAGCCATGGCCAAAAGATGTCAAGTTATTCCAGCCTTATGAAGTTGAACAAATTCTTTTACCCGATAATGCAAACTGTTTAGCAGTTCAAGCTTTTTTTAAAATGTGTCACCTAGAATATAATGTTGAACCAAGACCAAATGCTGAAGCAATGTCACCTACTTTGAAAGTCCCATTTATAAAAGCAGGTAGATTTGTTATAGCAGAAGTGGATGGAATTGTACAGTTTGTCAATGGAAAAGGTATAACTCTAACAGAGAATTTGGATAGTGAACAGAAAACTGATTTGAGAGCTTTCATGTCATTACTTCATAATGTTATGGAAATAGCAGAGGTACTTGTACAATATACCAAATAACTGTGTTGTTATTCAATTTCACTTCATCCTGGCATAAACAATAATATTTTCAGCTTTACATTTGCTGGGTTGACCAGGAAACCTACAATGAAATTACCAGTTTGAGACATGGTTCAGTGTATCCCTGGCCTTTGAATCATATCCAGAATAGATCTAAAAGAAGTCAAGTTATCAAGAGATTGTCTTCAATGAAGTGGTATAAAAAAACATTGGAAGAGGTTTTTGAGGAAGTTGATAAATGTTGTGAAGCTCTCAGCATCAGACTTGGTGAAGGACATTATTTTTTTGAAAATGGGTATGTACAAAAAAAGTTGTTATTACTATATTCATAGTCAATTTTGCAGACCTACAGAGTTAGATGCTTTAGTTTTTGGTCATTTATTCACCATTTTGACTACTCCACTTCCTAAGAATGACCTGGCTGAGATAATACGGAAATATCCCAAGCTGATTGCACTTGTAGAGAGAATTGAAAAAGAGTATTTCAAAAAGGAAATGAAATAATTACATATGATGTATTGTAATGCTAGTCTTGATATTATATATTGACTAATATTAATTTTTCATTTGGTTTCCTTAGAGACAGAACAGACTTGTATCAATAAAGGTCATTGGAGAAAATATTTATTAAGCACCATCTTGAATACAGTTATAAAAATCATTTGAAATATCCTTAGTGTATCAGAAATGATTGAGAACCAGAGACTCATTGTGAAATATGTACATCAATACAATGAAGCAGTGATTCAAAATCATAAATCCAGATTAATCAGAAAATAAACATTTATGTTTTGCTTAAATTTCCGCTGAAACTAAAGTCAAGTTTCAGGAAAAGATTACAATTTCATGAGAGATAAGATTTCATAAAGGTAATATTATCATGATACCTTTAGGAAATCTTTACTATGACTTGTCTTAGTTCTATAATCCGTCACCACCCCTTGATTTCTAGTGAATATATTGATTCAAAAAGGTTCACTACTTATAGTGACTCAAATTTTGTTTTGTAGTATATCATTGTTCAATCCAAGAAAAACAGTACAAAACAGGAAGTATAAAGTTGAAAAATGAGGTCGCAGCAAAAGGTTCAAAAAATCAATGATAATAAATATGAGCAATATCAGCCAAATATGGCACTTGAGCTATTATAAAAATCATTCAAATAAAGTAGATGGCAGTTCATATTTCAATAAATCCTCGACTGAAATAGTTGATAATTTCTTTTAAAAATCTAGTGAAAAGTGAATCTCAGAAATTAGGTTGTCTATAAATGGTTTTGTTTAAAAGTTCAAAAAGCAGTTCCGAGTTGAAGTTAACTTTTGGCAGTATTTATACTTTATTCAACTAGTATGGCTGTAGGCAGTGTTCGTGTATGGACCACTGTAAATAGAACTGCCAGGATGTGAAGATGTCTTCCTTCTTCTTTTGGCTAGCAGACATAAGACTGCGGCTATAACACAAAGCATCAGTATCAGACCTGCTATGCAAATTCCTATTGCAAAATTTCTCGGCGATATGCAGAATTGATCTGTTGTCTGAAAATAATACAATACTCGTTAATCTGATGATTAGCTGTGAGTAATGATAGCAAAAAAGTCAGTCATTGTTGAAAAGCGAACAGAATTGAATATTTGCATTCTGGCTGGTTATTAGGACAGTCAAATGAACTGATGTTCTATTTTGAACCCTAAGTCAAGACACAAATGTTTAATCTAACTCTCTAGCAATTCAAATTAATTTACTCTCTCGCTATAAACGGAGTCGTCTTCTTCTCCCGGCTTAGCGAGGTCGTTGGCTTCGTTGACATACAATCCACTGTACACTTCTATGGTAGCAGGTGTACCTTCTACCAGAGAATCAGAAGAAGTTGGAGCTTGGCGCCTCAACCTGTTGCTGCCTCCATTAGTAGTACAAGTTGGTTCCTGAAATATTAGATAATTGATTCTTGAAACCATAGAAATCATCTATTTAAATTGGGATTTATGATTCAGGTATATTGCTGTTTCATCTTCAAATAAGCGAGATCACAAAATCATGAATTTACTTGAAACCTGCTTTGAAACCAAATATAATGATAAAATTCGTGTAAATGAAATTTCTATGAAAAAAAAAAGTGATGACGGAAAAAAAATCACTATGAAACCCCTATATTCGCTGATTTCAAAAACAACACTGCTTGTTTCGTCAGCTGTTTCAATATTAGACGCCTGTCAGAGTTGCCAGTTGTACCAATATATGTACTGAAATGAAAACCCCATATTTTGTGGTTGTTATAGATTCTGAAAAAAATACGTGGTGCTATGAATTGTCATTTTTTGGTTTTCTGACGATGTAAAGAAATATGATGAATAACGCTTGGCATCGCTGTGAAATATCATTCTGTGTCGTTAGCAGCTGGTGGCAATGGATAGCCTAAGTCTTGACGTCACAAGCTTAAAAAACCTTTCCAAACAAGGCGTTTATTTCAGGTTTTTACTTCTTTCAGTCGAAACTAAGAATAAAACTATTTGTATATGGTGATATATTAAGTTTTAACTCTTATGGAGAAAACAATGGAATATTGCTTTGTTTGGAAAGGTTTTTTGGGCTCCGCCCATTTTGACGTCACATTTAGGTAGTCCATTCCAACGCTTATATGTACGGGAGTACGTATCAACGCTGTAAGTTTCCCGCGTGATTCTAAACTCATCTATTGTGAGAAGAAAAATAAAAAAAACATTTCCATTTCTCAAAATTCTGAATGTTTTTGTATATTTTCAAAAAAATTACGATCTCGTCCATTATAGTAGCCATCTATAATTTATAGAAATTTCTCGAGCTATTTCCGTTTAATGCGACAATATTTCTCGTAACCCAGACATAATGGAGAGAGGAGAATACGTGGCGCCGAAACTCACAGTTATTTCACAGCCGTTATCAGCTTTCAAACACAACTTCACGTTGCACTGATAGTAAACCGAAGCCGTGTAAGGAAATTTATGCGCCTGGAACTGCACGGAAGCTCTCATCTTGTCCTCCGAGTAGTGGAACATTCCCATGATTTCCGAATCCGTCGGACATCCCTCGTCGTTGATGAGCTTCTGTTCGCCCCAACCTAGCCCGTCTTTGACGATGCAGTCGGTGACGCGAATTCCATAGGTGTCTTGATCGTCGAGCGATACCACGAGGGTCAAGAGATCGCCGATTTTGACGTTTTCGGCTACTTCTCTCTCGGTAGGATCGCCTGAGAAGATCTTCATGCTGCAGCCCGGCATCGGAGTTAGGGCAGTGACGACGTCGGAAGTCATTAGACTGAAATAAAGTGGTCGTCAGTACGTTTTCCAGTCTTTAGACAGAGAAATATAGCTGAAAATGTCACTGGAACCATATATTGGTTTGTTCAGAGTGAAATGTCTGCCATTTTAAAGTTGCTCGCCCTGCACAATTTTTTTAATACTTCGTGTCTCTTCGAAAGAATGTTCAAAATTGAAAACCTTGGTCATAATAAATTCGTGAAATATTTACTCGACATATTTAATTTTTATCTTCTACAGCGCGCTCTGTGGCCCTTGGTATAAATGGACAGGATATCACTAGAGACGAAAATATGTAAATTTTTAATTTGGATTTTCGATTCACCTACTTTAAGGATGAAAAAAAGTAACGGGATGGATAGTCATAAATTTACCCATTTTGAACAGTTATATAAATTATAAAGTATCTGCAACGGTATTTGAGTACAAGGTATATTTAAAAATCAACCTTGATGAATTATATAATATAATTATCAACTGACAATCAACTTATTAAATGAGCTGTACGTCCCTATTCATTGTTCAGTTTTATTAAAATATCTCGAATGATGTAATAATCAATTTATTCATCTAACATAATAGATTTAATAGGCACTTACTTCACTCTCATTGAATCATTCATTATCGTATTGTTTCTCGTATTATACCGACATCGGATGTGGAATCCTCTTCCTTGATTGGTCACCAGTTTCAAGTGTGGTTGAACCACGATTGTATTGAAATATTCAATACCACCATCGTCCTGTCAAACATAATCCATATAGGTCCATATCGATGAAATTTACGATGAAAATTGGATATCTTTGACGTACAGTGATGATCAAAATTTTATTGATTGAACAGGCTAGGTATATATTTACATTGATAATCCTCACTTTCGACTTTGAACTAATTCTATTCATGGGGCATGATATTTTAGAGATATACCTCATAATTATTGGGTAATTGTAACAACCACATATATAGTTACCAAAATTGAATGATATATGAGATAAATAACAATTGATATATTTAATAACGAATTTGCTATTCTCAGAAACTTAATGAAGATATGTGGATTACATTATTTGATACAATATCAAGTTGGCGACTTCATCATTGTCGAAAATGTGACTGGCGACTCCGCCATGTTTAAAAATCTGGACTCAATGGTCACTGACATTGCAAAACAAAATCTAAAGTATTTCAAAAATGTTATGCAATGGAAAAATTTGGAAATTGGTCTTTTCCACAAAATAAGGAACACTGAGTAACGTTAAAATAATTTGCAAAAAACTCAGGGACTGAAAAGTAGGTATCTCTTCTATGTGACATGTCCCGTCACCCCGTCACTGATCATACTTTCTAACTATATTTGGCTACATCATAACTGATTGATATAGATGACACTGAATATGTATAACATACAACACTGTACTGGATTTGTTCTTATTTTAATGTTTTCACATGTATATTGATTAGCAAGGTCAAAATTTGCTGAATACCTTTATATTTCATCCAGAATGTTTAGTACATAATGCATATAAATGCGAGAATACGTCACGATCTAGTATACCTATTCAAAAAATAATCAAGAGTGCCGAACAAAACAATTCAATTGCGCCATGTTCTTTTGTGTTGCTGTACGTGGCTTGTAATCTTCGTACAGTCTACAAGGTGCATTCGCTACACGTAAAAAGTGAAACGAAGAGGCTCCATCCGATGTTATCTGTTGGCTGGCATGTAGGTATAGTGGTTTTGTTTTCTTACCTTGGTGATGATGTCACGCGAATACACTCAAGGTAAGAGTAGAGGTATTTTCATGACTAATAGTTGGTCTGTCGCGGAAACTTCAATGCTTTAACGTACTGTTCGTTCTGCATGGAATAGCATTTTGTTAATTCAGTTTAGAGGAATTTATAAAAACCTCATTGTCATTTACATATGTATATTGAGGAAGTCCTCTAATTGTTATATTTCAATCAACAAGACAGTAAAACTTCAGAAATCAAATGAAAAAAAATTAATAACAAAATCAAAAAGCAGGTGTATACTAATTCATGCAGATATTATTTGAATGACATAAAAATAAACCAATCGAATCACAGATTTTTCAACAACGATTTATATTATTCACATTGACAAAACTTTCAGTCACTAAACTCTAATTTTCAATCCATCCATCAGTGCAAATATTCTGTTGTCAAAATACCAAAAAAAAAAAAAATTGTCGAACTATTATAGAATACGTAAAGCAGTTAAGTTCAAGTTATATTCATGAGTATTATTTCCAGACAGAATCCAATTCTTCGTATCATGAAGACATATACACAAAAATAAACAATAAAAGATAAACTGTCAAACATCAGAAACAAATGACAATACATATTTTATTGCGAGTCGGTCATTGACACAGGAAATATTATCCACCTGTATTATTAGACAGGCTCTCCGTAAGCAGTATGGTTTATAAGTTATTCATTATTATAAACGTATTATTTCTATCGTTGAGTGAGATAGAATGATAATATTATGCAATTCTCTCTTCAATAATTATCTGATAATCTTATTAGAAATCTGCTGATGAGTTTCAACGACATAATTTGTTACAAAATTCTTTGAATTTCAATAAAAGCAAGAACCACTTGAATATATATTTTTGAGCTTGACATTTTGATGCCGTTCTCCTTCACCAATGGGTTTTCTGTTTTTTTGTATGGTCATTCTTATGTTTCTCGTGTAATTTTTTTATAAATCATTATTCAATAAACAAGTTACCTTTTGCGAAACTACAATACACCTACTTCTGATTGCTGAATTATTTTCTGCTGAAACTCACAGTAGGCGGAATGGTTGAAAATGGAAGTGGGTTTCGATCAGTTTTTGTTAGAAAGTGTATTATGATTTTGGATGATTCTTCTACATTTGAGAACTTTCTCTATTGAAATCCTTCACATAGTATCCTTGAATGCAATATCCCTATCTGATGTTATTTTAAGAACGAGAATATGCTTCTGAAGAAATATTTCTTATTCACGAGTCCTCCATTCCGTGTCCAAATATTCAGGGCTTTCAGAACAACAAAAAGATCTCATCCATTTCCATAAAAGCAATAATATCCATATCGTTAACGATAGAAAGATCTATTGTGTTCATCCGCACTTTACATAATTTATCATTCCTCTTGAATGAGATAAACAAATGACATGAGATATGCTGAATATTATAACCTTCAATATTTATTATTTTCAGTTCCATTGAATTTGATATTTTATTCTTCGTTAGAGTTAATTTATTCTCAGATTTTAATGAGTAGTGCATATGTTGAAAGCTAAAAGAACAATACGAAACTTCAAATCAAAGAGAGGATATATTGGTCACTATTGTCATCTTGAGACTATATATGATGTGTAAACAATGATTTTCTTATTCAAATGTTGGCGATTAAATAAACATTTGTAACTTCTACTTACGAGTTCAGTGCTCATGGTGTTGCAACCCCTGAGAGGAAGGGTGTATTCGATGGGTACCTTTCTCTGAACCCATTCACCCAAACAAAAGCTATTTTTCGATAGCCCTCTCGGATAGATCATACCGTTAAATCTTCCCGATCTGGTGTTGATTTTCAGGACAATCTCATCGCTGTTACATTCTACTCGAATGTCTGATGTAGTTTCTGGAGCACCTAGAAGATATATTCAAAACAATTGGGTTCAGGTCTGGGATTCCAGGAGGCCAATTCATTACTAGTAATGTTGTATATACCCTGTATAGTATAGGTCAGCGTGATAGTTTTAATGTATTCTATAGGTCAGCTCTGTCAATGATATAACACCCATTCGATCTTATGTATTGAGAAAAGTGAAATCAATGGCGACTTCGTTCATGTAGAATTGACGTAGACGTATTTTGTTTTGTCCCCACGGAGATAAGTTGACCCGAATTTCACTTTCGTTTTGTACGTTTAAACAACAGCAATTCGTAACGTATGAACTGATGAAAAGAAATATATTTTATTCCTGCTAATATGTGTGAATTAGATTATAATAGTCGTGTCTTGTTTATGTAATGGGCTAGCTCCATTTCTCCTCGTACATACCTTTCACTCAAAAAATAATGTCTTAGCGACAACGTGAATGATATCTGTATCTGATTCTGTGTCTCAATCATAGAGACACTCGAACTGAATTTATTGTTTTGAAATCTAGAATTGGATGAACAAATACTAATTTGTTAATATTCTTAGAATCAATTTGTGAAATTGTAATGACAATGAGAGATCGACTTCGAAATCTTAACAGGGCTAAAAGGAAGAATTGTCAAATGTGCTTTTTTGGCATATTTTTTTCGAATCTCATTTCCTGTATGTCATAATCAAATTTTTTTCGAATTTCATTTGCTGTCATAATCTAATTGAGTAAAATGTCTACATATTCTTTTGAGCATTGTCGATGGCATAAAATCTGATCATTCTTAGTTAATATTTTGTTGATTTCATGACTAAGATTGATTCGATCTGATGAAAATAAAAAAAAAATACGAAACACGAAATGACATCAAGTTGTTTTATACATTTACGCTGGGTCTTCTGCATAATAATGTAAACAGGTAAACATGCAACACATTGTTCAACTTGGTGGGAAGGTAACTCAATGCATGATATTATGTTTAATAATTCAGTTCGAAATTCTTATCTAGTGTAACTTGAAAGTCTGAACCTTCAATATTCAACAACATTATTGGAAGGAAAGTGACTTGATACCTTGATTTGTGTTCAGATGACATGATTTTCATTATTATTGTCCAAAATATCAAACACCAGCTGAAATAGATTTTAAAACATTCACATAAATTATGTTTTACTTACTTGTTGTGGATTGTTCAAGTGGTTCATTTGCTGTTCTGGCACTAACAGTTGCAAACCACTGAAAAGAATAATGTTTTATATTATCTAATCTTTTGCAGTCAAAAGTATATACAGCGTGTGTGATTTCAACTTGCAACATTTTGTATACCGTTAATCAATTTTCAGAAATAAAAACTACATAATACTATATATTTCCTGTAATTTCTTGAATCCTTCTTGGGATTTGGATTCTGTTATAAAATGAAGTTGTTATTTTACTTATTTGTGTTTGTTTGATTTTCACATGATTGATAAAGCTCACAACAATGACGTCTCATGAAAAGAAATATAATATAACAGATAGAGAGTTTGACATTGACTGAATCCAAATCCCAAGAAAATTCCCCTCGGAAGTCATAATACTATACAAGATATTTTGTTGATTTTTCACTCTTATAATCACTCTCCGTTTTATAAATTTTTAACTGAATATGTTGGAGATTCATAAATTCATTGGGGATGCCCAGGTAGCACAAGACGACTATATGACGTCTAATAGACCGCATCACATTCGGCCAAAAGACGTCTTTTTTTTAACATAAGTGACGTCTAAATGACGTAAATAAGTCACATCCAAATGACGTCTTATTATAAGGTCTTCCGGACGTCAGTATGTCTTCTATTGAGACCTTGAACTGACTTTGCTGACCAATTTCCAACGTCAAAAGGACGTCTGTTTTTTGTATAAATATATTATCTGCATTAGAATTATTCAGTTATTTTTGCATATGGTAAGGAAGGTAATTATTTGTGGTAAAAAAAAACTTGCTATGAAAGAAGATTATATTTACAAAAAATATAAGGTTACACATACAATGTGCTGTACATTGAGAGATGAAGTATATCTTAGGCAATAATTCTTAAATAAATTTAATTGAAATGCTTTTGAATTTTCAGCATGAATTCAACCCATCTTGTGTACAAAAATTATTCAAAAATATAACTTTGGGGTACTTTGGTATTTTAAAATAATTTCTATACCTAAGATGCGCGTTTGATTCATGCTGAAAATTCAATAGTTGTAATTATAAAAATATTTAAGAATTTTTGCAAAAAGGCACACACATATATACTCACCAGTTTGATAAAAAATCCGATTGACTCCAAATAATTTCCAATTTCCTGTGTCGATAGCTGCCCCTTCAGAAAGAGCTCGTTTGTAAAATTTGCTGTCCTTGAATGGCGGCCAGAACACTTCTCCTCTTGAGAGGTGTTAGCGTGTTAGCCAAGTTTCATGGACAACAGCTAAGCTGTTATTTCCGCTGTCATCCAATTGAATAACACAATACGACATACTGAATAATTTCACTTATTTCACACTGAGAATGCATGAATAATTACTAAAAACTCGAACACTCAAAATAAACAGACGCCAACGCCATACATAACCTCAACTCTCAGCGTTTGTTTGTGCAGGTCACTCAGGTCGGTCAGGTGCTCTTGCACGAGCGCTGCGGTTGCTACGCCGATCATCGCCCGTTACGAGAAATGCTGTGATTGGTGCATTTTTCGGTAAAATGAGAATTGTTTTAGGCGCTAAATTTGAACTGTAAGAATCAACGGAACTCTCCGGAAAAAATAAACCTATTTTACATTGATACAGGTTGAATTTATTGATTAACTTATTTGATATCGAGTGCACTTTGTTCGGATATTTTAGAAAAGTTATTGGTTTCAAACAAGATTGTTCGATAATAATGAGTAGTAGTAAAGTAGTTGTGATTCTTTTCGTTTGATTTTGATTCCACCGGTAAACATATTAAGACCACAGATTGACGTCTTTACGACGTTTAACAGTAGCTGTCCATAAGACGTCACAGAAATGACGTCTTCACGACGTCATCATTTGGTCAAAAGACGTATAGGACCAAAAAAGACCTTAGATAGCGGTCCCATAGACGTCATATTCGCCAGTAGTGCTACCTGGGTGATAAAACAGTATCTCCAAAGTCACACAATTTCCATATCCCATGGATTATTCATTGTTTAGAATTCTAATTTGAAACTTTCAACTTTTAAATCAAGATTTACGAAGAATGAAATTATTTTTGAAAAACTCACCAGGAGACAGGACATATACAATTTCAGGTAAGCTGGAGTGATGAGATGCATGTTGATGATCTGAAAAATTAACAAAATATATGAACTTATTTATGACAATTAAAATTCAAATTTTTTTTAATGAATATAATACAATTTGAGATGCATCAAGTACGCAACTGACATTCTTTTGAGGACTGCACTATAAGAGAGGTTCGATACATTCATATTTTTATCACCATAGTAATGATATTTTATCTCCATTTCCTCCAAAATTAAGTCCAACGCGTGAATATGTTTCATGCTGTGAAAGTTTAATTGTGTTACGAGAAAGGCTTGCAGTATTTATAGAAATTATATTTGGATTCGAGTGCTGTGCTAAGTATTAAATAATATGCAGGTCATCTGAACCTACCCATAGTGAATGGTGGCCTACCTACAAATCCTAAATAAATATTTGGTTACGTTCAAGGCAGATACATACAGCGTATTCTCAATTGAAGTATCTTCTAATCATTGATGCATAATTTTAAGGCAGCATTAATTTTTCTAAACAAAGCACCACATCTATTTTTAATAGTTTAACGAATTTCTATAACTATTTATCGAAAACAGACAACAATATAATACCAAATTATAATAATAAAACTCTTACGAAAACGTCTTTAGATGAGGATGATGAGGATGTGTATGCTAGGGTATTATCTAATTTATTTTAGGAGATATTATACGAAGAGGCGTTTTCTTTTTTTAATGTTCACGATAAGCTGATCGTACTATAGGTATATTTCCAATCAAGATATAATTTATACTCTTTTTACGGAGAATTCTCACCTGCCATTGGTTTCTCCATAATTGAAATAATGATGCAAGAACACATTTTTGATGCCGTAATGAGTGTAAATTTTTCTCGGTGACTTTTTTTCTTCACAACGCTGAATAAAATGGTGGAATAATGGTAAATCATATTCGCTATCAGAATTGAAAGAAAGATGATTTGAGCACATATTATGAGTTACATCAATATCTAAGTTAAGTTAAACGAAAGTAATGTAATGGGACCAAACTGAAATATCGAACTGTCAGAACCTTGTTCAAAACAGAAGAACATTATTTATCCATGGCGTTCTTAGGAAGAAATGAAATATTGAATAAAAAATTGAATACTGGACCACCGTGTGTTATATACTTTTATGAGTATCGAAAACGTAATCGACATAATGAAATTCAAAATGAAGGTATTCCTTTTAGCCATCAAATATTATACATATAGTTCAAAACCTGATTGAAATGCGGTTGTGGTTATGCTGGTTCTCCGCAATTTCATGCTAAAACACTTAAAACAATTCATGTTTGTTTTCATTGTTGAATTTCACATGGCATTGCCGCACAGTCATGAGAACCATCCATATATTCCAATATGCAAATTGGATGTGTATATATAGTTCATTGCCATTTCATATAAGATGCCCTTATACAGCACGTTGAGGTTGTTGGTGGATCTGATGAAACATTTTGAAGGCGTTTGGAATATATTTTGGGAGACAACTCTGAATATTGATTGACCACCCTTTCAAATAAATTAATTATCAAAGATTTCTTTTCGGACAGTATTTTAAAAAATGATAATACTATAACTATGAACAAGTAATAGGTATTGTAGTGTGTATATTATAGTTGAGTTTTTTTAAAATATCAAGGTTCGACTGGTCATTATACCAAATAAATATCTAACTACTGCGAAGAAATTGCTGGATAATTAGGTTGGTACTTTTGACATGACTCATTATATATTTCATAATGAATAATCGTAACATGTTCTACGATACATCGTTCAACATTCCCAATGAATATTCCGTATGTTTCTGTATACAAATATCCATTTTCATATCCATTTTCATATTATAGACTCGAAGATGTAAAAGGAATCGCAATGAAACTTTTTGATCCTCTGCATAAATATAGGTTGTATTCCAAATAAAGACGTCGGAGGACATCTTATAGATATTATCAAACAAATAGTTAACGAGATGAAACCATAATTATTCGACCACAAAAATAAAGGAAAGGTATACTACTTCAAGCGAGAATGAGTCAAATCAAAACAGTAGGCGAAACAACTGAAGGTCGAATAACCAATATAATTAGCTGAATTAGGTAACAACTGAGACGTAAGCAGAAACATTATAATATCAACCACACAATCTTAAAAAACACTAATTGCATCGTCAAGTCCTGTCATAGATATTGATAGAGCTATGATCCCGATGTAAAACCCAGTTAGAGTTGAAAATTTAGTCGAATACTTCAATATTAACACAGACAAGCAGCTTTGACGTCCACATGATCTTAAAAACGCCCACAACGTTCTTAAAACTTGCGAAATTACTTATGGCAAAGTAAAAAACGAGTACCGTTGAGCTGGAACTAAAAATTCAGCAGGAGACTTCAACGCTCGCCGAGACGAGTAACTTGAGGTCACACCAGGCAATGGCCTAAGCGAGCGCATGCGCACGCCTAACCCTGAATTTTTTGTCAACCAGGATACGGCATGATATCGAATCAAACTCACCTTCGTTACGTGACGTATCAGAACAAGCAGTAACACCACATCAGGTGGATAACCAAAGCACAATCTCAACTACGCGCGAATTTATCGAATTATCAACATGTCGCTGAAGATTTCGTTCGTTTGTTTCGAAAAGCACTCATACAGCCACCGTCGTTACCTCGCCGCCGACTGCCTGCGATCCTTGTACGAAAGGAAAAGTTGTATCAAGTGAGCTCAGCGGTGGATCGGTGGGCGATCAGGGTAGGCTGGTCCGCGTTGTCACTGAACTTGAGGATCGGTTTTGATCGGGTGTGGTCGGATCGAGACGAAAGAAAAAGTCCGTGGCTTACCACAAGATGAGGACGAGGAGAGTCACGTAATCGAGACAAGGAATATTTTAACATATGCGCGATCAACCGACGAAGAAAACGAGATGAGAAGGTTGTCTAGGAGTTGAGGGATTTATGCAAGAAATGACCGCATGAGGTTTATCCTTCGTCCGGTAAAATCCGGTTATACATCATCGGAACGGTATAGTTGAACGGAAAGAAATTATCTAGAGAGAAAAATTTAATATTGCCCACATATTTCATTACGTCATTCCTGAAATTCATGCATTGAGACTTTTTCAAATACGTGAAACAGTGGAAGTAATACTTATCTGTATGCAATTCCTTTTGTTTCCACTTCACGAACATTACCAGAGATTGTATGTACAAATCTGCTTCTAGAATTTCTCCTTTCGTTGCATCAATTCCGGACTTTCCTTTAAAACTGTTTCTGCGAATGTTAGAAGTAAGATATCGATCAACTATACAAGACATTATCGAAAATACAAATACGTTCACCAAAAATATTGCAGGCTTTTGTTTTCCTTCCACAGTTTTCGATCGCTTCATATTCTTCATAATTTTGCACTTGTATTGCTTATTATGTCTCAAAATATTCTGATACCAGTAGGTATTATTAGAAAGATATCTTCTTCTTTGGCACTACAACTCTGGGTGAGTCTTGGCCGCACACACTATTGCCCTCCAGCTCTGTCTATCCTGAGCTTCCAATTCCCAAAGGGTTATACCCATTTTCCTCGCGTCCTCCGTAACTGCGTCTTTCCACCTCCTTCTAGGCCGGCCAACAGATCGTCTTCCTTCTGGCCTTTCACAGTATATGATATTTAAGAGTCTCTGATCATTGCTCCTAACAACATGCCCTGCCCATCTCAGTCGACCAGATTTAATACATCTTACTAAGTTTTCCATACCATATAGTTGTTCAAGTTCATTATTATTTCGACGTCTCCATTCTCCTGTAACAATATCCCTGGTTGGTCCAAAAATCGTTCGTAGTATTTTTCTTTCGAAGACCAGAAGCTTGTCGGTTTCTCCTTTGTTTAGGACCCACGTTTCGCTACCGTATGATAAAACAGGGCGTATTATGGTCTTATATATTTTTATCTTAGTTCCTCTTGTAAGTATTTTGGATCTAAGGAATCCTGATAGCGCATAGAAAGCCCTATTTGCCGATGCAATACGTGCAGCTACCTCTTTTTCGTTCCTGTTGTCATCTGTTATTGTCGCTCCTAGGTATTTGAACTCTTTTACGACTTCAAAATTGTATTTATCTATTGTAATATTTTGCCGTATTCTTTGCCTGGGGTTCTTAGATGTTATCATATATTTAGTTTTAGCTTCGTTGATCCTTAATCCTATTCTTTGAGCATGATTTTCAAAAGAGGAGAATGTTTCATTAGAAAGATATGAAATAATCAAATTTTATTGTCGATGTTTCAAAAATTGGGATAAGTAATGAAATTTTCTTTTTTCGATATCATATAAACAATTGGACTACCTTCGAGAAAAAAAATACATAAACAACATCAACTTTTATAATGATCTACACATGAAATAACAAATTCAATAAGACACTTCATCATTTTCAAAAGACATCCTCTTCAACCAGGTTACCATCGACAAAAAGTTGATGCACCACTCCTTCTTTCTTGTCGGTAGATGTTGCTTTGATAATGGCGACCGAAGAGCCTAAATTGAATCTCATCTCAATTCCGTTACTCACAAAAACACTTTCAGCATCGACGATTACTCCGTTAACGTATATATCTAAGGTTTGCTTATCTGCAACAAGAAAATGATTCATAAACAAAAAATTAAGGTATAATTTTGTAGTCGATTAGTGTAACTGTTGTTTTAGAGTTGGTCAAACGTGTTTAGAACATTTAGTTGTTTCAGAAGAGTTTATAGAAGAAACAGAGAAAAAGGAATATTCTATACTGTTTACTGCATATCTTTTAGAATTGAAAAAAAAAACACTAACCGAATGCTACACGGTATCGCATTCCTTTCGTAAGAACAGCCCACGATCTCACAGTCTGAGATTGTTCTTCCGTGAATTTCCTCAAGGGTTTTCCATCGACGTATAAACTATATGAAAATGCAAAGCTTGGCATCGGATCCACTCTCAGTATACACTTCGCCTGCTGTTTTCCTAAACTGAAGTTTTCTTCTCCAACTAGGCTGAACATCCATTCTCTTCTTAGTATTTCCTAAAGTATAACAAGAAAAACTACAACTAAAATTGTCCAAGATCTTTCAGACGAGACATCAGAATCTGTTGAGGTTAATTTGACGTCCATTGAAAACGTGGAAATAATTATATTCGATAAAAACTGACTGAAAATAACCCTTTTTATAGTATTAAAAAAAATCAATAAGCCAAAACCAAAGAGTATAGACCAATAAATATACGTACTCCAGATGCAATGTCACAATTAATATAACTTCGAATAAATCTGATTCACAAATAATTCTTCTTGTTGAATCGTCATCACGATTAATTGATATTATATGTAGGAAACAAACGGACAAATGATAGTATATGACACATGCCTACTTAGAATAAATATAAACAAACGTCAGAAGTCTGATGAATATTATTTTCACATTAAAAGCAGAAAATAATTCTCTTATGGCTACCGAGGTACTCACCATGTACTCACTATAATCATTGAAATTTGCCCACCCTGTACAATAGGTACTCACCTGACCATCGACTCGTAGTACCCTTTTCCCACTAGTACTACCGTGTTCGAATTCCACGGCATGAACGCCATCTAGAAGTGGTACGCTCCAATATGCGACCAAGTCAGTTCTATCTTGGGATCCAGATTTTTGAATAGTGGAACTTTTCTCCATGATGATGAATATTTCTGATTGATTTTCGTGAAATCAGACCTGGAAAGGAAATTTTACTAACAATCCTCAACTGTAATTATAAATAATATACCTATTTCACCTGATTTGCTTCCATTTCACGTTTCCAAACCTGAACATAAAATGCACTTGTGAACTGATTTTGTTTGTATTGAAGGGTAGAATATCGATATCGTTCTCTATACTAAGCTTCCCAAGCGATTATGTTGGTTATTATGAATCCTAGTCTTTTTTGAATCGTTTCAACGGAAAAATCGATAATAGGAACTTTGCCAACCCTATATAATGACATGTTACTGAACAGAATCTCAGTTGTCCTTGAAATAGTAAATAATTTCTTCCCAACTATATTGATTTTGAGTGTGGGGTTAGAGTTGGGAATTCATATCGAATAAAAATGATGGATCGCCCAACTCTAAATCGTTTAAATACATCGAGGAGAAGCTATGATGCAATTTTATTCAAACCATCGTACATCTCGTATAAAAGTACAAAACAATATTTATGCATTGCTTATTCCACAAGCATAATGCTTCTTTAAGAAAGCCAAGGCAGTTTTTTTGCTGGGAGTAAGGTTCCAACACAGGTCCCGAAACCTATATTATAGTTGTCACCTTCACACACTGCTTTCATCGTGACAGTATCTCCATCTTGTAGGAATTTCCTTTGTGATCCATCCAACAGGCTCAGCGGTTTTGTTCCTCTCCAGGAGAGCTCCAAAAGACTTCCAAAAGAATCTGAGGTCTATAAAACAATTCAAGTATTGAAACTTATTGTGATCATAAATATTTCGTTTTGCAGAATTTTCACCTCTCCACTAATCGTTCCACTGGCCATCAAGTCTCCTGGATTCAAATTACATCCAGAAATTGTATGATGAATTAGCTGTTGCTTAGCAGTCCAGTACAGATATTTGTAGTTTGATCTGCATACAGTGGTAGACACAGTGCTTCCTTGCTCTTGAATTAAAAAAAAAAGATACTTATACGATCATGTTTCATGAACTTTTACTTACGCGTAATATCTACTTGGAGGTTAATGTCAAAATTGAAGTTATCAGAGTGTCGAAGATACGGAAGTGGTTTCGGGCTCTGAGGGAAATTATCTGTGATGAACGGTTCCAGAGCCAGAGTGGTAACCACCCACGGTGAGATGGTAGTGCCCAAATTCTTGGCTAGGAATGGGCCCAGAGGCACGTACTCCCATTTTTGTATATCCCGAGCTACAAACATTCAATTCTTGACCCTAGTTAATGACTTGATAAATTGTTTTTGTTACCACTCCAATCGTTAACGATGACAAACCCGAATATATGCTCATGGGCCTCCTCAATGTTGACAGGTTCTCCTAGCTTTGTTGCTCCCCCAACGAAAAAACCCATTTCCAGTTCGAAATCCATCAGTTTACTTGGTCCAAACACCGGAGAAGCTCCTAGAAAGTCCAAGAGGATGACAAACCAACAACCAGAACATCAATGGATCATTGGTTATACCTTCGACTGGTAGAGTTTGACCATGAGGTCTGTGGATTGGGGTCCCAGATATCACCACAGAGCTAGCCCTACCATGGTAGCCAACTGGCAAGGATTTCCTGATGGAAAAAATTATCTTATGATTGGCAATAAAACCGAATTATCCGTCATCCTCGTTTACCAATTCGGCATCAAGGCGTTTTCTTTGCTTCGGAACATGATTCCAACATTGGTTGCATGATGGATAGAAGAATAGAAGTCGGTGTAATCTCCTATGCGAGCTGGGAGATGCATGGTCGCTTCTGATTGGCGAGTGAAGGCTCTACAAGCATTTGTAGAGATAAGTTTTGTACTATAGTCTATTTATTTCAGGTTGATAGTTACGTCACACCCGCGGTGATCAAGTGTTTCCTAAGAATACCCCTTTTTATTTAAGATCCGACAACAGCGCACCTGTTGCTTAGGAACGTGACGTTTTATCAACCAACAACCAATGGACTATGGCAATGTATTATTTATATGACTTGCCTGCTCTGGAGCTCGGGGTTTTTTTGTATTATAGGATTGTCTTCTGATAATAATGTCTGAATTGTTTCTCTGGCTTCTTTCCAGGCTTTAGGGGATAAAGCCATGAATCCATTTAAGGTTTGCTGGAATATAAAGAGTAGCTTTTCTTTCAGTTCTAATAATTATAATTGAATACTCACTTCTTTGAAAACGTGTTGATGTTTTTGAAGTTCTGGACCGGTGAACAGATGAGAAATTTCTCTCAAGTCTAAGATTAAGTCTGCAATAGCAACACCTATTCGATGAGAAGGCTGTAAAAATAACAATTAATATCTGTAAACGAAGTTGAAATTCCAACAAGATTATTTGATTTGAATGCTTTCAATAGATTCACGATTACAGAAACTTTAGATATACTAAGAACAGACTTGATATGTTTCAGCTATTCAATGAGAGATGGCGATAGTAGTATCATTTTGTACATAACAGGTGTATAGTTGTAATGGTTATGTTCAGAACGAATCGTAAAATATTGTAAACTTACATCTTTCTCGGTAGAAAACACCCCATATGGTAGATTTTGTATTGGGTAATCACAAAATTTCGAATATTTCAGGAAACACTTCATTATTTCAGTCGTAAAACTTCAACCTTACCTACTCGTTCTGAATTCTACTTCAAACTGCTGGGTTGCTATCAAGGTCTTGTTTATATTACCTAACACGCATTAAGAAAATGATGGTGGTAGTAATTCGAAATATTTGAATATATACATATTCAAAATGTTATGGGAAAACAAGTTCTCATAAAAATATGTTGACCTTGATTATTGATATAGGACAAATCAACTCGTGTTGATCAATATATAACTCCATGGATTAAACATCTTGTCAGGATATTCTGACGATTTGAATTAAATCATGGTTTGTTTCCAGACAAATATACAGTGAGGACCAAAAGTCCGTCGCCCCCCCTGTAACTTCTTTATTCTACATATTACAAAAAAATGTTGAATACATAAGTTGTAGGGTTTCATTCGATCTCCTCAATGGTTTGAGTTTCATTTATACAGAGTGTCTCAAATAAGCACGGTGACTTGGAAGTTAATTTTTTTAAATGGGACACCCTATATTTCATTGCATTATCACATTCTACGTTAAATTCTGAACAAGTTTGATAAATGGTTTCTCATCAAAAAAGTCAATAGTTTTGGACTTATGAACACTTGTAAATAATTATTTCGACTACTTTTGCGCCAGTTCAATGAGAAAATCGTAACAAATGGATCACAATGTATTCCACTTCCCTGTCCTAACTTTTTGAAAGCTATCCAATGTTGCAAACTGCTGATGGCACCATGTGTAACTTACCTCGTCGTACCATTTTACAATTGTTAGAGTTGTTGAATCTCACGAAAAACTAGTCCAAAACTATTAACTTTTTTGATAGAAAACCATGTATCAAACTTGTTCAGAATTCAACGTAGAATGTAAAAATGCAATGAAATATAGGGTGTCCCATTTAAAAAAATTAACTTCCAAGTCACCGTGCTTATTTGAGACACTCTGTATAAATTAAACCCAAACCATTGAGGAGATCGAATGAAACCCTACAACTTATGTATTCAACATTTTTTTGTAATATGTAGAATAAAGAAGTTACAGGGGGGGCGACGGACTTTTGGTCCTCACTGTATATAGGATCAATATGATAGGTAAACATAGAAAACCGTATTATTTTTTTCAACATATATTTCTTTTCGATATACACATTTATTATAATACACTATGGATTAATAATACCTTTCGATGCTCTTATAATGGAAGTCCTGTTTTCCGTTGTAGTCATCTTCGAGTAAAATTTCCCGACCTAATTGAATTTTTTTTCATTGAAATAATATTATTCGGGATAGGGATCATTTCTCTTCTAGCAAATCAATGGAAGACATTCAATATTTTGTTGCTTGAGTTGTTTCTATAATATCTATCAACGAACGAAATCTAATTTAAAATATCTAATAGTTAGTAACAATAGTGATAATATCTATAATTATTAAATAATATATAGGTTCCTAACATAGTTTTGTCTCTGGCAGTTTTTGTACATATAAGTACTATACATATAATTTATTAAAATAAAATATCAACTCTTTATATAATGAAGGTTAAATTATAATATCTGATATAAACTACTTAAGATCAACAATACATTAATTTATATTTTTTACAGGTTGCATCCCATCAAGAATTATTCAAGGCTTGACATAAACCTGAAAAAAATCCCTATCAAACATTTAAAGGTGTTAAAAATTTATTCATTCATGAAATATGAATTCCAGAATTCCGCAATGTTCAGAGTATATTTTTTTACTTTTCCGGGTTTATATCAATCTGAAAATACGGTTTAGGATCAATAGCGTACATGGGAGTTTATTCTTACATCAAGAAAAATGCATTAACGACATTTCGCTAAGCCTACATCAACAAGGGCGGAAACACTAAATTTGAAAACAATTTTTTCTATACATCAATTATTGCGTTAGCTACACATTTTTACCATTTATCAAAAAAGGTACACATATTTTTCATATTTATCAAGTATATTTTCAGACATAAAAGTATTTATAATGAAATTCAATTTTCAACAGTAATAATATTGAACTCATACTGTTATCTCCAAATTTTCCTTTTCTGACTTTGTCTAGCGTTCAGTTGATAACAATAATTAATTTTGAGTCAATAATCAACATTTAACACTTCAGTTCATCTCAATGTTTTGATAATGATAACAATTTTCTTATTTGTTTATATATCCATCGCTATTTTGTTGTCTACAATCCTTTTATTTCGTTATATGAGTAGTTATATATATTTGTCATACCTGAACAGAAGTTCCTATACCTGAAAACTAACTGTCAAAACTTTCGTACTCTTTCGTAAACGTAACTGTAAGGAAATTTTGGTTATATCATTTGTAAAATTCAAATATGTATCGCTATACAAGAAGAAATTTTATCGTTTTCCGGTGACATTTGCAAGTGCTGGGTGATATTTTTTACATGTCCTGGCCCAAGCGATCCATTTCACTAAGTAGAAAATCAACGTCTTTTTCTGTTACCGCTGCTGATGAAATGATGTTCCTAAAGAAATTCGGTCTTCTGTCATCTGGCTGATAACCAGTCATCAAGGTTCCTTCCTCCATCATTTTCGCTTTCAAACGAGGGCACATCTGAAATATTTTATTTGTAGAAAAGTTGAAATAGAATTTTTCACAGCAGAATACTTTCGATTGTAATACACTTACTTCTCCTAACTTGGCTTCCCTTTCAGGACCATGCGGCATTTTGCGTAAGCGTTTGGGAATATACCAGAAACAAACGTTGACCATTTCTGGCTCCATTATCAGGTAGAATTTGTCAGGTTGTTCCTTTATACGTTTAACCAGGTATTCTGACAATTCCATCAACCTGTCAATGAGTTCTTCGAATCCTTCATCACCCTGAAAATTCAAATCACTCAAAAATCACTCATTTTGTTCGAAAATTTGACAATGATCAAACTCATGAAATTTACTATGATCGAAATCTCTACGGAACTGATTCTGACAACAATTTCAATGTCAAGTTTACTGCTCAGACGGATTTTCAATATGTTTTCACTTCTTACTATCTTCAAATTACTAATAGCTAAAATAAATGCTAAGAAATAACAATAAATTATTTCTGTTCATTTTTATTTATGGCGTAGCGTTAGTATTGTTCGTTGAGCTCTAAATTTCATCTCCCCAGTGGCGCAATTGGTTAGCGCACGGTACTTATAGGACAGTAGTCGTGAGCAATGCCGGGGTTGTGAGTTCGAGCCTCACCTGGGGAAGTGTTTTTTTTTTAATTTTTTCGTATATTTCACGTGTATAATGAACTTACCTTTGCTCTCCATTGCAACCACAACTTGAAGATATCGTTATGTCGTCCACATTGGATGACCTTATCCCCTGTATCGTATCTAATATCGTAAAGTTTGTCTTGCATGAATAAGTAGTCAGCTGCCATTTGGTTACAGCTCATAAGTAGGCCCTATTGAACACAACATTCCAAAATTGAGTCCCAAAAGAGTAATCAGAAATAAGAACAACTGCAATAATACACATATTGAACGATGAAATCGATGATGACATTTCCGAGAAATTTGTATCAACTTTAATTTATTAATTTGTTTGTTTTGTCTGGAAATAGATAATGTTATTTTTTAATCTCTTCTCTTTCAAAATATGACAAACTCTCAATAAATTATTGCCTATTTTGTCTACCGTTAGTTTCTCAACAAATATATCCACTGAGCTCATTAAAAAATAGACAAAAAGTTTAGGAACTATTCGTTTCATCGAAAAAAAGATTTTAATGATTGGTTAAAAAAAAATGTGGAAAAAAATCAGAAAAAAAGCTAACTTACATCTTCCTTGAAATGAATGGTAGAACATTGAAGTAGAGCTCCCATCAATTTATGTGGATTCCAAGTTACCGAATCTGCACTGTAAACGAAATGAATGAATTATTCATCATCTACATCATCACACATTGCATATGGCAATATATTTAATTTTTCGTTTTACGTGAACACTCGCAGACCGTAATGCGACGAGTAAAAGAACAATGGAGTGAAAATATAGACATCAGTAGCTTGTATCAAAACATTTTTGTATTTTAGTTGAAATGTATTATAGTTTATGATTTGAAAAAAAAAAACAGTGGTGAAAGTGTTGCAAAATGCCACAGTTCCACTCGTGTTTCTATAGCGATAACCTGAAAAAACAAGTGATGACTGTGTATAATTCAAATTGTAATGAAAAATATTAAATTACCGTAGAAAAACCTGTGATCTTTATTTTGCATTGATTTTGATATCTTCTCGACTGTAATAGAACCCTAACTTACACTTCGATTTCCAAACTGAAGTTCCTCAACAACTCAATTTCAATTTTATATGTTTTGAAAATACATAATTTCTTTCATATCGTATTGTTTCAGACCTCTAACGCGTATTTAATCAGAAGTATCGCTGTTTGCCATATTTGTAATTTGAATAACTAATGCACACAGCAATAACAATACTATAGCAACAATATAATAAAAGGACAACCATTATATCACAAAATGATTCCTCTGGAACTGATTCGAATGTAGCTAAAAATCGGCATGTACTAGTTTCATCAGCATCTAGCAGACTTCAATCACGTAACAAAGAACGTTTCATCAGAAGGAATTCTCTTGTTCGGGAACGAAGTCCCGTTAAAGGAACAGATGTTGATTCTCATGTAATCAGGGATTACATTCAAGAGGAGATTCAGAGACAAGCTTTTGCTCTTTACTCTTTGTGATCCAGTTTCTGCTGCTTGTACATTTCAGGAATCCGAAAGTTCCCATGACATCTTTCAAGTTCAACTTAAAATCTGAAATCCGACTGAAGCAAGGTAAAAGTTTCTGGTCTGCATACACGAACAAGAAATATGAGAGTTTGAAGAAATACATCAAATTCGAGCGTTGATTGAGATCAGCCATGATTAAACACGGCAGAGTATTGCTAAATCCAGCAGGCTATGGTTTGGAATCCGCCCTATAAAATCAATAATCGGATCAAGGTTCCCCGCGACGTAACCCCCAATAAGCCCTAAAGTGTGCATCAATTTGCATCAGAACTACTTATGGGTTTTAAAAACACTTCTCTCCGTTTGAAAGTGCCGAAAGCACTAGGGGATGGAACACTTTTGGATTGACTTAAACTCATCCGTTATGAGAGGGTAGACAGCTTTAGGATGGGTCAATGAATACGGTAGGTGAGAAGTTCGGAAAAATGTAAATATATTCCTACCTGTTTGGTAAACAAAAATTATGATTGATGGATCATTTTAGTTGATATAAATAGCGAATTGGCGTGATCGATTTCTCAAAACTCAAGCAGATCAATAAAATCTCAAAAAGTAACTTTGCTCAAATATCATGAAGAGTAATATTTCCGGTTATACCGGAAGTTAGTATCATATAACCTTATTTCGAAAGGAAATGTATTATAATTGTTGCTTCTTTCAATTCTATGAATGATGTCACAGAAGTCTCACCTTTTTTTACGTATTCTTAATATTATGTTTTATGAACTTCTACAACATAACTCTCGATATCATCAGTGTAAACACCTTTACTGTTCAATTTGTATTACTTTTTTATGAAAGATTATGACTTTGGATAATATGTTGGAATTATACTTGGAAAAGAATTATGAGGTCGAAGAATTGAATTTGTTTTTTATGTATAGAGGTAGCAGGCCTAACTATAAAGATGTAAGAAATGTTCAGGATTCAAGGATATATATATATATATATATATATATATATATATATATATAATATATATATAATATCTTTCATATACCTACGTCATAATGAATTGTCACCATAAACAGTATCGTCAATGTCGAATGTCAGTTTGTTAGAGAGTTACGACTGACTTAGCTTTCGATAACATTCATCCACAATAAAAAACAACCCATTAACCATTGAAATTGAATCCTCCATTTCGAAGTGTCATTATCTTGAGAACATTTCAAGTTACTGTAATTGATTTCACTAATAGTATCTAAGGCTCAAGAAATCGATCACGTCAGATCATCACCGAACACTTGGCAGATTTGGATGTAAAATATACCCATTTTTCTCACCAATTTATTACAAACTTTTATTCCGACTTTTCGATATGTGAAAGAAAATATGTGAAACTCTGATATTTATGTTTAACCTCAGTCACTATGACAGCTTTGTTAAGAGAAGTTTGCAGTCAGCAACCATGCTTTTTCGATAATTCATAATAGAAACCAGAAGTGATTAATGATAGTGTAATTAATATAGCCCTGTCATTTCTTGATTGGAGTTTAAAGTGGAAATGGTAGTAAAGTGTCAGCATTAGACTGCCCTGAAAAGTCATTATACTAATGAAACGAGTATTGTCCTAGAGTTTGAAAAACAGACATTATACCACTACACGTAGGCTGTCAAACTTTTGAATTCATTACGTGGTTCTGATATTCTAAGCACTGAATGTGATGATTTGTAGAATTGGGTTTCAATAATGGTATTACTTATTGATTGATATTATCTTTTATAAAAAACTTACCGTTCAACTCCTGACAACCTTGGATGTCTATACTTCTTCGAAAGAAGCAATCCTCCTCCCCAAGCTGCCTGATATTCGAAAACATAAATTAGTTTCGATACACAGGATGAATAATAATAATTTTCAAGAATGTGAAAGGATATAAAGAAGACTTACATCTACGTGTAACCACATGCCGTATTTCTTGCATATATCAGCGATATCATTGATAGGATCAAAAGCTCCAAGCACAGTGGTGCCTGATGTGCAAGCCACGAAGAAAGGGATGTGTCCTCTGTTCTTCCTTTCGACGACCAACCGCTCCAGCTCAGAAGGAATCATCTTTCCATGCTCATCAGAAGGTACCATGACGCAGTTATCGGTACCAAGGCCACATACAGAAGCACAGGATTTGACAGAATAATGGCTCTAGAAAAACAGAGGTTTATTGATGGTAAACCCTTGGCCAGGTGATGCAGACTCATACTTGATCTGAAGTAAACATCACGAGTTGTCCTTGGATAGTTGCGATTCCCTTTTCCTTGTAGTTGGGGAACATCTTATGTCTGGCAGCCAAAAACGCGTACAAATTCGAAATGGATCCGCCTGGAACAAACTTGTGTTGTAGCTTTCGGTCTAGACTATAACCAGAAATGTACCTGGTGCTAGAATTGAATCTCCTTTCCTCCAACTTTTTCCTACAATCTCTCGCATATGCGTCATAACGACTGTCTCCATCAAAATGAAAACAGGGGCAATTTCATAGGTGAACATGTTCGTGTTGGCAGTGGCAGTCAACCATTCACCAGCCATTGAAATCAGGTCGAGGCCGGACGAGAGTTGGTTGAAGAAATGAGGATGACCTGTAAAAAATTCGAAAATCTAACAGTTCACGTGACGTTTGCCCTAGGAAAAGATTAATTCTAAATCCGCTGGGTCACGTGCCACTGTAGAAGGGTGTGCAGAAGCCGGCAGTAATGTCTCTGTTTCAAGTCCACTGACATTCAATTATTCTGAGCAATAGCCCGGTATAATAGTAGATTGATGGCCCGGACGTCATAGAACGAGACTGCAGGATTGCAGGACTTAGAACAAGGACTTGCGGGGGATTACTTCCTTCCGGCTCGACAAATAGCCTCGAAAAAATGTTGCTTTGATGTGGATATCTTGAGATGTATCGATTTTTCGATAGGAATACAAAAAGCAAGCTGAAGTGTTGCTTGATATAGTCTAATCATTGAGGGAAGATAGTTCTGACATAATCGGTTATTTTTCAGTACCATTATTGCTTGAGACAAAGTAACAGTACCTTCACAACGATGTCAAATTCATTCGAAAAGGAATGTTTGATTCACTAATAAACTTGGTAATTCTAGTCGAAATTTTTAAAACTAAAGAAAAAACTCTTCAAAGACTATTCCTAGGCAATATTTATCCAATTTTGATGCATTTAATAAATCGAAAACATTTTCTTAAATAACTTTGTATAATGAATCCCAACTTTCTATTTCGGAGTATCGAAATAATATGCCATGCTTTTAGATTCATAGCCAAGTTATTTGTGTTTGATGCTACATGTTTTTTTCATACATCCAATAACCATCGAAGTGGTTAGTCAATATAAACTCCAAACGAGCTCTTCACTAATGACGTACTTGATTTCGAAAACATATGTTGCTCTCGACATTCAATTACTATGGTTATCTCTTATCATGTTAGTCCTCAATTTTGTTTCCTGGATAGTTCACTTTTTATCTTATCAGTTCCTATTGCGCATTTCTACTGAAGATGACAAGTTTGTATTGGTGAATATTCAAACGGAATTATTTTACTAAACTGACACTATTCTACAAATCTTTACAATTTCTCCAACTGATAATTTTTGAAGACAATCTATATAGTTGTATGGGAATATTCATTCAATAAATATTTGGTAATTCATAGTTCAAAAGAGATATATATTCATATATGTGATGGTAATTTTGTGCAGTTGGTCAATATGATTCTTGACACCAAACCATTTGAAATTCCACGCTAAAATGAACCCAATAAATATTCTACAAGATTGCTCTCACAGTTTGTACTTTATTTTCATCACAAAATTGTGGAAATTATGATATGTTAGTGAGCTATACTTAAATAATTAATAACCTTATATGACCAATGATATGATAACCAGTCGTTATCCAGAAGGATACCAGAAACTTGATAGCTCGAAATTACAAACACATCTTCGATCTAACGTCTTGATATTGAAGGATTAGCAACAGTTGTTCCTAAGCATCCTCAATGTTTTAATTATTCGAATAGTGAATAAGAATTTCTTGTAAACATGTTGGTCTATTTTTCTCTTTCCTAGTAAATGGTCTTGAGATAAAAATGTAGAACACAACAACCTTCATATTTTTGAATCTTCTATAGTTACCAAGTTACCTGTATAAACATTTATTTTTGCACACCCTGTACATTTCATCCACTTCTTGAGTAACAATCAATTACATTTCGCGTATACACAGAGACTTATAGCTGTCACATTCTGTATCTATAAAAATCCCAATTCCTTTGGATGCAAGCAGCATACGGCATCATTTAGTAAATCCGAAGCTTAGGATATGGGAAAGAGCTGCCGTCAAGATAAGGAGGGTTGAGTGGCAGGAATCGCGCTGTTATGTACTAATCTGTTCCTGAATGCAGCAGGAATCATGTCCAGCGGCACGGAAAATAACACGACGCAGACATGAGGGTAAATGCGAAGATAGCTGAGACGTACGTTATCGATTTGATAGGGATGATGGGAATGTTTCGATCTAGGATATTCAACTCTGATGTATCAAATAAATAATGAATTCTGTGTGTGTTTATAATGTGTGAAAACTCTCAGCTAAGTTAGTTTTTACTTATTTTCGCCAGTATAGTATAATGAAGATAATAAATAATAAGTGGTTGGTGGTTACAATGCTTCAATCCTGACATTGTTCCTGTTTTTACCAAAAAAAGATTGATTCTGAACAGGTTTCTCATTCAAGTGAGTAACGAGAAAGGAAAAGTATACCAAATGTCCATTATCTTAATCAGAATTATTGACCACAGATATCATTATTATATAATTGTGAAGGAGAAGAAAGGAGTTATGAAAGTAGCACAATAAGCTAATTTCCCTAACGGAATTTTTCAAAGATCATTTCCTGTATGACTTTCACTGATTGTAATTTCATATGGTGAATGTTGGTAGTCCATTTCTCTCCTACTGAATACCATCTTCATTTTGTGAAATCAGAAATACTATTGTTGAAATATTTTTCAGAAGACAGTGGATTGATCTCTTCTCAATGTGAAACAGATCTTTGCTTCTCTCATTGAAAGGACCTTCAGATTTAGTTTCGATTTTACAATGCCAGGCGTCTTCTCCTATATATTCAGTAATTTTGCTACCGAAATTTTCTCCTATCATACTTCTTAGTTTCGGTTCTGGTCCAACCACTACGGTTCTTGGAAATTTTTTGATAGTCTGCTGTCTCTTCACCGTCTGCTTTCGCTGACATAGGAATGTATGAATGAACTTCCGCTTGAAATAATAGCAGACACTCCGAAATTTTAACACAACTCTACTTCTGGAGATTGTCTCTATACCCCGCTCCAGCAGATTCATCCATCTTGGACCTATCTATATCGTAGTCGTAATCGACAACTGCCCAGAATGCTTTCATTCTTCTCTTTCAGGAGCAACAGATCTTTTTTTTTAATTTCAACTAGAGAATCACATATGTCACGGTAAGATTCACAATCTTTTACAATGTGAACGAAATTCTACAAGGATCAATGTTATTCACACAACATTCCCCAAAAAAAAATTGCACCATCTGCTAAAATAAGTTGCCAATGAGAGTTCATTCGAACTTTCATCAATTTTTTTTTCGAAGATGCCACTGGTGACGTTTGACAGACTATCTTGGGTATATGAGTTATTTTTACATGGAAGCTATACGTCACATGTCAACTATGAATAATATGAGCATCAACATGTCTCGAAGGCCGTAGGTCTCTGCTTATCCCCTAAGCATTTCAACCCCCTAACGTAAACAGTAAAGTTTGCACCCTGCGCCGCCAGAGAAGTGTAATTAAGGGCACTCAAAGCGGGCCCGTCCTTATCCGTAATCCAAGTCAGTGTCCCACGCTGGATTAAAAGCCTCCCTTCGACATTTCCTCCCCCCATGCCACTTCTGGAATGCACCATTTTTACATTCCTTTCAACAAAAGCTGGAATAACTATCAGAGAGTATGGTGCATTGTTATCTCTTCAAAATGCGGGAGGGCGGTCAGGACAGAAAATTCTTGAAATTCCGAAATAGATGATTCGATTTTTGGGATTCCAATGCAATATCTCGCAGAGAATTAGACGACACATAACCAAATTTTATTCTTTATTGTTTTTTCCATTCGTGATATTTTGTTTTCAGCTGTCATTATGCCTCGCAACTATTTTTTGATCTTGTCTACATCTGGAATCACTTATTACTATTTATTTATCTGAAATTAACATGTAAACGTATTTTATGAAAGTCAAGTATGTACAGGTTTAAATTTATATGACCTGAAATTATTGTTATTTTTTGCTGAAATTCTTTATGTACCTTTGACAATTTTTTATAGAGAGATAGAGAAATAACTCGATCTTGTATCCTCACTGATGAAAAACGTTTTCCACTAACAATTAAACTCTTAGTTTGAGTTGTTTTGTATCATTGCTCTGTCTGATCCTTTGTTTCGAACCTAAGACATGTGATTGATCAACAAAACAGACTTCAATATTCCTCTTGGGAGCATCTGTGCCCATACCGGATTCAACCACTATAAAAATGAGCACCGTCTGTGCGCGAGTGAATATTGAAATGACTTTAGCACAGATTGCAAAGTTGAATATGGGGGTAAAATGGGGTGGCGCAAATCCCCGTCACATCAGGGTAAAAGTGCTATCTTGCTGCAGGCTGTTCATGTTGAAGACCTCTCACGTCGGATCGGATAGCCTTCCGGAGTTGAAATTGGGAATCGATAGGGAGATAAAGACAGACTGAACGATGTAGAATCATTTTTAGTCATATTATACGCAGACAAATCCAAAGTCGTCGTAGTGTTCTTAATGGTTGTAGAAAGGGTCTGGAAAGCATAGTCCTGTTCTTTCTAGGTGTGTTTTTTTCGCAACTGGATACCTATTTTTCTAATATTCTTTGTGTATTTTGTATCCAGCAAATAATGCAGAATTGCAATTCATCCGTGAACTATACCAAATATCGTAAAATGGAGTTCCATGCCGATTTCAAAATTGGCAAGAGGGTACCTCATTGCTGTTTCACCAAAAATTGAAGTTTCATCGTAAAGTTTTCGATGTTTTTAGAAAGGGTCTTGGAAGCATTGTCAGCAAATCCACAGCGTTGATTGAATAAAATACCGGAATACCTACAAAGACAAAAAAATATCCAAGGTCAGAGCCTTTGAGCCATTTAAAGGGAAACGAATTCTATAATATTCGTTGAATGAATGATATTTTGAAGATATGCTTTGAAGTGTTCATAATTGACAACGATGGTAAACCTAACCTCAAAAATATTCACCTTTTCACAGCGTCTAGAGTGTTTTCCAAACGTCATTGAATATTCCGTCAGCACGAGCAGGATTCATCGAGGGGGAAGAAACTTCCACACAAATTCGATAGAAACGTTATAAATGAATAGGAACATGGTTAAAGCCACAGGGGTTCCAAATTGAATGCAATCAGTGCCGTTTTGAGGCGCGAGAGCGATAATAAACTAACAATAGTCCTCGCAGGATTCTGACGCGTGCCACTGAGGATATCCGATACTCTCTTGCTAGAATGTAGATATTTTCGAAACACTGGCGTAGAAATAGCTAGTTGGAATGTACAGGGTTGGCAAATTTCGATGTTTGTCTGGAGTAACTTTCTAACTATAGGAGATACGAAAAATGGAGGTCACATCCATCTTTTTTTTAAGTTTACTAGGCAAAAACAAAAAATGGTTATCGTCTTCTGTTAGTTTTCTTGACTCGACATTAAATTGATGAACGGCACTCTATAAATGGTATATTAATTTGGTATGGCTGTGAGGTCTTTCTAAATTTGAATTTCGAATATGAACAAGATACTTTTTATTTGACCAAAGTCTGCCAAAGTCATACTATCATACAGTAGATGAAAATAGATCTTTCTCAAGTTAGATTCGAATAATTTATAAGGTGAGATTTTATACAGATGTCCCGTAAAGACCACGTCAAACCGAGAGAGAATGTAGATCAAAGGATAACCCACCTGCTATGACAAAATTCCCACTATAAAAGTCTTACCGTTTTCGAGATTTTTTTTTCTGGAAATAATGAATTTTTGTCCCTTTCAATAGTTTCGTCTTCACGGTTAGTGCAATTTTACACCTTTTTGATTGATTTTTTCAGTAAAATATTGCTGAAGAATGATTTTAACGTTTACATTAAAAACATTCTACGAACATTTTGAAGGGGGGCTGTGAGAATTATTTTTAGTGAAAATTCTGGTAGTGGATTCTTTTGTTCATGAAGTTTGGTCTATCGTAGTGGAACCAAAATGTAATGAGCTACTGCTGCACATTACACCAATAAATTGTCTATTTTATAGTGATTTCTTACAGCCCCCCTTTAAAGTGTTAGAATGTTTTCAATGGCAATATTTTACTGAGAAAATTAACCAAAAAGGTGTAAATTGTACCAACCGTAAAGACAAAACTATTGACAGGGGCAAAAATTCGTTATTTAAAAAAAAATATCTCGAAAACGGTAAGACTATGGGAATTTTGTCATAGCAGGTGGGTTATCCTTTGATCTATATTCTCCCTCGGTTTGACGTGGTCTTTACGGGACACCCTGTATGTGTAAGCATTTTGGATGAAATGGACATTGATATCATTCAGTATATAAAAAAATAGATATATATTTTTATACCTTTTTTCTTAATTTCCGATTGTTTTATAATTAAAAGTGACAAGACTGATATATGAAAACAATTATAGAAACCTCTGTCTATGAAACTATTACCTAGATCAAACATCCTGTATATGAGATTATCGATTTCATCCATGAAACTTCACGTTCTCTTCACAATATCACTCAAAAAGTGCCTATAGTAATTATTAAAATTCCACCCCGCCAATGGCCCTAAAACAAACTTCAAGACCTGTTTCCATATAAAATCTGTTTGCTTTCATACCGGCGAGTGGTTTGTAATTCAATGATAATATGTTATCTACCCCCTAGCAGATTGTGGCTGGAATAATAATAGAGAGTTGGGGTGCATCTTTTTACCACGGCTTACATAAATTTTCCAGATTATTTGGCAAGCATCCAGCGCCTGATAACGCCACGACGCCGACGTCGGTAATCTGCTTTAATTGAAAAATTTAATTATTGTTTACATTGAATTCGTTGACGAAAACTTATAGAGCAAACTATGATTCGGAAAAATATGATGTATACCTATTATCGGAATCCCTCATAATGGTTTAAGTTTTTAATTTTTGGTATATAATGAACTACCAAGGACAAACACATCCAATTATCTACAGAATGGTCCAATTTATTTTCAATAGCTGAGTGAACATTGGTATATTAAGTTATCCAAAGTAATGTACAAATTCAGTTCATTTTTTACTGATTTTAAAATAAAAATAAAATGAATTAAGAATTTGAGAGTAGAAATACGAGTTTATATGGTTCATGAAATAAGAAGTGATAAGAATGTGAAAATATCAAAAAAAAACGCAGTAATTTTGGAAAGAATATCATATCGAATTGTGACTGAAATTCTCTATTATTGTTAGCGGATTCGTGTAAGTGGTTAGTATAGTCTATTCATTTAAAAAAGATTGTTGTGACAGCTTGCCAGAAAGTGCATTGTTGCTGCTTGTCTATTTTTTCAACGATACTCCGAAACAGAAAGTTGGGTCAAATTTATCATTCGAATCATTTTGAAAAATGTTAACGATTTATAGAATATAAACACCAAAATTGGATAATTGTTGACTGTGGATAACTGTTGAACAGTTCGAATGAAATAATTGTAACTTGTCTATTCAGGAATCTAAAATATGTGATCAACAATATGCTTTCGTTATTTCGAGTGTCATTGATATATCAGAATAAAAACAATAAACAAACCTCATTAACAGATTCAAAATTTCTCTTCAATAAAATTTGGCATAATTTTGAAATCATTGTGAAGTGTTGCCTTAATGAAAACGTTCCTAGATACTTATTTTGCACAAATTGTATCAAAATATAACCAAATCTATCAGAACTATCTTCTTTTAATAAATACATCACATTCTACTTATATTTGTATAATTAAGTGAAATCATACTTTGAATTGATCAAACAATGTTTGCATTTGCATATCTACCTTTTCGTTCTCTTAATATATTAACCTAAAAACAATTGAAAATCACAAAACTAAATGATTTATTCAATATCCAATTTTCTACATGAACTTTTCATTGTTAATACATTTAGTCAATATCTTTGTGAGTGGAAAATGTCTTATATAAAACTACAATGATGTTCATATCGAATGGAAAATTTAAGAATAATGCACACTAGAAGTTTGTTGGAATGTCATCCTATAAACCGTCATTTCCATGTTCTATTTCTATTTTTTTTCTTAGTTGATTCGATGAAAAGTGGTGTGGGTGGTGGAACAAAATGACGAATACACATAATAATATATCAATATCAATACGAAATAACAACATCCTGCGACATGTCATCCACTTGCGGACAGGGTAAATATTTCCTAAACAGTCCTGGTGGAGATATAGTAATTGAATCAGCGACAGATATCTGCGGGTGAACTATTAACAGCCTATTCAACGACATGGGGTGCCGCAAGGCGAGTATATCCGATATTCTGTTGCGACTTCACAGGAAATGTCGAGGGTGGAGTGAAAATGGATAAAAGAGCAGCCCTATCTCCTAGTTTATGGGAAATAAGTCGATGGGAGATTAGAGAAAAAAGCATTATTTATGGCGAAATGGATCAAGATCCATCACAAAAACTTCTTATCATGAAGGAATAATATAAATGAATGACATGAAAAATAAATAAGAAATTCGTTTCAATGTAACAAACGAAATTCAAGGTTGACCTGAATTTGTCACTTGGTTCGTCATTGATTGATTTTTTCTGTTGTGAAACAAAGTTCTTCATAACATTTGTGGTCAAAATTTATTCAACTTCTCGCAACAGAAAATGTTGATTTATTATATTTATTAAAGAAAGAAAGTTGTGTGCAGCACTAGAAAATTAATTATGATATCCCTAAGATGTATTTGCTAATACTCAATATTGTACAGGCTGTTTCTCACCATTTGGATCCAGATGGATAATTATGAGTAGTAAAAAGTATTTTTGGGTCGGACTAATTGTAGATTGATTTGACTAACATTATGCCTTAAGGATAGTTGCTCAATTTTGGACATTTTGGATAAAGAAGATTCTGAAAACTGATTTATATTTCTCTGCTTTCCTTATCAGCAGAAATCCAAAGTGAATCACACTTTCACGCTGACTCCAAATTTGTTGTAAGAAGTTTCGTTTCTATCTCATCTTCATCATAAATAATCATGAAGCATTATTACAACAATAACGAATAATAATCACGTAAAATGTACAACGTGTTTTTCATTTTATAAATATGAAATAAATCTCTACTCCTTTTCTAATTATTCAAAGTGAACGGTACCTCTTGATTTATGAATGAAATAAACAGTACCTACACATATGTCTTTGACTTATGACTATATTACCTGTTTTCACTTGATATTTCAAAGTGGTTGCACAATCGTGGACCAACTGTTGAAGTGAGACCCCTTGCTGGGGCACCTTGAGATCCAAAAGCTTGATCATGTCTTCAGGATGGTGGAAATCCAGGATTTTTTCTTTGCGGTTGTTCTGCTCTTTGATGTAGTCCACAAGAATGTCCACGATTTTCTGCAGGAACTCTTGGGTCGTTTTTTCATTGGCTCCTTCGTATGGAATGATATCTAGAAAATATACCTCATCAGACTAGGGAAGCTGAATGAACAAACAAAAGTATCGTACAAACAAGAAATAGGAATTCACTAAACTGCATGGATCTGAAGATGAATCTCAGGGAGTCAAAATAATGATGTGAAATTAGGAAGCATGGCGTTCGATTCATCCAATTCCACCAAGAAAGAGAACTCATCACATATTTTTCAGTTGCCAAAACAATTATTCGAAAAAAATCCGCCTGAAATGTGTAGATTTCGGCACGTGTAAGTGGCGCCCCCAATAAATCAAGAAAACAATAATCAAACAGAACAGACAGAGGTATTTCAATTATTCGTCGGCAAGGAGGCAGAGTGAATAATTTCCAATTCCCGGCGTTCCCGTTCTCTGCTCGGGATGAACCCTGAAATTCAGGAAGGGAAGGGCAGGCACATCGAGTAACATCTGCTCCACGAGTAAACTAAACAGCTTGTTTGGTACGAGGGAGGAATATTGCGAAAAAACAGTCATCACAGTGGCGGACAGTATACAAATTGAATGTCGTTGAACGTATGACGAATATTTTCAGATATTGGGGAAATAATTTACAGTATAATTTCAACATGACATCATTCTTGAGACGAGACAGATTATAATCATGGTGATTTCGGTTTAGAATTGGTCCTTAAGCACGGTTCACGGCCAGACTTTATACATTTTGCGTTGTGAGTTGAAAAGGAGGTGTATTTTCTGAGTCTACTGGACACACGACTATTGAAGAAGACCTAATGACACAATCAACATTGGAGTTCATCGAAAATGGCAACTTAGCTAGTGGAATTTACAGATAATAAATAATGAAAACCTGGTGAACTATGGCAGGCAAAGACATTGAATAGAAGGAAGAGAGGAAGACAAAGACAGACATGGGATGGAGTGGTATAAGAGATTTTGAAGCAGAAGAGAATAACATACATAGAAGCAAGAAAATGGGAGAGAATGGGCAAAGTTGGTGCATAGTTAGTTACCTTAAACCTACACCACAATCTGGTAGTATCTGATATGAGGTACTACCTAGTACTTTCTCCACCAAGATTCCTCAATATCGCAAGATAGAAACTTATTGATGCAACTAAATACGTCAGACAAAAATAACAAACTATACGCAATGGCGATCAACTAAGAATTTTTTTCCATATAATAACCACCACGAGTATTTTTCTCTTTCGCTTTATAACTTTGGAATATGTTCAGTCCTTCAAGTGTCGTTATATAGACTAGACACTGCTCGTCCAATTACTGTTTTCGATTGTGTTCGTTATACATGGTGGCCCAACGAAAACGTACCGGAAGGTATAACTACCAGGAAGAAATTTCATCGAGAAACTAGCTGGAATCAACAAAAACAAAAAAAAAGCGAATTATTTTTAGGAAAATATTCTCAATATTCACTCTTACGAAACGGCAAGTTCTTAAGCGAAATCGTATTTTTTTAGAAATGCACTAGCGACATTTCAAAGGTCCATATCTTTACAACGAGTTGACGGAATTTCAAAAATAAAAAAGCAATGTATGGGAAATCAAACGGGCTTTTTAACCCCTTTCGACCCCCATTCTCATTTGAAAAAATTCATGGGATGCTACCCCCAGTTAGTACTTAGTACAGTTTGTGCTATACTTTTTGCGACAAGAGTTGTCTCCCTCATATACAAAGTTGACGTGTTTCAGGTTTTCTCTTCCTGGTAGTTATACCTTCCGGTACGTTTTCGTTGGGCCACCCTGCATTTCATCTATAAAACATAGTCTCAAAACTGAGATTGAACTGGAGTTTTTGTCTCCTTTTCGTGACGTATAGAAGTATCTTATTTTTATTGACAATGCACATAACTTTGATTCTTGACCATCATTCGCCAATCAGAAAGTGAAACGTAAAAATTCCGCGCTTTAGACTCTCACTGTAGCATAACGAATATGTACGCCTCTGGAATCTCGTTGGGCCACAGAGGGAGAGCTCGGTTTAATTAAAAATCCCTCGAGTCCTTTTTGGACGATTATATTCGAACTATTTGTTACAATGTGCACTTGCTCTCCAGGAATTTCCATACAAGATTGCTTTACGCCAGATGCTAACCGAATTTTCATGATCCAGTGGATATTGAAGGAACATGACTTGGCGTTAACTGAAGAACATTTTCATATGGTGTTATTAGATATTAAACTCGTCAATATCAAAAACTGAATTCTGAAATACAATTTTCTTGTTCCATACGATATAGATTTCTACGCTGTCAAGTGAGCATGGCAAGAGAGGGTGGAAAAAACAAGATTTGCTTTGATGGGTCGTGGAAAACCATTGCAATTTTTCAACGGTAATCCCACTTCCCTGGTTTATTTACTGTGGTATTACTGGGTATTACCCTTGTCACTTTCGAGAACGGAAATAGTCCCTTGGGCAAAAGCCGGGCTATTAATAATAATTCAGGGAAATAGGGTTTCACTTTGGTGAAAAATTATGTGGCGTTCTGTTGATCATATCGGTATCGGCGTTGGATAAAGAAAAAATTGAGGAGAAGTGTCAAGATTCGAAATTGATGAAGAAGTAAACAGATGAACTGGGGAGATTGATACTTGCAACATCTTTCATTTCCTGTCAAGTATTTACTAGTGCATTAATATTTCAAAATAAGTATCGCCATGAACTGGAAAAACTATAAACCACTGTCTATACTATGTTCTTCATTCGAAAATCGATCATATCGCCATCTATACGAAGCACGTGAGTTATTTATACTAACAAATACATTTAGGATCAAGAATGACACTGTCTTATTATCTTGATGGTAATAAAAATCATCCGACTTTCACTATTTTCAAACTCAACTTTCTATTCTTTATGCACTCTTGAAATATTTTTAATTTCTCATAAAAGGTATAATCTCTGGTAGCCGTGATCGTCTAGTGGTTAGGACCCCACGTTGTGGCCGTGGTAACCCAGGTTCGAATCCTGGTCACGGCATTGAGATTTTTTGCTATCGATTAATTTTTCAATGCATTGCGATCAAGAACTGAGTGAATCGAGCAGCCGAGTGAAAAAATTTGTAGAAACCATTAATGTTAACATTGTAAATTAGGTAGTGTTAAATTTTCTCACAATTTGAAAGCCTTAATTATTGTTATACATTAATAAATAAATGATTTCTTGGATTTTTGCTTGATTGAGGAACATGAAGGTTAAATTATGAAAATCCCATATAGTTTATAACGAAGTAGTGTGCGAATTAAGTATTTCGCACACTACTTCGCGCAGTGTCATGAAAAATTAAATAAAAAAGGGTCACTTCGCATATTGTTGTCGATGCGCGATCCTTGTCATTTTTTGACATTGAAATCAATATTTTAGAGTTGTCACATCAAGTGAACTGTAACTCTATTGTACAGGGTGGGCCAAATTGGACACTTTCAAAGGGAAAGTCCTGTTTCTAAACTAGATAGATGAAAACTGATGGCAGTGTCTGAGGCTCAATTTTTATGACAAACTTCATGGTGAAAACTGCATATCGATATCTATAACCGTTCCTGATTTACAGCGTGTTTTCCGAAAATGTGCATTTTCGAAAAAGTGCTGTAACTTTTTTCCTTTTGAAAATTCTTCGTTTCTATAAAGACATTTCAAAGCACTTTTTCGCGTAGAATTCAATGGTGAAACTCATTGATTTTTTCAAGTCATGTATCAAAAGTTATTGATAAAAAAATCATTTTTTCAAATGGGACAACCTGTATATTTCTCCATATTTCAATAGAACTTGAAATTACCATTCCAAAAATGTAGCACACTCAATGTTTTGCTTGGGACATCTTCGAAATACAGGGTTTTTGGGATTTTTTTATAGGTAGACTTTAGAACGCAAACTTTGAACAAGTAGGCTCTGGACAATTCGGCGATAAAACAGAAAGCCAAAGTTCACTAGTAGTTGTCAAGTTGATGAATTGCCTTTATTGAAGCTGCAATAATTAGCAGTTTTTTGGTTGCAAATTCTGACGATAATTGGGTAGCCAACCAAGGACCCAAACATTGGCCGGCCAGGTCACCAGACCTAACGCCTATGGACTCTGCCGACCAACTCCAGACACGATTTGGAAGATGTAGTGATGCGAATTTTTGCTTTCTCCACTAACGTTGAATTAATGAATTCGGTGAGAAATATTCAAAAAAGGTGCCGCCTGTGTTTAAGAAAAGCTGGTGGACATTTCGAATACCATCTCTTGTTCTTGATTGTTTCAAATTACTATTATTGTTGAAGATTTATTTTTTTATTAGTAAGTATAGGACAAGACTCTTAATAAAACTTTCAGTTTTAATTACTGTTGTGGACAGCTTCTTTAACTTCACAACTACTAGTGAATTTTGGCTTTTCGTTTTATCGCCAAATTGTCCAAAGCCTACTTGTTCAAAGTTTGCGTTCTAAAGTCTACCTATAAAAAAACCTGAAAGCTCTGTATTTCAAAGATGTCTCAAGCAAAACATTGAGTGTGCTATATTTTTGGAATGGTAATTTCGAGTTCTATTGAAATATTCAGGTATATACAGGGTGTCTCATTTGAAAAAATGATTTTTTTATCAATAACTTTTGATACATGACTTGAAAAAATCAATGAGTTAAATCATTGAATTCTACGTGAAAAAGTGCTCTGGAAATGTTTTTATAGAAACGAAGAATTTTCAAAAGGAAAAAAGTTACAGCACTTTTTCGAAAATGCACATTTTCGGAAAACACGCTGTAACTCAGGAACGGTTATAGATATCGATATGCAGTTTTCACCATGAAGTTTGTCATAAAAATTGAGCCTCAGACACTGCCATCAGTTTTCATCTATCTAGTTCAGAAACAGGACTTTCCCTTTGAAAGTGTCCAATTTGGCCCACCCTGTACTTGAAAAGAAAATCGAGTTGGTCTTCTGTAAAATGTGTGAAATTAAAAAAATCCGCCCGAGCAGGGACTTGAACCCTGGACCCTTGGATTAAAAGTCCAATGCTCTACCGACTGAGCTACCCGGGCTCATATTAAAATTGGTCGATATATTAGTATATATTTGATAAACTTCAATTACTAAACACAGCGAGTCCATTTATCTACTAAATTATTTTCGAAATACTCTACTGTGCAAGTTGATATGGACCTATGTAAGAAAATATCAGTGGATAAATCACTAAACATGTAGATGAAAGAGCAAAGGTGCCTTAGATATTTCATCAAACTTTCCATATTGCGAAAACGAAAGAAAACAACGACACTGACTTCTCATGGAATTCTTCTTGAAAGCATCACCCTCGCCAAACAAAGCTCTTTATTTTGAAAGGAGAAAATGTTCTTGACATGAACGTTTTCAGGAATCTCTAGCAAAAAGGTCCATTCTTTAGGTTTATTTCTGCATCACCTGTTCCATTGTTCTTCCAGGGTATTCATATCCTGCTTGAACAATACTCTCATTGTTCTGATAATTTTGTTGAAAGAAGGACATGTTTGGTCTTGGAAATTGCACCAAACTTTATCGTTTGAACTGGCATGAGGATGATAACAATTTACTGACACTAAAATGTTTGGTAGATTTTAGAGAAAATGCCACCCAAGCTAGGCTTGCGTTGTGGCTATTGAACATTGAAATTGAGTCAGTTATACAGGGTGGCCACTTTTTTATTGGGATTGTATTGGTAGTTTTTGAACCATAAGATCCAGAAGGTCGGTCGAATGGAGAAAGAGTTGCATTCATAGAAGCATTGTCAAGCAGTTCGAACAAATCGAGATTATCAGGGCCGGTTATTGAGATATCATAAGTAAATTGTGCCATTTTGATTTTTCTCCTTTTCTCACTTTATTTCGAATATTATCAAAAAATTTTACGGGACTTTTTTATTCGACAGTAAATTACCTTCAATTTGACGTGAGCAGATTTCGTATCCCACGTTTCGTACGCACTGGGCCCTCCTCAACCTCATTTTTTTCAATACGGATCTTCATATTTTATGATACTTTTTGAAAAAGCTTCCAACGCTGAATTCAACGACATATCAAACAATGTCATTCAAAGTTGATTCTCAGGTGATTTTGACCCTTATCCAAATTTCTATGGGTCGGATCTGTATTACATTTAGGTACCTTTAGTTTAATTAAAAACATGCAATACATTCCGATAAGAAAATCAACTTACTTTTCTCAAACTGAATGAAACGAATATCTAAATCGAACTTTTCCCGATTCATGGATTGGAACAAGAGGTCCAGTAGGATGGCCTGCCAGATCTCCGGATTTGAATCCGCTGGATTATTATTTGTGGGGATATCTCAAAAATAAAATTCATTATACTACGAACCCGACAATAGAGATTCTTCGCGAGAAGATTGAGAATGTATTGGAAGATATTCAAGGAGACGAAATAGAAAATGTAGCTATAAGAAGTATGGGTTCCAGAACCGCAAAGTGCATTTCGCGAAATGGTGGACATTTCGAACACTTACTTCATTAATGTTTATCACCTTACCTTTCGAGTAATCATTCAAGTTGTATGTCATTAAATGATAGTTTCGTTTAATTATTGTTTTTTGCATTGATTCTGTTACGTTCCATTCGGTATTAATATTATTGGGGTTCCTACAAATCCATAAAAAACATTGATAAGCGTATTAGTTCTGACTTAAAAAAATTTTTGTTCGTATAGTAACACTGTAGGATATCTTCTATCCTTCCTCAAGATAATTTCGAATGGTATTTGAAATGTTGACGGTTTGATATGTTTTCCCATGGAGTCCTGAACCTTTTTTTCTTATTTTCTTTTATAATGCATTTGGATCTTGCTTCGAAATTTTCGAACAGAACGTGCATTTGGTGTGTGATGAAATTCTTATTTTTATTCCGAGCAATAATGTTTCAATAACAAAAACTACTCACAATACAATTTTTTGAATAATACTCTACTGAATCTTCGAAATGATTGATGTTATCATCTACGTGTGGAATTTTGACCGTTAGTATTACGAGAATCAATTCGAAGAAGTTTAGTTAAAAGTGAGTTGGGTTGAAAAAATGTTTCGTTCACAATACACCTTTCATTTATATTATTAATACATATACTGGGTGTACCCTCCTGCCTTAGTCTTTTCAACGAACGTTACGTATATTCTTTAAACATTTCGATTCTTTTTCTAATTTTGAGTAACTTTCGTCAGTATATGGTACGGAATGTTGTGTAGTTTGTGAGTAAAATGAACCGATAATTCATCATAGATTCGTAAAAGTTATTAGTGTATTTCACGAAGCCTGTTTCTCTGAAGAAAATTGATTAATTTATTCCCCTGAAAAAAATCGTAGATATATCTTGTATTCACAAACAAACAAAACAGATCTTGTGATTTTGTATTTAACTTTTTTTCTTTTAGTCTTCTACTTTCTGTGATTGGGTTAAGGAGCATCTTATGTGGATTACCTGGTAGATAGGAATTGTGGGAAATTCACACAGTGGCGTCACAGCAACAGGGTGTTATTGAATGTTTGCGAAAAATATGCGTACCCACACATAAATTAGGTATCGACATTCAGCTGCGCGAAATGATTTTCATTTTAATTCTCGAATCACTCACCATTATACTTGGCGTTGGCGACGGCGGCGCTCAACTTGTAGTTGGAGGTGTTGGTAGCCATTTCGGATGGAGCAGCAACAGACAGAGCTTCTGGCAGCCGGGCGATGAGGCATCTGCGACGGGGAGCCTTGCCAAAAGGTCACAACTAGGTGACCCAATTTCGTAGGATGCGTGCGCGTTCTGCATGCCACGTAAGCGTAGGAGGCCGTGCAGTCCGCCCTCCAAGGGTTGTGCTTACCGAACGATCAACCCTTCTGGATGGGGATGGTTTTCGAAGTTGCCACACGGAAAGAAATGTTTGGACCGGGTTAGTCAGGATTCCGAAATGATTTCATTGTGAAAATCAATATGATGCTCCATATTCACTTTTGCTAAGATGTAAAATATGGAAACGCAAAATATTTACTCGATTTTGGGAGTGAAATTTCGGTATATTGTTGCTACTGAAGTGGTAACTCTATGCGTTGTTCATGGAAATGAGAAATTACCTATGAAATCATAAAATGATTCTTATTCATTGCTTCAACCAACTATTCGAAGTCTATTAGAAACTGGTGGAAGATTAGATATTATTCTAAAACTTGATAGTTAACTGGAGAGTTAATTTTTTAATCATTTGAAAATGTGAATGTTCGCCATTATTTGTTTGTCATTATTCTATAATTATTATTGGATCCTGAAGAACTCGACATTACTTCCAAAATGTAGCTTCAAATCTGAATAATGAGGGTGGTTAGTTTTCATTGGAACACTCTGTACTATATCAGAGTCCAATAACAAATGACAGTAAATTCAGAGCTGCCTAACATTCAATTAAAATCAAAACTATGTTCTGAGGTATCTGAAGTTATGTCATTTTTTCTCAGTGTAGATTTTGCAAGTAATCGGGAATTTTCTTTGGAATTCAAATATTTCGACTTTTATTGTCAATGTAATTGGTTCTAGGAATAAACAATAGAAAAGTTCAATTGCTGCTAAATGATTTTTTCATTAGTGTCTGAAAAAAGGGTATAGAAAAAACAGAAGCATGAGAAATATTTAGCAGACAGTAACTGCAATTTTCCAGAAAAAAGTTTGTAATTGATCTGTTTTGAGTTTGATTGAAAAAAAGATATTTCGATGAAGAATAAGTAAATTGAAAACATCCTCATTAATCACTTAATGGTAGGTGCCTATTTGTCGCTTTTTTATCGTGAGATATCAGAGGTTAAGATATAATTAGGATTATCAATAATCATGTTTTATCACTGATGAACGTTTTTCAATTTTACTATGGAATTCACAACAAAACTTCAAATGTTTCAATAATTCAGGAATTAAACCGTCAAATATTACGATTAGTAGATACATACTTCGAATAAGGTCACCAAGATTTCAATAGAGCTAACAATTAATAGTAGGTAGGTGGCTAATTATCATCAATTGTGCAAAAGATAATTCAACCAAGTATTTAACGAAAATGCATTCATATGTCTACAGAGTGCTGTGATGTTTTTTTTTCGCTAATAATTGCTTATGTTAAGGTGAGTAGACATTTTCAGACATTTATGAATGTCGTGCATCTTTTCAACAAATTGAAATTATTTATATTCATCTTGACCTCTCTATGATTACTTCAAAGAGGTTTCGACAGATCATGAATAATTATCAAATAGAGAGATCCTGTAATGATATTCGAAAATTATTATTATATTTCGATGTATACTTGTTCGATTAAAAATTATGCCAATGTAACGTATGTAAATTGAATGAATAAAGATGAGATGAGATGTCTTTCCTAAAATTTAAATTCAAAAACAAAGTTTTACTTTCGAGTCAATGCAGCGCAGGTCAGTTGACCTTTTAAAGGATCAATACCCACATTTTCATGTTATCACAAACATTGATGTTTATCGCAGAAAATTGAATTGAATTTTATTCAATGCATGCATCATCTGATCGAGAATATAGTAAACTCGAAAATAAAAAGATATGAAATACTTGAGAAATGCCATTATTTTTATAGAGGCCATAGGCGTATCATGGGAAAATATAAGCTATAAAAATATAAATTGGGAAGTCTCAAAATGATTACAAATTGATACAAAATCTTCAAAATAGACCACTATCCTATATTCAATAATGAAAAGTAATCTGAACACGAATATTAATATCAAAGTATGACATATGGGTTAGGCAAATCAAAATACCTGTTTTGAGGTTCTCCTAAATTTCGAAAGAATTCGGAACTCTGCTGATTTTAAATGACTACCAATGAAAAATTTAATAGTTCGTCTTATAGAATTCACCCTATCAACCTAATTGGTTGGTTTGTTATTATTCACTTGTTCAAGTCTTGACCATGAAAAATTTCTGATAATATAATGAGTATCCAAATTATAGTGTAATTGAAATGTACTATCTACTTAAAAGATCGAATTTGATATTCAACCAAACTAAAACTATCCTGAGGCTTGTACCTCAAATAAAAAGTGGAATAGATCGGATCTAGACATGAAATTAGCATCAGGATTAAGTTTAGTTTGAAGACAAAAAATCTCTCAACTTCAATTCAGCTCCACCCTACTAATATATCATACCAAAAAAGTTGGAAACCCCTTCCGAGATTCGGGTTAAAACTTCTAAATTTATAAAGTTTTGGTAATCTCGAAGTAGTTCTATGTAGGCGGATGAAGTTTGAAATATATTCGAAGTTTTTTCGAGCAGAAATTCTGAATGTACAGGGTGTGAGGATTTTCAATTCAGAAATTCCATACATCGTGTAATCTAAAACCTTTTATGTGAAAATGAGTTCACAAATCTTTCGCTGAAAATTAAAACCATCTGAAAATGAGTTTTTTGCCTTGAAACAACTGAACATAAAATTTGTCCTGACAGTTCAAATTTGTGAATAGATTTCATTCTACATAAAAATAACCTCAATCAACATGTTCATCTAAAATATATCAACAGTATTGTAGGACTGAACACATCATTTTTGATGTTCAACTCAAACTGTTCAACAATCTCAATTCCAATTTGAATTGAAAAAAAAACTGAATTATCTATATGAAAACACAAACACCCTGTGTAATGACCAAAAACATTTATCAATCCAAATACCATCCCATAAATCGGCCACACTCCAAATTGATAACCCCCATGATTCCCCCCTTCTCCCCGTCCCCCTGTGTCCCCTTTTCCCGGGTTGCCAAGAGCTCGAACGATCGACATCGATGACGTCAGCGGAAACGCGGAGGCGGCAGACGGAAACGGGGCGGTTTTCGACCGCCATTGGTGTGTCCTTAATTGATTTAAAACGCCGCCGCCGCCGCCACGTTGCCAAGATAACCGCACTTAATTGTCATCGTCGCCGCTCTAAGTGCCCAGATTAATTCGTATTATTCAGATTAGGGAACGTTTGTCATTGATTATTACTGAGATATCGTTTAATGTTGTTGGTTTGCCTGTTTCAGAATGTATCCTTTCGGTTAATCATATAACCTCAAAACGGATTTAATCGATGGTTGGAGTAGGACAGTAGACATTTTTGACATAATCTTCCATAATAAGATTATAGGGAAATATGTTTGTGACAATTAAGAAAAATTTGCTCCATGCGTCATTTTGAAATGTCTGAAGTTTGGTCGCCCAATCCATCAAACTTATAATTTCCACCATCTCTAAGGAAATCAATGAAAAATGAGAATTCACTGAATATTCTGAAAGAGACATCGATATAATATAATTCATTGATTTGAAAGGGTTTGTTTAAATATTCGAGAATCAAGTTTAACTCTCTGTCAATTGAGGTGTTAGCTATAGTCTATTATTTAAGTAAGAAAGTTCTGACAGATCTGGTTATTTTCAATACCAATAGTGTCAAATAAAATGTATCCAGCTAACCACTGAACTTCTATTTGGTTGAAACAGCTGTGAATATTTAGGCTTCACTTATTCAATCTTTGATCCGTTAAAGAGTTTGTTTAATCTAGTCAAAATGTTTATGAATATTCAAAAAACTGAACAACCGTTATCCACAGTTATTTTGATTATTAATTTTATACAGGGTGTTCCTTTCAGACATGCTAATATTTGAAGGAGTTATTCTTTGATACATTTCAAGAAAATACTTCCTATAAACGTATGTCCTAAAAGTCTTAACTATTGGGATACGCGGTGATGAAATTTTGAAAAAAAAAACATTTTTTTAATAATAACTGAGATGATATTCAAGACATCTTTGGAAAATCTGGTACATGTCTTTAATGCATCGAGGTGCATTTTGTGATGTACGAAATTTTTCATTTTCTCTACTTTTGGAGAAAAAAGTACTACGCCACTGCTTACTTTCTAAATAAAAATCACTTATTAAGATTATTATTTAAGATCCTCGTTCATTATTGAGCTAATTCAATCTCATGGATTTTCTTTGTCCGACGGTTTTCGCTTGAAAAATAAAAATCGTTTTACTTCAGGGTCAAAAATCTGATGCGGCGTGAAAATGTTTGTGCATCGATTGAAAGCAAATTAGGAGATCAAATCCATGCCAAAATGCACCTCGATGCATAAAAGACATGGGCCAAATTTTTTAAAGATGTCTAAAATATTATCTCAGTTATTATTAAGAAACTGTTTTTTTTTTCAGAATTTTATCACCCTGTATCTCAAAAATCAAAAATTTTAGGACATACGTTCATAAGAAGTTTTCCCTCAAAATGTATCAAAGAATCATCCCTTCAAAAATAAGCATGTAGATATAAGACATATTTCAAAACAATTAATGAACTTGACTTTCTTCGGAGTCTGCACTGGTAAGTCTGTCACATTATTTTGCTTAAATAGACTATATTTGGCACTAAGGAAGAGACCACTTCTATTTTAAAATTTCGATATGTATTCTGCACATCATGCACAACTTGATGAATCTTTGTTATGGCAATAATTTTGTAATAATCTTGAAGAGATGGCAGATTAAGTTGATTCAGTCTTGTTATCCGAGAGTAGTGTAAATTTACACTACTTCCGAGGAATAAAATCAAAACTAAAACCATTGAGTTGAAATCATGTCACACAGTAAGATGAACAAAATTGATGGGGCAATATTGAAACTGACATGAGAAGATGGTGAATTATCAATTAAGAAATCGAATACATTGTCTCTGATGTTTCTTGTTGTTTATGTTGCATTCTTGGTTTCAGCAGCAAATCTTCATAACATTTACTTACTACTTAGTTTTCTTTTTTTTTTCAAGAAAAGTTTCCTTATCTATTCTCATAGTGAATTCATATTTGAGAATTTGTATTATCAATGTATATGTTACTAAATAGTGCAATGGCCACATCAACTTGTTATTGTTGTTAATAAAATTGGTGCAATGAACGACTATTAACTATTATACTAGAAATTGTATTTTAGTAAAGACCTCGTAGACACATTGATAAAATCATTTCAATATCCTTCCAAGGATATATTGCGTAGTTTCAGATCTCGCATTTTATGGAGTGGTCCATTAGGATGTAACACTAATTTATATTGCCGCATATATTGTGAATGTATCCATATGTCACTAAATGGATGATAATTTTTTTATGCTTGGAGATAACTCGATAACTGATTCCGTATGTGACTGGATATATAAATTCAACTCGTCGATTGTACCCGTTTTAGATCAGTTCCAATAGAAAATTTGTTGAGAAAACTGTGTAAAAAAGTGTGATGATGTTATATCTGACGTGAGTTATTTTTTCAGTTTCAACTCATAAAAAATTATCTGATCATAAGCAGATTACAGTGTATTCATCAGTTTTTCGTTTCCGTATAAGTATTTTGTTCATATAATCGAAGAAAAGCATGACAAAGGCATCTTTATTCTCTACATTTTCGATTCAAAATTAAAATTTGGAAAAATCTAAGTGTTCATCAAAATTTTCTAAAAATACTTCAATTGGTGAAATTCATTGAATATGGGTAATTTTTTCATTAATATTATGCTGAATAGTTTAATGTTATTTCTTGTGATATTCAGTGATAAAAATCATCTAGAATCATCATATCTCATTTTGATCATTTGCACCTGTCTCTGATAAATAGATAGACACTTATCAATGAAATGATTATGTTGTACTGTATTATCATCAGGATAAACTTGCAAAACATATCAATCATTATCACTTTGCGTTTGTCAGACGAGTTTTTTAATGCACGTATACCTATCTAGGGTTGAGAAAGGCGAAACCTAGTCTAGAACTATTCAAAAATAAAACCAGAATTAGTGAAAAATCAATCATGTTCTGTTTGAAAATCATGTAGAAAATATAACTTCAACTGATAATTACAAACAGTGGGGCATAATAATCATTTGAATTTTTTTTTCGAACGTTAGCATGACGATTCCAGCCAGACTTTCAGTGGAACTCATAACCCAAGCACCTAAAATTGTCATCCGAAAATGCTAGATATTAGTGTGGTGATCGTTATCGCCTACGTATATCAAAACTATTTCGAAAGTCGACAAAACTCCACCACCATTTTTTTGGATCTTTATTTTTCACTTTTCACTCTTTTACTTGCCCTCCTCACTTATTTTCATCAGATGTATTGGTGTAGCTTTCAGCTTTGTCTTGCAAATTTGGAGTTTCTCCGAAATCCATGAGGGATCTTCAGAAATGTCTGCTTGAGTTGTAGGAACAGAATGATCATTCAACGTTCACAGTATTCGTTAGAGTTGGCTGGCTGGTGTTTTCCAGAATTTTTTTCTTGCACCTTGTCTCTCCATGCATGAATTAACCATTAACACGTCAACCTGACTAGGAGTACCCTTCTTTACCGTTCATTAAAAAATCAATTTGGCACTGAGGCATGTAAATTCAGTTAAAGCGTAATTATTCCGGTAGATACAAACACTAACAAGGCTAAATCTTGTGGCATTAGCAGAGCAAACGATTTAATAAGTGTCATCATCCGGGGTAAATATATCATGTCCCCCCTTGAAACATCATAAATTCCAGTCAGTTCCATGAGGACCGGCATCCTTCCTCCCCTCGTACAAACTATCGAACATCGGATGTCACCACCAGAGGTTGCCATTTTCCGCTTGGTTAGACGTTTAGTGGGGCTCAACTTCGAATGGGTTGTTTTTTGAAGCGTCGATTGGATTTCCAAGTTTTTTCTGCATAACTAATTCTAGATCATATTATTTCTACACCTATAGGAGTGAACGATATTCTCAGTATCATATGACTACTAGACCAATCAACTTGTTTATATTCAAAAATTACAACCACAGTATAACTAAATATACAGTATTGTCACTTTCTGCCGGTCCATTTGATGTTGGTGTTCACAAATTTCATTTTTATAAGACTAGTGCGCAGGGAACTTTGCACAGACCTGCGAGACATAGCTCTGTTCAAGCAATGATGAGATCTTTTCCCAATGTTAAATTTTTACGGAATTAAATGCAACTATATCCGGTTTGAAAAATAACAATTCTTTCTCGATATCTGATATAAAATCCAGAAAAATTAAAAAACAAAAGCGAGTGGGCATGCGTAATCAAATTTCTAGGACACGAAAAGTGCTCAAGAAGTGATTCAACTGTACCTAGAATAGATTTAGACTTTCTTAAAACTAAAACATTCATTAATTATTAGATATAATTGAGCCATTCCTGAATTGCTATTTATTGGAACTTTTTGAAAGAACTCTATCGATTGCTGTTTTCACAACATTGTTCGATGCGATTCCATAGGAAAATTTTCTAAACAGTATCAAACTCCATAATATTCTTCATTCGCAGTTCCTCTTGAGTAACCGATGAAAAAATCTGCTCTAATATAGGACTCAAGTACTTCTGGAAGACTCTTCACTGCGAGTTATACCGGTTATGTGAGCCCTCACACTATGTCTCTCATTGTATTGGCAAGATTGTGTCTTCTTAAAGATGACACACCTTTGCATGGTGACTTGAAAGTATTGGGGTTTCCTCATACCCTTGGTAGAATCTTCAAATGATATTCATATGTTGATTGAGCCTACAAAGCCCAGATCAACCTTTTGATTTAACGATTTTCATTCGAGAAGAATAATTTCTTCTTCATTTCTGTTATAACGTGTGACCTAAACAGACTAGAGACAGTCCAATACGTTGTAAGATTTTATTTTGTTATTATTTTATTCCTCACATATCTACTATAAATTGTTGACAACAGTATCTGTATGAGGAATTGAAAGCTCAAACAAACGCAACATACAGAGGTGTGCAGAAAATCGGCCAGAGCTGTAACTTCTGAATCATTCGAGATCGAAATTTGATGGGTAGCAACTATATGATATTGTTCATTTTTTTAAGAGAAAAATTGTCTCCTTTCGTGGGAAGTTTAATATAAAAAAAAACGGAAATGAGCCCAACTTTTGATTTCCAAATGAAACCCCCTGTATATTTTTCCATTTTCATATTCAGGGTATTATTTTACATACACCAGTAGTTTTTCCGGATCATTTTGTGTGAAACAGAAAAAAACAACAAAATGAACTCCACATCAATCTTTATTATTTTCAGTAGCATGGAAAGAGGGATAATAAAAAATTTATTACAAAAAATACTCAAATTGACCCCCATTTTGTGCATTGCATTGCTGACACCTTCTAGCTTCACTAAAAGTTGCATTGTGTAAAAATGTAGGTATATTGCGACAAGCCTGTAATATTCGATGCCTAAGGATTTCTATAATTAAAACATAGTGAGGAAATTTTTTTCACATTTTGATCCGGAAAAACTACTGGTGTATGTAAAAAATGATACCCTGAATCTGAACATGGAAAAATATTACAGGGGGTTCCATTTGAAAATCAAGAGTTGGGATCCAACCGGAAGTGATGGAATACAATTTTTCGCTTCAAAAAATTAACAATATCATATAGTTGCGACCCACCAAATTTCAAATTTCGATCTCGAATGATTCCGAAGTTAGAGCACTGGCCGATTTTTGTGCACACCTCTGTATAATAAACTTGAGGACAAATTTAGGCATCATCGTGTCCATAATATGACAAGTGACAAGCTGATGCATTTTAATGTCACGTGTAAAATAATTTTCCCACTACAATGGAACCTGAATGCAAGATACACTGAACATTCTACTCGTACCAACTCATCCAATTTAATTAAAATTTCGAAAGCATCCCCGTTTTACTGTCGAAACGGTATTTCCTCAGACCCCTGTCTTTCCAGCACGTCGATCTCCTCCCTCCTCCTACTATCGGTAGGCGTGTCTGCGCGCTTCATCCCATCCGAAACGGACGACTCCACCTCGTTGCGACCAATCGCGACGCGTTCTCAAGCGCGCCGAATTTGCGCAGAACTGTGTCTGGCAGGGCTGGGCGGGCGGGCGTGCGGCGCCGACTGCGTCGATCTCGTGCCGTCCGAGCTGCCCGTACAGTTCGGCGCGGCAAACGAGAGCGACGAAAGCGAGGAGCCGTATAGCCGTATCACTAGACACGGCGCGTGTACCGTGCTGTGCGGGAATAACCTCGGTAGGCCGTTGTGTAACTGCGACGGCGAGGAGACGGACGTCGAGCCGGACTATGTGCAAGGTATGTCTATTTTCATCCACAACAAGAAATCTATAGTTTATTATTCATTTAATGAAGACAGTTTTAGTGATCTTTCAATAGCATTCGTGCAAAATAAAAAGTATCATTTCCAGAGAAATGTTTGATCCGCTAATGAAATTTTCACAAATATTGAACAAATTGTTCAACGGTCACCTCAGTCAACATCTTTCGAATTTTGGTAAATATATTCTATAAATCGAAAACAGTTTTCACAACAATTAGGCAATCCAAACCACGTGACATTCAATGTGGTTGCTTAGGGCACACAATTCGATACCTTGGCTAGTAAACAGTGAATTTTATTTATTTTCGGAGTTTTTTGGTGTTTCGAAACGGTATTCAGATGGAGAGTGAATATTTGAAGGCATTGATGTTGAATAGCAGAGACGTTGGTGAAAAGTATGCTTGGAACTATTCATTCAGTTCATTCTTGCAGAGATAAGCTATAACTTATTGTAACTTATCTCTGATTCTTGTCACATCATTCGTTTTCGATATTAAATGAAGTTGGGATTGATTAATAATCTAGATCCTTTCACATTGGATACTGATGCTGATTTAGATTATTCAATTGATGCTGTTCTTTTTGTAAATATTCTGGTCGAAAAAATGTCTACTGTAGACTCTCTGATACATCAGTTTGGAATCAGTGAGATCATATATCTTGATCGCAGCTAACCATAGGGACCTTCGCTTCCTAGTTAAATCGTTCTTACTCTATAACTGCTCTATAAGAACCTGTGATTAGTATAAGCGTAGAAACCGATTACATGCCGACTTTATTTCGGTTAGTACGAGATCTACAGCCAACCACAATGCATGTGATAAGCATTTTCTTCAGTAAAAGAGTTAATAATTAGCCACAATTAAAAAAACACATAAAAAACGCACTAGAGATAACTAGATGTAACAGTTTTCAACTCAAGTCACATATGTAAACACCAAATGTGTGCCCTAAGCCGCCACATTGGTTTTTCGCTTTGACAGATCGCTGGATTGCCTAATTCGAATGATAAACATAACCTAACTTTTTGTTTCGAAGTATCGTTGAAAAAAAAAACAAGCTGCAACACTGCACTTTCAGATGAGCTGCCACAACTATATTGCTTGATTAAATAGACTATAAATGCATGTTATCTTTTGAAAGTACTCACCAAGTATGAGGTCTTAATAATAATGAGATTCATGAGTTTGTAATTTCAATATAGTCAACTGGTCATATCAACAGGTGAATTTACAGATTTGAGGTCTATGGCCTATTTAATTTTTGATACCCTAGTTCTAGTTCATAATCATATCAATTACCAACTTATATATTCCATCGATAAGATTTCAACTTTATGATTTGCAAAATATTTCTCTCCGATTTTCGAAATTAAAATCTTCTGTATTATATATTATTAATTTTGTGAATCGAAATTGAAAAATCGTGAATGGAATCTGCCCGAAGACTATTAAATCATGGGATATTCATGGGAAATTGAACACTTCATGAAAATCTCACACTTTTTTGATGAATCTAACCTTTCAAAAGATATTCAATGCCAGAGATTGAAAAATCCAAAGAAAACTAACCTTTTGTTTTGAATTTTGTGACCTACTGTTGTGTTTGATTGATTATTCCAAAGAAGATACATATTTGCATTGAAATATAAATACATACCTACTGATATTCATAGCTTTCCAGAGATTACTTTCGCTTATTTCGGTTAATTTTTTAATTTCCATATGATTTATAAATATTTATGGATTTCATACAACTGCGATATGAAATTATTGAAACCCAGTGACGGATTCATACTTTTGCCATTTAAGTGCTAACGACCAATGTCGAAAACTAAGGAGAGAATTTTGTCGATTAGGGTGTCGGTTATACAGGGTGATTCATTGAGAAATGGGCGTACTGTAAGGGTGGGTAGAGGTCGCCTAGCTGGTTCTGGAAAACCCCCTTACGATGGGTCTAGCGCTCTGTATAAGCGAGATACAGAGTGTTTTATGTATTTCTCCTATTTCTTCAATGGCTCATAACTCACGATCCACATTGTATATTTTATTCATTTTCAGAACATGAACTCATTATCCTGTATGCTACTAAATTCCGAATGAATGAAACTAATAATCCAGGTACGGACTTGAAAAAATTGAAGGAACTTCATCACTTCAATACAACACCCTGTATGACGAAATTTCAAAAATTCGTTTCCAGATATGGAAAGAGCAGAAAAAAATATTCTTAAACAAGTGAGTTTGGTCATTCTTGTACCTGTTAATTTGAGTCAAAATCAATTTTTTCGATGAAAAGATGGTACGGAATTCAAAAAAAAACCTTTTTTGTCCATAAATGCTCTTCTTTCACTTTCAATCAATCAAATTACTAACCATTTCATGATATCCTGAATTTTGGATCAGACCCTTGTTGTAAAATAAGTCGACAGGTCCTTATTTAGGACAAAGTGCTATTTCAATAACCAGTTACAAACACCCCGTATATGTGTGATGAAGATTGCATTTATTTATCATGCTACACTATGCAAATAATAAAATGAGAAGAAATGACATTCCGAAAAACTATGTTTTTTTTTAAACACAAATTTTGTAAAACTGTATTCATTTAAAAAAGAACGAAGAAAGAAAATAGAATACATTTTATCCATTCCAAATTATTTCTTTATTATTATAGCTTCTTGCAATAATTTTATCATTTGAATAGTGTACCATGATGAATAAATGCAATCTTTATCACACACATACGGGGTGTTTGAAGCTGGTTATTTGTCCTAAATAAGAACCTGTCGACTTATTTTACAACAAGGGTGTGATCCAAAATTCAGGATATCATGAAATGGTTAGTAATTTGATTGGTTAAAAGTGAAAGAAGAGCTTTTAGAGACGATAAAGGTATTTTTTGAATTTCGTACCACCTTTTCATCGAAAAAATTAATTTTGACTCAAATTAACAGGTACAAGAATGGCATGCGGAAGTACCAAACTCATTTGTTTAGGAATATTTTTTTCTGCTCTTTTCATATCTGGAAACGAATTTTAGAAATTTCGTCATACAGGGTGTTGTATTGAAGTGATGAAGTTTCTTTAATTTTTTCAAGTCCGTACCTGGATTATCAGTTTCATTCATTCGGAATTCAGTAGCATACAGGATAATGAGTTTATGTTCTGAAAATGAATAAAATATACAATGCGGATCGTAGGTTATGAGCCATTGAAGAAATACCACCCTGTATAGTCATTTAATTAAGTTCAATCTTCTTTGAGCTGAAGTATTCCTTATTTTCTGAAAACTGAACTTTTTTATTTCAGTTTGCAGCTTCTACTGCGTCGAATATGACTACAGAGTATACGGTTGTCAGAAATGCTCGCTGTACAATGCGACCATTCCCACTTACACTAATTTCTCGCTACAAACCCTGAAGATCCCCTTTCGTCCGAAAGCCGACTACAACACGTGGTGCGCACAACAATGCAAACAGGGCAACGGCGGAGTCGCTTGCAACTGCGACATCTTGCCGATGTTAAAACGCACATGAGCTACATTATTCGATTGTATAACGAAAGGAATTTTTCGTTTCACAGAATGTATTAGTTATCGGTTAGCGAAAGTGACAAGTTGTGAATGTAGGCTTAACGGTGTTTTGCTTTGAAATCGAACAGCAAAGATTCAAAAATATTTATAAGGCTCATCTTTGCTCCTCTTTCATCTATTTTATGATGTTATCTGTAAAAACCTAACAACAAAATGAAGAAAACTTCATCAATGTCTCAAATCAGTCATACAGATTCTAATATTCTTCAAAAACACATCAGATTACTGTGAGTCAATCATGACAATAAAACTAATAAATATACCTAAGAACAAATATACAGTTTCGGAAAAAATATAAGTAGATATCTGAGAAAGAGAAAGAAAATCATTGAAGTAATGGGGAAAAGAAATGTAGAATAATACCATATAACCAAGAGAGACAAGTGATCACACCAATTCAAATAACACATTATATCGATAATAATTCTTTGGAGAAATTGTTATGCTCTCTCAATTTTAGCAGGCTATTTCTTCGCTCCCATTGAATCACACCAGTGTACATAAATTATTTCCGAAACTGTATAGGAAGTACCACAATGAAGCAGTAGCAAAGTATAACAAAAATTAGAATGAATTGTAGCTTTACAATAATAGTTTGGAAAACATATTTCTAATATCATATCTTCTGTATCGTTCGATGGATCATTCCACAACGTAACCGTTGAAATCTTGAACGAATAATGTTATAATCGTTCAACACAACCTTCTCAAAATCACGAAATAAAGTAGAATCACAGAATATCTACAGCAAAAAACATATCAGTGAAGTTTATGTAGATTCGAAAAGCTTCATATGAAATCCTATAAGAATCACGCTAATTAAATGTTGCTTTCAGAATTGTTCAATATATTGATGAAATTGTTGAATGTTTGAAATATCGATGAAATCAATTGTACAAAGATTTCATGGATATTTCGGAAAATAGGTAATGGGTGAGTAATATCTTCAGAGAAAATGACTCATCTACATCACAATCCTGCTAAATTCTAAAGTAATGTAAAATTTATATATTTCAATCTAACAGTATGTTCCACTCTGAATGAATACACCCTAATATATCAGTGATAAATAGTAATTTTCTTGAAATCCAGATAATTTTTTGTAAAGAAATTAGGATACGTATATAAATGGAAAGTGGGACACACTGTATATAGTCTTTAAAATATAGATGACAAAGTCAAAAGTCTTCCGAAATTTGTACATATGACATATAACATCTATATTGAAATGTATCAAAAAATGTATCACTGTCATTAGAATTATGTAATAGAATCTAGAATAAGCATATCATTGTTAAACTTTTCTATCAATCTATACTTTATTCGTTGTAAATACGTTTTCCATTGTCTCCCACTTCTTCCTACTCATGGTCAATACTTTGATTCGATACACAATAAATTCAAATTGCTTTCTTCAAAATCTCCTTAGGGCTAAAAACTGTCGTTAAAATGTTAGAAAATAAAGAATTCTTATTTTAATTCTTTTGGATGCGTTGAGAATTTACATCACTGTTGTGTAAAGACAATAACTATTTTAGAATTATAAATATGTAAGATTTTAAGAATCTACCATTAGATATATGTGTCATACGTCTAATTGTTACTTCTAACGCTTGTGCAATGTCAACAAAAATCAAGAACAATTTTGTGCGAAATGTTATTTTATCAAATTTATTTTTGAAAATGTGATAAGTGACTTGAATGAAAGAATAAATATTTATGAAATTAATCACCATATACACTTTTCAATATCATGAAAACCCATATATGTATGTAAACAAGAGAGTTAATTCTCTCTCACATTTTTGTGTGCAGTAAAAACTATATAAAGTAGAAATACCTACAGAAAGAAATTAGCAAGTGTACATCATTTCTATAGATCTGACAACAGCAAATTTTCTTACAAGCTATCAATTCTTTCCGTCGAATGATTACCATGTCAATTTATTTTTCACAGTAGATATAAAATACTTCAGAGGCAGAGAAAGTTGAGTGATTTTAATTCGAATGTTCACATGCGAAATAAAGTATGAAAAAATCAATAATTTTTATTATAGCACACATTCCCTGGTGTGCTATTTAAATTGTACCTCCATGAAGCCTTTATTTCGTTAAGTTTGTCTCCTTGTGTGGAGTTTCTACTTCTTTTATCTGAGTATTTCTTATAGATTTTATTCGTAGCTGGATAATTGTCGACATATTTAGCAGCTTCACTTTCCGCCAATTTCATGTTGGGTTTTATCATTCCAGATTCTGAATTCATTCTCTTCGGCCTGGGTATGATGGCACTCCCAACAGATGGCGCTCTATATTTGACAGAACCATGTGCGGATTCGATCATCTTCGACACACTTTTATACGAATTGGTTTCCATGGGTGCCATTTTTTTCTGTTTAAGACTTCTAGTTATCGCGTCCACACTGGCCGAAATCTTTTTCTGTCTGTCCAACTTTTCTATTTGCGATTTCGTGAAGGTCGATTGGATCCGTTTTCTTGCTTCAACGATTATTTTGTCTCGTTCCAAGGGCCATTGTTTGCTGTAGATTCCGTATTTGTGTTTCGGGATTTTGTCTCCGGTGCCATATTTTCGGACCCTGCAAAAGAACTCTCATTTCGACTTCACTAAACTCACGGTTTACTTGTGTGTCAGCTGTCATTGTCAGCAGTGATTCATATAGCTACTTCGTAACGTTTCGCCGTGCGAAACACTATCAATTTTACCTGTATTGGCTGCCGATCCTCCACAACCAATTTTCAATTTGTTCCAACCATATTTGTTGCTGTCCAATGACAGAACCTGGCCTACACAATCTCATCCAAGCTATTGCTTCCTTAGCTGTCATTCGATAATGTTTCACTAGGTAGGCTCCTATTAAAGATCCAGTTCTTCCCAAACCAGCCTAGCAGAAAGATATCAAGTACTTCGTCATGAAGGAAATGAGAAATTTGTTACCTTGCAATGTACGGCTATGGCAGCTGGTGCCATTTCGGTTATGGTCAAGAATTTCAGAAGGATATCTTTTGGTGGGGTAGTACCATCAGGAAAAATCAAATCAAAATGTTGAATTCCCACTTTGTTGAAACTACAGTCAAGTAATTCGAATAAGTTATGTATTTTTAAAAAGATTTGATAGGTAGTACTAACGCCGTGGAGTCGTATAAAACAGAATTGAGCCTTATAACCGTCTTGACGTCGTTCTTCAAGAAATATTTCAAATAAAACTCTGGAGGATGTGCGGTTTTATTGTCGGCTGGACCAATGAATGCCAAGAATTTTCTAGGGATTAGCCAATTCATGTCACCATACTGCAGTTTATCGTAGAGGTCATATTCATTTACGTTGAAATCTTCAAAATCGAAAAAGTTGTAGGCCAAAGCTTTGTACGTTGCTTGTAAACAATCTAAAATCTTCAACGTGAAACCGATGGGACATTGGGAAGCATCCACAAAAGGCCTAGAATGAATTTTGTAGAACAAAAAATATTTTCATAAAAGTTTTGCATTCACGAACTCGAGCATTACTTTTTCCAATTCAAGTTTCCACTCATATAAATATTTAATGTAAAAAACAGATTTTTGTTTTTCTACATCCGTTCACTCACAGTTATTGACCAATAGTTATTGATTCAATCAGTTGCACCAGACTTACTGTAATTTGATCTCATTTCAATGACTATGAGCCCGAGCGAAAAAAAGGCATCCAATTCGTAACACACAACAATCATTAATTCGGTTAAGACGTGCAAAATTACATTTTTCGAAATGTATACTGAATAAATCCTAAACTTACCTATATGGTCCAAGTTTTTGGAGAATCTTCCACATATCATTAGGTTGCATATTCAAATAAATGACACCGAATAGTCCCATCAGACAAGCAGCATTAGCTTTCCTGTTTGGATGGTCATAAGTGTAATGGACGACACTTTTAAGTCCCTTCGCATATTGCAAATATTTCCTGAGCTTCGAACAGTATTTATAAACACACGATATACTCAAAGGTCCGAAATCGCTGAAATAATTTTCGTATATCAGCTCGTCGTCGATCGAAAAGAAAAAGAAGTTGTAGGTATTCCTCAGTTTGACGTTCATTTTTTCCTTCAGCACTGCGAAGAACAATTGATTTTCCAGAATTTCGACATAGGTATCGATTTCCCTTATGTTACTGGTAATTTGCTTGTTCATTTTCTCGAGGATTTTCTTCAGGGAAATAGTATACAGGTTCTTTCTGAATCCTTACAGAATATGATATATGTGAAAAAATGGAGACAATAATTTAAAAAGACCGCCAAAATAAAATTGATTGCTTTAAAAGCAGTATTGTACATCTTATGAATTTTGCCTCACCACATATGACACATGATTAATAATGAAGTTTGTCAAAATCCAACGACATATCGAATGATAAAAAACTCAAATATAGGGTGGTTTCTTTTATAAACCATAAATAAACAAGTTTCTTCTCAAATAATGTAGTTTTGTATTCATAGAAACTATACAAGGTGATCATCATAAAGTACGTATTAGAACCAACCAGCAAAAAAAATCGAAATCATTCCATACTTACTGGTACACTTTTCAACAAATAATGAACTAATTCAAGAAGAATATGATATAATACGTATATATTCAATTATAAAATAAAACAGAATAGTATAATTAACTATAATAAGTCTTCCAATACACTTTCAACTCTAAATTCTAAGGTGAATTCAATAAAATGTATAACAATTCCTCAGCAGGATTCACTTTGCTTCGACTTTCTTGCTTCCGGCATCTTCCTCTGCTAAATCCGGATTCAAATTGATTCCTCTATACGCCTCTTTATCATCTGGAGATTCCATCCTCAGCTTCAAATGAGCCATGGTGTTATTGAAATGCTTCGTTATCTGCTCTGACTCATCAGAGCACTCCAAATTCGCCAGCTCAATCTTGATCTTCTTCACCAGCTGATTCAAAATATCCGCCTCAATGTGCTCATTTCCTTTTTCAAAGAAGTAAACATAATGATTGAGCAACTCCACGAACAACTGTATTTGCACGCTAACGTCCATGCACTGCTTGGCTGTACGAATGCCCTTCTTCAAACACTCCACCACGCGTTTACCATCGTGGTTCTCCTCGCCGTTCTTCGTCAAACTTTTGCCGCTCCAAAACAGGTGAGAGCATGTGGCAACCCCTCGACATTGATCGGGCTTCTTCAGCAGCTTGCTGGCCGCTAGAGCGCACTGGGATCGCAGCGGATCCGAATTCTCCTCGGAGAAGCAGCTGATTTGCTCCAGGGTGCCAACAATGAGGGTGATAGCGGCAAGCTGTGCCTTCGAATCAGAAATTTCGTCCTCGTACAAGGAGAAGGCTTGAGACATGAACTCGTAGGCGACTGTTTCGTGGTTCTCGAACCGTATTTGATCGATGGCGAGAGCGCCTTGCAGGAATAACCGTAGCGGTAAGTCTGCCAGTTCTGCTTTGACCAAAGCCGTGATGGTTTGGTGGCAAAACTGGAAGATTTTTGTGCACTTTTTCTCCCATCTATCGTCTTTCAGGTCGCGATATTTGTAAGCTAATTGGTAAGCTTGGAAAATTAGTGGAGGTAGCACATACTTAATCCTGAGAGGACCGCCAGTATTTAGAATCTAAAACAAGGCAAAAAAAGATTTGCTGATATCTCATCGAAAATCTAATGGAATTGTCAAAATTATTCACCTTTCTTGCTGTAGTCAATATGAGATAATGATCATCGGCAACATCAGATTTCAACTGGTGAATAAATCTGGCCAACAAACACTGTTCTTCTGCAAGTTCTTCAATATCCAAATCTGCAGCTGATTGTTCATTTTTATCAGAAAATAAAGTGCTCAATAAAGTTAAGGCTTGTTCTGCCTCTTCAGCTGTTGGTATGATGGTTTCATTTTCCAAAGCATTATTTAAAATGTAGATACTCAAAGATTTTCGTCCAAAGTAGTCAAGATGCTGCATCAAGCCAGCATAATGTTTGAGTTTGAGCACCATTGAAAGATTGTTGTAATTATCCAAAGGAATTTTTAAGAGTTTTTGTAATTCTTTTGCTACAGAGGAATGGGATTCTAGATGTTCAAGTCCCAATCTCTGAAATACCTGAAAATAATGTACTTCTCAGAAACAAAGGATTTTTTGTGATTGAAGATAATGAAATTGTTACAAAAACTGTACTTACCTCTACTGTAGACAACATTACTTTATCAATATAATCAATCCTGTCAGGGTAACATTTCAAAGCAAGATTAACCAGAGCAACTTGTAAAGCCACCATATCTTCTGGGGGTAAGTATTGACGATTTGCAATAATCGATGACACTTGTGTAGAAAATACTTCAAAAAGTTCAACTTCTTGAAGGATATTAGAACCTATAGAAAATTTATGATTCAGTAAAATCACACAACGAAATATTCAAAATCATACCTTCCCCGCCACTGGCATCCGATCTTTTACTGAAAGCTGCCAGTCTCTCCATCAAACAAATCACAATGTTTTTAACATTGACATCTGGTTCAAGTTCAGCACATGATTTCAAGAAAGGAGTCAAGGTTTGTATATGAAATTCATCAGGGAATACTTGAATTATACATTCCATAAGATATTCTTGAGCTATGGCATCTCTGCAACTTACCACCTTGAAAGATTGATCCATTGGAATCAAATTTGTTTCAAACAATGAATGTGATAATCCTCAAACATAATGTTCTCTTACCTGTTCCAAAATACCAGGCAAAACAGATTTCTGATATGTTGCCAAAGTGACTGTTTCAAGCTGACTCAATCTGACCAAATTGGTACCAACTAAAATCCTCAACTCTTCCCTTTCCCTCTCCCTACTTTGCCTATCCCTTGAATGACCTTGATGTTGCATTCTCACCCACAATTTATTCATCTCAGCAAAATTCATCAGAACAAAGTCAATCGAGTCTTTCACAGTACCTTCAGGATTGTCAAGTTCATCAGAGTCCGGTGAATCAGGAATTACATTTCTGGTGCATTGTAAAAGGTAATTTCTCAAGAATAATCCTCTCAGTGGGTGTTGAACACCTTTAAATCAAATTCAAATCTCATAGATTCATTTCGATTGAACACTTATTAAAGATGATTTCTGTATCTTTACCTCTACACATTTCTACCAAATCTTTCAACAGATCTCTTCTCAATGCAGAATTTGTTTTAATATATACTAGTCCAACAGTTATGAGCAAGTATAATCTAGGTACAATATTACCAGCATATTGTACTAATTCATACAAGTCAGGGACTTTTCTTCCTTTTTGGAATTCATCTACCAGATACAATTCCAGATGTCTTAGCTCATCAGATATTGCCATGTCTAGAATGTGAGATATATTTTGCGTATTTTGTATGTCGTTTACTGGTTACTAGTTCAGACTTACAAAGTTCATAATAACTCTTGGGTGATAAAAGGGAAGTTCTGAGTTCTGCCAACATTGCACTTGCATTTTTCAAGGCATCCATGAGTTTATTCTTATCTAAAGCTCGTTTCATGTGAAAAGCTTGAGATTTCACAACACCTAGAGCATCGTGAAGATATTTTTCCTGCTCCTCTACAGGCGATATTTGAGGAGGTGTAGCTGGCTGAAATAAAATATACAAGTGATAAGGAGTCGCTAATAAAATACAACTCACCATTTTCAACAATGAGCTACTGCTCTATAGAAAATTTTCAAAATATATTAATAAGATAAACAAAAACCACCCATGAATTGAAAAAAGTAATCCAAGAATCCAACATTAATTTATGATTTATGTTAAGCCCACTTTTCACGTCAAAGTTGACAGTTTAAGGTTATCTTGGAAATTTTGGAAATTAACCTCTTTGGAAAACTAAGAAATTTTTTGAAATAATCGTAGTAATAATGATATCTAATGTGATGTTAAAATTTTTCATCATACTTCAAATAGTTATATGCACTAGTGCAGAAAATGTTTGTCTCAGGAATGAAAGAATATGTGATGAAGAATCGAATAGGTATCAATTTCAAATTACACGGATGTCCTGTTTCACTTATATTTTTACCTTCATTTTACAGGTACTTACTTTACGATGTGAATCGGCCAGAAGGTTTTAATTTACGTAGAGATGTCTATATGCGTTTTGCTATTCTTGCAAATAAAATGAGTCAGTCATCAAACAGTCTCCTCAATAAATTCAAATTAGTTTTACCGCCATGGTCATATTTAGTACATTGGGATAATAGTGAGAAACCTGAATATATTCCATGGGGGCTGTATTTCAATCTAACAAGTCTACAGATGTTTGCACCAGTTATAGAGATGCACGAATTTTTTAGCAGTCTGTAAATCACTGATTCATAGTCCGAATAACAACTGATAGCATTTTTCAGATTATCCAAGAAAATACACTCAAATAGTTATAGATGAAGTATATACTTTGCAACATTTTGAAGACATGTTTGAATCTGGGAATTTTGAGGATAGAATGGAAATTGAAAAATGTTTGACCCAACAAGAATTGAGTTACTTTTTTTATGGTAATATAACTGCCAAACATTCCCAGTGTTTGTCATATCATGGACCAGCTACCAAGTTGACTGAACTGTTCTTGAACACCACAGCTAAGTATGTATGTATATTTTAAAAAGTGAAAAGTATGTAACTCTACTTGATACAAATTCCTTTCCAGAATAATACTTCTGGACCATGCAGAAGTTGCTCTTCATGATTATTTTGGTGATAAAATTTATTGGCAAGCCAGAAGAAGCATGAGATTCAATACAGAACTAAAACAAATAGCTGCAGAATTTCGTCAAATATATTTGAATTCTAATAATGATCATGATAACACAGTTTTGCCTGAAAGATGGATAGATGAAAAAGTATAGGACACAATCAGTTTCTATTAATTCATCATAATTTTGCAATTTTAGTCTAAAAGGGATGCCATTGGTGGTCCATACATAGGAATACACTTGAGGAGGCGAGACTTTATTAGAAATAGACCCAATGAATCTCCCTCAATGAGAGATGTAGCACAACAATTGGTCAGTGTTTTGAAAAATGGCAATTTGCAAACAGTATTTGTAGCATCTGATGGATCTGAAACTGGTCAGTTGATTTGATATTCTGAATAAATCTCTGAAAATGTATTCTTTACAGAATTTGAAGAACTTTCTCACATATTATCAGACTATAGGATAGTCAGATATAACCCTTCTTCCACTGTAATAAAAAAGTATGGAGATGGTGGTATAGCAATTATAGATCAAATCATATGTTCTCATGCCAGATATTTCATTGGGACACATGAGAGCACTTTTTCATTTCGTATCCAAGAAGAAAGAGAAATATTGGGTTTTCCTGTTGAAACAACATTCAATGCTTTTTGTAAATCTGAAAAAAAATGTAGCAAACCTACAGTGTGGAAAATTGTTTACTAGATATCAGGATGAGGAAATTAATAAAACTCATTCACATTGATGGTTCTTCTCTTTTATTAGGTCTATTATTGAAATGAACAAAGCAATATTAAAATTTTATTCAAATCTTCGAAAGACATACCAGAACAATTATTCCTCAGATTTCCATAATCCATCAGTCTAGATTATAGAATTGAATTATTACACCTAAACGATAGTATTCTCCAAATCTTCCTTCTCTGCTTGGTACTTATAATGCAGATCATTACAATCATTATTATCAATATGTACCCAACCGGTTTCCTTCATGTGATATACTCTTACAATACCTCCAGAGTAAGCATCTCTGTGAGTAGCATGGTAGATAGATCTGCGACCTAGGTCATATGCTTCTTCATCAGTTAGATCCCATTTGTATCCAGAATCTAGTACACCCATAGCATAGATGGAACCAGAACCTACACTGAAAACTTTCCCAGGAGTTCTTGTACCTTCTGAATCTACATAATATAGCTGAGGACCCTAAACATCAGCATACAGAGAAAATATTAAAACCCTTATCAAAAAAATGTTGTGCATTCACTTACTCTTTTATCCCAACCAGCCAACATCATTCCCATAGAGAGACCCATTCCTTTATAATTGTAAACCATATTAGCCATCAGCTTAGATGCAGCAGCAACAGAAATTCTTTCTCTGTTCCTCAATTCATACATTCTGCATTGTTTAGCTAGGACACGGTCCCAATATACACAATCAGCAGCTCCTCCAGCCAAAGTTCCTAATAAACTTCTTTGAAAAAAACTTTATATTCAAATAGAAAAAATTTACCCAAAAGGAAGTCATTGATTTCAACAATTTTTTTCATGGTTTGAGAACCGATGAACTGGCCCCCAGTTGCTCTCGAATCTACTGCTAGAACAACTCCTCCTTTATACATAAATCCTAATGTTGTGGTACCATGATCAAAGTTAATATTGATGGTCCTTCCGCTTTCATCCTTGGTCATTTTCCCCAAGTTCAAAGCTGGCTGAAATAATGAGCATTTAATGGTGAGTTTTTTTCAGTAAGAATTTGTTATAACTCACGTTAGCAAATGGGGGTACTCCAAGACTCATGTTGCTGGTAAAATTGGTACATAATTTATTGAAATCATTTACTTGATCTCTGTTAGAATCATAATCCGAAACATTACAAATATCCGCCAAACTCATTTCGTATACGATTTCAGCTGTAATTGAATTTATGAACTTCCGAAATCTCAACTTTATCAGGATGATAAACAAAATTCAGATTGAATGAAATCGGCAAATTTCACTTGATATTTGATATTTGACTTGACAATAATGACAGGACGACGAATTGACAATTTTTATATCGGTGTTGTCCTCAGATTAAAGAGGACAAGATGAGTAACGCCTATACCAAAAGCATTAGGGGAAGTGGCCCCAAGATAAACTCATGAAAATCGGTGGTGGGGATGTTTTTCTTGCGCTCTCGTTGTGCTAGAGTACACACTGAACAGTGGCGTAACAAAATTTATTTTCGTAATATAATACATTTACAATAACGTTACACAGCAATTATCTTGGTTTAATAATAACGAATGTTATTTCAGAAAAGACATATTCATTACATTATTTTATTACATCACAAATTCCATACTTTATATTAGGTGTACAACTTTGCTTCCGCCGTTTTTTTCCGAAATTCGAGGCTTTATTGTAAAAAACTGGTTATACATTTATGATTCAAAGTATTGTCCATCGCTGGCCACTACTTTCTCCCATCTTTCGGGCAGCGTACGAATCCCGCGTTGAAAAAACTGGTCATCTTTTGAAGCGATCCACGAATCGATCCAATTTTTTACTTCTTCATAAGACCGGAAGTGCTGGTCAGCCAGGCCGTGTGCCATTGATCGAAACAAGTGATAGTCCGAGGGAGCAACGTCTGGAGAATACGGCGGGTGGGGTAGGACTTCCCATTTCAACGTTTCCAAGTATGTCTTGACCACTTTCGCAACATGGGGTCGAGCATTGTCGTGCTGTAAAATCACTTTATCATGTCTCTCATTGTATTGCGGCCGTTTGTCTTTCAATGCTCGGCTCAAACGCATTAATTGCGTTCGATAACGATTGCCTGTGATTGTTTCAGTCGGTTTTAACAACTCATAATGCACTACGCCGAGCTGGTCCCACCAAATACAGAGCATGACCTTGGAACCGTGAATATTCGGTTTGGCCGTCGACGTGGAAGCATGGCCGGGATATCCCCATGATTTTCTGCGCTTGGGATTATCGTAATGAACCCATTTTTCGTCCCCAGTTACAATGCGATGCAGAAATCCTTTCCGTCTTTGCCTTGCAAGCAGCTGTTCACAAGCAAACAAACGCCGTTCAACATCTCTCGGCTTCAACTCGTACGGCACCCAATTTCGTTGTTTCTGAATCATTCCCATGATTTTCAGGCGTTTTGAAATGGCTTGTTGCGTCACTCCCAATGATACTGCCAATTCTTGTTGCGTTTGACACGAGTCTTGATCAAGTAATGCCTCCAATTCTGCATCTTCGAAAACCTTCTCTCTTCCACCGCCTTGCCGGTCTTCGACGTCAAAATCACCGTTCTTGAAGCGTTGAAACCACTCTCGGCACGTTCTTTCACTAATAGCGGCCTCACCATAGATATTTGAGAGCATTCGATGAGCCTCAGCCGCAGATTTCTTCATATTAAAGCAGAAAATTAAAACCTCCCGCAAATGACGAGAATTTGGCTCGTAAGCTGACATGTTTAATCGAGAATGACTTTATGATGCAGACACAAATCGACTAATATTTTGATGGCGTTATGTTTACAAATGCCTAAGCTTATTGTATGACATCTACGATCTATTTATTTCGACTACCACTTACCGCTACAGCCATCTATTGCAAAACGGCGGAAGCAAAGTTGTACACCTAATATTTCAACTTGTTATACAAAACAGTTCCCATAGATAGAATAAATAGAAATACATAAAATCGAAATGAGTCCTTACATAAATATATTATCAATGTTAATTAAATTAGTTTTGTTGCTATACCAAAAGGTTTCTTGGCTTTGGATGGACTTCATCCCCAAAATGGGTTTTTCTTTTTTTTTATTCTCATGTATATTCTTGGTGTGCCAGCTGAAATTATTCAAAAGTGTGCTGTGATTTAAAATTGAAGTATGATGTGAAAACTATCCAGAATTTCTTGAAGATGTATCAGAAATACTCCTTCTTTTGGGACTCAAACTCGATTTAGAGCTAGGTGGACTTGAACTTGGTGAATCATTTTTCCTCCTTTAAATTAGACATCATATAATGATTCAAATAAAAAAGTTGCATGAAAGAACATACTGTATACTTCCAGGGATTGAAAAAAAAATTCTTTAGGTTCATTTCCCAGGTCCTCCATAACAAATGGTACTGCAGAATATCAAATTTCAAAAGCTGTTATTGTGCCATTTTCAGAATCCGAAGCTGTTAGAGTTCTACCAAAAATTTTTGCTGTACCATTCAAACTGGACCTAAAAAACAGATTTATATTGATAAGTATAATACAGATTGATTATTTAATTCAGTTACATACCTTGTACATGAAAAAGAAGTGTTCTCTGTATACTTTGAGGTACTTGGTCCTTGACTATCAAAAATTTCAGTGTTGGAACTTGTTCAGTGATAATCTACTTGTGAACTACAGAATTGACATTGAGAATCCTTAGATATACCCCAAAAAAATCATAAACTGGATACTCATTCATCATCTGCCATTGATAAAAATGGAGAGAAAAACAGGTTGTCCAAACACAAAATGAAGATTATTCGATTCTCAACTTCAGAGCTATTCACCAACATCGTCTCATTGAATTGTCATCGGGAAATCTGAAAATATTCATTATTTATATATAATGTAGGTAAGAATAAGAAATGTGTGTCACGCCTATGTTGATCCTTCATTGACAACGTACCTGTGAAATGGTAAACAAACACCAATGTTTACTGTATAATAACAAACTAAACATTTTTTGCTCATTTTCACACTTGGATAATGTCGAATATACATAAATATGACCTGATCAACCTTTAACAGCACTCAAACTTCTGTAATATAGTAAACTCAAGCTAATAACTGCGCGTAATGGCGGCTTTGTTATGAAACATTAACACGGGACACAATTGTCAGAACTTTTTGAAGGCGCGAAATTCAAATCAACCAATTAGAGCAGCAATAAGCCAAAATATTTGTATTCCCCTGATAGATATAGAAGGGATGTGATGTTGGGGCCAAACAAATGTTTGTTGTTACTTATCTTGGTAAGATATTAAATCTATGGTGTTGTCAAAGTCACAGCTGATTAAATGACAAATGGTTTGGAGGTAAAATAAATATATATAAATATACCTCATGTTTTCTTTATACATTGAATAAACTACAATACAATACGAATAACCAACTTGAACGTCCGACCAATACAATAAAACAGAACAGAAAAGTCGCTTTACTGCCATACCTGAAAGACATGCCCATTTTAAGACACACCGCAGTCGCTTCACTAAGTTACGTTTTTATTCACCACAAACAAAGAAATATTCGCATTGTTTTCTCCATAATGATTTCAATGAGAATGAGTCAATGAGAACTCAATATCACCATATACAAACAATTTTAATCTTACTTTCAACTGAAAGAAGCGAAAACGTGAAAAAAAAACGCTTTGTTTGGAAAGGTTTTTAAACTTGTGACGTCACGACTTAGGCTGTCCATTGAAGATGGAATTCAATTCCTTTATTAATCAAATACATATTTTAGTTGAAAACTCGTTATTATAACACTGATGACAGTACTAGCACAGTATTTCTTATATATATATAAAAGTAGTTCTTTAGCATTATACTGTGGTACAGTAACATAATTCAGAACGAGCAGATTACGTATTCCGTTACCCCGACACATATACAGGGCGTTCATCATTATTTTATAATTCAAACGTATCAGTCACTCAATATGCGTTTCCGTTACATTTCGAATTTTCGAGTCTGGTTTTAATTTCAAGCTATATCATAATATTGGCAATTTGTTTTTTTTTTCTTTCTTTGCAAAAAATTTCCCATTGAAAGAATCCTGATTTCTATTTACAAATTTCAGAGTATCCATTAATTAACATTCAAATTGTGAGAATATAATTTAAATCTTTCGAATTATATACCACAGAGTATTTTCATTGTTGAATCACCTTTTTTGTATTAATATAAATATTGTATCAGTTAATTTTGATTATGAAATTGGGTTATTCCAGTTTTTGATCGTGGAAGAATAGTACGCCTATGCTTACAGGTCAATATAAAGGTTAGGCGAAGATTGTACACTTAAATATTGACTATATTAAGACCAAATTTCATTAAATTGGAATCTGCTGACCCAACGTTCTTATCATTTTATCGTTTATTTTCATAATATAAGTGGTTCGCATCAAAACAAAAGGTTCAGTTTACGAGTTGGTACCACAGAGATACAGAGCTCGTAAAAATGGGGTTAAATAAGTTAGCCCTTTTGTCTTGTTTCGCTTTAGTCGCCGTAGCAGGTAAATTTTCATTTTCTGTCTAACGAATGAATAAATTCAATTTCGGTTTACTCATTTTGCAGATATTGAACCAAAAAATACACCGGTTTGGAGTGAGACTTATGCTGTGAAAGGTGTTCTTCACATCCCCTATGCTGAACTTGACGAACCTTTTTATGCTTGGTGAGACTATAATTTTTTCGATTTATTCAACTTTGAATTTCACCGATATCTATAGCAGATTCGAGTTGAAAACAAAATGCTGTAAGATTTCCAATATCACAAAAAATATTTGCAATTAGCTGTGGCAATTTATTTTAACATATTTATTGGAAATATGTATAAATATGTAACTTATTACAGTTGTACGTAATCTACTATATGACACTGGATATTTATTATCTGCTATAATACAGATAAATCACCAAATCAGTTGCTTGTCCTACATTTGAAAATATTATAGAATAAAAAAAAACGTTACAGAAATATAATGACTAATGAATAAAAGCAGTTGTGAGTTGTATCTGTCAGAATATTCACTATTGTCGTTCGTCTTTTTTTAGCGAGATAAAAATATTATGATACATTGATAGTTCGAATAAATAGCGTACAATATTTGTTCTGATATTATTTCAATATTCCAAATTTTACTGTACTCATCAAGATAATATTGTCTATTCACTATCAATCGATAAATCTGCCGAGTCAGCTTTTTCAACAAAAGAATAGACCGATTCCAATCTATATCGCAATTGAAAACATAAATATGCATTCAAATATAATTTATCTGTCCTATTTATTTATTGTATGTAAATAATAAACAATGGAAAATCACTATCAAACAAGTTTTATACACTCAAGAACTGATTGTACTTGAATAGTGATGTTGTGAGAATTTGAATAATTGAGACTTTTCGACGTGTTACTCATTGTAGACATGATTGAAAATAAATGCAAGGAATCTTATGTGAATTATGAGACGAAATATTGGAGATGAAAACATTAATTTAAGAGATTTTTTGGAGCATAATTGAAAAAATGAAAAGTAAAATAACAGATAATTGACGTAGTTTTTCTCTTTCAATTCATGAATAGGTATGACGGTCCTTCTCAAAGATCCCGAATCGATTACTACGGTGATATGGTGAAAACCTACCAACTGAGTAAACTTTATGGCTACGGTACGAGTTTGAAAATTGCTCCCGTCACAACCGAACAAGAAGAGAATGTCAAAACCTGCCTCCAAGTCAACGGAACCGAAAACAATACCATCGGCCCCCAGTCAATCTTACCATCTTTGGAAGGATTCACTTGTTTGGGACAGGAAACCATCGATGGAATTGAGACCGAGAAGTGGAATTTGACCGATGTGATCGGTCAGAAAGTTAACAAATATGCGATGTGGTTGGTGTACAAGCCTGATCCAAATAACAGCTCTGCCAAGATTCCTGTACCTCTAAGGTACGATGATTTGTTTCCTATGAATCATTGTTCTGTATTCTACCGACTGCGCCACTTACTTTACTTCAAAGATTTCAAAAATGCACTTTATTTGGACAATAGGATGATCAAAATTCATCACTCATCCTATTTCAATGTTGTATAATACAAACGGTTCATTATTCATTAGAATAAATACACTATTTAAGTACATGTTTTTTTTTTCAGATATGAAATGAGAGGTTACAATACTCTGCTGGGAAGCCATTATGATCACTATTATCTAGAATATGATTCTTACAATGTGGACACTGTTCCAGAAAATATATTTGTCGTTGAATCAAGTAAGTTTCTTCATTCAAGATCAACAAGAACTTTACATTTTATGATTAATTTCAGGTTTGACATGTCACTCTTTTCCTGGACCCGGTGAGAAACACATCTACACCTTCAATCCAATGGCAGAATTCATCAGACCAGAAACAAATACCCACGTCGACCTCGAATTCAACAAATTCCTTCATAAACATAGAAAACAATATGGAAGCGATAAAGAACACGCTCTTCGTAAAACCATTTTCATGCAAAACATAAGGTTTATTCATGCCCACAACAGGAAAAACAAAGGTAAGATCAGGAGAATATATATTATTACAGATGTGGTTCTTTGTCTAGGATAAAAAGTACCAGCAACTGGTGAAACAAAGACCTACTAGTCTTCAAAAATATCGAGAAAACAACTTTATGAAATGAAATAATTCCTGTCGATGTTTCTGGTAGCTTTTACTTGTACATTTTTTCTCTTCTCGTATAATGTGAGTTATACCATACTGATACATATTAATCAGGTTACACATTGACTATCAATCATCTTGCTGATAAGACCGAAAACGAACTGAAGGCTCTCCGTGGCAAACAGTACAGTGGAGTATACAATGGTGGTCAGCCGTTCCCTTACAAAAATATCGACCCGACTACTCTGCCCGACCAATTCGATTGGAGATTATATGGAGCAGTTACCCCAGTAAAAGGTAAAAAAACAAGCGAATTTTTATTAAAAAAATTTTCTGAAACGACTTTGATTTTCAGATCAATCGGTTTGTGGCTCGTGTTGGTCATTTGGATCCGTAGGCGCAATCGAAGGGGCTTTCTTTTTGAAGAATGGCGGAAAACTAGTGCGCTTGTCGCAACAGGCACTGATTGATTGCAGTTGGGGGTAAGTTTCCCATATAAATCAACACGAATATTATTTGTTATTTTCCAAGAGTGGCACTTCTGGTTGAACAGGATAAGTCGATTGTCGATTTGTATTTTTTTTTTCGTCTTTCAAGTCTTCTAATATACATTTTGCGAAACATTTATCGCCTCTTTTTATCGTGCGCTTTGATAACGTGTATATTTTGAAATATTTTTCAGTTATGGCAACAATGGTTGCGATGGCGGTGAAGACTTCAGAGTATACCAATGGATGATGAAACACGGTGGTATTCCCATTGAGGACGAGTATGGTCCATATTTGGGCCAAGTAAGTCGAAACTGAATAACTTCTTATAGAATTCGTATTTGACAAACGGCAGAGGGTAATGATTTTTTTTTTCAGGATGGATATTGTCATGTAGATAAAGTACGAAAAGTAGCACCTATTACCGGTTGGGTAAATGTAACATCTAACGACAAAAATGCATTGAGGGTTGCTCTTCTTAAGCACGGACCCATCAGTGTTGCTATTGATGCTAGTCAAAGAACATTCAGTTTCTACTCCAATGGCGTGTTCTATGAACCAAAATGGTGAGCTCATTATCACTAAATTATTTTTTCTTGAGTTACATGTATTTTCGACATTGCAGCGGAAACAAAGAAAAGGATTTAGATCATGCAGTATTAGCTGTAGGTTATGGAAGTATGAATGGAAAAGATTATTGGCTGGTCAAGAACAGTTGGTCTAACTACTGGGGCAATGATGGTTATGTTCTAATGTCAGCTGAAGACAACAATTGTGGAGTCATGACAACTCCTACATATGTAACAATGTGAACAAATTAAGCATAAGCCATAACAAATTGTGATTTGAAGGTTGTTATATTTTGTAATCAGTGATAATCATCAAGACACCATATTTCCTAGTGATAAATAGTTTAAATAAATTGAGATCAACCATATTTTATCAACATAACTATTCATAATTGTAGTAGGATTGTTAGTTTCATGAAAAGATTCTTGATATCAATATTGATTATTGTATTTTTTCTGGATCTTAATAAAGGACTGATATGATATTACAGAAATGAATGTATATACAGAGCAAGTGGCAAATATCGGTACATTTATGACTTCATTAATTACAGTGTTCCCAACATTTTTGAGTTGTTTTTCTGAAAAACAGAAAGAAGACAATGAATCTGAAGAACATATTTTTTACTCTTATGAGTCACACACAATCACAGGTACTTACAACATCCAACATAAAAACATTCTCATACAGCCATATTGGCAATGAAACTGTTATCTTCATTGTCAATTTCTTGACTACCAGGCACTCTTGCAGAGTTCTAAAAAAACAATAAAAACATTAGTGAGATTGAAATCATTTCTATTCTTCTGTTTTGCTATCAAATGAATTAGGTGAATACAAACTGAAGTGAAATTTTACTCACTAGTATTTTTGCACGTTCCTCAAGTAAACCAAAGGCAAAATGATTTATAACAATGGAACTTGGTAATGCAACTCCTTGGAAGCGAAATATTGACCCTCCAGGAATATCTGTATTCAATTTATGAACATTGGCAATAGTAACTCTTCCAATTTGTTTTGTGTTTGGCAACATTGGGCCCTTAGATATATCTATATGGTTCCCAGCTCTGAATAGTGTTATTCTATTTCCATTATGCTCAGCTATATTAGGAATCTGTTGTGTTTTATGGGGATTCTCCTTGAAAATATCAAAAGCTATATCTGTAGATACATCCAAACTTTCAATTGGCAATTCCTGTTGACAAAATTTTATCATTTCAATTGAGAGAACTTTCAGTTCTGATGTTGTTGGTTTCCAGTTTTCCAGTGAAAGTTGTACATCATATACAAAACTACCAGATCTTACTGAAAAATAATGTTTGTGAGAAATGTATAGTGATGGATATAAAGTTTATTCACCATTGGGACTGGGAAAGCTATGTAAACAAAGATCAACACTAGCTTTAAATGCCTCTGAAACCACAGCTCCTAATAAGAAACTACAACTTCTCCAGAAAGTCTTGTTCACTAATGCTGGATTAGGTATGTGGTAGTGAAGAAGTTCCAATTTACAAGAGTCAGGTATGGGCTTGTGCATGTGCCATAATGTTTCTCCATTCAATAATGCTACCACAGATCTGTTTTGAATCATCTCACCCATATCTGAAGAACAATAAATGTGTATATGGCAAAAGATTATGCTTTACTTTTTACGTTTAGCACAATCATATGGGGTAGAAATGTTCTTATTCATAACTAAAATTTCATTGTTTGGTTGACCCTCATAATTAACTTGAATTTTTTCAATTCGTCCTACCGATTCTCTTTGTCTCTTTTTTTCTAAATTGAAAATTTCATTTTGTCTCTTCCGTTCATCAGAAATACTGCTGGTGAACCCTGTAATGTTAAATTAAATGATCAAATCACAAACTTGAAATTCTTGGGGAGTACCTACTTCTAGAATGGCATTTGAGTTGCCTATTCAACTGTTTTGTAATGATAGAGAACGAAATCATAATTGTAGACAATATTCAATTCAAAGTGAGTCAAAAACAGTATCAAAAAAGCCTCAGCGAAATTAAATTATTTAGGTTAATCTGGTTAATATATCGTGTTTTGACCTAGATTAGCTAGATTCAATAGTATCATAATAACATCAATGAAGAATAAGAACGAAAAAAGAGAAGAAAAGTCACAAATAATATAAATGACAGTGGGTGCGTTCCATTAAGCGCTCACAACGCCCAAAACACTCATTCAGACGTTCCACATGGCGACCACGATCGTTGGGGTCGTGGCGAAAATGTCATGAATGACGTCATGATTCATGCTCACGACGACCCATCTCAATAGGTGGGTCGGCGTGAGCGTTTCGATGACGCACAGAACCAAGTGGAACGCCAAAATTCGTGGTCGTGAGCGTGATCGTTGTGAGCGCTTAATGGAACGCACCCAGTGTCAGATGATCAAGATTCAAGAATCAAGAAATCAATTTGTATTAATAATGATTTGAAAATATCCAATTTATTGCAACGTTTTCTTTATTGAGCAGTTTTTGTTCATCCTAACGATCTATATGGAAATGTGATGATGTAGGGAGTAACTCAAAAATATGGAATAATTGGAAGGAGGTTTTTGTTTCTTCTTATTAACGTCCAATTTACAAGAGGTAGGCGGTAGAGTGAATAAAGTGATGTTACACAATACAGTATTTATTAATTAGATTCCTCGAATATGGACTTCAACTATCTGCTAATATTGGCCTTATTTTCTGTGCAATTATCTGACTGCAGTAATGTTACTATTAGAACAAGAACCATAACATCTTTCTTGGAAAGATATGAAGCCTACAAAGATATTGTTATGATTCATTTGAAAGTGCCTCAAGACACACTGTTTGCATCTTTCAAAATCAAAGCTGAAGAAACACAAATGTCCATATTTGGTATGGCATATGGAATTGAGAAGAATTAGTTTAATATAATGTTATTTTAGGCTGTGCTGTGAGAAATGTATCCTTATATATGAAGCATGGTGCTCCTCCTGTAATAAATCCCGATGGGGCACCTTTTCCAAAAACATTCAAGAATATAACAAGATGTGACTTGTTCCATTTGGAATTGAGGACAGACAATAAAGAATCTTACATCAATATTAGTTCTCCTGAACCAGGAACTTATTTTGCTGCAACTTTTCTGTCTTATTCCGATCCAAGATTCAATGCAATTCAACAAGAAGGTGAGAAAGAGTAATTAATATATCTTTATTAAATTAATACCAACAAATTCTAGGACTAAGACCAGCTTGCTATGCAAGTGTTGAAGCAACTTTGTACACCAATAAAATTGAAGATGCATTGATTATTGCTGAAGATAGTCTGATTGAAGTAATTTTTACATCAACTGATAGTCGTTATTTCAAATTTCATGTTCCTCATGGGAAAGATCATGGTTTAGTGAGCCTTAGAGGTATCAATCTTCCAGAAAATATCATTGAGTTAGTTCTTCGAATGGATTCAAATAAACCACCTTCTCATAAAATTCATCAAATAGAACAGATTTTCAATAGAAGTATTTCTCTCTCTGCAGTGCATTTTCAAGCCAAACCAGATAATTGGCATTATATTGAAATGAAAATGGCTAGAAATGAAACTTATAAACAAAACATCTATTGCAAATTGTCTTTCACAATGAATCTATTTACTAGTGAAATCAGTGAAGAATTTAGTGATTATGATTTGCTACAAAACCAAACATATTTTAATAATTCAATCACCAAGACATTCCACAACACAAAAATCACAGATTTGATACCCTACAAACAATATGACCTCATACGTGAAGCAAGTTCAGACAGTTTCCTGTTTTCATATGAATTGGAATCAGAATTCAATTCCAAAATCGCTATTCCCATAAATATGACCAATTCTCATTTCTCTCTTTTGAAATTCAAAATAAATGAGGGAACAGATGTTGGAGGCACATTACAGTTTATCATGGCTTTCAAACCAAGAATAACAAGAAGCAATTCAAGAATCATGCTGGAACCAGAGCCAGAGAATCATGTTATAGTAGCTTGTATTCGAAAGGGGGTTTTAGAGGTTCCAACTTGGCCTAATAGTTGTGTTTCAAATGGTATAGAAAAACCTGCACAACTCATTCTCAACAAAACTGTAGAGAATTCAACAATCCTCATACCATATCCAGAAAGTGGGATGTGGTATGCAACTTTCAAATTATTCTGTGGGTCTTGTGAACCTTGTAACTGCCCACAACAGTGCCAAGAACAGTATGAGGACTGTACAAATGATTGTAGTCTGAACTGTATGATAAATGGCTACTGTGAGAATTGTTCAGCAAATTGCAGTAAACAAATCATAGCAAAAGATCAATGTAAAGGCTGTAACTGTGATGGACCTTGTTTGAGAAATGATTCTGAAACTTGTAATTCAAGCATTGTGTTCGATATTGGATCACATCCTTGTATTTTTGGACAATGTTCCAGTAATGGGAGATGCATGTACATGGTTTCAGATGGCATTGTTTTTTCAACTTGTGTATGCTTGAACAAATACAGAGGTGAGTAATATTGTTTTGTATTCTATTAATTTCCATGTGGTGCTTTCAAGTGTTCCAATTTTGTCTACAGTAATTGGATTATTTAGGTTTCCAATGTTCATCAATTTTAGTGATCCACAAATATTCAACCTTTTCTTTTGAGAAAGCAAAGTTGCATACCTAATATGTTTGACCTGAATTCTTATGAATTTTTATTTTAGGCTGGGACTGTTCAGATGATTCTCAAGCAACTCCTTACTACATGGTAATAATCGAACTATTACTTTTAGTTCTCAGCAACCTCATGTTCCTCCCGGCAGTGTATGTGGCTTTCAAAAGAAAATACTATATAGAAGCCATCTGCTACTTTTCCATATGTTTCTTTTCCACATTTTACCATGCTTGTGACGCAGGTGAAAATATAATAAGTTTCTGCTTAGTACGTTTATCCGCACTACAGTTCGGCGACTTTTTTTGTGCTCTCTTGGCGATATGGGTAACCTTGGTTGCTATTGCTGATCTATCGGAATTGAGAACTTCAATTTTTCACATGGTAGGAGCCATAATATTAGCGTTTTGTACTACGATAAATAAGACTGCCTTGTGGATTTTCACTCTGCCTGTTAGTAGTGGTTTTTTGATCATTGCAATCAGTTGGTATATGAAGTACCGAATTGTTAAATCCAGGTTTGCGAATAGGAGGTATTTGTTTTATAATATTCCAATAGGGGCGGGCATTGTAGCAGTGGGATTGATAATGTATGCATTTTTGCAAACCAAAGACAACTATAAATATTTGCATAGCCTATGGCACGCTATAATGGCTGCAGCTATAGTTATAGTTTTACCCAAACCAACAACATTCCTACCCGAAGTGTTACTCTAGATTTATTATACATATTTCATTCATCCAACAAATTGAGAATCTTTTGTTTTACTTTTTTATCCAATATTTAATCAACTATAATCCTTTTGCAGGTATGACATACCAAAATATATCAATAATAACATTATTTTTGTGTGACATATATGTTATTAAAAACAGCTAAGAACAATCTTTTCTAGGACATATGAGCACAGATGAACTTCCAGACGATTTATGGTTCGGCAATTTTTCAAAATTTCTCTCGTTTGTGTTTCTGTTTTATGAGCGCTTCAATGTTGTAGAAAAACTCATTGCTTATATATACAACAGAACTGGTTCACTTTGCTACGTGTTGATGTTATGAGTAAATTTTCACATTTTTTAAGTTTCCCTTACGTTTTACTTGTTCTTGATACTTTTTAATTTTGGCAGACGCATGTGACGAAATAGTTATGCTCCTTTGGACATTTTTTCCTTTAGATTTAGAAGTGTAGAACTTTCAAAATAGTAACAAAATGCTGATCAAGTTCTTTTGCTTTTTTGTCGTTGTGCTTTTTTGTTTTTTTATAGGCTTTTGATATGTATGATATTTTGAGCATGATCAAATTAATTTTTATATTTACTTTAGGAGAGTTGTCAAAATGGTGACAAGTCGATTATAATTTTTCATTTTGCATCAATGTATTTCTCACAACTGTATTTATTTAATATGTAGGACAAATATACTCAATTTATTGTTGCTACGTCACATTTATTCAATGCTACTTTTTCATTATTATTTTGGGTTATCAGTCAAGAATTTTCTTTCCTCAAGCTAATAACTGTTGATTAGTATTTCATCTATCTGTAACTTTCAGTGATCCGTCTTTTTATATACTTGAACGCGCAGATCGAACTGATTTTTATTATCGTAATAACCTGATCTCATAGAATTCTAAATAGATAGATTCTTCACAAATCTGATTGCCATTTGTTGTCAAAATTATTCAATTGACTGTTCCTCTACAATCTACATGAATATGGTTCATTTCGTTTTATATTTGTATTCAGCTGTGATAGTTTTTAAGTTTCGTAGATCATAGAGATTATAAAAGAAATTAATATTTATTCACTATGGGCTGAAATAAATTAGTCACCTGTTTAGCTGTTTTCTTTCATCTTTATTTTATCCCAGGAAAAAGGGAAATAACACTGAAAATATTTCATTACAATGTCTGCAATATCTATTCTAATACCTCTTATGACCATATAATTACATCACTGGTAATAATTCATATAAATTTACGTTATTATTCATGATATAATTGACCTTAATATAATCTGCATCAATATATATTCAACAATAGAATTGAATAAAGTAATCTTCAATTTAAACTAGTCAATTTTGAAACTTCAATACGTTGTTTATCAACCTCTAATGCCTTTGGCATTTTAATTTAGAATGTAACCTACAGCTTCGTACAACTGACAAAAAAATCGACATGTTCCATGAGAATTTTTGCTCTGGAAATTCTAAAGTGATTATTTTTTCCTGTAGCAAATTTCACATGAAAGAGATGCCATCCATTACAAAAACAAATTACTTATCAGAGAGCATACTGTATACATTAGATAACCAGACTTCTGAATTCAATAGATAGAGCCGAAGAATTTCCATGTTAGATATGTGTGAGGTGAGGTTAGAACAATGAAAAAATGTTTACCTATCTAGAAGTCTGGTGACCTCTGCTATGTTAGTATATTTACACACGACTACTGGGAAGATTTTGCCTTTCGATAATTTTTCAGAGATTTTTTTCGCAAAAAGCAATATTATTGGGTCTAACAAACCTTTATATCATAAATTGTAGTTAGGAAATGTTAGCAGTTGAAGTCTTTAAGTTGAACATTCTTTTTTGTATTTACTACAAGCACGGTTTCTTCATTTGAGAGAAAGTATGAAAGGGTTCCGACTATATAAGCAATAGTTTGAGGAACTGTTACCCCACTGAAACATTGGGATTAATCTATTATCTGTCCTTAAATATTGGGAATCAGTTTTGTGCAAGTTGTATTTTGGACCCTTTATATGATTAAGAAAATCTAACTACATATCAGATATAGAATATTTTAGAATTTGAAAAGACTTTTGAACTCGTACATTCAGTTGAAGAGAGATGATACTTAGTTTTTGATAAAGAATACTGAAGTTTATCTACTGATTGTCTTTTTAATATTAAGATTCGCAGTAATACAATATGCTCTATTCACCTAACCGCCTTAAATCTAATAACTTAGCAACAAATCTACAGCTAAGATCAGCTGCAGGATTCCGTACTGTTTAACTCTACAACTACATCAGTCGAAATTTTATCGTTAGCAGTGGGAATGTTTTCTGGGGCTGAAAAATCGCCGTCTTCCAATTCTTCGTTATTGTATTCCTCACTTTCTCTATGAACTAACACTTGAACAACGGTAGCCTCACTACTCTGTCTGTTTAAAGGAGGGCGGGCCATGTTACTTTCTGGAGAAGCTTCCGTGACGAGAATGCTCACGTCAGTGCTGCTGCACCGTTCGGATTGCGTTCTTTGACACCCCCCACCACTAGCTACCGAAGTCGGCCGAACTTTAACGGACCCGCCGCGCTTGCGCCGTGTGATACTGCCACGTTTCGGTTTCGACTCTTCCGCTGTTGCCGGATGAAGACTCTGGGAAGTACCGGCTTGTTTGATGTCTTTTCGTCCAAAGATAGGCGAAGTTTTGTCATCCGGCTTCTCTACTGCGTCTTGGCGGAGGAAAAACGGGAAGTTGTAAATGCTGCGTCGGCGGGGTTGAGTAGAGGGTGTTGGGGTGACAGGGGTTGTACCTACAACATACAAACATTGATTTTCCCTCTCTCAGAGTCTCGAAGATCATCGGATTCTAACTATAAGCTTGATTTTGCTCTCCTTACCGGCATCAGGTGTAGCCTCGCTGACCTTGATGCTAACATCGAGGGGGTCGCGCGTCAAATCCAACTCCTCCGGGGGGGACATGTTGGCGGCGCTGGAGAGCAACAACAGCGGCAGGTTGAGCCAGGGGCCGCCGAGCTCGCTGAGGTCGCTCGCGTCTGACGCCCGGGAGGACTTGCGAGAGGAGGCGCGACTCCCGCGATGCACATGCAGGAAGGCCGACAGCCTGCCCTGCCAGCCGCCGCCCGGCGATGACGTCTGCGTCGTCTCGTCCACTTCTTCCACTTCTCTTTCCTTCTCTCTCTTTCGCCTACCGACATATTCAATAATCAACAGATGTTCCACGTAGGTCACCTCGAATTTTTTTTTGTACCGATGATAATCTCCAGAGGTCTTTGTCCTAGTAGATTAATCTCAAACCACAGTACACAGAATTCACGTCATGCTGGATTATAGTATGTATTTTGTTTTCATATCCCAGTTATTTCTGGCGTTTGCATGAGGACACGATAAATGTTGATTTACTGATATTGAAACTAATTACAAAAAAATAGACATTGATCAAGAAAGTTTAAGAATTTCAACAGACTCTATTTCCAAGATTTTGATTCTACTGATGTTTCTGGTTTTTACTAATGAGTTCGGAATCATTCTTACGAGCAAAAAAACATACACGAAAGTCAAATTGGTCCGATTTTTTAGGTATACGTTCAAGTAGCAATTTATTAATCTTCATCAACATCCACCCAATCTAGAAGAAAAGGGAGTTCTACCGAAGAAAAGGTAGAACTACCAAGTTTGAACAAATGCTTTGATAGTAGCAGTCAGTTATGTCATGTGGTTGTAGTAACCAGTCGTTCGAACTACCACTCGCCCCTTCCCCAAGTATATAATTTCCTATGTTTTTCTTGAAATATAACGAATTACCCACTTTATATAATCTCGAATAGCTTTCTGAATAATCCTCGCTGCCTTATCTTCCCTCTTCCATATCCTAGTTGATGAAACTATTTCGAGCTCTTTCCTCGTTGGAAATTGTTTCTTGAACTTGACACTCATCTGTTCTTGAAGCTACGAAAAAACAGTGGTTGAAAAATTCAAAATCCCTGTGTACTAACCCTCATTACCTGTCTGAAATTCTCAGTCTCTTCCACATGCCCAAGCACATGTTTGACAAGCGAATGAAGTATATCAAGGCAATGGATCTTATTGCCTCTAGCTATTGGCAAGTTGAAACTCACTAAGGCCACGGTGTTGGGCTTCGATATGCCTAGAGGAGGATCGAGGGAGGCGATGAAATCGGACAGTTGATTGAACCTGATGAATTGGGTGGCGTGGGGATCGTACTTGCTCCAACGTATGTAGAACATCTCCAAATCGTCCTCGACGATCCCTATTTCTTCCTCTTGATGAGCTTGGTTGAAGTTCTCGAGGATGATGGCGATGTACATGTTGATGACTATCATATAATTGATGATGATGAAACTCGTGAAGTATATTATTGCCAACAAAGGGTAACCGCAGTCGCCGTTGCTTTGGTTATTGTAATGAGGATCACAGTCAGGGTAGTCGATCATCAAGGATTCGAGTACGTCGTTCCAGCCGGCAGAGGTAATCAGACGAAACAGAAGATGCATGGATCGTCCGAAAGTCTCAAAGTTGACCATGTCATCTAGAGCGCCCTGATGTTTCACGTGACCAAACAGAAACATCCCTATGATAGCGTAGATGAAGGTTATGAGCGATAGAAGCGCTCCTATATTGAATAAAGCTGGTAGAGAAACTATCAGAGCGAAGAGAAGCTTCCTGATCCCTTTAGCAGCCTGAAAAAAATCGGATCAGTTGATGACATAATTGTGGATGGAATGGTTTACCTTGATCAAGCGAAGGATACGGCCTATCCTGAATACTCTCACTACTCTGAGTAGAGTTGGAGATACAGGAAAATCTATCATTATGTCTTCCATGAGAATACCAAGTATGGAAGCCAGAACCAACAAGAAATCGAATACGTTCCAAGGAACTGTGAAATAGTGGTGTCGTAACCCAATCATTTTCACTATTGCTTCTGTAACCAAGTGTTTTAGATTATCAGATAATGATAGGACAAATTTATCCTCACCTAAACCAAACACAGTTGTGAAAAACGCGTTGCTGACTTCCAAAATGAAGAACACAGTATGTGGTTGACCATAATGTTCTATACCCATGGACACCATATTTAAGAAAATCAAGACGAATATTGCTATTTCGAATCTACGCGAATTCGATAAATCGTAGAACATGGCTAGGCACTGGTTCATCGGCCTTTTTATCACCTTTTGTGGCTTCTTCCTCCCCAATTTTTTCATTGCGGTGTAATAGTGCTTTTGGCTTTCGGTCAGGAACATTTCCAACACACCACCTTCATACTGAAAGAAATATCCATATGATCATCAACTTTGGATATGGATTTCGATTATACCTTTTTCTTGAGCATATTGAAATTATCGATGATAACACCGATGAACAAATTCAATGTGAAGAACGAACCGCAAACTATGAATATAACGAAATAAATATACGCGTATAAATTTGCTTCTCTTTGGGGTTGTAGATCAACACCCCTTGCATCAACGGCATCAGCCATCACTTCCATCCACCCTTCAAAAGTCGCCTGAAACAGAATATCATCAAATATAATTTTCGAACGGTGCCCAAAACGTTGGGTCTGACAAACTCTGACGAACAATTTTGTCTACACTTACAACTTGAAACAACGCCAAATATGCCACTCCCACATGATCGAAGGATATTTTCGAATTCATCCAAGTGAAGTTTTGATTTTCACACTCCCATTTATTCTCCACGATCTGTAAAGGCGAATCAAATATCAATCGTGTGAGATTTTCTTACCGATAAGCATATCAATACTCACACTAATGTCCAGCCTTTCTCCTTCATCATCAACGCATTTGTAGAACTTTCCGCTGAAGAATTGGACTCCCATGATGGAGAAAATCAGCCAGAACACTAGACAGACCAAGAGTACATTGAAGATGCTGGGTATGGCGTACATTAACGCGTTCACCACTATTCTCATCCCTTGCCATCGACTGATTGCTCTCAGAGGCCTCAGTGCCCTTAGCGTCCTCAACGAGCGAAGCACCCTCAAGTTTTCATTTTCTTCTATAAGTAAACTGAATAGTGACACCTGTGAACATTATTAAGTGATAATTTGGTGTTGTTCTAGTCGGATTTGTACTTACAAATACTATCAGAAAATCGAGTAGAGTCCAAAAGCTGGTGAAGTATTTGTAGAACCCCAACGCGATCCACTTCAAGAACATTTCAATTATGAAAATAACTGAAAACGCCAGATTGGTCCAGTACAGCACCTTTTTCAACTCGGGGCTCTCGTCTAAATGGATGTCTTCAAAACAAAGCGTGACGCTCGACGCGAAAATCAACACCAGGATGAACCATTCGAAAGCTGACGTATCCACAACACCCAATACGAGCTTTCTCATTTGAGACCATTTCTTACCGATTCTTGTGTTCGCACATTTATTCAAACAAGTGCACCTGAAACATTACACTCATCAGAACATTTCTATGTAGCGTATTGACTGCTACCTTTCGTAAATTTGGGAAGGAAAACAGTCAGGGGCGACCTTGGGTTTCTTTTTCTTTCCAAACCCTGGAAAGCTACCCATCGCGTCGACGTATTGTCCTTTGGAATTCCTTCTTCCTCCAACAGTTAAATCGTCTACGTAGGATACTAATGTCTGCCAAGGCATATCACTAGTCGATGGCGCTTTGGATTTATCACAGTTTTCTGTTTTTTGGCCTACAGTTTGTTCGTTTTCGGACTCTGTTGACCGGTTATTGCTTTTTGGAATCAAATTCGAAGTCTCGTCTGCAAGAAATGCTGTTCGTACTGATGATTTTCATTGAAATCTGACAATACCTTTGCTGCTGTTCGTGGTGCCTAACTCTGAAGACATGTTCTGCAGACATTTCACGTCAGGTGTTTTCTTTTGAGTAACAGCTGCCTCGTTATCTTCTGAAGTTTGCACTAGGTTCGAGTATAGTTTTGAAGACTTGATGCCCGTATCGTTTTCAGGAAAACTGTCCTGTGAATGATGAGATGACTTATTATGAAGAAATATTTTAACAGGTTATTGGCTGTTGAATGTTACCTGATACTCTGGGGGATCGTAACTGATGATCGAAATTGGTCTGTTCATAGCTTCCTGGTAGCTGCGTTTATCTCTTGGAAACCCGACAATAGTGTGAGATTTTTCTGCTGAAAGAATTCAAAATCGAAATCTGAATTTGAGAAGCTTCATTGATATCGTAGCTCAGCTGCATAAATACAACAATTCATTGAAGAGGTTTTGTTAAACTTTTACTTTCAACTGCTTGAAGCGTAAGAAAAAGTTGGATCAACGTCGAATACATGACTGGAATTTTCGCAACTGGTCGTTCTTGGTGCTGGAAAACTAACAGGAAATTGGATTTTCCCTTGCTCAAAGCACCTCTGAGGCGATTCAAGTCACGTATTTGTTCTGATGCAAGTGTCAACGAGTATTTCGTAATGATTTGAAGCAGAAGTAATTCGTTCAGGATATAAATAGAACCGAGTGTTTTGAAACAATGTGCGAAAATTTTGTCTCATACCTGTCCTGAAAGCTTCTTCTTCAGCATGTCGTTGCATAACTTCTCTCACAATCTGCTCCAGACGAGAATTCTCGTTCTCGTTTTGTTTATGTTCAGCTAAACGACGCTTCCTCACCAGATCCCTGATCCTTTGGAAACTTTGGGCTAATTTTGATACGTCTCCAACTTCCTGTGTCATCAAATTGTATTGTCAAAAAGTTGGTTTCATGAGCATGTAAAAGCACCTGATGCAAAGGCTACATGAATGCAAGAATATGTCATGCAGAAAAAAATTGTACTTTGATTTTTATATTATTTCCGGAAGATAATGAAAACTGAAAAATATACACTAGCCAACAATAACAAAACATTGCTTTGTCACTCATTTTTTGGGAACTTCTCATATATCTCAATGCATACCATTGTAAATCTATTATGAATATAAAACAATGACGGCTTCCTTTGAACGGTCTTAAATCTTGTAGAATCACAAAATGACAAATAATGGTTGATGATATGGGGGAGTTATAACAATTGTGTTAGATACACTTCATTTACATCATGATGTTTTACAACATGTGTAGTCAAAACTAAAATTCCATATTCTCGTTTTGAATACTACAATGAAGTGTTTCATACAGGTGACAGTAAAGTCTATCAACATTTGAAGAATGATAAATGATAAGCATATACATAAATAACGAATGTATCACAAATAAAACTTACCCAATGTGAAAATATATTTTCATCGTCAAGTAGAAACGAACAAAACATGCAGGAGTGAACATAGTTTAATATTTCATCATAACTGATCTCTTTCAGTTCAGATGTTAAGAAGTCTGAGTAAATGGGATAAATCAGTTTTGGTTAACACTTCAGAAAAAACGTGCAAATATAAAAAGTAACTTTCCTCGAAGAAAATATCAAATACCTCCTTTCTCGTCTTGAGTTCTTCAGAATTGAAACTGTTGAGTAGCAAAGCCAAGAAGAGATTGAGCACCATGAAGTTACCCATCACTAGGGTTGGAAGAAATACAGCCAAACAGGTGCCAGGTCCCTAAATGAGGTCAACAATAATTTCATAAGCGAACATTAGAGAGAATGAAAGACAAACCTCGGATTTCTCGGCTCTCATGCAGTCCCATAATGGTTCGATCCATTCTCCACATAATATTCGAAAAATCATCATGAATGAATGGAAAAAATCTGTGAAATTCCACCTGTAAAAAAGATTATTCACTTCAGGATTCTTTTTATTCAACTCTGTATATTTTGATTTCACCTTGGAACAGGATCAGGAAAAAACTTCTCCTCTGTGTAATCCTTGGCAAAGAGTTGCATTCCAATAACAGCAAATATGTAAATAACAATAACTAAAACGAAAGTCAAATTTCCTAATGCACCAATCGTGCTGATGATGATGCTTAGAAGAACCTTCATGGTTATCCATGATTGTGCCAGTTTCAACACCCGAAGCTAAAAATGAAAAATTGACATTTCTTGCACAAATGTTGGTATTAAGAGAAAACGTACGAGTCGAAGACCTCGCAGTACAGATAATCCATCGACAAGCTCGAATATGAGATCTAGCAGGCTGGCAGATACTATTATCAAATCGAAAATATTCCATCCGCAGTAGAAGAAATCTTTGCTGAGCGCCATGATTTTCAAACAGCATTCAAACGTGAAAATGGAAGTAAAAACCTGGAAATGCAACAATCTTAACTAGATAATGTTACTTTAAACTTTTCATTAAACGAAATTGGAAATGACCACCAAATTCTCAAGTTAAATCAAGTTACCTTATTGCCTATGTCTAAAGCTCTAAGCACTGATTCACTCATTCCGTGATGTTCCATGGCAAGGAACATCGTATTCAGAACGATACACACTGTGATGGCTAGTTCGAAGAGAGGATCCCTCACTATCTGGTAGAGAGCTTGCTGGAATTGCAGCCAGCCTTCGTAGTCCATGCAGCACTTCTCACAACCTGAACAGTTCCTGTCCGGTATTTGTTCGTCTAAAGAAGATATTTATTAGATTGAGTGAAGATACTTGATGTCCTCTTTGTTAATTCGATAGTTTACTATGAATGTTGGCGTTATAACAATAAACATAATATTTAGGAATGTAATTACTCACTTATAACTACAATGTGAGAGAGATAGTCAGGCTGCAAAGTATACATATCCTTCTTCTTACAGCCTCCCACGCCATTGCATTTTATAACTTTGATTTCTTTTGATCTTAGTGCCACAGTGACTGGAGTTACTTCCACTCTCTATAAAATATCAAGTTAGGATTGACTTTCAATTGGAAAAGGCAGTATAACTTGTCCTAGATATAAAGAACTTCTTGAACAATCGCATTAATTTCAAACATCAGAATTTCAATAACTTTAAGATATATGTTGACGAAAGGTTCTTTTTGGATACCTCCTCGGTCACCAGACATGATAGATTTATGGGAATATTAAAAGAATTTTGTCTACGAAATACATACGTTTGCAAAACATTGAGGATCTCCAACAGACCATTGTAAGAATATCGATAAAATCAATGCTAGAATTAATGACAATGACTAGGAGCGTATACTTATGTTCCCAGGAGTACTTGGTGTGATATTTTTGAGAAACCTTTTTGGAGGATAATGATAATAGTGCAACAAATCTGATGATGAGGCCAAGTTACGACAATAATTAATACAATCATCTCAGTAGTCATCAACTGATATATTCTTCTTATAAAACCATTTATACTAAGACTCAGAGATGAAAGAAGTACCAGTTTACCAATTAAACAGACTCCGGAGCTCCAATAATAACGAAGTTAGCAAAAGCATTGACTAAAGGATAAAATTCGTGATCATACTTCAATTGAAATTGACAGGCGTCTGATAATCCTGTGAGAGTTTGATCTTGAACGTGGAATATAGATTGCTACCATCAATTTTACTTCATACCAAATTTATCGTTGATATTATAGGATCTGAAAGTTATAGGTGATTGGAATATAATCCAAATTGAGGATTTTCTCACGATGTTGGTAACAGGTGTTGGTTTCATACTATCTAGAACAGCACTTTGAATCAAACAATCGATATCCAGCTGCGGGCATGTTAGCGTTCTTCAACAGAAACCCCTGCCAAAACTAACTTTCGTGTGAGACTGCGAAAATTGTGTCTGTTCAGGGAATTCAATTTATCTACAGAGACTGAATTCAAAACTTTCTTTGATGCAAGTATACTTCGTGAATAAATGTCATTTATTAACTCTGATTTGGTGATGTATTTGCAATGCGAGTTGGGGAATAATGAATATGACAAAGTTTTAGTTTGAATTTGAAATTTTACTTCTATGAGCCGAGAGAAAAAATATAGTATATTGTACAACGAAATGGTTAACATTTTTCACGAGTCTTGTTGCAAACTTTTATGGCAGTGAGGAACGGGTAATCAGTAGGTGTTTTACTTTAACGATATCGTTAATGAACAATGAGTAATATTTGTTACTTGAAATTTGTTTGGAAAATATTGCATCTGAAAGGAAGTTGAAACCTTCATAGGTTCAGAAACATCGAACTTGTTTTTCATTTTTACTCATAAATATACTATATACACAATTTCCAATTGTAATGCGATATTTAGATAGATTACTATTTCGAAAATTGGTTGAGAAATGTGCTTCGCAGATGAAAGTTTGAACTTATTTCGAGTGAGATTCTCGGGCGATACCATATCAATAATGGAATTGGCTCGAAGCATCTTTGCGTGATCGGCAAATAAAATGAGGTAGCGCAGCCCTAATGCCTACAACCAGGCTGATATATAGTATCTTGTTTGTTTGACAGCCATGTTTTGAGAGCCTTTTATTGTACGTTGATTCCTGAAAATCCTGTAATCTGAATGTAGCTCAATAAAGCTTATGATAATCACGGATTTTAACTAGGATTTACTCTGTTCACATATTTGTTGATTTGTATTCGCTGAGGAGTAGAATAAAGCATTACTGTGGTTTATTTCAGACAATGCAGAGCTGTCGAATTTTAATATCCCTGTACCATTATGCTGTTATAATAGCAGAGGACAGCATTTTCGTTGCACAGAATGCAATATCGTATGAACGTCATTTGGGGATTCATTCATATCGAAAGCAATATCACAGTTAATGAGAATTCAGTTAATTAAACTCATGCGAGCATGGATATGTTGATTCTGCTATTCTGCCATTGGCGCACATACCCTGACCTAAGAATTCAACGTGTTAGATAAGGACAATGATATATTACCCAAAACCTTTGATTAAATCAAATAATAATGGAATTAAAAGACTATTCCAATGTGACACTTTCAAGATTTATTCGATGATTAATATAATACTGAAAGCGGCGAGGTCGTATCTTGAATAGTTTTTGAATGTCAATGGATAGCTGAAACTTTTTCTCGGAACGACATTTTTCAAAATTGTTGACATAATAAAGAGAAATTGGCGATAGAGAGATCATTTGACCATAATGTCATACCATTTCTCTATTGCATTATCGAGAAATACACAACGTCTCTCCATCATTAGTTTTTTGAGTGTGTTGTCGCGAATTTCTTGAATTAGGCAGATATGCACTGAGAAAAAATCTTTAGTAAACAAGCTAAAAACTCTCTGAGCTTCTTTTTAACAACAAAAGACCCACGACGAGGATTCTTAGTATACTATTAGCGGTATCATTGTACTAACCCTACTATTTGGTGTTAAATGTGTGCCCACTTCTTCTGACGTAGCATCACCTTCTGGTTCATGGTCGTCTACCACACCAGAATCATCCAGAGATGACTCTCTATTATTGCTATGGCCGCTATTGCTGCTGGCCTGTCTACTCTGCAGACCCAGCCTGTTCGGATTTGGATCTAAAACAACGATGAAATATTCTTTCCACTAATTCCACTCATTGTCTTTCTAAGCACTCATTTAACATGAATATGACACATGAAACTCTTGCTATTAAATCGTTCGGGAAGTTGTTGAAGTGAAGAAATCCCACTGATGTATTCAGAATAGATTTCGATAGGTTTAGTCCCAGTTATTGAATAAGGATCCAGAAAACTGGAACTGGGATTCATTATCAGAAGTTTCTTCTTCAGTCTGGAGAACACTAAGTTTATGATGACCAATATTTGGGGGTCTCCAATTGAAGATATAAACTAAAAATTTGATAGCAGATATTGAAATATGACGAGTTGAAAGTTGATAATTACTGATTCCGAATCAACTGGTGCATTTACAGTTTTGAGCATCCCGTATGAAATTGAGATACGTTCTTCGTTAACAGCCTTCGAACAATGTTCTGAATCCGGAATCAGAACAATAGACTGCTCAGAACATGATATACACGAGAGCTCTGATGAATAGAGAAGTTAATCTTGAGGATGCTTCATAGCACATTTCACTTTCCTCGCTTTTCTGTTTGTTCAAAACTACGAAGCTCTGTGAACTCAGATATTTCCAAGAGATCGTTAAAAACGAACAGTGATGGAAGAGAAATTCCTTTCTTCTTTATAGGCCCATTCTGGAGCTCCGAATTTCTATCTATTGAATGGCTCGCTCGTGAATCAAGCATGAATGATAATTCTACCAGTGAACGGATGGAAAACATCAAATATTCCTGTATTCGTCCCTTTTCACGGAGGATCTTGGAGGGTACCTGTTTCGATTGAAGCATTTGTTAAGGGTCAAGAGAAATATATCATCAATATTGGATTTTCTCTGATACATCAAGGAAAGCAGAGAATCAGATTCAGCGGCAATAATGCTCATTAGTCATTAGTTTCAGATAATTGTGAATTTATAGGAATAATCAAATTTAAACTTGTGAATGGTATCATTAGTAGATATTCTATTCTATTTTATGATAGGTCTATGTCCTGAAAAATAAATTCAACTGATTCATATCATGAACGTGACGACGTAGATATTTACTTCATATTTGTGACCTTTCTGTTTTATCATGTTCCTATTAAAATCAGATTATTCCTTTTTCTCGCCTTTGATGAAACCTCAGATATAATTTCATTAACAAATGAGTTTCTTTCATGTGTCTCACTTTTCATATTCAGAAAACGTAATTACTTCTTGAAAGTGTGCGAATATATTTATAGACATTTCAATCAACGAATTTCAATCACGATTCCAAACGTTTAAAGCCGAAAAACCAGTGGATTCCATGAAAATGTTGTCCTTGCAATTCAATATCGATATGAATACGGCTTCCGAAGATTGCAGAAGGAATGCAAAGCAAATGATGTCTCAGGTCGGAAGTACGTTTGGTTGCGAATAATAACTTTCAACCATGAAATTGATCAAAAATAACCACCGATCAAGACTGACTGATACACGATTCGAAAGCTTCCTACGAGTAATCTTTTATTGAAATTTTGTAGTTTATTCGTTTATCTGTCCTTTTTTTGTCATTTTTCTTTATAATTTATATATCAAATGTTTTTTTTGGATTTTATATTTCTTTATTTGGATGTTTATTATAAATAATCTAATATAAAAAATTGGGATGTTGCCTCAAAAGTTTGCTCACCCCCAGTTTAGATTGTTGTCACAGGCCTTTTGGATTAAGCAATACTATAAGATGTAACATGCCGCAGAATCAGTGTTTCCCTGGCCATCATTACCCTGTACTACCCTCTTATGGCGTTGGCAAACTTACCTAAAGTGTTGTGCGGTCTCAAAGTATCCGGTCGTTTGGGGTCGCTGAGATTAACGTTTTTTGGGGGTGGTAAGGGGTGAGAGAGGGTGAGTGGCAACCCCTGAGGACGAGGAGATTCCTGACTCTGCTGACTGTGCCTTGGGCTAGGGCTAGGGCTTCGACTTGGTGTGACAGATCTGGAATCACGAACAACGTCAGTCTAAATATGATTTTTTCGTCATGAATCATCGTGATGGCCAACATTCATATTGAAACAAGAGCAATTTCGGCATTTTTTAAATATTGATCTCGGACAAAAAAAGGTTCAGATTCGAGAGTTTAGCGAGAATAAACTAGAGCATAAATTCGTCTTATTCATTTACTACTGCCACTACGTTCAAGAAAACTAGCTACGAATTCTCTAGAGGCATTAATTAAAAAGGAAATGAATTTATACGGTTCAGAGATTAAAAGACGAACTTTTACACTTCGTGGATAACTGCCTGAGATCTGTGGTTCCAACTAGCGTTGAATTCGAAAGGGCCTTCTCAGCGGCTGGTTATCTGCCCAATAAAATAAAAAACCGTTCAGCATGCTTTTTTTGGACATTTTGTGCTCCTCAAGGAGCTACTTGCAAAATAATTTTCAATAATGGCTTGTGATTTCAACTGAATTTTCGTTTCATTGGAATATTTTCTTATTCAATTTGTAATATCTGAGTGGATATAGTTATATTTAATTTATAATAATATCTCACTTTTACAGTCAACTCAACTTAGATAATATTTTTTTTATTTGTCGGCGTGTTGTTTGTTATAGAAGAATATTTTATTACTGGGAGATTTTTGTTTGATATTAGAAGAGAAGATTGGTTATTTCTTTCATCTGTTCTGTTCTGCTTATAGATACGTATATCAAACTCTGATAGGTCATATAATGTTAATCTATTGGAAAAAATAGTGAGAATAGATGTTTATCTTATAAAATTATTCAAATATTGTGATTATTTGCAGAAAAACACACAAAACCGCCAATCTCGGATTGATGAGATCTCACAGTATTGTTATTCATAAACTCACAAGATCTCGCTCAAGCCCCAATCTCACGAGATTTGCATTTCCTGATCGAAATTTCCTGTATTATCACAAAATGTTTCCATAAAATATTTAATAGTTTGAAGAGAAGACCAATAACACAAAATAACGGAAACAAAATCAGTTAATATATGCAAAAACATTTGGGAATATAAAGAAATGGTCACAAAAAAGGTTCAAAAATGTTCTCAACATTCATCGGAGGTTTTATTTGACATTTGACAGATTCGCTCACGATATTATCAACTAAGGCAAATTTCCACCTACCTTCGATTGAGTTTTTTCGGCGACGATTTATTAGAAGTGGAGTCTTTTGTTTCTTGTTTATTGCCATTATGTTCAGGCGAATTCGTTTTCGCCGCATTGGAACTTCGATTCCTCTTCCTACGTCTGGTCTTCTTCCTGGTGTAAGATGACAGCAGGACGCCTTTCCTCGCGTCGATCTTCTTGATTTTTTGCCTCGACAGTTTCTTCACGTTCAAACTGGAGGGGTCAAAGCTGAACGTTGAATCTTCACGATGGTCCACCAATTCTTTTTTTCGTTCCTGAATTTTCGATGCGTTTGTAGAAGAATAAATAGAAATGCTATTCAGTAATGAATGGAATACAATTGGCATAAAGGAACATCTCCATTATCAACCAGCTTCGAACAACTTTTAGCTGTATAATCAAATTTCTTTAAATATTTACCTCGAGGGTTATTTCTGCTTCCTCCTCATAAGCAAGGGCCACCACAGCCAACATGAGATTGATGAGATAAAAGGAACCAAAAAACACTACGACTGTAAAAAATGTGACGCTTATAGGTCCACAAGCTGATAATACCTGAAACAAAATTATCATCAGATATATTAAAATCGAATTCATCCTCATAGATAAAACTTTCAACATTTCAAGGTTTTTTATAACACAATTAGTTTTAACGACCCAACAAAGCCATATTGTGTTATTTTTGATAGCATCTCGAAGAAAACTTTTTATACGCACCCTAATTTTCTCCAACTTTTCACGATACGTCGGTATAATTTTGGATCCAATTATACATATTTTACCAAGATAGAGGTCGCGAAGTTTACGGAAACAAACGAAATAAGGAGGTGGAAAGTTACGGGAAAGTTTTGTATATGGGTTCGCAAAACCTCTCAAAAAGTATAGGCAGCAATCTCTTAAATCAAGTGATGAATCTGTTTTCCTTCCGGAGTTACAATTCCCTAAATTTAGCGTCCCCATTATTAGCATTTTTTGTTTCGTATAATTGCCAGAGACATAGCATTGTAGTGAGCCTGCGACGAGCGTTTTGTAATCCTGTAGATAAATTCTCACCGGTGAAATACTACTCATTCTAAGCCATTAAATGAGACAAGATTTTTTACCATAACGAGAAAAATTTGACTTTCGGGCGAGTTTCTATTTATTTCGCACGATATTCTTCGAAATATCCGACAAAAAAATATACATATCCATCAGAAAATGTATGAAATGCTTATGTCACAATAACATGCATTTGACAAAGTTGTCATTTTGACAGTTTATCTGGTTGGGACAAAAAAAAAGAGTGACGGGAACAATTGATGAAATTCTCGAGTTCTCTCACCATATTGTAGACATTCTCCCAGTAGTCCAACGTGATGAGCTGGAAAGTAGTGAGCATCGACCACAGGAAATTGTCGAAGCTGGTATATCCGTAATTGGGATTGTCACCCGTGCAAAGACACGTGTGAGTAGGAGGACAGTGCCTCGAGCCTGTCACGTTGCCGCACAGGTAAGGATCTCCCGAGGAGTTGCGCCGCAGCCATTTTGTTGGATCCTGTGTCCAACTGAGAATGGAAGGAACGATGGATTTATTCATCGAGACAGTGATTTCACGCGGATATTCGGGATATTTGCCACAATATTTCACTACTACAGAAGAATCAACTCACGCTATTCTAGTCCATGAATCTGTTTTGTTTGAGGTTAGAACCAAACAGATGTATTGTCTATATATTTTGCCAAGAAGTTTCACATTTATTCGAGAAAAAATAAGATAATTCTATAATTTTTGAAAACATATTATTTTCACATTTACTTTCAACATCAATGGTGGAAGTAGTTCTGGAGTAAAATTGTTCATGATTTCGTGATTCCATTCCTGATTTTCGTTTTCCCACGGTTAGTGCTACTTTCATGGAATATTATACGTGATTATAGAAGTATATAACTCGTTCAAAAAGTGTTTATTCATTTCGTTTAACATTACACCACTTCAATAGCAGAATCAATTAAAAACTTGATGATGTCAAATGAAATGTCATATGACTTTCAACAACATTCTGTAAGAGAATAATATTTTACCGACCAACATTGTCTCTCTCCAATGTTAGGAATAATTAATCAAAATTAAAGATCTGCTAATGGACTGAAATTATATTAATGCATTTTGTGGCATCCCTTGAACCAATAATAATCTCAATTTACATAATTTCAGAGCGGGGGATGCTAAAGTACCAATAATATTTCCGCGAAAGAAAATAATTCTGCCATTACCGTTGCTATAGAATATAAAATGAGAGTCGTTTGTCATTGGAGTCTCCTTCGAATTGTCGTTCAGGGAGAAATTCGTATAAACCAATTATCAATAAAAATACGATCATATTTTCGAAGAACGAATATTGAGGCTACTCCACTATATTCTCATATAGAAAATTGGTAACATGTTTTGAAATACTGCCTCTCAGTGATTGTAGATGTAGTTAGAACTTCTGAAAACTATAGCTTCGGCAAAAATTGATGTCAAAATAGTACCTGAAGAAATGCTAAGCTGTCGAATTCTGAATCAAAACGAATTGTCTGATACGCAATACAATAAACAATTACAACCCTGGAATCCTAACCTACCACATGAAATATTTTTCAATACATTTTCTACCGTATCTATATCTAGAAAATTCCCAAAAATGGTGGACAGAAAAAAAAACCTTCTGCTATCCGCCTACACTGTGCTATAGTCGTCAAAAAGCGTACGTTTGGGCTTATTGACACAGACAAATGACTTACTTGAACCAGGCTTCGTAGGAAGCATTATGATCATCCATCTTGAGCACGCACTTGTTTCTCAATTCTCCTTTGTACACTTGTAGAGCGAACAAGGCGAAAACCATGAGACAAAAGATAGTTAGCGTCATGACCTCAGCCAACTGTTTGAAAGAGTGAAGAAGTGCGTTAATGATGGTTTTCAGACCTGGAATAAGAATTGTATAGGTTATAAGCGTGTCCTACAGGAGATCTTTTCCTCAGTGTCGTTTCATTTGGTCGATGGAGATTTTATTAGGCAATTCATTCGTGTGTTTTAACTAGGTTTGTCTTCCATGTTTGATCAAATTGCCCTTACATGATTCGCTAAAGTTCCGTCGCTTACCTGGCAATATCGAAATTGTTTTCAGCGCCCTGAGCACCCTGAAAGTTCTCAGCCCTGCCAAATTACCGACTTCCATTTCTATGGTGGCATAACCGCTGGTGATGACGACGAAATCCAACCAATTCCAAGGATTTCTCAGATAAGTATATTTGTTCAGGATGAACCCTTTCGCGATGGTCTTTATCACCATCTCGAGGGTATAAATGGCTAGAAAAATAAACCTGCAACAGAAGAACAGGTCCGAATTCTTGATGTCTAATTCGCCAACGTTTGTTAACGTTCACTCACTCGGCTTCTTCAATTGTTTCGGCCATGGCAAGGAAGACGCAGTTGAGCAATATTGTGGCCATAACCAAATAATCGAAGTATTGATTGGTGCAAAGATATATACATGTCTTTCTGAAGGGATTGAAGGGACTGAAGTAGAAGAACGAATTTGTGGCGGTGAATCGATGAATGTAGTTTTTTCTGAACCTCTTCGATACAACGCAGAATGTCTGAAAAATAAAGTTAATGTCGTTTTCAACATCGATTTACTACGATGAACTTCTATTAGATATTCCCGAATATAACACCGTTTCGCTGATGTTCATGTAGTATTCTGGTCTAGAAAATTGAAAAAAACATTTTTTTCGCATGTTTTCAAAGCTTAGACTTTCAAAAATATGCTCTGCAAAGGATTTTTCAAAATTCGAATTATTTTGAGAGATACAGTGGATTTTGTGACGCGGCACTCAAACCGGCCGAGCGGAGTGATCACACAATGAATGGCAGATGTTTTCCAGGAATTCTTTTGTATCCGACTTGAGCTCGTAGTATACCCTTTCAATTAAGTTTTTATATATACCTGACTACCAGTACGGTCCAATGTATGGATATGAGATCGCCGATTAATCAAAAGTGAGTATTAAACATAATTATCTGAGTTATTTAACTGAAAATCTTTCTCAAACTTCAAACGCGTTTTTCTCAAAACTCCTTTTGTTGAGGTGGTTGACAAGATCTCAAGTTATATCTGACCGATTCCTTTGAAATTTTGTGAGAATCTTCTTCATACATCTCTTTATCACTGGAGCTAAGAATTTTAAAAAATTTTAATTTGAAGTATTTTAAAAAAATTCGTAAAGGTCGAAAAACAGGGGTAACAAATTTTTTTTTCAAGTAGACGCCATTTCGTGAATTTTTTTTTCGGCCGTAGTTCAAGATGTAGCGACATCTTTACTAATTAAGAATTTTTTTTTGTTTGTTCGATTTAGATGACTACAAGGGTTGGAATCATGTCAACCAGGGAGCACTGTTTGACTAGCAACCCCCACTTCACCGACCTGTCACTGGATGAATTTTTGACTTTTTTTTTTATTTTTCTTATATACTTTAAAAATCAATAAATATTATATAAACAAATGGATAGTAAAGTTTTGTTATCCTAGTTTGAAAAATACCCAAAAAGTAGGGCTCTAGACCAGAAAACCCCCTTAAGATAGTTGTGACAGTGCGGTGTTGCTGTTTGTTATTTTTTTCAACATACTAGGTTATCATCGAATAGTTGGAAAAAATTGTTTTCGATATACACCAAAATTGAAAACTATTGACTGTGTATCAAAGATTCGTCTTCGATTCAATTTGGCATAATTGTGAAGTCACAATGAAGTGTTGTCATAATTATTGAGACTTAAATATTCTAAGCTGACTCTCAACGAATTAGAAGTTCATTAGTCACCTAGATACTTCATATTTTGCATTAATGGCATTGAAAGATAACCGAATCTGTCAGAACTATCTTCCTCAGCGTTAGTTACTAACCAATATTAGTTTTTTGAATATGTATCAGAAAGTAACCAATTGATAATTGAAGTAAAAATTGAAACCCTCTGTTACCTGTTCGAATGTAGTTACAATGAAGTACACAATCACTTATTTAATTGAACGTTATCTAATTCAACACCCACAACATTCAACTCAAAGTCTGTTAATTCAAACCCCCAACAATCCAAATAATATTTCATGAATTCACTGGCCTCAACTGAATATTCCGTATTATCAGAGACGTTTCCCACTATATTATTCAGCGATTTTAGCTTTCCATATCCTGGCAAAACTTTGCCCTAATTCTACCACTTACGTGAAGGCAACAGTTGCCTACTAGGACATATTTCCATAGTTCTCCTACCAAAACTTGAGGCTTGATTAAGTGGCATGCATACTTCATGAACCAATAAAGGTTCACTTCAAGCCCCTATACACTATCGTAATTGAGTGGTTCATTTAAGTATCGATGGTTTGGTTATTATCTGGAGTTGATAATTGAGGGTTGGAAATGAATCGCTGCTTCAGGTTCATGCCCATCATTTTCTGCAGCTGGATAGAATGATTCTTGACGTGAATGGATGAATTCCACATCATTCTAAAGAGTAGCTGCTTTTCATTTATTATACAATTCCAATTCCCATCATTAACCATTTCCGAGAAAATTCGTTATGAAATTTGAAATTTCCTTTTAATTTCCTTGAAAGTTTTCAGTCGAACTTTCACAGTGACCTGGCGGATTTCTGTACGTACAGTATCGAGAAGAATATATCCAATAATCATGCGACAGAGTTTCGATATACGAGGTGTGACTATTAAATAACCGAACTACTGTTATATTTTTTTTCGTCACCAGCTACAGTAGATTTTACACCTGTTGGCAATTTCTGTATCGTTCCATACGAATTATCCATTGGTTGAAGCAAAACTGGAAATCCACTTCAGATGGTTCAATATCACCTCCTTCAGCGTCGACTTGCCTCCAAGATGCCTGGATCAAAATGTCAGCGCAAATGTTCATTCGTGATTCCTTTTGCTGATGAATGAAGATTATCGGAACCATTTTGCAGCTACTTTGCATTATATACTTTTACTAAATAATTTTTGGCAGGTATCGTATCGAATGAATCACGGTTAAGTTAATGGCCATCTAATTCACTCTTTCTTAACCTTTCGAAACATTGCATTGATCGTTGCTCAAAATCGTCCATAAATACATAAATATAGTCGAGTTCCTAACATTTCTTTCATCCATTTACTACCCATACTATTCAATCATTCTTCATTCACTCACTGATTGACCGTTGTTGTCATTTGAATTCATCGTATTCGTTCGTTTCACGTTTTTTTATCAATATGGTTGATCATTGTTCTGCTTGACTTTTATTTGCTTTATTCGACTGCAATCTAAAACTACTCACTATCATTCTGTGCTGAAAGTGAACTTTGGAAGTATGTTATCAAGATCAACAAAGTAAAATGCAAAATTTGCTTCAAAACCATAAAAAATCCGAAATACGTTATATCAAAAAACACTCTACGACTAATGCATTTTATTTTATATGTTCCAATACCATTTGTTTTTTTATGTCCTGCCTTGCCTGCTATGCTCTAAGCATATTAGGCCCTAAGAAAAGTGCTACTTGATACCTCGAAGAATCGATACTTTCATGAGTACATTGTTACTTTGATACTATTCAAAGTTCATTATCGATATTTTCGATTCGAAAGTGATTTCCTATTTATGTTTGGATTACCTCATTTCTTTTGGAGGGAGAATGATACTCAATGATCAAAGAACCCTATTCTCAACCAAGAGGTTGGTCATCCCAACAGAAGTTAGGAGAGTCCCATGTAGCAGGTTAACAATAGATTCGAACTAGAACAAATCCAAAACCGCAGGATAACACAGTAACACAGTTACTATGCTAGGCTGTGTTCTTGGACTGATGAGGTTCCAGTGCAAGCAAAGAAGTATGTTAGATGAGTCCTGCTTACAGTGGGACAATTATGAGAAGTGATTCTACAACTATTGATCACCTGTTGCCAGTTCGGTAGTCAAAAGGTGTAGGTAACGACATCTATTGAGAAACTCTATCACGTATATGGACATTGAACTATCAACAAATGAAGCACTCCTCAAACGAACCTTTTTTGTTGCAATAGTTATTAATAATCATGTGTAACTGTATTGTCCATTGATATTTGAGTTATTAAAAGTATGCCACCTACTACGAGATTAACAATAACAAAGTAAAATGCAAAATTTGTTTCAAAAACCTCAGACAAGAACGGATATTTCAAGAAACAGTCTATAACTAAATCATGTTGATTTTTTAAAACATTGACAGCAGCATAAGTTAGGTTATTTAATAGCCATACCTCGTATGTTCTTCGACTCCAAAATATCATTAAGCGATTCTATACGCTTTCCACAATACCCAAAACAGATCATTTCCAGTACGGTATATTGTAGAATACTTTGAAGAGTGGTGTGTTTCCGTAGTTTTCAGCTTGAAATAAATGCATGCTGAAAAGTCTTGACCGAAAACTAACAATGAAATGTAGTAGAAATTTTACACTTCAACATGAATTATCGATATGTTTTACATTATTGAATTAATTTTCAGGGATCAGAATACGCAAGTAAAGTCATCCAAACAAGAGTAATCTTCCTAGATATTTTTGTTCTTGATTCCATAAAAGGCTTAGGATCTTTTAGAGCTTTCCATCATTCCTTCCAAGCTAAATGTGACATCCATTTTATTTCCTCTACGTCCTTCTGGTCCATCTTATAACTCGTATATTTCAGTTGCGAATTTTCGTTTTTCTTTTGCAACGCCTGTAAATCAGGGTCCCCATGCGGTTGGGAATAGTCGTTTTGAAGTTGGTTATACACACTTATAAATAATTATGTGTCGATTGGAATATATACTATAAACTACATAAACTTCACTGAGTTCTAGCAGATACTTCAATAAATACAACAGTTTTTATGACCCAAACATTTACTGAATTTATTGCCCATCAGTATGGTCCTATTTTCAAATTTTCTCACTGGTGCTCGTAACTGTAGATATTCGGAATGGAATAATTGACGACCAAGTATCTTCGATGGTGAAGTCATTGATATAATATGACAATAAAAAAGTTTTGCATCAGAATACTCGTTTCAATACAAGTAATAATTCGATGCTCTAAATAGGAACATGAACTTCTCATGAGAAGTATTTGGAACCATTGATATATCTTCAATCTACAAATATCGTTTGTGACTTTAAAACTGAACTTTTTTCGTTCTTCGTCAAATGGAAATGAAAAAGATTAACGGTCGTTTCCTTTTGTATCGATACATCACAGACTTCCTATCTTAATCCTAGTGCATTCTGTATCCGGTTATTAAAGGACAATTAATCAATCAATACCAACATTTATCAAGGACTCCTATCTTATGTAATATTCAGTAATTTATGATCATCGACCAATGGAAATAGACTTCTTAATTATGGAACGCTTTGTAATATAAGGGTTTGTAATTCAAAAAACATTTTTCCATTGTCAATTGGATGGCATTCTTTCTTCGTTTCCCAAGTTCAGTTCTGAGAATCAATATTTATTTTTGGATAATGTAGGCGTGAAAATCATATATTTCAATGGTTCAATAGACTGAATTTTGTGTAGTAAACGGATGTCTTGCTCAAAAGCAATTAGGTGAAGTAATCACCCACGATGTATAGGTCTTAGAAAGTTAGGCGGTGAAGTGATCAATAACTTCTTGAATTGTTAGGCTTCGGTGACAACTTCTAAGATGGATTAGCACTAACAAGGCATGGTCCAAGCTGTAGTTTATTCTCTGATTCATTATTGTTTCTTGGACTTTATGACTCAGACAAATTATAATTCACAGAGCTTTTTTCAGAATTGCATATGTTTCATGAGCTACCGTTGAATATTAAATTATTAGGTGTTTAATTTTTGAAACCTTTTTGGAGGTATTGATGATGATAACCTGACTTCAAATTTGTATAAAATTATCAGAGATTATCTACTACTAATGACATCTATGGACAAAAAAGAAAATGGATCAGATTAGTGTGGCATTTGCCAAATAAAGTTCCTCGCATCTATCTGTCTTCAAGAATTACTTTCATTTCACTAGAACTTTGCGATCAAACCAGCATTAGCGTCAACTTCGTTTTTTTTTTCATCGTATTGTCACAAGTATATGCTTTGGAAAACTTCAATCATCGTATGTGAAAAATAATGTAAGTGTGAATTGACAGATGGTACCTATTTTCATATTGGATCTCTACTTTTCTTGTTTTAAAAACGTCCTTTCAACTTAAAAAAATTGTAAATTCAAGTTATGAATCTCCAACTTTTTTTCATTCCATTCCTTCTATTTCAATTATTCTATCCATTTTTGAATTCTCTAGAATCAGTAGATTTGATAATCTTCTTTGCTTTGATTCATTCTCGCTTTTCATTTCAACCCCTGGAAACAATAATGTTGACATACAACATTTTCTGGCTCATCCAACTTTTTCGATGACATATCAGCAACGCCTAACGTAATTTATCGTTAGTCTTTTTTTCTTGTTCCTACAGCAAATCGGTCGTCTGGAATGGAAACCTGGAGAGTAAACCCATAAATTTCCACTTGGTGAAACAATAATCTACGAGCGATGACATATCTCCCAATTTTCCGACCAGTGCATATTTTCGTGATTTAGAGGATCAGCAATGTCTGGCGTTGTTAATCGAGACTTCGCTTTATCTGGCACACGGTCTTTCAGCTGGGATCAGGATATCAATATTTCGTTCGAAACAGGGCTTTCATGAAATTGAAGATTGATTCATTTGCACAAAAAATATCACCATTTCTTCTTCAATTGCCAATTTCGATTCGTCACATTTTGAAGAAAACGTTAAATATACAGAGAACTAGTAGATTTGGATAATTCTGCTCTTAACGTGCTTAATCAAATTCTTGGATTATGGATGAAAATATGTGAGTACAAATACGAATTTTTATCGAAAAACTGTATTTCAAGAACAAAATTGCTCAACTTAATTCCATGAAGGGTTTGTATCAGAACACTATTCAGGGTTGGTGAATTCCGATGTTCAAAGGGTAAATCGATATCACTAGCGAAAACATAATGAATATTGTTATAAACCAGAGTTCAATGTCAAACTCATTCAATTATAATATGGAAAATATCAGTTCGAATCATGGAAATCAATTAATTGGTGTGAAGAATTCACTGACAAAAACACTATACTGCCTATCTGAAATAAATATAAACGATGCAAAAATTAGTTCACTTGAATTTTTTTAAGACTTCTGTAATCTTATCAATCGATTTTCTAGGTTTGCATAAACATAATATTATTATGAGGTTAAACTTTGAAGTATTACTTTTGTCAATAACTTGAATCAAAGATCTCTTGAATATACCCCATTACCCTATTCAAACATTGGAAATTTATTCACCCTGAATGTTGATCATGTGGTTATATCGGTTATGCTGTAGAAAAATATGTTAAGAAGTGTTCATGCAGAATGTTAGTAAATTGGCATTCAAAAATTGGGATACATGCAAAGAAAGTGGAGAACCCGCTACTCCGGTACGTACTACCCTTATATAAATAGGGGTGGGTGTGTCTTACAGTATATTATACAAACAATAAATGAATCAAGTTTGATGTTTTTATACATTTGTTGTTCCTACACAGGCAGAAAGTGAAAAATCTACGTTTCAGTGTCGTGTGCCAGAATATATTCATCGTTTTTCTTCTGTATAGATCCGGGAGAAAATATGAGTTTTCATTTTTCATTCCGGATCTGTTGATTTCTGATGTAAGAAATGTCTACGAAAGATTAAGAAATTTATGCCTCTCAACTACCTGTAATTACAGAAAAACCTAGCTACTCAGATGCTTGAAAAGTGAATTGAAGAGTAGAGAGTTTGTCCATCAATATAAGCAGATAAATGTCTTCATGTTATTCATATTAATTCAGTATATTCTTCAACAAACTCTCTTCTAGTCTTCTACTTCTCACTTATTAGTTTTACTCTTACTCACCAAATACCATCGTATACTTACAGGAACCTGACAAAATAAAATAATTTCAATAAAACGATCTAATACATGATTCACTTTTAGTTATGAAAACAATGAAGTGAAACTTCAAGTTTTAAAGTATACAAACTAGAAGAAATATTCTATGAAACACCAAGTAGTATAGCTCTTTTCACTTCCAAATGCAAATTGTTTGCAAAAAAAATTGTCCAACTCCAATCAACATATCAACCACTTAAGGGTCTTCATCCCTGAAAAAGGGAGTCAGAAACGATATATTTTTTCTGATGGATGAAGGGATGTATAAGTGTATAAAGAAAAAAAATAATTAAAAAAATATTTTATTACTATCAAATGAATGAGAAGGATATTCCCCATCATTTTTGGTAATTTTTTAACATTTCCACCACCAAAACGAACAAATATTTTTGTATTTTTTCATTTCAGTATTGAAGTCTATCGTTTAGTTAGTTCTATCTATCTTATTTTCCATTTAGAATTTACCGTTTTCTTGTAAATGATATTACAACAATGTGTTGTTTTCGCGAAATTTATTTCCTAGATTTTTTCTATTCGAAATGATAAATATCCATTTTTATCAAAGACAATATTCAGAAGTAGAAGTTTGGTTTACTTACTTAGAATTATAAAGATTTTATCTTTCAATATAATTTCTCAATTATAGTACAGAAAGGTTTCACGATAGTCTATGGAATGGCCTAGATTTCGAAAGTAAAACAGTATATGTGGTAACCATTTGAAATAATGATGATTGTGTCCACTAAGGTTAACCGGAAAAGCTACGCCTTCAACGGGGTATCAAAATGGTCCTGATAATTATATTTCTGCAAAAAATTTCATTGTTTTTTGGAGTTGGATTAATTAACAACAACAACATAGTAAGTTGTTGAAACATCTGAAAGCTGTTGACTCTGCTGTTCTGTTAGGTAAACGTCAAAAGTCATAGTTTGAGTTATTAGCCAGAATTCTCCTGTTTATATTTGGACAATTCAAGTTGCAAATGTGACGCATATAAACCATCATTTCGTGAGCACAGTTATGATTTTGGGGGCAATATGAGGCTCGCCATGTATTATAAATGGCTTCAATTAGGAAAATGAAATATTTAATGGCATAATACTCGGATTCTGAATCCAGGGTATGTAATGTCGCTGTCCAATTGAATGACAACAGTGAATTCTGTATTCATAGGAATTATTCATGATCAAAATGTGATTTGTTATTATCGAAATAAACATATCGTGTCGTTTCTAATTTATTTTTTGTTCGTTTAGGTAATGAATACTTGTATTTTGATATTTGTTTCAACAAAACTCTAATCTTTCATCTGTCAGATCTGACGAAATTCAGGGCTGTGCCGAGAAGATTAATATTAATACACTGTTTTGAATGAATACGCGCTCTCCGTATTCTTCTCATTGTTTTGGTTCACTTCATTTGTTTGGGAGTTACAGTTTTCATTGAAAAAAGCCATAATACAGTCCCTATAGTGAATAGCAACACAAACCAATCAAACCAGGTCAGAGAGGGAAAAGAAAAACCAAATCCACATTTAGATTATCATTGTCTACATATTGTGAAATAGTCGATGAGTATCTTCTAATGAATTTTTACTGTAGCATTTTCCATTGCAACAACGACTTTAATTTGATTGGTGGAATAAAAATGTTGATTCAAGAGTATTATACTATTATAATAGCCTTTGAAGTGAAGTACAAAAAGTTAGAATTAATTAATGAATGTTCCAGCAACTGAAGAATCTCATTAGACTTGTTTTGTTCTCTGGCGATTCCAAAGTTTTCAGAAATGCATTGAAGAGTCTAATTCAGTTAGGAAAATATGTAACTCTCCATTCCAAGTTCATTATGTGATTTATAAAAACTACTTCCGCTACTTCTGGAGTTATATCTTCTTAGACGGATTTTAAAAAAATCATACTATATTTGAGGACGTCAGTACATACCAGAACTCTCCCAGAAAATGATTGATTATGGAATTGATTGAAAGGGGGCCACTATATGGGGCCACTAGGGGACACCAGAGGTAACATGAATAAGTTCAAATATCCTGCTACTAGATTCGACTTTTTGTATATTTTCGGTTATCTCATGATCTTTCACATCTACCAACAACAAATCATGTTCAACTCTGTCAAACACCACGAAGAAATTTTTAAAATGGAGCAAAACTGCAACTTCATTTCTATAACATCAACAAAAACTCATCGATAAACTAAGTGAATAAGTGATAAACTTGTGAATTGTCGATGATATTTACGAATTCCCAAAAGTAACTCACAATCATTGATAATTTTAGAGAAACTGTCAGATGTACTCGAATTCAGTCAGAACAGTTATTCGAGCAGGTTCTCTATTTCCTTTTGCCTATATGCCAACAAATATGCTGAGGATCAATACATCGAATGAGTGTATCAGTATGAGAGCTACCTTTCGAATAGCAAAGATATATCTGTTGATTCGAAAAGTGAGGACATCCTGTAATAAAATCCCCAATCTTCGCCACAGTAACGTTATGGCTATTTGTGTTTTGTGGTGAACCATTAGTCCATTTGCATGATATCTATTCAAACATGTTGCGTGTACCTAATGACTCGGTTAACGCATGCAGAATGATGACGTAGAGGGTAGCAGTTCAATCAATAAAATAAAACAGCAATTTTCAGGAGCCTTGGAAGCAGAATTCATTCTGAACTGACCAGAATGTTTCTAGTTAGACCCACAGATTTCTACTGGTAAAGTGGGAACATGACATGAATATTCAGCAATTGGAACATAATCGATAGGAGGTTGTTTCTTGAAATCGGATCATTATTAAAAGTAACACATAACCAGTTGATATGATTGTCTTTCAGATTACTCTTGATTTACAGAGCATTCTAATTGAAACAGAATACCTGGATATATGTTTTAAATAGTTGAAAAGACGCTGTAAGTGAAAGTGAGGTTATGAATTTTGTTCATTGTGAACAGAAAATGATGATCTATTGTTTCATTTTCCCGTTGATTTCATGTCGGATTTCAGATTGGGATTTTTATTTTTTGAAGCCGTAAAAATTTGACAGTGGCGAGAGAGCTCATCATTGGTTGAACAGAGCAGTGACACTTAGATTGGACACCAACATCAATGGAATCGACAGCAAATGATCCAACTGTTTTGAGCATATAATCAAACTGTGACAAATCAATGAGAAGAAGATTGAATTAGAGTAACGTTTCAAATAAAGAATTCAGAAGATAATTATTATTTCTCAGAGAAAGGTATGGGAAGTATCAGGTAGAATTATCGAAAAAGTTATTACAAATTCAAAAATGCTCTAATTCCCATTTTCCTATGTCGCTGAAGATATTATGAATTATTATATCGAAAACGCTTTGAAGCAGTCGAATTTTCAATTTTGATCGAGATAACCTATTCGTTTTTATAAGACGAATCATGATCACGATCATGAGGCATAAATTGTCCTCTATAAACAATTTAGTGTGATTTAATCATGATGATGTGAAATCCAAAAATGATTTCTTAGGCAGAGGCTTCTTAGTTTAGTGCATAAGTAATAGAAAAACTATTGATTTTGTATACGTTTGTTTAATGAATTGCATGTTTCTATAAATATAACAAAAATGTATCTCGTGGGATTCACAATAACACCACGTAAAAAACACTCCACAAAAATCGTCATTCATTATGAACCATAAAAAAGTCTACTAAAATAACACAACATGAATAATGAAAAAAGTCGAGTAGTGACACTCAATCACATTCTTTTATCAGAGAGACGCCTACTGCGTTTCCTCATTAATGTTGGTGAAATGTTTATGCCGCACAGGAAAATAACATTGAGTAGGTCCACATGATTTTATCGGTTAATGACTTCCTATCATGTGATGTATTCATTATCTATCCGGATTCGAGAAATCGAGAGCTGTCGTTTTCAGCCCTTATCTGACTTTTCTAACCATGCGAAGGGTCGTTAAATATTCATCACGGTTGACTTCTTCGATGTTGTTTATGAATATGTGAGATGGAAGAAGGGGAAGAATTTCACGGGATGGGCTTCAAATGATGTTACCACATGACGATCAATAGATTTACTTTTGAAGGAGATTTGCCCATTGAGAATTTCAGGTTTATCAGTGTTTCAGCATGAGTAATGGAAATTAAATAAAAATAAAATAAATTTTTTCTAGCTTGAAATAGTTCAATTCGAAAAAATAAACAAGGTGTTTGAGTACAAAAGATGTAAAAAATATACAGAATTAAAGAGATTTGCCACTATTCCTAATTTACCTCTTCTTGAACCATAAAGAAACTTGAGCATCTGTTTGGGATGGTAAGATGCATGTAGCAATAAGAAATGGAAAATAAGAAGAAGCAACAAAACATAAACATTGGACATAAACGTTGAGGACAATATCTTGCCAAAGTTTGTATTCTTCTTCTTTGACTTCAGTTTATGGTTTTCATTTGTTTTCACTATTCGTGGATTAAAAAAGCGTTCCAATTCCTATATTTTTGGATGGAGATATCTTTATTCGCTGATCTAATCGGTACACTGACACCGAAAAATCTCCCCAAATTCTAACATCAACTGTGAACCATGCTGAAATGGAAAACAGATGAAAGTGCTGGAGTCGCTTGAATCACAATATGTAGATTCGGTTGAAACCGACTTGAAGGATATGTTGAATTCACAGCCAATTGAATAAGCAGAGATTGGAAACGTGACATTCAATTTGGAAATTAGAGGTGGAGGTTAGGAATAAAGCTGTACTTATGAAAATTGTGTCTCTTGAGGTTTACCATCACCTCCTCGAGCTTATCTATCAATCAACCAAAAACCCTGTTGATCAACTCAACACGACAATATTTTTATATTTTATGAATATTTTTAGGAAAATTTTTCTCGAAAGTCTAGACCTATGCGTTCCCTCATTCATGAAATCACTATATAACAACTTCTATTATAATCTCAATGGGCTTATTGTGAAGAAATTATTCGAAATTATTATTAAAGTGTCAAGACTTCATCAAGGCGTCTACGATTAGGCATAGGGACTCGCTCATTCCAACAAAATATAGCCATTATCGCAGCCATATTGAAAAACAATTAATCGACAACAAAAACAAAATCCATCAAAATTATCCAGAGATGGTCTGCTAGTGCTAAACAATCGTTATCACGACCAGAATAAAATATGTCGCCACGAAAGTTGGGTTTTTAATTACTGATGAATGTGGGAGAATGCTATGGTTTTGTAAGCAGAGAGGTTTCCTGCGATATATACTCCATTCAGAGCTACGTTTTATCGTGTTGTGAATGCTTTCAGAGCAGATGAAAGTGAACAGTAGAAGAAAAGGAAACATAGGACAAGCGTAACCGACCAGAACAACTAAATTGCAGTGCTAGAGGCAATAGCAGTAAATTCACATGTATCTTCGAGGAAACTTTATACCCAACACGTTACTGGAGATTTCTGAAATTGTGTTGTATGTGTTCCGTTACTGAGAAACTAGTATTCACCGATCACGACAAGTACTCAAAGTATACTTGTTAACGAGAAAGAATATCGAAACCTTCTGGAATAAATGGATACAAAGTAATTTACTAATGACAATGTAACTACTCAAGAAGTAGAAAGACGGAGATACCGAACTCAAAAATGTCAAGACAGTCTTTCAATACAGAAGAGACAACAAAATTCACTACCTTTTACAGTGTTTGTGTTTTGTGGAACTATTATTGAACCTCAGAACATAAGTACAAAAAAAAAAGGAAATATAATTGTGAAAATAATTGGAAGCATTCTTCAATTCAATTGAAATTGTTTCGGAATTACAGTAGTCTCATGAATTTTGAATCAAATCCTTAATGTATAAAAATTTTGAAGTAGATATAGAAAATGTGTCAGATGTTACTTCAAATGAGGAGAATTCGTTATCTATTTAGTACTTCCAATTCCAGAAATTGCCAATATGTACGGATTCAAATTCAATTCAAAATATTGAACATAGTGTAGTATTCAAATTTACCACACAAAAACTAAATCGAAATTGAAAATCAGCCCTCTATTTCTGTATTGGTTGATTTTTCTGTTGCCCTAGTTGGTCGAGTTTTCAAGAATAAGTCATCGTTAGCGAATTCAGAAGAACGCTTTGAAGAAAGGAAATGTCGTATTACCATTTGATGATCAAGTCAGTTTCAAATCTTGTTTTTTATTGCTTGTACCCACTTTCTTTACCACGAATATTCTCTACATCCATATTAAAACAAGTGGTAGACGTGATTTTGTAGTTTTATTATACTGATAATTGATTCATTCAAAACGATGTGCTCAAACGTTTCATGTACCTACAAGTGGCCATCTTGAATTTGTTCTGTCAGTTTGATAGTTTCATTTTGCTCAATCAATTCATAATAGATCTATCTGCAATATATTTAATGCATACAATGTAGGACTATTTGACTAATTGGAGTAGAGAACGTTTTTGAAATAATGCATTATTTGAACCCTAATTGATTATATTTATTCAAGGTCACAATTCAGTTCACCTGCTGAACAATTGAATCGTTTTGTTCAAAGAAACGTAAAACAACTACTTATCTAATGATCAACTTTCCAGATACCATAATCGCATTGAACCTGATTGCTGAAATTACTTTCCTTCGAGGTTGGAACATATTTTCCGATAACCATTAATACCAATTCTCTCTCGAATCACCAAGACCTCTGAAAGAAAGACTAAATTCAATTAAACTCCAGGGAAACCGGAAACAAAATGAATTAGGCGATAAAGTAGTTCATGCTTGGACCTGATTTAGTTCACAGCATTGCTACATATAGGTTAACAATTCAAACATATCGTTTTTGTATGCATAATATCTACTGTATTATTCGGTGATGAAAGGAATTTCTGGGAGTTTAGACGACTAAATTTTTTCATCAGAATTATCGATTAATTTCACTCAGAGGACCATTTTTTCACATCATTATCATTGTTGTTGTTTCTGGTGTTCATGAACATCTTTCATCTTTTGTAGACAATTTGAAGCTGCTTCTTCAATATTTATAAACGAAAAAATAATAAGTTGAATTTAAACTGAATTTAAACCAATTCAAAACATTTCCAAATGTTGTTTTGACAACTATGATTGTATATTGTAAATCACAATTCTTCAATCTGCTTATATTAGCTCGAAAAATGAAGAATCAGGATTAATATCATCGCGATAATGAACTTGATAATGAATACTATTCCTGGAATGGATAATAGCCTCGCATTCAACGATATATATTTCTGTAATTAGTGCAGGATTCATTAACTTGTTGACTATTCCAGCCTTTCCATGTCAGTTTCCGGTAATTCTTGGCAAGACATTCAAATTACTCGTATCCTTCGAGCAAATTTACATGTTGTAGGTTTCTGTCGAGAATCTTATGTTGGTATGTTGAGTGAGAACAAAGTTTGAGAATTTCAAAATCACAAGACAAGGACATGCATTGTATGCATACTTTCCTGTAGATTTCACACCAATTGGTACTCAATTTTGAAAAAGGTTTATAAACGATTACATGGAAAAATTCCCAGGGCTTAGGAGGAAATGCGAATCTGAATGAAAACGTTTGTGCCTACTCTCTACAGAGAATAGAATATTTAGAGCATTGACGACTGAAATGGAGATAAATAGACAACATATAGAATCATTAACATCAGTAATAATATACATGAACAGAGAAATATAAAAATTTTAGGGCGAAAAAGCAATAATCTTACCTTGATACAGTTTGGATAAATAGGAGTTTCTTACTTAATTACCTGAAACAACAGAAAAATATATTACATACACAGCAGAGGCAATCTTCCGAAGTATCAAGAAATGAACCAGAGAAGTCCATTTTGGGATCTGATGTTCGGAAAGACATATCGACTTAATTATTTATTCCACGAACCATGCAGAAAAAGTTAGATGTCGAAATCTGACATCGAAAAGAGTTCAGTTCTTAGTCGTTTTCTATATCCGTACATCCATGCTTTTATCTAACATGTCTCTAGTTGTAACACTTGAGTAAGTGCACTTATATAAGCACAAAACTCCATCGCGGAGATAGTCGAGAGGACTTGGGAGTTTCGAGAGATGAAACCACAACTTCTTTATTTTCTGTCGACTGGCTTTGCGGATATTACGGTGAGATAATGAGGAGTGAAATTCTTAGGATTATCTCAAAGAGAATTTCTTCTGAAAGTTTCACTACATATAGCGGAAAAGTGATGAACACTTACTATTTGCTATTGATTTGTCGGATTCGGAAATAATTCTCCATTGAAGTTATCTACAGTGCGTGTTTATACTTCCAATGCATATTCGATTTTTTTTCTGCAAATACTATCAATGAATACATATGACTATATTTCACATTCCGTCATTACAAAAAAAAAAAACAAATAAACAGTCTATTCCGCGATTCTGACTACTGCAATATGTAAATTTTGTGAACAACACTATTTGCGATTGATAATATTGATACATTCAGTCCAAATTATATCTACACTCTATGGTAGATATCGACGAAAGGTAAAGGGACAATAGTCTCGCCATCTACTGACAGAAGTCGTTATATAGGCCTGACATAATGCATAATAACACCGTCGAAGGTATTTCATCAGATCATCCTAGTGTTTTTTGGAATATTTATTTTATATATACCATAGAACACCAAGGTTGGGTATTTTTCATGTCTTAGCAGCATTAACAACAGATCGACATGTGCATGATAAAATTCGCAATTCAATGTTATTGTGTTGTCAATTTGGTGTTAAAAATACAGCGGATTGTGTTTTGTGTATTTTCAGATTTGATTAAGTTATCGATTGAAAAAAACAACAAATGTTCAGCATATTCTGAACACAGTTAGACTAATATCTGACAAATGAAGATCATTGGAACCAGTTCAAGATTTTCAATTCATTTCGGATTTATTTTCACTGTTTTGGATAAACTCATCCCAAAAAAAAATCATATTATCAGAAACAGTTGCCATGAATCTATACGGCTGTATATAAATTTAATCGTTGTTAAACTTTATGTATCATAGCTGAACTTCCAACAATGTAAACTGCATAATTCAAAAATAAGTCAGGAGCAGAACCAACAATTTTCAAAATAGGTATATTAAAAACTGCAGTTTCATTATATCAAAATGGTAGTAACAGTATCTATGATGGAGCACAAAAAACGTTGGATCAGAATCAAAATCAGCTACACTGTTGGAATACTGTACCAAGTAATAGTGTGTTTTTTCGCATGTATTTAAAGCGCCATCATCTCTCATATTCACAAAACCGTTTCCACAAAACAGTGTTTCAAATCTACATTTCAATCCCTCATTAGCCACGTTTTGTCAACGTTTAACGGGCCCCACAAACGTGTGGCAAATAAAGCTCGAACATAATGGCCAGATATTTCTCATAACGTTGAGGTCAAACTGTGAAGGTACTGGAGGAGAATGATTATCCAATTGTTTTCGGTGAAGAGGTTGACTTATAGTTCATTTTAATTCACATGCATTGTAATTATAGAATAAACCATCAATAAAGTTGTTTTTTTTTCAATTTAACTTTTCGTTATTGGTTCAACCTCCCAAATACCAATCCACAACAATGATAATGATGAATAACAATACCTACATTTGCTGTATTTTTTTTTTATTTATAATTTTTTTTATTAAATCATAGGTATTTCAGTTGAGAAAGTCTTCATAGATGGTTAGATTAGATTAGATTAGATTAGATTAAGAGGAGTTTTGGAACCGGTCTATTTTCTTCTCTAGGCACTGCAGCATTATTTGCTTTTTGTACCTTTCCAAACTCCTTAGTTTAGTCCCATATCTTCAATTCTCCTGTTAAGGAGTAGAAGCTCAGGGACTGCTATTGCTCAAGGTGGATCACTCCCTTGGTCTTGTACATACCCTTGGTTGTGCCTCCACTGAGCTGTGGCTTCGCATTCGAAGATTATATGGGTGGCTGTTTCCTCCTCCTCATCACACAGTCTGCATATAGGTTCTGTATCAAACACTCCTATGTTGTGCAGATGTTTCCTCAGAAACCAGTGCCCGGTACAGAGGCCGGTGACCGCTCTGAGTTTTTCTCTACTCAGCAAGAGTAATTTCATAGATGGTTAATAAAAATAACAAATAGATTATATTGGTTCTTTTTGTTTTATCAAATATCCAGATTATACAAGAAGTCGGCATCAAGATAGAATCAGGCAATAGGCCACTTGAGATTCATTGTGGTAGTAGCTTTCTCTATTAATAAATATTCTACTGTTGACGAATATTCATATGGTTCTCTGAATGTTTCAGTATCACCATTTAAAATGTTTTATTTTTATCGGATTTTATTTCAAATTAGTCATCTGCACAACTAGTACATTATTAATTGTTTCCTATCACCACCCTTCTTTGTCAATTCACTACCATCGTCTACCTGATAATGATAGTGAATTGCCTGTTGACCTCAATATTACACCAATGGCACTATCTGTTAACTAATTTGTACTAAAGTACTCGAACGCATCCAATGATTACCTTTCAGCGTATAATTCAATTTGCATGACAGACGTATCGTTTACAATCTGCATGTAATTTATCGCTTCACAATAATGCTTGACTCGGTTCAAACTCTGGAGTTCGTCAGAGATTTATGGGTTACATTTGGTGGGAGAACAAACTCTGAAGAAGTTTCACTGTAAAGTGCAATTTCATAGATTATATCCTTGGATCTTCACGTATGGAAATTACGTAGCTCCGTAGACAAAGTGATAGAAGTTGATGAACATTTGAGAGATTGTAATAAATTGAAGAAAGAAAAATGGTATCAGAATAAGTAATGTAATAATTGATTCGGTTGTTTATCGCGAACCCACATTCGTTAATATTAGTTACCCTTTTTCGTCCATCAAACTATTATATGTGGAATATTTCGAATATTTCGGTCATTATAGAGAATTCGGTAAAAACGTTGAGGAAATGAAAATTTACATAAGTTGAATTTACAATGTAGAGCCCTCCTCAAATGTCATTCCATACTGCTATGAAGCAATGAGAATAAATGATAAAAATGTGATTATTCGATTATAGAGAGTAAAAGCAAACACCAATTATTAAATTCTCTGACACCTCAGTGTCTTTTATATTGGTCTAGTAGTTCAATGAGTCAAAATAGTCTATTTCTTCAAGGAAGATTGTTCTGATAGATTTGGTTATCTTTCAATACCATTAGTACAAAATGAAAAATATTTAGCTAACCACTGAACTTCTAAGTAGTTGATATATTTAGACATTGATGATTATGGTGACACTTCACAGTATCTGGACAAATATTGAAGAAATTGTTATATCGTTATCCACAGTCAATAGTCATACAATTTTGGTGTACATACTCCATAAAAATTTTTCAAACGATTTGAATGACAACACTACCCTTTTGAACGAGTTGTCACAACTATTTTGCTTATCAATACTGGGAAGAGAAACTCTAAGTCGTCCCCACAATAAATCTTTATATAATAGTTCACACAGTACATGTTTCGGACCTACATAGGTCCATCATTTTGCTTATCTTGCGTATGATGTACTCTCTTCCCTGTACATATCAAATATTGGCTTGGATCACATAAAAAGAGCAAATTAATGAAGCAATTGATAAACTATTTGGACTATTTCTAGCCTCGACTCAATAAATCAACTGACAGGAACTCTAAGAAGTTCCACAGCATACCGTTCTGCGGGTCTATAAATTTATTCCGCTTCTATCTGCTTCCGAATAGAGTCCAATTTCCACTTTTAGTGTCTCTTCAATCTTTAAATGCTGTGCAATTGCGATAGATCTAATTCTCAAACGAAAGAATAATTTCCCACAGGATTTATAAAGCTAGAAAATGCTTCTCGCTCCGGTATTCAATTCATATTTCTCACGATTTGCCTCTTGAATACTTAATAACGACTAGAATACGAAAAGCTGAGATGTAATGCGATTTTCAAAATATTGTTATGAGATTATATTGATCATTTCTTTCATCTACCGAATATAAACTCGTATGTTCAATAAACAATTCTTCTTGAATATTATCATCTGTTGTTGTCTTTTATATGTATACCAAAGCTGGAAGTTTAATTCTTGATATTTCATGGTCGATTTCTAATGAGCGTGGATCGCATTTTAATTCTGAAATCGATGTAATTTCCGTGACTAAATCCATTGAAAACAATATTGATATTGAAGGCTAGATAGACTTTATATTAAGTGTTCAAATACGAATGCATATAAAACAAAACAACAAATGATTCGTTTGCTATGTTTCCATGTCCATCATAACCTATACAACGTACTGTAGTATTCAAATTATACCGTATTAGAAATAATTCATTCAGGGTATAGGAATTTAATGAGAGCAAAAATAATAGTGTGCTGAAAATCGAGACGATTTCTCTTCAAATAGTACTTTAGGAAAAGGGCAATATATCTCTCCTAATTATGTGGGATTACCATATCTCTTGTTACTCTTATACACCTTCGGAAATAATTCACTTTCGATATGGGAATATAATTAGAGCAAAAAGAATAGCCTACATAAAATTGAGATGTTCAACCATTAATTGAATGTCCCAGTGTTGCCACCACTGCTGTTATTCAAAATCGTCTCTTTAATATGTTCAATCATATTGTGTCTGGCATAGCGACGAGTGGGTCGACAGGGGAAAGTGGAAGGGAAGCAATTTGGAAGAATAGCGATATGTCTTTCTTGTTTATGTGGAATTATAATTCACTTCTCCTCGTTGAGATGGAAAGAGAATTATTTCCTTGGTGTAGATGTCTAACAATTCACCTAATGGATTTTTTTCCGAACCTGTATACGAATCAAATTGCAAACAATATTTCCCAGTGTTCGTTACTAATTTTTTTCTGCAATAACAGATGGAACAACATACAAACAGTGAGCATAATATCGACGTGATATATCCTTAGCTGTGTAAATCGAAGTGCCACAAGGCCTTTTGACCACGAAACCATTGTTTTGTATTATAGGTGACCTCAAACAATATTGACCACATATTAGATTCGCTGTGTTTTGGTTTCGTGGACACAGATTGATTTCATGAACGATAAAAGTTATTTTCCCTGCTCAATATAACTTATCGATTCAACTGGAAAGCAATCTCCTTTCACACGACCGAACTTTTTATAGTGTCATGGATTTTCCACTTAGCAAATAATGCGGATTTTGTGTACTCAGAACGGAATAAAGCTCTATGTGTGTATTCATAGGATTATTCGCTTCTTTTCATATCAATTTGAGGAAGTGCAGAATTTCATAGCACTTACTGTGTGACGAAATATTTTGTCATGTTTGGTTTGATATTCAAATCTGAATCCAATTTGAATAGATTTAAATCTATAAGATGATGTTGTAATGTGTGTTTTGCATTCATTTCCTTGAGGTACTAATCTAAAATTCGTGGAACAATTCAAAAAGCTTGATTTGATGAAAAGTTTAGTTGGAGGCACGTAGTTTTGGAACACCCTGTATGGATCTGCGAAAAAAGTATGAATACAAAAAAGGGGTCGAAGCACTAGACGTAAAAGACGCATATAAAACAAGGACCAATAGGAACCCAACAGAATAAATATACATAAAACAGATTGTCATAGACGTGAGAGCAGACACATATAATTCATAGAATTGCGAGACTTTGGGGTCAAGAACTCTTTCAGATATTGTAGAGACTTGTAGAGATTCGTATTCATTTATTCATGAGTAAAAAGTATTCATTTGATTCATTGAAAAACAAAATAACATTTAATTCAATTACAAATCAATCGATGGCACATTATTTTAAAGGTTGAAAACTTTTTTTTTTAATTTCCTCCTATGGATGTCTTCAGGACATTCCCGTAATACTCTAATAGTGATCTGTCATCATATTCAACGTAATCAACGTAGTTTTCTTCACTGAAGTTGATATAGATTTTATAATTTTTTCCACTACATATTCCTAGCCCTGTGTTTTTGATGCTTAAATGTTCGATGGTTTGATAGATATTTTTTATTTTGCACGAATGGAATCGAATGATAACCAAATCTGTCAGAACTATTTTCCTTAAATTCAACGGAAAGAAGATTTTTAATTTTACTGAAGTGGAAAACAGTCGTTCGTATTTCCAGTGAATGGAAACGTGCCCTTGTGTTTGAAACGTACCGATCTAACTACATGTAGGTGGTGATCAACGAGATATGCAAACATCCACCAATCCCGATAAATGAATAACCCCTCACCGTGGGTTTATTCCGATCGTACGTGGTGGATTTATAAACGAATTACAGTTCTGCCAATGTAATAACAAACCGACGCAAACTGCAATGAATGTGGCCAACTCGATTTATTCTGTTTATAATTAGCTGTACAACATTTGAAACACTTTATGGGTTGGGTATTAATCCCAAGGCATTATAATAATATGTTTGAAAAATTTAATAATGCTATGGATAAACTTGAAGTCGAATTTGTGGCAATATTTGCTCGTAATTGAATTGGAATTATATCTGCGCAAGCAGATGTGGAAAATTGTCGATAAGTTGGTGACCTAATGCAAACAAATGAAAATATGGAAAACAGAAAATAGTACAATGAATTATAAATAAATCATTATTTTGTAAGACAGTGGCGATGCAATGAAGTAGGAATTGAGTTGAATGTTTATCAATCAACAGCTTTCTCTTTCATATTTTTATTCTTGTATCATTCAGCTGTTTCATGTGCAAGAAATCCAAATTTTCTGCTTCGTCATGTCAATCTACATCCATTGAACAAATTATCCTATTCTCCACGTGAAAATAATAATAAGAATAATTCCTTTTTCTGTATCCTGTACTCCTCATGGAATATCGTGTGTTCGATACGTTGAGGTAGGTTAGGATGAATTTCAATGTCATCTTCGTTCTTCCTAAGGGGTCCCTAATTTTTATTGAATTTGTGTGCGATTTATCAAAATTGTGACTAGAACTTGAAAGGAAATAATATTTCAAGAATTCTTCAATTCAACATTTCAAAATTGGCGTGATTTCAATTTAATCATTGTGGAAATGTTTTTGAGAAGCGAAATAAGCGATGAATCTTTGATGATAATCGACGTTGGGGCCCTTTCTAACTCTTTTGTTTTCTATTGGAGGTATACCCAGGCACAGATTTGCCCCTGAATAATGAATTACATGTATTGTTCAAGTGGTTACTCCTAGGGTCGGTTGTTCAATAGAGGTTACGGAAGTTCAACCCTCTGATGAAGTGAACCTATGAATTAGATAGAATATTACGTATACGTTAAATATTTTGATCCTAATTCTAATCCGTAGAGCAGCGAAATCGAGAGAGAATTCATTGATTAATCTCTCTTTGAATTTCAGGTGGTGATGGTGACGCCTTTATTCCACTGAGTGTTTTATTTATTATTGTCATTTCCAATATCCTATCTTTTGCAAAGCTGGATTTTTTATGGTGACTGTTTTGAAGACAAAATGTAGATTCCACCGAAGAAAATAAATTAGAGCGACTTCTTGTAGAATGAAAGCTTCGTTCAAGAATGTTTGCTGTAATACACAGTCCTAAGAAAGTCACTGATAGTATGAAATGTACTTTCAATCTAGTAGTTTCAGGTTATTGTACACGGTGGGTCAAAAATGTGTACCAAGCTTTCTGAGAGTGATAGTATATTGAAAAAAAAATGTTCGATGTATAAACTTATGGCAAAAAATGTATGCTAAGAATGAAATTTCCTTCCAATTCTGCCGTTCCTTAAATCCCGATTTAAAATCGTAGTAATGTGAATAAGCAGAAAAATCACACAAAAAAATTTATTGCAACAATGTTGTTGATATAAACGTCAAAATTCAGAACATTGTTTGTCAAAGCCTTCTCAAATATCGTTTCCGATGAATCTCGCGATGAATTGATCTGTTGACATCTTGTGACTATAAAAACTAAAATATCTCGGAAACGGTTACAATTTTTATATTTTGACAAAAGCATTTTTTCCATTCAATTCGCTGCCCTCTATCAAATGCTTTCATTTTTTGACCATAGCGAATACAAGGAAATGAGTTATCCCAAAAATCACAACTCACCCTCTGAAAAGAGAACAAAATCGGAAATGTAAAAGTGTATCAAGAAAATGTATTTCAACAAAAATAATCTGATGGATTCCACCGTTTAGAAGTTACGTGAAGAAATTACTTACGATTTTATCAACTTTGGAAGGATACATCTTCCTAAGTATGCATTTAGGGCCATAAGTTTGATCAGCAAACTAAATTCTGCGTATGAATTTTTTCATCATTGATTATCCATTTTGGTTCTGATTTGGATAGCTGACTCTCCCAAGGGGGCTGCATCTCACGGGTCTAGAAATGCCGTTCTATAGAATATATTTGTGTTAGTGATACCGCTCCACAATATTTTGATAAATCACAAATTTTTCTTGACAAGTAGGTAACCGAGAAATTGAATGAACAGCAGGGCAGTGTATGTATGTGTGTGACGCAAGTCATAATCTACTAACTAAATCGTCACGCGAACATTTCTCGAGCCGCATTGCAGCCTGATTGCTCCACCGTAGTTTGTATGAAATAATTTTCGATATTTTTCGACTTTCTGCCAACACAGTTTCCAGTTTTAACTGTTGTTCTCGTGTGGATTCCCAATTAAATGTTTGGACCGTAGAATTCGACATAAATGTCCAATTATGACGAATTAGTGTGGAAAATGTTGCAGCATATTTTTGCTACATTGTGACATTTTATTATTGATAATTCACAAAGTAAACAACAAGTCAAAAAATTTATTATCTGAGTCGAGTTGACTATTAAACTGAGATATTTTTTTGATCAAATATATAAAACTATATCGACTCAGTATACATATACTTATATATTACAAATTAATCACCAAAATATACCAATCGAATTGAAGATTTGTTCAGTTCAAATCACAAGTCATCGTCACGAATTATTTTCAAAGTAGGTCATTAAGAATCACAAAATACCAAGGAATTGGCTACTTGACGTCTTCTTATTTTGTTGGGCAGATAACCAGCCGCTGAGAAGGCCCTTTCGAATTGAACGCTAGTTGGAACTACATATTTCAGGCTACGAACTGTAAAAGTTCACCTTTTGACAACCAGGACTCGTATAAATTCATTTCCTGTGCGATTAATGCCTCCAGAAAATTCGTAGTTAGTTTTCTGTCTCCAGATTCTTCGAACGCAGCAGCAGCAATTAATGAATAAGACGTTTTTATGCAGTGGAAAATCCCGTTGAGCTCGCGAGATTTTTAGCGAAAAAGGTCGAAATTGTATTCCCTAGTTGCACACGTATACGTACTACGAATAACTTCCCTACACACAATAACATACCAGCAAATTTGCATTCTCTGTTGTCCAGTTCACACCAGTTCTCCAGATAAATTCCCTCATATTTTTCATGCTTCCTAGTAAGAACAACACACGTTCAGTTATGCGTATGTTAATTTCGATCCAAATACTGAGAAACATAAATAAAACAACTATCTATTTTATGTTGGTTGAAGTTCAGATGATCTCATTTAGTCGAGAGAAAATAAACACAGCTCGTATTGCGATTATTATTCACGAATATCAACCACTGAAAACATCAATTGATCATTTCAAATTCGTATAGTTCTTCCATTTTCAATTGCAGAATATAAAAACTCATTCCGAACCCTCACCGACAATTTTGTTTGATCTGTCATAGGCGGGGATACCTTATTTTATGAATTTATTATTTTCATATATATGTTCAAAATCATATGCGAGAAAGTTTTACTAAAAAGGCAATCGAATCATTATTACGCCGTTGTTTAGCACTCAATTATTTTCATTCGCTCATGGTCTCCAAAACACCATATATCGATTTATTTAATAAAATTTCTAAATTCAACACACCACACTATACCACTGATATCCAGACAATCCAATCTGTTGAGTAAAAAAGATGATTTATGGCTTCCGAGTGTCCATAACCCTTCAACCAATAAAATGCCAATGATTGCCTGATTCACTGTTTTCATTGGTTGAAAGAGTTGTTGACACATAACTCGAATCCACGTTGACCCTTGATCATTATTTTTGTTTCTTAATTTGGCGTGAGTGCCATGCGTTTATATAGGGCGTATATTAAATATTGATCACTCCTCGCATACCTGTGTTCTGCAATTGATAATAGAAGAACTATACAACTTCCTCCATATAATTCACCAGTTGTATGCTGGCTAATGAATTAATCACTGAGCAGAATGAATTGTGAGAAACAATTCCAGAAACTGACGGTTGATAGTTCTGTGGAGAATAAAATGAGCACAAAATCTGGTTAATTTGATTTGGACGTTGCTACCCTTCTCGATGTTATCTCATGTTCTGGAAGGAGCTGAACTGAAAATGTAATGACTTCAACTTAAAAACTGCTGATTCGCTCACGAACTTTGCCTTCTAGAATTTTTAACACTTACACGATACTCCAATCACAACCCCTGTTACCGAAAAATCTGATATAAAATCTACCACACCCGCCACAAACTTTTATCTCCATAATAAATCTTCTACCCCAGCATCAAAAAATAAGGTCCGCTATCGAATTTCCAGAAGAGCTACTCATTCTTTTTCTCAGACACTCATTCAGACCTCTGCGAACGCAAACTTAAATCCAACGTTCACCTTTCAATCGATAATAACTTGGAGTAAAAACTCGATTGTTTTCCACGGCCGCCTGCTCAACAAAAGGAAGCCGCGTTGTGGAGATAGTGGTGTGTAAACTTTGAGTGTGCTTGGTCGATTATAGGGTATCAAAGCTCTTGGAAGCAATCTTGTAAATAGGAAAATGATATTATATACTTCTTCTCCTAGCGAGAAAAATAAAAAGCAATTTGAAAAATGTTGTCGCCGTAACGGTTACTAATTCTACATTAGGATAGTGAAATTCAATATGAAGTTTCTAGAATTAGTTTGAAATACCTAAATAAATTTTTGGCAATAATTCATCTGGTTTATTTTTCAGATATTTAGGTAGAATCCCAGCAAACCATGATCGCTGTGGTTATCCTGGTAATAGATTGGAATCGGTTGCATATCCGCAATCTTTTGAGCAAAATGTTCATTCCTACTGATGCTTCCCAACAAATGGACGAGTGAGTAATGGAGAACATGCAATTTGCATAGCCATCGATCGGGTACCAGGAAAGCGAATAGCTATGTTCAATTATCTCATTATTGAGTGATTGATTTACCACATTTAATCACAGCTTACCGGTATGGTCACCCGATCCGGAAAGAAATACAGTGAAACTCAAAGAGTCACGCACTGAGAAATATTATGATTTTCATGCCATCACGATTCCATGAGTGGCAATCTCGTGAAGAGATATAAAAGACAAACTTTCACGATTTGCGAATACTGCCGTGAAGGAAAAAGTATAACTCCAAACACTTGGATCGTAATTGAAAGTTATCGATGACGATCTTCATAGATTATCCAAGGTATATCTCAGAATATACCATCCGTTTCATCATCGACTCCTCACAGATTCTATGGGTTTCCTTTTTTAACTTCTTCTTCTTGTCAATAGCATATCATATTGTTGCATTTCAACATCTATCCACCTATTCAGAGATACTTGACCTAAAAATCGTTCTCAACAATGTAAACTGTATGAAAGGTTGAATTTTCAGTTATAGTCGACTCTAAATTGATTTTATTTTCTTTACCTGAGTCATATTCATTTCAGCCCATTAATAAAATATTAGCTCGTTTTTCCTTTAATTCTTCCATTCCCTTTTACTTTTCGTGAATCGAATTACTGTTGACTTTCAAGCATCATATCAATTGTGTGTTTGAATGAGGAAATGACCTATTCAGTTTAAATTTGGTTATGAAACAATCAGCGTGATGGCATGGGAAATGCGAAATTCCATCATGAATTCCTTTCAGGGAAAACAATTGATGCTACACATGTATATCATCCGATACATACATTATGATATCACTGTTTTGTGAAATTGAATTATTGACGATTTGGGATTAGTACCTACCGAATTATTTATCGATTCCTAAACCATATTCCTATTTGATTGATGAAAAATTCTGACTTGATGAATTATGACAGTGAAAAAAGGTCGGGAGGTCAGATGCAATGAATATTAGTTTACATTTCAATGCAATTTATTTGAAGTTAACGGTTCATTTTCTCGAGAAACTCTCTGCAATGAGAAACCCTAATACAATCTTCAATGAGCAGGGTGTTTCAGATTTGAATCAGCAGAAACCCAGCTCAGATGAACATTAATCTAACTAACATTGGGATATGTTTCAATTTGAAGTGGAAATACCACTAATCCAGTTTATACGAAAATATACTGTAACGATTGATTATGTAGTCGTCCATTTATTTTTGTTTCCATAGTTAAATTGCTTCAAATAATTCTTGAAACATAGTACGGCGCGGCGTTGCAAACTGTTGCAATTTTGATATTAGTTCCAAATGATGCTTCTACTTTCTTATGTTCAGATTATAAATGAGAAAACGACTGATGAATGAATTGTATTTTTTATACTCATATTGCCTCATCATACTCAAAGGAACTTTATCATTTGATTCATTCAGGTCCTATCTGAATCCGAGAGGTTTTCATATTTAGTATCCAAATTACATAAAATAAGAATTGAGCACTTCCCTCTCATCTCCTTTTTCTATTGATTTATCTATTATTGATTACTTCAAATTGTGATTAGTGGTAAATATTTGCTTGCATACTTGTCATTTGTCATGTTTCTACTTTCTAATTCTTATTTTATGTTATGTTGTCCTTATTTCGTTTCATTCGCTATATAAATTGTCGTGAAGACGTGCTTACAGCATCTTTTTTCCATCTCTTTGTTGTTCCCAAATTCAATAGACTCAAAACGTTCCAATAACACAGTTTCGCACATTGGATATCCACCATATGTTTCCAATTTCGTAACTCCGAATCCTCGTAGGAGAAAAATGAAGAAACGGTCTCGAAAAATATTTCGCACCTGCAGAAAATGAGGCTTTTGTGTTGTGTTGGTGCATTATCCGAACAAGAGTATCACGAAGATACACAAAGCACGAAATGTGCCTGAATAAATATTTACCGTGTTGCCGCGTTCTATCAAATTGGCCCAAAGTTGGGGCCATAATTCTCAAGGAAATACCGCAAGGAATATTAATTGTTCTCTTTTCATACCTGTTACCTCTCCACCATATTGAATTTCAAAGGCAGATATACACAATATGCAATTTGGCGCCAGGTTAAAGTGTATTGTAATCCACAAAAAGGAATTTTCAGAAAATATGTAGAAGACATATGGAACTGTATAATTCTTCTGATGAAGAACTAGTTGATTCAATAAGATCCATCGACAAAGAAAAATTGTCAGAAATATTCTTTGAATCTACACTTTCATCAATAAGCGTAACAGCTTCAATCATATAACATTTTTTTTTCAACATCAATCTCAACGCCATCATTATAATCTTTATCGTCATTCTCAAGTTTCAAAATGTTTTCGTAAATATCTTTAACTCAAAGGAAGTTAGTTAACAAAATGTTTGTTTGAAGAAAGATAATAATTGGTTTTCAATTTTTTTCTCAAAGTTTTGTAGTCAAGCATGCTACAATTCAAAACTTTGTAACCATTTCAAACACAAATCACAATCTAATTTTTCTGATACTTGGTTTATCAAACTAACAATGGATAATTTCAACAGTCATATTTTACATCATTTTCATAGCTCTTCTGCTACTGTCTGGGGAGACTTTTGTTTTGAGTGTCGGCCATTTTATATTCAATTTGGTGAATTCAATAAAACCGGGTCGACTTCCCATAAAATTCCGGGACAAAATAGGACATTTTCCGTTGGCCTTTCGAGGTAACGTAAATATATTGATTACCTAGGCCCAGCACGACAATATATGTAAATTTAATGGAAGTGTTTTCCACTTCATACCGCCGTGTCTCCCCACAATCCGTTAAATCGCAGAGGCTTACATTTTTCATTTATTACTGGTCAAGATTGTGAAGAAAGTTCAGACCCTCCTGGAAACTGTGGATCGTGAATTTTAAAGGGATACTGACCACAGATAATATAGATCCATTTCTTTCAGTTACATTCTCTTCATCGCATCGAAAACAAATAGAGGCTATGTGAACTTTTTAGTCGTAGTGTTGACAAAAATATCAGATCTTTCAGAAGCGAGTTTTTCATTAGACACGTAAGGCAAAGCACAGACGTGAACGTATCTATGCGACGTATCCCCGATACGAACACGTATCTCCTCGCTACTGAAATGATCACTAAGGCAACAAAACTTTGTTAATGTTACTTATCTATAAAAATGGCGTATACTCAGTTTGAATTCGACAATTCTATGAATGAAGTCATACCATTTCTCGTTATTCAATGATTTATTCGCGCAGTAATTATTCAAGATAAATCATTTTGGATATGATTATAATTTCGATTTTAAACGATGCCTAAATTTTAGACAATATTCATGATCAAGGAAATCGATTCATCTCAACCATTTCGATTAGAATTAAATCTGAAATGTTCAATGCCCAAATTCCACATGTCGTTATTCGAATGAGGTTTTTGTGCAATTAATTTTCTCACTGGTTTAGTAGATATAAAGTTGTCTTTCTTGATGAAATTCGTTTAGCTTTAGCGTTTTTTGTCAGACAATTGAAATATTCCTTACTATATCAAACTGATAAACTATACATGTCTTCCTAATTAAAAATTATAATCTACAGGATAGCGACATAAAAAATTGCTTCCTTTCCTACGTATGATTTCGATATGCAACCGTAAGTGTCTATCAAGGCTACACATTGACAACATACGTAAACGTATTTTTGATGACTGTTGGGCAAGCGCAGTTTTGATTTTCGCGCAAAACCGAAGTAGACGTTATTACAGCTATTCATAATCACAAATTCTCATAATAACTCGTATTGAGATAAATAGACTTATTATCCTTTTAATTATCCTTTAGATAATAAGTCTATGGATTCAAAGGATTGAAGGATTACGGAGATGATTCATGCAAGACAATACACCGTGAACTCAATTCAATCCCGTGCTTGAGAATTTGAATCTTGCTAATGTGATTCATCTGGGGAAATAGGATTAACTGAAAAACCACAAACTATGTAGATAGTCAATTTTCAGGATGATAATTATCTTCTAAGTCTTTTCCTTCAAGTTTCCTTAAAATGTGTATTAATTATGACCACGGTCTTGCATATAGTTCTGGTCATTGAAGAAAATTTGGTGGTTCTTGTGTTTCGCCACCTGCAGCGCTGCCCTCTCTTCGTCAGCCAATAACGAATCTGATTCGATCAGCTGTATGAAAATACAAATGTTTTTCAATTCATTTGTGAGAATTCAGCAAGAAATAATATTTCTTTCATTGATTCTATTACCTATTCAAGTCAAACTAACCATTTGTTTTGTTTACAATTACGATACGAACTGTCAAAGATCAAATCTTACCCCGGCTTCCAAAATTTAGTGAGTTCTCCATTGGAAATATTGGTGAATGTATCAACGTTTCTGATATAGCGATACAGTTTTGACCTTGATCATTCGTATTCTGAATTTCTAACCCACAATGGATTAGGAACCAAGTTTGTAAAAATAGCTCTTCCACCAAAATAATATCATTGAGGTGCTGATAAAGTTTCAGGAATGCTTACATTACATTTTCTCCATAATAAAATCTAAGTCAATTTCCTTTTTGATTCCTCGAGGCCGATTTTCCGGGAAAGCTTCATTATTTACCCTTTCACTTCAATGCAGCTATACCATTTTTCATACCATGAAAATCGATTGACACATCTTTCTGATGAATACAGAACAGGAAGCCGTTTAGTAATTCAGTCCGCGAAGACCATATTCAGAGTAAGCCTGAAGGTTTTAGTTATTTTTACACAGCAAGGACGAAAAGTGTGAGGCTTTATGAGAAGATCGTTCATCCAACATTCAAAGTGTAATGACTTTAATAGATGTCAGTGTTTGGAATTGGAAAAGATGACCCGAAAAGATTGAAGAAAATCTATGTTGACCTTAATTCTCTTCAGACTTCAAATCGTTGTGTTTGAGAGTACATTAACTAAAGCAATGATAATTAGTACTAAATTCGAATATAATCAAATAAACACAAACAACATAAATATAAAAATAGAAAATGAACGTATAGAAATAGTAACATCAGTGAAGTTCTGGGGTTTCAACTTGATAATTGTTTAACTTTTGACGACCACTTTAAGTATATTGAAAAAAATATTGCAAACGAATTATGTTTTTTCTCGAGAATCGCCGGTAACTTATCAACAGATACAAAAATTTTTGTATTTAAATCAATAATCCAACCCCGTTTTGACTATTGTGCATATGTTTTATTCTATTTTAATTTGAACAAAGTGCAACAAATGCAAAAACTACAAAATCGGGGAATGAGAATAATTTTAAAATGTAACAGCTATACACCAATTTCTACCATGCTATCTGCTCTACAATGGCTCTCAGTATCCCAAAGATTACTCTATTGCTCTATGGTGTTCATCTATAAAATATTGAATAAAATGACCCCACCATACTTGTTATCATTAATAACTTTCGATAAAGACATTCATCACCATTCAATTAGACACAACAGTCACATTCATTAAAATTGAACAAATACAAGAAGTAGTATATGCAATTTATTCTTCAAAGGTTTTGTCCTATTCAATAATTTGCCTGATTCAATTAAATTATTCCATCATTGAATGTTTTTAAGAATGAACTTTTGAAACATATCCAGGAACGATATTGCATATTTCTTTTGTCCACTATATGCACGTATATATTGATAATTGTGTTATTAGTATAAATTTAGTTTATTGTACTAGATGTAAGCTAGCTAACCTGTATATTAGGGAATCCTTTTTCAAATAAATAAACAAACATTTTCCTAATTTTGGGTATGTTTTCTACTCATAACAAGCCCATTCAATGATTTTCTCACGGAATTACATCCAAAATAACTTGAAAAAACTACTGACCATAATGAGTATATACGACGGAGTTTTACAACGAAACTAGTTAGAAAATAACTAAACAACTTCGATGTTGTCCTCACTATTTCGAAAGGACAAATTTCAGTTCTCCTAGATGTTTTTCCTGCCTATAATGAGTGTATTCGATATAATCTTAAAAGTCCACGAAATTACTTTGGATAAGTCTCCACAGTTATTCAGATATGGATTGATATTGTCATTGTTTGAAGTTTCCAAATTCGTGATAGAAATCTAATTATTTGTGGGGAATGGGAAGAACTCGAAACTGTGAAACCCTATAGAAAAGGTCAGTAAAAATATTCTATCTCACGATACAATCGTCGTCTTTCAGACGGTGTTGAATCTTTGAATGAGTTTTTCAAATCAGTCCTTGGAGGATTCTTTTGTTTTATTTTCACTGGTTGGCAGATTTTGGCCGTTGTGATAAAGATCCTCCCAGGTTTTCTTCAAATACATATCTTGAAATGCTGATGAGGTTTAAAAAAATATACGAAAAACTATGTGTCCTCAAAATATTGACAGCGAATCTGAATCAACTGAACTATGAGAAATTTATTATTTCTTCAGGTTTCTGTATCTACAAGAAAAAATGAATGATGAATGAGAAAAACCGGTGGTAAACTATTCAAAAGCTCGAGTATAAACTAGGAACAATGACGTATTGAATAATATGTACAGGAAACACTTCTCATTAGTTGTTCAATCCTGCGTTCTCTATAGGTATTTATGAATGCCGAATTGATGTTTTCATTATGGAGGGCGAACCAAGACGGAAAATTGAGAGGGGTGGGAGCTTTCCTACATATATCATGAATAATATATGAATGAAATCACTTTCAACATTACACACTTGGTTTAATTCAGAAAACGTTCATGATTAAATTTGACTATTGAATTCTACTGCATTATATTGAAAACAGTTGGATCTTCGCCTCGTTGAATTCTTTCAACAGGAATCCCACCATCTTCGAATAATTTCTTTGTTTGCCTGATTTTCCTAGTTGAAATGTAGCGCAATCCTAGAGTTTCTCATATTTTCCGGTACATTCGAAGCAATATCTACATCTCAAATAACAAAATATTCATAAGTTTTTGAAAAGTCATTTCTACGTCATCTCTTTTCATTTTTCTTAGCCTAATTGCTCTAATTCCTGTAATATCCAATGCATCGTTGTTGTCGACAACACATTTCTATATACATGTTATGGTTCGTTAATTTTCTAGAGCATGAGTATTTCCACTTATGGTTTGTTTTCGTTGTATCATGATAATAGTTACCGAAATTTGATTGGATGATAAAAATTCCATCATGAAATAACATCATGAAAACTGCGGAACGAGTACATTTTTATGTCTTCATTCATAGAATTGAATGTGCTCGTTTTGTAATCGATGGAATTTCGTCCAATACAGATTCAATTAGGAGATTGTAGATGACATGACTGGTATTGGATTTCCAGATCCCGACTAGTAGGAGCTGGATCCAATGGGAAGTTTTATCAATTTTTCAGGATGATTCGTACTCCCCAGACATTCGTAAAGCGTCAGGTTTATCGATCGAATTGCAATTTGGGATTCAGAAATATATTTCAGAACGAAACACATCCAGAGGATTTTCAAGACATTCCAACTATTTCATAAATGTATAGGAAAATATACAGGGTTCATCACGTAGTTAACTGTATCACTTTCTATTCTTTATATTTTTCAAGTCATCAGTTTTGACAGAATCTTCGAAAATGTTTATTGAGTAAATATTCAAGATTGAGTATTTCCAATATTGAGCAGTACTATGCATACGAATTGAAACATTGAAAATATGTTTTACAAGCAGCAATCAGAATTCTGGTTCAATTATAGTGTCAAGAATGACGACTCTATATTAAAGAAGCTATTTCGTATTTTCGTATGACTATTTTAAATGAACCTATAGTAACTATGTAAACTACTGTATACTTGTCTCAACAAGCCCAAATACGAAACCAGAACTGTGGAATACGATGGAACAAGCGCAGGTTTATTAGCACGGAATGGAGAATGACAAACAGTCAAGGACAGATTCTCTATTTGTGTATAATTTCAACTAGAATATGACAGACAATCACACTTACGACAAATAACACTATGTGTATTCGTGCAAGTATCAACAGAAGTGCTTCATATTATTGATTAAAACAATATATCGTGTCGATGCTGAAACATTTCATTCATTTACCACTTTCTGGTAAAACGAGGTTTATACAATAGGAGCGATAAACAGAAAAGAAAAGATACTCTCGTTTCATTATGAAGGCTATAATAAATCGAGTGCCTCAGTCTGGAACAAAACATGATTTATTAGAAAATTACACAGCGATTCGTTTCTTCGAATGTGCTTCTTTTAACATTTTGGAATCATCTGCTCGTTGTAGCAGCGGGTATTTCAATATTCCTGAGTCAATATTTTGATAACAAAGTGTATCTATTTAACCACAAGAATCTGCTAGATTAGATTAGCTTAGCTTAATGGGGGCTTAAGCCCTTAAACTAGAACTCAATTTCTAGGCCCGTCTTTATTAGGAGTCCTCCATGAATTTTGGTGGGTAGATCTTCGAGTTACTACAGCTATTTTGAACAAACCAAGTTCGAATATTCTTTCTATGTTCGTTCTCTAAAATGTATGATTAATTTATTGTATCTATTCTAGAAAGTACAAACATTTCCTTCTGGTTTGACTGTGTGTATATGATAAAGGATTTCTGGCAAATCACCAATAAGCATACAAAGCAACAAGCAACTTTTAGATAAATCCTCAGTAATCAATCTGCGTTGTATCAACTGAAATCGCTCAGTTGAAACTTGACATAATCGGTTTATACATCAAATCCGCATGAGATTATCCAAAACGAGAACTCGTATTTGTTAGACATGTGTGGTGAAATAGGTGACGAGAAAGTCGAGAAGTTGATATACCGAACCCAACAATGAAGTTGGCATTGATTCCGTTGACAGCATACAAATCGCTGCTATTTCTCTTCAAATCCACATTCAAAGTGGATGTACGTATGGGGTTTCGCTTTGTTTTGTTCTCTTCCATTACTAGAAACCCTAGTATCGGCAAATGTCCTATTCTTGGCAAATATTTACAAGAACAATAGGAACGTTTCCATTTCAGGATTGTTGTATATATGATTCTGCAATGAGACTATGAATATTTTCGACATGTATACCAGGTGCAAATTTTTTTCTCTAATAATTCAGATATGGTATGCTCCGCTATGAAAATCCAAAGTCAATATACCTGACAATTAGATAGATGTGATAGCTGATAGACGATATTCCAAAACAAAATTTTAGGCTAAGTTTATTATGTAAATTGTTTGAATCGATACATGAAATTTTCATACCAAAACTGGATAATTATTGACTGTGGATAACCGTTGAACAGTTTCTTCAATATTTGTAGAAATTTCGATTAGAATAAACAAACTTCATAAGAGGATCAAAGATTTCGCGCCAGATAAATTTGGCAATTTCAACAAAAAACACACTGTATATTATAATCTATTCATATTCGTAGTTCGAAGGGCCGGTCGTTGACTTTTTGGAATATGAATTGCTTAATTTTCAGTATTGACAAGTTATGTTATGTAGAATTAGATTCGAATGACTTATAACGCATTTCCATTTGTGTATTTTTTGGGGGAATTGATAGTAAATCTGGTCATACTGAATGGTATTAACTCGAAGTTAACTATACAGGATAATTAATGGAACAACACAATCTCGACTTTTTGAAAAAAATAGTATTTCAATTCATATCATCTTATGAACACGAAATGAAACATTGCCGAGATTTTCCATTTATTTTGTTTCACATTCAGGATCGACTATGAATCAAGTCGAATAGAATAACTGTTGAAATCCAAAATAAAAATTGGAATCGATGAAACAATATTCAATTCCGTGAATAATACGGGTGCGAGATCATCCAAAAGCAGTAATAATCGTTTTCGTGATATCTGAAATAATTTTTTTCAGGTCTAATGATTTTAGATGCTAATGAACTGACACTACTTGCCACTTTTGGAGGGAATGAAAATACCAATTCACTGTTTTGTTTTCACGAAATCAAGTCAGTTATATGTATTTTTTCATCCTATAAATGTTGATTTCTCTTAGTAAATATGACGATATTGTACCAAAGTCGATGTGCCATAATGAAAGAATGGGAGAATTTTTAAGAACGATAGACCTACCAATATTCACCCATTTTTCCAATGTTCGCAATAGTTCTCAGTATGGATATGTAACATCGCTTTACTCGCTCTAGCATAACGAAATTGACTGTGACTATGGTCTGGTTTATATTCGTTTACAAAGTTAGCATCAATAGATTTGTGTTTGTTTTTTCAACGAATGTTATTTCCATCCACGCTTTCATGGTAACATGGTACGTTGATCTGTTTATTCATAGAAAAAATATTGTTTTTGAAATTATAATTACTACGAATTTTTAACTGATACTATGATTCATATGCAACTTGAAGAGTTGGTAATGTCCTTCTTCAGTTTCGAATTTGAATTCAACATAAAGTTTCTACCGACAATTTTTTCTCTATTGTTATTTATCTTAGTCACCACACAGTGAAAAGTGTGTGGAACAGTGGCTTCCATTTATCCATCAGAATTCCAATACATGTATCAAGTATATATGAAAAACAAAATGGCGACACAAAGAATACAAAAATGTCAGAAGGTGCACAAACATTTCATGAAGCTTTGGTTGGATTCATCAAAGTCATCTAGTTCGAAATGATTTCAATTAAACTAACAATTCATGAATTCTCCTTTGTATTCTTCGAAATACTTGGCAACTCGTTATACAACTTCATACACCTCTAATAAGGTGATCTTTCTGATATTGTCAAATGTTGAATCTGATAATTGATTTGAATGATTGATTAATTTTGTATAGATGATAATGCTGGAAAACATTGGAAAATGAACAGACCATAAACTGTTAACATACTATCTGCCTTCTATAGACTCCTACACGTCTCAGTATATTTTTTTTTATATTGACCGTAGACGATTTTTTTTTTCGAAGAAAAATGATTTTTTGGATGTCTACCTTTCCTCCTCGGAATATGTTACCAAATTTGACAATTCCCAGTGAATAATACATACATTACATTATTGAAATCCTTATGGTAATTAGTTTTTACTAACTTAACTATCTATGTGGTCTGGAAAATCTAAGAACTGATCAAAGTGCACACCAAGAAATCTAGCAGTTTGTACTGTTTGTAATGGACTCTAGTCTTCGTCATTAGTCAGTATTTTCGTCTTGTACTGCTTGGTCCTGAGAAGCAAACGGCTAAACCGGAAGTAATTGTCAAACAAAAAAATTCAAAACCCCAACTTGGAGAGCTAACCTTCCTCAACCCACCTCATCGTAAATAAAATTGTCGATCTCCTCCAAGGGCCTCCCGTAGAGCCTGCTAGGAAACGGCTCGTACTTCGACGGCAACCTAGACCCGTCCTCGACGCTCAACTTCCTCCTGGGCTGGAAGCCGTACTCGCGCACCAGCTGCACCGTCTTCTTCTGCAGCTTCTCCAGCGACTCCCTGGTGAAGGGCTTCACTTGCGTCTTGGCCCGCGGCTGCGGCGCCACCAAGGGGTCCGACAACCTCTTCGAGGGGCATCGGGGGGGCACCTCGACGTCGCTCTCCGGCCCGCACGGGTACGAGACGGGGCGCCGCGGCGGTGGCCCCAACAGGGGGTCAGAGAAGGCTGGGGGGTTCATTCGTGCGGGGCGGTTTGGACGCAGCGAAACGGCATGGTGCGAGGTTCGCGGTAGACTGATCGGGAGCGGAAAAGAGAGACGCCAGCGGCGGCGCAGAGACGCCGTCGCCGCTGGTGTGTGTGTGTGTGAAAAGCTCGAGGAGTTTAGCGGCGATGCCGACGATTATTACCAGGTGGTCGGAGTTGCACGTCGATGAGAATCCATGTGTGACCCATCTACTTCGAGAATGCGGTTGAATAAAAAATTTGTTGGGCCAGTCAGTTCTTTCGATTTCAAAGAAAACTATAAAAAACATGTCATCGAAATAGAATCGATGGGAATAACAATCAAAGAATAAAAGCAGGTAATTTAATTATGCTCTCGAATTCATACGAGGAACATCAATATGAACTGAAGATAATACAGTTGAGGAGTTGATACGATTGTGGTTGATTCAATAAAGTCATAGCCATCAAATCAATAATGTGACGATGATTCTTCAAAATCTATACAAAATCGAACTCATGAAAAAAATAAATGAACACCATTTCTATCAGGGTGATATGTTCTTTCAAAAATGAAAATTGTATCTCTTCAAGATCCTATATACAGTGTGAACTCTAATAAATGACACTCAAGAGACTGTGCATATTTTGACGTTATAGAGGTTTGTCGTTAAATGGGCTGAAGAAAAATATGTATAATAAAAAGAAAAAGTTTATTTCAGACTTGTGTTAGCTATTGGCGAATGAATTCAAGATTGTAGCGCCACAATCGGCAGTCACAAAACCACACCTGCTGACATTGGATAGTTTCATTGCATTAGGTTATATGCGTTTTTTCGTTAATAAAGTGTGAGTTTATAATGAAAATAAAGACATTTCAGACTTTTGTATTGAGCTAGGACATTTATGTGTCTGTATTTTTATATTTCTAAAAGCGGTAAGCATTATCATTTGTTTTATTCATTGTATTATATTGAAAATGATACGAGGTTAGAATACTGTTGTGAATGAGAATGATTCGTTCAAAATATATACAGGTTTCTGATAATTTGTTTTGTTTTCAGATTCGAATGGCAATATTCAGTTTAGGGTACTTTGAAGGCACAAACACTTTCAGAAGTGTTCATGAAGGTGAAGAAGTTTTGAATGCTGGACATCATAATATCATGATGACAAGAAAATTGTTTTTGTAGTAGAATGAATTATGAATTTATAGTATTTGTTATTTCTGATTTATTTCTGAATTATTTCATGGAAAACAAGCTAAACTTACCAGACCCCCTATAATTTAGATGCTAGGGAGTCTTTCGTAAAACCGTTAATATTGTTATTCGAATATTTTTGTTGACATTGATTCTGCAAAGAAGAACAATGAACAAGAAGATTTTTCAATTCTGTTCCAAGGCTTCATCATCAAGTTACTAATCTCAAAAGAAATCACGATCTTACTTTACTTAATATATAAAAGGAGATCATTTATCAAACTCCATTCCTGAAGATCATTATATCATCTACAATTTTTCAGAAAATTTTTATATTATCAAGTTACGGCAGCTTTTTCCAACTAGAACTTTGTGGTAACCTATAGGTCACTAAAAAAGTAGAAGAATTGAATCCGTTGTATTCCACAAATAATATTCATCCAATCGAATATGATCAGTATAAATACCATTTGGAAATAATCATATTTCGCATGGTTTGAATAGGAAGGAAATGACGGTTCAAGAGCCCCCGTGGACATTTTTTATATTTATGCAAACGAGGTACATGGCTTCGTAACAAAACAGGTCACTAAAACTGAGTGAAGCGATTTCAGCTACTTATTTTCCATATTCCGTAATACTACAGTATCTCATCGAATGTACCGTTACTGCAGAAGAAATATATTAAAATTAACGTTGACAATGGATCATAGAATTTTCATTTGAGTGTGAAGAAGGAATATTTCATATATGATGTTGTCCCAATTGGATTTCTGATCATTTTAAATTCATCAGACGAATCATCCGCAATACAATCCGAGAAAATCATATCGTGGAAAAACTGATGAGGCTGCTTTCAGGCCGATGCGATGGCAAGATGTGGATGCTCTGAGAAACCTATGCATATAAATGTGAAAAAACAAATGGAATAATATTCAAAACTCCAAGTTGGTAGGCTCACGAAGTTCAAATTATATTTCAGGAATAATATATACAGGGTGGAACATTGAGAAGTACTTTAAAATATTGGGGTTTAGGGCAATATTATTGTGGATGTAGAAAAAACTAGGACAAATAGCATTTGATTTCGACAGATGCATTTTTTCAGGTTATTATCCAAGTAATTATAGTAAATTTCAATGATTTGCTACCATGCCTTGCATTACATTTTCAAGCAGTTACAGAAAGAAATTGACGTTTGACCTACACAAAATAGAGTGAGTCTAGAACTATAAAACATTTCCCTGAACTTTTCTCGACAATCTTGAATAGTTTCCACTTTCGAAATCGAATGAGTTAATTGTTTTACTTTATTGTTCATTTTGTATAATTATGATTTGGACAGTTGAAAAGCAGGTTCTCTCTTATGTCATTTCAGTTAGTCTTGTCTAAAAATTTGAATGCTAAAATCGAATCTCCCAGTAGAATGTGTCTAGATAATGTTTAGTACGATGACGTTTAGTGGAAAATATTATTCATCAGGAAAATGTGATTCTTGCTGCACCAAATTATTTCAACATTACAAACAAAACAAGTGCGAAGTCATCGAAAGTTCCATTCAACTTCGAATTATGACAATTCATCCCGCAATATTTATTCCTTATAATTCCAAAAAATTTAAGTCTCGATGCGATCGCCGACGAAATATTTCCCATCCCTTCCGAATGCAGCCGGCTCTGGCATCAGTTTAAGTTCTTTGTCGAAATCAGAGTAAACCGCGAATTGCTGCGAAGTTGCGAAACTCATAGCGGAAACAGAGCAGGTAGACGAGTAGGCGCAGAAACAAATGCGACCTATTAAAACGGCAGAAATAAACATGGTGGATGCGCCAGGGTGCGCAAATGATAAATTATTAACGAGTCCCGGAAGCTCTCAAGAGGCGCGGGATAGCCGTATCGTCTGGCGTTCTGGCGTTGGCATTTACTCGGTTATGTTTCCGGGGAATCTGATATTTGATCTAAAGAACTAGCATGCGGAATACTAAGGAAAACTGAGATTCTATATCGTGATGAATAGGAAGATAACTTTGCTTCCACTGTTCTGTTTTAATTCAAAACTTTGTCATTCCCGGATTGTTAAGGAGTCGTGAAACTACTTCTTGGTCCACTTGGAATGATATTGCTAACTACTTCTGCTTCATTGCTTCATTCTCATCTTCAGGAACTTTTATCGGTTTTGTGAACAAATCTCATAACAGCTCCACCATAACCATTCAAGAGTTTTGTAATTGTGTATTTTCATTTAAAGAAAATGAAACATTTTATAGGATGACGAGAATCTAGCTCGTAAGTTAATATTTTTATTCAACACGAATCAACTGGTGTTATAGTCTATAATTTATTCAGGGAAGACAGGTCTGGTAGATTTGAATAAAAAGACATGAAGCAACCCCGCACTTTCTGGCAAGTTGTCACAACTGTCTTGCTTAAATATATAGATTAAATCAGGTTATGTTCACAATATATCAAAGAGTTATTAGTCGACTATTTGTGGTTTCGTCTACCGTCAGAGGCGCAGAAGAACGTACACAAATATGTAGTCAAATCTGATTTAGTTGTGTTTAGTTGTGTTTCTGAATTTTTCAATCATTCATGATTTTGTATGGAGAATTAAGTCTTTTTGGATGCAACACATAAAAATAGGAACTTTATCGAGGGCGAGCAAGTTTTGAATACTAGAGATTTGATTTCATATGGGATTGTACAAGTGAAATATGTGACAGAAGCTTATACGACCATAAAGAATATATATTTATAATATACAGTGCCTTCATTTCAGAACTCCCCACCCCTATTAGTTCTTTTAGCAGGAGAATTTGCCGTGTGCAAAAAACACGACAATCTAGATATCGAGGGGGAAGTTTGAAACCAGTGCCAGTGGTATTTTAGGTTTAACCCCCTTACCCCTAGCAATAGGTTTTATTTTATTTTTTATTACAATTATTTCTTGCCCTTTTTACGAGAACGGATCAACTAAATTCAGTTTTCTAAACGTGGTTGGGATAGGATTCTCAATATCTTTATAATGATGTGTTACAAGTTAGGGGGTGCCATTTGAAATTATTGAAGTGGGGGTAGCTAGGGGTGAGGGGGTTAAAACTAAAATACCACTGGCACTGGTTTTAAACTTCTCCCTCGATATCTAAATCGTCGTGTTTTTTGCACACGGCAAATTCTCCTTCTAAAAGAAGTAATAGTGAAGTTTTGAAATGAAGGCACGGTATATAAACTTGGCTAGAAAATAATATTTATGATGAAACTATTCTAAGGGTCACAATGTAAGATAAAAATTCTATTGGAACAAAAAAAATAAAATCATTATCGAATCAACATATTTAGTACGTGTGAAAATATGTGACGCTGAAAGAAACAAAATGGAAACAGTTCAACTTTACGAGTTCTCACAATTCGAATTCGAATTTCGTAAATACCATTCGGAATGTGAATCTATTAGTTATTTGAACTGAAAGAATCAGAAATGCGAAACAGCTCCCTACTTTAAATCGGATCTGACTGCATTATAAAAGCAAACATGCTAAATGAAAATTATGTAATGCCATAAATCACGTCAGTATCGTTGGAGTTCAAAATGATTAATTCCAGAATCTGTTTATGAAAAAGGAATGACACGGCGGATTCTGTACCTGCATGTACAGGGTGTTTCGCAGTTGTATTCACACAAGACTAGCACAGATTCCGTTCCAAAAAATATGAAAAAATTTCAAAACAGATATGCATTTTATAATACTTCGTTTTCGTGTTGAAGTATTATGCGGAAAATCTTTTTTATTTGCTGAAGAACTGTAGATATTTTTCTTAAATTTGGTAGAGACGGTCAACAAATTGGGAAGCAGTTACCTTTTTTCAATCAATTTCCTGATTGGAAAAAATAGTACGCCACCAATTTGTGCCATGCCTATTTTTCCAGAAATTGAAAAAAATATGTATGAAACTTCAACACTGTGTGTCATGAAAAAGAAATGTTCCAGAATACATGTTCATCTGGACTTTTTCATATCATTAAATATCAACTCTGAAATACCCTGTACATTCAATAAAAACTGTTGAGTTCGTAATGCTGACACGTATACTTCGGTATTTTCCTGAAAACCGCCTATAAAAATATGCACGCAGCACTTCTTTCAAGTGTTATTCAGGAAATTCTTTCATTATTTACTGTGATACTGTGTGTCCTATATTCGCTTCTCTAAATTTTGGCTCAAATTCAATAAATGGAGAATGTCATTATTTTTTCTTCGTCCATAATCCAATATTATTCTGGGTATGATCCTTAATTGCCCTTTACTTTCATACATATACTCAGAACCCATAACAAAAAACTAACTGTCAGATTCAAAAGTGAAGTTCTCACGAAATCATGGTGAACGTAAAGTTAAAATTTTCAATGAATAATTCTGGGGCATAAGATTTAGGGTACCGAACACCTTGAAGTATTTATTTGCAACACTTCCATCAATCATCGATCTAAGGAGAGAGCTTGACTTCATAATTCAATGCCAATTCAACCGTTATCCATCATGTATACATGGAACATCTCTATAGGTTCCAATATACTTTATTGCAACATTCGTAAAGTAGAAGAAAGAGATGGAAAACGATCAGTCTCTGTCATAATTTCACAAAAAAAAATACCACGAAACTCATGCTTGGTAATTCATTGATAATTTGCTTAGGAGTCTCTTCCCTTCTGAACCAATCCTAGGTATTGTCTAGATGTTTCCCAGTTACATCACACCATCATTTTACTGTAATCGGCGCTCATGGAATGGCCTGGACTGCTGTGACCTCAAAAATGCAACTAGTGGAGAATACCTATACAAAGACGCGACTCTACTGGTCTGGAAATAATGTGAATGTGGTTTTGCTTCTTTGGAAAGCTGAATCAAACTGGGATCAAAACGAATTTGAGCTGGTGGGTGAATTAAGATGAATACATTCAGATCAAAAACGAACTGGGATTTCATGCGATCTGAATGAACGGAGAGAAAATATGGGAACATTGAGGAATGAAACCAGAGGTGTGTATTATTTAATTCTCAATGTCTCAATTTTGATATATTTGACATATATTTCACTCTTATCCATCAATTAACTTTGAACAATTCATTTTGAAATATATTTTGATGAGAAAAAACCCGGAATTTTACAGAGGACGTTATAATCATAATGACATATATTTTATTTTTAAATAACATTCCTCCTTCCTTACAAGATCTTTGAAAAATGTGATGGATAGTTCAAGAGAGTTATTGACCAGCCGTTTATGAGACGCCTGAAGTTAAAAAATCTCTTTTGTCTAGGGCCACCCCCAAATTATTGTAGTAATTGATGACGATGTAAATTGAAATCGAATGAACAAAATATTCAAGCATATGCTGTCTGAATTTCCGGAATCATGCACTTGTATAGCATATTCCGTACAATTGAATCTCAACTGTGTAACAGTATCGTAATAATATATGATGTCTATGTAGTCTTCAATGTGTGTATCTCTACATGATGATTTTTTAATTTAGACGCAATCCAACAGGTCAAGATAATATATGCGTCTCGAAAATTCAATTGAAGAATACTCATTTTTGTTTTGTTTGTACTGTTTGTAATGGACTCTAGTCTTCGTCATTAGTCAGTATTTTCGTCTTGTACTGCTTGGTCCTGAGAAGCAAACGGCTAAACCGGAAGTAATTGTCAAACAAAAAAATTCAAAACCCCAACTTGGAGAGCTAACCTTCCTCAACCCACCTCATCGTAAATAAAATTGTCGATCTCCTCCAAGGGCCTCCCGTAGAGCCTGCTAGGAAACGGCTCGTACTTCGACGGCAACCTAGACCCGTCCTCGACGCTCAACTTCCTCCTGGGCTGGAAGCCGTACTCGCGCACCAGCTGCACCGTCTTCTTCTGCAGCTTCTCCAGCGACTCCCTGGTGAAGGGCTTCACTTGCGTCTTGGCCCGCGGCTGCGGCGCCACCAAGGGGTCCGACAACCTCTTCGAGGGGCATCGGGGGGGCACCTCGACGTCGCTCTCCGGCCCGCACGGGTACGAGACGGGGCGCCGCGGCGGTGGCCCCAACAGGGGGTCAGAGAAGGCTGGGGGGTTCATTCGTGCGGGGCGGTTTGGACGCAGCGAAACGGCATGGTGCGAGGTTCGCGGTAGACTGATCGGGAGCGGAAAAGAGAGACGCCAGCGGCGGCGCAGAGACGCCGTCGCCGCTGGTGTGTGTGTGTGTGAAAAGCTCGAGGAGTTTAGCGGCGATGCCGACGATTATTACCAGGTGGTCGGAGTTGCACGTCGATGAGAATCCATGTGTGACCCATCTACTTCGAGAATGCGGTTGAATAAAAAATTTGTTGGGCCAGTCAGTTCTTTCGATTTCAAAGAAAACTATAAAAAACATGTCATCGAAATAGAATCGATGGGAATAACAATCAAAGAATAAAAGCAGGTAATTTAATTATGCTCTCGAATTCATACGAGGAACATCAATATGAACTGAAGATAATACAGTTGAGGAGTTGATACGATTGTGGTTGATTCAATAAAGTCATAGCCATCAAATCAATAATGTGACGATGATTCTTCAAAATCTATACAAAATCGAACTCATGAAAAAAATAAATGAACACCATTTCTATCAGGGTGATATGTTCTTTCAAAAATGAAAATTGTATCTCTTCAAGATCCTATATACAGTGTGAACTCTAATAAATGACACTCAAGAGACTGTGCATATTTTGACGTTATAGAGGTTTGTCGTTAAATGGGCTGAAGAAAAATATGTATAATAAAAAGAAAAAGTTTATTTCAGACTTGTGTTAGCTATTGGCGAATGAATTCAAGATTGTAGCGCCACAATCGGCAGTCACAAAACCACACCTGCTGACATTGGATAGTTTCATTGCATTAGGTTATATGCGTTTTTTCGTTAATAAAGTGTGAGTTTATAATGAAAATAAAGACATTTCAGACTTTTGTATTGAGCTAGGACATTTATGTGTCTGTATTTTTATATTTCTAAAAGCGGTAAGCATTATCATTTGTTTTATTCATTGTATTATATTGAAAATGATACGAGGTTAGAATACTGTTGTGAATGAGAATGATTCGTTCAAAATATATACAGGTTTCTGATAATTTGTTTTGTTTTCAGATTCGAATGGCAATATTCAGTTTAGGGTACTTTGAAGGCACAAACACTTTCAGAAGTGTTCATGAAGGTGAAGAAGTTTTGAATGCTGGACATCATAATATCATGATGACAAGAAAATTGTTTTTGTAGTAGAATGAATTATGAATTTATAGTATTTGTTATTTCTGATTTATTTCTGAATTATTTCATGGAAAACAAGCTAAACTTACCAGACCCCCTATAATTTAGATGCTAGGGAGTCTTTCGTAAAACCGTTAATATTGTTATTCGAATATTTTTGTTGACATTGATTCTGCAAAGAAGAACAATGAACAAGAAGATTTTTCAATTCTGTTCCAAGGCTTCATCATCAAGTTACTAATCTCAAAAGAAATCACGATCTTACTTTACTTAATATATAAAAGGAGATCATTTATCAAACTCCATTCCTGAAGATCATTATATCATCTACAATTTTTCAGAAAATTTTTATATTATCAAGTTACGGCAGCTTTTTCCAACTAGAACTTTGTGGTAACCTATAGGTCACTAAAAAAGTAGAAGAATTGAATCCGTTGTATTCCACAAATAATATTCATCCAATCGAATATGATCAGTATAAATACCATTTGGAAATAATCATATTTCGCATGGTTTGAATAGGAAGGAAATGACGGTTCAAGAGCCCCCGTGGACATTTTTTATATTTATGCAAACGAGGTACATGGCTTCGTAACAAAACAGGTCACTAAAACTGAGTGAAGCGATTTCAGCTACTTATTTTCCATATTCCGTAATACTACAGTATCTCATCGAATGTACCGTTACTGCAGAAGAAATATATTAAAATTAACGTTGACAATGGATCATAGAATTTTCATTTGAGTGTGAAGAAGGAATATTTCATATATGATGTTGTCCCAATTGGATTTCTGATCATTTTAAATTCATCAGACGAATCATCCGCAATACAATCCGAGAAAATCATATCGTGGAAAAACTGATGAGGCTGCTTTCAGGCCGATGCGATGGCAAGATGTGGATGCTCTGAGAAACCTATGCATATAAATGTGAAAAAACAAATGGAATAATATTCAAAACTCCAAGTTGGTAGGCTCACGAAGTTCAAATTATATTTCAGGAATAATATATACAGGGTGGAACATTGAGAAGTACTTTAAAATATTGGGGTTTAGGGCAATATTATTGTGGATGTAGAAAAAACTAGGACAAATAGCATTTGATTTCGACAGATGCATTTTTTCAGGTTATTATCCAAGTAATTATAGTAAATTTCAATGATTTGCTACCATGCCTTGCATTACATTTTCAAGCAGTTACAGAAAGAAATTGACGTTTGACCTACACAAAATAGAGTGAGTCTAGAACTATAAAACATTTCCCTGAACTTTTCTCGACAATCTTGAATAGTTTCCACTTTCGAAATCGAATGAGTTAATTGTTTTACTTTATTGTTCATTTTGTATAATTATGATTTGGACAGTTGAAAAGCAGGTTCTCTCTTATGTCATTTCAGTTAGTCTTGTCTAAAAATTTGAATGCTAAAATCGAATCTCCCAGTAGAATGTGTCTAGATAATGTTTAGTACGATGACGTTTAGTGGAAAATATTATTCATCAGGAAAATGTGATTCTTGCTGCACCAAATTATTTCAACATTACAAACAAAACAAGTGCGAAGTCATCGAAAGTTCCATTCAACTTCGAATTATGACAATTCATCCCGCAATATTTATTCCTTATAATTCCAAAAAATTTAAGTCTCGATGCGATCGCCGACGAAATATTTCCCATCCCTTCCGAATGCAGCCGGCTCTGGCATCAGTTTAAGTTCTTTGTCGAAATCAGAGTAAACCGCGAATTGCTGCGAAGTTGCGAAACTCATAGCGGAAACAGAGCAGGTAGACGAGTAGGCGCAGAAACAAATGCGACCTATTAAAACGGCAGAAATAAACATGGTGGATGCGCCAGGGTGCGCAAATGATAAATTATTAACGAGTCCCGGAAGCTCTCAAGAGGCGCGGGATAGCCGTATCGTCTGGCGTTCTGGCGTTGGCATTTACTCGGTTATGTTTCCGGGGAATCTGATATTTGATCTAAAGAACTAGCATGCGGAATACTAAGGAAAACTGAGATTCTATATCGTGATGAATAGGAAGATAACTTTGCTTCCACTGTTCTGTTTTAATTCAAAACTTTGTCATTCCCGGATTGTTAAGGAGTCGTGAAACTACTTCTTGGTCCACTTGGAATGATATTGCTAACTACTTCTGCTTCATTGCTTCATTCTCATCTTCAGGAACTTTTATCGGTTTTGTGAACAAATCTCATAACAGCTCCACCATAACCATTCAAGAGTTTTGTAATTGTGTATTTTCATTTAAAGAAAATGAAACATTTTATAGGATGACGAGAATCTAGCTCGTAAGTTAATATTTTTATTCAACACGAATCAACTGGTGTTATAGTCTATAATTTATTCAGGGAAGACAGGTCTGGTAGATTTGAATAAAAAGACATGAAGCAACCCCGCACTTTCTGGCAAGTTGTCACAACTGTCTTGCTTAAATATATAGATTAAATCAGGTTATGTTCACAATATATCAAAGAGTTATTAGTCGACTATTTGTGGTTTCGTCTACCGTCAGAGGCGCAGAAGAACGTACACAAATATGTAGTCAAATCTGATTTAGTTGTGTTTAGTTGTGTTTCTGAATTTTTCAATCATTCATGATTTTGTATGGAGAATTAAGTCTTTTTGGATGCAACACATAAAAATAGGAACTTTATCGAGGGCGAGCAAGTTTTGAATACTAGAGATTTGATTTCATATGGGATTGTACAAGTGAAATATGTGACAGAAGCTTATACGACCATAAAGAATATATATTTATAATATACAGTGCCTTCATTTCAGAACTCCCCACCCCTATTAGTTCTTTTAGCAGGAGAATTTGCCGTGTGCAAAAAACACGACAATCTAGATATCGAGGGGGAAGTTTGAAACCAGTGCCAGTGGTATTTTAGGTTTAACCCCCTTACCCCTAGCAATAGGTTTTATTTTATTTTTTATTACAATTATTTCTTGCCCTTTTTACGAGAACGGATCAACTAAATTCAGTTTTCTAAACGTGGTTGGGATAGGATTCTCAATATCTTTATAATGATGTGTTACAAGTTAGGGGGTGCCATTTGAAATTATTGAAGTGGGGGTAGCTAGGGGTGAGGGGGTTAAAACTAAAATACCACTGGCACTGGTTTTAAACTTCTCCCTCGATATCTAAATCGTCGTGTTTTTTGCACACGGCAAATTCTCCTTCTAAAAGAAGTAATAGTGAAGTTTTGAAATGAAGGCACGGTATATAAACTTGGCTAGAAAATAATATTTATGATGAAACTATTCTAAGGGTCACAATGTAAGATAAAAATTCTATTGGAACAAAAAAAATAAAATCATTATCGAATCAACATATTTAGTACGTGTGAAAATATGTGACGCTGAAAGAAACAAAATGGAAACAGTTCAACTTTACGAGTTCTCACAATTCGAATTCGAATTTCGTAAATACCATTCGGAATGTGAATCTATTAGTTATTTGAACTGAAAGAATCAGAAATGCGAAACAGCTCCCTACTTTAAATCGGATCTGACTGCATTATAAAAGCAAACATGCTAAATGAAAATTATGTAATGCCATAAATCACGTCAGTATCGTTGGAGTTCAAAATGATTAATTCCAGAATCTGTTTATGAAAAAGGAATGACACGGCGGATTCTGTACCTGCATGTACAGGGTGTTTCGCAGTTGTATTCACACAAGACTAGCACAGATTCCGTTCCAAAAAATATGAAAAAATTTCAAAACAGATATGCATTTTATAATACTTCGTTTTCGTGTTGAAGTATTATGCGGAAAATCTTTTTTATTTGCTGAAGAACTGTAGATATTTTTCTTAAATTTGGTAGAGACGGTCAACAAATTGGGAAGCAGTTACCTTTTTTCAATCAATTTCCTGATTGGAAAAAATAGTACGCCACCAATTTGTGCCATGCCTATTTTTCCAGAAATTGAAAAAAATATGTATGAAACTTCAACACTGTGTGTCATGAAAAAGAAATGTTCCAGAATACATGTTCATCTGGACTTTTTCATATCATTAAATATCAACTCTGAAATACCCTGTACATTCAATAAAAACTGTTGAGTTCGTAATGCTGACACGTATACTTCGGTATTTTCCTGAAAACCGCCTATAAAAATATGCACGCAGCACTTCTTTCAAGTGTTATTCAGGAAATTCTTTCATTATTTACTGTGATACTGTGTGTCCTATATTCGCTTCTCTAAATTTTGGCTCAAATTCAATAAATGGAGAATGTCATTATTTTTTCTTCGTCCATAATCCAATATTATTCTGGGTATGATCCTTAATTGCCCTTTACTTTCATACATATACTCAGAACCCATAACAAAAAACTAACTGTCAGATTCAAAAGTGAAGTTCTCACGAAATCATGGTGAACGTAAAGTTAAAATTTTCAATGAATAATTCTGGGGCATAAGATTTAGGGTACCGAACACCTTGAAGTATTTATTTGCAACACTTCCATCAATCATCGATCTAAGGAGAGAGCTTGACTTCATAATTCAATGCCAATTCAACCGTTATCCATCATGTATACATGGAACATCTCTATAGGTTCCAATATACTTTATTGCAACATTCGTAAAGTAGAAGAAAGAGATGGAAAACGATCAGTCTCTGTCATAATTTCACAAAAAAAAATACCACGAAACTCATGCTTGGTAATTCATTGATAATTTGCTTAGGAGTCTCTTCCCTTCTGAACCAATCCTAGGTATTGTCTAGATGTTTCCCAGTTACATCACACCATCATTTTACTGTAATCGGCGCTCATGGAATGGCCTGGACTGCTGTGACCTCAAAAATGCAACTAGTGGAGAATACCTATACAAAGACGCGACTCTACTGGTCTGGAAATAATGTGAATGTGGTTTTGCTTCTTTGGAAAGCTGAATCAAACTGGGATCAAAACGAATTTGAGCTGGTGGGTGAATTAAGATGAATACATTCAGATCAAAAACGAACTGGGATTTCATGCGATCTGAATGAACGGAGAGAAAATATGGGAACATTGAGGAATGAAACCAGAGGTGTGTATTATTTAATTCTCAATGTCTCAATTTTGATATATTTGACATATATTTCACTCTTATCCATCAATTAACTTTGAACAATTCATTTTGAAATATATTTTGATGAGAAAAAACCCGGAATTTTACAGAGGACGTTATAATCATAATGACATATATTTTATTTTTAAATAACATTCCTCCTTCCTTACAAGATCTTTGAAAAATGTGATGGATAGTTCAAGAGAGTTATTGACCAGCCGTTTATGAGACGCCTGAAGTTAAAAAATCTCTTTTGTCTAGGGCCACCCCCAAATTATTGTAGTAATTGATGACGATGTAAATTGAAATCGAATGAACAAAATATTCAAGCATATGCTGTCTGAATTTCCGGAATCATGCACTTGTATAGCATATTCCGTACAATTGAATCTCAACTGTGTAACAGTATCGTAATAATATATGATGTCTATGTAGTCTTCAATGTGTGTATCTCTACATGATGATTTTTTAATTTAGACGCAATCCAACAGGTCAAGATAATATATGCGTCTCGAAAATTCAATTGAAGAATACTCATTTTTATTTGTTTCTATCCGATTCGATGTTCCGACTATGCGAAACGAATTTATCGATCCTGAGTTTGCGGAGGTGAGTGCGTCACACAACGTCACTAGTTCAACTCCTTGTGTTGCTCAACTTCCAACTACGATGCGACACGGATAATGGTATGGAACTCCGCTATCCTATTGTTGAGGATCTCGTCGGACATGTACAGGACGATACACTTTATGTTGAACGAATTGATTGGTATCCGAAAATCAGCAGAAGAAGTGCTTTTTCCAGATCATACCTTGGAATCTGAAGGAGGAATTCTACATTGATTTTTTTTTCCAGGTCACTTGATTATCTGACTACTAGAAGACTTATGGATATTGAAAAAATATAAATATACTTCAAAAGTTACTATTGATTAAAAAATACAATAATGCAATAAAAATACAATATTACAATGAAAATACAATAATACAATGAAAGTCTAACAAAATAAAATGTATTCAAATATTGCATGCACAAAAATTATTTTTTACAAGATTGTTGTTTACATTTGCTCTCTGAGTACAACACACCTAGGCATAGATGCCTGAGTGTGTTGCGTCCAGGGATTCTCTAAAACTATTCGTACTATACATAAAATATGCAAAAAATTTGGACGGGTAAATGATTTACAAGAAGAAAAAAAAGAAAAAATGAGAAGGGTAACTGTCCCCAGAGTAAAAAAAGTCCTCCTATATTTGCACTTTATCCATGCACATCAGTCTTAAAACAAAATTCTGATTTGGCGATTGGTAAAAGGTGAGATGAAGTTTTTTTTGTTGATTTTTTTTGCTATAAAAATATCTTTGTATTTCCTAGTTACTCAGGATAAAATTCTTTGTTTCAGTTTTGAACTTATTTAGTCTGTAAATTCCTGACTTAGAGACCTTTTCCTACCCTTCAATGTCAATTCTTGTTAAATGTATTAGTATTGAATTATAAAATTTGGGACCGCAAAATAGAGTGAATACATCTTCAGAAACGATTGTATTTTTTACATATGAAATTGTTATTCTCTAACAAAAACTCAGCGGAATAGTCGTTAATTGAGAAGAGTGTTGGACTATGTTTGACTGCAAAAAATCTGACTCTTATGGTGAAGCTCCCATGAGTAAATGATTGAAAAGAGACTCCGAAAATGTCCATCATTAAATGAAAGAAAAATATTGGCATTCCGATTCAGTATTTTTTTAATGATACTTTCATAAATTACGGAATCCTAAGTTTCCTTTTAAAGAGCTAGTATTTTATACTAAACCAATATTAACTCAAAATAATACAAAATTCTCAGTAAATGGGAAATATCTCGTCATAAATATACAGCCATGTTGAAATATTTGTGTTGAAGATAACCAAATCGGTAACCCTTATACAGGGTGTTAATTAAGTATGTTAACAAACTTTAACCACGAATAGAACTCCGAAAAATATAAAGAAAATGTCATATGAACATGGGTCCGGAAATGCTTCCTAAGGGAGCTACGCTCCTTTGCATGGGGCACCCTGAAGACGGTTTTCCCTCGATATTATCGAAACCGTTCATAACAAAATTACGAAATTAGGTGGGATGGGTAAACTTTCGACGCTGAATCTGATTCTGAATTCAGAATTTCATAATTTCAATCACAGGCGTATCATACGGAAGGAGTCAAGGGTGAAAATAACCCCATTTTCTGAATGGTAATTTTTTTGACATTTTGATTTCAGAATATGGTAATTCAGAGATTTCTACGTAAAAATGGTCTCTTGGTACATCTCCATAGGCCTAACAGTTTTTGAGAAAAATGCAAATTATTGAATCGATGCAGGCTATTGTAAATAAATAAATGTTCGTCTACATACATATTTAGTTAGTGTGCTGTGAAAAACAATCGCAACAATTGCGTCGAAAGTTTACCCATCCCACCTAATTTCGTAATTTTGTTATGAACGGTTTCGATAATATCGAGGGAAAACCGTCTTCAGGGTGCCCCATGCAAAGGAGCGTAGCTCCCTTAGGAAGCATTTCCGGACCCATGTTCATATGACATTTTCTTTCTATTTTTCGGAGTTCTATTCGTGGTTAAAGTTTGTTAACATACCTAATTAACACCCTGTATACAAATTCTAATATCAGTATAATTCTCCCGACTCGAAACACTTTGTAGTTTACACATCAGCAGCAGTTTCGTGTCACAATAGAGTGCAAACATCTGACCTATCTTCTATTATTACCCGATCAATTTCGGTTGATGTATTTCTTCTGCTTTCAAACCCTTTGAACAAATATCCTGAAGCGATCAGGCCTCTATCGGACGATTAAGCTCCCAGTTTGTCCGAATCGGATGTCCGACGAATTTCCTTTCAGCTTTCATTTCGTCCCTTTCATAAAAGGCCTTATAAGCACTCAGGTAAACGAGTCCAATATCCACTGTGGCCCTTTTTCTTCTGGAATTATACGTACAAGTGTCCGTTTCCAAAGCGCCAGTGTCGCATGCAACTGCTAGTTTGGAGTGGTCGTTTTGATGTCGCGTGTTGAATAAAAAATTGTACTTTTCGTTATCGGTTTATATTTTCGGACGTTTTGAACCTGCCGGAGCGGAGAAGTAGTACGAAATCTAATTCGCCAGATACCTTTTCAACATAAAAAACAGTTTCTGGACAATATAAGAACAAATCATTGAAAGTTCTCTCCGTTTCCAAATCATCAATGAAATATAGAGTGTTCAATTTGAAATAATAGAGTTTCATCAAGTTTCTCCGATCGATAAAACTAATAAACTTCAACTATTAACTCATTAAAACTAATATCGTAGAAAAAAAGGCAAGTAGCAACACCGCATTTTCTGGCGAACTGTCACTATCTTGCTTTAATAAATTAACAATAGATAAGTATAGAAAATAGAAAAATATATCGTGAGAAGTGGCAATATCGAAGCATCGCAAGATTTAATGTTTCCAATCAAATTTTTAAAGTTGTTCCATTGGTTGAATCTCCATGAACCTCTAAAGTGTCATCCATAGTGGATTGCCCTTGCATAGAATCAATGATTGTTTTTATCCTTAGACTTTCTCTCTTCTCTTTAACCCTACATCACTATCTGCTAGAAAGGATGGTTCAGTACATTAATATTGTATATTTATTCAGACAAGAAAATATGATAGACACTTGCTCACTTATGATTTGTTTCATCATAATAAATGATTTAATATTCATCGGAGAATGTAAACAATTTTTCAGTAACGTTCATCATCATTATATTTCAGTATTATATGAACAAAAGTAATAAAAGACAGTTCTAGAATTTACAGATCAACCATCTTAATGATGATCATCTCATCCTCTATATCAAAACAATTCGGAATTCAGAATATTTGCTATCAACTCCACACGAGTAATTGCCATACATTGAATTTATTTCATCGATCGATCATTCCCATGATTTACTGTTATAATGGTCATTAAACAAACCGTTACCATTAGTTCAATCCTGATCCGAGCATTAGTATCGTATTCATATCATGTATAAAGGATGGCCCCTGATTTATATATATTTTCCATTTTCATGTAGTTTTAAAATTTGGCATTTTGTCATGACACTTTTTCTTTGGATAGCCTAATATACCTGAAAATTAGGTTATTCACTGTTAGATTCATCATGTTCAAAAAGGTTTGAAAATTGAAGATTTACTTTCATTCTCAGATCGATTCAAGCTCTGATGCTCTTACTCTTTCATCTTTTCCAACTCATGAACTAACTCCCTGTATATAAAATGAAATGGAAATAAAGTATCAAGTAAGTAGTGATAGTATACGTTTGAGAAGTGATGCACAGAGGCGGAGAAATAGACAGAAAAGGGGCCATACCTACCTTACATAAGTTTTGTTTCTTGGTTCGTAACTTTACCGATTATAATAAACAAATGGAAAATACCCTGACGGCTACTTAGGCAATTAGCCCATTGCTCTATCACAATTTGAAGGATCAATAAACTCAACTAAATAATTATTATACACATTAATTTATCGAGCAATTATCTGACATACCCAAACATTTCCATTAATGAATGAAAAATAAATGTTTCTTTAATTTATTTCCAATCGTTAACAAAGTGTCTCTATTCAATTATCTCAAAAGAAAATGATACAACATTTCCAATTCTGATCCACCACGTATAATTTTACTGGTATAATTTTTGGCAATAAATATATTTCACCGTTATTGAAACTGGATTATCCTGTATATTATCCATGAAAGAACCTGCTCCGATTTTTAATACTGTTTATATTCACCACAGTATATTGTTAACAACAACCTAGGACAATGATCAAGGAAATGCCTTCAACGTGTATCTACGAAACCTCAAAATTCAACACACATCAGTGTTGATGAATGAGAATGGGAAAACAATAAGGCGAGTGTATTGTCGAGGAATATTAAATGTTTTTATTGTTCTTCGCCAATACCAACCAACAGATCAGATATGGATAGGTTTTCCTAAGTTTCCTCTGTATATGACCTCTTGCATATAACATTCTTTGTTCCTTATTAATATTATTATTGATATTATTAGCATAGCACTCTCTAAACTGTAATCGAAATGCTGTTTTATTATTGTTATACGAAATATTAAACAGAATTGAAATTTCAATTCTGTGATTTCGCATCGTTTCCACATAAAGACTCTTGTGCGCCATGGAAAATATGTTCACCGCTTTGTTACAATAATTTCAATTCAATTGTTCTTTCCATAATCTACAGCAATCGTTCATATTTCATAAGGTTAGGTTCTTCATTCACGACTCGGAGTTGTGGTGGTGCCATGTCAGCGATTACAAATGTCTTTAGTATGATAATAACAAGAATATTGAATGGTAAAAAAATCAAGAATCTCATGAGTTATGTACGTTCATATCAATACTGACAATATTTAATCGGGTCGATGAATTTCATTTCTAAACAGTTTCTCTTAGTATAGAAACAATATAATCATAAATTTCCCTCATGAAGTCTTGACATCAGTTACTATTTACGTAAAAATATTGAAGCATTCGAAAGTAACCTGACTTGAAATAATCCTAGAACCTTATTAAAAATAGTCCAGTCACACATTAAATTGATTTGTTTACTCTTCGAATAGACTTTTGAGTGATAATCCCTTTTCCCTCTCTTCTTCCCTGAACTACGCTCATGATCTGAATCTCGTACATCATTGCCAGAAAGGCGTTCCAACTTAAAATTCCAAGGGTAAGTCTCCCGAGTCATCCTCATATATTTCTTATTGTGGTATGTTGTTTCTTGTATCTTGAACTCCTCTGGTCGATGACTCCGAAAAAAAAGTGTCAACTATGTTCATCTTCACACGCGTATAAAAGAAGCGTTTTGAACATTTTAATGTTACTGGCCTGATCTTCACTGCCAAGTTAACAACCTCACAGGATCGACCGACTGCCAGTGGTGACCAATAACGTTCAGTGTAGGTACTGGGTGAGTAGAAAAATCCTGCCATGGTATATTAACGTTAGAAGACGTGGAAACGATTTTCAATATTTCTATCTTGATTGTGTTCAGAATAACATAAAAATCTGCAAACTCATTTATTTTCAATTCCATAGATTTTGTTGTTGTTCTAATGGAGATTTCAGAATAATTTTACTACGTTCATGTACAATTAACGATTTTATTTGACTTTTTTTTAAAGTTATTGACAATGTTGAAATCGAAATAGGAGACGAAACGTAACATATCGTAATGTTGATTGAATAAATAGAGAAAAAAATACCGAAACTGAAAGAAGCATTTTAAACTCATCTGTGATGAGTAAAATCAATTCATCTGTTTTTTCAATCAAAATTTGTTTCAATTTTCTATCATTCCTAATATTTTAAGGATTGTGACTATTATTCCTAAAATAAACTCATTGGGTTTTTTGAACAGGAAAATAAGTATTAACTTCTATGCAATATGAGATTATCAATTGATTGATAGTACAAGCGATAAGAACCATGTCAGGATTTGAGATTGGTATTTCAAAAATTAATTCAAATGATTGAGAAAGCGAAAATTACAATTCGTCATATTTCCTGAAAAATTGAATATATAGTAACAACTTTAATCTGTACTTGATATCAGCTCACCTATATAAAATGCACCCAATCATCGTAAAATGTATTCTGTTTTGTGTTGTTTCAGGCAAGATGCGTCTCAGTTGGTTATCAACTATTCTTATAATCACTCTCCAGTATACTGGTAAGTACATTTTGGTTTGTGGAATATATTTTTCTCGAAAAGAATTTTATTCGTAGTTAAAATATACAGTCTGTCAAACAACATGTCGTCGGGAAAGTGATGTATATTTCAAGTGAAAAACAAACTTCGTAATGATGTTTTCAGGTTTGCTTCACGACGTTTCGTCTTTCAGCTATCACCATCAATTTCATTGCTTTTATTATAGGCGACATAGTTAAAACGATAAGAAAATTATACCGAAATATCAACGATACTCAGATAATCAGCAGATATTCAAACTTATAGACAGTAAAACAAAACTCTGCCCTCTGATGAATAATGATTGCCGACAGAGATGAAACGTCGTATAACAAATCTCAAACTATGTACTTATATTTCATGCCCTCATTATTGAAATTATTATTATCTACCTTTCTCAAGATGCCACCCCAGCAAGAGTAGTGTGTTACTTCAGTAATTGGGCAATATACAGACCAGGAATTGGAAAATATGCCATCGATGACATCCCCGTCGATCTTTGCACGCATATCATCTACTCGTTCATAGGCGTAGATGATAAAACTTGGGGGGTTTTGGTCATCGACCCAGAGGTAAGGATTATAACCTCAAAATATAACTTCTTCGGTTTTCTTCAATTTCGAAACTGGAATAGTTGACTCCTCGCAATAATGGGACACCCTGTATATTCTTCTAGTTGGATGTCGATCAGAATGGGTTCAGAAATTTCACAGACATCAAAAAGACACATCCGAACGTGAAATTGGAGATAGCAGTTGGAGGATGGGCTGAAGGTGGATCCAAATATTCAGCCATGGTTGCAGATAAATCCAGAAGAGACACGTTCATCAGTAGTGTTATTGGTGCGTTATATCCATGAAATTATTTTCCACTAAGGTTATTTGGCATTCATCAGGTGATCTAGATTTTTATGGAAATTTTTGTGGGTGACTACGTAACAAGATTGTACAGCTTCATTGCAAATGTTCTCAATAACCAGATACGTGACATATTAAGAAAGGATTCACTATACATTCATTCGCAGATAAACATCAGAAATGCAATACTTTCCGAATTATAAACATGCAAGTCTTATCCATCCGACATTTGCTTAAATAATGTGACAGAATGACAGTTATCAACCATATATCAATTGTTCACGAAATAATTATGTGTGCATGCTGTGTAATCTAAATATTCGAAATTTTCTTACTCCCATTTATTTTCACCTTGTGTAATAAAACAAAAGAGGATGAAAATAAATCTCCCTGACTACGAACGAGAAGCATATCACACTCTCTCGTAATTCCAGATTTTATGGTCGAGTATGATTTTGACGGTTTCGATTTGGATTGGGAATACCCTGGAGCAGCTGACAGAGGAGGCAGCTTTTCCGACAAAGACAAGTTCTTTTATTTCGTCGAGGAACTCAGAAGAGCATTCGACAAAGTAGAAAGGAACTGGGAAATCACAATGGCCGTGCCTGTAGCTAAATTCCGATTACAAGAAGGATATCATGTTCCAGAACTATGCGAGTAAGAATCAATAAAATATAATTGATGGAATGTTAGTTTCATAATATATTCAAGAGAATCACACATACAAAATAATCAAGAATAGTTCAGTATTTAGCTGTGGTATTGAACACGTAAAGGATAAATAATGTATCGTGGCACTTTTCAGGTTATTGGATGCAATTCATGTTATGTCATACGATCTAAGAGGTAATTGGGCAGGTTTTGCGGATACACACAGTCCATTGTATAAAAGGCCACATGACCAATGGGCCTACGAAAAACTAAACGTGGTAAGTCTCATTGTTTAATGTCAGAGAGGAAATCAGGTTATATTCATTGTATTGACATTTGGAAATGAACATTTCAGTTATTTTTCTTCCTTTTTTTAGAACGATGGTCTTCAATTGTGGGTTGACTTCGGTTGTTCCCCCAAAAAACTGGTAGTAGGAATACCTTTCTATGGAAGGACATTCACTTTGAGCAACAGCAATAACAATTATAATCCTGGAACGTATATAAATAAAGAAGCTGGAGGTGGCGCGCCGGGTCCGTACACGAACGCCACTGGTTTCTTGGCCTACTACGAGGTGAGTGCTCGATTAAAAACATCTCTCTGGTAATTCTGTTCAGAGATTTTTACTCAAAATCACGAATTGTGACAAACAAATATTTTTCGAGGTGTTCCTAATTCAAAATTTCACCATTTTTGCCTTCATCTGTCAATTCAACTGAAAAACAAAAAAAAGTACCTATCGAGTTTGTGTTTTTTGATAAAAATATGTATACAAAAAAAAAATGTTTGTTAAAATATATACCGCCTGTTGAATGCAAAATTTATATTTCTTTCCATCGTCACGTAATAATTATTTCAGATATGTCCAGAGATAATCGATAAAGATTCTGGTTGGACGAAAAAGTGGGACGAACAAGGAAATGTCCCATACGCTTATAAAGGTAAACAACAATTGTCAACCATTGCGTCTTGTGTGATAAACACCATTATAAAAATTTTGTGCTTTCATTTCGCTCATATGATCATAGATCTCTTAATTTTGAGCTTTATGTCATGCTAGGAACCCAATGGGTTGGTTACGAAGACCCGGAATCAGTTCAAATTAAAATGGACTGGATCAAATCCAAAGGATACGCTGGGGCCATGACTTGGGCGATCGACATGGACGACTTCCATGGGATTTGTGGTCCCAAAAACGTTCTCATCAATATTCTCGATGCCAATATGAAGTCCTACGATGTCCCCGAACCCACCATCACCACAACACCGCGGGTAAGTTTCAATACATTTTCAATCGTGCGCGATTTCGAAGCGGCCGCCGGCTTGCGGTAAACGCGTCGTGTAGCTCCACCTTTATAGTGTATTCATTTTAGGTTTACAGTTACGTCACATGAGCAACAGGTGCGATGATGACAGAAAGAAATTTTAAATAGAAGAATGGATTATTGAGAGTTCAACCTTCGTTTTCTCGCGCTGTTTCGATCACGCTTGCTGTCAAAAACATAAATTTTTGACAGGGAGTGTGATCTAACACATGACAGTATAAATAATCTGTGATGTAAATAAAGTGACCATCAACTTTTTTCAATCAAAGCAGGACATCTGCCTAATTATACAAAGAAAAAAATTACAGTGTTTCACAAGTATTTTTTATAAAACATAGAATAATAAAAAATAATCAATAGTCAATAAGCATGAGGATGATTACAAAGATAAATTATGTACTGAGCTTCACACGTATCTAAGAACAATACCTGATATTTTGAAACAAATTTGCTGACGAATACAAAAATAGGATTAAAGTCCCCCCTTCTGGGGCATATGCTCACTATCTTTATTGTTTTTAACTTTTCGTTTTGAGTTACATTTTAGTTTTTCATTGTGATTGGGGGTTGCACCTGTCATTCGAAGGGGGTTGAAGGTAGATAACGCATTTTCACGTAGAAGAATGTTAATTTATAATAAAAATTTCAATGTGATTCGGAATTCTTCATATAATAGTAAATAAATACAGTACCCGAAATAATGAATTCATTCCATTTGGCTTTTACACTCTGTGTATCATCACAATTCAATAAAATAACCTATTAAAATTTCAATTCATTCACCCAAATTGATTCTTGAAGGAACAGATCCTCAAAGATTTCCGATAGAACGAACAAAAATAAAGAATTTGCATAGACCGGCTGTAAAGAAATCGTTAGATAAATCCCAAATACGTTTGGTATCGTCGTGAAGTGTTGCCAACTGTACACGTATCCTGGTTAGGGAAATTTAATGATAAAGTTGGGTATTTCATTCAGTCTAGTGGTGGAAACACTGATTCACCAGATGTGACATTATTACCAACCTAAAATGAATTGGCACTTCCTTCATTTATTCCTGACTGTTCAACAATGGGTAATTTCAGCCGGAATGGGCTAGACCTCCAAGCACCCCTTCGGCAGACGGTTCCAAACCAACTTCAACGACTCAAAGACCGAGCAGTACGACATCGTTCACTTCTGTATCTTCAACTGTGTCAACTTCGACTACGGACGGACCCAAAGAGACGTCCACTACTCCTCCTGCTAGTGTAGTTACAGAGGCATCTTCGACGAGCTCTAACGAGATCGATTATAACAGAGAATGTGAAGGAGATTTTATTCCTCATGAGGATTGTAATAAGGTAGGAAGAATTGTGAATATTGAATGAGTGAATGATTTATTGATGGAGAACAAAATCAGTGACCGGTTTGACGAGAAATATGAAACCAAAAATTCACAGCTCGATAACACAATTTGTTGAAATTTTACCTTTATCGCAGGAAAGTGAATGCTCATTATCACACATTGTATAGTGCATCTATTTATTGCTTTCAATTGCACAATGACATTAACGAACTCGTAAATCAATGAAGCAGATGACTCAAATGATATGATTGGATTTCATAAAATATTGTATTCACTGTATGTATAATTGTTTGTCTATTATTTCATTGCAACAATAATGAATTACTGTGCAAAAATAACTGTTCACTACATCTCAAATTACAGTTGAATAATCATATTATATCATTGGTGAAAATATTTCATAGGTGGTTTGGAAATGATATGTATGAGTACTTATTTTTTCAGTATATTCGATGTGTTCACGGAAAACCAATGGAATTCAGTTGTAAACCAGGAACTGTCTACCATACCACCACAAACGTATGTGATTGGCCAGCGAATGCTGACAGAGAAAAATGTAGATCATAAATTGTGTAATAATCATTAATGTAGATCAATTAAAGCAAATAAATGCCGAGATTCTTTACTGGATTTTCAATTCAATTCATTTGCGAGATTAAAATAAAAAATTGGGTGATAAACAATGGGAGAAACATTCCAAAATGTACCTGAAGGCAAATTGTATCCATTATTATCTGTACAATTTATAGAATCTCAGTAACTTTTCCGCTAAAAAGATACACTCATCGAATATTTATTCAGTATAATAATGACCGTTTTGGAAATATGAGATAAAAAGGAAGGCATTTCTTTCTAATTTCGCTATAATAATGTCATTAAATCATTAATTTTAATCATGAAGGATTTCAGTATTACCTAATGCATACTTGTTATCTAGCCTACGTCTAGATAAGCATCCATTGTATTATTTTTTGGTGATTATGTGAGAAGTGATTTTTTCAAATGAAAAATGCAAAACAGGACGATATAGTGCAATTACGTTTGAATCAGAAACCAATATTTAAAATAAATAAAGTTATGAACGTTCAAGGTAAAATTCATTCAGTTTCATTTTTTAAGTATGTTTTGGAATCCTTCCGAGTGCATACAGAAATAATAGGAAAATCTACTAAATGAAGCAGAGTTCTTAATTTTCGACAAGAATTCATAATTGAACTATTTTATCCTAAAATTAAATCAAAGAATTGACGAACGTTTCGACAAATATTCCATAAAGCTGTAAGATCAAGTGTTGCACTAAAGACAAACTTTTTTTGAAAATATTATTGATTCATTGATAAAAGTCTAGCAAGAAGTAATAACATCACTGAACAAACATATCGACTGAGCGTTTGAATAGAAAATGGTCCAGGCTCTTATATCGTAGTTCCTATATGTTTGCATCCTGTATAACATAGTTGATTTTTTCACTTTAAGTAACTAATAATCACATTTTGAATAAAAAGAACAAAGTGTAGGGATACATCACTTCTTCTCTATCGATAATCACATATAGTATTCATCTCAAATCCTTGAGCCAAATGATCAAGCATTAATAAAATAAATATAATCTCAAGTAGTACGATTTATTTATATATAATATCTAATCAGTGTAAACTAATTATTAGCAATGGCAAATCTCAAAGTACTTACAGATGATCAGATACCTGATGCAACTCATTTTTCAGTAGGTAAACATGACTGAGACGCTAGAGTACAACAGTGTTTTAGACCAGTACAAACATGTCATTTTCGACGAATTCTCCGATAGTTCAGAAGAAGAAAATGAAGTTACTGACAAAAAGTCAAATCCATTACTAATACTGAAAAAACGAAGTTTCAGGTAATTTTTGGGAACTGCGAATGCGAAAAATAGAATTCTTTTATGTTATTCTTGATTTCAGTAAAGTCAGACCCTCCCTTATCAGACAATTCAACATATCAAGGATAATTAACAAATCCGGAAAACTGAACACATTTTTTACGCAACTTCATCACAAGAACATATCTTACTTCAGGGATTTGGGAAATACATTGTTGACAATCCAGTGGCGATGGGTTATCTTAACACTGTTTATAGTCAACTTCATTTGTTTCATTATATTCGGGTGTTTATGGTGGATGGTGGCATTTGCAAATGGTGACTTTCAGACGAATGCCACTGAAAAATGCATACAGAATACTCAAACATTAGCAGGTGAGAAAATATCATTGACATTCAATATTCAAGGTAAAAAACACTTAGTATGAGAAATTCACGAACTCCTGAAGAAATTATTAGCTAACAATAAGCTAGTTTGCTGCCTAAAGGCTACCACTAGCCACTAGCATTACAGAGAATTTTGATGCTGCAACACAGAGCAAAGTAAATCGACACAGTTGAACTTGACCGAGCATTGATGATATGCAAATTAGAAATTGATATATTTTGGTTCTCCAGGAATATTTGTAAGATAACCAACAATATAATGAATGAAATACGTCTCGTCTCTTCATATATACAGGGTGGTTCACATAAGAACCGACATAGAGCAGGGGCATATAGGGGGTCCCAAAATATGGCAATTTAACGCAACTTACCTCTATACCAAGTTGCTTCCCTAAGGAGTTATAGACTTTGAAAGTGAAGTTATAAATTATCTGTACTTACTTTAGGTATTGTGTTACGTAGGTATCTAAATAATAATTTGCCAGCCAATTCCTACTGATCACATTAAATGACCTACTTTCTTGTTTGACGTTTATTTTCATAGCCAACTTTTGAATTTGCGATGATTTTAAATAACACACCTAGAGCGCGCGTTTTAAGTTATTCGAGTTTTTGATGAAAATGATGAAGTTTTTCGAAAAATTACTAGAGTAAGAAAAGTTTTAGAATTGAATTGCCCACAAAACAAAGCAAAGATTTTTGAAATCCATCAAGGGTTAACAAAATTCTGTTGAATATTAATGGTGCGCCACCCGGTATACCCCCTTTACAAATTTCAATTAAGCTCTAGTTACTGTCAAGTAACGCCCTAAATACATCCACAAAGTGTACCAAATTTGGTTACTTTAAGTTCAAGAATAGCGGAGATATAGATTTTTTTCAAAATTTATAACTTCACTTTCAAAGCCTATAACTCCTTAGGGAAGCAACTTGGTATAGAGGTAAGTTGCGTTAAATTGCCATATTTTGGGACCCCCTACATGCCCCTGCTCTATGTCGGTTCTTATGTGAATCACCCTGTATATTACTCACTGCCTGCTCAGGTCGTCTACAAGTTCATGCGCAAGAGCGCTATAGGTTCTGTGTCTCCAAGTAACATACCGGGTGTCCCTAATATATTACAGAAACATATACAATACGTTTACGTACTAACATTATTTCAAAAATGTTGGGCATTATATTTTGTTATTTTTCAAGGTTTCGTTCTCCTCAGTGTAGAGACAATAACTACGATTGGTTATGGTTATCGGGTACCCACGGAATTTTGTCCTGGAAACTGGATATTGCTGACTCTACAAGCCCTGCTGAACGTTGCCATTCAAGGAGCTTTAGTTAGTACCGTGTACGTAAAAATATCGAAACCCTCCACGAACATTTCTACGTCAATATTCAGCAAGAGAGCTGTGGTGAGCAGAAAACAAAATGAGAGTTCCGAGAAATGATTCACCTGATCTTTTCAGATATGTTTGCGGGATGGTAAACTCCGATTCATATTCAGAATTCATGACTTCAAATGCAAGATTTGGTGCGGCACATATATTTCTCTGTATTTCATGGATAAAGAACAGATTTATCCGAACACTGAGTTCGAATTGATCCAGATGAATGTCGAGCCGCACGGCCTTCTTATTTTTCCCTTGCAAATAGAGCATATCATTGATGAAACGAGTCCCCTTTGGACGTTTCGGCCTCTCGATATTCTTCAGTCAAGGTATAGAATTATATCCCAAATTCCGTCAACTTCTTTTAAATAAATATCGTTATTTCTATTCGAATACACTCCTTTTTTGACGTGAAATATCTCACAATTTTAGATAGAACTTGAGTAAAAAATTTGTCAATGCATTTATTTTTTCTGAATTACGCAGATTCGAGATAATAGCTGTAGCAGAAGGAAGTTCTAATATAACCGGACAAGTATCGCAAAACAGAACCTCGTATTCAAGCTCAGATATTTTTTGGGGACATCGCTTCAGACCTTGCGTCGAATTCGATGAAGAAAAAGACGCCTACATCGTAGACTACAAGAGGTTCAAGCAAACCATTCCATTTGATACTCCTCTATGTAGTGCTAAAAAACTAAGGGACATTGAACGCCGGGTGAAGAATGAATTAGTGTAGTACTATTGGAAAAAATGGAAATCATATACATATAAATTATCTATTTTTTTCATTTTATATCATCGCAAATCCATCCATACTTTTTTTTTAATATGATAGATATAATATACAAATATCATCATATCAATCAAGAATTATTCAATTGTGAAATTCGCTTTAATTATTCAATCGATTATATAGTCTATTTCAGCTGGGTTGATACCTCTGTGACGCGTCGCCAGATTTTGCCGTGATGCCACATATGTTTTTCACTTTTTCAGTGATGCTCCGAATTAACTCCGAAACTTGGGTATATAATCATATTTCATAAAAACTATTGAACCATTGTAAGATCGTAGTGAATGAATATTCATGAAGATTCTTTACTTACCTTTCGAAAAAAATCCAATGAAAGTAAGAGGCTCCTGTTATCCATTTCGTGTTAAAAATGTTCTAATAAAGATGCAACCATTTTGTGGACATCTCCACTCAATATTCTCGGCATTTTGATAAGAATATGATGAAATCAAGCTCTTAAAAGAACAAATTCACAAAAATCGCAATAAAAGAACAATTCGTATGTAAACAAACGATTGTAGGGATTCGCTCCAAACAATTTGGCATCGTTGTTAAGTGAACGATGCCAAATTGTGATTAGCGAACATTTTGAAATAGACTATATGTAATTTACATTGACCTTTAGAGCCAAAATTTTACAAAAACTCATCAAATAGACAGCGCCCAAAACACTCATTCAGACGTTCCACATGGCGACCACGATCGTTGGGGTCGTGGCGAAAATGTCATGAATGACGTCATGATTTACGCTCACGACGACCCATCTCAAGAGGTGGGTCGGCGTGAGCGTTTTGAGAAATTGCATGCATTTGTCAGGCACTAAACAGCAAATATGGCGACGACTGAGATTCCACATTCCACTTGAGTTTATTTTTATGACGCACAGAACCAACTGGAACGACAAAATTCGTGGTCGTGAGCGTAATCGTTGTGAACGCTTAATGGAACTCACCCAAAGTGACAACAGGGGACAGCGCTGCAGGTGGCGAAATATGAGAACCACAAATATTTCATCAATGCTTGGGCCACCCCCACCATACGAGTTGCCAGACCTGTGTATATGATCGTGGAAATTGCTATTGTTCCATTGGTCTATTCAAACTACCCATTCTGAAGTGAGGTAAATTTGAATTTCTCCATTGACTGAACAAGAAAGAAGAAGATATTACTGGTCTTTGACATTTGTGAGTTTTAGTTGTTTTGATTCCTGTGAAGCGAAGTAAGCTAGATTTTATTTTATTTTGTATGAAATTTAATCATCGAACAATATTAACACTCAAGAATATCATAAAATAATTTTATTCAATGAATCGTTGTTGTATTTATTGCATTTGAGACATTTTAGAATTTCACAGCAACATAACCTAATACATTGATTTCTTTCAGATACCTTAATTTTTCGACATGGCCAAGTCCAAAAATCATACCAATCACAATCAAAGTGAGTATTGTATATTAATTTATCATTTCATTGTTATCAATAATTTTCTGTTCTAGATCGTAAAGCCCACCGTAATGGTATTAAGAAACCTAAAAGATTTCGTCATGAATCTACTCTTGGTGTAAGTAGAATTTTTTATGCTACTATTTCAGGTTTATGCTTCAATTCAAAGAACTAAATGTAGGTTTGTACTAGTAGGGTGCTGTTATCGATTATAAATGGTTATTTTTTATTGATTTCATTACATTCTGGATTCTTGTTTATTCTTACAACTTCCTAAAAGTTATAACAAAGCTGGAAATGTTTAATAGTTCAAATTCTGAATTGTTTCTATAATCTATCATTCACATGTGAATCAAACATATCAAAGTATCTATCTTGATGACCATTATATACTCATAAACTCTAACTTAAAACTATTTTCAGATGGATGCTAAGTTCTTGAAAAATCAGAGGTTTTCCAAGAGACACAACTTGAGCACAAAACAGCAGTTGAAAAGGGCAGCTGAAAGGAAATCAGAAAAAGCTTCTAAAGCTAATAAATAGATCAATATGACAATAAAAAATTTCTTTTGAAGATTTTCTTTTTTATCCTTGCCATACAAGTGAACTGAGTGTGATATTTTAGCCCAAAATAGGTATCAAATTGCCCTAGGAAAATTTGAATCAATGGATAATTGGAGATATATTAATGAATTGCAATTAGCATAGAAGTGAAGACAATTTCTAAGATTCCATATTTCACCTTCAAATGCTTGATAGCTGCTGATTTTGGATTGACTTTCACAAATTAATGGTGTACCCAAAAAAAAGTTGAATACTTTTAGGTTGTGTGGACTTATTTCTTTGTTATGAATGGGTCTTATTTTTCTAAATTGATTGTTGAAAAAGCGGCGAATTAATTGCTTTCGGGGGTCTTAAATAATGCAAATGTATATAAAAAATTATATATTGACTTTTAAACATAAATTAATAAAAGTAAGCTAATTTCATTGGCTAAGTGATGTGAAATGATCTGTAACTTTTGCTTTGGAACATCCTGGACCAAGTTTTCTAAATTTATTAGATGAGATAGTAGTAGAACTAGTTTTGCTACGTTTTAGACCAGTCTCTAGAGGCTTTGGCGACGGATATATATCTATTTTACTTGATCCTCCCAAACCATTGTAGTTGACATCTTCACGTTTGGACAGCTTTTCATCACAGTGGGGTAGGCTTGATTTGAAGATGCTGTACTGAAATTAGTTAACAAATATGTTTATCAGTGTATCAATTAGATAGTACCTTATTATGTCTGCATTATATAGATAGAAGGTATAAACAACCTTATCACATATTATCCACTTTTGAATGTTGTCAGCTACAAAAAACAATCAACCTTATGTGAACCAATTGAACTTACTCCTAAGTTTCCACTTCCACTAGTAGAAGGTTTGATTGATGTGGTGTATTTTGTATTCAATATTAATCCATACTCCATGCCTACACCTTTTGCTTTCACTGGTAAGTATGGTGATTCAGAATTTAAAACATCTTTAACTTTTTCTGCCTGAAACCAACAATCAATAATTATTCATTATATCATAAGGAATTCAATAATGAACTCACTATGGGAAGTGATGTATTTTTAGTAGCACTGTTATCCAATAACATTTTATCAATTGGGTTGAGATCTAAAGAACTAGTATTGTTTGTGATGTCTGAATTATTACCATTCTGAACTAGTTTGGCAAATTTTGTTTTGTATAATTGCTTTTCCTTTTCATGTTTTGTTTTTATCACTTGCATTTCTCTTCTGAAAATGTTATTGTCCATAAAAAAATATGAAATTGCTGATGAACCTTTCACCTACTTCAAATTTGAATTTTCACTGTTGATGTTCATGAGTTCCCTTTTATATTTTGTTGCTTCATGTTGGGCTCTTTTCAAATTCTGTTCTGCTTCTCTTTTCATCTGTTGAGTCTCCAATAAATTTCTAAAAAGAGCATCAAGATAATATGGGAAACAAAAACTCTGAAATTATTGATTTTCTTACTTTTTCAACATTGCTGCCACAATTGCCAATGACTCAACATGATTCTGATTTCTAATCATTTCATTTGCTTGATCTCTTGTACCATTTATTGCAACTTGAACGTTTTCCATATCCTTTATACTGTTTTTCAATTTCACTATTTCTGCTGTCAGTCTATCAGAGTCTTTGGCTTTTGATTTGAAATAAGATATTTGTTCCTTCAGAGCGTAGATGGCAGATTCATGAACTTTTTCATTACTTTCTAGGTTTGCTATTTCTGTCCTGAAAAAAATATTCTTCACACAATGAGTGATTCTCAAGTAAAACAACTAGCTCTCTTCAATAATATTCACAATCAAGTATACCTCAAAGCCAAATGTTGATTTTTGAGTTTTTGGATTTTTTCTTTGAGCAATTTCTTCTCTTTATCAGCCTCAGAAATTTTATACTGCAGGTCATCAATTCTATTCAGTAATGTTCCAACATCATGATTTTGCCCATCAGAATTAGCTAGATTGAAATAAACTTTGTGTATTGTCTTTTCTGTTACCTTGTTTCGACATTGGGGACAACTTTTTGATCTGTATATTAATTCATGATAAAATACAAAATATTGAAATGATCATCAGTTTCAAATAATACCTTTCTAGCCATGCCATCAAACAATGAAAATGAAACATATGCCCACATTGCGTAATATGAACTTCTGAAGACGAAACAAATAAATCACTACAAATAACACAATTTATGTTCATAATTTATTTCATAAAAAGGCTAGAACTGTTGCATCAACTTCCATTCAAAAACAATGGGATAAAATGTCAAATGTAACCGTTCAAACCGTTGTTTCGAATAAGTTATAGGTTATATTCTCAGAAATCAAGTTCCACTAGTTCCAGTGTTCCACAGAATTTCGAAATCAACCTCATCACAAGAACCCAGTCAGGCACAATAAGATCAAGTAGATTGAAGTAGATTCCCGGAAAATTTAAACAACCCAATCACATCTTGACCACAGAGTTCACATATACTCTGTGTCTTGACCGGTCTTGAGCTTAATCTCGTTCGTCTATAAACTCTGATATGGAATATGATAATACATTGAAATGAATATTTTTCTCAAGAATCAAACGTGTGGTTTCAACCTAAAGTTGCATCCAAAATTCTGAGCATGTACTCATGTAAAGAATTTCCATTGTAAACAGTCATTCAAAGTGATTATCCTGATAAATTAATGTTATGAAATTGTTTACACAGTATTTGCGTAAAAATTAAAAATCATGACATCTAAAAAAAATCGATCGGGAATAACCTTGTAGCTTACACAACTCCTCTGGGGCAGGGATTTAATAATTGGATTAGAATATTGAGCTATACATAATACATGAAAAGTGAACTTCTTTCCCATTTTTTCTTCAGTAGGTGCAAGGGAAGAAATCATCATGACAAACGACGATAAAATAGGAAATTTCTTACTTGTTGAAGATGAAAATTGCCCTTCTGGGAGGAGCACTCCTGTGTTCTCTTGGTCGCCTCTACCTCCAAGAAAACAACTGAGTTTCCCGACAAAAGTCAAAGTAACATGCTGGTTTTTAATGAGATAGCAAAGGCATCTTCATTAATTATTTCAGGAAATCGGATGTTCATCTAATAGTGAGGAACCATTAAAACTCTATCCAAACTGTGATGTGAGTGTATGGTTGAGATCTTGTGAAAAAGAAATTGTTGAGCCAATTGAAGGAGAAATTACAGGTGGGTGAGGATAAATAAAGAAATTTAAGATTTGATAGAGACAGATCAATTTCAAAGTTACACAAACAATTAAATAACATTATTTGAATGTTTATATATCTACTTATATTGAAAAATTAATATTGTGTGAAAATTCCATTGCCTATATTCCTGAACTTGAATGGTCTTCTTCTGTTCCTGCCGCATGTTCCTCTGATGAAGGTACTAGTTTGTGGAAATGTATTGCTGTCTGTTGTTTCCAAATAAACATCCAGATATAAGCATAAATAAGCAAGTTGTATTGGTAAAACCCAAGATATTGGCTCCTCCTTTCCACAGTCCAAATTTATAATTCTTTCCATATCTCTGATTGCATCATCATTACTGGAATTATGGATGCCATTAAAATTCAAGCTAAGTGAAAACAAAGGCCTGGCTTCAGGAAAATTATTCTTCAGTACAATCAAAGCTTGTAGTTTGGCACCTCCTCTGGTTAGTTCTGCACAGTAGAATGAATCTTGGGGTAGTATGAGTTCTTCTTCTACATAGTGCTGTGTAAAATTTGCCTGGCAATAGTTTTGATAAGTTATTGAACTCCACTTCATCAAACTGGTCTGTGATGTAGGGCAGCTTATATTACTAGGCAAGTTTGGCAAGGTATTTTGATCCAACTCTTGCAGCTGATTTGCCAAGTTGCTTCTGGTGTTAAGCCTCTTCAATAAAGTATTAATAACTTTACCTACATTAGTACTGCAGATTTCTTCATTATTCATTTTATTTGTGATGAAATCTATACCACAAACTTTCTGAGCCCAACTATAAGCATGACCTATTTGAGGCACTAGAGTCTGAAAAGACTTAATACCTACTTTTTTTATTTGGAATAGTGTTACTGGGTTTGGACTGTTCAGACCAGAGTCACCTTTCACAAGTTCACCTAAAATATTTTCCCCACACAATATATCACGGGCTGTGAAGCCTACAATGCTCAAGGGAATGTTTGTTTTTGAAGTTACTGTAATGATCTTCATTTTAGGAAGATATGAAAACTTTATAGCCAGTGATAATCCATTGCTTAATGTAGCTTTTATTTCCACTCCCAAAGGGTGTACTACCAATAACTTTTTTTTCTTCTCTTCCATGGGATCAACTTGTTGTACAGATTTTCTGTGTCGCCTCTTCTTTACTTCTACCACCTCTTCAACTTGATCAGGTTCTTGATCTGATTCTTCATCTAGAAGACTATTATCTTTAGATTCATTGGATTCTTTCCATAAAACAGCTTCTTCTCGATCCCCTATTATTTCAACATCTAAATTTACATTGAAGGCGTTTTTATAGGATACAACATTGACATAAAACATGTAAAGAGGATCAGGTAATAAGCTAGCAAGATTGTGTTCAATACGTAATTCACTGGATGATATACCAAGATGCTGTTGCAGAGGTTTAGTTGTTTCTAAAATCTTTGATAAGAGTGGTCTAAGAACATTAAGTTTTTCTTTATATTTCAATAGATCATCCCCATTTTTCTTCTGCTCCTGTACCAAAGATTTGCAAAGCTGTGCAAAATTTTTGCGTTGAGTTAATTCCCATTCAAGTCTAGCAAGACGTAAATTGTGTGTCTGATTTTGGTCATCAAGATCCTCATCCTTAAATTTCTTGGAAAGTGACTCTGGTGCTTCTCTCATGAACTCTTCCAGAGAAACCAACTCAATATCTTCATCTTTAGATTTAAAAGCCATACACTTATTTGTTTCAGTAACTAGATGGTGTAACTCATATAGTAAGTTTTGGTAGCTGAGTTTGATGCTGTCACATTTCTGTTTCTCTGTGGCCAATGTTTCACGTCCAACCACATGTCGTATTTTGTCAACTCTATTCAATTTCTTCAGAATGCATATCTTGACTAAAATATCTGTTTGCATTTCCTTGTTGATACTTTTAACAGCAGATCCTTGCTCCTTCTGATTGTTTATTACCTTCAACATTTCTCTGATGTCTTCACACATCTGGAAATAGATATTTGCATCCATTCCACTTTCGCGACTCAGTGCTTCTTTATCTTCGAAATTGATAACTCTTTTATAGATGTCCACCTCGACTTCATTATCAGTGCCTGCTGATTTTCTTTTCTTTTTCAAATTTGTAGTTTCCTTCACCATTGTCAAACCTATAATGTGGTTGAGATATAATGAAATGATTCAAAATGTAATCAATATGAACTATTAGTTTGTTACCTCTTTAAAATATCTTGAAACTAGAATCAAAAATATTGTTTACTAAAGAATAAAATAATTTAAACGCGACTGCCAAACCACACACAAATGTCAAATCTAACTGAGAGGAGTGAGAGGTGAAGTAGGAGTTGATCTGCACAGAATGAATAGTTCTGTTGTCTATTTGTTCTGTGGCAAATGAAATATTCAAAATGGGGTGCGTTCCATTGAGCGCTCACAACCAGGGACGTAACTAGGAGGGGGGCACGCGGGGCATGAGCCCCGGGCACCAGGTGTTGGGGGCGCCAACACGGACACAAATTGGTAGGGGGGCGCCAAAATAGGTGTTTGCCCCGTGTGCTGAATAGCCTAGTTACGTCCCTGCTCACAACGCCCAAAACACTCATTCAGACGTTCCACATGGCGACCACGATCGTTGGGGTCGTGGCGAAAATGTCATGAATGACGTCATGATTCATGCTCACGACGACCCATCTCAATAGGTGGGTCGGCGTGAGCGTTTCGATGACGCACAGAACCAAGTGGAACGACAAAATTCGTGATTGTGGGCGTGATCGTTGTGAACGCTTAATGGAACTCACCCTTAATAGACCGCATTAGTGATGACATCACAAATATGCAACCAACATTACACTGAGTCCTGAATCGTTTGGCGCGAAATGATATGTTTTATACTCGACCTTAAGTACGGATGACATAAGAACGATAATAGAAGTATCGTAACAGGCCCTTTTGTTTTATGCTCTCACATGAAATAAGTTGATATTTAAGGAATTGTATCTAAGGGACCTTGGATATGAAGGATGGAAGTAACGATATTTTCGTAAAACGATTTTCTGGAATTTATTCAGAAGTGTTTGAGAAAACTTTCTTTACGTTACCCATTCCATACGACGTATTCATTCTTTTTCTATCGAATTCAAATAGATACATTTCTTAAATATCGCTTATAACAGCGAAATAATTCATTAAATAACATCATAATTCTAACCACAGATTCTGAACCTTAGATAATGGTTACTTAAGGTTCATATTAGCGCATTTTCGTTCAGAAATATTGTCAAGATATACATTTTTCAAAATCCAATTCAGTAAAACACCAAGTACAATTCTATTCTAAATTCAATTTCATTTTTGTTATAAACAAATCACATATTTACAAGTCCATGATTAAAGTAGGTCAGTACAAATTATATTATGAAAAGAGTGTTATCACAAGAAAGAGAATAACTAATGCAATATACCACATTAGTGTGACGTCAAAATGTATGCAACCAACAGTGCATTGAGTCACAACGAAATATTTCTGAACGAAGGTGCGCTAATATGAACCTTAAGTAACCATTATCTAAGGTTCAGAATCTGTGGTTGGAATTATGATGTTATTTATTGAATTGTTTCGCTGTTATAAGCAATATTTAAGAAATGTATCTGTTTGAATTCGATAGAAAAGGAATGAATACGTCGTATGGAATGGGTAACGTAAAGAAAGTTTTCGCAAACACTTCTGAATAAATTCCAGAAAATGGTTTTACGATACTTCTATTATCGTTCTTATGTCATCCGTACTTAAGGTCGAGTATAAAACATATCATTTCGCGCCAAACGATTCAGGACTCAGTGTAATGTTGGTTGCATAGTTGTGACGTCATCACTAATGCGGTATTCTGCTGATGTTGCTGATTTATAATCATAGATTTGATAAAAGTAATTGAAGACGGTTTTTTCGGGAAGTCTTCGGGGGGTCTCCTCCTGAAGACTGAATTGTCAACATTTTCGTGTATCTTATTAGGGTAAGCATTTATATTTCTGTATTAATCATCGAATCTCTCCTAAAGGATGTACCATCAAAATTATCATTAAATTATCTGCTCTGATTTTTAATTAGTTTTGTAAGTGAAATCATTTAATTTATATTTCCTGAGTACGACCCAATAAGCGACAGGGGTGACCCCCAAAAAACACCCCCTGTACGCGACAATATTTCGTTGTGACTCAATGCACTGTTGGTTGCATACATTATGACGTCACACTAATGTGGTCTATTTCGAATATGGCATTTGAAACATTTCCAGAAAAATGTATGATAATATTAGAATGAGGCAAATAAAAGAAGTCGAGCGGTATTGGACTACTGGGAAAATTAGGCATTCCAAATCACGTGACATTCAATATGGCGAGAGTAGGCACACAGCTGTTTGAAGTGACGTCATTGCGGCATTATTTCCGAAGTTGTGTGAGTTTGTTGTTGATGATAGAAGTTTTAAGATGCAGAGTGCATATTTAAGGACATTATTGTTGGAAAATCCAGATATTGGTGAAAGGTAAGCTGAAAACCCAATTTGTTTTTTGTTTACACAACATTTTGTTTCCCATATTCGAAGTGGAATATTTATTTACAGATACCGAATGAAGCTGAAGATAATAAATGATGTAGACCCTTTTACATTGAACATCCAGGAATTGGATAGTTCAATTCATGGAATTCCACCTATTACAAATATAGATATTGTTTCGTATTTAGTGCTAACCCATAGCTATTACACCAAAGAACAAATGAAGGCCTACAAAAGCTTGCATTCATTCAAGTATTTTGAGTCAGGCTTTGTTGTGAATGTGGGGACAAAAGTGGTGAATGGTTTCTACATTGTAGTGGGAAAGGTGAGGTTTGTTCATTTCTATTGACTTTCGTTTATTCAGCAATTTTTTTAGGTCAAACATTCTCAGAGAGGAATTGAGAAACCATTAGACGTTTGGTGCATTGTGGCCAAGGATGAAAGTGCACATTGCCCATGAATGGCTGGACACAGTGAAGTTTGCAGTCATGTGGGTGCACTTTTATTTGCTCTGAATAAAATGTACAATGTAAATACAATAAAAGTTATAAAATGTTTACTACAGACTCTCTGATTTTTTAGTATCGATTCAGTAAGATCGTCCCTCTTAATTGCTGCTATCCATAGCCTTTCAGACAATTCGTTTTTATCCGTTAGAAACCTGTGGCTTAAAACCGCAGGCACAAAAAAGAATTTAACATCATCCTTGGAACGACTTCCACAGTTGACTAAAAGGCATGTAACAGGCGTTTTTCAGTGAGAATACCACTAATAAGCTCTAAACAATATAAAAAATCATTGGATGCAGTCACGAAAACAAAGATCTCACAACTTTTAGATCAATTTATAACATAACAATATGTAAACAAAGCATTGTGTGCCTACTCCCACCATATTGAATTTGTTTTGACAGGTCGTTGGAATGCCCTATAGTATAAACAATAAGGCTACAAATAATTACAGAAACAGAATACTTCAAATTTGCGCAACAGCTTCAAGAGCTATTGATAATAAATCAAATAATTCAGTAATCCATGATATTTTCGCAGGAAACGTACCAAGATGGTTGAATGGTTGCCTCATAAGAAATGGCCCTGGTTCATTGAAAGTTGGCGATGAAGAATTATTCACCCATCTCTTTGATAGCTCAGCACTGTTGCATAGGTATACAGCACAAATGCTTTCTGAGATTTCATCAAAGGAACTTGATGGTTCTTTCTTATTGTTGAGGCACCGGTATCTTGTGAAAAAAAACAGCTCAAAAATTCAAGATCAATCGATTTGGGATAAAACTTTCCCTTATACAGGGTGATTCACCTCACTGATTCATTTTATATTCATGGAGAACTAACAGAGATATCAACTTGAAATTTTTATGACAGCTACAGCTCAATGTGATTAACATGAGAGAAATTTTAGTTTTTAGTCAGTCCATCTGTCAAAGTTTTTCGAGAAAATGGAATATCTCAACCGATCCAGAATTTTACGTAGAATTCGAAAATCTAAAAATTAACAGGATGTTCTATTTGAAAGAACAAAGTTGATATCATTTCCGGTTTTACCGGAAGTAACAACGCATTGAAAATATTTTAGGAAAATAGATCACATTGAGCTGTAACTGCCACAAAATTTCAAGTTGATATCTCTGTTCTCCATAATCCTCTAATGAATCAGTTAAGCGAATCACCCTGTATATGCGAAAACTAAAGAATACTTTCAGGTTTGGTATAAATAATGGTAAAATTACATACCAATGTAGATTTCTTCAATCTGAAATATTCCAGAAGAACTGGTCTGCAAAGAGAATTGTTGTTACAGAATTTGGAACAAGATCAGTTTACGATCCATGTCATACAATATTTCAAAGGTAGTCTCGAATTGAAAAATAACTATTAACGGGATGATATAAGTGAGATTTCAGAATCGCTGCAATCTTCTCAAAAGAATCATCAGATAATGCCATGATATCTGTATATCCCTTTCAAGATGAGCTGTACGCTTTCACAGAAACTCCTGTGATTCATAAAATAAATGTTGATTCGCTTGAGACTGAAGGCAGAGTGGATTTAGCAAAACATGTATCAATTGTTAACCATACATCCCATCCTCATGTTCTCAATGAAGGTGATTAAAGAAATGACTTTACAACGTAACAATTGCAGAAACCTAATGTGATCTTAATGTTATCCAAGGTACAGTATTCAATTTGGGGTTATCAATCCATACCACAGGACCACAACACATAATAGCTTGCTTCTCCAATGACAAAAACAGTACGTGCAATTACAAGACATAAAGTTCCATCTTCACATAATTTTGATGTTTCAGATCCAGAAAAATCCATGTTCGAAAATGCCAAAATTGTGGCGTCTGTACCAGCAAGGTGGCCCCTACATCCCTCATACATGCATTCTTTCGGTAATTTCAATTACGATTCCACACACAATTTCATATGTGTAGCAATACCCATTATCCCATTCCTTTTAATTATATAGTTAGGAATTTTCACAGGGATCACCGATAATTTTTTTGTGATTGTTGAACAACCTCTGTGTATATCTGTGATGGGGGTAATGTTAACTAAGATAAAGAATGAGCCATTAGCTGGATGCTTCAGATGGTATAATGAAGAATATGTAAGGACTTCTGAATTGCCCAAGCTGTTAATATTTTAGTCCGTTTTTTTCAGACGAGAATTTGTATACTGTCAAGAAAAACTGGGAAGTTAGCTCATGTATTCTACGCAGAAGCTTTTTTTTACTTACATTTCATCAATCAGTATGAAGAAGATGGCCATGTGGTTTTGGATATTTGTATCTACAAAGATCCGTCTATGCTGGAATGCATGTATGTAGAAACGATGAAGGTATATTAGAAACGAGATTGTATACATGGTGAAGCAATTTGTCTGGTTTTTGTAGTCTATGCAGCAAAATCCCGACTATGCGAAGATGTTCAGAGGTAGACCTGCGCGATTCGTTTTGCCGCTCAATAGAGATTTGGTGGAACCCAGATCTGACGTCAACTTAGTCAAATTGAAGGATACAAAGGCGAAAGCGTACTATTTAGACAACGGCGACATACTTGTTAAACCTCAAAAATTATGCAACCTGGGTTGTGAAACGCCGAGAATTAACTATGAAAATCATTTGGGTAAAAGCTAATTGTTTCATACTTTTTTTTTTATTTCTACAAATCTCGTTCACAGGCAAATCATACCGGTATTTCTATGCCATAAGCTCAGATGTTGATGCTGATAACCCAGGAACTGTAGGTATTAATCAACTCCTTTACAAAATCGATGATATCTGAAATTCTAGATCATCAAAGTTGATACACTAACACATTCTACAAAAACATGGAGTGATACCAACTGTTATCCAAGTGAACCAATATTCGTACCAAATCCCAATTCTAAAGTAAGTAGCTGTTCAAATTTCCGTGGACCATACTTTCAGATTTTACTAGAAAGAAATTGTTAATTCTAGTTTGAAGATGATGGGGTGGTTTTAACTGCACTAGTATGGGGTAAAGACGATACAAATCACGTCGGCTTATTGATACTAGATGCTGTAACATTCATAGAGATTGGGAGAGCTGATTTCAAGACACCAAGTCCAGTTCCAAAATGTCTACATGGATGGTTTTTACCGCATTCCCAAACGGAAGAAGACGAAAACACGAGTAAAGTAAAATTTGCGTAACTTTAGTAGTACAATATATTTCTAGTAAATAAACTGTATAATCGATAACAAACACAGGTTATAAAATGCATTAACAATTATAATTTGCATATCTACATGTATTATGTTGAGATAAATAAAATTGATGAACATTGGAATATATACTACTCCATTATAGATATTTAGAATAAGAAAAAAAGCATACTGATATGCTCCTCACATTTTATCAGTGTGGAAAAAGGGTGGGAACTAGATATTTTTGTAAGGATGAACCGACTGGAATCACTTTTAAATGATTTCATCTGATTATATTTAAATAATGTGCACTATCAGCATGTTATTATAAGCATGCATGTGGCATAAAATAATTTCTGTACACTTGGAATCATATCAAACGATCTATGAATTTTTATTTCAAATTATTTTCACTATTCACATCCACCTTAACTATTGAAAACAACAGATAAAATACACAATACATAATTGAAAATTTCGTCCACTTGATCTGACGACGAATTTTTTCTTGCATAAATATTCCATTTAATCAGTCACATTTTTATGTGGAAGCCAATCTTGAGTTACTTTCTATCACAAAATCATCATCAGTACGAAAGAGTCTATTCAGAAATTGCAAACATTTTGGTCACTATTACTGCAAACAACGCACATACTCGTGGGTATACAGTGAAAATTTGCCGAGAACATTGATATTCTACCAAAATTATTAAATAAATATTCGTTATTTGTGATACATCAATATACATTTCGTTAAATTAATGATTTCCTCGAAAGGAATATAAAAAATAACATGTTAGTTATCGGATAACAGTTAGAATGTGCTCGTTAGTATTACAACTCTTATGGTTGTTCATGATAATTTACTATAACTAGGTGGAGAGAACTTTTTCCTCAAAAATTTTAATATGTAAAGAGGCAAACAGGAAATTAAAGTTATCACTATCACTTTCCAGAAGAAATCCTTTGTCCTAATGAATTCAGAATCTGTAAGAATATCATAAAACACGTAATAACAAAACACGTTCCTTCGAAATTCATGGAAATGTATTTGTTTCTTGAATTCAACTTACCGAAATAATCGTGCAATACTACCAAAGACAACCCATAAAGGCCCAAGGAAAACAGTTCAGCTAACACCATCAGATAATGCCATGTTCTGATGTTCAAGGCCACCATTATCAGTTCAGTCAGTATCAAAGATGTGAAACTAATGGCTACAATGTGAATAAATTCGTCTTCGAAAAGAAGGAGAGCTCCGTACATTATCACGCCTCCTAAAAAACAAGAATGAGTAATAGTTATATAAACCATTATGTAAGAGAAGTGGAGCCAGGTTTACCTTGGTAAATGCTTATCAAAACCCACATAAAGAACGTTTTGTAAGATAAACTCCGTCCTTTTGCCATTTCCTTATACAATTCTGGATAAGTTAGAGCTATTTCAGGACTAACATCCTGGTCCAATACCAAACTAAACACCTATGAAAGAAATACATGGATAAATTCATAGAACTGGGCATCTTTTCCAAAAAAGTCGTGCAGCTTCAGCAAACAAAATTGTTACAATGACTAAACACTGCAAACTACTTACTGGAAACATAGTATAAACGGTAGCATATCCGACCATAAGGAAACCTTGATACAGCGCCACAGAACTCAAGTAGAATACACTGCTGAATACCGCTTGCATCGTGGAAATGATCAGCCCTCGATGTATCACGAATTGTGCCAATGAAGCAGACCTATATCAATGAAAATTAATATTTGTCATCTGTTGCTTAATGACATGCATTGTGATTGATAATGTATAGTATATTTTCAAATGAATTTAAACATCACCTAATATTGAGTATGATAATCATTTACCATATCTAAATCTACTTAATTATACCCATTTTTCTCTCTCAACATCGGATTTATTTCCATATTGTATTGTATTACCTTTTGTACGACTTTCTGCCATGAACGAGCAGTAACCTAGACAGGGTGGCAAACTGCGAGATGCTGAAATCTCCTGCAAGACTGGCTTGCTTACCCTCGCGCCCCTCAATACCGATGCCAGCGTCGGCCTGTTGGATCATGCTGACGTCATTGCCGCCGTCTCCCACAGCTGCGGTTCGTTTGCCAGTGTGTTTCTGGATCAGTTGAACCTACAGAAAATAATTAACAAATGAAATGAATGATCATTCAGGGGGGCTAGCATGGTGGAAGAGCGCTCGCCTGCCAGCTAAGAGGTTTCTATCTCAGACTTATATAGTCCCCTATGTTTCACTGACTTACCACTTGTGCCTTCTGGGTTGGTGAACATCTACAACATACAACAGCTGGTGCAGCAGTAGCCAATTCCATAAATTCTTGCTGATAATAAGACAAACAAACTTCCAAACTTTCACCGCTTATGACCAAGGCACAATCCTGTTTTCTCCTATAAGCATTCAGTTCTAAATGTGCATCAGTACGAGTCACAACCTTTTTCAGCACATGCAGCCCTAAAAAACAATAATTCAATTTGTATTTTCAGTGTCGAGTTTAGAAAAAGCGTTATCTACCTTGGGTTCTTGACACCAATCCAGAACTTTTTGCAATACAAGTAGCAGTTTCCAGTTTATCACCAGTAAGCATCCATATTTTAATTCCTGCATTCCTGAGTAACTCCAAAGTGGCTCTAACATCGTTTTGTAGCTTATCTTCAACTCCTGTTATGCACAACAATATCATTTCCCTTTCCAAGGATTCAACTACCTGAGCAACTCTAGCAACCCTGTCAATGGTTGACAGACGAGCGGCATTATAACGTGCCTATAATATTGATAGAAATGTAAGGAAAATTTTGATTAGAGAGCGTGATTGATAATTGTACCTCAAAATCGAGATACTGTTCCTCGGTAAGATTTTTCTTTGCCACTACCAGTGTTCTCAAACCGTCCCGAGCCATATTGCCCACTTCTTCATCTAACCAATCAGTATATTGAACTATCGCAGACATGACGACATCGGCACCTTTCAAATAGAAAATTATTTCTCCAGTTAGTAGGTCCTGGAATTTAAAATAACAATATGTTGCTTTAGATGTACAATTCAATCCAACATTTCTGCAACAAAAATATATCCATACCTTGACGATGATTCCCATTCTCTTTGTTTCACTAGTGAATGGAAATATCTGCAAAATAGCATAGTTCATCAGTTTGCCGTCAGGTGAACGCAGCTGCATTGAAGATAAATCTCTTCTGCTCAATGCCAAACCAACTTCATGAGTCCATTGGACTAAGGCTACCTCGTCAGGACTGGCAGCCTGATACATGACATCATTTTCTGGCACATGCAAGTGTTGATCTGCCTCAGCTTCTGACGTAAATGATCCTGAATCTGGGAGAGTTGAAAAATGGTAGGTGGTTATTCGAAACTTGATAGTTCATACAAAATTCACCTTGATCTTTTTTATCGCCACTTTCATAAACGGGCGTCACATTGTGACAAAGAGCTAGAGCTTGGACAGCATCTCTCACTCTTGTGTTCTCAGATCTCCTAAATTTTGCCGATTCCAATTTTGCACCGTCAGAAATACTGAAAGAACTCCTCAAAACAGAACTAACCTAAAAAAAATTATCATCAAATCGAAAAAGTTACAACAGAATTGAATATCTCACCTCATCAAAACTATCTGATGCATAGCTAACTGTCCCCAAATGTAATCTCTTCAGGACCATGGAGTTTTGTGTAAGTGTACCAGTTTTATCTGATAGTAGATATGAAATTCGTCCAAGTTCTTCTGGTATTGTTGTGCAGCGAACCGCTGTACCTTTCATAGCTGGATCTTTACCAATTGACCATGAATAGAATGATTTGCCCATATCCAAGTTCACTCTCAAACTGAAACATGGCGTTCATAAGAATTTTTTGATAAATTGAAGGTTGTTACTGCCCACCTTATAGGAATTATATAAGAGAAGAGCAAAATGAATCTGAACATGTATCTGTACCAAGGACCACTAAATCCTTTCAGGGCCATCATTATCAGAGCTAAGCCAATCACAGCAGCAAATAGAAGTTTTGTTATGGTGTTTACTTCAATGTCAAGTAAACCTACTTTTGAACGGGGAGCTGAATTATTCATTACTGATCGTGTTTCAGGACCTGAAAAGTATCAAAAATACAGACCTAAGTCCTATGTAGAATATTCACAAATTAAAACTAGTTAAAATATTTGATATTATATGGTATCAAAGAAAATATATCTTTGATATAGACAGAAACCTGTGACAGTAAGAATTATTTCAAAATTGAGATAAATAATTTTCAATTGTGTATTTATGAGAGATTTTTGTCAACTACTAATTTTTACCAGTATAAATAACAACTCCTGTAGCTTGTCCAGAAGCAACAACACAATTAGTCCACAAAGTGTTCTCCAAATCCAAACTTTCATCGCTGTTTATTAAATCTTGCTACAATATCAAAGTCACATAAATCTTCAAAAAAGTGATGAAAATAGTAAACTCACTCTGGTAAAAGTTCCAATGAAAGAATGTATGTCTTTCTGTGGTTTTTCAGCATAAATAGTGGCATTCATTTCAAATAATTGTTGGTCAGATGCAGATTTTTGAGTTGCAGGAACAGCCAGTCTCAATTTCCAGTCTGTCTCACCATCTAATTGATCAGTTCTAACAAATACTGCTCCACTGCTTTCAGAAGTTCGTAGAAGAACTAAATCAGCAGGGACACGTTCATCTTTATCCACAATGATTATATCACCAACCTGAGAATAATATAGATATAAATAAGATGAAGTTGACTGATGAAAAATTGATGTTTGAAGATGCTAATGACATTTAACAGAATAAACTTTACTACTCACTCTAAGTCTGTGGGCAGCCACAATTTCAAATGGTTTATCTTGATTATTTAGTAATCTTTTGCATTTCTGATTATTCACTTCCTGGTCTCTTTTGTGTCTTCGAAGATCATCAATAGCTTCTCTAGATATTGTGACCAAGAGAACAAAGCACTAAAGAAAACAACATAAGTACCCTATAGTTTGGTTCTCAATAAGCTCACCAATGGTCCCCAATATGTGTATAAATAACCAATCCTTATATCAGGCACAAATTGACTGGTAGCCATAATTAAGAAGTAAAGATTCAGAAAAAATTTGAATTGTTGATAAAGCACCAAGGGCAGAAAAGTAATTATGTTATATTTCTGATTTCTGATAGCATTTGCAGGATACTGATTGAGTGAGGGTTTCCCCAGTAATATAGTTCGTGATCTCAACTCTCGTGGACCACAACATCTTCGAATGGCAGAACACCAACAGCTAAAAAGCATCAATTCATAACTACAAGAATAACTCATATGCTGATTAATGAAAAAAAAAACAGTGTATATTTATACCCCCATGCAGATTCCTTTTGTGTTTTTGTTATTAAAGGTATGTCCTCCTTCAAGGTTTTAACGCTACTACAATGAGATTCGTTAGCTTCCATTATCATTTAGCTATAATCTGATGATTTTCGTCCAATTCACACCATAAACCTGAATCATCAGGATTACAATAATCGTCCTATAATTTCTCAACAAATAAACTGTTGAGTTAGCCTCGCCCGCAACAAAACATGTGAGTCATATAAACAAAGACAAAAACTCACGATACTGAAATTATCAAAATGATATTTGGATTGTGAAGTGATTGTGAAATTGGGCATTGAAGGAAACAATTCACGATTTCATTCTCGTGATAAATCACCAAAAGTCAAAACAAAATAATCTCTGTCTATCTACACGTGAGGCCGTCAAATAGTAAAGTAACTAATAGACCGCACACGGACCAATAAGGAAGAAATGTGTCAAATGTAGCGTCTTCAACATATTTTTTCAGGTACCTCACGTAGTTTAAGCGGTATAGAAATTCAGTAGAATTATTACCTATCAAACACAAATACGATGTAGCTCATAAACAAATAATAATAAAACTAGTATAGTCAACTATTGTTTTAGGAACAAGTGAATAATTTTGGTTAGTTGCAAATATGATGAAGACAGTTTCTTTCTTATATCACCACGTATTCTGGGTTATCGAATTTCCATATTTTTAAAAATATCGAAAACATTCCTCTAAATCAATCGACATTTTCTGTGTTTTATTGTACGAGAATGTATGCATTTACATAAAAAATATTGATTTGTATGAACAGTTATCTTCTCAAGAAGGAAAGTTTTCTTACCTGCATAGATAATTGCTTATGGTACTGTTACGCTTAGGATTTCTATTACTTCTTGCAGTATGAACATCCATTTCTCTGGCATTACTCGAGCTCTCCAATAAGAGTGTTGTTTCTTGATCACAGTCCAAATCTTGCATGGGATATTCCATTGGTATATCTACCCTTATTAATTACTGTCATAACTAGGTTTATTGACTGATGATGAGAACATACTTAGTTATCATCGCCTTCGAAGCTGGGTATCAGGTGATTCCAGATTTATTTACAAACAGTATCGTTTGTGATATAATATCATATGTTATTTAAAAGCTGAATCAATATTGAACCTTCATTCCTGGATTTCCGATGAGTTTCAAATCACATACATATATATTTTTCGCATTCAATCCTTTGTTTTCATCTATATCTCCAGGACGAATTCACAATGATCTTTTCGAGTAAGTCTATATGAATTGAAATTGTTTTGAATATTTTTGAGAAGTTTTTGACTTTTGATGGACACAGTTGAAATTGACAATATCGATTGCAGATTTCTATAGGCAAAACCGATGTGCCCTCTGTTTGTTTCTCTCAAGAAGATAACAGCTGTTTGAGCTGTTTCCATACGACCCCCTCTACTTTGTGTCTTTACCTTCAAGTGCTGTTTCTTGACATATCCGCAAAAATGCAAAATGCCAAGTGGTGGATTTAGTGAAAGGTGCAAGGTAGTTTAAATTTATCAATACCTTCTTACATATTAAGTCTTACATCAGAATAACATCAGGTGAGTTTAATAATGTTTTAATGGACATTGGAATTAATATTTTCAAATTTGCTAACAAAAAAAACAAACATTTTTTGTGATGATGGTTCAGAAAACATGTTCTCATATTTAGAATTCTTATTTTAAACACTTTGACAAACGTAAGCCAATAAACAATTTTCTTATTCAGATATGAATTCAACTTATGGAGATTGCTCAAAGCCAAAGAAATCAAAAACATCTGGAGAAATCACTTTCACATCTCATTGGGCTCATTTGCCAACCCTATTGTTGCATGAAATTTTCAATTTATTGAGTAAGAAAGACAGAAGAAATGCTTCTGCAGTTTGTAAACATTGGAGGCAAAACAGTTTTCATCCAAAGTGAGTATATTTCAAATGACTTTCAAATTGAAATATGTGCAATCTTTCTTCATTTAATTCTATATGCCTTCAAAGCAAAGTAACTAATGTAAACATTTCATGTAAATAACATTGTATTAGTGTTTCAAATTAATCAATACCTCTATTCACAGATGGTGGCCCAGAATGTCTTTCAAATTAGAGGATGATGAAGAAAAATCCAGATTTTTCATTTACACATTTGGACATATTGTAGCAGAAGCAAAAATATCCATAGATTCTCTATCTAGCAAGTCTGTTGAAGAATTCATACAATTGTTATATCAACTATCAAGAAACAATAATTTAAAAAGTATTATTATTGAACCTAGCCACTGTAGATTGGAATTACCTACACCTCAAATTAACAACATGTAAGATTTTTATTCTATCTATATTTTATATCACTTTAAAAGTAAATCATAAACATTCCATATGTTTTGTAATTGTTTCTAGTTCAATATTTTTTGTGATTTTTTTAGATATGATGGAAGTTTGGGAGAAATTATGAATCTCTTGAAAACTTGTTTGACAAAAAGTTTGAACAAACTCAGTATAGGTTGTATTGAAGATTTATGTCTATATATTGAAGATATATTGGAGAATCTGAATGCATCATCAATAACACACCTAGGACTAGCATCTGTCAAGGATGACCCTGATAGATATCAAGCAAACTGTTTTGACTCTGTACTGATAGTTCCTTTTACAAAACTACAGGTAAATGATACAAAGATGATAAAGTTTCAATGGAAAATATGGTTATAAATATTTTTTCAATAGACTGAAGCTTTTTTTACTGGCATATACAGGGTGTTAGTGAATAAGTGCGACAAACCACAGGGGGTGATTCTTTGTCATTTTTTATGAAAAAAAGTTCATGTAAACGTGTGTCCTAACTTGCTTCATTTCCGAGTAACGGGGTGTTAAAGTTTTCTCTTAAAAACTGACTATTTATTTATTTCTCTGTAACCGGTCGAGTTATGCAAATGAAATTTGGTAGGTTCCAAGAGGTAGTTATTGCGCATTTTTTGACATGAAATTAAGAATTTTATGTTCATCATTGGCGTGCATATGCGTAATGATCTCAATTTTTTTAAAGAAAAAAATGGTACGCCACTGAGATATTCCAAACTTAAATTCAATTTTGAATGTCTCGTTCAATTTGCGACAAAAAGTCTCTCATGCCTTTTTTTCGTGAAGGGCGCTGTTTTTATGCAAAAAATGAAACAACTCAATGCGTATTTTTCATTTCTTTAATCCATTATCTAGTAGCGACGCAAGTAGGCTACTGTCAACATTCCTGTCAAATACGATTAGCGTCCCTTCATTTTTGAGCTTTCAGTTTGTTATAACATTGTTTTTTATGAGTACCTAATTAATTTTTCTTTTATCGAAAAGGATGGAAAATTATACAAATGCGGAAATGTCAGACATGCATTTTGTCTATGGTCGAAGTAATGGAAATGGTCGGCAAGCTCGACGATTGTATGCTGAGTTTCATCCAGAACGTAGGGTACCCCATCACACAATATTTGCTCGTCTTCACCAACGTTTGCGCGAATTTCATTTGCATAACTCGACCGGTTACAGAGAAATAAATAAATAGTCAGTTTTTAAGAGAAAACTTTAACACCCCGTTACTCGGAAATGAAGCAAGTTAGGACACACGTTTACATGAACTTTTTTTCATGAAATATGACAAAGAATCACCCCCTAAAGTTTGTCGCACTTATTCACTAACACCCTGTATATGATATATTATTTCAGGTTTTAAGTATAGACTATGATCAGTTATCTGATGAATTTTTATCAAAATTAAAGTCTGCAAAAGAATTGAAAAGACTAATAGTACATCTCCATAGTGTGCAAAGAAATCATCCTGGCACAACAAATCAAGCTTGGATTGATTTTAGGCAACAACATCCAAAATGTGAACTTCGTTTAACTGTTATACATGCTTTTGATGATATCAGTACTCTTCATGAGACTGTTATGAGGCAGCACATGCCTCTTTCCCATCTGAAAGTATTTTTTTGTGAACAGGTGCGATTGCAATGTATTTTTTGTATTGTATTCCAATGTACTCTCTCAATTTTCATTTCCAGGTGAATTTGTATATGGTCGACAGGCTTTCAAATTATGCAGGCACCCTCCGAAGTGTCTTATGGGTAGACTCCTTGAGTGATAGCAATGAAAGTTGGATCTTTGACAGGCCATGGCAAGATGCAAGTCCAGATCCTTTTGTTTTGTTAGCATGGTTATGCAAGCACTTGGAAGAGTTTGTCCTGTTTGGCTACAAATATAGTGAACAAAATCTGATAGCTATTGGTAGATTGCTTGGGAAGAATTTGAAAACATTAGAAATAGCAGAACCTGATATTATTCATCCATCAGGTCCCAATATGCAGAATGCTCTGTTGGTGAGTTCAACATCTGATAAAAAAATCATAATTTCTTGTTTTTGAACTATTTTTGTGGTCTCAAATATTTTTTCAAATCATCGGATTTGCTGAAAAAGAAGAAGGTGTCATAAGAAGAAGGTGTCATCATGGTTGAGACATAAAATAATGAAAAATTTTGCAAATAATGCAATTTCAAACCAAAACATATTCATATTATGACAGAGAATGGAAGTAAATTTGTTAATTAATTTGTTTATAGCTGATAAGGACAGGTTAGCTTAGGAAAAAAAATAGAGACTGACAAAAGTTATATTATTAAAGTGCTTCATTTTTATTGCCAACATAGTGTAACATTCTACACTGGAATCCTCCACTAAACTAGAGAAGAAATTTTTGTTTCTCTTTTAAAAACAGATGGCATAATTGTTATAAAAAAATTAACATGACTGGCAATAGCTGTAATAAAATATTAATGATGTATATTGTTGTTTAGGACATTCAGAATAGTATACGTAAACCATGGAAACCAAAGAAAATATACGAACTACACCCAGTCATTCGCAATCCGACCGAAGGAGATTCCGATGAATACCTATTACCTCTAGTCCTAGCCGATCTACACTAGTTAAGTACAAAATTTTTTTGATACTAAATACCAACATCCCTATTTTCGCTCTGCACCTGATTATACTTCAAGGACCACGAAGTATCATGTCCTTTATAGGGAACAAAGTACACGTTTTGTATGTATTTATAACATTATATCGTCTCCGTGGAACAGTTAGGCTTTTGATTTGCTGACTCTGAGTTTGTGAGTCTTGGGCATAGCCGAAAACTGTTCGAGGAAAATATTTTTGCCGCTGATCGCTCAAAAACGTGCGGTCACCGTTAAGCAATACAACTATTTTTTGCTGTATCTGGTATACTGTCAAATTTGATTTTAAAATGATCAGAAAGTTATGTGAAGGTGAACGATCAGTGGAAAAATGGTACAGTCTACAATTCAGACGTTTGGAAGTGTTTGTTAAGTTTTATATATATTTTTTTGTGTTCCAATTGACGACCGTTATTATTTTGCTGTGAAACAAACTTCAACACTTTTTATTGTTTTTTGACTCTGAATTTAATAGCGTATGTTGTGAGTGTTGAAATTTGGAGTCAAAATAGCAGATATTTCGCTTATAAAGTGAGAGTGTAAAGACTCAGAAAATGATAAACATTTTTGTTTGAATTTGTTAATATGCTTTAAAGAAAATCACGATACCTTTGCATATTCCAACCAAAAAATTAATAATGCGAAGGTTGAAGTTATTTCACTGATAAAAATAGAGATAAGAAGAAAAACATCTGTGATAATGAAACTTTTAATAAAAAGCGAATATGACAACGAGTGATATAACACAAATAATGAAATAAATATCTTCATCTTGACGAAAGAGATGTAACTCTTATCCATAAGATCTGTGATGTATTTATTTATTTTTTACTTCTTTCCTCTGAGAATGGAATTGTGTTTCATTACTCTCGTAAACACAACTATTTCAATAGTTGAAATATCTTGAATAATATTGTTGATTACTGTATAGACAACAATAATAATAATATCTGAGCAACTTGTTTTCCAAGATTTGGATACTCTACATGGAGATGCATTCAAAAAGTACAGTCAACATGTTAGAAGTATCCAAAATTGTTTCTATTTGAAATCAAAACCATCATAATGATAATATATTTGTGTTTAATATCAATAATTTATTTGTGATCAATCAGCATTAAAAGAATGAGATTCAAACTAAAACTGAGTCTAGGTATAACGTACTGAAAATATATATCAAAAGAGAAAATTATAACTTTATTGGTTTGTATTATTTAAAAAAAAAAACGCTCTTATAGACATTGTCATACGTATATGTTTTCTGTCATGAATATTTGAATGGATTTGAAACTTGTTGATGAGTGTAAAGTTTAACTATTATTGTTATGTTGTAAATGTCGACTCTTTGTCTTATACTTTTTATATATTCTTTGTTAATATTCAGTTCAAGAGTCTATTATTGATAATTTTTTTCAACTGTGTCAGATATTTAGAAAAAAGTACACAGAAAACACTATTATAATCATTCCAAAATTCTATGTATATATACAATGGAAATCACCATAAAACAATAAAGTTACTAATGTGATAATAAGTGATCCACCAAGACGAACAATAGACGTTTGAAATATTTATAAATATTTTTGTTTCCTTGGAGAACTGATGTTATGTGGGTCAAACCTACAAATATATTGAGACCTTTAATAGCATCCTACTTAACATCAACCATATGGAATAACTAAATAGAATTTTGAGTACCTGAAGAAATACTTGAAAGGAGTCTGCTATTGTTACTCAAAACTAGTCCAATATGATAGCATTCAAAAAAACTAAGTGGAGTATGAATGTACATATTCTACCTTATTGAACACTGTGACTGATCGATTGTGATGTTATCGATTATTTTATAAAGCAAACTGAAACGAATTGTCATCAGTCGTTTGCGAAAAAACAAACAATGTTACACCCATTGTGCAAACATCTTTCATAATCTGCATATATTTGGTAATGTAATATATGAGCCTACCCAAATAATTGGACATGTATAGAAGGAAGACGTTTTCGGCAAATTTTCGTAATGTAACTATCTGTGAGGACACCTCAAGTTATTTATCGTTACAATGAAGGTACGAAGGGTAGTAAATCAACAACTTTCTAAGTATATTGAGAATTAATTCCCCGTCCTGTGGATGTTAGATTTTTCGATTCAATTCAAGAAATCAACATTCAATTTGCTTGTGATGGTGAAATGAAAATTTATTCTTCATTTTCATCGATAAATACAAAACAACATTCGAATCTAGAAGGATTGAATTCTATTAATTCAATACTCACAAAATCTGACAATATTGTTTATTCCTGCATATATTTTATATCCAAGTATACTGTATTCGTGAAGTATAAATATCAAAATAACATTTTTGTCATTTCCAAACAAAGTAAATTCAAAGTTATGTGTGAGATTTTTTTTTCATACTATAATATGGTTCAGTCGTAAAAGTATCTGAAGTTCCAATATTGGAATTTCAATTTACTCAGATTGTTATATAATGGGAAAATTCAATGTCCATCCTCTAAAACTTCTTGGATAATCCTTATATAATATAAAAATACAATTCCTTCTACAAAAAAATACGAAAGTATTCTTTTTCGCTTTGGGTTGTGTGTCCCTATTTTTGGAGGCACATTCGTGCTGATCTTAACAAACTTAATTATATCCTCATTTTATAGCAATTTAAATTTCCCAGACGATTAAAATCTGGCCAAAAATACGGCCATTAGATGTCTCATTTTGATAAATATATTGAATGTCTAGTATTGAGTATAGTGTCGAATACAAATAATATTTCTCTTTAGGAATTAAATGCACAGCAATTGATGTTGATTTATATGTATAGTGTTTATATACTGTTGTTACAACCCACGTTTCCCAAAAAATTGTCAGAATTAAGATTGAGGTTTGTGTCCATTGATTCATCATTTTTTGTCACTAGGATTCGTCAAATTTATCTATAACTTCATTTTTATCATCAATAGGTGATTTAAGAAATCCCTGATATTAGATCAATTGTTTTTCTGTACTAGTTGGCACAGTCAATTAAGTGATATTTGTTTTCAATTTATCACGAATTTCTGACTAACGATTTATCACTATAAAAAATCCATAGTTTCTATGTATTAGAGAAAGTCATATATAGTATTGTGTAATATATGTTTGTATATTCTAAACGATTTATTTACATCAGTAGGCAATGTTCATCTTCCAACTAATTCTATAATCAACAGAGTACTTACATATTTTATAGTAGACTTCAACAAGAATTATGTTGAACCGTGACATTCGATTCAAAGTCATTATACATAACTGCATGCATTTCATATTCGAGTTCCATGACTAATTCACCTAGTGCCCCTAGTACATTCAATGTTATTATCTGTATATTTATGTCTACGGAACGAAAGACAGATTTCTACAAAGGTTTAAATAGGATAATCGTATTCATTAACACATAACCGATTCAAAAAACTTTGAATGTTCGCATATTCAAATCATTTTACTCGATATATGCAAGCTACATTCTGTAAAAGGTACCTATCATATTGAGATTGACTCACTTGAAAATTATTGTTCTGCTTTATTGCATTATAATTACTACTATACTTGTAGTATGTATTTATGTTATTCGAATTTCATTTACGTATTGTAATACTCATGGAAAATTTATAGACGAAAGGAAACTTAATTCCCAATTTCGGTTTCCTCCCTTGTGATGAGGAGTGAAAGGAACATTTTTATAAAATGCTGTCCACTGATTTATTTCAAGTCGAATAAATGTCAAATGTATTTTAGGTTGTTTTGTTCTGCTGAATAAATATTTGAAATATGAAATGTGTTTCGATATTGGAATTTCTCACTCGTTTCAAAATATTACTTTCAGACCAGATGTTTTCCCTAGAATTACTTTGATTAATTCAATATTTCCCATCCACAAAACCAAATACGTACCGTTACCAATATCCAAAATTGAATTCAGAAATTTAAGATTTAAAAATACACAGAAATTGATCGTACAGCTACGTAAGCGCTACTTTTAACTCAGTACATTTCAAAACACTACATTGAGTTTCCTTTATAATTTCTGAGAATACATACTTGGGATCAGTTAACTTACCTGAATCATTTTTTTTTTTCGAATGTGTACAGTAGATCTCCATAATTAACGTTTATTCAATTTATAAAAAAACCAACAGAGTAATTTACGTATTGGAAACTACACCTCCAACATAAAATAAACAAGACATCATGCAACCTCAAACTTTCATATTTTTGTTTTCAAATGTCTTAAATGGATATATAAGGTAAGGACTAGTAAAATACCTCGAATAGGATCAAAGAAAACACATTTTGCTTATAGAACACCAAAAACTGGCAAAATTATATAATACATTACCATTACAATAAAATCCACATTGAATGTGATACAATTAGAAAAGTCCCTCCAGGGTTCCTCTACTACAGCAAATTCCACTCGTAAGAAGACTTGAATATCCATAAATCCTATTCATATTAATCCATATTTCTTGTTTCTCATAGGGCTTTACAAATTTTCTATTCCAATCGGCAGGAAGCCCGTTTTGGTGGGATGAACAAAATTGTGAGTATTCAAATTGAAAGGAATCTGAATATAAAGTTAAGCATACCACTCTTAATAACTGTGTGTTTGGATAAATTCCAAATAGTTTAAGATCGAAATCATATTGTCAAGTGCGTGTAAAATTCCCGAAAAAAATATTACCAAGGAACCCTGGTTCTTTCCTTGCCCGATATTCAGCGTGTACTACGAATTTCTTGGCCAAGATTTCTGCGAAAACGACTGCTTACTGACTCTAAAAATGTGTGTCCCACAGCTACCAAACCCATCGTTTTAATATTATAATAATCATCGTTTGAAACAACGTTCGTACATTCGTTAATTGAAATTTATTATGAATGTATTATTCTGTGAATCTTCAACAACGTTCCTCATTTTGGAATATTCTTTTTTCCATAAAATTTCACTGTTTAGATTTTTGAATTTTGTAATTCTAATAGAATGATGTTTCAGATGTGCATTCCAAACGATAATGATAATAAATCCCCGACCATTGCAATCTAAATAATCTATACGAAACGTGAACATCTATTCCAATTGAAAAAGTATGATCTTTCACCTTCTCGTCATTTGAGTTGGAAAATCTCAATCAGTTTCTTCATGATTTGACCTAATAATAAGGTGAAAAAGTTTTTGTGATGTTGTTTTTGCCAATATGCATAGAATAGTAGGATTTCAATTCCCTAACGATTCCTAAAAATTAGTATATGTGATTATTACGAGGTATTATAGGGGATAGAAAGTATTTCAGATAGTTGGATTACGTCTTCAATACACACTGTATCCATATATTCGATGATTCGGTACTCATCCGTTATTAATCGCGTCAAAAAAAGAACAACCACCAAAACAACTTGAAAAATCTAAAATGTGCGTTCTTAGGTCAGAAAATAACAACGTAAGTCTAGATACTGCGGGATATGTCAAACATGAGAATAAACAGTCACTTCACAGCCCTCTCGATCAGAAAATTCTACACGCGCTCCATCAGACCGCCCAACTAACGAATAAATTAGGTTCGGTCGCCGTAGCGCGTTGGGGCAACCGACGATCATGTCTTCCAGTTGTGGCGCTGCTGCGGGCCCGGCGGAATCATGTCGAGCAGGTACTGCCGATGCAAGTCTGCTGCCCGCTGCAAATCGGCCAGATTCGAAGCGGATGCTGTTTTACCGGAAGCAGCTGCTTGAGCCATGGCCAGCTGATACGGGTAGAGTAACGGCGAGAACTGAAGCATGTGGGCAGCTGCGCCAGGAGGAACGCCGCTAGAGAAAGCTGCGAAATTTGAACACAAAAATGAAAGGGAATAAAAAGTTTCATCATTCATAATAATAATAATAATAATAATTTATTGCACTTAAATTGCATATTACAGGTATACAATGAAATACAACAGCAATATATACAAGCCAGTCATTAGAATAGTAACCATAATGTGTGAGATGCTCAGGGAATACAGAAATACTCAAATGAATTTGTGAATCTGTTACATAGTCCATGTACTCCCTAAGTATTCATCGGTAGAATGAGGTTCTAAGGAGCGTAAGAAAAGCAATATGGGTTTTTTTACTTCCTCAAAATTATTTTTCTATTTTAAATGGGCAGGTGGGTGGTTGAACAGTTTTACAAGAATACTGGGCAACTCTCTCTAGACAGGCTAACCTGTGATAGGGAGTGTTGTAATTTGATATATTTCTCGTTCCATGGTTATGAGTTATCTGGAATTGTGAGAAACGATGTCTATTTTTGAAAAAAAACTTTATACATTCAAATACGAATATTGCTGGGACTGTAAGCATATTAAGTGATTTGAATTGAGTTCTACAGGAAGTAGTAAAACTCAATTTCCTAATAATTCTAATAGTTCTTTTTTGGATTCTGAAAATTTTCGAGGCTTCAACACTTTCCCCCCAGAGAATAATGCCATATCGCACTCGATGTTGATGTTAGGGTTACATGACAATATTCTGAGGCCGAAGCATGACCGATTGAGTTCTTTATATATATCTTACTCTCATTACTTCAACAAAAAACGACAACTCACTTCTTAAAAGCTGCTGCTGTATCGCCTGCATGGTCGAATACTTATCCTGGCCCGCGACAGACCCAATGGATGACGACGAATGGCCACCCGAACTGCCACCCACCGAACCGTGATTGGAGCCGCGAGACTGTTGCACGGACGGCATTGAAGGGGGCGGAGTCGGCTGTGGTGCGGGCTGCGCCGGTGGAGTGGGTGTAGGGCGCGAGGCCGGTGTGGGCGTAGCCGCCTTGGGTAGGGTTTCGGGCGTGGCGGCGGGCGATGGGGCAGGACTGCTCGATGTATACACGCCGTTCTGAGGAAACTGTAATAAATAATTGGTATGACATCGACTTTATTTGTAATATATTGATGATGATAGAGGATTAGGTGTTTGTACGTGTCGAGTTGATTATTTCATGGAATACAGTGGTACCTCGATACACGAGTGTCCCAATAAACTAGTTTTTTGAGCCGTGCGAGCGATATTTGAGTTACCGAGGAATCGCACACTACACCACTCTACTGTGCAGCGTCTCCCACCTCAGATTAGGGGTTTGTGTGTGTGCTCGTTTCCCTTGTTTTCGAAGGATTTTGGTAAGTAGCACACCAATGATATGACAGTACGTCTGGAACGGATTTCAATGGGAAAAATTGTTTCAAGATACGAACAATTCGAAATACGATCAAGGTTCCGGAACCAATTAATCTCATCGTGGTATTACTGTATTTTATATTGTCCAAGCGTTGAAATGAACAATAAATGTTTAATTTCTATAAGTAGAAGTCGATTTGGTGATTTCATAGTTATGTACACAAGTGTTATTCACATCTACATGTGTATCATGAATATAGACTTATTGGTCTCAACATACTCACTTGTGCAATTCTCTGCTCAATCTCTTGTTCCTGTTGAAGTGCCTTCACGAACGCAGTCTTCAGTCTGTTGGTGTGCTCCGATTTCAACGACTTCTTCACATTATTAGTGACACATTGTTCGCAGAGAATTATCTTGAGACCTGAAACATTAAGAGAATATAACCCCACTGTAATGTAAAGCTCATTTGACATATTTTCCAACATGAGACTGACCTTTCTGTTTTTTAACAATTTCCCACTTCCACCTAGGCGTGAAATCTGATTGACATTGACTACAGGTATACGGTGTTGGCGGCAAGGGAATCGTTGTCTCCTTTGTCAGAAAATCTACAACGTGCTCTAAGCCCACTAAGTAGATGAACTCGGTGTTGCTAGGATTCGGTATGAAGTTCATTTCTGGAGCAGGGGGTTTAGGAGGCGGAATCTGCGATTAATTTGAATCAATGATGAGAATTTTGAATGAAACGTTTTCATTTCTTTGAGCCCATACATACCTGGAGCAAAGTTTTTTCAAGTTGTTTACGAAGTGCTAGTTTAGCTGCAGCTTGTCTTTGAGCAGGAGTCTGGTTATCATCTCTTTGCCTTTCCTGCAAAATTTACTGATTTAGTTCACAGAACTGAACCACTAACATATATTTAGCCTGATTCTGATCTGTGTGCAGTTTACCTCCAGAATGACATTATTTTGCAGAGGACCACCTATCATCATTCCTTTGTTATCTAATCCACTAACAGGCTAGCAGCATGAAAATAATTTATAGCAATGAAGTGAAATCGATTAGAAGTAACTTTTAAGCACACAAGAATCCGTACGCTGCTGTCACATTTTATTGAAGTTGACACTCACAATGAAATGATAATTCAATTACCTTGATAGTCTGCGGGGGGGCCGGGGTAATAGTAACGGATGGTGATAAATCCTTAACTCCTTGTGGATAACCGCTTGTCGGACGATTTCTCTGAGGTGGCTGTGGAACCGAAATACTAGTCCTCGAGTTTAATGGCGACGCACTGATTGCAGCGCCATGGATAGAGGCCCGTGGCGGCGGAACTTGTTGCTGAAATAACATGTTTCAATTGAAATACAACTGAATAAATTACGCGTGTCTTCAATTGTTATAGTTTTGAAATTGTCAATCACTCCAAAAAAACCTTGGTTATGATGTTTTCCAATTCGTTAGCTAGGTTTAATTATAGATTTCAGTTATTCAAAGCATTATACAGGGTAATTCAACTAACTGGTTCTTTAGAGGTTTATGGAGAACTGGAAAAGATATCAACTTGAAATTTTGGTGGATGCTACTACTCAATGTGTTCCATCTTCCTAAAATATTTTCAATACCCTGTTACTTCCGGTTGAACCGGAAGTGATATCAACTTTGTTTTTTCATACAGAAATTGATGACTGAAGATCCAAAAAATTGCGCCTGTCTTTCGCAAAATTGTCACAAGAAATTGAAAGGTCGACTACTGAAGGTGTCCGGAAAATAATTATTATGTGTCGTGAACAACATAGACGACATTTTGAACAATTACTTGTTTTGTTTTATCCGTTTATCAGAATATCATTTTTAATGCCATATTATTTGTTTCGTGATAGGTTTGCATAAGTATATCCATAGACGAAGTGGAGATAGTCACTTCCTAATGGATTGATGTTCATATTATTCGTCAAATATGAAATTTAGAATCAGCACACTTGCTCATGCAAATCGATAAGAAATTAAATTTTGCGTCGTATAGTTTGAAAATTTCTGGGTCATTCTACTTGAAATAAGAAAGTTATTGCGATTTGAAATTTACAAAAAGTAAACTGAAATATCAAACTTGAATATTTTGAAACACTTCTAAGTATACCTGACAAAACACTCTTTCATTTATGTGTATGCGGAGATTGAACCTCAAATCTCGAAAATTGAAGAGGATATGGACATTTTAGTTGGTCAGTCCATCTGTCAAAATTTTTCGAAAAATTCGAAAATGTAAAAATAAACAGGGTGTTCCATTTGAAAAAACAAAGTTGATATCACTTCCGGTTCAACCGGAAGTAACAGGATATTGAAAATATTTTAGGAAGATGGAACACATTGAGTAGTAGCATCCACCAAAATTTCAAGTTGATATCTTTTCCAGTTCTCCATAAACCTCTAATGAACCAGTTAGGTGAATCACCCTGTATTCATTCATGGTTGAAATTCCAATAAAAAGGGAAATCGGTGATGAAAAAGACAAAAATTATTGAATGCTTTTTGAAACCTTGAATTTTTTTGCCATTTTTATTATTCATTTTTCAATCTGGGTGTGTCAAAAATGTGTACCGAGCGTTCTGTGGTTGATAGTATATTAAAATAGTATAGTTTGGTAAATAATTGTATAGTAAGAATGATATATTGTTCCAATCCTGTTATTTCTTAAAATCTCGATAAAAAATCACTGTAATGAAATTGTCGACATAAACGTCAACATTTAGAACAAAATTGGTGATGGTCCTCTGCATTATCGTTACCGATGAATTTCTTGATGAAGTATATCGAAAACGGTTAAATTTTTTATATTTTGACAAGAGCATCTTATTCATGTAATTTTCTTTCGTCTATTGAATTTTTCTGTTTTTTGACCATCTAGTTGCTTTCACCACTTAGTAGTTACTTTTTTCTCAACCTCAGAAAGCTCGGTACACATTTTTGACTCACCCTGTATATATCCACAACATGTAGAATTTCTAATTTTTCTTGATCCCTATCAAGACTAACAGGGAAGAGATTCTCACCCTCATGATGTTCGGCGAATTGGCGTTACCCTGCAACACGCCCGCCATCTTGTGGCCGGAATTTGCGATGGGGTGTCTCGAATGCGACAATTGCGGCGATTGCTGCCCCTTGGGCAGCACCTTCACCGTCGTTGGGGTGATGCTGAGGCCGCTGGGGAGCCCAGAGGGTGGCAGAGCGGACGCTGGGATGCTTGGCGGCAAAACAGCAACATTTTCTTTCAGTTGCTGCGACTGCTTCAGCTTCTTCAGCAGGACGAGCTTCATCTCTTCGGCTCTCAGTTCTTCGCGGAGGCGTCTCAAGCCGCGTTCTCTGTGAGAGATATTGCTTGGTATACAATGCAAAAGTCATAAGTTGATTAAAAAATCAAACCTGTGCTTGATCTCTGAAGAGGTCAACTCCTTGATAGCTACAAGAAGAGGCATCTCTCCTTCAGTAGAATCACTGCTATAATCCAAATTTCCGTTAGTTCTCTTATCTAATGTTCCATTGATCAGAACATCAGGGCTTTCCACATACGACCTTGGCTCAGTTCTTGGCCTCAGGATTCTTCTCTGGTTCACTATTGGCTGCTGTTGTTGAGTTAAGATGACTGGGTGAGGAACAACACCACCATTGTTTGGTTGTTGTGACAAGTTGTAAGCAGGTGGCGTTGACAGAGGCCTGTTGGGATTTGAAAAATGGTAAAAAGTTGTATTTGTGATTATAACTGTTTTGTTACTAGAATCAACCCAATTATATTTATTATGTTTTATTTATTTATGGAAATGAGTTTTAACAACTTGTCATAATATGTGCTACTGCCTCTCACCTTTTTATTATCATCAAAAGTCCTGTTTGAAAAGAAAAATTGAAGGATTGTTTAACTACTGAACAACTTAAAAAATACACACACGCTTTCAGTTGAGATATCGTTCAAAATAAAATATTAGTTGAGAAAAGTTGCAAACACACAATGTGCCCAAATGATGACAACCAATCAGAATTTCAATGGCTAACTAGATATCTTTCATATTCACAACACTTTTCTCACATAAAGTGTTTTATTAGAAAACATGGTGTACCAACTGATATTATTTTGTAGTTAGATCTCTAGGAACCATTTTCTACTGCAAGTTCTTCCAAACTTTTTAAATTTCCAATCGAAGGGGCTACTTCAAAATTGAGTATTTCAGTTTTCTGTAGAATTATAGAAGTATAAAACTAGAAATTTATATGGAATTGCTATAATCTGTTATAACCATGGTAGTAAAAAAGTGCCCAGTTCAAATGTAATTCAAAAAATGTCTGATTCACCTTCTTATTGAGATAAATCTATAATTCACAATCTACTTACTTCAAGGTTATATTAATCTTTTTAGATTTATTGCTTTGATAAGAGTGATTTAGTAATGCAAAGAAAACATGCCACCTCATCGATTTGTACATCATTCATTCATTCATTCATACATCAATAATAACAGTATTTTCTTCACTTCACAGTTATTTAAAAATGGTGTTTCTTTATTATGATCAGCATTATGAACTCAGTTATAAGATGTAATATTTCATTAATATGTTCACAATTTTATATAGTATAGTAGATTTTCACGGTCTGTATCATAACAAATCATTTTCAAATTATTATTGAGAACACAAGTACCTTTTATAGAAAAAATCTTATAAATGAAAATTTCTCAAAAATAAAACCAGCAAAAAAAAATATCTCAAAAGAATTGGATTTATAATGCTTCTGACAAGTAATCATACCAGAGTATAAACTTTTTTCTATGATGGACATGCATAATTATTCAGTTTTGATAGTAATCTTTTTCTCAAATCAATAAGAATATTCAAATTGTAATTATTTCACTGATAAAAAAATGACATGGGTACATTTAAATGTAATTGTTATGCAAGATATTAATATTCATAAATCTTAAGAATAGAAAGTTTTTGTTTTTTTGTTCATTTTTCAGTTCAATTGATATCTAGTAGAAGTTTGTACACAATTATGAATTTACCTTATACTCAAATCCACAACAGCTTCATCGACTTCCATTTTTCACTATTATACCACCACACACAATGTTTCGATGGTATAATTGTATTATATCTCCAGGTATAGTAAGTTGGATTGATGAAGTTGAAGAATAATTTTTCTCCACCACAAATTAATTAGTCCTCTTCCCTATGGAACACCACGATGTATTACTCACTAAAAATGTTATCACAAGATCGTTTCATATCGTAGTATTAATACATAAATGATAACACAATTATGCCATGCCTTGTATGGTATGAATCCAGACATGGTTCAATATTCAATCAAGATTATTCTATTTTACTGAACATTTTTGGAAATTGAAGAACACAATTCCGAATTTTGCTAATTAACATTTTCAAGCGACCACACCATAAACACAAAAATATCACGAAGCACGAAGTCTTGCGTCGAGCGCAGCTCCAGGTCAATTAGTGCACCCACCAAAATTTTAATCTAAACTCGCGTTGACAAATCGATTAGGTATATCTTGCTGTATACATACACACACTTTTCCAAATAATTAAATATCCGGATATTTAATTATTATTTTTCTGTTCTTTGCAATTATCCACTCGTTTGTTGTTTTTAAAATGAATTAATGAAATGAGAGGATATTAATTTCACGGAAAAATTACCATTTTTTAGGAGAAATTCTTTAAAAAAACAGAGTGAGACAACAAACCCAAAGCCAAAATAGCAAACCACTCAAACCAGTAACCACTACCACTAGACATGTTAGACAAGGTAGGACAAACACCAATGAACAATTCATACAAGTATAGCAGAAAGAGACAGCTGATGTTTATAAATTATTCAATATGGCGTAGTCATTGCGGCACTGAATTTGTGTCGAGCTGACAGAATTGTCTTAGTAGTTTAAGAATTGCATACAGTTGGCAGCACGATCGATTTTTATTTGGCGTCACTGGCCACTGAACCCTATAACGAAACAAAATGACGTCACACCGTGATTGACCACAGTTACTACTTTCTTCAACCACAACGTAAGTGAAATCACGGAAATAACACCTTTGTCACAGTGTCACAGAACATTAGACGTCCTGTGAGAGGACCTCCCTTAGTCCCTTGTCTTGATTTGATTCTCTCCACTTTCCGATTTCGTCAGGAAAAAGAGTTACCAGTTGGTAATAGAAATTGTACAATCAAGTAAGTGATAACATTTCTCAAATAGATATATGGAACAAATATATCTTTAAAATATATGTATTTTGCATCTAGAAATGAATAATACCGGTTTTGCTGATGAAATTTTGTATGCGAACAATGACTAATTGATGGTAAAATATGATCTCGCTCTATTATTTACTTACTAAGATCATATCATAACTGACCACCCAAAATCAAAACCTTAACTTACATAGTCAACGTGCATTTAACTATGACATTGAAATATCAAGTCATTGACTGTCAATTTACAAACAAATAGAATGATTTTTTTTATCATTACTTCACAAACTATTTTCGCAGAATGACTTCAACAAATTTCAATATTGGATTGGGGGAGAATACCCGTAATTCCAGCAGGGTGTTGAGACCCCCAGGAGGAGGACACACAGACATTTTCAGTGGACCAGACCCGAACCAAAGTACAAGAAAAGATAGTGGACGAAATGCTTCATCCATTTTAGAGGGAACAAATAGCAAAGTTGAACCTAAACCTTCCAGTCCAGTGAAAGCTCCATCAACTGCTACTGGTCCACAAATGAGTGTTCAACCAGAAGCTTCACAGCAGTCACGTGGAACTCGTGTTCCACCAGGTGGATTTTCATCTGGACTTTGGTAGAGATGGAAACTACCCTGATTTGCAGTTTAGCTTTTGTACTTAATATTTCATGTCATTGTGATAAAATATTGGAACATCAAAATATTTTTTGTAATGTCTAATTACGGTGCTTTATTGAATTTTGAAAATGTATTCAATTGTGAAAAATGCTTGCTGAATCTCCTATGCTTGAAATAAATTTTTTCCAATTTATTAATCCATTCACAGAATGAACCACTTTCAGTATAGTATTGATGTAATGTCCATAAAACTGGCACAGCCGTTTTGGCACAACCAAATGAAAATCATGCAGTGTTTAATAACTATTTTCTAACGCAAAAAAAAATTCTAACTCAAACGGTTTTCGAAAAAACGGGGTTGTGCCAGCTTCACGTAAAGCTGGCACAGCCGCGTTGTAACTTTTTACTCAAAGTAGCTACAAAGTTGATTCAAATGCTCAATTTTACAACTTTTTAATAACTCTCGACTGGTATCTACAACTCCAGCACTATCACTTATTTTGGCAAGATTTTGATTCACCATGATGGAAACTAACAAGGTACAGTATTTTTGATAGAAAAATTCAGAAAGAATTTTTTTATTTCGTGGAACATGATAAACAGACCATACGAGAAACGTTTTCGTCTTCTAACATTTTCTAACTCCAGCACAATCACTTATTTTGGCAAGATTTCGATTCCTTACGATGGAAACTAACGTAGTAGTATTTTTGATCGAAAATTTCAGAACGAAAAATTTTTTATTTCACGAAAGACGGTAAACAGACCACACGAGAAACGTTTTCGTCTTGTAATATTTTCTAACTCCATCACAATCACTTATTTTGGCAAGATTACGATTCATTACGATGGAAACTAACGTAGTACAGTATTTTTGTTTTCCAAAATATGTAGTTCTGGAATTAGAAAATGTTAGAAGACGAAAACGTTTCTCGTATGGTCTGTTTATCATGTTTCGTGAAATAAAAAAATGGCTTTCTCAATTTTTCAATCAAAAATACTGTACTACGTTAGTTTCCATCATAATGAATCGAAATCTTGCCAAAATAAGTGATTGTGCTGGAGTTAGAAAATATTAGCAGACGAAAACGCTTCTCGTGTTGTTTACTTTTTCCAGATTTCATATAACTATATTGCACAGTTTTTCGAAACATTTACTCTAATGGGATAAAATAAGCCTCTCTGTTAGTTAATCTCTTCATTATCATAGATTATCGATCAATTCTTATTAGAAAACGTATTACCGAGATTTCATGAAAGTCCGGCCCCCGTAAAATCTTCAAATTTGTTCAAAATCAAATTGTGTATATTCCAGTGGAGAGTTATTAATAAGTTAGAAAATTGAGCATTTGAATCAACTTCGTAGCTACTTCGAGTAAAAAGTTACAACGCGGCTGTGCCAGCTTTACGTAAAGCTGGCACAACCCCGTTTTTTCGAAAACCGTTTGAGAAAAAATTTCTTGTGTTAGAAAATAGTTATTGAATACTGCATGATTTTCGTTTGGTTGTGCCAAAACGGCTTTGCCAATTTTATGGACATATCGATGTAACTTGGGTATATTTTGATACTATTAGTAAAAATTTGAATGATACTTCTCAAAATACAATCCACCAAAACAACTGATTAACAACGACACTTCGATTGATATTCCCTTTCATTTGATATCTGTATTAAAAATAGAAGTCAATTCAACACTCAATTTTCACAGTCCTTCACAACTAAATTCCATAAATAAATGGACTACACCAATTGACTATTCTTATCTTACTGTATATTCAATAGATCATCTCAAAACACGCAGGTTTTTTTTCTAGTGTAATATTGAATTATACAAGATTATGTTCAATAACTTAAAATATTTATTTCAATACGATAAACTTTTCTTAGGTACTATGATTGATATCCAACAACAAAATAATAAATCATGATGACAAAGATAAACAAAAAATATTTATGTTCAATAATGAATTCAATCCACAATAGATTTTATGTCACTGTAATTATGTTTCTTATTTAAGGAACAATCATAACCATCTCTAATGGTACCTAGTAATGTGTAAATCACTAAAGACATGAATTAATGTAGAACTTGTTTCAGTCCATAATATCCAGTTAAGAATCATCTTTCAATGGTATGATCCAACTTTCATCTTCTTAGGTCTCCTATGCTGCATAGATCCCTCAATATCTGATGTATCTGATTCAGTTTCATTGAAACCAGAATCTTTGATATCTACATCTAAATTGAATGTTCCAGTTGACTTAGCCTTTTCTAAGGTACGAACTGTAAAAAAGAGTACTGAATAGAAAATTTTTTATCAGACTTGGCCATGGACTTTCCAAACTCTTGACAGAACTGTAGAGAAATTAGTATTCTGAAATCACCTTTAAGATGTATTATCATATTAGTAAATATATATTCATTTGAAGAAATTAAAGTTACCACAGAAGTGATGACTGAAATTTATAGCTAGGAATAAATTTCAGAATCTACTTACTTTGAGCTTCAAGTAGACTGTTCTGCCTTTTGAGATCTTCAATATCCTGTTGATGAGAGCAATTCTTTTTCCTCATGAACAGGATATACTCAGCAGCCTTTTTAAGAATTTGGGCTCTACTTGCCTACAAAAGATATCCAGAGTTTATTGTATATCTGATTTTATTGATGACAATGAAACATTTAGAAAACACATACAACTTTTTCTCCATTCAAGGCAGGTACTGAATCTCTCAAACTGCTGAAACTATCTTTTATGTGATCACGCCGTTTTCTCTCCAGTGCATTGTGATGTGCCCTTTTCTCTGCCTGTAAAATTAACAGAAGAAAATATTAGTTCAATAAGAAAATATGATTCTTCATAACGAATTAGTAAAGTATTGAGAAATTATGCATAACCCATTTCATCCAAGGACATACATTGTTAAGTTTAGGTACCTACTTGAGAATAATATTGTCCTCCAGAATTTTGTCGAGGTGCTGTCTGTCTGGAATCGGAATCATCACCTTCCTAAAGAGAAATCAAATTGATATAATGTTGCACTGAAATGATATTGATCCACACCACAACGTGAAAATACCTACATCACTCTCAACGTCGATGTCTCGGTCATCATCACTCATTATAATTCTTAAAACGGGATGGTTAGAAGAACTCACAGTAGAATAGAATAAAAATGGGTATATATTGTACTATTATGTAGAAATAACTTTCTAATTTATGAGAAAATCATCCTCCCAAAGTTCATAACACAGCGATCTCATCTATTGACACCAGTCACACCTGACACTCGATAAGCACAAACAGAAGTGCACCAGACATACACCCATACACGTGTACGTAAATATATATGTATATATATAACAAGCCACAGACAAAGACCTGATACTAAGATGCCTATAACTAATATGGTGAAACCAGTCCCTACTCCCTATCTCGACCCGTGACGAAATTTTTGTGGTTCTTATTTTTCGCCATCTGCAGCGCTGTCCTCTATTGTCACTCTGTCAGCCAATCACAAATCAGATACGATCAGCTTTTTAAAAGTAGGAATGATTTTTATTTATTCGAGAGAATTTTACAAGATATAATATTTCTGTCATTGATCCCTAAATCCTCCTAGCAGATAATTGTGTGACAGATGTGTAACTGTCCTGTCACAAAGAAGAGGGATACTCTGTGGTTCTGTGAGGACAGTGTTTTTAATCTTTGAATTTTATCCTCTAAATTTGCGATTTAAATAAATCATTCTTTGATCACCTGTGCAATAATGGAAGCAGTTTTGAATAATCTTAGTGCATCTGAAAAAATTGTATTGATTAGATCAGATGACGGTACTGAGTTCACGACAAATCTTGAGAAATTCGTGAATAAAAAATCTATACTCCTGGAAGATGTTGAATCAGCCTCAAATGAGTCAGCAGATGTTCTAGTATGTTGTCAGATACCTGATGAAAGTTACAATTATGAGTTACTAACTCGTTTGATGAAAGTATTGAAACCAGGGGGCAGATTAATACTTTCAAATATATCTAACAAAGAAAAGATAAAACTTGATCTTATCATCAAAGGATTCATGAATGTGAATGTTTTAGATGGCATAATAATGACAAATAAACCTTCATTTAAGCAAGGATCGTCAGCACAACTCAAACTTCCTGTTAAAATTCCTACGTCAATCTGGAAATTGGATGCAGCATCAGATGAAGAAGTAGGAACCATCGATCCTGACGATTTACTAGATGAGGATGACTTAGCAAAACCAGATCCAAAATCACTACGTGTCTGTGGAACTACTGGGAAACGAAAAGCCTGTAAAGATTGCTCTTGTGGTTTAGCTGAGGAACTTGGTAATGGTGCAGGAAATGACAAAATTATTGACACTGCTAATGCACCTAAATCCTCTTGTGGCAGTTGTTATTTGGGAGATGCTTTCCGTTGTGCTTCATGTCCTTATTTAGGTATGCCAGCTTTCAAACCAGGTGAAAAGATTCAATTATTGGGAAACCAACTAGAAGCAGATCTCTGATTGTATGTAATAGTAGGGACATTTCATAGAAAATAAATATATTTAAATTGAACATATCAAGTTCTTCCTAACTGTATACTTGCCAAAATTTTTTGTTATCAATGTAGATTAATCTGAATTTCTGAAATATATGAGGAAAGATTGAAACTTTCAAACAAAACCTACTTTTTATTCTTCATGTCTGTTAATGAACTATACAAAACAATAATATAAAATGTAATAAGAGCAAACTCAGTTTTATTGTACTGATAAAAACACCAACAACTTTCCATCACAAATTAATTCTTCCTTTCAATTCTAAGTGGTCTTCAAATTGCTCCAATGATTCTTGACATGTCACCAATTGATTGTGACTTTTGATTTTCTAACATACATGTAGTTCCTAGTCACTCTTTTCAAGGCCATCTTCACACCTATATATTTTTTGAGATTGAAATAATTCATTGAGAATTGTATTGTATGTTTTTTGTATAGGACATAGGTGAATTCAATGAATCCTTGGTTTTTTCTCAGGAGGTGGCTTGATTTTCTCTTGCTTCATCTCAGTCTTAATATTATCTTTGTTTTCTGTCACCCCATTATCTGGTTCTGGTTTTACAGGAGCTGTTGTAAGTTTCGGTTGTGGAGGAGGGGGCAATGGAAATTTTTTGATCAATTCAGCTAAAAGCATGTCTACTCTTTGTCTTTGAAACAGAGAGCTAGGTTCTTCCTTAGGCTTCTCTTCTTTTTTCGATTTTTCAACATTTGCTCTTTGTGACTTGAAATCCCATGAGTAGCCTTTACTTGGATGATACTTGGCAAAACTAGAAGACTCTTCAAATGATGACTGAATATGATGCACTGCAGAAAGCTGAAACAAACAATTTATATACAGATGGAAAATACAAGGAATAGTAAAAGTCTTACCAGTCTTGAGTTTAGAACACTAGCAAGATCAGGGGCTTGGTATACAACACCAGCAATTATATAATAGTCTGCTAGTGGAGTCACTTGCTGTTGACTGTGTCTATGCTGCTTTCTTATAACATACAAAATAGGCTCCTGGACATGTAGTAATACATATTCTAGACCAGTCATATTTCTATGAAAAAATCAATTATCAATAATAGAATAATGTGTGTATCTTTGGACTACATACTGTAATTGTTCTGGGTTAAGTCTCTGCATTTTTACAATTTCATTATTACAAGTTCTATCAAAAAATGGATTTGAGCCTTGGGAGAAGTATTCCATCACATTAGTAGTATTGAGTATAGGAATCCATGCTGAATCATGCCAAGAAAGGCTCAAAGGATTGTCCGGAATTCCTGGAGCAGACATTCCTAATCTTCCAGCCATCATTGTTAACCTGTAGGAAAATGAGTTTATTTTAAATAAACGTAAAATGAAAGTGGAACCAACCCAATTGAAATACCGAAAGCAATTACCAACCACACACCATAAACGCTAACAGTATTTTGAGCGTGATTTTGAGGAACACGTTAATGTTATACGTAAACAAACAACGATATCTCAGCCACTGATGTCACAGTGCCACACCACAGTGTAACACCACAGAGTATATATACTATATATATATATATACTTATACTCTGTGGTAACACATCAGACAGATTGGTTTGCAATTCTAATGCGCGTGATCCACTCCTAGCAGGAAGTATTTGGATGCGCCGTAAATTGTCTTGATAAATGACCACGTTTCCAGGTCAATTCATTTTTCTTGGAATTTACTACTATCAATGCACCGACTTAATATATATATAGTTTTTTATTCCTTTTCTCGTTTTTTTCCTATGTGAGCCCTACTGCAACTATTTTTCCCGTGTGTAAAAACACAAGCTCTATCACATAATGTGATACAAATCTTAGCTTCCCATTAAAAAAATTTGTTGATGACGTCATAACTTTGACAACTTTGACGTGTTATTTTTGTAAGTTGTGTCAAAAGATGCGGAATAAAAACAGTTTGCAAGTTTTTGCATTTTTTTCATTAGTGATCGTTGTATGTTTTATGAATTTTGTGCATTATTTTATCATAACCTTGTATATTGTGGTCTGGGCACAAAACAGGTTTGGCATAGAAACATATACATGACTGTTTCTATGCCTGTCAACGGGTGTTCTGAAACTGAAAGTACAGGAAATATATCAAAATACAGAATACATTGAAACAAGTTGAACATGCACGTCTTTCTACTCTTTCTCCAAGTTCATTCCACAAGAAATTACCTGAAAAAATAACAAAGGTGTTTACTTTTGTAAATTTTAACCTATAATTCTAATTTGCGATCAATATCTTCTGGTAGAGTTGATAGATTTTATGAAAGATGATAAAAAATGCAAAAGTACCTATTATTTTGGTACATTTTTAAGAAAAACGAAACAAAATTTCAGAGCTTAAGTCTGTGATTTGATCGATACATCCCCTTTTACTTTGTGGATAAGTTACCAATGCTTATCCCCTATGAAGTGTATTTGTTTCAATTTATCCAATTTGAAGGAAAAAAATATTCTGTATCTAGAGTCTACTGGGTTTCTGTTTGAATGTCCTTTCAGAATGTTTATCTATATATATATATATATATATATATAGATATATATATATTAGAACATACTAATTTTTCAATACATAGTTTCACTTGGATTCACGAGTTATTTGTTTCATACTATTCACCTCTTTGAAATTTTGTAAATGAGGAGCTGTGGTTTGAAAACAGACTCCGAATGATATTGATTTCAATGGTTGCTGTATCTCATGAGTAATAAAAAACCACATGAAGTATATCATTATCTCCAGATTTCTTGTAGATGAGATTGGAAATTCTTCCACTTCATGAACACCCAAAATATCTAATGGATTGCTGTAAATTACTGAATGACGAATGGAAAAGATCAGAAACAGCACGGTTGCACAGCCTAAAAAGCTCATGCAAGGAATTACCAACATCACTCATCCTTTTACAAGAGGATCATCTTGTTGGTCATTTGAAACTTTCCAATGTACCAAGCATAAAAAACGCTTGTTTTATAGAATCGGTAGTTATTGACAAAAATTCAAGAGGAAAAGGGTATGGTTCAACACTTATGAACGGAGCTGAGGATTATTGCAGAAATATTTTGAATTTGGAGAGGATATATTTGTCTACTAAAGGACAAGAACCATTTTATCAAAAACTGGGTTATATTGAGTGCATGCCTATTTCAATATATGGATCTTATGTACCCAAAATGGCAATGAATCAAAATGATGACAAGAACAGTAATAGTTCTACTGTAGGAGCAAACATACTGTCTTCTTCAATACTTCCACCACCACAACCGGATTTTTCACCTCCAAGGCAAATCAAAACATTCATGATGAAAGAATTATGATAATTATTCAAGATATTTTCATATCCTCTATTAAACTGTCGTTAATAATAAAATTGAAAGTTTTGCCTACAATGACTTTTATTATATTGGAACCTATCAGAATGAGGTTTTTATATTGAAGATAGTTGAGCTTACAATAAGCCTGCATAAACACACTCAAGTAGTTTTGTTACCTATAAAATGAAAAATTTTGATTTGCGTTTAGTTGAGATATAATATCGAATATTTGGATCGCTAACTTCAGAACCTCAACAGAATTGTTCATATAGTTTCATGTTCGAATTCAGACAAATCTGAAGATTTATTTGTGTATTTTTTATATAATACTGTTAGCAAAATACTAATTAAAAGATAGAAGTTTTGTCTGAATTTTTATATTTGAGCCCAAAAATTTTCACACAAATGGTTGAACTCATTATATCTTTCTAATATAATAATATAATAAATATATAAACATTTATCAATTAACAAAAAAATATCGTGGATATATATAATCAACCTGGTCCCTTACTTTAACCAATTAAACTACAATTTATTCGAATTTCACCAAAAAATTCATCACTATTTACTGAGGGTGTTTGTTACAAATACCTACTACTTTACCATAGTGTTCGGATTGGGTGAGACAATCAATTAAAAATTGCCCAAGACTGTACTTTGATATTACTCTACCAGGAGATGCATCATGTTGTACCTGGTACTCAGAACACTGCTGATCTGAAAATGAACTCATATTGAATTTAAATTTTATATTATAAGTTTAATTTTTCTCTTCAATGGGAAATTCGGAACCTTACCTGAAATATGTGGTGGAAAACAGGCAATGTATTTGAGATCAGATGCTTTCAAGATATCATACATTCTTTGATGATCAGCATTAACATCATGAAACATTGGTGGTACTTTTTGTGGTTCAAAAAAAAGGAAAGCTGATAGACATACAGATACTATTAGAACATTACATTCCTTCATAGCTTTCACGATATTATCCATTCCTTCACTCATCACAGTAGTTGGTGCCAAATCATTACGTGTTCCCAATACAACTACTACAGCTGATACATTACGAATGGCATTCAAAACATCCTTATATTCTAGGACATCTCCTTTCACTACTTCAACACTGTTTCTCAGATGATCAGGCAGCCTAGCTGGATCTCTAACAAATGCTCTGACATTGAGACCTAGATTGGAGAAATCACTGTAATGATACAACATTAAAATGTTACAAAACATACCTTTTTGTACTGCTGCCTCAACAGCACAAATACCAGTCATACCAGTAGACCCAAATATAACGATTTTCTCCATGATTATTGTTCGTCTATCGTTTATTAGGTTTGCAGGAAATGACTATTAATTTGAAATGCAAATTGCGAGCTGTGTTGGAAGTGACAAAGAAACAACTACAATTTCATAGACCAATAAAATCGATATGAACTATTTGATCATTTTCGGAGGAAGATCACCTATATATTTGAGATTTTATTAGCTCAGCAATAAAATTCAGATTACGACAATTAGATTTATTCAATTTTGCAATAAATTAAATAAAACTATTATTTCTGTATAACTACTCCTGATTGGTCAAAAGAATGACATTTGCTAATTGATGTGTCATTGATGGAAAACACCACGGAAAACACATAACCACAGAAATGATGTTGAGCCTTATTATTTGGGAAAATCAGTTGGTATGATTGTATATTGCTACTTAGTCCGCGTTCTATATTTGAAATATATAAATTCAAATTCATGATCGAAAAAGATGAAGTATACGTCTCTTGCTGTAAGTAGAGTATTTTGAAACAATTGACTGCATACCGTATCCAAAACAACCAAACAATTTCAATTGTTTCAAAGCCATAATATCGACTGTGCAAGTATCAACTCATCAATCTTTCGAAAGCAAAGCTATTTTGATACACAATATTAGAAATTCTGATCCAAGTAGTTTTCAAGAATGAACAGCAGTCTTGATAAACTTGTAATAAATGTCCATAGAATATCAGAAAATGATGCAATACTCTGGTCTTTACAATTTGAAATGGATCCACACACAACCGAACCAATTTCTAGGACATACTTCACTTCAGCAAACGTTATTTTCAAATGTTCTAGTGAGAACAAATTGACTCTCAGTTACGAGAAATTCAAAATACACGAAAATATCAGCTGCTTTAAAATTGAGAATTTTGAAGATTCTGGACTTATGATTGGGAAACCTGTGCTGAATATTCCCACAATGATAAGATGCCAAAATTGTGAAACTAATTTCCCAACACGGTATCAATATCAAAGACATCAATGTGAGTTCAATGCTGAAAAAGTAGTTTTGAAACCTGAAACAGACTGCATCAGTAATGTTGATCCTGAAGATACTGACAAAGATGATAAGTACATTTGTGACCAGTGCGATAAACAATTTATGAATAAGCAAAATTTAGAACGCCATCAGGCAAGTCATGAAGTCATACAAAGGAATACATGTGAGCATTGTGATAAACATTTTGTAACTGAGAATAGATTGAGAATACATAAAGAAAATCACTGCAAAAAAGCGGGTGATGTTTCGAAATTTTATAGAAGCGATGTAGCTGTTTGGAAATGTAAGAAATGTCATGAAGTTTTTTCATCGCCATTGTCAGCAAAGTATCATGTTACAATATGCACGGAGTTGGTTGAATATAAATCTGCTGAACAAGCGGATGAGGCAAGCTTGTCAGATACGCCTGGAAATGAAAATGTACCTCCGGGTGAAGATAAAATTATTGAAAAAGTTCAAACCGAACTATTATTACAATGTGAATTTTGCAACAGAACTTATGCGGAAAAAAATCTGCTTCTTATGCACCAACGAAAACACACCACTGCTAAAAATTACGAATGCGTGAATTGTTTTCAAGTATTCGATTCATATATTGCGGCTGCACAACACTGGATGAAAAAGTGTACAGAGTATGTGAGCCTGTTTTATTTACCAAAATTTACTTACTGTGAATATTGCAACAGAACCTTCAAGTCTCATGAATTACTTTACACACATAAAATTAAGAAAAAACATTACACTTTGAAATTTCATGAATTGAATTCATGCGACCAAGAGAACAATATAGATACTAATGTTAAAGAAAAATCTGTGGACAACAAAGAAATTTTGAATAAACTCATTGAAGATGTCTTGAAAACGCTCGATGTTCCGGTAACAAAACTATCATCAAATATCTACTTGCCAAACGTTCAGACTACTACAAACAATATGATTGATGGTGCTAAAATTAAGATGGAAAATGAGGAATGTGGAAGTAATAACAGTCTCGACCTGACAGAAAAAAGGAGGCGCGGTAGAAAGAGAAAATGTACGAAGAACCAAATGCCGAAATTCAAGAAGCTCAATTGTGATATCGAAGCGGGATTTAAATATCAGTGTGAACGTTGTGTAAAGATTTTTGAGAATATTGTTAATCTAGAGAAACACCGTGAGAAGGAGCATGCAACAAATTTCACATGTGAAGACTGTGGACAGGTGAGAATTTCCAAATGTTGATGAATATATTCTTCAAAATTTTAGGTCAAAGTTTACATATTAAGCGATCTGAATTTTGATATCGTACTCTGCTGGTCCAATAAACACGAATTTGGCAATATTATTGCGGGGAAATTGATATTTTTCGGGATATTCTACTCTGAACACCAGAATTTCAGTTTGCAGATGTCAAATCTGAATATTTGAAAAATACTGCATTTTCAATGTTTCCCAGGATGAATACATGATAAACCCATTCCTAATATATAATGTGTAACGTTATGGAAGAAATTAGCCAAAATTATGTACAATTTTGTCCAAAATGTTGCACAGAAAAGAAGATAAAATTTCAGCTTTGAAGTGAAATATCTCGAAAAGTATTAATTTCCTAACGATAATATTGCCAAATTTGTGTTTCTTGGACGAAAACACGAGTACAATAATGTTCATTGCATAATATGTATGAGCTATTACCAAATTTTGCTGTCATATTGCCGGAATGGTGTATATTTTGATGTTTCTGTGTTCTGAAAATCTCCTTCCTCAGATTCTCCAAAGTGCCAAGGCATTATTGATTCACACTCGAGCTCACAAATGTTTGAAACCTTATGTCTGTGAAACTTGTGGACGAAGTTACTCCCAGACTTCACATCTTTGGCAGCATATGAGGTTCCATCAAGGTAAAAACAAGATGGCACTCAAAATAGATAACTTTTCATGAGATTTCTTGTTACAGGTATAAAACCTTTTGCTTGTCCCCATGAAGGCTGTGAGGCTAGATACACCATCAGACCTGATTTGAAAGATCACATTAGAAAAGTGCATACTCGAGAGAGACCTTTCAAGTGTAACGTTTGCGACAAATGCTTCTTGACAGGGTCTGTGTATTATCAACATCGATTGATACATACCAATGATCGGAGATATGCATGTGATGTGAGTAAAATCATCTACAAAAGTCCTCAAAATGCTCTGAAAAAGTAGTTGCATGGTGTAATATACAGACAAAAAGTATCAACAATTCATGTAATATTGTTCAAGTTCAACAATTTCACTGTCAACAGCACATTAACAGTTATTCAATATTTTTCCATTACAATTACCTACCTATCTTATATTTTAGCTATGCCCTAAAAGGTTTTTTCGTGCTGATGCTCTCAATAATCATAGAAGAATTCACACAGATGAACGTCCATATCCTTGTCATGTTTGTGGTAGAGAGTTCAGGCAAAAAGGGGATAGGAATAAACACATAAGAACACAACATCCTGAGGCCATTCAACTTTTATGAATTTCATGATGGTTGAATAGGCAGTTGCTTGACATAGAAAATTAATATCCAAGAAAGTTGTTGAATGTGATTACCTGTAAGCTGCTATATCACTCCAACATGATTATTTCATAGATTTGATTCACCACTGTTAAATATTTGAGAGATTGTTGTTGAGAAAACCATTGTTGATATTGACCGATTGTTTCAATCTCAATTCATGAATATAATTTGTTTGTTTTAAATTAATACGATGTGAATTGTTTTATATCTTGTAGTTGGCAATATAAAAAGTGAAAAATAAATCTAATCGCTGTTTTTCTCACCCTCATTTGTTCACGATCATATACATATAGGTCTGGCAACTGGCCGAAACATTGAAGAAATTTTTGTGGTTCAGGGTTCAGATCTGATTTGAAAGTAGGAATGCTTTTTATTCGTTCCAGAGAAGTTTGCATGATATAATATTTGTGTCATTGATTTTATTCACCATTCAAGTCCTACCGTTTGTTTTGCTGTCAAAGATCAATCACGTGATTATACCCCTAAATCCTCCTAGCGGATAGTTATGGCAACTTTTTCTTTAGTGCCATTCTCCACGAGCGACAAAAACGCGACCGTTTGCCGCACGGAGTGTTTGCCTAAGAAAATGCCTGTGTTACAGAACCAACAAATTCAAATGGGACTGTCTACACGGGCGTTTTACCGGTCGCGACTGGACGGCGGACGCGTTAACTATTAGAGAGTTGAAGTGGTTCCACGAACGGTAACGTTAAGATTCATTCTGACATCTGGGCATGCGCATTTCACAAATTTTCACGTTTCCGTATTTTGTGGGTCTACGGGTATACGTTACTCACGCTATCTAACGGGTGCTAAAAGAGGGTACGTACGCTAACCGAAATCTCACGAAATGAGGACGATAACTTGCGAACGGCACAGGACATACAGTTAAACTACATAAAACAGCATGGAAGTTAAGATTATTAGAATTATTTAACATTCCCTGTCTAGGCAAATTCTGTGCTAACGTGATGAGATACTTCAACACCATTTTAGATGTACATCAGGAACGTCACATTTCTTACGTTACCGTGTCTAGGACTGCTCACGTACTGTGATTACTTCAACTCTCTATTGTCAAGGCGTTTTAAACGCCACCTGACGCGAAAAAGTCGCCCGCCGTTGAACGGCGAGTCAACGCGGCGTTTTCCGGTGCCCAAACTTCCAGGCGAGTCAATTAACTATTGTTGGCCAGTACAGTAGTGAACTTTTCTTTTATTTATTCAATATGTTCGATATTGAAAGGTTTCTATGTGAAATTGAGGATCAACATCCTTTGTATGATGTTGGGAGTAAAGATTATTCTAATAGGGAGACGAAGGCCAAGAGTGTTGGTTGAAATACCAACCGTTAAGCGATTTGAAAGTAGTGGATGAGTCCACCATCGTCTTCTTTTATCACGTTTTTTGCTAAAGAATTCAAGTAATTGCAAATGATTTGCAGCGATGCAACTAACTTGGATGGGATCCATCTGGACATTAAGGACAAGGCGTTTTTTTTTTCGCTCGTGTAGAATGGAGGGAGCGTCTCTTTCGCGTTTTATTCACTGTTTACCGGCGGCTAATCAAACGCTCGTGTAGAATAGGAAAACTTTTCACGCGATTGCGCGACTAAACGGTCGCGTTTTTGTCGCTCGTGGAGAATGGCACTCAAAACTGTTGCCACCGCCCACCACTCAAAAATGCTGTAGATTCCAGACCTATGTATATGATCGGGAACAAATAATGATAACCAGATAACCATAAGCAGAGAACCAAATGTCTATTTCGTCACAGAGTATCCCCCCTTTTCTATGGTTTCTGATTCTGACAGCTGTAATACCTGTGGCATTAGATAATAGATATATATTATATCTGTTCTGATAGTTGAATTTTTATTTGTGATTGTATTTGAATATGCTCAAAAATGTTGGTTGAAGGCTGAAAAAATAAACTGAAGAGATAAGTAAGTACTACCCTAGACTTTATAGTATTTTGCAATACTAATTTACTGACTTAGTCCAATTAAACCCAAGAGTATTTGTCATGGGAATCACCCATGAAATCGTAAAATATATGTTGTCAGTATCAATGAGTAAATGTAGAAGTGTTCAGTCCAATCTGATAAATCCAGTGAATAGATATAGTTAATTAACTTACAGCTTATTCCTTTTTGATTATAGGTCATTTGATGAGTAGCAAAATGCAATACTAATTTACTGATTCAATCCAACTAAACCCAAGAGTATTTGTCATGGGAATCACCGATAAAATCGTACAATATATGTTGTCAGTATCAATGAGTAAATGTAGAAGTGTTCAGTCCAATCTGATAAATCCAGTGAATAGATATATAGTTAATTAACTTACAGCTCATTCCTTTTTGATTATAGGTCATTTGATGAGTAGCAAAATGGCCAATGAAGAGCAAACAGTAATTTTTTTTGTAACATATAATGGAGTTGAGCAGGGTTTTGAACTTCCAGAATATGATCTTGTAGGTAAGTGGTATTGAGAAATAAAGCATAGGGAAAGAAACATTGGATGAATCACTCCAGATCCAGACTCAAATATGCCAAAAAGAATAATCTTTTTTTTATATATATTAAGCAAATAATGAAGATTAGATTAGATTAAGAGGAGTTTTGGAACCAGTCTATTTATTCCCTAGGCACTGCAGCATTATTTGCTTTTTGTACCTTTCCATACTTCCTAGTTTAGTCCCATAACTTCAATTCTTCTGTTAAGGAGTAGAAGCTCAATTTTTGAGTCTATGCTCTGGGATGCCAATGCTTTGAGAGCCGCTTGGCTATCTGACCAAGCAAATAATGAAGCTTCATATTTCACTTGAGTTGTTCAATACATCACTGTTTTCAGAACATTTGAAGCTGCGCATTTTTGAAAAATTTGATATACCACCAGATAAGCAAATCATAAATGGATGGAGAAATATTCCAAATACTGATAATACTATATTACAATTTTGTGGAGATGTATGTACTGTTACCTATCTGTCAGTGGAATGTTTGGATGAAAAAAATGGTGGATCAAAATCGGAAAGTGAAAGGAAATATTTTGAAGAAAGTACAGGTTAGATTTCTGCTGTAAAATTAATGTGTTAACAAAACTTATATAAAACATTCCCTGTGTTCCAGTTGCTGAAGATGATATACATGCAGCCATTTCTGGGTTTGAGAAATTAAGAAATAATATAACTTTTGATGTAACAATCAATGTTGTACCTTTAAATGAAGCTATTGAGAACTGTTGTTTCACAGAGATTGAAGAGGTTGGTAATCAATTGAGATATTTATAATCAATCTTTGGTGTAACTAGAGTTGACTAATGGGGGGGGGGGGGGTCGACCCCTACCAGTCAACCACACTCACTAAAATTTTTATTTTTTCGAATTGTTTCTAGCAATTTTTCCTCCTGAGCAATGGGGGGGGGACCCCAATAACCCCTCCCTCCCCTCGTTACGCCCATGTAATCAATCAATATCCATATGTATTGTAGGCACAGCATATTGAATACAAAACACAAAAATTAATTGAAAATATTAAATATGAATTATAAAATTGGTGTGTACTCTTTATGAGAAGAATATATTTTTTCAGCATAAGGTGCTACTTCTCTATTTACATAATGAGAAGGATAATTTTTCAAAATTGTTCAGGAATAACGTGAATACAACAAAAGTCAGCCAGATCCTGAAGAACAATTTCTTTGTGCTTGCCTGGGATATAGAAAATACACAGTTTCATGCTGCTATGATAAATGCCTTGGAAGAGTTTGAACTTTCTCATTTGTCAAGTATGGTTCGATGCCAAGTGTGTTGCATTTTCTTGATCCAAAATATTGATGGCTGTATAGCAGTGAATTCAGTGTTGACTGGTAAAATGTCCGACAAAGACTTTTTGTCTGCTCTAGAAAATGTATCATCTATACTTGTCAATGAAAAAACACAGGAGATAGAATTGCAGAAATTGGAAAAAAAAATCGGAAATTCCAATGATATAACGTCTAGAAGATATCAAAAACTAATGGCAGATATGTTAGGAGATAGAGACTATGATTGTTTTGAGTTTGATCAACAACAAGAGTTGAAGAATAAAATTGGATATGCCTTGTTTGGTCCTCCGTCTGAAGAAACTGGATATGACCAGAAACAAAAGTCTGAAATTGGAAAAATATTTCATTCTATCATTGAGAACAACAGTAAGCATGCCGATATAAAACAAAATAACCTACATGAGATTCATGTCATATATTATGTTTACAGACAAAATTTCGGAATTCAGGGATCGAGTTGAAATATCATTCATTTACAATTGCACTGAACCATTACCATCTGAGAAAATTTCGAGATCAAAAAAATATCCTGATTACAATCCGAATGTTGATATATCACCAGTTCCTATATTTGTGATAAGGAAATGCCGTGAGAGCAGTCGTCCTTGCAGGATCTTCATCGATAATATTGGAAGAGTGTATGAATCTTGGGAACAGTATATAAACAAAAACAAATTGAACGAATGTAAAATGGTGCTTCCGCGCGATGGAAGGTGAGTTGCTCATCTGACAAGTGACAATCTGATTACCAGACGCGTTCAGATATACTCTATGTGTAGCCTATAGATTTGTGTGAGCATATTTTTCTTTAGTTTTGCTAGAATGGAATTCATGGTGTTTGCAACTATATCTACATCCAACAAGTTCGAATTTCAGTACCAGACTTGACATGCTTGGTATATTTGTCTAGTTTCATCGATTTCTTATATTGAATGGCAAGCAAAACATTTTCTGTTTAGTAGGGGATTGCATTATTCTCAATTCAGCAAAGAATAACATTGGCATTCCATACAAATGAATGAGTTACAGGTACCTGAATTTTCACAAATGAAGATTTCTTGTCGTTCCTTCTTAATATTTTTCACCCAATCTTCAAAATAATTTTGCTGTATTAAAAAATTTCAAAGAAATTCCAAATTCTCAAAGAGGAATTGAAGTGTTTACTGTAGAAAACCTGCATATCTCAAAAAAATGGAAAAAATTATACGACACGGTTTTATATTCAAAACAATGGGATTGATTGATGTTTAGTGAAGTGAACTACTTTTTTATGCTTTGCATCATGACCTTTACTATTCTTGCTGTATTCCGTAGAAGTATTGCTTTTTAATTGGTGTTATTTGTATGCAGGTATGAAATAGACGTAAATAATGAGGTTATGTTAGAGACACATTTGTCTCCTGCATGTGGCTTGGACATAAAAATTCTGAAAGGAGCGGATATTGTCAGTACGGGGGCCGGTCTAGTTTCAGGTGGTATCTTCCTTGCCTCCATGATACCGGCAGTCACTTTAGCACCTGCTATTTTGGTAACCGCAGGAGCAGTGGGTGCCGGTACAGGATTGTACGCTATAGGCCGTAGTATTTATAACTTGGTTGACAGATCGAAGCATCGAGAAGTAAGTGAGTGTGTGGTGTAGTCTCGCTATTCCTAGAACGTCTCGATCAGTTATTCCCAAAGTGGGTGCTACTGCCCCCTGGTGGGCGCAGCATCGGATTAAAGGGGTGGTGATGGCTGCAGGTGCGTCTGGGGGCGATAAAAGCATGGGCGAAAAAAGAAAATTTAGTATTTCTCAATTCATCAGGATCTTGAAAAATATGTAGACACTCAACACTCAGATGCTCTTTCTTCATATTTTAATCGACGATTTGATGATATTTTGGAAACGAGCATACTATAATGGATTTTCGTGAATATTCAAGCCATTGCTTAAAAGGCCAACAAGAAACGAAAATTTGAAACAGAATCTGTAAAGATTTCTAATGTTGATGTCATTCTCATAGTGTATTTGTCTGACGTGTTTTAGACTCTTAGTTTTGCCAATTCCGAAGCTAGAGGAGCTTATTTGAACATTGTAGCCGGTTCTTTGGGATTTGTTGGTGCAGGAGCTACAATGGCTGTTTCCCAATTTGCAGCAAGAGGTGTCAATATTGGTCAGGTGAGCTGATGGAGTAACTTTAGTAACTTTTATTCAATAAATTGGGTTAAAATTAATAGGCGATTAGCAAAATTTTGTTTCCGCCGTTTCTTATCATGATTTATTTCCAGATTGATGGCATATTTTTAATTAAAGATAATTCATTTGTACATAAAAATACAAATCTAGCCATTTTTTGATATTTTGAATTGCAATTAAAACTTCCTGTCATAATACTGAACTTTCTCATAATGTTGAGTTGAAGTTCTCTAATATTAAATGATTATCTTCATCCATAAATCTATGTATATGTATCAAGCAAATCCTACTATAATGAGAATCTTTTGTTTCTGAAGAAAAAAGCGGCTATTTGAAAGTATGATTAATTTTAGAAGTCGTCTTATGATTGTACAACTTGGTTCCTGAAACCCTTACATTATCCCTAACTATATTTCACTTCTTGAAAGACAATGATTTTATTGTTTACTGGTAGTGACGGAGCTATCCATTTCAGGGTGCTGGTGCATTGATGAACACTCTGAGTGTAGCCAACATTGGGGCAAGCGGTGCTAGTCTCATAAATTCCACGTACGACGTTATCGATCAGTGGATAAACGAAGATCAAAGGCCAAGTCTCTTGACCATAGTCCAGTTGAGTTCCTCGATTCTCTTCTTCGGCAACGCAGTCTACAATTTTAGGACTTGCTCCACTATTGTCGAAGAAACACAAGCTAGAGCTCTGAAAGATTATCAAGATTCACTAAGGAGTAATAGGCACAGGTGCTTACAATTTTTAATCATTGATTTCCAGCAGCTATTCAGGCTACAGCACCACACATCATAGTTCATTTAACGCCTTGGTTATTTAATTAATTTTTCATTTGCTAGCAGTATTCCAGCTTCGTTTTGGGGACCATATTGAGGGATCAACGTTACCAAAGATATAATATAAAAAGACATCTGTAATTACTTATATGCAATAGTCAGTAACATACGCAGACACCAGAAAACGTTTGTATTTGAAATTGAATTAATCGGATTCAATATAGCCAGTATTATTGTGTTATAAATGATGAATTAATTACTTCATCATCATGTGAATAATGGATTTAATTATCGAATATGCATCATATTATACTGAGTACATTTGATTTTGCACACGTGGCACTACCACAACTCCGAGTATGCACGTCGTAAAGTTAATCAAGAATTATATTTTGATTAGTTTGATAGTTGTAGATATCTCAAATAGATCAATAACTAACGTAACTATGTCAGAAATGAAGCGGAGTAAATGACTTCGTGGGAAACTCATGTAGTTTATTTTTTTTTTCAGGAAAACATTCAATAAAATGATGAAGGAGACGATTCGTCAAAACGATGGAAATCAGGTTAGAGGCCGTGCGGAAGTGATATCGGCAATTCGCAAAATTCCCAACAAAGACGAAGTCTTTGCTGCTCTGACAAGATCGAACAAAGATATGAACAAAAATGGCGTCAAATTTTACGCAAACGGAGGCGAGATAACGTTGAACGGTCAACCGATCGATTTCAACAAGTTTTCTACAATGAATAAGAGTGCAACAAGTGCCTTTTTGTCCAAGCTTCCAATAAAATCTGACGTATCAATCAACGAAGTTACTTCTATGGAGAACGTGTTTTCTAAAGTCGATATCACCATGCCCGACATCGAGGTAGTTGCTGGATATGCAGTACGCCTACTAGGTTCCTACAATGGAAACGTCCAAGCTCTCGTTATAACAGCATTGAAGGATCTTTTAGCATTTCTTGCCGTTTGTTTCCAGGAAACCTTGAACCAAATCTTCCCGAACGCAAGCAAATACTACAACCTACTTCATATGGTTGTTGAATTTTTCGGAGGAGTAGCTGTCAAACTGGCATCCGAGAATAAAGTTGGAGATATGTCAGGAAAGGATCGCTACGTTTGGTTATTCGAAATGGCGGTCAATGCGTGCTTTTCTGGCGGTCATCTCAGTGATGTAGCTATGAAAGAATTGATAGATTTCTTCCATAATTGGTTGGCGCAGCAAGTTTACGATTTCCAGAGTAGAACAGAAACAGAAAGAAGCTCTCGAGTACATTCTGGTAGGCCTAGAGTGAGGGCGTATTGTAGTATTTCCCAAGGGTGTTTCTTCAAAGATTCCTAAGTATAGCATGGTCTTTGCCGAAAGTTTTAGTAATTTTTGATTGAATTCCAAAATTTTGTCTTCATTTTTGGGCAAATTTGTGATCGAAAGGGTGCTTTCCTGAAGTATAGGCCTACTGATAATTTGGCGTATGTTTAAATAGATATAATATATATACATATCTTTTAGTGACATGCATATTTTAGCAGTATTACATTCAAATTAGTTTACAAAATATATTTAATGCTAATATCTGTGACAATTGTTGTTGTGAACTGAAAATATATTCTATTTATTGAATTGAATGTCTTTAATTTATCATTTAACTCACTATAAAGATATATGAAAATATAATCAAACACTTTACTTTTCACTGTTTTCTATTCATTTTATTCGAAATACAAAGTATGGAAATGTTCGGTGAATTGATATGAATTGGGTCTTTCAAAATAATCCTGAAATTGAATCAATTTCATCGATAATAATATAGGTGTTATTTCATATCTTCTTGACTTTTGCTTTATCTCGTTCCTCAATTGCAATCTTCATTACATTGTGAAATTTAGGAGTTTCTGCTAGGTGAGAAGCTAACTCTATCTGAAATTATGAGTTTCTGTTTAATCAAGGAGGATATTTGTGACTACTTCTATGAATATACCACAGAGTACTCTGTGAATATACGCTGTTGCCGATCGTATGTTTTCACTATTACTCAAAAAGCAACGTTTCTAACTCAATTAATAGCTGAATAGCCTCAGCGAACTCAGTTGAGGAATATTTCAATATTCATGTAATCTTAATATTGTATAAATCAAACTATACATTTCTTCTACTTGTTTCTCCAGAGTGACAACAGTGCATATGCCGATGTTATAGCTATATTGACGGGCATCAGTACAGATATCCAAGTATCTAAATATTACCTCTTCGTCTTCTTCAGACCATCCATGTCTTTTTGGAGATATCAAGACCAGTCTGAGGTTGAAATCGGCCACATTCAAAATTCTTAAAAATGTTAGAATTGACTGAAGCGCCCATAACACAGCTCCCAATGGATAAGCAATTTCACAGCAAACCATCTTTTGCCACAAATTTCGAAATCCCGCCTTTTGTTGTTTCGTGAAATAGTTCATGAATCGAGAACAACTGAAATATTCAATTCATTGCACGATTCCATCACAAATCTGTCAATTCGAAATGTAAATATTTTAGGATGTCACACTTTTATATTCCTATCATTTCCACCCTTTTTAAGAGAGTGACCTCAGATTATATATCCTACCGGATTGAATATTTAATCTAAGATTGTGACAGACTGTTAGAAGATTCGATGTTGTGCTCATTGCTGTAACCTTTTCAAAAAAAATGTCTGAAATATTTCTTGGATGTTTTCTGAAACTGTTTCGATGCGTTGATCAAGTTGATAGATATGATAAGATTAAATAGGAGGCTTGCTATAAGTTGAGCACCTCGACCTATTGAGATCTATTGTGCCCTCCCTGCATTTAGAGCTCCTCTGTGAGCTCCAGTTGCTTTACCAACATCCAGAGGCTATTAATATTCCTCATATAGCTTTCTGGCTTAGGTTTTTCATCACCCAGGCACAGAAACCGGCACCTTGCCAGTCCCTCACAGTGGCACAAGACGTGCTCTGCCGTTTCCTCCTCTTCGAGGCAGAACCGGCACTCACTGTCCCCGGCCACCCCGACCCTGCAAAGGTGCTTTCGGAGTCGGCAGTGTCCAGTCAATAGGCCTACCGTTATCCTCAGCCTGGTACGGCCGAGGTTCAGTAGGTCTGCCGTGGTTGCATGCGAGGGTTCTTTTATGAACTTTTTCGCATGCCTCTGGCCAGTGGATCTATTCCATGAGGCTAGAGTTTCTGATAGCAACCACTCTTCAATGGTGCTTTTCCTGAGGCTTTTGGATACCCCGCAGTAGGGTTCAGGTCCAATGATGACGGATCCTTTTTTGGCCAGTGTATCCGCCTCTTCATTCCCCTTTAGCCCTGAGTGTCCCGGTACCCATACCAAGGTGACATTATTCTTGTCTGATATGTTGTCCAGGGCATTCTTGCAGTCCATCACATTTCGTGATGTTATTACCGGAGAGGCTAATGCCTTCAACGCAGCTTGGCTATCTGAACAGATTGCAACTTTCCTATCTTTCAGGTTAAGTTTCCTAATCTCTATAGCGCAGTGTTCGATGGCAATCGTCTCGGCCTGAAACACCGTAGCGTGTCGGCCCAGACTAATAGCCATCTTGATATTTTTAGATTGCTCGTACACGCCTGCTCCAGTGCCGCAAGACATTTTGGAGCCGTCTGTGTACCAGATTGAGTGAGCAGACACTGGAATCTGTTTTTTCCATGTCTCCCTTTCGAGAAAGAGGACGTGAAATTTTCTTTCGAAGCGATAGTGAGGCGGCATTTCATCACCAGGCATACCTAATATTGGGTCTGCCTGGATTTCCTCCCTCAGTTTTCGTTGGGTTGAACCATGCCCGGATATAATTGGTGATTGTCCTTGCATGAGTCGACAGATAGTCTGCCTAGCTGTACCTTGTTCATATTTGTGTAGTGGTGGGAGATTGAGTAGGGCTTCTAATGCTGCAGTTGGGGTCGTACTCATTGCTCCTGTTATACTCAGGCATGCTAGCCTTTGAGTTTTCTCCAGGAGCTTTTGCGCCTGCAGCTGCGTTGTTTTCGTCCACCAAACGACTGACCCGTATGCTATTATCGGTCGTACGACCTGCGTATATAGCCACATGGTCATTTTTGGGTTTAATCCCCAACTTTTACCACAGAGTCGTCTGCATCTGCCTAAACAGATAGCCGCTTTCTGGGCAGTTTTATTAAGGTGTTGATTCCACGCAAGTCTTTGGTCGAATCAAGTTGATAACTCACCCTAGTTGTCCTGTGTATTCTACGAAATGTCCACAAAAGTTATGAAATCCCCATCCTACCATTCTCAAAGCCATACCATACAGAAGAAACATAAGGAATGAAATCATCAAAACTGGATACACGTATAACCAAGAGCCTGGAAATCTAAAAAAATACCATTCATAATGTTATAACAATTCTTTCGGGGATTTATATGAACTTTTCTGGTTATAATTTTATTTGGAATTCTTATTGAATTTAATTCGACAACTTGATATGGTTATCCTGAGATGTTGAATAATAGAGAAAGTCAGTTTAATAAACAAAGGAAAAGTGAAAACTGACTAAGTTCAAGTCGAGAGGACATTGAAAATATAATTGAAAATAGAATCACTTCTTGAAGGAAATACAGTGTGAACTCTATATAACGACACTCGAGGGACTGTGCGTATTTGGAATTGTTGAATGGAGAGAAGAAAAATTTGTATTAGAAAAAGGAAAAGTTCATTTCAGACTAATGTTAATAATTTCATAAAAACAATTCAACAATTATAGATATGAGGGTGGATAGTGCAGTTGTTAGCAAAGAGTAAAATCTTTTATTTTACGTTAAATCGAGTTTACACTGTATGTCCAATCAAACCAATGAAATATGATGGGAAGTACAACAGCCGACACACAATTCAAGTGAGGAAAACTGCATATATCAACTTTTTGAGATACAAACCACCCTAAGACTTATGATTGTAACTACCACTATCTATATGATGCATAAATCGACCCTCTTTATGATACATACGGATCCGTTGATAACGCTCTTCCTCCTCTTCCACAAAACATAATGAATACCATGAGTGCTGAAGATATTATGAGAGACAAGAGAGGTATGATTATCACTATATTGCACATCATAGGTGTAGAAAACACTGTATGCATCATTCTTATCGTCACTTTCCTCCGTTCAGTCTCATTCACGAAGTAAATCTCTTGGTCTAATACATAATAATTATTCGTGTTCGGTACCATCTTGCCTTCATCTAAGTCCGTGGGTTGACTCAGTTGCATCAGCTTGTATACAAAGGCCTGTATGTTGGTTGGTGAACTCGTATTTTCCGCAGGTAAAGGTAAAGTATTATTTTCCAAAGACTCGGTGGTAGTTTCGGTATTTAGCGTATTTATAATTTTGAATGATGGCTTAGCGAATAAAATGCAGCGGGAATTGAAAACGTCGACGATTTTTTGAAAGTAATAAGCGCCATACATGGAGGTCAAACATATCAGTGCGAAGATCACTAAGTGAAGAACTGTAAGAGACAAAGATCTGAAATTAAAAATTTTTCATTCATTCGGTGTTTTTGCTATCTGTGAGAGAGACAGGAGGACATATGGTGATGTGTTTTTTATCATTCAAATTCCAAAATATATAAATATTTTATATTCATCGTTCCTACGGCTAATAAATTGACAGTTATATTAACCAAAGAACCGTGTATATGTCGATTTCGTGCTAATTTTGCTCAATTTATATTCGACTTGTTCAACTCTTAATTCAGAAAAAGTGTATCACACAAATATCTTTCGATATATTTCTGTGATATTATATATGTTCATGCTGATGTCTTTCGATATGATAATGGATGCCTGAAAAATCCAGTAGGTACAAGGTACAAAATATCATTGAAATATGTGAATTGTGTATTATATAAATGCAATCATTTGTTGTTTTTCATTCAATCATATTGCACTTACCTTTCCAACAAATATTGACTTCATGTGGATCTTTCTCCACACTTTCATAAAATCTTCTCGTCTTCATACCATAACTCTGACAAATTGTGAAATATTTTGATAGATGATTGGACTTCTATCACATGCTTCTCAATACGAAATGTTAAAGATTATTTGACAGATCAGAAAAGTGGCATTCTCAATACTAATCCAAAAATTGGTTATACAGAAACATTTGATATTCTCTTTATATTTCTGTCTGATGGTTTTCTTGATTTTTTCTCGATATTCAAAGAAGTTCCTATTGTTTTCGAATGTGCTGTAATAAGTTTGAAGTTTTCAAAATAATTCCGTTTTTCAATGGAAATTCTTGCAAAGAGCTGAGAAAACTTAATTTTGGAATAGAGGTATAGGTGGGTAAAGAATGTCAAATATGTGTGTCAAATATATTCAGAATTATCTGAAGAATCAAAGTTTACCCGGATTACAATTCCGTTAGGACGATAAACTTGAGGAAAGAATTTGAAATCACCTGTCTCGAGAATCGCAGAAATATCAATATAGTCATAAATGTGCTATAAAATTTATAGAAAATACTACAACTGTCCCTTCCTACGCTCCCTATTGAAAAAAAAAGAATACCTAGCAGATCAACAAGACTCGTCCAGTTCTTCGAAATTCCATTAGTATCCACAAATAATTGCTCACCCATTATAACTATGCTCAAAATAGCAAACAATGCCCTACTATTATCAGAGCTCAGCTTTGTTCTCCCTCCTAAACAATTTTATCATGGCTTGAAGTCATATTTTTCAAAACAAGAATAACAATATTGATTTGTAGTACGTACTAGATTTAAAAAGTAATTTGGAAAGTGAATGTTATCTCTTATGTTATATACTTATTTAGACTGTAAGTTATTGGTAGATATAAAATTAGTTTTCCCATGTCAAAAGGTCCATACCTGTTTGAGAATAAATAAATAAATAAATAAATATTTATTTCCGTACAGAAAAACAACAAATCACTAATATTTATTACACGATACACATGCACTGAGGATATTCTAAAAAGTGTCTGGTATGTTCTCACCAAACAGTATAATGTGTGTTAGAAATAATGTGGTTAAAAATAACTGACTTTTATTCACGATTTTCTGTATCAGGTATAAAATAAATATAAATGTTGTGTTTCAGAATATTTTTAGGTTCTAGAGAAATTGATCATCACGTTCAGATATTTACGAGCATTACACTTCAGTAACCTCTTCCTGATCATGTAAGCGATTAGGTTTGTCATCAGAATTGCCATCAGAATCATTGTCACTATCGTCGCTTTTTATTTCGGAAACTATTTTCGCTCCAGGGGCAACCAATAAAACAGCTTCGTGAATTTTTTGATTTTTTGTCTGAAACAGTAATTATTATGTCCATAATGTTAATTGAATATAAAATCAGAAAATCATTAGTTGGAGATTAATAGAATTGAATTTGACAGCGGGAGAAGCCACACCTAAGCTAGGGCATGAGTTGTGGAGCCATCTCCCGCAAATAATTTTCAGTGCAAGACAGAAAATGGAAAATATTATGATTATGTAAACCTCGAGGAAAGGGGAAAAACAGGCATTTGATTTTTTTTCAGCTTTCAGTTTTCAATTATATTTAGCAATAATTCCCGGTGAGAAATAACTATAATAATTACGAGTAAATTAATCAATACTATAATGAATTCGAGCATCCATCGTGGTCACATAGTGTCTGTTTATAACAAAAAATAAAAAAAACAATGGAAACAGTGTCACAACATCGAGAGTAAATTTAAAAACTTATATCCTGGACGTACAGGGAGAACAAAATTCGATGTTCGTATGGGGTAACTCAGTAACTATAGGAGATACGAAAAATCGAATACAAGAGGCGATAGCCAATTTTTGTTTCACCAGTGAACTCTTTCTCGAATAAAGCGATCAAGGATGCGACTTGAATTTACTTTTATTCAATACATATTATTCTAATAATTTTCGAAAAAATGTTATCATGATAAAATGACTCAAAAAACCCTGTATATTATTCTCACTCACTTCGTTGATTCTGCTTTCAACAGACATCTCAGTGAATTGAAAATCAACCACTCGTAAGAGTCTTAGAACCGTTAGGGACAATTGGGATGTCCATAACAGCACCCCAAAACTGAAACTGTAGTAGCAAATGGAGCACATTTCCCAAAATCCACCGAAAGCTTGATCTCCATCCAAAGTGAAGTAATTCATTAAATGGTTGCATCTACAAAAATAAAGAGGTACTAAACGACGTTCAACACGTTCACCGTTTCTTTTTTGAAATGTTTCAGTAGGTATACTTCGTCAAATATTTGTTGGGTCTGTATTCTAAGAAATTAGATTGCCATTTTGATTCAAGAATAAAAGTTCCGGCAATGCTTTTTGATTTTTGCAAACACTAGTTGATTGATTGATTCAAAGGAATAAGGGCATCGGGCTTCCGGGAATTTTGACTCAACAAATATTTGTACTTTTTATATTCGACATATCTTAAAAATTTGGTGTATCGATCATATACTATACCGTTGTTCTCCTACGAAGGTTTCAAATTGCGTACAAAAAGATTGTAATCCGTTATTGACGGAGACTGCGACGATTATACTCAGAATAGCCATTACAGCTGATACAAATATCAGCGGATAAACAAAAGACCAAGATCCAGACATACTGAAATAATAAAATGAAAACTCAATTGTTAAACTTGGTGTTATTAACAGTGGCGTAACTATACCATCTTTGGGGCCAGTGGAAAATTCCTTGGACGGGGCACTATTAGTACAAATCATCACGTTGTAACCACTCAATAACAACACTAATAACAATTTCATTTCTAAACTCGCGGCCTCGTGGGTTTAAACCCTTTCCAGTCGGGGGGCCGTGGCATTTTGTCATTCAGACCTGCTACCCTATAGTTACGCCACTGGTAAGTAATACCAGAGATGAGTTACCAACAAGATATGTACGTCATATATACTAGTTTGAAAGGGGGGGGGTTCACAAAAATTCCCTACAAAAGTTAAATGTTATTCAAAATTACTGAAATTCAGAATTCTGAAGATTATTCACAGGAAAAAAAGACGCTTCCCCACCATACAACTTTACTCCAATGAAATACTCAATATAAGATCACTTTATTTTCTCAATGTTTGTAAATATGCCTTCAATCACAAAAGTCACTTCCAGAATGATATTGTGAAATCAACTAGAAACACATGTAATGATCACCTGAGAATCCCTCTATGTAAAAAAATATAAGTCAAAGATTTATAACTTATATTTAGCCAAAAACGTTCAACCTCTTACCATCTGACATAAGAGAACTGAAAACTGTTAGATTATTTTCATGTAAGTCGAGAGAATATATATGTAGGTAACCACTATCCCAAATCAATAAGAATTCTGGAAAACAATATTGATCAATAATTAGTTTACTCATATGTGTATATGGTTATAGTTATGTCACTGGTTATCAAAGGAATTTATTGGAGTTTCACCCGTCAACATTGGCGCAGAAATAATTATTTGTAGCTACACCAAGTTCTGTACAAGTGCACAATACAAGTGGTCATTCACTTAGGTGCACTAGTGAATAGGCAACTCTAGAATTGTGTTAATATTTTATTAATTGTAAATTGTATTGTATTTTTGTTAAATTGTATAAATTGTATTATTATTATTAATGTATACTTTAGGAATAAATTGAATTAAATCAGTCAATGTTAAAATTTGGAAATATTTTTCATCGTGGAGATTTTAAATCAACCACTAGATGGAGCCCTGATCGGGACCCAAATGAAAACTAAATATTTTTCACAACAGAAACAAAAATGCATGCATCAACTCGAAATAATAATTTATTGATTATAATGTATCACTCTGAGAACCAGATAAATCAAATATACACTTTATATAATTTAACCGATTTCTTTTTTAATTTTTGAGGTGGTTCGTGTAGTAAACAAATATGGGGTAATAAACGTATGAGTCGGCACTGGTGAATCACGGTATATGACACGCATATATCAGTTCTTCTTTGGCAGTACAACTGAGAGCATATCACAAGAGACGTCTTGAGAAGAAATTCAATCAGTGAGTGATTTTTTGATTCCTGTAACTTTTACAACGCCACATCGAGCTCGTCATACAATTGAACAATTTTTAAATTGTCCATTTTGATTTTTCGAATTCAGATATTTATTCTTGAGACTTAATGAATTTTTTCGATTATACAAATGGTACGTAGTTCTTTCCAGAAAAGGGTGAGTGATTTTTTGATTCTGCATGACTTTTTGCACGAGTTACAGTGGGTGGACCCGCAATATTCCGACGAACTATCGAATTCGTAGGATAATAGATATCCATAGCCGGGATATACGAATTGTAATCTTCCTATATTAACCTCACATTTTCAGCTCACAAAGGCCTACTTTTTTTTTCATGAAAAATTGTTTCAAGTGACATCAGGTCGTTTAACAGATAGTACATCAGGATACTGAATAAAATATCTATTTTCGAATAGAAATGTTTGACATCGCAGGAGCGAAAGTAAAAAATTTTACCATCGACATCAAAAATACCGACAAAGTGTGAGTAAACATACGAGAGTGTTACTTACTGTCGGTCCCTTTGGTGTTCGTGTCAATTGCTACTAGGTCCGGCTTCAAAAAATAATATCCGACATAAAATCGAGACAAAAATACTGTTTTCCGAAAACTTGAAATCGTTCAATATCTAATTACGTAGATTATCTGTTGAACTAAAGAGCATTCTAAAAACTTTTGTACCTTTCAAAACGCGGTCGAAAGAGCCTGCCCTGTTTGGCTCTAAATGTAAGGACACGAAAAGTGCAAATTGACTGTATCAAGAATAGATCTAAACTGTTCTAAAACTCACATATCTGTTTTGTAGCCTCTCCCACCTCTGCTGCAAATAACGAGGATCACCCCCAACACTGCTGAAACCAGCATCGACATCAGAGGTACGAACATCACCGTACTACATCTCGAGGAACTCCCAAACCTCGTTCCTAATCGCTTCATGTCTATTTTTCCGGAAATACTTTCATTCTTGAACCAAAGTCTATCATCTAGCAGAACGATTTTTCCTGTTTTCGACCATTCCGGCTGTAGCTCGTCGAGTTTTATGCTCTGCGATTCCGGCAATCGAGTTTCGTTTGTTACCGTTTCTTCAGTGTCGGTAATTGAAGGATTCCTCGTGGAATTGGATACGAACACGATTTCTTCTAGTTTTAGATTTGGTGAAGCGGAAAGGATGCAGCGACGGTCAAAATTTCTGTGAATGTGATCGAAAGCGTAGGCCGATATCAAGGAGCATATGAAAGTAGCAAAGAATATGGATGCATGGAGAACTGTAAAATAAACAAGATAATATTTGTATTTACGAAGTGTCTCACTGTTCATAGAAAACACATCTTTTAACAAGACAATAATTGTAAAAAATCAAATCTAAAATTGTTTTGAGGAATGAATTCAACTATGACTTATTCTGACACTTCGGTGTGAATGAAATCAAATGATAGAAATATAACTAATTTTATAATTTCAATATATGGAATGTTTTCACAATATTCACTTATTTCAAATTCATTTTATAAAGTAGTAAAATATATATCTTTACCTTTCCATGTTAAACTAACTTGATTCGTGTCTTTTTCCACATACTGATAATACGATTTCCGCCACATAGTATCACTTCCTTTCTGGGATTCAGATCCATCGATCGCCTGTTAATGTAATGAAACGGTGATGCCAGTAAAATATAAATAAGAATTACAACATTTGAAGCATTGAGCATTGGTTCTATACTAGACTAGGTTACAGCAGTGGTATTACGGCACACCCAGGCACATGTAGGCAACCATTTATACAAATAATAAACATTCTCCCATAGCAACGCTTTGCAAGGTGTGGTGATGCGACAGTATTCTAGGACGGAATATTCAAAAATGAATTATACAGGTTTCGAATGTGAGGAAATATCCTTCGTTTGTTAATTGCAAACACAGAATTTTGGGAAAAGAAACTGCAGAGTATTTTCTCTGTAGAATTTTATTCACTTCAGTGATTCCCTGTTCCAAAGAATGTTGTACTTGTAGATGACTATCTGCCTCCGAGATAAATATATAGGGTGTGTTGTGAACAGGCGTGCAAAATTGCAAAATAAGGAAACTTTCGTTTCCATGATAACAGCTGAAAAATCAGGGTGTGTAATGAACTAGAATAGATATTGGTTTTCAGGACGAAGCATATAGAACAATAGTTATTTATTATACAAGGGAAAAAAGTATTAATAGTAAATCTAATATTTTCCAGTCTATAATACCCAATTTTTTTTGTGACGGAGAAAACAACGATTTAATATTTACAAAATGAGTATATACAGGGTGATTCACCTGACTGGTTCATTAGAGGTTTATGGAGAACTGATAGAGATATCAACTTGAAATTTTGGTGGATGCTACTACTCAATGTGTTCTATTTTCGTAAAATATTTTCAATACACTGTTATACTTCCGGTTAAACCGGAAGTGATATCAACTTCGTTTTTTCAAATGGTACACCCTGTTTATTTCTACATTTTCGAATTCTACGGAGAATTCTAGATCTGTTGCATTTTGAATTTTATTCCATTTTTACGAAAAATTTTTACAGATGAACAAATTGGGTAGTAGCATCCACCAAAATTTCAAGTTGATATCTCTATCAGTTCTCCATAAACCTCCAATGAACCAGTTAGGTGAATCACCCTGTATATCTAAAAAAAAAGTACCCCTTTTTTTCCAGGGAAAAAATACTCAATTTTTTCCCGGTACTCACTTTTTTATCGAGGAAAAAAGTAAGTTCAAAAAGTGATATTTTTTTCACCTGTCAACAGAGATGAAACTTTTTTCCCATCACAGAAAAAGTAATTCTATTCTAACCAATCATTTCCAAAATGTGAACTACAAAATATTTTAGGTGTGGAATGAAACAGTTGGATCATACTTTTCGGACACATAGCCTACATTGGATTTTTATAAAAACAACCCAACACGATATTTCCCAGACGAACACCCTGTACTTTCACTATTATTGTCCACACGCACCGCAAGTTCTGAAAACCTGAAAACATCATTCTAAAAATTGTTATCCTTCTCAAGATTCGTCGACACGCAAGCGTTCGGCCTTCAGGATTATCCTTGCGCTGCGTCACTGTTTCAGCATTCAACGATAGTACGATTCGAAATTTCTGAGCGTCCGGTTCACAGAATCGTCACCCAAAACAAGTTTTTGCAAAATTTTTCGTTTGCTCGCGCGGCAGACAGAGTGGAGGAAATGAGTGGGAAAAAAAGACGACGTTTTGAATGACAGGTGCTCAAGTAGAAGGAAATATGGTGATATCGGATGACAGCTATATCGGTGGTGAGCTTTTTGTTTTGATACTACGATTAATTCCCGATTCAGGAAATTTATTGCGTGAGGGATTGTAATGTGACCTACATTCGATCGTAACGTCGTAGGACAAAGATGGGGGTGCAAGGAATTCTCAGCTGATTCATCAGATGTGTGGGTGTTTGTTTACGAGAGATAGAGAAGCGAATTGTGATTTGACCTACTACTCTGTAGGAGCGTTTATGCAGCAAATATATTAAGAAACAAAACACAATAAGATAGTTCAACATGCTTATCTCTATGCAAACGTTCATGAGAGAAGTTGGCTGAAATGAAAAATATAACAATTTCAAAGATGTTCAACTTTTTATCTTTTTCCTTCATTTAACCATTCTCACTTGAAATTATGATTCGAGGTTGATATCTTCAGACCCAGTTTACAAATCCAAGAGTAGATTAAACAAATTAAGTTCATTGTATAAAGATCTTTGTTATTTGTTCCCATTTTTCAGAAACGTGATATTATTTTTGCTTTCTTTTTTATTTTAGCCATCTGTATGAACTCATCCTTGTTACTTTTTTCTAATAGAACGCATATATCCGCTAATATTAAACACGATATAACCAACATTTGTTACGAATTTCATAATATACAGTGTGGACTATACCTATGGGATAAAACAATAATGATCATCTGTTTGTTGAAAATAAAAATAGAGAAAGATCGAATATTACAATGCTATTGAAATAATACCACCAGTGCGACCATAATCGATATTATTGTAGATAGATTGTAGAAATTATTGTGAAGGAAATAGTTTAGTTCATATTTTTCGAGATGACTGCACCAGTCCCAGTCCTGCATTATGCATCGTCCTATGCCGAATACATCGTGAGCACATAATTGTAATTTTCATAAAAATAATAAAAACAATAACATCTCATGAAGTTTGAATGCAGTTCAGCAATGCAGCAAAATCAACAAGAAAATTCAGCAAGTAACTGCGTTCATGCTTCATGAATGAGTTCTTCTTCAAGATCATCGACTTATATCCATTGGAAAACCAAGAAAAAAAAGAATTGTGGTAATGTTCTACCTTGTGAGCGAAGATATTAAGATAAGAGTAAACCATACGTCATCATTATATAAGTACCAATCCACAGGTTGGGAAAAAGTTGAGCGAACTATTTTGCAACAATACCAGCACTTTTGTCGATTTCGTTGTAACGAGGTAACTGTTGATGAGCGCTTGTTATTAATAACAAAGGACAAACTGAGGGTAAATGCGTTATTCAATACTGTAGTCCATTTCGCTTTCTCTTTTCATTCTGAAAATAAACAGAGAGAACTAGGAGGTATTCCACCAGGAGACTAGGAATAATTAATGTTCGACATGAAACGTTTTTGGATGCGTAATTATTTTCAACATAATTGCATGGCCACATGGTCAGAAATGACGCAATATACAGAGGGTCTATTTGTTGAAACCAGTTGATGCGAAGATCTAAATGTCGTTGAATCGTCTGAGTGGGGGGTCTGATCATCTTCATAGATTCATTCCTTTTTCCATTGTCGAATAGTTTGCTCTTGGATGCATGCAAAAAATCGTAGCTTAACTTTGAGCTAGCAATTTTTTTTACAAATGAGTATCGACAGTACCTCAAGGATTGATTTTGGGTCCTCTATTATTCTCATTATATGTATACTCCATCTGGAACACTGCAAAAGTAAATTTTATATAGATTGTAACCAAATATATTCAGAGATGAAGGAGAATATCACTGAAATATTGTCTTGAAATTTATCATTCTATATAGCAGGATATTATTACGTATGAAAAGTGCTACAGATAAGTGTCCAAATTAATGAGCTGAGAATCACTCTAACTTGGCTTACCTATATGGATTCAGAGTTGACTTTTGGAAAACAGCAAGTGATACTCTGAAATTTTGGTTTTCTCTCGAGAGTCGAAGAAAGGCGTTTTTTATTAGTTTCTGTTGTTTCTGGAAATCATCAAATATATGGATCCCTCCTTATTTTTACAGGTAAATAGAATTGAGAATCGATGTCCATAATTTAATTACCAGGAAATGAAGTGCAGACCTTTTTTTAAGTCCTTTAAGCTATGAATTTGATAATCATTCAGCACTTTCTCCTCAACGATTGTTAATATAGTTCTGTTGAATATGGTCATTGTTTTAATTTTTTTTTTCGTCATGTTTTCGCACATTTGTTTTCGAATTATATTTTTATATAGTTCCCCAAAAGTTAAACGGGTTATTGAATTAATCTATAATTATGATCACAAAGGGATTCATACATTCATTTATTATCCATTCTTCTAATGAATTCTATGTGACAATTTTATCGTCTTAGTCGTCGATAAGTAATGGGGAAGACCACTAAGTGATGAAATCCTTCCAAACCTCTCTCAATCAATGAATAATGATATTGGTTGAGTGTACATTCAATATCAAGGATCAAAATCAAAACAAAGATTCCACAGCGTTTTGAAATTTGCATTTTCATTAAAAATTTGAAAACGCCTGTTTCCATTATATCTTTTGCTCACACCACTGTAATGTTGTCGAGTTAACTTGTGGATGACTCTTTATTTCTTTGATATATTTTCTCAAAAACGTATCGATAAGTGAAAATTATATCATTTCATGATAATTTGTGGAAAAAATATCATTCATATTGTATTCTTTTACATCTTTCATTCCGAGAATAAGTTGTAGTATTTTGATGCGACACAGCAAGATTCACCATGACACAATTATCCATGATTGGTCAGCTCAAGGTCGATGGACGTGTAGGGTTAAGCACGTCACACTGCGTTACACCAATGAGAGTAACCTTTGAAAATGGCGAATGGAATTGTATGTTTCAAATCATTTTCGTTCATTATATTATTTTATTCATGATATAGACCTAATAAAAAAATAAGGAATGGTAGTTTTTGGACATATAGAACACGTTTATGTTGTTTGGAAAAATCAGTGGTCTCCCCCATTCTTGTTACGATTGTGTTTTTTGTAGTTTATTCGTCAAATTTTGGTTGAACAAAACACATGAGTTGACATCTTCATTATTGAAAAATTAAACATAGTACTGCAAAATCATTTAATTTTCGATTTCCAACAAAATCATACAACAATCGCATACGATTCAATGTTACTGCGGAATTTCGGATCGAATTTAATTTAAACCCTTTTTGGCAATATCGTACACACGGTTGGTATAGATCATGACCGAACTATTTTCAGCATATGGACCACTACAACCACTTGCTGCACGCGTCGACGCCTCAGTCCTTGGCGTCCTTCCCTCAGACGCTCGCCCCCGCAAAAGTGAGTCTTTCCTTTCCCCACCACCGCCGAGTTTGGGGCATCGATTTTGCTGTGCCATTTCCCCTCCCCCAGTTCATTGAACATCTGCAGAGTGCATGGGTATCCGCAAACCTTTAATGAACCACACAAATTATCCGAGCTCTCGAGGTGGTTTAATAAAATCGTCGTTTTCACAGGAACTCTTTTTTATTCAGGAATTGATTCCGGCTATGGTCATTCCAGGATCTTTTAATAATATATACTTGTCTTATCTGTTTTGAACTCACACTAAACGCTACCCTATAGCAAAATATATGGAATACTCTTCATATTATTTTTTCCATATATGTAGGTGATTTCAATGAAATGGATTTTCTTCAATTCATTTTATCGTAAACAGCGAAAATTTTTCATTATTTCCTTTGCACTGTTACAACGCTGATTAGAATAGCGTTTGTTTTTGATTTCACAGCCAACTAAAGTTTAAGTTGTATAATTTTACATGTATGTGTGCCAACGAATAAAAAGTTTTCAAATTGACAGGAAGTTAACCTTACTCTTATTATGCTATAAATTTCAGCATATTTCACTAAACTGTAATTTTACATGTGAAATAAAGATAAAATAATGCATAAGTGTGCTATTTGAAACCAAAACAAGTTCAATAGGAATTTTGAAAATATTTGCATCAATTTGGACAATCTGTGTATTATCAAAATAATTTCTCGTCAAAGATGAATTTTCCCATCTTCAATGTATTTAATGGAATCAATTTCAGGAACAGATGGAGGGACAATGCTGGGAGCGATCGCCGGCCTGGGTGCCCTTTTGCTCGTCTTCCTGCTCTACGTCAAAAACAAAGGATGGTGGTGGTCGCCCGTTCAAGGCATGGCATGCTGCGAAGATGTCACGTGCCCCCCGGTTTCGGCTCGACCACTTCCATCCTCAGTACCTGTTTCTGTTCCACATTCCACTCCCAAGGTCAAACAAGGTGAGTGAGTACTATCCTTTTATCGATGAATTGAAAATCCATTCAAACTTTATTTCCGTTTCGTTTGTATTTTTATGTGATACCATATGTATTATATCGATTCCCAAGTAAATGAAACGACAAAGTTATAAGGGGTCGATATTAGTGTGACTCAAGGTTATTTATCAACCTATATACTTCTTCAATAAACTATATGTGATTCATCCACACGTCATTCCATATTTGATGAGATTTGAATTATTTTATTCTGGGCCGATATCATGAAAGCTAGAGACAGTTTGATTGGCAATTTTTTCTCATTCACATTGTGAAAATGTTGAAGAAATGGTTCTACCTTGCTTAAATAAATAGACTGCGCCGTCGTGCTCGAAAACTCACGCGTGTTTTAAAGACCTTTTTATCCACTTATACTTTAAAATATACTATTTTTTTATTGGTGCACCATTTTACCGATTTAAAGCACGCCTGAGCGTGATTAAATCGAACTTTAATAAACATGACTGGTACCATGGCAACATCATCAAAGAATCGAGAGACGTGGAGTCTAAATGACAAATTATTGATTATTGATCTGACAGGAGTACCTTGTAAACGTCAAATGAAATATAACCGACAAATGCAAAACTTTATTTAAACGTAAAATGTGGCACCAATAAAAAAAATTGCTTAACCCTTTGAAGCACAGATTAAAAAAAAAAAAATTTCGCTAAGGTAAATCGCCAAATTTATTGTAACGTTTCTATTTACTAAAACACTGGGTTCGATTTATATACACTTTTATTTCCACTGACACGATTTATTTACAACGCTCGATTATCAACTGATTCCCTGCGCCTCTGTCCGCGGAGCTTTATACCTGGACGCTTCTCCAGAAGTTTCCTGGCGGCACGCGAACATTTCAGACCTCGCGTCTCGAACGTTCATGATCCGCGTCACCTGGAGTGGGCGTGGCCAAGCCATAGGCGTATCATTTCGTTACACTGCTCCCTCCTTAGTTCTGATCGCCCCGATCAGAAATTCTCCATGTGGCAACCCCTGACGTCGGCTCTTGATGGCGAAAGCTACAGGTGTTTCCGGCCCTGCAGAACCCTCGGAGAAAGAAATAACAGTCGATCGTCTTTGAGGGACATACTCTTTTCGGGTTAAAGCAGCACACCGTGATCTGTATGCCTGTGTCTCGGAAAATGACTTCTATCATGCTCCTCACGATCTTCCAGTCCAGGTTTTCCAACCCATGGCCAATTTTAGGTAGAGCCAATTTCTTTATGTCATAATGGCAGACGACTTTCCTTAGGTCTACTAACGCGTACCATATATTCTCGTAGGTTGCTCTTTCTATCGATAATTTCTTAGTTATCAGGTAGAATAAGGATCGGCTGCCATCTTCTAGTCGTAGTGCTCTTCCTACTCTGGGCATTTGATCTCGCAATTCATCCAGGCGGCCGAACTTCTTGCGAAAGACTGTTGCAATTCCTTTGCTCATTCGGAGATCTTGAGCGACGCAGTGTGCAATGGAAACATCTTCTGGAACTGTGAAAAGATCTTGCTGGACCTCAACGGTCACGCCAAGCCTGATCTTCCCCCTGCTTGCGTAATCCGACATGAATTCGGTGTAACTCGGTTGGAAGTCGTCACCGTTTGGTACTTGTTGAAGAGTTCTTGCTTCTTCGACGTCGTTCGAGCCAGCATATGGTGCAAGACGATTTATGTGAACAACTTTCGGCTTCCCTCTTGGCAGCTTTCCGATTCGATAAATCAGGTCATTTATCCTCTTCTTGATCTCATACGGGCCTTCCCATTGTCTTTGGAGCTTAGGAGAAAAGCCTCGACGTCGTCGTGGATTATACAGCCAGACAAGATCACCTACTTCGAAGGTCCCCTTCGCGGAACGGGAATCATAGTGTTTCTTCATCCGATCACTGGCTATCTGCATATTCCGTCGGGCAAGGTCGTGGATGTCGTTCATCCTCAGCTTCAATTCGTCCGCATAGCCTTCACCGGCCACATTCTCTTCCGAGGGTTTACAGCCGAATTCTAGATCACATGGCAAACGGATTTCACGTCCAAACATCAAGCAGGCAGGGGTCTGGCCAGTAGTCTCGTTGGTAGCCGATCGGTAGGCCATCAAAAACAAAGGAATACACTGGTCCCAATCCCTCTGGTGTTCTGATACGACCTTGGAAAGATGTTTGCCCATGGTCCTATTCATCCTCTCAACCATTCCATCCGACTGAGGGTGCAAGGGTGTTGTTCTGGTCTTCTCAGCACCAATCATTTGACAGATTTTCTGAAAGAGAGCCGATTCAAAATTTCGTCCTTGGTCTGAGTGGATCTCCAAAGGAACACCAAATCGGCTGAAGAATTCTTTGACCAGAACATCGGCAACTGTGGAAGCCTCTTGATTAGGGATCGCATAAGCTTCAGTCCATTTCGTAAAATAGTCCATGGCCACTAGGATGTATTTATTTCCAGCATCTGTTACTGGAAATGGACCAGCAATGTCGATAGCTACTCTCTCCATTGGACTACCAACATTGTATTGTCTCATGGGCGCCCTCTTCTTACCAACTGGACCATTGCCCGTTGCACACAACTCGCATTTCCGGCACCATCTTCGCACGTCTTCTTTACAGTTCACCCAATAGAACCGCTCTCGAACCTTCTGTAAAGTCTTCGTAATTCCAAAGTGTCCTCCAGAAGCACCATCGTGTAACTGACGCAATACCTCCGACACTTTACTCCTAGCTACAACCAGTTGCAACCTGGACTCCGTACCATCTTCGTTTTCAAATTTTCTGTACAGAAGATTATCTTTCAGTACCAGACAATCCCATTGGCTCCAATACGATTTTACTTCTGGGCTACATGCGCTAATATCTTGCCAGGACGGTCTTTCCTCTTGAAGCTTCCAACCCAGAACAAGTTTCAGACACGGATCGTTCTCTTGAGCGACTCGTAATTGTTGAGGCTGCCAATTATCACTTTCGATGGTAGTTCTTCGAATATGGCAAAGTCGTTCATCTAGCTTCGAACAATGGCTGCAATTCTCACTGCATGGTCTTCTTGATAGGGCGTCAGCATTTTGATGGATTTTTCCTGCCCTGTGTTCGATGTCATAATCATATTCCTGCAGCCGCTCTATCCACCTTGCTACTTGACCCTCTGGATTACGGAATTGCAGAAGCCACTTCAAGGCTGCGTGGTCGGTTCGAAGAAGGAACTTTCGGCCATACAAATATTTGTGAAAATGTTCGCAGGCCTTCACTACGCCTAGGAGTTCTCTTCTGGTAACACAGTAGTTCCTCTCTGATTTAGACAAGGCTTTACTAAAGTAGGCAATTACTTTTTCTTGTCCCTCTTGAAGCTGAGAAAGGACAGCTCCTATAGCAGTATTGCTTGCATCCGTGTCCAAAACAAATTTTCCAGTCTCTCTGGGATAACTCAGTATCGGTGCATTGGTAAGAGCTCCTTGTAGCTGTTCAAAAGCTCTTTGACATTCTGTATCCCAAAAGTATTCTCTGCCCTCCTCCGTTAGCTTTGTTAAAGGTTTAGCGATGTGAGCAAATCCTTTGACGAAACGCCTGTAATACGTACACAGGCCAAGGAAACTTCTGATCTCATGTTTATCCTTGGGTACTGGCCATCCTCGAATTGCTTCTATTTTCTCGGGATCGGCTGTTACACCATCACTAGATACGATATGGCCCAAGTATCTAACTTCTCGCCGAAATATGTGACATTTCTTGGGGCTCAGTTTCAAGTTGGCTTCACGTAATCGTTGAAACACTTCCTTCAGATTCTTGGAATGGTCGTCGAATGATCTTCCAACTACGATTACGTCATCCAGGTACACCAAACATGTCTGCCATGTTAGCCCCCTCAAAACTGCCTCCATCAGCCTCTCAAATGTGGCAGGAGCATTGCATAGCCCAAAAGGCATGACCGTGAATTGCCAAAGACCCGATCCTATCGAGAATGCTGTTTTCTCCCGATCAGCAGGCTCCATTCCTACTTGCCAGTAGCCACTTTTCAAATCAAGGGTAGAGAACCAACGGGATCCGGAAAGAGTATCCAAAGTGTCATCAATTCTGGGTAAGGGATAACTGTCCTTTTTAGTAACTGCATTGAGTTGGCGATAGTCAATACAAAAACGTACGGAACCATCCTTCTTCTTCACAAGGACAACTGGCGAGGCCCACGGGCTATTCGATGGTTCTATAACACCTTGTTTGCCCATATCCTTGATAATTTCTTCCGCCTCCTCCCGCTTTGCCCACGGAAGTCTTCTCGGCTGCTGTCTTATTGGCTGAGCATCCCCAGTATTGATTTTATGGGTCACGACGCTGGTTCTTCCTTTGTCATTTTCATCGATGGCAAACACATCTTGGAATTCTTCAAGCATGGCTCTCACTCGACGGGTCTGTTCTCTGTCCAGATCTTGACAAGTATTAATGACGGTGTCTACAAGCTCCTTTGAGTTCTTAGATTTCGGTGGTTGGTCGGTTGTAGTCACACAGCGGATCGACGAAACAGGAACACACTGTCCTACCACAGTTCTTCGGCTCAGCCCGATGGGAGTTTCCTTCACATTCATAACTCTAACAGGAATTACATCTCCAACCCTCACTAGAGCTTTCGCAGTCAAGAACTCATTATTGCCCACTTCTTCGACCATCCTTAGACTTCCTTTCCTACAGTATCCCTCGAGACTGGTCATTAAAATTTTCTCACTATGGCCGGGTATAGTTACATCACTAGTAGTTAGTAGGCGGACTACATCTTCTTTGTCTTCATGAAAAGGGAGTTCCTCACCTTCGACCTTGAGAACTCCTCTGTGTACGTCCAATACGGCTCCAAGTTTCCTCAAAAGGTCCATACCCAAGATTAACTGGTCAGAAATCTCAGCGACCAGTATGTTGTGCTTGATAGTGGTCTTACCAATGGAGACAGGAACATTAACTTCGCCATAGACTTTTATCCTTTCACCATTCGCCGTTCTGAGGTGTGCTGTTGCTGGCGACATTCTGGAATGATCTCTCACTATTTCCGGTCGTGCAATAGTTCTTGTTGCACCAGTGTCTATCAAGAACAACTCATTCTCTCCGTCAATCCGACCATCAACATACAGGCTATGGGCTCCACCAGAAGATGTTACGTTGACGGTAACTACAGGTGCTTTAATTCTCAAGGTCGACGATCGCCCCCTCCTGTCGACCTGTTTTAGTTTTCCGACTGCTGTATGGGTTTCGCCACAATTCCGGCATCTGGAATCTCGTTTCTTGGGCATCGTCTCCTGGATAATTTTCCGAACCATATCTTCCAGATCATTTTCTTCATATTTCCCGCTAATGGTCCTAACTTGGTGACCTTTGGAAATATGATTGGCCGTTTCATGCTCCAAAGCAATAGCAAGTGCTTCATCCAATACTTTCGGTCTGGCCAATCGTAGAGCTTTCTGAATTTCGCTCTCTCTCAATCCATCGACAAATATGTCTACTGCTATTTCTTCCAAAATGTTATCTGACGCTTCAGGGTAGGCTAGACGCACCATTCGAGCAATGTCTGTTTCAAATTCCTGCAAGCTTTCACTTGCACGTTGGATTCGGCTGCGTAGTTGTGCTTTGTAAACCTGTTGCAGATGGGCATCTCCATAGCGTTTCTCAAGTCGGTTGAACAATGTTTGATAACATTTTTCTTGGCCTATAGGAATCGATCTTAAAATATCCGCAGCATCACCTCTTAGAGCCGCAGTCAAGGAAACAGCTTTTTCTTCTTGAGTCCATTTATTGGCCGTAGCGATGGCTTCAAATTGTCTGAGGTATACGGACCAAGATGACTTCCCATCAAACGGAGGCAATTTGAATCTCAAATGATGTTTTGCTTCTTCCCTTGTCCATTCCTCTTCAACTTCCTGACTGGTACTAACTGTGGTTTTATCCATAACAGTAGTTGGTACTTGTACTGCTGATCCACACTTAGTTATTAGACATTCCAGCTGCTTTATTTTCTCTTCTAGTCCGTCTACGTTTTTATGCATTTCGTCGAATGTTCTAGAAACTTCTTCAAATCGCTCGTCGTTCTTTTTCGAAATTTCATTAATCATATCAGAAACTTTCTCGAATTTCTTGTCCAGTTTCTCATCACTTTTTCTAGAAGTTTCTTCTATCTTTTTCATGATGACTTCGTCCGCCGACAGGAATTCAAACGTTTCTGGATCATCTCCATTGTCCGAAAGAACACCAATCAATCGTTCTTGTAGGATTTTTTTAGTTCCACTACTATCGGCATCACGTTCCTCCAATTGTTCACGCAATTGTTTCACTGAGAGGTCTTTCAACTTCATTTTAGTTTATTTACGATGCAAATCAGTACCGAAAACAAAAATTATCGCTCAGAACAATCGTTCAGAAATGCCCTGCTTCCGCTACAAAAGTTTGATGTCTTCCACTTTCCAAAAGTCTACACGTTTCTTTTTCCAAGTCCACACTGTATTTATTTTATAATTTTAATCCCACTCACTGACACCACTGTAACGTTTCTATTTACTAAAACACTGGGTTCGATTTATATACACTTTTATTTCCACTGACACGATTTATTTACAACGCTCGATTATCAACTGATTCCCTGCGCCTCTGTCCGCGGAGCTTTATACCTGGACGCTTCTCCAGAAGTTTCCTGGCGGCACGCGAACATTTCAGACCTCGCGTCTCGAACGTTCATGATCCGCGTCACCTGGAGTGGGCGTGGCCAAGCCATAGGCGTATCATTTCGTTACATTATATTATGAGCGCTATTTGAAGGGAATAAAATAAAAATTTACTCAAATATATTTATTTATTCTTGTTTATTATGTGGTTACACGGCGTGACCACTTTGCCAGGTGCAAAAAAACCAGTTACAAGAAAATCAGGGTTTCAAATGAAATGTTTTAAAACAATTCTTTTTATCCGTAATGCACAATCCTACTTTGCATTCGCTACATGACCAACGAGTTCTGTGAGGATTTTTTGCAGTGCTGCAAACTGTACAACGCCTAGAAGTTCCATACTCAGGAAGGTGTTTTGCTTGATCGTGCCGGAGCGCCTTTGGTATTTGTACTTTGTATCTGTTCTCAACCAAGGGTGACAAAGATCTCCCCATTTTCTTTTTCAGTGAATTAGCACCGACTAAAGATGTTACGATTTCAAGACGGAAATCTTTGATTTTCATTTCACTTTTTGTTGATTGTTTATATAAAATGAATGCATTTACCAACGCGGTATCAGTGAAATGCCAAAAAAGGCGATGCCACCATTTTCGGCTTTTGCGGTCGATCGCATAATATGATTTATACATATCTGCTCGATCTACGCCGCCCATACAGCGTCTGTAATTTGTTACGGATATGGGGCAATTTATCTGTGTGATGCTCCCATCCTTTTCTTTTTTTCCTACAGGTGCATTTTCTTCCGGGTTGTGTATAGTAGAAGCCACAGTAACTGCTCTTTTGTCCTTCCATTTCACACAGCTCAGCATTGCCCTTCTTGTAGACCAGTCCCATTCTCCCCTAGCCAAAGCTTTATCAGTTTTCAATTTAGGAAAATTTTTTCTATTCTGTCGTACTGTTCCACAACAATATATTTTCTTTTTATACATGTCCCGCATTACCCTTTCGGTAGTGAAAAAGTTATCAAAATACATGTGGTATCCTTTACCCTCTAAACCATCAGTCATTGTGTGGATAACCCTTTCTCCCATGCCAAGATCATTTCCAATGTCAGCCTCTTCTTCATCTTCGTCTTCCTTTCGATTTCTTTTTCTTCCTCTTTTTGTTTCTTTTTTTTTCTTTTCAGCTTTTCCGGTATATACTTCAAAGTTACAAATATAGCCTGTCAAATCTGCTCGAACCCACACCTTGTAGCCCCTCTTTATGGGCTTTTTAGGCATATATTGTTTGAATGCCGACCTGCCTTTGTACTTCACCATACTCTCGTCGATGGACTGTTCCTTAGTTGGCATATAATAATGTTGAAATTTTGATTTTAGACCATCAATAAAGGGGCGAATTTTATATAATACATCGAAGTTAGGTTGCTGGTTCGACTAGGTCATCCTTGGCTAGAAAATCTTCATCCCGATCTGAATCGGAGTTGTCTGATTCACCTGCTTCAGATTCCCCATCTGAAGGAATTGTGCTCAGAAGAGCATAAGCCTCATCAGAAGTTATTTTGTCCACATTAACCATTCTAAAAAAAAAAGAGGATATTATCTTGCAAAGTGGTTTCAGCAGAATACCATAACAAAAATACTAATTACTAATGCGAATTTGACAATACTTGTAAAGAAACATATTTTCCACTTATGAATAACTGAAATACATAATAATAAGTGAAAACTTACCTGTAATTATTATATTTTTGGGAGGAACAGCTAAAATTAGATTATCTGTATAAATTTACGTAAACATTCCAATGTGTCGTTGGTATTTTGTGGATAAAAAGAGATCTACGTGAGATACGCGAATGGTTTGGGTTCCGTTCGATAGAGGACACTGCCACGCATGTCACAGCATATGTGGTATAGCAGTCTGACCACATTGCCGCCTGGAAAAATATTTAGAATTTATGGTTACACAGCGGAACCACTTCCCTTCAAAGGGTTAAAGTATTCGTGGATCTGGTCTTTAAAACACTTTTATTTCGAGCACTTCGGCTGCGCCGTCGTGCCCGAAAACTCGCGCGACCTTTTTATCCATTTATACTTTAATATACTATTGGATGTTTTTTGCCATAAATATCAAACATTCTATTGTTCTATTTTTCAAGAAATCAAGCATCAATTTATGACTAGCGCGCCTGATGAGACCTGGTGGGTCGAAACGGTCTGTATCGGTTGTCGATTCACACACCAAACACTTCATTCATTTCCTTGTGATACAAAAACATCAATAACGTCGATTTAAGCGAAATTCAAACTTTTCTCACTTGCAGCAAAAGCCTACTCGATCGAAGGCGGAGAGTCCAGTTCGGAATCCGATCAGGGCGTCTCCAGCAAACCTCTTCACACCTCTTCCTCGGAGGTATCCGATCCTTTCTACGCTTCTCGCCATGGCCACGATCTCATCTCGCTGGTAGAGAAAGGACGAGTCGGTATGAGCAGCAACAGTTCGTGTTGCAGTTCTACCACCAGCTCTGTGGGGGAGAAGCATGGACTGTCGCCGACCACCAAGGTAGCAGCACAAATGAACGAGGCTATACTTAGGTGAGCCGAACTCATGAAATGGGTTGCATCAACTTTGTTGACATTGACATTCAACTATAGGTCTATAAAGATCATAAATAATTTTTCATATTTTTCAAATTTAAACTCATCCATAGTAATTTCAGCGAACAGCTATCAGAACCACACACCGAACCAAGAAGAGGCGTGGATATTATAAAAAAAAATAATTTATACTGGGGGAAGAATTTCATTATTTTCAGTCCAGTGTGGAGAATTCATCATCACACAATGAAAACCTGATCATAAATCAAGAGATCCCTTTGAAAGATTAATATATCTATACAATTTCTTTGTAATCATCATTATTCCTTTCCTATTACTGAAATGACTTGATTCAAATCTGAAACTATAAATGTTTACACGAAAGTGAACGCGATTTGTACTAACTTCTCCAGTGAAATATTTTCATTCATTAATTATTATAACATTTCATTGATGATATATGATTCCTCCTTCCAGGACTCCGACGAATTTGAGAGAAACAAAAATTGACAATCACGCCTTGAACTACCAAACGGAACTCAATCCAAAGCTCATTGAAAGAATAGACAACTGCAACAGAGACGTAAGTACAAAAATAAACGACAAATATTACATAAAAGTACATTTCATAAATGATACTTGAAGTGTGTTGCCATGAACGCTTACGTAAAGATGCAGAAATCTTGGATATTGATAGCAATCAAGATATGCAATTATACATATAATAACGTAATCAAGAGAAACGTAATGCTATTCCCCTTTTCCCTGTTGTCTAACAGTAATCAAGGTAATCAACAACTTGATGCTCTGAATGTTAATTCAAAAAGAATGAGGAATACAGATATTTTCCTATTTATCATACCAACTACGGCCAGAACTATTAAATATGTATAAAGTGGGCAGGATTGTTTGTTTTTTGGTTCTGTTATTTCATTATTATTGTTTTCGATGAACGTTGGATGAATGGGTAATGCCTTAAATAGATGAATAAATATCTCCTACGTCTCCATGAGGGCTCACGTACTGTTACCACTTCGCAAATTCTCAATCCTCTCCAACGTCACCAGGAGATTTCATCTTCGATTCTTGTCCTCCAGTGCATCGTGGTGATGCATCCAGAGGTGGACGAGCGTCTGTGTGAGCCGTTTCCCTGCGGCGATGGCGATCTGGAATCGCCTTCGTCTTCAGGTATAACATCGGCGTCGTCGAATGGAAAATGCGGCCTCCTGGAGATCGCCCTGCTCTACGACGCGCCCATGCGCAAGATGAGCGTACATGTGCTGCAGGCCCGCGATATACCAAGCAGGGATCACGGACAACCCACACACACTCAGGTATGACAGGAAAAATTATCACCAGTTGGTTTTTCTAGGTTTGGTTTGTTTGTCATTCTTATTATCATCATGCACAGTACTTATTATTTAAGCAAGATGGTTCTGACAGCTCGCCAGGAAGTGCGGTGTTGGTGATTATTTTTTTTTTCAGAGATACTTCGACACATAATGAAAGGTTAAGTTTACTATTCGAATTCTTTTCAAAAATGTTCGATACATGAAATATATACACAAAAACTGGATAACTATTGACTTTGGATAACCGTTGAACACTTTATTCAATATTTGTAAGAATTTCTCCAAATGAATTTGGCATCATTGTGAAATCACTTTGGAGTATTGCCATGAATATTGATGCCTAAATGTTCACAGCTATGACTAATTAGAAGTTCACTCAACACCATAATATTACAAATTGAATTGAAAATTGTCTCTACATAAATTTTCCACTGCGAAAATTATAGTGTTTCAGCTTTGATCAAACTTTTAGGTGAGGTTGATCTTATTACCCAGCAAGAAACAAAAACACAAAACCAAAATAAGATCTGGTGAAAATCCTCAATACATGGAGAATTTTGTTCTTCATCGTGTTAATCCAGGTAAGAATAGTATCATCTCATTTATATACTGTGTTGTTTATTTGAATCACGATAATAATGTTCTATAAAATTATTATTATTGTTATAGAGGACGTGAACTCTATGGGAATTAGACTTCGAGTATATGGCTGTGAACGAATGAGAAGAGAACGATTAATTGGAGAGACTGTTGTCAGTTTCGCAAACATAAATTTGGAATTGGAGAATAATTTTTGGCTACCACTGGAACCAAGGTCCAATGCAACGGTAAGAAAATTTGTGCTTAATCCACTCTGCATCCAGTCTGCAATCTATTGATGTTGTTTTAGTTGACAAGAGATCTTTTGAGCCTGGCCAGATCGGATAGCACGAATTCGTCATATTCCATGCAACATGGAGGTGTTCCAGAATTGTTGCTAGGCCTGTGCTACAATGCCATAACTGGAAGACTCAGTGTTGAAGTCGTCAAAGGGTCACATTTTAGGTAAAACAATTGAATAGCATCAAAAATATGCCAATCAAAAGCTCACACTGCCCATGTGTATGTCCACTAAACGTCTTTACTTTTAAATATACAGGGTTATGATAAAGTAATGCACAAAATTCATAAAACGTACAACGATCACTTTCGAGAGAAATGCAAAAACACGTCAAACTGTTCTTTTTATTCCGCATCTTTTGACATAAGTTACAAAAATAACACGTCAAAGTTGTCAAAGTTATGACGTCATCAACAAATTTTTTTAATGGGAAGCTAAGATTTTTATCACATTATGTGATAGAGCTTGTGTTTTTACACACGGGAAAAATAGTTGCAGTAGGGCTCACATAGGAAGAAAACGAGAAAAAGAATAAAAAACGAAATAACATAACCAATTATAAAAAGAGGTCAAACTTACACTCATCTAGTAAGAACATTCGTTCTTATAAATTTTTTCAATTGTTTCACTAAAACAACGGTTTGTCAGTGTCAGTCGTGCAATTCGTGTCACCACAGTTTTATTATTATGGATCGTTTAACCGAAAGAGAAAGGATTATTTATTATTTATTTCATTCCTTTTCTCGTTTTTTTTCTTATGTGAGCCCTACTGCAACTATTTTTCCCGTGTGTAAAAACACAAGTTCTATCACATAATGTGATAAAAATCTTAGCTTCCCATTAAAAAAAATTGTTGATGACGTCATAACTTTGACAACTTTGACGTGTTATTTTTGTAACTTAGGTCAAAAGATGCGGAATAAAAAGAACAGTTTGACGTGTTTTTGCATTCTTTTCAAAAGTGATCGTTGTACGTTTTATGAATTTTGTGCATTACTTTATCATAACCCTGTATTTATAATATGTATGCAAAATATATTGAATTTTGCATTTTAGTTTTTATGTACAAGATTTTCAAATATTTGCTCTCAACTTCCGGTAACGAAATATTTATTATCAAGAAATATCTGAATATAGTAGCTTGCCTGAATCGATAACATCATCGGTAGGCGTTCACAGGTTCATTTCTTGATTGAAAGAGCATTTTTTGAATAAATCAGAATCTTAATACAGATTCATGAATGTGACTTGATAGGTAATATGCCAGGAATAACGTTTCAATGTACTCAGTTTATGTAATGAGATTGAGCACAGTTGAAAATTTTCGCATATTTTTTCTCTCTTGGTAAACTATCTTCAAGCACTTTTGTAAGAGAAATACTTGATAATATTAATTTTCAGTTATCTTTTGAGAAATTTTGGAATGAATAGAGCTCCAGATACCTACGTGAAGATGAATTTAGTTAGTAGCACAGGTCAAGAACTAGCACAGAACAAGACGACTGTTAGACGAGGACAACCTAACCCACTATTCAAGGAAACGTTCGTTTTCCAGGTAACGTTTTCCATATCAAATTAATTCACTATTCTAATCATAACATTGTACGACATTTTACAGGTGGCATTGTTTCAACTAGCCGATGTCACTCTAATGATAGCAGTTTACAACAGGAAAGGTGTCACGAAGAAAAAGGAAATGGTAGGGTGGTTCAGTCTAGGCTTGAATTCAAGTGGAGCAGAAGAGTTGGCGCATTGGATGGACATGAAAGAATATCAGCAAGAGCAGATAACACGCTGGCATATTTTAATTCAGTCATAGCTAATATACATATCGTTCGTGGTTCTGGACTTATCAAATCAAAACTAAATTTATTGAGATAGTTTCCACGATTCTGCAAATCCGTAACAGGTTGCTGTTATTGGTGCTATATTTCATTTTCTTGTCGACTCATCAATCTCTCGGAATGAATGAAAATGAAGTTAGTCAATGAACAATTGTTTTTCATCAAAAATATTTCCCACTCTGTGATTAGGATCTTTTGCGTACCTAATTCAATTGATATTACGTTATTTACCTGATGTGTGGGGATTATTTACCTATAATTATTTGCCTTAGTATTATCTCCGTACCTAAATTTTACTACACGGGGTAATACACTTTATTATCACTATTTTTTGTGAAACCTTTAGAAATTATTATATGGAATATAAATGGCTCGTGATCTATGAATAGGAAAGTTCTATCAGACATTCAATTTGATAGCGTATGTGATATTAAAATCGAATTTGATGAGGGATATATCAAAAAGCGAGATGGGTACATTACTTTCCTTGCTTTATACTGGATATGTTTTTGATTTTGATACCAAGGAGACTTGTCTTACTGTCATCTTTGTCACTCACTCTTGAATCGAGCTGAGCGTTAGTTATTAAGTACTCATTTTTCAAATAATATATACTAATTACAAATATTAGTATTGACATTTTCTTCCAAGGATACGTATATTACTCCATCAGAGGACCAATAAGACAACTTGAATAAAATGAAATTCGCATTTGCATTTGGATATCAACAAAAACATATTGAAATTAGTTGTAGTCACAAATTTGGAATTGAAAACTGTCTCAGGCGATTTTCAAGTATTCTCATTGGACGTCTTGAGGACTCAACGTAAGGAATTTCCACTTTCAATTGGCCAAATTTTGCATTCACCTGAATTGTTCAAACATCATGAATTCAGTTTTTAGGTTGATTTTTCCCAAAATTGTTCATGATTTATTTCAATCATCGTTGACTCTAATTACTAATAATATAGAATAAATCAACTGCTGAAAATTAAATTATTATGCTATCATGAAAGAAACATTTGGAGTTATACTGAAATCATTAAACAGAGTATTTGAACGTGTCAAGTGTTCAATGTTATTTTCAAACAAGATTGGTTTATGAACTATCGTAGCAGTAAACTTTGGCCATTCGAAACTGTTTAGATATGTCAAATCGGAAATATTCATGTCAAGTTTAACAAATACGTTTTTAATACTATATTTAGGCCTATACAGCGATATGCTCATTTTTTGGCTTGAAACCAAGGTTGAAGGTACCGATCTAGTCTCTTCATAATTCTTACCCGACAGAGTGGATCTCATTGAAACCTGGATTAACAACTCGGTTATGATATTTTTATAAAAAACAATGTATAAGCGCCTTATTGTGATATTATGGAGTTACTAGATGAATCTTATTAAAAACCAGGGTATATCAATCTTATGACGTAATTTGAAAACCGTATAGTATTTTTCCAGTGTGTTCATTTTTGAATTGAACATAATCCTTTCACTCAAATATTGGACAGTTTTTATTTTGAAAATATTTCATTCCACCATGCATTTGAAAAAGGACACACTCTAAGAATCATATTTTCAAACCTATTGTATTATGTCTTTGCCAAAGAAATAATATTAAGCCAAGCACAAACTAATCATAAGATAAAAACAGTAGGGATGGACACTTTCAAGTTTCCTAAGAAATATTGATTTTGAAATGATTTATCGAGCTTACATATATCGAATGTTAACTTTTCGTAAATTATAATAATGTTACGTTGATAAAATATTTAAAATTTCACATTTTTTGAAAAATATTTGCCTAGCAATGATTCAAAAATTGATCGAAATAAGACATTTTGTTTTTCAGTCTTATTACATTGTGGTCAATATTTGAGTTATTACTTGTACATCAGCAACCAAAATAATTCATTATGTTGTTGGTTGAAATTTTGCTTTTTAAGTAACTTGTGAAATAACATAAATCACCAGAGCAACAATGACATTATTGTTTTCAATATAGCATAGTTCAGCATAATGCTGCTTTGTTTATTGAATAAATCTGTGTATTCATGTATTTCTATAAGGGACCTGTTAATTTTCCTGCATGAAGATGTTATACCTACATGTTGGAAACTGTTGTCAATTTGATGTGTTCATATATCGATTCAAATATTCAGTCGACTTAATGCAGATCTGCAGTAAGAAAATAATCACAATTATATATCTATATCCATAAATTTTGTTGATTATTATGAAGCAACTGTAAAAATATGTTCTTTCCAGTTTTGTTCTACCATAGATATATGATATATAAGAGACATGATTCCTAATATATCATTATTCTGATTAAAGAAAACCTTGTATGCAGCTGTATTAAAGAATAAAATGGACCATGTCATACATATATGTATGACAGTATTTCATCAAATATGAAATAATTTAATATATTCAATATAATGATGTGTTTATCCCATCCCTACTATAACCATATATTATGATCCATAAAAATTTGCCTTCTACTCAAAATAAAGTCATAAAGTGGATTTAAAAAATATATACATTGTAGGATTATAAAGATTTTGTACCTTGTCCATTTTTTATTGTTAATCACTGATATAATATGCATGAATGAATATACTGCACTGCTGAACACAAAATGCACTACAATTGGTGTATCTTTTTCATAATTATTGTATTTGAAATTTTGTACAAATACATTTTGAATAACTTTTGTCCTTTATTTTTTTAATAGGTAACCAACTTAGTGGATATTAAAACTTGTATTTATTATTTATCTCTTAGACTTTCTCATCAGTATTTCAACCTTTGTAAAACTGGATAAGATATATTTTTTATATTATCAAAACAGAATACCCAAGTTACCATAGGATATCACTTCTAAAGCAACACATGGAGTTGATGTTTTAATTTTTATTTCAATATATCTGAGTTACTGAATATCGACTAATTAATTATGTACAATAAAAAGCAATCAATAGCTGTCAGCTCTTGGTGGTTTGGCCCAATGTTCTTCTTTACCTTCAAGATAATATTGGCGATGTCTTTCATTTCTCATGGCACTCATTCTTTTAAATTGTTTGATTTTTAGAGCACATTCCTTGAAATCTTCCAGTATTGGCTGACACTTTCGTAATCCTTTATCTAGTCCATAGGCTTCCATACAATCTAGAGCTTTCATTTCCATATCAGCACATTCACCATACCATTGGTGACTGACTAGAGCTCCAGTGAGGTCAGTGAAGGGCGATTTTAGCCAAGGTGAAAGAGACATACTCAGTATTTACTTCTATTTTTGAGTTAATTTTCAGCTGAAACAAACCACAACTATATAGGTTATGAATTAGTGTTATGTCACAAAGTGAAGGTTTGTGGTTATGTCATCAGCTGTGAAAATTTGTTGAAAGGATAATACTTTATAATTTAATTTTCAATAGATTATGTCACATGGATTGTTTTCGAAATGGATTAGAAAAAACAATTAATACTAACAATGGTTGCTGTGGGCGAATCAAATCACGAAGTCCTCGCGACAGAATCTACGAATAGTGACAATAATGACAAGACTGACAGGTAACAGAATATTTCAAACTCTTTTTTTGTGATTGTAGCGTAGGTCAAGGTCGCATTCAAAAACACGAAAACGGGGACGGGCAGGGGTAAGGTAAGTTCAGGAAGAGAACAACGTACGATACAGTTAATGAAAGGCTTCAAAACAAGAACGAAAAATTGGCGTATCAAATTCCCGTTGTGACTATTGGTATCAACGTATACCATATGTCACAAAATTGTTTAATGTTGTAGGTATCTCATACACTGGATCATCCAAATAAGTACAATGTAAGTTCAAAGATTTTTCCTAATAATATCCTATGATGATGGCCTCATATAAATCTTAAACAATGAACTTTGCCAGTCATGTTGGACCTTTCTCTCTGTATCATTTTGTCCTCGTTTATTAACCCATATAAATGTCTATTTCAATTTCAGCGACTTCATAAACTTTCTTGACCTTACATCTGAAATGACTATGTTGAGTTCAGAAGCCCAAATTCGATATATTGTACAATGGTTTCAAGAATGGAGTGAGTTCCAAAGATCTGATTTTCTTCCTATAATGGCTGAAAACTATGCAAATAAAGTGTATGTGAATGGAATAATTAACAGCATATCAAATGTTGATTTTAGGGATAAGCCAATGTCATTGTTTGAATGTAGGGTGAGTATAACATGAAATGTTTACAACTAGATTGATGAGTAACTAATTCAAAAAGTAGACAAAAGTAGACAAGATGTAAAACTAATTATATTCTAGTATGGAATATAAAATAACTGCCATGCTTTGAAAAAATTAATGTCATATTTGCAATGTTTAACTTCATCATAAAGTTTACAAAATATTATCTTACTGAGGAATTATTTTATGATAATCAAATATGTACTCTACTAATTTTGGAATTATATCATCAGCTTTTGTCATCTTACAAATATGCATTGTTTATTCTACAGGTAAAACTGTTCAAAGAATGGTTCCTACAATGGACTGCAGAACAAAAAGAAACTTTCTTCAATCAAATCTCTGAAATTGATTCAGAATTTGCAGAAAAGCTAAATTTTCAAATCCACAATGGGATCTCTAACAATTTGAATCATGAAGTAAATGGAGAAGAGATATTGGAAGATTAAATATAGAAAAAATACATTTAAAATTCTTATTAAGATACTGACTTTGTTAATGGTATTCCAATTGAACAATAGAAAATATTGTGGCTCATGGATATTCTTGGAGTAAAGGACAATAGCTTAATTGATTAGAATTAATTAATTATCATTTCAATCACAAAAGTTTTAAATTCGATCAGATCATTTCACTGATTAGTGTATAAAATTTGGTGTTTATGGAGACACTGCTAACAATTGGCAGGTTTAGAATAATAAAATAATTGTTCTCCTGTATTGCACTGAAAATGAGGAAATTTGGTACAACTAAATCAATTATCCCTCTTCTAAATTAGTCCTAGTTTATTATGAGTTCATATAATTAATATACACGGAAATCTGATTCTTTTCTAAGTTGATAACGGGTAACTGTGTTTTTTTTATCAAGCATGTGGTCATACATTGTGTCAGAAATGTTCACTGAATATATTTAGTGTCTCCTAGATCTATTGCATTATAATACCTTTACATACAGTTATTTTGAATTTAGCATTTAATACTTTAGAAATACTCAATATAGATATTTTCAGTGTGAAAGTACTTATTGTGCACATATCAAATGAACTTGCATTGGATTGTTATAGTTGATGCTTTGGTGATGAATCGAATAGTATTTGATGTGATATTTTCTTGAAGTTTATTTTTATTATTTTTGGGTAATATTATCTGAATAGTTTTTATGAGTGGGCCGTCTATTTTTGAATGGAAAATAGTACAATAAATCATTTGGTATATCAAATGTTTTATTTCAGTATCGAAAACCATCAGAAAAACCTTTATCAATTGAAAAGTTCTGTGGACAGAAATGAAATTCTCAGGACAGTTATCGAAAAATAAAAATTTGGTTCCGCCCGGGTTCGAACCGGGGACCTTCTGCGTGTGAAGCAGACGTGATAACCGCTACACTACGGGACCTTGTACATATAACGTCGTAATAGTGGTGGATATACGAGTAAACCTGTTTGAAGGAACTTCGAAACGTATTGTAAATTTAACCACAGTATAATACTAAGTTCTTATATCATGTGACTTAACTCTCTCTCTAAAGAAAGTTCTTTAACTGTCAACATGCTATATATGGATTCACTTCAGTCTTTATTGAATTTACTGGGAATAATTTCGACTTTTGATATGCAATTTTATTATAAACGAATGATAAATACATCATATTGAAAACTTTTATAAAATAATATAGTGGAAACATAACATGGTCTTATTCAGCTATCAATTATACACATTGTTCTACAAATGATGTCATCGTAAATCTGTGTTAGTTGTAATACTCTTTATTGCATAGATGAGACATGTCGATAAAATATAAGACATAAAATCAGAGAATAATAAATTGAATTTGGAGTTACATTATTAGATGTACAAAAATGACAGCTGTCCGCGCCAGCTATTGTGCGACTCGTGAAATTACTGATAGCACAAAATTTTCGTACATACAGGTTTTATATAGAGAAAAACATCACAGCCATTTTCAAAATAAAAATTCATACAACATTCACGAATTAATTGTGCCAACTTACTGGATTATGACGAAAATGTTATCTGAAAGGTAATTAGTATCAAATTGAATTATCTGAAATTAATTGGTAGATATATGTTTTAACAGTAAAATAATAGAATCTTGATAACGAACAATCATGAAATCGAATCATTATTGTACTTAACATAGAAATATCACGATATTCAGTCTCTTCGAAATTATTATTATACCTAAATCTAATATTTGGCCAAAATTTCAAGTGGGATATAAAACAAGCACTACAGTCTCAGCAATACTGACATAAAACCTATTCCCATTTGAAACTTTGAGCAACATATAGTTATTTGAATAAAATAAACATTACAAATATTGCTTTTAAAAATTTACAATAACAAATAAACAGACTATTACATGTAAATATAACAGACGCTATTATATACTCAGACCGTATGAGAATGAGATTGCAAAACTTTTTGACAGAGAGCTTTGATGGCAGGTTGATTAATTAGCTCAGCTTCTCTCATTATCCTTCGAATGTCAGAGATTCTTTTATATTTGACAGCAAGAAAGTAAGCTGTCTTAAGTTGCTTCGCTTCGATGTATGCTGATATCTAGAGAAAAAAAAATAAATCATCGGATTGCACATAAACTATTTTACCGTAACAAAATTTTATATGAAGATCTAAACATTCCAGTGACGACTGAATTAAAATAAGAATGGAACAACCGAATCAAAGATAGAGATAACTTGAATGTAATGTAATAAAATGAAAATAGATCAATGGTATTCTCAATATTTATTTTAGCTCAATTCCCATATAAATTATTTCACAGAAGTTTATTTCATAAATAATTTTATTCAATTTGCCGCATAAATTCTCGTCGAATCGTTTTGTCTAAACAAAGAAATAACAACTTACGACCCACCTGAACGGCTTTATCCGAAATTAACTTGATCAAGTCTTCCACTTTTGTACCAGTAAAGTTGCCTTTGATGAGAGTAGCCACTGCTAAATTGAGCATTTCGTCACATATTTCGGTTACAGCTGAATCACTTGTACCGCTCTGTTTAATGCAGCTCACCAGCTGAGCAATGCCATTGTATCTTTCTTCTTTCGCTAATTGTTTACCTGCCTCACAATATACCTTCACTGGTTTCAATGATAAATCTTGAATTATTCTGAAAATGTGGGAAATTAACATTCTAAATGCTGGAATTTTCACAAAACTACATTTGCAGCCCACAAATAAAAATATATTTATTACCTCAATGCAATTCCGAAACCTTCTTCAACTTGTTTTCCACAAACTATCACTAACACAGCTAATTGAATTTTCTCTTGCATCGATCCAAATAATGTGGGAATTCTTGACCTTTGGATTTGCGATTCTGCATCCGGTTCTGAAATTAGCTGTTGAAATAACGATCCAACGGAGACATAAAACCCACTTACCATGATTTGGTTTTAAGAGATCTTGTGAAACTTGCATCGGTTTAGCACCATGCATTTCACAATTCGCTAAGAATTCGACAACTTCATTTTGTCTCCAAATAGTATCAACATGTTTGTTGGCGTCTTTAGGATTTATTCTCAACACCAGCGCAGGATTGCTCAAGCCTTTTTCCTCAAAACTAGTCTTCGAAGCGTTACTCATCCTACGAACTATATTAAAATTAGATAAACAAACATTCCATTATTATTTTCATTATTACCAGGTGCCACTTCGACCCACTGTTCTTGTTCTATGCCTTGCTTAAGGTGCTCCTCAGCTGTCAATAGAAAGTTTTTGTTGTTCACTAGATCTTGGAAATTGTAAGCTTCAGCTTTGTAGAAACGTAGACAAGTCATTGCAGCTCTTATGTAGTCACCCATGAATTGTTGTAACTCGTACAGTGAATGTAGCAGCTGCTGTTTTTCTAAATGTCTACAAATGCTACGGAGATATTCCTGAAACAATATCAATTTGAGAACGTCTACAAGGGTTCACTGACTTCAGAGACATTTTATTTGTCATAATAGAATTTTATCTATATCCAAGATAAATTCTTTTCGATACACTATAAGCTAGTTCATAATAAAATACGAACCTTCCATAACTCCAGAGTTGAATCGATCAGCGATATGTGCTCATGTAAAATTCCTATGATGCCGTCTTTCAAGCACTTCATGTAAACATCGATGAAAACCTCAGTACCCAACCGATTGTCAATAATGTACTTCAGAGCTAAGTTTATGTCATCGTGTTTGACATAAAAATCCAATAGACCCACGTGACTACCGTATCGGTTCAAATAAAAGACGCACTCGTCGTAGAAAATCTTTTGGACGGGTGGTCTAGTTGGGTTCAGTCTTGCCAGATCTTGATCCGTCTTTTTATAATAGATACCTGCCGAAATGTTCTTCAAATTCTTCAGTTTATTCATGATGGATATGGCTGAGTCCGTTTGGGCGTACGAGCTGAAACTTTGACTCAGAGTGAGCGTCGAGCTGCATAATTTTTGAGTAGCAGATTCTTGTAAAACGTCAGGATCAATCGGTCTGGTATGAGTTTCCAAAATGTTGATGATTTCCGTGAGTAACGGTGGATTCCTAGCAGGTTTCGATTCCGACATACTAGAAGTTTTCGATGTGTTTCGAGATCTCAGTAGACTTTCGCTGTTGTCACTGATCACGCTATAGTCTGATAGGTTGTCGTAATGCCCCGTTTTATCTAAACATCTCTGGAATTTTTCTCTTGCTAACATCAAACTGCCGGCTTTCAGACAGCTTTTTCCCCACACAGCAAATACACCTGAAAAATATTAAATTACTCACAAGGTGCTCGATTTTGGATCTTGGAAATCCAACCTGTATTATCCAACCCAGCTTTTGTAGACACCTCCAAAGCTAGATGCCATTGCTCTCTTTCCAATAGTCTATCCCTTAATCTTCTTAATACCGAAGCATCTATATAGGGCCCTTGGGTGTACGTACTGGTTATTGGAAGAAGACTAAGACATCCTCTCTCTGCCAGTAAACCCAATAAGTCTGCTTGAGATGATATTCTGTCTGCTAGAGATGTTCCATAGTGTAACAAACATTCGATGGATGACATTTTCGCAGCCATTGCTAGTGATCTAAAAAGAAGAAATGTTTGACTTTTATTGCAGCTAAGCACTACGCTATCTGACGGGAACAATAGGAAGTACGGTCACGTGATCAAATGTAAATTGATGAGAGAGAATATAAACTGAACAAATTACCGAAACCATACAACAGCCAGTTTTCTATCTACTTACTTGAGCATTTTGATGACTAGTAGATAATCGATTTCTTGTATAGGTTCTTGACTTGGTTGTAGTAATTTCAAGAGCATACTGCATTGATCCAGAAGGAACCTAAAAAATAATTCAAGTGAACCGTTGAAGCGAATAATCATTTTTATAGTTTACTTTGGATATTCAACTGTTCTCGAATGGTACTTCATTAGAGATAGACAAAGTGAGACACTTGGAGCATGTTCATAAGAAAACTCGTCTCGTAGTATTTTATTATGATCTGGGTCGTCTGTAAGTAGCCAAAAGTCGTGCATCATGGATTTCGTAGAGATCGTGTCGTTGAGTTCAGAAGTGTTTGAGTTTCCCATTGTTTGGTGGTAACAATTATCGCAGACACGAACTAAAATATCACCATAAGTAGGAACCTACAACATATTAGATAACGGTTAGGAACTGTTTTTAATTGACATTTCGAAAAATGACACTCATACGTCATCTTTCTACATCTTAGTGTTTAATGTATGTTCCGAACTTTTTATTTCCTGAAACCCTCTCCTGAGTCTGACCCGAATGCTCGTAAAAGTGTTTAAAATAGAAAAATTTAACTTCCTTCGAATAACCGACCCTAAAAACCTCTACTCACCATCATCCTATGCAAAGAACAATTGTAACATACGACTCTTCCACATCTTCGACAATGATGTCTTCTATTGAACATTGAAAAGACAGTTTTCTGGCAACGCATACATTCGATAACTTCACTGTTGGGCACCCAATTTTCTTTAGCCGGCACTTCCTCTGGCATGACGAATTTTTCGTCAGATCCAAAATACAGCGAGTCCAAAGACTGCATCAGTTTTTGTTCGGGGGAACGCAATAAGCGCGGATTCGGCTGGGTTATCACGCGAAAATCCAGGCTCTTTTCGGCATAGTTCCTCAGAATTTCGTCTATCTTTTCGATTGAAATTCTCCCCTCGCTGAACTCCGTAAGCGTTATTTCGCTCTGCAGAATATCTAACACCGAAGCCAATTTTTCGAGTTTGGTATTCATAATCAAAATTTCTATGATATTGAGGGGATCATGTATGAGACACAACAATTGTTCTTGTTCGACGGATGTGAATAAAGAGAGCATTTTCAAGCTCACCTCAACATTTCTTAGTGAGTCATCGTTTACGTTTCTCATCAAGTACTCAGTGACGAATTTCAAGTGATCGAGCTGTCGTAAAATTTTCAGTAAATTGTAGCAACACTGTATGGTATGATTGAAGGGTAGAGCGCCCAAGAGACAATGGATGGATTCCAGGTTGTCTGAACTTTCGAACATTTTAGAAAGGTGATTTTCATCAACTTGCTGAAGGAGTTCTTCGTTTGGATTATGGAGTTCAATAAATTCCAGTAATAAAATTATCTAAAATATAATCACAAATGAAAATAAATTAAAGTTCAAGACATTCAAACTCTACCTACGAATGCAAAATAAAATTTTTCATTACCTTTTCAGTAGGGGTATTTGAATAGAAACTCACCTCATTATTTGTCAATAATCTGAATATAATGAGAGCTTTTTCAGATTCGCACATTCTGTAAGCTGTATACCAAGTATCCACTCTCAAATTGTTCTTCAACTAAAAATTAAGAAACATACATAATTGACATCTACGAATATTATAGAAGTTACGTAATATATTTTTTAGGAGATCGATTTTACATATCAGAAAATAATAAAATTAACAATGAGACAATACGAGGTGAAATATCATCAGATACATAGCATTCCCGGTTGAACCAAAAGTTGATATCAGGTTTACGAACTCCTTTTTTTTTAATTAAAATTTCTCCAATCGTAGGAATCGTTGAACAGGGTGGCCCAACGAAAACGTACCGGAAGGTATAACTACCAGTTAGTGATTTTATCGAAAAACTGGCTGGAATCAACAAAAACAGGAAAAAAAAAGGAAAACATTCCCAATATTTACTTTAACAAAACGAGAAGATTTAAAGCGAATTCGATTTACTTTTTGTATTTTCAGAGGAATGCACTAGCGACATTTCAAAAGTCCATATCTTTGCAACGAGCAGACGGAATTTCAAAAATAAAAAAGCAATGTACAGGGAATCAAGAGGGCTTTTCAGGTTTTTCTCGATAAAATCTCTTCCTTATATCTTCCGGTACGTTTTCGTTGGGCCAGCCTGTCTATGTCTAGAACTGGTGATATTTTATATCGATAGTTCGTCCTATTTTCCTACTTACTTTTTCGCATAGAGTTATCTGCACCAACCACATTTTCAGTTCTGCCATTTGTCCATCTTGCACTCTATCAAATTTAGTTATCTCCGCCTGTATGATATCCATGCAAACTTGTCCTTTCCAATTCTTGATATTACCCAAGATAACATTGATTCTTAGGTCTCTATTCTTCAAAAATGCAACATACCTGTAAAAGTCATCTTCCACACGGTCTTGAATTAGGTTCACCAAAACGGTGTCCATAAGATTTTCTAGAACTGGACTTTTTTTGATCTGACATTCCGGTATGCACTCTAGGAACTCATAGATATCCAACCAATTCGTGGATTTATAAGTATCCTCTAAGAGTTCTTCTCCAGTTTCTAAGCTTTCAGTAGAACCTTGAGAATGAAGTGAACCTTCACTCAATATTTGTGATTTGACGAAATCAGAAACTGCCTGTACATTTATTTCATTTTGTAGAGCAGTAAAAATCAAGTTATTGTCGAATAACACTTTCAGTCGAACGGTTTCCCGCATTTTCAAATAATTCAAGAAAACTTTTACTCGTATTTCACCTAGCTCAATTTTTATACCGTCAATGTTGTACATTTCGCTCAAAATAAACGCAAGTAACCAGTTCCTTTTCTGTATGTATGTTATAATGCTTTTAGTAGGAGTATACATATTGTTTTCTGGATACAATTCCTCCTTAGTAACGTTCTCGTCGGTATGGAGATTTATTGTCGGGAAACAATTCCCTACCACGTGGTACAGATAGTCCAGTTTCATTTTGCCGAAATATTTTTCGAATTCGCTGGGGTCTAGATTACCTTCGAATAAGAGTTTGCCCATCAGAAGGGATCGGTTATGATAGAGCAGATCAAAATAAGAAGTGTTTCTTCCTTTGGAAACAATTTCAGAACTGTTGCGCTCGATGTATAGCACTCTTGAAAAAGCTCTTAGGTAGTTGTATAATTTAGACAGGTATCTGATGTTTTCGGTATTTGGACAGTATTTGGTGTTATCGATACATAACTTATTCAATTTCATCATTGATCTGTGACTTGGATGTTTGCTGTTTAGATATCCTGCTTCAATCAAGTTCAAATCATCGATCAGATCATTGTAAATGATGGATAAGTCATTATAGAACTCTTCTTCCCTTTTATATTTGTCCAAATCCAAACTATTGTTGGTTTGTAGTAATATTTTCACAAGAGGTATGTTCTTTTTGAAACCAATTTCTTTGAAAATCTCCAAAATTGATTTACAAAAATTCAGATAACTTGATTTTATTTTGTTATCTAAAATGTTATTTTTGAAAGCCAGTTGCATAATGATTTCACAATCTTCATAAGAATTGGCCAGAGTTAAAGCTAGATCTAGTATATTCATGAAGATTTCATTTTTACTAGTAAAATGTTTGAAAAACTCATGTTTGTTGGACAACATTTCAATCGATTCTTCCACATTCGGATCACAGAAGGTAGGATTATGCTTGAAAAATTGTTCAATCGTTTTATCCAACGCTAAATCCATATTAGTTACCGATAGTTTTGGATTTACTTTGTGAATAGCTCTGATTTTGGATATTTTCCTTATCGTGTTTCTCAAATCTTTCATGTTCTCGGCATATTCAGTTTCAGAAACTAACGATGAGTTATTCAACGAGAAAATCTGTAACAGAAAGCATCCTGTATCATCTCAATTGGTGACACTGACATTGATAAAGTGTAATAGATAATACAATGTTACGTGTTTCGATAATTTTTCTAGTCAATGTAATAGTAATTTCATGCATTTGGCCACCAGCATATAAAATCAATTTGAGTCACGAAGAAACTTTTGAAATATTCGAACCATTGAAACCTAATGACATACAAGATATTTATGATGAAGAAGAGCTGATTAAAAAACGTGATATCGAAAAATATCAAGTTGAAAGGCGCCCCGACGAATTTTATAGACTTCATCACAATATACCAAAAGAAGATAATCAGCAAATGGGTGCAAATATGAGTTTGAAGAAAAATAAGGTTGTTGAGCTTTCCAATTATGATGACGAATATTCACCTATTTGGAAAGCTGGTTTTGTGAAAGAAGATGGAAATTTCATAGATGTAAGTATAATCAAAATGATTGGAGTAAAATATGTGGAACATAATTTCCTGTATATGTTGACTTGTTTCTGAATAAAATATAAATCATAGGTCCCAAACTCTCACGATTACCATTTGAAAAACAAATCGACTGAATTTATTCCATGTTAGATACGCGCTGTATATTGAATATTTCCTTAGAACGAAGATCTCGTAACCTTTGATGAAAACAAACATATCAATTATGTCGATAAGGAACAAAGAAAGAAGAAATCTAACGCTGAAGATCAAAATTATGATTATTCTTTACTCAAAAAACAATATAATGAAGAGATACAGAGTGCTATAAGATCCAATGACACACTAAATTACACTGATGTTAAAGAAGATGAGAATTGGAAAGATACTGTGAAAAGTCTAGTCGTGAAGGCTCCTAGAAATTGCACAGAAGAGGAGAAAAAAGGAATTGGTAAAGGTTCAATAATAGAAGTAAGTGTGTCAGAAATAACTTTTTTTTCAGGTGTTTCCGCCATTGAATGCTTTTTAAATGATCTTCAGAAACCAAAGATGAGACACCATGTATTAGATAAAATTATGAGAATTATGATTATTTGGTTTCTGGTGTACTTATTCATTGCCATACCTTGTTGGTGCCATTATGGTGAGTCACAATTGAAAATATAAAAAATATAAAAGTGTAATGGAGATGAAAGTTCGTACAGTAGATATAATAATAGATTGTATTCACCTGGTGAATGAATAATGAGGTCTCTAATTTAACTTCTATATAATGGTTGATAATTAATGTTCCATATTTTGTACCATTTTCTCACAATTAATACCCATTGTTTTATATAAGGTTGTCAAATATGTCCCTTCCGCTTTTTTACACTTTATTCAATGCTTTATAAAAAGTGTTACAGTGATCGGATTTAGTTCAAATATGCGCCGTTTTGTTCGATAATCTGTTTCCATCTGGACGGCAACTTCATGATACCTCCCTCGTAGAAGCTCCCCTCCTTATTTGCGAAGAACTCGGACAGCCACTTTTCACAAGCCTCTTTTGAGTTCAACTCTACACCACCAAGGGCGTTCGCCATGGACAGGAACAGATGGTAATCACTTGGCGCTATGTCTGGGCTGTATGGTGGATGCGATAAAACCTCCCATCCGAGCTCCCGTAGCTTCTGACGAGTCATCAACGAACTGTGTGGTCTGGCGTTGTCCTGGTGGAACACTACACTCTTCCTGTTGGCCAATTCTGGACGCTTCTGGTCGATCGCCTGCTTCAAGCGGTCCAGTTGTTCGCAGTAGATGATAGAATTAAGCGTCTGGCCATATGGGAGCAGCTCATAGTAGATGATTCCCTTCCAATCCCACCAAACACACAGCAAAACCTTCCTGGCCGTCAATCCCGGCTTGGCCACTGTTTGTGACGATTCACCGGCCTTCGACCACGACCGTTTTCGCTTGATATTGTCGTATGTGATCCATTTTTCGTCGCCAGTCACCAACCGCTTCAAGAATGGGTCGAGTTCGTTCCGTTTCAGCAGCATATCGCAGGCGTTGATTCGGTCCAGAAGGTTTTTTTGCGTCAAATCATGCGGCACCCAAACATTAAGCTTTTTTTTGTATCCAGTCTTTTGCAGATGGTTTAAGATGGTTTGGTGACTAACTCCCATCTTCTGGGCGATGTCACGAGATGCCACATGCCGGTCTAACTCGATGTATTCCATGATTTGATCGGTATTTGTCGTCACAGGTCTTCCGCCGGCTGGCTTATCCATGGTGTCGTTTTCACCGGCTCTGAATCGTCGAAACCATTCCTCCGCGGTTCGAAGTGATAGAGTACCATCCCCCAAAACACCATTAATCTCACGGAACGTTTCTCTAGCGGATTTGCCTTTAACGAAGGAAAACTTTAAAATAGCGCGAATTTCGGCGTTAGTGAACTCCATGTTTACACTTCTATAACTGTTGAACGCAATATCCAAACCAGAGCCAAACTGATCATGCATAGCGTCGTTTTGTAGGTCAATTTTGAGTGGTGGGGGGTGGCACCAGTTTTGAAGAAAAAGTTTCCATAATTATCCGCTAGGAGGACATAGGGGTATAATCACGTGATTAATCTTTGACAACAAAACAAACGGTTCAGACTCGAATGGTAAATAAAATCAATGACAGAAATATTATATCTTGCAAAATTCTCTCGAATAAATAAAAATCATTCTTACTTTCAAAAAGCTGATCGGATCTGATTCGTGATTGGCTGACAAAGTGACAATAGAGGACAGCGCTGCAGGTGGCGAAACATGAGAACCACAAAAATTTCCTCAATGTTTGGGTCACCCCCCACCACCCGAGTTGCAAGACCTATGTATACGATCGTGGTATCAAAGAGTACACCAGCTAACAAGAGGCGAAAGAAAGCCGTTTTCGCAATCTCAAATTTGTGAGCGCATGCGCGATTTAACTGGTTTAACTGTCATGTCAATCATCACTTCCTTTCTTCTGATTGTGTCGCAGTGTTGCCGGCTTGCGGGTAATTACTGGAAAATACTGATCCTTGAAATAAAGTGTATATGTACTCAATAGGTATATATACATGCCAAAATAATAAACAATTTCCTGGAAATTGCAAGGATTACTATACTTAGATTATAAATGCCATGAATGCAATTAAGTTCAATTATTTTATTTTATGTAACAGAAATTTCATAATACATTGTTACCGGAGTTATGAAAACTTGCCAAATTTCAAGGCAATCGGACAACTAGAAGTTGGTCAAATTTCATTTTAAAAATTTGTACAGACTGACGGACAAGAAAGCGAGTTAATAAAAATGTTCGTCTGTTGTTGAAAAAAAATTCCACTCCAATTTGAGAATTTTATGTCTAAGAAAATGGCTATTTTATATCAAAATTAACGTTTTGTGTTAAAATACTGGTAGATTTCAATAAAAATTACATTCACGAAATAAAATACCTAATAAGTCAGTATTTCAGTCAGACAACTATTTTGTGGTCATAATGGGCAAGGATGTTCAACAACTTATTTTTCTTAGTGTAGTTCTATCACTACGTTAGTTTTCTCCGTGTACGATGTAGGTTACAGTTCAGTGCTGTGACGTATTTCCTCGCAATATCGTGTGTGTCGAACATCAAAGGAACCGACAAAGCTTTCGCCTCTTGTTAGCTGGTGTACTCTTTGGTGGTATTGCCAGATACGAGCTCTGTAGCGCTTTGTACATAGCCGCGAAATTCGAAAGACAAAAAGGCGGAAGGGAGATATTTGACAACCTATTATAAAAGCATTGTGTTTTGCCTCTTTAATAAATAATACTGTATTTTTCATTTTATAGTGTATTTGATGAATGATTAATCATCATGAGTATAATTGTTAAATCAGTCAATCACAGTTTACTTTATTATATAGGTTGGTGTTGCTGTTGTTTTCGTTGCAAATTCTGCAGACCAAGAGAAGAAATAGAAGATGTTAAAAAATTCTTTCTAAATAATCCAGTAGGAGTGTTTCATGATAAAAATGGTGACTTGATACAATATCAACCTACCATGTATGAAAAATATGCTCAGAAGAAATTGGAAACAGAGTTAAAAAATTTGTAGAAGAAAAAAAACTTCAGCCCTGGACCTTTGTCAGAGTGAATAATATAGATAAAAATTATGTAGGAAATTTCTTACCTTCATTACTTGGAATGCTCTCTCAAAGTCTCCTTGTTTCAGACACATTTGAATCAGAGTTTCGGGAGGTGATAACATATATTTTAATAAATTATTTTCACATTTGGCAATAGTCTTCACATTCTCTATGAGATCCATTCTCCACATTCCATCTGCTACAATATTGCTCAGGTTCATTAATTTGGAATAATCTTGTGATTCTTTCATATGAAAATATTTGACCTTGACTTCATCAATTATATCTTTTAGTAAAAACATTATCATCCGGATTTCATTCCTTCTGCAAATGTGTTGATTTTCCTGATTGATGTGGAAGTGAAAGTGCCTCAAATCAATAAAAAGCAATACAAATATGTTCTCCAACACTTCCACCTGTGAAGGAAAATTCAAGTAGCTAAGTAAGTCTGCTTTAACATTCTGGACTGCCTTATGTATATCATAATCTGGTGATCTGTTGAGACAGTTCAAAAGGGTGCCTAGTATTGAAAACATGTCAAAATTCATTGACTGTGTTTTGTTATTGGTGAAGAGATCTTCTTCTTTCACAATCCATTTACGAATTTCCTTCCAATCAGATTTTCTGAGGTCTAGATGATCTGAGAAGGTTTGCAGGCTGCTATTATATTTCAATAAACTGATTAAATTGTTTGAATCAATGTGCCATTGGCATTTACCTAACTCTGCAATATCAATGAAATAAGATATTTGTTCCACATATTTCTTCCAAAATGAATCCAATCCTTCCATTCTAATATTTCTCATCAAGTTTTTTGCAAATTCAATATCTATATTATGAGCATTAGTAACTTCAACTAATCTTAGCATAATCATATCATCTCCAAGAGCTTCATTTGATATTTTGAAATTTCCACCAGAAATTATGTTACTAAACCAATGATTGTTTCTCAGAACACAATAATCATAAAGCTTTGTAGGATTCCTCATATCAATATCCAAAACAGTCTCATAATATTCAATAGTCCTCTTCAGAAGCTCTTCATTGTTAGAGGCAAGCATTGATAAATATAACATATCCATCTGGATTATTCCTTTGTTGTACAAGTCGAAAATTTTAGGAAACAAATACTGTGATAGAAACCCATGTTCATTTCTATCATATCTATATCCACCAAGTTTTTTGTAGAGTTGACTCAATGATTTATTATCCTCATCATTTTTTGATACCCCATCGAATAATCTCAGAATTTCTTCCATGATAAAACAATCACACTATTTTTTCGTATTCACTAGTCACTTATAGCGTCACTTATACATTGGAGTATTGGAACTATTAGACAATGCTCGTAGTTATCTTATTCAATCCTCATTTCTAAATTACTATTTACATTTCATCAACCATATCAATAACAAAACTCAGCTGATTACAAAACAAAAACATCAGGTAACATCCACGTGATAAATGACAAATTCTATCTGACCAGACTCCCACTATCACCAATGATGTTCTTCTTCTGGTTCTGTGTGTCTCATCACCAGTGTTGCCGATATGTGAGAAATTCCTCACATTGTAAGGGTTTCCACCACAGCGGGTAATTTGTGAGGTTTTTTTTGTAATGTGAGGATTGTGTGATTCGAATAGGGGAGCAAAAGTGTGAGGATTACAGCAGCTGAATGAGAGTAATTTTGACATCTTACATTGGCAACGCTGCTCATCGCTCAGTGGCGCGATTCTGGGTCAAATGATAGCTAAAAAAGAATCGTGCCTACTGCCTACGGAAAATAATCCCTTGGAAGTTGGAAATTAAGAGGCTGTCCTCTAGCCTAGCAGAAAAACAAGTTACAGATGATGAAATACAAGGATATATCGAACACCAAGACAAAGTAGAACGAAACAATAATAGATAATACTCTTTTTTAAATGTTTCATATCATATTACATGACCCAAATTAATACCACAGAGTATATGAGAACTCTGTGTTAATACAAGTCGAAACGAAGGTCACATTGATACATGAAAGAAGGTCTGATCAGATGCGATTGGAATAAATAGTTCAATTTGCGAACTCCACGGACCCTTAGTATGGTTCTTCAAGTGCCATTATTTTTCATCAAGATGACTGCAACTACACTTGTATATTTTATTGTGATATCATCGGCTGTGATTATAGGAGACATTTGGTGTGAGTATAGTGGCAACTTTAAATTAAACGAATCAATATCATCACTTTAAGACAATGCCCTTCTATATCCATTCTCCCAACCATCCATCCATATATATGATTTTTCACTGTACCAATTAATAAATTTCGTTTGAAGGCCATATGTAACAAAAACTGTTCACTTTTCAATACAAATTTTCTTCTGGATTGAAAATGTTAATTTTTGATTAGGTGGGGATTTGACTACTCAACGACAAAACCCGTGGCAGCTAAACGCGAACAATAAAGGTCAAGCCAACGTCCTACAATTAGGAATAAATTCAAAAAGTACTACACCCTGGCCAGCCTTAGGTGTAAGGAAAAACCAACATAATAGTGCAATTCACAATACAACACAACAACCTCAATGGATACGCCCTAATAATGGTCCTAATTGGGTTAGAAATACCCCCACCCCACAAAAGAATCCTAACATCCTTCCTACTCCCCAACATAGTTTAAATAATCCTGCTACTACTCAACAGACTAGTGTATTATCTCCACAACAGAATCTCAATTCTCAAAATGTTGATAATAATCAACCGCAAAATCAGAATACTCTTTTTCTCAATAATGAAAGAAACAGTATTGGTTTGAGTAATGGCCAAAATGTAGGGAAACCCAATGGTAATAACATGAAGATGCTAATATCAAACACTGCACCTGTTGGTGTAAACATAGGTCAAAACATGGCTTCGCAAAATAATAATAACAGACCTAATGCTGTAACTTCAGGGTCAATGACAGCCAATAAAGAACCAGCTGAGAAATTGAATAGAGATAATATTGATGGCCAACAGAATGGCGATGTAACAGATGATGAATTAAGAGAACTAGCAGAAGAATTGTTGAGAAAAGACACTAATAATGCTGCTAGACATGTTACCATAAATTTGCAAGGAAAAACAACTTCAAGATCAACCGTAGATCAAGCACCATTGCCGTAAGTTTATTGTTGGATCAATGAAATCAAAGCAATTTTTTATTTCTGGTATTTATTATATAGGCTGCTATCTATATCTGAAGCAGCTTTCAATGTTCCATCTATATCCAAAATGTTGAAACTTCACAATAACTATATATTAGAAACTCATCAAAATGAAGTATACACAGCTCAAGAAAAGTTGGAAGAAAACGAATTTCTAGATACAATTGTTGAAACTTCTGTAATGCAACATGCCCGAAACTTCCTTGTGAGGAAAGGTGAGATCAATAAAATTGAATATGCAATTCAAAATAAATATTGATTTTAGGTAAAATTGGAAGAGACCCAAAAGAATTCAAAGATCTCTTACGATCTATTTGGTTTAATATGTACTCAAGAGGTGGGGGAAGGATTGGGTCTAGTGGATTCGAACATGTCTTTCTGGCAGAGCTAAAAAACAATGAAGTTTCAGGATTGCACAACTGGATTTACTTCAGTGCTGAAGAAACAAAGAATAATGCAAATTATTTGGGTTACATGAAAAAAATCGATCTTGGAGATGTGAGACCTACACATTTTTTTTGTCTACCAATATATACATTATTTCATTTCAGAAAGGAGCTATTCTGAAATATCACTTCCAGTTCCACAATACTGATAAGCCTGTTGGATCCTTGTTCATTGGAACAAGCCCTGAATTAGAAATTGCTCTGTATTCAACATGTTTCATTTTGAGAGCTGACAGAATTTGTCCCTTGAAGATGAATGGAAATAGATTCATCATTAGGACCTATACTTTCAGATATAGAGGAAAGAACATGATTGGCAGTGCTTTTCCAGATATATAAATGCATGTAATTGTTACATTTTTTTTTTTTATATTTTGATATGATGAAATAATAATAGTGATAAGTTATATCGATCCCTTCAATTATCACATTATACCCCCAATATTGTTCTGAAAAACTTTGAACCCCACTCTATACTCAAAAACATGTCTAGTCAGCAATCCATTGAATCTGAGTGCATAACTGGAATGAAAAAAAAAAGAAAGTTATTTTCACTTTTAGGAAACCTTATCATTCAATGTCCAAATAATTAAAATTGATAAATCAATTACTATTCGCCATCATGGTGAATTGAAGTACATTAAGGTGATTTAAACAAAGGAAAATTAAAGAACGAAAATATCTTTCCATATAATAATTTTTCTTTTTAGTACTTTGTTATGATGTTATCCGAACCTGTTATCGTTCTTGAAATATATTTCTTAGAGCCACTGAGACATGACGAAGAAAAAACAAAATTTTTTATATCGTGTGGATCGACACTGCTTGATTCAATAGAAAAATATTTTTGAGACATGGTTTTGAAGCAGTCCAGCATTAGATTATAATTAAACTGTAACTAACAGAGATAAGAAATCATTACTCAACCTTAAAGTTGAATGAGCGTTATTTATAATCGTGTACATAAGGTCAACATGAAAATGTGAGATTGAAAACAATGATGAATGTATTTTGTAACGTTCTATCATCATTTGATACATTCTGAACCAATAATAAAATGTTCTCGGACGTTTTTGGAAAAATGAATGGTTATTGTGGGAGATACTGGAAATGTGTGAGATACAGTATGAATAGGAAATATCATAGTGAACAAGTGTTTGGATTCAAGAGGAAAAACAAAGTTGTTTCTGAAGGTAAATTTCGACATAAACATTTTCGAAAAAAAAACCTAAAAGTACGATTTCAGTCCCTGATAAGGCAATTGAGGCGCGATGCAAACAGAGCAATTTTTATAGATTAGTAACAGCTTATAGACAGCATGGTCACAAATGTTCTGATATCAATCCAGTTTCTTTGACGAAATATTACAGGTTAGTAGATAATTTTTTACTTGCTCACGTAAATTAACTTCCAGTGTGACTGTTTCAGTGCCATACCAGATCTTGAAATAAAAAAATATGGATTTAAGAATACCGATAAAGTTCAATTGGAAAGCATTATTAATTCACATGTAAAAGAAGGCACAATAGCAGAAGCTGTGGAATTATTAAATGATGTCTACTGCAGAACTATTGCAGCCGAATATATGCATATGGAAGTAAGTTGTTTGCATAATTTGTAATGAGTAGTTTGTATCTGAATTCCACTAACAGAATGAAGAGGAGATTGAATGGTTCAACGAAGCATTAGAAAATTTACCAAAAACATCAATAGCAGCTTCCGATAAATTCATTATAGGCACTGAACTACTCAAATCACAAACCTTTGATAATTTTTTGGCAAAGAAATTCGTGAGCGTTAAAAGATATGGCGGAGAAGGAGCGGAAAGCATGATGGTTTTTTTCAGAGAAGCCTTCAAACTAGCCGCGGAAGGTTCAATTCTGCAGATGATTTATTTATTATACATTGAAACCTCACTATCATTTCAGACGATATTCAACAAATAGTGCTAGCAATGCCCCATAGAGGTCGTTTGAATATATTAACTGGCCTGTTGAATTTCCCTCCAGTTGAAATTTTCGCCAAACTCAAAGGATTAGCAGACATTCCAGAAAAGTATAAGGCTACAGGCGATGTATTGAGTCATTGCAGTGAGTTTGATGCTGTCAAAAGTATAATCTGTACATAAAAATACCCATTAATTCAAACATTCCAGTTTCTTCTACAGACCTAAATTATGGCGATAAATCAGTTCATGTATCTCTTCTTTACAACCCATCACATTTAGAAGCCGTAAATCCAGTGTCAATGGGTAAAACAAGAGCTAAACAAATGATTTGGGAAGATGGCGATTATGGCATTGATACAAGGTGGGCCGATAAAATATTGAATATACAGGTAACAATAACTTGAAATATTCAGAAACTGCTTTTCAAAAACATGGTTGATCCAAGGTTCATGGCGATGCTGCTATAATAGGTCAAGGTGTGAACCAGGAGTGCTTAAGTCTTAGTGGTATTCCACATTTCGAAATAGGAGGTACCGTCCACCTAGTTGTTAACAACCAGGTAGGTTTCACCACTCCTGCCGAAAGAGGTCGCTCGTCGAGGTACTCCACGGATATAGCTAAAATTATTTCCGCACCAGTTATTCATGTAAATGGAGATTATCCAGAGGTAAGGATTTTTATTGGGAAGACGATGTTTCTTATCTAATACAATTACAGGATGTTTTGAAAGTCACTAGATTGGCCTTCGAGTATCATAGAAAATTCAGGAAGGATATTTTCATAGATCTAAATTGCTTTAGACGCTGGGGCCACAACGAATTGGATGATCCCACGTTCACTAATCCAGATTTATACAGGGTCATACGTTCAAGAGGGTGAGCTTAAAGCAAATGTTACCAGGATTCTTTCACAGATGATTCTCGTCACCCGAAAAAACAAAATATTATTTTTTCAGAACGGTTCCAGATTCATACGCTGAAAAGCTTGTAAAAGAAAATGTAGCGGATGAAAACAGCATTAAAGGCATCATAAGTAATCATGAGAACTGGTTGAATGAACATTTGAAAGCAGCTGACACTTATCAACCAAGGGTGAGTTAATATATAATCTCCGTAAATCAGTTTTTGTGATGCACACTTCCTGTTTCCAGGATACTCACTTCAAAAAACAGTGGGAAGGAATTTGTCAACCAGAAGAGGCTGTAACTACTTGGGATACAGGAATCGATTTGGACATGATGACCTTTATTGGAACTAAGTCCGTGAAGTGTCCTAATGATTTCGTGAGTATTCCATACTCTAATGTGGCTGAATGATGCATCCATTTGTTCAGGAAATTCACCCAAACTTGATAAGAACACACGTGAAAAATCGACTCAACAAAATAGCAGAAGGAATCAATATTGATTGGTCCACAGCTGAAACATTGGCTCTAGGATCGCTCTTATTCCAAGGTACTCTATCCTCTCCGTTAATTCCTCGAGTAATTCCCGGATATTTCAGGATACAATGTAAGAATCAGCGGCCAAGATGTTGGTAGAGGTACATTTTCTCATAGGCATGTTATGTTAGTTGATCAACAAACAAGCAATACTTACATACCTCTTAATAACCTACATGATCACCAACACAATTTTCTTGAGGTTGCTAATAGTATTTTATCAGAAGAAGCTGTGCTTGCCTATGAATATGGCATGAGCATAGAACATCCCAGGAACATGATAATATGGGAGGCACAGTTTGGTGACTTTTTCAACGGCGCTCAGATAATATTTGATACGTTCATTAGCTCAGGAGAAAGTAGGTGTTATTCATATGCTTGGCATACTGATGAAACGATTCTGAATTCAAGGTAAATGGTTGTGGCAAAGTGGTTTGACAGTCCTGTTGCCCCACGGTTATGATGGCGCTGGTCCAGAACACAGCTCTTCCAGAATTGAAAGATTCCTCCAGCTAACAGACTCCAAAGAGACCAGGGCTGATGGGGATGACGTCAATCTTCAAGTGTGTCAGCCCAGTACGCCTGCGCAATATTTCCACCTGTTGAGGCGTCAGGTAAAAGATGCGACTCATTACATAATAAGGAATGTATCAGATTGCCATTGTGTTAATTCCAGATGGTACGGAACTTCAGGAAACCTCTAATTGTGATAACGCCTAAAATTCTCTTGAGAAGTCCAATGTGTACTTCGGATTTTTCAGATATGGCACCTGGGACAAGCTTCAAAACAGTCATTGGTAAAATAATCAACGGAAACTTGCTCACTTTGATTCACGAACATGTTCTCTTAAAGGTGATGTTGGGATGGTTCCTTCTAGAGTAAATAAAGTGCTGGTAACTTCTGGAAAACACTACTATTCACTAGTCGAAAGAAGGGAAAATATGGGGATAAAAGACACTGCCATAATAAGAGTCGAGTCCTTCTGTCCTTTTCCGATTTTGGAACTGAGACATGAAATTTCCAAATTCCCCAATGCTAAGGGTGAGAATTCGTACTGTTTAATCATTGTATCTTCAATAACAACGCCAAATTAAATTTTAGTGCATATATGGTGCCAGGAAGAACCACAAAATATGGGTGCTTGGACGTTTATGAAGCCAAGATTCGAAAATCTTGTAGGACCAAAGGTATTGAAAGATTGAAATCATTGAGTTTTATTTCGATATCGTAATCTTTCATCGTTGATTTACAGATCTTATACTGTGGAAGAGAACCACTGGCAGCACCAGCAGTTGGTATAGGTAAACTACATCAACAACAGGTCTCAGACATTACAACGAAACCTTTTCTTATGGAAACCGATTATTAAATAATGAATAAACAAAAATGAATATAAGTATTGTTTATTTTTATTTATTTATTCATATTTGGTGGTATCACATAAATATTTCCACAAGTCAATAGTCAACTTAAGGTAAGATCTTACACCTACTCTTATAAATATCTAGATATAAAACATTCATACCTGCAAAATACATTCTTAGTCTCATGCATACATATACTCACACTTAAGAACATATACAGGTTTCAAGTCGAACACACATAAGCTGAACTGGCGCTATCGTATATAAAATGCAAAATATAATGTAGATGAAAATCAGAATATTCCAATAAAATGGAGTGCAGTAATGTCAAAAATATGGTAACAAGTATTTAAAAAAAAAAAAGACAAATGTACAATGTAATCAGAACCTATCATTTAAATATCTCATAAAATTCATCAACACTGAAAAGCGCATTATCAATCAGGATGTGTCGGATCTCCTTTTTGAAGTTATTTATTGGAAGATATTTCACGTTTTCAGGCAGTTTATTGAATAATTTCAGTCCTATGAATTCTGGTCTTTTTTGGCACTTCCCAAGCCTACAGTATGGGACCACTAGGTCATTTTTGTTTCTGGTGTTGTAGGTATGAGTGTCGCTAATTTTCGAGTAGTTATCCTTTGTTTGTCTGATATACAGGAGATTTTCGTATATGTATTGTGATGGAAATGTCATAATTCCTAGAAGTTTAAAGGCGAATCTACAATTATCTCTATACCCCAGTCCACTCACAATTCTTATTGCCCTCCTTTGTAATCCAAAAACCCTCACAGACTGCGGTGTTCCGCCCCAAGAGATCAATCCATAGGACATTACGGAGTGAAATATAGCATGGTAGGCAGTTTTTAGTGTGCTTTGAGATACATTGCTAGATAGACTCCGAAGTACATAAACGCTACTACGAAGTCGGCTGCAGATATGATCTATATGGGTGTCCCACCGCAGTCTGGAATCAAGATATACCCCGAGAAACTTCACCGTTTTGCACTGTGGAATATTATCCGTTATATCTCTCAGTGAAAAGATAATGTTGTTCGTTTTATCTTTGTTTATTATTAATTTGTTTGAGGTAAACCAGGTTTCAGCTCGTGACTGTGCCTTCTGGGTCTCCTGGACCGCTTCTTCAAGTGATGGTGCAGATAGGGAGATGGTGGCGTCATCCGCAAAGAGGGTATACCCCACCCGAGTGTCACATATAGGCAGATCGTTTATATAGATCAAAAACAGTACTGGTCCTAAGACAGACCCTTGTGGTACACCAATCCGGAGCAGTCTCTCCGCAGAGAACACTCCATCCACCCTAACTGTCTGGTACCTGTCAGATAGATATGACTGCAATAATTTGATACTGCTGCTAGAAAAGTTATAAACTTGGAGTTTTTTTATCAGGAGATCGTGTGAAACGCAGTCAAATGCCTTGCTCAAGTCGCATAAAATAACCGAGTTATATTCTAAGTCTTCGTAGCTATCCATAATGCGCGAGGTTAAATTGAGAATCCCTAAGGTAGTGCTTTTTTCTTTCCTAAATCCAAATTGAGAATTTGTAAATAATTCATGTCTTTCAAAGTATTCATTGATCGAGTTAGCCATGTATTTTTCAAATATCTTAGAAAGGGCAGGGAGCAGGGAGATAGGTCTGTAGTTTGCTACCTCGCCAGTATCTCCTTTTTTGAATATTGGGATTACGGTGGCTCTTTTAAGAGCACAGGGGAATACGTTTTCATTGATGCAGATATTCAATAATTTGGTCAATGGTATAATTATAAGGTTTTTTACTCTTTTTATTAGTTTAACGCTAAGTCCGTAAATGTCAGTACTGTTCTTGTTTTTTAAGTTATTTATTATGTCTCTAACGTTGTTAAAGCTTACTTCATTGAAAGCGAACCCTGCTTTTGGTGTTTGTATACCCTTCATATTGTTCATAGGATCAACAGAGGTTGATGGCAAGTCCTTTGTCAGGTTATGCGCTACGTTTATAAAGAAATCATTATACTGATCTGGGGTTATGTTCGAAATGTTCTTTTTCTTCTTTGAAGCCCTATGTTGGTTGATTATATTCCACATAGTTTTTGTTGGATTATAAACATATATAGACTTATGATTAATTTGGCATTCTTTAATGACCCTATAATAAAGACAGATATTTAGACTATTGACTTCTTAAAGTAATATAATATTTGCTTTCTCATAGCTGGAATATATCTGCTGTCGATAGAATTTTCAAGATGTTTCTTTTGTTTCAATTTTGTGTTAGCATACATTATCAAATCTAAATAACTAACGATAATTTTATTGTGTGTTGATAAGATAACATTCAAGTGTGGATTACAGATTCATATCATCAATGGAAAGAATATGCAGGCCCATATAACGAAACAAATCGATAGAGCAATCAAACTTAGTGATTTTTGTCGATCCCACGGCACCAAAATTGGCTGAGGTCCATTTTTTACAGCGGGTTTGGGCGGCTGAAATCCAATTATGCATAAAAAACATTTGAAAATAGACATTGTGAACTGAGTAGTTGAAATTCTGATTATTACATTTTGACTGAAATATGTAGTAACGAATATTACAATTTCTTCGATTGTTTTTGAATATAGTTTTATTGAAAAATTATAATTAGAACTCACCCCAACACGATGTGTGAGAATCTCAGTACTGTTGTTCATTTTTGAGATAACTGAAACGGTATCAATAATTGGCTGTCGTAAAAGTATTTATTTATTCTATTGATGTCTTTTTATCTGTATCTCTTATCTGTATACGTACTTTCTAGAACTCTAAGTTTTTCAACTGATTATGATTGTTCATTGAACCTCGATATTCATTTGAATTCACTACTAAATATTGTTTATATCATTTACCTTTACATTGACAATACTGCGTTTTATGAGTTATGGCGATTTTCACATATTCACATCCTGTACTTCAACAGCAATCATTATTCAACAATAATTATAATGAAATGAGCGATGTTCGAAGATAACTATGACCTTTTACACACTCATATCCTATTCGAAATGTTTCAATAGAAAATACTCTTGAAGACCTTGAGTTGTTTGCGCATATTAGGTAGGTAGGAATATATTGAAAACTTTATCATATCTTTTCCACTACTATTAGTTTTGTATTTAAAGATATTGGATATCATTATATAGATGTTTGAAGTTTCTTGAAATTGGAAGTAATGATTACACATTCTAATTTATTTTGACATTCTGTATAGATAGGTACAAGAATTTCTGAATTTTAACGAAGTCAATCAGAACGTAAACCTAACAATACGGTTTTTATTATGACCTCTCATTACGTCCCGAATGAATATGCAAACGTAATCAGTAGTTTTTCATCCATTTTAAATTACGAAAATATTGGATCGATCCTGCATAGTTATTATGCCGACCTTAGCATACGGTGAATCGATTGACCAGTGCGTCGATAAAATTTTATTGACATGGGATTATCATTCGAATCTTGTATAATTCTCATCTAAAAGTTCTATTGTATGTGGTAAGTGTTCATTCTACCATTTCCATTACAATGAATGGTACATTGTCATATAGTGAATCGAAATATTTATATTATAAGTTCTCATTTCCATATTTACAGTCTGATTTAGAGTATTGGTATCACTATTATCGATTCAAAACATACCAATCGAAAAGAAGTGTAGAGACTAATACTTTTAAGGAATAAGTCAATTTGAGTGGTTGATGGAAATAAGACGAGATTTTTTTTACAGTATCAGTTGTATATTACACTTTTAGTGAAATGATGAGAAAATATAAGGTTTCAAAGAAGCGCAAGAATCACTGACTTGGTATGCCATACGATAACAAAAACAAACGAAAAGTGAAAGTTCAACCTACTAACCAAGACGAATATAACATAATATGATATCACTAATAATGCAGACAAGACAGTTATCTTTGCCACACTTCAGGTACATACAGATTCAATTTCGAAATCATTAGGTTTTTGAGTTTTATTATTTCTGATGGGTGCACATATTGATGAAAATTATACCAATAATCAACAGAAAAATGGAATTTGTGTAAGTATAAATAGTAACAATAGTTGGTGAATTTATACACTAAAAGTGATTTTTTCAAATGATTAAAGTAAAAAAATAAACGAAAATTTTATGAATGTTTTACAATAATACTTAAAAATGTTCATTGAACTGTTCTGTAGATCTTTCGTAGGATCTCAATACAAAAAATTAACAAAGGATATATGGACTGGTCAGACACATTTTTTTGAAACTCCATATTCTTTTGTTTTCATTTCGAATTCCTTTCATTCTCATCGAATATGGATCTGGGTTGTTGATGATAATTAAACAGTAGGTATGCACCTAAGTATGCAACAACATCATTGTTTTATTTGCCATTATCACATTAATACCAACGTATCCATGCGAACTATGCATATGTTTCGATGCGTTTGTTTTTAGTGCTGTTATGTCCCATCTTATTGAATCAAGATAGCCGTGACAATCGAGTAGCCCTCCAACTATATGTTCTAGTTTGATAAAATAATTTCCTATCGGAAGGTTAACTATGTATCTTGGGAGAGCTGTTTATAGCTGATTTTTAATGTGGTTAACCAAGTGGTGTTGTTTACTATTAAAGCTTGGTATATTTTTTCAGTGTGTGAAAAATAACTATGAGTAGTGACAAAGGTGTTGAGATTCAAAAATATTATGCTGGGCTGCGAAAAAGTATGTAAAATTTATATAAAATCTCGAAATAAATTCAATTCATTTATTGCCGACAGACTACGAATTGCACATGAACATACACGGTTTCTAAAAAATAAAGTTCGAAAAAGGGAAGAATTAGAAAACAATCGAAAAATAATCTGAATTGATCTATAATAACTTGAAATAATTATTTCCATAGGATCTAACATTTCGAATTATACAAAATGAAAACTTCGTGAAAGAACACTCTGTAAATATTAATTACAGCTTAGTTTCTATTATCCATGCCTACAAGACTATTTCATTGAAAATATGTCAATTTAAATGACATATTATGTTAGTTTAAGGTTAAAATTGTATCACCATGTGAGTCTCAAGATGAGAAGGTGAACATCCCATAACATACCAGTTTTTTTCAAATTAGATTTCTATATGTACAAAACTTATTGGTCCTGTGTCTTGTATAAAAATAAGAACAATGTTATTTATTTCAGATGGCCAATAAGACATTGACCAAGACTTCTGAAAAAGGAACAGAATTAACAAAAATCACAGTCAATGGTATGAACAACACTGAGAGCAATCAAGCTACTACAACTTGTTCACCTGAAGTCTGTAGGACAGCTAGACAAAGATATCAACCGCCCGATTTGGCACATGATAGCCCTTGGAACCAGAAGAAATCTTACTTTTTCATTGGGACTATTGTAGTGTTTGTGATTTGGATTATAATTTATACTATAATTAGTGAGCTCAAATTAGTGTGACATGTTTCTACTATATTCTATCTTATGATACATTGAGCTACTGATTTACTGACTTTGACATCTCTTTTTAAGAAATGTGAAAAAATTGAATGAAACATTCTTTAAAATATAATCATGTATATTACTCATACTTTACACACAGTCACAACTTTACAGACAATTTGGACAAGAGTTTAAAAACTGTTTTACTTTTTGATTTTGAAATCATCAAATGAATGTTTTTCAATTTCTTTTTTGTTACTAAAAATGGCTTTTTCAATTTTAGAAGAGGGGCTGCCAGTTTTTTGAAGCCAAATCTTCCTAAAAGAATATTATGCAACAATATGAGGCAAGGTTACATCAAACTCTTGCTGAAGTATATGGATAATGTTCTTTTGAAAACAGATTTTTTTGTTCTGATATCAATATCTACTACAATAAACAAATAGACAATGAATAATTTTGGAGTTAAATAATTCATTAGATGTTGGGATACACAAACAAAATCTTTTTGATTGTCACAGAACCAATTGTAGTATTTTGAGAGAAGCATTAATTATAGAACTTTCATACTTACATTTGATCTACCTTTGAAGGGTTCCCTTCCAAAACCCCTTTCACAGTTTGCATGTTAGTATTCATACACCATCCTTTTAGTCCAAGGCGACTTGCTTCTTGCTGTGTGTACTGAGGAAAAATCACTATGAATAAAACAAATTCATATAGCAATATATACAGAAATAAATTGGAATTTACCTTTCTGAAGAATACACCTGAAAATTATTTGAAACTATAGATCAGTACATTTGTTTACGATAATTATATAAACAAACCTTGTACTCTCCCAAAAACTTCAAAATCTATAGATACTAAATTTGAATTCATTTCAAAATTCAAAAAGATGCAGTAGTAAATACAAACACAAAATATCAGCACTGACGGATACTTGTGCCAAATTGTCAATAACATACGTCCAAAAGTTATTGGTATAATTCGAAGTTATTATATCATTGGAAATAATCGGAAACAGTTAATGTGCTGATTTGTTGATTATATTATAAGTGAACCACATCTCATCATGAACCATGAAGCATTACGGAAATATCCTGTTTATGTAACCATAACGTAACGTAATGCAAAAGTTAGGGACTATAGACGTTAATGACCAACAAAATCGAGCAGGAGACACGTGCTTTCATTTTGGGACATAACCATACAAGTATTTTGACCATATGATTTGATTCAAAATGAGAATGTGGTTATATCACTATCATTTATACTCATAATATTTTCAAAACAATCAAATTTTTTGATTATGAATCGATGATTTATACTCATTAGTGACTTACAGTATGTGGAAATTATTGCAGAGTTCACTCATCAAGATACCTGCGAGGTAAAATCAAAATCAATGGTATCTTCAGAAATGAATAATGAATTGATTACTTTGATGACTTGATAATCCTTGACGAATAGCAACTCATTTAAATATAACCACCAATAGCAACATAATCTCATTTATCATATGAAGTTTAGCTAATGTATCTTATATTTGAATATACATTATTATTCTTAGGTAGCTAGATTGTTTTGTATATTTATATTTCATATTTGAGTTTGATTTATTTGTTTTTGTATTTCAGATATCAATTGATTAAGAATAATGTATTCTCAAAGGATGTGAAACCATTTATAGTGAAGAAGATATGTTATAATTCTTCTTCAAAAACAGTTAGAAATGGTATTCTAACATTTCCAAGAATTGTGACAATTGGAGTATCTTTAACAAGTTCTGCACTGATCCAAATTTCCATCAGGAATAATGAAACCCTTTGTGAATCAGACAAGACCAGAATGGCAGGTTATCAACAACATTCTGATTCACATTTGAAATTTGATTGGAAACAATTATGGAAATACCTGAAACCTAATGTTTTATATTTTATAGCAGCTATTATGGTAGGAGTTGATTATAAGTGTAGCTAGTGATGCATTCAACAGAAAATATATTTGATTGTTCAAATACATTTGATGTTTTTCCTTAATTCTAGGGTGCTCTGGCTGTAGCTCTGATGAATATTCAAATTCCACAAGTTATGGCTGGTGTCATTAATGTATTAGCAAAATTCAATGAAAATAAAGATACTGGACTATTTCTTTCAGAAATGAAATCTCCTGTCATTAAGTTGATTTCAATGTATATTGCTCAAGTGGGTATTGATCAATTTCCATTAACAGTCATAATAAAGCAAAATTTCTATATGTAAAAACATTTCAGGGAGCTTGCACATTCTTCTACATTGTTATGCTATCGAATTTAGGGGAAAAAATTGCAAATAACATGAGGAAAGATTTATTCTCCTCAATAATGTGCCAAGATGTGGCCTTCTTTGATCAGCAAAGGACAGGAGAAATCATTAATAGGTAACACAAAATGATACATGAAGTTATTCAAATGGAACTTATCTGAATTGTCCTTGAAAATCTACATAGATAGTTACAAATATTTTTCATTTGTGTATCATATATTTTATATCACAGATTGACAACTGATGTCCAGGATTTCAAAAGCAGTTTCAAACAAACAGTGTCAAATGGATTAAGAGCTGCAACTCAAATAGTTGGTTGCTCAATCTCTCTATTTGTTATTTCTCCTGAGATGACATTCATCACCCTTCTTGGTATTCCAACTGTTGTAGCTGTAGGAACCTTATTTGGATCTTTGCTGAGATCAACTTCACGTAAAGCACAAGCACAGGTTAGTGTTTAAAATACCCAATATCAACAATAAGAGTTTTGATCCATTTTTTTTAGTTGGAAAAAACTACTGCCGTAGCGGACGAAGCTGTTGGGAATATCAGAACTGTCAGAGCTTTTGCCATGGAAGACCAAGAACAGCATTTGTTCAACACTGAAGCAGACCTAGCTCTCACCTTTAATAAGCAATTAGGTTTCGGAATTGGACTTTTTCAAGCGGGAACGAATTTATTTATAAACAGGTACAGTGAATTGAAAATTTGGGTTAAACTGCATTTATCACAAGACTGCAATTTTGATGAGATTTTTTGTTGGTACCTACGTATTTTAGTCTTAAAACACGCATTTGATATTATTATTGTGAGAAAATTAATACTTTTCAAGATATTCCAGATTAGAAGTACCAAACCACCCTCTTTTCTTGAACATTTTGGAACGCAAATTTCTTTATCAACGAAACACATAACATATTGAGAAAAGATTTACCATGCATTGATTTTCAGATAAACAATAAAAATGCAGCATATTTCATATGATAAATGTGCATGTCAAACTCATCTCATATTCACTATGGTTTGACAGTTGTCAAGTAACTACTGGTTGACGGAATGATTATTTTTACATGCTGTCAAATCTGAATATTCAAAATAACGTACTGCATTTTCAGTATTTCCTCAGAATTAATACATAATAAACCGTTTCCTAACATATAATGTGTTACATTATTGAAAAAATTAGCCAAAAAGTTGTACAATCTTGATCAAAAAGTGACATGGAAAAGAAATTGGAATATCTCGAAACTATTGATATGAGTACTAACAAAACTTTTCATCATAACTTTAGTCAGGTGATAAGTACAATTTTACCAAAATTAGTATAAAAAAGAGAACTATTATTTATAGTATGGTTTTATCAACTTTGTACATGGGTGGATATTTGTTAGCAACAAATAAACTTTCTGCCGGAGAAGTCATGGCCTACCTAATGGCTTCTCAAACAATTCAAAGATCTTTGGGTCAAATTTCCCTGCTTTTTGGTTCTGTGGTGAGAGGAATAGCAGCTGGATCAAGAGTGTTTGAGGTGACTGAACCAAATATTGATTCACAGTTCATGATTTGATACTGAACATCTTTATAGTACATAAATATGAAACCGGCCATGTCTTTGAGAGGTGGGAAAATTTTATCTGACGATATACTCAGAGGAGAAATTGAGTTCAAAAATGTTACATTTGCATATCCTACTAGAAAGCAGCAAGTATACTAGATTTATTGAATACTAGAAGGGAAACTGATGTTGGTTAATTTTTAGATTGTCCTCAAAGATTTCAATTTGAGAGTGGATGCTGGTAAAACTATTGCAATAGTTGGTGCTTCTGGTAATGGTAAATCAACTGTCGTAGCACTTTTGGAAAGGTGTAGTTTCTTTCATCTTATCAGTGATTGGATGGTTTCACAACGAGTTTTTTATACAGATTTTATGACATTGATGGAGGATCGATAACAGTGGATGGCCACGATATCAGAAGTCTCGATCCATCATGGTTGAGGCAGGAGGTGTTAGGATTGATAAGTCAAGAACCTGTGCTATTCGGCACTTCTATTATCGAAAATATTCGATATGGAAAGCCTGATGCCACAGACGAAGAGGTTCGATTGATATACGCGTGCACCTTTTCGTTAAAAAAAAAACTGTTTTTCCAAGGTTAGGCAAGCTGCTACTTTCGCAAATGCGGACGAATTTATCAGTAGCTTTCCGAGAGGATATGACACGTTAGTTGGTGAAAGAGGTGTGACGCTATCTGGTGGACAAAAACAGAGAATAGCAATTGCAAGAGCTCTTTTAAAAAATCCATCAGTATTATTACTGGATGAAGCTACTAGGTACTACTGATATATTTGGTTATCTTTCAATATCATTGGTGCAAAATAAAAAATATCTAGCTAACTTCCAATTCGTTGAGACATTTAGGCATTATAAATTATGGCAATACTTCATAGTGACTTCACAACAACGCCATATTCATTTGGAGAGAAATCTTTGATCTTGAATAAAGTTAGTTAATTCTAGGCGAATTTTTTACAAACATTGAAAACTATTCAACGGTTGTTCACAGTCAATAGTTATCCAATTCCAATGTAAATCTAAAACATTTTTCAAGACAATTTGAATGATAAACTTCTGTTTCGGAAAAAAGACGAGCAGGAAGCTGGAAATCATTGTTTCAATTTCAGTGCCTTAGATACTGAATCCGAAAAAATTGTACAGAAAGCTTTGGAACGAGCAAGAACTGGTAGGACTGTGATTGTGATAGCTCATAGGCTATCGACTATCCAAAAAGCAGATTTGATTGTTGTTTTGAATAAAGGACGAATTGTCGAGGTAAAATATATATTATGCCAACGCAGAAATTATTTCACAACATGACATTTATTTTTATTTACAGATGGGGACAGACGAAACTTTGAAAAAGTTGGGAGGCTATTATTGGTCGTTAGCTTATCAACAACAGAATACTCCGGCAGCTTAAATTGTTGAAAATGTCTGAATTCTCAGCTCATATACTTATATATCATATATTTCCCTCAACTATGTGGATAAATTGTATATATCGATGATATATTTGAAGAGATGAAAGTAAAATGTCATCTTTTATCGGTGTCAAAGAATTTTGCAATGTTACTGATAATTAAACTAGTAGCATTTCTGCATTTTACATTTGTTAGTTCTAGTAGGTACCTCATTTGGACACATCAATACTTTCAATCCTTTAACATTCAATTTCGTTCTGAATTTGTACCCTTGTACTACCATACTCTATATTTTCGTCACGCTTACTATCTTGATCATGACCAATCGGTCTACTTCCCGACGATATAACCTGACTTCGAAAGATTGAGGAACATTTACACTCTGTTTTTCTTCGTCATATCGCGTTTTCGCAAATCTCCATTGGTATATCGAAGGATTTTCCACAATTAGGGCAAGTTTCTTTTTGTTGTGATGTCAATTCCGCTGGCAGCGACTTCTTCCAAGAAACAAAACATACGAATTGTCCACGTCTTGCCATTGTACTAGCTTCAATCGATATTGCAGGTCCCTGATAACAAATATAAGTAACGTAGATTTGGCGAATCTAATCTTGGAATTTTGGCTTTTATATGCAGATAGTAAGCGGAAGCGCTGAAGTGTATTTCCTTTCTTAAACTATCATTTACCGAGTACTCAATATCGTATATTTTATGGAAACAAACATTGAACGTAAGTTTATTCTGTAATTGAAGAGATATTACTAGGCAGGCAACAATTCTATCAATTCATCATTTATTTTACGCGACATTTCTCTTCATTTCGAGCACATTTCATTTAAATTTCTTCTCTGGATAACTATTCTTTCTTTTTCAATTCGTAGTTGTAGGGCAAAAAATGACAAGGTGGAGTCATGTTGAATAGTAAGGAATATTATGATCTGTCTTTTCTATCCAAAACATAGTAATTGTATAGGTGATTTCAATTTCATTGGTGATTATATAAATATAGATTTGTTGAGTTGAAATTTACACGGATTCGCCATCAACAGGAAACGTTGGTGTACTGCAAGCTGAGCAAGCATAAACAGTGCAAGAAAACTAAACGACCTGAACGATTCACTTTCTTTTAATATAAAAACAGAAAAAACATGCATTATTTTACATTAATTGTGTATATGAACAGAAAAACGTGCAACATTTTAATTAAATTATGAGTATGAACAGATTTAGGAACAATAAATATTTAGATAAAGGTAAATACCAGAATCTGAAGTTCTAGCTGCTATTGTAATTTGATTATTCATTTGAAGAATATAGTTGAGACATTTGGTATATCGCACTGATCCATTTGAAATATATTTTTTTCATTAAAAAACGGACGATTCTATTATTTCATTTGGAGTGTTCATCAATTCACTCTATCATATCAAACTATTAATTTCTTTCTTCAGTGTCAATTACGTAGAATCATACAACTTAGCAGCTATCACAAATCTCTTCTTCAAATATTTAGACAAGAATAAGAAACATGCAGAAAAAAGTTGGGCACATGTATAACAAAAGAAAAGGTCTTATTCGTGTTACTCAATATAAAATTAATAGGAATAGGGGATTGAAGAAAACTAGATCCGTACATACAGAATCGTTATTGTACAATACATTTCCAATATAGCACACGACATCCAATTTTACGTCCATTTAAGGTCCAAACGTTAACTGGTGCTCTCAACTTCACACATTGCTTTCACCATATTCAGTAAAATGTCTTTTTGGACCCAACATGCCAAACACCGTTTTGTGTCGGCAACAGCGCTTTAGCGGTATCGGAAATTCTGTCGGACATATTCGATCTCACCTTGAGTTCTTTGCGCCGTCCTCGAATATTGAACACCCCGTATACGACGGGATTCATGCACGAATTGGTGCAGGCGAACAATAACAGGCCCTTCTGTATACGTTGGTCTATCTCTATGGCTGAGTCTCTATCGTACCAGTACCTTGCAAACATGATTGATTCTTAGGGTGGAGTTTAAATGATAGCCCAGATAGTACATAACATTCTCAGAAAGTGATAATTTACTTTGCAACGTTCATATTCAAGATCATTCAATAGGAATGTTCTGATATGTGTTTATTGGAATCTATTTATTTCGAATCATGATCATGTAATAATTAATTATGGCAAAGAATGGCATTCTGTGGAAAACATTTCTATTTGTGAGATTTCAAGATTTCAAATCAGTGAATCACGATTTGATACATTTTATCGTTTATATTTGTCCGCACTTTCCGTTAAACACCACGTGTTATTTTATGGATTGATTTGGAGAATCATTAATTTGAACGTTTGCTGATAACACCTTCGCGTGTATATGTTGTTATTTTCTTGCGTAGATTCTTCATACGAGTTGTAACGTTAACAAGCATCCTTAACGACTTGTCACTTGTATTTTCATTTGTCTGAAGACTAATAAGAATGAAGGTCGAACAAATGATGACAAAAACAACAAGGTAAAAGTATAAGGGTGAATAGAAAGGTCCTCGTATCCCTTGACTGATGGTTTTTGTCAACATACTTCAAGCAACGATAGTTTTGGGTATTATAGAGCTCATAAGTAAAAAAAAACTAAATTGAATTGATGAAGGATTAAACTTACCAGATACTCATTACTTGATATGGAGTCCAACATAGGAAGAAAACGAATACTATAATTATTGTCATCTTCAGCGTTCTGAATTTTGCTTTTCCCAAAAAAGGGAGACTTGATCTTGTTACACTATCAGCTGAAAAAAAAACCATGATAACTCCTGATACCAGTAGGAATTTCGAATTACATTTTTGTGCGGTTATAATGTACGATTGCTTTATGGGAATATATTCATAATATATTTTTCATACTCTTCCTTGATAATTTGGGAGTGTTCGAAAATCATAGAAAATAGGCGAGATCATGAATTTGCTACAAACCTGCTTCAAGATCAAATATAATGATGAAAAATAGTGTATTTGAAATTTCTCTGAAAAATATTGAGTAATCACTTTACTTTACTGCCCCTATATTCGACAAGACTTCAAAAACAACGCTCCTCGTTTCGTCAGCTGTCAGATTTGCCGGTGCTATTGGGGCATCTGCGGATATTTCATTCAATTTTGTCCACGAAAATTATACAGGTAATGTGCAGGTATGTACTGAAGTGAAAGCCTTATACTTTATGGTTGTTTTATGGGCTATGAATTGTCTTTATTTTTATGATCTGATGACGATGTGAAGAAAATGATGAATAACGCTTGGCAACTTTGTAAAATATCATTGTCATGCTTATATGTACGAGAGTACTTGTGACGTATCAATAATATGCGTTCTTCTCGTGATTTCTGTACGCACCTCAATTCTGCAAATTTATTCTGGCGAAACTATCGCGAGAAGAATGAAAGAATATTATACTTGTGTAAATTTCTCGACGTTCTGGATGTCGTGGTATATTTTACGAAATGATCTTGATGATACTGTGAAATTTTTGGCGTTTAAAATTAGACGAATAAATATAAAATGATTCACCTCCTGAGGGATTTCTGGTCCGTTTGTATATCTCCAATAGTATGGAAGAATACGAGTAAATAACCACTACGAGTGGTATGGCATAAATTAATATCATCCCAGATATGGAATATGCTAGTTCGTGAGCGTAAGAGGGAAACGAGTTGTATGTGATACACTGACGATACCACGTGATGTTCGGATGGGTACCCACATGGAAAACGACCGCCTAAAACACAAAGAGACAGATTTCGAAGAAATTTGATCTATCTTGCACTCTTTGATCGATTAACCCATTTCACTAACCCCAAGCTATTATTTTCCATCAATATTATTATTTTTATTACCTGCGGTATACTACATATGAAAGCACTCATCCAAGCTATCACTAACATCATCCTGCCTCTATTTACTCCGAAATGAAGAGGTTTAAGGACAGCGTAGTATCTGAAAAACATGGATTAATAATAGAAAAGAGCTTTTCCCCGTGAGAGTGAAGCTTCAAGTCAATAGAGCAGAACATTGATTTTACTGCTATGAAAAACAACAGAGAATTTAAAAAATGGAATATCGACCATTCAGTCGATATCTTCAGTAACTTATCTCCATTTATTTTTCCAATCTTGGTCAACATAGAATATATCGAGAAAAAATGTAATGAATAATTATCGAAATATTTTGGTATACGTACCTATCAATACTTATACACATAAGTACAAAACTTGAGAGATACAATCCGAAAATTCTGAAAAACATCATAATTCTACACATAGCATCTCCAGCTTTCCATTGGACAGTCCATGCCCATGCTATTTCCAAAGGCATCATTAAAAATGTTACCTACAACATAATATTTATGGAGGATCTATCAATATACTTGTTTTGATAAAGTGGAGACAGTTATGTGGAGAGGTATTCGAATAGTAGTAGTGACAAATTCACGTTTTCATGAAGATTTATATTCAATTTATCGCCTGAACCCGCGTAGTGATCTTCATATCTTTTCATCTCACCAACAAATCTGCAATGCATAAATGCATCAACATCATGGTGATCCTCGAATGATTCTTCTTCCGTCTTTTCGCCAATAAAACTAGCACTGTAATGTTCGCCACTGCAGAAAACACAAACAACACACTGTATACGCTTATGGAGAGTAGATGACCATCGTTGAAACGCATGTGGATCGGCAAATTGGGATGATTAACGTCCGTTTCGTTTATTTCTGACCAGAACCGCAGGTTCCTGTGATCCTGGACTATCTCATCAACGTCCACATGTGCGGTTTTCGTCATCTTGATGAAGAAGTCGATCTATTCAAAAACGTATCACACTTATAGGCCCAAGTGGCTATTAAGGTGACTGTGAATACGTCGAATTCGTACTTGGTGTCCTTATCATGAAAGTTTTTTTACTTACTTCTACCGAAGAAAATACTCTAGTTAGAGATCACCCGGTATTGGTGCAACACATGTTGCTTCTCATATCCATTTCGAAAACCTGCAACTGAAGGGTAGAAAATCTAATGAATATTAGTTATTTGTTTTCATTGGACATTGTTGTGATTATTATTATTAAGCTCAAATCAATGGTTGGCAATGAAAGAAAATTCATTTATTTTTTTTAATGGTGCCCCATTTTTCCCATTTGAAGCACGCCTCAGCGTGTTTAAATCGAACTAAAAAAAACACGCGTTTTTTTAAAATTACCATGGCAACATCAACGAAGAAACGAGAAAGGTGAAGTCTAAATGACAAATTTTTGATTATTGATCTAAAGTAAAGTGAAGTAAAATTTATTGATTCAAGGATCACATTGAGAGTGATATAAAACACGTCACAGGCTACACATGGCCAATCAAAAATTGACAATTTCAAAAATAATTTAAAATTATTCTGAAAGAGAACATACATACATATAGTGAAAGTATCTATTTAACTCGAATAAAATTCCTCAGTACTATAAAACATTTTTGAACATAAAGAAGTCTTGAGATGCTTTCTGAATTTGAAGTAAGTGACCTCCATTTTCACTGTCTCTGGGAGCTTATTGAAAATTCTTATACCATTGGAGATTGGTCCCCTGAGAGTTACATTCAAATTATTTTGAGGTGTTTTTAGATAATGGTTAAATCTGATCATTACTATGAGAGCAAATGCTTGTTTATTTATTAATATATAACACGAATCCTCTTCTGTCTAGAGTGAAATATTAAAAAATTTGTCTTACCAGAATTGACGTATAATTTGTTTATTGAGAACCAAAGTATAATTCTTGCCATTAAATCATCGCAGTTTTGTTGGATGGTTTCTAAGGAGTCTCCCGCTACCAAGATCGACAAATCAGCTGCATAAAGTGTTAGTTTGTATTCATCTAAATATTTGACAATATCTGCTATATACAATGAGAACAATATTGGGGCAAGGACACTTCCCTGCGGCACCCCTACATTTACCGACAACAAATCTGAGCAGTTCATGCCGCACATCTGACAGGAGTACCTTGTAAACGTCAAATAAAATATTACTGACAAATCCAAAACTGTATTCAAGCGTAAAATAGGGCACCCATAAAAAAAAATAGCGTAAAGTATTCGTGGATCTGGTCTTTAAAACACGCGCAACATTTATGCAATATGAGTTTCAATTCCTAAGCCAATAAAAATTGAAATACGGAAGATTCTAGTCCCGAAAGAACTCGAAAATTACTTCAACGCACTCATGTCAATATGAACCATCAACAAAATATTCGACAGTTCTTCACAGCTATGTTATTTGGGGAATATTGTGGGGGGTATTCGAATAATTTGAATTTATTTGTCAATGCAAGGAAACTTCCAAACATAATCAATCACAAATCGAGGTTTCTCTTTGCTAATTATGCTAAAGTAATTCTTAGTTTGAATCACTGAATACTAACGGAGAAATGTTGCAAAAGCTCAATACTTTGGTAAACACGAACCATTATTTTTCAATAGATTTATTTTTCCATAACGAACATGACATGTGATGGTAATTTTCCTAACAAGTGCGGAAAGTGATGCTTTCCCGAACGCGACTGCCATTAAATCGACTTAGCAATCTTCACAGTCGCCCAGGAATGTTAAGCTTTTCCTACCCGGTAAACAATGTACTATTATTCATCAATATTCGTTCATTTTTTCAATGAATAGTGCAAAATGATGGATGATTTTGAACAAACTCACTTATTATTGCAACAAAAAAGCTTGAACTTTCATATTTTGTCATCCACCACTTATATTTTATGAGGATATCATATAAATGGTTTTCCCGCACTAGTGTGGGAAACATTTTTCCGCACTAGTGTGGGAAAACTTTTCCCGCACAACTGTGGGAAAATGACACTTCCCAAACTGAATTGCGTGCGGGTAGAGGGTGAATCACGAACGCTTGTAGAAAAAATTAATTACGCTGCTCTGCTTACAAGTGTGCAATTTGTTTGGGAAGAATATTATTCTTCCATTTGTTGGTACAATGATACTTATTATTTATTAAAATGCGATTAGTGGGAAATTCTAATAATCCTATTACGGATGTGGATAATGTTTGAAAACAACACAAATCACAATAATCAATGACTTAGGTGATGAGACGATACATTGGTATGAAATAAAAGCTAACGAAGTGTCTTTTCGATTCTATAGTCTTCCAAATATTCTCTACATGAAATGAGTCATATTTTCTTCATTACATGAGATAAATGTTGAATTTTCATACATATCATACAAATTATAGCCTTCAAAACTAGGATTCATAAATCTAGATGATCCACACTGTATAAGCGAAGTAACATGACTATTATAAAGCACTCTCGAAATGGATGGTTGAGCTCAAAAATAATGCGCCTCTCATTCCACCAGTTTCCTTTATAAATCTCTAACAAGATTGGATGATTGTTTTATTGAAATAATAGTGTTGACAGTCTGAAGCAGACAGGAATCAGTTCATCAACTATGGCTACAAAGAATACACTGTTAAGTTGGGTAAGAGAATCTTTAGCGGCCAATCAACATTTCGAAACGAAAGAAGTGATCATCACTGGATGCACTGAAAATGACCAAGGTTATATGGGAGAAGTGATTTACGTGGAAGCGAAAGGAGTGACCAATGAAGGAGATGAACGGAGTTACCATTTGGTTGTGAAACATGGAAAATTTAACGAACATTTGAGGAGAACAACTCCAGTCAGAGAGGCCTTTGAGTGTGAAATTTACACCTACGAGCATATTTTCCCAATCTTTAGGAAATTTCAAGAGGAGAGAGGCGTTGAGGTTTTCGATTCGATGCCGGAGTGTTATAAATGCTTGATATTCGACAAGATGGAGGTGATAGTCCTACAAGATTTGACTAAAATTGGTTACAAACTGTACGATCGCCAGAAACCCATGGATATCAACCATTTGAAGTTGGTTTTGGAGGAGTATGGGAAATTCCATGCCACAGCGTTTGCAATCCGTGATCAAAATTTCGAGCTCTACATCAAACTCACTGAAAATTTGCCGAATGTTTATGAAAGTTTCATGAAGTTACCAGATACAAAAACATTCGTTCAAGGTTGTACAGCTACGGTGAGTGATGTATTGAAGAAACACAAAGAAGACGATCTTTATCAAAAGTTCGAGAGCTTGATAAAAAAAGGAGTGACTGAAATTTTGATGGATATCGTAAATGTGAAAGATCCGAAAGCTGTCATTTGCCACGGAGACTGTTGGAATAATAATTTCATGTTCAAATATGAGGTGAGAAAATGACATACAGTTGCAATTATAACGTTCATTCGATTTTTATTGACAATTTGCAGTTTCACTCAAATCCTATTATTTTTCAATGATTATACTGCAGTAAAATGATGACAAATCTAGAATTTGAATGATGTTAACAGTTACAAATAGAAATTCTTTAATTTTTTCTTGTTATTGAGCATTTTTTTCACCAATTCTTGACCAAATCTCAGACACAAGATAAAAAGTCATTGTTTATTTGATGTAATATTCTATTTAGTCCCAGTTTGACGTTTGTCTACTATTTCAACAGAATGCCGATAAAGCCAAACCAACCAAAGTATCAATTCTGGATTGGGAAGCAAGTCTTTGGTCACCAGTATACGATATTTCCTATTTTCTCTACGCGGTCTGCTCTGGAAACCAACTAAAACATTTTGATGATCTACTACTATCCTACTACACGTCATTTTCGACGTATCTTAAGTGTTTAGGAAGTGATCCCAACGAACTTTTTCCATTTTCGGAGCTGAAAGAGCACTGGAAGAAATACTCAATATTCGGGATGATACAGATGACTATCATTCTGAAATTCGCTATGTGTAATAAGGATGATGCACCTTCTCTGAGTGATCTACAGGAAGATAGTAATTTTGCTGAATTGCTAGGAGCAATTCAAGTTACCAATGAAGATTTGTTTTACGAAAGGGTAAAGGCTGTTCTTAGCCATTACTTTGATAGCACTACATAATTATTCATTATTACACAAAATGTAATTAATTTGATGTTGATAATATTTGTAGAAGTTTATTTGGAATAGGTAATTACGTATATAAATACTTTGAGTATACTTGAGAATGTATATATTTATATATGTATGAAAGCAAACATAATTATAAAAATATCATAAAATCATTTATAGTCATTCAAAGTCGAAGACCTATAAGAGTAATACTGGAAAATAAATGAAGTTGACTTTTGGCATTTCTCTCATCCAAAAAATTTCATACAGGGTATGTCCTGTAAGGGTTTGCAAGAATTATCTGGTGTACAATATTCCATCGATATTTTTCTGTGACATGAGCTGATTATCTGAATATTTCAATTCAAGTTGGATACTACCACTCGTATACAAAGATTTATTTTTTCATGAAAATAAGCCTCTAAAAATACCACTGACAAGGGTATTGATTGATATAGCTATAATTAATCAGTTAGTGAGGCGATATTTTAGAATTTTTTCACACTGATAATACAGAGAATAGGTTTATTGCTTTTATAAAAGAATTTACTTATTGAATCACAGTCGAGATACCAATGAAACGATAGATCACCAAATGAAATTGGAATTATTTCATCATTCATACTATTATTTCATGAAATCTCAATTAGTTCATAGTGCGGATTTTTTATTGATTATTGTGAAAATATATGCCTAACAAAGCTGCTAAAACCAATTTGATTGATGGGATAAAAGTCATCTATTTATGGATATTAGGGAAACGCATTTTTTACGTATCAGTCTTCCTCATTTTTGGATTATCTGGAAATACAATTAATCCCTGATCATTATCCATAACTCTTTGGATGATCGATTGTTTTAGTCCTGGTCAAGGCCAACGCGAAGATTGTGAATGATGGTTCTTGTTTAACAATTTGCCCTAATCCAGATATCCTAATCTCACTTGGAGCTCATTTTTCGAAGTTCATTTGATAGCCCCCTACGGTCGTTTGTTCATGGAATTACAACTTTGGATGAATCGATAACGTTGATGTACGATATATCGTATGTTCGCTTTAATTCGATTAAGGCAGCCTATTGGCTACCAGGACTGTACTCTTGGTAATACAAATTAACATAACGCCCATTAGTCTGACATTGAGGAATCATCTTTGTCCTTATACAGTATGGAATGGAAGAGTGCCCCCCCATCTTGGAACTCAGAAGTAAGGTACACACAAAGTATCTTCAACTGAATTCAAAATGTATTCAATTGAAAAATTAAATGGAAAAAATAAGGCATTATGCTCGGACACCTTTCTTATCCATCGATTATATTCTCAACTGTGAAATTCATATACAGGGTGTTAGTGAATAAGTGCGACAAACTTTAGGGGGTGATTCTTTGTCATATTTCATGAAAAAAAGTTCATGTAAACGTGTGTCCTAACTTGCTTCATTTCCGAGTAACGGGGTGTTAAAGTTTTCTCTTAAAAACTGACTATTTATTTATTTCTCTGTAACCGGTCGAGTTATGCAAATGAAATTTGGTAGGTTCCAAGAGGTAGTTATTGCGCATTTTTTGACATGAAATTAAGAATTTTATGTTCATCATTGGCGTGCATATGCGTAATGATCTCAATTTTTTTAAAGAAAAAAATGGTACGCCACTGAGATATTCCAAACTAAAAATCAATTTTGAATGTCTCGTTCAATTTGCGACAAAAAGTCTCTCATGCCTTTTTTTCGTGAAGGGCGCTGTTTTTATGCAAAAAATGAAACAACTCAATGCGTATTTTTCATTTCTTTAATCCATTATCTAGTAGCGACGCAAGTAGGCTACTGTCAACATTCCTGTCAAATACGATTAGCGTCCCTTCATTTTTGAGCTTTCAGTTTGTTATAACATTGTTTTTTATGAGTACCTAATTAATTTTTCTTTTATCGAAAAGGATGGAAAATTATACAAATGCGGAAATGTCAGACATGCATTTTGTCTATGGTCGAAGTAATGGAAATGGTCGGCAAGCTCGACGATTGTATGCTGAGTTTCATCCAGAACGTAGGGTACCCCATCACACAATATTTGCTCGTCTTCACCAACGTTTGCGCGAAAATGGTACATTTAAGAAACAGACAGCTGACTGCGGGCGCCCTCGAGAAGTACGAACTGTGCAACTAGAAGAAGCAGTTCTCGAGTTAATTGCGGAGTCACCTGAAACGAGTACTCGAAAGATTGCCAACATATTGAATGTAAGCAACTTCAGTGTATTTAAAATTCTTAAAGAACAGCAATTGTATCCGTTTCATATTCAACGTGTGCAAGCTCTACTACCTAGAGACTTTTTTCCGCGCCTAGTCTTTTGCCATTGGATTCTTCATCAAATCGTTCAAATTCCTAATTTTTTAAATGGCGTTTTGTTTACTGACGAGGCTAATTTTGGACGACAGTGTATACAAAATTTCCATAACAATCACCTCTGGGCCGAGGAAAATCCACATGGAATCTTCGAAGCTCATTTTCAGCATCAGTTTTCAGTAAATGTATGGCTTGGAGTACTTCATGATCATTTAATCGGTCCATATTTCCTCCCACAACGACTAACAGGTGACTCTTACCTCAATTTCCTAGAGGAAGAGTTACGTGTTCTTCTTGAAGAAATTCCTCTACAGATGAGACAACATTTCTGGTTCATGCATGATGGTGCACCAGCCCATTTTAGCATCAATGTACGTAATCACTTAGATAGAGTATATCCAAATCGTTGGATAGGTAGGGGAGGTACGGAACATTGGCCTGCTCGATCGCCGGATTTAAATCCTCTAGACTTTTGCATATGGGGTTTTCTTAAGTCATTGGTTTATTCCACGCCCGTCGAAAATGTTGAACACCTGAGGAATCGAATTATAGCCGGCTGCGAGACAATAAGAAATACACCAGGAATATTTGCGCGAGTACGACAATCAATGAGGCGAAGAGTTGAATCTTGTATCACGTCTGAAGGTGGTCATTTTGAACATTTGTTGTAGCTTTGCGCCTTATTCATCCTTTAGTGTTATTTTTTGTTATTGTTCTGGTTTAATTTTATTGTGTAAGATAGTTCTTGATAATGTATTAAATAAATGAAAAATACGCATTACCTACGATGTTTTATTTTTTGCATAAAAACGGCGCCCTTCACGAAAAAAAGGCATGAGAGACTTTTTGTCGCAAATTGAACGAGACATTCAAAATTGATTTTTAGTTTGGAATATCTCAGTGGCGTACCATTTTTTTCTTTAAAAAAATTGAGATCATTACGCATATGCACGCCAATGATGAACATAAAATTCTTAATTTCATGTCAAAAAATGCGCAATAACTACCTCTTGGAACCTACCAAATTTCATTTGCATAACTCGACCGGTTACAGAGAAATAAATAAATAGTCAGTTTTTAAGAGAAAACTTTAACACCCCGTTACTCGGAAATGAAGCAAGTTAGGACACACGTTTACATGAACTTTTTTTCATAAAAAATGACAAAGAATCACCCCCTGTAGTTTGTCGCACTTATTCACTAACACCCTGTATATGCAGAACACTTAATTATATTCAAGCTGAAAGTACAATACGTTTGAAAAAGTTAACTACCAAATAACTTTCGATTCTGTAGAAATTTTGATAAGGTAGTAAATAGGAATATGTTATATCAATTGATATAATATACAGAGGCTACAACTTGAAGAGAAAAAAATAATGTGTTTTGAAATTCAGAAAATGTGTCGTTCTTCGGCTTTATGCAATACGTATGATTTCATCCACAAGGTAATTTTACATTGATTTTAATGAGAAGGGTTACAGCGTTTCTTCAGTTTGGATATTCTAATGAAAAGAATTGAACTAATTCCAATAAAATTCCAGGAGTTTGTAGGTTAACAAGAACTACAAAAATATTGTGGAAATATATGGTATGTCTTTTGAAAAATACATCAATAAGATTTTACACTTTTGTGGGATAATCTGTACAATCGAATATATTTGAGACAGATGAAATCTGTCAGTTGTATTCTTAGTGTTTCCCCCATATGTTGTTCTTTCATTGGTTACGATGTTCTACACTTATGTGTCAATTTCATAAATGTATTTTTTATTTTTATTGTTTATGATGTCTCATGCATTTCATGAATGTATTTTATTATTGTTTTTATAATGTTTCATGGTACTCGGTTGAGTATAGCAGCTATAAGCTGGACTTCGCCGAGGACAAATAAAATAAAGACCTTTATTATTATTATTATTATTATTACTCAATAAAACGTTCAACTTGAATTTGACACATTGAAACATATTTTCATCATGGTAAGAGTTGAAAGCACTCACCAAACAATCGAAGGATATTTGTTTTACTTGAACCTGTGCCGTCTAATTCTTTGAAATCAACTCAAACGTTTTTCCACATGTAAACGCGTCGAAACAAACGAGATACTAATGCCAAACAATTCTCCGAAGTAACAGAATTTTCTCTCAGCACCGTGACGCTATATGCACCCAAGTTTGATTTTGTGAGGGTTTTTTTGATCTGCGCACTTCAGCTACGTAGGACAAAATATACCTTACGAATTCCTTGATGAAAGTTTACCATCTTAGACAAATAGAACAGGGGTACATCAGCTGATGGTTTAATTTATAACTTCATGACTTTATTCTTCTCTTGTTGAAATTCGGGCACAACATTTTGATTCATCCCGAATTTTGGTGATACATCAGAAAACAGTTGAAGTTTTTACACATTTCGATAATACTTGAAATTTTACACGAATTACGGAAATGTTTGAAACTGATACTCTTATCTCCATCAGAAAGATGTTTATTAGCCAGAACTATAAATTCTTGATTATGATATCTAGAAGAAGTAAACAAAATAATTCATAATGTGGGTGAAAGATATAACATCTAAATCGAAATACACCAGTAGCGTATCTGATATGTGTAGAAATTTATAGAAATGGATTTTAATAATGGCAATTTGAACGAAATAAACAATTACATGGTCATATTCTATCATATCAGATAATATGGTAGACTCTGAAACAGTCTGGAAGACATATCATCCAGCACAACATTGAAAGAATTCGTATTGATATAAATTCGAGAGAAAATAATTTCGTGGGAGCTTGAATATGTGTTGGCTGAGAAAAATTTAATTTGACCTCAACTGCAACCAGTGATCGATTCCTAACTATGTGATAATCCTTCTCGCCCACTTTCAATTTTGTTGCATTTTTTATTAGAATTATCGCTCCAGAAATTTATTTCGCTACGCCATAGCATGCACTCATGTTATTTCATTGGAGATAAGTATTAATTGTGACCTAATGGTTATCACCATATTGGTATTTTTATGCGACAATTTTCAAGGTCGAATAATGTTGAAAAACAACCCCTTTATTATTTGATATAATAGTTGATATAAGTATAAAACGCTGCAACATCATGATTTGGGTGTAATTCATTTCGTGATAGCTGAAGAGTATTTTTAATATCTGATTGTTCTGAGGTATTCACAGTTTTGAATTAATTGAACTCGTATCCAGAAATTGGAGAAAAATATGAAATTTTCATCAAAACGTAGAACCCAGTTGCATCAGTAATCATCACGAGATGATTCATATAACAAGGCCAAGGGTGAAACTTGAAAGATGAAAATAACAAAATAACTTACTTACATGACAATGAAAATTGTTTGAACGTATTCGTAGAAATACTAAGAATACTCATTTTTAAATTTATTCTATTCTCATTCATCAAAGATATATCCATCCTTTTGGAAATTAAAATATACTGAGAACTATACAGATATGAAAATAATAAACGATGTATAACTGTTTTCGAAAACTATTATTAGAAAGATTTGGTGATTGTGATATTAATTATGTTGAGGAAATTTATTCGCTATACATTCCAAAATGACAACCTGAGTAAAGATAATTTATTTGAAGAAATTTGATGCGACTTTGACAACTTACACTTCTATTCACTAAATCAAAACATATTCGAAATTCAATATAATCAGAGACATGTGAAAATGTTGGTGAATTAAACGAACGTAGCAAGGAGTTGCTGTTTCCAAAAATGGAAGCTGGATAAATCAATCAAAAATATTTTCGTGTGCCTGTGTATGTGAAATATCACCATATATAACTTGTAACCTCGAATTAAATGTGAAGTGGATTGAAAACCAAGCAAATAGATAATCTGAGATGAAAGATCAAGAAGCAATGTTTTCATAGTTTATCCATCTTGACAAAGCATCATGCAAGTACAACACGTGATAATATAATTTCAAGTTAGTGAACTCACCAGTTGATTATGAGTACTCAAATTCGGTACCACTGGATTGAATCAACACTTATAAATAAGTAAGTCTTTCAAATTTTGAAACCACCCACAATTTGCTGATGTGCAACAACAAAAATTGATGACTGCTTCATAGTATGAATATATTCAATAATATCCACACCAACTTGTATCTGCGCTGACCTCCGGGTCAAAATTTGTTTTGCTTTGGTTTTACCACTGAACATCATGATAACATATTCGTTCAAGTTACTATACATAACAAAAATATTAAATTCGTATATACGTCAAAACAACCCACTATTTTTGAAATATTCGCCTCAATAATGAATTTATTGTATTCAGTCCAGAAGCTTGGTCCCAGTGAATATCTGAATTAGAAATGTCAGACAAAAATCATCCCAAGTATTGTTATTTACTGAGAACGAGAAGAATAAGGAAGAAGAAGTGATAACGATAAACTCTTTAGTTGGCTGTGATGTGATCACTTGACGAAAAGGGTAACTATAAAAGGGGACCAGCGTTGCGTCTCCTTTGATTAAATGATTTCATGATATGATTACGATAACAAACTTGTGATGGATAGTTTGACAACTAGATTCTATGTTACCCATGTTAATATCTTTATTGATACAACAAATCTTGCAGCTACATTTTTCCTTGTTATCACATTACATAAAATTTTCGGCAAAATGTTCCATGACAATCGACAACCTCTTCTCAAATTCATCCTTATTTTTGATTTCTACATCGAACACATCACTCAGTTCCCCCTTCTCTGCAGATCCTGCGAAATCGACCACTTCGTCCGATTGACACAACTCTAGTTTGAGTATGAAAGGTGTCATAGCCATTCCGAATTTTCCGAACGTCCTCCATTGGCTCTTGAGATCTTCGAGACTGACAATATCGTTGGCATCGATATTGAAAGACTTCAGATGGTCGGACAGACTTTGGTGGTAGGTCTGGAGAAGATAATCGAAGTTGTCGAGAATCGATCTGTCAGCGACAGAGTATAAGTAGTAGGATAAATCGAAAATTGGAGAAGCCACTCTGGATAGTTGGAAGTCGATGAAGCACATGCCCACTGGTTGAGACTTGTCGGTTCCCTGAATGAAAGCGAAAATGCGGTTACGAGGATTTATAAATTCATTACTTCTACAAGTTTCTACGGAATATCACTACAAACATGTGTAACGGGTCATATCATGTATTTCTAATAAAAAGGTCTACCACTGGTTCACTTGTAGATTTTTTCAATGCTGCTATCATCAATTACATGTATATATATATATACAGGGTGTTAGTGAATAAGTGCGACAAACTTTAGGGGGTGATTCTTTGTCATATTTCATGAAAAAAAGTTCATGTAAACGTGTGTCCTAACTTGCTTCATTTCCGAGTAACGGGGTGTTAAAGTTTTCTCTTAAAAACTGACTATTTATTTATTTCTCTGTAACCGGTCGAGTTATGCAAATGAAATTTGGTAGGTTCCAAGAGGTAGTTATTGCGCATTTTTTGACATGAAATTAAGAATTTTATGTACATCATTGGCGTGCATATGCGTAATGATCTCAATTTTTTTAAAGAAAAAAATGGTACGCCACTGAGATATTCCAAACTTAAATTCAATTTTGAATGTCTCGTTCAATTTGCGACAAAAAGTCTCTCATGCCTTTTTTTCGTGAAGGGCGCTGTTTTTATGCAAAAAATGAAACAAGTCAATGCGTATTTTTCATTTCTTTAATCCATTATCTAGTAGCGACGCAAGTAGGCTACTGTCAACATTCCTGTCAAATACGATTAGCGTCCCTTCATTTTTGAGCTTTCAGTTTGTTATAACATTGTTTTTTATGAGTACCTAATTAATTTTTCTTTTATCGAAAAGGATGGAAAATTATACAAATGCGGAAATGTCAGACATGCATTCTGTCTATGGTCGAAGTAATGGAAATGGTCGGCAAGCTCGACGATTGTATGCTGAGTTTCATCCAGAACGTAGGGTACCCCATCACACAATATTTGCTCGTCTTCACCAACGTTTGCGCGAAAATGGTACATTTAAGAAACAGACAGCTGACTGCGGGCGCCCTCGAGAAGTACGAACTGTGCAACTAGAAGAAGCAGTTCTCGAGTTAATTGCGGAGTCACCTGAAACGAGTACTCGAAAGATTGCCAACATATTGAATGTAAGCAACTTCAGTGTATTTAAAATTCTTAAAGAACAGCAATTGTATCCGTTTCATATTCAACGTGTGCAAGCTCTACTACCTAGAGACTTTTTTCCGCGCCTAGTCTTTTGCCATTGGATTCTTCATCAAATCGTTCAAATTCCTAATTTTTTAAATGGCGTTTTGTTTACTGACGAGGCTAATTTTGGACGACAGTGTATACAAAATTTCCATAACAATCACCTCTGGGCCGAGGAAAATCCACATGGAATCTTCGAAGCTCATTTTCAGCATCAGTTTTCAGTAAATGTATGGCTTGGAGTACTTCATGATCATTTAATCAGTCCATATTTCCTCCCACAACGACTAACAGGTGACTCTTACCTCAATTTCCTACAGGAAGAGTTACGTGTTCTTCTTGAAGAAATTCCTCTACAGATGAGACAACATTTCTGGTTCATGCATGATGGTGCACCAGCCCATTTTAGCATCAATGTACGTAATCACTTAGATAGAGTATATCCAAATCGTTGGATAGGTAGGGGAGGTACGGAACATTGGCCTGCTCGATCGCCGGATTTAAATCCTCTAGACTTTTGCATATGGGGTTTTCTTAAGTCATTGGTTTATTCCACGCCCGTCGAAAATGTTGAACACCTGAGGAATCGAATTATAGCCGGCTGCGAGACAATAAGAAATACACCAGGAATATTTGCGCGAGTACGACAATCAATGAGGCGAAGAGTTGAATCTTGTATCACGTCTGAAGGTGGTCATTTTGAACATTTGTTGTAGCTTTGCGCCTTATTCATCCTTTAGTGTTATTTTTTGTTATTGTTCTGGTTTAATTTTATTGTGTAAGATAGTTCTTGATAATGTATTAAATAAATGAAAAATACGCATTACCTACGATGTTTTATTTTTTGCATAAAAACGGCGCCCTTCACGAAAAAAAGGCATGAGAGACTTTTTGTCGCAAATTGAACGAGACATTCAAAATTGAATTTAAGTTTGGAATATCTCAGTGGCGTACCATTTTTTTCTTTAAAAAAATTGAGATCATTACGCATATGCACGCCAATGATGAACATAAAATTCTTAATTTCATGTCAAAAAATGCGCAATAACTACCTCTTGGAACCTACCAAATTTCATTTGCATAACTCGACCGGTTACAGAGAAATAAATAAATAGTCAGTTTTTAAGAGAAAACTTTAACACCCCGTTACTCGGAAATGAAGCAAGTTAGGACACACGTTTACATGAACTTTTTTTCATAAAAAATGACAAAGAATCACCCCCTGTAGTTTGTCGCACTTATTCACTAACACCCTGTATATATATATATATATATATATATATATATATATATATATATATATATTGTCCCGCGAATTCCAGTCAACTCTATATATACACATAACTAAGTATTGCTGATTGCTGATTGCTGATATCTGTATTGCAGTTCATCGATCACTTTGATACTTTCGTAATCAAATGATTAACGAAAAGCACTACACATGAGGTGTCACAGAAGAGTAATGAGACTGATAACACTGCAAGTGATCTGGCAACTCTGCGCTGTTGTTTTTGATAAACCACGTGTATCTGAGAGTTAGTTTCAACTACTTTCGTAAAGGATTTTTTGACTGCTATTAGCAAAGATCTTTGAAGGATTTGTGGTTTCACAGCATTCCTATTCACCTGACCTCAGTCCCTGTGACTTCTCCTTTTTCCTGAACTAAACATGTTTCACCTTGCGACTCTGGAAAACATTCTAGACATGATGAAGACCATACTAGTTGATAACTTTCAGTGCTGTTACCAAATGCGAACTTAATTCAAGTATAATACTTTGGAGGGAATACCAATCATACAGTCTCATTATTTTTCTCACACAACTTGTAATCTGATTAATGGCCCTACCTCATATTTGAACATCATATTGTTATTCCAACAGTCCCCATGAAGAATCACAGATTCGGGTCTATCAGAATAACTCATCCCAGTCAATATTTCTGGTAGTTCTTCCACAAACCCTTCGAATTTTCTCGCAGCTGCAGTTTTTCCCATTCTCTCTAACATCTCCCTGGCTTTTTCGAAGTCCCGAACGAAACTTGCTGTCATATCGGCCTGGACGATGAAAGCAGCTATAATATTGGTCATATTCTTAGTTAAACTTTTGTACATAGCCGGTTTTTTGGTTTTCATCGCTAGAGAGGTCCCGTGGAATTTGCCGTAATTTTTGAAGACGAAAGTGACGTGTTCCAAATTTTGGGAGACGTAGCGATCGTGAACATCGTATCCGAGGGTTTTAAGATTCTTGAGGATCAGGGCTTCTTTCTTGTCGTCTTGGCAGGTGCTGTAGCATTTTGGGTATTGTTCGAATGGATTTTTCAATGCGTATTCTTTTTGGAACTCGTCGAACATCGGAAACACCTTGGTGTATAAAAACATCTCTCTGTAAATGAAATTACTGATTCATTATCCTTCATGATTATATGTATTTAATGATTCTACGGCATTTGATCTGGTTCTGAGGGAATGTTTCCATTGCTTTTCAATTTGACTTCATTTCATGTTCTAAATGATTATTTTCACCTTTACCAACACTAAATAATTCATCAAAAAACAACAATGTCGACAGCTAAGAGTAATCGAAATCTTATTTGAGGAAATGAAATATGGAACGAGAATATCACAGATAAATAAAACACTTGATCACCAATGAACGAATAAATCACAACCTGGTTGAATTCTCTTATAGAATATGAAACACTCCTCCTAATGGAGATTGGCTATAATTTAATTTTGAAATAAATGACCACAATTGAGATATTTAAACAAATGATGATAGAGTTTGCAATAATTTTGAATAAAATTGAAACAAAGCGACCAAAAATGTGCATGATTTTATATTCTCTTCCAATGAATAAAACTCGTACACTTTCTACATGAGAAAATGAAAACAAAATTATACATGCCTTTCGTTACTGGAATAAGGGGTGTTTCAAACTGGGTATTGAAATTTGAAAAAATTGTATTCGACAGTTTCTTAACACAATATCTCTCTAGAAAATTTTTGTTTGAAACTTATTTTTCCTATTTTCAATAACATGATTAATATTCTTGGATATTATACAATGAGGTTGGATAAGCTGTAATTTAATTTACAATTATCAAAAACTTGAATGTTCAGAAAAATAGGATCGAATGTGATTGATATAAAATTATTTTTGTGGTGGATTATCATGAACGTTCACCAAAAAGAGTAACAGAATCCTTCATCAACAATGCTGAAGAATAATCCTGTAATGTGCCAGAATTTCTTTGTTTACATCATCAAACAATTGCTTAGTATCATTCACTCAGCTCATCAAGATCAGTCAAATGGAGTATTTGATTATTTACTGACCTCATAGATCAGAAAAAAACTCGAATTAATGTTTAAAGGAACTAATGATTGAAAAAATAATGCATCATCCCTTTGCTTTCGAAATTTTCTAGGATAGCATGTAATGTACAGATATGTTCATTGATTGGACCAACCTGTGATATGCTTCTTTGATTGGCGTTTTCTTCCGAAAACCTTCACCTTTCTGTGCCGATTTAATAACCAAGTTATACACTTTAAAGCCTACATCCGTATCAACAACCACTTTGACAAAACTCAGTACCCCTAAATATCCGTCTCCCTTCGAACCACAACTCTGGATGCCCAATTTGTATTTCGAGATATTCCTCTCTGACATCATCTGGGACACCACAGCGTTCAAATCTTCGACACCGAAAGACATTTTCGCTCGAACCACGAGTGATGAACTCTGAATTAACCGTTTCACAGTATTCAATTTTAATACAATCTACTCGAAACTGAAGGCTACAAGTGGAACCAAACGTTACATCTTTCATTCACGATGATATGCAATTTAATAATGTTTAGTTCATGTCGTACACTTTATTTGTAGGTAAGTATTTTGAACAATATAACCTTCAAGTGATACGATGGGTCCAGGAAAATAAGAGAAATCTATAGGATTCAAATAATACTTGATATAATAGTTTCCACTGTAAAGGAGCATTTATTTAATCACTGATTGATATTACTCAATGCGAATTAGAAATGATACCAACATTTGTAGGAATCCTTCTTATCTGATTCTTAGAGCTGAAATTTTCGACATGGTTAGAATTTTTTCAAAGTTGAATTCTGAGAAACTCAATTGATCATCGATATAATGAAATTATAGAAGAAGATAGTTATGAACACATTGATTCTTATTCTCAGTGAATGAAAAAACTCCTGTTTATCCGTTGTTGATTTGAACTACAGTAGTATTAGATTTCAAACTGTTCAATTCAAAGGAAACAGTTGAAGTTAAGGTTTATTTCTATTGGCATAAAATTCTGAGAATTTCAGTAACAATAGAGATGAGGTCATATTTTTCAAAACAGTAATTAAGTGATTTTGAAACGATAAAAGTTACCAATGATGGATACTTGATTTCGATAACCTTGTATACAATAATTGAAAGAGATAATTTCAGATCATTTGTTATTTCATGATTGGGAAAAACAACGATTATTTCTGAATCAAATCCTGTTGGAGTTCTGAAATGATACATGGTTAATATTGAAATTGTCCCATTCTACATCGATTATATTTCAGTAAGAGAACTGAATAAATGAGGTAACATGATATATTAGAAAGTCCGTAATTATTTTTTCTCGGTCACATCGGGCGTACTCTATAATTGGCCATGTCTAAAAAAACTTGTTGTTTGCTATGACTGATGGCGGATCGTAAAAAAACTATTCGAGTTATGACTTGGCATTTTCGGGTGATTAAAGATCAAAGACCCTTTGGTCATGGAATTCTGTATGGATCATTATTGGGTAAGTCCGCCAACAGCTGTTTTTTTCCAGCGATGAAGCACTTATTTTGTAATTGAATAGAAGGAGCTATGATTTATACTCATATATTCGACAATTATTGAGGAATATATATGTTGCGTAACAAGTTATTCGTATCCTTGTTCTCATTAAGTGTCATTTAGATGATAACCAACCTGTAATAAGCTTCCTGGATAGGAGTCTTCTTCCTGAACTCTTCACTCTTGTTTGCAGATTTTACAACCAAATTGTACACTTTTTCCGTTCCATTATCGAGATCTACGAAAACTTTGATGAAATTAACTTCTCCCAAGTATCCATCCCCTTTGGAAGTACTCCCAGATATGTCCATTTTGTAATTGGACATATCTCTTTTTCTCATCATAATTTCAACCCAACTTTCTAAATCAGAACATGTAGTGGACATTTTGTTTGGATTATTGAAGATTTGAACGGTTATTTGTGAATGCATGAAATGTTTCATACTATTTTATACCAAGGATGTGATTGCCCCTGGTTCTCAAAAAATCTGTAATTGGATATGATTATGAAACCAATAGTTTGTACTGTTTTTTAATTTAGTATAATAAAAGGGTTCTGGTTTTACACGCAAGTCGAATTTGTATTCTTCATTGAATAGGTAATAATAAGTTGAGAGAAGCTGTAATTATTTATAGCTATTACATCTGAATAGAGAACACGTTATACTTCACTGGAAATTACCATGAGAAGCGGAATATTTTGATAATATTCCTTCTACATGCATGTAATGAAATGTGTATTGTAGAATTGATTCAATCATCAGAAAGAATATATATCATGGAATGATAAAATGAAAGCTGCAATTCTTACAATTGAATCATCATTAATGTTTTCATTTTTGATGTCAGCAAATGGAGATAGCTTGTAAATAACATCTTAAGTACGATGTTTACATTCGCTGTGGAATTTGCATTACCGTGACACAGGGTGTCTCAAGATTATCATGCCAAACTTCACCATCGGCTTTTTCAATTGAAAAAGTGGAAGAAAGTCGAAAAACCTGTGTGTGAAAACGTTTCCGGACTATTTAACGTAGCCTTAACACTTATTTTTATTATTACGAGCATAGAAAGTATATCGAATTGAATCATCAAATCCGATAATGTTTTGAAATTATTCCGGGATAACATTTCTTCACCTATTATTCGTCAGAAAAGTGAATTCTGCAGTTTGACAGTTATATAATAATAATAATAATAATTTTATTCACAGCAATATAAGGTACAGGTAAGGTATAGATTGTGAATAAAATAAAATAATGAAACACCCTGTATATTGAGGAAGAACCAGTATTGCTATAGTTTCCAATTTGGTATAGAATTACTTTTTTATTGGCACTATATTCCTCAACCAGTTATCATGACATTGACACGTTTATTCTATATCTAGACAGAACAACATAAGCAGACAAGTCCAATACATTTTATGGCCAGGTGTATATCACAAACATTATTCTTTAACGGTCATCTCATAAAGTCAATGAAATGTCTACAAGATTGGTTGATATATTGAATATGATTAATTGAACAATTCAATTTCTGATCTTTCCGAAATCACTTGTAAACAACTAGTACCTGAAGGTCGCCATTACGTCGAAGAATTTTATAATTATTGAGATAATGCATGCAAATGCGAAAAAAACACGCAACTCCGTCTGGAAAATACCTTGTTGTGGCAATTTTCAATGAAATATATTTATATCTACGTTTTACAACAATTTTTACATTTGAAAATTATAATTTGAATCCTGTGGAAGCACGATTATTTTCATCATATTGACATCTAGCGTCTAATTCAGTTTCTCTTGAAATGTGTCCTGTGATATCGAGATTCCTTCGTGACAGTTATAAGTTTTGTTGACTTCATCGATTTTCAGATGTTTCGAGGAGTTGCTGCTAGATGACACATATAGTTCGCGGTTTCTCAAATTCAATAACGAACATTGTGATTACATTGGTTTGAATGCTGATATCAATCACTAAGAAAAGTGTACACGGTGAATACTTAATGCATTGTTTTCTTTTCGATATTTCGTTTTCAGAGTTGCCAAGTTATCAAAAAACTTTTAATAATGTTTGGTGGAGTTGAAATGTTGAAGCTTCTGATTCTTTCATATCAACTCAGCTTAGCACTCTTCGTGTTCAAAAATTTTGATTGCGCATGTCCATTCGAGAGTTTTATGCGCTGTAAATACGCCAGGCAGTTGTTTCGAATGATATAAGAGATATAACGTGTGCATTTAATTCCACGATCTTTTGTTGATTGTGATTCAATTCCAATTAGAAAATGGTCTGAATAGAATGTCTTGAACTCATATAATTTTCATGAAAATATCCAGTAAAATGTTCCTGAAAAGATATGTTTCGAAATGAAACAGGTGGTTTGGAAATTCAGTTTAATTTTCAACAGAACTATACTCATATGATAACAGAAATTTATATCTTACAATATTTGAAATCTCCTATACACGTATGGTGAATTAGGACTTTAAATCACCATTCCCACTTATCGGTGTTAAAGTACCATATCCATGCACACAAAACTGTTAGAGATTTTAATTATGTCTAGGAATGATACTAATTATTATGAAAGGTATATTTACATCCAGTATTATACAAAGGAATTCTTAGTTTAGAATGTGTAGACCCAATATTCATTCCATTGGCATAGTGAATTATTATAATTTCATTTGTAATCTGAGCAAAACAAGAATTTGTACAATCATCAATTAACTAATCGTTTGCTTTGTGAACTAGATTCGATTAACAAGTATCGTGAAATTTTAGATAACAACACACTATACGATCAATATTTTGAATCACATTTAGCTTCTTTTTTTTCTCACTTTTGCATTCGTAGTATGTTATCCAAATTAAATGAATAATAAGAAGTAGGGAATCCTGGTTCGTATACATCTGAATTTTCAAGAAATATCATTGAATTATATTGACAGTGTACAGAGGAGAAGAAGAAACAGAATTTGGCACTCCTTCGATTACCGCTTGAGTTTTTTGCAGAACTGCATGACATTGGATGTTTTGGAAACATTTCATCATATAAATGGATGAACGTATTCTGGAATATACTCAGACTCTGATAACATCGTCAACTAACATAAAGAGAAACGAAATATATATTCAATTCTTCCAGAACAGTAGAACTGTGTAGCATTTTATTTTTATACAGGAGACTGGGTACTGTTCAATAAAAGTATTCTCAAGATGGCAGCACTTTCGATTGAAGTGAAAATGAACATCAATTTCGTTAGTTTGAATGAAAAGCAATGTTGAGTAGATATAACTTTCCTTATGTCGTATAATTTTTGATAAAGTTGAACTAATCATCATTGTTTCCTTCAAATTGTTGAGAACTTTGGGAAAGGTCGCCATATTAGATTTTTTAGACACCCTGTGAGTTACCATTGGCTTACATGAATGAACTACTTCGATTTTTCTTGAATGCTACGAATGTTTTTGGACGCATTACAAGGATAAATTGAATTCGAATGTAATACGGTTATGGATATGGAGGATTTGAATTATTATTTACACATGAGGAAGTGCATAGTTTTGGATAATTTGATGCAGTACATTTATATCGCGTTGTGACAAATATAATTCGTTAGATTTGCTATTCTTCAAAGTTGATAGGATATTCCAGTTATGTTGGGTGATTTTCTTTATAATATTGGGGAAAACTATGTACAATTGAATATGATATTCTGACAGAAAACGAGTATCCATTATAATCAACAGACTTATTGGTTGAAACATCTTCAAGAAAATCAGTGGATATACTAGGTAATTCGAATTTTACGATACAATATTGAATCAGAAACCCAAGCGAATGTAAAAAAATCACAAAATTCTAGCTGGAATATTTCTGGAATAGTGTTGCTCGGAATTAATCACCGATTTCTGGGATTTTTATAGTTCAACCTACAATAGCTTCCCTGTTGTTGAAATCATTTATTTCTGAATCACATAAAATGAGTGATACAAAAAATTCTACCCAAGAAATATTACAGTGGGTTTTTACCCATTTTCCCGAATGGTTTTCGAAAATGTTATCGAGATGAATAGCTGAACACCAGGGCTCGTTATTAAATGCCTTATTTTCGATTCAATATTGAAAGTCGTCTTTCCTACTCTATGGCTGATGAATAATTCAACATAGATTGTGTAAGAAAATAAGAGTAAGTGAAAACTAAAGTTTTTATTGCGTTACTATCGTAACTTTGACTTTTCAAAGTTCCCTCAGTATGAGAACAAATTCGATAAGCTAGAACTGTCAACCTTTAAGTGTTCGCAGAGAAACTTCGAACGAATGCTTTCGCAAAATGAGTTGATTTTGATACTTTCATGAAAATAATTTCCACATATATTCATTCAGATAGTTTGACTTTTGGCACATCATCTTGAGATTCATTCATCACTTTACGATATGAAATTGGTATGGGAATACTTTTCTTCAGCTTTAGCTAATCCAATGATTTTCTGAGAAAGTGTTTCCTACATCCTTGAATCGATACGGTCATGACTGTATTATGAACCATTTGAGTGTCATTATCACCAGAAAATTATTCACAATTACTGATGGAGTTTTTCTATCGCATCGCGCCAATGAAAGTGCTGATAAAAACGATGGCTAGTTGACTGGCTAGGCACATGGCACAAGACGCTTTTCTCATCAAGATGGCGTCGACGTTGTCACCTGAAACAATAGGAACTGTCAAGATTCTCATATTTTCTCTTTGTAATTTTTTTCGGAAATTGTATTTTTATAGAAGTCATAAGAGTTGGTGATGAAGGACAACGATTGATTGTGATGATATTTTCATTCATATTTTTTGTGGATGTATAATTCTTTACATGTATAATAGTGTAGAAGTTGAGTGTGTTTTTATTTACTTTGTTATCTGTTACTTTAATGATGGATATAATTACGGCTGCTGTTCATATCATGGTCGAATCTATTACAAGACATTGAATTTTCAATGTGGCCCTTGTATGATGAATTTCCTGGATCTAGCAGTTTTTTTAACTGACCAGAAAATTTGGATAATTCCTGGAGATCGTTTTCATGAGATAACTCAGTGAATTATTCCATTTATTTGATAAACAGTACAATACATTTTTGAATATTCTATATTTATTCTAACAATACAATCAACTATATTTTGACGAATACAATTGGAGTATCTGCATCATTAGGAAATACCTTCAAACTCGAAGAAATATTCCCAATGCCAAATTTTCATATCCCGTCTATGATTATTTCGAGGAATCTTTTGTCGAGTATTTTGTTTTCATTATTGTCTTATACTCAAGTCGGGCTCTGATGAAATAACAACTTGCGTATGCCCCATTTATGAATTGAATTTTAAGGGTATTTTTAAAGTCCTCACTCACGAGAGCAATGCTTTCACTTTTTGCACTGTTATACAATCTTGACAGTACGAAAAGAGATACTTTCTTTGAAACTATGCATTTGTTTTCGAATTGTCACAGACCCAGAACTTCAACATATTCGTTTTGAATTTGCCTTCACGATATTCCAATTCAATTTCCAAATTATGATAATGAAATCATCGTGATAACTGACATGAACAGAGAGAGACTAGATAAAAACGGAGAGGAAGAGATGAATATTTCAAAGCTCCGCACTATCGAACAATAGACGTTGATGCCAGGAATAGCTTATCTTTTCCTTCGAGAGAACCAGAATATAATGCGAGATTTCATAATAAAGGATTTTTTGAAGGTCTTGAATTGGTTATTTTCTGTAGAGGAGTGCTGTCTGAGGAAGAATATAATGCGAGAAATCAAGAAAAATGTACAGAAGACTTAACAGTACGGATTTTCATGATGTCCTAGAAATGGTTTCTTGACTTCTTGAGATTCTTGAGTTATTTCTATATAAAATAGTGAATACATCTTCAGGAAACGTGAATTTTTGCGAGTGATTGTGTCATTATCCAATTTTCGATTTGAAATTAGAAATACTGGAATTAATATTGAAGATTGCTGATGAATGCTTGAACACAAAAAAAATTAGAGAAAAGTTTATGCTGGATTCATTCCAGTTATTATTCGATATGAGAAATTCGAAAATACTAGACATCCAGTGGATATCAAAATGGTATCTAGCGGAATTCAGAAAGATCAGTGTCCCAGTCTGATGAACAATGATCAAAATACCAGAGGAATTCAGAATAGCCAGACATCCAGCGAAATCAGAATTGACCTGGAGTCTAGAATGATTCAAAAATATCACCGTGTGTAATCCTTAGAACTCACTTATTTTTCCAATAGTTTTGGCTCATTATCGATGAGAAAAATTGAACTCTCGTACGAATTATTCTACCAGGATAGCCATATCTAAGCAACAGGACGAATTGTTTACTGAAGCATCTAATCATTTTCTGTTCATTGAACAGAAATATATTCTATTATAGCATGGAAACTGCATACCTACCCATCGGAATGTCGGAAATAACGGATGCTGTTTTTTTTTCACCAGAGTATGAGTCTCTCATATCCTTCTGAGCATTGATTCGGAATTATTAATATTGTCACAAACACCACAAGGCATGGTCCAAGAATTATAATCACTCACTATATGTAAACCAATCCATGTTCGACCTCAGGTGCGTTTGAACCTACATGACCCGAATATGAGTTAATTCAAGTTCACGAGTTCATTACCAGACATATTGTTACAATACGCAAAATAATCACGTTGAACTCACTAGGGCATGTTCGCATAACAATCAGAATGAATATAAGTAATTGAAGACATAGTCTTATGAGATTCTTGACTTAGTCTTCAGAGAGTCCTGAGTTAGTCTAGAATGGTAGGTAGGCGTCCGAAGGCCTAGTTCGGACGCCTATGCTACAATTCTTCTTGATAACTCTTATTGCTCCTGAAGACTGGGTTTCCAGCATTATTGTATATTAGGGGTAAGCGATTGTATTTTCTCATTTGTTCTTGTTTGTATCATTTAATATTTCTTGAAGGATGTACCATCAAAATTGTTATTAAATTATATGTTTCTTTGGTATTTCATTCTGTAATTGAAATAGTTATGTTTATATTTCCTGAGTACGACCCAAGCGACAGGGGTGACCCCCAAAACACCCCCTGTACGCGACAATATAAAGTGGAGATCACTATGAGTTGAATGAATTATACATATACTTTTATCGAACATAAATCGATATTTTCTTTTCTGGGCACTGGAAACTTTGATAATATGTTTTAAACTTTCTTTTTGGAGGAGAAAGATGATCCCTGCGTCATCTCTTCAACGTAAAAAGTTTGTGAAGATTGTATTGAATGAAATTTGTTTCAGAATTGAAAGTTAACATTTCATCATTACCATATTTTCTTATTCATGGTGGAGGGGGGAGGGGAATTGCAGTATAACGATTAAACGGGGTGTGTAGTGCAGTTATTTGTATAGTTCTCTGCGACAGACATGCATCATTCCTGACGTTTCATAGACTGAAACAAATGATAATCGTTAAAAGCTGCGCTAAATTAGGTCCAACTTATCAGATTGTTTTCAACATGGGCGTGTTGAAACGTATTAAAATTGTTTTGACCATAAAGAGTTGAATAACCAAGGCTGGTTTGTAGGTGCGACAGTGATATCAACAAGGACAGATTCATGAGTTTTCCTTCTCACTCAATATCATAAAAACATACATGGACAGTTTTCTCTCTTAGAATGAGTAAACGATTCAGCCTCTTTGATATTAGTATGTCTTTAAGGAACACCCTGTATGGTCATACATTTAAACGAACTGTCTTTTATATCTACTGCATTATCGTTAGTGAAATTTTCTGGAATGGTTACCTTGGGTACTAACCTTCAGAAACGAAAACGAATATAGAAGCTGATTCGGTGTTCGAAGCTGAACAGGTGTAATTTCCCGAATCCGCATCGTTGGTATCTCTAATGGTGAGTCTGCTTTGGGTTCGAGGTCCAGGAACCGTTTCCACAGTGATACCACCTCTAGCAGTATCGTAGTTGATCATCTGGTCGTTGTGGTACCAGAAAACGTACTGAGGAGGTGTTGGACTCTAAAAAGATGATTGATGGATTAGTAGGTAGAGAAAAATTTTCGATCTTCGTACTCTCTACACAGTACTCTTCAATCAGAAATGATGGAAGTTGAAATATTAATATCCTTTAGTATATTTTTCCATGATATTCATTTTCAAAGTGGTGGGTTGTGAACTTCCAACATATCTTAATGAATTCATCACATTTAATAATCAAATTCACAATCATGAGACTAAGGTTAGGTATGATTTTCACATTAATCGCGCAAGAATGAGAAGAACTATGACTTTATTATTTCACCAAGGCTTAGTTGAGTACAATGAACTTCCCATGGAAATCAAGACGAGTTCATCTATCCAAATGTTCAAATCAAAAATAAAAAAAATTATTACCATATTACCATTGTTTATATCGTTTAGTTCAGTGGGTTATTTATCTGTATGTATTATTTTTGTTGATTATGCAGTTGTATTGTTTTATACAGTTATATTGTTTGTATTATCTGTATTAGTTCTCTCTATATATGTATATATATATATATATATATATATATATATATATATTATTTTTGTTGATGATTATACATCATTTGTCTGTAAACTAGGAATTCCTATGTGAATAAAGATTATTATTACATTCTTATAGCTGCTCAGTGTTACCAACATTATCTTGTGAATAACAAGAAACTATTATTTGATATTAGTGCGCGTACATAGTCTGTAGTCAATAGCTATCCAATTTTGATGTGATTTTTCATGAATTGGAAATATTTTTCGAAACAGTTCGAATGATGAACCTAACCTAACTCTTTGTTTCGGAGTATCGCTGAAAAAAAAATACAAGCAGCAATACCGCACTTTCTGGCGAGCTGTCACAACTATCTTGCCTAAATAAAGAGACTCTATTTGGAAGGTTTTCAATCCAGTTGAAAATCTTTTGAGTACTGAGAGGTTATTCCTTGTAGTAGCTGTAATTTCACGGTGAGATAACTCGCCAAGAAAACCAGAACTTCGCTCCGCTGTTACGAGACCCTCTTCACTTCTATACGAATTATGCGATACGGATTTTTTTCAGATGGAATAAACAAAGTTGGGAGTTGAATAAATGGAGTAGTCAGGATGACAATGCCACTTTACGTAACAGCTGAATCTGAATTTTACATTCGGAAAACGTTACGAAACACTTCATCTTCCAAACTGCTTTTAAGATTTCGAGAACGGCGGCACTGTTACATCGGCATTACCATAAATCTTGTCACAGGAATATATCGATTACGGGAATATCTCAGACGGTGACAATTCCAAGAAAATGCTTTTAGGTTACATAAAATCTCGCTCTAGAATAGGCACTTAGCGGCTAGTTTGTACGTTCCGCATAATCAAACTCTTGTGATGCATGGGCCTGGATGAAATGTATAAAGCGATCCATAACTCTCTTTTCTCTCTCTACTTTCAATCAGAAATCCGCAAGATTTTTGAAATATGCATACTTTCGAACGTGTATCAAATGAAGAAAAAGAAAAAAATGGGAAAAGTGGAGCAAGAAAAATGATAATGAGTATACGAACTCAAGTTAGATGAAAAAGCTTTTTTCAAACGATTGTTTTCATGCGTTAATCAATATCGACATTGCTGGGCATATATTGATGAAAATGTATGAAATTGGTTGATTCTGGATCAAACGATATTCAAATATAATATTTACCGTCACTCCGGCATCAAGTACTTGAATTTTTCGATCTAAAGGTCAGTAGTTTCCAGTCTATTATGGAACTTGACACAAGAATGCATAATCCTCATAGTATTTCTGTCTCAATATTTTGCTCTAACTGAATCCAACTATCCAATCTTGATTACGGTCTATATGAATTTTTGAAAACAAAAGACGAGAATGTCGGTACTAATATGAAAATGTGAAATGTAGAGCTATTTTCGATGGAAGGAAAACGCATGAAATTGAACTACAAAATCAACCTCAATATTGTGCCGAAAACAATATCTATGGACGGGATATTTCAATCATAACTCGACATTTCACACATTGTACGTGAAATTTCATTACTGTGAATATGATTAGACTATTGGAATTTCATATTCATTTGAACTACGTTGTGTACGGATAATAATTGGGATATTAAACATCACATCAGCAGCTCTACCAATAGCAATAAAACAAGCTATCGCCTAGAGAGAAGAATCAGATACTGGATGAATTCTTACTACCATTTTGATAGTGCAACTCGACGAAATACCCCCATAAAATGTCCGACATCAAATCGATTTTAGATCCAAGGGACGCATTGATATGTATTAAGGTTGCTTTGTTTTTCCTCCACTGTCTCAGATAATGCAAACAAAATTTTATCTCATATTCTACTGTTTGCGAAGATGGAATTCAAGAGATTGTTGTTGAAACATTCAAAGGAAATTAGGATTGTTCTCGATAATATGTTAGATATTTTATTATTATGCGAAACAAGTGCTCTTACACTTATCGCATTGTGATATTTATACTCTTTAATGTACTTTGATCCTTATACTTTCCTCAATAAATATCTTTATTATTAATAGTGAATTTCAGACCTATCTCAGAACTGGTTTGTAGGGTATATTCAGGTGGTCGTGTATGAATTGGATCGTTTATCGATATTCCGTGCTGAATTACATCAAACATGCTTGTTAGGGTGTTGCAACCAGAAGGACACAATTTCCAATTGAGATAGATCTAGTTAATAGGGTCAAATCCGATATGATGATAGGTAAGCATCTAGTGTATCTACTTCCTACATCACATCACGGTAAGTGGGCGTTTTGGACTGTAAAGATTCTGGAGAAATAATATGTTTCTATAGATTGCAGTAAGATGAAGGCAAGTAGATGAAACAAACGATTGTACTGTTGGAAATGATAGCAATGATGACAATAAAAGTCATATAAAATGTTTGATTGTTTCATAACAATACTCTCTCTTGGTATTGTTGCTAAGTGAATTAACTGAGGAGTATATTGGATTTTTACTTGCCTGAATTTTGTTGTCAGAATATGTTATAGCTTGTGTACATATTTTTCGAATGGCATTCCTATTTTTTTAATGATCATCATTGAAAGCCATACAAAGATTACAAATATCAAATTCGCATTTTTTGTCATACAACTACAAGATGTTGAACAGTGGTTAGTAAGTGGTTGGTAAGTGGTTCGGATTCCACTATAAACTGTAGGGCCTGCCCTCCTTCGCCCCGCACAAGTTTCGACTTACATTTACATTTACAAATAAAAGCAAATGGAATGCTAAAAGAGGAACTGTCGAATGTTCTTCTAGGTCTCTGAAGTTAAGACCAACTGACCATTTCTTCTTTAATTATCATCTAATTCAATCATCAAAACTATGGAGACTGCGTTGGAATGGGCTGACGAAACAAACACCCTCCATATTGTCCCTTTTACATTCCTAAGAGTACACAAAAAACTCGATTTCACAAGCTTTCGTGAAATTGACAAGTTTTCTACATTAAACTCTCATCTCGCTTTCCCTCTACGGCAGATTTTTATTAGAGAACGATGATTCAGCCGAGATTTTCATAAAGCTTGAGTGCAATATACTGTTAGAACGTAATGAGAACGTCATTCAGGAATGTCTGCTGTGGTCAATGATTTGAGCAACAAACTGATATGGACGGCCAACTTCAGACTGATTTATAGTTACTTTATTCAGTGGGGAACGTTGGAGCTGTCAAAACGACTATACGAAAAAGAGAAGTTGGGCCAGTGTTGAAAGAGAGAGAGTAAGGGAGAGAAAGAGAGAGGGAGAGAGGAAAACCTGCCTATCATAGTGTTATTCCTCTTGTTAGAAATGCTGTCTTTTTTCTAATTTTTAGCTGGTATGAACCGACTGACTCCTGAGAAGAGATTGTAAAAAAAATGAAGTTTATACATGTGAATATTGATTAAAGCAAGTGGAAAGGATTGAGGGTGTCCCTGATCAATCGCTGATTCAGAACTGATTGTTCATTTCATAGATTTTTGAAGCAGATTATGAATACCTTGTATCTCAAAAAATGTTTCCTTGCTTATAACTGGGAATTGAAACAAGACCAGAATTCCATTTCAATCTTCTTTGATTCATATCTCTACCATACCTAACGTAGTTCAACATCAATTAATGCAATAGCCCCAACAAAATTAAACAACCATCATTAATCTAACCTAATGTGAACCGGTGTCTGGTAAATACCTTTCCGGACAAATGAAACCCCAGGAAGAGAGACAGGCATAACCAGAACTTTACGTGTAACCCGGCCCAGAATTGTCAGGATACAATTTCCAGACGTAGAATATGATCCCTGTGTGTTAGTGTTGGTAGAAATACGTGATTAATTTCTCAGGAGTGACGTTCCAATGGACCTTCGGGCTGTAAAGGGACGTTTCTTTATGACATCATCACATTAGTGGCAATTCCCATCGTGTTATTAAAGCTGCTTTCGAATTCTAGTATTAGCTACGTTCAACTTTGTAGTTGCTTCAGTGAAACATACTTGCTATTTGAGAGGGTACGAACATTTCTGAATCTCTGAATTATTTCAAATATAAATGTTGTCACGACGTCCCAACTGTGTATATTAAACTATCTATGATACTTTTCAAGTAGAAATGATGTGAGTGTGTTTGTGAGTCAGACTTTGGCAAGAATAAACCGTTACCATATAAAGTATCGAATTGAAAGAACCAAAACTAGACGATGATGTTTTCAAGTAATACGGTTTAACCATTTGTTGCAATATTATCAAACTGCTTCGCGAAGGGGGAACGCGAAAATATACCGGAACTCATCTCAAGAATTCCACAAAGAACTATCCAACATCCATAAAAGTTCCACTTTCCACTACGGTGAGCTCCTGAAATTTTCATAAGAAAATAATAGGGCGAAGTTGTATAGAGGTCGCCTAGATTAGAGACGTGCTGCACATCTCGTGTCTGCCTCATTATATATTTATCATACATTTCGTATGTTCTTCGTGTTATTTTATTTTTGCTTGGAGCAGTTCCGAGAAGAAACTAGAACGCAAGATTGGTCGTTACAAAACTCAATACACAAACATGCAGTGTAATGACCAGTTCCATTCTAATTGGTTATGAACGAGGTGATTGATCAAGAACAGTCAGATTTCATCTTTGACAGTACGAATATCGTTAGTAACTGCATTAATGAGTCTAACTGGGTCGTTTCAAATTGTACGCATGAATCCCCTATACTATATCTTTCTATTAAAAATATTTGTTGATTTTATATGGATTGGTTAACCAAAAGAGAATTACATAGATAACTTTCTCAACATCAGCTATTCATTCCATGTAGATGATCTTGAGATATGCCATAAGATCCAGAGGAAAAAAATGATCCAGTGCATTCAGAACCACTTTATACTATTTCCAAATGCTATGTTTTGTCCTAGTTTAGACCATTAAACTGAATCCTGAACCTCGAAAGATCTAGATTGTAAATACCCAGAATGGGATCAGTAATCTTGTCATAGATGTTCAGTTAAATCATTTGAAGCTTGTCATAATAGGGCACCTGTTATATTGATTTTGAAGTTTTGAGGTCTTCTTGGTCAGAACGAAGTTTCTATCTGATCTCTCCAGATACTCTGTTATTTCTGCAAGACCGAAGATACATCGACTCTTTCCGAACCGTAAAAATTAATGAGATGTTGGAGATTGAGCATTAGCGTGATTAGAAAGGATTATCAATATTGAAGTGGTTGCTGATTTATAAGCGATAATAACAAACAGTTTTGAGAGCAGATATTCACGGCTCTTTGTTGCCTGCTGATTGGTTTGAAAAATATACGATATTTCAACACGCGATATTAGCGAAACCTAAAGTAAAACCACGCTAACAATGGAAATACAGTCATTTAAAATCTACACGCATGATAACGTCGGGCTAATGTTTTTGAAACATAAAATAAAGAAATAAACTCAACTTACTCTGTCGATAACACAGACTAGATCTATGATACTGCCAATATCTACATGGTGTTCTCCGGATCGCATCCCTTGGATTGTAGCTTCAGGAACGACTATTTGAAGGTTGACGAAATGGGAAAACAGACCCTGACTGGTTGAAACCTGTAACAATCAATGTCATTTGTTGGTATTAGGTACGGTTTAGGTATTTCATGCTTGAATTCAGTTTGAAAACCAGATTCTGAAGTTACAACGGCTATCAATTGATTCAATGATTATCTTATGGAAGCCAATGATGATCAAAAAATAATATCGAATATTTAGACATATCTATTGAAGAAGTTTTGGAATCAAAATACGGCGTTTTTCTTGAAGTGATGAATGTGAATATTCATTATGTATGATATATTATGATTTACTGTTGAAGTAGAAACAATCAATGTATGAAATTTTTAGCTGATATGACGTGAATAAATTTAGTAGATTTTCTCATCCTATAAAGTGAGAATACGAGAGTTTTTTTTACCAACCAACTGAGTTCGAAAACATGTAGAAATATTTGTCTGGAAGAAGTTCACGAGTTCAACGAATGGAAAAAAAGAACCTTGAAAAATAGTGAAAGACACAGTGGGAATGCAAATATGGAAATGGAAATGGCTGTATGAGCTTCGTTGGGTTTCTACAATAAGTCAGAGACTAACTTTGAGTTTGCCAACTCCAGTGCATCCTCTTTGAGACAAGAACAAGTTTTCAGAGCCTCTAACACCATGTTTCAACAAAGGATGAATATACATTCTGAATGTACCGTGTATCTAGAATAACTTCTGACTTCAGGCCATTTATTCAAGGTTAATAGTTGCATCATCATGTTAACAAGTGAGTGTGCAGTTGCCAGATTTTTGGAGATTAATATTGCATCGGAAATTGGAGAAAACAATTGACATTGGTGTGAAAGGTCACTAACTGTGTCAGTATTTTGATTCAGTGAATTCAAGGCTGGAATGGGATGATTCACTGATAGCCATGGTTGTAAATAAGTGACGTAACTGTCAATTCTGGAAGATACAATGAGCTATTCGTATAATGCATTTATAAAAAAAAAATATCTGTTGCATTTTGTATGGTGAATATTCCTCTATTTGTAGGTGGATACTAGCAGCCGTTTAAAACACTGCATCGAATGATTTTTTAACCTTTGTGAGGGTTATATGATAGTTGGCTGTGAAATGAAAAGCTTGCGAGTTACACTTCATTTCGAATTGTATCGCAACGTTGCGTAGTAGTAGGAACATATTAAAAACGAATTGAATCACTTTGATGACCATTTTCAGTACTCGATTCTGTATACTGAAATGATTTCGAAAAACGAATCAGCGATGAATTAATGTTGTTGACAGCGCTCGCAGAGATTTGATCGACGTCACGAATATACGGAGTCTACCACAAAACATCTCGACGCTGGTGGTGAAATAGTGAACCTGCCAAACAAGTCAATGTTTATGTGTTGATTGTGAATTTTGATATATTTTCCTGAGTTAAAATGCGTTCAAAAACATATTTGGTGATTTAATGGGAAATTTGCGGCATTTCCTAACAATCTTTATGACGGTTACTGTAGCAGAAAAGTTCACTTTACGCATTGCTTCGCGACCCATAATGATCAATCTCATTATCGAACGCTTCAAAACCAAACATTCACCACATTGATGATATTAAACGTTTTCAGATATTGGCACTTAAATTTCCTTTCAGCTTGGAATAACATCTCGTCGATCGATAACATTCATGCAACAGGATTTGATGAAAACACATTTTAGCAGGACGAGTGTTGATGTTTCAGCTTTCAAAGGTCTCGTTCAGTTCAAAATACTAACGACCTTCGATGGAATTAGGGATATTTTTATGCGAATATTTGGAAATGTTCTTCAATTAGTTCTTTTGTGGTCTCATTATAAAGTCACTACTCCAATGCAGATGAACGTATATGTATTCAGTTCCGGAAAAGATATATCTGGGGTATAGGCAGACATCCATAAGAGTAACAAAGAAAGTGAGTATATTATAATCCCACATAATCAGGGGAGATACAACGCTATTCTCATTCTATCTTTCTATCTCATTCATCTAACCAATTAGATGACATATCGATACTTCTTCGTACTTCTCAAGGAACAATTGCTCTCTTAATTTTCAGCAAGTTATCCTTTTTGCTACCACTAAACCACATTGCTATAGATTGATCATTTCCGAAATCGACATATACCAAGGATTTATTTTCCAGAGTTCGATTAGCTGAAATTGATGGATTGACTCTCACCACACTGTATGCTCCATCCCACATTATTAGTGAAATGCTGTACGGTAACATGAATAAGCGCAGCACATATGCTGACATGTTCATTCCATACATCCACTATTCCTGAAAACCTGTCAATATCCCAGTGTTGGTTCTTTTCTACGTGACAAAATATTTCTGTTTGGCAAATGAACTCGTGTTCCGACTCTTGTATTGCAGTAGCTACAAATCCTCCATATTATGTAGCTGTCAACTTCATAAATATCAAGCTATTACAATTTTTCCAAATGAACTCTCAGGTTGTGTTAGCGTTCTCACCAATTTGAGAATGATTATGAGACAGTTGGTAAGTCTAAAAGGATTTTATTGGCGTTAGTTCTGTCAAGATTATTCGAGAAACTTTTCCAGAATACAAAATAAGGCTTCTATATATAACTTTGTTATATGGAATGTTTATAGAGAGGTACCTAGATTCATTCAAATCATTTATAACTATAACTCATGATGTGTTGTTATTTTTATAACTGATGAAGTTCAATGATTGTACAGAGCTGAAGGCTCATTATTGTTTGTCGTTTCGAAATTGTATTTTGGAAGACACTAGGTTTAGAAGATTCTACATGTTGTAGGTTCAAATCAGATTTTCCAAGTTGCATTACTCTTCGCTGATTTAGTGCTTCACAATTACTCAGAATGAGGTCACCGTTGGATTGCCAGAGGTGAAGCAGTTTCTTAGCCTCCTAGGCCACCCGATTCAACGATGCTAGATTTTTTCCAGTGAGGACATGTAAAGCCTTTTTATTCTTCGAAATCATTCAAAACGAGTATAAAATTTTTAGTCAAAGCCGCCGAAATCATGTGCTACGTTCAAATCGGTGTATTCAGATTGGAGGAAGACATTTTGCATAATTGTTGTGACGATATCATTTACAAGAGGCAAAAGTCAAATGCATTAAATCCTATTTAGGCAAAGTATCACTACTCAAATAATTTCTACCGTTGCACTGAATAACCCCTAGAAGTTCGAACCCATAGTTCTGTAACACCCTGTATTTCGAATGAATGTTTCACTCGACGAGATAGAGAACCTGCATGGTAAGATAAAACTCTAATGTATTTGGATCTTGGGTGATAATTCAATCTTGATGAAACTTCAGGAAACCGAGTTGAATTATTAGACCCAGGTTGTCTCATTTGGCCCGAATAGATCTTCCTGTGACATGAGATTGTGGTGAGCGGATGGAAGCCGAATTCAAAATACTATTAGACTTCGAACGAGATCAGGGTGCTTGTAGCTGATCTCGGGTCACGATGAATAATGGAGATAAAGGGGGAAGGAAGGCACACATACGAGGACATGCACGATAATTAGCTGGCTTCTTAGTGTAGATTCTATGTAATATGTAGAGGACGATTTTGTCGTTATAATATAGAGCATCGTCGTTTCGCTGAAGTGCTACCCTGAATACACCGAACAGCGAGGTCTGAAACACTGGAACGTGCTTCTCGAACGAATACATTTTGGATTATTACCATACTCAATATAAAAGTAGTGGTGGAATATATAGTGTCAATAATTTGAGGTATTCGAAGACAATTTTGATATGAGAGATTTGGTCTTCTGATTCCTTCAATTTGGAGAGTTTTTTGTCAAAAAGTGTAAATTGGATTTGAGCATTTTTGATCAAACAAAACTTCGAGAAGCAAAATTGATTTTTTTTGACGAATCTCTGTCTCCTAGCTACTACTCACTCCTCAGTAGTTTGACAATTTGTGCATTAGTGAGTCACAATGAATGTAGAATATTATTGTCAAGCTGACATAAAAAAAACAACTATTAAACCTGATCGATTTTGAACTAAGGAGCCAAATTTCCTTTGTATTGTTTCAATATTGTGTAAATAACATAATCTTCATGATTTTGAATCCGTAACATAACTTTTGAATTTTCAAGAAACAAAAAATATGATGAACAAAGGAATCCGAAAAATCAAATCCTGTTATTTGCGTCTATATACTTCAAATCGTTACTATATCGCCAAAGGTATAATTTGCTTTTAATAGTTGAGAGGAAATTGGGTTCGAAGTTTTGATATGATTATAATAATCGAATTGTGATCTAGTTGGTATCAAAACTTCCCCATCAACATGTCGTTCACGATGATCGATGCTTTTAACCCTTATACACTCATGAAAGCAAATTCTAGGTAATATATTCAATTGCAGACATTAATATGGCAATGACGATGATAGAGTTCATGAATTGAACAATAACCCATGCTCTACTCTTTATATGTTTCTTTGATCTTTATCCTTGAATCTGTCATGTCCTACTGAAAATCCCATTATAATCAATCTTCTGAAATATTTTAATTTTACCTTCTCATTCTTCCTGACTTTTCGGAGTTCCTGAAAGCACCTGAAAGTTGTTTTGAATTCCAGATGAATTAAAAAGAAGGGAAAATTTCCAAATAACGAATAATGAAGGTATCGTGGTAGGTTTTACTGATCATTTATGCCTATTCCTCAGAAGTCTAAACTTTAATGCTTGATGCTTCTGAAGCTTCGAGTTGAAACAATTTATGTAATTGTTCAATTCGCATTTCATGAAATACAAATTATAATAATAATATAAAATAATTTTTAGCTATAGAAAACTTTGATTCCGTTGAGAATTGGACAATATTTTTGACATGGATGAAGGATTTTGTATTGAAGAATCGTTTTCATATCCAATACAATCTAATACATATTCTCATTACGAAGATTTCCAAAAAGTTGTCGATATCGCATTGTTCACTTGAATGAATCATATATATTCATTTCCTATCACTAGTGGAATACTTTATGTATACCTGAACTGACATAGTAATTGAAAACGAAACATAGCAACTCACTTGACATTCGTACGTCCCGTTGTCCCTTTTTTGGACGTACTTTATTTGAAGGGTCCAGTCGTCGGAACCTTCTGCGTGAAGAATTTGAAATCGTTCGTCGTTGGTATAAGTAAAAACGCCCGATGACAGGATGTGCCAGTCTCTTCGTCTCACCCAGGAAACTTGCTGTAACAAAAATACAATATATTGTATAATATATTTTCCAGATGGCACCGGGTGAAATTTAAAGGAAAAGGAGAATAATTTTTTGTTTCATTCTTGGTTATCTCGTAGTTAAGATTGTCAAAGATGTTTTTGTATAATATCGTAGATTTGAAAGAACATTTGCATAGTTGCAATATTCCCTGATAATGCATATTGCCGTATACAGACGAATATATTGAATGAATATATAATATTTTGATTAGTAGGCAAAATTTTATTGAATATTTGTTCACTAAAATTGTCTTCTCTAGATTTCTTCTTAAGTCACAAAATTGATACTCTATCATCTTCTTTCCAAGAATTACAGCAATTATTGTACTGTGTACTTTTGTTGGGAGAAAGTAGCCCCTATTCCTTATTCCATTTTTGGAGTTGATCGAAATTGAAGTGACGATGTTGTAGGTAGGGCAACAAAATGTCTTCCTTGGGAAACTAAAATAGAAATATTTAAGCTCTTCTACATTTTCAATCACAACCTTCGTGTTGAAGTATTTTATGAACCATCTTGTATGATTTTTGGTCAAGCTTTTGATCTAACTCCTTTTTCGAGCAATTGCTGTTTTCTAAAGGAACATTTCAAATGATATCACACTATGCTAACCATTGAAGAAAGTGTTTCGTATTCGATAATAATAATCACGAACCGCTTGAAAATCATTCGACTCGATTTACATCCATATCGAAATACAAAAAAAAAACAGAAAACTGCTTTGTTATCGATGTTCAACTACGAAAGATGAATGTTCAGTCATGCACAATTTTTTCGCAGTCGAATAGGGTCAAGACTATTTTGCATGCGACAGGCCTGCCGCTGACAGGGTGTTCATTATTTTATTTTATGTCTGTGATTCCGTATTTCCGCATCAGAAGAAACTCTTATTGGCTTCCGACTGAAATATGAACTCAATATCAGAAGACTTGATATCACAATCTGTATGGACTTATATTGCAAGTTTATGAATATTGAGACTTGATATACCTGAACAAAATATTATATAATAATGCACAGAGTGTTTACAAAATGAATTACGTATAATTTCATCGTTGAAATGGGAGATTTTGGAATTGAAATTCTGAAGACAACCAAGCTAGAATCCAAACTGAAAAGAATCAAACATACAAACCCTTGTCTTGTCCTAGGCCATAAGCAGTTTATGCAACAAACTGAATAATTAGGGGGTAAAGGAGGTAAATGATTTGGAACTCACGAGTCTCTTGCTCTCGACACAACATTTACTTTTTCTTCCCTAACATATTGTAAATTCATTGAAAAAAGGAAAAAAAAAACATGAGAGAGCAATGAATATGGATTCCGATCAGGAATTTTTGAATATTTTTGAGATCCTCGAAGTGCTATGATTCGTTTTTCAACTAAATTCATTTTGGTGCTTCTATATGATGAACTTCATCAAAATTTTCTTTTACCTCAGCTCCAGATAACGTTCTATCGATGGAGCTCCTCATGTGACAGTGCAAGTAGGCAGTGGCACCCAGCTGGACAGTTACATTGGTACTGGTATTATTTTCGACGCCTCCTGCGATAGCTTCAGCTTTCGAAAACTCATCGAAGTTTGGATACCACAGATTCCGCCATTCAGAGTACTTTTGGTGCTGCTGTTGTTGTAAGTTGTTGCTTTCTGGAACGAGATAGAAAATTAACTTGACATGTTGATGATGTATGCAAACATTCCTTCAACTTTATTCGAGTAGAAACTTCTACGAAATGAAAACAAGTTTTGAGATATTCATCACATTTACTTGTCTGTTTTTCCACAGAGTGACGAAAAATGGAAATTTTTGAGAACACAATTTGGTTAACTGGTTCGTTATCATGTTGACATTATAACCTGTCATGTCTGTCATCTTTCACGTTTCCGAATAAGATTGTACAGCTCGGTGATTTCTTCATTGACGAGACACATAACTTATCGAGAAACAATATAATCTGCATTCATATCATAAACATGCATGTTGAATCCATCCCAGATTTGCTTAAATATAATAAAATTTTTACCAATCACCATTTTCTGGATGTTTTCGTCTCTATAATGGTTTGGAACACGAATATCATATCATTCATGAAAACTAGCTCTATTCGAGGACGAAAACATGACTAAACTATATATTATTCCTATATTCTTCGAGGTGGTTATTCGATCGAATCAGTAGTACATGCAGGTCTACTTTAACACTATTCATTATTTCCGGCTTCTCCAGTATCTGCACCACATCGCTATTCAGGAGCACGTTTTCGATTCCCAATTGAAAAGATGAATGTTTGATTGCGGTCGAAAGTGGCATTTGCAATTAAATTGATGTGACGGATCCGGAATCGAGGGACCCAGCGAGCCGAGGAAAACAATATCACTATGGGAGAGATACCGAGTAGGCAGAGTAGATGGGAGTCAAGATCTGTTCCCAGAGAAATTCCGTATTATTTCTTGGATGGGAGATATTACATGGCGAGGAAACGGATAATTTCATTTTACAACGCCTTGGGGTTGGGGATAAAATAACTTTTGACGATTTTTTTCTGTCGAGAAGTACCTGAACGGCTCTAATGAGAAAACAGTTTAGATGAGTGAATGGGTAACTGCTTTTCCTGGTGAGAATCTATGTTGATTTATATTGGCCAATTCTGTTGCTGGCTTTTATATTTCGTGAACAATAGGTTTCAACTATAAACAACCAGATTCAAGATGCCAACATGAACAAATGTTGAATGTTCAGAAAGAGCAAAATATTAATCTCCAGTTTCTTGTTGAACTCGTGAAATCGTTCACCGAATCTTATGCAATGTTGAGAAAAATTCACGAAACGAATGCTTATCCCACAACAAAATATTTTAGTGGTTCAAACAGTTGAAAGAGGGACGTGAAATGAATTGATATGTATTTAATACTGCAGAAAGATTGCAAGTAAACATCCAACGATTTGAACAGTATTGAAAATTGTGAATGAAGACCCAAATTTTCCAACTTTCAAATATGGAGTACGTATCTTCGCATCAGGATGTTGATACTTGATCGATGCATGTTGTTGTTTACGGATGCTATCATGGATTCGGAAGTAGCTATTTATCATTTCATGTATGCATAAATTCATGTGTCATAATTTATAATCCTGAAGATTAATATCCAATAGTGATAGAAATCTTTGCATTTCTGCATCCTTGTCTCAATTGCAAAGATCGTAATGTGGTGTAATCCAACATTGAATCAAAATATTCATCAGTATATGAAATATTAAAATACCGTCGTCATGAATGACCATATAAATCAGCAATTGATTGATCCTGATCATCGTATTGCAACTGAGACAGATATTATGATTGATAACGCATTAATTAGCTCTGAGGTATGAAATGGTTCAATAGTTGCTTAGTATAGCATCGTCCGATAACTAGCTACCTGAGCAGGTGGCAGCTGTATGTTTAATGAGCTGTATCTTGGACGAACTCATGCACGTACTGTAGAAGCGAAATCCAACTCCAAAAATTAATACATTTACGAGGCAATTAGGAGAATTCGCCCTTTTGCACTGGGGAGTGGTGAATTCAAATAAACACTTAATGAAGAACGGTGTGATTCCAATTACCACGGCTGATGTGAAATCGCATGACGAAATAATTTTTAATTATGTTCCACTTCAATTTCGGCCAGTTTATTACCGCCTCATTCGGGAATAATGAATTCACGTTCCAATACTCGTCGATAGTCATAAATAGATTCATTCAGTTGAACATTCGGCAACCATCATTAGTGTGAAAATTAATCAGTTAATTAATCGTCCATCTTAATTATTGGTTCGAGATACAGAAAATTAAATTCCAGACAATCTATGGGTATTAAAATTCTTTAATCTCTATTCCAATGATTTGAATTTAACTGAGCCAAATGAGACTCAATTATGATCTTCATATTTTTCATCTACATATACTATATACTAAAATAATATAATTGCAAGGATAAAATATCAAACATATCTATAAAAGTATACTTGACTTCTTCGGTCATAGTTTGGCGTTGAGATTTTACCGATCTTATGCCTTCTCTATTTCATGTTTGTCAGGTCTGAATTAAAATATGCCTTATCGGCTGGTGTTTTCACTATGCAACACATATCGATGCACTGGAAAGTATTTGAAGAAGATTTATTGAATTTTTGATCAACCATGATTCAATATGTAATTTTTATAGCTGAGTCGGATTATAGTAGCAGTATTTCTTTTTTCTTTATAATTTGCTACTCAATGAGATTGATGGGATCAATCTTCCTGTGCCGTAGTACAACTCACGTAGGGTATTTTTAAACAGTTTACGAGAAATAGTTCAGAAGAAATATGTATTTGAACTTGTCAATTAATGTCAGGTGTCGGAATATCAATATATCAGACATTATTTCTATAATTGCTTCACGTGGTTTCAGCGTGTGTATATTTTTTGCTATCCTTTGTCTGATTTTTATTTATTGCTATGAACTGTCTCCGTTATGGATTAATTTTTAGGATTTGCTTCAGTTTTGTTTTTGGTTTTGTGTGTGATACATTCTGCTTATATTTTTTCCACGTTCTCCTTCTAGATTACATACAATGTATATATCATCTTACATACATATATCAGTGGAATTTGATTTCATTGTATTTTTTCTCTTATTCTTTATTAAATTTTCTCATGTATTAACCGTACAATCGGGATTCCTGTTGGGTAATAAAGAATATTATTGTTATTATATTGAAAACAGGAAGAAAAACATTATTCCAACCTGAAATTGAGAAACTGAGACTGAAAACAAATGAGTATCGAACGGCGAAATCATCATAGCCTATTCGTTTTCGACAGTGCCTTAGGCCGTCCAATTTGAAAATGAAACATTTCTCGTGTCCCGATCAAGTAATTTTTCCTGCATTCGACTGAGAATAAAACGTCGGTCGGAAAGTTAAATAATTGTCTCGAGTATGTTCAATATACGAACTAGCCGACTTTGCGAGTTTGCCTAGAACTCATAAGGGAACTTTACTAACGCCTAAAGTCTTGGATATTATATGCATCTCATATGAGAATATGACTGCCAGCAGTATGATTTATTTGCAGGGGATGAAATATGGAAATGCAACCGCGAAGTTACATAGCTTCAATATTGAGGTGGATGATGACTTTCGGAGACGATTTCTCATATTTGACACCTCTTTCAAAAATATATGCACATTTCTTTTCTTTTTCTTGATAGAGTTTCCGAATTCGATATGTAATTATTTAGTTACTCAATCCAGAAATGTGGTTTGAGCCAACATTTTAGAATAAATCGCAGAAAAGTATCTTCTTTACTAAGTGAATAACTAGGAATATCGTTCGGTGTTTCTTATTGAAATATTTACTTTCTAATTGGCATTGGTTTGGTTTCATTACTGGATTGTCTGGTACCTTTTGGTTTTGGATTCAATGCAGCAAATATCATTCGTAATATATGTAACTTATTATTATCACATCAAATTCATGTCAGAAATCACCCAATGAGGAATAAAACGATGTGGGCTGCGAGTATACGAACATAATCTCATTTTTCACCTAGAATCTTCATGTGACAAGCTGTCATAACCGGTTCGAATGAGTTCTGCGAGTTTCTCCATCCATTGTTCTGATTCATCCAAATCCTTGAAGAAATCAGCTAGTCGAAAAGAAATTACAATTGGTATTAATGTCGTTGACTCTATCAGTAGTAACGATTCAGGAAATTCAATGATGAAATGGGGTATTCTGCTTGGCACATCGGATGAATAAAGTGATTGGTATAGAGTACGATTGGGAACTTCTTGTGAAAGCTTCTCACTGATACGATTGCCAGTCCAAGGTATTCATGCACGTTGAGAACTCTTCTGAAATACAAACAAGGCAGATAGGTGCCAGGACTAATAAGATTCCAATGGGACTCGACCACCTCCAGATTTCATTCTGTACTCGATACACGTCTTTTGCTCCGAAGTTTGCAGTTCCGACAACGGATCATAACTTTGTTAATAGTTGTTTGTGGAAGTTACAAGCCTGCCGAGAGGCCGGTTATTTTAGAAGCGAGCAAACAAAGAAAACCCAATTTCGGGCAAATGGGTCAACAGGAATAGAAGTATACATTTTTCAACGCGGGACACGATTTGAAATTCCAGGAACTTGCCATTGAATTATCCCTTAACGAATGATGGTGTTATAGTTATTTTCGGAAAGGGCAGTGAAAATGCGCTGGGAATACAGTATATTAAATGGATATTCGCGATTTGAGAGCACAACGTACAGAAAAAAAAATGTGAAGAATTATATGAATGAAATCAGTTGTTTATTATGCTAGTGAATGTTTCCCAAATAATACCTTTCAAAATAATAATTAGATTTTTTCTATAAAGTCTACAAAATTGTCTTCATCATTCATGACATATACGATTTTTCGTACACACACAATTTTGCAAAATATCGAATGATTCATATTTATACAAATTGTATTCCACAAGCGTGATATTCATTTTGTAACGCGAACCCAATGGATGTCTCGAAAGTCCACATAATAAATGTGTATGTGCTATGTGGGGTACTGATAAAGTGAAATTTGAAACACATTATCAAGGTCTTCACCAACTAACTACCATATTCGTACCTATACCAAAAAGATATAACAGTGAATGTGTCTTCACCTTCGTATCATTATGTTTCCTCAACTTTGTTATATATGGTGATTGGAACATATCACATTTTTCTGACATGATATTCTCTCTGGAATTGGGGATTCACCTTCAATGGAGCTACCACAATCCACAAACGTAACGAACAACGTAGTCCAGGGATAACAGTTCTTCCAGGAGAAACAATCTTTTGAGGCTTTGGGAGAGTCGACCAGGAAATATTTCATTAGATCTCTGTATCATTTCCCGAAGGAGTGGAAGTAGGAGGATACTGATATAATGAGAAGTTTTATAAAGGACGGTGATGTCCTCGGAAAGCTTTCAATTTCTCATGAATGCCATGAATTTTGATTATAATTGGGATAATATGTACGATGATAGTGAGTGAATGAAGTGAATAAAATCAGGAAAATACAACTCTGACAAAAACTGCAATATAAGTCAGTATCATCAATGAAAGATTCATCATTACTGAGATCTTTGAATTCATGAATCGATTCCAGAGTTGGTCAGAGTTTATTCACTATCCAATTGATTATTCTCCCTCTGCCAAAATTTTTCTATGAACTATATCTCCTGATGATTATATTTTTCAGATAATTTAATGATTACACTGTTTGACAAGATAAGTTTCATCTAGACATCTGTTGCTGGAATGTGAAATTAATCATGGTGATTCTGAAATCTGAATGACAAAAAGGAATCTGATATGAAATTTGAGGTGAACAGTCATATTCTTGCTCACTCGGAAGAGAGTCATTATCTAAGGATTACGTATCCAGAAGGAACTAGGGGAAGAAATGTCCCTTTGTATGTTCACTCTCGTTAAGTTCTATCATTTCTCTGGATTGTGTTTCGTCCCTTTTTTCTCTATCTTATGCCAACATTGTCATGCAAAAAGCATACACCATTATGATGATGAGAATCTGGGATGCCGTATCAGGAATGAAATATCCTCAACTCGTTGAAGAAAAACATTTGTTTGTGGATTATGGTGAGATAAAGTCAACTTTCGCCATTCAGGCTGACATAGTAATCGATGGAAAGTTTGATCGTTTGATAATCTCTCGATCTACGTCGAAATAAAATCGAATCTTTTTCTGTTGCATGAAGTATCTCCATAATATTCATTCATCCTCTAATTTAGACAGGGTGTTCTGTGACTCATTCAATTCTCCAAAACTGACATGAGTAACTGAAGCTGTTGTCACTGTCGTTAGCAGAAGTTAACCTAAAAGTTGATATCTGTATAGAAACTATCAACAAAGGAAGTTGCCATTTGATTAAAGCTATTCATCACTTGAATTAATAGAAGGTAAACTTTTTTTCTTGAAAGAATCAATTCAATTCAATCCCAAATATAACAATTTTTGAAATATGTTTTCTCATCTCACCCTATTCGATATAATTCAATGACAATAATTTGATGTGTGGAGAAACTTTCGTTGAGAACTAATCTTGTTCAGATTGTAGTAGGAACACATAATCAATGTGAGCTTCAAAGGGAGTACAAATTAGTAATTGCCCTTTTAACGATTACCCTTTGTTCATTGTTCGATCACCCTTGGATGCGATAGATTGAACCGAGTAGAACTTTTTCTGTCTAATAATTAATTAGTCGATGTTGTTGTGAACTGGCGTCGGATATAATAATGAATCAAAACCACAATAATCCTTGTCAAAATAGAAATTTTTACAAGCTGGAGATAAAAAAACCAACTCCCAAGTCATAGGCGTAGCACCTCCTTCCTGATTCTCACATTCTGTGAAATATAATAAAATAATTCGGGTGAAATGATTAGGAAATAATAAATTCCACTAGGTTTTCTAATATACCGGTTGTCCAATTCTGAAAATTTCAGTTCTTCAAGTCAAGTAATATTATTTTTTCCAGTTTTTAATTCCCGAGGAATTAGCATATTGAGTCTTCGATTATGAAAATATTGACTTGGTTTGATTGAAGAAATCGAGTTGGAGTGCGATCACAAGAATCGATCTCTCTGTGGCTCTGCGCTAGGCCATCTTCTTTGATTCGAGTGTGATTGAATTCTCAAGTGTAGACTCTCTTCTAGAAAAACGCTGGCTCCAATAACAGAGCCTGGTATTCTTGAGATTCACATGACACCGATGGACACATTCGATAACAGCTCGAAGAGTATTTTCGTTTGACAAGAACTGTATGCAATGTACACGGAAACTATTTATTCAGAGTTGACCTATAATCAGGATCAGACTCCACATTTGATTTCGATGCATTTCACACTACTAACGACTTCTTGATATCTCAAGGAAAAAGTAATTGTTCTGACCAAGCTGTTTCCGTTCTTAGACTCATGGGTTATTGAGCTGGATTGATTGAAACATGCAATTTTTAATTGAAATCCATCCAAAGTTGTTTTCACAACCAATTAGAGCCTGAAGCAAGATCCAGCATGGAATCTGATGAACATTTTCCTGCAATTCTTTCAGTTACTAATTACCGGTCAATCAATGTAATGCAGAGTTTCAGCTCGTTATACCAATGAACTGTCAGAACAATGAAGATGAGCCCTAAGTTCATTAGGAGTTGCGAATAGCTGCTGATTGAATTTATTTGGATCACTGAAGATTCGAAAGATTTTTCTAGGAGGATATTGGCGATTTCTACATTATTTTCAATCGCCAAATCTTTAAGGCAACCTTTCTTTATTTTTAAAGCTGTATCTAAGAATTATCTCATAGTTTCAGATCGACCATTACTGATTCTCTCATAAAATACCTCACTAGTTTAGCTAGGGGTCCATACAAAATCCCATGGATGTTATAGTATGCTATAGTATGTTGGTAGCTATGGTTTCTAAAGTCATATTTGACATTCATTTAACCGAAATGTTAACTTCAGAAATCAGTTTCAAGCAAACGAAAAATCTAAATTTACTCTTGAAGCAACAAATCATCAAGCAAATAGAAGAAGAAGAATACACCGACACGGATATCAAGGAGAACAGCAGTGGAGTCCAAGCTAAATCTCATGGAAGCAAGTTTAGCATCCAAGAAACTACGATGAAGTTAATCCTGAATAAAACGTCGATAGATGACGATGTGAGAATGGAATTGGCTAATATTGAACTGGAAGAATCAGCCACATCTTCGCAGTTGAAATCATTATGCGAAAACTTCGATGTGATGGAGACTTTACTGGATTACACAATGCAGCACCTGGACTGCATCATCCTTGAACTCAAGTCATCCAACCGCTTAGCACAGGCTCTCAATATTTATGCCAACCATTTAAGCAAAGTGAGCCCCAAACTCGAACAATCACTCAATACGTTGGGCGATCTAGACACTCTCCAAGACATAAAAACCAATCTGTTCGTCTGTCTGAACCGCAGCGAGCACATAAGGCAGTGCAGAGACGAGTACGAACGGAAAAAGAACGATTATCAACTGGCCTCGAAAAATTTCAAGATAATCCTGGAGGTTATGAACGTCAATGAATCGTCGTTAAATAAGCTTCGACAGCAGTACGAGGCGATTCTTATTGACTATCGGCATTGTGGCAGCGTTCTCAATCACGAGATGCCTTTCATTTTGGCAGAAAGGACAGAGGTTCTTGCGGAATGTTTGAGATTATTGGGAAATGAGTGCGAGGAATTGCGTGGGACAAGAGAGGCTTTGTCGAGCATTTGCCGGGAGCTTAGCGACAATATTGATTCTGGTGGATTGGTCCTCGTTGAGAAAGAGGTGACCACCTCACAGTAATGTTCGCCATTATGATATATTATGATTGTAATAGTTGATATTATACGTATTTTATCTTACTTTTGTATGAGTATAACCTCACAATAGGATATCATTGAGATCAACTATTATTGGAAAATTCGTCATAGCTCTATGGTATCTAATATTATTTTGATTTTTCGATGAGAATCACAAATTTTTACCCATTCGATGGACGTTGAATGAAGATAATCATAAGAATTTTTTCAATATCTGCTAATGTTATTAGTCATTCACTTCATATGTTTGATATTCAATATTTTTGGTACTAGGATTATCAAATATGGGTTATCAGGAGAATACGAGAATAGACTTTCAATAAGTGTAGGACATGCTTTGAGGATATCGCTAGCTGCATATAAAAATCTGAACTCTTTTCTGAATGATAAACTAGGCAATAAGATTCATTTTCTCATTCAATTTGAGTATTCGAATGAGCATTTTCATGACTTCATTTGATCAATATATTTATTGAACTCTCTTCGAAAAATCCAGGAGTGAATTTGGGACAGATAATGCTGAAAATGAATCATAAATCCCAACTTTGAAATCTCTTGTCTTCTCTTGATCATCAAACATTGATGAGCTCCAAATTCTGTTCGAAATCTCCACCCTGATTCAGTTATCTGTTCTTGTTCTACCAGAGAAGAAATTCGTGTATTCTTTCTCATGAAAGCTTTTTCTTTTCTTTGTGGAATGAAAGGATGGATTAAGTAGAAGAGAACTATCGATTTTGACAATAAGCGAACAAGATCCGTATCTCTCGCGAACCCGCTCAATAGAGCCGCAGTTTATTTCTGGAAATATGACATAATGGGATGATAAAATTCCTTCTCGCTAATGCTACAATGATACGATTCCTGCGGATTGCAGTCTAGACGAAAATGTTATAATAGATAATGTGGAACATGAACATGTTTCGAATTCAGTTACCGTTCAGATATGCCACAATTTTGCACTATATCGATTTTCTACTATCAATTCTCTATCCATCTCGATCTATCGATCTGAACTTTGTTATCAGCAGAAATGAATCTAGAGACAATTGAGAAAGTTGGTTGCATTGAATATTATTCAGTTGAATGAAGTGCAGAAATTTGAATCATCTATCATTTCGCTCCATTTTTCATATTGATAATTTTCTGCATATAATAAATATAATCTCATGACTTTGGTTCATTCATTCGACGATAAAATTTTTCCATTGTCAATTCAAGTATGGCCCCGAAAGCAATGGCAGGAAATTCAAACGTTTGGACCGTTTGTGGTATAAATTTTCTCGTGGAATAATCTTATCCCAAAATTCATTCAGTTCCTCCACAGTTCAGTTCAATGTCATTGACTAATGTTATCATCTCACGACGTCTGAATAATTCTCCTTTGAGAATATGTATGAATACTATAAAACTATGGGAGACCAGCAAAATGAATAGCAATATCAAAATAATCCAACAGATTCCTCCTGTGGTCAACACAATTTTGATCTGGAAATTCGGCTATTGTATGACCAAGAAGACTTAATGCCATCCAAAGTTCTATACGCAAAATTGTGGATGGCCATGTCTATACCACAGTGTTGAATGTGTACACAACGACTATACCGTATATCATGTTTGTATTGAAGTTTCTGATAGCAAATCCCGGATGTTGGAATAATAACGTTCTTCGGCACTAGTCTATAAGTCAATCATTGTCAGTCGGATGTTGAAGTATTAATTGAATCACCATGAAGTAGCTGAATTGAGTGCGTTTGAATATCCATCAATTGCATCAGTTGAGAGTGATAGTATTATTCGGATAATATCTAATATAATGTAACGAGATGGAGAATTTACTGAATTCACTATTCCTTGCAAACTGAGTTGCAGATTGAATGAGGACTAGCAGTATCTCCTAACTTGTATTTTTGTATTCTTCTCATTTACTTAGGCGTGAACTAGCGTCTAGTGGTTGTATAAATACTGCTGGGATTGAAAAATTAAACTTCTGTGCACGTAATTATAGAGGTTGAGGTAAAATTACTTTCGATGTCAAGGGAAAATACGAAAGAAAGAATGAATTCATTCAGCTTCATGTCAACAGACAAGTGATCTAGGTGATTATTGGACAATATTCGCTGTTTTCGTAATCGAGTTTGTGGGCTCTGCCATGTACAGGGTGGGCCAGAAAGGCATACGAATTTCAAAATCGTATTACTCCTGACAGGAACGCGGGAGCGGGGTGCGGTTTCACCGGTGAGCAGCGTGGGTTTTGTGTAAAGGGGTATTACAAACATGGCAATTCGTGCAAAAATCGAAAGTTACCCAAAGAGGTAAAACTTCATCTCTTCCAAAAGATTAGGTCGATATATTCAATACTTGGCCGTGGGCACACACTCAAACTTGCCCGTTATCGCGCCACATGGGAAATGGCGGCCCATGACCGGTTTCGTGCGCTTGACTAAAATTGTCATAAGAAACGCAGTTTTTTGTGAAAACGTGTGCGACGGTTTTACGCGTAAAAAAGTATGTAAAATTCGTAACCGTTGGCATTACCTGCCCTTTCTTGCCCCCTTGGTTTAAAATCCGTACTGTTTGGAGCAGTGTTGGTGCATTCGTGCGTCAGCTGACAGAGCACTTTGGAGCGCACGGCACATTCCGTGTACAGGTGTGTCTGTGATTTCTGTGATCGAATTCTAGGAATTGATGCTGAGTTAATGAAAAGATTTCATGTTATCTTGCAAGTCATTGCAAGTGGGTTTAACGTCAAAATAGAATCGTTCCAAAAGTATTGCGACGAGACTGCTGACCGTTTTTTTGAACTATATCCATGGTATTGCATGTCTACAACTGTACATGAAGTTCTAGTACATGGTCCGCGAATTGTACAATTGGCTGTTTTGCCTATAGGACAGCTGTCTGTAGAAGCTCAGGAGACACGTAATAAAGATGTTCGGAATTACCGCGAACATTACTCACGAAAATGTTCGAGAGAGAAAACTCTCGAAGACATTTTACTTCGACTCTTAGCTTTCTCAGACCCGCTGATTTCTAGTTTGCGAAAGGCGACATCGAAAAAAGAAAAAGTTTGTTTCCTGAAGCAATTGCGCTTCTCAGTTATGAAAAATTCGATTTTGGAGGCGACGACGCAAATGATGTACTTAATATAGATAATAATTCTGAAAGTTGCGATGGAAGCTCTGATAGCGATTTGTATTTCAGGAAATCATGTAGTTTAGCCAAATGAAGAATAATGTTTCCCACACATATTGTGCTTGTAATAATTCTGCAATAATAAATTTTTCTTATTAATTTCGTGATAAATGTTTCCTATTCATTTTCGTAATCAGTGACCCAAAAAACATTTGTAATATGAATTTCAGCACAAACGTACTATTTTTTGGAAAAAATTTCCGCCATTTTGGGTCCGCCATTTTGAATTTCGATTTTTTTCCATTTTCGTAATCAGCGACCCAAAAAACTATGAATCTGAAAATTTGAGAAAAATCCATCAACCTTTGAGGTTTTGGCCAGGAAATTGGGCTTTCGGACCACTGTGCGGCGTCTATTTCGCTTGCATTTTAATTTACATGATTTAAACCAATGTCCAAGTGATAGTGTGATCAGATCGTGTGTTAGAAAGTTTGAGTCTTTGGGCTCGACATTAAATGAGGAACCTGCGGGACGGCCAAGGTCGGTAAAAACGGAGGAAAATGTGGCGTCCGTACGACGTTATCCCCAACAGTCGTCCCGAAAGAGATCAGCTGAGCTCGCCATATCAAGAACATCATCTAGGCGTATTTTGAGTAAAGATCTCAAATTACACCCGTATAACCAACAATTAGTCCAGGAATTGAAACCAAATGACCACCATTTACGTCGTGCATTTGCTGAAACAATGTTAGAGCGATTTCAAAGTTTGAACAATGTTCTCTTCTCGTATGGAGGTCATTCCGACTTTGTGGATTTATCAATAAACGAAATTGTCGATATTGGGCCGAAGAAAATCCCCAATTAAAACAGCCCAGCTCAAGGATAACATTCGCGAGGAAATGTCAGCTATCCCACGAGCGATGTGCCAGCGAGTCTTCACAAATTTAAGGAAAAGATTGGAGGAGTGTGTACATCAAGAAGGCAAATATCTAAGCGACGTTATCTTCAAAAAATAAATTTCCCATTTGTTTACTTCACAATGAATATACTTTTTTTTTATTAGCTTTGTAGTTTTTTTATATATGTTTTTATAATCCGTTCAACTTTTTGGCCCACCCTGTATATTTCGAAATATCAATGGTAGCCTTACTGGAACGTAGGTAATTCTAGGAGGTTTGTGAATCCTAAGTTGAGCGAGAATGAGATACCGACCAACTTAGTTCACCACATCAGAAGTTTTGCAACTTCATGTTACACAATCTTCATAGGAAATTTGAACCACGAGAGTTGCATTCATATACTTGAACTTCTCCCAGATAACGAATTGTTTCAGGGGCGTCTGCTTCATGGGCACATTAATTTCCAAGCTCTAACGAACAGAACAATCTTGCTCCCAAGAAGAACGTAGAACCTCCTCACCTTCAAACGATCATATAATTTTGTTGTTGACGCTGACAGACAAACCAACTTCGAACAATTCAACTATGCTTCCATCGTTTCCAACAACAAAAGAAAAACGTTTCCATGGAGACATCAGTTGTTGGATGACTGGCAATTCTGAACTCGACTTTCGAATTCTCTCACTTGGCAAAGTTGCACCATTCTCGCTTAATGTGCTATTTGAAGTGCATTACTGGTTGCTGACAGAAGCTCCAAACTCCAGGGATTATTCCCGACTGGATTTTATAACACCGACGTTCGCATCAACAGTTCACTTCAAGAGGTATTTCAGGATTTTAGAAGATTATAATAACGGTGGAATCGTTAATCAAATATTCAGACTTCCTGACGTTACAGGGTTTACTGATTATATTGGAATTTTATCAAATTGTTGTCAGGAAATTGAGCAGAGAGGATCGTGATTTTGAAGCAATTATTTTATATATAAATAGTTGAAGAACTATTATGAAAGATCGCTTGTGAACTTGAAGAAGTTCTGCTCTCTGCTATACTTGACGTTTTTCAAAGATGCTTTACTCCGGTTCAGCGCTGGACAAGAAAATGAATTGCTTATATTTCCAATATTTGATATTTCTGTTATCGATTTTATTGGTTCATTATTTGTTTTCTTCAATATCAATATACATACATATCTATGAAAAAGGTGGAATTGGTACTTCATATAAAACAATTACATAGTGGATCAGACTGAAATGATGGACTATTTTTCTGAATGAAACATAGAAACCTGTCCACTTTCTACATTTGCCACTTCTTCACATTTATTTCTTCAAGTGTTGTTTCTCAATTCTCAATTTGATATTGGAAGGAATTATTTCGAATTGAGATGTCAGGGAAAAATTTTACCGTTTTATTGAAAATAGTATAACGAAACTTTGAATTCTATCAACAATTATATGTGATAAGCTACTGTAATAAATGAAAAAATACTGAGCCTCTCAATTAAAATAGGTATTATATTAAAGAACTTGAATATACGAGGTGAGTCAAAAATGAGCCCTCTGAATATATTCATTGCCAAAAATTCATACTGAGGAAGTTAAAGAGATAAGAGATTGAAAGATAGAATTAATAGTTATTTGTTTAACTAGGCAGCAAAGTAGTAGATTGACTGCCGATGCTGAATTCAGCTAAGGCAGTCAATCTACTTTGCTGCCGAGTTGAACATATAATTTTTTCTCCGATTGTTCATAATGATATAGGAGGATATTGTATTTGCAAATTATTACAATTCCCACAATCTCTTTATTTTTCCTGTATAGTGTTCAATTAAAATAAAATTTGATAGAAATCGCAGTTGTTGGAATGGTTGGTTGCCATGGAAATGTCCATAATAATTATAGTTTGACAATTCATGTTTTATTCCCATTGAGTATAATCACTTTGCTGCCTAGGCAGGAAAAGTAATACTTTGCTGATTGATATGTGTCAGCAAAATTAATATTTGCTGCCTATCGGAGAAAAAATAATTTCTTGTCGATATATTTAAGTTTTTGTTGTCACATGATGTCAGGAGATCAATTCATTACGAAACTCATCAGTAAAGATATTTTAGAAAAACATTACCAATTTTGTTCTGAATTTGGACATTTATGTTAGTTAATTTCTTCGTGTGGTTTTCTGCTTAGTTATATTTCTGCGATTATTAACCGGCAAAATTGGAAGGATATATCGTTCTTAGTATACATTTTGGACCATACATTTATTCATCAAATCATGATTTCTTCAACCTCAGGAAGTTCTTAGGACTCGCCTGATTTACTGATATATACATACAATCGACCTAAAAAATACGTAATCGGATTATTTCCTCGTATTCGTTTATGCAATAGCAGACCAATCAATCATGGAAATATTTCAAAATCTAGGAAAAAAAATTTGCGTGAACGATTCAAGCTGATCAAGAATTATGAGCCACTGTGGAATTTCCGATGAACCATTTATGTCAGTCTGACTCGAATATATTCGTTCAGGATTTCAGCTTCTAGCGTGAATTTTTCATGGATGGTTATTGTGAGAACAGAAAAGGTAGAAGTTTGCTGGAATATAAATCTTGTCATATCCTATTGCCATCGAAAATAAACTGTTATTTTTTCATCGGATTAAATGACGGAAAAAGTGGTGTAAAAGAGGATGATATATAAGGGTCAACGTGTAACTATTTCATCAAATGAAGTTCGTGTATTTCGGTCTTCTATTTCTCACCTAATCTTTGTATACGACCTCAATGGTCATAAACAAGGACCCTCAAGATTACATGGGATTTTCTCAATGGGTTACTGTGAATAAAACAAGTATATACTCGCTGGACGAATTTATCATTGGATTCAGAATTTAGTGGATTAGTCTCGAAACAACAATTGGGTTAACTGAGAGCTCTTTATTTTTCTTAGGTTGTTTTTTAACGATGTCGATTATTTTAGCTACAGATGTTACCCTGTTACCTAAGTGAATTACAACTTATCTCTTTTGCCTAATGAGTCATGGATAAAATGACTAGAAAATCTAAAAGGCAGTTCAATATTGAATATGGAAGGTACTCTTGTTTTTCGAGAATCTTGCATTTTTTTAGATATTTGCATTTTTAATATTTTTTAACATGCACCCGCTTCCTACAATTCGCATACCTACTCCAATCTCTTCATACTTCGGAATTTCTGTCGCCCAGCTAATGCGTTTATCATATTTGACAACATCCATTCCAAACGAACTGGGGATTTATTACGCTCTAATGATTTCGCATCCAAAGTTCCGCTGTGGAAGTTTCTGGGGATGCAGTCGTTTTAATATTCATGGTTATTATCACACCCTCTTCGAAAATCCCCCCGTGTTTGAGGCACTTAGTGATCGTATTTGTGGTGAAAAACACACCTGAGTTGCTTCAATTTCTTGATCGACAATTTCTGCCGCGTTAGTTTGTCGGAAGATGAAAGTGAAATTCTGACTTTATTGATTTGATTTGTTTTATGCTCGAGTGGATAATTTTTGAGTTGTTTTTCTTGCAAAGAAAAAACAAACACAGAAAAAGAATCCATTCGATACTTTGAGAAAACACTGTACATACTCCATGATAATATTTCCGATGACTTCATTCAACAACATGTTAAGCGTTCAGTCGTCAAAATGAATTCAGGCGTGTTCAATGAAAAAAGTCTGTCAGATTCAGTGATGTTTGTGAGTCAAGTGTCAATTACAGCAATCCATGTACAGTGTGATCCACATTGGACACTTCCTCTCAATATTGTTTCGATTGTCCATCGCATAATACTATACAATATATTGAATAGCTTGTCTGAACTGGTCCTAACATCATTTCTTGTGGAACTCACCATTCAATTGCACTTTCACGTCGTTTTTTACATCCAACATTTTGTTTCCGATCCACCAAATATAAGTTCGATAATCTGATTATTTCCTTTCATACCAATATTCTCTAGGGTGGTTAACAAAATTGTACGATCAACGGTATTGAAGGCTTCTGACAAGTCGATGAAAACCCTGATTAATGGTCTACTTTCATCGAGTGTTCTGTAAATACTTTCTGGTAATTGTGTTACAGGGTTTAATGCAAATTTTCCTACTCGGAAACCAAATTGCAATTCCGATCAAAGAAATCTTTGCGATGGACGAATCTAATCCCAACTTTATCGACTTCTTTTAGACTTGGCATAGTTTGTATACTTCGATTGAATTCTCACACTGGAATTTTATCAATTAATCCATTGGTCGTGTCATTCCATATGAAAATATCAATGATTATCCTTGATGGTCTAAAATCAATGAATTGCTACATGAGGTGATAATTTGGAATGATTATAAGTAAACAATGGGAACTTCTAGCATATTCTTGGTTCGTGAAAGAAGTCAAATTATTAAAACTGTTGCAGCAGTGAACGAAAATCAAGGATGTGGCATTTTGATGATGATATGATCTTAACCTCATAATCTAATGATAAAAAATTGAATGTTGAGATGGTTTCGCACTCTTGATTAGCTACGGTGTAGGCTAACGTAGATAAGCCACCTATGCACTATGGCGATGGAAAATTGAAAAAAAAAATTGCTCCAGATGTGAAACTCACAACATGTTCTCCCCAGAAATGTGAATTCGACAGGTCCAAGAGTTCTTGTTTTCAAATGCCACCCTTTATATTTTATGGATTCAAATGCTAAAAACAAACATCAGTCGAATGATTGAATGTCACGTTTACTTATAATTCCGTCGCAGACATCTCTGAGACGACAAATAACTGAGATCAGAGTCTGGATGTTTTCATCTCAACCCTCCTAACCACCTTTTCGCTAGCGGCAATTGCGCCAATTTCGAATCAACGAGAAATAATCAAGGAATGACTTCGTATAAATCATTACTTCATCCTCAATCGCTCCCAGCATCGGGGGGTATTTCAGCCAGTCAGTTATTTTCAGAATTAATTCAGGCAGACATGATGCGAATAATTCGTTTCTCCTGTAGACAGAGAGACAAGCTGCAGAATTGAAAACGTCTTTTACATAATAACATGGCTTCTCCTGAAGAGGGTGAATTGTTAGACATACAAATGAGGAATGCCATGGACTCGTTATGGTTGTTTGGGGTGTATTCCAGAATGAAGACAATCTCTGAAATTTCTGCTGTGGAATTCCACAAATCTGTGATATGCAAATACGCTGTATGCGACCTTCTCATGATTAGGAATTATCATTATCAGCATGGACTATAGAGAATGGTGAGCTAGTTGGAGTCCCTCAGAAACTCTCGAATAGCTAATGCAAATGAAAGATCCTCTGAACAAATAGAGCTTGAGAAGAAACTCTCAAATGTATAATTGATTGCTTCACATCTTACTGTTGGAAGGTGGCGCTTTTTTACATCAAAATTACTCTTGGATAACCTAGTGAAGAGAAGAAAATGTGTAGTGGGGTCTCACTTTCAAACTTACATATTCTACATATTGGACTATTCTCTAATTCGATTTTGAGTGTTCACGAAGACTAATTAGTAGTTGGTACAAGTAACACCAATCTTGATGAATATTCCTTAATCTTATTCAAGAAAGACAAATTTCGTTATTTTTCAATACCATCAGTGCGAAATTCATTTGATTTCATTTAAATTCATTTCATTTTATTTCGTTTTATTCAATTTTATTTCGTTTCATTCCATTTTATTTCATTTTATTTCATTTTATTCCATTTCATTTCATTTTTATTTACTTCGATTAACATCTAGTTTATTATTAATGATCTAGTTCGATTGAAACATTCAACAACTATGACTAATTGATTCGTCATTTCAGATGATTTCCGTATCCGAAACAAAATGATTAATTATTCCTTCCGAATTATTTTACAGTACTCGAAAATTTGTGTAAATGTTCGGATAATGAACAAATATAGATTGAGTTAAATGAGCAGCCAATTCTGACAAGCTGTCAAATCTTTCTCAAATGGAAGTGGAAAATGGTTGGCATTCACCTTTGACAAAACCACTGAAAATATCGAAATGGAGTTTCCAGCAGGGTTGAAATTTCGCGAGAATGCGTGAGTTTGTACACCGAATACGCGATAAGATCAAACAGTGGTCGGTGTCACGACAGTTTCAGACTTATCGCATGCTGTGTGTTATATTGTTGTAGAGTTTTTCCTGCATTCAAATTTGCTGATAAGTTAATTTCAATGAGAAGCCTTGAGTTGGAAAGGAAACTTCATAATTGTATGCTATTATCCGACATACAGGGACTCAACCTTGGGCATTCCAGAGTAGATAAATTGAATTTTTTGAGCGCACATACAAAGTATTGTGAAAAAGAGTTTTGGAAATGAGGACAATATAGCATACTTCTTCATTATAACAATACTTTATATCGGGTGATTCTAAACATTTCTTATGCTCAATGATCTGAACTAGAATTCAACATTTTTTGAGATTTCATCAGTTTTGTATCGAAGGTTATATTAGCAAATTTGAACCTGACAGTATTTTATAATCGATGGTAGTTGTTCATTTCATGAACTACGTTGGTATATCGATTATGAATTGATTCATATTGATCAGAATCTGTTTTATTTTCCATAGTAACAATTATCCTTCTGCGGAATTGTGTTATCATAAAACCTGGTCTCCTGATCAGTCAGCTTCAATTTCATCAGCAGCATCAATGAATACATATTCAGGTCCTCATGGAGCTTCTGTTCCGAATGTACCAAGGTGCATCAACAATGTTCCATAGTACCTTGTTCTTCTTCTTTTGATTATAGACTGATTTGACTGATGTCAAAAATTTGATTGGGACCATCTTCAGAAGTTTTTTTCAAACATGAATTCTCAAATTTTTCAAATCAATCTTGATCAACAATCTTGAGTGAGAAGAATATTTCTTGAAGAAAGTCAGTTGCTCTGAATATTTTAGCAGCGAACACCCTATCTCTCCTGCCTTCAGGATCGCTTTGAAAATAACATTAATTTATGTTTGTGATATCGCTGTGAGTATCCCAGAAATTTTGTGGAGCTTCTAATCAACGATCGAAGTGTAATTATTGCTCTCACGTGAATAACAGTTAATTACGTTCAATGCCTACCTCATTAGCATGATTAGTATTATAGTTAGTAAAAACATGGGGTATACATCATCACCGTACATAATTTCCGATAATTAAATGGCTACATAATATCTGATGGACGGAAACTAACCATCACAACAAACCCCTACTACATTACATATGTATACTCCATTCCACAAAATGTGATTACACCAATTGGCGTTAATAACACTAATGAAATGGGATGGAGGACGGTAATTGAAAACAAATGAGTATTCTTGAAATCGATAAGTTCCCGAATACTCTTCCAATTCCATTTTCGATGTATTCGAACGTACTCTAGATCCATTAGTCGATACAATGGAGTTCTTGTTATTATTAATTCATTATTGATGTTACAATGCACAGTCAATTTCGATTTGGTGGTGATCCGTTTATGTCTCCGTTCACTAGATACTTGATTTGGAAATCGAATCGAGTGATGAATTCTTTATTTGTGGAGCTACAAGGATGAACTCGTATTTTTTTTTCGCTGATTACAGTATCGAAAATTTCAATATCTAATATAGGAGTTATGCCGAAGTTTTCAAGATCTGTACATACAGTAATGAATGTATCCAATCGATAAAAAATTGGTTTCTGGTTGAAGAATCCTCACCTTGCTGTACGTTATTGATCAACTCCAACATTTTATTGATAAAATAACAAATTTGATGATCTGCTATTACGGGATGCTATTTGTATGCAGCTTATTTTTTTCATGTCAAAAACTTATTCAGTTCATTATTTATACGTAAACTATGAAAAAATCATTTTTCCAAGTTGATGATGACAATCAATAATTTATATACGATATGAGACAGCTCTTTGACTAACCTGCCACAAGTGGAATGTGGATGCTTAGATAAATAACTTGCCCTCTAGTCACTTTTAATTAATATGGTTGATATTTTGTCATCATTAGTTCACGAGGGATTCTAATTCAAATCAATGTTCAATGAGAATAATCTATAACTTCAAAATAACTGAACTACTATGACAAATAAAAACAAGAGTCCACTATATGATCATGATGACAAGAAATGTGTACTTTCTATATTCTGCAACTTCACAGTGATAATAATTTACCAGAAAGACAATTCGTATTTTATTCGTGAAATATACAAAATATTACTCACTAAAGCTTTTTACAGTCACTTCAGTGGATGACATTTTGAAAAGAGTTCCATCAAACTTGATTTAATCAATAACCCCTCCCATAAAAAAACTCTATTTTCTATACAATCTCATAGCTTTTCAAGTATATTCCCGACCGTATTCTACAATATGAAAAAGTTTACTCGCTGTAGTAATGTCAATGTTCTTCCACAAAACTCGAAATGAGAAAATAATGAGGTACATTGTTCTCTATATAATTGAATTCATTTATCTGTACAAGCTCAGGTATTTCATCTCAAAACATTCAGGATTACGGATGCATTGAAATTTTCGCTTCGTTAGGTTCATCTCGATAATAATTCCATAGAAGAATTTCTTGTTATCACTTGAGTGATCTTGATGAGTGAACTGAGTGTAAAAATATCGCTACGGGCGTACTCCAAGATATGGAAATTATTCAACCAATTCGTGGTCGATTCTCATCTTCATTTGTCTTCAAGATGGTTGTCTAAGATTTCGTATTCCACGTTTTGCCTTGGAAATCCATTATCTTTCATTATTGTAGCATAAAAGTAGGATATATTTCTTGGAATGGAAAGATATCAGTTGTATCTTTGTAGAGTTTACATAAAGTCAATTTATTAATTAAACAATATGGGGAGCGTAACTCCATACTATTTTATCGAAATATTATTCTTGATTTCAATGTTTTTGCTTGGTTAAGAATTCGAAAATAATTTGACAGCCTTTCTGTAAGTTTGTGATGATGATGGGTTTTCCTAATGACACTGAAGTTTTCCAACATGTTACACAAAACTTCAAATTGCTCCAGAGTTTAAATTTTGGTGGATACCCATGACTGTCGTTAATTCAGCCACCTGTGTGCCTCAGGGGCCATTTCAGGAGTTATGAAACTGGTTTTCATTTTCCGGATCCTTTACCCAACCCTAGAATATCATTTATTCTACGTAACATCCAACTAGGGACCAATCTGAAGTAGGATTAACTAGCAAATTAGGACGAATAAGAATATGAAGCATATCGAGTAATGAGATTGCCTTTGATGGTGAATTATGTCAATGGCTCTCATCTACAGCTGGATGTGATTTTATGTACTTATTCCACATTCAGAACAGTAGGATTCATAATTACAATGGAGCATTTTCATTTCATTCTGTGTATTCATTTGTAGAGTTCTTGCTTCAATAAAGATTCGCTATGTCGTCAATTGTTTTCGAAATATATTCAGATGTTGGATATACTACTTGATCCACTCTATACAAGCTGTCCGTTTTTTGAATGCCACTATGGAATTCTCAGTTTTCTATGTAAGTTTCGATAAAGGAGTTCTTTGGAAAAAACATTGCCCTCCTGTTGTCAACAAAGTTTCGACAGTTTCATCACATTTTATATTATGTTATTCATGTTTGTGTTAGAAACACGAAGAGACATAATTCGAATATACCACACTTCTCATCGAGAAATCGACCGACGCGATTGCCTGACATTTATCCATTGGACTATTTTTTGGGGGAAACATTAAGAAAATGGATATTCAGGAACTGTGGCATATCTCAAGAAGAGGCATTGTGCATAAAATCAGGAGGTGGGCAATTCAAACACATGGTATAATGTATAATTCGTTGATTTTATCATGTATGCATTCTTATTGTATTTCGTTTATTACAATTATCTTGCATTTTTGTATCGCTCAGTTGCAAATGGCCAACAAAATTTATTCAGCGCCAACTTCTCGACTAGACTAATTAAACTGTCAAAACTCCACATATTACAATATATTTTTTTAAGTACACTTCGTAAAAAATCGAAAATTGTATATTTGACAAAACCGTAATATTGAACCATCATTATATAGAGAATGGAAAAATTCATCTGAAGTTGAGAAAAACCAAAGATGGCAGGTGTTTCTCCGCCATTTGGGAATCATTGGAAAGGCGATGCCTTATAGTACATAGTATATTAGAGTATGAGTGGATAAAAAACGCGCGTTTTTTAGAGTTCGATTTAAACACGCTGAGGCGTGCTTTAAATGGTTGAAAAACTTTGCCCCAATTCAACCATATCTATAGACATGCGAGATCCCCATAGTGGCATTCGAAAAACGGACAGTCTACAGACTGTAAAATTCCTCTTGGACATATAATATATCACGGGGCCACATTAATGAGATATCCCTTCTGCACAATGTTTGTCTCGGGAAAAACAAACGCAACAAGAAAAATCTCCAACCAACGCGAAGAAAACAATTCCCATTCCTTTTCAATTGGTTGCGGTAGAAAGAGAAATGCTTCACGGAAGAACTGTTCCCAACTGCAATTTTTCTTGATTACCACACGACAATCACGAATCGCCTCATTCAACTCGGTTTTCTTGCTTTACGGTGGAAAAAATGCCGTTTCGGGGACGATTGCGTGCGGAAATAGTACTTAAAGAAACTCGTATTGTTCGATTTTGGTCCATTAATACGTGGAGAAAATTCGAAATGAATATCCAACATAGCAAATTGCTTTGATTTTTCTCCATTGATATTGTTTTCTTGCGTTGGAACGATCCGGCTCGAAGGACTAAAATGTTTGTGTGTGTGTGTTGTCCTTGATACGACGTGCAGGACCAATACTCATGTTGACCGTGACTGGAAACCTATGTTTTTTCCAATCTCGTGTTGTATGAACACTTGTAGGGCTTCTTGAAGGACCACCCCTGAAGGGGGAATGAATGATACGCGAAATATAGCTTTTGTATCTACATTCACAAACTTAACTGCTATTACTACACATTAACTGTTATTCACTACTACTCGGGATGATTGTACCAAAAACTTGAACTATGTGGGGGACGTGTACGCGCGTGTATTCGGTGAAACAGTTGAGTGCAAAATAGGCCCTCGACAGGGCAGGGTAGACAATTCATACCCTTCCAAACCAAAGAAATCTCCCGTTTTCTAGAATATTATTGAATCAGGAATTTGACGTTGTTATAGACCAGATGCCCGAAAAACCCGACCTTCTCCTTGCTTCCTCATTCGAAAGTGCAACTATCTGACGTCTGAAATATATTTGAGAACTCAAACTTGTACAGAAATCATGATGGTTTGTTTTCTATTGGTTGTTCGAGGATGTTCCAGGATGTTCGAGAAAGTGTAGGGCATCTCCAGAATTCAGGAAGGATTCAAAATTATAAACGAAAGGGGTTCCAAAAGTAACGGGAATAAGGAAATGGTGGGATAAGAGAGGAAACAAACTCATTGTTCAGTTGTCGGTGTGAGAACATTGGTTCGTTCGTAGGATTTCTTTGAGTGAAACAACTTTTTCCATTTGGGTGAAAAGCAATGGTCGATTGTCGCGCTGCTGTGAATTTTCATTTCCTGTTAGAGAAATCAGTCGCGAAAACTATTATACTGCTTGAGACTGGTTATGAGAATGCTGTCCTATGTGAGACTGGAGTCTACACCTGATTTCAACGTGACGTCAAGAAGTGAAGGAATCGTCGACGAAATTGATGGTCGAAGAATGTCGCCGAATTATATCATGGAAAGTAAAAGGCAGATCTTCAACAATGCGCTGGTCCACGCCACTATCTTCGTAAAGCAGTTTTTGACACCTATCATCTATCCCCTCTATTCGCCAGATCTGACCCCGTGTGATTTATTTATGTTCTCCAATCTTGAAAGGGACATAAAACATTTTGTCACTATAATGGAGGTAGAACCCAATTCGCTGGTAGGTTCAAAGAACATTCCGATCAGTGAATTTGATGACTGTTTTGAACAATGTTAGGATTGTTTGCAGTAGTGCGTTGTGGTCAAGCGAATGCTTTGAAAGAGATGAGAATTTGAAGTGGTAATCTTGAAAAACAAAGAAGTTATAATGGAATATTTTTTGGGTCTCTCCTCGTAAGGACAATTGCCATTGGAAAATTCCTCAAGCAGATATGGGCTCCGTAACATTGAAAATTTGTTTTTCTGCGATGACATAATTCAATCCTATATGAAAACATCAGAAAAGAGCCTTTGGAGATCTTATGCATTCTGTGTAATAATACCTTGAACATCAACTCGGGAAATGCCAATCGTTTACGAGAGAAATAGTTTGGGAATATTCGTGCCCAGTGAAATTCTGATGTAGTGGATAGTAGTATATGTGATCTGCTTATCATATTAATTTCCTAAGACAGTACTACTTACTCGTTTCCATTGCAGCTGAAATCAAATTTGGACCAATACAGATGACTAATAGCAGTATCCGGTATCCACCAGGCATCTCGAATTTCTGAAAAAAATAATTGTTTAATGTTTGGCTAGTACCTTGTTGATTATTGTTCATTTGTAGCAACCTAAATGAAGATAACGATACGATGGTATAGTTATTCTGCAGAATAATTATTGCAAAAAACATAGATTTGAACACAGTAATTTTACGAAATATTCCGTTACGAAATCAATATTCAGTATCACTTCAACCGGATAATTTGGAATCGGTGAAAGAGCAATGATTGATAGAATGGTCAGCTCGATCTCCTGATCACATATCATCGGATTTATTCTCAAAGAGATATGTTGGAAGTATTGAAACAGAACACGTTAACCCAAAGAACTCAAGAAGGTCTCTAAAGGTTGAATGAGGTGAAGATATTACTGAATATGTACATGAAGTATTTTTGAAAGTTTCCTCTTCTCCTTTTATCCTTCTTTCAATTATCGATTTCATTCCATTTGGCTGAATACACATTGTGGAGCTGTCACAGTCAGCTTTCACTATGATTCAAATCATATTGATATTACTGGAATATTCAGGACCGTTCAATCCACAATTTCATTTACACCGTCAGTAATTGATTTCCTATTATATAATTTCCGTAATGAGATGACCTCAATATTAAACGTGAACAATATGTAGAGTGATACTCCATTCCAATCCATCGATTATTTATTGTTATTAGAAAGTTCAGTGGTAACGTGGTATTGAATTGAGAATATTGTATAGATCTTGCACAAAACATATTTGCTTTATGAAAATGGATGAGATAATCATTGATCGAATATTCCAACAGTCGAAATATATGTATGCCCGCAATATTTTTTCTCATTGAAACAAGTCACTGTCGATCTGCTTTTCAGAGAAAGAAAAACCAAAACCTGATTTTTCAGTACTGAATCTTACAACTTGGAAAATTCCTGATTCGAAATTTCTTCCAGTTCATTATTGAATGTTGCTTTTGGGTAGCTTCATGATATCAAGAGTTGATTTTTCACCATTCAAGTATAGCCACCCTGTGAATCTGTGAAGCACTAAACCACGTAGCTGATGGGTGAAATCATTATGCAAAATGAGGAATTATCCCTCAATGGACCTTTGACAAGAAATAATGGAAGCTGTGCAGTATATTACCGGTTCGTAATTCTATCAAGATATTGGTGTTGCGAGAGAATCCAGAAGGTACAGATATATGAATCTCACGAAAATGATCAATCGAAGAGAACACTCAACAGAAAGCAGGATTGTAGCTGAAACTGAGCATTCATAGAAATCAACATGATATAAATCAGAAGATTTTTTGGAATGAACAAACTGATTGGTTTTCAGTTGATTCGAAGATCACTGTTTAACGATCCTCATAGAAATATCAATAAAAATAATGGAAGCTCATCGATTCTCAGAATAACAGAAGGTCTTGTACAGTTATTTGCTTAAACCGAACGATTCCAATCTGAGGATATTTCGAATATGTTCTGATATTTTCATTTTTCGTAAAGATATCAGTAGAAGTTATGTGAAAACTTGATGGATGTTTACAAAATATGCAGTTGAGGAATATTCTGTTTCATCACATTTCGTATATATACAATTCAGATTCTTCAATCCAGGGAGTTTTGTTGACTAAGAAATATTCTTTGTCGCGAAGAAAACTGGAATCTCTCGACGAGGATCCTTGAACTGTCCTGTGAAGCAATTTTGATGAATTCTGCGAGTTAGAAGAGGAAGCTGGAAACTAATTAGTCATGTCCACGAGACCCTTGATAGTTTCGAAGCCTTCTGCTCTACCCTGATGATGCTAATGCATTGCAAATAAATCTCTCAGGGGGTATTTAGTTCTGTTTGTTCAAATTAAACTTTTCTGTTCTCTGTAAATACCCGGCAGCAGTTACAAAAGAATGCAATTAAAACTTTGATTATTCGGAAAATAGTATATTCGTGATATAATGGCCAAATTAATGGTATACTCTAGAGCTCGGAAGTTTTAGGCTGTGGCTGCTAATGTTTTGAATGCTGCGCGTAGCCGGGGCTATTATGAAAATACCATTAGTCTTTGTCATTTCTGCAATTTGGAAAGCCTGATAATGGATGGGCGTTCTTTGTTGCCATAAGGTTTTTGTGCATATTTCGAATAAGTTTTACAACCGGGTGACGTGTTACGAGTTATATGCATTCGTTTTTTCTGATTACATATCATTTTCTATTAGCGAACATTTGAATTTTGCAGATTTTGTTGAAAATATCATTATTTTATCCCAGCTGTTCACTAGGCATACAAAAATCGAGGATACACACAGAATTTTCAATTGTATTGTATTGTTTCCTCGTTCGTTGCATTTTTCTTTTTATAAATGAGAAATTATGACTTTCGAGGTTTCGAGAATCTTTTGCTGACTCTACTCATGATAAATTTGGTAATTGGATTTTTATTGAGTTACACTGTGAAATTATACCTCTATTCTTCGAGTTTCAGTTGAATAATTCATCATAAATAAAAAAATCCGACATTGTTGGGCGAGCTTCCGTGTTGTGTAGGTATTATTTTCAATTGAAGGTTTGGCATGAGAAATATCAAACTCAGTCAAAAAATAAGTACTATTGACGAACATATATGGTATTCCTTTAAAACTATGTCTTCTCTTTTGAATGAAAAACAGCGAAATTTGCAGCTATACAACAGTCATGATTGAATCAAGCACGAATTAAAAATATATACACAAATTGAGTTGTGTTGAGGAACGTATCAAAATGAGGCACACCTGATGTTCAGAGAAGAAACGAAAACTGTTAATCTGCTCGAGAATGAGCTTGAACTTTACATTTTGTATACCTATATCACATTCGAGGTGGATGTTAATACAGTGCCGCGTATTCTCATTACGAGATTTTTCGTCTACAGAGTTTTGCAGGCATACGCTCGGCTAATGAAAAACAAACATTCTATCTATCGTTTGCCTGGTGTGAGTGAGTGTGCAAGACCTTGGGGGCAAAGAGTTAAACGAGGCCTTCGATGAATAATTATGACTTCTACTTGTCCAAACACTTGAACCACAATGAGGCGTTGATGATAAATATTCAATTATTCTAGGTTATTACCCTATGTCTGGGGCCTAAACTAAACAAGTTTGGTTGAACAGAACTGTTTCAATCTTCTAGGGTCGCCCTTGATATATTTTGCTCTCCTAAAAGTCCATAGGAATTATGGAAATGAATGTTTGTTTGTTTTTTACAGATACTCTCAAAAACGTCAGCTTCAGAAACAAAAAAAAAAAACATTTGTTTCATCATGAGATATCATCAGGGTATTACACGAGTGGTGTTCATTGGGCTACTACTTTCTTCAATTTGAATCAATGACTCACCAATGACACAATTCACAATGCTATTCATTACGTAATATGTTGGATAGTAGGAACTGTTTTGTCATTGAACTGAGTTTACTTCCCACCTCATATTGATAAAGTATCAAAAACTTCATCAAGAAAGCTCGATAAAGTAAAACAGATGCAAACTGAGTTTAGTGAAGAACCTGCTCAAATATTAGACATAAGTTTTGGAGCTTAATATTTTGATGCACGACCTGTATCAACATATTGATGAAAATATCTAAATTGGGAGCTCAACAGTAACAAACTGAGAATTCAATGTAATCTCTGCCTTTGATTTGGTTTTTACGAAGATTTCGCGATCATATTGGGTGTCAGATTTTCTTGTGTTGTTTGTTGGGCTGTGTGTATGAAACGATGATCGGGAAAACATTAGTGAAAAGAGGAAATCCAATATTATTGGTAACCATTGTATTCATTCCTGATAAATAATTGATACATTTCCAATTCCAATCACCCGCTGATGTGCCGTCACATAATTTGAAATGTTTTGGATAATTGATGTTACCCTAATTCATGATTCCAATGATGGAGGGTGATTTATTTTCAGGTCACATCCTTTTTGCATGGAAAATTGATATTAGTGGACAGCTATGAGTTGATGATTAGTGAGCGGAATGTGAATGAAGAACCCGGTGAAGTGGAAGTATATTGTACAGGGTTTTTCTGGAAATTCTTCACATATTCATCAGATCAGAACAATTGGTTTGAACATGGTGAATATGGGAAAAATTCAGTCCTACCTTATTGGGGTTCCATTGATATTCTCATTGTACATTTATGGTTCACCAGAACATTCGATTTCATACGGATGAAATATCACTTATACATATGTGAATCAGTATACAGAGATTCATCAAGTCAAGTAGCTGGATATTTCAAGAAACTACTTGACTTGATATCACTTGATCTTGATATGCGCGTGTCAAATGGTGTATACAGTGCTTCTCAAAAGTCTCCTCCCCCCTCTCATCTTTGGAACGATTATTCATAAACAAGTGAAATTTGGAAACTGAATATTAAAGGTTGTAAACTGCCCTACTAGGGATGATAGATGACGAAATCGTCAGAGATGACGTCACAAGGCCATTGTGACCAATGATTTTGAATGGAACCCTACGGCAAGCGACACCTCTTTTAAAAGGTATCGAAAAAACCTATTCAATGATACTAATTTTGTTTGTGTTGATGGCAGTTTTGATGGCTCATTAGTAAACATTAAAATTTTAATTCCATTCAGTATGATATTAATTACAGATTCAAGAATCGGTATCTGCTCGAAGAAATTGCTCGAAGTGACCCCCATTTACTTCCTGTAAAACATCCTATTTTTCCCTTCTCGAAACAGCCTCACATTCTGCAACGATACGTTGTTTTGAAAAGTCAATAATGTCAGGTTCAGTAACGTAAACCTTCGATTTGAGGTAACCCCATAGAAAAAAATCCAAAGGTGTGAGATCCGGTGATCGAGGTGGCCATTCCGTTGAACCTCGTCGTCCAATCCATCTACCTCGATACTCCTCATCCGAATACCTTCTTACTGCACCGTAAAAGTGTGGAGGAACACCATCCTGTTGGAATGATATTTCCAAATTGCCGAATTCATTTGGATTATCTTCCGAAAGGTGTCGCTTGCCGTAGGGTTCCATTTAAAATTATTGGTCACAATGGCCTTGTGACGTCATCTTTGACGATTTCGTCATCTATCATCCCTAGTAGGGCGTTTACAACCTTTAATATTCGGTTTCCAAATTTCACTTGTTTATGTATAATCGTTCCAAAGATAAGAGGGGGGAGCGGACTTTTGAGAAGCACTGTATTTCTGCAAGCACTGAATACGGTGGTTTTACGAATTCCGTGTTGACTGAATCGATCGCGCGGTCTTGCTTAGGTGAATGATAGTTTTGTCCAAATTTTTTTCAATATTTTGTGTTTTGTTATATTTTGTAGAGATCTAATTTATGTTTCCATTTCCAGATAGTTTATATTCTTGGTTCTTCAATACAATTAGTTTCATGAATGATAGTGTTCTTAGTAACTTCCATTCTCAGATTTCAAGTCAAGTGGCTTGAATATCAAGTCAAGCCGTGAATCTCTAACAGTATATAAGAGTTTCATCATAATCTTAGCATTATTATGAAAATTTCAGTGAAAAGTGTTCAAGAAACCATACTTGATACTTAATATCAGCAAAACAGAACTTGTTGAGAACTATATAGAAGCAAAGATAGGAAATCTGAATATGACATCATCATTCCTCGGAATGTTTCAGGACAGCATACTCTCTTTTCGGAACTGATCATATGTATGTTGATCATATTTGCAAACAAGTTAGAAGTGACTATCATGATATACAGTGCGTCCATAAAGTAACGCATAAATTCATTATTGGCTAAATGAACAATAAAATTAGGAATTCCCAAAACAGGTCGATTTTTTATTTCAATTTCCTATTGTTTCAAATCATAATCTGATATACAGGGTGAACCACTTTCGTGTAATGACGTAATCACCATTTTTTCAAACGGAACCGCCCCCTTTCTTTTCAAGTTCCAAATTGCCTTTGCTGAAGTGATTCCAAAAATGTATAATATGTTGCCTCAAATTGGTACAGGGTGGGCAAAAATGCAAACATTTATTTACAAAGTAATGACAATTATTGGTCCATATTTTTTCGATGAAAACTCAACAGGAGCATTATATCTGGATTTCCTACAAAATACATTAATTCCTGATCTGATCTAGCTTTTTCCTGATATTCAAATACCCACTAATATAGACCGCAGAATCTGGATTCAACAGGATGGCGCACCGCCACATTTCGCAGTAACTGTGCGCGATTTTTTAAACACAACCTTTCCACAAAGGTGGATAGGAAAAAGGGGACCAGTGGAATGGCCTGCTAGATCACCTGATCTTAGCCCATTAGTCTTCTTTTTATGGGGTTATTTAAAATCTAAAGTCTACCTAAACAGACCTGGAAATATCCCTCAACTACAAGACCGAATCAGACGAGAAATACAGAGCATAACATCCGCTATGCTACAGAATGTAAGTAGTAATGCTCGGTTCAGTCATTGTCTAATGGTCAATGGAGAACAATTTGAACATTTATTGTAAATTTTCGTTCGTTTGTTTTTGGAAGTGTATCACATTAATTGCATAACTACTAATTCCATTTAATTTGTTTATTACATTCAGTAACGTATTACTTTCCATAAACAATTTTCATACTTTTTTTGCATTTTTGCCCACCCTGTACCAATTTGAAGCAACATATTATACATTTTTGGAATCAGCTCAGCAAGGACAATTTGGAACTTGCAAAAAAAGGAGGGGTTTCCGTTTGAAAAAACATGGTGATGACGTCATTACACGAAAGTGGTTCACCCTGTATATTAGATTATGATTTGAAACAAAAGTAAATTGAAATAAAAAATCTACCTGTTTTGGGAATTCCTAATTTTATTGTTCATTTAGCCAATAATGAATTTATGCGTTACTTTATGGACGCACTGTATAATATATTCTCATTTGTCATGCGCACGTGAGAACACATTTACGAAAGATGGGGCTCTACCAAGGTGACCAGACCAAACCTATGGACTGTGCGGCTTAGAGCCTGAGAACACATTTCGTGCCATTGTGAGACAGAGAAATCTAGAAAGAACGTTGGAACCTTGAAACCTAGTGACTTTTGTGAACTAGTTGAAGGTACTGTTAGGGGTAGTACAATAAGCTTTTGGCTGTAGTGCATTCTAAGCACCTCATCAGTAATAGAAAAACAGCAGGTAGCGACAATATTTTCAGAATTGCCAAACTCTAGAAGTTTTATGAGAGATTTTTCATAGAAAAACCTAATCTTAGTACTCCATAATTCATCCTTGACTATTACGTATTGTTATTAATGTACTGTATATCGTGAAATTTGTTTCTGACACTTGGAGAATATTCCGCACGGAATTCGCCCATATCTCAGCTCTAACTAGCTTTTATCTACCAGCAGATCCGACTATTTATTCCATAAAAGTTTGGAAAGCTATAATCCATGGAATAGCTGTAGGCTCCATTTTATCTTTCGGTATAATTCTCTAGTAAGCCGAATACATTCTGATTCTGATCGGAAGTTAATACAATGCAAATTTCTGAGAGCTATTTCAGGAGTGACGCAACAATATGGAAGCATTCTGGCTGAGTGTAGGACTAATATTCTAAAAATATTTCATAGGATACAATACTCACACAACACGAAGAATTACTGTTTCAACGAAACAAAAAACCAAATATGAATGAAATTCAATATGGTTGCTATCTTAAATGATCATAGTAGCGTATGTTTCATCAGAACGTATTATGATAATTTCAGATTTTGTCGAATTATTTGAGGAAGAGAGTTGGGACAAATTTAATCATCTATTATTATTTATCATTACTTCGAACCAATTGCGTTGAAAACCCTTCACAACGATGACAAATGATTTCTTCAGAGAAAAATTCAACATTTTATGGCTCAAACTTTCGAGTTTTTATTTTGATCGTCATAACAAACATGTAGATTCCATTTTCAAAGTAACACTGGAACATTTTTCAAAATAAGTTGAAAGATACTGCATGCCTTTTTCACAGTATGGAATGCTTTGAGTATCGACATTTTGTGCCTCAAGTCTTGCTAAAAACATGTTCTGACTGATAATCTGTGAATACTCTGGAAGAGTTTTCATAAACACTCAAATATAGTGTTGAGGAATAGTTGTGATTTCGGATTTCTAGATCCATTGTACCATTAGAAACATCTGATACTGGTTAACAATAAATTATGTACTGAGGAATAACTCACTCGATGAAAATATATCTATTCCATTGTAGTTGATTCAGAATTAAGGGTACACTCTGCATATCGAATAGTATATCTCAATTCACTTCATCTTTCGAAAAAGAAAAATGAGAGGATTCAGTTTTGAAAGGGACACCTGTCCATATAAAGCGGATAAGCTCTGACTTATAACAAACTGACATTTTTTAATGCTCACTGAAATGTAAAATATATTTCATGATATTTTCTTGATAAATATTTCTGCACTCTATATCTATTTCAATTGTTTTCTTCTAAGCTATAAACAATTTTGATATAATATTATCATGACTGCTAGCTCTGCGATTGAAACTTTGCTCACAATATTAATATCTGAAGGATCCAATTTCATTTTGAGCAACACATAAATGTTGCGATTTCTTAAAAAAATTGTGACAAATAAATACCATCAGATGCCGAACACACAAATAGATTTATTGTCAAATATTAAACATGATCTATAAGATGATGATCCCTTTTGTAAATCTCATAATCAGAATCTTATATTTCCTGTTTAATTTCTATAGAATGTATAAATCGTTCACCTTATGGAAATCGTGCGTTCAGCAAAATCATGCTATCGGACCTTTCGATGAGAGTCTCCGAACAAGTCGTAGGTAAATTGTTGATCAGGCATTTAAATTTATATAAATATCGGGAATTATTCATTCAGAATCATTTATTAATTTTTCAAGAACTCGTGAGTTCTTGTAATTCGTTCAAGAAGCGACTTGGTCGGAAGCCCTGCCTCACGAAAATGGGTTCACCCCTTTTCCGACTTGGTTGGCCATTATGTAAGTTAGTACGGTGACGTTGTTTTTTATATTTTTTATGAACATTCTTTCTTTCAATTTTTTATTCTCGATTCTTGCTTCTTAGGTAATAAATGTATTTTTGATGATAGCAGCAAGTGATTGCTGTAATTGGGTGATGAGTTAAAACTAAAAACCCCCTCGTATTGCCAAGCGAGTCTGAGTTGTGACAATATAAGGCATGTTTTGTTTGTATATGAAAACAGAATTGAAGAATTCTCCGCTAAAGAATAACTTCATTTCGTATGTTTTTACTTAGAAATTCAAATGAGATGGTAAACACTTTCGTGATAAACATTCATTTCAAAGGAAAACAATGAACAACATCATTATTTCTATCACAATATCTCAGGCGGAATGTTGACCTCAGATCACTCTTGTATATACAAGGTATGCTTACTGAAACTGAACTCTCTTTACATTTGTTTAAGCTTTCAATCGACACCGTGTATACACACACGAATATCACATCTGATCATATTAGTTGATATTTGTGTCTCATATCTAATATATACTACGTGGAACTGAAAATGGAATTTTGAAAACAGTGAACACATTCATAGATATTTGATTTTTTACTTTGATAGATCACTGTAGCAATCGATAGTATTTTCAAAATTCTTCTTTAGATAGATTGAGTACTCAGTCAGACATGAAGTTGAAATGGGTAGTAGTAGAGTGTGACGTTATGATTGTGGTATGTATTTCATACCTGAATAATGTATCAATATCAATCAGACATGACTATTTCTGAAATACAAGTATGAATATCCTCTAGTGTCAACATTTTTCGATGTTTGAACAGAAGTCATCAGTAATCTGTATGTTAGCTTCACACTGTAGCGCCATTTTGAATGAATCGACCGAATATCTCATTGTCTGCAGGATTACTCCGTGGTAACATCACTTGAGAATTGGTTGGATAAAAATCAACAGAAATCGTGTAAAAACAAAAAATGTTTCTATTAGCAAAACAAAAGTGGAAGAGTGCTTTCAATAACACCATTTTTTCAACCTAAATCAACGCATGGAGCTTTTCGTATGTGCAAGGATAATAGCAGGATTCCGTAGTCTTCGTCTGTTTCCTCGAAAATCCTTTCTTGTGTATATTAACTCTGTAACATATTAAATTCAAACCCAGAACGAAAATTGCCCCTATGTGGTGTGCAGACGTCAGTTTGGTCTTTTGAAGTATACGACAAACAAATAATTAAGTTATAATGGACAATGTTGTAGACGTGATGATGAATGTAAAGAAGAAAGTCAGTGTGGATGACATCAAATTTATTTCATAAACAAGTACCTATTACTATGTATAGAAAGTGAACTTATGTGGTTATTTTTGTGCTCGTGTTGAGTTTACGAGTTTAGTAAACATGATTCGATTGTTTCATATGGATAGTGAATGGTGAAGGTTGAATCCAATTCCCGAAAGTCGAACGGAAGTTCACAAATCTGATAAGGGAATGAAATATTGAGACTCGAATTGAAGTATTGTATCTCATCGCCGAATTCATTTATCAATGCATCTTTTGATTGTTCCTAGGATATGATATTCAAAAGAAATGTCATCTAGTTAACAACATATTCTCATTTTTGTTTCTATCTCTATACTGTTCATCTCGATTATTTTGAAAAATGATGAAAAAAATGTTGACAATTGGTTTTTCACTATTTTAGAAAACTCGAAAAAAATATTCGATCCCCCACAGAAATTTCAAAATTCGTTACGATAACCCAAAACATTCCCATAGTAGCTCATGAAAAACGGATAGCCCTCAGTTAGGATCATAGTTTAAAGAAAGGTCAATAGGGATATGAAAATCTTGAAGAATTTCTAGAATCCTATCTTGTTGTTATGGGAACATTCTGGAACAGGTCATTTTGACCTTGTTATTGTTTATAGTTCCATCTATCAACAAAACACTTCTGATAATAATATTTAACGCTACCACATTTCATTACAAGATTATAGTGGACCAATTAGTTGATAGATCTGGAGATCTTGAAATTAAAATGAAGCCTAAGCATTCCGACAACATTGAAGCACAGAAAGCGATGAATTAGGAGAACATTTCGATCAAAAAACTTTCTTTATTGCTCATAATTCATGATTCATTGATAATGGTAACGATCTCTCAAGTCTTTTCTTACTTCTCATTTTCAGTGGGTACATCTAATGATATACAGCTTCAGTAATGGTATATAAAACAATTTCTGATTAGATTTTTTCCATAATTTTTCTTCATGTTCTCAGTTCAAACAATCATAATACCAATTATAGAAAATTATTATTCTTATATATTATACATGATAGATAATTCCGATATTTATCAATTGAATTATCATTATAATTATGTAAAGCTGAAATAGGTATCACTGGAAACTTTCTTATATGCTGCTAATAGGATTCCTTTTTGGTTTTATCTTCCTCGTAAAATATTGGAAGCGAGTTTAATTTTCCTGATGAGTATGGGATATAAGATGACCTCATCACATTTGATTGTCGATTCATATTGATGCTAGCTAGAAGTGTGAATATGAAATCGTAATACCTTTTCAGTTATCTGTCTCAAGAAAACGAAATACCAATTCCTCTACAATTTCCGTGATTCCCAATCAGAAAACATAGCCTTATCCATAATAATCCCAAAAGTCACAATCAAATGCTGTACACCGTATCAATCACTAAGTCATCTCACATCCAACTATAAGTTATATTCCCTCACTATACTCAAAACCACTTTATCAATACCACAAATGGAATCCACTCAATCTTTCACTATTTCGATGAAACCACAATCCTGTTCAACGCAGTTGCATAGTCCGATAGTTGGAAAAGAATTTTCGAAACGCAGTACTAGACAAACGCGTCGCGCTACGGAGACCGCAACCCGCAATACATCATGCAAGAGGACGTGAGGTGATACGGAAACGGGCTCGGTACGTGAAGCGCAAACCGGTCGGAAAGTGGGGTCGTCGGAATTTTGACGGCACAACGCCGACCTGCCCTCTGTCGCGATACCTGAGCCACTGCTGGCAGCACCGTCGCCTTCGCCAGTTTCAGCTGCGTCGGGACGCTCTCGGAGGACGAAATTGCCGTGCGCCGTATCGGCGACAGGAGCGTCGATGTGGGGTCGGTTGGAAATACGCTCGAGACATTTGGAGAGCTCGAAACAGGTAGGAATCATAACAATAACAAAAAATAACGATTTTTACTTAAAAATATGTGTTTATACAATTCAGCATAAAGAACATCGAATACAATAGTGTGAAAGGAATGAGGAACACTCTCAAATTCTCAAAAAAATACAACAGAATACAATACAATATTCCAGCCCAAATGATGCCTCAATGAATATGATTCAAGATTCACTAATTATTTCCAAATTTTGGCCCTAAGGATTCCTTTGTTTGAACATTTTTGCACATGTAGTTTGTACTCCTTTCCGTCAGCCTAAGTCTGTGAATAGGAATGCTGAGATTGTGTCTTGTATTATATTCATGATTTCGTAAATGTACAATCCATAAACTATTTGCTCTATATATTTCTACAAGAGTCTTAATATTTCATTTTCAAAATAAACCTCCTGACCCTTCTTAGGTAGATTAATTTCTTCTGAATTTTGAATACTTTGGATAGGATGAAAAACGATAGAATATAATAGAATATGATGAAATAGAATGAAATAGGATGAAATAAGATGGAATAGAATAGAAAAGGATAGAATAGGATAGAATAGGATAGAATAGGATAGAATAGGATAGAATAGGATAGAATAGGATAGAATAGGATAGAATAGGATAGAATAGGATAGCATAGGATAGAATAGGATAGAATAGGATAGCATAGGATAGAATAGGATAGAATAGGATAGAATAGGATAGAATAGGATAGAATAGGATAGAATAGGATAGAATAGGATAGAATAGGATAGAATAGGATAGAATAGGATAGAATAGGATAGAATAGGATAGAATAGGATAGAATAGGATAGAATAGGATAGAATAGGATAGAATAGGATAGAATAGGATAGAATAGGATAGAATAGGATAGAATAGGATAGAATAGGATATAATAGGATGAAATACGATGAACTAGGATAGAATAGGATGGAATAGCATGTAATAGTATAGAAAAGGATGCAATAGGGTGCATTAGGATGAAATAGAAGAATAGTAATTTGGAACACTTTATGATAGAATGAAGTGAAAATGAAAAATAAAAAAAAAGATGAGAAAAGAAAGAGAAGGTGACTGTTATGTATTTCTCCTTCCTATCATAAAAATCCAGTTTCGAGTAGTTAACGCAGTATCCGATATATTCCCAACCATTTCAAACTCATGCTGTTATCGAACTCCAAGTAATTCAATATTCCATTAAAATGTGACTAGTATCATCACATGTTACATCATCACATCCGATCTGTTCATTTGTGGTTGGTAGCCGTGGATGTCAAAGCGAGGTGTAAAAAGTGCATTCGTAGATCTGTATCATCGAATATATCTGATAATGGTGTAATTGCTCACGCAAGTTTGAATGTTGACTTCAGGAATTTAAGTTGATTTTGTTTTATTAGCTTCGCATTCAAATTTCTCTGAACCAAAGTAGTCGCTCTTCTTTGGTTTTTACACTCTAGACAGAAATCTCATTGTCATTGATGAGACGTAGAAATAGATGACAACATTCAGAATAGCATGAATATCCTAATCATTGTTTCAGAACTTTCAAATTTCTTCTCTTGATGTAGTTGATGAGGGGTATTGAAAACATAATTAATGGATGAAGAAAACAGTAAGGGCTCGAGGTTCGATCCCTGTTGGACACCCGATATTGCAAACAATGATGATATAAGAGTATCAGTTACTCAAGTTGTGTTTATTAAATACCTTTTAATTCAATAATGTTCAGCTTCTGTGTTCAAGAGGATGACAGAAGAAGCAAAATATAATGATGAATATGACAAATATAGTCACTTATTGCTACTGTCTGAATGCTGTCACGGTATAGTATAAGAACATATCTAGCACCTCATTACCAGAACAGTTGACCTCAGAACCACAACGATTAACTTGCGATGTTCATTGAAAGAACCAATCGAGGCACCTACAATTGAAATTCAAATTGTGACACTCAAAACAATGGACTATTTACATGAAATAATAAGCAGAAGCCTCCGATACTGAAGACCAGATATTAATTAAGTAGAATTACCGTGAAATTCGCAATTAAATGTCTGACGTGTACGCCACAATGAACCCAATTACCATTCTTCATCATTAGCTATCCGAATAGTCAAAAACAAAACAAGGAACGAGTAGAGAAACGAAAATGTGGGAGGCAAAAACATGCCCCTACAACTGGAATCGAACCTGCGTCATGCAAAAGAGCATGAGAAATTATGAGGTGAACCGTTCGCACTACAATGAGAAATGGTGGGTGGATAGATGGTAGATGGAAGTGGATCGAATGTATGGTATTGGCATTAATGGAACATCGTTCAGAGGTTCTATATCTAATAGCTTTCTACTACCCGATTTCCTCCTTGTAACCTATGTTCAAAAAACATTTACTTTGTCCAGTTTCACTCTTATTTATCAAAAAGTTTCATGATGGTTTGAACTGTTCTTTTATATAATTCATATAAATTCAGAATGAATTACTCAAGAAAGGAATATGGAGAAAAAATATAATGCTTATGATCATTTTTTATTCGAGAAAAACGACCACTCAACGTCCAGTTCAAAACTGAAAATGGAAAATTTGTTTCATTATGATCAATTAGATGAAAAAGTAATGATTCAATAATTTTTTATGTGTGCTTTTGAAATCCACCAGAAGCATGTTTGAAGGATGCTCTTATAGACAATAGATCACGATCATTAGATTTCGTCCCAAGGACGGTTTTTTTTTTATATGGATATCAAAAAAAATCTGTGTGGCTACTTAATGTTCGAATGATGTCCTGAAAGTTATTTATTGAATATTTCTTTTATGAAAGCTACTGGATTCATTTCATGTATGTTTTTATCATTGGAGAAAATGGATACGGAATAGTTGAGTGCAATTCTCCATGTGAATTATTGTTTAATATATGAAAAGGCCTCAAATTATAGGAACCCTATACCGATTGATATGAGAAACATGACCTATTCATCTTTTTTCATTTATTTTAATTGAATTCATGTGGAAATAAAATAAACATTGAAGCTTGTATTACTGAAACGAATTATCCAATAATGTATTGTTTTATTCAAACTGAAGTGATATGTTGCGATATTGAATCCAATTGAAAACTGTATCATGATGAGTTTAATGAGAGTGAATTGGATGATTATCAAATCGAATTTTGCAATTACTATAATATCACGATGAGTTTGTTTGAACGAATAATGATATTATGAGTGATAAACCAGAGTTGATACAAGGAGTTCTGAAATCAATCACATGCTACTGCTGTAAAGTATCGTCGATGTCAACATCGACAGCGTAACAGAATATCTTGACGAACTCATAGGATATTAATGAAACGTCACTTCCTGAAATGAACGAATATAAACGCAGTAACCTTGGTCTATCCCACTTTGTTGAAAATTCAATCGGTCTACAACCTTCCATTTAGGATTTGATTGATTCTGTCACCTTGTTCGCGATCCCAACATTATATCCTGACTTTTTTTTTTCATTCCTGGAAAAGTACGAATTCAAAGCGTATTTTCACTTCGTATATTTCCATTCACATGGCGAACAATTCTAATGTCTCCACTCCCCCATTGAGAAAGTTTATCTTCAGAAATGGAATTTGTGTTTCGTACTTTGCCCATACACATTCATTAATTGTGTTCAACGACAATACGTAGTTGATGAATTGAGAAAGATCAGAGTTAAAACAGTTCTTAGCATCTGTGAATTATTTCTATTTTGGGAAATATCAGACTCATTTATCCGTTCTATTCCCTGTATGATCATGAAAGTCCACAAGTACATTCTAACCCGATGGTTTCTCATATCCTATCCTGTATATGCCTCATCTTATTTTCTGAATATTTCTGTGTGCTTTTTTAGGCTAGCTCATGCCTCGGCGAGCGTAGTAATTGAAGGACGTGAGTGTTCCTCTCAAATTTTCTGATGAGATCCGCTATTTTGATTTCCGTTTAATTAAACTCGCTGCTGGCCGGGTGCGCCTCCTCTTTCCAAAAAGATGCCGTAAAATTCCCCAGACATATACTCTTGAATGCAGTAACTCAGCTCAAAGGGAATATAATTCTTATCCGGAGTGAAAAACGACGAGAAGCTTCATCATCAGATGGGGATGATTACTTCTTCAGAATATCTTTATATTGCCCCAGTCAGTAGCAGGAATTTCATTTTTCATGATTCGTTTACCGAAGAAATCCCAGAGATGCTCATTAATGCAGAAGAAACAAGAGGCGATGAATATTTTGCAGAAATTCTTTATTGTTTTCATTTGTAGCCTATTGGAAAATTTATATTGGATATTTCCAGTTGAGATAATTTCATTGATATTGCTCAGAACGCTTTCGTATCGAGTAAGATATGAATGGAGAAGTGTACATACTGAACATGATTACAGTTTTCCTTCGCAAAATCTTCAGCCTCTAAATTCCTAAAATAACTGGTCAGTAACTTAGTTAACTTCATTCAAGATTGAACCCCACTTTCACCAGCTCATTCTCTACGATCAAGATGAAAGAAGAGCTCCCAATAATTGATTGGATCTTTATCAACAATCATGGTCACTTTCTTCACAACTATAATAGTTGAGGTCAAAATCTGAGAGATACTGACAGTGATAGTGATTCTTTCTTCGCTCAAGAGTTTCTGAGATTTACAAAAAGGAATCCGAGGCAGATAATGAACGCAAATTTATCATCTACTTGATCAAGACTGACCATAACATAGCTAATTGCAGAACTCATCGATATACCGTTTTCGAGAAATTATAATATTCTCTTGATATTCAGTAAAATATTTTTCACGTTTTCAATGAATTACAGAATGAATTATTCTCGATGCCATATGCTCAGTGTGCATTTGGTATTTCATGAGTCGATCAGTCAATAATTTCTGATGTTTCATGAATTGTACATTCTCAATTGAGTCTGTAGTTATACTGTTATTTTCCTGGTGTCTGTTCATCAGAAGAAATTCTTAATGTTGGATATTTTGAATGCAGTTGTAACTTCTGATGATATTTCAGGTTTGTTTCAACACGTCTTAAAACCGTCACGTTATCGTCACGCTCATGCGCAATTGATTTTCTGTTCCAATCGAGAAGTGATCGTAATCTGACCATCATCTTTTTGTTCCAACCAAACTCGTGACCGTCCTCAGCATGGTTTCAGGACGGTAATTTCGGTACATGCTCAAAATTGAAAACTGTTTCGAATCATAATTATTGGCATGCGCATTAAGAAACTCTTCTTCAAAAGAATAGGTTAGCCTTAGCCCAAGCTTTTTGTTAGGGTATTTATTCATGTTCATTTGTGTTAATGATAATTCCTTCCGTTCAAATCAAATAAGAAAAAATAAATATGAGTGACGATAGAGATACTGATTGTTTATACGAAATAAGTGAAGACGATTTAGATTTTCAGTACAATGAAACGAGGGTCAAAAATCGTTGAATGTTCGTTCCATTTTCATGTTATTTAAATTATTGTAACGAAAGATTATCCTTGAACAAAAGAATAATAAACTCCATCTTGTGTAGAACGTGGATAGCCAAAAACCGTCAATAAAACCGATCCAACCCTCGAATGTTTTTGTACCGTCACGAAACTATTCAACGTTCGCGCATGAGAACTAAACGAAACCGAAACGGCCACAAAACAGTTTCAAAACCATACAGAAATGTTTGTTGAAACAAACGATGTTGATGACGTGACAAACATATTGGCAGTGCTCATATCCATTTCTTGTATTTGGACCTCATCTATTCAAATGTTTTGAATATGGTATCTGGTCTGAATTTCCATTCTCATTCTTTCATATCTCAACTTAATTTTGATCAGGTTACAATTGTTATTCTGATGAATATCCATTCTGTATGCAGACAACAAGTGATTGAACATCGTGTCTATTCTCTTGTCATCACCACATCCTCGATCGATCAACTCTACGAATCAGCAGAACATATCGAAAACTCTACAGTATCAGATTATCTGAGGCCATCTTGACCTTACCTAGTAAATTGGCTTGGCCAGCGCAGTCTAGTATAGGTGGAGTAATCCCTTGATGGACGTCCTGCAGCTTGCGCAACGATATCGGCGGACATTATCCTGCTGAAACGATAGGTCAGTGCACAAACTTGTTTCGAATTTCGGCGCGCCAGGACTTAGGCAAATCCTGAGGTGGGCCAGCTTTATCGTAGGCGAAGATGTTAATTTGCAAGTCGCAGAGACCGGATTAGTCCAGGTTTATCGATTGCATGGGTGATTTAAATTTAGTGGTCGATATTGGGAGATTAAAGGATATTACGCGGAACTCGTGATGACCTGATACTCATGTTTATCACAGGAGGATTTTCAGTGTACCGGTTCGTTATTCATTTGATATGAATGAAAACAAAAAGAGGATGATTTGATGATTTGGAAATCTGCACCTAGGAGAAGTCTTTTCAGTCATAATTGAAAATCAACCATACAATTACTGAATCTAAAAGTCCATCAATAAACAGTGGCATAGATCAGATTTTATGATCGTGGTGATGTACGTCATATTTGAAATTGATATTTTGTAAAGTATTTCGGCAATTTCGGGCCTTCATCAACGTCTTTAAATACCTTTGTGTTGGATTTTTATTCCGAATCGAAATTTTTTTCCGCCTATAGCATCAAGCAGAGCAGCCAATAGTTTTTGATGTTCAATATGTACCGGGTGATTTACTCGACTGATTCATTAGGGGTTTTTTGGAGAACTCATAGAGAATCTGGTGACAGCTATAGCTCTTAATGAAATATTTTCAATAAGTTGCAACTTCCCGTTGAACCGGAAATTATATCAACTTTGTTTCTTCAAATGAGAAACACCATTCATTTCTATATTTTCGAACTCAACGTAGAATTCTGAACCTATTGCTTTTTGAATCGCTTCTCTATCATGACTTGTTTTTGAGGTATTCCATTTTTCCGAATAATTTTGACAGATGGACTGACTAACTGAAATTTCTGTATCATCTACAATATTTATGATGAGACGTTTATTCTCTCTCGACACATCAATGAGATATTATCAGGTATCATTAACAGTGTCCCGAAATATTCAACAGGGTCTTCGATATTTCACTTTTTGAAAATTTGAAATGGTGATGACTTTCTTATCTCAAATGGAAAGGCGATGAAATTTTCACACAATCTGCTTAAATGTATATTTAAAGACACATTACCAAAAATGTGGAGAAAACGCTCATTCATATCATGTGTATTAACAAGTGTGCCCTTCTCATGATACCCGATTTAAAATAGGAGCTGTGATGGTCTCAAGAACTTTCGAAACTATTGGTCAGAGGAGTCACGCATTCCTTGCTCCTAAGTTGTATAACAATTAACCTCCTTCATTCGAAACTCAAGTCCGAAATCGAAATCTGGATTCTGCTAGAACCGAGACATATTATTCAGAAGCAGATAGATCTGGAGAATAATTGAATCATGTCCTGAATCCTTTTGGAATTCTCTTCTTCTTCAACCAGCTAGTCGTTCTCATTGTTTTTATTGTTATTCATGTCTCAGTTTGTTTTTGTGTATGTGGAATATTTGTAATCAGTAAGTTGGGAAAAAAAATAAAGAGAAATATTTATTTTATTGAATGCGGACTGTAGCAATAAGCATAGGATATTCGAATGTACTAAATTACCCATGCACAGGTTTACCTTTATGGGATTTTGTATTTGTCAAGTAGCTATTGCATGTAGTTGATGTATTATGTATTTCGTTTTTGGGGGTGAATAAATTTATTATTATTATTATTAAGTGTGCTTCGAATGGTTTCTGTATTTCATATTTATCACTGTCATTATTCTTAGGAGTATTATTATTATATTTTTTTTTGAGATTTGTCGTTTCATTTTGTTAATGATAATGATATTTATTCGCGGCGACAACAGCAAAGAAGATCCGAACCATCTGTGACATTCATCAGATTGAATTGGCCCAAGAAGTAACATCACCTGTAAAACTGTATAAATTGCACGCCTATTCGAATATTATATCCCAAGCTATATGGGCTTCCATTGAATCGCAGGGGCTCCATTTGATGAACCCTATTGTGGAGTTACGATAATCACAAATGTCAAGAGAGTACGTCACACACCTTGTTGGGTTGCAAATTTAATGATTCCTGATTAATGAAGGGATTGTTGTCCAGATGAACATTCATTTGGCGCCTATGAACGGGCGCGTGATTTTCTATAGAGAAGCAAATGAATTGGTCGTTGATGATTTAATAGCTGACTTTTTCGATTTCAAATTCGAGAACAATATCTGCGCTGTGGGTAGATATCTGAAGGATCACCCAACAAGAAAGATATTCATGATTAATACCATGCAATGAATGGACTTTTGATTCCACATAATCAATTACATACTATCCTGAATGTAAATTATGTTAATTAACATCACTGTCACGACGAAACAAGATTTTTTGTTATTCAATTCTACCTGGTTGGATGGTAATAGATTTATTTTATCCTAATAAGAAAGGGACGTAGGGAAATTAATATTCTATGGAAAAACTACCTGAAAAATTGTATACTGTCTAGGACTACTCATCTATTTTGTGATCACAGCAAATGCAGAGCAATACTTGAACAGGTGCGAATCTTTGTTAATATCTGACGTATAATATGCACACCAACAAGCCTTTATTTAGGATGCAAACCATTCGTAATCACAAAATCCATCAGATTGGAATCGAGTGAAAGAGTTTGAGTCGTAATTCAAGTTCTAGATATATACTCTTTGGAATCAAACGCCATTTCAATAATCTCTATCTAATCCAATACAGCACAATAACGAATATCCGAAAAGGAAAGTTCATTTGAAATGAAACATCAAGAACTTTTATTAGGTGGAGGTACGAAACAATTTCCATAATGGTAATACCGGTCTCGTAATTAAATATCTGAATGAAATTCATCAACGATCGTGAATTCACTGGCATTGGATTAGAAGGAAACCAATTATGAATGTATGAACAGCAACCTTTTTTGATTAACTTGAAAACTGCACAAAGCTCACGTTTTCTTTACCGTTTTGTAACAGATTGGTAATGTACGAGTCGAAGCTGGGCAAATCTGAATGAATGAATACACTAACGAAAGGGTACCTAACTAACTATACCGAGGCTAACTCATTTCACGCTACGAGATATAAAGCTGCAACCGTTTGAATGGAAGCTTACTGGAGTCTAAATAACCACGTTGTGCAAAATCTATTTGCCTCTCGAAATTCAATAAAGCATGTGCCAGGAATTCTTCTATGCAAAAATTCGCTATGAAAAAGTGCTCCGAACTGGTTAATTTTCCACTATTCCGTAGAATTTGTAGAAGTCGAAAACAGAAATTCAGGAATAAAAAAAAAATGAATTTGATTCTGCTAATAGTGAATGTGCAGGTTGAATTTTTGAATTAAATTCTGACAGTATGTCAATAAAAAGGCGAGAATCCATGGAATGGCCAGCATGATTCCTTGAGCTATTATCATTAGATTCGTTCTTCTCTACCCACCAAGAAAGTTCAGTGAAATCTTAATTTGAAATCAAAATGCTGTCGTAATGTGGTGATGATTACAACTGAGTAATCAATATTTCTCGATAGTCCAGCATTGTTACTGAAATATAGAATTGGTGTCCAACTCTCGGTCGAATTGATTTTTCTGAAACAACATTGCAATAAATGAGGTCCTTTTCCATCCTGTCCGTTCCAGAAGGTTCCGATCCCTGACCGGAAGTGAACAAGAGAAAGCTTTGCTGCGAGCAGCTTTACATTCCTGACCACATGAAACCGGAATAAAATGAGTTGGGATTATGAATTTTTCAGTGTGAAATTGCTTTGTTCTGATTCCCTCACAGCAAGCATAAAATAAACGAAGCCTTAAGTATGCTGAATTGAATTCTACAGGCCCCTTTATGGTTAGCAACAGTCAACAAATGTAGCAGCATTTGTTGAAGCAGTTTATAGATCTAGCTATACATTTCATCACGTGTGTGAGTAGATGAACCTGCGGTATACTCCACAGAGTGATTAGCAATTCAAGAAATATCGACGCTCAAATGTCGGAAAACTATTCTCCACCCGATTATACACTCCGGTTTACTGCGGGATGTGTGTTGTGGCAAAGGTGAGATTCTGTTTACTGTATAGTAGTGGGGGTGGAACTCAAAGAGGATGTCTGGAATGCTGAAAGAGGAAGAAGCTGTATTAGTTCGATTTTGTTGTAATATTGGTTCAAGCTCACGTGAACGACATGTTTGTAGAATAGAAACGTGATTGGCAAACAAGATGAGATAAACTGGAAGATTGATGAACAAGGACTATAACTATAAACTTTGGGATTACTCGTGATTCTCTTCTACAGAATATCACGTACAATGTCGTCGTTATACTCCCAATTCCTATATTATATAAATATTTTCCACTTAAAATCATAGATGTTGTCACTTATTCCTCAGGTTTTGCAAGATTATATATTTATTTGTATTCACTGAAATTCATATTGTCAAAGAAAGTGTTTGCATAATTTGACATCTCGGAAGCATTTCATAAACTGTCGAAACTATTGACATCAAATGAGTATCTAGAGCATACTCAATCATTCTGGCAATGTAAATTTTGTCTTGCCAAGAATAATGAAATTTTCCCGTTTTTTTTTTATTTTTGAGAAGTAAAAGAAAACCGCACTATTTGAAAAACTCAATCGATTGAATACTTCATGTAGAGCTCATTCATTTCGTCAAAATATTATAAATTTGAATGATTAATTTCATTGAAATAATTTTTATGTACTACATAGCTACAATCAAAATGGAATTATAATATAACTCTTGTAGACTCATTTCATATCATGATATGATAAGTATCAGATTATTGTGAAATAGGGCCACAGGATTTCGTCCTTCATGGCTTCGATGAGATCGTGACGAGCTCGGCCGTTTCGATGATTAGAGAACAAGCCGCAATGGCCGTTCCTGACGGCAGTAACTCCAGTGGGCTTTCGATATTGAGCCTAACCTATTCCTCTTGCCTTACTACCAATTGATAGTTCCTTTTCTTCGTAGATAACTAGCTTAATGTACTTCAATATACAGGGCATTCCAGTATCACGTACTCCTAATAACATTTCTACTAGGAGAAGCAGAGATATGTTCATATTGGACAGGAAAAAATCAGGTCAATCGTAGGGCTTCTCATAAGCCACTGTCTCCTAGAAAAGCATCCCAATGTCATTGATAGCACAGAATACAGATGGTGCTACCCACATTTTCACAGAGTGCTCAGCAGTATTATATTGTACCCCGAGAATATTAGAAGCTTAGCTTTAATGCCTTCATGACTGCTGATATGTTCCCCAGCTGCAATGAGTACAAAACTGATACGAATTAAAGGCCATGTCATGGGTTTTCCAGACCACCCACTGCTTTCATAGGATGATCGAACTTACTTCGAATTTTATGCGGAGAACTGAAGGCCATTGATTAATATGAAGACCTGAAGATCTTGAAATATTCGAAGAAATCTTGAGAAATAAATGAGCTTGCAATTTCGTTTGAAGGTAGTTGAATTAAATGAACTTACTTGGATATCCAGTTCACCCAGTAGAATTCATGATATGTTTCTCCCTACCTGAATTCTTCTAGTTTGACCTTTCTGATTTTCTGTTGGATTTGTATACGCCACTGGCAGGACATTCAACATGATTCTCATGATTTCGATTTACACATATCCAACCTGCAGTTCATATCCAAGTTATGTAAAAGGCAATAAATAATAAGTATAAGGATATTATGTAAAAGGCAGTAAATAATAAGTATAAGGATAACGAAGTCCAAACTATATAATTAATTCTGGAATATGTAGGTATGTGTTTCCTTAGAAATTTATCTTTATCGTGTGTTGATATTGATTTTTTGATGAGATGACACGAGTCTGGCAAAATTAACATAAACGAAGTTTCCATTTGAATTATAGTGGAGTAACTGCTACAGAATAGTTGTGTAACATCCTGACTTATTCGAGCACCTCCGTTTGAAAGTTGTAAATAATGTTGACACTGAAGTTGACACATGTGAATATGTCCAATTATTCGCGAATAAAATAGTATGAAAAATGCATTGAGCCCCAAGTTGAAATTGGGTTACGTTGATGTTTAGTATCACAAAATTACATGTATCGTGATCTGTTGTTAACAAGGACTCTGCTCTACAAATTTCGAGTGAATTTCATATACTTGTCGGTCACATCAATAAGATTCAAAATTATATTCAACGCTCTCAACGGGTCAGAATGAGAACCTAGCTCAATTCACTTCGCCATTAAAAATAATCCCTGGATATAACTTATAGCAATATCGTATACAGGAATCTCTGTTTCATTATACACAAACCGAAAGTTAAATAGGAAAAGTTTCAGAGGAAGCTCAGTGCATTCGATAGTCAGCTTAAAATTAACCATTGGTCAATTGTTTTAGAGAATCCAATACAAAGCGAGTTCAGCAAATTCCGTTTTTGCATCTGAAGCAATTCCTTTGGAACTTGTTGAACTGTAACATTCTTATTTCCTAGCTTGTATGGTGTTGAAACTCATATTCTTTCAACCTAGTGTCACTCAAGCTTCAGGTTGACGTATAGTCAGTCTTTCAAACCGACGATATGGTTATTTGATCTGTAGACGTTTCAGTGTTTTGCATATTGAGTACTTCATGATCATTAATTTTCCTCTCATTGAATCGCAATACATAGTTTATAACATATATATTGTTTCATCACTTAACATTGAAATTCCCAAGAAAATATCGATATTTCTGTTTATAATACAATACAGATACCGTACAACGAATGTTGGTCAGTACAAATTAGGTTAGAAAACTGCCACACTAAAGAAAAGGTTCATGATGCGATATCATAATTCTATAGAAACCTTCCGATTGGATTCTAGACTTGAATTCTATACTTTGCTGGCACTGCTGGCAATTGATAATTGACTCACTTCTGTATGAACGCTCCACTGCTTTCTGGAATGCCAAGAGCTGCTTACGATATCTTCGTTCTTGTTCACAGTCGAGTTGATGATAATAAGGACGATATTGCATTGAGATGGCCCAAATCGAGGGAGAGCTTCATTAGACCATTGACGTATTATAGCTGAAGGTATGAAGGTGAAACACATGTTTGATTTCACGTAGTTTTGTGAGCCCAACACTTTACTGTAAAATAGAGTATCCAGAAACTCTCCTGCCAAACGGGAAGTGTAGTTACTACAGGTGGTTTTAAATCGATTTATTTCCTAAGGGAGCTACAGCCATTTGAAGAAGACGTCTTTGTATGAGTTTCCTTCAAATTATTGAAAAATGCCGTTACCTAAAAAATTTAAACTCGATATAATCAATGAAGAGTTACCAACCCATCGTTCGCTGTAAATATTTTTCTAGATCCATCACAAGTGTCTAAGTCGGGGAAAACCAACAGGTATTTGGAAAAAAAAATGCATCCTACACCAAATTTGGAAAATTTGGGATGATGTTCATAAAAAAGTACTCTTCTGTCAAATCGATATCATGAACCGTTTTCGAGAAAAATAAATTTGAATTTTTGAGTTCCTTACACAAAATCATGTTGGATTATAAAATTTCATCTGTATTATCAAGTTGGCTTTAAAAAAATTACAGAATCTATTTGCAACTATTGATTAGTATACATAGTTCGAATGATTTTAGTATCGCCATTTTTGAATAATGCATAAAAGAATTGTATAACGATGCCTCCTTCAAAGGACTGTAGCATTTTCGGATTGAGGTAACTTGAGCTGAATCGATTTAAAATCACATCTAGTAACTGCAGTTTACGTTTGATAGGAGAGTTTCTAGACACCCGTGTATATCTTTCATGACATTTCTGATAGATGTGTAGCGTCTATGAAATGTAGAGGAATGGAACTGTATCAGAACTTATTCAGACAAACAAAGATGGATTTTTGTTTCATATTCTCCCATGTGTATCTCCGGAATTATCGAATTAATAACAACTTCAAGAGTATATCTTGTATCTGATCATCACCAGAAGATTTGAATTGGCTCTTATACCTTCTTGTCATTCTGAAAAATCCGGTGTAATGGATGGAGTTATTTACATATCAGTATAACTCTCCTAAGATCCAGAAGGTGATGGCTTTGAATATGAAGACATGTCCTAGAAAGATGAATGAGTATATGGGGAATTTTTTTGATATGATTATGAGTGGAATAGGTTTTAACTGAGTTCGATATGAGTAACGTATCGAATAAAAAATGGCGGTGACAGAACTGATATTTCGCCAATAACAACCACATTTCTGCACTGATGACATGTCATGGATTCTTCACCTGTTTCCCATTCATGTGGAAGCCATCTCGTGAAAGTTCAGGTCAATTTTTTATGTGCCCTAGAGACACGTTCAGAATCATAAAGCAGGTCATTCGGCGTCCCAAACAACAAATATACCCAGCTAACAATAGAAATTTTCTGCTAATATTCTCCCCTTGGGGTTCTGGAAATTCGCTGTTTCCGATGGGCAATATAAACTTTTTGGTTTATTTGAATAAATAAAGCTTCATCTGTATAAGTACACGGTGTATCACGTTAGTTATGATTTCCAAATAATCGAAAGGATTTTCAATTTGCAAGGTCGAATACGAACACGAATGCAATGATGGTGAGAATAAGAGTGAAGAATGTATACTTGGAAAAATAAAACCTTTCAATCCTGCCATTTCTTGGAATCCCGATCGAGAATCGCAGTAAACCACACGAAGAAATTGACCGCAATAATGCTGTTAACATAAATCAAAACTTAGAACAGAACATTTTATTTTCATTCGTCGAAATATACTTTTTTTTCGATCACCCTTAGAAAGCACCATACACATTTGTGACTCGCCCTGTATGAGTTATATCTGGAGCTTAATGAATGGAGAAACTCTCTTCATGTTTTTCAGTTTCGATGAAATTATAATCTATCATCATTATAATTCTAAACATTATCGCTTCATACATAGTAAATAACTCTTATTATTATTGATCCATCAGTTTTCAGTTATATCAACATATAAAATAATTATTCGAGGTATTTCCAATGATGCAAAGGAATATGTGCTTGATCCAGAATACTCAATGCGAATACAGAGGACGAAACACTATGGAGACGCCATCAGAAAAATGAAGAGAGTTGTTAGCTTTCACCCCTTTGAGGAGATCTCTGATACGATTCAAGATTCACCATGCGTGTTATTAGAGCGGTTTTTGGAGCTTGGTTTTCACCTTCACGTTTTCTGTGATCATCAACTTGTTTGAACTCAGTTTTTGTGGTATTTTGTTATAAGGGGACGTGAAAATCGAACGAGAATATTGAAACTCTTCCATTTTATATACACGGTGTTCATGAGCTTCTAGATCAACACATATTTCAGATATTTGAAAGAAAAAATACTTTTACCCTTAGTTTTTGTTCTCAGAATTGCATGTTTGTTTCAATTTAAATGATTTCTTCATTTTCTTTCAACGATATATGTTGCTAGAATGGCATGCATTATACATTTCAGTTGATTCACAAAATGCATTCGTATACTAATCCGAATATAGCTTAGCATCTAATCTATTTAATGAAATCAAGAAACACATATTGCTGCGTTGAAATTGAATATCCTTGTGCTTGTGCATACGCTGAACTTAACAAGATTGGCCTATTTCGTAGAATCAACATTGATTGAATGAGGATATTTTGCTTTAGTGAAGGTTCAACATTTTGGAGGTGAGATTTCTAATACTGTTTACTTCTCATTAGCAAAATTTCACTCTCATCATCAAATGCGTTTTTCAGTATTTGTTGAGAAAATGAGTATGATTTTGTCTGATTATGGACCAAAAAGATATTCCATCAAAATTGTCGATGAGAATGAGATTTGTGCTTGCTCAGAGTCATCTCAAAGTCGAAAATGATTCTCAATTTAATCACCGTACTCCAAATGTATTATGAAGTTGGGATGTTCTTCACAAGTGAAATTGTAGACCTGTTGATGTTTGAAGAATTTTCAATTGTACTCTCGACCCTTTTGAGATCTCAGATGCAATTGTCCATCATTTAAATAGTTTCAAAGTTGGAGAACCAGTATGGAAACCTCGAAAGCATATATCTCGAATTGTGGTTTACACGGAAAACCTTCTGGCCTGTTGTTTTCAGCGGATTTGAAGTTTCAACGATCCACTTTGAGAGCAAAGTGCATTGTTTAATCGTAACATAGAAATTTTCTCCGTGTTTGAATTAAGTGAGATTGTTTTCTGCAAAATTTCTAACAGCGATCAAATTTTAAATAATCAATATCGTACTGAAATAGATTGATTTTTATAAAAACTGATTTTTGTTTCACTGATGTAAACTTGTGAACGTGAAATGAAGGCATCAGTTACTGTGGATCTGAGATATTTTTGAAAGAAATGAGGCTTCGAATGGAACCATTGCCATAGAAACTGCCAAGCAGCTCAAGAGAACGTGCAATAGATCAAGATTTGTTGATTCATATGTTCTTCGAGTCGATTGAATGTATTTTTTTGTATAACGCAATTTTTTATACTCCTTAGTTTCAAAGTGTTATAATGTTGGAAGAATTCATTATCTCACAAGAGTAAGCAATTTAAATACTTCAAAAACTATTTCAAGATTAGTCAGCCTTTAATGCTTGCAAGTTGCTATCCAAATTGAATTAATAAGCGCTGGGATCCCAATTGCTAAGGGTGAGGCCGTAATCAGTATTGTTTGGAAAGTTTCAAGTGTGTTACCTGTGACAACAAACCTATTAAACGGGAAATCAATGAGTGTTTTCATTAAAACTTTACGAATTGGAATGTCTCTAGCGGGTGATAGTTGAGGATTATATGTTGTTAGAATATTTCAGGATGAAACATCCGTGATGAAGATATATCTTCTAGGAAGATGGTATATTATTAAAAATATCAGGGAAAATCGCCATTTGGTACTGCTTTCGTCTTGATTCATGTGCTTCATCGCATATCACCATGATGGAATTTATCCTTGGATAATTTTTCTTGGGATAATTTCAATAGAACAATGAATCAACTGAATTACTGCACGTACACCTATTTCTGAAATCATTATTCAGTTATAAAATTCAACTGCAAAATTAAATCGCATAGGTAACATCGAGAGCAGAATACATAGCAAGCAATATAAACTTATTAAAACAGATTCGATGATTAATATTAGATTCGATCCCATTTCGTGCTATCAAAACTCGATGATTATTGAATTCAATCGTGATGGAACGTGTATTCGATACAGTGGGTTTAGTTGTACTATTTCAGTATAGTTTTGTATTATTGGATTCGTGGGAATATGCCCTCCATGATATAATTGCGAAGTCGAATATTATGTTCAATGTAATCAAAACTAACAAATGGAGAAGAGGGGCAGCTAGAGTATGACAACAAATAATCAATGACGGAACAAAAGTAGTGATTCATAGATGAAATATCAAACCAATACTATACAGAAGTTCTTGCTAAAAATATCTGGTTCTCATCATTTCCTTGGTATCAAAGTATCCATGCGAAAGATTTTAGCAATTATAAATGAAAATTCTTTGTTACCTCTATTCGAGATAAATTCTGATGAAATAATAACGATTTCCTGGTTGGTGATTCTGCATTCATGGGAACTCTGATCTATTCAAATCTTTGAGCGAATCTAGGCAATCTCTCCTTTCCCTATTCGAAATCACATCTTCTATTTAAAAATCACATCTATTATTTCAGCTGCTATTGTATTATAAGGCTTGAGATCACTGCAAGATTTTTTGATTTTAGAACTCTCACGAATTCTCAGAACGTTTCAAGAATTGGCCTCGATTTTTCTTGGATGACGCCACAGAGATTATTTTCGAACTTCAAAGCAACATTTCCGCTTTGTCATCAGTCACGTTTCGCAATATAATTAATCCTCAGACAACACATTCATCAGTTGACTGAGAAAGCGAAAATTGAGTGTTAGACGGAATTTTTTCGCGCTACTTTTGTCTTCTTCTCTTGAAGTTTTCACAAGGGCCATGCACAATTTATCGCTCTGTGTTAGAATAATAGGATCACGACGCCAGTGCTCCAGTTCCGTTCCCACAGAGGGATAATTTATCTCCATGAGCAAAAAGAGGATTCTAATTAGAAAACGTATTCACTTAATTGGCTGCTGTATTGGGCACAAAGAATTTTATCAAATCAGACTTTTCAATGGCTTACTTCTTTATGGAAGTCTACAAAACCTTCAAGAGAGTTGCGGAAAGCTGAGCAGTGCTCAGTAAATTCCACTCATGATTGTATTCGAGTAGTCAGAGTAATTCAGAATAAATAAAACTCGTGAGTATGCTACTGACGAACACCAGTACTTCGAACAATTCAAAATATGCTTTTCTGTTCACTGAAATATTTTTTAATGGGATTTACTCATTCAAAGTGTTCAAACTGTAAATATACAGTTGATTATTTTATCTTGGCCAAATATTGAGTAGATTTGGTTTGGGTGAAGTCAAGAAGAATCTTATGAATCAGAATTAACTGATTATGCTGTTTGTCAGTCAACTCGGAATGAATGATTCGACAAATGTCAAAATGTTACAGTTTTGGAATTATTCCTTGGGAAAAATCTTTTTTCTCTTGGCTGCCTGCTCCGCTGTTTCCTGACTGATTTTTATCTCTAGAATCAGAATTTCGGTGAACACAGTTATTGTTGATTGATCTGTTCCTGGAGTTTCCGAATATTCATCAATTTCATTACATTAATTGTGATATTAGTACTTCTACTATAATATTCAATTTTCTTGAAGTAACACATTCACATTCACAATGAAACTCTTCGTTCTGTTTTTCACTCGAATGACAATAAAATACTTCTTGATTACATCCCTTCAGTATAAATAACAACATACAGTGTATATAAATGCATTTTTATGTGGAGCATGTTGAAATGATATAGCCTGGAGGAATGTTTTGGTACAAAAAATACGAAAGTCCATTATTTGATACACATTTATCTACACAGATAAGAATGATTAATGATATCGGCTACTTTTTTTAGTTCTCAGTGAATTTATGTTGGTTCGAATGATGTTCCATTTGTTGGAGTATCTTTTAATACATGGTGAATTGGTTTATTTGAATGTGCGCGGAACATAAGAAATTATTTATGAAGGAATTACCTTGGAATTAGTGTTCAGTCACGTTTTTTCATTAGGTCGCTGGTTAATGATTTCAAACGTGAAAATCGGAGAGTGAATGTGAATGAATCATGTTTTCTTGTGATCAAGGATATTGTTATTATTTTTTAATAAGAACTCGGAATTTCGTTTATGAGGAATAAGAAAAGTAGTTTTTGAGAATTGAGGATTGTAAAATGAATATTTTGTTATATAGACTGTATGGTTATTTTTGCTCATTGTCTACAATCTACTATCGAGCTGGATTGTTCAAGTAGAAAAGTATGAGAACCAAGAAGTTGCACATTTTTTCATTCCTCAATTTATGACAACTGAAAGAAGTTCCAGAGTATGGATGGATCGTTGTCGCCTTAAGAAATAAAAGTTTATCATTTTCCCAATGCCTGAGATACTTCACATTTCATATCAATCTGTTTCTTGTGAGTGAAAAACTTCAGTTTCTTGCGAAATGGAAATTGTGAAACAGATCAAGTTCTTCTCTCTTTTTCGCTGTTTATTTTTATGATCCTTTCTGGCTGAAGCGAGGAAAATATTATATTTATATGGAAGTACACAAAGATGAGTTTATTTTTGCGGCTTCCAATTTATTCTAGATAGAGTGGAATGGCATTCACTGTCAGAAGGAGAGTTATTTCGTGACGAAGCCAAAGAAAATTCCAGTAAATCTAAGTGTTGATGTATATATACAGGGTGTTACGTGATCCAATTGCTATTCAATCCTCATTTTGATAGTAACAAATAATATTCTATTATATTAATTATGCTATATTCATAGATATTCTAGTGAATAATATGCAGTTAAAATAACTCAATGATGTACGATATGAATCATTAATTTACCAGTGACGTTCCTGAGCGAATTGCATGCAATCATCATGAAAATACTTCATTTTTAGACGCGGCAGAAATAGCATTTCATAAATTTTTTCAATATCTACGTTCATTCAGTAATAACTCCCCATCCATGGGGCGAATAAGACCCAGGATGCTGTTGACTAACGCGCTAACATTTCATTCTCTTCTCGCCGTTCCTAAACTATTTATGTTATAGGTTTGTGTTTATCTTCGACTACATACGCGCTCACAGGGATCATGAATTGTGAAAGAAATATAATGATATTTTATGGAAAACGTTGCGATATCACATTTCTTCATACCACAACATTTGCACATTTTTATTGCTGTCTGTTAAATAAGTGCAATAATATACTCAACTAACAACGACAACCGAAACCGTGACCACACAACCAAAACTCCAATTGCCATCGTAACCTCAACTATAACGAGACAAAACCATTTTACCAAAGAATATTCAGAGAGGGCTTACTTTTCCCAATTGTGAAAGAAGTAGTTGATCATTGACGTTAGCCTTGAAAGAAAGGTAAGAGTAAACCACATAAATAATTGTTACTGCTTGAAAACTATTTGAGGATGGATCGATTATGTTCTGATTCGAATTCTGATTGGATATTGTGAATGTTTTATGATCTATCGCATGATGTAGTCTTATACAAAATGCCATTCGAAAAACAGGAATACTAGTTTGCTCCAAACATGGTTTCTAATGAAATGAATTTGCCATCTTCTTCGAATATTTGCAGGTGAAAAAGTATACCAATGCTTCACTTCAAGACCATTTCGTGTTCTTTCTCCTTTTTCACACTAAACTCTTTTCACGTATATACTCTTTGATTTTAGCGTGTCTTTGCTTTATATTCACTGTGGATACTCGAAGATGCATTCGTCATCTCTTGATATTTCAGAAGACGAATCACACTACGTTTAACTCAAATATCTTCAGATGGAAAATATCATGCGAGTACCAAACTACCCCCAATCATGCAGTGTATTGGTAAAAAAGTTATGAATATTTGAGCAGATTAATATATCAGATAATAAACATGTGGATAGAAAATCAGCAAGATAGCACGAGCTTTTATTTTGGACGGTTAAGTTCATGTATATTTATAAGGTGCTAACTTGACGCTTGCGTTTCTAAGCAGGCTCTGAGCGTTTTTGATCAGTTATAGAGTTCTCTAAGAAAATATAGGAAAGTTATACACACGAACGTTTTTATGAATGGTGATTGTTATCGAGGGAATATAGTGGAGTAATATACATTGAATATTCATAAATGAATTGGATTTCATCATGATAGTATCATCATGAAAGTTGTTTATTTGCATGGAACGAAAAAAAAAACTGACAAACGACCTGCAGAGTAAGAAATATAAACAAGGAAAAGATATGGTTCGGGAAAATTTATTATTGTTCCATTTCGATTCATTGATGGAACTCCTCATTATACTAAAAATTATTCCTCGAATCGAAATATCAAACGAATTATTGAGACATCACATCTTTAAAGTGCTTAATTTCTCAACTTGTCAAGTTGTGCATGCCCAAAACTCTGAAAAACGTCGATTTATGTTTTTGAAAAGACACTCCATAACCTCCTCCTTCTTCGTCCCCTCAGTTCACCGCTCAATTTTCTTTTTATCGACATTGGGGCAGGTGATATTTTATTCTGAAGATTACTGGGTTTCACTCTTATCTAATAACTTGTTCTGAAAAGCTGATTGATTCAAAAACAAAAACAATTTCTTCCTCCGATAATTCTTCAACGGCATAGACTTGTCACTCTCTGTAGATTCGGATACACAGCGATTCAGGAATGTACAAAAGAAAAATGTGTATTGAATACAGTTATATAACCAATCAAAATGAAGTATTACTCAATTCTCATTCCATTTGAAGATGAATCAATTGGGGGTTGTCATAATAGAAAATAAATTCGTTCCATGTTATGAGAATGTGAAGTCTTAGAAATCAGATTCTTCAGATAATTCATAAGATTTTTTACTGAAAGTCATGAAGCTCTGCTTGATCATTGAATGAATCAGAGCTATTTGATGGTATTTGGTCTCTTATGTCGAACGATACAGTCAGAAGGAAAATTGGAATCATTTCCATTGTTTGTGGAAATTAAACGACGAAATCAATCAACAAAGCACGATTGATGAACGAAACTGAGAACGCAATTTGGTGTCGAGACTTTTTCATTGTGAACGCACATGCAACACGGCAATTCATTTAACGAGAAAGGAACATGTTTAATTTCGTTAATTGAACGAGTTCAACTCCCAACGTTCTATTTGTGTCGAATACTTCAAAATTAATTTCTACGGATGGTGCGGGTTGCTCTGAGTTTTCACCATTTTCTGTTTCATCAAATTACATCATGGGAATTCATTTCGTGTCGATTTTGTACGTTAACTCGGATCCAGATGGAACCGTATCAGTTTTTCAGTTTGCTGATCAAATGAACAGTGCCCTCAAAAATACAGTGGAGCTTCAAAACAAATCAATGTTCATATGAGCAATATTTATCAGCATGGTTGAGCTTATATCGTTAGGTAATTCCCTGATGTTTTGTGAGGTTTCTTTCTATATAGTGCACCGATTATTTACTTCTGGCAGTTTGGAGCAAAGGAGAAATTTTGAGAGGAATATTTCATTCGAATATTTGACTGTCTTATATTTTATTTTTCAGTGGTTATTTTCGGTAAAACGAAATCGTACGGTGAAAAATATAGCCCACAGAACAATTCGTTAATTAAATCGTTAAACTCCAGGATAATTGATTCTGATTGTAATTGAATTTTTCAAGCTCTCAGAGGATGATAGTATGGAATTAAAATCTCTATACATCTTAATTAATCAATGATAATAATGAATCATCGCAAGATTTAACGGTAACGAAGGATATTTTTTTTTTGAATTTGACGTTCATATCCATGTTGCTGCAGTTGATTTCTTCATGCTTATATTGGTACCATTTTCAACCGATATTATGAGGATATCTTTCTTAGTATCCATTTTCCACAATAGGTTTATTCATCAAACTATAGTTTTTCTCAATATACTATCATTATCAGAAAGCTGAGTAGATATTCTTGACACACCTTGTATACTGTTGGGCCACTAATTATTCAGTGAATATGGTTGGGTTGAGGAAATATGCTTCAGATTATACTGAAAGTGAAGCGACAACATTCCTTTTTTCAAAACGTCATTGCTGGACTTCATCTCGAATTTATACAATTATGATGATCATTCATAAATATTCCATAGAGATCTTTTGCCGTTTCCGAGACTTTAGTCTTTCCGATTGAATAACTGGAAATGTAGGTTCGTTCCGTAGCGTTCAACTGGAAAAATGATAAGGATAGAATAAAAGGCCGGATTCTGGAGCCGAATGCTGATTTCACTTACGTTTTCGCAGTCGACTCCATGAAGGTTCATGCGCTTCAATTCGATATGTTCACTAGAATGCATCTGAAAATATTCCCGTATTATGTATTGATATCCGAATATCACTGAGGTTGAACTTATGAGAATTCAAATCCGAACGAGTGTATTCATTCGAAAACTTACAACCCCCAATAATTTAGGAAGCATAAACACTGCTGAAAATTATGAAGTTGGGAGTTAGAATCACGAAATATAAAAATAGTTCATCATCGTGTAGCGCTACAACCCTGGGTGGGTCTTGGCTGATAAAAATAGTTACACATAGAAAAAAGTCTTTTTCAATTGATGAACAACTGAGATTTGAACACATCACCACAAAACGGGTCAAGAGCTTGTAGATATAGAAAATTTGGCTGTATATTGATATTGGCAATTTCAACAGTCTAGACACAACCAGGTGATAAAATTGTGGACCGTTTCTATACCGATCTGCTGGGTTTCATTGTCACATTTTAACCACTCACTCTCCACAAATAACCTATGCTTTCCGCAAAGCTCCTTTATTGCCTGGAAACAACCAAAAACAGTAGTTTTTCATGACAGCAGCATATAGATGTATAATTGAATGAATGAAAAGTACCAAGTCGTAAAACATCAAACAAAAACTAAATTATCTAAGGTTGGGTTAGGTTAGGCTTGGCTAGGTTAGGTTTTGTTAGGTAAGATAACTAGGATCTGCTAGTTTGAATTAAATGCGCTCATGATTATCGTATTGAATAGTTAATACATAAACGATATGGCACAAGGTGTAATTCCATAATGATTTCGAAGTTGATGTTCTCATTCATCTGATGCAATTGTGTAATAATAATATCTTTATTTTTCAGTCGACATGTTTACCATGTGTGTAGTTTTCACTGTTCATATAATTCATGTGAATAGTTTCTCGTAGATATCTGGATTCATTCACCTCGAAAACTTTTGTGACTTTGCGAAATCGAGAACATTTCTCGAAACACCCCCTTGCAGCTGTACAAATAAATTATTCATTTACGTACTTAGGAAACTCCAGCTCCAGTTTTCATATAGAAGTCAACATTACTATTCGATTCGAGGCCTAAAGAAAGAGGGTATGCGCGCTTGTGTCTCCTCTTATTTCGTCGAGAACTTTTATGTGTCCCTTTTTCACCATAATGCTAGTGGCGACACATGCATCCTGTTTCTCCCGACTGCCTTTATGTATACAGAATGTTTGTTTTTTGCGATGTCTGACAAAATATGAAATATGCCGAGAGCTCGATATATTATTTGCGATTCGGGATTCTTTGTTTGTTTAAGTCTTGTAGGAATGAATCATTGATGCAATATCGCATTTTTTCAATTCCCCATGAAAATTTCATCGAATTCATTATCAATAATTTATATGAAAATACTTTGATCGTTAAAACCTAATCAACTACAATTTGTGGATAACAAAAACCCACTCTTCAATTTGATCGAATATTAGAGTGTAATGGCAGAAGTGAATGAGTTGATTGATAATGATGATGATGAATTGATTGATTCGATTAACTCCCGAGTACTGCAAGAAGGTTTGAGATCAGTATCAGTAGTTTGTTGCATTGCTTCCAGAATGAGAGTGAAATGGAATGGACAATAAACAATGTCGTTTTATTCAAGATGAGTTTTGTGTTACTGAGAGCTTTTTTACTGCGACCTTCACGTAACTATGTGTGAGACTTTTTTGTTTGGACCCGCTTTCATAATGCGACTCCATGCACTGAATCCTAGGTCCTCCATGTATTGAGAAGGTGTTTTTCTACCTCCGCTATGGATAACGCCTATCTGCAGAGGTCTCCCCTTCTTCTTGGTAGATCTTTCAAATGGTTTCCCAGTCGTATGTCATCCATATGTTCGTTGAATTCACGAAGGTCTGTCTGTGTTCCAATCACAATCTTGATTTTTTGTTGTGATTAAGTATGTGATTTGTAACTTTTGTTTTCCTTAGCGTTCTCAATTCATCTTAGAAATGTTCTGGACCGAAAAAAAGGAAAGTTGTATCCCACATGTGATGTTAAATTTCTCAAATTTTCTCTCCTATTGAACTAGGACCGCCTCTTCCTTGGAAATGAAGAAGATCTCATCAAGTATGTTTGTATAGTGGCTATTCTGAATTGGAATGTTAAATATTATTCGTCTTGACTTATCGCGACAAGACGGCGAAGAAGGAAGGGTACATTTTTTTCAACACCTATAAACATTTTAACTGGCAAACGAAATCTCAACGAGACAAATTTCCCAAGGGTCTTGTAGACATGAAAAACCTACTATTCGTGAGAGTGGAAACGGACTCTCGAAACTAGAAACAATCACGTTCTCGACGCTCCATCGTTGCTGCTGCTTAATTATTTACTTTCTCGACTAGGCTTCCAACTTCTAATTTCATTGCCCAAGTTTTTCATCCCCATCACATCGAAATCCCTTCGAATGTTTCGTTGTTTCCATTATTCGCCGGTAATTCAATATTTGAGGGAGCAAAAACTTCGGTGATCGAAGCCGAAATTGATTATCAGATCATATACAGTTCAGATGTTCAATATTCCAGAAAGGATTGCCTGGTATGTTGTCATTATCGTCTTATTGTAGGCGAGTTATTTCAACTTCATTTCTATACATTTTCAACAGATTGCATGGAATTTCTCGGTAATCATTCAGATGAAAATATGAATATCGAAAGACACTGTTAGCATATTGTTGGGAAGGTGTCGGGTAGTACTCACCTCATAAGGAATTTGCGTCATATACTTAATAACCAACAATTATCTTTTTATTATTCCCAAATTGAATTCGCCTGCGCTATGGCATTGCTTTTTGAGGAAACTCTGTTGCAACAAGGTGTTTGTATGTATCACAGAAGCGATGTATTGCTTCCAAGCCTTGGGATTGTTCTTGAAGGAATCTCTTTAGATATTATAAAGTTCTTATACTACCCTTTTTATTTATCAGCTGTCTCTATGTTTACAAAAATATACATAATAAATTCAAGTAAACATTATTACAATACTAGACATAAATCAGACCTTAGCATGGTCCACACACGACTGCATATTACTAGTATGTCGCCGTCATTTCTTGGACCAAAACTGTATAATCATCTGCCCATATCGATATAGCATAACAGGAAAAGTTTAGAAACAATTTGAAAGTTCTCTTGATTGAGAGATCATATTATGACGTGAATGAATTCATTAATAATAACTTTCGAAAAATAATTTTAGTTTCGTTTCAGTTAGTTAGAATGTAATTGACGAGTCCTATACATGAACTGTCAAAAGTATAATAAAGTGATTTGATTTGATTCGATACGAAAAAAAAAGGAACATAGAAAATCAGACCAATAAAAAGGAAAGGAGATATGAATGAATGAATGAATATCAACAGTGATAGTTTGGTTATAAACACCAGTTCATTATATCTGAAGAATTCGAAATGAAAGAGTTGCTTCAACATCATTGAATATGTGATTTCTTTGAAACGATTGGTAATGTCAAAATATCAGATCTTTCGAAAAATTTATTCACCTGGGGGGATTGAATAAATATAATTGATTTAATTTTTTAAGATTTGAGGTTGTGCAGTACATGGAATATTATACAGAATTCCTATACCCGTTAGCCAACATCATATGTGTTATGTAACAATTCATGATAGTTTCATGAGATTACTTGAAAATTGTCAACGAATTAATCCAGCACAAACATCCCGACTAGAGACTAATCAAAGTTTTTCGTGATAAATATACTGCAATGAAAAGAAAAAATAACGTTATCTTAACATCTTGAGATTCAAGATAGTGTTCATAAGATCACAAGTTTTTCTGCCATTTTGGGAATTTGTGAAAGTCTAAGCAATATTCGAAAACTGGAACCGCCAGATCGAAATTTTATTCATTTCGTTTCATTTTAAAGTCGACAGCCTTTATATTACGTAACAATCTTTGATTGTTGATTGATTGGTTGATTTTATTTGTTATTTCTATATACCAGTGTTCTCTATGTGAACAGGTACATTGAATAGAATGAAAGAAGTATCCAAGAAAGTGTAAAAGTCACACTTACTGACATAACTTTGTACCTGTCAACTTTTCAATATACTCCCTATATTTACTCTCCACGAAGAAATATTTTGATACTTGCAGAAAGGATATTCTCCTGATGATACATTTGATTTTTCTGTGTGTTGTGAAGACCAAACTTGATTGATTCCGAATGTTTCCCAATTCTTCAATCAACCATCAATTCAAAGATGACGTATTGCGTGAGCAACAATCCATACAAAAACCACAAGAGTCGTTAAAAAAGTTACTGAATATAGTTTTCGCGCATATCACCGTGTCATCACATTGACAAACAAATGCATTCAATCCCATTTTAATTAAATTCTGCAGAATTTTCAGTATCACGTTTCCGATCGTGAAATGAAACATCATTGGCTGTTGTTCCAGTCAAACATACTCATACAATAATTTTTCTATTCGAAAAACCCACTACGTGTTGTTTGTTTGATGGGTTCGAAGCGTGAAAGGTCGATGAAATAATCCAACGAATTCGAACTGTGAAAAATAGAAAATGTAAACTCCAAAACATCAATTTTGAATGAGAATTTTATTAGACCAATTACGTTTCTCATTTCATCAACGTCAAAAACTTTCATCTACTTCGTGTGGATTCTTCACCTTCGAAACAGTTTTGGTTTATTTTTCTTATTTCTGCCATAAAGAAAATAATCGTGAGGCGCTCTTGAAATATAAATTAAATGAAAATAACTCTCTCATGGAATTCACTGAGGGTTTCATTGAAATACCAAAGAAGAGATATATTCGTTTCGTAATGAAAAATATTTGACGAAAGTTTGGTCTAGTCGATTTATTTATATTTTATTTATATTCATTTCATGACACTGATTACTAGGAGCTTTGAAACCGGATATAACTGATTTGATTTTTATTCATTTAAAAAAACGGAATTTTGCAGCGTTAATCTGCAATATTTCCTGTCAGTTTTCCATATTGACAATTCAAGACGATGGAACGGAATCGTGTAAAGATTAAAGTTGGGAAAATTTTAACAATTTTCTCAGGTCATAGTTCACGATATCAGTGTATCATCATAGGACCTGAAATTGTACCCTGTAAGGAGTTTGGGATACCTCGATTCGAAGTTTTCCTTGGACGATTGAAAAATCTGATCCAATTGCCGGTTGTTCCCATTCGAATGATTTGCCCACCCAACGACAGTATTCGACACCGAGACGCATTTGTCATTCTCGAACGAATGTGGCCTACTCCGATGAAACGACTCGTACCAGGAAAATAGAAGCCTCGTAAAAAATCGGGGTATGTAAAGCTGGAATGGATAAAGGTCGGTGCCGAATACAAATGATCTTTTGCACCCGCACGTATGATGAATTGTCTGCGCTGGATTCAGTATATGTATACGTTTTATTTGCAGAAATAGAGGGGTGAATTAATGCTGCCTGCAGGATGTTCTAGCAAAACTCGGATTGTCAAATTTCATGGTTTATTTGCGAGTGTTTTCATTTAACGCATTTGATCGTTACAAATTGTTTTCGAATGATCACAAAAATAATACGATACCTTTACCAAGCCATATTCCAATGAAAGTTGAATTCATTCCCACAAAATAGGGTATTCGATGCGAAATGATTCATTGAACCTGTAATTAACTCTGATTCAACATCAATTCGATAAAAATAAAATCACATTGAAGTTGAAAATTCATTGATGGTAGGTCACGATGTATTTATATGACCTTTCCACATATTTTTATGACAATTATTACCATTATCACAGTATAACTAAACAGACAGTAGTGTCAGTTGCTGTCCGCCACTTTGATGAGGGGGGGGGTCACAAGTTCCGTTTTTTATAAGACGAGTTCACAGGAAACCTTGCACAGACCTGCGAGTGACCCAACTCAATATCCGACAGGGTATCGAGAAAGAAATACTGTTTTCTGGAAAATTCAAATATACCAATATCTTATCGCGAAGATCATCTGTTGTATATTTACATATGCATTCAAAGAACTTTATAGCTTTTACATCTTTTGTACTATTCGAATAATCAATAATTACATTGAAAACTGTAGTGAATAGTTTGTGAAATCTTCTTTCTATCAAATCATTTTGATATCGTGAATATAAGTGCATCAAAAATGCTTCAAAAATCCGAAACATTCATGATCCCAGAATCTCATTTCAGCAATTTTGATCATAATGTCGCGTACAGGGGGTGTTTTGGGGGGTCACCCCTGTCGCTTGGTTCGTACTCAGGAAATATAAATATAACTATTTTAATTACAGAGTGAAATACCGAACGAACATATAATTTATAAACAATTTTGATGGTACATCCTTCAAGAAATATTAAATGATACAAACAAGAACAAATGAGAAAATACAATCGCTTACCCCTAATACACAATGATGCTGAAAACCCAGTCTTCAGGAGCAATGAGAGTGATCAAGAAGGATTGTAGCATAGGCGTCCGAACTAGGCCTTCGGACGCCTACCTACCCTTCTAGACTAACTCAGGACTCTCTGAAGACTAAGTCAAGAATCTCCTAAGACTATGTCTTCAATTACTTTTATTCATTTTGATAGTTATGCGAACATGCCTTAGTGAGTTCAACGTGATTATTTTGCGTATTATAACAATATGTCTGGTAATGAACTCGTGAACTTGAATTAACTCACATTCGGGTCATGTAGGTTTAAACGCACCTGAGGTCAAACATGGATTGGTTTACTTATAGTGAGTGATTATAATTGTCGGACCATGTCTTGTGGTGTTTGTGACAATAAGTAGTCCAATATGATTTCAAAACAGGCTACCAATTTTTTTAATGAATCCTGAAAGCCCTGTTGAATATTGGTATAATCGACAATAACGACAAGAATAAGTAGCATTGAAAACTTTGGATCTGTCTTAAACCAAATGAAATAAATAAATAAATAACATTTATTGCACAAAAGGAAAAACCGTTACAACATAGAAATATCATAAGCCAATCTAATTAAAGTACAATAAAGTGGGGGAACCTGTAAGAAATCAAATTCTTGTGTAGGTTGTAAAGATGTAGGGTAATAAGTATAAATAGTAAATAGATACATAAGCATTATTCTGGATGTCTAGTAAGGATACATAAAAATAAGTATAACTTGGAGTGAAATACTATATCATGAAAGGGTTTTCGATTTGTAGATGTATATCAACCCTCGGCGTCGATTTGATAAAACCTTCCAATTCGCCGACTCGCGCTTATAAGACTGAAAAATGAATGCGTGTTGTCAAACTGACTCGTGCACAGTTAAAGCGGGTAGGCGCCGGGAACCAGCGCAGACCAGCGTTCTCGCTTTAACCGGAATGAAAATTTAGTTTATTTCTGCCCTGGCACGCGCCGGTTGATATGGATAAGGAATTACTTATCCACTTTTTCTAAAATATATTTAAATGTCCATTGAGTCATTCGAATATACTGGAAGAATCTTTCATTATCATATTTCAAATTTTGAAATAAATGAGAATATTCTCCATACGTTATTCTTTCCCGATTAAGAGAATGTATCCCAACTCTTCTTCTCTTTAATTTGGTACAGATAGAATCTGAAGCAATCAGATCATCATCTGAAGACGACATATCGCATGAGAACATCAAAACACAACTGGCAATTTAAATAGTTTTTCTTGCTTTTACCGGTATTTATTCTGTACTATCTCGGCGCGAGAAAACAAGCGCCGGTCGGCGCTGACTACCTGTAAGCGGAAAACCTGCTTGAACTATGTTTCCACATTAAGATATATTGCGGAAGGCGACCGTAGAGTTTCGGACCCAAAAATTTTAAATTCTTCTGCCCAATAGACCTCAAAGCTGGAGGAGGCAAGTGAGTATTGTGTTTCTGTCTTGTATTATAGTGGTGTTCATTAGTTTTCAGAGCGGATTTGGTTTTATGCTGCTCAACATTCAAACCCGAAAAAAAAAATAGCTGCCTCGGGTCTAAGATTTCAGTTTCACTGTATAGAAGGTCTGAAGAGTATCGGATTGTTTCACAGAATAAGATTTTGATAATTTCCTTCTGTACTGTCACTAAATTATTAATATCTAATAGTTTTTCCGACTGCCCCAAGTCACTATTTCATAACCTATATGCGGTTCCACTAATGAATGATATACTGTTTTCAGTTGGATTTTGTTTGGAATATATCTGAGGTTTTTAGTTTGTAGATCAAAAAATTTAGTTTTTTTATCACATACGCGAAATGTCTATTCCACTTGAGATGACTGTCAATAATCACACCCAGGTACTTACTTTCAAAAGTATTGAAAAATCGAGTAGTGAAGGACGGCAAAGGGGATTTATTATTGGATAGAGGGAGAAACAATATTTTGCTAGAGTTTATAGTCAGCAATCGACTCTGAAACCATGATTTAATTTTATACAGATCTCGTTCTACTGATTCTTCAAGGTGTCTTTCGAGGTGTCGCTTGCCGTAGGGTTCCATTTAAAATTATTGGTCACAATGGCCTTGTGACGTCATCTTTGACGATTCCGTCATCTATCATCCTTAGTAGGGCAGTTTACAACCTTTAATATCCAGTTTCCAAATTTCACTTGTTTATGTACAATCGTTCCAAAGATAAGAGGGGGGGAGGGGAATTTTGAGAAGCACTGTATATGTGGAATACAATTGTTTCTTTGAATGCTGCGGGAAAATTCCTTGTTGAATACATTTATTGATTACAGCTGCTGGTGGTGCTGCAATTATGTCAGAAATTCATTTAACAGTTTCAGACGTTATTAGATCAAATCCTAGTGCCTTCATAGGTTTTAGTTGAGTAATTATTGTTCTAATTTCATTTCGGTTAACTGCACGTAAAAAAAGAGAATTCAATTGCAGGTGTCTTTGTGGGGAATATATTCAGGATTGATATTAATTTCTTCTGCTAGCTTTTTTCCCACTGTGACGTAATGTTTATTCATATGGTTTGCAATTTAATTTACATTGTCGATATATTTTCCCGAAGGTGTGGAAATTAGTCGATATCATTTTCGGGACTCTGTCTGGATTATCTTGATGAATGTTGCAGCTGAATAAGGGAATAATTGAAATGGGGTAGGATGAAAGTGACGGATTTTACAATTACTCAAGAATGAACCCAGAGGAGTAGAAATAAATCGAAATAATCACAATGAAAAAGAAGAATCTGAAAACAGTTTTTCAATCTGACTGAGTAGAAAGACTTATATGTGAGAAATGGGTTATTTTCCCTATGAGGATTTTATTACAGGATACTGAAAGGAGATGTGAAAAAATTTACAGATCAGACGAAATAAGTGAAGATAACCAGCAAAGAAGTACCCACAATCACATCTTCAAAAATGACTTTGAGTTATTATATGTCTCGTGTCACTGAAAAATCGAAAAAAATGCCATGCTTTATACTGAGAACAATATAAAAGACAAAACAACAAGTTATAGGGTTTGCTGCGACTATTCGAGTGCTTTCGACCTATAAGATCATCATCAGTGCTAGCCTGTAAAGCAGGTGAACTTTAAATAGGGAGATTTTTTCTTAATTTTATATTTTAAATTTATAGTGGCACTTATTTGTCAAGGGAGCACAAGAAGAGTCCATGAAATGAAATAAATGTAGAAACAACGCAGTCCACAGCTTAAAACAAATTTGAACGAATTTGAATGAAAGGTCACAAAGTTAAACAGGTTAAAAGACTTGAAAAAATAAATAGTATGACAAACACTAGAAGAGCAGAAGAAGAGAAAAAACCTGAACAGTTTCAGGGGTTATAGTTGAACAGAGTGTACTGACCAATTTCAGAAATCATGTCAATTCCTAACCTAGCCTTTCAGTCGTCTATGTAAGGGAATACATGATCTGTTTAAGTTTTCATTAATATTTAGACAGACGTTGTTGCTTGTCAACTCTTCCTCGATGTGTAAGTCCTCAAAAAAACCCAAATATTTTGTATGATTTTTTATGAATTAACCCAGAGAACGTTTCGTCTCATTGTTAAAACGTTATTGTTTTCGATAATTCAATTCTCCTGTATATTCCTCAAACTGTATGTTTCTATATCTTCAATGAATAAGAATGAATACTTCATTTGGATTCGTCCTGTTTATTTTTCTGTTCGTTCATGAATTCATGAATGGAAATCCAGGAAACAAGACATATTTTTGACATTTGACTATAGCAAGCACATGTGAGTTGAAGAATTGTGGTTCAGCGTTAGATTTTTTTTGTTGAATTGGATTTGTTTGGTTTTGTGGGAGGTTTATATAAGGAGGGGTTCTAAAATGTGATCCATCCATATTCCATATTGGACTTTTCTATAATCGAATTGTATCTATAAATCCTCTACTAGTATCAGAATTATGCACGGTTATCATGCCAGCCGTCACCATTCGCTTTTACCGATCTGCGTGTCACCTGTCATCATTCGAATCAAACGAATTTCATTTCTCGCTCGATATGCGGATTCGCATCACCTACTATCAGTGATTTATTGATCCGAATTCATGAACATGCATCTCACTCATGAATGTATTATTGACATTATCAGCGGTTAGTTAGCACAATGTATCCCTTACAAACGCACACATCAATAAAGTCCATCATCGACTAATGATTGTTCCCATTGGACGAGGCCGAATCTTACACAGGGCGTTTCAAAAAATTCATTCACATAAAACGTCAAGTAAAAGTGTTTTGATGACGTCTGATGGACGAACTAGTATTTCCTCCAGAATCATTATATGGGAGTCAATGATAGACATATCGAACATCATTGACAATGATCGAATTATATTTTTTATGAAGTGGAAACAATGACGTTAACGATGAAAGAAGAAGAGAAAATGGAAGGAAAACAGGTTATGGAAATAATCAAAATCATTACAAAATTAACAATCTATTATTGGGACACCCTCTTTCACCTGTGTACTACGATTTCATGAACTCAACTGCATTCGGAGGATAAGGACGATGTTGTTGAAGTAGTTTTGAGATTGAACAGAACAAATACTGGTGAATAGACATCTCTTGTCGAATGGATTACACTGCTTCGATTTGACCAATTATTGTTGATGAGTTGACAAGAGATTGTTGAATGTATAGCTGACAAGGCCCAAACATATTGAATTTCCATACAGGATTCTCTATAGATGAGTTTATCAAATATTCATGGGGATAATGACGTTTTAGCATAAACATCAATATTACGATGAGAAGGATAACTCAAAATAATAACTGTTTTTTAGTGTTGACAGTAATGTTTGTATATGTCATAATTTGAAACAGGGACCATTGGCCGAGCAAGTTGGGGCAAAAGTTTTAGTCTACACCAAACATCGGAGTCATAGGGCGTGGGTTCGAATCCTGTCCATCACTGAAAAAATGAAGATAAAAAATAAAAAATTAATTTAGTTTATTTTTGTGAAAAAAGTGTGGGGCGCTTTGTTGACCTTTGTAGCACAATGTTTTTCTTAATTAATTTAATTCTATATTACTCATTATTTTTAGTTCATCATCATAGCATATTTCTCAGTTTATAGAAACTGAATTTATTTATTCTTATTATGATAGACCATTGAAATAAAGAAATATCTATTCGCTAACATTGCTTGTAACTCTATTCGTCTTTCGAATCGAACTCATTTATTGAACTTTCTGATTTTCTTCTGGCACATTTTGTAATGACCTAAACCTATTGATCTTGAATGGTAATTTTTTATGATCAATTCATTCCAAGAATGTTTGCATCTTCATCGACGATGTAACGATGGAAGAAAGGCTAGATATATATTGTGGTCGACCCAACTCGATGACCCTACTATATTTGGGCTTATTAATAATTACATACAAAGCATACAAATCTGGTTTAGTGGGTTGCCCTTACACGCAATCGAAGAAAATCAACATAATTATGAATTCTCCGATATGAACTGTTGAACGTAAAACAATGGAAATGAGATGAGTTCGTGTGAGTTTAGGTTATAGTAAGAAGAGTTGATAAGATAAGAGGTGACTCTATAAAAAAAAGGTCTGTGAAATATAAACACACTAACAATGCACATTATGCGATCATGCAGGAATATATTAGGTGGAAAGATGCGATAGAATCGAAAACAAGGCATTATCCAAAATATTGCTGTTCTCAAGAGAGTCGATTCATGTTTCCTATCGGATCTTAGAAGTTTGTTAGGAAATTCATGAAAACTCTGAAGATGTTATCAATCACAGGGCATTTCGTTTGAGATATCAAAATATATACGGATTTCATGGCCGAGTTGAATAAGTCTTAAATTTTTTGTTTAGTTCTTCAAAATCGTCTGATATGCCATTCATCGTGAGTCGGTTTGTATAAAAGACTATCAAACGATAAATCCATTCTAAAAAAGTAGTTATTTCATTCATCAATTCTTGTCGGGAAAGTATTATTGCGATCAGCCAAGTCGGAATCAACAGAGGTATCGAATAGAGATAAAACGTCCCACATATTATCTCCTACAAGAAAAGGAATGACAAACTGCCAAAAAACTTCGACCCTCAAGAATAAAAAGCGACAACTCGCATACGAATTTATCCGGTTCCCTACGTCGTTCTTCTTCCTCTGAGACATTGAGTAATCACTGTAGGAATCTCAATCTCCCAGGAAACGCTACTGACTGATCGAATGCTTGTCAGAAATTCAACGTCGTTCCCGAATGCCTCTACCAATATCGAACTTCAATAGAATGTACTGAAACAGTGGTATATTTCCCATATTTCCTCTTCTTGTTTTTTGTGTGATATAGCGAATGCTGAACAAGAATGGAAATTGGGCGATTCAATGTAGTAACTAACTATGACTGCAAATTGAATATCCATATAATTTATTGGCTCATTGTATGCAATATTTCCATGTAGAAATCTCTAACCTATATTTATATCAGATATTTGGGAATAATTTTTGCAGACATAAATGAAAAACTTGAGTTGGGTTTCGATTCACTATGAACTTCTCCCAAATCTTCAAAAATTCTCATGTAGTCACTTCTCATTATATTCTGATTCTGATAGTTATGGTTTCACATTGGAATAAAAAGCAAGAATCATCACTAGGTAATCATTCTCTTATTTTGATTCATTTGGTAAAACATTTTTGAGTATCTGGAGAAATTAATCAAGAAGTGATGGAATCCACGTTACCATGGTTACTCAGTCAATATAGATTTCCGTTGCTATGACGATGAAATTCAGTTAAGCGCCTGCTCAACTGATTTATTGCCAAGCGGGCGGTAAAGTGTCATTTTACCGCTCGGTGGGCGGTAAAGTAGTCCGAGGGCGGTAAAGTGCTACTGTACGCCCGCATATCCGGGCGATAAAGTGCCATTTTACGGCCGGTCGTGCATAAATAACTATTATAACTTTATAGGCTCTACTGTTTTTATGTTTTTTTTTTATTATTAGTGTTCAATTGACTAGTCCAATGAACTTATGTACAATTTGTGGATTTATTTTTATTATAAGAGTCTCCAGTTATGTTCAAAGTATTTGTATTTGTATTTGATGATTATCATAGTTTTCACTAAACTCTCAATAAATCACCAAGAAAAAATTTTTGGGTCAATATCTTCCAGGTTATGCATGAATAATCGAATATTGAACGGTTATAAATATGATTGTCATTGTATTATGAATAATTATTCAATATTGATAGTTTTAAGAGGTTTCATCTATATAAATATACAAGAAACGCCACTGTGTTTTCAAATCAAATATATGCGTTTGTGGTATTCGTACTGCTTCGCCTCGTTTGATCAATTTCATGTAGAAAATACATTTCCTTCGTCATAAAACTGAATCATAAAATATTGCTACTGCGAGTTCCATGTATACGAAATATATTTCCATGCCCCAGAGAAGCTCTGGAGGATTCGATGGATTTCAAAAGTCAGACACAAATATTTGTTACTGCTCCAATATAAATTACCCATTGTGTCTTTTATTCAGTTATTGCGCTTCTCAGTAGTCGTAGGTGAGTTCGTTGTCAGTTCTTTCATTGGTGTATTCAAAATACGATTTCTCGAAGCTATTTTTATACAGGACAGATCAAAAATAATCGATGAGTTTTGGGTGGTAATTTTGTGAGAACTTTCTCGCAATATCCCTTCCGTAGGAACTTTCTGTATGGTTATAGTCTACATATATAACAGCACGATGGATTGAGTGTGATATCAATATATAAATGAATATCGGATTCTGTGTCGATTCGATTCGAAGAAAAATGGTCATTAGTTCCTCATCATTCCTTTTCCCCAATGATACGATGAGGTCGCGTCCTGGAGAGATAACCTCTTGTCCGTTTTCTGTTAGTCTAACACCTCGTCGACGTGGATAAATGGCGACTGAAAAGAACTCATCCCTTCTTCTGGCGAGAGATGCATCAAATCGTCGGTTCTTATTGCCTTAATTCTCTGCTTTCATCGTGATACTTTAATGGCGATAGAGAGAGATTTCCGTTCTGGGTAGGCGTTTCATTTTTATTCGCAAATGGATCTGGTTTTATAAAAGGAAATTAAAGCGAATCGGAGATATTATCTTCTGATAGTCTCAGTTGGAGTGAAGGAAATGAAAGGAAATCGATGCTCCGCCGAACTATTGATCGAGGCATCATTCTTTTCATTCGATTACTTTGGGATGTAGCTGAGTGAATTGAAATAATGTCGATAAAGTGCTACTACAGACATTCACCAATTATTCATCTCATGAGTTCAATCCATGAATAACAATTCAGCGGGGTTGTACTTCCTTCAAGTAATAACAAATTGGAATCCACCAGTGCGTATCAGCTAGGAGGCAATTCATGCTCCGCCAAACCTGGCAACAAAACCAGCAAAAAAGTATAAATGGCGTAAACTTCGATGCATCCTGTCTTTCTATCTCATTCACCAGCCCATCCCCATCTTCCTCTTCACCGAATTCATCGGGAACTATTCCCGCAGTTTAATGAGTTGAATCGATGTGTTGTGGTGGGGATATCCACTGCTTCAAACTGAAATAACAAATTCTTCAAGATAAATATCCTAGAATTTCCCATCATATCGTGTACTTTGAAGATTCGCAAAGAGTTTTGAGAAGCCACCGGAAATAAACGTGTATGCTCTGTTAATGAAGACAGGATGTTTGCGAAAGCTTTGGAGCGAGTCTTTTATAATTTCAAGTTGATTAAGTTCATAACGGATGAGACAGTGGAATCAAGTCTTGTTCAGATGAATGGATTCTGGATCAACTCCTCAGAGCAATATTATAAAAATCGTTCGAGAAATGTTGCATCATTAGACGGTGGATAAATGAAATGCTCCAGTGGAGCGGATGTAAGGGTCCTTCTGTTTTCTGGCATCAGTGATCTTTCTATCTTTTCCGGTAGTTTTGTGGTGGAATAATTCGGAGTAGTTAAGTTTCGAATCCAGTTTCCCATGTGAATATCATATCGTCGAAAAGCAAAAAAAAATTGACTGTCATAGATTATAAAGAAGCGTTGAATTGTAGTTTCGTTGGATTTCTTTCAACCAATCATTGTTCGTCTGAAAACAATCTAAACTGAGACTACCGATGTAGTCTCGTCGAAGGAACAGATGTGTTCTTTTTGTAGGTAATCAATCATTGTCTACGAAGTGTGTGATGAAAAGAAAAAGGACTAGAGACGAGCGACTGATAGATTCCAAAGAAGAAACTTTCTCATTGTGAGTAAACTTCAAAATGTAAATCGTTTAGAAAAACCTGGGTGCATAGACTGTGTTGACACAATTTAGGTTGGGACAATTGAATTCATGTGATTCCTTCAACCACAAAATAAATTTTTTGTCGTTTAGTGTCTGCTATCGAATAAATATCTTCGAAATCTATTTAAGGTGAAATGGCCCTCAATATTGTGATTGAATTGATTGACACATAATATCATAATAAAAACGGAGTCATCATCATAAATTATTAAGGAATAATAACATCGAATGTTGTTTCATTAAAAATCATAACAGGTAGAATTTTCTTCAGGATAAGAACTATAAAATATTTCATTCCGTATAAAATGATGAAATGTTTTCGTTATCGACATATTGGTATATTTGCAGGAAACAAATTACACACTTCTATCAAGGGATAGATAGTCATTCCTATATAAAAAGTGAATTTGTCCAGTGTTTACCAACAAAATACTGAGAGCCACATTCGTGAAGCGTTGTATTTATTATACACAGAAAATTTCGAATATTGCATAATCACACTGCATTTACAAACTCTATAGCGGATACCCACAAGTGCAGTCGAATGGATTTATAACGTCAGGAGTATGTCACGAAGAGTATTCGCAGGAACGGTGCAGCAGGAATCCATTACGAAAGTCAGATGTGACAATTACATTGAGCTCTGATGAATGGCGAGTAACAATAGATTTTCGATTTATTTCAGATCTATAAAGGAAATTCTTTGTACTTTTATATCAGAATAATTGGGGATAAGGGTATAAAGTTCAATTTCCTTATTCATTCAATATTCATGGAAATACCCTATTAAGCGATAGTTGAATACGCTGCTATCATTATCAACTTTATCAGATATATTTGTATATCCCCAACATCATCTGTCACTAGGAAGAAAAAAATATATCATTTTGTCACTTATGAATCTTCCAGAAAAAAAATGTCGATCCTCTGAACATAGAGTGAATCCTCTGTCTTAAAGAGAACGAATAAATAGATCATATTTTATTTGTCTGCCTTGTTCTGGCTAGAACCGAATTCTCTATAATTGGCAGAAAATCACTTTCGTCATTTGTTGAAAAAAGTCACGTAAAAAAGTCGGCTATAGACCTGAAATTCTTGACTGAAATAAAAACAATAAATGTAATATTTTCACAATCCTTCCGAAGCATTCTCACTGATGTTGCAACGAGTGCATTCTCAAGTATTAATTCATGCATGAGCAGGATGATTCTCAGCCAAACATGACTTGAAATTCCATAGGGACCTGTTCTCAGCCTGATGCTATACCCAATCTATGTATATTATATGTTTAAAACTAGTCAAGGTCACTTTCTGAATGTTTGCTACTTTTTTTCTGTATAATGTATGATCTATGTGATAAGTATAATCTTTCATGAGCCCAAGAGCAAGAAATATTTGTCAATCCATCCGACAACAACTTGTATGCTATCCCCTGTAAATCAACATGAATTCTTCTCAGACATTGCTTGAGATTCACCGACTATGTAATAGCCACACATATTTCCTCGGCGTTCAATAAAACTTACCTTGGGTCGACCCCTAATTTCCCTCAGAAACCTTTATCGAACAATTTGGGAAGTTTAATGAAGTTGGACGCTATGCTTTAATAGTAAATTACAGACATCTCCAGTCCTGAGAACACAAACGGTCCAAGGTTAATGTTTTGTTGATTTTCTCATCGCATCGTTCTATTTGCTGATAATGTACTGGATGGAGATTACCAAAGTTTCGGAAAGGTTATAAAAAGGCGAACGAAGATAAATGTTGTATAAATTGGACCGCCAAAGAGCGATTATCAAGATCATATATTTCACATTCAAACAAGATAAGGCTTTGTTGGATTTATTATGTAGGAAAGAGTTTGCACCATTTGGATCTTGCCATAACCGAGGAATCGTTTTCAAAACGAGGCGATGTTTAAGTTGCCAAAAATAATAGATCGTCCTCTACATGAAGATTATCCAGACAGAAATTGCAGCAATATAGCAGTGTGCAATGGAGACTATTTCGAGCCTGGATACGAGGCAACGAAGAGGCTGATGCCCTAGCTGCAGAAGGAACTAATTGGTCTAGATAATCTATGAATCCATGTCGAATTATATACATATTCACCTGTGTTGCGCTCAGAATCTACAAGATCCATCCTTTGTAACTGAGGTGGAGTACAATGGAAAGTAGTTCAGTTATTCGACAGAATTGCAAAGGACCAAGCAATATTAGGTTTGCAATTATTAAGTAGGGATTAGGTACATGAAATGCTGCATCCTGATTTGACATATCATCAGGACGACTAGAAATTCAATTGGATTTCATGCAGATACGAACGCGTGTGTGATCTGGTTCTGATTTAATCAATCACTATTGCCTATTTCCCTTCTATTTTAGCAATATTCGGAACATTACGCAACAACCACGAAGTTGGTATACTCACTCGCTCATACGTTCTCCGTCTTTCTTCTTTGCTCCCTTCGCTGTATTACACGACGTGAAATCGTGCATTTCGCATCTCTCTTTGATCCTCTATTCGGGTTCGAGCGTTTCATGCAAGTTAATTTGAGCGTACGGCACCTTATCAATAAATTCCCTTGACATGTACCTAATGAAGGCATTTCTGTCACTCCGTATTATGTCCCGGCTCAACATGTCACGTGGAGTGTGAAATTAACTAGAGATCAGAAAATCGTCAGAAAGTACGTAACCCATACACGATATTGCCTTATATCGATTGAAAAGATATCATAGCCGAGCTCCCCAACGTGGTGATTCCTGATGGAAGTCAAATTCATAGGAGATATTCGGGAATATGACTAGCTTTTCTGTATCACGATCTATCTACGTATATGTTCATTTGATTTTATATCAATATTATCCACTCACTTTCCCAAACATTCTGCATTCTCTTCGTAGAAGATCGATCTGAAATATTTGAGTATAGTTCTAACCATAGTACTGATCCATTCATAATTTCATTTTTTAAATTGACTTGGTAGCTCTTTCAAATAGATTTTTTTTTCACGGAAAAACTCAATTCATACAAAACAGAATTCATCGTGAAGATTGTGAGAATTCAACGAACATTGGTAGGAAGAAAATAGATGCTGAAGAGAGTGATTGAAATAGACAAATTATACAGGGGGAGATATTTGAACGAAGGAATTCATAGAAAATAGTGAGAGAACAAATCGTCCATGGAAGTGATTTCCTGGATCTTCTATTTTCTCCTGATGGATGAAACAGTCAAATAAAAAAGTGAACTCGGTCCTTCCAGCGTGAGTCGATTACAATAAAAGAAAACAGTCGATCCGTGAAGTCTCTGCCAAAACAATGGAGTCCATACCGATTCTCTTAATCCGCATAATCAAGCTCTCTATTGAATATCAGCTGAAAGTCTTTACTTAACAGAATTAGTATCTTCCAAGACGGAGCTGATTAGGGCATTCTTTTAGCAACGATGAAAGCTTTTTGGTCTGGAGATGTACCATCCTACAATGGTTTCGCATTAAGAATCGTACCCAATTCAACTTTCTTTCATTTCCAGAGAATTTCAGTCGAATCAATTGTGGCTACTGAATCTGGAGACATTTAACGGACTGGAATATTTTTGACTCTCGTACATTGAAAAAACTAAATTGAATGTTTTCTGGGTGGGATACGAATAAATTGAAAAATGAATTATATCAAGAAGTTTTGATAGATGTAAATTAGGCCCATACTTTTAATTACTTCTGACTTTACGAAACAAACAGAAAACGCTTGCAGTTTACTTCCGAATTTGGGCAAATTGAGTTATGGAAGTTTTTGGCTTCTAGAAGTTGAAGACAATGTTTTCTCTTGATTGAGGAATAAACAAGAATATTTTTGTGAGTAATGAATTCTGCCGTTTTTCAGGTTTGGAATACGTTCATTTACATTTTGATGGCATATCCTCCAAATAGAATATTAAATAATGATTTCATCATGATCAGTTGCATCGGTATCAACAATGAGCTGGGTGGATTGAATATTAATTTTCGAGTTTAGGATTTAGTTATTGATATAAACTCAGACTTTGAGAAAACAATGTGAGAAAAAACAATTGTCGACTTTCTATGATTTCAATTCACGTCTGAACATGTATTTATTTGGATTCAAACATTTCCATACATTCAGGTGAGGTTGGTATCTAATGTCCTCATTGTTTTTGCATCTTTATTTTACCTTTCGACCAAATCACCAGTAAACAGTATGGATCATCCAATGATTCATTTTATCGACTCATAGTTTTTGCACACACTGTCAATGTTGTGATTATTCATGAGTTTCATGGTTGGAAAATAATGTGAAAGGAAAATAGATGATAAAATCAATGAATTTTGTTATTGGAAATGAAATCAAATATTGAATCAACGCAGATAAAATAGAATAAATTCCCAACGGATTTTATGAAAAGTGACAAAATGAATGGTTATCGTTTCCTACTAGCGATCCATATCTAGAAGAATGACTAGCATTGACCTACTTTCCGGAGTGAATGTCAGTTGTATTTTTTTTTTTCAAAAGGGATAACATTATTTTCATCGTTAGTTGTTTTCGATGACTGTTATTTTGTCTTCTGAAGTGCTATAGCGCCCAGAACGAAACATATGCCAACGATAAATCGATAGAGTTCTGTTTTGAAAAGACATCAATAAATTATGATCGCTAATGGTATATCAATTATTTCAAGTCTTTGGAATCCACAACCAAAATGTTATCCAGAGAAAGAGATGAATACAGAGTGTTCATTTTTGGTATGAAGGAGTATCGGGATAATGGTTGTATTGAATAACATCATAGATGTGTTCTGAAAGATTCCGGGAAGAAATAAAACATGATCTGTAATCTATTTGGAAGGCACAGAAATAATGAATATATACTTTTGTAACTCCAGTATCGATATGATTCGTAATATAAGTCTGAAGTGCTCAAAAATTCTTGAAAAAGGATCCATAACGAATGAAAAACAAGGTTAATTGGCTTGAATATGCTGCGTGGTGTTGATATACATATATGAAAGAAATTGAAACCGCGTATTTGTTCCGAGAAACCTTCCAAATCAGTATATTCTAAGTTGGACAAGCTTCACCCTATTCACGAATTCAGAGCATGACTCTTATTACCTACATATACAACTTCGATCCATCAGCAATGAGATGATGATCTCTGCATGTTCGCTATAAATTGTTCTGGAAAATCATATATTTATGGAGGTTATACAAGGCGTTACCTGAATACTTTATTCGCAACGAGCGCATTGGAATGTTTCGTCTTGCTTTATTTTCGGTGAGTGGAACTTCACAGCACACTACGGTGGCAGTATGCATTGATAGGGTTGTTTTGTTTTACCATCCCTGCATTATGCTACATATCTTCTCGGCAATGTGTGTCACGAGTGGAATTTCAGAATGTAGGGTGAAAAATTCAGATGATTTCATGGATATATAATTTTGTCATTCGAAATGACAGTTCGGAGGATGTAACTGTCATAACTGTTCTTGAATTTCATATAATATAACTATTTCATTCTGTAATTGGAAAAAAAGCCTGTACGCGACAGTATCTTGAACTATTGAGCATCAAATGGCTTAGCATTGTGTGAATTTTATTCGAGATTGAAAATTGAATAGAGTGTCGTTTTTCCTAACCAAGTTGAGTCCGAAAAATATCCTGAAACCAACCTTTTATCTGTGTCGCATAGAGTTGGATCCAGAAATTAACGCTGAGTGATGGTTTCATATCATTTCCTAACTATTTCAGTGAATACTTGCATAAAGAACTGAATTTGACAATGACATCATTGACTCACAATATGGATTAAATGATTATAGAACCAATAAATCTTTCCTAACGCATGTCATGCGTTTATAGAAGGAAAACATATCCATATATTTTCATGGCTTCACTTGATTCTTTCACGCCAGCTAATAAATTGGAACATTCCAGAGAAGGCGTAAAACTTTTATAGCAACAAGCCAGTCGCCATTATTCGGAATGACCGGAAATTCACGGCAGCTAAAACTTTGTTAACTTTATATGAATGGCTTGGCGATTGGTCGTAAATGAATAGTATATCTGACATCCATGGTGGAATAATTGTGAATTCACGATTGTTTTGTCAAATTCATGAAATTTTTTGTGACTGACTGGAAAAAAAAACCCATAACGAATACCTGAATCATTTTGAGTGATTCTTTCACTTCGTTTCATCAATGCAGTTATTATTCCTTGATATTTCAATGCACGAGTACGTTCAATTGAGGTAAATGATACAAGGTAAGTCAAAAATGTGGACTACCACATTAAAATCTTCTGTATATATGTTTCTTGTTGAGATACATTTTTTTAATAAAGTCTCACGTTTCTGATATTGTTATGAAATGTGTTTTTAGAGGGTGAGTTATGATTCCGACTTATTCCCTTCGTTATAGTGAAAAATCATTCGAAAGCGGAAGAAAATCACATGAAGAAGATACTCTTGCTAAATGCAAAAAATTCAACCGTTTTCGAGAATATTTGAGTATTTGTAGTTACATGTCAGTAGATCAATTACTCGGAAGATTTATCGATATTTTTGAAGGCCATGACCAATTTCGTTCTATTTCTGACGTTCATGTCAAAAATCTTATTACAGTTGATTTATTCGTGTGATTTTTCTGCTAGGATATATCACTGCCATTTTCAACCGATATTTTAAGGAATGGCAGGATTGGAAGGTTATATCTTCGTTAAAATGCATTTTAAACTCAGAAATCTCGGTACAGATTTTTGACCCACCCTCTATATTTACCATTTCAAAAAAAAATGAAAAGAATAGTACTGATAGATTGAACAAATGGAGTATAGTTCGATAACATTTATATTGCAAAGTTACGCTTCAATCTAGTGATATGATTTTACTGGTGGCTACATCATGAAAACCAACTGATGGAATAAGATTCATACCAAAAATGTGAGAAATCAATTGACATTAATATGAGGTCAGTTTTGTAGACTTGAACGGAAACTAGAGTTACACTTCACAATTGACATACTCCTTCAATTATCAAATGAAACATCAGTATTCAATGCGACGTTGCCATTGCCGATGTACATAAATGAACTCTAAGAAAGAATATATTTTCAAAATATCACGCTGAATACGTCCTCATCCAGTATAGTAACATTGTACTTTGTTTCAATCAGATCTTTCCAAAGATTCATTACGATGGCATAGCTGCGGATGATAACGAGTCTCTTAATTCCGAAACGTCGGACGCATTATTTATGAATACGGCAAAGCCCACACAATTAGATTAAAACCCACATCGAGGCTAAACAAATGTTGCTCGAATGATGCCGGAATGAACAAAGAAGTTCCAGAGTTAAATTGGCCGAAACTATTACTGGCCCAGTAGACGCACTAGAACTGCTGCTGTGCCGGCGATAGGCCGTAAAAAGGGCACTAAAAACTCCAAGCAAGATGTGATGCTTAACGTCGTTAGGTGGAACGTTGCTGTTGGGGTTTGTTTTAGGGTGGATGACATTAGTTTCTCTTCAATGTTTTGCTTCTTGATTGTTGATAAAACTATGTAGAATATACATTTTTGTTGGGCTGAAAATCAAATCGCAGATGATGTATATTAGGGCCGGCATTGGCATGTAATATTTTATTCTTTAGGACATTCAGAGTAGCGAATTATATTCACAGGATGACATCCATGATATGTGTTAGTCACAGTGTATAATATGATTGCACATGATATTTTTTCAATACAAATACAATTTGGTTCGAGGTAGATGTGGTTAATTGTTGAGCTTCACTTCGTATTCTTGATACTTGGTAATTATTTGCTCATTGTGTCTCAAAATGTTCACAAGAGATTTTGAAGTGAGAATAGTATAATTGACAAAATATACAATTTCAAAATTTTCATATCGATTTTCGAAAGAAACAACATTTTTTTATTGCAAAATGTTCATTGTTTGATATTTTGGAAAAGAATACGGTTTCTTCTGTTTCACTATATTTTCATGAAATGCGAATTCATAATGTTGCATTATGATTTTTCAGAGAAGTTTGCGATTTTTTATCCGAATAAAATATGCCAATAGATGGCATCACTCCAAATCAAATTAATAACAAACTAAATGGATCCGATCGATCAATCGATGTTCTTTCTAACAATACTCAGTTCATTAAAATCTATTCGAGTCGTTCAAGAGTCACAGCTGTTCATTTGAAAGAACTTGAACCATTACCCACAACCTAATTTGAATACATATGTCCAAAAAATCAAGACGAGAATTATTTCAATAAAGTCCAACTTTGAGATGTATTTGGTGAGTTCACTAAACCACCTAGAAAGCTTCAAATGACAATAACGCCCCCAAGCGGCCATTCTGGAAACATAATGATAACCAGTGTTTTCTATTGACTACTTAGAGTCATGCGATTTTTCACCACAAGTCTCATGAGTAATTTCCGAGGTCACTCATCATTCTTATCTAACCACCCTGTATATTAATCTATTTTTCAAACACATTAGTTTCCATCATTGAATTTGAGGTATCCATCTCAATAATGTTTCAGTTCACTAAATAACGGAACTTCCCCTTGGAGTTCTTCCAGTGCTTTAAAACTTGTGTAGTCCTTGCCTCTGCACATTTTTGTATCGTATTAGGACCAATCACATATCTTTCACGATCCTGGAAATATTTTTAATCGCGAGGAGTCAAGCTCGAGAGCAAGTCGGAAAACTGACGATTCATGGTCTAATATTTCACGTCACGTCAAATAATCTGATGTAGATATTATTATAGGATCGCATTCAAGCATTGGAACTAGGAATATCCCAGTACCAAATTCTGAGCCTCATGAAATATTCTCTCGAACAATTCTTTCCAGTATAATAAAAATAGAAATAGGTCTGACACCCGATAATTTCATGCGACTGCTCTATACGCTCTGCTAACTTTTTCATCGAGGACATTGTGAACAGATGCTGTCATATCGACTGGTGTCCAGCCTCCGGGATCCACGTGATTGCTTTTGTTTATGGTGCCTTTTTCAGCAACTCCGTCCGTGTGATGATACTCGAAGCGCCAGAACGTGATAATAGAAGATATGAAAGGTCGGGCAACAGAAATCTCCTTTCGAAATGAAACAGTATCAGGATGTTATCCTGCTTGGGATATAATGCTGGCCGCCGGATTCGGAATAGCCTATTAGAGCTCGCATCAGTCAGTCTCAGAAACATCCATTTCAGATTGGGTTCTTTTATGTTTATTTCAATTTCTCCGTTTTCTTCGTTCCTTCATTATTATTCGTCTAACGTGTGGGTGTGTTGAACGAGTTTGATCTCGAATAGCACACGATAACCATCTGACGTCCAATTAACGTCCAGTTCATGGATCTCAATTGGACGTACATTTATGTCGGAGTCGAAGACATACAAAATAATTTCGTTTTGTCTTTCAGTTTAGTGGACGTTCGATGGATGTCTGTTTCGCATGTGAAAATTTTATATAAGGTCTGACCAAGTATTCATTCATTTATATCCATTCAATCCCCTTCAAAGTAATCCCTCTCAGATATAATGCACTCATGCTAGAGCTTCTTCAGTTTATTATCCGATTCTGACTTTTCTAATAAATCATGGAAAAACGCTTTCCTTTCATTGGTCTCCTTAGTTTTAAGAATTAGAAGTCGTAGGGAGCTAAGTCTGGTGAACACGGTGATTTGGGTACGATGAGGTATTGTTTTAGGCCAAAAACACTTTCTTTTCGCTCAAAAGTTAGGAATCTTGGAATAATCTTCGCTGCTATACTTTTCATGCCCAAAACATTCGAGAAAATTGCATGGCATGAGCAGGTGGATATGCCCACATCCTCTGCAACTTCCCTAATAGCGATTCCGAAACAATTATTTGCACAATTCTGATATTTTCTTCGTTTGTTGACGTGGCTGCAACTCCAAGACGCACATTAAAAAGTGACCAACCTTTTCAACTATTTATGCAGATTTCTTGATAATGCCAACTTGTGATAAACAGATGTGTTGCAATAAAATCTGGATAAGTCGATAATATACAGCCCGAAAAAAATCGAAAAACACCTTTTATCTGAATAGAGATTCGTTGTATTACAGTAATTGTAAATTATTTTGCTTGTTCTCCAATTATCTTTGTTATCTTTTGCATCATGAATAGAACGTTGAGGTCAGCCAAAACTTCTGATAAAGTATGTCATGTCTTCAAACTCTTGATGACCATTTCCAGAGAATAGGAAAGTAACTGATGAATCTTCAGGATGGAAGTCCTGAATGTTTATAATATTTGACTATTCCACATTGATTGACCACCCTATTCACTTCATTTTCAGAAGGCTGAGTAACACAGTTCCTTTAGGATATATGTTCCTGAATTCCCAAATTTTTTTTAATCTCTTGACCCCCTCGATACGATAGATTCAAAGATTTTCCAATTCCATGGATCAAGTTCCCCGTCAGTCCCGTCTGCATCCCTTGTGACTCCCTAGGGAGAAAGTTATCTGCTGTGGTGTAGGTGGTGAAATTGGATTTCTGGAGTATCCAGAAAAATTCAATTTCTGTCCGTACGCTGGCAGAAGTGTGTTACTATCCAGTCATATCAGACGATGGCAGAAATCGAAGTTATATGAGAATTTTTCAAAATAAGCTCCAATGTCCACTTATGATGGAACGGAAGCTAGGAATCATCGAATATAATCGGATAAAGTAGCATTCACTGTGCAGTTGAACGAGGGACGATGGAGTTGTATATATTCTGGATATAATTCAGAATTGTGACTGCACAATATTCAAAAAGAGTTACCATTAGCGTCTACGAAGAAAATTCTCTTCAAGTTCAATTATATTCTATTAGCTTTCGGAATTATTGAATCCAGTTACTTTCTCCGAAGAATTGAGAGAACAGCAAATGCAGGAAAGGACAAATTGATATACTAAACTGAAATATTTTTTTATTTCAACTAAACACCTCAACAACGTAAAGAGGAAGAGTCACTTCATTCATCATTATGTCTCCTTGATGTCAAGCGATTGTTTGCAAATACAGATAGAATCAAATATATTATTTTGGAGTTCCTTTATCTTACCTTTCCATGAATGAATAATATACCTGTCGTGATTTTCAACATTTATAGCATTCTTCTTAATGATGATGGTTTGTGTTTCTCAAAGTTACTTCAGTATAACGCTTGATTGTGATGAGATCAATTGTTACAAATTAGCTGATGAATAAATGACCTCTTGTTTCGTGAAGAGATACAGTTACATCTTGCAATTGGGACACCAAATGTGTGTCTGCAGAGGGAAATATCCTAACTTCTACTAGTACTATTCCACATCTGATAGTTGCTCTTCTCCGATATTGCAAACTCTCACGAAACTCAATTGAATCCTTCCAAGAACTCAAGCTTTTACTGAGCATTTACATTCTCTATATATTGGCTGTAACAAAGTTTGAAAATTCTGAGAGGAGTTAGTAGAGTCATACTTCCGTATCGATTGGTTATGAAGAGCAGACACTTGACAATCTCTAATGAAATCGGTTATATACACCTGTAAAGTTCGGTGAAGGATATCTTCCCTCATCTTTTATGGAATCGGAAGGTGTTACAACTGGAAATCGCATGAGAATCAGCTTGGTTGACATTTCAGAATACAAAATTTATTCAGAATGATATCGAAATGCTGATCACATTTGGTATTATATCAACTGCTTCGAGTTCAAAACCATTGAGGAGTCCCAGTCGCGCCTATATAGGAATTTTCATAATTTGTTCTTGCTTTATTTTTAACAATTATCAAGCTTTCTTGAAACTTCAGAATTATTCCAGTTCGTAATCAACTGTACCGATAATGCTTTCTTCATTACCACTCAATACATGTTTTTCCTTGAAAATTCTGAATATCCAATCAGATGACATTTTGTTTTTATTATCTACGAATGTTTTCTATTTGATAACTGATTAGGTATTATATGTCATGAATTGATGAGAGTTCAAAATCATTGGAAAGTCCTAATTGCTTCACAAGAGTTTTTGAAGTTTGTATTTGTTAGTGTTCAGGTAAAGTATACTTGTTACAACTGTGTCTAGTTTTCTTGAAACTTATAAATTGTTTAAGTTCGTTATTAGATAGCAAAATGGGCTTCTTTCATTACCTCTTGATCATTATTTTTGTTTATTGCTTATTCTGATTGCCTACAAATGGTTTATGGTTGACAACTGACTGATATCACTTGGGGGAGAATCTGTGTTTTTTGCTAATAATCAACCAGCTGCCTGGATGAAAAACTATTTTTATCCAACGGAGACGATCCATAACACACAGTGGAGGTGAGACGATATTCGGTAGACGAAAAAAAACTCACAGTCGAACTCCACCAAATACAATCAAAAGGACCTTTTTCCGGCTGAAGATGAAGGACTATTCCTTCGAAACATGTCCCGTTTGATACGTTATTAATAAAGATTGTATTTGGTGGAGTTCGACTCCAAATTTTTTTTTCCGTCTACCGAATAACTATTTTTATTCTTCTAGCTCGACAAGAGTGAATCAATTAATTGTTTCATTTGTCAACTGAAGAACTGTAATCGTATTTATGTTTTTGCTGAACTATTTGGAAGTGTTTGGAAATCTGTATTTAGGATTGGATAGCTTTCTGTAAGTAGGTTATCACGAGTCCCATCTCAAAAACTCTATGAACTGAACTATGGACTTCTTTTCAATAAACATTGAATACATCACAAACTGATTTCGAACATATATTCTCGAATATGAAAGTTGTGTTTCAGGAGAATATTAGACGATTGAATAAAAACATCGTGAAGTTCTCTCTCGGTGAACTTTCTGTGGTATAAAAATATCACTATTTGTCTGTGGAGCTAGTTCTCGTAGACATTCATCGACCGTACTGTGGAAACGCTTTGTGGTGGAAGTCTGTCGTTTCCAAAGGGGTATAGTGGGATGAATCCCACCCGGAATTCTCCGGACTTGTGTTCACCTCCGCCGACTCCACTCGAGTTCTTGTAAATAGTGGGAAACTTTCAGATTCGGGGCAAATGGCTGAGAAAATAAATTCAGTTTCTCATTTGAATTTTAATGGAAATGCATGGAAGTGAAGCACTGAAAAATGGAAATGATGGAGGCCATACCAAGGAGGTCGACCTAGTTCTCTGGAATTTATAATCTTAAAAAAATGAGTGGGTTTCTGAAGGGGGCATGTTTCTATAAATGTTCATTGAACATAATTTTCTATACAAAAAATATATTTCATTTTATCATGTAAGTCTCAAAAATATTTACCCCATATGATTTTTCCGATATATTTGTATATTTTCGATAACTCATGAACATTGGTTTTGGTATTTATACGGGGTGTTGGTTTTGGCAAAACGAAAATAGGTTGACACCATATAGAGTTCACCAAGCTGGTGTAGCTGGTCTCAGAAGCTTTATAAGCAAGATACAGGATGGTTTTTGGAGGACCCAATATTATGTTGAATTTGATCCGGACCTGGATGTTTTCTACGATTCATAGTTCCGTCGCTTGGAAAGAAGTATGGAAACGTGTAAACGAAATATCTGAGGAATCGTATGACTATTTGGCTGGTTATGACCCAATTACGAAATTGACAAATTAATAAAACACCTTATATCTCGCCTATAAAACTTCTGTGACCCTACATATATGGTACATTCTGAACCAGCTTTATAAATTCTACATGGTGTCAACTAATTTTTGTTCCACAACGGAACACCCTATATATTTTCTGTGAAAGTTTCAACTATTTATTAAATATTCGAGTACATTCCACAAATATTCACCTTTCATTTCCATTCACAACCAAAGCTTTCAATGATGTTTTGTACACAATAATGTGTGTATACCAAATTGTCGTTTTATCGAAACGAAGGTTTTGAGAGTTGCAATATAAAAATAACAAAATAACTTCCTATCGTGTGTATCCATATGATAAAAATATTTTTCGTTAGTAATTTTTCCAAGACTCACCACTCATTTTTTTCGTATGCATGTCAACAAATGCAAACAACACAATATCTCAACCTCATTTTCCGCATCACGAACAATTGAGATCTTGGAGAGGGTCTCATCGAAAACGCGAGGCGTATTCAATATTTCATCCCCAGTATTGTCATAAATAAATTATTCACATGCCAAAATTTCACCTCATGAAATATCGACTCTTCCCTAATCTACCCACAGGAATTTTAGTAGGAAATAAGCATACCCTCAAAGCCTGTCTTATGTTCTGACAAGTCCTGAAGTAGTTACTTTTTATTCTTCGATGAATAATACGCATTATACGGCTCCAACCCATACTGCTTGTATGTGAACCCTTTTGATTCCCTCATGTTTCATTTTGGGAATATCATTAGAAACACTTGATTGGATTAGGCATAAAATTTTTGAAAGGGTTCCAATATATTTTTATGTCTAATTGATACTTTTTACTTCGAAATGAAAATATTGAAATTAAATCAATTTTGAAAATATTCCCGAGTCATCTGGGAAGCTTTATATTCAATAATTTTTACATATCGTGAAGAGAATAATTCTAATGGTGTAATGCCAGGAGGTTGTGCTAGCCATATCTATCTTCTTTATCGACTGACTGGGGTGTTGGTCAATAATAATGAAACGGTGCTCCATCTTTTTGATCATATTATATTAGTTTTTATTCACTGAGAATTTTCTCTACATGAATACCGGCCATTTTGATAATCTCATGTTCTTCATGCGAATCGTCTTTCAAAAGGATAAGAAATGGTATAATTTCATAGAGATGCCATGAATGATTTCATTACATTCAACGAGTCTAGTTATTGAAGAGATCTGTCAGGTCACCTGACTGGAAATTTGCAAAGAAATAAAAGGGAAACTCCAACATATATTATCTGGAGAAATGATTATTTGTCACAGTTATATTATCAATCTTGTGGTTTATGGCTGAAAATATGTGAATAAAAATAATATCATTATACCCTTCAAATATGAACGGCAATGAAAAAAGTATTTTAATGACAATAGTTGCGACGGATATGAAAATATCAAATAACTATGAAAGAATTGGAAATATCCAAGAATTTTTCAAACACGCATCCATTCACGAATTGAGCAAATTCATTCTATTCGACTGGCACACACTGTGGATTGTTTTTGTATCGTTAAATGAAACCACATGATATTGTTCTTGTCCGAATATTTGATAGCTTCATAGCGACACCTATTCGTCCCTAGACAATGTGATCGCATGCAACTGAATACCTTATCTATTCTGTTCTATCTGCAATATTCATCAGAAATTGCTTCTAACTCGAAATCAAATTAAAGTGACATCGTTGTCGTGGGCATGCAACTTTCTGATGTCTGGAGAAGATATATTTCTGAAAGTTTGATTAACACCCCATTTCTCAAACTTCTGAGATATTTATAGATTGAATTTCCGTTTGTAACTTTGGAATGAAAAGTGAAAGCAGATTTTGTTTCCATCAATTAATTGATCTGGACAAGATGCGCCATAAATTTCTTGAACCTCTTATAGTCACAAATACCCATTCCAAATAGGTGGATCAAATTCCATAGTTTCAAACTATTGAAAGGCAAAATGAATATGTCAAGTTTCAAAATAATTGAATGAGATTATTTCGAGTTGGAGGATATGGAGGGTCTAGCTCATGAGGAATTAGTTTATTTTTGCGAAGTTCTCCAACTGCATACATGATTCCGACAAAATGAGTAGCTGGAACAAAAAGAAATTAGAAAGTTATTAATGTTGGAGGTATTTCCTATGCAATGACCTGAAATTTTTGAAAACTATCAAAAATCAAGAAAATGGCGTTGTTCGAAAAAAGTGTAGTTTTTTGGGGTAAAAAAGTTAACGTTTTTGTAATGCCAAATTGACAATTTTCAATCAATCGAAAAGATCATAAGTCGTTGTGTAGTAAATATATTCAAGAAGATTCATTTTCAATTCGAAGTCAATCGGGAAATTCCTCTTCTAGTTATGATAATTTTTTAAAATGTCCTTTCGAAAAAAACGCTCCAAAAGTTTCAACTATCGATTTATACCTGCGAGCAGTCGCTCTTCAGAAAGCTGCCATTCAAAAACTTTTCAAGATACGATCTTGTCCCTTTCACACGATAATTTTGAATATATAAACTATTGAATAAGCCGAAAACTCGAGAAACACTTCTTCAGGTAATTATTTCCCTAGTTTTTCGAAACTTTCAACGAGTACAAAGTTCATTCCATGTTGTACTGATCCGTATCAAATAATGTTTTTTTTTTCTGAAAAGGATGACCCGTGACATTTCAGAAGCATGGCAGACAGGTTCAATTTGTTCTACTTTGGTTATTGGAAAATACAAATCCCAATAACATGATGGAGGGAGATTATTCGGGGCGGAAATATTTAATGACATCCACTTTGATTGATTGCGATGCAAGAAGACGAAACAGTGATAATGCAAAAGGTCCAAAAACGCTAAGGCTGTTAGGATTGGCGGCAAACAAACAACTCCTTCTAAATAATGGGTGAGAGTGTTGAGTTGTTCGAAAGGGCGTTATTTATTTAGGACCGTTGAATAAAACAAAGTGGAACGTGTAAATGGAGAAATAACACTCTTTCTTTGTTGCGAGGTATTGCATCGATTGAGTTGCTGAAAATGCTATTTTCCTAGGTAGGCTTTATGCCTTGTTTCGTATGATTTATATCTGGTGGAGAGGGATGAATCGTGACTTATAAATGAACTTGTTATGTTTACTCGAATTTCTATGATAGAAAAAGTATGTCGTATCCTAGAGGTTGGATCATGATGAAAATACAATACAGAATCATTACAGTATACCGAGTACTTCTGATCTGAGTCTTTTTACAACTCCCAGATAGTTTGTGAATGGCGTTGATACATGAAGCGTTTAATTCTTAGCCGGGTAAAAAGAATCAATTTTTATAGAACTTCCATTTGTTTTCTGTCAGTTGTTATGACTCCATGATTCCTTTGCCTGGGATTCCTGTTTGGGGAGGAACCCAGAGAAAAAAAAGTTCTTTGCCCCATCGATAAAAATTGTGTAGACTCCTTGATTTCAATGGGACATTGTGGGGAGATGATTTTTATTGCTTCCAATGACGTTGCAAGAGTTTGTTAGTATCAGTATCTTTTGGAATAATTGTTGAATGTAATAGAGCTTAGTGAATAGTTTGCTAGATGATTTGCTGCTTCAGTTGCGTGAGATTTTGAAATTTACTCATTTATAATGATATATTTTGTAGGTGATTCTTCTGACGGTGACAATTCAGGATACTTATACTTAGCGGTATCTGGTGATGATTTTCGAATATATCAACACATTACAGTTTATCAGAATAGCTATTTCAAATCTGGGTTTTCAACTCGATATGTTTGCGGTATGGTACGGATTTTATTGAATCTACCCTTGTCAACTCAATTAACCGTTTTAGATGATCAGAACAGCAGCTGGTCATTACCTGATCATGAAAGGTCTCTCTCCCTCTCTCTTCATATTTTACGGTCAGATTCGATTACTGTTCCGTGATTCCATGCACAGAATACTCAATTACTGCGTGGGAAATAACAAACGTACTAACTACATCTATTTCATTAATGAAAAACATACCGATTCGTGGTCTGAAATAATCAGGAACAACAACAAAACTAACACTGTTTCGTGGATAATTTCCACAATTATTCAGTCAATATGTTGCCCACGTTGATGAAATATTCAATATTCAATATCGTTCTATAATATTCTCCCTATAAATAATGACTCATTCATCAAAATATCTTATTTTCAAGAACATTCAAGATTCAGAAGAATTTCATTATGTCTCTGAAGAGTTTATAAAATCTTATATCTGACCTACTCAGAATTCACAAGAAGATTTCTCTCCAGTATATTATATTCAGTAACGAAGAATAATCTCGTCAACTCTGAAATTGAAATTTCTAGAGAATATGCTTTGTTTACGAATGAGTTTAACACCCGCACCACATGAATATCCAAAATTTTGCTCTATTCTCCACGTTTACCTAGTTTTTGAAACAATAAAATGAGGCCCACTACACCATTGTCTCACTTTGCATGGACAGGTCACATAATTGGCCTCTTTGTAAATTTTCGTGGCTTTCAACCTCAAGTCTGTAGGTGGAGTCATAAACCGCTGTAAAATCAGTGTCACCTGAATTGAAATATCACTGTGACTTATGATGTTTTTTTCAAATAACTAAAAACTACAGGAGAACAGAAACGTTCTGAGATGACTATGAATCATATTTTGGAAGCCACCAGTGGTATGCCACAAAGGAATTCAGTGAAATATAATAGTGTGTAATTGCACTTATCATGTTACCTGAATTTCGAAGAAAATTTTTGTTGACAGTTGACAGTGAGACAGTCATACCTCTTGAAAGTTTTCAAACATGATTGTACAGCTTCTTTGTTGATATATTCGCTAACGTGACACATAGGTATATGTCAGGGAATTGTTGATTTCTCCACGATAATATTATCATATTCGTAATTTTTGGACCAAAATGCGTAGGTACTAGCAAGAGTTCAATCAAAATCCAGGTCGCATGATAAGTGCAATTACATATTGTGTGCTGAATTTACCCTATTTGGTATTCCATCGTTCTTCAGAACCTTTAATGATGGACCAATAGTATTTCGTGAGGGAATTATCGAGTTTTCAGTTGAGTACTCGATTAAGGATAAATCGTGTGAATTTTATTTCTTTCCATAATTATCAACGAGGCGTGATGCGTTTTGCGTTCATAAAATATATTTTAGGAGCACTCTATTCGAGAGGCTGCTGTCGTATTGATGAGTTGACCAGAGCCATTTTTTATCGTTTATATACGTTCTTGTCCTACAAATGCGATGTCATTTAATAGTTTAATTGAGATGAGGTAATATTTGACATTGATCGATACAAGAGCACGTTCTGGAAAAACGTGTCATTGGAGTTTGGGACAGAATTGCCTTTTCTCAGCCAATTTGCTTCTTGGAACAGGTAGAATTTTCATTTCCAATTCGAATATACAGGATGGTTATCGTTTGAATGATGACGTCAGTTTTTTCTAGATGAACCTGTGCCAGTCAAAATTCACTTTTATCTTATAATTTTTTTTAATTTGCTCAACTAACATCGGTATCAATGCCAAACCTATCTGTTCTATTTTGTTTTCATGGGATCCATTGACAGGAAGGTTTTATAGCACATTTCATTATACAAAATACAGTTCAAGAGCTTATGATCAATATTTGAACCATGCCGAAACATTTTCATCTGATATAGGTTGCGTCCTTTAGTTATTAGAGAGAGAGAGATGAATAAATAGTGAAATGGGAGTTTTTTTTTATGGTCCTATTAGATAGTACATAAAACATTTATGTACTTTTTTGTCTCATTTGAAATTTTGAGGAAATTGGTTACAAACAGAATTATAGTAATAAAGGATGATGACATTGGAATATAATATGGGAGATATCCAATAATGGTATATTTGATATAATATTTCCGAAATAGAATTTTATATGTTCATCAATCATGCTAATGGCGCAGATGATGAGGAAACCGTCGTTTTACTAATGTTTATTATAATCAATGATTTATTTTGTCGATTATTATTTAAAAATTTCATTTTATACCAAATATCGAATACCAGTTATCGAGAAAATATATCTAAAATTTGTGAGAGTTTTATATAGTAACTCGATACAGATATCAAAATTTGTTCACTCTGTTTATTCTTTTTATCGATCCCATCGACAACAAGAATTCGAAGAATCGTTCAGAGTCGTTGTTGTTTGAACGATTTTCCATACAATATCAAAGTTCTTTGGCGGTACTGGTGATTCGTGCAGTGGAAATAGGGGAAGGAAATATAATTATTTCCTAAGTGGATGTTGACCAGGATTTTCTTTACAGCAAAGGAAACTCACTTCGTTTTATAGTTCAAACAACTTTCTGTAGACCTCTGCGAAACAAGCTCCTAAAAATTTTAATTGGGCTCAAGAAAACACGAATTTGATGTTTGGAACATTTCAATCAAAATTTCTGTTTGACTCAATTGTTGTTAGGAAATTTCTTTGTGAAGTGTTTTGTTCAACGCAATATTAACAGATTGATTCAACCAATGTTAATAATAGGTTTAACCGGCGAACGCCTATGTATAAGAAATGCACAGGACAATTCCGAACGGGAAACCAAGCGAAGTCTGTAATAAGTGAAGTGAATGAAGAAGATGGTGTCGCAAGAATCCACTTTGGGAAATTTCTTGCCACACAATAGAGCCTAAATTCGAGCACTTTGACAGCAGGGAATGTGGTCCGTTCGCCAATTCAGATTTCATTCAGTCAGATATTACTCAGGTTCGAAACTTCTCGATTTTTCAGATTTATAAATGGGGTCTATACAGGATGTTGTAAATTCCAGAATAGCATTCAGTTAAAAACATATAGAGTAGGTCAAATTATTGGACATACATGGTTCCATGACCATTTGGAATATTTGAGAGTAGGAATCCATTTTATATTTCCTGGAATATGCTGAAAAAAGTGGAATTCGTAGATTCATAGAGTAATCAATATACCACTTTGCTAATTTTCAGCGTTAATGCAGGTACTGACTATGAAATAACAATACTTATCCATTTTGCATTTCTCAAGATTTATCTCTGTAAATGTTCGTAACATAATTTCTGCAGCGATCTCGTTGATTTTGGTCAAGAAATTAACGAGTAATTTTTTATTCACAATGAGATAAGCTATTGAAATGAATATTCAAATAGTAAACAACTAACATTCGAGGTGAATTCTAGGGGTCGCGTTTTCGACACCTTACAACGATGGGGTGGACCAAATGAGTTAATAGCTAATCTTTTCGATTCCTTATTTTTTGAGTTTGTGTTACAAAAATTATGAAACAGATTTCATGTACCCTCTTCAAGGGGCTGTATCTCAACAAAGAATGCTTTGATAGAGTCTCTTTCATCTCTTTTTCCATGGGGAATCACCTCCTGGAATTTTTTACACTCATGTTGAAACACTCTATATAGTGAAAAATATAGATTCCATATCAAGTGAAATTCATTATGTTTCAGACATGAACTGCAACATAACATTGCTTCATGGTAGAACTGATTCCATTTCCATGTCTTGGAACACTATCTATTCATACAAACCCTTTGAACTCTAAAATTCTTTGACGAATATCAGAAGTGGATGTACGTAGTGTACCCAATACCAAGTGGAATAAAAATCTACACAAACGTGTTTCTTTGAATAATATCGGAGAATCAAGTGCTATCTACTAGGAAGATGAATATCCTAACAGTTCAAACTCCAACCGCAGAGTTATGAGATGAAGAAAGAAAGAGGGATATTTGTAATGTTTCAATATAATGTTAATACAATGTAATCAGCAACGAATACAAATCACTATATATGTATATGGTGAATGAATGAGTCGTCCTACAACACTAAAAGTAATCCCATTACATCATTTTATGGTATAGCTTGCGCTCCTGATACAGTTGGCGACACTTCAGACCAATGTCAATTGTCAATTACGTACGTGATATGTAGTCGATCAGCAGTTATGTACTAGTTATTTCACCGACATTGTAATCGTGAATGGACATTTCATTGATTTTTTCCGTTACATCTACAGAATGACACTACTACCAATCTTATATAAGTAGACTTCAATCGGAGAATTCATGCTGACCTGCTTTAGAATCAGAATTGCTATCTTGGCACTTTTATTGGATATTCTACATGCATATAGGCAGTAGTTCAACCATAAATGACTGTTTCCTGAAAGACCCTGAATAATAAAGACAATAATGGCACGTTACCGTAAACCATTCATCATCGTTAGGAAACATGAATTGAGCGCAAACATGCCACAGTGAGAAACCTAATCGCATAACTATTTCCTGCTCTTACCCTCGAAACGAATCGTATTAAATCGATATCGACTATCGTTTTAGTAAAAGTATACTCAGAGAGACTTTAGAGTAGAATAAACTAAAATACATGGAAGTTATTGTCATTCTTTCAGTAGAGCTTATGCACCTGATATCATAGCCAGTAACAGCTCATCATATTGAACAAATGTCGAAGTTGTGAACGATAACTGATACAATAGCTCATTGAGTAGAGATTGGTGTTTCTTACTATTCAAAAAAATTCCTACGAAACACAATACGAATAATTTTTCCTCCTGACACGTCAAGTTTGTGACGCGTCTCATATGTTTCCAAGAACCTCTACGCCTCCTGGTTATCGAATCATGAACTGAGTAATCGTGTGATGAACTTCTAACTCTCTTTGATAGCTGTTCGAAGACAAATGTTATATTTATAGTGGTCGGTGAGTCAATGAATCTTCATCATCTTCCAAACCAAAGTGCAAACAGAATATACGATTGAAGGAACAAATAGAGAAAAATCAAGTGAGTGAAATATTTTAGCTACCTCTCGACTGATTTGAACTGGTTTTCGATGATTTGAGTAAGTATACATGCACTGGATAACTGAGGAAACTAGAAACACAAACACTTCCACGTTCTTGTGACGTTTGCGTTTCCACCATATTTGTTCACATTTACAGCGCCCCCAATGGACGTTGAAATCGCTAATTGGCGAATGAACATAAGCGATACGTCACCTGATGGCTCTAAAAATAATTAGAAATGTTGACATAGTTTAGTTTGTAGTTTGTATGTTGGTATTATGTTTTGTTGATTTTATACTGAATCTGAGTGTTTGAAAGATTATGAATCGATAAAATCAGACTTTCAATATCAATTTTCATGGTTTTCCCCAAACTGGTGATATGAATATCGTGAAAAGATAGATGAAATTCTGTTCACATTGAAGGTCACAGTAGAGCATAGTATTATTCAGGTATCAACAAAATTGAATCGTGATTCCAAGTACACTAAACTAAATCTTGCCATTCGAATATAAAAACAAAATGAATTATCAGAATCCTGTAAACATTTCTATTGAACCATCCACATTCACAACAGTATTCTAACCTCGGGTTATCTTCAATAAAATATAATGAATAAAGCAAATGATAATGCTTACCACTTTTAGAAAAATTGAAATACATACATATTGACGCCCTAGATCACTGCAAAAGTCTGAAGTGTCTATATTCTCATTATAAACTCACACTTTATCAACGAAGAAACACATATAACCTAATGCAATGAAACTATCAACATTTATTATGGTTCTGTGACTGCCCACTTTGGCACTGTAATCTTATATTAAATGAAGTATAAGTATTCCTCGGTTCAAGATACTATTCTATTTCTTATTTGATAATTGCTCTCAATAGATTATTTCGAAGTTTCAGATAACCAAGTTCTTCATCAACTAATAATTATGCACTGTTTCAGTTCCTTTTTCTCCCATCCGAACTACGTTCGCAATCGCAGAATTTATTCGTTTCTCTTCCTCAACTTTTCCCTCTAAACTTTCTCCCCACAAATGCCATCTATTAATAGACTGATTTAAACTCAAAATTTCATCATTTCCTGCCGGAAGCGCGCTGGCAACTCCGGGATAGGATGCCCCAAATGCTTATTCCGTTTTACCCCGCTTAATATGTATCTTTCAGATGCGCTATTAATGGGGTTAGGGCTTTTGTTTTTTGGCTGGAAAACTCCTCTTTTGTCTATGGAAGTTGGAGACATAAATAGAAGCGAGCAGGGTAGATTGCGAATAACGATTATATCATCATTAGCTATATGGGTTTATCCCATACAGAGTAATCCATTATCGAAGGTTTATAACGTTACCTAACCTCATTTATGATCCTAGGAAATGTGGATTTTCATTGAACATTCTCGAATTCGATGACTTTATTTTGCGTCTCCTCAAAACTACCTCCTCTTGAATTTCTATTCAATCAGTAGTAATAATCTTTAATCATCTTGACATTACATACATACATACATACATACATACATACATACATACATACATACATACATACATACATACATACATACTACATACATACATACATACATACAGGGTGTATGACATAAACTTGACGCGATTAACTTCTCGGGAAATAGGAAATCTTGAAATTTTGGCAGTAACAATAATCGATGTAATCAAAATATACAATTCTCGATTTCGGCTCATTTTGAATAGCTATCTAATGTTTTATTGTACTTGAAAATAATGAACACTGAATGAAAAAGTTTTGACATACAATTTCAAATGTCTATCGATAGATTATGCTTCTTCTACACATCAGATTATTTCAGTTCTTATCTGTTCTGGTCAACTGTCAAAACTTCTAATAATCAGAAAATTGAATGAGTTTAGTTTGTCGTGAACCATCCTGCATGTTATATTCATCATTATTACTGGAAAGGATTATTATGTACTGGTGGAATTGAAATAATTTTCTATCAAAAACAGAAAATGCTATGTTTCGCCCGAGGCATACAGTTGATTATATCCTTTCAACAGAAGAACACAAACAGAAATAACATGATAAAATAGGTACTGAATAAACATTGTTCCATGAATTGAATTGTCTTGATGGTTTTCTATTATTTCAGTCTCCAAAATAAACATGAAAGGTATAGCATTCAACGATTCTTAGAAAACAGTTGTTGAAGTTTTGGTTTCCACTCATGGACGAATTGGATATAAAAATATTCGAATGTAGAATCATCAATCGTCATTTCTATTAGTCAAATAGTTTATTGAGTTCCCCACATGAATATTGAAGGTTGGATCAAGTCGACTCCTTTATCCTTTTATTTATTACGTACACAGGAATTCTCAATTATTGAACTCATTCCCTGTTGAACACATGTCAATGAAATTTCGAACATATTATTGATTATCAGGATCAGTGATGGAGCACCAGGTTAGTTCTAGGAAATTGTCAAACGGTCCTCGCATGATAGCATCAACGTTCGGGTGATAAAGTATCCCACAGCTTTTTACGATGAAGGAATATTGCATCTAGTGACATGAACTATTGAACGTATTTTTCAACTCTCGGACCGGATGTTTTCCATCCCAGAATATAAGCCATATTTTGATGATACTTCAACTCAGATACTTTATTCGAAAGACCAGTCATCCACTGAAGTCTATCTATAGGAAAAGGCATGTATTATTTCAGAAGAAATTGAATATATTTGTTTGAAGGTTCTTCTGCCCCAGTCGAATGATTTTTCACAGGTCTGAGATCTTCAGACCGGAAGTAACGTCATCGCAGTCGTTAATCTGTATGTACACATCTTTGGACCATTCAAATTATAATGTATATGTTTCTAAGATGCCTAATTATTAGTAATCTAGATGATAACATATGATAAACACATAAATAGTGGAAAATAGAAAGACTATAGCACATTTCAAATTCTTTAGCAACTGAACGAAAATTTGCCGCAGATTTGTAATGAGTACAAGTAAATACTACGAAGCTGTTTTCATCAAGTTAATATTGTCCAGCATTTCAGCGTATAATCTCTATATAGTTCAAGTAGAATAAACGTCCATTCTCCTGTGTCGATGTTTCCCATTCCAATCGATAGATATTACAACCCGAGCCAGTTGACGATGATTCGTCAATTATCACATCGCATCCGAGTGATGCTACGCATCTGCACCAGAGTGCTACGGCAATAAACCTCGACGCCATTCGTCACACCGTCTAATAGGAACGGCCCAGAACACATCTGAATCAAGATAGCCATGATATATGGCTAAACTTTGGCATAAATAATTACTCAGACGTGTTCGAGTGTAACAAGCCTGTTTACAATTTCTCTGCAAGAACTCAATTATTTCGGGCTAGTAGAAGCTAGTGATCGACCCGTTGGGATATGGATGTTTTGTGAGATTTTTTCTTGCATCGGGTAAGGAGTTTACCTCACAAGCATATTTGAAATTTCTTATGAGTCGTCGTATTGATTTATCAATCACAAATGAACAGACAAACTGCCATATTCTATAAGTAATGTTGAAAACCACTGAATATTTAAAGTAAAAATCAATGATCTGATAATAATATCTATTTCGATAGTTGTTTCCACTACTTTTTCGAATGGAAGATACATACTAACAAAAATTTTTGTGATGTCCCATTTCAATATCTCTCTTATTTGACAGAAGGTAAAATTGCTTCAAACGGTAATGGCGTACACTTTTATGGTGTATAATATTCGGCAATCCAATGGTTCCTAATGATACTCCTGGTGTAATGTCATTCTATATGGTGAACAACAACGCCACAATATGATTATTACTCTCAATATCAACAAAAACATAAAAACTCCGTGAATTCATTTTCATGCGAATCAGAAAACGAAAGTTGTGTTTTTTCTTGAGAGACCATAATATTTGGAAATAAGTTATGTAAAGGAGGTGCCAAAAATAGTTTCCCAATTGCTGAAACGACTCCGTCCGAATGGGTGACAAAAAAATTTGAAAAAAACTATTGAACGGGACGGTATTCTCTTCACGATTACCTAGAATTTTTGAACGATATCAAAAATGAAGGAAATGGCAAAGTTCTGAAAGAGAATTGTCGTCTTTTCAAAGCTAAATTGGCGATTTTCAACCAATCGAAACAGTCGTTGGTTACAACATAGTGAATACTCAGGTCTATTTCCCTTCAAGCTGTGATGTCAGAATAGTTGAGAAATGTCGTTTCGAGAAAAACGCGTTCAGAGTTTCAACTATTGTTGTATACCTGCAAGCGTTCTAGAACGCTTCTATTTGAAAACCATCCAAGATACAACCTTGCCGCTTCCACGTGATAATTTTTGAAAGTATAAACTAACGAAAGAACATATCTTTTTTTTGCAAGTATCACATTGGTATTACTCTTTGAAGGATATTGTAACGTTTTTATTTACTAAAACACTGGGTTCGATTTATATACACTTTTATTTCCACTGACACGATTTATTTACAACGCTCGATTATCAACTGATTGCCTGCGCCTCTGTCCGCGGAGCTTTATACCTGCACGCTTCTCCAGAAGTTTCCTGGCGGCACGCGAACATTTCAGACCTCGCGTCTCGAACGTTCATGATCCGCGTCGCCTGGAGTGGGCGTGGCCAAGCCATAGGCGTATCATCTCGTTACACTGCTCCCTCCTTAGTTCTGATCGCCCCGATCAGAAATTCTCCATGTGGCAACCCCTGACGTCGGCTCTTGATGGCGAAAGCTACAGGTGTTTCCGGCCCTGCAGAACCCTCGGAGAAAGAAATAACAGTCGATCGTCTTTGAGGGACATACTCTTTTCGGGTTAAAGCAGCACACCGTGATCTGTATGCCTGTGTCTCGGAAAATGACTTCTATCATGCTCCTCACGATCTTCCAGTCCAGGTTTTCCAACCCATGGCCAGTTTTAGGTAGAGCCAATTTCTTTATGTCATAATGGCAGACGACTTTCCTTAGGTCTACTAACGCGTACCATATATTCTCGTAGGTTGCTCTTTCTATCGATAATTTCTTAGTTATTAGGTAGAATAAGGATCGGTTGCCATCTTCTAGTCGTAGTGCTCTTCCTACTCTGGGCATTTGATCTCGCAATTCATCCAGGCGGCCGAACTTCTTGCGATAAAGACTGTTGCAATTCCTTTGCTCATTCGGAGATCTTGAGCGACGCAGTGTGCAATGGAAACATCTTCTGGAACTGTGAAAAGATCTTGCTGGACCTCAACGGTCACGCCAAGCCTGATCTTCCCCCTGCTCGCGTAATCCGGCATGAATTCGGTGTAACTCGGTTGGAAGTCGTCACCGTTTGGTACTTGTTGAAGAGTTCTTGCTTCTTCGACGTCATTTGAGCCAGCATATGGTGCAAGACGATTTATGTGAACAACTTTCGGCTTCCCTCTTGGCAGCTTTCCGATTCGATAAATCAGGTCATTTATCCTCTTCTTGATCTCATACGGACCTTCCCATTGTCTTTGGAGCTTAGGAGAAAAGCCTCGACGTCGTCGTGGATTATACAGCCAGACAAGATCACCTACTTCGAAGGTCCCCTTCGCGGAACGGGAATCATAGTGTTTTTTCATCCGATCACTGGCTATCTGCATATTCCGTCGAGCAAGGTCGTGGATGTCGTTCATCCTCAGCTTCAATTCGTCCGCATAGCCTTCACCGGCCACATTCTCTTCTGATGGTTTACGGCCGAATTCCAGATCACATGGCAAACGGAGTTCACGTCCAAACATCAAGCAGGCAGGGGTCTGGCCAGTAGTCTCGTTGGTAGCCGATCGGTAAGCCATCAAAAACAAAGGAATACACTGGTCCCAATCCCTCTGGTGTTCTGATACGACCTTGGAAAGATGTTTGCCCATGGTCCTATTCATCCTCTCAACCATTCCATCCGACTGAGGGTGCAAGGGTGTTGTTCTGGTCTTCTCAGCACCAATCATTTGACAGATTTTCTGAAAGAGAGCCGATTCAAAATTTCGTCCTTGGTCTGAGTGGATCTCCAAAGGAACACCAAATCGGCTGAAGAATTCTTTGACCAGAACATCGGCAACTGTGGAAGCCTCTTGATTAGGGATCGCATAAGCTTCAGTCCATTTCGTAAAATAGTCCATGGCCACTAGGATGTATTTATTTCCAGCATCTGTTACTGGAAATGGACCAGCAATGTCGATAGCTACTCTCTCCATTGGACTACCAACATTGTATTGTCTCATGGGCGCCCTCTTCTTACCAACTGGACCATTGCCCGTTGCACACAACTCGCATTTCCGGCACCATCTTCGTACGTCTTCTTTACAGTTCACCCAATAGAACCGCTCTCGAACCTTCTGTAAAGTCTTCGTAATTCCAAAGTGTCCTCCAGAAGCACCATCGTGTAACTGACGCAATACCTCCGACACTTTACTCCTAGGTACAACCAGTTGCAACCTGGACTCCGTACCATCTTCGTTTTCAAATTTTCTGTACAGAAGATTATCTTTCAGTACCAGACAATCCCATTGGCTCCAATACGATTTTACTTCTGGACTACATGCGCAAATATCTTGCCAGGACGGTCTTTCCTCTTGAAGCTTCCAACCCAGAACACGTTTCAGACACGGATCGTTCTCTTGAGCGACTCGTAATTGTTGAGGTTGCCAATTATCACTTTCTATGGTAGTTCTTCGAATATGGCAAAGTCGTTCATCTAGCTTCGAACAATGGCTGCAATTCTCACTGCATGGTCTTCTTGATAGGGCGTCAGCATTTTGATGGATTTTTCCTGCCCTGTGTTCGATGTCATAATCATATTCCTGCAGCCGCTCTATCCACCTTGCTACTTGACCCTCTGGATTACGGAATTGCAGAAGCCACTTCAAGGCTGCGTGGTCGGTTCGAAGAAGGAACTTTCGGCCATACAAATATTTGTGAAAATGTTCGCAAGCCTTCACTACGCCTAGGAGTTCTCTTCTGGTAACACAGTAGTTCCTCTCTGATTTAGACAAGGCTTTACTAAAGTAGGCAATTACTTTTTCTTGTCCCTCTTGAAGCTGAGAAAGGACAGCTCCTATAGCAGTATTGCTAGCATCCGTGTCCAAAACAAATTTTCCAGTCTCTCTGGGATAACTCAGTATCGGTGCATTGGTAAGAGCTCCTTGTAGCTGTTCAAAAGCTCTTTGACATTCTGCATCCCAAAAGTATCCTCTGCCCTCCTCCGTTAGCTTTGTTAAAGGTTTAGCGATGTGAGCAAACCCTTTGACGAAACGCCTGTAATACGTACATAGGCCAAGGAAACTTCTGATCTCATGTCTATCCTTGGGTGCTGGCCATCCTCGAATTGCTTCTATTTTCTCGGGATCGGCTGTTACACCATCACTAGATACAATATGGCCCAAGTATCTAACTTCTCGCCGGAATATGTGACATTTCTTGGGGCTCAGTTTCAAGTTAGCTTCACGTAATCGTTGAAACACTTCCTTCAGATTCTTGGAATGGTCGTCGAATGATTTTCCAACTACGATTACGTCATCCAGATACACTAAACATGTCTGCCATGTTAGCCCCCTCAAAACTGCCTCCATCAGCCTCTCAAATGTGGCAGGAGCATTGCATAGCCCAAAAGGCATGACCGTGAATTGCCAAAGACCCGATCCTATCGAGAAAGCTGTTTTCTCCCGATCAGCAGGCTCCATTCCTACTTGCCAGTAGCCACTTTTCAAATCGAGGGTAGAGAACCAACGGGACCCGGAAAGAGTATCCAAAGTGTCATCAATTCTGGGTAAGGGATAACTGTCCTTTTTAGTAACTGCATTGAGTTGGCGATAGTCAATACAAAAACGTACGGAACCATCCTTCTTCTTCACAAGGACAACTGGCGAAGCCCACGGGCTATTCGATGGTTCTATAACACCTTGTTTGCCCATATCCTTGATAATCTCTTCCGCCTCCTCCCGCTTTGCCCACGGAAGTCTTCTCGGTTGCTGTCTTATTGGCTGAGCATCCCCAGTATTGATTTTATGGGTCACGACGCTGGTTCTTCCTTTGTCATTTTCATCGATGGCAAACACATCTTGGAATTCTTCAAGCATGGCTCTCACTCGACGGGTCTGTTCTCTGTCCAGATCTTGACAAGTATTAATGACGGTGTCTACAAGCTCCTTTGAGTTCTTAGATTTCGGTGGTTGGTCGATTGTAGTCACACAGCGGATCGACGAAACAGGAACACACTGTCCTACCACAGTTCTTCGGCTCAGCCCGATGGGAGTTTCCTTCACATTCATAACTCTAACAGGAATTACATCTCCAACCCTCACTAGAGCTTTCGCAGTCAAGAACTCATTATTGCCCACTTCTTCGACCATCCTCAGACTTCCTTTCCTACAGTATCCCTCGAGACTGGTCATTAAAATTTTCTCACTATGGCCGGGTATAGTTACATCACTAGTAGTTAGTAGGCGGACTACATCTTCTTTGTCTTCATGAAAAGGGAGTTCCTCACCTTCGACCTTGAGAACTCCTCTGTGTACGTCCAATACGGCTCCAAGTTTCCTCAAAAGGTCCATACCCAAGATTAACTGGTCAGAAATCTCAGCGACCAGTATGTTGTGCTTGATAGTGGTCTTACCAATGGAGACAGGAACATTAACTTCGCCATAGACTTTTATCTTTTCACCGTTCGCCGTTCTGAGGTGTGCTGTTGCCGGCGACATTCTGGAATGATCTCTCACTATTTCCGGTCGTGCAATAGTTCTTGTTGCACCAGTGTCTATCAAGAACAACTCATTCTCTCCGTCAATCCGACCATCAACATACAGGCTATGGGCTCCACCAGAAGAGGTTACATTGACGGTAACTACAGGTGCTTTAATTCTCAAGGTCGACGATCGCCCCCTCCTGTCGACCTGTTTTAGTTTTCCGATTGCTGTATGGGTTTCGCCACAATTCCGGCATCTGGAATCTCGTTTCTTGGGCATCGTCTTCTGGATAATTTTCCGAACCATATCTTCCAGATCATTTTCTTCATCTTTCTCGCTAATGGTCCTAACTTGATGACCTTTGGAAATTTGATTGGCCGTTTCATGCTCCAAAGCAATAGCAAGTGCTTCATCCAATACTTTCGGTCTGGCCAATCGTAGAGCTTTCTGAATTTCGCTCTCTCTCAATCCATCGACAAATATGTCTACTGCTATTTCTTCCAAAATGTTTTCTGGAGCTTCGGGGTAGGCTAGACGCACCATTCGAGCAATGTCTGTTTCAAATTCCTGCAAGCTTTCACTTGCACGTTGGATTCGGCTGCGTAGTTGTGCTTTGTAAACCTGTTGCAGATGGGCATCTCCATAGCGTTTCTCAAGTCGGTTGAACAATGTTTGATAACATTTTTCTTGGCCTATAGGAATCGATCTTAAAATATCCGCAGCATCACCTCTTAGAGCCGCCGTCAAGGAAACAGCTTTTTCTTCTTGAGTCCATTTATTGGCCGTAGCGATGGCTTCAAATTGTCTGAGGTATACGGACCAAGATGACTTTCCATCAAACGGAGGCAATTTGAGTCTCAAATGATGTTTTGTTTCTTCTTTTGTCCATTCCTCTTTAACTTCCTGACCTGTAATTACTGCGGTTTTATCCATATCAGTAGTTGGTGCTTGTACTGCTGAGCCACACTTAGTTATCAGACATTCCAGCTGCTTCATTTTCTCTTCTAGTCCATCTACGTTTTTATGCACTTCTTCGAATGTTCTAGAAACTTCTTCATATCGCTCGTCGTTCTTTTTCGAAATTTCATTGATCATGTCAGAAACTTTCTCGAATTTCTCATCAGTTCTTGCAGAAACTTCATCGAATTTTTTGTCCAATTTCTCCAGTTTCTCATCACTTTTTCTGGAAACTTCTTCCAATTTTGCATCACTTTTTCTGGAAACTTCTTCCAATTTTGCATCACTTTTTCTGGAAACTTCTTCCAATTTTGCATCACTTTTTCTAGAAGCTTCTTCTATCTTCCTAGAAGTTTCTTCCATTTTTTCGTCACTTTTTTTAGAAGCTTCTTCTATCTTTCTAGAAGTTTCTTCCATTTTTAACATGATGACTTCGTTCTCCGACAGGAATTCAAACGTTTCTGGATCATCTCCATTATCCGAAAGAACACCAATCAATCGTTCTTGTAGGATTTTTTTAGTTCCACTACTATCGGCATCACGCTCCTCCAATTGTTCACGCAATTGTTTCACTGAGAGGTCTTTCAACTTCATTTTGGTTTATTTATGATGCAAAATAGTCAGTACCGAAAACAAAAATTATCGCACTAAACAATCGTTCAAAAATGTCCTGTTTTCACTACAGAAGTTCAATGTCACTATTTCTTTTTCCAAGTCCACACTGTATTTATTTTTTTAACCCCACACCTGACACCACTGTAACGTTTTTATTTACTAAAACACTGGGTTCGATTTATATACACTTTTATTTCCACTGACACGATTTATTTACAACGCTCGATTATCAACTGATTGCCTGCGCCTCTGTCCGCGGAGCTTTATACCTGCACGCTTCTCCAGAAGTTTCCTGGCGGCACGCGAACATTTCAGACCTCGCGTCTCGAACGTTCATGATCCGCGTCGCCTGGAGTGGGCGTGGCCAAGCCATAGGCGTATCATCTCGTTACAATATTTTCATGCATACGAAACTATAGCCCTTCTGCTCGCTACCAGAACATCACTAGATCATATATTTTTCAGACTAAAAGAATCAATTTATGAAACCTATTCGAGCAAATCAATAATGTCGTATATTGGCAGTTATGTTTTGCTATCATTATCGATTGAGCCTATAAAGGAATGCGATTTTTTATATTATTTATGGCTTCCCTATTTAGGAAATTTGTTGAAAATTACATAAATGAGTCAAACAAAAATATCGCTACTGCAATGCTTCCTTGACATTTATTTCGTAAAAAGTATTCCTTACGATGTACAATATTCCTGTTCTATTCTTTAACTTTGCTAATTGTACTAACCAACTAAGAGCGCCACAACCATCAACTCTCTATGTGATTACAATTTATATTCAGAATGCGCTGAATAATGCAACATCCAAGTGTCCTTTATTTCCTGGAAACCACCATAAAGGGCGTTCACTCGGCATATTTGGTCGGTCTTCTAACAAGGAACACTCTCAAGCGATTCTATAGGGACAGTGTAAACATGACCCAGTTAGAATTGCTAACAAACAATTCGAAGGGACTTGGTGATTCGGTTAGCAAAATAAACAAATAAGTTTCAAGAACATGGGAGGACGGTTCCGGAAACTTGTCTTCTTGGGGGAAAAACACCATTAAAACTTCTATCGATCGATTTTAATATTATTTCTCCCCATTTATATTTAAGAAATTGATTTACAGAGTGGGGCAGCTGGAATGACAAAAAATTTATCCGAAAACCATGGTAGGGTTTTTGAGGTATACGGAAATAACGAAAGAAAACGTATTGATGAAAACGTTTGGGGAAGAAAAGGAGTCTATGCAAGTGTATTCATTTATAACTATCAACATATCTTCAACTCATTCAACAGCGCTTCATGGTCTCAATCATATTTTTACATCAGTATCTGGAATCTCAAATAATCTTTAATGTAATGATACCCAAATAACAGATTCTAAGCATTAATCCAATGTCACGAAACAGAAACCAATATAACTCCTTTCAATGTCAGTGGAGGTTCTGAGATGTATCTACACTTTTTGTCTAGTTTGTATAACTGATCATGCCAGAATTTCACAGCTGAAGAATAAGAAATTGCTCCAACTTCGAGTGTAGTAGAACTAATTTGAAACAATTAAGTTTTCGCCAAATGAAATTTATTCGAAAGAGTGAGTGATCAAATGAACTAAGTTATATTCATAGATTTAATATCTTACCAAGATAAGTAACAACAAACATTTGTTTGGCCCCAACATCACATCCCTTCTATAACTATCAGGGGAATACAAATATTTTGGCTTATCGCTGCTCTAATTGGTTGATTTGAATTTCGCGCCTTCAAAAAGTTCTGACAATTGTGTCCCGTGTTGATGTTTCATAACAAAGCCGCCATTACGCGCAGTTATTAGCTTGAGTTTACTATATTACAGAAGTTTGAGTGCTGTTAAAGGTTGATCAGGTCATATTTATGTATATTTGACATTATCCAAGTTTGAAAATGAGCAAAAAATGTTTAGTTTGGAATTATACAGTAAACATTGGTGTTTGTTTACCATTTCACAGGTACGTTGTCAATGAAGGATCAACATAGGCGTGACACACATTTCTTATTCTTACCTACATTATATATAAATAATGAATATTTTCAGATTTCCCGATGACAATTCAATGAGACGATGTTGGTGAATAGCTCTAAAGTTGAGAAGCAAATAATCTTCATTTTGTGTTTGGACAACCTGTTTTTCTCCCAAGATTGTCAATGAGTTTGGAAAAATAGTATTGGGAGGGGAAGCTATTCCATTTTTATCAATGGCAGATGATGAATGAGTATCCAGTTTATGATGTTTTTGGGGTATATCTAAGGATTCTCAATGTCAATTCTGTAGTTTACAAGTAGATTATCACTGAACGAGTTCCAACACTGAAATTTTTGATAGTCAAGGACCAAGTACCTCAAAGTATACAGAGAACACTTCTTTTTCATGTACAAGGTATGTAACTGAATTGAATAATCAATCTGTATTATACTTATCAATATAAATCTGTTTTTTAGGTCCAGTTTGAATGGTACAGCAAAAATTTTTGGTAGAACTCTAACAGCTTCAGATTCTGAAAATGGCACAATAACAGCTTTTGAAATTTGATATTCCACAGTACTATTTGTTATGGAGGACCTGGGAAATGAACCTAAAGAATTTTTTTTTCAATTCCTGGAAGTATACAGTATGTTCTTTCATGCAACTTTTTTATTTGGATCATTATATGATGTCTAATTTAAAGGAGGAAAAATGATTCACCAAGTTCAAGTCCACCTAGCTCTAAATCGAGTTTGAGTCCCAAAAGGAATATTTCTGATACATCTTCAAAAAAATCTGGATAGTTTTCATATCATACTTCAATTGAATTACAGCACACTTTTAAATAATTTCAGCTGGCACACCAAGAAGATACATGAGAATAAAAAAAAACATTTTGGGGATGAAGTCCAACCAAAGCCAAGAAACCTTTTGGTATAGCAAAAAAACTAATTTAATTAACATTGATAATATATTTATGTAAGGACTCATTTCGATTTTATGTATTTCTATTTATTCTATCAATGGGAACTGTTTTGTATAACAAGTTGAAATATGAAGTATGGAATTTGTGATGTAATAAAATAATGTAATGAATGTTTTCTGAAATAAAATTCGTTATTTTTAAACCAAAATAATTGCTGTGTAACGTTATTGTACATGTATTATATTACGAGAATAAATTTTGTTACGCCACTGTTCAGTGTGTACTCTAGCACAACGAGAGCGCAAGAAAAACATCCCCACCACCGATTTTCATGAGTTTATCTTGGGGCCACTTCCCCTAATGCTTTTGGTATAGGCGTTACTCATCTTGTCCTCATTAATCTGAGGTTATATTGTCATTTTTGAGTTCCAGAGTATGAATGAGGATGCGTTCATCCAATATCCGCTATACCCATACCATATCGTTCCAAGATATTTCGAGGAATGAACCAAGCGTATCCAATAAAAATTTTGCCCCAGTAATTTATTTTCAGTCACTGCAGCAGCCTCGATAGTTCGAATGAAGGTCGGAAATATAGCTCCTTCGATATTTCGACGTAAAAACGTATACATGGTGATTCAAAACTACGATAATTTGTATTCATTCGCCAAACAGAATCAACAGATTCCGAAATATCATGGTTATGGTCACTAATTCTAGTTTGATCGTAGCTGTGCATATATCATTTATCATCGAAAAATGGATGAAATAGTCATTTGAACTTCTCTCCATTAGATAAATCATCAATCAGAAATATAGGAATCCTATATGCAATCTTGTACCTTCATACAAGAGTTGTCATCACTATAATCCCAGTGTCGAGGTCTGACACATAGACACGTAAGCTCAAAGAGATTCTAGCCCCTGTGATATATTAACTCTATCGAGGGTGTCAGTATATCACATTAGTAATATTGGTGTTGATAGCAAAACATCAGTTGCTAAAGTGCCCCCTGAAGTAAAAGTGATGACTCCATTATCAGCCTGATAAACTGTCTCACACAGCTGAATATAGATCACGAAAGTTTATGTGAAACTGACTAATAGAACAACATTAGTCAGTTTCACGTGGAATTGTCATTCGTTATTGACGAACGTAATGGGTAGAGTTACCATAAATGATCGATTAGTAATTTGAACACTCAAATGACCCAGATTGATAATCATTATGTTCAACAAACATATCTCATCTTTTCTTTTATGTATCTATCTATGTATATCTCTGACCAATTCAACCAATAAGTTTACAGGTCAGGAAACAATGATCATTATTTTCTGAAGTCCTGATTAGATTCAGCAGGATGAACGAAAAATAGTACAGAAAGTGTAGCTTGCATTGATCACAAAATTCGGTTCTTGTGAAATATCGTACGAAGTATTCTCCTTGAAATTTGGCATGTTCGGGTCTGAGATGGGATTTACATATATGGTATGTAGTTGAATAGTTTATACAGTGCGTCCATAAAGTAACGCATAAATTCATTATTGGCTAAATGAGCAATAAAATTGGGAATTCCCAAAACAGGTTGATTTTTGATTTCAATTTACTATTGTTTCAAATCATAATCTAATATACAGGGTGAACCACTTTCGTGTAATGACGTCATCACCATTTTTTTCAAATGGAATCCTTCCTTTTTCCAAAAATGTATCAAATTGGTACAGGGTGGGCAAAAATGCAGAAAGAAAGTATGAAAATTGTTTATGGAAAGTAATACGTTACTGAATGTAATAAACAAATTAAATGGAATTGGTAGTTATGGAATCAATGTGATACACTTTCAAAAACAAACGTACGAAAATTCACAATAAATGTTCAAATTGTTCTCCATTGACCGTTAGACAATGACTGAACCGGGCATTACTTTCGTCTCTAACATTCTGTAGTATATAGCGGGTGTTATGCTCTGTATGTCTTGCCTGATTCGATCTTGTAGTTGAGGGATATTTCCAGGTCTGTTTAAGTAGACTTTAGATTTCAAATAACCCCATAAAAAGAAGTCTAATGGGCTCAGATCAGGTGATCTAGCAGGCCATTCCACTGGTCCCCTTCTTCCTATATACTTTTGTGGAAAAGTTGTGTTTGAAAAATCGCGCACAGTTACTGCGAAATGTGGCGTTGCGCCATCCTGTTGAAACCAGATTCTGCGGTCTACATTAGTGGGTATTTGAATATCAGGACAAAGCTGGATCAGATCAGGAATTAATGTATTTTGTAGGAAATCCAGATATAATGCTCCTGTTAAGTTTTCATCGAAAAAATATGGTCCAATAATTGTATTTCTCACAATACCAGCCCATACGTTAGTGAGTAAATTTTTGCATTTTTGCCCACCCTGTACCAATTTGAAGCAACATATCATACATTTTTGGAATCAGCTCAGCAAAGGCGATTTGGAAATTGAAAAAAAAAGGGGGGTTCCATTTGAAAAAAAAATGGTGATGACGTCATTACACGAAAGTGGTTCACCCTGTATATTAGATTATGATTTGAAACAATAGTGAATTGAAATCAAAAATCGACCTGTTTTGGGAATTCCCAATTTTATTGTTCATTTAGCCAATAATGAATTTATGCGTTACTTTATGGACGCACTGTATACATAAATTCAAAAAGCATAAGGATGGTATTGCCAATATTACATCTGACAATATTGTACCGTTCTCATGTCGGTAAAGTCCAGACTCATCTGGGAATATATCAATGAGCTCCTGACACTGACAGGATCAAATACAGTTGAATTGATACATTGAAACAGAAAGCAGCAATGAAAGATCTGATGAACTAGCTAAAAAGGGGTCAGCTACTTTGGTCTAGAACCATCTCCTGGAGTGCCTAAATACACGCTTAGGAGCTGCATCAAAAGACGAAGAACTACAAAGAGTAACCTGGGATAATACACCAGGACAGAACTGAAATAAACTTTGTTAGTCAGATTACATGTAAAAAACGAACTGACGATTGACCTTTGTAAATTACCGAAAGAAACTAATATCCTTATAGGCATCAGAGTGATAGGGGAAGTACAAAAAGCCTCTGGCTGTAATACATTCTTCGGACTCCTTTATCAAATAAAAAAAAATACATGGTGTCATGCAGAGACCTTTTATCAGATTGATTTATTCGAGGGAAAACAGAACGCATTTCAATTATTCATACGAAGTATCTGAGGTTCTGGATATAATAAGACATGTATCTTTCATGTTCATGCATACAGTATCATTTAAACAAACATACAGCATAATGCCTGAGTCTGTAATCATTACAATTCTCCGTAAATGTTGAAAATTTTTTGTCACAGGTTATTTTGTTTTAAAACTATACTCTTGGATTCGGCTACACCTACTATAGCATATAAATGTCTTGACGCATCCCAAAACAACTATCCTACAATATCCATCTTCACCCACTATTTCTTGGAACTTGAAAAGACAGGGAATAGGGAACATTTCGAAACAGTATGTCACTTCCAGAGTGAATCACACTAGTGGAGCCCTACCAGCCTCAACCTGCAGTTGACCCTTGACTCGACTAGAAGGGTCTTTTCAGTCACGAACTCGAACAAAACTCATTCCTCACAAGAGCCACTTTGTGGTCGCGTCTACCATTTTCTCCCATTGTTCCAGGTTGGCAGGAGCGGTTACAGATTCCGCGATATAGGTACATGAAAGGGTCGGTCAAAGACCTCAGTGTAGTCATCTGAGAATGGAATATTTTGAGATTGGGTGGTGTTATTGAAGAACGTATTTTCGGATCGAAATATTATCAGGAATGATATAAATATACAATTTCGATTGCATTTGAATCTTCGATTATATAATCCTGAGAAATGTATGAGTTTATATCATTCAATGTGCTCAAAATTGGACATATTTTCTTCCTCCACGCCAGTATTTTTCACTTCAGATATGGTGGAAATAGTCATTAGAACATCGTCTTTGATGGTACTATTGTTACAATTGAAGATTCTTCATAATTTTTTGAGTAAATTGGTTTTGTCGACTTAAATCATGAACGATTCGAGGACAGAATATAGGAAAATGAATTGATATAGGAGCATATAGAAACATATATATATATATATATATAGCCACATAATATGATTAAATCTACCTTCCATTGACTATTGAAGTCTCTGAAGTTGACTTAATCACAGATAATCTCATAATGAATCCGCGAGGCTGACAGACAGCAATATCGAAGGTACGATCGATGATGTTTTATATACTTGAAAAATTCGATACAACAAAAAATCACGCGAGAAGACCTGAAAGTGTCGTATCACTGCAACCAACCAAAATATACATGAACTGGATTCATTTGAATTAGTTTTGAAGTGACGAAAGAGAAATCTGTGACTCTCGTCTTCGATGAAATATTTTTTCAAGTTCATGGTTCGTGTTCAGAGTTGTTGAAATATCAATGCATATATGTAATAATAAATAACTCTACTTATTTTCCACATTGTTTGTTGAAATGGCATCCTTTAAAAAACCTGACTGGTTACATTGAGAATTCATTATACTTACCAAATTTAACAATGTGAATTTGCAAAGCTGAAAAGAGACATTTCATTTGTTAATTCAGATCTCTATAAACGAAACATCAAGAATATTAAAGCATTCTGATGAAGTGAAATGCTGATTGATCATGAAGAGTGCTTTTCTTTGTCAAGAAAAAAAAAAGAAACAATGAGAGATTACTTTAATAAACATTTCCTGTCTCTGAAAATCCGATGCTTAATCGCGTGAAGAAGCATTTTCTATGAAAGTATAAAAGAAACATAACTAGTTACTTCAGGTAATTTATGTCAATTTCAAATGTTACGTGATATGATTTATTGAAAGTCTCTATATACATGATAGTAAGAAGAATAAAACTGCTCTTTGTACACCAGTGGCGTAATTATAGGGTGTCGTGAAAAAAGTGTGAGAGGACACATTATAGTGTGGTCCCAGATCAAAGTCAAATGTTCGAAATTCATTTTATACTATTCGAGCAATTGATTCGATTTTTCCCCAGTTGATTTGATGAATCTCCTGATACTTTTTGAATGATTTGTGCCATTACTATAGTAAACAAAACTCTTCACATCACAATTGAATCTTCAGCTCGCACTCATGATCTATTTCATTGTATTATAACGATCCAGAAATTGTTCTCTCAGAAAAAAAGAATGTGGAATTATGAATGATTTGAAATCATGAATTCATTCATTTCCATTTTCTTTTGTCCTTGACATAATAATATCGACACTTGTTATACTTATCTACAGTCTCCTATGTTTTTTTTGCTATGATCACAATACATTTTCAGTTAATCTTCTGGGAAAAGATATATTTTTCACTGTCTGAGCATGACCACTTTCCCAGGATTTCAGTTGAAGCACTGGAAATTACGTGTCCTTCTACCGTTGTTTCATATCATACGACAGCCCTCCTATCTGAAGGATATTCTTGTTTGTCTGTATTTCAAAAATTGTCACCATTTTCACGAATAAATCCCTATAGTACAGCTGCAACGAAACATGGAACAAGAGAAGCATCTGCAGTTATGTGAACGAACTTTACCAACGTATAATTGGACGTGTTTTCAGTTGTCAAATTGAGTAGTCATGGGACGAAACACCATCAATTACTGGACGTAATACCAGAGAGTATAGAATTTTGCATAGATACCAACTTTCGATAAAAGGAATAATGTAAATTCAATATCATTAGATATTTCACATGAAAGCCGATAATAGCCGAATTCAAATAGCGCTTCGAATAAACATTATTCCAATGTTTTGCTGGCAATCCGGACAATGTACTGCATGTTCCGAAACAGATTACAGATAATTCATTACTGAAATGTCAAGAGCCTATTTGCAATGAAAATGATTATGCTGTAAACAACAGTGTCTAGTTATGTACAGAAAATCATATTTGACCGTCCCTATTATATGTGTATGCATTGAATATCCAATCGAATCGTTATTGTTATGTTCAATTACATAAAGAGCAAACAAATTTATACAGGGTGGAATATTTCAAGATTGAAAACAATCAATTCTACCCATGATAATCATTCGCTTATTTTAATATTATGAAAACCGCACCTGACCATTTTGGAAATGTTTTAGTAAACTATATATGGTCTCTTTATTTAAGCAAGATGTGAGTTGTATCTGGTTGTCAATTCAGTTGAGTTTATTACTAAAATTGTTATGAAAATGTTTTTGATTCATAACATTTGTTTTGGGACACTCAAATGGATCACCCTGTGTTTTAGCAGATATTCTCCTCACTGTTTTCAATGAACTTTCTGTAACGTATATGATTTTTGTACAAAATAATTGAATCAATATGGGACCATATCCTGGTCATCTATAAGCATCTAGCAATAATTATTATATAAACAATATTCCCATATAAAACATTGAGAATCCAGTGATCAGCTAAATACTTTTCATTTTGCATAAATTGTATTGAAAGATAAGGAAATATATCAAGACTATCTTTCTTCAATAGACTGAACTTTCGAAATGTTTATTCAAGATTTACGATATCGAAAACATTTTGAATTGATCCACTTGCCAAAGTATTCCTTTTGAATGCAACTATTTTCCAAAAACCCCTAAGACTTCGTAAAATCACACTGTTCTGGCTGGCTCATCAATTTCTGCGTTACATGGACATGTCCAAAACTTCAGCGATATTTCAAAATATCGCAGATTTGAAATGGACGTAATAAATGATTTTCGTTCTGTAGTAGCTGTTTGGGAAAAACAAAGTCACAGTCTGAATGATTTCCACAGGACCGGTGTCTAGGACCTTTTGATCCGAACCAGAATAAAACTTGAAATTGTTCACATATTGAGAGTACTGATTACCTTTAAATATTCTGAGAGTGGAAATCTCATATAAGCTAGCATCAATTTATTGGTACAATTCAGAAGAAAAAAGCAAGAAATCCAAGATCTCTACTTATGGTTATATTTTTGTGGATAATAAATGACAGGTTGACAGGTCTCTGTCCGATGGTTTTTCATTTAATTGAATTGTGCCAAATGGATACCGATGAGAATATATTCATTTATTAACTGTAGTATTCATTATATAAGATAGGAGAGCAATCTCCTCGATCTGATATTTAGATCAAACATATTGAGAATAGTCATTTTCTTTTGCCGATTATCAATGGTTTCAATGAGCAACATCAGTTCATCTGATTAAAGTCACAAAATTGAATTGAATTACTGTTACTCAATATGGGGGCTGAATAAGAACCCTTGAGGCACACCAGAAAATAACGGGAATCGTGAGATAAACTGGTAGAACTGGAAACGCAACACATTGTATACATTGTCAGAATATGAATCTTTCCCATAGTAATGAATTCGTAATGAACGAGTTCTACCACTTCATATCTTCAACTTTCCGAAAATATATACAATGATGAGTAAGAGTTGAACTTTTGAACTTTCCATCTATATCCTGAAAGAAATTAAGTTGCAGATCAGGTTCAACATAAAATATAAACGTTATAGCAACATAGCGTTCGTTTCGGTTTCACGCTTACATATGGGGGCCATTGAAAAGTGGCAGATTTACTACGAGTTAGAAATACACTGCTCAACAGTTGAACTGTAGAATTAATTCTCGTCAGGTTCATTTCATCTTTTACTATCTTCGAAACCATCAAATAAGTACCAAAGATTATCGCAATGCACCAGATAAAATGAAATTGTCAATAGTATCAAAAAATGTGTCATCAACTCAGATATACTGACTGATTTTCAGTTTCACCAAAAATCGTCATTTTCAAAATGAAAAAAATCTTGAGAGTTATATTTTTCGAATCCTAAGTGCATGATATTTTTTCTTCAGAAAAATACAAATACCGTCAGTGTATATTAATTTGATAACTATATTTATCGTTTTTCTGGGATCACCAAATCAATAGTTTCAAAAACTACTTTATTCTATGCTACTTCATAGATAATATGTACAAAGTTTCATGATGATCGTCATTTGGGAATAATGAGATCAAGTTGATCAGGATATTGTAATGAATACTTGAAATGAAGAATTATAACTATTGTATTTGGGCAAAACTGTTCTGCGATGAAATCAACGGACTTTGGTGTTGATTCATTTCATTACAGGTTCAGATGATAATATGTTGTTTGAAGTCATCATTAGAGTAACAGTAGAGTATCTTCGATTTTCAGTTTTTTTTGTTAGCAAAAGTGTAGTATATCTGAGGAAGATTAGCAAAGTGTGAAGTCAATGTATAAACTAATGAATGGACCATCATGGAGGATTATATTCAAGTTTAATATTCCAGTGGATCTCGTGAAGTTAGTTAGATAATATGATTTCCTGTGTATTTTTGGAAAAGATTCAAGAACGTTTGATTGTGTTGTTTGATTGGTGTAGCAGTTTAAATTGCGAGTCGCGATCATTGTACCCTGGCTTATTCAGATTCCTTCTGCATGCGATGTAAATAACAGAAGATTCGCCACGAAAGTTTTTTAGATGTGAGATATCGGAAGCACGAACACCCAATGCGGTATTCGTGCTCAATAAAAACTTATTTCATTCGTTTCATATTGGAGTGAATATGACAAATGGAAATAAGTTATACAGCATGATTATTACTGGGTAAATACGAATTCCAGAGTTTCAAATGGAATTTGAATCAGAAAGGAAATGAGGTATTTAAACAAGAAACTAATAAACTGGGTCAGATGACGAATAAGATGTAGTAATTTATGTTTTCTTTGATTTCTTCAAGCCTTCAAAACAAATAATTTTCGGAGAATTCCTCATTATTTCACTGTCAATTTTTTGATTTAGGAATTACCGTAATCAGAACATTTTCTTCATATTCTTCGATAAGTATTCGTCAACAAAAAAAAAAGTAAGTATGTGATACTTCTCACAGATCATCAAAATGCGAGAAATATTTAAGTTTATAAATTTTCATCGTGAGGGAATTGAACAGGTGATAAATCCCTGTATTAACACCTGAATAACTCCATGATTGCTGATTTTCTATCGGGATTATTTTTCACAGTTGCTTTATTTCTCATTCGAATTCAATTCAAATGAATTGCTAACATGACGTTCCAAATTTAGGAGTTTCAAGGCGGTGAAATTGCGATTCGTCTTGTTTTGATAAGAATAATCGATAATTCAGGGGCGTCCATATTTCTGAGACATTTATAATAAGAATTCACCCATACGATTTTGTGTCCTCGAGTATTCAAAAAATTATAATCGGAGATGAAAATAGTTGGTAGTTGAGACGTCTTCAAGACGATTAAGGAAAACTGATTATATTTGAAATCATTCACATACCTCGAACTTCCGGTTCTCCTGGAAGCCACGCCATTTTTCCATTCCTAATGATATATCTCTCTTTCATCTATCAAATACTAGATTCGATATAATTCGAACTATAATTCGCATTATCTTGCACAGATATATCAAACTATGCTACCTTATGCTTCCGAAAGATAGCGCAGGTGTAACTAACTAAAAAGCTGTTCATTCGGGGTTGTAAGTATGTTACTGATACGAAAGATAGATAGAAACAATATCTGGAGCAACTTTTATATCATGTCCGAATTCATATACCGATTGGACAGAAGTGTGATTGATTGATAATTGATATTTGACATACGAAAGAAATAGTGCCATAAGAGAATTTATAGAAGTTTATAAGTTTTACAGTTCTGAGAATTCTGTCAAAACCATTGGGGTCACTTGAAGTTTCACGCAGCAATTTTCATAGTAATAAATAAACGTCATTGTTGTTGAACAAACTGTTCCGAAGTGTACCCTTTACTGATGGCATTCGAATTAAAAACTCCGAAAACTTCCCAATGTGACGGCGATATATTTGTCCTGAGAGATGGAATCAAAACGGAATTGAAGCGGGCTGGCGCTGCTATACGTTCTAATTATTATTTTTGCTGTTCCCGATACACATAAATCTCATCGAAAATGCCATTTTACGTTTTCAGTGGATGGCGTACAAATTGAAAGGTTACCGCCAGGGAATACGAACAGAATTGGTTTTTTTTTTCAGGTTTTCAAGAGGAGAAGGGTTTCGATTCTAGAACACTCAAGGATTTCTTGAAATTGCACTAATTCCTACACTGATTTGAACGGCATTTGTGCGACATGGAATTTAGATGAAAACAATACATTTTGCTAATTGAAAAAATAATATAATGTTGTTAGATACCCAGAGTGGGATATTTTCAAGAAATTGTGTGGAGATACGCAAAAGTTTACATATTTTTGAAAAATTCGAGAAATAATTCTGTTGAAAATTAGGTTTCATCGCAAGAGAAGAAATGGTCAATTCAGAAAATATTCTAGCAAGTATCATACCATTTTGGAATGCTTATAGAATGCACCAACTTTCGATGTTATTTGCCGAACTAGTAAAGTAGATTTTTTCTCAGTACAGTCAGTAAGACTTGGGCGAAATATTGATTTCGAATATTTGATTGAAGAAAACGTGATATTTCCTTTCAAGCTAGACCAGTTGACTTCACGTTTTAGGCAAGACAAAAAAATAATAACTAAAATATCGAGTTTTGTAGCAACAGAAGTGAAAAGACTGTCACAGAGTAGAAATTTTTCCGATTTTTTCCAATTCCTGTATCATTCAAAATACACAACTTATCTTGACCTTATATAATTCTCAAACGAATTACATATCTTCATTGGGCTGAAACATTAACGAAACCTTTTGTGATGGCACATTTATATTCATAGCCAAATCAAATATTTATTGACACAAATTTTAAGTGAAATAAACAGAAAAACAATGAATGACTATTTACTCATTTCATTGAAACGACAATACACAAACTAATCTGTGTTTCGTTTCATCTTCTGGTCGTATTATTGATTTTGGTAGAAATTATCCTGGCAAGATAATAGCTATCAATCCATACGAAATAATATACAAGTTTCGAGCATTGCATTCTGATACTCCCCAGGTTCATTGACGATACGAGAATATTATCCAGTTATCCTGATACTGCGTTAATGATATTAATACTATTTTCTAATTTCCTGCTCTGCTGCTATGGAAGGTACTGAGATAAATCTGAATAACCATTTAATGAATGAAAATGAAACTTCATCAGCTATGGAATTTAATTTTCTCCTGTAGTGAAAGTCCTAGAATATTAATAAGAACTTAGATTTCTGACGAACAATCTACAATAATTCTAAAAATAATTAGATTATTTCTCCCTCAAGACGCATTAGGTATAAGAGTTATAGGTTACTTCTTAACGTTTTGATTGAATGATGATCCTGTATTGTGCATAGTGGAATCAACTGAATGAAGAGAGAAAATAGTTTCAAGGAATGGGTGAATCTATTGAGGAGGATTATAATCTTTGATCGATAGTATTTTAATTCTTCTGACTCAAGTCATTAATAATAAGATTTAAGATTATATAACAATCATAGTAATTCTCCTGATTGCAATTTTAATATTCTCAGATTATTATATATAAGATACCATTCGTTATGTTCGTCTGTTTCATTTCTGGTAATCTGAAAAGTGTAATCACTGCCTATTTTCAGACATTTCGCAGTCAAAACTCGAACGATTTTATAGTTCTGTTAGCCATAAATCCAAGAGATCGTTACCAGTGATGTAGAAGGAAAGACATATTTCAGAGACCATGAATAGGAAACCAAAAATCATTCACTAATAAATCGATATATCGAACCTTGAATCCCTGTTTATAATATTCATGATGGAATTCTTTGTACCCCATACGAATTCGAGATTTTTTGTCATTCATGTACGAATTTCCACCATTATTTAATGTTTGGACGGGGACGCCAATGACGAGAAATATTGCTTTCTACTAGGTTCCATAATTTATCTCTCCTTTTCGCCCTTTGTACCATAAAAATGCTTGCTGTGCAAATTATTGCAACTTCTGACTGGAGGTTATTGATACATTTTCCTTGAGATAAATTCGGCAAACACTTCATCGCTACAAAGAGGGATCTCTCTTAGGGGACCGAGAAAATATGTTTACAGCTGTGAACACTTCCTAGAAAAGTGGAAAATGCATTAATGAAATAAATTTGCTCACGAAGGAATTCAAGATCAATGCTCATAATATCTGATTATATTTCTTGGGATGTCAATTTTCTTTTACAGCTCTTAAGAAGTACGAGAGCTCTTGAATGATATTTCTCTTCTTCAATATCGAAATTGAGGAGCAATCAAAAGTTGGCGAAGACGAATCGAAGAGCATATGGAAATATGTCGGCAAACAACACTCTGCACATCGAACACACGAATCATAAGTTGAACTGTCTCATTCCTGCTAGAAACGAACAAGTTTACTCGTCTTCATTTGAACTGCAACCCATTTATAACTTCTTTCATTTCCACTTCGACTGTGTCTTCATACAAAGACGAAATGACACAAAAGTTTAATGGCATTGGAAGATAAACAGTGGTGAGAGATTAAGAGCCTTTCATCACTGAATGTATTGAGAAAGTCGACAGTAACTCGAATTTCTGGGCGGCTTTTAGTTTTGTAGTGGGCGGGATTGAATTGAAACCATGTGAGAATAATTTTCCGCAGTAGAGAGCTTATATTAGTTCGTGGGTTTTGTTGAAATTGTTGAAATACATTCGTTCCGCACAAAGAATTGAAAACGATTGAGGAAATATAATCAGGTTGGTCGACTTGAAACTTTGGATGGATCGGAAAATGATTATGAAGAATACAGAATGTGAGGTCTATCTCTCTGTTAGAATTCAAATGGAAAATACATGCTGTCCATTATGAAGATCTCATCAACTATTCAAAAAGCACACTCCATAATGAAAATTTCCTGCAAAGGAAATATTCAGACGATTTTTCATGCAGGACTCAAAAGATGCTCTACTTTTATAACGATTTCAAGGACGATGATCAGTCTCATCACCTACAAATTTTATTTTCCCTCATTCAACTAAATTGATTCAACGCTAGTATTCAGATCATACAGACAGATCAAACATAACTTTGTTCACAGCAGAACTACACAGCATTCTTATCACGAAATCGAAGATTTTGTATTAGATCGATGTGGAAATCTTGTCTGGAAACGATGGAAACCAAAATAACGATAAAATCGAACTGTCTATAATAATTGAAGAAGCGATACTATATTCGAACCCTCTTCAATGATGTCTAGACTAAAAAAAGTACTCTGTTCTGTATTGAATTCCAGTGTAGCAGTAACTCGTGAATAAACTATGAATTATTGGCCAAGCTATTATATGGATGCTCAGTTTTTCACTCGTAAAAGGTCACTAAATTAAACGGCATCCCAACAATAACCCAATTTCAATGGAAATGCCACCATCGAGAACAAAATACTATGAATAGTTGTTTGGATCTGATAAAATCAGATTAATGTCACTGGAAACAATATAGGATTATACATATACACATTATCAACGTTCCCAGAAGTTTATGGAAGTTGTGAGATCCGACAATTTATCACTTTCATTGCTAATGACTTGAGAAGCAGTATATCCAACCACATGACTAGTTTGAAATTTCTATAGCATTTACACAAAGTTCACTATATTGGATGATATTATCATTGGACCCTTTTGTGAAAAGTAGTTATATCAACTGATATTTGGATACCATGAATATCGAAGAAAGAGACACTAATATTTAATTTTCTTCCATTTCAACTTGCAACTTGTTTAGAATGGCTCGATTATTTGATGTATACGATGATGTATGTATACGCTTTTTCAGCCAACTACCATTGGATTTGGGATAAAAAATTAATTTCTTTACTTCCTCCACTTTGCTTCGATTACCATACAGAATCCTCCTATTTGATATATATATATATATATATATATATATATATATATATATATATATATATATATATATATATATATTAATATTGTGAGTATCATAGTGGATTGTAATCTGCGAATAATACCATATTTGCTATTGATTGAATGAATGATTGAATGAAGTGGAATGACTTTGGGCTATCACTACCATAGATATAAATACAACTGCAACGAGATAATCAATAAACGATTCAGACTCAATCAACTATTCCTCTTGCTCATTTGTATTTTATAGCCCCGAATCGTTATTTGTATGTACAATATTGTTTCGTCTTCCATGTGGACCTATCGATGTATTCATTTATGACATCCTAAAATCTGCTCAACATTCAAGTGTAATAAATTTCGGTAGAGAACATTCTGGCACATCCACCATAATCCACGTATGTACTCCAGATGACAAAGGAATTCCACAGGAAGATAAATCCAGTAACCGTAGGAAACAGACAATGGCGGAAATTCAAAAATAAACAACAGAAAATTGAAGCTTATCTGAGCACAGAAAATGAACCGATTGGCCAAGACCTCTTCTCTCTGTTTAACATAAATTCTGAGAGACCGTAACAGGTAGCCAATCTTGGAAAATTGCCGCAAACTTTGCACTCTCCACATTATCATTTTCAGCGCGAGTTGTATTCTTGTCTGCCGCAAACACTACCCGATAACAGTGTTTACAGTTGTATACAACGCCTTTGAGTTATTTCTGTTCCATCTCCCGAACAATCGATGTAGTATGTGGGAGTTGCAGAGGGGAACAATTGTATGGGTACCTTTTGTTAACAACACACTCAAGTTGATATCGTTTAGCGAGAATTGATACAAAGATTCTCCTCGAAAATTGTGAACTGGAAATGTTACGTTGGCATGCTATGGCTTCAGCAGCATGTGGTTTTTCCCATTGAATCGATCTCTTGGTGATGGATTCTGTATTGAATGAGAAGACTCCTAGACTTCATCATGATCATTGATGTAACATGGCCAAAAAATACGTTCTTATCAGTTTTTGAAGATTGATTTTCAGTTATATGAAACATTGAATCTTCAACAGTGATTGGATGTTGTTGATAATGTGGAATATGATCCTTATGTTCTCATGACGTTTCGATTTCGAATATCTACAGTTGTCGTCAGGTGAAACCAGTTCTCATTTGAAATTTTCGTTCAGTTGAAATTTTTCTCCATTTTTTCCTGGATATGTGAAATTATTTCTCAAATGATGAATGACTAAAATTCATTTCCTTCACTATGAGTTTTTTGAACCGAATAGTGAAACGATACCAAATTCTATCTGACTATACGTCGATAAAACTCCGATAATCTATTCCAATGGATATTAACTGAATTAATTGACACCTAATCCTTGTAAGCCACTATAAAATTTGATTGTGGCCGCCACAAGAGCACCACCAAGGGTAGTAAAATTCACAGTCTCCAGTTTTATGGGATATTTTATTTCCACATAGTATAACGATGCTTGTATTAGCCCGGGAATCACTCACATATTCGTTTACTTAATCGTCCAATTCAGAGAAAGAAGTTCCAAAATTTTATGCCGCAACACTTTAAATATTGAGATTCATGAGAAGTAATTCATTCAAACAGCAAACTTTTCCTTTCTTAGCTACATGTGTCGATTCTTTCATGGTTTTCTCTTTTCTCTCAATATTCCATGTCTATCTTCCCAGATGTTTACCCTCATCTCAATCCACTGCTCCTGTCGTTGCCTGAAATATTTTTCTGAATATGTGGCAACATCTGAGCATGTGATATGTTTTCACTCAGCCCTCATACTTCTTCATCGAGAGGCTCGCATCAATGGCATACGTCTAGGTTAATGCGGCGACGCTGCCCGTTCTGAACTGGTTTTGATGACTTCTTTTTTATTCAATCTTATTCCACGAAAAAAAATCAGCACAAGTCGCGAGTAACTCTGTATAGACGTATGTAAAAATTCCCTAGCTTTTCAGCTCCTGGACTATAACCCGAGACACTAGGAGGCATTCATAAAATTGAGATAGACGTCTGTCGCAATTAAAATGAATACTTTGTGGCTCTGATGGATCCAATGAATTTTCGAATTTCAGCATTAGTATTCGTCAAAAAAGACAATGGAAAATCGAGAGCACTGAGTTCCAGGATTTCGTCATCCATTTCTGTCGTCTTATTATTCATCGAGTTCATGCTCTGAAGGTGGTTAATGGATTATTTCATTTTAGAGCGAGCCTTCAAAGTTTTCTCTGTAGTTTTTTTGTAGTTTTATGATAGCAGAGATTAATGAAATGTAATTCCGTTGAGCTCAAAACAGAATCATTCAATATCACCTTTGTCTCTTTCAGAATTTATACGATCTCTCATGAAATATTGAGGTGATCTGGAAGAGAATGTCGATGATTTTCACTTCTCACCCTTATCCTTGATTCAGAATCCATTTCACTAGCGAAACGGTTGAATTGATGTCAATCAAATATTTTTTTTTTATTTATCAAGGTCTCAATCATATCATTTGAAATCCATTTCTCCATTACGAATATGCTGAATGATGAGAAGAATAAGGTCGTGAAGTGAAAAGACAATTGACTTATGACTTAGAATACGCCGTAATTGTGTCAACACTTCGACGATGATTTCTTCCTGTTTTCAACCAGAACTCCATTCGATTAACGAAAATTCAAATTCACTTCGTAATGAACTCGGCCTTATAGAATTAATGCCGAGGATTGCTTTGATTATTATTCAACTATTCTGAATATCTGAAATCAAAATGGAATTATTCATAGCTAGATCAAGATTTGCCTAACATCACTGTACAATCCACTGAATATGAAATCCATAAACCAAATGCTACTGGGTAGATTCGAATTCATTTTGTTGTTTGTACTGCCGTTTATGTTATTCGCATTTTCGATATCCCAATCAGCAATGGAAAACAATTCCGATATTGCGTTGCTACAGTGACGTTCCACAAAATGACGAATGGGAGTTTTGTTTATTCTAAAGCAATTGAGTTCGAGATTCATCCATATATATATCGTTTTATAGCTGTCATTAATCAATATCGACAAGGATATGCAATCGTCATACCTACTTCCTGTTGGATATTTGGAGCAATTTGAAGGAAGCAATTTTTTTCGTTTGAAAAATGAATATAAATTTGTTAATGAAGCATTGCTCGAAGAAATGATACTAAAGCAGATTCTTACCGAAGAGAATATTCAAAAAAATTCAAGATCATTTCAGATATCCGTAAAGTGAAGTTGTTCGAGATGGCTATCCTTAGGATATCAAAGGAGCTGGTTGGACAAATCTTGAATAAATATTTAGGTTCATGAATTATTGAGTCTATTGCCGCAAAAACGATCTCAGAATTACATGAATGGGCTTTGAATTACTTTCGCATCCACCATAACATCTGGACTTGGTCCTCAATAATAGATATAGATTGGTCTATCAAAACAATCGTTTTCAATACTAACCTACAAACGTTCCGGCCTAACTCAAGAGGCAGATCATGGAGATCTTCAGAAGAAACCCCCTGTCAACTTACCACATGAAACATCTCCACTTGTTGCCTAAATTGGAATTAATGACTTTAATCTAGAGATTTCTGTATCACAATTCCCCTTAACACCCCATCGCTCCGTACTATATTCCGTATTCAGGACACCCTAGACGAAACGAACTAAATTTGCATATATTGAAGCTGCAATACGGAGAGCGGTTGAAGTTGTCACTCGTTTGGGGAGTATCTCAGACTAAACTTGTTAGCATATGACCCGACGTCTTAGAAGGATTAGACTGATTTTGATCAGGCGAGTCGACTTGACGTCAAATTTAGGGAATTACTAAATATGGGGCTTTCACTTCCAGTCCACAGTTACGTCATTGCCTCACACTCCCCCTCCCACTCACTCCATCCCCTCCTCCTACAAAACTTTCAATGGCATTTTGAGACGAATTGAAATATGGTGAGATGTGTAACTATTGCTTCTACTCATGACAGGTTCAAGAACTATCTGATAGCTCTTGTTGCACCTGAAGTGGGTGGCATATAATTTATTGCCTACTGCGTTCTTGATTGTAAGACATCTATGACGTAATAGGAGAAAAGTAATGAAATAGTAAGGATGAAATAGACTTCGTAAACATTACCAATTGGAACGAATTGACTCGCCTTCGCTTTGATCAGAGTAAATCAGTTTGAATGCTGATCGGATTGAACTTTCTCTGCATCGAATGGATTGGTAATTTGAGAAATATTTTCACTATAGGAATTGGTAAATAAGGAGAAAATGGAATTCTACAGTCTGGGTGAGGTACAAGGAAGTTTAATCGAGATGGAAACTCTTCAATTGAATATTTGTTGAATCCGTAGATTAATAGGGAAATGTGAGGATACTTTCATCCATACGTAGAAGCTGCATTCAGTGAATTCTATTGCTGTAGTCTGTTTAGTTCATCTCGTATTGAAATTTTCTCGCGAAACCACTATGAGATGAATCCCATGAAATATTTATGATGGAAACGATTTCTTTTGAATGTGGCAAAAGAAGGATTGTCATATGGACATCATTCCCGTAGAAGCTCTTCTTTATATCTATTCAGAGAATGGTTTGCACGATTTCCATTCACATCTCAATATGGTTGAAGTTATTGAGGCAGCATACAGGGTGAAACTCTGAGGCATGATAAAAGGTAATTGTTTCTTCAATGAGACAATAAATCGAAACGATCATTGTAAGAAATGTGTTCGATTCTGCTTCGAGTGGGTGCTGGAACTAGAACAGATGAATATAATCTGACCCCTTCAACGTCTTTAATAACCGCTATTCCTTGTACCTTGGATAGGTATCTGCATTTTCCGGTGAAATTTGGTCGAGATGGAATCGCTAATAGCGTACCACGAAGGTTTTTGAATAATTCATGGAGAAAATATCATAGAATGCGGAAACACGGCCATTTATTCTTCATTATTTCTCCCCATTCTACTCGTAATAACTCTGTATAAAAGAGGGCCGGCCTCGAGGCTAAGGTGGAACAATTTGTTTGAAAGACGTTATGATTGTTATTGTTTCAGGTGATGTGTTTGTTGTTTGAGTACCAGGCAGTTAACTAACATTGGAATTATTGAAAAATTATTCAATAAAAATGCTCAGGATGACAAGATAACGTCACTCAAAATTAACAGTGGAAAGAACACCAATGTAGTCTTCATATCAGTTACTTTGCTATTGAGGTTGTGATGAGGTGACTTTGAATTTTACGGAATTATTGAACACAATGTTCCGCTGGTGACAAATAGAACAGTTTGAATCATTCTTTTTGAGATTGTTGACCCCCAAACATTTTGGAAAATACTGAATATGTATTGACCTTAGCCTTTCAAGTGTCTCTCCCTTACTACCCCCAAACTCTCTCAATGTATGAACTGAAGGGAGTGGTCAATCAAACCCGAGGTCGCCCTATTAGTCCGTCCTCTCTCGACCTTGGGAGAGACCTGGCCGACATAAAAGAGAGATGAATGATTTTTCCGAGGGTATTTGAATTTCCAGAGAACATTACGTTTACTTTCTCGAGTGGGGTACAATTAAAATATACAAGTACCGTTATCTTGCATTTGAATAGCTCGAGAGGGATTCGAACCTCAGGACCTCCGGAATATAAATAAGGCAGATATGCAAATATAACATGAATGAACATGTTCATATTATGTGGGGTTGTCACTGATGGACTTTTTATCTAATTTTAGTCGAGAATAAAATGTACTCGATCTAGATTATACCTGGGTTAGGTCGGGAAAATGTTGAGGTGATTATATTTTCATTACATAAGTGGTTGTTCATCCAATGTTATGTGAATTTGCTGGACCATGTCAAGTTAACTGAAAGAAACTGAAAATTCCATAATTTCCTAGAAGAAAAGTAAGTATATCAGGCATTTTTCTGGTAGAACTTCAGAAGAGTGAACTCATAATTTCCCAAAATAAAATGGCTTTCTGAACCTCGGGGCCAAATATTTCTTCAATCGGTAGACCGAATATTCTAGAACATTGTTGGATATTGATTCGGATTTGAAATTTCAACAATTTTATCGATAAAGCTATGAGAATGACTAGCCTATTCTAAAGAATCATGTGGAATACTTGGGAATGTTATTCTTTAGTAGGACTTCTTACTCAGTGAGTTGTAGAATGTCGACCAATTCATCAATCAGAAGATTGCAGGTTAGAGAGTATTAAATGGGAGCATTCATGCTTGACTCGAAAACTTCCGGAACTTTCATGTAGTCCTACCTGATGTGCAACTTCTAAAACTTGTTGAAATTAAGTATGAACTTCTGTCGGTTGCTGATTTCAATTTACTATTGTTTCAAATCATAATCTAATATACAGGGTGAACCACTTTTTTTTCAATTTTCAAATTGCCTTTGCTGAGCTGATTCCAAAAATGTATAATATGTTGCTTCAAATTGGTACAGGGTGGGCAAAAATGCAAAAAAAAAGTATGAAAATATAAAATAAATAATAATAAATATAAATATAATCACATATTGATTCATACGTAGTTTGACGCACTGATTCCGAAAATATGGATATTTGAACTCGTAGAGAATCAGGAACCTGAGAAAATCGCGAGAACCCAATCGGAAAATTTCGAAGTCGGTTTTTCGACCTCAATTCATAGTGATTCTTACGTGTTTTGACGCGATGATTCTGAAAATATGGTTATTTGAACTTTTCCGGCGAATTTGATTTTCAAAATAATCCGTATTATTAGGGTCCCCCGGATTATTAGGGTCCCTCGTATTATTCTGGGTCTACCGGATTATTCCGGGTCCTTTCCGGATTATTCCAAGTCTCCTGGATTATTGGGGTCCCCCGGATCATTCCGGGTCCCGCGGATTATTAATCACATAGTGATTCTTACGTATTTTGACGCGCTGCATCTTTGCCCACCCTGTACTAATTTGAAGCAACATATTATACATTTTTGGAATCAGCTCAGCGAAGGCAATTTGGAAATCGAAAAAAAGAAGGGGTTCCATTTGAAAAAAATGGAGATGACGTCATTACACGAAAGTGGTTCACCCTGTATATCAGATTATAATTTGAAACAATAGTAAATTGAAATCAAAAATCGACTTGTTTTGGGAATTCCCAATTTTATTGTTCATTTAGCCAATAATGAATTTATGCGTGACTTTATGGACGCACTGTATAGATCAACAGTGAATATGGTTTAAAAATGTTGAAGGAGAAATAAGTACACAAATAGCTTTCGAATATCATTAAAAATTTCATGATGATAGTTTATTTTGGGTTAAGCTGGTAGGGATCCAGATACAAAAGGACTAGTCGCCCATATAGGGTGTGTTATTGCAGTTCAACAAATTGCATGAATTGTTCATTTAAATATCAATCAGCGGAAAAGAACGAGGTGTTCTCAATTTAGTACCATCAAAATGTGTCCGGTCGTTTGATAAGTACGCCAGTAAGGTAATTCTCATAAATGGCAGAAAATGATTGTTTGCGGATTTTTTTTTATTCAGTCAAAGATTCGAACAGCTACAACACCCATGTTCACAATTGATAATTTCTTTCAGAGCACTCCATTCAACGAATGATTTCAAGTTAAATATTGACATTTGATAGTTGAATTCTATTGTCCAATGATTACTCATTATTTTCCCAACGCATAACGATCGTTAGTCGTTCAAATAGTCATCGAACACTGGATAAACAGTTTCACAACTAACCTTATTCGATCCATTCCGTTTTGATCTGATTAATAAGCATACTGAACGCCAGACTCGCTCATTGTAACAACCCTCCAATTGTCCGGGGTTGGTCCTTTCACTATAAAAACACTGACCTAGTGCAAGTTATCAGGAATAGGACCTCAATTAGGGGGCTCTCCAAGGGGCTCTCCAAGATCGATACGACTTTCGGGTTATGGCGAGCAAACTATAACTAAAGGAGAACTTTCGACTGCTTCCTATTGATTATACAGTGCGTTCGTCGTGGATAACCTATTTATTATTCACACAAAACAAAGGTCCGTGAATAATCATCAAGTTCCCTAGTCTTTCAACAATATCTAGTACATGAACTATACAGGTTGTACGTTTTTTAGACACACTATGATGGACTCGGTCATCTTAATGAAGAATTGAGAAAAAGTTGAACTTTTTTGTGTTCGATAATAATCTGAAAATAAATTGAGAACATCTCTGATAACTTTTGTTTTCAGTATTATCAGGTTAAACTAATCGTACTGGATATTTTCGACCTTCATTTTAACTAAGCAACCTCTCATAGAGAATTGAAATATGACATCGCCTCTTCAATGATTCACAAGAAGGTGGAGAAAAACCTTTCAAGTATGGTTTTCTATGAACGCCATTTTGAATTTCAACATTTCCAGGTAACGTTATTCATTATCTTCAAAACTATGTAGGTATACCGACTTTGACAAAAATCTGTTTTTTTTGTTATAAACAGAGTTTTGATAGTTTCTTTGGAAGTCTAGTCTTTGGGATCTGCTATACAGTCTGGTCATTTCAAATTTCACTGGAAATCCGCATATTTTGAATTCCACTAGAAGTCTGTTCAATTCGGATTTCCTCTGGAAGTCTGGTCATTTTACAGTTAACTGGAAGTCTGGTCATTTTGAATTGCACTGCGAGTTTACTTTTTAGGATTTCGTAAGAAGTTTGGTCATTTTGAAAATGTGGAAGCCCTATGTAGCTCATGAGAAGTTTGTTACACCAATGAAATAATATAAATGGAGTTTTGTTTGAAAATCTGTGAATATTCTTCTTCAAACTCAGAGTTTCTATGAATAATTCAGTAGGACATGTTTCATTCATAGAAAATCTACTGATTTGAAAAAACAGTATAATCCTTTAACGAAATAAAAATATAACATTATTTAATGCACACTTTACTAACACCTTCACTCATACACAATTCAAGGAGTTTCACCCTTTCCAAGAATATCCAGCTTGATTTCATGAATGTTTTATGATGCTAGTCTATGTTTGTCCTGTCATCAGAGCAACTAGCTCATCAGTGACATGTAATTCCTTACGTATTTGATCAAGTCGACATTCATAATTCAGTCAATGTATACGAGAAAACAGAACACGAGAGTAGAATTTCATCGACCTCTGTAGAGAATTAGATAGGTAAGTTCTTGAAATATGCATCAGAAGAAGGATCATTACATCATTGCATGAGCATTGTCATGTCGAGTAGAGTATTGAAAAAGATCGGTTCTACTTTCAAGACCGTCAACGTTAATAAATAATTTCTAATGAACTTTCAAATACTGCACGAATTGAACTGCTCGCACACGTTACCATCACAAATGTTCTCTGATGATTGAAGCTATCGAATTCGAAAATATCTTTCAAACAGTAAAATTAACTTCACGCTCCTTGAAAGCATCAATGGGCAAATTGATTCGTCAATTTCTGATATTTGATATTCCCTTTTCCTCTGATATTCCAAATATCAATATACTAGCTTTTCTCGCGACTTTGCTTGCATTTAAGCCATTGAATCAGTATCAGCGATCATTACAATTACTTAGCTGGAATCATGATTTTTTTTGAAATTACTACAACTCAATATATGCTTCGTTGAAATACAACAATCAATAATGCAGTGACCGTCGATGATACAGTGCGACAGTATAATAATATAGAGTTCGAACTTCAATTACTGGAATTTCAGATTTTTGTATCCTGGAAAGGTATCCTACATAATTCTCAATATCTCCAAGAATATGTGTACTAAGTTTAATGTTGAGCAGTTTTCGCGTTGAAGCCTAAGACACATTCTTATGTATACGTATTTTCCACATATGCTCAGTGAATGGAGTAATTTTTGCTGTGATTATACTGTATATAGGCTTCTGTAAGGTAATTCACAGACACAAGGAGTAACTTGTTTGCTGGTCTTTCGAACATTATGAAATGTTCGGTAATGATCAAAGTAAAGCACTCTCTGAGAAATATTAGATCCTTCCCCTGGCAACCTTGTGCCTATAATATCCGTTTGATGGTTGATAATTCGGTCTACAGGGGTACAAAATCCGGTCGCAATTTCCTGTGGGTTGGACCGCACACTAATAACTTGACGAAACTATGATAGATTGGGTATTCTGTATAATGGAAAATTGAATTCCAAAAGGGGGTCATTCGTTCCTAAATGTTCAGTTATATGTGAATGGTTCAGCGTTGTTCCCCTGAAATAGTTCATAATGTTGCAAGGCTCAACCATATTTATTCATCGATACTATTCCCGGTGACTTCTACATCTAGCATACCAATAATAATTGACCATTGGCTCAGGAGTGAATGCTGATCAGATGGTTGAATAACAGCTTAGGAATTCGAACCCAAATTCATGAAGGTATCTTTCATTTTCAGATGAGGATATTCATACGATATCTATTCAATATTTACGATATTTATAAGTTGCAATGAAAGTATGCCAAGATAAAAATATCTCTCCTTCAATTTTCGATGTTTTTGATATTATAATACTGTATGAAACTCATTTATTGAATTCATTTTCACGTTAATCTTAATTCAATGGATGGAAAAAAGTTTGATTATTGTAGTGAATTCCTTCATATCATATACCGGGTGATTCTTCAAGGTGGCTCGCCCCTATAACTTTTTTATTATTAGAGATAGAAGAACAAAATTCGGGAATTGTGTATTATATGTCAATTCGCAATATTTGACGTATTCACTTGCTTTGCAGTACTTCCGGTTTGACCGGAAATGGCCTCAACTTTCGATTTTCGAATGGAACATCCTATATATTTTTACTTATTTCGATCGAGGATGACATTATCTATCCAACAAAACTTTGTTTGTGAATATTTGACGTATGAAAGAATTTTTATTCCAATTTTTATCTTTCGATCTAGCGTGCCATGGATCGATTGAAAAGCTTCCTTTTTAATCAAGTGACATGGGAAAAATACAACTTTGGGGCATATGACTTCAGAGTCGTTTCAATAATTTTTTCAATGTCACAAATATAATTTTTTCCAGTCAACTCGATTTTTTCAAATGGAAAGAGGGTGGCTCGTCGGGTTTTTGTGAAAGATCATTTTCTTACGAACAATTTGATACCACACACTTCCACTTTATTTTCACTATCCTTCTCAATAATTGCAAGAAGCCCAATACCTAACAACAAATAATACGTATTCGGTATACTCACGCACTAAGTCTCAGTTAATCGTGACAAACAATTGAAGCTGTTAATAGGATACTATAAACAAACAAATGGGAATTTTTCCCATGTCACTTGATTAAAAAGGAAGCTTTTCAATCGATCCATGGCACGCTAGATCGAAAAATAAAAATTTCTCTCATTCTTTCACAAACAAAGTTTTGTTGGATAGATAATGTCATCCTCGATCGAAATGAGTAAAAATATACAGGGTGTTCCATTTGAAAATCGAAAGTTGAGGTAATTTCCGGTCAAACCGGAAGTACTGCAAAGCAAGTGAATACGTCAAATAATGCGAATTGACATATAATACAAAACCCCCGAATTTTGTTCTTCTATCTCCAATAATAAAAAAGTTATAGAAGCGAGCCACCTCGAAGAATCACTCGGCAGTTTTCAACACTCTCTGAATTTGAACAGAAATGACTATAACAAATACACATAACAAACAATTACATTGACTTAACCGACTTGAGATAATCGTTTCAATGTTCTTAGGGAGTAGATAAGGTTCTTCTCATTCGAAAGTATCTGAAACTGGACAAATTAAAAATTCTTGGATGGGTGCTTTCTTACTGAATGATCAATCTTTTCTTTTCCTGTTACTGATGACGTGTTGTTGTTTTGGTAGAACGTCAAACTAATCATGTCGTCACATTCACGGATTTCCAACTATTGTTTTCATCCGTATAGGAATGATGGATCGACAAGACTGGACGTGCACGCCATTTATTTCTCGATGTATACAGAAAATGTACTCTATCACCCAGACTAACGTCGAAATAACAGTACAAAGCTTTTGACAGAGCATGCTTTCCGGTATCGACAAATTTTCATGACATGTCTAGCAAAGTATGATCACTATTAATAGAAGGTGATGGTAAACAACATTATCTGAAGCAAATGGTCATGTATTGAAAAATTGTTATGTTTCATTATATTCGAGATCCATCGAGAAAGGATGAACACAGAAGTAGAATGATTGAATAGGGACTTTCTGATTGGCTCAAGATGCAGATAATTCCAACAAATCAATTTGAAGACAGCCAGGAGCCAGAAGAGATTTCACTGTACACTGTGAAGAACAAAATTTTAGACTATTCTTGCCAAGAAGACTTAATTTACCAGACTCTTTTATTTCACCCATTCCAATGTTCCTATCTGTTATCGTATTTCTTAAACAAGGTTGAGAGAAAGTATGTGAACATGTTCATACCAAAACATATTTTTGAAATTTTGAAAGTGAAAATTGATATTGATTCACAACCAATAATTTTGCAGGAATTCATATGTGGAGAAGTTCTGGAAAGGGACCTCAATTTTGTATTTACTATATCCAGTGTATACAAATACGAAACGACACTTTCAAAAAATCCTATAAATATAGAAGAGGTCCTATTCAATTCGAAAGGTTGAGAGTATTTTTGGTTTAACCTTACGTATATTATTGACACAAAGATTCATTTTGCTCCAATGAACTTGAAAGAAAAAAAATCTCCAAGATACCGTTTGTTCGTTGGATTTCAAAAACATTTATTGTTTTCATACTCTATCCCAAACTTGTGAATGTTTTTTCATCTTGTCAGTTTTCTTCTCATATACTTGCAGGAGGTAATCTTCTCAATATACTCTAAGTAGATGACTATATCGTTGCAGCTCTATTTTTAATTTTTATTTCTGTTATCAAGAATTCTATCTCCAAGCGATTCCATATATCTCTTCAACTGTTTCAAATGATCGAGATTTTACTACTATAATCACCTGTTCTCTTATATGGAATAGTCTTAGCGTACAGTGAAGAGAGAACAAGAGGTTTTTGTATGCTGCCATGAATGGATTCTAAAGCTATTTGAAGCGAACGTGGAAACAAAAGCAGATGATGTACTAAATACATCCAACACACTTGATTTTGCACTCAGTCTCAGTTGAAGAGGGATTTGCTTGCATTGTGTCGTGAAGGAAAGTGATTTATACCTTTTTGTATTCTTTCTATCTCCCATAGTGCGATATTCCAGTTTATGAAAATTCGAATGATTTCGTGTTGTCGAACATCGAATATATTGGATATGGCATTTGGCTGGAGACTCATCGACTACTTGAAACATTGAACATACAGGGTGTAACGAAAATATTTGTTATACTAAATCGGTTCGTATCTGATATATTCGTCTGTTTCTAGATTTTTATTACATGCTGTATATCAACGAATATTGAACGAAATCATAGTCGAGATTCTAGATAAATCTTGTTCCTCTGTTTGTTTAATTCCTACCAATAACTGGAATTTCGATCAAATTAATTTGGTGCAACAGTGAAAATATCCAAACTACAATTTTTGTTATTTCAGTAGATTGATATGCTTTGTTGATTTTTGAGGAACCTCCATGCATTTGCAACGTATAGAATCGAAGCACCTTTATTGTACAAGCTTTGTTTGCGTCAAAATATCTGAAAACCGTAAAACGACCGCTTAGGAAATTCTCCATGAAGTATGATGTAATTTCCGGTGCAACTCGCCTATGAAGTACCGATTTTATGGTTGGTCCGTTTTTGCTCATCGGCTTCAATGTCGTCACAAAATAAGGATGATGACTGTGATAAACAAAGTGTGCACAATTTTCGTGAGTCTACCAGAGTATGGTAGAATATTTAATGACATTCATTATTGAAATATATGTATATACAGTGCGGAGAAATAAGTGTTACCTCCTCCTTCAAGATCCGTTTCTGAAGAAAGTGGCATTTCCTTCACCCCCTCCTTGACAATAACCTCCTCATTTTTTTTTCGAATGGAAAGAGGGGTTGTGCGATAGATATATCATTGGAAAAGATTCTGAAAGTATAATCAAAAATGATCCAGGAAGTAAATGAGAAACATTTTGAACAATTCCTGTAATCATAAAGTAGTTAATTCGTCTAGTTGAATTTTGAAGATTTGATTCCATATTATTCGTATTTATTTTCTTATTTTGTATATTTGTGTGAAATCATATGAAATAATGCCCGAATATATTCAAAATACCTATCATTGATGATGAATATTCCTCCGTGTGAAATGGTTATGGAATGATTATTTTTTTGAATTGATGAATTTTTTAAGGACACAAATGAGAATAGAGGAGGCAAACCGTGATCGCAAACAAAGCATATTGAATAGCGATGATGTCATATTAATTCTATTCGTGCAATGGTAATCTAATGGATAGTTCATATTATATTTCAGCGTCATTGCAATAAAGCACAAAATATGTGATTTTCCTGTTTCTCATGTCAATAAATTCTCTAATGAATGCCTATAAAATAGATTTATAACGCTGTTATTCTAATTAACTACCATATTGTGGAAGAGCTGAAAAGTTTATGAAATAAATCATGACAGGACTTTTTCGTTGGAATTACCTCTATTTCTAAACATGGAAGGATCCGAGATATCCATATGTATATATAGAACCGACAAATAAAATAGTGAAAATGTCCCCCATCAGTAACGACAGATGATACAGAATTCTCAAAAATTATGAGGACAATTGTCGATGAATTGATTTATCTTAAATGTTCATTTGGTTTTCATCTCCAGAATTAATTATTAGCATTGAATAAAACTTTATTCCTGACTATCTCCATGAACAAGGTTGACTGGACTCGATTTGCAAATAAATGAGTTCAAATTGGAACCGCCATATTGCAGAAGTCGGAGGGCTAATAACGAAACGATCTCAAGAGACTGTCAGTTGTCAGTACAGCGTTAGTCGGGATGACGTGAAATGCAATTTGCAGTCTTTGATGCAGAGGTGAGTAACGAATTTGACTAACGATGCACTGCGGAACTGAAAATTTACTTAAATTATCATTTCTGCGAATCCAACCACACAGGAGTGAGTTTTCCGCACTCGGATGCAGTGTGTTGTTTGCATGACGCTTTTTTATTTTCATGTGTGCTCTTATGAGTCTTATTATGTTAACTATTCTCATTTTGTACACCACAATTTCCTAAACTTTCTTTCGAAATTAACATAATTGATTGACATGCTCTCAAGATGTCAATGATACTCATTCTCAGACTTTCGATAAGAACAAACATGAATAGGTAACATGCCAATACTTTGGCAAATTTTCCAAACTTTCCAAATATTTAAGCAAAACTATTTCAATGTTCCTGACAATAGATTAATATGCTATATAATTTGGTGATTTTCTGATTGAAATCTATGAATTTGAAAAAGTATTTTTCCAACATAAAATTGTGGGAATAGTCGATATTTTTTGATTGCTAGATACTTTTAGATCACTTTATTCGGTATGAATTCGATATTTTTAATGAAACACTCTCTGGAACAGCATCTTTTTCAAACTCCTATCTTTAGAATAAGGACAACATTGTTTATTATGATTACACCACAATAAGAACTTCATTATGCTATTATATGCAGTCGCTATAATTCCATAATGTTGCCATAATCCTCTAGTCCCATGAATTTATGTTCGATTTAAGAGATAATAATGTCGTATAGTTCATGGTCTTGTCTTAATTTCACAGGCTGTTTCATCTGAATTGTTTATTGAACAACTTTGGAGTTCCAAAACAATTTCAAGATGGCGGATATACCTTAAGTTTCACTATTGGTTTTGTTACTTGAAGGCGAAAGTAATATTTTTCATTACTCTTCCTGTGTTATTTCACGATAATCATCAAGTTACTGTTTATAGATTTTTTGAAATATTTTATGCTCTGCACTTTGTGACTTATTTCTGAGAGTCAACAGTTGGAATTTCAAATATTACTGTTATGCTTTTCGTTAATTGATTATTAATGTTCCATTTATAAATTGCATTTGAATGAATTCGATGTTTGACCAACCTGACAAAACTTTCGTCTTCTGTCTAGAGTCTTGCCAGTTGAAATGATCCTTCATCTTTCAGATGAGAAATTAATGCATTGTTACTGATTGTTACATTGAATCACAAAACTAAAGGATTCAGACATGCTCCTTCAATTCCAAGCTAATAAAGCAATGACTATTCCTTTTCTTTTTCAATTCTCCAACCAACGTTCTATTACACACCTGATGCAACGCATAGCTTTGAGAGGAAGAAAATCCTTTATATCTATTTTCCGAGTACTATGGAATGACAGTGCATTATTGCTATATTTTCAGCGCCAACCGTGATGATGTAGAGGGTTATATATCTTGTTGAAATTGTATGTCAGAAAATTAATTGTATTTCGTGCTATGAATATATGGAAGACGTTCATATTTGTCTCCGTTATGAAGCTTCTTGAATGACGTGAAAAACAAGTTCACCATTACCATATGTTTAAGGAAGTGCAGTCGGCTTAAAATAATTGATGAGAGTGACAGCTCACATCACTCCGAAATGTTGAAATGTATGATGTGTGTATGATTTTGATAGATAATAAGTAGTGTTGATAGCATCCAATCAAACAATTATGTCTTGTCAAGATCCTGTCTGCTGACAAACTATCATATAGGAAGGATCTCTGCCTTCAATGAACACCATTGAAACACAGCTGATATTCTACTTGATGAATTTTTCAATGTAGTTAAGCAATGGATTTCCTGGATTAAATTCTACATTTCTATACTCCATCTAAACTTAACAATGATTGACATTTTCTTCATCAAATCAATTGCCCTTTTCAACTCCATAATGTAACGTTTAATATTTCAAATGTTGATGAATCTTTCAGTAAGTATACCTACACCTCGGATCGATTATCAACCCCAAGAGTAATAGCCTATAGAATAACCCATCTCATCGTGATATTATATCTGGAGATCTTATTTCCAGAAAATCTAGAAAGCGAATCTGGAAACAGTTTCGTCGAGAGAAAATTAGTCGTCAATCTTGTGCGACTTCTGGAAAGCTTCTATTAGGCCAGTTCGAGGACAGAATTATCATTTAAATCAAGAAGTTTCAGTGACTATTAATCATCGTGAGAAAATTAACCCTCCAGATATCACGATTCATAACTTCCGTCGATGAAATCGTTTGGGAGAGAATTGACCTTGGGAAAATTTACTTGATAAAGCATTTTTCATCTTCTCAGTGGCTAGATATCGAGGACAAATTCAGATAAAGAAATGAATTCAAATGAGCTCATGAATACAAAATCAGAATTAGGCAATTTTCAGTATAGAACTCATATAAATTCAGTAGGATCAAATGTTAAATGATCAAAAGAAGTCATCCTTCCTTGGTGATACCTAAAATGTTCAGATATTGTGGACACTAGCTATGGTGAAGAATTATATTTTTGGGAAATTTTATAGGGAATTGTCTGATCATTTTGAGAACTCATATTCACGAACTCGTCAGATCAGACTAGTAACAGGTGACCAGACTTGTAGATTGTGCGGCTTTTGTGCTATTGTGAGGCACTAAACTATAGAAGAGTAGTGCAACTAGGGGAACCTGATCTAAACCTAGAGAATGTAGGAACCCTGAAACCTAGTAACCTTTGCAAAATAGTCAAAGAGACCAATATTTTTTATGGTATCGGAATGATATCCTTCCAGTATATCCTTCGGACCCCTGTAATAATAAAAAAATATGCAGATATCGGTAACATCGACACAAACATGATCACATTATCTTCATGATTATACCTATATATCTTTATACTTTGTTGAAACCTCACAGATGTTGAAACTTCCCTAAACGGTTGTAATAATAACAAGCAACTCGGTTCAAATAACAATGTAATGAAACAGGAATGTGTTTCCTGTGAACATACATGTTTATGTCATATATGTTTGTTGAATTTCCTATCTGATCCTCTCTCCCAGAATATCTATGTTGAATTGTAGTTGCGGATGTGTTTGTTTTGTTCACATTTCATATGTGGGAATATTCACCAAAATTCGTACGCATGTGTGGAAATAAGAGTTGACGAAGTTGAGAAATGTTGCATCATAATTCAAGTCGACTATAGCTGAAGAAATCAAATGGATCATAATTGCTTAGTCTACAGGTATGAATATAAAATAGAAGTCATTGACTCCAGAAGGAATTTTGATATAATATGGCTTGAAATGAGTTTCGCTATTGCAGTTCCATTTTTGATTCCGTCGAATAAATCCCAAGAAAATAGCTGCTTTTTTATATCATTGAAATAACCTACTTCGAGTATGGTACCCCAATTATTTGTTGAAAGCAGTATAACTAGACAAAATATTATCAAGATATATATTTTTCAAAATCCAATTCAGTAAAACACCAACATTCAATTTCATTATTGTTATAAACCAATCATTTCTATTTACAAGTCCATGATGCAAGTAGGTCAGGACAAATTATATTATGAAAAGTATGTTATCACAAGAAGAGAATAAGTAATACAATTTTGCAGATGTTGCTGATTTATAATTATAGATTTGATAAAAGTTATTGAAGACGGTGTTTTCGGAGAGTCTTCGGGGAGTCTTCAGAGAGTCTTGAGTCAGTCTAGAATGGTAGATAGGCGTCCGAAGGAGTAGTTCGGACGCCTATGTTACAGTTTTTCTTGATTGCCCCTAACTCCTTCTGAAAACTGAGTTCTCAGAATTTTTGTGTATTTTAGGGTAAGCATTTATATTTCTGTATTGATCATTGAATCTCTCCTAAAGAATGTACCATCAAAATTATCATTAAATTATATGCTTTATTTAATTTTGTAATTGAAATCATCTAATTTATATTTCCTGAGTACGACCCAAGCGACAGGGGTAACCCCCAAAAAACACCCCCTGTACGCGACAATATCATCTATGATACCCGAGTACATAGAACAGAATTCAATAATGTCATTGGGATATTTGAATCTGAAATTGAAAAAATTAAGTCTACTGATACTGGGAAATACTCAGTTATTTCTGAATTACATGTCAATTTTATGAATATTTTTCTTTCAAGAATTGTGAATCAACCACAACAGTTATTAGCAATGTCAATACATAAGTAGGCTTTCATTCATTGTCCACTGGTGGAAAGACATGTTTCACAGACATTTGTACATCGCACGCCATACAAGATTCTGGCAGTTTTCCATCGAACAGATGTTGGTGAGTGTAGCTGGTGTGACCAGTTTGCAGACGGTAAGAAGTATCTGTCCCTTGCGAGTCTTTGGTAAAGTTTTCCATAGCAGCACCGATTCCTTGAATTGTCAAAAATGTGATGTTGATCGCTGCTACAGGCTCCTGATGATACTTTTGAGGTGGTGTCTTATATCGTTGTGTCGGATGGTGTTCTCAATGGACGTTAAGAGGTAATTCGAGGCTTCTCGGGCAGCTTGGTCGGAACGTTCATTGCCTGAAATCATGAATCTTTGATTTCACTATTTTATTTTTTCATGCCTTTGAGGATAGAAAGAATGGAAGTTCATACATTGACACCCAGAAATAATCAGCGAATTCGAAACAATATGATGAAAAAGATTCCTCTACTCATTGAAACATATGTTGATTTTATCACATCACACAGCAGACTCATCGACATATTCCGTGGAAGGCGAATCTCATCGATATCGTCGTATTTCTTCATTAATTCCGATCGTTGCGGGATGCAAGTCACATTCGTGTTCGACGAACATGGCAGATCCTATCAGTGCCAGGTGAATTCGTCCTGAATTTTAAAAAATTCGCTCTACATCTAACGCTCCGCCACAAAAATCGCTGACACGTGATTGGTTTAGCAAGCACCAGACAGATGACACTCCTACTGAGAAACGGCTAATCATAAAATCGATACAACATGACGTTATTCATAAATTTCTCGATATACATTTTTCATTGGAGGCTCGCGTCCTTTTTGCTGTCATGGCGAAAATAACGGAGATATGTTTAATAAAATAAATAGAATGCTGATGACGTTCAATACCGACTGTATCTCATCATCGTTTTTCGAGGAGAGAGGCCAAATGACCCTTGCATAATATGATGACATGCAATATTTGGGGACTAGAGGATTTTTTGATATTCAGTTCAACTTGCCCCATAAATATGAAATACAGTATGCCGTTAAGTTCCTGTTAGCATTCATGAACCTCAGTCTCAAACATAAAATACTACTTTGGAAGTGATCAACATAACAATCATTAGCTTACAATTAAAAAAACGTACGTCATTTCATCAAGAAATACATAAAATACAACAAAAAACATATTCGAAGACGATGAGAATCTTTGATTGTGACGATTTTGATGCCTGAAACAACCCTACTTAAGAAATATACTAGTATTTTTGAATGTGCTGCTTCTTCAACTCGTCATTGTTCTTTCAAGTCCTTCCATACAGGTCGGGAAACCAGTAGGGTGGGAGAATTAATATTTCATCGATTTTATTCATGGTTCAAGTCCTAACCGTTTTTGTTGTTAACAATTATGATACGAAATTCTGTCAAATATTAATCATACCCAATGACGACTACACTCCTGTCGGATAAGTATGGCGAATTATTCTTCAAAACACCCCCACTACTCAAAAGTGCCGTAGTTTCCATATTGGATATCGTGATACTTCCACTTCCCAATTACCAAAATAACGTTCCACCCAACATTATATCGAAAAATACTGATTCTACTCCACAATTCAATTGTCAGCTTTTATGGGATCATCCGAAATGAACACACAATAAATTTCCATGTGTAATTTATATGTACCAGTCGTCCGGAAAGCACAAAAAACGAAATGAAATAAAGCAATATCGGAAGTTAAACCAGACATCATGATATTCCGGAAAATGGTCGTGTATATTCACGCGAATTGGATCACGAAACCGAAGGAAAACTTATTGAAAAATGCCAAACTGAACTGAATAAACGTTGGTTTTCAAAATAACAATACTCATTTCGAATCGCCCAGGATTTACAATATTGATGAAGCGTTCTTTTTTAATTTGAATATCGAAAAGGAACTACTTGGTAATTATGAGGTCTGTGAAAGTATACAGATACTAGTTATATGAAATGTTTTCGTTTCAAAAAATTCGTGGAATATAAATTATTGACAGTTGCCATTGGAATCGAAGTCACCTGGTATTAGCTCTCAGCAATCACATATATTACACTCCAAAAGCATGAGAAACTTCAAGACACTTTTCACAATATGAATACAAAAATACATTCTTAAGGAGCTTTCATCAATGATCTAACTTTTTCATTCACTTCGCCAGATTATTTCTTTTATATTTTATTCAATGTCCCATTTCCTTAAATAAAATGCGGTAGCGCAGACATCTTATTTCCACAAAGCTCCTGACTAATTCAAGGAGGCTTTCTCCTGCAGTGGCGAACAAATAACCAAGTGATTATTTTTAATCAAACGGTGACTTTGGAGGTAGCATATAATAATAGCTTTTCTCTTCCAGTCGTTGAATTTTTATGTGAAAAAGTATTTGGTAGATTAATTGTTGAGGAGCACACCTTTTACTGTTCTGGAATTTTGTAGTCAGACAATTTGAAAGTAGATGAATGAGTGAAAATTTTCGTTATATTCAGCTAGAGTGCCTTTATAAATTTCACGGCATATAAATGGATGAAACATAATCTGCGATTCTATATTTTATTTCATTTATATTTATGATCAGGTGTTTCGAAATCTTCATTTTGTATTCATTTCATTCCATTTCGAATTCCATTCCACTTAAAATTCATAGAAAATCGAGAACATCGGAAATTCACATGACAATATAACTCATTGAGAAATCTGACTTCCTATTCTGCTTGAATTTGGAAGTTAGGTTATCATTTATCAAATTATTTCGAGAAATCTTCCCGATTAATGTAGAACATACACCAAAATTGAATTACTATCAACTGTGGACAACCATTGGACAGTTTTTTCAATATTCGTGAAAATTCTGACAAGAATCAACAAATTCCATGAACGGATAAAATATTTTTTCACTAGATGCCTAAATGTTCCCAGTTACGTCTCCTTATCAGAAGTTCAGTGATTAGCTAGATATTTTTCATTTTGTACTAGTAGCTTTGGAAGATAACCAAATTTATCACAACTACCTTCCTCGAATAAACATACCATAACTGAGTTTCCATTGATGCAACCACCATGATCATAATCCTCGGTTAGATTTTCATGTAACAAAAGTCTTTCTGAACTTCAGCTATATATTTTGAGTTACTGATTTCATATCATTTGCCTGAATACCAGGATATTTTCCTGTCCTTTCATGGGTTGTCTCCACCCACAACCACATGTCATCAGAAATTCCAGCTATGTCAAGTTATATGAAATGTGAAATATATTCTACCGAAACTCTCAATCACGATTCGCATCGAAACTATATCTATTTTCATATAGTGACTTGTCGATATAAATGAATATAAGTCATATTCATATGGAACCATGTAACTCCAGAGCAGCATATTGAAATGCAAATGCAATAAATCTGTTATTGGAATACAAAGTTTTCCGTATAAAAGTCTTCTGAGCAAAATGAAATAACCGCAAATTTTCCAGTTAAAAAACTGATTGCGAATCGACCCACTTTTGGGAACGTTCTTTATTCACGCTCATGCATGGAAGAAATTCATATGGAAGGCCCCTAACTTTCACAGAAACGTATAGTAATGAATTGTTCGGAATATAGAAAATCGTAAATGGTAGACTGTGGTAGCAAATTTGCTGAGAATTGACGTGCAACTCATGCGTTGGGAGCCTATATATTCTGAGAAACCCTCAGATGAATAGCTGGTTACATTAACCATTACTGGATCAATGAATAAATCTATTCATAGTACATATAATGAACTTGCTTTCGTTGATTGACTGTTTAAGAGGAAGAAACTGGAGCAGTGCATTTTCGAATCATTTCCGTTTTTATTGGCATTCTCTATATATCAAATATAGTCATACAGCAGAGTAATTCACACGTCATGATTGCTGATAATATAATTCAGCAACTTTCGCATTGATGTACGCGCTATAACTCACAAAACTTCACCCCAAACGGATGAATAATTCAGGGCGAAGTTAAATAGGGAGATTGAAAGTTTCGAGTGCAGCTCAAGTCAGAAACACTCGTATTATAAACTCATATATACAACTGGCACTGAACTATCTTCATGTATTGAATATTATCGCTCAGATTACCCGAATCAAATCATCGCTAGTTGTTTTACAACATGTACCAACTTCTCCTTTGGCCCGTCGTGATCAAATTCTGACCTATTTCTGGAATATTAGATAAACAGCGAACTCCAACTCTCGAACTAATAAATCATAAGTTTATTCATCGTATCGTCATGTCTGCCATGAGCACGTAATCCAAATTGCCGGGAATTGAGCGTTTATCCGCTCAGAATTGTTTGCTGTGCAAAGATCAATTAGAAGAACTGCCCCTAGTCTCTCCTATATCACGATACAAAAAAAAAACAATAGCAAAGTAGAAAGAAAAACAATGAGAATAATGTTCTACCAACCGAGCTGTGATCTTATCAGGTGATGATGATGAAATAGTTTTAGAAAGGATAAAGAATAAATCGTGATTATTAACACAAATAATTTATATTGACATATTCCAATTGCAATTTACAATGACAATGTCATCGGTGAAAGTGAAAATTTGGTTCTCTCTGATAGAAAAGTATTTTATGATGAGAAATTTTTCCAATGAGTTTTGTTGAGAAAGCCAAGAGCTGTTCGTGTAGAGGAAGTGTTTATAATATGAATTCCCATTTTTGCGTCTTTCAAATACCACGAAATTGATCGGTTCAAGGCATGAAAAAATTAAATAACGATATCAAAGTTTCATGATATGTCTATGTGACAATATGACGATATGACTATGATCACATCGTGATCATCAGAGCATTATAGTTATGACAACATAATGAAATGATATAACAATGCGACGAAAAAAAAAATAATTTTCTTGGCTCGGAAACTTCTATTCGGCAGGATGAAATTGGATTTAATGATCAGAGGAACTATTTCCATTTGTCACGAAGGTACACTAGCTTTACTCCAGCTTCCTGTTATACCGGAAACAGCGAAAGAATAAACATTTCGTTTATGTATAACCTCCATAATTCACGTCTTCCCAAGAAAGCGGAATAACTGCGGAATGATAAAACTCGAAGATATTTCACGACATAATAATAATACATGAAAAATAACAGGAAAACGGAAAGGAGTTTTAAAATTGTCGCCGAGCATTGGGAATTTTGTTCGTCGGGATTGCTCGGAAATAGTAGGCGTAGAAAATGATGAATACATCTTCGCAGGAGTTCTGTTTGGTGAGTTCTGAATTCGTTGGATAATCCGGATCTTTTCCCCTACCTTCATTGAACTTTCCACGTTATTCTTAATGAATGTTTAACGATCATAATTTGGATTCTGAGGAATTCAAACAGGGTTATTTCAACCCAAGTATTCAGTAGAAGAAAAAGCAACTGGTCTTACTAATGTTGGGCTCAAAAAATCAATTGGGCATGAACAAAAAAATATCGATGATGGTGATTTCGGAGAATAAGAACTTACTGTAACGTTCTTGAAAAAAAGTTTGACCACTTTAACTGAAATTATGGACCAATTTGTTGAAAATGGACGAAATTTTGAGATATGTACAAAAGCAAGATGGGGTGTTCTAATTGCTTCATCCTTTTAGCAACAACATCTAAACAGAACGCAAAAAGAAAACACAAACTCCATAAGATTTCTTCTTGACACAAACGCATTTAAATGAAATCACACAATCGACTGAAAGATCTGACTAAATTTTCTTTGTTTTTATAAGTATTTTTGTCTTTATTGTGTCGATTTTTTTTAATGAATGTTTGCTTCTGAAATGAATTCTACTATACCTAACCAAAAAGAGTGAATTGATGAATATTTTGCGACTCATTCAAAGATGGATAAAAAACGGAAATAAAGAAGATGAAATGAGAAAACTATAATGAAAATGAATAGAATGAAATACAACGAGAATATCACCCACAATATTATATGACCCATATAGATATTATGAGTATTCATCATATTGATCAATCAATCAAAATCAATTCAACGTTATGAACAGCATTTTAATTGAATTCTTGTTGACATTGTGCAACATGTCATTCCATTTAACTGAATTATATCATCAATCAACTGGATAAAATTCAAATCATTGATCCAATTAACCCCTCCACACTAGGTTGAACGAACGAGTCGATAAGAAAAAGCATCCCGTCATGAATTATTCAGCACCCATCAAAAATCGCGGCTCGGTAGCACAAAATTTACATAGAAATCATCAACTAATGAATTTTTCAGCCGCCATATGGCTGGGAACGCGTTAGCTTAGCGTACAAAAAAAATTTGAATACTATGTAAAATCAGCACTTTCCTGTCATGGCCATGCACGAGCTCCGGAAAAAGGCAGACCGGCAACTGTCAGGTGGAAATTTAGAGCCTGAACCGCGACCCCACGACCAGACCCATTTAATTGTTTGTGTAAAATTTATACGAGCAACGCCCCAATGTGTTCGCGGCTCGACATAAACTATCGACGAAAACGGTATTTCATCTGAAATGCAATCGATAAAACATATAAAGTACTTTCTGTGAAGTTACAAGCGTGAAAACATGACCGCACATTTCAAATTCGCGTTTATTGGCTCTCTTCCTGCAATTGGATCACTGTCAATATGTGCATGTCTTCGCACCTCTTCAATTTTGTTTCGAATCAATGATCTGCAAGTTCAATAACTTGTACCTTGATCTACCTGTGTAACAACTACTGACATTCCGATATTTCTAACTGGAAGTGGATACAAACAATCCTATTTCAAATAGAAACTATGGTCAACCTCAAAGTTAACCAAATTTTTAAACCCAATAGGATGAAATCATCAGATAAAATTGCTACTTTGTGAATTAATTCACTCCTAAAAGGATTTCTGGATTCAATTTTTGATATACAGTTCGATATACAATTCTAATTGATTTTTTTTTTCGTACTTGTGAAATCTTGTATCTCAGAGTGTATCACACCTTGATGAAAAATTTTCACCTCGAAATTTCGGTCTTATTCTGACTCACCCTGTATTGGTATCATTCTGTTAGGTTTCATACAATAAAATACTGGGGCTTGATAATTCAGAAATTACAGATGTAATTCGAGGAAAATTGCAAAAAAAAACAGTATATTTCAATGAATTGAAAATCCTAGTCTTAACGATTTCGTGATGGTATCGTATTACAACTCGATCAATTGTTGATGTCATAAATGATTGAAACAAACATACCGTTCGCTTTGTAGTCACGGGATATCATCATCTATAGATTTTTCAGAGGATTACCATTTGGAAGTATTTTCTATCGGAATGAAATGGGCTTCAACTGATTGAAATAGTTCTCTTTTATGAAATACCTCTGGGAGCGAAATAACTATTTTGAACGTCGGTACAGTTTTGCATACCAAATAGCTATTTCAACAAAAAAATGTTGGCTGGAAACATCAATTATTTGGATGGAAACGAAAGAATCATATTGATTCAGTTTTCATAAACTTGTTCCTCCTTCATCATCAACAAAGTTGTGTAGTGAAAATGAGAATATGTGGGTATGTTATTCTCTGTGGGAAAATTGAGCATTTTCTGGAAACGAAAAATATTTGAAACTATGGATATTTCTAATTCATATATGTGATAGTCTTGTTATCGAACAAGTCACAAATCTATTTCAGTTCTGAAAGTCAACATTGTCTAGCACTCAGCAGCCTATCTTTATCCACTTTCAGATTTTTCTTCGCGATGTTATCTCGCAGATATTCTCCGGTACTTACCTGACAGCGAAGTAGAATCACGTGTATTTATCGAACAACTAGAGAATTCGATAAAATGTGCAGTGCAGCTCTCCAACAAATAACGACAGTCTCTCGAGAGCGTCGAAGTGCTTCCGATTGTGTTTCTCTGGATGGAAATAGCTGGGAATTTACCATTCCACGTTGTTTATTTCCAGTCTTGCATAATATGATAGCCAACTTCTTCTCAAACGAGAGATCGTCCATGGGAATGGATATGGGTTCAGCACAATCGACTTGTTTTCGTTTGGAGTATTTCTTATAGACTGATCATTATTGGGGTAGGATTGACGATGAACGCAACAAGTTCTTGTTCAACCGTTTTCTGGGATATTCGAGTTGAAATGTTTTTCATTCGCTCTTTTAGCAACTCCCAGATAGCACTGGACGTGGCAAGGGCATTGGTTTTGAGTCGATCCCTTCTTGAATATACATAAATTTTTTTCCTCAATTGATTCCTCTTCTTTTTTGACTAAATTCGATAGAAGTTGGTTCATTATTCAACACCATTTTAATTCTCCTATATTTCGTATAATATCGAATAGTTTTATGAACACAGTCAGGTAAAAATCAACAGAATACCAAATGGGCAAGGAATAAAAAAATTCTATAATGAGGTTTTTTAGGCGGAGTCTCACTCGAAACTGTAGTTTCCGTGCATCGATTCCTATAGATGGCGCTGCTGCAATTGACTATTGACAAACTGATGCATAGAAACAACTTTTGAAGAGTGTGGTGTATCGCATAAAAATTTTAGATCAATCGGTGCAGAGTTTTCTGAGATTTCATTCTTGAGAATCTTGAACAAGAAATAATTTTGTCTCGCCCTGTATATCAAACAGTTGTAATTGCTTCAGTGATTATCTGCGCTTGTGGAATTATCTCGATCCTGTGTACTCACAAATTATTTGAAAATATGAACTGTATTCTCACGTTTCCAGTTTTGTATATCCAGCGAACAGAATTTACAATTCGAACATAACGGTCGAGCTGCTCCAATTACACCAAATCATACGTGAATTTATTTCCATCAACCGGAACTCGACTGAAAATGCGCTTTCCAAAATCTGAACCTGAAATGATCGCTCAGAGACGAGGATGATGTTTTTAGATCATTTCAGTTGCACAGTTCGCACAGAAATGGAGATCACCGAAATTTTCTCCTTATTTTTTCGATATTTCTATTCGAATGAATAAATACAATTTGGATTGAAAAAAAACTTGATTAGGCCTATGGACGGAAATGAAGTGGCAAAAAAAAACAAATAAAAATATTCATATGGATTTTGAAATGTTTGTTTCGAAAACTCAAAAATATTTCAAATTCTTCGCACCTGAATTTCTCCAATTTTGTATTTTTTATCAAGATCCTCATATGGTTCTCGACAAATAAATACTTTCATTGAGGTCTATAAATAAATGTAAATAAATTGGTAGTCTTGAAATATGATAATGAATCTTGCTCTCTAAAACTTCGTGAAAGAATAATGTCAATTGATGTTCAACACGCGGTCCTAACATCTATATAAATATCAACTGTATTTCTGCCTGTATTCAAAAATTCATTGTAGAATTCAGTTATGGTATAATATGGGTCGGGATGTATTAATTTATTAACAGAATGCCACAAGTAGCAGCGTAGACTGAATTCTGTAATGAACACGACGACATTTTGAGGTCGGAAGTAAGTTGAATTTCCTCCGGTGAATCTAAAACGGGGTGTCACGGGTTTGAATGCTAATTGCGGAAGAACCAGGTCGATTACTATGGGAAACACAATAGAAATAGTGGGGAAAGTCTGATATTTAGTGCAAAATTCAGGAATCATTTTGCTGCAAAAAGTAATTCTATCTATGGAAAAACTGAATTAAGTGAAGCTTTTAACTCGAAGGATGTTCTCACAACACAGTTACAACATGTTAATAACCAGAGTTATCATTATAGAAATGGCAAGAAAATGGAAAAAGCTTTTTTACTATTCGCAGTGAAACAAAGCTCAATACATATTGTGATGCGAATTTGATAAATGCGAAAACTTCCAAAGCAAATATCTCTGAAACTAAAAATGATCGAAGAGCGCAATTCGGTACAAATATTATAGAGGTTTGGGAATTTTCAACCACCATATTTTGGTTGAAGGTTACCCCTGTGGGCCGATGCACCCCAACCCCAAAATTCCAAATGTGATACTTCAAATTAAAGATCTTTTGGAGTAGAATTCACCTGGTCAAGAATATTTCCTCAATTTTATACAGGGTCGAAAAAATAAAGGTCTATGGACACCTCTTTGGGCGTTTCTGAAATGCTCAATTATTGTACTTGTTGATTCATTGAGATCATAAAAGATATCCAGTGTACGTCCATGTTTTTTAAATTTTTACTGCATATTTCCTTATCTGCATCAGCAGTTTTCACTTCTGAAAGAAGACATCTCTGAATCCTCCTCTATCATGTTTCATCATCTATGGCTTCTATAAAAACCCGTCCTCAACAGCTTCCTCAACACTCATATCCATACATTTTTACTAGTCTGAATCCCACGTAGTCGATGGTTTCACCAAGAGATGGAGCCCTCTTGTATACCAAGTCATAAACTTCATTTATTTTCATAGCCTTCTGCGGTGTGTAAAGTTTATGTTCCTAGCCAGAATTTATGTTCACTTAGCAAGAATAAAACAGTGTATGTCGACGGGCTGTATATATGTATGAAAATACCCGAAATAAAAGTAGTGCGAGATCTTTGATGACATCCCCTCAGGACTATTCCTCTCCAATTTCACTGCAGATAAAAGTATCATTTGCTTTGATGCATAACGCATTCTTCGTTAATCTCCTCAATGCATATGTTTTTCGTTCACTCCAACTGCCTCTGCAATTACATCAAATATCCTTAATAACTTATCAGTTTGATATTCTTGGACAACTAACTAGTGACATCTTATCTCTTTCTGTATCCCAAAGGAGCTTTGTCAAGTCTGGAGATGAATTTTTGTGACGTTCAAGAAATATCTTGCTATCCTGCAATGAAATAAGATAGTTTGAAATGATATTTTGTTCCATCTATAAACAGAATGTATTAATCTAAGAATTAAACACCAACAGCTACTACACAGATGAGTCTGATGAATTTAATTCATTTGACTTGTTATTTTGAGTGAGATATATTGGAAACACAATCGGAGTTCCAATCTGAGGGATTTCGTTTCATTTTATAGGTGGAAGATGCATAAGCAAAGTCCTAATGTTAATGTTAATCGGAAAACAACATGAAATGTCCAGAAAGTTGATCATGAATGATAGAGTATTCTAATTCAGCGTATTGCAGCAACGATTGTAATCGTATGATATTCTATATTGATTATAATGAACATAAAAGAAAAACAATATCAGTTTTCATATTGAATTTTGTTCGATTCATTTATTGATTAAACTCATAATGCTGTTTTCAGAATGTTTGTGGATGAATTTATAAAATACTACGGATTGTGGATTAACAGAATGTTGAACAAATACAGAATATTCAATATCCATGCTTATTTTAACGAAATATTGCTATTATTTGTCAAACAAAGAGGAGCAATGATAGGAGAATCGGATCCATTGTTTTCATTTCCTGTTTCCGAGCTATAATTTTTTTGAACTGCCGACAATTCGAAGCTCTTAACCATCCATAAACTATTGAATACACATTGATCATATTGAACAAACTTTGGTTGAATCCTATAAACTGTGTTCACCAATTGCCCCTGCAACTATCAAACTCATCCCTAAACCTTATTCCTATCAGATCATCATGGACATTGACAATTGCGGTTCGCATGTAATAAACATCCAGAAACTTTGAAGCTAAAAACAGTTCTCTGCATCGTTTGCATAATTTAATGAATACTCTTTCCAGTTTGGCCGTTAAAACTTCACTTTTCGGATTTACATAGTCGAAGGATATAAGCATATTCATTCTACTGAATGCATTTGTATAGACTTTGTAGAGGGTTTATTCAAACTCAGCAATTTCATCAGCATCCACGATTATCAATGAAATGAGTTCTGTAGGGATTAGGACATCATTGTTGAAAAATATATGAAATTTGTCCTCAATTAGATATCATTGTGCAAAAATTGATCTATTTGATATTATTTTATGTTCATTTCAACCAAGCGCAAATATTGAAAAATCAACAGGATGAATCATTGCAAAAACATACTAATAATAATAATTTTCAGCTCATGTCGGAATTCACTCAATCTGTCATTCTCCAAATATCTTCCACAACCTTCTGTCTCATGCCAATGTATTTGGTGTGCTTCATGTTTCACCCATATTCCGTAAATTTTCACGAATCGTGTCGTTCCATTTTCTCTTCAGCTTTCCTCTTCCTCTTTTGACTTGATTTCACGCTTCATTTGATTTGTATTTGGCATCCCCTGCAAGTGTTCCCACCATCCTAATTGTCTTCTCTCAATTAAACTTCTCTATATTTGATTCCTCTTTCACTTGTGTTTTTCTTATTCTGTCTCCTCTTGTGACTCGTAAGTATTTCATTTCTGTTGCTATCAGTCTGGTTTTCATTTCAGCCTTCAGTGTACACGATTCGCTTCCATATGTCAAGACAGGTCTATGTATATGGTGTTGGTGAATTCGTTATTTTGTTGCTTGATATAGGTTAATTGCCTTTTCGATTCACTCATTTATTTCATCTTCCCTGTTTCCTGTCGCAGTGTAATCCTTGATATTTATATTGCTGGACATGTTGTAGCTCTACATCATTGATCTTAAATATCATTTCTCGATTTGCCGTGGTCTATTTCGTTTATTTTCATTAGTGTTATTTCAATATTTTATGTCATATGTATAAGATACGAATTTCATTATAGATACCTAGCTGAAAATAACGTACATCCCAATATTTTCAAATCCGCCGTGTAACTCGAAAATGAAGCATTCTATTATAATTGTGTTAGTAATATTGTGAATTTAACGATCATTCAACCAACGTCTGTAGACTGTACAGATTGTTCTTTATAATATCGAAAGCTTCCAATATCCACAGAACCCTATTGGTCCCTCACTTCGTCAACTCTCTCTCTCTCTCTCTCTCCCTCTCAACGACAAATAACTATTTTCTCGTCCCATTTGTGCCGAATGTTCATATCAGACTTTCAGATTCCATTCGAGTTGGGCAACAATCTGTTGATGAAAACTAGTTTTTTGCCTCGGCTTTCAGTCAGGAATTGTTAGGTCGAATGGAAAATGTAATCAAATGGGTCCAGATGTTGTTTCTGATCTCACGACAACCTGAGCAGAAGTGGCCTACAGATCTGATATATAGTTTGGATATTGGTGGCAAATGTAGCATGCGTTTCCCAATAATGATGATGATGATGTTATCGGCTTTTCAAAGCAACTGAGACTAACAGAGTGAACTGGTTCATCTGCTATATCGAATATTCAAAGACGATTAAAAGAATGAGTATTATGTTACTTCGAAGATCATCTGATTAGAACAATTAAATAGGATGAAGCAAAGTGGATAAAAACTGTGAAATACTTAATATATTTCATATACCTACAGAAAGATGCCAAACTATATATACAAAATTATTGGGACAATTAGAATATGACATGGTTATCCCAGTTTACATGCTGAAATCAACAAATATGTTAGAAGGTATCATCTGAATTATTGGAAATCAGGAAATATTTATTCCAGCAATTACTCGCACGAAAGTGAGTTTCAGGATAGTTTTGAAGAGTTCCATAAATATTTTCGACCTTAGTTTGATGGGTGGAAAAGTTGACGGATTTTAAAGAAAAACAATTGTATCACATCAAATGGTCTGCATATTCTATTTATTCAAGCTACCAATGCTTGAATACTCGAAAGCTCTGCACATTCTATCCTTGATGAATACATACTTTGCACAAAAGTATAATCCAGCTTCAGTACAGTTTTCGTAATAGCTCAATCTTAGCTTGCCAAGATCCCCCGGAAGGGTATTAGGTATAGCAAAAGAAGTAAAGAAGAAAAAGTTCCGGAAAGTCCATTAATTGAAATTTATATCCAGGATATTCCCCAGAAGAGATAGAGAGGGTGTATAAGCCTTATCGGATGATATGTATTAGAGGGTTAACAGTAGGTATACAAAGAGATCTGATAACGATGTTCTTATAGATAGATTTATAGATGTGTGATTGTTTCCCTTTATAGTTCTTAGATTGAAAATTATCCACTTCCGAGATCTAGGAAACTAAACCACACAAAGAGATGGTTGAAAGAGAGATAAGTTGCATATTCTGTCCCAAGTTTTGCAGGAATTACAACGTGAGTCACATTTTCACATCATTACAGTCTATTTATTCAATGTCATATTATGAATGATCGTTTTATCAAGTATAATACTCTATTTCATCATTGCATTTTCCATATTACGGTACTCATACAGTTGGCAACACCTCAGGACGATGCCAAACGTATTTGACAGTCCTCAAATGATAAGCTGATTCATATGAAATCATTGGGAATCTCTTATTATGAGACCCAATTTATGTGGATCTACGATAGATGCAGTACATTATTGAAAATTCAGTTTGATTTTGAAGGTGTAATTTTGTTGAATTGTAATGATGTTTTGTGGTTCCATGAGGTTTCGGTGAATCAAATGAAGAATAACATGAAATAAAAATTATCGGTTTCAATATTTTTTTCTGTATGACGGAATGAATGACATACTGCAAGATATACATCATTTCAGAGATATTTCCATTGAACATTGTGATAATGTCCATCTGCAACTAGGAACATTTCAATAAATAAACGAATATTGGAAATATTGAAATATTGAAATAAAATAGTCTATTATTTTATTCAAAAAGATTTGATTCCGATTATTAATTTATGATCTGTCATCATCGCACTTGTTGCTCGGGTAACGAGGAAGTTCGTCTCATAAGGAACTCGAAAATTTGTACTCAAAAGTAACATGAGACGATCTTCTGGAGAACAGTTTTCTGGAGGATGAATTTTTCATTAATTGCATTCAAGTTCAAAGTCAATGATATTGTGAGGGTTCAATAATATTCATCAAAGTATACACTCCAAAAACCAAACTCTCATCAGCTGAAAAAAGTTCTCGTTTTTTCTCCCTCTGGACCCTATCCGAAAGATCGCATCCACCATTAAAACCACCGAGTACTCTTGAACAGGCGTGCGTGCGACCGCCTTTGCCGGAATAAAAAGGTTTCCTTCCCACAATCTACTTTGCCACGGGATTCTCGATGCTCTCTTCCTGAAAAATGTAACGGCCGAAGTGCGCGGTTGGCGAAAATACTCCGGGAAATACAAAGCACGATGTCGCCTACGGGTAACGGCGGGTCAGACGGAAGAGTGGAAAGTTCGTACGGGAAACTAATCCTATTAGCAGAAAGTTTGCTTTTCTGGACCGGAGTTGATATGATGAAGGGTGATTACGAGGAATTATGCATAGGTATTACGTCGGCCAATAAAGCGAATATGCAGAGGATAATTGTCTGTTTGTTGCTGCTCATGACTTCTCTGTTATTATGAGTTAATCGTGGAACCAGACATTGTTTTCTATTCATCTAACGATTCAGGAATCTTGCAGTAAAAACTGGAACCTTCCAAGCATAACTTTATGTAGCTGGTATGAACAATTGGAGGAAACTCACAAAAATATAATTTGTTTCAGTAGACGGAAATCATGTTAATCAACAGATTATTTCATTCCTCTAAAATTGTGAAATCTTAAACGAATTCGTATCCAAAACTTCATCTCAGTGCTGTGAAGTCTGTGAATATATATGCAGGGAAAAATTCCCAAACCACCACAAACTTTTGTATGGTGTACAATAAAAAAAAATTTACCGTACATGTTTGAATATTGTTACAATGTTTCTGGATTTTGATACTCCCATTGTATGATTCGTTCATCATTCAACGATAGAGATAGTTGTGAAGACAGAGAAGATAGTGCACAACGAAACTTTATTCCAAAAGAGTGCTTACTACATGGGTGCAAAACTATACAATAGGCTTCCAAATAAAATGAAAAACTATAGTTAGAGAGAGATAAAACTTTTTCAATGTTATGAAAAAGTTTTCTGCATTTTTCCAGGATGTATGTTGAGAGTTTTATTGACGTTATCAGGAGATCGATCATAAAAATAAGGATTTATGTAAATACTGAAATTGACTAACTATCGACTGTGAACAGCTTTTTGAATTTTTGTTGAAATATCGACTGATTAACAAGCTTTATCATCAGATCCAAGATTTTTCCGACCAATCAGAAGATCAGTGGAATAAGCTGGATACTTTTTATTTCACACTGATGGTATCTATCTAATGATGGATTATCTTCCTCGGCGCAGGGTATATGAAATAAAAAAGCTTGAATCTTTGCAGGTTAATAAAGGAAAATCACTCGGTCATAATTCATGATTGTGGATTACGACTATTATTTTGTTTTTCTATCCAACAGGAAACCGAATCCTTGTGAAAACCTTATTTCAAAAATGCAGTCACTCTGTTTCTATTAAAGTTCCTCGAAACAGTGCAGACACAATGACCATTTGAAACAACCTTGATGCATAATGTACATTTATTATACGCAAGGGATGAAAGTAGACGGGCTCTACTTCATGGAAACTTTGACTAATTAACATGAAGGGTAATTTGCCTTTGTAGTTCTCTGTGGGAGTCCAGTAACCTGAAAGCTCTTCAACGCCCATTAAGCTGTTTTATACGCCCATAAGGAGTTTTCATTCGAAATTTGATGATCCGGAAGACGTCATCATAGTTGTGATGCTGATAATTATACTAACATCCATGGAAGGGCAGGCTTACCAGGTGCAATGCTCATATTCATCAGGTAGACCAATTACTGAATGATATGTCTATATTTGAATCGAGGAAGAAATACTCAGAATCGAGTGAATTTTTTTTTATAAAACTTCCCACGAAAGGAGACATCCTGTAATGTTCAGAGAACAGTGTGATAATTTGTTTCCCATGGGAAATGATAAGAATTGTTTTCATCGAAGGAAATTGCTCTCGAATCGGAGTTTCGCTTCAGACTACGAGAAGAAAGAATTCAATTTCAAGCGTGTATCTTGAATCAAAATATCGGAAAGAGTTGTTAAAGAAGATTAGAATGTTACTATTTCATTTTGACATTCTTAGGATCCTCTCTTCAAAAATTTGGCACATGAAGTACCTTTTCCACAATACCAAATCATCTACAGTTTGATCAGATAAATAATCATCATTCCATTATCTTGTCACTAATTGTTGAGTTGAATCGTTGACTAGTTAAAGTAATCATTGTCGTTATTTCTTTCTTCTATAAAAAAATATATGATAAAAAATGATTTTCGCGAGTTGACGTAAATGGATTTGTTCACTTATCTTGAAAATGTCGGAATTTGGTGTTAACGGTTTTTTTATCTTCGGAATATTCGGGAACCAGGTGTTCGAATATTTCAGATTGCTTTTGATGTTCTAAATCTCAAGAGTTGCCGACTTGGTTAAAACGTTCTTCAATGATTCTTCTGTGATCTCGTAGATCGAATTCAACTGACCTAACTTATATAGGAGAATAATAAATCCTCAAATTTCATCCCTACCAGCAAATTCATTCGAGAAAGCGTATTATCTATCTCTGGTCCGATAAATGCTTCGTGACCTGAAAGTGAGAGAAACTGAATAAGTCAACCGGACTGGTCGCATTAAAAATCCATAAAATTCCCAACCAATAGTGATCGAGACTGTGTTAACGGGGCAAAATAAAAGAAGACAATAGGTAAAAGGGCATAAAATTGCTATACCAAAGCTTCGCTATATATCTTTACACGGTAGAGTGCTCATATAACATGAATAGCTGTGTTCGATGAGACGGAAGCGGCCTGCAGGCATGGTCAAACGATTTCCATAGATAAAACAGAACGATGCAAAAGATTTTGTGACTTTTCGTTAATTGCAAAGGAATATCGAGAGCTTGTTTACTGATCATTCAGATATTTGAATATTCAGTATAGATAGGGTGGAATTTATTCATTCAATCAAACACTAATCACATATATCAACATATATTTTTGTTTACTAAGAAAGTACAGTCATAAACTGAATCAATTTCATTTCACATAAAATTAAGAATTGAATATATGTTTCACTGTTCATCTGAAAGAATATAATGTCATGTAGAATATATCTGGAAGATTCCAACATTTATTGTAAGAATAACACATCCTAGACACAGGCGAATTCTAGCCAAGATGTGTTTCAAAACCGAGATTGATTGGCAAATATCTATCTCTAGACCACGTTTGGAGAATCGTTACGTTTTGAAATTGTTTGGTACAAGAACAATGAATTCGTTATTATTCGTCGTTGTTTTAAAATTTGTATATTATGAGCAGAACGAATGATAATAATCAAATGATTTTAGTAACTTTTGAATGGAGAAGCCTTATAAATCTTTTATGAATTCTTTCTTACTGCAATTCATGTACTCAGATTACATTCTATGCTAGCATAGTTCATTTCACCGTGACAACAAAGTCATAAATAAGCTTGATAGCTGCCTCACTACTAAAATATACACTTAGATCCTTAATTCTATCAATTATATCATCATCCAGCAAAAACTGAGATACTATTGGGTCAAAATACTCGTATCTACTGAAAGATATGCTGCACATTTAATATAATAACATTGAGCTTCCTTTAGCAATATTCAGGGAACCTGTTCAGATCTCCATGGGTTTTCGAACACTCAATACTCTTTTAGATATTTTCAAATCGTCTGCATACAACAGTGTCTCAGAATATTGAAAACAGTTGAGATCGTTGATGAAAACTGAAATAATAAAGGACCAAGATGTGAACTCTGCTGAACCCTCATGAATGGTTCTTAATCAATATTCTATAATCTATAATATGCATATAATATTGTGAAAACTCTACTCCCGTGAGAATCTACAATGAAATTATTTGAATATCCAGAATGTGTATTTAAACCAGTGGAACTTCAGATTTTTCTGTGAAATGTATGGCTTTCTCGTTTCTAGAAGCATTTCCTCCACCGTCTGAATAAAATTAAAAGCAAATAATCTCAAAAACGGTGATTTCCCTTGTGATAGATCTCCATCCTTTCATTGCTATAGTCGTCAAGAAACGGATTTTTCAGCAGATATGCAAACAAACAGAAAACACGAAAGTTGCAATAATTGTTTTCCATTTGAGGCATTGAATATTTACTGGTATTCAATTGATTTCAATTCCTGAATTTGAGATTGAATTTATTAGGTACCTGGTGAGTGACATTTCGATAATCATTACACACGGTGTCAATTTGAAAACTTTCGCAAATATCTCTGAAACTAAAAAAGTTTGAAAAGCGCAAAAGTCATTGTTGTCATTAAATATCGAATATCTGAATGGGTTAGACTCAAGTTAATGATATTATAAATACACAAGGTCTAGAAACCGCCTGATAATTCATTTCTCAATTATGGGTAGTATTTTGATTAGCAAATTGATATAATTTTCCTCTCAAACTGGAACTGTCACATCGCAAGGTTCATTCCTTAAGAAATTATATGCTACAGTTTGTTGTAACAAACTTGGTTTCTTTAACCTCGAAGCAGCAATTTGTTGAACGCCATTCATTTAATACCAATCAACTAATGTGTTTTCTTTCGTACTCTTTCGTAGATGAAACTACAAATGAAAGTAGATCAATATTCATCATACAACTAATGACGAGTCAATATTATTGCAGTTTCATCCTTTCCAGATGTTATTCGTTATGATAATAAACATAAAACGACGAGATATTTCTATCATTTCGGAATATCATTCGAAATGGTCGAAATAGCGCTCATACATATTCTGTTTGGTTATAATCATTCAATATCCATAATATATGATAAGTTTACATGCATGAAGGGATCAAAGTTGCTGTAACCGCATTATCGTTCTCCATCGGATATAATTCTGTCAAAGCTTTGATGTTTCAAACATAAAACTAGAGATATTTGTGAAAGTCATCAATGAACCAACCACATCGTTCAGTTATAATAGATTCGAAGAAAACGAAACGATATATCCATGTATTTTGGGTGGCATCCACATGATGTTTGAATACTCATTTGATTGATATCCAAAATCAATTAAAATGTTTCCTATCGTTCAATTGTTTTCCTCTGTTCTGAACATATGTGTCATTTCAATCATCTTTGAGCTGATTCAGTGGAATCGAATCAATGGTATATCTGTTTTATTAAATATTTCTTTCATCAACATATCACATCTTCCAACAATAATACAAAATCGAAATAAATTAGTGTCAGAGTCGAAGGCCATTATGAGGAATAAATTGTTTTGAATGTTTTTTTTTAAGAATAGCAACTCGCACATCATTAAGCAGGATTCAAAGCAAAAAATATAACGAGGTATCATGTTTACACATTTGTGAATATGTGAATGATATGAAATTGCAACCGCGACCTCATAATTTACTGACTCAAAAAAAGGAATGGTTGGGATAAAAATAGCACTTTATTGATGTAACTAGATGGTGGTGCTCCAACATTTTTTATTTCCGACCGGCATAGCTCACTAGGGCACATTTAACTTTGGACTTCTACCTATTAAAACTTTGAAAAATGACTGCACACAAGTCTGTTCCTTTAATTGGCAATTATTTTTGCCAACACTAGCCAGAACCATAAATCGGTAAATCCTCATCGTTTTCCGGGAATCTACTTCCATATAGGAGATGTTGTGAGTTCAATAGTACGAGATTGATATTCAAACGGGATTTTATCGGCTTCCCAGTGTCTGTATCGATTGTTTCCGATTCAGTTCCTGTGAAGTTTCTTCTGAAGCGTGCTTTATTCCCTCAATAAGCTTAAATCAACCCATTCATTTCAGAGATTGTTTTTTTTTACTGAAATGAAAATCAGCACTTGTTTCAAGAATAAAATATTTTGCGAATTCATAAATCATACAGTCTAAAATAAGAGAACAATCAGAAATATATACATTCCTTACATTTATGCTGATTTTCGTCTTCAAACTTGGATAGAATGCACTTCAAAATCATTTCATCTCATTATTATGCTCAATTTTTCCAAGTAGAAGAAACACTTTCTATATATCTTGAGTTGAAAGTGGACATATTAAATGACCTGAAAAGTTCGTATGCTGACACATACAGGGCACCACAAGTATTAAATCCATATGATTTTGTTTCAGCCTCAATTTTCAGAAGACATGTGTATGAATCTGACAGCTGTAGCTCTGTCTATTAGTTAACGAGCTATAGCTATACCATTTTGAGTGGAGCAACTTCTGTTAGTTTGGAGAAATGAACGAAAATAAATGCCGTATGTTGATGAAGCTTAGTTTGCTTAGTTTTGATGAAGCTAACTGTGAAGGAAGTTGATTGTGATAGCTGAGACTCTTAAGATATCAATAAAACGTGTTGGACAAATCCTGAGTGGATATTTGGGTATACGAAAGCTCCATTTGAAGTGGATGCTGCGTAAATTCACAATCTAGACACTGCATCGTGTCACAATCAATGAAAACAATGGCGAAGTTGCATGAATCAGACATCCACCGTTTTATACAGATCTGATCCCTAGCGACTTTTCAGGCCTCAACAATATCCGCTGGTCAGATTCTTGCGCAGATGAATACCAAACGTATTGTATATATGGTTTGGAAAAACTTGTATAACTGCTATAATCGCTGAATCTTCTCTGGAAGCAACTTCATGAACTGAATGAGAATGAAAATGAAGTGAAATCGAACAGAATAAGTGAAGGCATATTGAATGTCAGTTGATATGAAAGAATAATCATAACCGTATGTGGCGGATATCCTGAAATAAAACAGGTTATACCGAACTGGGTCACTATACTTTTCACGATGTTACTAGTGGAATTCGGAGAATTAGTAGAACGCACAGTTCCGTACCGCAGAGTATATCACTATGAATAAACACTGAACTTTCAGCACTTGCGCCTATTCCGCTTGATGAAAATTTGATCCAACCTCACCGCATTCGTGCATACCGTGCCCATGCATAGCAATTGCCTAATTAAGGTTAATGTCTGACGCCATTCATTTTTCCATGTTTGATTGGAGATAGTGTATGTACGATGTTTTCATAGGTATGACATGATAACCGACCATAATCGAGCTAGAAATTATTAGAAGATGAAGTCCCTCATCTTGGTATACACTTAGAAACTTCATAAAGCTTCAGAAGACTCCAAATATCTATAAATGCATAGGGAGCATTGATTATATTCGAAGCCAAGTTTCACTATGTTTCAGTTTCTTTATCTTTTCGAAATCGACTAGTATTACTGAGAAGTTCTAAGAGAGCTCAACAATTAACAACACTCGTACATGTTTCAACTGATCAGAATAGACACCAACAAGAACTGTTACATTGGAGGTGGTGTGAGAGTCCATGTTCGTTCGTTCTCCGTGTTCTTCTTAACAAGATTCTCAAAACATTCATGAAGATCAAAATGCTGTGAGCATCCTAGAATTGTTGCATCATTGACAAATACTGGCATTTTGAATTTCAATTACTACGTCTAGATAATTCTGGAGAATCTGCATTAGGTGAAAGTACTCATAGAGAACAATGTTTGTGGGGAAAAACACCTATACTCCAAATGGAGCCCTCAAACCATACTTTAGTCAATTTATTCGTGAAAGTTTGTCCGTGAAACAGATCTAATGTGGTCATTAATTTTCTTTTTGAATAATCTGGTAGATTTTTCGATTTGAATGGCGGAAGGTAGAGAGTTGAAAAGTTTGGGGCCCAGATATTTGAAACTTGTTTGCCCTATTGTCCTGGATACAATTGGGTGTATTAACTGATTTTTTGCCTAGTATTATAGGATCTTTCCCATGATGAAGAAACAAGGTTTGAGACTCAGAGCTGATTTGGAAAAGCGTTTTATTTTCTCGATGGTTGGACTACATCTACACGCGAAACTTTGATTTCAAATTCAGGAAAGATTATTCACAGCGAGGAAAAATTGAATCACCAATATTGCCTTGAATTGATGATTGAAGTTTAATGAAAATTTATTTTTTCAAGGATTGAGGAAATTCATGATGATACTATAAGAGAACCATTTCTTATACAAAATCAAGCTTCTCATCTAGTGAATGAAACTATAGGAGATGTATTTTTCGTAGTTAACCATGCAATAGAGGATGATACAATAGATGTTTGCCTAGAAGCCATAACATTTGGGAGAGTGTGCGTGCTTTTTACTAATATGATAAAAAATAGAAAACTGCTCTTACTGAAATTAGCTCTCTCATTCATATGCAGCTAAAAAATTGTTGATCGTTATTTCAATTAAAGAAAAGTATTCTTCTCGGTAATCTATGTGGGATATGTTGGGAGATTTTCCATTCATAAAACATCAATTTATATTCCAAAATTCACAACAACACACACCAATAGTTCCTGAAATCGACACCTCAAACTGAAACTCATCACTTACTATCAACCCAAGAGGAAGTGAATAACACAACGAATATAAAACCCAACACCAAGTCATCTAACTGAATCATTTCCAGTTTTCCCAGGTTGCTTTGCTGAGGGAATTTCCCAGTCTCGAAAATCAACCTAGGGCATTTTTAAGAGCACCTCCGCTAATTCCCTTATCTGGAAGACAAAGTGAACGTCTATTAACACTCCTGGAAATTTATTTATTTGTTTTAAAGCCTCGTGGATCCATCAGACTGGCTCTGGTTATAATTTCATCGAGGAGGCGGAAAATCTGTCAATTCATCTCTTCTCGTGACTCAAGGGGGGACGTTTTTAGGGATAACATATCTGAATAATTTATTGTACTGAAGAATATAGGTATAGTTCACTGGAATAGATTTTTGATTCTTCTAGGGATAAGGAATTCCTTTACGACAATATGGTAGTTTATTATGAAATATTACATTTTTCATGAATCAACATCGGAATCGTTCTTCTATGAATACTGAATGTGTTGAATATTTCATGTTGCCTGCTCCTTTGTAGATCATGATGCTGAAGAAGTTTCTCTGTGTTCATGTATGATTCAATATTTTTTTTCCAAGTAATCATAATCTAGTAGTGAAAGTTTGGCGATTTTGGTCGAAAATCGACCATGTGAAATATCATTCGATTCAATTAAGAGTAACTGTCTCCGCAATTTCATCGAAAATTATGAAAATACAAGATTTTTGAATCTTTTTCGATTACCTTGAATAATCAGAATCAGGTAACCCTTTTTTCATCGACTACTTTTTATTGTGATTAATTTTGAATATAAAGAATACTCTAGTCTTCAGCACCAAGACTATGTGAAGTATCCCGTATAAGTTTCAATGCTTCTTCATACATTGACTTGATAAATTGGGAGAAAATTCAATCACCAATTTTGAAGAACACGACCGATCAAGAATCCAGTACGTAATTGAAACTGGAGGATTCTGAGCAACTCAAGTAAGAATTTCATTTCATTCGATAATTAAGTGTTTTTATATACGTGATTGATTTCGTTATTGATTTCCTATTCTTATGTACTTGAGACATTTCAAAAGAGACTTTGATGTCTGGGCAGAGGCAAAAGGAGTTTTCCATTTATCGTTGAGCTGTTGATTTCCTCACATACCAGATTTTTTAACTGAGTTCAAGGAATGAGGGTGAAGTTTATAATATCTATTACATTTTCCATGTTAATGACCATCAATTACTACTATAATATATATACTATTATGATATATTCCATTGAAAAATTATCAATACGCATTTCAATCAATGGAATATGAATGAAATAATATCATTGAAAACAAACCGATTCTTTCCGGAATAAAATTCGCAAGTACAACCAAGGTTGAACACAAATCAAACACGTACCGTTGGTACGCTTCATGCAAAAAGCTAGGAAGTAATTTATCAATTATAAACAGTTCTGATCTCTTGAGCCAGATTGAATCAACATTTCACATTTCAAACCTGATTAGAAACATCTAATGAGGATGTTCATAATTACGCTTTAATTCCTCCATGATGCAATATAAATACTCCCCTTAGAGTCCTTTCAGTCTGTCTGTGACCACATTCGAACATTATGGATTTTTGTCCCATACCAGAAGTGGACAAACATGGAGATTTTCTCCGGAAAGTAGTGGAGCTCTTGTTTAGAAATGTAGTTTTTACTACTAGACAGGACAAAGTTCTACTGTGGCAGACTCCTGAAGAACTACAGCGTCAATTCGATTTCACTTTGCAGCAGAATGGTGAGACACACGACAAGTTGATGATTTTTCTGAAAGATACCATCAAGTTCAGTGTGAAGACTGGTCATCCATATTTCATTAATCAATTGTTTTCGGGGTGAGTATCAATACTGTATATTCGGTGAACGGAAATGGATGAAAATTGATAAAAAACGTAATAATCTCACTTGTTTATTGCAAATAGTTCACGAATCGATACGAATAGAAAGTTGTGTATCTAAACCGAACCAAAAAGCTGCAATTTCTAACATCTCACCATCTTTTTGTACTACTGAGTGTGAAATTATTCTGTAACCGTAACGATTTGAATTTTTCAACAAAGGTCCGAACTTTGTTGAGACTGAAACATCATTTTCGTGATCTAACAATGAGAAGTTGGTGTTTCTGTATTGTCGAGTTCATCTAGTTATTCGTATGTTTCGGAATTTCGTTATTCCTGAACAATATGTATTTGTCTTCGGTGAGTTTACTTCGTAAAATATTCAATTCAATGTGACATCCACAATGGATATATTCCGTGAAATGGACGTATGCGACAGCAGATGATAATTCCATCTTTGCTGCTCTCTACTACCCTTTGGTATTCAAATTTTCATATTTTTTTGCATTGATTTTCATCATCATCCCTCTTCATGTTACTTGAGGGAAATGAGTCAATGTTTCTTGATGTTGTTCAATCATTTTAACCGAATTTTAACTCTACACAAACTCTATTTTTATTCACCCCCATCGAATAATAATATTCCTTCTTAGTCTGGACCCCTATGGACTAGCTGGACAATGGCTGACAGACGCCCTAAACGCTAGTGTGTATACCTATGAAGTGGCGCCCATCTTCTCTCTGATGGAGAAAAATGTAATTCGTGAGGTTTGTCGCATGGTGGGACCTCAATGGAGTGATGGCCTCTTCTGTCCAGGAGGCTCTTTCGCCAACGGAATGGCTGTCAATCTGGCTAGACATCATCGTTACCCGGAAGTCAAGGTATAATCTGAGTATTTTTTACGATGCATCAGTGGAATCTTCTTTTGATCGAATGCACAGTTACTCTTTACTTCTAAGGGATTATATACCAATCATATTTCACATCTCAGAGCTTTCTGAATGAATCAAGTTGAGTTGCTGTTCCAAAAACTTGAAATGTGATGTTGAATTTCTCGTGAAAATTAGCCTAGAATACTATGATTTCAGCTCGACATTTTTATATAAAAGCTCTCTCTGTGAACATTTGATATTCCTGCATTGCAAGCATATTGAATTTTTAATAGGTAATATAAAGCTTCCATGTATATTCTCTCGGGCGAGAATTAGCTGTCACCTGAATCAGACATAAACTGTTTCTAACTCAGTTGTTAATCTTCCCGGAAAGAGACTCACTGTTGAAGTAAGCACAATAATCTTTCTCGGACAAACTTAAACAAACTTCAGACATATCTACATATACAAGGGATCTTAAGAGGGGCTTCTGTCAGTCGTAATTAGGAAAACATATTCTCACAACTCAGACTCCAGCTCTCCAGTAGATGGAATGGAAAAGGAAAAAATCCAGCGGACACTCTTATAATTGATGATGCAGAATTTATAATCGAGGTTGGAGTAAATCCAGAGAGATTTTGTCGATGGCCTAACGTGAATGTCCTTTAGGTCTTTGATGGATCAGCAGACGTATTGAATTGTGATTGAGGGACGGTATGCACGTTTATTCACTTCAAAGGAAGTTTTCCGATGCTTGTCAGGGCGCTCGTTTTCCTTATGATCGATGAGGCTGGTTTAAGAGGACGGAATATATCGGAATATTTTGAAAAGAAAAATTTCGGCAATAATAGATCGAACTCGAATATATTCGAGAAATGTCTCGACCACACAAGTTTTTATCAATAGCATCAATAAATAATGAAGTCTGTACTAATTTTTCACTGTCATGGCAACTGGAAGATTATAATTGTTGCTGCAAAACAAAAAAACGAATTAGAGACGAATTATTTCCATTCAATCGCAAAGAGTTTTTTTTCCGCAATTCCTACTAGACATGCGCTTCATTTCATCAACTGAGAATTAATTATGTATCCTTATTCGAAAGCCTTCTCCGTATCTTCAGGCCATGTCTGATAATCAGTACTCCCTCGCACTGCAGTGCAGAATCATGTTGCTCCGAATAATTTTTGGTAGTTTTTCATGAAATTCCCCAGCAACCGCTTTTATATTGAGCAGTTGAAATGCAACGACGCACCTCATGCCAAATCTCAATTGTAGTTCTTGATTTCAGCTGAAGGGAACGTGTCACTTGCCAAAATTGGTTATACTAACTTCCGAGGAATGTCACTATTCTGTGTATAAGTTCGCTGCATTCATAGGACTAGGGGAGGAGAATGTCTGCAAAGTTCGAACTGACTCAATTGGAAGGATAATACCATCTGACTTGGAAAATATTATCCAGGAAAGGAGAGATGAAGGATCAGTTCCCATAATGGTGGTAGCAACTCTAGGTGACTGAATATATAATATGTTATACAAGGTATCTACAGGATCAAGTATAGGTCAGAATAGACCAATTAAAATCGACTCACACGCAAACATGCACCATTGATACACGACGAGATAAGTGGTGGAGAAAAATTTCATTATCAGATTCTGGAAATTGGTATCAATATTTCCAAAATCAGCTCTGAAAGTTGTAGCATAATCCGTTATTATAAATATTCTGGGAAGAGATATCATATTTCCTGTAATTGGGGAAAAAACATTTTGATACTATGATCTTTTTTCGGAAGAACTCAGCAATCAACAAGGACTCTTTGGCCAAGACTATATTTTAACCAAAATAATATTCGCATTTACATCGTTCTGCCTCATCTATTGCAGTTCTATCTTCATTATTCTTGATAAAACAATGAAACTGAACTATTCTAGATCAAAAACTACTATATTTCATCATTTCTAAAGGCACAACAGTACGTGGAGCTTTTGATCCCATCAACGATATAGCAGATATATGCAAGTCCCACTCTCTGTGGCTCCACATAGACGCAGCATGGGGTGGTGGTTTAATTTTCTCGCAGAAACACCGAGCAAAACTCAACGGCATCGACAGGGCAGACTCCATAGTCATCAACCCCCATAAGCTTTTGGCCGTACCGCAACAGTGTTCGCTGCTGCTTCTAAAAAATCCACACATTCTTCTAGAATGTCACTCTAAGGGTGCAGAATACCTTTTTCAAAAGGACAAGCATTACGATAGGGAGTATGATCTAGGGGATAAGTACTTGCAGTGTGGCAGAAAATGTGATGTTTTCAAGTTCTGGTTCATGTGGAAAGCAAAGGTAAGATTTATATCCATATCGAGAATTGTGATATGACTGGTTCAGTCCTACCAAAAATATTCGTCTTCGTAAGATCTGGTGAACGGGGTGGCCACTCATGTGGGCCTCCCCTGCCAATCTATCGTTCAGAAAATCCATCAAATATTCAATGATCAGATTTGTATGGTCAATTGATAAAGTTCACTGATGGTACGAAATAACTGAATTGATATTGTCAAAAAATCTTCGAAAATTAAAGTATTTCATAATTTAAAAAAAACACATTTTCGAAAACTACATTATGAGAATATAATGACATAAAGTATTCCTAGATGATGGAATAATATACCGGGTGTTCCATTTCAAAAGATGAAGTTTTTGAAAATTGAAAACTCCTGAATTGTAATTGATCCAGATAACACATTTCACATGAAACGAGACTTCTACTTTGTTCAGACATTCCAGTTATCCTCCACTATCTGAGTCCTCTCCGAAAAACGTGAACTGAATGTTGTCTCCTCTAGGTAAAACCCTATATATCTTAAAATATCTCAAGATTGTGTATCTACGAAAGTATAACAACTATAATTTGAAACAGTTTCATGTATTCTCAATTTCAAGTGAGTTTTTCTACCTCCACACACTACTTGGAAATCCAGTTTAATTCAAGATGCAGCATAAATAAGTTGAAAAACATTGCACGAAAAACTGTAGAACGACAACATTGTCGAGACCATCTCTTGTATATTTAATTACTGACCCATCTAGAAAGTTCCAACAATTTCTAGAATAGTGACTCCCGTTTCAATTAACTGACATTCCTAAAATAACATGGCCTCGAGCAACGACTTAGCATATTCTCGTTAGAGTGCAAAAAGTTGGGCGTGTAGAAAATTAGGTAATTATGAAGGACGTGATGCCGAAACTCGAGACAACCCTATTCAATGAAATAACTTAGTCAGAGACAGAGGATAGGAGACTGAAAGACTTTAAAACTTTGCCACGCTACATTATTTTACATGAAGATAAATCGAGCCCGGTATTTTAGAGATTGTTTTTTTTTTCACAATACAATCTTCTGGAGTAGAAAATATTCACAGTTGGCTGCGTTAAAGAAGTCCTTTTTTCGACGACGTCCCTGAAGAGACTTCTGTATGGCTTTAACATGCAGAAGAAATTCCAGAACTTGATGCACTGTTCTTGTTTTCCAGGGTTCTTCGGGATTTGCCAATCATATCGATACACTGATGGAAATGGCGGTTTATTTCGAAGAACAAGTCATCAATAGACCAGAATTCATGCTAGTATCAGAAAGACAGTACATGAACGTATGTTTCTGGTTCTTGCCAAGATATTTGAGAGGCAAGACAAATATAAAGGAATATACTTCTCAACTTCAGAAGGTTCGCATATTCATTGTGAAATATCCCTCCGATAACGGGAACTTTTCACTCCTATCCGGTCCTAGTAGTATCGCAAACAGCGACTCATTCCCTTATTCTCTACGTTCTTATTCAACCACAATTCCCAAGTCGAATGATTTCTGATACTTGAATATCATGCATACAAAATATCAACAAGCTGATTTATTTTTTAAAAGATTATTGTAGTTTATTTTGTTCTACAGGTTGCACCGCAGATTCGTGCCGTGATGATAAAGCACGGGTCAGTTATGATCGGATATCAACCACTGAAAGGATTGCCAAATTTCTTCAGATTTGTTTCACAGAACTCTGCACTCACGAAACGAGATATTGACTTCATTTTGGATCACATAGCTGAAATCGGAGATGCTATATTCAAATGATCAGTCCTCAACAAATTCCAAAATAACATGTATTCATTATCGATAATGTTACTTATATGTCATATATATGCTACATCTGTAAAATACCAATGAAATACTCAATGAATGAAAACTATAACTGATGTTCCTCTGGTAGTCAGATTCCAACTAATTCAAAATACGTATTTCGCCACAATTAAGGTAGTTGTCGTGGTACAATATTGTCTAAATATTATGGATTATGCGCGCCGTAAAAGTATACGAACTTGTAGCTAACTGATCCATAATTTTTATGGAAGACTGTACCTCTGGAGACGTTACTCAAACATTTGTCATCTGTATGTATACACGAATACTATCACATATTTCTATTAATTGTGATCCGGCAACGCCGCTTGTGCGCCACCAGTAGATACATTGGAGACTGAATCGATGTATCGATGCAAATTATATCTATACTCGCGTACAGCGTTGCCAAGTTGTTTCTGTCAGACTAGCTACTATGTATACTTTTTTAAGAATTGTTGAACATTGAACCATTTTTTATAAATAACTTGACGGTCAAAAATTGAAAAAAAAAATTTACTCAAAAGAAATCTACTAAAAGACTATTAGTTTTTGGAAAATTTCTGACAGTTACTTTTTTTTATATAAATTAAAAACTGATACAAAACGATAAAAAACGTATACCATACAATACATGTTAAATATCGAATTTTTAATTGAATTTATCTCGGATACTAGACGGTCAATCCACTTCAAATTTTGAAAATCATTGTGTTATTTCATCTTCAATAAGTACACAAAAATTTTGAATTTTCTGACACTACATCAAAATCACGACAACTACCTTAAACCTGTCGACATCTTCAGTCGAATTCAAATATTGAATGGAATATGCGTATTTTTCGATGTTTGTGGCACCATCTATTTGTATTGTATTTAAGAGTACTTGGATTTGATTTCTCAATAAATGCCTTTTGTCGCTTGAAATGATGTTTTCTGTATACCTACTATTTGGTTCGAAGTGTAATGGCTAGATGACAGCACCAATCACAAACGCATAATAAGCGTAATGAATATCGAAGAAAGAATAATATTTCACACATTTGTGTGTACCTTCTGTTATTTTTCCTTGATAGTGTTGTCTTCATTTTTTTCTTCACTTTGTTATCAATTGCTTCAGCGTAGTATCGCATAGTTTCTGCTACTCATTACTAGATGTCACTACCAATACCGAAACCAGTGATGTCATCCGAGAGTGTAAAAATGTATAAAAGTAAATCAGTGTAAAAGACTTATTATGAATACGTATACGATGGTTATTTCGTTGAGAATAATTATATAGTCAATTGTTGAGAAAATATTCCACTTGTTCATTTTTTATTTAACTTATTCAGAGAAATATTTATACTGTGGATAGAACTCGATTCGTTCATTTTACTGTAATCTGATGCTTCATTGCTTGTTTATACAAAAAGCTTATTCGTCCAAATAGGAGAGGAGTAGCAGCCGCGAGAGTTTTATAAAGAATCAATAAAATTTGCTACTCTAAATTAAAACAAGTAAAGATACTTACCTCGAAACCCAAGATAAGCTCACAACTCGTCGGATCTACCTTCAGTTTTACTGCTAGAAATTTATCGGTAATAAAACAACTTTATTGCCAAAGTTTTATTATTTCCCGTCCTCTATCTCATGTCAGCGATTGAAAACGATGTTTTTCCTTATTATATTCTGCAATATTATCTTTTTATCCAGAGGAAAATATTGCTTTATTCTGATCAAGTTATAAATGATGAATCCTCCACATTAAGCTTTACCGGCTTATACTTTCAAATGCGACCAAAATAAAACTTCAATATATTAATTTTAACGACTAGATTTACGAGCCTTTTATGGAGCAAAATATCAAAAGTTGAAATTGAAAATTTCGTCGGACGAAAACTGCGATGAAATATGAGAACTCAGCTTTCGTGCTTGGACTATCAAATAATTCGGATCGTTAAGCTAACTCAATTCTTAAATGGAGAGCATAATTGGAATTGAGAGAAATAAAACTGGGTATGTATATCAAGCCACATCTTTCGATATTCTATACATATCAGATAAATAGCATTTGGAATATTTCATTTTCAAGAAGTGAGGAATTATATGTAGGACCAAAGGAATCGAGGAGACATCAACACCGATGAAATTATAAAGGCAGGCTAAAGAGCACATTGAAAGTTCCAGACAGAGACGAATATATCAAGAGGATCAGAAAAATCAAAATAAACAAGGCAGCAATCAGACCACTAGCCATCTACTGAGCAACGATAATAAGGATTAAACTGAGAGAGGAACGAAAAGTATTCGAGAGGAAAAGTTTAAGGCATATTTTGGGAACAATAACAACGAAACGAGGAGAACAAAGTCAATTGATGAACCATGAAATAAATATCAGAATGGGGAGAAATATATAGTTGATATGGTTAGGGCACAAATATTGATATGGTATGGACACATATAGGCAGGATTCAGGAGAAATTGTTAGAAAGGTTTGGGAATTGAAACGGCAAGAGGAAAGATCAAGTGGAAGACCAAGGTCATGGTGAGATGACGAGGTAAGACGAGATTTAGGTAGCATGGGATCCACAAACTGGAGGCAACTCATAAAAGAACGTAAAACTGAAAATGAATCTAAGATTCTAAGAGCTCATCTGAGCGGCTACCATACTGAAGGAAACGTACAGCCATGTGTTTCTATTGGTTGTCCATGAATATCCATGAATGTACGTCCACTGGATGTCGAATTCAACGACCTGGACAAAACGCGAAATGGACGTCCATTAAATGTCGTGTGTTGAATGGGAGGGATCATTAGTTGATTTCTTCCATCTTCAGTTTTTCGTGTTGAATAAAAAACTAATAATAATAAACATAACTTTATTCAATTCTACACTTGAACATACAACCCTTACATCTAATATTTGTAATCGATGACTGAGTCATCATTTTTCTCATACGTCTAGTTATTTATATTGAAAAGTTACAATACAACAAGTAATGCAATAATGATTTCGTTGCACTTTTAGAACAACCAATTTCAATTCAACATCCATGTTATATACCGGATATGATACAATAATGAATTACATTTGGGTACAATAATTACAATGTTTCGAATTTTATCGTGCCTCACCACGAATACTTTTTCATGTTCAAAATCGTCAACTGTTAGGAATCATTAGTTCAGTTGCTTTGCGAAAACTATGATTATAACTACAATTAATAGGTTTATCACAAGGCCCAAAATCAAGACCACTTCCCTAAAAACATTACAATAACAAACATGCACAATTTACCACCATAATTGATAAAACTCACACCTATACAATTTGTACAAGGAAAATGTAGCAGCTATAGAGTCGAACATACACAGTATATTCTATCGGTTCCATAAATCTTGTAATGGATATAGTTCATTTAAGAGAAGCTAGTTATAACAAGTATAAAGCTTCAGCTCACATATATCTCTTTCGTCATCGGCAAACTACTCTTTCATACAATTAATTACATATTGATCGAATATACATATCTAGTGAATATAACTTTCAACTATGTACATAATACAGGGTAGTTGCTTTGGAAATAGGAGAACTGTAGTGAAAATTCCGACGAAGAAATATAGATCCTAGAAGGTTTGATTGATCAAGATTAATAAATCAATATTAAAATGTGACACATAATCAAGAGAAGAACAGAATCTTCATTGGGTTGAAACATCAATTTTCTAATGACTTTAGCCTATAGAACACAAATCATGAAATATGTTGAGTCGAAAATATTGAAATGGTAATTTATTTTGTGATGAAGTATGCAGTAGCAGTATCATTATAGGCAGTAGCGTAGCAAAGAAGAGGCGACCGTAAAACATTGTTAAAACCCTTCTATGAAAAAATTAAGGAATAGTGATCAACTAGAGAGTGCACACCCAATCGAATAAAAATAAAACGAAATCATGTAGCTAACCAAATCGAAAAGTAGTGTATTGATTAGGCTTGGTCTGTTAGGACTCCCAATTCTATTCGTGTTTATTCTAGTATCTATAGAGCTCTCACAAAATCGTTGATCTGCGTTCGGGAATTGGAGAAAGGAGTACATGAAGAATCAACTTAACCTTATTCACGAATCAATTAGTGGGATAGTGAATTGGAACTTGAGGAGACAAATAAAGGCAGAATATTGCAAAATAAAGATAGATCTTCCAAGGGCGTAGAAAAGGTTGTGCAAAATGGGTACTACTTACTAAGGAGCGCCAAATCGCCAGATGATCCGCAAAACAAAAATAGCTAGATAATTTTCAACTTGAATTTGATAGGGGGCTCGAGTTGAGCTAGTGACGCCGATGCATTTTTTTAAATATATTGTATATCGAAAGAGATTAACAGTACTTAGGTACTTATTCTTTTTGAAACGAAAGTTAGTATTCGCCATTGTTACCCGACATGTCATGTATAGAAAGTTATTAAAAGAAATACATTTTTGGAGCACGTCTCTTTTCGCGTAGTATCGAATATATTTCATGTGATTCATACACACTGTATAACTAACACAGAACTATAAAAACTAACATTAATGAGTAAAATTGAATATATGAATGATGCAAATTGTAGATACGTTTATTTTTGTTTGAATTCATTGTTTTGTGACACGTTGTGAAACACAGATTTCCGAATATTCATTGATTCCATGATGTAAATTTCTCCACTAGTTCATCAATTCTGGCAGTTCTATTAACTTCATCGAATCTTACCTGAAGGAATGTTCTCAGCAATGTTGTATAAGCTGCAGAAAAATACTAATCAATAGATATACTTTGTGAATAGTTATTGTTGTATCTGGGACGAATATACAAGTTCAGACGGACTTAATTTGGAACTTCATAGTTACGTCTAGAAATAAACAATCACAAATTCTATCATCTAGTAATTCGGTTGGTTATAGGTAGGTACACTGATTGGCGATCCTGAAACAAAAGATCAGGTATAAATGGATATCATTTGAGCACCATGTCAAGTGTTGTCAACTCCTATTGACAAAATCGTTCTACAGAATTTAATTTCCAGAAACTTTTTTTTTGTACTCGAAGTCACAATTCTCTTTATTCGGGCTTTACTTATAAGTGATTTCATATTTGATTGATTGAGGAGGGATGCAAAGAGACTACAATTTTGACAGAAATATTCAAGAACCTGGCAATTTTGATTGGGTTCTGTTAAAGAAATCAGAAACAAGTTCTTCATATTCTCTATTCTCGAGAAAAATGCTATTCCAGTCACGTATTCATTTAGCAATAGCTATCAAAGTATCGTAAACAAAGCTGATATGTTTAAAATTATACATGAATGACAAATGTAGCGGCCATTTTGTCATAAAGCTGAAACATCTACAGGTATACCAACATATTATTTATCCAGTATGGTTTATGATCCATAAAAATGCATATGGTTGGTAATTATATGAATTAACTGTAGCCAACATGGAAACTATTAAATGCCAAATGAGCTTGTATTAATTAGAAGTTGTTATACGAATACGAGTATAGGTGACGGAACTGAGTAGAAAGTAGTTTTTCACAAATAATTTTAATTATTCGGGATGAATGATTCATCAAATTGATGAATCTTGAATCTCTCCCATTTCACCAGAACAAAAGCATCAACAAGCACAGTACTATACAGGGTGATATATTTTCAGATTGTGCAGACAGTTAACAAAACCATTATTGAGAAACATACAAGAAATGCTTCAACTGACTTTCAAAACATAAGGAACATTCAGTTCGTAATTCTAGTATATTCATAAATAATTATATAAACGAAATGGATCTGTCAAGAAGCTATAATTCTTTCATCATAAAGTGATCGAAATATATTGGTTAGCTTTAATGGTGGTCATTCTTGGGTGGCGAATTCTGGTTATACCTCTGAGATGGGTTTAATGGTATTTTTGATGGTGAAACTGAAAGCCAATAAAAGTCAGTTTGTGTCTGTTTCTACCTCCTTATAATCATGCCATTACCTCTTAAAAATATATAATCGTCCCAATGCTTCATTAGAAGTGATATAATTCGATTTTTTTTGACTCACAGGATTCTCGCGAATCATTTTTTCGATTTCCAATGAGAAATCACTCACATGTTATTTCACAGATTTTTCAAGGTGAAAAGTGCTTGTCACAAACGTCATCTATAGAAAAGCGGCGAGAGCAAAGTTGTATACGAAATATTAGACTAATAACTGTGAAGAATTGGCATAGTTCAATGACAAAGACCAGCTAGCAGTGATTTATATGTACATGTCTGTTCGGAAATCTATAAAGTTTGTCTGGAATATTGTTCGAAATATTATTATAATATCGATTATACCCGTATAATTTATGAGGTTTTCAAGTGGCAGGCTCAAAGGAATGAAAAGAAATGTTCCGAAAATAATAAAAGTTCGCTGATGATGATTGGTTTCTATGTTTTCTAAGAAACAGTTTTTAGATATCGTTTCAGGGAAAATGAGTGTATTTCTCTTCAGTTTTGACAGATAAGAGAGCATGGGTGAGTTTCAATTGACTTTTGATTTCCTCAACTGATGTATGAATCATATTTATTCCTCATATTAGATATTTGCTGAAATCTTATTTCAGTAACCACAACTGATCGGAAGTTAACCTCAGCTCTTATTCAACAACTTCAGAAATTTGATTCTCTGAAAAATATTACACGAACTAGTACAGCAACAATGTTATGAAAAGATTTGGATCTTGGAACTTGAAATCATCCTCTATATAACAGGATCGTCTTCGTGTACAAGCCGAATTGATGTACCTGTCAATGAAAGAAACTTAATCCGCAATGTATGGAACAACTTTTATACTTTCTCCGCTTTTAATACATCAATTTTATTTATTCTCGAGTACTTTTCGTTCAGCTAAAGAACTGTGTCGAAGTATTTCATTATTCTTTTATTCTCGGAGTCGAAATAAATCGGCAGTTGCTTCTTCTCGAAGAATAACTTTGATGGTTTCTCGCAAACAAACGACGAACGAGTTTCAAACGAGACGAACTGACTAGATCACGCGTTCGTCAGTAAAATGTCATCTAAAGTTGACACCCCACCGTTTTCCTGCCGAGATTTTATGATACTTCGTGTGATTGTTCGTTTACTTCTTTCATTCTGTTTTAAGAAAACTCAGTATTGTATTTGGGGTCGATGTTATGTTTTATGTTGGTATGTTTCTACTTTTCATGTTTATGCTCATTAAAATATGTAGAATACCAATAATTTTTATAGAAAAAAACTTTGTTGTGATCTACAGAATGTCTATTTCTCAATATTCTCTATTGGAGTGTTGCCCATAATGGAACATATAAAGTTATATGAATTCTGGAAAAGCTACCTATTTCTGCACTGAACCATAATCTGAAAAAAATTCGAAGTATCCTCAATAATTTCGAAAATATATAATTTGTGATTTCCGTTTTGAACTCATTTACAATATTTCGGACGTTTTTAAAGATATTATTCAGGCACTGCGATTTCAACATTAAATAATTCTGAATTTCTTCCAACCAGCCCATCCAAAATATCATTCATGAAGAATATATTTCTAATGATATGTGGGATCCTCATCAAATTACTAGAAAACTATACATCCTGTACATGAAGTGATTTGAGTTATATGACCCCTATCTTTTGATAACAGAACAGCTGTGAAAAAACACACTATCATTTCAATTGTGATAGTCGAAGTGATAGTCCTATACATAAAAAAATACTAAAAAATCAGGTTTTATCTAGCAGCTTGAATTTCAGTTCAGTATCAACATTCATTATCTGAAAAATGAATACAAACGATGAATTAGAATCTAACTTAAAATCGCTCCTAGTGTTAAGAAAGTCTCCTTTCGGGGAAGTTTCATGAAAAAAATCTACTTTCTTTCAATTGAATTTTCCTGTGGCAATTGAAAATAAGATATGTGGTCATGGTTGGTCAGGAATCAGTAAGGAGCACCAATATTCCTAGGATAAAATCCATTATTCATAGCAGAATTACGACACACACTTCACGGAATTGTAAAATATTATTTTATGAGAAAACTCATACATTTGATGTGCCATCTTGCTCAGTACAGCGAAAACTGAAGGCCCTATATATGTCTTTCCCATTTTTATTATATTGTTTGGAACATCGTTCACTTGACATACATAGTGTAACGATTTTGAAACACTATGTACATCACTAACCTTTATTTTCTGTATAACGCACTTGAAGTTGCTTCTAGGAAAGTTGCAATTCCTTACATATTCATGAAATTGTTGGATGGAATAATTTTATACCATGCGTTCTCAAAATAAAAAGTATCTCATACCCATGTGGTGGAAAAATTCAAAACAAAGTATATATCAATAAAGCTCTACATATCAGTAAGAAAGAGTCGCAAAGGGAATATTACACTCATTCTGGTTATTGAACATATTGAAGACAATTTAGAAAGTCTCATCATCATTGTCGGAATGACCTTGATAGAAGATATGAATCCAAAAGATGAAGAGCAAGAAATATTGAATCGTTAACAATAATTGTAAACGAGAATAACAGAATAAAGGACTCGAAAGTCTGAGAACACATATATTATGAGGTTTATATGAGTTAGACTAAGCCGGTTTGAAGAACCAAAGATCCGACAATAAAATGATCCCGAACAAAACATAGGTGAAAATTTTAACTGCACATAAAAACTTTCTGCTCGACAGTCAATAATAAAGTCACGGTACGAGAGATATGAGTTGAGAACTATAAACTGATATTGATGTTGGTCAACTTCAGTTGAAAACTTGAAATTTATTCTGAGGACAAAGTTCATTAATGAAATTATTCCATGAACTTTGATAACCAGTTCCCTCGGAGTAAATACGGATACAAATAAAACTTCCAGAACGGATTATCTTCACAAATATATCGAAAAGAACCAACCAGTATGTGAACTAGTTGAAATTATTTTGACTAATTTTTTAGGAAATTTCAGAAAATAGCGATGTAGAATGTTGAGTAGCAGAAGAAAATGGAAAGAACTTCTCTTAATGAATGCTCTACCAGCAAAATAATTGGATAGTAAAGGTCCATGGACAGTATACGTCCAAACGCCATTATTACTGAAAGAAAATTATCTCCAAAGCATGAATGAAATACCTTTCAAGTTTGAAGAATTCCTGATTATTTATTCTCTATCAAATGAATTATGAAAAACGCCGAAATTACATCCTCCTTCATCGGTCTCTCTCAAATTCTGCTTTCAAATATTGACCACATCTTCTTGAGTAGTTATACTAACAGCTCATGCAAAAAAAGTCGATGTTCGAAAGTTGATCGGTCTGGACTGGTTTCACCGTTCAAATCGGAGTATTCAATAGTTTTATCGTATTATTAATTACCCATTTGAGCAATCGCGTCCAGAATCATCATGTTCACACACTGGTTATGCACGAAAAATACCAGATGAGGTCAGCCCATAACCCTCTTCGAAATTTTACGACGACGCATAAAAAATTCATTCGATTTCATTCTGAAAGAAAGTAATAAAAATAAACACGTGTGTGCCAAAGTCGGACTTTTTTCAGCGACTTCTTTATCCAGCCATTATCAACGCTTCATAACAAATTGGGCGAGTTTGAAAAGACGGCCGCAGAAACATTAAAGGCGGCTAAGAGAGAAACCAGGTTTCATTTGTACCACTCGTAAAAACGGTAAAGGAACTATGAATATATTTAATTTTATTACCTAATTATGACAGTAGCTTCCACGATTTTTATGTTAGGACAAGCTATTATGTGTTATTTTGTTGAGATCCTTTGCCAGACAATGAAGTATAATGACTTTTTGAATTCTGAACGGAATGATATCACATAATACGAATCTGAGGACGGATTTATCTTCAGGATGGCACCATTAATCCCCCTTCACGGTTATTATGAACCGATAAGAACATAAAAAGAGAAAACAACATTGGAATATATCATTATCAACTGATATTTCTTGATTCCAGTAGAGTTTTTATTCATCATGAATTACCGATAACTTTAATAAACAGTTTGGCCACATCGAACTAGATGCGTTCCTAGTACCAAACGAATACGTTTCGAAAAATTGATGGTTGGAAGTTGATAATCATGCTCGAATTTTTTTGTATGAAAAAAACGGAGTTTACTGCTATATCCAGTGCATTCTAAACACCTTGTATGCGAGTTTTCAGGCAAATCTATTCTTTTTCGAAAATCTCGATACCTGCCACAGTTTTCATGAAAAATTCAGGATACTATGCTGTATATATATATATATATATATATATGTATAAATGTATATGTATATATATATATATATATATATATATATATTAGTCGAACTGAAAACGTTCCTTGTAGAAAACAAATTTTGGAAAATTGGTGCATTCACAGGTTTTTCGGGTATTCCTGGACATGAACTCCGGATCTAACGTGAGCAAGCTAGGGCCTATGCCCCAGGCGGTAAGTTCAAAGGGCGGCCAAATTCACATTCACATTCACATTCACATGGAAAAAACAACTGATATAAAGGGGCGGGAGCCAGATTTTTCAGTATTCGCCCCACCTGAAGAAATTTTGAATCCGGGGCTGATCCAAATTCAATAGACAATTTTCTTTCAACTATGGTGTTATAACTGAATACCCTGCTTCGTAGATATCGCTGTGCAGGCGCTTTTATGGTTAGTTTATGTTTTACGATCACCTCATAGGGATAAAACCGGGCACTGTATCCCACATATTCATTTTCTCCACTTCACACCCCACACACTTTAACAAAATATCGCTGAGCATAGTGTAGAATATCAGGGCGATGAATTTGAGATATTATTGACTTGCGATAGAGACTCTTTTGATATAGTTGATAGTAAATTGAAGTTTGATAGTCATTTTACACTTGATGAAAAGTATCACCACAACATGCAGTAAGATACCACAATTTTAGCTATGAATAAAAAAAAACGCTACCAACATCGTTTGTCAACTTTTCATAGCGATGTCAAATGTTTTTTATTTTACATTTTTTTATGTCATTTCTATTCAATCAACTAGCCAACTGCTCTATTTGTATTTTTTGCAAGATTTTGGAAGTGGCAAGAAATTTATAACTCTGAAAACTGTGTCTTGAAATTTTTGCGTTGTTTCTGAATTCAATTTGATTGTATTTCGAATCGATTCTGAACCCATGAACCCAATGAAATGGGAATGCAAACAGTTGAAATCGATGGAGATGACATTGAATGAACAATTGATTTTATTGCTCGTTTTAGTTATATCACCCACGTGTTCCCATGCGAATATTTTTATATATAAAAAATGTTGTTTGTTCAATGAAAGATAGTATATAAGTGCTATAAAATAATTATTTACGGTAGGTACTTCATGTCGGATTTATATGGTCATTAAATTGTTGTCCCGATGTAGGCATTCACAGACTCATCAAACATTGTATTTTTTATACAGGGTGGTCCAGAGTATCCAGACTTTTAGTGATGTGATGATATATCTGCATTATTTTTCAAGTGATGCACGATATCGAAGAATCAAAATGAGATTACCTGATTATAAAGAACATGCCTATATGGTGATGTTGATTTGGTCATCTGTAAGTTCAATGATATCGGTTATTTGAATGTGAGATTTCGGATCCTCATATCATATTCATGTTCTTTTCGATTTAAATTCAGAATATATCCAGAATACTATAAATTGACAAAAAATGACAATCTTCCAACATGGATAGAATAGGTATGTTTTTAAACCGAGCAAGGTACTGGTGCCAGAATTTATTGCCCCTCTTTGAAGGAGAAATATGCGCTTGGTGAAAACACTTGTGTTCCAAGCGAACATTTCTGGTATTCATCAATGAGCGAAAATATGATGGCCCTCAAGAAAAGAGGAATATACCTATATGACTGCAGTGCATTCTTCGGACTCCTTCAGTTCAATTGAAGAATAGTGTATCAAAATGTTTGGATCATCAGAATGATATTCAATTACAAAGATACTTTCTCTGGACAAGATATAGAAGCTTCAATCACTGTTTGGGAGCAGAATACTGAGTGTATCTCCCTTCATGTATATTTTGGTGAAGGAAAATCCATTTTTGGGTTGGTTCGTATCACAGACGAATAGTTCCAAGTATATTATCGGAGTCGATATATGTGCAAAGCACTTAATTTAGCAGAGTAATAACGTAAGATGGCACGAGATTCTGATCGTCTAGTCAGTTGCATATATATTATTCCGTCGCTGCAATATTTTACAAAATGCTATAAAACGGATATAAAGTGCGTTTTACGACTACGGTTAATGTTGCGGTACGTAGAAATTCCTATTCCGGATTATCCCCAACGGTCGTTTCAGATCGACTATTTTTGCATACGGTAGTATGCCATTAATTAAATTCGGGTTTATCTATGAATTTTGTCACGTTGTCGCTTTTACTATCTGAAATATCCATTTTTATGGGCAATTCCTTCGGTATGTAGCATGTGCGATCACAAAACAATGTATTTTCAATACTCGAAGGAATTACGCATCAGAGATTTCTTCAGATGATCTATCTTGAAGTACAGTAGACAGAATAAAATATCAGACAATGCAATCGTTCTACTGAACTTGCTAGAACTGTTGTAAAATGAAAGTTTAACTCGCTACAGACCTTTATATTTCGAGATATGTTTCTAGTTTCATAATGATTTCTTGGCAGCGCAGCAATTTTCCTGTATGGGTTTTCTAAATTAGTTCTCAATATGAACTCATAAACACTAGAGAACACAGTAATAATATGCTTTGGATTGAATTAGATATTTTGAATTATTCAAACAAAGTTAATGATATTGATCAAGGCAAGTATAAGAGGCAAGATCACAAATGTTTTGAAAATATACCACGAATCCTGAACATTGAGATATGCCATGTTCTTCTCGTAGTAGTTTCGCCAGAATATAATCCCAAAGTTGGGTTGCCTTCAGAAATCACACAGAGAACGCAATGCTTTGATACGTCACAAGTACTCTCGTACATATATGCGTTGGAATTGCTGCCGGCTGCTCGTAACAAAATGATAGTTCACAACGTTGCCAAGCATCATTTATTATATTAATCGACATCGTCTACAGACCGGAAAAATAATGAAAATTCATATAGTCCCACATATATTTTTCTCTGGTAACTGAATGTATAACAAACAACTTGCACAATACTTGTATAATTTTCTTCGATGAAACGGAATGGAATATGAATTCCAAAGTGAAGTTCTTTCGGGTATAACATAATATTTGAACTTGGAGCAGGTTTGAAGCAAGTTTATGATTTTGAGATCTCGCCTATTCTTGCTGAATTAAAAACAATGCTTTCTACGATATTGAGGAAGATCAATTCCAAATGATGAGTTCCTTGTATAGTCGATGCGTGATCAATGCGTGCTATACTGTTCACGGATGGCATCTTGGATTTGAAAATGGTACTTTATATTCATTTCAGGTTTCACATCTGGTGTATAACTGTTTCTACCACTAGGCTAGGCTAAGCAATACTGATCTGTGTAAATAGTTTATTTGTATTGATTTAATGGAAAGTTATTTTGTTCATCTATTCTTTTGAAGTCGATTTCTGAAATTGTAAAGATGTAAATTAGTCACATGAATTTACGCTAATATAAGATAAAAATCATCGTTTTCATGTAATTTTTCTCAGATTAATTGAATTCATCAACACTTCTTTCTCATCAATTAAATGGATTATGTCAAATTGAAATAAATAAAAAAATCATTCAGAGATATTTTGGTGTACTGGAAACTGAAAATGATCAAAGAATAATATGAAATTGATTTTCCAAAATAGTCCGTTAATTTAGGATACGGCAACATCGCACATGTTGCTTCTGTTGCTATCAGTAAATATACAATATACTGACTGGTTTGCTGTATACCGCAGACTACTCAATATCAAAAAAACAGCTGAGGGAACCAAACACCGAAGAATGGTGTCATTTCTAGTATGATAACGTGAATTCATTAATTGTATATTAAAGTATAAGTGGATAAAAAGGTTTTAAAGACCAGATCCACGAATATTTCACGCTATTTTTTTCATTGGTTTTTAAGTTTGAATAAAGTTTTGCATTTATCAGTTATATTTTATTTGACGTTTACAAGGCACTCCTGTCAGATCAATAATCAAAAATTTGTCATTTCGACTTCACGTTTCTCGTTTCTTTGATGATGTTGCCATGGTAACTTAAAAAAAACGCCGAGGTGTGCTTCAAATAGATAAAATGGAGCACCAATAAAAAATAGTATATTAAAGTATAAGTGGATAAAAAGGTCTTTAAAACACGCGCGAGTTTTCGAGCACGACGGCGCAGCCGAAGTGCTCGAAATAGAGCAAGTGTTTTTAAGACCAGTTATCCACGAATACTTTACGCTATTTTTTTTTATTGGTGCACCATGAAATAATATATAATGGTATTATAACTACAAAGAATAGAAATGAAAACTATAATGCAAAATGGTTGACTTCGTGATGTGACATTAAGACACCTTTCGTTGTCATGGAAATTAGAAAAACAGATATTCATTCACAATTCTATGTTTATTGTTATCGCAGAGTTCAAAAATGAATTATTCCAATATCAATTCATTGAATAGTGAGGCAAAATCGAGGTTAATACCGGAAATATTCAGTGATATATATAAAAAAGAATATGACAAGTTCATCAAATGAAGCAAGAGGTATCAGAAATAAATGAACTAGTTGTGCTGGCTTACCTTCAGAAAATTTAGGAGCAGTACAAGGCGTCGACTATTATGTACAAAGTACTCCGTCAAATCAATAATCAATAATTTGTCACTTAGACGTCACGTTTCTCGTTTCTTTGTTGATGTTGCCATGGTAACTTTAAAAAACGCGCGTTTTTTAAAGTTCGATTTGAACACGCTGGGGCGTGCTTTAAATGGGTAAAAAGGGGCACCAATAAAAAAAAACAATTATGCCTTGTGTACCTTATCACGTTCGACTGCCTGGCCTGATCTGCGCAGGCGCGACGGGAGGCGAATGCGACGCCACTGGCGACGTGCAGGTAGCGGGCGCCGCCGTCAGTAGCGCCGTCGAAGGATGGTGATAGACGGACATGGAGGGCAGGTGGTAGACGGGCGGATAGAGAGCTGCGGCTGAAGTGTAGTAGTAGGGGATGTGGCGGTAGGTGTATCTGGCCGCCTCCACTGCCGCAAGGGCTCGGAATTCCAAAAATGCTGAAACAGACATCGAATATTGGAGTTTGAACACCAAAAGCTTGAGCGATTTCGTGATACATTCTAGAACTTCCTTCTTCAATACTTTTGAGGACGACACACTCTCAGGAATCTGTTATTTCATGCTCCCTCAAAATTCAGTAGGGTATTTCTGAGGCTCTCAGATCACCAAACTCAAGATGAATTATTTCAAATACTTCAAATCACGAATTACATCAGAGTATATTCGATGTCAATATATTGGTCAAAATTAAGAATAATAAAATTCTCTAAAAGATGGCGTCAATTCCGGAGAAGCTGGAACTATTACCTAAAATATTTTAGCTGGACTCTCCACATTTTCTCAAGTGTATACAACATTTCCAGATTCATGCTGTTAATAATCCAATTACAAAATTGTAGAAACAAAATAAAAGGAACAGAACAATAAAGAAAACTAAAAAGAAAACATATCAGGCAAATTAGATACTACTAAATTGTTTTTTCGTAACACAAAATTTTTAACACAAGAGTCTTATTTATTCTCAAAATATAAATACATTCAGAATTAGCCATTATTCATCAAAGCCTTGTTATTTTACCTTTCGATATCCAAGTCGATTATACAGAGTGTTCCTTAAAGACATTCTGATATTCGAAGGGATGATTCTTTGACACATTTTAAGAAAAAAACTTCCTATAAACGTATGTCCTAAAAGTCTCAACTTTTAAGATACGGTTTTTTAAAAATAACTGAGATGATATTTTAGAAATTTTTAAAACATTCTGTACATGTCTTTTATGCATCAAGGTGCATTTTGTGATGTACGGAATTACTCATTTTCTCCACCAGTGGCGTCCGTACGGGCTTTGCATTGAATACTTTTGGAGAAAAAAATACTACGCCACTGCTTACTTTCAAAATAAAAATCACTTTTGAGATCCTCATTCATTGTTTAGCAAAATTAATCTCATGGATTTTCTTTGTCCGACGCATAGTTTTTGCTTAAAAAAATAAAAACCGCCTTACTTCAGGGGCTATTCCTCAAAAATCTTATGCGGCGTGAAAATGTTTGTGCATCGACTGAAAGCAAATTAAGGAATCAGATTTCTTCCAAAATGAATGAGAATCCGAAAAATACATTTTTCTTGTCAGATGCTATTCTCTTGATTAAAATAATTGAATTAAAATTGCTAAATATCGCAGTACCAACCGTTCAATAATCTTTATCACTCTGTATCTTGAGAGTTAATACTTTTAGGACATACGTTTATAGAAAGATTTATTCTTAAAATATGACAAAGAATAACCCCTTCAAATATTAGCATGTCTTCAAGGAACACCCTGTATAATATTTATAACATCGATAGATGTCAGGGCAATATCAATAAAAATCTAAAACGGGAAAATAGAGATCGACTTCATAGAAAATACATAGCAGTATTCGTTGAATCTCGTTTCTTATTCCAAACGTACACACAATAGACTCTACTTTTATACGAAATCGATATTTGATCAAATCATTACAGATAAGGGTTGTATTTTGAAAGCATCCAGTATCAGGTGACCTTTTATTAGATCCAGTTGCAATCTCACAGTGGATCATAAAGTTTATGGTCTACGTCTCGGCATAGTTGCTTGTTCTTAAAATTAGGAATCATAAAATAGCCACAATTTCAAACTTCAGTACACGATAACGTTTATCCTTCAAGACCATGAAATAATAATGGAAATCGTGTATGTCGATTCTATTCGAAAAGATTCAGAAAAATCGTAACAATTTCGCGTTCTTTTGAGATTGACTATTTTTCAAATGTATTACAGAGCTTTTGAAATAATTGGCAGTGCATCATTAAAGTGCGAAGTTGAAAAAAATACTTCATAAATTTTTAGTAATTGAATTACTGCAATTCCCTTATCTGTTCTATAGGTTTCAATCCTATTCAAAATATATGATCCCAAATTTTGGTTATTCTGAGCGAGATTCAAAAAAGGAATTTGTTAGCCGACATAACTTGTTAGAAATCTTGTTCATCTTTTCATCTTCCATTCAACCAGTCTGTAAATCACTCGACTTCAAATAACTCGTTAACTTCGATCCCAAACACCGCCTTCAACATGGAACAAACTAAATTGAAAGTCTTTGTATTTATGCGAGTGGTACTCGGCACTCATTGGTTCTATTCAGATGGAAATTTCGGAACAATGGTTGCCACGACTTCTAGTTTACAAATAACCCACTATGAATATATAGTGTGAATAATTTTCGTTTGAAATGCAACCAAGGAGCAGTACTCAGAAACGTTTCACAACAGCTGTACGAAATCGTTAAAAGGTAATTTATGATCGACATGAGACGTTAATGCAAAGACGGTCATAATTTCAGTATACGAGCTCGATCTTCTTTTCACTGTTGCGATCGTAATATGATGAATGAAATCATGGAAAGCTAGATGCTTTCCGGTGGGTCCCTTTATGGATATTTTACATCTACTCGCCAATATATTTGATTCTTCGATCTAAAGAAAAACCAGAAAAACTTTAGCAACTACTCGTCAGGTTAGATGCGTACACATCCTTACCCAGATAAGAGTGATGCAACTCCATTTACAGTTGCAAAGGAGTGATAACTTCAAAGGCTCCACTTTTGTACATATGAAACTATAACATTTTTCAGACAACTAACACAATGCCGAAACACAAGAATTCGGCCTGATCTGAATTTTTTTTTTCAGTTCAACAGCATTGCAAAAACTTCTAGTTTGGTAGTGTAATTCAACGAGATTATTATTGAAACGGATTTTCCATACTGTTCTCGATTCCCATGCCGTCAGGTCTTGCATTTCAAAGTAAATGAACAATGTCTTATAATTACCTCGTTGCTGGTCGTATTTTGATTTCGACTTTGGTTTTGTCTTGGTATGTTTGGTCATTTGAATGTTTTCCTTCTGCTTTTTCACATAATGAATAATGAATCAAAATAGCCCTATTTTGGGATTTTACACATGATTTTTTGAAGAGTGCATATTCTATCATAACAAAATGACAGAAGTCTATTTCTGAATTGGCTGTATGTATACATAAAATTTGTTTTCACTGAAACTCCACTTTACCCCTCGTAAGAACTAAATATCATTTATGTTTTTGAAAATACCTAGTTCATACAAACAACTTTATTACTTTCGCGCTTTCACCAATTTTGTTAGCAATTTGAATAAATTCAATTTCGCACCATCTATATAGTATTATACTCACTACAGTACATTATATGACCATGGTTATGGTTGGATAAGGAAATATTACCAATTAAGAGTTACGATGTCGTATAATCCGCCATCAGAACTTATTTTCTGGTTTAATGTTTCACTTACCTTATCTGAAATTACTTTAAAATTTCACACACATGTAGGTAAAAGCATTCAAATACATAATTTCGGTTTTATGAGTTGAGGATAATCGTTTCAATTTGTATAATGCATGAGTCTTCGTGAAATGAGCGAGACCCTAGTGACAAATCTCATCTGCCCTTGTCGAAGTAGAACAATGAAAACGAAGAATTCCCACAGTGGAAAGGCGACGAAATGTAGACGAATGAAATTACTATCGCGAGGTCGGCGCATTCTCCATTTTTACATGCTTTATAATAGCTTGAGTTGTATGAATGTATGAATGTGACTTCGCGAGTGACGTTATTTTTTTAACGAATTGGAAAGTTTCTCACCACAGGTGTCTTCTAATGATATTGGTAATAGTGACCCACCCTGGTCTAATCCGCTAATTACCGTTATTCAAAACGTTACGTCAAGCGTTTACTTGTGGCTTAACTAACACTGGCCCAATCGTATTGCACAGATATGATCCCATCAGTGACGTTCCAAGGGGTCATGACAAAGGTTCAATGAATAACCACAGAGTGGTGCCCTTACGATCCATTGTTTACATGCGAATTGTTTTTGTTAGTGTTGATAATAATGATAGTATATATCGTCATTCGAAGCTGGACCATTGGCGAGTTAAGTTCAGTCAACAGGAAACGTCGTACCAAAAAGGCGAAAATAATCAATATGGAATTGATTCGATTGAGAAAAACATTGTTATTGTAGAAAAGCGTGGGGTGCTACAGGCGCCCCACATTGATTTTGTCTTTATAGTTCATCAAAGCATATTTCTTAGTTATTACAAACTATATTTATTCGATTGTCATTCAATCTTTACGAGAAACTTTCCCTTAAAATATTAAAGTCTCACACAGAATGGGAAATCGTTTTATTCGTTGATTAATAGGAAAAAGTCTTATACATCAACAAGAATGGAATCATCATTGAAGAAATTGATGTTCATAAAAACTCATGGTAGATTTTAAAAACATGCACTTACACTTTCGTGTAATTGGTACTACACTGTTAGAAAACATCTGAAATAAGTATTTCTCGAAAAATCTGGTAATTTTCTTGATCCTTATGATGAGAATCGAATTCGTAAGATCTAGTACAAAATCATTGAAGAAGGTGTTGATGAAATTCCCACGAGAAAATATTGATTCGTCTTTACGTATACTTATCAATAACTGAATATATGGCGAAGTTTTATGTCTTAAATTTTGGTGAATGTGCTCGTTTTGGCAGCGAAATCATTGCGTCAATAATTCAAAGGGAAATATGAATTAAGACTTCTTGTAGAACCATTTAATCGTGTTTATTTCAATAATAATCTATCAATGTCGAGGTTATGTCAAGAGGAAATTGAAATCTTCAACTGATATTGAGTTTGTTGGTGAAGGGTTCATTGATAAAAATTCTCTTATGAATGACCTTTCTAGGAAAATGATGAGAAATTTATCTCCAACAAGATGTTTAGTTCAATACTCCAATTTGTTTGATAGACTCCTTTGAGGCTGATGCAATTTATATCACGACAGGTAAGAAAATAGACAAAAACTGCCATGTAAATCTCTCGGTTCTAAACGGAACTTTTTCGCCAATTATACTGTGGAAGCGGCTTTTATAGTCATAATATTTCACTGAGACATAAAATCTCAAATATTTTCAAGAATGAAACTACGCTTTATACAGAACACTCGTAAAATAAATCATTAAAGCATTAACAATGAAGTTTTGCATGATTTATTTTATGAGAACTCCCCGAGATACTTTAATGATCATTCAAAACAAAAATCGATAACAAAGGAATGATTTCCTACAGCATATCTAACAGACAATGATGAATTTATTAGAAAGGTATCCTCTATCAACAAATATTTATATACATGTGAACAAAAGTTAGTGATTTTTAATGAGGTAGGTATTTCACTCGACTTGCTCAGTAGGTTTCAAGCATCATGAAAGATATTATCATAATGAACATGATGACGAAAAAAATTCTAGAAACCAATGAATGAAATATTCTCCGAATTATTCAAATTGAATGAATATGTGAGTACTGCGATGAATCATTGCTCACCTTCTTCTATTCTACTCCAAGCGTCATCCTGATTTTCTTTGGCATACCTAAGAATCACATCGACTAGTGATATCATCCTCCAAGGCAACTGGAACTTTTCCTTCATCCGATGACATAAACTCAAAAGTATTTCAGCCGTTTGACCTGTAGAAAAAATGAAACAGTTTCAATAGTGTCCAACACAAATATGTTCAGCATAACACGAGAAATTTGAGAGAATATCCTAATATAGACTTCTTGTGAGTTTTCTGGAAACTATATCGATATCTGCAGGTGAGATGAAAACTAGCATACAGGCTGTGTACAGGGTTTCATGTTAAGATCCAGCTGCATTTTTTCAGCTTCACGAATTTGCTCTCCAAGGGTAGCTGATTGATACAAATGCTACTCCATTTTGAGACTAGTGGATGAAAATTAATGACCCTAACCGGTAGCTATCATGGCCTCCAGAGTTGGGTACGGTTGACTTCTTTTGTGGGACAACCAAGATGAGATACCGGGAACATCATTGAATATGTAGCAAGGAAGGAAATCGAAGATTATCAAATTATTATTCAATCAGTGGAAAAATTGTAATAGCTTGTCGATTCAACCGATATCGTAGTTTCAAAGTTATGGAAGACAGCAATGATGGACACTTCATTCGTCTCTTTATATAGTTGCTTTCATTGCATAATGTACGATATCAGAAATAAAGTTTTCAGGATATAAAGATATATAGAAAATCTAGAAACTATGAATCCATGATAGTCTGCACATGTAAAATGAGCGTTGTAACTCAATTCATTCATCAACTAGTCTGGAATTGTGAAATTTCTCATAACAATTATTGTTAGCGCCACTTGTCATTTGATTGTATCCTGAAATTTCTTGACTGTTGAGCGTAAACACAGTAAAACATTGTTACGTGTTTTTTTAGGAATCAGAGTAAACAGTGTAGACATGTCTCCAATAAATCCGAATCTCCAAAAGATTAGAAACTGTTGAAATTAGCGCATACGCATTATTATTAATTGAAGGACTCGCACCAAGTATTTTTGGGTTCCAAAACATGGCCATGCCTAATAGAAATTGTTATCTACAAAACATAAATCAATCCGCGGTGCTATTCGTTATTACTCGCCTTCACCTTGGCAATGAAACAAAAAATTACCTACTTCGCCATTCATATTATACTTGCAGTTAGCATTGTTACTAACGCTTTCAAGCAGAGCCGTAATGGACACATTTCATCGAAATCATGCACGAGTACATGTCCATCAACTTAATGATTATAATTTTGTTGAAATAGTCCAAGACGTGTTTCCAATTTTGTGATGTTTTTTCACAATGTCATTAAGGAGAAATACATATTTTGGATAACATGTGTCATCAGAGAATTACACATTTAATTATCATAATTGAATTTCGTGGTTACCGAAACAATAATAATTATACAGTTTGCGATTGCGATAATGAAGTAAAGTGGATCCACATGTCATGATATGATTTATTAAGAATATAAATTGGTCTACCAAAAAAAAGTCCAAACAAGTGATAATTATAAAGTAATATGTATCAGACAAAACTCGTGAAATAATCAATGGATAGAGGTTATTTACGTAATGAAGCGATTTTTTACTGTAAGGGTCAAAGAGATGCATTCATGCATAATTTTTTTCAAACTGTGTTGATTTGAAATCATCTCAATGATAATCAGTATTCGTCATATCACTTTATACTTCATTAAATCCACATGTAACTCCTGTACTGTAATAAAAACTAAACTTTCAATGAATGATAAAATGGATGATACCTAGTATGACGAACAGTGGCGTGTTATTCGAATGGAAATCTACTATTCATCTCATCTTTGAATCGTTTTTTTTTTCACCCATGAATCAAAAAATAATTTTTGTTTATCCTACAGTATTATTGATAAGAAACCGGAACTATTTTTCAAGAAATAAATTTCCATTCTCTTCATTTCTAGGATATATTGAAAGAAACTTGTGTGTTTATAAATAACCTGGTAGTTTCTTATTGTTATGAGAATAGATATGAAATTATTATTTCTGTTTCATCAAGCGAAAAAAATGTTTCAGTAGTAGCATATTCAATTCCAAAGGCAAGATATTTCAAAACGGTAAAATGAAAATAAGAAATTTTAGTTTTGATGCCAAACATGAGCGGCGTCTGAAATTTTTCATTAGACTATTCGAGAAATAAGGAAATGACTAGAAAAACAAAATAGAATTGGTGAATTGCTAATTGAACAATCAGAGACAATAGACAAACGACATATAATGATCAATAAGCAAATACAGTAAGCTTAAGTGGCAATAACATGAAAATGAATTGGCAAAAACGATATTGGTTGAAATATTACTAAACGCCATATTGCATATGATAAGAAACAGTAGATGTGGAAAATTCCTGAGATAATGGCAATATTAATGCATTATTAAATGCTTGCAAACGTCTAGTTAAGAAACGATCGTGAATTTCCTTGCAACTCATTGATTCAGTCATCCACTGTTGATGATAAAAATTTGTTCTGAAACATTCAGAGTTCCAATAAATTTTTTTGATGAACAGTCAAACTTCTCTAACTTGAAGTGCGATCTGCTAGAATGAAAAACTTCGAGTCGTAGAATTTCGAGTTTTGGGGTAAGAATTACATGTGAATTACAATGTTCCATAGTCTCGCTTTTTTCTTGAAATATAAGAAGCTTCAATTCTAATCAATGAAGTCGCAAAACACGTCACGTAAAATAGTTCAATCAAGAATAAATCTACACTGTCATCTACAATATCAACAAAATATGATTTACGATTTTGAAACTCTACTAGATCGAAAATGTTCCTAGAAAAATCAGACAGTCTGCGCCTCTGTATGCAAATAGATTATTGATATGACCTTGCACTTGCGATAAATTTACTCCACGTGCTGAATTGTTACTATGTTGAATATCAGCTGTGTGCGGTCAATGCTATTATAGAAATCGTGACGTCGTCTGCTAAGCGTGTATGATTAATCAAGTGCTCCTCGAAACATTGTCGAAGGATCAGGAAAAGTTTGTTTGACACATTTTCGTAATACCTGTTGACGTATGAGTACAGATCAAGTAGGCGATACATGTTTTTATAATTTATATTGGCAATCTAATTTTGGAAACTTTCCGTAATAGATCAACCGATATGCAAGGGTTTCGTGTTAATATTTATTTGATGATTTGGTTTTTTTTTTCCGAATATTTAGTGGTCAATTGTCGAATAATTTGTCGATTCAGATGTACAAGTTAATACAAAAAATTTTAGTTTTTTTCTGAATAGCTTCGGCAGTTTTCAGAAAGTTTAATAATAGAACACACCAAATTTTTATGAAAATCTGAAAGAAGATATTTCACAAGGAAGTTCGAATGTTTTCTACTCTGTGAATTTTTTGTATCTTCGATCGTTTTCGAGAAAAATAATCTATTTCAATTGGACGAAATCAACATTTTCGAAATGGTCCAACGGATCTAGTTCTATGATTTTTTTTTTCTATAACATCTCAATATTTCAGCGACAAAAAAATCTTTCTTCTTTTCGTTTCCACATCATATTTAGAAACAACTTGTATGTTATAACCTGTTGAGTAGATGGAGAAAAAACAACAATAGTGTAAATTTAATTCATCAACCTTGTACACATGCCCATATGGTATGTTTCGAATGATATCTCAAAGTTTTTTCGACCGAATTTTTTAATGCATGATTTTTTCATTGGCCTGGATACAGAAAGTGACCAATTTGTTCGCAAGTAATTTTGAGCACCCCGTTTGATGGACGTCTGCAGATTATTTCATGCAAAATAAGTAACAGATTTTGAGAAATATTCACCCTCCAGCTACAGGTTTGAAGCTAGAAGATTGAAAATACTTAAAATAACTTCCCTTCTGTCCCAATTTTCATTCCGAACCGAAGGAATTTCAAATTTATTTTTACTCATCTTGTAGAATATTCATTAGATATAGACTGATACTTACCCAAAAAGTATCTGAATAAGCCGCTGTTTTGAATGACATCATCTCAAAAATTTAAATATAACTAATCAACAAATAACGTCTTAAATGCTACTTCGAAATGCTCGAAAGTGTATTCGCAAATACAAACAACTAACATTCGTATGAGTATCTTCTTCAGCTGCAATGTTTCGAATCCACAGTTGTATCACTTATTGTCCAACAAGAAAACACAAACGGATAAATAAATATTTGGTGACGTTTTGAAAGAAATGACGAGAGATGAAAGTCTTTGTTGTCTTCTAGATGAGAACGTTGCACTTGAACTGCAGATTGACGGATTTGAATGATGAATTGTTGAACGGCGTTCTTCTGTCTTGAGGGTTCTTGTTATCTATTTCGAAAAAAATTACGTGCATTAAATGTTGCTGAAAAGGAAAACTAGCATCACCCAAAAATTTTGAATAAAGGTTGTTAAAGAGAAAGTTAAAAGCAAAGTTATGTGTACTGAATGCGAAAGTGTTAGGAGAAATATTTTGGGTTGAATTTAACTTTTTAATCATCCATACTGACGGGTCGAATTTCGTAGTTCCACTCCATCGTACATGTTAAGGTTGTGCATTCTTGAGTATTCGTTGACCACACGTTTGCCTAATTGAATAGTAAACAAATCATTACAATTTCAATTAATAATAATTTGATGATGAACCAACACAGATTTGGGAGACAAATACATAAGTTTGGTGTCACGGCAATGTTTTTTCAAATAGTCAGTATTATTCTTCCTGTTTTTTTTTCTATACCCGGTGTTCCAACTTTGATACTCATCACAGGGACCTCAGAAACTATTCCAAAATACTAACATGTGAATGACATGAAAATTGTGATTAATTTCATAATTCTTTCAAGAATTCGAGCATAATTTTCCAAATATCATTAGTGGTATACTAAAAAACTGTTGGGGTTTCTTCTTGGAATGATAATGCATCCTTATGTCTCCCAAATAGTGTTAATTCAACAAAATAGCTAATTGAATTAGGTTTTCTATAATTTTCACATGAAAGAGCATACTGGAATGTATTTACAGAAAAGAATTCTCAAAAAAAAATTATTCGAGGAGTTCCACTATTAAGGATTCATTAGTAACATATGCTCTTCGAACAAAAAAATTATGACGAATACAACATGTTTCATATAATTATGAACCTGAAGAAAAAACATTACAGAATTTAATTTTGCTTTGATTGTTTTATTTTGGCAAAAGTTCACTTTATAATTGCTACTTATTTTTCATTTCCAATTGATGAAATGAATTGACATTCTCATCATCTTTATGAATTCCATACATTTTTATATCCAATGAATAAATTGGAAGGTTATTGATGAATATGTGTATCCTCGTTAGGAATACAACAAGAGTATGGGTTTGTCATTATTTGTAACAAAAAATATACAGCGCACGTTCAAATATTGATAACATGAAGATATCTTGATGATTATATAATTATAATATGAATTATTCATATGAAATTGATTCAGCTATAGCACTATAAAATTATTTCAACGATTGTGAAAATGAATTTTCTTTTATTTCAACCCAACTGAATTAATTTCATCGTTCACAAGATTGAATTATCATATCATCAAAATAAATTGAATCTATGTTGAACATGATAAATACATACATACATAGGATCAACAAAAAATAATATTCCATTGAGATCATACAATATTAATAAAAAAAAGACATTTTCATTTTGATGTACATTGAAGTTTATCAGCTACCTAGCATCTTCAAGTTACTTTATACAATTACTATTATACAATTGTTTTGAATTAGCCTACATTAAACACTCATCGTGAACTATTTTTGGCACAATGTATAAATATAGATATCATCTTTGTAACTAACCTTCATCTATTCTTCGTATGGCTTCTTCTACATTGGTGGCATCTTTCAAGATGGCGTACATCAGGGGCATCATCTCCCAAGGGTATTTGAACCTTTCCAACAGTTTTTGACAATCTTCTAAAAGGTCTCGTGATTGGTGCACTGAAAAGAAAACAAAATCGTCACATTCTTCATAATTTTGTGTGATTTCTTTTGTGAGTTTCCTACTAGCCCGTATCGTTCAAATATTGTGAAAAATTCCTCGAACCTGAGACACTTTTTTTGAAGAAAGTATTGAATGTATTTCAGCATAGTCAAATATATTTCCGAAAGCATCAAATGTAATTAAAAATATTCAAATATATGTTGAAAAATACTGAATGTATTTCAGAATAATATAACATTTGTCAGTTGGTACGTTTTGATCCCAAATAATTCAAATATATTCGTTTCACGGAGTATGAAATTGTTTGAGACATCGCTCTCTTCAAGAACACGAGATCAATAAGGTATGAGTAATGCATAATTTTTGTCCCCAAGAATAAATAAATCATCTGTTCGAGAATCCATTCAGTTATAAAATAAATACCCCATCGATCATCACGTTAACATCCTATTCCACAGTCTGTACAGGCTGGATTACATTATTATTTTCATCGCTTATTTCAAATTATTTCTGATGAGGTAGATAACGAGAAGGTCCGTCTGGAACTTCGAAGATGGTAATGATCTCATCTTTCATTGGATCGAATTACACCTTATCCTTACGAGTATGAGTGTCTGCTCTACAAAAAGTTTTTGGATGAAATGAGCTACGAATAACCTGCTTCTATTTTTCAATGATTCAGTGTTATCAATAGCATACCTAGATACTCAGTTTTGTAGTGATATGTTGTGGAAATGATTGAGTTAAAACAATAATTGTCAACACGTGTTTAGGAATTATATCTCTATAGTAAATATGGAATGACTTGTGGAAAGATTTTTGGGAACAAATGTTGAAACTCGGAATCTTCTAGAAGAGAATGTGTCCTCATGATCTGGGTATTAAAAGATCATTTTTCAAGCCCTGCAAGTGAATCAAACAACAGTATCTCGTATAATTAGTGCTGTAGTTGAGGGTATAGTTTTCCAACGAATTTACTGAAAATAACAAACTTTATTAGAAGATACTTTATATTCTGCACTAATGGTATTGAAAGATAACTAAATCTGTCTCAACTATCTTCCATACGTAAATAAACTATACCTCATACACAAAACTATCCACCAATCTATCAATACCTCTAAATCGTTGTCTACTCAATACGATAGGGAACGGTAGGGGAACATTTTTTCTTCTTTCCCATGGAGTTTCCATACCGTCGATGGCCAATAGTTGGTACGGTGTAGCAGCAAGCTCCTCCTTTTGCCACTGTCTAACTTTCTATTGGCCATGTGCGGCGTTATGAGGCACACGACAACACAGATAGATGGAGTGATTAATGTTGTTATAAGTGTTCCTTTTCAGTTGTGTTTCAACGATTTGTAAGTGGGGAGGGATGTAGGAGCGGCCAGTAGTTATTAGGGAGGCATTAAACAGTTGTGCTTGGTAATTTGGATGATGGTTCATTATAATAAATTACCATGGGTTTCTGCCCATTTTGTGTAATTATTGTGTCTTGTGTACAGGTCTGAAGCAATAATTACACGGAAGAGTGGATGTGGTTGCCTTCCCAAGAAACATTCACACAAATCAGCTCTTCAGAAGAAACAAATATTTTGGGTTAATGAAGTTTGCTTTCAGAACATCTATAGCGGCTCAGTACAATTTTTTAGTGAAGTTGTAGCTATATCTTTTCCGTAATAATATTTTCATTTGTAGATTTAATCCGAAAGTCAAAAAAACCGAAGAACTGTGAAATTAAAAAGCACGAAATTCTAGATAAAATATAATTTACGAAACGAAGACATAGGTATTAAATAGTTGAAATTATTTTTCCAAGTCCAAATAGGTAATTATTCGAATTCTTTTGAGAACTTTAGACTTTTCTATTCCTGCAGCTGATAGAAAATCGCAAATAACTAGAAAACTCCTCCAGATTATTTAGTTTTTCGTCAAAATAGTACCCTATTGTTCTTTGATAAAAAAATCCGAAGTAGTAGTAGAGTCTTCAACGTTTATGGTCGGAAGCATTGTCTAAGTCGTTTCATGGTTTCTTTTTTCCTGTCTTGATTTCAAAGTGCACTTGTTTTTGTTAAATTTCCTTACCTGTTTGGATGTTGTGATTTCATGTTTAACTCGCATGAACACGAAAATTAAACCATTACATATAAGAGAAAAATCCAATTTGTTTCTTCATAAACATCGTAATCGTCGAATATATCTGCTGCTTGATGGATTGCTATTGAAAATATTAACACATCGTTGATTACTTTGGAGGCTAGGTATTTTTACCTTCCAACCAACAAATCATTCGTTATCATACAACCGTATGTATTCATTTATGTAGGTATACCCACAGAAATATGCATATAGTTCATGTAAGTATATCTATTTGCGCATACGAAGAAATTAAAATTCAGTCGAAAATGATTCATTTGTGACATGTTGGCTTCACATTCAGAATCTCAATGTGATCCACGATCGTATACATAGGTCTTGCAACTCGTGTGGTGGGGGGTGACCCAAACATTGAGGAAATTTTTGTGGTTCTGATGTTTTGCCACCTACAGCGCTGTCCTCTATTGTCACTTTGTCAGCCAATCACAAATCAGATCCGATAAGCTTTTTGAAAGTAGGAATGATTTTTATTTATTCGAGAGAATTTTGCAAGATATAATATTTCTGTCATTGATTTTATTTACCATTCAAGTCCTAACCGTTTGTTTTGTTGTCGAAGATTAATCACGTGATTATACCCCTATGTCCGTCTAGCGGATAATTATGGAAACTTTTTCTTCAGAACTGGTGCCACTCCCCACCACTCGAAAATGCCTTAGATTCCAGACCTTATGTATATGACCGTGATGTGATACAATGTGATTCTAAAGAACTTTTCCTTGAAACCTACGCAGGTAGCTAAACACATTGCTGATGAGCCGTATGAAAATTGTAGGCAGATAAAATACATCCTTTCTTCTCAGATTTTCATTCATCCAAGAATACTTTTTGCTTGATCTCGAATTGTGATATTTTCTTTCATTTCAAATTCAATAGCACTTTGTAAAATGAGTATCGTTTATACAGGGTGTTCCCTAAAGACATGCTAATATTTGAAGCGGTGATTCTTCAGCACACTTTGGGAAAAAAAACTGCCTATAAACGTATGTCCTAAAAGCCTTCACCTTTGAGATACAGGGTGATACATTTTTTTTAATCAGTTTTTTGATAATAACTGAGACAATAAATCAGACATCTTTTAAAAAAAATCCTTCTATGCATCAAGGTGCATTTCGTGATGTACAAATTTTTTTTCAGAATTTTATCACCATGTATCCCAAAAGTTGAGACTTTTAGGACATACGTTTATGGAAAGTTTTTTTTCTCAAAATGTTTCAAAGAATAACCCCTTCAAATGTTAGCAGGTCTTCAAGAGACATCCTGTATATATACGATAGTCTAATGATCAATATGAAATTGCCGAATTGAGTTACTATCGAAATATAATCGGTTAACTTCGTGTCTAAAATATTTTATATATAAATTTTCAAGAACTGGTTTTGGTAGACAAACTACAGACATCTATATTTCTTCGTTGGTAACGTCTTTTCCTCGCGAAATAGCCAATTGGAGGATGTTTTATCAGTATTGCTACTCTTTCGTAGATGTCGCATGTTAGATAATCTACAAGTCTTCATATTTGGAGTGCTATTTTCAAATTTGATGAAATCTCTGAGATCTGGAAACATTTTCGGAAGCCAATCGAATATTCTTTTCAGTGAATATTACATTTGAAAATATTGAATTGAAACACTCTTGAGTTTTTCTTTGGAGGTCTTTTGTTCGTGAACCAGTATATAATTTGAATTCTGGTTATTAAGGAATTGATGAACAAATTGGAACTGATCGTACGCAAAAATTGTCTCAATGATTGAGGAAGCAAATATTCGTTAGCCTTCACCAAAAATAACTAAACGTCGAGTTGAAAGTCTTGAAACGGGTTCGTTTAAGCCATTAGTCGTTGAGAAGTTTTTTGTCATTGATCAGAGAAAGTGCAAATCAAGATTCTTTGAGATCTAGATGATCATATTGATCATAAGGATAAATAGAAGAGCTTTTAGTAAAACGTCCAATATAATGGAATTCTTAGCAGCCGATCAATATATTCAACGTCGATAACCAAGACAACACCAGTTCTTATCTTATTAGTACTATTATTCGTGAAGACGAGGAAGTATAGAACTAGTATTTAAAATGCTCCCATGCCTCAGCTCATACTGTATATAATTATTATCATCAATATTCAATGTTTTCGCTGTACATTTATCTTCCATTCAACAATGAAGATTCTTATGTAGGTGAAGTAATGTGTACCATTGTTTCCTTATTAGAAACAAAATGCGCAACAATTAAACAACTAGTTTGAAAAAGGCACAGTTCTCACTCTAAATTATAATGCAGGAATAATCAATCATATATAACTATAACATTGAATATGTAATTGTGTTCGAGCACAGGTCACTGCACCCACTGTATAGAATTTGCATAACATAGGAAGAAAATATCTTGTGTCATGGATTCTGCATCTTTGAAATCAAAATATTGTTTTGAAATCATCGAAGGACCAAACTGCCCAAGAAATTATCCTTCAAATTCCCAACGGATGTTCACCAAACCAAATCCTGAATATAATTATTGCAGTTGTTCTGAAGTATACGAGATTGTTATTCACATACAGGAATACGGAAAAATATTTCAGGATTTCAGGTTTTTTCTTCAGTAATTCCAAGTGTTCCTTCTAGGTGATAACTGTACTTATCTAAAACTACGAAAGGAGTACGCAAATGCATCAACACTGTGAAATCGTTCTTGAATATGAATTTTTTTTCTACTTAAGAGCATACACATACTCATTCAAATAGGTGAATGACAAAATTCTGAAAATATATGAGTATAATCTAGTATAATCAATCAAGAGTAGTTCTGTTATTGAAAATGGGTAATAAAATTTTTCCAATACACAATCATGGATCCGTTAGTAACTATTTCTAATCGTGAGAATGCGCAGGAGCTAATTTCGACAGTTCCTTATTTGTCGTAGATTATTCTGATTCCTCGCCAGAGACAACGTCCAATTGCGCACAATTTTCAAGAAATGCACAAAAATCTTCTGACTAGTTGCTAACAAATTTGAAATGGACTGGTACGCTGGCTCGTCATAAGAATCAGTGATTTTTAAATTGGGCCGAATTAAATCCATCGGAATTCTCATATATTCCTAGTTGAAACAACCTTCATATTGAAATTGGAAGCAAGATTCTCATACCTAACAATTCTCTTATTGAAAGATTAACCTACCGATATCGCATCATTCAACTGTGAAAATGTGGGTGAACTTTAGAGGCGTCGTCGTCTGATCAGCGGTTCAGACTCATGGGACACGGTGTAAGGAAAGAAGTCAGGTCAGTAAGCGTATCGTTCACCGTAGCTACACAACAGAAGTATCGTTCAGTTCATCGTAAACTCCGTTGGAGCATGAGCGCCAACAAGATAGGGACAGCGGGTACAAATGTTCGATAATTAGAAAGATGGTTTAGTACTAACAGACGAGAGAGATCTCAATCATATCAATAATTTAATCTTTTTACTACTTTGATTGAAATGGAAGGTGAGCTTGTTTATGAAATGTGAATTATTTATTTATTTTCCTTTACCAATTTGAAACCTTTCAAAGTAATTCTCGTTCGATGATACGCACTTTGTTCAGCGCTTTTGTCTCATATCCTCAATCGTGTCAACGTCATCCCTGAATTGGTCTTTTCAGATTGCTGATTAGGCAAAAGTCACACGGAACAAAATCAGGCAAATACGGTGGTTGTGGAACGAGATGAGTCGAGTTTTTGGCAGAAAAGTCGCGATGAACCAATGCACTATGACATTGTGCATTATCGTGAACCAAAAGTTTTTCCCCCGAGACTTGACTCGTTTGATACACGAAACATTCTTTAAAATGGTTTAGGATGATCAAAATGATATTCCAACACCATCAGTGGAATCTCTAATTCTGAATCGACGATTTTCAAGCACCAAATCCTAGATTTTTTTGAACGTGGCCTACGACAACATTTCCAACGTTCAGTGCAAAAATAGAAAAAATAATTTCTAGTTGTTTACAAAATACTCGGAAATAATTGAACCATTCACAAACAAGAGCTTGGCCAATGTTACAGACAGTCTAATCAACCTAGGAAAAAAAATCAATCTGCTTTCCTAGACCATACCTGCTACATAATATTCCTTCGAAAAGTATTCTTGCTACTCTAGATCCATCCTGAACTATTTTCAATTCCGCTAACTCATTTTCAGAGTAACAATTTCTCGAGAATTGAAGTTTTAATTCTTTCTATCGACCGCCACACTCAAATTTCTGAACATCGACTGCTCCAGGGGCGAATAGAATTTCAACTACTGTCTTTCCGAAGTACCATCAGACAGCACATCGCTTCGCTCAGGTGGAAATTAAAACCATTAAAACGCCGTATATCTTTACGACTGATGCACGTCTGCACAGTGTGCAGGCTGCAAGGACTTATTCGTCCACGACTGCACAGGATACAGGACGTGAGAAGTAAAGCGGAATGCAGTTTTATGGTCGTCCATCGGATCGTAAGGATTGCGAAATGTTAATGCTTCGTCGTCAGACGAGCAGAATTGCGAAAAATATATTACGATGAACACTCTAGCTATGTAAACCAGCTGAAGATGTAGAGACTCCCCAAGACGATGCAGTCAAAAAGCAAATATTGGGTTGTCCGGAAAATTCGTGACGATTCTTGGTAGGTAGCGAGAAAGATCTGACTGAGAATGTATCACAATTATTGAATTGTTCATATTCTGAAAGAGATACGTTCAGTCATATTTATAATAGAGTTGGGTTAGGATTCAACAATTTCTGTCAGAGGTAAAAATGTCACAAAATCAGTAACAAGGGATGAGGAATGGATAATTCATGAAAATTTTCAGCATGAAAGGTCCTGAGGAAAACGTGATTAACCACCTTTAGTCATCTCAAAAACAGATCTTCGAAGGTATAATGCTCTGTATCTGGTTGGATTGGAAAGGAGTCTTCTATTATGACCTTTCATTTTGAAATCAAAAGTATTGTTCTCAACTAGATGAATCGAATACAATAATTGAAAAAAAAATGCGGGCTCACTTGCCCTAATTATGCCTAAATGAATGATGAAATAGTGACGTCAGTCTTGTGTAGTAATGACATAGTAAATGGTACTTCTTGAGGACTTTTTCAGAGTGCTTGCAAAGTGAAAGTCCCCTAATTCACTTCTTTATATTTTGGTGGTTTCAGTTTCTGATTTTGTGGGATATTGGGTAGTTCTCAGTCATCAGTCGTACCAAAATATGTGCCATTACCAATTTCGTAAAAATTACTTATGGACCCCAACGTTATGAAGATATGTCTAGTGCACTAACTGTTGGATATAAATAAATTACTGATGACAATCAACACTCATTGTAGTATCGAAATAAAAAGCCTGTATTTCATCAACAAAGTATAAATATACTCAAATTTATAGCATTATCTTCCTAAATATGTATATTGGGCCATGAGTTCATTCATCAAACCATACTTTTCTTTCTCAATATACTTTCCCCCTCAGAAAGATCGGTACACATTTTTGAGCCACCTTGTCTATGTATTGGATTCAGTGTTAACTTCATTGGTACTCAAATGATCCGAGCGAATCAAATCAAGATTCTTATTTTCATGCACTTGTGGTATCAAACAATCACAATGCAATCCGTCATCAGTCACAAGTCTCTTCCTCAAATGAATGAGCCTCAAAAACATAGTATCCAGTGTGGATAATCACAGTGTATGAATGTTGACGTTATTTCAACATAAACGTTGTTTGTTTCTTCACCCAACCCGTTTAACATCTCAGTGTTTCTGAAAATAGCAGCAAATTATATGTTTTCGCGCCATTCTTGAACGAAACTAAAAATGAGAGAACGCTCTGTCAAGGAAATGTATTCTTATGATATGGTAATACCGTTCATAATGTAACATACGCATAATCATTAAACTTGTCGCAAACAGTTCCCAAATCTCATCCATCTACTTCACGGAGAATAATTCTGAGATGCAAAAAAAGGAAATTGTATAGGTGTAGGAGTTCTGTTCAGAAATAAATATGAACTGAAATAACTTGATATACTTGATAGAAACATTTACATGACTCAATGTACTCTTGCTGTGCAGTCCAACTAGTCTAACTTTGACACTATGACAATAGATAGCTTTGTGATAATATATAATAATACCATAGAAAACAATAATATTATGTGAGATCACATGTGGGCTACCGCAGGGATCAGCAATGGGGGTCGCTCTATTGGAAAATGTAATCCAATTATTCTGTTCTGAATAATTTTTGATAAATTGTAGCCATGTAATTGAAATAATTTCGTCATTACCTCGAAGACTAGTTTCTTATTTCCATTATTCGAAATGTACATGTATAATTTTTCTATCAGTAATGCTCATTAGAGAAGTTTTTCATGTGGCATGGATGTGTCATCACTTAAAATAACCCTTCTATTAATAATCCCACACTAGAAGTATTTACATATTTATGGTCTCCACGGCTCACTAAGGAGCAATATTTTATGTTATTTAATTATTATTACTCTGGAATCTGGATAGATTTTCTATATGTTGCATTTTAAACTATCTACCGACAGTAAAGCTGTTTAAATATGCTTGGTACATGGAATACAATATCACTAAAATTTTTAGAAATAGGTGCTTGATTTCTAGAGGACGAACTAGAGAAAAAATTGACCGGCGACCGACTAAATCAAGAAAGCAATATTTTCGAATAATTTTTATTTAATACTTCTCAGTTTTCAAAACGTACTGCTCTGAAATTCTTACGACTCTTAACCATCTAATGCTTTGATATGTGTTTTTTCATGTTGAGCAGTTGTTTTCTCTCATCTGAACACCATCTAGATTCATCAATGACCATAATGTTCAGTAGACCCATGAGGAGTTCTACCATCAATTTCTCTTCTGCTCGATATGAGCAGATCATTAATTCTCTTAGTAGATATAACGTCCGTGGCTAGAATCAAAAGCTGTTCAAAGCACATCTATGTTGTTCTTCCAGGAATGACAGCTTGCTGAATTTTATTATTATTATCATCATTTAGTACGGTTGCTTCAACTTTTCAATGAAGGTATTTGGATTACAGGAATTGTGAAAAGGATCATTCACCAAATCTTATGATGGAGAGCTTGTGGAAGGATTTATCCTTTCAATAACTTATGATCACGGTGAAGTAATGATGCAAGAAACTGCAAAATTTTGCTGAATATCCACAAATCAAGATGGATATAAAACTGTTTTCATGAAAACATTAGATAGACTTGATCTGAACTTTCATGGTGAATGGAATTTAATTGAAGATAACGCAAAATACATGGCACCCTGTATATCGATTCCATGCCCTGTTCCTATTCACTCAGCCATACTTTAGCAATTCGCGAAACAACTCACCAAGGATATCAAATTTTATTCCTCAGCTTTTACGATCTGTTAGAGGAAGTATCGTATTTCTTCTTGTCTCGATGTTACCGTATCAGCGACCATTATTCATAATTTTGGTCAGTAATTCGTTGATTTCAATTCACATGCGATAACTTTTACGACGGAGATATTTTTTAAAAGTTCCGACTAGTGACGTCCCTTTTTAGGACTTGAGAGAAGGGTGAGAAAGATCGTAAAAGAGAAACGAACACGAGCGACTTGGACGATGTTGAGGGGTGTGTGAATTGAATAATGAAATGATTTCACAAGGCCTTGTATATGTGTAGGGTTACATATCTAACACTCCCATTAGCAATAATCACGTTCTTTGTTCGTTAGTTTTCGATCAAAAATATAACAAAGAGTGATCACCATTGCGAAACTTCTCTGGAATTAAAATAAGCCAGTGAAAATAGTTGTCTTGATTATAGGTGTAGAAGCATGATACTGATCATTATTCCAAACATCGCAAAACACTATTAATTGTGTATGGTAATCAACAATGCTGACATGCATCTAAGTACGTGAACAAATAAATGATTGAGGTTGGAGGAAGACTTCAATAACACAGATACTAATCCACGGAACAATTCGTGATGGAAAATGTTCAGTAAAGTTCAATCAATTCCTCAACGAGGTCATTACTTCAGTACCTGTGTGGTGATTGACCATGATGAAATCAAATCAAACCACGAAATGGCCTACTGGAAGAAAAATGAATGTTACGGGAGATACCTGAGTGCCCTTTGGATGAGAGTTCCAAGAGATAATCCAATTGATATTTCATGGTGCTAGAGCAGCACAAAAAAGTTGTTTGCTGATAAAATGCTCGATAAAATTTCAACCAAGTAGATAAATTATTTTCATGTATTTCATGGGATTGTGAGTAGACTGGACGATGATAGTCAATTCTAATTAGAACGCCAATGGTTTGACATCACGTATGTCACGTTTGGTTGACAGTATGGGAGCATCAAAGCTTCTTATAGTTCTGGGTAGATCCATTGGAATTCATCCGGTATAGAGCGTCATTCCTAAATCTTCGTAGTTGGCATGTATCTCAGATGACCTTGATAATGTACCAAACTATCGGTGCATTTATGGTAAGCTAGAATAACTGCAGTTTCTGATTCGAATACATTCCTAACAATGACATAAAACACTCATTCAATGAATCCAATTCCGAATGATCGAAGCATCAATGAGGAATACTATTTCAACCAGGACGCAGAGAGCACATAGGACAATCAACTCTACAAGTGACACCGTTTGTGAAATGAACCTGAACCCTGTTTGGAGGTCATGCAACGCGCCACTCATCTGTTTGACCTTAGTATTTCTGATTAGGTCTCCGATTTCGGCTACTGATATCTAGAACTGGGTGGATATACAGTATCGCGAAATTATATCTCGGGTATAAGTAGAGTGTAATGAGACTAACAAGGAACACAATACATAAGCAACAGAGACGCAACACTATTGCCCATTTGCTGTTATCCTACCAACTCGTCAAGTGACCACATAACAGCTAGTTACAGAACTATTCGAGAAGAAATCATATTGTTTTTTCCATATTTGGCAGGTAATTCTTAATGCACTCATCAAATCAATCACCAACATATTAATTTAGATACTGTATAATGATTCTTGTCGTTTTTATGATGAACCATGTCTGCAATAGCCATGGAGAAGAATATTATGTATTCACAACTATCGTGACTGTAAATACTGATTCAAAAGAGTGAGCTCGGATACTCTGGTATTTTCTCTTGTTTCCCTACACTAACCTGTTTCTATTGTTTGTATTTTGGAGGGCCTGAAGATATCAACACAGCTGGCAGAAGTATATTATTTTCTTTTGTGTGAAAAAAAGCTACAAGAGGCTATTATGTAAATTCTCCAAGAAACCACAACTTGCTTAAATTTTCTGAACATTAAAATTTGGAAACATTATATCAAATATCACTCATCTTAATAATACTGATTGATGAAGAAGAAAAAAAAAACATCTGAAGATTCGCCCTATAACTGACAGTGTGTGGTCACTTGCAAGTTGAGGAGGAACACAAAAAGGGAGATAGCAGTGTATTTGATTCTTGTTTCTCTCATAGATATCTGTCTATACCCAAGATATATCCTTCTTGATACTGCTACTGATATATTTCGTGATGACACAGACGAAGACAGTGTTTCAGTTCTTCAAGATCGTAAACTTTCAGTGATATCAAGAAATATGATACCGACGATAATCTCAGGTAGCAACTTTTAGTATCGCCGCATGAAATGCACATTTTTCGTAGCAGATTACAATGGCACATTTCGTGTAGGGATCATAGGGAAATCTGCCTGCAGCCAGAGCCTGGCAAGTGGCAGAGAGGACGTATAATTCGACACATAAACGTAGATAAGATTCTCATTTCAGACTTGCACGGGCACGTTTAATACTATACCTTTTGTTTACAACTATAAAGTGCATGGTATCTCAGAGAGTTACGACCTAATCAGAATTCATCTTATATCTGCGTTAGTGACATCGTATGTGCAGCAGAGGTGATGACATAATCTCGTGTATGTTGAATACGAAATGAGAAGGTATCTAGATAAATTCTATAACATTGACTGTTTCATAATGGACAGTTATTACAGCCATATGGGCTGATTTCTTGTTTGCAGCCACATACAAAACTGACCATGGACTATTACACTAGACTATCAACCCACTTATACAGTATGAGGTAGGTGATATTATCACTTGAGGATTAGTATTCGAATATGTCGCTAGATTTGTGTAAATGAGCACTGAAATAATGAAGAGGTGAAGAATATGGATAGGGTTGATTACTTACAGGTATCGCAACTTCTTTCTCCCCTTTGGTGGATTCCATCATTCCAAACTGAAACAAGCAAAACACGATATCAAGAATTAATTCAGCTTGATACAAGCGAAAGTTTTTCATTATTCCTCTCTATGTAGATTTATGGTTTTTGAAATGAAAATTTGGGAATGTTCTTCAATGATATGAGTGGATTGTTTTGTAACCTCTTCACTTCTAGATCCAGAAGGGGCAAACTCAACCTCACGTAACTTAGAGACAGTTGTAGATGGATACTATCAAAATGTTTCGATATATTTCCTACTAAGCTCATGTTTGATTTTTTGGGTTCAATCAAATTTTGATCTGGCATACATTATAAAATGTTCTCAATACATTCAGAATATTATATTGAGGCTTCTGAACATTTATTCGATTGCTTCTCATTTCTTTACGAGAGCGCATATTTTATTACAAGTAACAACAATATCAGCAATATACTTTTAAGAGCAGCTTTTTCCTAAACGAATTATAACCCATGAAAATATCTCAAGCTTCCTTGCACAATACCCCTTCGGCAATATAACTTAGTCATTACGATGCGTTTCTACTAGATCAGCTTTTATGGATTTTTTACGATCGAACGCTTTAGATTCCGAATCCGCAGTTTCATCCCGGAAAATCAGACGTGGAAGACGGGAAACAGCCACCGAGTATAAAAATTTAATCCCCAAGGTCTATTGTAAATCGAATTGTATATTGTGTTTGTTTCAGCAGACGTCTGTCATCATAGTTAACTGTTTAAAATCCATGTAACCCTGATTATACAGGAGAAACAACTGAGAGGAGAGGAGAAATCTCAAAAATATGTTATTTATGTTATGTACAGAGTGTTTTTATTTGCATTTACGTCCTATCACTGAATCACTTCAAATTGATGCGTTCAATATTAACGTGTAAGGGTTAGTACGTCATAATACATGAGACCAACCATTACAAATGTATGCTATATGACGGGTGGACGTGGAAAATATGATATCATGCACTGCTTCACTATGCACCCTATAGAAATTATGCGGATCAACGATTTATAGTAGGAAGTTTTAGTGAAAATTATGTATCATTCTGATCATTCGACGCTGTTAGAATATGTTCAACTTATCCAGTCAGTACGTAGAAATGTATGAGCAGAACTTGACTCAGTTTTCAATCATAACATTTTGCAATGAATATATAATACCTACTAAACGATGTTATTTCAATTTCAATGCATATGAACCGCTTTCTTTTGATTTTCGAATTTCTGAACACATTCTATATGCTAAGCTATATATTAAGCTATATACTTGTGTTTATATACTAAGTATTGAGTTGTTTTCTCATTGTATTTTTTCCTAATTTTATATACCTGGAAATAATCAAGCTTACAATGAGAATTACGAAAGATTGTAGGAGATTTATTGCTCAGTTTTATGAGCCATCAATCATAACAGGTATGCCAAGTATGATCATATTTTTGAATGACTATATGTATGTGCAGTAGATATACCATATGCCTAGGCTTTCCTAGCGTATTCTATAATCATACTCAAATTGAAAAAACCGTGATTTTTTGCTCATTAACTACGTTTTGTTCCGCCAATATACTTGCCATTTCTTGATGGAATATAGATATGAATATTATTGAATTTGGTTGTGAGAGGGATTTTTCATACACATACAGGTACAATCAAAGAATTTACTGTTTTTTGAAACAAACCATCTCGACATATGACAATACACTTTAAACAAGAGAACATGATACAAAATCATAACGAATCTATACAAATCAAGAAACTAGAAATGAACGAAACACTTGTGGATACAATTTATATTTTGTTGACTTCATTTGGTGAAGGAAACCATCTTGAGCTATCATTTGTCATCACGAAATAAGGTCTTCTGCATTATGAGTGCTTTGTCCTTAGATCAATACATAGGTCAATGAATCAATGTTTCTGTCAATGTGTATACTGCCTCAAGATACATTATATTGAAGTGACTTGCATAATTGATATTTTCACTAAATTTATAATTATGAGATAAGCATACCACCCATCTGGAATGAGAGGAATCGATTTTAACAAAAGCACTTTGTTTCTTATCAATGCATAAATAAGTTGGCTATGAAATATAATTGATATACTTGTGATGGAAAGAAATATTACTTATATGCCTCATTAAAATAACAAATTTCATGCGGAAGTTGATTGAGAGTATGTGCTAGATCGCGGTTTTTATTTCTCTCTTTGCTTCGAATATAATTTAATGGATATATTGATGATGCTTTGACATTTATATCTCATTTATCCCTCTCTTATCATTTTTTGTTTGACCCTATGACGTTTTCGTGAGTAAGGCTAGGGAAGTATAAATTCATGTTTGGGAATTGTTAGGTTGAGTCGAACTACCATCCATCATTACACACCAAACAACTTCCATTCTGCATAATGCAAAGATGCATAACCATCCATACCCATTTTGACATTCCGGATAATGAATATCGAAGAAGATTCTGACATGAATTCAGGTCAAAATAATTCATTCGAAACATCTTCCTGACAGTCCAATAGACTCCTGTAAGAGTAATACTATTGTTAATGCAAAAGTCCAAATCATGTTTTGTGTAATTAAACTCTCCTGTGGCACAATAAGGATTTTCAATTGATTTGATGATCAACGTAGCATGCCAATACTTCTCCATTGATTATGTTAAAAACTTCGATCCATTTGTAAGGTAACTAAAGATAGAGTCAATGTTGTTGCATACAGATTACCCATAATGCAAGGAGAGATACCAGTTTATGCAGTTATTTCAGCACAGAATATTTATTTTCAAACAAGACTGATCATGGTAGGCATGTTGAAATTGATAAAGCACGTCTATTTAGTAGTTGTTTTCGTCGCGTGGATAGAAGTAATGGCATGATATTTTCTACTTTATGTTGTGCCAGATCATGAATAGTTATAATACAATGATCATTTCATATCTATTCGTATTGCCAATTGTATTTTTTATTGCAGACGTTCAACAGGCAGTGAGATGGAATATATTTATGAGTAATGGCCAAAAGTGAATTATAAGTTGTTTTAATTCAGAGTTTGAAGAACATGCAAAAACAATTGAAAGTGTACACTGTATATTCCTGAAACTGGATTTACTGCCTTCACTGGATATTTTTATATTTTCTCTACTAAATGAGGTGATTCATTCTATATTTTGGGATGATTCAACAAAGTTTCCCAAATTATACCATCAATACATACAAAGAACTAAGAAACGATGATAATGATTCAATTTGTTGTTCATGGTTGTGGTATATTAATGAAAATAACTCTTTGGATACAATTCACGTCAATCAATAAAATAATCATTCGAAACATTGTAATGAACTACTACGTTAATTTCCAAAAGGCAATTAGTCGCTAATGAAATGTCTCCATTGGTTTTCCGAAACATGAATCGAAAATTGTTTAACTTTATTGGAGAAAATAAATTGCTAATCTGTGTTATACAGTTTCGGAAATATCTACTTATCTGGGGTACAAACACAACTCCATGAGCTTCACAAGGAAACAAGTGTAAAATAATATCACGTAATCGAGGAAGACGCAACGCTATTCTTATCCTATCATCTCGACAAGTGTTCATGTCGCAGCCAATTACAAAACATGTTGGTAGCCCTTCTCCGAGATATTGAAATGTCTGTCAACTGCGAGCAGTTTGTTCTTCTCGCTTCCATCAATTTACGATACTGTAGATACTTTTTTCCGAGGCTGTATAAGGCTATCTGAATGAAACGAAGCTATTATGCAGTAATCTCGAAAGTAGTATACACATTTTTAAAAGAGTCGATGAGTTATTGTGAAAATGCAAAAATCGTATTTTATTTGCATACCGGTTAGCGTGGGAGATTTGGAAGAGTTTATTTTATTTGCAATCGTTGACATTTATTCGAGATCAGGAGATGATATTTTCAACTCTAAACATATTCTACAATAATCCAAACTTATTTCAAGTGATCTGTTGAAACGTTTATTCTTATTCCAAGAATAGAGTTATCAATGTTCAGAAATATCGTTATAGCTATACCGATTGTGAATTATGCTAATCCCATCAGATTAAGTGCTAATATAAAAAAAATATTCAATGACGGATATAAATAATTATAGATCACGATTTACACACTCGACCAAGTAGCTCAGACAGCTAATAAGTAAGTGGGCTCATAACAAATGAATAACAGTAGTGTCAACCTGTTTGTTAAGTAACTAAATAATATTAGAATGTGGCAGCACTCACGCCTTCTGATATTTCGCATTCGTACTATTATGTATGAAACATTCAATAGAGAAGTAGATTTTGTCATAACGAGCGTGAGTAATGCCAATTAAGTATCAGGAATGATTGAAATGCCTCTCATTGTTTATTGCATTATTTAATGCCAAATGAGCTGCGATAAATCAATGCCCAGCTTCTGAAAGATTTTCATTCTTTCTTAGTTTAGGTCATACATAATTTCATGTGCTTAGTTGAGAATGAGTGATAAGATTAGAAAAAGGCCTATATTCTTCTAGAAGCATCCATATTGGAAATTTCACAGTAGTTGAAACCATTAACAGTATCCAAGGAGTTGGCACGAGTATAAAAAAATATTACATAATTCTTACTACATGGTCTGGATCTGGACTTCCATCAGATATATTCAATTCAAAACTTCAAAATAATCGAGGATAGGAATTAAAAAAAAATAATGTATCCATGGAGTTGAGGAATAAAACTCAGCTTCAGCGATTATAAAAAAAAACAAATAAAAACAATCATTCGAGAAACATCCCAAGATATGGAATCTCTGAAAGAACAACTTTATCCACCGAAGATTCAGTTGAGATATAATAATATAACCCGAATCTGCTTCAAACAACACGATTCCATCGTATTCTCCCAGAATATTCCAATCAATGACATAACTAACTCATTCTCCAATGAAAGTATCCAAAGACCTGACTTTTCCTTCATACATTTGAATTATTTCATTGTTCAATTCGTTGAGATATGGTTGGATTATAATTTTGGTGTCATACATTTTTCTGCTTCAAATTTTATTATCATTTATACGATCTGTTACAATAGTGAGGATGGTACTTGGTCAATTTTTAATATTCAATAGAACATTCTTCGAAGGCTATTTTATTGAAATATATATTGTCCAGGTTGGAATTTTGAGGCTGATGTTGTGCCTATTTTCACAATTTTTGAAACTAACTACTTTTCGCACAAGTGAACCTTCAAGTTCATTTCCAGTTGATACACTTTCTAGACCACCAGTAACAAATTCGATCCAGCATTTTTATCCGAATTCAAGTCCGGAACGAAAGTTACACAAAAATACTGCAGAATTTGGTATCTACAGGTAAGGGTTTAAGAGTTCATTCACACCAAAAATCGCGACGATACAAGCATAGGTGGGTGTTCTGGACTCTAAATCACAACCTGTTTTCAATGTACAAAATGCATCAAAATAGAATTATACAAGATGATCATGCGAGAGTTTATGACTTGAAATATGTCAAATGTATTTATGTTTCAGTCTTGATTGATCAGCTCATTTGAAGCAGCATTTATCATCATGATTCTTTTTTCTTTATGTTTGCATGAACCCCGGTTTTCAAGTACAAATTTTCAGTCAAATAATAATTCGTCTGATGTTGCTTGAACCCACCTTAATGACCAAGATTTCATATCAATTCGCTTAACTTCAGTGAATGAACCAATCAAAGATTCGAATTATATCGTTGTAATTTCCGCTATACTCGATCAATCCATTTGTGTTATTCTGACTAATGAAATATTTCAGTGTTCAAATTAATCATTCGCCAATAAATCATGTGATAGATTCAAAAATCCATTTGTATATATAGCGTCACATTACTCGAACATTAGTCAAACAAACAGTTGCTAATTATCCAAGTACACTTCCTGCTTTACTATCGTTGATGAAATTATTATCAGGTAACCCGCTCCAATGTCAATACCAAGTTCAAAGACTACTAAAACATAGAAATCAGTAACTCTCGCCTCAAACATTGCAACCAGACGCATTAAGAGATTTGGGCAAGTGGCCAAGTTCAGTAGTCTCTGTCCGGAATTTCGACTAGTTTCAATTCGCTTCAATTGACTTATGAACGCAGACTTGTGGCGTTTTGTGTACAAATGCTAGAGATAGATCGGGACGATAATTTCCCATTAATTTTTGGCTTCAGATGCCCTAAAACCGCGACGTAATATTTGGCATCACTGCACATTTTATTTTTAAACTGCTCTTAATTATGTCATTTCTGATACAGTTATCCATGATCAATGTCATCATTAATTGAAACAACTCGTAATCAACGAAAGTTACAGAACTGCATCAATGAATCATTGAAATGATTCAGTAAATTTTTTCTTTCGTTTTCAATTCTAGATCTTTTATAGAATGAAAAAAACTGAGCCGCCACTGAAACTGGCCAATTTATGTGCACGTAGAGACGGCTACAAATGTAGAACCAGTTTGGTATTCAATTGGACATTTTTGGTATTGGTATAACTGAGAACTCTATCAAAGAAATCTGTAACGTTAACATTTACAATTGTTATATCAATCAACATCTCATTACGGAAATTATATAAGCAGCCGTGTTATTATTCTCAAAAGGTAGAAACCTGTCTGTCAATATATGCTTATACTAATTGTCATTACCAATATCTTTTCATCCCATCATTATTTCGATAGAAAGGCCCCATCAGTCCTTATACCTGTGATTGATCCCCTAATGACATCATTATTAGCGGTCGTTGAATATATATCTCCGTTCCATTTGGAGAAACCTCCTAACCCATTTTTGCCCGCGTCCGAACACTTAAATTAATAGAAACAATTGTGTGCTTTCAAGTAGTGGATTATGAAATTATTGACTGATGAATAATTTTCTTTAATCGTCGCCGCTGGCGATGACTTTGATGACAGTGATTTTGGTAAAGCCTCGATCAACTTATAAGATACCTAGTATCGAACGTATCATTCACGAAACTGGTTATTCTCGGCGGCTTTATCGGTCTAACGATCTACGTGTTAGGTGTTGAAATGAATTGTATCACACAATATTCTCGGGATGATTTGTTTGTTGACTAATAGAGTACTTTAGGGCAAAATATAGAGATACCTCCTACTGAACAAACTTCAAGTGTTGAATAAAGCATTAAGAGTTGTTAATATTGAACATTCTTGTCAACCAATGTGATATTCGTAATTTGGATTCATAACACTGAAATCTGGCATACATATTTATATATCTACTTGACAAGTCAGTTGATAAAAAAATTATTGAAGGAAAACTGCGTTCGAATCAAACTTTCGACACTTTGTTTATTGAAAGTAAGTAGTTTGAGGAATGAACTTATGACCCAAAATGCATACTAAGGAAGATTTATCCTTCCAAAGTTAATTAACCAACTACCAGATTGGAATTTCCTGCATGAACATTTCGATGGTCCCAATTAAGAAAATCGTATCTACAAAATGACCAATTTTCAGTAGAGCAGTTTAAAGTTTCTTTTGCGCGCAATCTTGTACGGACGCGAGATCACTGTCGACAATTTTAACATTGAAAAATGTGTCAAAATAAAGAATTTTAATGAAATTCAATATGAAAAATGTAGAACTCATTCTTGCGAATACATTTATGTGAAAAAGTGAAAATCGACAAAATGAAACTCGACTTTCATAATTGGGACCTTCGATTTGTTTCTTGAACTACATTTTTCAAATAGTCTTCAACATTTCTGATATTGCTATAAAGAGTGTTTTCAGAGAGTGAGTGGTGATTTTTTTGGGACAACTTATTTTCTTGTATTCCTAATAGCCAAAAAATAGAAGAATTCGATAGAAAGAAAAAAAATATACGGAAGAGATGCTCTTGTCAACTGTTTCCGAGATATTGACCATGACCAATTTTGTTCTGAATTTCATGTCAACAGTTGCAATTATTCCTTCGTATTTTTCTGCTTAGTAGTTTTTGCAATGTTCTTTCACTCTCAAAAAGCTTGGAACACATTCTTGACTCCCCCTATATTAAGAGGGTGAGCCAAGATTTATGATAACTTAGACGTATCTGGAACACAGGAGGTAGCATACTTCTGCAAATTCTATTTCAATAGTCATACTTCTGAAAATTTTATTTCAATAGGCTCGATAGGCTCACCGATTGAAAATATTTTCAGCAATGCAGCGTTGCCACTTCTACCGTTGAGTAGTTTGGTATTCATAAGGAAATCGTTGGATATTCAGGAACACACAGCATACTATTTCTATGTACAAATATTATTGTCATGATCAAGAATAGTGTTGAACACGTGTTCAGGTCTCAAAATAATTCACAAGTACAATCTTCGTAGCAAACTGAGAGCTGCACGCTTTTCAGCTGTCACAAAAATCTGTCTAATATGTGTATTGAAATAGCTCGGTGGGGAGAACGAGATTATAGCACGACAATGTTATTATTTTCGCATCGATCGTGCCCAAACACCTCATAATAATAGTTATCTCAAGCCTCGTTGTAGGTATCTAATTTTACACTGATGGATATCCTTGACTTTTATGATATTTCCTCAGAAAGTGAAAATAATCATTACCAAATCGTTTACTCAACAAACGAGGAATTACATTCAGATATTCTCAGTATTCAAGTCTCTCTCCTAAATGATGATTTATGTTTATTCAGATTAAGATGTACATAATATATTGCTATCCATAGGCATGGAATAAATTGATTCGTAGCGTACTTTTCTCCAATAAAGAATTCATAATATAAAAATATCAACGTCTTCTTGGGCCTCCAATGAATCCTAAAAATGGAATAGGTAATGTGTAACAGATATTGTTATTCTCTATCCAGTAATATGAGTTTCTCAAATTTGGTGGAACCAAAATAAAGATATTAAGGATCCAAACGTAATGGACAAATGAATTTCAATTCTGTATCAACAAAATAGGCATCCACCGATTGGAAATAGATTTGAAATATTTTTTTCATGATGATGTTCATATTCCAGATGAGGAATTATTTTCATAATCTCAGTTGTGAAGACAGTAGACAAAATCTTGGGTAGTAAAATAAGACAAGAGATTTTTTATAGTTGAAGATAATGAGGTTGAAAACACTGTAGTATTAGTAGAAGAAGAGTTTGATAATAAGAAGTTATAGATGTCAAATTTCGAAGGAGAAGAAGATCAAGAAGAATTTTTGAATTCATATCGAATAAGAAGTTAGAAAAAGTGCTGCAGATGAATACTTCACTGGCAGATTATCATAGAAAAAAAACAACAATGGGAGTATCCAAAGCAAAACAAGTACCTGGCAAACATTCAGAAAATCCATATGTCAGATATCGGACACACTAATTTTGAATTTTAGATGGATTTATCGAAAAGGTTGGTTGATGCCGATCGTAAATCTCAACACTTCATTAAAATTTCTGTAAATCTGGCAGGAAACGTCAAACGATGCAATAAATATAATAGAAAGAAGTTGGTGCACCCACAACTGCAATATCTTACGGCTAAAATTTGGCATAACTTAGAGTTGAAACAACGAATTTCTTAACTGCGCTATGATTTATTACCCCACGTGTGGTACTGTCATCATCTAAGAACATGTCATATCGTAAATAATTGTACTAGCTGTTACAATTCAACTCTTTTGCAATCTAAATAGCTAGCTTCCATTTTTGAACCCTTCAATGAAATCATTCCTCATATTCGCATAATCTTTTTTCTCTGCTTCCAAAAAAGATCAGGAATTGTGTTGTTATAATGAACACTTTATTTTACGATAGAGAAATTGAAGGTAAACATTCTGTGTCAAAAACTGTCTCTTGCGTATTACATTTCGATTTCAAGTTTGATAATGTTTTGAAAATATATTCAAACTATAGCTTCTCAAGAAATCGAGTGAGTTCAGATCAAAATATCTAGCTGGTCACCAAAAAATTCACGTACATGTCGAGTTGTTTCAATTCAATGTTTTCCATTTTTCGAACACATAAGTATGTTACATAAAAGGAGAAATAATTAATTAATCAGAATAAGAGAGAGTAAAACTTTCTCTCTTTCTCATGAGCTGTGAATTTTCAATTATATTAGCTGTTTTCAGTTCTAAATACTCGATTCAACATTGAAAATGTATAGAACCCATAATTTGAATGAACTCTTTGTTTACATTTTTTGCTGACAAAATACCATCTCAATCAGAAAATCAGCATGAAAGTGCTACTGATGATCCTCATTATCGTGAGGTCCTAAGGAACTCTTATAACGATGCGATAAACGATGCGAATATACCGAGTCATGCTGTATGAATGTACTAATTTTTTCTTGACTGATGAATTTATTATGGAGTGGAAACTTGCCAGAAACATGTTCCACCGTACAAAGTTATTTCAGGATTTTTTTCAAGCCTCATTCTCATCATGTCATGAAAATATGTGGGTGAAAATATACAAAAGTTTCATAGAGTGAATTCATCTTATGTACAGTCCAAATTCCATTTCAATCTTATTATTTTTGAGTAGCGATATTTCATTTGAAATGATATTTATGAGAAAATTCAATAGTGAGTGGTACCTCGAAGTCTTTCACTTCTGGTGTAATTATCATTATTATTCTTCAGGAATTATTGAAGAACTTTTGACATCATGTAGCATATTAGATAGAGATTTTTGATTACATTTTATGGTGTATCTGAATCATCCAATGACAAATCTGTAGTGTCAATCATCTTCATTTTGTAAGAAATTTTGAATTGACAACATAAAAAATCGAATGAAAAATTTCCATCCATAAACATACTTTCTAATATTCTTATATACAATTATACCTCCAATGTATTTGAAGAATCTAAATCTATTAAATCTAAGGTTTCTGTTAGAATGGTTTATATATACTTCAATTTCCTATAACGAATACTCATCAAAAAGCTATTTGGTTCATGAAAGTGAGATATGAGGAATACCCCATACTTACTAGATACATACATCCTGACGTAATTTATTCAAAACACGAAGAAGTAGAGAGTTCAATAAAATTCATCATCATCCAATGCATCTCATGCTTTGCTTGTGAGATTTTATAAGTAATCTTAAGTCAAGCAATACCCTTCGTGGAATTAACCAACCATTTACTTGACGTAGAAAGCTAAGTTAGTTTTGGTAATCTCAAATTATTATGAAGGATTTCAAGATTGAGATTCCCGTTTATGCCACATATAATATCAAAATAATCTTCAATATAAATACTAGAGTTTCCTACAGAGGAATTTTCAAGACAAACAAACTTTTGACTGTGTCAGCACTCTACATTTATGAATTAATGAAATTCATGATCAATCATCCATGCTATTTTGATATACATCGCAAAACACATATTTACGAGACAAGACAAAATAAAGATTTCTCAGATCCCATTCATGCAAAATCCCTATATGAACGTAGCACTGTCTATAGTAGGATGAAATTTTATAACAACCTCCCAAAAAATATTGAAGATATTGTAGTTGCTAACAGAATTCTGAAATCTGTGAAGGAATCTTCATGTAATCTAGAGCCCTACAATACTGATGAATAGTTTCGGGCATGTAGAAATTTATGAATCAATTCTTTTCTTCAAAATCGTGATATGCGTATATTTATCGGAACTATTTCCATTTTTAATAATCATATGTAGTATATCGCACATTTCAAAATGTTCGTAATCTTGTTAGAAACTTGAATCCACTCAATTTGAATGTTTCATTTATTTTTACCATTTTTTTCGACGTGTTTCTCAGACAAAAATATTTAGAATACTCTGTTGAAATAAAGCTATCTATCTATATTTTTCTGATACTGTATATATTTTGTCCATTTTTGGAGTGCCACTCGCTTATCTCAAGAGATAAGAAGTTGGCTGAATTGGGAATTCCTTCGATAATTGTGAGAATTGAATGATCGATTTTTGTTTTCATTTTTATTTTTGATAACTAATCGTACTGGACATTCTGAAACAGAACTTCAATCAAGCATTTTCACATGGAGTTTTCGATCATGAGATATATCTTGGAAAATATCAGAGATATTTTCAATTGTATTACAGCTTATTATTCAGCACAAGAACGCGTAACTTCGTTCCAACAAAACCAATATCATATCTCTCGAGATAAACGAGTTCGCCATAGAGGCATTCGAATAAAGGACAGCCTGTTTACATCCTTCACTGTCTGTGTACACTTTAATAATCATGCAGAAACTTTTAAAGTTTGAAGCCTCGTCACGATTCATCCACCCTGTACACCTCCGGTAGTCAAAATAAAAGAGAATCTAAACCTCCTCGACTCACAATCTGTTATCACAAACCAGGAGCTCGAAAGCCAAGAACACCGATAAGAGTGCTAGTGCTGAGTAAACAACGCCAAGCAATAATAATTGAAAACGGCATTGTTTCGCAGAGATCGATTAGGTGTCTCGGATTTTCATAACAAAGTCACGTCTCGCAATGTTTATACCGAGGTTTATTATACTCGAGCCTGGAGATTATTTATTTTCATTATTTTTATCGCCAACAATTTAACAAAACGGTCTGGGAGTGTGTGAACGAGCCACACGAATGCTGACTCCGCAGTCTAAATAGTTCAGTGGTTTCAACTGTGGAGAGATTAACGCAAATTGATACTCTTCACTTATGTAAATATTTACTAATTGAACGTGTGAATGTTCACCGCTGAAATTCAAGAAGAGGATAGAAGGATGCTGATATCTTTGCATCTTCACTTGTTTATTTTGCTTCTCAGGAACACGAGAATACATTTAGTCCAATAATTTGATCGATTTGAATTGATAGTTGACACCCACGTGATTCATCGAGAGAAATATGATTTGAGAAGAGTGAAATGAAAGCATCTCATCAGAATTGTGTGAATACCCATTGAAAAACTCTCCGAGTAAAATATTCCAAATTGGCACCTGTCATCATCAATCATATGGCAGTGATCACTGTCTGGAAAATATAATATGATATTCAAATAAAAGGACAAAATATCCTAATAACTTATAATACTCACAGTACTAACCACTTTAGTGTATTCATTTCAGGAACATAGTTCTGATTTTTTCGGTTACTTTTTAATACTATTTGTGCAAAATGAGAAGTATCCAGGTAACCACTGAACTCCTAATTGATTCAGACATAGCTGGAAACGTTTGGGCATCAAACATTATGACAACACTCAGTCACAGTGACTTCAAATTAGTACGTGAAGAAATCCTCAAAATTCCATATCATTATTGTTATGTACTATCTCAGAAAATTCCACACGATTCCTGAATTGAGAACGGACATTTCTGTCATTCAAACTATTCAACAGTTATCCATAGTTAATAGTTATTCAATTTTGGAATATATATGTCATGAATCGAAAATATTTTTCAAAACAATTTGACCAATAAACCAAACTGTTTCGGTGTATTGTTGTAAAAATAGACACACAGCAACACCGCATTTTCTGGCAAACTGTCACAAGTTTTTGGAATACACCTTGATCGTAAATATCGTTTCAAAAAATTGCTGTTGTTTCTTCTGAAGATTGGATCTCTTCAGCAGACTTGAAGAAGATTGTTTATTATTATATACTAAAATTATCTGAATTGATCTGCGTGTTCAAAATCGTGCAGTGATTTGCAATGAAATATGGATTCGAATTGAAAGATCTGATTTTATTGAGTTATTTATGTGGATTGCTATGTGGATGTTCAATTTTTTTAATGATTGATATTCATTCAATACTTTAAAAACTACAATTCCTCGTACCAAACCCAATATTCAGATTAAGCGATTCATATAAATCATCAGATAATAAAAACCGAATATTCGGAAGTACACACTATTATTATTCCTGCAGTATTCATCGATCGAAACCACCAGTTACTCAAACTTTTCGTTTTGATTATTACGAATTTGGACGAGTAATTTTGCGTATCCTGGAAGTCGATTCGCTTCACCGAAATCTTGAAGCAAAAATCAACAAATACCCGAACGCACTACATCGGTGGTCACAATTATTTGCTAAAAGCTGCCGGTCATTAGCGTAATTTCAATTTTCACAGACAATTAGAGCGTACTGGAAGTGCAATTCTGGGTATTCCGTACACGTACCCTTCCTGTAAATACCAGTATTTTTGGAGTAATGACCATGTTTAGTGTTCTTGCCTTGTCATCTGTCGGGCTCAAAAAAATGTGTTTATTGTTTGGCGAATCGAAGGTTTTGATTATTATATGGTATGTCAATAATCGATAGGCATCTACCAGTAGCAGTGCTGTCATTAATAATTTTGCACGTCCATGTGTACCGATATTCTACAGACGAAATTTCAGACAGCGATCTGCTGTTTATCTTTCGCAAAAAACCATGCATTCAGTTCATTATAATTATACAGTTCATTCATGTATTCATGAAAATGTCTGTTTTTGCCACTGAAACAATATTCGTTATGTCTAGAAAAGATTCAATTATCTATACAGTAATTACGCGAGACTTATTCTGACAAATAAAGACAAATAGAAATAAATACTGAATCAAAAAAAATTACTGAGAGCTTGCCGCAAGACACACACAAGAAAGACTAATAAATTAAACATATTCTGTGTCATAAACGAGAGTGGCTGTCCTGGGAATGATGGAATTACAAAATTCACAATGTTTTTGTTTCACGAATTGGATATATTTTCATTTGTTTATATAGCTACTTCACCCAGTCAGTAATGAAGCTAAAGTTTTGGATATGTTCCGTAATCAATAATCAATTATTTGGACAATACCTGTTCGATGCATCTACCTGACACTCTGAAAACTACCATCTACTACTATCCAAATCGTATATTCATCGAAAAATATTCTTCATTTTGTGAACATCGAGAAGAGTGATGCTTTTTGGGAAAAAAAAAACTACTGTTGAACAATGAGTTCCGTTTCTGATTAATGCGCGAGTACCAATTGATAGATAACACTTTGTATTCAATGTTTCCAGGAATTATTTGTTCATAAAGTTAAGGAGCTCTACCAATTATTCGATTTATTTTCGGCTCAATATTATCAAATGTTTGGTCCTTTTATTTGAGTAGAATTTGATTTAAAAAAGACGTGTTTAATTGATTTTTCTCTTTCAACATTGTGAAGAGATTCTATTACAGATAAATAACTTGAAAGGATATTCAGATGAATGAAATTTGTCCAATATTCGAAATTTCACAGATCAAAGTATACTCAATGTAGACGCTGTAAGTACGCTGTGAAGAAAGAAATTATTTAACGAATATAAATCTTTCAATTGAACAACAGAAGCATAATAAAACTCATAAGACCACCAAGGTACTCATTTTAATTTCCTATCGAATTTCTCACAACAAACACCACATAAAACAATACATCTGTTCACGTTTGTCACGTATCGATTTTTATTTTCTCACTAGCTCAATGTGAGAACAGTACACACGCATATTTTGATACTTTGTGGTTCAGTTTGTTGTTACGATGTTTATTTTACAATCAGGAGTTGTATGCGGATATTTTATTTCCCGTTATGAGAAGAGCTGATATGTGTCATTACGTTGGTTATTGAGTCTCATTTCCATTTTATTTGGCTGTATACGAATTTGATTATGACTGCTATTTCTGGATCGAGTTACAGCTTACTATCACCTTTTATGTTGGAATGTCTTCATATACAAAGCTTTTCAACTGAATTAATGTGTACCCAGATCATCACTTTTTAAATCATTTTATTTCCAGATTATATGCAGAATTGCCATTCTGCCATTCCACAGATCTTCAAAAAACAAAACTATCAATTATTTGTATGAAAGGTTTATTATCGAATTGCAGGTGGTGTTTTCATTGTAGGGTGGTTGATTCATTGAATTATGTCGAAGCATAGGTAAAAATATTGAAGATCGATTTGAGAAACTATTTCTTTTCAATTTGCTCTCATTAGGTGACTTTAATGGAGAGTACAATGGAGGAATGAGAAATGTGAAATATTGCCACAAGTTCAGTAGGTATTTTTAGGAAGTGACTTATACCTCCGATTTTAATCTTTCAAATCTCAATCATAACTAGTATTCATGAAGAATTGCCATTTAGAATTTTACCAAAATTCGAAGGAAATATTGAAATATGCTCTGAAACAGTACACAAACATTAAAAATGTGATAAAATACAGGGTGTTCCATTTGAAAATTTCAGTGATTGAGATAATCAAATAAATTTCACAATGCCCAATATGAGCTTCCGCTTTGCTATTAAAGCTTGAGGATAACAACAATGAAAAATCTGGAAAACTCCGTTGACAATATAACTGTTTTTTCAAGTACATTTTATCGTTTCTTTGATTCAAATACCATCACTGTCTAATCGCTGTCTCATGAACATGCAATGTTATAAAATTGTAATCTCTACTTATGAACATAATGAATTGATAATTTTTTCTAGTATATGTTAACACGTGTGTCAGGGGCGTATCAATGCTGTTTTCTGAATCCGCGATAAAGTTATACGACTTGTTTGAATTTTCAATTGATACTCAAACAAAATTCCTCGAATATTCATTATTTGAGGATTAGTTCATATTGTTGAAGTTCAATTGGTATGAAATACAATTATTTCAGGGTTTTCATCAGAAAGGGGATTACAAACCAAGTCATTTGTATATAAAGAGAGCTGTTATTTGATTGGTGTATAAATCATATTTTTCATTGTTTTTATTGTACTCCATTACATTCTACACTTTGTTTTTTTTTTATTATACGAACTATTCTCCATTGATGTATCTTCAATTCCACCATCATCAATTATTTCCTGAGATCTTCAATTCATAAAATATATAGAAAATTTTCCAACAAATCACTGAAAAAAAACACTTTTTTATTCAAATCCATTCGAACAAAATTCAATCATATAATTATTATACAATTTGCGAAACGAGTTGAAATCATGTTGAATTTTATCATTTTTCTGATAATTAATACACGTGCATGATTACAGAGTAAAAAGTTCACGAATTAGATAGTACAAGTATGATGACTGCATATTCAATTGATATGAAAATAATGGTTTCATTTCATAGGCGTGCATATAATGATATTCGATGGAAATTGAAAATTTTATCATCCCAAAGTCGATAATTGCAAGATTCATACATTATTTATCATGTATATATCTGTCCTTTAATGGGTATCTAGAAGGAGTCTGAGGAATACCTTGGACTCGGAAACAATTCACATGGAATCATTTCATATTTTGAACAAATCTATGATGAATGGTTGGAAAAAAAATAAGGTAGCTTGAACATTTTGGGAGAAAATTATATTGAGCAAATAAATGTTTGATGAAAATTCAACAAGAAATCAATTCCTTCGACCTACAATAAATAAGAATACTCTCCTTGTAGTTTTCTGTTCTTTGAACAATATTTCAGGAATACGTTTCAAAAACAATATTCCATTTGTTTTGTCACTCTCCAATGATTCTCATTTTCAACAAACCAAAACTATGTTCGAAACTAGACCCTGATCTCCGAATATTAGCACAGAGCGTTCAGAATAAATATCAAATTATAGAATCAAGGTCAAGTTCACTTCGATAAACTTTGCGATAAGATATTGAACTAAGAATACAAAAAAAATTGCTTTTAACACGTTGAAGGTGAAGTTTTATGTACAAAGTATGCAAGTGTTCACATATTTCCACTATCTTTCATTAGACTGTCTACAGATATTTGCTTTCTCAACTTCGCGTGAAGTGTAGAAGAACAAATATAAATATTTTGATTCAAACACGGCAACAGTGGCAATAGCTACAGAACAATGTATGTTGAGTATTAAATATTAGCAGTCTGCAAAAAAATCTCCTCCAGATATACAAAGGGGTGTGTACAGGATGTCTTAGCTAAACTGAAACGGAGCTATAGAAAGGACCAACAACTTCTTCCAAACATTTGTAATATTCTTTTGAAACAACAAATTCAATTGAATGAAAATATATTGTTACGAAAGTAAATGTTCGAAATTTCAGAAATATGATTCATCCAGTATTCGCTACCGTGATTCATTTTGTGTATATTTCCATCAAACACATGTTTTGACAACCTTGTATACAAATTTCAAGATTTGCTAATACCAGGTTGTACATTCCACAAGAAAATTACAGCAAGATGGTCTGCCTCTAAACTGGTTACATGATACACACTATGAATGTGATATCGAAGAGTTTACAGTATAAATATGTGAGTTGACACATTCTTGATACTGTTTCCTTGTCCCAATAAGACCAAAGTTGATTATCATGGACCAATCTCAAGCGGTTATGAACGAAATTTTTGTGATTTTTTTTCGACGCTTTTGAATTCAAAAAGTCAGAGAGAATCATAAAAATGATGTGACTCTGTGTTTATCCTGTGAACTTTGATCGTTCTGACTTCTCCATTATCGAGCCCAGCCTGGTAAGCCAAATGAATTGGATGACCAGTGTATACCCAACATGAAATGGTCTAGCCTTCGAAGATACTATTTGTGCCTCTCAATTATGTTCATCAGGACGTATACCAATTTAGTATGTACACGAATGAATCTCAGAGTCTCTTGACATGCTACAGGTGAGAAGTTCATGCACGTAACAGGTTTGTTAGGGAAAAACTGGAAATCGAACTTTGAAAGCATCTCATTGCATTGAAACGTCTCAGATATTGTTACAGTTGTATCTAATGAATACTACGAGCGATTGCAGATCATTTTTATATCGAATGAAACACCAAATATCGTGAATCGCCTCAACCGTATTTGTATTGTTACGACTTCCATTCACTGATATCTTTCAAAATACTGGTTTCAAAATCTCTAGATCTCTGAATAAAAATTGTCATTTAGAGATTATTGGATGCTTGAAATTTTATTTTCTTCAAAATGAACGCTCTGTTGTCAGATCTCGCTACATCTAATGAAACTATTTAAAAAAAAATATCGATATATTTATTAATACTTTCGATATTTCCATATTCATAGAGAATGAATTGTGGTCCACTTTTGTTCCGTTTATTTCAGACATATTTCTTTGTTCAGACGATTCCTCATACTCAGGGCATCAGATTTGCAAGAAAAAAACTCTTGGACCTCACATGAAACCCCAGATGACAAGATATTTTTCACATCACTGAGTTCCTTCAAGATTATCATGTATGCTATAATATAGTATGGTGGAAAGATTAAATTTCGCCTTGTTTAAAGGTAGAAGCTATTTCAGTAATATACGTTCATTTGAAAAACTACTATTAATACCTATCTCAATGAGAACCAGGATCGAAACCAGATCGTACAGACTTGCTTGGATATTTGAGATTGAAAGACGTCCCTGAAAAAAATCAGCGGAAGTCTTGGTCACAAGTTATATACCTACTGATACTCATCTAAACCTGTCAGAATTGAGAATTTCCCACTACTTTTCTCACCGCAGGCGAAACGACCAACCAAAACGCACGAAGAATACGATTTAATTGATAAATGTATAATAACATGTAACAAATTATCCTTATATATTATTCTAGCAGCATCTAGCAATTACAAACTGTTAGTCGGTATACAAAGGTGCTCATTGATGGTATCAATTTGTTATAAGTATGTTATTTATGAGTATTTCTCACGACAAGCATCCTTCAATTACAGGCGGAGGATACTTCTAACTAGAGTATGGTCGCCATAGAGGTAAAGGTTGGGAGACCACTGGATAATTGGAGTGATTAAACTAATTGTGGAAGTATCATCATTCGCTACTGGTGTGTCATCATAGTTACAGCATAAGAGAAGACCAATCATAATTCAAAAATGAATACATCCATACCAAAGTATCTCTTTATGAAACCTTTTCTTCAGCTTGAGCTTTGAAATATCCGAATTCACATTTTCAATAGAACTCATATTTCCTTTAGGTAAGAATTTATAGAAACTAGTCATTCAACGTTTATCGATTCCAAGTGAATCCTATATCAGCCTCTATAATATATTTGAAAGAGATTCATTCTTGATTGCTCTCTTCTAAATAGAACCAGAAAAAATGTGGTCAGAGTCGAAATCATTAATGAGGCAGTTACATAATGATATCAAAAACTTGTAAATGTCAATTTCATTGAAAATTTCTTAACGAATGCTGGATGGAGCGCAAAGATCAAAACTTTCAGTTTAGATGAATGGTTGATATAGTCATTATGTTCGAACTGCTTGGTAACATGCAATATTTTGTGGATGGTTCTGGAAGAATTGATTTTAAATTATAGTAATAAACTCATTCATACTAGTTCATGTATGATTTCATTGAAGAAGGAAAATCGAAATTATCCTACAGGAGACAACAGTTGAAATGAAAAAAAACACATAAATTGATAATTCTTGTTTTGAAGATCAACTTATCTGTTTAAATATCAAAGGTGAAACTACACGAGAAATCGGTATAGAAAATTGAAAAACAAGGCTCACCAAAATGGACTCAAATGTCTCACGAAGTTATCAAGAATTGAAATATCATGTTTGTTATAAAATCCGCCATTTCAGTCCATAAATCCTACACAGTCTTTAAGCATCAATGAATGGAATGATGATTGAAATGCATAAGTTTTTGACGAGACGATCAGCATGCTATTAACATCCTCCATAAAAATTATTGCTTTGAACTGTCCAGAAACTTCAACAGTCCAATTTGTATATCGAGAAGTGGTTATGGTTCGTAATCGTTTTCAGCAATGGTGGTGATACTGATACTGAAGATCATAGTTGTCATTCGTGAAGAGAATTGTTCGAGGCCGAAATTGGTTCACAATTTAACTGTAAAACCTCCTTCATCAGAATAACCATTCCCGGGCCGTTATCACTTATCTTGTCGATCTCAGTGTGGATTCAACCTAGCGACTACGAAGAAAATACGTAACGCTAAAGCCAAGGTGAATCGGCTTAGCAAACATATATTGGAGCGTGTTTGGTATTCTCGAATAATTAGAGAAGAAACTTGATTGGATTGTAAAAACCGCGAATTCTTCGGTATCTGGTCGAAGAACATTTATAAATGGTAACCGAACAGTCGTCGGCGATACTTCATTAATTTAATATCAGATATATTTATGTAGTTGTGGTTCTTTTGGATGTTGATCTTCCCATGATTCAGCTTACATAATAACGATAAAGGATAATTTACAGAGTACTCAGTTACGAAGGGTTAGGCTCTAATTACAGGATTATTTGATTACATGGAAACCATTGATAATTGAGAAATATATTATTATTGATAAAAATACAATTGGAAGCATGAAGTGAATGGAAGATTATTAATATTTATGCTAGGTTGACTGAAACTGTTATTGTTCAGCGTATACAGTATACCGAAGAATATATCTTGGGTATAAACAAAAATCCAAAGGAGTGAAAAGAAACACAAATATACCTATCGTGATTTTATCAATTTTGAAGAATGTTTATCAAACTTTCATGCGAATACTCAACTGATCATCGTGTAACTTTGTGCACATATTTTTGGGCGTATTGGGATCAACATGACAATGTTTTTCTGATATCTAGATAATTCAACATTCAGTAATAAAGTTCGAACCTTCAGTACTGTATTATTGAATTATGATCAAGTCAATAGCCAAAATGATATTGTCTGTAGGCTCAACTGTCTTGATATTTCCTTCTGAAACGTCATTGTATGTAGTAGTAACTCATGAAATCTAATTTCGTGTCATGATCTGTGATACTCTGATATCTGTAAAGATGCTGATACTACATAATCAAGATAGACGAACGCTATCCCCCTTTTCCTATTACCCTAGCCTAGTGACCACGTCACATACAGTTACAGAGATCATCGATATCCCTTCTTCGAGATATTGGAGGATAAATTGTAATACTTCCTCGATATTTCTTCGTAAAAACAAAAAAAATGTTTTCATTAGAGCACATAGTAGAACCCCAGACATATCTTTTTTCTGTACTCTATAAACATCAGTGTCTCAAGTGTCACGATTCACAAATCAGGAAATCTATTTTTCATGATGCCTTGTCGGAATCAATTTCAGACACCCTGTACGTGCTTCGAACGAGGTTCTTATGTTAAACAGTCCCAATAAAGCCAAGCTCATCGAGTTGGGTTATCGTTACACGCGAAGGTTAACTCGATAAACCAGAAGAACTTACGCACCTTGCAGGAAATTTCACTTCGATTATTAGATAGCTCCTCACCATCAGGTGCATGCCCAGTTCACGGCTAGATTAGTCTTGTCGTTGCATTTCGTCGAGAGTACGAATTGTTAGCACATCAGAATACCTTTAGAAATAAATAAGGATGCGAACGTAGAGCTATTTTATGGACTGGCAGAAAATCCCTAGATCGTAGCCGATGTAATTATAGGGTCAGCTTCGAGACAACAAAAGTTGCGATCGAGTTGATACAATTTATGGTTGATGGACGTTCCGCTTCTGATGTGTGTGGAATATCAATGATATATATAGATAGTATTCGTACCGTTTCATACATTTTAATGTATTTACTTGCTATCAGTCACACGTGTATTCAGGAATCTCGCTTATTACTTGGCGTGACAGTCCTCCATTATTTTTTACACTTCTACAAATTATGGTATCCATAATGAGTTATGCAGAAATGCCCTCCGTTGTTTTCAAGGCATCAAAACTTTCATTTTCCTGTTAAATTTGAGTTGTCATTTTTTCTATACAACCATACTGCATATACAGGGTGTCCCATGAAGTTTTAAACCCATTATACTCAGGTCGATCTATATTCGATTCGTTATCAAATAAAACGCATAGTTTTGTTTTACTATTCAACTGAGATTTAGATTGAAATTAAACATAGGGTGTTGAAAAAATGTCTTTAAATAAAAAAAAAGGTTTTCATTTCTATTTTTGATTTTTCGAAATTATGAAAATGAAAATAAGAAAGTTTTTGTTCAAAGAAAAAAGTATTTTTTTCATTCGTAATTTATAATATAAAATTTGAAGTGGGTGTCCCTATCGATTCGTATCGAAGTTCAATAATTAAAAATTATATCCTCTCCGAAAATGAAGAGCGCCACAGTTCGTCGCAAGACACCCTGTATATATGGTTTTCAGAACGCATTCATCTTCAGTTTATTTTGTGATCGTTTTTATTATTACACACTGAATCAACAAGAGGAATTGATTCTTCATTTGATGAAAAAATTTTTACATAAAATATTTCATGTTCTAAGTAGAAAAGCCTTAATGACTAGTGATAAGATTTACTGTTCTACAAATTACTTTACGAGGTTACTGTCACTGTTCTGCTCACGAATTCGCATGTTTTTTCGCACATTTATCTCTCTCATTATCCATCATCATAATTAAAATTCTTCAAAAAACTTACGACTGAAAATTGACCGAAAAGTGGTTCGAGACAACTTTTTGTGTATCTCCAACCATCGCATATCATAATTTGAAGTAGAATAAAGTCTAGTGAAGGCGCCTATTAGTCTCGACAACTCAGTCATGTTATCATCATGTTGACAAATGTTGTGAGTTAAAATGGAAGGATAATTATAAAAATATAACGAACAATCAGACGCGTTCAATAAGTGGAGGGAGTAGAGGGATCTGGACCTCTTTCTTAAAGGAAAACTAATTTCAGGAGCCGAAAGAAGTTTTCCTGAAGAAATGCAACCTGAGCTTCTTTTCGCATGATCTCATTTGCAGATACTTCGATAAATCCAAACTCTCAAACGACGCCGAGTGGAGTTTCATAAATGCTCTTAATATTTTTCAATTCACAGTTGGGAAAAGAAATGAACGAAGCTAGTAGTCGAAAGAGAGCCTATCAGAAATGTTCTAATATCTCTGAATATTGCGTAAAATTTTGCATCTCACACATTCCATATCATTCAGTTTCATTGATATAGAGAAAAAGACGTAAGGTTAGTAGCAAAGGTTATATTATTGCTATTATTCAGTGTTGATAACCTCACGATGAATCCAGTATATTTATGAACTGGTTGTGTTTAAAAATTCGATGTCATCTCGATATGATTCTGTGCAAAAACCAACGTGTGAGAGAACAAGTAGAATGTCAGTCATACCTCTATACAGTGGACGGTCACAAGGTAAGAGACGTTCAAGCTATGAGTTTGAAATAGCGGTAAGGCTCACCTTTGGGATAGGGAACATTGGTGGTGTCCCCGATGGTAACAATGCTCGAAGAGGTGGTAGGCGAGGGCACGGCGCTCACCGGCGTCATCCTGGGTATCTTGAGAGGCGGCGGCGAACACGGCGACGACGCCGAAGAATCGCAATCCAACCTGACGAACGGCGGCGTCTTCTGCTCCAGCGGCATCAACGGCAGCTCGTCGAAGCTGCCGCCGCTCGTCTTGATCATGGCCTCGTCCTGAGCCTGAGCCCGCCTCAGCGCCGTCTGCTGAGCCATGACCCGCTGACGCTCGGACGTCAGCCGACATTTCTCGCACTTGCACGTGCGGTACATGCAGTACCGCTTATGGCCCTTGAGCGCTATCTTCTTGCGGTGGTTGCGGCACCTGGCGCAATTCGGCGGCGTCCTGGGGGACGTCGAGGCGCTCGTGCTGGACGCGTTCGCCACGTCCATCTTGGCGTCGTATTCCTGCGAGTCCGACATCACAGTTCACTGCACCTGCACACTGTTGACCTAGACGAGACGGAGGCGCAACAGGTCGCGGCGATGAGAGATTGCCAGCGAGCACGTGTGGCGGCGGGATCCCTACGCGGATTCGACTTCAACTGTCTGTCAGTCGTGCAACGGCCAAAGTGAGTGAGTTGCATTGGCATTGCAGTGCAGCGGGGCAGAGGGTACTAGATTTTACGACCACGAGGCGGTGGGGGCCTGCCTGCCTGCCTGCATGCATGTGCGGGACTGCAGTTTGGAGCTGTGTTTTATGCGGCTATAACGTTGGGAAGTGAGTTTTGATGGCAGGTATTCGGGAGTAGTTTTGTTGCAATCCGACGAATACCAAAGGGTTATGGACGCCGTTTATGATATCATACTCTGTTCTATTTGTTATATATTCCCGTGCATTGTTGTTTACGGCCGTGTTGCAGTCGCTACTAAATTCTCTATGGTCTTATTCTGTTATTAAATTTTCCAAATTCATCGCCCCGAGTTCCGTATTACGGTCGTAACTCTCCTGATGACACTATTCTGCCTTTTAATTAGACACTAAGCCGACTAGCCTATGGAGAAGGCGTTCTCTACTTGCTGTCATTGCTTTGGAACTCCAAGCAACAGCACATTTTTCGATAACCCCAATGCAAGTTGTTCTCTGGAATAGCTTCAGTCGTTTCACTACAGCTTAGACTTCCAGTCCTTTCGGTATGGAGGAGGCCCCATCAATCAACTCATAATAAATATGGAAACGCAGCTTTGAAGTGTAGACATGTTGTTTTTAATTTTCTAATATAATAGCACGACTTAAATTTATTCGAAATATAGTTGGATCATTTTAGCACTTTCCACTCGTGAATTATGTGCGCAGTGGACAAGTTGGTGATTCAGATAACAGGTGGAAAAAGAACTGATGAGATTCTTAGATCAAGTGGAGATCAGATTAGACTAGTAACAGGTCGCCTTACAGGACATGCTCCTGTCAGAACACACCTACAAAAGATGGGGCTATATCAAGGTGACTATCGAACACATTTTGTGCTATTGTGAGGCACTAAACTATAGAAGAGTAGTGCAACTAGGGGAACCTGATTTGAACCTAGAGAATGTGGGAACCCTGAAACCTATTGACCTTTGCAAAATAGTCAAAGGGACGATTATTTTTTAGGGCATCGAAATGATAGGGGAAATACAAGACAGGTAATTCGGATGTAACTGAAGTAATCAACATAATTCACGTAATTAGATATAGATCAATTTCAATTCTTCGGAAAACAGTATTTTTGTCTCGATATCATGTTGGATTTTGAAGCCGGACCTGGTCGCATGATTCCGTGAAATTTTGTCATTGGCGCGAGAGCTCATCTTCGAACAGACCGGTGAATCGCAAGACTGTGAGGTTCAAAGCACACTCGTCTTACAAAAATGATACTTGTGTACACCAACATCAAAGGAACCGATAACAAGTGCTACTGCTGATATTACTGGAAATTTGGAAGAATTGTTTAGAATATATCTCACAGGATTCGTTCAATGCATTAATAATCATTTCTGATGAATTATGAAGTTTTCCTGTAGGGAAAGGAAATTTGAAAACGACCAGAGCCAGCGAAATGAACATAATGATTTTGGGCAATTACTCAATATCAACCCATGTGAGACAACACCGAACCCTGGATATTGAGCATATTGAGGAAATTGAGTTAATTTTCGCTTCGTTTCATTTCATTTTATATTTTATGTGCCTATATGCACGCCACTGTGACGTTATTATCCACAATTCCTGCGAGAGTCAGTCCGCGAATTTTATTCCAGTTGTGTTAATGATGTTCCAGGATAAGTTTAGATTCAGCTGCACATCAGCAAATCTCCTACTTTCGTCAGATCTTTCACTTGTCAAATCTACTGACGAGTTTATATATGTATATATGAAAACGGGATGGAAATAAAGTTGTATACTTCTTGAGATAACCACTTTCGAGATATCTTTAAATAATAACTGGTGGTGGTGATTCGATGTTGTTCAATAAACCGCTGTATACCTACCAAATGACTCAACAATGACTCAGTTTTGTCAACCTATAAGACTGAAAAATAGTATCAAATAATTCTGAGACCATTACAAAAAGGGGAAAACAGGACTTTTTAGATTCCTTGTATATGAGTTTTCGGAAATCCATCAACGGTGTGGTCTAATCGAAAAATTCTGGATCATCATAGTTTGATTCCATTGTAGAAACAGTTGGATCACTTTTCGTGTCCTAAAATTTGAAATGCGCTTGTCCACTCGTGAGGTATGTGCGCAGTGGAAACGTCAGGTAGTGAAAGCTCTTCATTTTGAACGATTTAAAAGCCGCTGTAACAGCGATAGTGAGGCTATGTGTATGCATTTCAACCCATGAACTTTTGTTGAAAGTGATATAATTTCTATTAGAAAATGACGATCTTTTGTTTAATTTTTCTCTCGATTTTCAGTCGGAAATTGAGTAGGGGTTATTATTTCTCAAGACGAATCTGGTCCGGGCATTTGATTCCGTGAAAATTTTAAATTGGTAGGAGAGCTCATCACTGGTTGAAGAGAGCCGTAACTCGCAAGAAAGAAGTTTGTTGATACCAATTTGAAAGGGACATACAGTATAGAATTGTTGAAACGGATATTTTTCGAAAATGTCTCTCAACATTTAGAATGGCTCACCATTTTCTCCATCAAATCGTATATTTCCAATGGTTCCACACTTGAATCAGTCTGGAATATTATTCCAGCTCCCAAGTAGTACCATGGCTACAGCCACTAATAATGTATCGATTTCGAATAAAAAGTGTTGGGAGTTTTACGTCCGAACCATAAACCTGACAAGATTTATAACAGGGGCTCTAAAAGATTTTCACAGTCGGTGTTCAGTCGGTGTTCCCGTTAGAGTAATTAGTTCACACCTTGATACCTACGACGAATAGGCGACTGAACTGATTTTTTCCATTCCAGATTCTAGAATGATGCATGATCAACTTTCAATTAGATATTTTTAGGTAGTTTTGGCAGATTTCGAAGCCTCATAATCACATGTGATAACTGACATCACGACTTCATGAACATTTTTATCGAAACTCATCTGCACACACTGGAAATATCCTAAAATCTGACAGTCTAGTTCAAATATTGTCAATATTGTCGAAATAAGAATTTTCCGCAATCATTATTATTGAAACTACTTATATCAGATATCATATCGTGTTAGACTAACAATATTGACTTTGATAAATACCAACTGCAGCAAATAATTCATTCCTTCCTATACAAATGAATATTATTATCGATCGTATATATTAAAATCAATTAATTGAGTAAACAGCATGAAAAGTTTCAAGAAAGTAATCAAAAAATAGCAATTATATATTAGCAACGGTCAATGGAATTAATTTCTGGCTTTGAATGCTTCATTTGATAATTTAATTGATGAGTTCAATAACATATATGATGAAGGTTTTAAACATTGGTTAGAAAAGAAATGAACGATATATAATTATGATTTTTAAGCTATTAAGCATATACTTCTCTCTATCAATTGAGGACTTCAAAGAAAAAAAGCAACATCTTTCAATTCTTCACAATGATCCAACTAATTCCGCCAGGTTATCTTTATTTCATTCGTTCAAAGAATGCGTATTCAAGCTATGCATTCTAATATTGATGATACATTGAGCAAAATATTCACATCGGTACATCGGGTGGCGCTGCTTTTTTGTGGTGGATTTTTTTTATTAATTGGACCTTTTATGTAAGTAACAGAGATGAGTTAGCATAATCAAGCCATATTGTTCGATAATTTTGATCGTCTAGCTCTAGCAAGATGTTCCTGAAACTATCAGGATTTTTTAAATATTTACAAGCAACAATCGACAGTCAATGTGGAGGGAGGGCAAATACTTCATGCTCATCACTTAATTTTATGTGGTAAGAAGTCGAGTATGAAGAACAGAATTGATATTCTGGTCACTGCATACAAACGTCTGCTCTACAATAAATTATTATCACATGCCTTTCGTTCATCAATTTCTTCGATAATTCCAATTTTGTTGGTTACATATACTTCATTTTTATTTTCTGTTGCACCCAATAACACAACAATTGGCGTTTTTATTTATATTCCCTTCAGACATTTCATAATTGAATTTGAAATCGAAATAACTATACAAATCACACACGATAGCGAAACAAAACAAAGAAACAATACGCGTTTCGGGAAGTTCACATTATGGCCGCTAGTGTCGCATAAAGTTGTGTTTTGCTAAATACCTAGCACTGTATTCCTTTACAGAGAACTATATTTTAATAAATTGCCATACAGAATGCATCGGGACATCTGAGGAAAAGATAACCAAGTGAATCTGACATCCATTATGAAATGAAGTCCTTCGAAATTCCACCTTGAAACTATAGTTTCCTGTAAATAGAAAAAGTGCCATCTAGGGAAACAAAATATCGCTAAGAATTGTCTTACAGAACATAACAGAATTCAATTCTCTCGTCTGCATACAAGGAAAGGATACGGATTCGTGAAACGAAATATCTACGAATTTGTGTATTCTGAATAACATAGATAAGCTCAAATATCAATACGAAGATAATCAGAATGAAAAAATCATGGATTAATATTTATGGCGCCATCTACACATGATGACACAAGTTGTCAAATGGTATATGCAATAAGCAGAGCCGTAGAAAATTTAACAGTGTCCTGCAGTTCCAGTTATACTCTTTGTTGGTTTTCTATTCATCAACTAGAGGGCGCTGACAAAGGTCATGCAGTGTTCTTACAGATATTCTGCGTTGAAAAGTAGTTTTCATCTATCACAGCCAATGTAATTTATAGATGTTTTCGTTCTAGAAGTATTCAAATAATACTCTTGGATAACTCATAAAGTTATTGACAATGAGTGATTTTTCAGTTGTTTCGAATGATTCCTGTATTGAAATCAATCGATTATATTCATGTAGGTATTTTATGAAGAAATGAAACAAATGTATCCAAATAAATGTATATATTTATTATACTGTTCAATGAAAACACAGTCACAACATCTCGGTTAGCCTACGCTGCCTTATAGGCGTTAGGCGCCGAAACAATTGCTGTACACCAAATAGTAAAATTGTCTAATGTAACATGGATACGGCACACGCTAAATAAACAGAAAGCAACGTAGGAAAAATATGCTTTCGCATAGCTATTAGTACTTTGTACGTATATAGTATTAGTGTACAGGATTTATGAGATGCAACACATATTTCCTGAGTAGCTCCGTTTCGTAGAATTTCCCAGAAAACTCTCAAGAGGTGGTTCCAAAAACTTGGTAGGTTGAAATTGTTGGAAAATTGTACCAAAGAGAGTTACGAATTATGTGCTTTTTCTAGATAAATCCAGTACATCGCCACGCTCCATGCAAACGCGATCTGTCCCCACCACAAAAATGGAGGGGGGTTAAATTTATACCACTGTCTGCTCGTCGCCGTACCAACCATCTATATATATCATATAAATTTTTATTTACAAATTTATTTAAGAATTCCTAAAGCTTAGTTTTTAAAACGTATCAACCTAAAATTTCTACAATAATTTTGTCAATACCAAATTTTGATTTACACCAATATAAATATAAAAATACTCTCAAATTTTTACACATATAAACTTTTTCTGGATTGGGCCGGTGACGAGAGACTTTATCATCAGATTTTGAGCTAACTCGATTTTTTATTTTTTTTTTGTACTAAATATACATTCTTATTCGATTATATCGATGCAGTTTCTTAATTATAGTTTCCGGAGTCTTGTGGCGGTACACCAGGGGCCATGACCTATTCTCGACAACTAACCACTATCTTATACCTTGCTTGATAACTCAACCGTCCACCCAACATTGAAATCTCAGTGGCCGGTTCGTTATTCATTTGTCCGACCACCTCGACAACATGTCGGCGCAGTAATTCCCAAGTAGCTGAGCTATACCAAAATTTTAACCTAAACATATTTGTGAACAATTGCCAAATGAGTGATAAATTCGATTTACAATATATCCATGCAGCTGTGAAAGCTACATTTCCGGAAATTTAGATGCCAAATTCTGACATTTTCAGTGGCAGATGACGTCTGTCATCTCATAGGCGTTGTCGAGTCATATTAAGGAAGACCAAAGGGGGCCGTCTGGTGACAAAAATTAAACTTAATAGACGAAGAGCATCGGGCAACAAGAGCTATCACTCTGTGATATTGCACGCTTATGGAAACCATTTAGTTATCATCTGAGAATTTTGAATTTCGTGGTGAGTTAATGGTAAGTGGATGCTTCAATGTACAAAAATTGTGCAGGTGTGTGTTATTTACAGTGTATGTACATGGTGTACTAGCCGTTCTTTATACTTGACTTTCAAAAAATTATTAGTCCATTCTGAAAGCGACTATTGTCAATATGTCATGTGTCAACTGTTGTCATCACAAATAGAGTCAATTGAAAGTCGAGTATGAACAACGGTAGGCACGTTCGGACAGTACACCCTGTACTGTTTCTATATATCGATAATATTGCAGAACGGATGGCTTCCATGACCTTGGGAATGCAGAGGTCGCCACTTGTTGCACATGCCTAACAAATAACAATAACAGCTAACATAACTTGTGTTTATAACATGAGTAACTGAAACCATTGAATCTGTATGTTATTATCTACTTGCTAATCAAAATTACTATATACCACAAATAGTATAGCCTGTGTGGAGCGGACACTCCTGTCGGCCATCTTAGCGTAACAATATAATATTCAAGAAATAATCTTATGTTATGTAACCGAGTGTCTATTGGTGCAACAAATCGGAAATACAGCTAGTGGAGAAAATCTTCAGAGCGGTTTTGGTTGGGCGACATGTCTATGTAGGGCCCTTAATTTGTAATTTTTTTTTTCGTAAAAACAACTTTGAAGGCACTTTTTTGTCGGACGAATTGGCCCAGTGGAATTTAGAATGAGTTGATTTGCCGGTAATGAATTATTCGAGAACTGTAGTTTTTTGGGTTGGTTGCCTTCATTTCTATTGCGTCGGTAGTAAAGTGTGTCTTTTTGATGGCTATTTCAGATGAGAGAACCGCTCTGAAGAAAGACTCCCCCAAAAATTAATGTGTTAAAGACTGACTTCACTTCGTGTGCTACTCCAATATCTCAGCGGGATGGTGCCATTCTGAAGTCAAGTTCGTGACACAAAAAAACTCATCAATCTTCAAAGTAAAATATTTGTCATAAAATTTGTTCTTTTTAGTGACTTGAATACATTGGCAAATTTGAGTAGGATATTAGTAATTCTGTACTCATCATGAGATATCTGTTTATTCTATTATTACCTATTTCAAACGGAAAAAAACATGAATTTGATTAAATTATCGTGAACAAATTCGTATCGCATTCCGGAATTTCCCTTACTATTCCTTGCAGAGTCCTTCCACAATAGATAAACAGCTACCATTTTATATTAACCAGTGACATTTGCATGAGTAGACATATTTATAAGATGATTTTCTGAATTGAAAATCAAAGAGATTTTATATCATCACAAAGCAGTTCTGTGTTTAATGTATCTTTCAGAATGATTGCATAAAAAACATTTTTTCATATGGGTCCTGTATCGAAGATATTTGGCAGACAAAATTGACAAGGAAAAGAAGCAAAAATTGAGAAATACGTAATGAATTGGCTCCAAAAGTATTGCCATGTTCACAATAATAATATCAAATAAGTGGTTTCTAGGATCGAAATACGTATGAATAAACGAACATTCTCAAAAATTGTTACATAGATCACAAGGAAATGTGTCTCTCGAGAGTGACTCCGAAATAACAATCTAGAAATACAGAAATGGTACCTAAAGTAAAGTGTGGTCCTTGTTTGAAGAAAAAATATGATACTTATTATCAAAGTATGGTTCTGTTATGAGTGCATTGCGGACCCGATAGCCATTTCTCAAAACAGCAATGATAAAAGGAGGAAGTGCTCGGTACCGTATGATATAGAGTGTGGTAAACCTATATTTATACGAAATGAAGTGACTAATAACTGTTGATCTAGCCAAACTCTTCATCACCATATCATATCCAAAAACTGTTTCTGTTTTTCTGTCATTTAGAAGATCGAATCTGGGCACTAGTTTATTGAGGCCTTATTCAAAGTGACCAATACACATGATTTGTTGAGTCGAGTTAATTCCATGAATTCTAGGAAAGAAGAGGAGAATACTTTGATTTTATCTCAGGTGGTACATAATTTATAATGGCAGAGAAGATCAGCTGACCAACAGTTTTCTTGTGGTTGTTTTTTCTGTAACTCAGATTGACGTGAACTGAACGTATTTGGTAAACGAATTTAAACAGAAACACACAATCAACGAAGACACCCGGCATTTTACCAACAATTGTACATGTATATACTACAACCCACACAAAATCTATGTATTACATATTGGACTAGATTAGTAGTTGATAATGTTTATGGAGAAATGGTTAAAAATCGTCAGTGTCAGTGGTAAAGAACGACGTACACTAAAAAATGATAAGCGCTATAACGGTAGGAGATTTTCGTCATAAGAAAATAGAATAAGGCAGATTTTGGTTATACACACTCATATCATTTTTGCTTCGAAAAATTTAATTTTAAGGCGCAGAGGTGCTTAAATTAAGCTTGTACTTTTTTCGTGATATTTTTATGTGATCTTTTTGAACCGGTGACCTAAAAGTTTTGTCCGAACAGTGTTTTGTCTGAAAGTATAAAAGTACCTCCTGTAAAATAACAAAATACGCACGCATACCGTGGCTAACGCGCATGCTCCAGAAGACGCTTTCGCCAAAGATGTTGTCCGAATGTGTGTGCATTGGAACCAAACGTTGCAAATCAATAATCACGTGAAATGCTCCAAAATCATCATCAAACGTTCATTCTTCATACAAGTGTTCATTGATGTCGATAAAGATAATTTTCTCCGAACAAGTATTTATAAAGAACTTCCATACTCTTCACTTGTCATTAATGTCATTTTGATACCTTCAGTGGCATCTCTAGATTAGTGACTTTTCTCGGAACGATGCACAATAATCAAAGCAAAACTTTTCAAATTCCCAAATTATAATTTGGATATAGATTAAGGAAGATAGTTCTGACATATTTGGTTAACTTTTAATAGCATTAGTGCAAAAAAAAGTACCAACTTACCACTGAACTTCTAATTTTCAAAGCATATGGGCACATTTAGGCATCAATAAATATGACAACACTCCACAGTGACTTCAGAACGATGCCAAATTTAGAGAGAAAAATCTCTGATTCGGTAATAAAGTCAAATGAATAATATTTGTAGAAATTTTGTCAAATATTGGAAAAACTGTTATAAATTCAAACCATTTTCAATATCAATTCAAATAATAAACTTAACCTAACTTTCTGTTTCGAAGTATCGATAAAAAAGAAGAAAAGCAGCAACACCGCACTTCCTGGCGAGCTGTCACAACTAGCTTGCTTAGATACATAGACTATATCATTCCATACCTATATGTGGATATTATTAATATTTGAATCTTGATGCTTATGGTAGAACTACGAATTGAATGCTGTGAATTATATAATTTTTTGAAGAACCATATTCCATATAAAGTTTTATTACTTGTTTCGTTGATTTCATTTGATTGAATTCAGAAAGAAATCATCATTAAATATTCAGTAGTACGTATTCTCTTTTTAATTCGATAATTTTGTAGAAAAATAGTTGACATCGAGTTCACATTTGTAGATGATAATCTTTTTCCACTTATTGTGATCGATATAGTTGTTTCTATGAGAGTGGGAAGGAAATTCTTTGTAAATGCATATTTCGTTCGAGAATAGCATTGAAAGTTGAAACCATGCACGTATAATCAACTGGAGAAATGACTTTGGAGTATTTCAGTATAACTTAATTCATCAAAAATTGCCAAAAAGTTACAAATAACATACGAAGGACCCACGTGCTACCGAAAAGAATTCTCGTCGTCAGTAATTTCACCCAGGCAGCTATCCTCTTATATTTTAAAAATTTTGACACAAATAACAATTTAGACATAATCTCGTATATATACCGAAAGAATAAAATATATCAATATATCAACACTAATCTAAAAGTTTGATTCTAGTCTCACTAATAGGGAACCGAACCAGCGTGAAACCCCCGAGAAACGAAAACCATCTTCAGCTAGCACCGGGTCCACATATGCAACGCAAAAATCGAAAGGAACTATGCTGATGGGGTCCTACCTAAAGAAGGGTAACTACACTACGACCCGATTGACGGGCTTGGATCGACCTCAAAAATTACTTATACAGTCTCATCCAGAAAGCAATGTAATTCCTCCGTGACCTTGAAACGGTCTTTTCTGAATTCATCTGTTGGTTTTGTCTTCAACAATTCGTGTCCGTAGCCCTCTGCTGAGGAGCCAAACGCGAATTGGTGCGAGTCTACGGCCCGCTTTTGAATAAAACGTCGTAATCGTCTGTGTGAATCTGTGAGTGTAAGTTAGAGTTGGGTGAATTGTTAAAACCAACAGTAACTTTTTGAGGTCTTAACTGTCAAGTTGACGGACTAACATAATCATAAACAAGAAGCATTTACCAGTCAATCAATACCTCAACTCGAAAATCTCATTCGTCCTGATAAAACAACTGTTGCACTCCTTGAACTGTTGGATATGACAGATGATAAAGTGTCGCTTTGAGGATTGGTTGACATTTCCAAACCAACATTATAATAGACAACTATGAAGCCCTGATCCTTTTACAATCGTACGTATTCGAGCAAGAAGCTTCAATACAGCAATTGTTATCAAATATTCAGTTCGTCTATTGCCTGTTCCATCTTCCATCATCATCATCATCTTTGTAAATGGAAGAATTTAGTAAAACCATAAAATATGTTATTACACTTAATCCCTGCTGAATACTGATTGGTAGTTTCAGCTTTTTGCTCCAATTTTGTCGTATGAGTGTTGATATCCTTCAGATGTCGCTGTCCCTTACAACAGCGACAGTGTCGTTGCCAGTTGCCATTCTGTGTTCGAACAGCTATTACTCTTGGCGAGATCATGCTCATAATGAAAAAGTTCTTTGTTGGCATCAAGAGAATTCATAATATATCTACAACTCTGTCGCGGCTAATCTGTCGTATGTTGTATGCGACAGCGATATTAGAAGGAAACCAATGCTCCACATCACAATAGCTTCTCACTTATAATTACAGCCAGTCCATAGCCAAGTGAAAATCTGCAGGATTTGCTTCTAAACAACAATCAAAAATAAAGCACTTGGGTATTCTCTTCAATATCCCTTTTGTCACATGCGGCCAGATCTCAAACGTTTGTACTCAGGTTTATACCCGATTCACTATTTCTTATATTTATTTCAAAATAACACCGAATATGTGCAACTTACTACCGGACCGACATCTATGGATTGGAGATAAGCTTATTTACATATATATAATTTGGGGATAACCTGAAGGAATCTCTTTTTTCAACAAGAAATGTTTCCTTAGGTTGATACTAACAACAAGAAAGAGGTTTAGACCTACCAAACCCTTTCGAATTTAGTGCTCGTATAGAATTTGGACAAAGCGATGCTTTGAATCATTTCTTTCTTCAAGATGAATGAAGAGGTTCTTTGCATTTCGTTTCTATTCAGATCCAGCTCTTCACCACCAATTCTGATAATTTTTTCAAGGATTCTTCCTCGATTGAAGACATTCAACTGTGTTCGCTTTGTAGTTCCATTTTTTTTTTGTAAGAAGTAGATAATCAATGCGAGAATTTTTGGAATTTCAATTGGTTAATGTTTTATGAGCATTTTATATCGGGATTTCTCCAGGCTATCACCAATTCAGTTGATCTAAATACAGATTTGATTTGAAGAACCGAGCGTTTAGTGTTTGAGAATTGACCACATTTTGGGTACTTTACAATCGACAACGTTAAATACTTTATATATTAAATAACTATCTCATTACTTAAGTTTCAAAAAACGTTTTTAGTGTAATGTACCTGGCTAGGTCCCGAGCAAACCAAACGATAAACTGAAAACGTTCAAAAACACCCAAAACATCAATTTTGAAAAGCAACTAAACCATTTTGATGAGAATCATAGTGAACTCAATCTTAAGTGAATGGCAGTCTTTCGAATTTCGGCAGTTTCGAATATATAACTTTAGGAACAGCAAAATCACGCGTCCATAGTCTAGCTGTAGACCAGGAATATTACATCTCGGGACCTCTTTGGTGTGTTGTGTTGTGACTGGACTATTGCGGGATCAGAAGGAATACTGAGCTCAAAAATTTTTATGTACAATTTGTATTTATTTTGAATCCGGCTCTATGGCTACGGATCTGTAACTTGTCAAGTTACCTCCACTGTAAACTGCCCACGACTGAAAGAAAAAAAAATAAAAAGAAATAATATTCGAAACTGAATATATTCAATCATATGACTAGTTGCCTCACACTGTAAATCAACGAGATCGTGTATATCTACACTAGAATTGTGCTTGTGTAACTTAAAATAAGGTACATGTAGATGAAGGACTTACTCATGAAAACAAGTCACTAGGTTTCAATTCTTATCATCTATCTTGTCATGTGGAAAACGATTTTTGAACTCGTATATTTATCCAAAAGAGTATTTCACGAATCAGTTCTTAAAAATGAACTAGTTTCTAATCACTTTGGTGTTGCTGAAATTTTTTGATGTATTCACTAAACTAGAAATAACTTTACTTTGCAAGGATTCAGGAATATGAATCTGTCGTTCGATCAAGTGTTGTAATTTGTTCTGGCGAGTAAAAAAAATATTTTCCACATTCTGCATGATTCCAGAATTGAATACTAGAGACACAACGATGTGAAAGTAAGTCGATCTCCTAGTGTATATAGGGTAAATATGCTACAAACAAAAATAGTGCAACTAGTCCAACAAGAAAATTAAACAAAGAAATGATATAATAACTGGAATTGGCCATGGAGGAAGTGAAGAAATACTGAATTTTTATGCAAGCTTCGAAACTATGTGATTATGTTTCTTATTTGAATGCAGTTATTTTTTTATGTTGACTGATATTCATATGTGGAATATACTATTCATGAATGTGAAAGATGAAATATTTATAATGGAAAATTCAGTATTTCTGGAAAATAAATAATTCGCATATCTACCATATATACTCAACAACAACAATTGTATCTCAAGAAGTATAACATACTTTGATGAGATACATGGATGTTATGCATGGATATCGACAGTGTACAAGAAGACAGACAATAATTTTTCGTTATGTTCTTGATGTACATTGTGGAGAGAAAAAAAAAATAAAAATAAAAGTGAGGTGATGAGCTCACTTGACTAGCAAAAATATAACTTTGGTTAGGAATGTAATGATATATATAAATAAAAATAATAAGTGATAAATACTATATACATCTAGATATATATATATACAAGTGGGTGATATAGACATAGCACAGTTTACAGTGGCAGTAAACATAAACATGCCAAGTAAACGAAATATAGTGCAGATTTTGAACTTTGCTAACTGCTGGTTTGTAAAACTTAGGACTTGACGTCAACAACTTCTATCCGGTAAATATTCAGGTAATCACTGGAAAATTGATTGATTTGTTTTCACTGTTCGCTCGTCCACGAACCCGATACGGCGTGAACATTAAGTCTTTTTTGCCAACCTATCACAACTACTCAACAAACGTCCTGATTCGTTCAAAGATGACAAGGTTCTTCGGAACTTCGACGTCTTCGAATCCATCGAAAACAACAAAAATCGTTGACAGTTTGTGGCATACGTCACCGATTCCGTGTCGGCCTCTCAGCACCTGGTGCTGACGGAAGTACCGCTCGACAACCACTGGTTGCTTGGTGGTACCACCTTGGGCCGATTAGCCCCAACAGGTCACTCTAACTGTTCCAGAAAATTCGGAGACTTGAAGTACTCCGGAACGGGGTCGTCAAGCCTCGAAATGATTTTGTAGATGGATTTCTTCCAGGATTGCTCTGCGTCTCGGCCTTCTTGGATGGCCTTGAAGAACTCCCTGAGGGTTTGTTCCACTACGAACCTGAAGTTGGAAGGAACCTGAAACAATGGAAATTTCGATATTCATTCACTGAATTTGATACCCTTCCAATTGACATCATTCAGAATTGTATCACCGACACCAGTATATTTTCACCAAATGCAATTATTGTTCTTGAAGTTTTGTTGAAGGGACAAAAAAGAAAAAAAAAAGTATTCTAACGTATCACTGAATGGGAATTTCTGCAGCAAATGAAACAAAATCAGGAAAAGAACACATAAATCGAAAAGTATTAGCATGTTGTTATAGAGACGACTATAATGAGTAAAAATAATAAAAAGTTCAACACATTGAGCTTCATGAATATTGTCAAGAAATATTGACCATGCATGATGAACTGCAGTTAAAATGAATTGATGAAAGTGAGGAAGAACCATCAGAAATTTTTCGATTGATTATATTGGATGTAGAATCAATTCTAAACATGAAGGACTCTCATAAACATGCATTAATATTCAACAAAAACGAATAATGTATGTTTTTCAAAATTGCCATCATCTTTTGGTGGTGGAACAAAATTATCTAGATTAGTGTCAGCTCATTTGAAATGAAAAAAAAAAAGATAAAATAAGTACGTGAAAATTTCGAGATCACCTTCAGGAACTATAATAGAATCTATGTTGTTGATAGCCATAAAATAAAATGAAATGAAGAAATAAAAAGTGTTTGAAAAAAGTAACATTGTGTAGATGTCTCGGTAGGTTTCACGAACCTGTGGTCCCCATACCTCGATGTGATTGTTTCTGTTGTAGTGCAGATTGAGCACCCTGTATAGTTCAGAATCTCCTCCAACGTGTAGATCATCGGCGTTCTTGACTCCTTCTGATACCGCCTGCCTTGCATATTTCTCCATTTGAATGTAGTAAAATTCCCTGAAAAGAAGAAAAAGTTATGTTATATTGCGATTTACAAAGTGTATGGAGTGTGAAGTTAGCGTATAATTCACGCGCATTGCTAGGGGTGAATAAACTCTGATGGTATCGAAAGTAATACGAAATGCAGGGTTAGTTTGTAACGGTTCTTGTAGTAAACATCTGGCAGCCCCTTTCAATAATAAGGTCTGAGATTGATGCAGGTAAAAAAGCGTGCTTCCATTTATATTTCTGACAAATAAAATGTGGTATCGGAAACACAGTAATTGATACTTGTAGTTATCTAATCGGAGATTCAACTCCTTTGAAAAGTTTCAATATAATCATCCAGAATTTTCAATATATACTTATACGAATTGATATCAATGATGGTTTTTCGAAATAAATTCCCTGGCATCAAACCAAGCTGACTTATCATTGAAATATCTTGTCAATATTCGTTTTGAATACTTGAATCAACTAATTGATGATTTTGGGTATGTACCAAACAATCGATAAATATCAAATTGCTGTTATAACCCCCAGTTAAATGAATATTTGCAATCGGATTATCATTACCTAAACACACTAGTGTCATGTCATTGAATCCAGACCCCAATTATAGACCAATTGAACATACATAGTTAATATGATCGTATTAGCCATGCTAAAATATCAACGTAATAATATTCAACTGTTGCTCGTAGAGCTCGTTCACCGATCTAGTAGGTATTCAGCACAAGAAATCTAAAAAGCAATGCCACTTTCGGAAAGTGTGTATGCGATTGGCTCATTTCTTTGACCTCTTAACAGTTCATGCCCGCATCAAGTCATTTACGTTTTAAGATCACGTAAAAAAACACCTGTAGGTTGATTGTAAATGGTGAATGCTAAGGAGCTATGCTTGAAACTAGTGCTGGCAGAGGGAAATCGAAGTTTATCGCTGTATAACAGGAAGAAGTACTGTGGAAGTAGATACTGAATCAATTCTGAAAAGTGATGTATATATTTCCTTGTACGCACAAAAAATAATGAGCCAGTATAACGATAAATCAGATAAACAACCAGACCTATGGAGGAAACTAAAGATCTAAATGTTTGTTATTCTCAACGTGTCGCACAAAATCAATGGACTTGAGATCAAAATAGGTCGAACGCATACAGAAATGCACCATACCAATTTAATTCAACTATTTTTGAAGACGCAATTGACTACATTTATATATTTCAATAAACTGGTTTCTTCGTGATATAATTTTCAACAAGATAGAACAACAAGAACAGATATTTAACAAAAATAATTTAGATTTCTCCATAATATTGATTTATCAATTCAATTGTCTCATCGATGTCGCTTATTCATGTACTCATAAGAGTTAGAGGGAGAGGTAGATTTTTTTCAAAAAACCAATTTTACGAATATTGGAAAAGTTACTACAAAAAAGTATATAAACGATCAATGATTGTAAAATTTCAGTGAATTATTAATACTAGCTTTCTAACAAGAAGTCCTCATTTTTTGGAAAAATAGAAATTTTCTTCATCTTCAATGAGTTGAGATAGTTTGTTAAAGAGTTGTATACCCGTATATCATTGACATTTCTTGTGGAATGATTTTCAGATTTATACTTTCAAATATTCCGAAGCTTAAAAATAGTTTGAGCACTAAACTCTCTCCCGCGAATAATTTCGTCTTGTAAATAAATGTGCTACGCCACTGTGTGCTGGAAAAGAAAACTGAAATTATCAGGTAAGTGATTCGGGGAGAAAGGCAAAAGACGTTAAACACGCACAAAGGATTTTAACAGCTGCTTTTTGATTTACCCTCCCCTTCGGTGAGATACCTTTCTTCTCTGACCCTCTTCAAGACGTTCCCTAGACGTCTTAAGAATAAGGCACGCGTCTTAAGAAACCGAATATAACGATCTTTACCGCCAAGATAAACGCCAACGGTTATTTCTTCTATTTAAACAACTGCAGTTTCTGGGCTGCTACTTCGGACAGTTGCTAGATTGTTGAAACAACAAGGATGATCTTTGGTGTGTTGTCATTCCAATATTCTTCAATTGATGGATCGGATTTCAGGAGGATGTACATTTGATTCAAGAAATTTTATGGTGGAAACAAAGGTACTACTCTGTACTCCCAATTCAATATTGGAAACTGTGATGTGTTTTTATATCGACACCGATGAATAAGATAACAAAGATTCAACGAAGAGAATATCTAAATGAAAAAACGTTGTGATTTTTCCTTCCAACCAAATAGGTAATACCCATTCTTATTAGCTTTCATGTTGCTAATGAACTGCAAACAAATTTCTGTAAAGTATATTGAAGCTTCAACCAAGTAATTGCTTCTACACCCAACACTACTTTATTCCAGTTTGTTTAGACAGATGTGTCGAGCTTGATAAGATACGAAATTCAATATCGTATGCTCTAATCTCACCAATTTGGTAATAAAAGAATATGGAAATTATACTCTACGTTCTTATCTGATATCAAACATTCTCTTTGATCGATAGTAATTGCAAGAATGATAGCGTCGAAGAGAACATTTCTCAGCTGATGATAATATTTTGGGCGGTTACGAAAATAGGATAAAAATGCATTATGGTTCTCGTTTAGCTAAAGTTTTTCCATTTTTGCATAGAAAGCTAACCAAGCATAAACTAATACGTTGGTTTTTATTCTGTTCAACAGTTCTTCAGAAGTTACTTCTAACTCGTTCAATACTGTGCTTTTTTTTAATTAGCATCGACTAATTAGCGTGAAGCAAGTTGAAGTTACAATTCAGAAATGAACTTACAATACGAATCCACCAGCTTTGTTTGCAGTCAAGCTCTTCGAGGTATGACAATCTTTTTCTGATTCGAAAAGAAAGTTGGGATTTTCAATTCATAAGCGCATTGTTGTCACAGAGAATGGTTGAAACATACGAGATTTGCACGTCCTCGTTAATTATTTAGATAAGAGTTGGATTTGCATTCGTTACTTTAAGTACGAGGGCAATTATACTTCATGTTCACACTTTTTCATTGCAAACTATTCAGTGTCACCTAGGTGATATAAACTTCCCGAACGATGCCAAGCCAAGCCATTGTGAAAACTTGAACTTATTCACTATTGTCATATTTCCACTGGAAAAAATACATTCTCAGAAAATACAGAGCTGAACATCTGTTGAATATTCAGAATGTCTGGTGCTGATACTTTTTCAGAACTAATACATTTCAAAATAATTATTCATATTCAGCATCATGTTACTATTAAAACGGTAAATCTCTACTTATCACTCAACGAATTGAAAGACCAACTGTATCCAGAGTATTCAGAAGTACAAACAGTTATATGCTAATTTTTAATCATAATTATAATCACACTCCTGTACAGTTGTATCTGCACATTTCAATAAAGATTAACGAATAACGATTAACTATGACTGTAATAGCGATTCAAGACTAGGATTATTATTGCGATGCCAAAATTTTTGATTAACCTGTTCTACATTTTTTTCCGGGAACAAAGCAATTGGCAGCTTATAACGTACATACCATCTTAATGATATGAAATCTTTTGAGCCTAACGTAATAAACTACACGGGCACTTAATTAAAAATTACTTAATTAAGGTATTCAACTAATTAGTACAGCCTCTTTCTCCACGATAAGGGATGGTTTTCTATGTTCGCATTATATTTGTCATCTCACTTGGGCTTGTTAGCTTCTACATGTAATTAGTCGTTAGCGATAGTGTTGGTGCCACAATCTCGCGCATATTAAGTTTTTGTTTTACCCAGAAGAAATGCCTGTGGTTGTTGGTGATTAATATCGAGTGACTTTCGTTGCAAGGGACGATATCCAAATGAAAATATTAGGTATTATGCCGCCTTGGATGGTTTATAGACGGAATATCAATCAATAATCACCAATTAAGCCGGTTAATTATTGATACTGGTAATGTGGCAAGATTGTCCGTTCCATGATTTCATGGGTGGATATGGGCGTTGACAAGGTGAACCCCGTTGAATTACTTCCGGTCACTTAAATTACCTCGAATGGACTTTGGTTGAATTTCAATTAAAATACACACCTTGATTAGATGAGCGGATATTTAGATTCATTTTCAATTGATAATTAATAAATAATGCTACATCTACTGGATTTGATCATTCTTCGAATTTTTAGGAGCATTACAATGATTCCAGAACCGAAATAGAACTCCGAACAATCACACAAGCTTTTATAAACGAATTAATTTGTTAATTATTTTAATGAATCTTACCTGAAGTTGGAGAACCACTTCACCAGTTGGGCAGTATTGTTTTTATTGAACTTGATGTCGGGGAAATACATCTTGAGGACCGCCGAACTAGGATACCGGACCCAGAAGAACATCAGCTTGGCTTTCCTGAGATGCATCGGTGTCAATGTTGACGAGTGCTCAGAAGTCAAGGAAATATTCGGCTATATTGTTGAACAAATAACACAAAATAGAACACCATGTATTTCAAAATGCAACTCCCAATATCAGTGACCTTCTTTCCCACTTCACATACAACCATCAACAATTATTTTTATTCCTACAGGCATATTTATGCATTGAACAAGATTGTATTATAGTTATAACTCATAAACGATATGTAATTGGTATTATAGTGATCTGGAATTCATTACAAATTCTTTTTCTTGTAGAACACATGCTCTTATTCTTTTTGTTCTCACGTTTCTATTAAGACGTAAGCTATGAAGTAGATGAAGAATTCATAACAATCATATCACTCAAAAACTTCGTAATAACATAAATTACAATGCGATATACTTCGTTTGTAACTTTTTATCCAGTTGACTGCTGAAGATGTATATCAATTCTATAAATAATGCATTGATCCGACGGTATTCTAGATAAGTAAATTTTCTTTCTCTTTTACATAACACCGCGAAGTATTTGTGAGGTTTCTAATAAGGGTTTATTCAGATTCAATTCTGATACCTTATAGAAAAAAAACTCGACCCTTAGTTGGGGGATTTGATAAGAAGACTTACAAATAATTGTATCATAGCAAAGTTCGAATGTCTTTTGATATCAAGTGAGATTTGTGAATCGATAGAATTCTATGTTGAAAAGCTGAATCGAAACCTGATATTTCTGGAGAATATGGTTCATTATTGGATTTTTGAACTCGAATAATTGAGAGTTACAATTGTATTATATTATTAATAACTAGTTAGACAAAGATGAGAAAGTCATTGCTTCATGAATGAATAAATTGATGCCCAAACTGAAGTATATGGAGTGAGTCAGAAATAATCACTAATATCCTCCCCTGGAGAAAACATAACCCCAAAACAATACGTACATGGTGAGCACTAAGATTTTTGCTAAAATCTTTGCATAAAAAGGATATAGTAGGCTGCATGCCATCGTAAGAGAGGTCAGCGGAATTGCAATCTGAATTGCGATCGCCGTTGTCCATGTTCATTCCTCCGTTGGGCACTCTCATGTGCCCGTAGTCGGGGGAGGCTCCGTGCTGGGCGGCCGCCAAAAGCGCGGGGTGAAGAAGAGTGGGCGGGTGGTGAATCGGGGGCGACTCGCGCTCCATCTTGTGCATTCGGGGTGGGGAAGAGGAGGCCTACAAGAAAATTGGCTCACATTAACAAAAAATTCTTATAATTGGTTGCAAATACAATTTCAAAGGTTTTATAATCGATATCACAATCGTCGAGAGATGAATAAATAAATATTGTTGATTATAATAGAGACTTTGATTCCAAATATCACCAACAAGTAAATTATTTGTTTTTCTTGGAATACCCTCGGAAAAAACAGGAGTATTTTAAATCATCGAAAAAATGATTCCTCCAGAATTCTGTTGCATGCATTAACTGAATTCAAATCAATTCTTGGTTTATTGGGCTTTCAATGCTAGAAACTATAGTTGGATAATTGTTATCGATTGCTAAACGAAACTCACCTGCATCGCCATATGGTGGCCATGACTGGGTCCATGGAAGAAGGGACTGTAGGGCGAGAAAACCTGAGATTCGTGTAAGCCTGGGTTGGGTATCGCCACCGACGTCGGAAGGGAGACGGGCAACATCGGCGGCGGCTGGTGATATGGGGGAGGCCTTGGAGAATTGCAACCGGGCTGGTCCATGCCTGCAGGAGACATGCCCATGCCGTCCTGACCCAAAATCCTGCTCACCGTACGTGGTGTTATCCTGGTGTCGGTCACTTTATGTCTCTTTTTCTTGGGCGCCACCACCAAACTAAGTGCTTCGTTTTGTTCAGGGGATTCCTGTTTGGCCACGCAAAAGGGGTGGCTCATGCCGTACAAGGGCGCGCTTATGCCTGGGGGTTTGGGTGGCTGGAACATCGGAGGTCGAATGTTGAGTTCCGAAGGCTTCTGCATGCCCATACCGTGAACGGGCATCATGGGCGGACACCCCGAATTTCCGTTCACCATTGGGTTCTGGTGGTTGTTCTGTGGCGGAGGCGCCTGAGGACGCTCCGACACTTTGGTCCTGACAGGCGACTTCCTGTCAAGCATCTGCGAAGCCATCAACAGGTCTTTGTTGAGTTGTTCTGCAGCAGTGGCTGCGTCCTGCTGCTTGCACCTCTTCTGGTGCACGAATCTATGCAAAATAGAGTCTACCAGGTTGGTTAACGAGGCAGTTATCTCGCTCTTCAGCACGTCGGCCAGACCTTCGAGGTCTGAACCGCTCGGGTTGATGTTTCTGATCATGCTGAGGCGGTCTGATATGTGGTCGGGTTTCGGAGGAGTCATCTGCTGTTGTTGTTGCTGTTGGGGTGGTTGTTGCGATTCATTGCTCATGGCGTTGGCCGCGGCAGCTTCCTTAGCCATCCTGGCCTCCTGCTCCATGAAGAGCTTTTGGCTCACGCCCAGGTACATGGCTGCGGCGTTGCTCATGTGTTGGTGAGGATTCTGCAGGAAGCCGTTGTGGAATGGAGGCCCCGGATGGCTTATCTTCATCTTGCTCACCTCTTGCGCGAGCGTAGGTTGCTGCTGCAATGGGGTGGGTGTGCTGGTGGTCACTGGGGATGGTGGCGCGGATCTTTTGCTTTGTTCACTATCACTGGGAATTTCCTCGATTTCTTGACTCTCCTCCGAGCCTTGCTCAACTCTAGTACACAGCTGCATGTATTTCTGTTGCATTTCCGCGAGTTGTTCTTGCATCGATCGCAGCTGGGACTTGAGCATACTCTTTTCCACACGTTTTTGTCTAATCGGTTCGATATCTTCTTCTTCGTCATCAACGTATCTTTCGGCATTGGTGTCGTGCTGCTGGGGTTGGTAAAGCTTTCGCTTTTTGCAGCCGTTAACTTGAGGTGGTGCAGGACTCGACCGCATGCTCGACACGATATTTTCCACTCTGGCTTTTTTCGCGTCTTCGGGTTTCGCAGGGCTCGAAGGTTCCACTTTCGGGGAAGGTAATGATTCAGTTTCCATACCGTTGAGGGCGTCCTCCATGAGTTCTACTTGCTGTCGCTCACCGACACCGGCTTCAGCGAGGCATTCCTTCATGGCTACCGCCGCGTCCACGTCGTTTCGTTCTGGACTCGCCTTGGGTTCGTTGTTGTTATTGTTGTTGTTCATGATGTGGTCCTGTCCGTTGCGTAGGTCGTGCTCGAGGGCCATGAGCTCGTGTTTACGTCCCTGTAGGATGTCCCGCAACATGTGGTGAGCTAGTTGTTCGCCCGAAGGTGGGCTCTGGTCGCATCGAATCACGTTATCAAACTTATCGTCGGCGTCGTTACCGTTTTCGGACTTTTGCCGACCGAGCAGTTCGTTCAGCATCTTGGCGGGCGCGAACCCCGGTCCGAAGAGACCGAACTGTTGCTGTTGAGTAAAAATGGCGCCGTATAAATTGCTACTGCCACCGAGAAAGGCCGGTCGCGAACTGAAGTTCGGGATCGAAGAGTACGAGTTACGCGGTTCGCCGGCGTCCACGCGCTGTCTAGTTCTTTTGGCTTTCTTCAGGAGCTTATCTGTATACAAACCGAACTCACTCTCCTCCTCCGATGACATCATAAGTCGGAGCGTTATTGGTCGTGCAGCTCCCCCTCCAGATCGCCGTCCCCACTTTAAGAATAGTCGCCCATTTCAATACCTGAAACGAGACACATATCGTTACGGCGTCTGCCGAGGAGCGAGCAGAGGGTCGAGGGTTTCGGTTGTGAGTCTCTCCGTGAGCACCTGCGGACGCGACGCAACTGTTGATCGTTCGCAGAACGAAACGAAACCATCGAACAGTGAACGCCGCACTAAACAGTTGCTGCTCGGAGAGGATGGGCACGTGCCCACATGAATACATACGTACGATAATGTAATGATGAACTTATAACTTGATATTTGAGAAAAATATCATTGACGATCTTTATAATAATTTGATGATACTCTCATCTCAGCTAACCATTTCTAATGCGAATGCTTCTTTCCCGATATAATGATAATAATGATGAAAGCTTTTATTGATACGTGACAAACAAAAAAAACAGCACAAGAATTGCCAATATTCACTAAGCAAAAATGTTGCATTTTCATCCAACCTAAGAAAATGAAATGAATTTAAAAAAATATAGCGAATAATAACTAGTATGTATGCAAGAAACTTCTATGCCAATCTATAATACTATAATATATGGGACATAAAAGCATTCAGTTGCGAATTTTTTTTTATGTTTTTCAACAGAAAATCACTTTTCAATTTCTGGAATGCATGTATCGATGAATTTTTATATTCGTTGTATACTTATATGTTTTGTATTTGGGCATGGTAAGCTGCTGAACCTAAGGTTGGGGTATGTATTTTTCACATGTAGAAAATGAATAATCTCTTTCCCTGTCATTCTTCATGTACTTAGTTATTGTGAGATCTTCCTTCGAAAAAGTCTTTATGAAATCATTCAAAGATTATCGACATTGGGGATCATCATTAAATCATGGAACATTTTGTATGTATGATATATGCATATTTTAAGATATTATTGTTCACGAACTTCAACAAATATCGATGGTATCGTAAAATTGTTGTCTGCAATAGTTCTCCTGTGGTGTTTTTATACATCTCGGAGAATTGATGTTGTTCTTTTGGTAACGATGAAGGAAAAATTTTACGCCTTGCCTTTAACATACGTACAACTTTACACAAATCAATAACACTAGCAAAAAATATTCCGAACTCTGTTATCAGATATTGATTCCTTGTTATCAGTTTCCTATCCCTTTCCATAAAGTCGATTAAAATATAAGACATGTACATATTGTTTTTTCTCTTCGTCTGTTTATGATAAAGCGATCAATTAAAAGATTAGACAACGAATCTACGACAGATGTTGGAATATGGTGAGAAACGGTAAAGTACACTCTTGATGCCATATGGCACTGTGTAGTGTGTAGTGAAGAAGGCAGTATTACTACAATAGCACTACGCGACAGGGAACTTTTTCACAGATAATCACCCTAGGAAACCATTATGGGAGAGTTAATGACGTTATAGATAAAATGATAAAAGCTCCTTATTGATTTGCAATATGTAACCAGTTGATTGGTGGTCAAAATTTTAAGCTTTGTCGTACGAACCATTCAAGAAAATGATCTTTCTTTATGAACGTCAATCCAACCAATATTTGCCTAGTCCTAGTCTCCGCATCTGTCATTGATTCATTGTATGAAAGACGCAAATATAAGACTTGTTGAAGGAATGTTTTATTCTTAATTTAGAGGCTTCAAATTGTCATCAACACCTTACTGCTATCATCGATAATCTAGTAAAATAATAGATCTGCTAGCAATTCGGATTTTAATATTCTTACATTCAAATGTTTCCTAAAGATTTCCGTTTGACGAGGATATTCGTTGAACTTCTCAGCAATAAAATCTTCTCTCACGATATTAACGTATTTTCCTGAAAATCAGGTAAGAAATATTCTCACGAGAACTTGAGGGACCTCAAGGTAAAATTTTGGTCTACCCTACAGTTTCTTTAGATCGGAATCCTAGCACCTTGTCTCCTTAGAATACTTACCTGTTTCACAGGAATCGAATCGTGGTATGGTGTGTGAAATATCTGAAGATTTACAAAGAAGTCGCTACACAATACAAGGTGTACTGCAAGGTTTAGTTATTGGGCCTGTTAGTTTTGGTTATCTATTTATTTTCTGCAGATGAATATGAGCATGGAGTAATTTCAGTTCTTTCTTCATAGGGAGTTTTGGGATTTTTCGTTAATGATACTTTTATTCTATATACTACCCACTTCAGATTTCACAACATGGATATGTGATAATATGAAAATGTCTGCCTCGTATGAGAATCTGCAATGTGTGTATGCCTCGAGAGCACAAGACGTTCCATGAATATTTTTTGTTGAAAAAAGTGATTTCTTTGATATTCTGAATATTTGAATTTTGGACAATTACTTCGAGAGTGTAATGCAGTGTTCAGTGCATCTCTCACATTATGTACACGACGTTCCTCAGACGTCATAATGTCTTCAATGTTTATATGAAGGCATCCAAAACTTTGATTCGTATACGTTTGATGATATTTTATTTTTTCGACACAGCAGATGATAGATATAACTCAGAAACTATTCCAGATAACGTAAAACGCTCTCAGAAACAGTATATACGAGTTTTGTGGCGAATACATCCTTCGTCAAAATTCTCCCAATATTCCACATATATTAATAGATATTAATGATAGAAATATATATCCTCTCACCCCCTCCCCCAAGAAAAAACTTGTTTTTAGGTTATGATGCTCTAAACGATTGTGTGTTCGGTTGAAAAATGAGAAAGTTGAAAAGGAATGCCTCCTGAAAAATGCGAACCTTGGCGAAAATTCTAAGAAACCGTACCGTGTACCTTCATTAATTAAAAAAATCGTAATGAAACCGTGAAGTATGCATAGCCGTAGCCGTATTCTTACAAAACAGAAAGTGCAGTTCAGCGCATATAGGAGGGGTCTACACGTAAGTTTACGTATTTGCTCCGTGTCTCCCCTATTGAATGCATCGCATCTTAGAGGGCTGAAACAAAAGGCCAGACTGCTCAAGTACGTACTTTTCGTTCTTTACAATCCTGCTTATTAATATCTGAATATATGCCATTACTTTCTTGCTGCATCTACATATTTTGTGTACACACAAACAAATTTTTTTCATTGAGTTCATGTAGAAATACGCAAACTTTTTGTTCAAATAACTTTAAACTTATCGTTCGAAATATGAAAGGAAAAAAGATTAGAGAAGTAGAAATACATACTAGCTCACTTTTCTGACGAATAACCTAAAATATCAATCAATTTCTGCCTTCAAATATAAACCACTTAAACCAGTGATTTTGTACAATTGAGAACTTCATCAATTTTCTGAACCATAAATAGTCAGAGGAGGCTCTCAATAAAGGTCATCTTATTCACTGGATCTTATGAAAATAGATTTTTTTAATGAGATTATGTTTAAAAACGAATATACAACATAACACCCGTGAATACTGGAAAATACTATGAAAGTAAACTAAAAAAAAACATTTTGTTGCAAGAAATTAAAAACATGAGAAGTCTCTACAAGTAAGATAACAACTTTTATTCTAGATATTTCATTGATAGGCACCCCCACAACTCAACTTTTCCATTTGTCTTTCCTCAGAGGGTAAAAAATAATGACACAATTATTCCGAATATCAAGCCTTTTCCCACAAAATTAAAGTCAAATTCCGTCGAATATACCACAATACCTCAACAAAGATAATTAGACCGTCCATCTGCATCTAGTATCCCCCTTTATCGCCTGATAACTTCACCCCCATAACGCACCACCTGATGTTTTTTCTTATTCATTAAGAGTATATCACCGGTGGGAACGGTTTCTGGGTGATCACATCGCATGACCGGCCGGAAATGCTCATACACTCGCGATTTACCGGAAATTCATCTTGTAAAGCCCCATATGCCACCCCATCATCGACTGGAACGGTATGTAGAACAGTGAGAGATAACCTCTGACTCCTGGCTAATGTAATTATAGAGGTAACACCTGTGTGCTATTGTCTACGGTTGTGAATACATGAAAATGCTCATATGTACCAATTATTTTGAAATTCTAGTAGTTATTTTTGAGCAACTTGGGCAAATTTGAATGTACGTGTAGGGTGAGTTGATTATTGAAACAAGGCCACGTTTTGATGTTTTTTTTTACGATTCCACTAGCGAAAACCATGACTTTTTCTTCTGTCTAGTTGTACACAAAAGTTTGAAATTCTGATACAGATGCGCCAAAAGAAGTTATGAAATGCACAAAAATGTCTAGTTATCGTTAGTTTATACAGCAAAGAAGAAACAAATAAACATAAAAATGCACCAATCAAATCACCTATTTCATTCAAGTTACAATCTTGTTTTATTTTATTCCTTATTAGTAATTGCAATGTCATTCCAATGCCAGTTTTTTCAGTAGTAGACTTGGTTTGTTAAAAAATCTTCGGATCATCAGAATACTTTTTCAGCTTCCAGAAATATAGTCTATTCATTTGAACAAGATATGTTGTCTGTTTTTCAACGATACTACGAAACAGAAAGTTAGGTTAGGTTAAGTTTGATATAAGAATTGTTTTGAGAATTGTTTTCGATTTACAAGATATATACACTATAATTGAGAAGCGTTGAATAGTTTTTCAATATCTGTGAAAATTTCGACCAGAATCATCAAATTTCATAAGGAGAGCAAAGATTTATATCAGGATGAATTTGGCATCGTTGTGAACAAGATACTTTTTAATTTGTACTAATGGCATTGGAATTGAAATGGCATATCTATAAGTACTTTCTTTCTTAAATAAAAAGACTACCTATATCAAATAATTGATTCAGTGAAGTGGTAATACAAATTATTGATCAAGTAAGGCTTCTGACATTAAATAAAATGAATTTATGAAGACATAAAAGCAATACTGTCTTGGTGAGGAATAATCCAATTGGTGCTTATTGTACGTTCGTCCCAAGGTATTTAAGCTGTATCCGCACAAGAAGTAATGAAATAATCGTAGAAATAATTATTCAATATCCTGGGTTCGCATGAGCAAGGAACAAATCAAAGTAAACCCTTGCTGAGAAAAATCAGTGTAAAGGAAGTGCATATAATGAGGAAACAAGGGAATGGAATAAGGCGATAATCACTGCGAGAGTATGACGAAGACAGGATACCGGAGGTTCCGGTATACTGCAAGCACAAAGTTAGGGTACTGTAGCTCCGAGTCATACCATAATTCATTACTCTACGCTGGAATGCTGGGAGTTTGTTCATTCTAACTCATTTCGATTCCTTATAAAAACCACGAAAAATAATGTTAAAGTTGAGGGATATGTTTGGTTTAGTAGAAGGTGTCAGGTATCGGTAGTGGTAGCGTATGAAAAACCACAGAAGGGTATCATCAATTGCCATTTGAATTGTATACATAAGAGACCAAAACAGTTGATACAAAACCATATCATGAGAGGGATTAACGTCAGTCAGTTGTCATAGTAGGTCTCTACAGATTTCCAATTCTAACCACAAACCGCAATAATTTTAGTGTTCATTCTTATGACAAACTCGTAACTATGCAAAATAATTTGCGGATTTGTTAATTTGAATTTTCCTGATGAGCATGCTCGGTTTCTTTCAATTGTTATCAGCGTCATTTGATTTGAAAGCGTTTAGATCTTTCGACTGTTCGTATGTTTCTCATGGTTTCTGGCAAGAATTGTCGATATTAATATGAGAGAATAGAATGGGGAAGCCTCCAACAATATCCCCATGATATGTTGGCATAGATTGTTGGTTCGAACAATAAAGTCAGCTTCGTTAGATGTAATTAATAATCTTGTATACTAATACTATAACTATCAACACTAGCTATGACTGACAAACACATGCTGTGACATACAACCCTATGTAGCAATAAAAATAAGGTACGGCCATGAAAGAAAATCCGGGATTGTGTGGGTCAACCAAGTTGTAAACACGTGAAGATCGCATAACTAATAACATAACTGGTGATGTTGATCCAATATCCATGATATCCTAACAACAATAGCTCGTAGAACCTTTCTACGTTGAAGTATCAATAAATTAGAGCAGTAACGATAAAAACCTTGCTTCTCCTTTATATCAGAATTAACTATAAAAATTCTTATCGTGCAAGTAAACGTAAATTCGAAATTGCGACAAGCCATAACCGCAAGAATATAATAAACATGAAAATGTTCAGGACATTTCTTTTTAAAAGTCATTCACGCCCCCCGTGTCAGATTATAAAACTCCAAATAAAAAAGACACCTCGGTATCGTAAAAAATATCGTTTCCGTGATATATCGCCTACTTGACATTTGTTCTTTACAACAACGATCATAAAATACTTCGAATTGGGGATGAAGTTGTGTATCGCAAGAAAATCAACTCAAGACGTGTGAGTATTGCAACAATCGAGAATATCTTGTAGTCAGATATATTTCTATTCTAAATTTGTCCATTGATAATTTGCAATAAAGATTCAAACTGTCAAAAAGCAAGTCGGTTAAATTTGAGAGAAATTGTTATTTCTCATAAGTTCAATGACACATTTTTTATATCTTTGAAATGTGAGGTCGTCTTGAAAACGAAATCAGTCTGAAGAAACATAGATGCGGTCAGATTGAGGAGCATAAAACATATGACGTTAAAGTTGTTACAATAAGCAAGATCGTTTTGACAGCTCTCCTGGAAATGCAGTGTTGCTATTTGCCTTTTTTTTAAGTATACCCCGAAACAGAAAGTTAGGTTGAGTTTGTCATTCAGATAGTTCCGAAGAATTTTTTCGATTTATGAAATTCAAAATATACTCAAATTCATAATCAACAATCTTCGAAGATTCTTCTACAAATAAATTCACCATCGTTGCGAAGTGTTGCAATAATTATATTCATATGTTTCCATCTATGTTTCAACTAAGTAGAAGTTGAGTGTTAGCTAGATTATTTTCATCAGGTACTAATGGTATCGAAAGATAACCAAATCTACCAGAACTATCTATCTGAAATAAATATAGACTCCACCTACATATGATGACTATTTGAAATGAAGCCCAGCAGAAATTGAACAGTGAATTTAATGTCGTTTCAAGTACATCTTCACGTGCGCCTAATGATGAGTTGCTGCTTTTTCTTAAATGAATAAAAGTAACGAAAAGCAAATCGCTACCCTCCCAACCTATTATTTTCCTTATACATTTCACTTAAACTGTGTAACTTCCACGGGGGCTGTAATTTCCTTCTTTCCCAAGTCTTTAAAACGTGTAATCCACCAGAATGTACTCGATTCACCATTAATTTCTTATTATGAAAAACAACATATTTTCCTATCTCGATCATTATACATACAAATTACTACGAAGAGTAGGCTATGACTGACCTGCGACTCGGTTGAATCAGAAACTGGTATAAGTAAGATATGGAAAACAGCTGATAATAAATTCAAAACTCTTTATATCGTGAACACAGTTATTGAGTCCTGATCTTTCAGAAACGTCGATGAAATGAAATTATCGGTATTATACAGGATGTAACACTGAGAATGAAATACTTCGCGATAATTCTCGTGTCCATAATTATCGTACCCATTATAGAATCTTATTTCCTTTAGTTATTTGTCTGGAAGTGATGATAATGATACAGCTCTCCTACGAGCTTGTCACTTATGCTCTGTAGATAAATCTTGTAAGAAATTTGATACGAGTCTCATCAGAATGTTGATAATGTGACAAGATTTCTGAAATAAGATATCTGAAATGATTATAAGACAATAGAAAAGGAATGTCTACACAGAAATTATCTGAAATATAACATAAAATAATACGGTAGATATTTGATGATCCAAAATTGTGATTTGACAGCTGACAATTTTATATGATTTTAGGATGTCAATATATTGATGTTTTCTCAATGATCAGACAACAAAATTGTGTAAACCAGGACGAAAATGAATATTTGATTGGTAAATGCTATTTGTATGGCATAAATCAGACCAATTTTTTAATTTCAATAAAAACTGACGTCGGAAGACATTATTTGTACTCATTAAACAAACACTACGCCATAAAAACCGTACAAATGATTTCTATCCTTCCTGTCACACTTACAAAGTGTGCTGCTTATAAAACAAAACATCTGAACCATAAAGCCCGAAATTGATTAGAAAAAACGATCGACAGTCATTCATATATTGTTCCGACACACGAAAAAAGCTTCAATTATCGAGTCACTTCCGAAACTAACCCCAACACACAAACAAGACCATGACGACGGAAAAAATTGGCCATCCGAGTGGGCTCTGATGAGTTACCGGAAGGTAACGTGACGTCACGAGGTGTGATTGTCGTCCGGAGATGGGCCCATTGATTGTTCTGTTTCCTCTTCCGTTTTTGTTATTCTACCTTTTCGATTTCGATTTCAGTGTTCTCGAAATTGCTGCGATATTGTTTTTGTGGGCTGCACTAGGAGCTTGTGCTATATTGAATTTTCCATTTTCATCAACAGTTTCATGAAATACTCGTTCGCTCTTTTGATTGCTTTATTTTGGATATAAAGACACCGAAAGGATAACAGTTATCCTACGGATCACGTGCCTCCCTATTTTTCATTATAACAGTTACCAAAAACTCTTGTTGTTCCAGTTGCTTATTGAATTGTTCAATACACATTCCGCAAAATCGAGTCAAGATGTATAAATAAACAATTGCAGTATGAGCACCTGATTCCTGAACATAATTTGAAGTCCATGTTTATTGTTGTTCTAATCTTTTTATCAAGAGATTTAAGACTTTGGATAATCTGTGAATATGCTGCATTCTTATTCTATTTCAATCATCTTCATAAAATAATGTCTCAAATCCTATTCATTTTTCGTTTCATATATTATTGTTTTATTTGCTGTAAGAACTCCCTTTACGCTATCGAATTCATCGAATATTCACAATAATAACAAAATAATTTCACATGATCCAGAGAGATTTTTTTTGTGTTGTTATATGAAGCTTAGAATTAATGATTGCCCCTACCCCATCATGAATTCTCTGATTTAGGTCACGTGACCATTGAAAAATCACGAAGTGTGATTCTCTTCAAGGTATAAAGAAATGATATTTCAGAAAATGCATGCAAAAATTTTAGAAAATGCATCTGGAACTACTGAGAGAGAATATTCATTTTCCTAACTCATAAATTTATTGAGATTAATTAATTTTTTCGAGGCCGAATTGGACGTCTCAACGTTGGTCTTTTAGTCCTCCTATTCAATCCAAAACTGTATTACATTCGCCAACTGGGATCTCTTGTGATGTTATTTTGGACGTAGTTGCTTTTTAATAAGCATATCCGGTATATTTTTTCGACTCGAATTTCAATACGCGCACTGTGTTCGAAGTAATTAGCTAATTACCTAAATTAGCGAACCTTATGAGAATTTTATGTTCGGGTTTTGTTTCACACAAACTTAAATGCTCCTTCCGTTTTCTTTAATTTCCAGAGCGGATAAACATCGTTAGCGACAAGTGCGATTGTGTGACGCAAAGTCGTTATTTTAATACGAACTAGACCATTATATCATTGCACAAAACGATCACATTAGATCAGTGCCACCACCGGTTAACTAATCCAACCACATCAAACATGTGGTCCGAATGACGTTCGAATGAAATCGATCTGTGCTCAAATTATCTGCAGAATGTAACTTATGAATAATCCCATATATTATTTTCAACAGGCGAAAACGCATTTTTTTTTCAAAGAATACCAAGACATTCAGTTATTTTTGACTGCATTTGACAGCATTCTAAAACGTTCCAATCACATATAAAGTACTACTAATTATACCTGACTGTGTTTGACAGAATGTTTGCGCTTGGTCTTGTTTATTTCTCCCTAACAGCTTTAAAGTATAGACAAAAATTCAAATTCAAAGCATCTCTTGTTTCTACTGATTTGTAAGTATGAAAAACATGATATTACCAAAAAAGCATACCTACGATTTTTTGATTTATCCGAAATGGATGATGATCACATTCCTTAATTAAACGATGAGGTAAATCTAACTAACCGATGAAATTCCACTGACACGATTGTTACTTTGCGGAAGGAAGGAAACCTAATACGACGTTTCATTTAGGAGACATGGTGGTTGAGTATAGGAACTTGGGATATCTCACGGTGATCATTCTCAAATACCCACACCCTTTCTTTCGAGAAGAAAACTGCATCCCCAGCGAGATATTATTGTTCTCATGGCCCATTTTTTGTCTTTAATAGCCTTGGAAAATACTCATACTGTGATCAAAAAGTAAGGTGGACTGTCTATAGCATTTGCTAAGTGTCTGTCGAAAAGTCTGATTGTCTTTAAGTTACACGTGTTATTGGAAACGACCAAGAAATTTTTACGATGAGTGATTTTGTTGAGCGAAGAACTTGCATCTGATTTTCGTTTGGTGATCAAGCAATGACATGAAAACGTTTATAATGGAACGTCTTCAAAAAGGGCCGAGAACGCGTTGAACATATTTTGCTTGAAAATCGTTGATTGACAATCAGATATATTATTATAAATATTGTTTTGAAGGAGATCTAGTTGGTTTGAAGGAATAAATGAAGAATCTACATTTTATAAACAAACTCACGCATTTTTTGATCATTTTTATACATAACTCGTATATACATGAATAAAAAAACTTCATATTGATGAGCTTTCGATTTGACATTTAGAATCGCTTTTATTTTTGAGTTTGTTTGATTTTCCATGAACCGAAAGCTATTGGGAATTCATTAAATGACAAGAATCAATATAGCAATAGCTTACTAATAAAATCAATTCCCTTTTTTGACGCGCCCAAATTCATTCTTCTATAAATAATTATAAATAACTCGACTCAATGACTCCTCCCTGTAACAAATCATCTTCCAGCTGAGATGATTTCATCTATTGAAATATGCATAGAACCCTTCCAAAAACAAAACGATCGACTTTTTTAATGAAGCAGTCGAATATTTTCTCAGTCTATGCATAAGATCCCTTATTTAAAATGCACCGCATAATATGAATAAATTTCCCACAAGAATGACGTATTTCCTTCAAAGACTGCTGAAAAGAATCGGAGTGCATATACATCTTTGCATCACATAGTTAAGACTGCACGGGAAAGGGTTGTGAGTGGTCTTCGGGGGGTGGAAAAAGGGTGAGATGTATTTGGAGTGGAAAATGTGATTTCTTCATCTCTCGCTCAGGCGCAGAAAAAAAGTTAACGGAAGGCTTGAGAGACTCCTTGCATGAACAAGATGTAGATACACTGTGAAAATTAACTCTGATGAATTCCTACTCAGTAATAGAATTTTCCGCAAATCGCTAGGAAAGTTTGACATTCCTGTCAAAATTTCTTGAAGAAAAAGTCAGGACTTCCTTACTGCGAGGAAATGTAATTTCCTTACTGTAAGGAAATGATATTTCTGTACAGTTGTCAAGTTTGACAGTTCAACCTCAATACGTTTCCATAGTAGCCCAAGTAATTTTATTAGAAATTTCAGAGCACCATTTATTTGGGAATAAAATTATCGCGTTTTTTTTTAAATCAATCAATATCTGTCGAATTTTAAACGATTTGCGGAAAAATAGTATGTTCACCTCGTAGGAAAAGCCACATTCCTGGACTCTGTGTTGCTAAGCAATCTTCACAGTCGCCCAGGAATGTTAAGCTTTTCCTACCCGGTACTATTATATAATTTGGAACATGCTTTTCGAGGACATCGGGGTTTTATATTTATTGAATAATGAGTTTAGAATTATCAGTTGACAAAAACTGATAAGTAACTTCATCAATGAGTATTTCGGATAATTTCACAGAAAATTTTGACCTTTTGAATTCGTACGTTATCTACAGATTCTCCTGTAGTTCAGTGCAATATACAAGTTTGGGGTAGAGCCCATTTTTTTGTAAATATGTTCTCACAGACCTTTACGGAGAATTATCTATCTGACCTCCACTTGAAACAAGTATCTCGTCGATCGTTTTTCACGTTTTTTCCAGATGAGTCTGAACTTTGCCTCGTACCCTGCAAGAGCCTTTGGCTAGCCAGGCTATCCGAATAAATATGGATTCTAGGCAAAAAGTTTGAAGATGATATTATGGTAGTGGTAAAATTTCATGTATCATTCGAATTTTGCGATACTTCCAGAATTATCTAAAAGCATATATTCCCTGATTTGTGATCACATTCATCGTGATTTCTTCATTTTTTGCTGTGTAGCCGCGAGTAAAAATCATCTGGTCAACTGTAGCGACTCGCTGATGTATTTAGTGTCTTCTGGAGCTTTTAATCATATCTCCTCGAATAATTCAGTGAATGCAGTATGAATGGGTTACAAGGTGCTCTGTGGAGAGAGGGATTCTCTAACAAGATGCCAAAGAAAGGATTGATTCGCGCACATTCATTTCGCCAGCGCCTAGAGACTTATACAGGAAATATCGCACAAAGTCGGATTCGAGGTATTGTTTCAGCTTTTTCAGGTGGTTTTCTTATGCGATTCAATCGTTTTATGGGGCTGAGTAAGTAGGACAATGAAACTGCGGTTTGTGATGAAAGCATTACAGTATTTGTTCGAAAAATTTCATTTGAAATACATTTATAACGGGTGTCTCAAGTTACCTACAATATCCCATGTATTTGGCAGGGTAATCAGAAATTACATTAATACATACTTCTGATGACTAGTTGTTAATCATCATATATCTATATCATCAATCAACTATTGCATCTTCCCATATTTCAAAAACTTTCGTTGTAATCTTTCGGATCCTTCTGATAAAAATTTTCCTAGTGGGAGAGAGAATTGGTACTCATGGATCTGAGGATTGATCTCTCCGCTAGCCAGATCTAACACCATTAGAATATTATTGAAATATTAATTTCCAGAAAATCGTTCATCGAATCCAAACTGTCAGCTAAGATGATTCTAAATAGTTCTTTCTTGAACTATGCTTTATCGTTAAACCATTTCTGCTCAGGACTATAAATTGTTTCGACGATATTAAGATTTGAGAAAATAGGGAGCAAAATGTGTTCAATGTTTGACGATTACAATGGAATATTTTGAAGGAGGAGAAAAAAGAATTAGCCCTAATCAATAAAAAATTTATCTTCCATTCGTACAAAAAAAGTTTTGGGTATAACTCATGATAAAACAATTCAGAACTGTATAAAATGCCTCCCTATCCAAATGAGGATACGACTATAAAATATAGGAAGGTCGAAATTCTCTGTAATTTTTTCAGAATTTTCTTCGATAGTTTCAGGTTTTTAAAGCATTTACACATTTGAAAGCAAACTCACATCCGGGTATTGCATTGTCCTTCGAAACGGATAGGATTCTACGGAAATGGGTGACGATTTAGTTCGGAGATTGTAATCATCGTTTACTGTCAACTGCCTTACGGGGTATAATTTCAGTCTCGCAAATCTCCCTGTAGAAGAAAAAAGACGCGTAATGAATGCGGAGCCGACTTGAGACCGAAAGCAAGACCGTCGATTCAATGGCAACCGGAAGGAAGGAAGGAAAGGGAGCCAGCAGAGATCAATACAAAGTGCGAAAACCTCGTGGTGGTGTGAGGCAGGTTAGGGCAAGTCTGTGCCCTTCTTACGGTTGCACTCTGCTGCAGTCTTCGCCGCCCCGCGCTCTTTTGGGGGGTAGGTCGGTCCTCTCCCCCCTTCCCCGTCCCGACCTTCCCACGGCCAGGAGGTAATATCGGTTGGCACGAAGGAACTCCGGATAACCCGGAGTCGAGTGATAAACGACGACCGAAAAACATGTCAGACTGAGCATAGACAATGAGATTTCGAGAAATAGAGACGAATGGTCTTGTTTACATGTTCACTTAGTGCTTGATATTTCATAGATACAATTTTACAGGGTGTATCAGGCAAATGGAATGAATTTAACAAAAAGTGAACGGAGCTGTGTTTTTGATTATAATTTCGATTGGTGTATTCAACTTTATTATTCAAGATGCAACATTTCATTAATCTGATTCCTGATATCCTTCATAACGGAAATATAAACATGATTTTTTTCATACTGTTTTCAAATTTACTGCTGAAGCTAGCATTCAAAAATGAAAATGGCCAGCACGATGCCTTGATCTGACATCTATAGTCTTCTGCTAATGGAAGTATGTGCAAAAGTATGTCCTTCAAACCAAACTATGGAAAACTACAATAGTCGCAATCAGATATCGCCTGAAATTTTGAGAACATCAAAGGTGATGTTGCTGCCAAGATATCCACGACGAACGAAAACAGTGAATGAGTTGTAACAACTTTTGGAATCGAATAACTCAATTTTCTGAATGTTAAATTATGAAATATGGCTAGAATTTTCTGAGAAATTGAAAAATTTTACAAAACGAATTTTATCGAAATAAATGGATTGTTTGGACGCCCTGTATATAAAATGTTGACGAGGACGTTGTGCTTCTGATACTCACTGTATTCAAAACACGATAAATACGAAATCGTTCAAGGTTGGATTTCGAAACTTGTCGTACAGTGAAATCATCGACGAAGTCAATAATAGAGAATAATGAAAGAATATAATTTCCCCCTACAAATCTAGTTATCATCAGACTTTCATCTCTCCCAGATTAGGCAATGCAGAGAAAAAGTATAAGTCCAATTGCAGAATTTCAACAATTTCAGCGATCCAAATCCAGTGCTGACGCCGAAACTATGTAATCCTTTAATTTGAAACTCTTCTTTGTTAAACCCTTTCACTCGAAGGTCTTCATTGGCTCCAAATGAAGAAAAGACAAAGCTCTCGCTTGCCTCGAACAGTACAAACAGGAACTAGGTATAAAAAGGGCCAGAGATTTCCCTATACAGACGAGAATTCATGAGCTCTCAAGGCATAGATTGCTATGGATAATAACCGCTACATATCTACGTATTGCGAATCAACATCATGAAAGTTATGTTATCCATATTTTTCTGTGATTCATCTATACTAAAATCAACTAATTGAGAAATCATCAGAATCTTAAAAACTATGAGAAGAGATAATCCTTGTCAAATGTCAAAGTCGAATTATTTTTTATATTTACAATTACGTCAATTCACTTGAAAATAATGAAATCGCACAAACTCATATGAAACAGAAATGGAAATTTTATTGACGTTACTATTATTTTGCTGTGGTTGGAGTGATATGATTTTTTGAATAGCTTGAAGATTCGGAAAATGCATTCATATGTTTGGAAGCGTTTGTGTTGAACATATTCATTTAACATTAATATTATAGCTAATATTGGATTATGGTAACCAAATCAGTGGAGTGAAACGAACAGATCTTATAAACCAATCAATCAAGATGTTTCGTTCGTCTCATAACTATAAAAATGGTTAAAAGAAATGCTCTCAAATAATGTTCCAATGGGTTACCACCACACCTTAATGGTGATATTAGAATAATGTTAATTGTACTCTAATTTTGAATGTGATTATATACCTGATCCAATTAGCTTTTCCGAAATGGAAATTCAGCAATGTGCTCTGTAGTTTCCGTTTCCATGCGACCAATGCAGAAAACATAGATGAATCCATCAATTCGCGAAAATCCAGAATTGATCAGAACTAATTTTCACTAGCTCGATACTCGTATGCTAATTAGAAATAGGACGTGTATATAGCTGGCAGCTGAAAGAGCATTCGCTGTTGGTATTTTTTCAATGGAAAAAAAAAATGCCAAGGGTCAGCATATCCACTCAATGCTACTGGGAAAAGTTCTAGCTCTCTTTCACGTTTGATGTGTTGCAGCTTCCTCTGTTTATACGCCAGTGAAATTCATTCAAAGACGCAAAATTCAATTGGATCTGTGCCGTAAAAACATTTTTCTTGAGTGAGTCATTAAAAATATCTCATTCCGAGTAACTTCAAGGTGGTTATTCAAATATTAAGAGCACTTCAAGAATTGTGTTTTTTCAACTACACTTTCGATTCTTTCGTCAGTTTCAATGAACTGGAAATTTAATTGTGCACACATGTCTTGTAGAAGCGGAAGTAATATCTTTTTTGAAAAAGCTAGTCATTCTCTAGTCATCAAAGAAGGCGACGAAGAAATTAATCGACATCTCGGATAATGTGCTTCAATGGACTTTAACAACGTGTATGCTTTTTATTTATTATGAATTTGACACAGCGTGTAGACCTTTCTAACGTTATAGAATTCAAACAATATGTTGTTTGCAGTTATATCAACCTATATTCGCTCTTTACCATAACTTTATCTCAAATATTTCAATGAAGTCTTGAAGACTGTTGAGTCAACTGAAGAATTCAAAACATAAGGCACATGAAGAAGTACTTCGAATGATAGTCTGTGTCTACTAAATACTATATTGAAGAATATATATAGATATTGAATTCGTAGAGTTAACACAGTTGTCAAGTGTTACCAAAAGCTCAAAAGAAAACTCTATCCTAATCGTTTTCTTCATTCCAACATTAGAAGCAAATGTTTATCGTCATTTTCGTAATGATTCGATTGCACAGATAATTAGTCCTCGAGATACTTCCTCGCGATTCCAACTCCAATTATTCTTAGACATATGACAGACAGATAGTTGCTATTTCTTGTGATGTGCTTTTGGTTCTGGAATCATGCGATACTGTTACAGAAATCAAACACTAATTAGGGCTTCGAATTCTATTTATACCATTCCAATTTCAGAGATGATATTTGGTTCACAGTGAACAATTTTTTTTCAGTTCAGTTAATCAGACATTTTGACAACTAGTTTGTGCCGCGGATATTGACCAGGAGTCTGGCATGCAGAAACTGTAGAGAAGAGTTAGATGCAAGTCCAGTGCAGGCATCATTCAATTAGTTCTGGGTGTGGCCACAGCTTCGCTTTATAAAACATCGATCGAACGAGCGGTCATCGTTTGAAAAGTACGCTCTTTGATTCCCTCATTGCCGCTTCAATTTCGACCTACGCGCACGCGCACACCTCGATCCTCGGCCGTTTCTCGTCCTAATTTGCAGCAGGCCGTGGAAAAACGCATGCATCGACACTCCATCTCCATCGCACTTCCGATCGCGGAAAAAAAGGAACGCTATGACCGCCACCGCCGATATGATTTATGTACACCGAGGTGTTTTGGAAGGGCGGGTGGTTCGTTTGTTTTCCATTTGCTTGCTCTCTGTGGAAGTTCGACATGGTCGCCGGACGAATTATGGAATTTTAATAAAATTACTTCGGCACGTTGCCTATTGTGTTGCCGACAAAAAACCGACGGCCATTCATCACGCTGGTGCGATCTAGGCATCGGTTTATTCGACATTCACCACAATGGCCCAACTTTCGAATAACACGAACTTTGGGCAACGTTCGGTGTACATGAAATATTCCGTTTTTTGCGTTATCACAGCACATCAAAAGAAGCTGCAGATTAAAATTATCCATCAGTATACCACAGAGAAAGAAAGGTGAATTTGCTATGAAATGATAATTCTTCATTTATCAAACTATAATTTATTAAACGCACTTTTTTAGGTGTTTTTTGTTTCTAGTCTTCGGAACATTCGGCTTTTATCTCTTGAAGTGTATCGAAAAGGCGTCCTTTTCATTGGTCTTTTGAATCAGACGCATACGGTGGTTGCGGGACGATTTGAGATAATGTTTGGCAAAAAAAATCGCAGTCATTAATTAACTCCATGTGTGTATCAGATCAGACCACTCTTTCATCATCGTTTATGTAGTTGATATTGACCAACAATAATCGAGTACTCGGTACGACTAATTATCAAAGTATTGAGGCAATTTCAATAAATAATAAACAATATCGTTTGGGATTTCTTTAATTTGAACAATTTTTATTATCAAAAATAACAAAGATAGAAAGTAAGGAACTAATACATACGGATTCATGAAGAATATTTGTTTTTCAATTATTTATTCAGTATCATTGTTTAATCACTCATTGAACAAATGGTGAAAATTTAGTCAGTAACCGGGCGGTTGAAGTTGCAAATTTTTAAACTGATATACTTAACATTGAAAGATTGACTATGAAAATAATTTCAAAATATTGAAAAATAATAAAATCATACTTGAGGTAACTCCAGAATTTTATAAAACTATTTAGAAACTAGAAACCTCCCCTATTCGATCCATACTAATAGTGAATGAGCAGAAATTTCTCCAGAAAAAACTTTCCGATAATATAACATAGTCATCAATAATAATAATATGCTAATGAACACGACATGTTTCTTCTTATTCTCACTGATATTTTATCGACATTATGATGATTATATATCACAATGAGATTTCAAGATATTGATATTCAATTATTATTGTATAAATATTAGTGATCAATTATAATATCTAGAATTCAATCGAAACAAAGTTTTCTGGTGGGTTTTCCTTGATTGTTATTCATCTTCTCTGGAATCTGAAATCTCAGTATCATTCTTGAACTGTAAAGATTTAGGTAATTCCATTTCATTTTCCTGTTATTATCATCCAATTCAGTTGTTCCGTTCGTATCAACACCAGTATCGAGTATAATGATTCAGACCAGATGGCTCATTTTCTAGTGATGAGCACAGATCACTTCCAAAGTGTGAACAATGTCCGATAAGTCGTGGGCGGAAGCCTTAATATTCCTCACAGGCCATCGCCATTGTGGTGTCACACTAAATTATCACTGGTTTCTAACATCCTAATTCAAGTCGCATTTCCACAATAACCCACGTAAATTACCTTACTAACAATTCGTCCACGGACACAGACATTCGCATCTCTTGTTAAATATTTGTAACAACCAGCAGAGCAGTCGTTAATCTGTCAGTATCAGAAGAGTCGGCTCACCTTGGCCCGTAAATCATCGGTTAGAGTAGCATTTATTTCCTACTTGTGGTATTCGAAGGCCTAAGTACCAAATTAAGGAGATATCTTTTCTCATAATGAACCGGAAGTCGGAGAAGTAGGGACGGATCTATTCAGTTCGGAACGTTTTAGTGCGAAAACCATTCCAAGACAGGTGGGTGTCTTGGAAGAAATAGAGCAAGCACATTATAAACATAAAGTTGCCACAATGGTTTTGAGTTGGTTTTAAAATGAGAGATTTTTGAAATACCAGGTGGTAGGCGTGATGTTTGATCTTCGGAATTGCTTTCAGTGTGTGTAGGAGAGGAACATGGATTCTTCAACTGATACGTGACGTACATTACAATCGTGTATTTAGATTTATTACTTTCGTTGTTCGAATTCCTTTTCTTATTGGATGTATTCCGTGAAACATTCACCTATTCATATGTGATTGAGAACTAGTTTCAATTTAAACCCATAAAATATATTAACACAATATGATACAACTTTCTCAATTCTCTCATTCAAATATTTAATTTGTAGCAAAAAATGAGATTCTTTGAATTTTTAGATAAGATTCTCTAAATCTCTTCTAATTATTGTCTTCTTGTAAAATATTCAATGAATGCTAATTCAAGTGAATATATAAATGTCCAGGAAGGTAAATGAACAATAGAGGCATCATGTCAAAATTGAGAACTGAATAATAACGAATTTGGGTTTGTTGGGGTGGAAAATAATTTCAAGAATTGAATCAATCGAATTATAAACTATATTTATAGATTACTAGTTTCTCAAGATACATATGGAGTTTTGAATGCCCATTATAAATCATGCATACATGACAGATCTTGAAAGATGACAAACAACTTTTGTAGCCAATAAACAGACGATGAATTGGAATCTTTAGGATTCGATTTCTTGAAATATCAGCATTCGGAACCCTTTTCTTGACACAAAGGCACTATTGCAGATGCCGAATGCAAAACTCAAGCTGTTTATCAAGCAGATGCCCATCACCCGCAAAATAAATTCACCCTTTTACTTCAAAACGAATTCTCCAAATTGTTATTTACTACCTGCCTCTCGTGAATACCAGACATCTTTGCAGACCTGAGGATTTACTCTTCAGATGTGGCGAAACATATCTTGTAGAACTTAAAAGGGTTCAGTCAAGAAAAGGAATGAGGGTGCTTCAGATTTGCGGACAGATGTTGTCGAAAGTATAACAAATTGCAAAACATATTATAGGTACATTACACTCATTACTTCATCAGAATCGATCGCGAAAGAAACATTCTTCTAAATGAATAAAAAATACTGTTAGGAGAACCACATCTGCACACTCTAGTATCCGTATCCAACCCTCTTTAAACTGCATTATAACACAGTTGTAAAATAACAAAGGAACAACGCTATCTTCTTTGAACCCATGGCACACTTCACGTGTACTCAAATTATGGGCAGAAAAACTTATCGAAGCAAACAGTTATTAAAGCATAAACAGTTTAATCAATGACGAGAAATCCACTGATGAAATTAAAAAAACAAAGCTTAAAACATCGAGTCCACTCTCAATTCATAAAACGACTTTGTGGACCAACACTGCTAATAAAATGATCCACCAGTTGAAAAAATAATGAATGTAATTTCAATATGCATGTGCGCGATTTTTATTCGAACGAAGGGGTGGAATTAGGTTATGTTTAAATTAGTTTTCATGATCAACAGGTCTATGAATGCTTTCTGTTTTTTTAATGGCATATGTTTTGTCAATTATTACTAGGCGATTGCATGAATGGAATATATATTGAATCGCGATTTTTACCGGGATTTGAAAGGATTATTTGTATCACTGTCGATTTCATTGAATAACATTGACCGAGTTGGGTTTTGTTTGAATGTAATGGAATCAGTGTAATATTCACCAATTCCCAGAAGTCTGATTGACTTAAATATCAATGGTTAGATATGTTGGTGATGTTAACTTCGTGATTTCGAACAGAATATATATTTTTACCCTTTCTGTTTTCCTATTATTTCGAGAAAAAAATCGATTATTCTTTTTCATGCCTGGGTCTAGATATAAGAGAAAAAGTATATAAATATCATATGCACGTTTCATAAATGAAAAGCCACCAATGAAATGGTTTTTCCGTTTGCGTTTCAAAACACTGAACTTGAATGGATTTATATCTATCATCAAAAGGCTACTTAATATGAACTAACATCATCTGCTTCAAGTTCTGATGCAAAAACTATCAAGAAGCTGGTGCTATATAAACGTATCAAATACCAATCATGAATGAACTTCAACATCATCTTCTCTTTCATCGCTTCTTCGATCGCTCGACTAATCTTCTTTCATTCGTATTGTGTCTCCTGTCTAATTTTAGTCACGGCTGACATGGAAAGCACACAAGACCGAATCAAAAAATTAGAACAGCTCGTACCAGTGACCCAATACGGGTCCCTCAATTTCACCCTAACCTACGTTATAGTCTCTCGACAATACACCACCCTCAGATCATCAGAACTGCATCATATCGAAATACATTTAATCGGGGCGAAGATCTTTTATAGAACAAGACGAAATGACTGATGCTTGTGCGAAAATCGAACGGGGAACTCTATAGATTGATAACGATTAAAACCAGGACCGCAATAGAGAATATCACGAAGCAACTTGTGATTCATGTTGTTGCTTTCATCACCAAGTGTCCATTATTCTCAAAAATGGAGTTGTTTATTTCTGGAGAACATCCAAGAAGTCCATTACCAACCTAACCAAACCAGAAGAGGTCGTTGTACTGTACAAACTGAACCAAGGAGTTTGATAAGGACACTATAAATTGAGGAAACATGTTCAGATTGACCGAAGAAGATTCCAAACTAATAACATCATCTTCTAATGAATTAATTTCTATAATTGGCAAAAAGAACTCAGATAACCATAACAATTAGTTGATTGAACCTTCTTGAGAAATATCAAAAGAAAATTCATTACTGACCTAACCAATCTAACTGAAATCCAGCTACTACCAACCAAGGATATACGTTCAGATTTTCCGAAAAAGAAAATTTCTTGTAATTTATAGGGCCCAGCTGGATCCCTTACGTAGACCCGGCCCTGCCAAGTTCATCAGCGGGTCACCGAGCAAGAAGGGGAAAAATTGAAGGTTGCAATAGTAAGGGGAAGAAGGGTGGAATGTAGTTTCTGTTTATTGTAGGAAGGAGGGGTCCGTCGTCTTTGTTGTGGAACTGGAGAATAAGTCAGCTGGCTCGGCAGGAGCTCGTCTCCCTCGTGCGCACAGAGGTGACGTGCAGCTGTCCGTTAGCCAAGTTTGCTTGTCAACAGTGACGTAGAAGGGTCGACGGGATACGCCTCTGATGTTAGAATCAACTGAAGCTTTTACGAAGACGGCGTTGGCTGGTTGCTATGGTTACTTCAATAAATCGCGGCTCCAGTTCGTAGCGTACTTACTCTATTTTAAATTGGACTGAACGATTCTTTTGCATTCGTATCCTGAATTGAATTGAATTTATGATTTATTAATATCATCGAACATACAAAAAGCAGTAATCAACATCCGTGTGTTAGTTGTTTTCTGGGTACAAAATTGAAATGAACAGTATGGGTAAGTTAACCTCGTCTATGACATGATGTTCAGAGATTTTTATAATATTTTTGGCATGTATGAGGTCGAGAATCAATAGAGAAGTGGAAGTTTGTTTCATAACATTGAAAAAAGCCATAATTTTCGGTGATATGTCGCCTAAGGCACGCCCCTGCTTCTAGTTTACATTTTTATCCTCCCGAATACAATCTAGACAGCGCGTGTCAGCCACGGGTCCCGTTTTTTGACCCTCCAGTCGTCAACAAAAGAAACTCGCCCCCCTTACAGCCCAGCCACTGCGATCTCGACAAAGCCTACTACGACTTGTAGTACGCACACCGGGCCTGCTCGATCTTAATGCACTTTGTCATGCTAATTCGAGTAGTCGATCAAACATCTGCCGCCGTTACGTCACGTGACACGCGTCTCGAACGGTGACGTAACGAGCGCGTCGTAAGAAAACGGTCTCAAGGTTGTGTTATGTCCGGTGACGTCACATCTAGTCGGCTTGAGGTGTCTCCGAAGGAAACGCGTTTGATGCGTCGGTGAGATAGGAAATGATAGCGGAAGTGGGCAGGATCGTGTAATGCAAGACGGATAAGATATCGAAACACCTTTCGAGAACGTAAACATGACCTAGTGTGGGCACTCAAGGTTACGCACCGATTTTAATTTTTTATCAGCGACAATTTTGATAAGAACAAAACGATAAAAAATGTTTTTGGAATATAAACATTTGCAAACGAAATCAAAAATTATATAAAATGAGAATGTTCAAATGAAATGACATATTTTTCGACTTAATGTGTGATTTCATTGGTGCATTTTTATTTCATTTCATTCCCAATTTTATTTTATTCACTCTATGAACTATCCAAAACTAAATGTGTGCAAGAAATACGCTGAATTGAGAAATAAAAATAATATTCTCCTATCATCAATTCATTCTAACCTAAAATATATTTACAGTATTTTCTGGCTTTGTTGACTGATATCTGACTATCAAATTCATAATAAAACTTTTATTTTACTCGAATGAATTGAATTTTTTCATTTTCATAATTCACTTCTGTCGAAATTTAAATTTGAAACAGAGTTCAAAAGCAGATAAGTGTGATTATCATTTTCATATTTCCTTACTGAATTCAATTAGGCAGGTGTGAGAAATATTGATTGTGAACATATAATTTCAACTACCCCATTCAAAGAAAGAAATGGAAATGAAGGTGGACCCTTAACAGTTATTTCTATAATTCCGTCATTGATTGCGAGAATTATAAGAACATTAACGGTTCAATATAAATAATAAATTGAAATCGATTCATAATTGTCAGAAAATACGATAAAGGGGCGCTAAAAGTTTCACGGCATATATGAGCTTGAAAAGGCAGACATAGAATAACTTCACATCTCTCATCCTATTCGAGACGTTTTTGGAAGGCGTAGTCGCACAGATACAATCCTTAGTTAAACCTACTTGAACTAGAGGAGGATGCCAAAAGAAGACGGACTTCGTATCGCAGAAAGAGAGAAATACTCATAAAAACGTCATCCATCAGGAATTCACTCATTCTCACAACTTTATCACTGAAAACTCACAATCAAAGTCTTGCTCATGAACAACTTTATCATTCATATATAATGATTCGATAACAATCTGATTGGTCTATTGAACATTCTGTCTAGTGCTCGTGATATTGAAAGTTTTGATCGCCCAAAGAGAGTGGAAAACAGATAATTTCATGAAAATGTTTAGAAAAACATCACCAATAATTCTAACATTTTCGCGAATACAAATATTGTGAAAAATAGTTTTTCCTGTTTTTCAGTCAAGATACTCAATAATTGAAAAAGAATGGAGAAACAAGAAAACCATACATTCTATTTCAATGAATGAATGTCTACAATAAATGACTGAAATGTGCTGAAGCAGATGATAATCCTACAGATAAATCTCATTGTAGGATTTGCAAGAATCCCTTGGCAGAGTAAAGGAAGGGAAACCGACAAAAGTGAGTTCAAGATTGTGTAACAGGCAGTTAAGAAATACTCAAAGGAGCCACCTGTTGCACTGTGGCACTCGGAAATAGGAAGAAAGTTGTAATAAGAAACGACGAAAACCTTGAAAGCAACAGTTGGCAGATTTCTTACTCGATTTATCCTTTAGATTTACCGTCCAGCCGAAGTTAGTATCGTTTATTGTTGATGGTTTTCTGATATAGATAGTTATTTCACATATTATTTTTAGCTTTAATACGGACGAAATCTGACATTTCGGACGTTACCGAAATCTTTTTATCAAATGATACGATCAAACTTTGATCATGTTATTGGAAAATACTCATTTTTCTGACATCGTGGGTTCATTGAGTGGCCATCAATGACAACAAATTTGTTTCCTGGACGTTTTCCTATGGATTAGGATATGAACCAAAAAGCAGAATTCACTTCTGCTTAGAACTAAATGGAGAACATTTCGAACAGTTCGTGTTGTTAACTTGTCATACTGATTTGTTCAGTTCATTTGTTTTTGAAAATTCGTTTGTGTATTTATTTTTATTTGTAATTCTATTTTGAATAAATTAAAATGGTTAATATCCAATTCTACTTTTGGAATATTTGCTATTTAATATAAATAGGGAGATAGTTACCAAAGGGAGCTGGTGACGATTTTTTCGTCACAAAACACTTCGAATGAAATGAAAATTTTCCTATTTTTTTCAGAAATCAAGATTATCATCCGCGCTGGATTTCCTTCACAAAGAATGAATAAAAAACGGTACAGTCCTTATTAAAATGTCCGAAATTCCCATGACCATTTCACATCGCTGAACTCGGAAGCGGTACACGAAAGATCAAGATAGCCGCGTGCGTATCTGGCGCGATTCATCGACTTTTCCCATGAAAATGAAGGCAGTTCGCAGGAACGTACACCTCCTACCGCCTATATCCATCGTAGGTGGTTTGGCGGTGCTCTATGGACACGACACCGGAATCGCTTATTGTGTTCGCTACTTAGCTACTTCCGACGAGAGTTGCGTTTCCGCGGAACGACTTCCGGCGAGTTTCCTTTGCCGACGCCCCTCTTGAACTAACTTCAACACGCGATTTTTATTTTTTTGGCCCACCAGTAGGATTCGGAAGTTTTTCTTTTGGTGCTTCTGATTTGATAAGTCGACAATTCTGACTGGGACCTCCTAAGTTCAATATTTTTGCGGTTTTAATGACAATTAAGGGATATTGCAGTTTTGAAAAATATGGAAATTGGTTGAGAATCATTTCAGAACTGAAAGAGAACTCTGGAGGATTCAATAAATAATATTCTGACCAATAGAATTTATTGTTTTTGTTTCACTTTACTGTGAAGGTGACACAATTCAAAAAATTAGAGAAGAATAGAATAGAATAGAGATTTATCATTGAAAATTCCACAACTGTGTTACAAACATTTGTAATATTTTATCAGATCAGTCAAGAATATAGACATAAACAGTTCAAAATATATCTAGAATTTGATCGACCCAATCATAGCAAAAATGAAATATATGAATGCTCAGGAAGATAATACTAAATATAAATGAAACATAACATTAAACAGATAAATTACTCCAGGAAATAAAACTTTCGCACTGGAAAATATTTATTCAAAGTTCAATGTGTACTCAATTTGTGATATGAAATTAAAATTTAAAAAAGGAGAAACAATCCTGAAGAGTCATGAAAAATTGTTGAAATATTTGAGAACAACGAATAATGAATTAGTATGATGAATGAAGCAGAACATAAATTTGAAACACAGACGAAGAAAATAAAATAAAAATGCACCAATCGAATCACAGATTTTTTGAAGTCTTATTTTTTATAATCACTTTCCCGATGGGCATCTTGAATTCGCAAACTTCATTTATATAATCCACTTTTATATTCGTGAGCTCAGGCAAAAAAATCAACATCAAATCATAACTCATCATAAGATTAAAATGAACACAGTACAAGTAACACTATTCTCGAATTGATTCACGATTTCGTTAAATGAGATCCAAAAAAATCTCCAATTTCCCAGTAGACTTCACATATCCTTGAATATTCAAGATAATCGACTTCTTCGTCAGGATTCATTAATTCCGTTCAGATGATTAAATGCGACCGAAGACCTGACTCGAAATCCTCAACTTTTGTAATTGTATCTACTTGATTAATCTGACTGAATAGCCACTACACCGAACAATTTCAAACTTAGTAGTAAAGTAATTTATACTATTCGGACATCATTTAATCACCGAATGGCCAAAGTTCGTGATTCGCTATTCACGCGTTCAAGATTTCCTTCACTAATTGATTCCAAGAAGATGAAGAAAAAGAACGAAATATAAAGCCTCTTTTACTTATCAAATTATCAATCAATCATTGAATTAGGTCTCGTAGAGGATGTAGGAATCGAGAGTGGACGTGATAATCGTGATAATGAGATATAAATCATTCATGAATAAGAAAAATGAGAGAGGCCCAATGACAGTGCCTGTGGAGCACCAAAGGTCTGCCAATGAGGAATTGTTTATGCGGAGCGTGGACTCTAAACACCACAAATCATGCTTGAAATGATTCTCTCTCACTTAATTGGTCGATCACCGAAGTATTTGATGCAATATCAGAGTTTCCATGCGGCTCATTGTTTGCCATATACGTTCACATATCCATAATATGCTCTTTTATGGCAGCGCCCTCTGAGAGAAAACGTTGTAAAGGCAGGGAACTAGTGAAGTGCTCGTCAACGATAATAGCCACAAGTAGCTCACACATGCTTTTATGTCCCTTTTTGATGTGAAATGTGTGGTTTTCTACAAAATTCGTCCCGTTTACTCGTGTGTGCGTCTCTGTTTGCTAAACATCCTCTTCATCAGGAGATTTTCATGATTAAAATTGCAGATTAGAAGGACTTGTTGCATTTTCTAATTATCATTTCTCTTTACGGTATTGTTGTGATGGAGTGCTTCTTTATGGCATGAATACTGGACAACTCTACTGAACCTTCATCAAAGAAAGAGACATTGTTTTCATCAGAAACCATTTCATGAGTATCAAAACAGAAGGAAAATATATGCAATATAGTTTGCCTTATTGCAGAAGTGTAATAAACTTTGTTTATTCCATCAATAAAATTTTTCAGATGATAAAATGATCTGAAGGGTTCAAATCTGGTGACTTTGATGACCATTCATTAGTTCACGGCTACTAATTCATCCATTAGAGAGAATTTGCAAAAATATGATGCACACCACCATGAGTTATAATTGAATTTAAAGAAGAGAAAATTATGTGAAAATGAAGAGCGTTCTTTTCAATATAACATAGAACGACGTCACAGCCGGAAAGAAACCGGAAGTGTGATATTCGATATTACTTTAGATACCCCATTTACTATCTGTAGACATTTTTAGGAATTGCTAATTGGAGCTCTCTCCATTTAGATTGTTGACGATGTTCCGGGTTTTTATTGTTGAGTGAAATTTCTCAAATTCCAATCCTAGGTAACCTGTGGTGTATTTATATTAAACAATTACAATTCTTCATTTCCGTTTGACGAGAAACTTATATACCTACTAATAACAACTGACGAAAAATCACTACCACATACGCATCTCACGATGACTTTAACACCGTGAATCCTCTGAATATCTAGTGCTCCTTGGACCGTATTGCCAGCGGATATCCTTACGTCCGAGTAACCATATCCTATATCTATATCCTCTCTCATGAATGTATGTGCACGTTTACGGACGACTTCACGGGACGGTAATATTTTGTGCTGTGATTACTTTGATTTTTTCTAGTGTATAAATGACGTTTCTCGTAAGAGAACTAGTGAGAAATACTTTTTCGGAAATCTAAACAGTCTCATTGAAGCTCCGAATACAGAGAATCTTGAAAGTAATCATAGATTAGGTTAAAACACTCCATTGTCATAGTCATCAAGACATTTCATCCCAGTTATAATTTATAATGACCAAACTTTCAGGCCGAATTCAAATTGACCAAAGTTCAGATCCAAATTCATGACGATGTTTTTGCTCTAATCAAGAAGTGAAATATGGACAATTTGAACAGTCACTATTCTTGTCAAATAAATAAATTGAAAACCTTTTGTTGGACGTTCTCTTCAATCTAAGAAGAGTATTAGAATTTAACGGTTCTATAATGGATAACCTGAATTATCATTGAACCAAATTTGAAGAGCCCATTTTATTGAACCCATTCATTGATGAAGACTTTGCAAATTTATTTGTAGATGATAAATTATCAACCAATATAAAGTCATTAATGAAGCTAACTTGACATTCAAGATTTCAGTGTTGTGTATTTGCGAATTAATATCGAAACAATGGAAGTTGTGGAGTGTACTGAATATTTTGGGTTCCTCTAAGACACAACAATGCTATTTGAAAATCATTATTAATAATATTCAAAGTTATTTTATGCCGAAATTCCAGATGTTATTCCATTACACGTTTTCGCTTCGAAAACCAACTTTTTCAATATTCCTTTACTCAAAACATCTAGATACCTGAGTACGCCTATGGATAAATCTTCGGTCTACGTCACACAAGTGACGTCACTTGAAGTAAGACGTCTACCTCCTACGACCAGCTGATTCCAAAACATCACCTGCTATAAATATTCCAGGATATACCTACTTGTGGTATCGTTATTATTATAAGAAGCTTTTCTTATCAAAGGACGTGGTGGGTGATGAAAGCAAGGTGTAGTTGTCGGATTTTCTGAGGTTTAATTTTTTGCTTCGATTATTCACATGATGTCGAGCAGGAGTTCACGGTTTTTTGCTAGGTTTACAGAGGAGAGAATAGATAAAGGATTATTGTCATTCTGAAATGAATACTTGATTTGAGAGGTAGGTGATGATATGATTGATTGAAATTTATTTCAAATGATCAACTGATTTACAATTCAGATTTGTGATCTACAGTGCTGACAAGCTTTTTAGTAATAATAAACAATGATGTTTTATCAAAAGTAATGAGAGTAGGACAAAGAAAATATATAGATAAACTATGTTAAATGTGACTTTTATATGGATTATAAGTGTTCGACAATATTCGTTCTTTTGCTATGAGTATATTTTATTTTGTGTCTAGTAGCCACTTATCATCTCTATTGATAGAAGCCAATTTGGAAAATTCAGTACATTGAGAATTGCATATACTTATGTTGATATTCAACTCTACTATAATGACCAGAGAGATCTGAATCTTGCAGCACTTTCATTGAAGAATGACTTCATATTCAGTCAGGAGCTGTAAAATCACCGTAACCTCATGAACGTTACTCACAGAACTGAAAAATATCGTCGTTGAAAAAACGAAAAGGCGTTTTGAAGAAAATGGGTCCTGTTTGAATTGCGGTTATCTTTTAATGTTCATTGGATTATTCAACGTTGTGTGTTGGGTGGGTTGAGACACATGCACAGTTTATCAGGTCACGGATACCATCAAATCGAATCGACTAGTGGTCTTAACTCCAAATCGTCAAAAATTTCCCTATCCCCCCTTTGTCTTGTCAGCTACGATATGATACTTCCACAATAAAGCAATAAAACAAGTTGAAATCAAATCATGCTCGTATTGATTGAAAGGATCAAGTGATAAAACATTGATTTTTCCTGTCTTGTTTCTGTTTTTTGTTTGGGGATATCATAATGAGTTTAGTTGTAATCTCAAAATCATTCGCATTTTGCTCGATTTTGTAGTGATATTTTCGTCAGACTAATATGAATAACCACCAATAAAAAATGGAGAATACAACGATAGGCAATCCATTCTGAAACGCGCGGTAATCCCAGAAACGAAAATGTCAGATAGTGCCCATAAAAATGGGAATTTGTCAAATTTATATTGCACAGGGACGCGCCAACATCCAAACATTTATTGTTATCTTAATTGATAGCATTGCTCGCTACGGGTGTTCAGTAACACACCATCCTGAATTGTTTAACATAATAGCTAGAACATGTTGTTTAATATGAATTTGTAATAGGGCCAAATCATCCGATGAATTAATTACCGTTATTGATCGATAGTGGCAAACTAATTGATGGGTTAATTGAATTTGTCCCCGATTAATCATTTCGCAGATCATTTGCTTCATTGCTTCACTTCAAATCTCTCGGTCAAAGTAACGCTTGATACATTTTTTCGAGTATAGGTAGATGGTCAGGTCTTCCACATGCACTATTTTTTGAGAATAATAAAAAAAAACATGTCTTGAAAGTCGAAATGTTGAAGACAGTAAATAGTCAACACTGTGATAAACAGGGTGTTCCGTTGGGAAACGGGAATAAGTTAACACCCTGTAGAGTTCCATATACGCGGGCGTTTCATCAATGTTACTATCATTATGATATGCTTGGAATTCGAATGTAAAAACTCTGCAGTAAAACACTTTGATAGAAAAATGTAAAGACGTAGTTTGGTTCAGTACTTCATGCTCTATTCAAATATATTATCAGATTCTAGAAAATCTGAAGTACAGAGTATTTTCTTGAGAACCCAAGAATATGTTGAATTTCTGTTAGTCCGGAACTGGATATTTTGCGCTCATAAAATTGATAAAATAGTCGTAGGAACAACACAATAATTAAATCTCTCAAGTGCTATAGTTGTCGAGGATAAATTGCATGTTTTCTTCATTATGTCGTATTGATGTTAAGAATTTATGTATTAACAGAAAATAATAAATAAATATGTAGAAGAAATCTCGATTTTTTTTTTATATATAAAACTTCTCACGAAATGAGACATCAAACAGAAACTGGATCGGAATTTCAATTATTGTGGTGATTTTTATGGAAATGTATTTTCCAGAAAAAGAAATTAAAATCATAAGAAAAGAAACTCTGATGAGCTGGAAGACATTCCTTATGAGTGAATGTTGTAAGGTATTTTTTAGAACTCATCGAGCGCTACTCAAAATTCTATCAGGGCTGTAATTTTTTCAATTTCAATGTTGAGTCAAAGACAAAAAGACGAAAAGGGCAAAGAAGTAGAAGAGCACAAATAAGATAGAAAGCGCTGATAACATAAAAATCAAAGCATTACTGAGTAGTCCAGGAACTACGTGAGAAACCTGTTGATTTCAAAACTTCCTCGACACGTCCCTGTCTCGAAAAGATTACCCACTTCCCAGACGAAAAGGTCTCCCACAATCAAAACAACTTGTCACCCAAGAGCCCGTCCCACCATCTATACCTATCCGATTCCTTAGAAACCGCTCAGGTTGCTTGCAAATCGATTCACGATAGAAAACCACAATGTCTGATAAGAAATCGGCGCTGGCGGCAAGGTAAAGGGGTGAAACGCAAGGGTGTAGACCTACACATCTGCCTAGGTCGGCCTCCCTTCGAAAGAAACGAAACACCTGGCGGAGTTTCCGCGACTAGCGCACAGGGCCAGATGTCTTATTGGAATTGGCTGGGCATATGCCACCTCGCACATATGACTTTTCTTATCAGGGAGGCTTTCTGTGGGTGACTTCCCCGTTTAAATGCCCTCGATTCGTTGTTTTCAACCGACTTTCTATGTCTGGCTTCGATGATTTCGAACCGTTGATAAAATAACAATTTTTGCGAGTTCGCTTATCGTCACCGATCACCTACTAAGTTCTGGTTTTTGGTTCCACGTAGATCAGAAACTAGAAAAAGATTAAAATTTTTTTTCTGATTGAGATTGTGAAATAAAAAAGTTAGATAGATTTTGGACAAAGTGTTCAGTGAATACAGAGAACACAAAATATAAAATATATCATCACTTCTTCACGATATTTATAGTTGAATTTGATATACAAATTCCTTCCCCTGCTTGCCTTGAAGAAAAATTGATTGTTAGACGGAATTTTTGTAGGTGTATTCCAGGCATCAACTTATAATTATTATGCTTCAACGTCGTCACTGTTTTCAAGAAGAAATATGTAGTTTATATAATTCAGTACCTGTTTCAGTTTAGCTCTCTTTATTTCGAAGAGGAAAAATGACTCTCAATGGTATTTATAGAAATAAGTATGACCACTTCAACTAAAATTATGGACCAATTTGTTTAAAATGATCCAAATTTTGACAGGAGTTTGAAATCAGAACTAACAACTTCTAACATAACGCAAAAGAAAAAAGGCGAACTACACAAGATGACTTCTCGGCAAGAAAGTAGAAATTAGAAATAACAAAATAGATCAAATGATCTGACCGACTAGAATTTTATTCATTCCAAAAGTATATTCGTGTGAATTTTATATCCATCTTCCCATAACTCACATCCTTCAACCTCCAAATATTGTGATATTGTTTCGATATAATGAAGACGAATAATCATCATTAGGTCTATTTATCGAAGGAAGAGAATCATGGCAGTATGTCAGAAAGTGCATTGTTTTCAATAATTCTACTAAACTGAAAGTTTCCACTATTTGAATTATATTTTATTCATATCAATCGATGTCGATTAGTTTAAAAACTTTTCTTATTCATTATTGTGGATAACAAAACCCAATTAATATCTCTCATCTTTCTCATCCATCCATTCTATCTGATACACTATATTTTCAGTGGATCAAATTTCAAAGGTAAACCAACAACTAGGCCTGAAAATGTTCGAAGACTGTATCAAGATCTTTCTGAGCTGTGTGTTGATGGGTATTACTTTAATTTCGAAGAGAAACCGATATTTACCTCACAATGAGGCCTCTTTGTATCCACCATAATTGCTTTCTTGACCGTTTCTTAGAAAAAGCAAAGCCTACTTGACCGCAAAACAATCGAGATAAAATACACAACAATGAATTTGTTTGACCATAAAACGTATTCGTAATACCTCAAGAACCATCTCGCACAATACGTAATCCGATACATGCCATTTGGCAGTGCCAATCGCGTTGTTTTCTGTTTTTGCCGATGGCAGATGCGCTACGTTTGGTTATAGATTATAAATTGTCTTTTAAATCGATGAGTATGAGTCCCGGCTAACACAAAAGCGTACGTTTTTCGAATATCGAATTTCGATCGATCAAACGACCGACACTGATATCTGTAATTCTATTATTGTGTAACGCTGAGAACGTTTTTCATATGAAAACTCGAATACAAAGCCGATAATTTGGATAGTTTGGATCACGCCACACACAGATTCCTTTGAGCCAGATATCGGTGATCGATTTATGGACCTGCATTTTGATCGATCGGTCTTTGAAGATGTCTTCTGCATTGTTCGGTGGGCTATTAGAAGTATGAGATGCCTTCTGGTGCCTTCGAGACATCTTTATTATATTCACACCATTTCCAATTGCATATATTCCTGAAGAATTTCTTATTGTGTATGGAAAACATTGATGGAATCGCATATTTGGAATCTGACCTGCCATTTCATATTTCTTGTTGACAATACTAGGTCCTTCCTGTTTCAATTTCATCTAACTATTCATCTACTCAATTCTGCACATTCTCAATTGAGAACTCGTCAGATGTTCCTCTTTTCAATTCCCCAAGAAATATTTTAGGATGCTCAGACTCTCAGTACGTTCAGCACATCTAAGAAAGTCGTATATCTTATGAGAAGGTAATATGCTGGCCAATTGTCATATAGAGCAGAGGCCATTAGGAAGAAGAAGAATAGATAAGGACTGCACATGAACAAAGAGTAAAATACTTCAGAATACATATTTCTACGTATTTGATACTATTCTACCAATTTATAATGAACATTCGACAGACAACGAAGAAAAACATACAGGGTGGTCTATTAGCGTACGGAAGTAGAATATCTCCGTTAGTAATGAGAAAACAAACAAATGTTTTGAAGTATTTCAAGACTTTCTAGACCAGACAACACCGAGTTAACTTTTTCAAAAAGAGCACCCTTTATTTTCATTCACTATCGAATTCAGCATCTAGTTACATGAAATGTTGTCAAACTAGAGCAAAAAAAAAACGAAAATATGACAAAAATTGGTGGACTTTGGAAATATATATTTTTATTATTATTATTTATTAATGATGAGTGATTGAACCCACTTGGAGGGTACGAAGGTAAAGGATTGCTGAAATATCTGAACAGAGTGGAAGTCTTGTTCTGTGAACAGGGTGTTTTCTGGATAAGCATCAAGTCAGGAGATTTCAATTAACAAAAATTTTTTCTTAATGTAACACCCAGTATTTTCTTCCACCATTTTGTAGAAATATTTTATACCTTCAAATGATGTCCCTATGATGTTCTCTCTGGAGTCAATGAGAAAATCGCATTTTGAGTTTACGATTCGACAAGTTTCATTCGAAACATTTTTTATATGTTCATTCCTCAATAAGTTATTCTACATCCACACACTTATGGGCCACCTTGTATATTCTCGTTTTTGGGGTTCACACTACTGTTTCGTAATTAGTGGTCGAGTTTAAAGCTACCTCTATACATTCAGTAATTTGGATATGTGCATTTCATGAAATTCAAGGCAGAGACTGAAACAATACCTCAGCCAGTTTCTACATGTTCTTTTCACCCGGGGACATAATACATATGTAGCAAAGGAAATGGCGTAGCCACGTACACGTATTGTTGATTCGCAATTTCTTGCTTTTGTTCAATGACAAACAAAACAAACATTTTTAAGTTCTACTTGTTGACGATATAATGCCTCCATCCTAGCGTGTATCCTGTCCTACTAACAGGAAACGTTCATCTCTTACCTCAGATTTTAATTCCATCCCATCCTATACGAAGCCACTCGATTCAAAATGGCGTATGACATCAAATTCTACATGAAATAAGTAGCCGGTCTAATGTGATTGCTATTATCTGTTTACGAGGGGAGTCCATTAGTTTCGGTCAAATTTATAGATCAAGTTATAACTAATTCCTACTTAATGGCTGATTGAGATGCATCAACATAATGTCAGGAATTGGGAACGTTAAAGGATTATAGACTGCAATATCTCGCTCCTAATAACAGCGAGTTAACGACTGTGCCATCTGGATACATGAAGGAGATAACCAACATAAGAAATTAACTAATTTCGAAGTTATCTGGTATAGTTTGGGGTAAGAATGGGTCAACTTTCGTTCCTCAGGATAACTCCCAACAATAAAAATTCAAACAATTTTATCTGAACCTTGGAAACCTTGGAAACAGATCTTTCATAAAGCTTCATCGGTAGAAAGGGACAAGGGAAAGCACAGGTCAGCTTTCGTTCTTCAAGAAAACTTGACTATCAACCATTTTATTGGAACCTCGGAAAACTTGGACATGTTTCATTCGTCTGGCTATATACACACAATTTTTCCATTGATCAGTAAAAGAGGAAGAGTGAGAGCACCATATATGGATGACCAGCAGGGACAAGTTGTTCATATCACAAACCAACATTCTTTTTCATTTCTGGATGGCATCAAAAGCACAAGAGGATACGAGAAAGGTACGAGAAAACGAAGGCCCATCAACTAAAGTTGTCAAAGGAAATAAATTGTCGTGTTCGTCACTAAAAGTATTTTATAATCGCAGAGCTATCAATTGAATGATTCTCACTCATCATCTACATGGAGAATTCTGAAATATCAATGCAAACGAAGGAGAAATCAAAGAAAATGCAGAAGGGATTGTTGAACATGGAGTGTATCGTACCAGATCAATCCTATTCTTGATAATACAGTGGATATTTTTTTATTCAAATCAAGTGATCGTTGTTGCATATAATCTGATAAATAATGCTTATTCTTCTCATTTGAATCTATGTTATTTTTCCTTTGAAACATATATTTATTGGATGGGTCCAAATAATTCGGAATGAGTATACCCTGACATTTCGAGTTTAATATTAGTACATTCTCATGGTAGTACTTTTAAGTTCACCCTCGTAATAGAATTCTCATGTTATTCAATGTGACGAAACAATTGTTATCCAGTACGACGATGTTGCATAAAAATGCGATTGAAATCAATGTCTAATGTAACGTACAATAGCACAGGATTCATAGCCAGATGACCAACAGGTCCATAACCTCGATGATAGTCAGCCATCTTCCAATTACGAATTTCCTGACTTCGAGTTTATTACACCAAATAAAAAATAGATTCGCGAGAGATACATACACTATTGTTCTGTTTCTGTTTTAATGACTAGTTCTGCCGAGTTCGGATTAGTCGGTGTTGTTTTTCTAGCTAGCCAATGGAAATGCAGCGGAATAAGTTAGATGATTCTTTCTTTGTCACGTTTCTCCCTGGTTCATCAATTGAATATATACATACCTCTGTGTTCGTATGGCGAATTTTATCATACAAATTCCAGTGAAAGGAATTTTATCGATATCAATTTATTTCAAAGAAATGAAATACGATTTCCTTAGATCGTATTAACTTATTAAAGTATAGCTTCAATATTTACTAGAGATTCACGGCTTGACTTCATATTCAAGCTACCCAAGTCATGTTCAAGTCAAGTAGTGGTTTTTGATATGAAGTCAAGTTCGAGTATGTATTTATCAAGTACTTGAAAAATCAAGTATTTCTATCGAGCTACTTGAATTTTTGCACTTTTATTGTGTTTCAATAAATGATGAAATGAGAATGGAAGTTGCGAAAAAAACTTTTGTTCATGAAACTTCCTATATAAAAAATACGGAAATATAAACTATTTTAAAATGGATTCAGTCAGGTCGGAAGTCGGGGAACCCCCGTATTAAGTCTGAGCGCGCGCGAGCTTGCAGAAATACAGGGTGATTCACCTAACTGGTTCATTAGAAGTTCATGGAGAACTGGGAAAGATATCAACTTGAAATTTTGGTGGATGCTACTACTCAATGTGTTCTATTTTCCTAAAATAGTTTCAATACCCCGTTACTTCCGGTTGAAACGGAAGTGATATCAACTTTGTTTTTTCAAATGGAACACCCTGTTTATTTTTACATTTTCGAATTCTACGTGAAATTCTAAATATGTTGCATTTTGAATTTTCTTCCTATCTAATTTGTTTTCAAGATATTCCATTATTTCGAAAAATTTTGACAGATGGACTGACAATTCTCAAGATTTGAGGTTCAATCTCCGTATACACCACGATCGTATACATAGGTCTTGCAACTCGGGTGGTGGGGGGTGACCCAAACATTGAGGAAATTTTCGTGGTTCTCATGTTTCGCCACCTGCGGCGCTGTCCTCTATTGTCACTTTGTCAGCCAATCACAAATCAGATCCGATCAGCTTTTTGAAAGTAAGAATGATTTTTATTTATTCGAAAGCATTTTGCAAGATATAATATTTCTGTCATTGATTTCATTTACTATTCGAGTCCGAACCGTTTGTTTTGTTGTCAAAGATTAATCACGTGATTATACCCCTATGTCCTCCTAGCGGATAATTATGGAAACATTTTCTTCAAAACTGGTGCCACCCCCCACCACTCAAAATTGCCGTAGATTCCAGACCTTACGTATATGACCGTGGTATACACATAAATGAAGGAGTGTTCTATCAGGTATCCTTAGAAGTGTTCCAAAATATTCAACAGGGCGTTTGATATTTCAGTTTACTTTTTGTAAATTTCAAATCGCATTAACTTTCTTATTTCAAATAGAATGACCATGAAATTTTCACACTCTCACCGGGTGTTTCATTTGGAAAAACAAAGTTGATATCACTTCAGGTTCAACCGGCAGTTACAGCGCATTGAAAATATTTTAGGAAAATAGAACACATTGAGTAGTAGCATCCACCAAAATTTCAAGTTGATATCTCTTCTAGTTCTCCATAAACCTCTAATAAACCAGTTAGGTGAATCACCCTGTATATGCCGTTCGACACGTCCGTATCAAGATCAAGTAATGTCAAGTAGCTTGATTTCAAGTCAAGTAATGAATACCTCAAATCAAGTCAAGTATATCTATAAATTTTCACGAGCTTTATTTTCAAGTCAAGTAGTTTTTCAAAATATCAAGCTACTTGACTTGATGAATCTCTAATATTTACCTACAGTAATATACTTCAAGAACATTACTCTAATAGATTGATCCAATATTTGTGATACTGTTTTCTCTTCCTGACATAATAATTCAGTTCTTTTCGACTACTGATCGAAGAAATGCTATAATGACACGAAAGCTAATGCAGCTGGTAATCATAGTTGTGTAGTTTCCATTGAAAAAATCACATATATAGAATGAAGAATCTAGAATAAAGTACATACAATCTGAAATTCCAAGAGAGAAGTAACATCGATAGCTACTCAGGTATATTAGCTAGTTATCTTTGTCTCGAGAAACGCCTACTGCCATGGAAGAAAAAGCACCAATCCGGTAACAGATAAACGTGGTTTGCCTTGAAAATAAAATATTCGATATGTTCAGAGCAAACTATCATACATAGGTATCTTACTGGGTTATGAATGAATTTTTTTTGTGAGGTTATGCCTGGTATTTTAGACGACTACAACTAAAAACTCCTACGAAAAAATATCCAGAGGATCCGTATGGAATTCCCCGATTTTATCAGTATGGAATTTTTGCATCATGTAAGATGTCTCTATTAATAAACAAGATACTGATAGCGCTTTCCGTTTCCTTTCGATCGTCAACTTTATCAATAATTTCTGGGTGCGCATATACTAAAAACGGGCTTTTCTTGTTGATAGCTATAATCATTTGCCATCCCACAATATGAATAATAAAATATGCTAATTATTCCGCTGGGATGTAGATATCTCTAAGTTCTAATAATTATTCATTGCATTGGCATTATATCAAACCACCAAATGTACAAAGTACAGAATATAGGGGAAAATGTTTCTAAATATATCATATCTTGGTAGAATTGATTTCCAATTGTTGAAACAATGCGAAATATGAATCGATATACAGGATTTAAAGAAAATATAAGGAGCTGAAAGTTCGTTATATCATTTCTGTAGAATTCACCTTAGAGAATACCTCCTAATTGAATATTTTTGTCAGTTTTCACAGTCATTCTGTAATTTCTGAAATGAATTATATGGAGAATGATCGACAAGAAGGTTTGGATTTTTCATTCACTTCATCAAATATGTACCAATGGAAACAAATTGAAAAATGGCACAGTACTTTTTCAGTAAATTGAAGGAATCGCACCGAGAAATTGTTACATGAACACTCCTTCGAAGTTATTTTGAATTGTTTTGAGATTCTCAATTTTTTACATATCTGGTGTATTTTCTTTTTGATGAAGGTTTGTATGCTGATATCGATATCGTTGAACAAGAAATATCGAAAATTGTTCTGCTTTTATATTCAATTTCTCGAAAATATCTACATAATGATCATCAGATCAGAAACAAAACACTATGATACTTCGAAAATAATTATTTATACTTTTCCTTTTTTCATTCTCATACACACTCTTCCTAAAACTCTTGAGTAATACTGAATTAATAATAAATATAATGATTATGATAATTATTTGACTTTATTCATCATTCACTTACTCAATAATAGTTTAGACAAACAATTATATTCTTCATGGTCTCTCATCGAAAATTGTACTCACCGATCATTTGAATGGAAGAAAGGATGAGTTTGTCTCCATCTATGTAGTCTGAAAAAAATTACTCTATCAGTGATTGAATAAAAAACCTAATCAGCACTTATTTATTCACCGTGACAATCATAAATCTTTCTTTGTATTTTCAGGATCGTCCTTAAACAAACTTAGCGTCTATCAGATTTACTGAGTGATTTCCAATTTCTTCGAATATCGCCTTTCCAAAAATGAGAAAAATCTCAACAGTTGAAAGTGTTAAATATTTTGGATGAAATTCTTTATGCACATTCGTCGAAGAATAAGATTGTTTTCATAAAAAAATAACTTCTAAGATTTTTCTATTTTAAATTTTTAAATGAATGCATGTCACTGTATATTATTGATTACATTCAGATGACCAAGGTAATTTTATATATTCGTCAGTTGAATATAAACAATTTCTCCATGTACACGTCTGTTGAAGACAACTTGAATAAAGGGGCGTGAGAGACTTCATATCCCTTTTCGTATTTGTATTAAGTTTCTTGTTTGTACACCCACTTATCTGGTTACCAACTTTGCCCAAGCAGTTTATAAGAATACAGAGAAAATATTTATGATAAGATCACATAACCACATGGCGTTTGTCTAAGTGAAAATGATAACCAGAACTTCATTAGCTTATCGTTTGGATTATGAAATTTGTTCAAATATCTAATTCTTCGAATCCAATTGAAATGAATTCTCTTTATAACTCCTAGTTTTCTTCGAATTATCAACACTGACTGAAACATTGAAAATAGACTTCAATTATGAATTCAACGTTACTTAACAATAGGAAATGTCAAATGATAAACAAATATATTGAAGAATCATTCAATTGTAAATTCATTCAATTTGATTTCCCGAAGGAAATCTACTATAAAAACGAATTACTTCAACAGTTCAGGTGCGCAGGTAATTCGGGATATCTGTTAATCAAGAAAGTTCATTTAGTTTGAGAACTGAAGGAAATATCATTCTGCGATAGCGCCTAGTACCTATTGGTTAAAGGAAAATAAGTAATTGCTTTCGTAATAGCATGAAGATAAAAACTACTTCCACATTTGGAACAAAATGTTTAAATATTCGTTGCTCACGAGCCATGAGTCTTCAATATTTGTATGAAGGCCTACAAAGTGTTGTATTAGACTTTCCATAATTTTTTTCTGTTGAAATAGGCAAGATTCCGACTTTTCAATTAATCAGATAATATAAAATTGCTTAAATTTCGAAAACTTGATTCAGATGAGCTAGAACGGAGAACATTATGAATTATTTCCTAGTTAAAATGCTCGAAATTTGAGAAGGAAGAAGAGTAAGTCTCAAATTTGAAATACAAGTAAACTATATATAACTAACTATGTTTTAGTTTTTCCCAAATTCTCACTGATGATAATGAACGATTAATGAGTAGTATTTTGGTGAATTATAACAGTGATTATTTGGTCCATTGTATCAGTATATTATTGGCTTCATTTTTTACATTAGAAAATATCAGGAAATTCACAAAATAATAACTAGAAACTAAATATCTGGAACAATGACGAAACAAAAATACGATTCAAATCACCGATACCAATACATGAAATAACGATTCTCGAAATGATTTCAACCGGAAGTTCCTAATTGACACATTTGTGCATCCCCACTTGTTTGCATTCATAAAACAAAGGGGTTATACCTTTCCCCAATTAATCCATCACACCGCCACTACCATCACGATGAAATATGTATGAATTTATTCTTTATCACGATGAGGATAACTTGTGAACGAATTTCCTCACGTGTGCATTACTTGCAATTACCAGCTAGCACTTCCGTACCGGAAATGCACCGAGCTTAGCGCCCCCTATCGGCACGCAAGTGCACCCCTAAACTAGCGGGCGATCGTCACCCAGCTAATTGCTAATGTACATATTGCATTCGCAGCTATATTACTAATTTCAACACACAATTTCATCATTTATCCTAATGAGATATGTGGTTTGCTTATTAGTCGCTTATATCCTTACAGTCGGAATTTCGGTCGATTGAGGACCCTGTGTATTTTGAGGAGTTGCTGAAAATTCAACAAATGCGCAAAAAGAAAAACGACGAAAAGAAGATTCAACTCTTCGGATTTTCATGACATTTTATTCAAATTCAGATCTCCCTATACATTGAGCTGTCTCGAATTATATGGATACTTCGTAATTGAAGTAGTCAAATTCTTCTTCTGCTTCAATTCCAACTTGACGTAATTATTGGGATGCACAAATCTGCATCATAACGACAAACAGGCATATATCGCTGCCACCATATTTTCCAATTGACCCTACTACGTATGCAACCACACATACAGCCCGGTATTACGCTTTGCATAAAGATTCCCCGTCGCGCTGTCTAATTGAACGACTTCTTTTGCTCCCCCGAAATTTGACGCTCTTTTTGATTGTTCTTGGCTATCGAACGACGAACCTGCCAAACATCCACGTGATGTCAACGGCGCGTGTACCAACACCACGTGTTCGTCACGTGAACACAGCCGTAACATTTAATGAGCGATTGTGCGGCATACCACAATTAACCATAATGTGTAAACTAGTGACCAAATTATATACACAAAGTGGGGGTGTCATTGATGTTCTCTGTCGATTGATATAGACATTCTGGTTAGCTTGGCAAAATACATTGACAATTCTACACATATGTATGTATTTGTGTATTATCTAGGTAAACATAAACAATATCATGTATATAAGTCAAGTTGTTTAGTGAATTATTCGCTTACATGTTAATGATAATTGGAATCTAGTAGGTTGTGGTGGAAAACAAATCGCTCAAATCACAAAAAAACCCAGGATATCGTTGTATTTTGGTAATCAGTTCTTCATTTACCAACAACTATAATTACGTGTAATTACCGTTCATAATATGCATGAATCGAAATGGGCTCGTTTTATGGTACATTTTGTTTCAATCATGTAGTTCTGTGTGTTAAAAACTCGGTCTGGTTTCGTGCACGAAAAAACTGGAACATGTTCCATAGAACATGAGAAGGGGACATCCGTACTTTAATGCCATCTATAAAATTAGCTTAGAAACATTTTAAAGTATAGGGGTCTAGAATTACCATTGATATCACTTGTCAAAGTTTTATTATTCTTTACTGAACATAGATGGCGAAAACAACAATAGTTTTTTTTGCTGACACTACATGTTGAATCAGCAGAAACTCGAGTATATAGAATCATCGAATTTCATGCAATCATAATGACATCTTTTTTAAAACTGAGTTCTATAGATATAAAAACCAGTTATTAAATGCAATGAAAGATTGCTAAGTTACTGAAATAGACACACTGTGTGTATACTTTTCACTTCATTGAAAATTATAGATTCGAGTTTCACTAAATATCAATAGAAAATGTTTCCACGACATTCCAATGAGATGTCCAGCGAATTTATAAACCTTGATTATCTTTTGCTTGAACAAACAACTTTGTCAACGACGTCAGAGCAAAATTCTCTACAATATTGTGCAAATTATTCTCGTCAGAAATTACTTACTTGAAGGAACGAACAAAATCGAATCTAAAACCACTGGAGATCAAATTCTGGTAACCTAAATGCAGTAGACCATTCCAAAATTTGATTGATGTTTTCAAAATAAGCTTGGCCTTTACTGAAATGAAATTTTAAAAAGCTATATGGTGTATAATTGAATTTATTGAAACATCCAACCCTAGATTTTCGTTATAAAGTGTTACATTCATTAATTCTCGCATTAATTTTTTTTGATTCTACCTCACACCACATCAAATTTTCCATTTCCAATTTTCTATGCCATATTCGTCGATATTTGCATGTTCAAGAAAAACCCCCACTGCAAGGGGATGAAATCTAGTCAAACAAGAACAAGGCCGATAATAATTCAGGTTCCTCTCACAATGACCACCAACGGTGAGCCAAAAAGATCCTTATGTCACGTGAGCTTTCAAGTCGTCTGAAGAGAATATGTGGGTATTGTTCTTGGCAGCAGTAACGGACAAAACGAACGACTAACGTTAGCTGTTTGCGAGAGATTTATATGGAAAGAGAACTGCAAGACATGCCAGTGTTCTAGTTAAGTTGTCAGGAGTCGGAGTTAGTGTGTTCGATGGAGAATATTTTTTTTAGTAAGTTTTAGTACCTATTAAACATACAAATCTCAGATATTTGCGATAATTCGTAGTAAATTTTTGATACTTCATTCATTCGTAGTCATTTATCTATGAAGAATCTTCAAATCTTTTTCACTTCAACAAATGAATGCGAACTCTTGCCATTTGGTTCATCAAAAATATCTCGTGAAAATGCATTGAGGCTCTTTTTTTTTCTACTGAAAATTTACACAAATAATAAATTTTAATGTTTACGTAGGATATCAATCTGTGCAAAGATAAATGCAAATTAGTCTACAATTATTGAAGAAAACATGTTAGTTGTCCATGTCTTGGAAATCTGAGATAACACTTCGCTGAACTTGAAATAGTACGTTTCAATGTCGTCGTGCATAGTCTTTCATTCCTGATTAGTATTCTTCGATCATCAATATCCAACTGCGACAGGAGAACCAAAAGATTTCTGGTGAAGAAAACGATAATGGCATTCTCAAAAACATGATGATAAAAAAATAACAATAATTCAAGCATCGTTCTCGAACTTTCCAGTTTTCATTTTACGTTGAATATCAGCATCACGAGACTGGTTCGAGATTTTGAAACATTTCACGTTGGATCTCTACGAATTATCAGTGTTATACTACATCACATTCAAATTGTTCGATATTCAGTAAAGCGGAAATTTTATATTTTCAATAACGATTATGGTACCAATGATATCCATAGAATTTTTGGAATCATTTGATGACATTTCAAAATAATTGTAGCAACTTGACCAATTCAATTGAGTAGTCACCGATGTTTTTCAGATCAGAGCGTTGACTTACTGAAACATTAAATGATATTATGATTATTCTGTTCATCTTAAATCATACTATTATCTTTTCCTACGGAAATCGCTAGAATACAATTACAACTTCCATCTTGAACAGATCTTTGAAATGAAATCATTTCGTATTTTTCATTTTGAGAAAAATTTAAAACGTTTCTAGTCAATATTTCCCCATCAGTTTTTCCAGGCATGAGATGTAGCTCGTATGGTAATGGAATTGCAAAAATAAAGGAAAGGAAAAACAAAAAAAAACAAAACTGAAAAAATATATTTATTGTAGACACCGACCATGCAAAACAAAAACCGTTTACCTTTACGTCACAAAATCATAATCCATCTTTTCGAAAAGCCGAGAGAACACAGTCCTTGAAATCACTGATAGTCAAGTAAGTCACTAACAGGCCGAACTCCTTCCGAGTCGAAGGAAGAAACACAAACGAATCGGCAGCCGGTCGTCGCCAGAATAAAGTCCTTCGCGCAGGATCGTCGTCCTTTCGCGTCGAAGGATCGTCGCAAAGTGAAGTCGGCCAGCTAAGACGCGGGCTTAAGGCGCTAGCTCGACAGGAAGACGGCGCCAATGCACGACGACGCCTGCCGTCGACTGCCGCAAGACGTCGCAGGGGAAGGACGAGCGCCGACGCGCTCCTCTCGACCCCCCACCACCCCGCGAGGGCACGCCTCCCTTCGCGGGCGGAAGGGCGAGGGGGACAACGTCAAGTAGGCGCTAAGATTTTTCGAGGACTACTCTCGGTTTCGGTGTTTATCGGCGCCTTTTTTTTTTCGGGAGACGAGGGTAGGGCGTCGAGGAATTAGTCATTCGACATAGTTTTTCGCGTGTTTTCGTGGATAAATATGTTTGGGCAATTTGACAAGCACTTTTTCATTACTCTGACACTAACTGTAAGAGTTGTTTTCACGTATATGAAGATTATCTCTAATTCCCTTTTTTCTCTTGGTACTCCGATTTTGTAATCGTATCTATATTATTCTTATAAAAAATAAATTGATGATGGTGTTATGAAGAGAAACCCCTGGTGAAATTGATCTAATACGAAAAATCATTCAATGAAAAAAGAATCGACTTGAAAAAAATCAATATACTCGCTTGAAGTATTATCCTTAAAGAAAGATCAATTGAAGAACAACTTTATATCTTGTACAATATAGAAGAGTATTAATGAGTGCAAGATGTATGGATCTTGTCTGAGATAAGGTAGTTTGCTCCGAGAAAATATCGGGGGTTGATTTATTTTCCGATTATGTATCCAATACAGTGATGATTCCAATCGATTTTGAATGATCACAGTTTATGTATTCATGAAATGATCTTCTGAGAAAACAATTATTAATTAGAATTTTAGTCCAATATGAGCAATCACCACTAAGGATATTTGTTGATACGAATTCAGAATTGGTAACTTTTATTTACATAGTCGATAAACTCTCTATAACTTTCAAACAACTTCGATATAATCTGGACTAAGTGTTTTTTCTCTTAGAACCTGGATATATTTCTTCAATGGAATCTTGGCATTCAAATTACGAAAAATGTATTTTCAATTGGAATCTTTTTATTCATTTTTTAAGTAGATATTCTAGTCGTTCAACAATGGATATTCATCCACATGAAACCAATTGCATGCAATAAACATCCAACTATGTTAATATGAATCCGCCAAATTTCGCAGTGCATCCCACGAATGAAAGAAATCATCGAACCCCGATAATAAAACCTCGAAGTTCAACCCTTCAGCTGAACTAATCAAGCCGGAATCGAAATGAAATCACGAACAATATACATCCCCCCGTCATTCAGTTGGCTCTGCGAAGCTTTCCATTATATCTGACCTGGCGATTACAAAAACTCAAATCAAAGCTCAGCTCGGATAGATAATACGTCGAGCTATGGTTCAATAAACCCGCGTAGATATCCAACTCAGTACCAAATGGAATTGTGAGATATTATGATTATGATAGCTACATCTAGGGATTAATTGTACCTTCAGATGAACTGAGAAACTGTTTTATTTTTGTTTCAGATGGCAATGCAAGATGTTTTGGAATGGAAAACAGTTAGGTTACCTCAGACAATCACCAAGGAATGTTAGAGAGTCGTTGTTGAAGCGAGAAAAACAGTTTGAACTGGCGAAGAGAGGCTTTCTGACGATGCAAGTGATGAAGCGTTTAGTAATGTTATTAAAAACACATTCTCATGAGTCCTTTCCTCCTCCAGGAGTCGCTGTCCTTCCGAACCACTTTTTCACTTTTGGATTGGTTATTACTCAAGGTTTCACTCGCAAGCACTTCAATTGTTTATAGTCCACTTTTCCAAATTGAAACTCGTTTGATTTTGTTGTTTTAATGTTCCAGACTACCACTTTGCTAACGCATGTTTCTAACACCGGTCACTTCCACTCGCCTCTTACGCCAACTCAAAGAGATTTATTCCTCCAAGAAGAAAACAACAAATAGGGATCGTCTCAAGCAACCTACCACGATCAACAAAAAAAATCTTACCTTGTTTTTAGTCCTTAAGAATTAAAAAAGGCGAGACACTAACTATAGGAATCATAACACTTGGGATACATGGCAATGAATGTTCGTCTTGTGGGATACTATCAGGCAATACCAAGGAGTGGGGAGACGCATGCGAGAAGCGTCGCGACGGTAAGGATGCCGGCTGGTGGCGCCCTCGCCGGTCCTTCGGCGTCGGGGCGCACTAACGACGCAGCTTTTTTGCACGCATCCACGTCGAAAAGAGGATTTCGGGATGTTATGAGGGGAGATCGGAGAATGTTTCGCGGTGTTGCCACGTTACGGTGGGTTTACGCGGACTCGATTTGGAGCGATGTTCTGGCACAGGGAGACGAGTTGAATCTGAGTCTTGAATATGAAGCAGTCAGATTTCGTATAATTTGATTGATTAATTTCTCTGGGATCTCCTTCATCAAATCAATTATTTTTATATACGATTCTTCACATTCATAAGTGATTGAATATATAAAAAGAATTATGTTTGAGTAAAGATGTTAAATGATATATACCCCATACAGGATGGTATGTAAGGTAAGGGGCGATTCTTATTTCTGTAATTCTAAATCAAGACTGAAGAAACCAATGAAGGAACTGTTTTCTCAGGAATATCTCAATGAGGCTTTAGCCAACTTTGGAGAAGTTCATCTCTAACAGGATTGAATCCATCATGTCCACTGGCATCTCGAGAGAAATATTTTTTGCCAAAAAAATTTCGCATTTTAACAGGTGCTACTAGGGATAACGTAATGAAAAGATGGATTAATCTGAGGAAAGAAAAAAAAAGAGAATGGAAGAAACGATCAAAGCCATATTTGAAGGATAACGTTCAACAAAAATATTATCAGAGTTAATGTGAACGACTCTTGTGGAACGAATGTCAAGAGCAAATACATAAAAAGCTTCAATCAATTCAGTATTTCCATTTTCGACTCATCAATTAGTCTAATGGTATCAAGTCTGGTGATTATGGTGGACATTCAATGAAACCTCCACCAGCAACACTGCCTGAGATACTGAATCGAATTTCCTGTATCTTCGAACTGATCGTTTATAGTTTCATAAAATAAATATCTACACTCCTCTAGAAATTGTCCAAAGAACCTACCAATTGATTTCTCCACAATTATTTTCTTTATCCTTAACGATTCATTTTCATCGAATGGAATTGGCCTTTGTCTCGGTCAGCCTCATAGCAGAAAAGGGAGCCATTGAGTCGTAGATGAGACAGCGTAGTGATCAAGCAGATGTATTGAGGTATTTTTTGTTTTTTCTTCAATTAATAGAACCTCACCAGATGTGTCCACTCAATGGACAAGGCAATGTGGTTTTACAGACTGAATTATCTAATACCCAACTGTGCATTTGGAATTGGATTGCTTCCTCTCTTTCCGATGTGTGAATTATGTTTCTCGAAACGTATAGAATAGAATGGAATCTAATAGAATTCAATCACAACAGTGTACATAATAATTCATCACAGAGTTGAATATTTCAAAGACACATAAGTCAGTTTTGAGTGCACCTAGGTGTAAGACACCTGTGTGTGCTAATAATCATATTTAATTTCAAGTCAAGCTTTGGTTCCTAATATGTACAATTTACGAGAAGAAAATTATGTTGTATTCATTCTATATAATATAGATACTGTAGTTTACCTAGAGAGAGAAAGAAAAGAAAAAACACATATGAAAGAAATAGCTGTAGGTAACATCAAATGAAAAATTTATATTGAATATGGATTATTTTATAGTATTTTAATGAATGAACTATAATTATGGTTTATGAAGTGTTTGCACTTCTCAATTTTGTTGGCAGTAGATTGAACATCGGAAAGATTAGTGTTCATTAATCACCTTGAATTTTTCGTGTTTTCCACAAATGTAATAAAGAATGTTCCAATCACTTTTATCATGTGGCCCACCCAAAACAACCCTAATTTTATAGTGAAATCATAAGGAAAACTCTTTCAGAAGAAAAACTGCAATCCATACAATGCGAACAAATCTTTGAGCGATAAAAAGTTATGTCCACAGTTTTATTCGACTATGGCGTATCGATTTTAATCAGTGGAGAGGAGAACAACAACAGGTGTCCCGTGTGTATGACAAATAAAAAAGAAAAACAATAAACGTCACATTTTTCAGTTCGACTTTTTTGATGGTTGCACGAATAACACCTATTAATTCGTTTTACGATTTCGCGTTTTTCCCACTGAACGCGATAAAAATATAACATTCTATTAATTATGTATACAAATATATTCCATTGACAGTAGTTCGTAAATTGGTTTCACTTTTCATGCTTTTGAATTTTTATTTGTGAATTCATTGAATATCAGCTGTTGCATGTTTGTGTTTAGAGGTTTTTAATGGCTGAAATGAAGTTTTTGATACGATACTTTTTTCAGTAAAAAAATCATCATTGATTCGGTTAAACTGAAGTTGCTCCAAACTACCCCAAACAGTAATTTTATTATAAATTTTTCGAAAAAATGGAATATCTTGAAAACAAATAACGATAGTAAGAAAATTCAAAATACAACAGATCCAGAAATTTTCATAGAAATCGGAAATATTAAAATATACAGGGTGTTTCATTTGAAAAACGAATTTGATATCACTTCTGGTTTCACCGTTGAAAATATTTTAGGAAAATAGAAGACATTGAATAGTAGCAACCACCAGAATTTCAAGTTGATATCTCTATCAGTTCTCCATAAACCTCTGATAAACCAGTTAGGTGAATTTTTTGATTAACAGTGTTTCAAAATAAAAATTAGTTTTTCCGTAAATATTCTTTTGCTACTAATAACCGGAGAAATGTTCGTTACTGTATCTTAAAAGAACCTTTGGTTTCATATTTTCATCTTACGAATCGACTATCTGCGAAATGAATTAGATATTCAGATAATCACGTAAGATTATATGAAATAACTGACTAGGAGTTCAAAATATCAGAATATTTGACTTACCCAAGACAAAATATGTGGTTCCAATCGCTCTATTAGAATGATAAAAATAATATATTGCGCATATCCCTAACAAAGAAAATATCACACTTGCGTTTCGATTATTATTAGCACTTCGTTACACTTAACAAGAAAAAATTGCACTCGACAGTAAGGACCCTTCACTCAGCTCAGTTCCTTCTCATTCATCTGGAGAAGAAGAACTACCCCATTAGACCCAACTCAAACAATAAGAACGCTGTCTTAGATATGCCCCCACTTTTTTAACGGTCAAGTTTGTAAATGCCATATGTCATTTGTACTATAATAGAGCACGCGACCGTTGGAGATGTCTTCCTTGGGTGATTTCGTTCTTACTTCTTATTATGGTCTGGTGGTCACATATAGATCGTGGATCTAGTGCTTTTGCGTTAAGGACACGTGTCCGGTTCAAGAGACCGTATCGAAAAGTGTGCTATGGAAATTCGAAAATGGTAAGAGTTCAGTGAGAAGCACTGATCAGCTCAGAACGTTCAATTCAGTTTGAAATAAAACTTGAAAAAATAACAGAATGATTCAATCCTACATTATTTTTATATGATCATTCTGGCTAAATTACGTAGCTTGTTTGTAAATTGAGATTCTTTATTGAGAAAATGATATGCCTAATTGATTTCTTCCATCTTATCAGATAATGACAATGATGAATACAAACAGTTTCATTCACCGGATATAAAAATTTATTGTCGAAAAAAACATGGTTCCATGGATATAAAAGTATTACACACTTAAGGCACTGTACAGACGTATACAGTACGCGGCTAAATTATGGAACAAATTCGATAACATATATACAGGGCGAAAAACAAAATAATCCTAGGATACGTCAACCTTAATTTTTAAATGCGCACATTTTGACATATATTTTTTTTTGGAACGTCATCAAGATCCGAGGTATGACGTCATTGACATTTTTTCAAATAGTAATCGAATGTCAATGACGTCTTACTTCAGATATTATGACATTCCCAAAAAAAATTCGAAATGTGTGCATTTAAAAATTGAGTTTGAATTATCCTAGGATTTTTTTCGCCCTGTATATATGTTATTGGATTTGTTCCATAATATAGCCGGGCACTGTATTTATTTTTATATATAAAACTCCCCACGAAAGGAGACATCCTGTAATGTTCAGAGAACATCGTGAGAAGCAAGGGAAAGGAGGTAGAAATTGGTGTTCTTTTTAAATTTCCCCGATCTAAACACGTATCTCCTCGCTGCCAGAACGATAATTAGAGCAACGTAAGTTTGGAAATGTCATTCATCTATGCAATGACGTATGCCTAGTTTGAATTCGACAGTTCCATTAATGAAACCATTTAAATTTTGCAGAATTTTTTCAGTGATTACATTGAATTCAAATCAAAAGAAATCATTTTGGTCATGATTATGATTTAGTTTTTGAATGACACATGAATTTCCCAAAATCTTTATGATCGGGAAATCGATTTTCATTTCAACAATTTCGATTAGAAATAATAATTGTATGATACACAAATTCCACATGTCAATATTCAAATGAAGATTTTGTCCAATCCGTATTCTCACTTTCTCAATAGATAAAAAGTTGTGTTCCTCAATGAAATTCCCCATTCCACTTTTCAGACAAATGGAATCAAAAATAAACGTTTATATTTTTATTATTAGTCGCTAATAAATTTCACAATTCGGCTATGGTTGGCTTCTCTAGGAGCGATAATACCACGTTTTGAGTGTTTGTAGAAAAGCGTATCTATATAAGTATCTCGAAACGTGGAGGAAATCAAAACTGCACATGCTCAGCTATCATAAAATGGGTTCACATCCTTTGTCGATGTGCAACAGTTGACTCTTGATCATTGTTACAAATTCAATGCTATTCTTAAACGATTTTGTTGAATTCAGGAACAGCTGAAGCTATTTCCGAATTTGTTGAAACTTGCCAAATTGATTGTATATTATCATTTTTGAATTTTATATAGAATGAGAATTTCACCAATTCATGACTTTCGTGATAAGAAATGCCAAAATCGACATCGAACCTTTTTACAGCAATCAAAATTGAAGCATTCTAAGCTCGTGCAACCCACCCTACCACGTTCCAGTACACCAAATCGACTTCCTGTTTCTTCACGCATCACTGAGATCGGCAACCCTAGAAACGTCTTGAAACACTTCGACTTGTCTTAAGACATAACCTCATTAAGTCAACCCGCCGAGCATATGCCCCGAAAGGGCCAAAGCAATAAACTGTGAGGTTGAAAGTGATATGATGGTTCGTTATCGTTATACACAGTTTTTTTTTGGCAGGTCTCAGATGGATATAAACGATTGCCATTTGAGTGGCTGATTGGGTCATCAAATAAAACAACGAGTTGAGAAGGAAGCGTATAATGGGCCTAAAAAGCAGTTAAATATGATGACGGGTCTCGTGAAAAGGAATCATCTGTTGTATGGAAGAGTTGGAAGAAATGTCAAGAGATATGAATTAAAATCGTAACGTACAGGGTGGTCGAAATTGGACACTAAGCGATGTATTTTCAAATTAGGAATAGAAATAATATCTGTCCAATTGAGAGTCTCATATTGGAATGAAGGATATTTTTTGGGTCAAGTTATGGTCTGGAACCTGCTCTCGGTACGCCTAAAAAGACAGTTTGAAGTTGTATTTAAAATAGATCAAAATACTATAAAAGCAGCCTGGGACAATGGAAACCATGAAAAAAATTTTATTCAACTTTATGCAACATGTAAAAGACGAACTGATGAAATACTTTCGTGACAGCTCTCCAGAAAGTGCGGTTATGCTGCTCGTCTTTTTAAAACGATACCCCGAAACAGTATTACTATTGACCGTGAATAACCGTTGAACAGGTTTTTGGATATTTAAAAAATTTCGGAAAGTACTAACAAACAAATTAACAAACCAACAAATAGAAGGTATCTTCCCAAATGAATTTGTAATGTTCCTGTGAAGTGTTGCCATAATTATCGATGCCTTCCAAATGTTTCCAGCTACGTCTCAACAAATTGGAAGTCCAGAGGTTAGCTTGTTACTTGTTATTTTGCACCAATGGTTCTCAAGATAACCAAATATGTCAGGACTATCTTCAATTATTTTTTGAATCAATCAACTATACATAACATAATGTAGGAACCTTAAAAACTGAAGTACTCGAAAGGACCAAAGTCTCTGGCTGCAGTGTATTATTCGGTTCCTTTCAGTAGAATGAAAGAAATAATAATAAATGTCAGTTCACAGAAGCGGATAGGTTAGGCTTGGAATCATTGAATATAGTTAATTATAAGATATAAGTATATAGTTTGAATTATCCTGATTTAGAATTGTTAGTGATGATGAAAAGCAGAATAAGAATAATCTTCCACTGGTACATTGTAGTTGGTACATTCAATGTCAATTCGCCCATAGCAGTCGAAAGTGGAACTGTATTATTAACTATTCAGCCATCGGATAAGGGTAAGCACAGTGTTTCAAAGGTCCGTTCCATTGTATTGACATTGGTGAAATGGAATCTTGCTATCGCCTAATACATCGGCTTGGCCGTGTGTCATTAGCATGCACGGAAATTGTTACGTGGACATCGGTCGGTCGATCGGTCGTTTTTTATGAAACATAAGATAATGGACATGATATTGACGAATGTGCTTCTATCGATTTCCATATTGTCTTTGTGTCTCCGAAGAATTTCCGTGTTATGGGTCTAAAGAATATGCAGAAACGTCAATAAACTAACTACGAGAAAGGATTGCTGAGTCAAATTACGATCTGTTCCACATTTTTGTGCCAATGACTTTGCTGTGTTCTAGGTTCCACTCCTTTTCATATACTTTAATCATTTGAGTCAGTCCATGTTTTCTTTGGCCTCCCTGTTCCTCTTTTGGCTCGAATTTTCGTTTCATATACTAATTTCACTTGTCTTTCATTAGTCTTCGTCTGCAAATGTCTTCACAATCCCAATCATTTCCTTTCAAGAATACACAATACTCAATACACAATATTCTCTATATTCAATATATTTCAGACTTGTGAATTCCTTACTCTGTCTCTTATTCTGAATCCTTAAGTTTCGAGAATATCGCAACAAAACGTGAATTGCTTTTTTGAATTTGTTCACAATTGATTTGTGAAACATGATGAAAATGAATTCCACTTCTCGTCATTGAAGTACAAACAAATATTGAATCACATTTATCAGATGAATAAACGAAACATACTAGAAATTGATGAATACTGAATTGATACACTCTCCTAGATATTATTTTCCATTATTGTGGTGGTCAAAAACGGACAGCCTTTATTCTCTTCAGGGTTTCAATCTGAGCAATTACTAACATAATCACGTGATCACTCATTCTATTTAAGAGTGAGTTAATGTTTGTGAACTCATTGCCACTTTATGAAACCATCTACTAGATCTCATAAAAATTATTGAACGCCCTTCTAATTTCTCTTTCAAGCCTCTTAAAAAAAATTACCAATATTTTCTAATGCTGTTTCTTGCGGGGAAATTCCCTTGATTCGTCAATCGTTCGGTTGGATCATCTTGAGTATTGATTTGTTCCTAAGAGAAAATACGATAGCACGAATTATGAAAGAATATTATGATTGTGGGTCATATCATCACGATATCTTACCGTGGAAATTGACATTGACGAATGTAGAATCATGCCAACAATCTCCAAGAATCCTCTAACGACCCAACTCCCAATCAGGTGACCCCGTAAATAACGTTTTTAATAGTCCGATGAAGATTACGCTGGGTCTGGTGCCAACGTAAGTAAATTAGCAGCGTGTGTGCGAGCCTTAGAAGGTGCGGCTCCCGAGAGATGTCTCTAGGAGCGTCAGGTCTCTCCACAGACGGGCGTGGGTCCCTTAGCGTGATATCTAAAGTAAACTAAGCGGCGACTAATGAATTCGCCTCATTTCATTTTCTATATAGGTGGGGCTGTCGCTGACATGTTTCCAACCAAGAAATTCTCGAATACATTTTTTGTTATACGTCAGCTTTCTTAGTTTCCTCTACGTGATCCTCAATAAATATGGAGAAACTATTCAGTTGTGCTTCAAATTGTGAAGACTTCTTGTTACCAGACAATTCTCTTGTAGTTAGTAAGGCATTCAATATCTCTGGAGACTCTTTTCGTCCACTACTATCAAACTTGAAGATCCAGGAGCAAAATGTTGAAATATTACTTCAAGCTATCAAAATTTCCTTTTTCTCCTGAATACTACACCATATTAGAAGAAAATATATCTGTGGTATAGGCAAAAATCTATAAGAAAAAAATTCTAAGGAACAAGACAGGGTATTTTCATGGCATTTTCAAGCTTTCTCTCCCAATTTTCAGAAGGCTATTCTTTATGTTCTTACTCGAACACCACACCATGGACTGATTATTTCCCATACTGTATATATTACGTTATTGTTAGAGTTTTTCAAAACGACCAAGATTTCCTGCGCTTGAACTTTTGGATACATGAGAATTTCGGAAGTTGAAGATTGTGATTGTGATCTCAATGGAATTCTATCAACATATGAAAAAAAATTTAACAATACTAATTTATTTCTGAGTTTCTATGATACAGTAATGGATTTGATTTTTGTCCCTTGTGAAGCTAGGTGGAACCATTCAATTCTTTATCTATTAATTCTGCCATCTTTCTATAATCACTGAAAGCTGTGGATATGGATACATGCATTCTTCGGATTGAAAATAAAGAACGAATGAACATCACAGTCTTTCTGATAATTTACAGGTAACAGATATTGATGATTAGGTTGGACAATGTACCAGCCCCTTTTTATTTATTTACTGAAGTGCAAATACCAAAAGTCAACAAATCATTTGAAGAGTGGCGTAGATTCGAGGTAAGTCTGTATCTTTCCAAATACAAACACATTAAGACAATGATAATGACGATATCACTGTCAGGGATATCAAAAATGCTCGATGAATTATGAATCAAGTCATGTGTGTATGTATCGTATACCTCTGCGTGGTAGATATTTCGAATAGAGATTGTATTTGTAGATAAATCTAATGATTGTCTTATAATATATCGACGTTGATTCCATGTTTATGGGAAACACTAAACTTGTCTTTATACATTTTTAAAGACAATCGTTATGACAATTATTCTTCAGAATGTTGCATTGTTCGTACTGTAGATTTTTAGGAATGATAAGGTTGGTAATGGCACGCAATAAGGGATTATATTGTTTCTGGGCATACATACTATGACGTAGAAGATTCATTTGTTGATAAGAATATCTAAGTATGTACTTTATCGTTGAGTATTTCATATATACGGGGTAACCGTTTGAAAACAAAACACACAAAAAACACTCCTCACAAAACTTCAAGTTTCTAGGCTTGTATATTGACAGCACACTTTCCTTTGACAGTCACGTCAACTACATTAGCAAAAAATTGAATGCAGTTGTATACTCCATTATTATTATTATTGTTATCATTATTATTGGAAAAAATGTTCACCAGAAGATCACACCTTGAGAAGGATAATTCCTTAATCTTCATGTCATAATTCCGCGATTCAAAATCAATTCAAGTTCATTCATTTCCTTGAGATAAAATGTTGGTTTCTTATGAAAACTATTGCTCCTTCTCGTGAAGGAATGAAAACCAATTGGTGTGATATGAATAACCTTATTTTTTCCTTTTTCTCTCCTTGCTGATTATTGATGAATCTGTTGGTCAAATATCTCTGAAACACATGGTGTATGACCCACATGAAAATTTTAATGAATAATAGTAGGTAGGGATGAAGGAGTCCTGTGTCGTCAAAAATAGTTTTATCGTTTCAACTATCAATCAACAATGAACTCCGTATTCCGAGCAACTCGTTCACTCTTAGATGCACCATTGTCCAATTCGACTCCCCACTAATCACTATGCAAATAGAGAAAATAGATTAGCTGGCATGAGAAGGGTCATTTGACTGAAGACAGTGTTAGTAAGTTAAAGGACAGGGGAACCGTTGTAGAACTATCGTAAGATTTCTATCGTGGATACTTGTGGCATGGAATGACGGTCCGATTTACATACTCACTGTTCCAGTTGATTAAAACTTCAATAGTTGTACGGATCGCCTAAGATCCCTTCACTAGACAGTAACCTCTCATTATCATTCAGGAGGAAAAGGATCTTAGATAGATTTCAATCTAACGCTTCGAAGACAACTCCAATCAAAACAGATTCCTGAACTGAAGATAAACATTGAAGGTGGATCCCTTCACACGTAGAGAAATGTCCACCATTTATTTATTCATTGGTCACCGATCATGTTCATTCAATTCCATATTTCTGGCGACTACAAGGGACGACATCGGCTCCCACCCTTATTTATTAACCCGAATGTTGAGGTGAATCAGAATAAACGCCGCACGAAAAATTCTGACGTTTATGGACTACCTAATTCTCGCTTGAAACAAGCGAGAACAGACAAGGCTTCGTTTTCCATTTCTACATCCTGGCTAGGCAAGACAGAGAGGGGGAATTAATGGGTATGCCGCGTTTTCATATCTATTGACAGTACATTCGTCATTTTATTCGTTGGTATGTTGACAAGGCATCGTTGGGTAGGTGCAGATGGGGGGCTTCGGAATTGTTGGGAAATCTCAATTGGTATTTTTGATGTTTATTGTGACAGGGTTTAGTCAACCAGAGGGGAATAATTGCCTAATTTACTTGTTGCTGAACAAATCAGAGCGATAATTACTGAAATTGAAACTGGTCGAACGTACAATGGAAACAGTATTCACAGTGAAAAGGTTTTGAAGGCGTACAGCTTTGGCAACAGGCGATATCTCGCTTATTTGACGAGATAATTAGGAATTCAAGAAAACTCAATACTGTGGTTTATCCACACTGATCAATTGACGAAATGATTTGATGACATTCACTCGCTCTCTTCACGATTCAAACACGGTTTTGAAATTACCACGCATGAAAATGTCGACCATTTAGTTCATTTATGTACAATTTTCTGTACAATAGTGTGCCAATAATTTTTTACTTTACATAAATCATTCATATACCTTGAAGCTAAAGATTCGTATCTCTGGTATTTATGGTCAATTATTAGACAGAACGTGACGGTTATTTTTGTGCATTTCAACGTATCTCTTTTCAGATCTCACATGTTCTGGATGGACGGAAAGAAATTGTCACGCATACGATGTGATTGTCTTCAAAAAATCGACAGCAAAGTTTGATGAAGAAGAGATTATGATTTCAATAATAATTCCAAAGGTTAAACTGATATTGAATTTGGAAAAGGAGAAGAAGTAGTGAAGACAGAATAAGAGGGACGGTAAATGAAGAGATATTATGAAAAAATGGATAGGAGGGTGAAGAAAAAGTAAAGAAACTAGGAAAATAATGAAAAAGAAAAGGAGGAGAAGAAGATAAGGAAGGAAAGGAGACAAATAAGAAGAAGAAAAAGACGAAAGGAAAAAAAGAAAGGACGTACGACCCAAGGGGTTGTATCATAGGCTTATCATCGTCTTGATGGTTTGAAATTTCGAAAAAATATCATGTTGGGAGTTCAATCAATCAATCTTTTAAGCCTATGGATTTGCCAACGTCAAGGATTAATCTGACAAAGCTCCCATCGCTGAAGTTTTGATTATTCAAATTTTATCTTGGCCTGGCGCGACTGGAATAAAATTCAATTGCTCGAATATTTCAAAGCATTAAACGGAATAATTCAAGAATGTAAGCATTACTTACGCTAATGCTACACATACGAGTTTCAAATTGAAATTAATAGTTCGGGCTACAGCCGTCGGTAATTAACACAGAGAAGAAAGTGTTTTTATAATTGCAGGCCGTTTAGCCACAATTGTTGCTTCCAGTTTTATTGTGTTTGCTTTTCAGACTATTCGTTGATTCAGCTATTATTCAGAAATCTCAACATACCTAAAGTGAGATGAAAAATTAGATATAGAATTACAATGAATCAATAATGCTTCTACAAATTGTCCTCCTTCAACCAATTGATAACGGTAGATACAGCTAATTTTAAGCATTGATGTGCAGGACTTCAACTGAAAATCCTAATGTATTCTATAATATTTGATTTTTAGCCACATTGATTGGAAAACAGTCGATTATTTTTCCTTCTTAATTATGAATCTTGGTTATTGTAATTATGATTCTTAATCTTTTCCATTTGAGATTATTGGGTACTTATGTGACATATCCTCAGGCATATAAGGATCTTGAGAGTGACCTTCAATTCCAAGTATTGATTCATTCGTATCAAGTACTAACTAATTGCAATAAGAAAAACATACAAATGAGATCAAAACAAATTTTTGATTGTATTTTTTTAAACGAGTTTTATATGTATAGGTTCATTGTTATCTAATTAATGAATCATCGAAACATTTTCATGTATCTTTCTCTTATATTTTTATGGGGTCACCAGATAAGTCGCAATCATAAATGGGGTCATAAATAAAAAAAAGTTCAAGAAGCCCAGGTCTAGACGATTCCTTGAAGCAATGAAAAATTCACATCAAATACGAGGAAATAATTCAACACCATATCTTCGATCGCAGTTCCGTTGATGAACCACCCAACAAACATTCAATTTCCATTTCATGCTCCCCCAACATGCAAGAATGTCGCTGCCGTATCGGCATAGTCGTGATGCTATCCGCTTCGCGTGCACCCGCACACCTTTGGCGACCCAGGGGGGACGATTTGCCCCTGTCACCCCCACGCGCCGGGTGGCGCGTGACAAGACCTCAGCAAGACTCGTAACTCATTCCCATTAAGGTCCCATTGTCTTGTGGGATTCCCGGTCAGTTATCAGACTCTCAAGGGTGTGCATAAAGGATGAAAAAGGGAATATTTTCCATTTTTTGAATATAATTCATTATTTTATCAACTCTGATTTCAATTCTACTATGGAAATCACATACAGAAGTAGTCAATGATACCTCTGATACACCTTCGTTTATTAAAATATATATACAACTTAAATAACTTTTTGTTTAAGTTACTTTTTTAAAAAGATTTATTTTGTCATGTGTTCACAAACAGGATTCTGAATCTAGACTGAATATCATTTCTAACATAATACACTATCTAAACTAATTGTCATCTTAGAGAAAATGATGACATTGCAAATTAAATGTCAGTGGCATCAGTTACACATTGTTCAGTATGTTCGTAATGCAATATAACTCCTCCCCCATTAAAATGAAGCTCCCTCTGGAAGGTTCGGTTTTCTTTCACGAGGAATGACCTCTGGAACCTGGTCTGCTTTCTCAAGTGGATTCGTTGTTTTCTTCCATCGTAACCAAATATAGACCGTGCCTATCGCAGGAATGCTGATGTACAGGATAATAGTCCATATGCTGGGTTTGTGATAGTTGAAGTCTTGAATTACAGTGGGAATAATTCTGTTTGTTGGGATTTCTGTCATTCTCAGCGTTTTCAAGTTCACCTTGAAGTCCGTGAAATTTTGTTTATCCAAGTTGAATTTAAGATTGTTCACTACCAGTGGCGTACCATAAGTTTTGTCTTGAAAAGCCATTTCTTGTCAGTGGAAGAATAACTTGCATTGCGAGTTTTTCACCAGGTATACTCCGGCTAGGTTTTTCGTTTGTACTTCTTCTTGACACTGGAATTTCAATTTTTCTTCCTTCAAAAATACTCCCAAGTATTGGTCAATTTCTGGTATTCTTTCCATTTGGCTTTCCGATATTTCCAATCGGCTATATTGGCAGTTATTGGTGCTTTCTTCGAGTATAATTTGTTCTTCACATGTTGTTTTCATATTCCTCAGAAGATGACTTGGACAGTGGAATATTTTGCCTTGCGTACATATGTCATTTAAGGCTTTCATTGTATTATCTTTAGATTTCAATAAGTAGTTTGAATTTGGAATGATCGTAAAAAATTCTGATTCGTGTCTCGTGGGTATAGGAAGTAAATAGTAGAGATCAAATATAGTTTCGAAATCGATAGGGATTGATAGGAAATAATAAATCTCATTGTTTTCTACTTTACATTTGACATCTATGATCGATTCGAAATCAAGAATATTTTCGTATGACAATTCGAAAGGTAGTTGATTTTTATAATATGATGAAACTTTCCTAAGCTCGAGAAACAAATCTTTTGATTTCATAATGCTAGGATGCATAGTACTTAGTTTGCAGAAAGTTAAGGAATTTTCGATGTCTTGTAAAATATTGAGAATTCCATTTAAAAGAATGACAATCTGATTTAAAATATCTTTAGCATATAAAATATGTTGATGTTGTATCTCTTCATTCATAATTGTTTTTAACTGTAAAATTCTAGATTTCAATTCAATTTCATTGTGTTGAATGTCTCGAACTGTATCATTGAATTTTTGAATGATTTGTGTATTCAAACTATATTGATTTTTCAGTTGTTCTTGAAGGTTTAATTGATTTGATTTCAGATGATCTAATATGTTGTTTATTCTCTCGCCATCTTCAGCGTCGAGGTTTCCAGTTATGCCTTTCAAAACTGATCCTAATCCATTAATTAATCCTCTTTTATTTCTTTGGTTTGAAGTATGAATTCGGATGTTTTCGAATTTGTCTTCGATACTTGCTCGTGTGTATTCTACAATGGTAACGTAATTTTCTACTGATCCGGCAAATAAAGAGTTATTTTTCATATTTTCTTTGACATTATCATACTGAGTGTTCAAATTATCATATTCATCGAGAATCGGTTTGATATCGTAAAAGTGAGTGAAAGTATGTTCTGTTCGTTGAAGTTTTGCATGGCCTAATTTGATAGGAAGGATTCCTAAGTTCTGTGTCATGTTTTCTATTTCTGTTGCATGTCCGAAGCAGAAGTAGAAGGATCTGAAATAGTTTTTGATTTAGTTAGTTGTCTAGGCCTTTTTATGTTTGATAAATGAATATTTTCTACAGTATTTTTATGTGTTGGGTTAATTTTCGCTGTTTTAAGTTCCGGGTTGATACTTTTAATTTTTTGACGTTTGAATTTATTCGAGGTCTTTTTCTGTTTTTGCTTATCTTTAACAAAAATTACATCCGGAATTGCTGGAATTGGTTCCCTATTTTCGTTAGCCTTTTGAATTACGTTTTCTTTGCCTTTCTGTAAATCATCGTTCAATTTTTGATACAATAATTTAACTTTATCTTTATGATTGGAAATATAATTATTTACTAGTTGTTTTTCTATATCGATATTGAATGGACAATCGGTTTCTAGATGACCAGTGATTATTTCGTAGGGTTTCAATTTTGTTGCAGAATGAACAGTATTGTTGTATGCTAAAAGAGCATAATTCACTTTTGATTCTATCGAGTCATTTTTATATTCGTCTTGATTGTTGAATAATCGGATGTGTTCTACGAGGGTCGAGTGAAATCTTTCTATGAGTCCATTTGATTCAGGGTGTTGTGAGCTTATGAAATGAATTTTTACTTTATGGATTTCGAGTAGTTCTTTTACTAACGAGTTTTTAAATTCTAGTCCATTATCAGAAATTATTTGTTCTGGAATTCTATGATGAGTGAAATATTTTATCAATTTATTTACGACTTCTAAACCTTGAGCAGAATCTAATTTATATGCTTGAGCATATTTTGAGAATGCATCAATGATTGTTAAGAATTTTGCGTTTTCTAAGGTTATACTATCGATGTGCAAAATTTCAAAAGGTTTAACAGGTGTAGGTGTAATATTATATTCAAGTTTTAATGGTCTCCTGTCGTATTTTGTAACTAAACATATTTCACATTGGTTGATATAATTTTGGACTGATCTTCTTTGATTTGGCCAATAGTAGGATGTTTTTATACGTTTCTCTGTTTCGTCTAAACCTCTATGGTTTGTCTTACCTTCATGGTATTTCTGAATTATTTCATTAATTTCGTTTTCATCATTTACATCAATTAACTTTCTGGTACATCTGACAAAGTTAATTTGGGAATGTTTGAAGAATTTCTGTAGAATGTTTGAAAATCTTTCATATATTGGGTCTTCAAAATAAAGGTAATATTTGATTTTCGGTACGATAAATTCTTTGACAAAATTGATGATATCTTGTTCGTAATTGTTTCGTGAAATTTGTATGAGTATTCTTTGTTTCGAGTTATAAAGTTTAATAATACTTGGTTTTGCTGGTTCATAATTCACTTCAGAGATTATTAATTGATTCTTTCCGAAATTTACTGGACAATCGATTATTGGTATTCCAACAATTGGGTTTTCAGAGTTAGAATGAATTGTTTGATCGTTATCATCTTCTGCGTTATTTTCTTGATCTAAATCGTTAGCTTCTACGATAATAGATTGATTATCCGTTTCGATATTAGTATTATTTTTTTCTAAATCTTGGTTGAATTTTGTTATGTACTCAAAAATATCATTTGGTTCGTCATTATTCGTCTCGTTCATGTTCAATTCTATTCTTGATAAAGCATCTGCGTTTTTATTATGTACTCCTTTTTTATACTCAATTTCATAGTCAAATTCCTCTAACTTAAGACGCCATCTAAGTAATTTAGAATTTGGTTCCTTGAGTGAAAACAACCAAAGTAACGGTTTATGATCACAAACAATTTTGAATCTTCTGCCAAATAAGTATGGTCGGAAGTACTTAACAGCCCATACAATTGCTAAAAGCTCTCTTTCGATGGTTGAATAATTTTGTTCGGATTCGTTTAGTGTTCTACTCGCATATGCTATTGGTAGGTCGGAGCCGACTTTTCCTTGAGATAGGACAGCTCCTATCGCTATATTACTCGCGTCAGTTGTAAGAACAAAATCTTTAGTGAAATCTGGGTATTGAAGGATGGGTTCATTTATTAGCAAGTTTTCACATGTTTCAAAACATTTTAGGTATTCTGGATTTTTGGTATCGATATGCGCTTCTTTCTTTAAACATTTTGTCAATGGTTTGGTAATCTTGGCGAAATATTTAATGAATTTTCTGTAATAACCTAAAAGTCCTAGAAAGCCTTTGATTTGTTTGGTATTTTTAGGTAAAGGGTAATTTATAATAGCTTTAATTTTGTCTGGATTTGGGCGAACGCCTTCAGGTGTTACAATGTGTCCTAGATAAGCTACTTCTTTTCTGAGAAATTCCGACTTATCTAGTTGAATTTTGAAATTGGAATCACGCAATCTCTGGAATACTTCTCGCAAACGATTGATATGCTCTTGGAGGCTTGTACTGAAAATTATGATATCATCGAGGTACACGAGACATTTTTCATTCTGTATCCCTCTCAAGATATTATCCATAACCCTCTGAAACGTGGCTGGTGCATTTTTTAAGCCAAAGGGCATCCTAAGGAATTCATAATGACCGTTGCCTGTGTTAAAAGCGGTTTTTTCGATGTCATTATCAGCCATTTCAATTTGGTGGAAGCCTGATGCCAAATCAAGAGTTGAAAAATATTGGCATCTACCAAGTTTGTCTAGTAGTTCTGTAATATTTGGCAAAGGATATCGATCGCCAATAGTTTTATCGTTCAATTTGCGATAGTCTACAACTATTCGCCATTTCTTCTTGCCGGAAGCGTCTAGCTTCTTAGGTACAACCCAAATTGGTGATGACCAGGGCGAGTGAGATGGTGTAATTATGTTTTGGTCTAGCATGTTTCGGATTTGAGTGTTGACTTCTTGCTTATGTACTTCGGGGTATCTATAAGTTTCAGTGTACACCGGTATTTCATCAGAAGTTTTAATGACGTGCTTAACTTTGCTTGTAAAAGATAATTGGTTTCCGTCAATGTGAAAAATATCAGAATATTCCGTAATCAATTTAGTTATTTCGTATTGTTCTTCTGAATTCATGTGTTCGGTTCTGATTTTGGCAATATCGAATTGAAATTTTTCGAAATTAACATTATTTAAATTAGGATTGGAAATGGTTTCATTATCGTCAAAATTTTCGGCATCCATTGGTTCTGTCATATCTACAATCAATTGAGAGTTCGATGAATTCGTTATTGTGCAGATAGCTCGATGATTTTTGACAGTAGTCAAACATTCTGGAATTTCTAGTTGCGAAATTTTTGTATATGGGATAATAGCTTGTCCATCACTAACGTTTTTGATGTTTACATTGATTACTTGTTCAGATCTTGGGGGTATTATTATAATATTTGTACATGGAGATACTTTGTGGAATTTCAGTTTCACCTGTGAATTTGGAGTTATTAACATGTTGTTATTCAAGTCTATTACAGCATTCAATAATTTCAAATTATCGAGTCCTAAGAGACAATCAAAATGATCATGGAATTTGAATAAGTGAAATTTCAAAGGTAATTTCAATTCAGTGAGAATTTTAGAACAGGGTATCACTGTACTATATTGCTCGGTAGATGTTCCATGTGCAGTTGTAATTTGGAAAGGGTCATTTTTAATGGACGATTTAAAATGAATTTTGGCAATATCAGGTCTGATAAATGATTTTGTACTACCTGTGTCTATCAAAAATTTTAAATTATTTTCTGGAAATATGATATATGGAAGTTCACTAGTATTATTAGTCAAATTCATTAGTTCAAATCTATCTGGTTCTCTAATTCCGAGGCTTCTTCCTCTAAAAAATGTTCTTCTTGATTTTGATCTGATTCTATTGAATATTCATCTATTATTGGTTCATCTTCTATGTTGAATAATTCTTCAGCAATATAATTTGGTCTATTTTGTCTAAAATTTGGATTTTGATTTAATCGATGAGTTTGGCTAAAATTTGATTGATTAGGTACTCGGGAGAGTCCGGTATTTCTAGTAGAGATACTCATTGGTGTTGTTTTCGGTAAACTCGGTTTTTGATTGGGTCTAAATGCGGAAAAGTTTTTATTTTGATTTTGGAATGAGTTTGGTTGTTGTTGGTGGTTTTGGAATGAATTTATCGGTCTATTAGGTATTCGGGAATTATTAGTAAAATTTGTGATTTGCAATGGTGGAATGATGCGATGTCGATTTTGAGAATTGTGAGATGGTGGTTTTGAATTGAATTGATTTTTCATTGACCTCTGTGGGGCGGTATCTAATTGAAAATCATTCGTTAGCATATTAAGTGCATCGTTCAAATCTTTCGGATTTTTCGTTCGCATTAAAGAGCCAATAGGATCTTTCAATCCTCTTAACAAAACTCGAAGTCCTAAACTACGAACGTATGAACCTAATATAATCGTTTCTTGCGGTGATGCACTAGTGGTCAACTGTGCAATTTGTAAATTTAAAATGTATTGGATTCTATTGTAGAATTCAAACGGCGTTTCGTTAATTTGTCGCAATTCAGTCATTTCAATGTTTAATGTAAAAATATCGCGTTTGTCTGCGTAAGTATTGAGTAGAGCATTTTTCAAATCTGCCCAGTTTTTTATGATACAGGACGATATTTTCAAGGCGGCATCGCCTTTGACTTTTGCTAAGATACTTGACATCAGATATTCATTCTGAAAATCGTTTATATCTTGAACGTTATAAAATTTGTTTACAAGTTTCTCGGAGATTTCGATGAATCTCGGTAATAGTTCCATTTCACCGTGGAAATCTGGAATCATATTAAAATATTCTTGCTTTAACACTGCCATTGTGTTAGTTGTTTGAATCGGGGATAATTGAGAAGGTCTTATGAAATTTGGGGATCTCGAGCGATTCGAGGGGTATTCTTGGAAGTTTGAGTCCGAATCAGAATTGTTTGAGAGTTCAGAATTTTCTGTATCGTAATGATTATGAAAACCTCTGTATGACATGGGTACTTACAGCAAAATCCAAACCCACTTCATTTGTCCAGGGCCAGGCATTGGAAGAGACAGCGATTGTACTTCTGGTTGCTGACTGTTGGTTGGAAAACGAACGGATTCTTCTCGTCAAGCTACTCAGTTCACCTGACTGGATTTTTCTGCCGTACGCGTACCGATTTTTCGAATAGGTCGATAAATCGTTGAAACGAATCAACTTGTTATATTCCCTAACTGTTGATCAACCTATCCTACCGACTGCGCCACTTAAATAACTTTTTGTTTAAGTTACTTTTTTAAAAAGATTTATTTTGTCATGTGTTCACAAACAGGATTCTGAATCTAGACTGAATATCATTTCTAACATAATACACTATCTAAACTAATTGTCATCTTAGAGAAAATGATGACATTGCAAATTAAATGTCAGTGGCATCAGTTACACATTGTTCAGTATGTTCGTAATGCAATATAACTTACATATATAAATTTATATAATGAGAATTATGATCATGTTTAAACATTACTATTATCATTATTATTATTATGTTCCTGGTCATCACCAATGATTCTTCTGAAAACGATATCTTTCAGATTCTGCAATCTTGAGTGACGCAACGCTCTTCCTCTTTTCCTGTTATCCCACGGACTTGTCAAGTGACCACGTGACAGTCGTCAGAGAGTTAAAGTTATCACAGTACTTAAGCCATCCTTGATACGTTAGCATAAATGTAGGATGTACATCTACGGGAACGTTAAAGAATTTCAATATCTTGATTTATGTAATATTTACATTTCATACATATATTATTATTATATTAATTATTATATTGAGGAATTCGAAATGAAATTTATATTTCCGCAGATACACAATTCTAAAATATTTCAAGATATACGAGGTGATTAGCCAATTTTCGATTAGTCTGCATCTAGTCCTATATTCCATTTTTTTATTGGATGCGATGTTGCCAAACTAGTTTTGAAAACGAAGATTTCAATTATTTTCATTCCTGAGTTATTCTACTTCCAGCCAATAATGGGTCACCCTGTATCCCTGAGAGTTGTTTAACTACATTTGGTTGATGATATCCTGTTGATAAATGGAATGAATTTCAATCCAATAACATACATCGAAACAAATTTTATCCGTATGAGTCTGGTTTGTAATGAAAAGTAAAAATTGAGATCACTAGTACATTCAGCAACGAAGCAATTTTCAATATTATCACAATCTATATTCGGAGTTTTAAATACTAGATCTTGCTCATATTATCTACATATTCATTCATTACCATTGGGATTCGTCAATCTGAATTGGTTCGATCTCATCTGATTTTCTTTTATAATGTTTTCCGTCCGTTCTGTGAAATGAAGGCCGTCAGTAATGTTAGGGTCATAAGATTTCAACAGCAGGAGTTAAAGTGTGACAAGAAAAGTCCATCTGAAGGAACAGTGCTAGGAAATGATTCTTTCGGTCTTGGTGCTTTTATTCTCAAGGTTATAGCTCAAAGGAAATCGATATGCTAGTGGATAACTCATCAACAAAACCATTATTGAGTTACTCATGATATATTTAATTATAAGTTACAACTTTGTACGGGGAATTGAATTCGATTGACTGGAATTATCATGAAATATTTTTAATGAATTATTTTGTGATGAACAACAAGATTAATATGTTGTTTTTCTCATTTGCATACTGGAATTTCCCACGATTTTTGTACATTGTCAATGTACGAGTCTGAGGTTCTCTAGTTCAGATCGGCGTATCATAGTTCATGAGAGTGAGGTTGTGATTTTCATTCGAATTTTCACAATTTATGGGTCATTTCCATTGCTTTTTCGCAATTTCCTCAGAGTATCATCGGCCTTAGATAGAAATTCATCAAAATCGTGTATAAGAAACAGCAACAACAGAATATAAAATTATCGTAGTTCAAAGACTAGATTTCAGTGAATGCTCAAAAAGTGTGTGTGTGAACCAATTTTCAAAGAAACTCTCTTCTCCAAATCAACCATGAGACGCTTTATAACTTCAATTTTACAATATACAAAATAATTGCATCATTGGTGAATCATAATAATGAATTGAAATTGATTAACAAATTTATCTTGAAGAAATGGTTGTCCTTCATCAAAACAAACGAAGTGATAAAACTATTCATGAAGTTGTATAAGTTATCAGACTAGTCCACAGTACCAACATGACGTCAGCTCCAATAACAAAGACAGTCAACTTTCTAGCCAAGTTGCTCTGGTTTTGGGCTTTAATCACCCCCATTCAACGATACGATGGCCAGACGAGCAATCGCAATTGAAGACGGTCACTCTTGGGAGACCTTTCTTGGCTTATCTATCATCGATTAAGAATAGATCGGGGACCCAGTCAATTGAGGTCGAGTTCGTGACTTCATGATTGGGGACTGCTGAATAGAGATACATTTAACCGTAGGAAGAACTGTTACTGTTTATCCACAAAAAATTCAGGGAGTTCCCTAATAATATAAACTTAGTTATGTCAAAGAAAAAACACTACACTAAAAACAAAACACGTACATTACATAATTCTTATAAGGAGCCTATTTTAGATCCAGTTGCATTATAATTTCGTCAGCCTCTGAGGTGTTATTGTATAAGTACTATTCATGAATACATACAGTTATCTAATCCTTACACTGAAGTTCGTTACAACATCCAAATCTTCTATATCGATCTCAATCTTGAAGAAGAACGGTCATCGGCGGTCCTTTCACAATATGCAAATTTGGAATTGTGAATCGAGGGAGGAACTAAGCAAGCAATTTATGTGGACAAAGGGGCTAGAAGACATTAGATAGGGGAGAAAATCTATACTTAATTTTACTTGCACGCATTGCATCGTCACCCTTTATCGTTCGGTGAAAAATATTCGGATGGTCAGTCGACCCTTGTTTACGCGTGAAAAAGCATTGCGGTCGTTAAAAGACGACAAAGTTTGGAAAAACTGATGTCTAATGAAATGATTGATAGATCTCTCGACTGAAATATATAGCGAGCTGAATTCAAAAACAAGACTTCTCAGTTATTTTCAATCTGGATGGTATACAAAATTCATATGAAATAATGTGGACTTCAATAAATTATTAGTTTGAATAGAATGTAACTATGTAGAATCGAATACAGTTTGCAGAAAGAATATTCAATAAAATAAATTGACAAGAAAAAATGTCGAAAAAATTGTTAAAAATACATTATATTTAAAAAAAACAAAATATAACTATAAATAAAAGAAAAACACACCTCAAAAGAACGGTTCAGGATATCAATGTGCGGTTATCGACATTTGATTATAATAAAATATATTCATCAGAATTAAACTCGTAATGGGTAGATCAGTTCAAGTTAGGTAAAGTTAGGTTTGGTTATGTTTGGTTAGGTTAGATAAGGTTAGGTTAGGTTAGGTTAGTTAAGGTTAGGTTGAGTTAGCTTAGATTAGGTTAGGTTAGGTTATGTTTGTACTCTACGAATCGGCGTCCAATTGGAATCACTCTGTATAATCAATGATCTCCTTCATTCAGGGTTCGAGTGGGATTGCTCGAGTTATGTCGGCTAATGTGATACCAAGTTTATGATTGGGAATTCAATCGAAACAATACCAGTTCATTCAAGACTGCTTTCTCCAATTCGATTTCGGAATAGGACTTTCCGATAGTTTCAATTCGCTCGAACTCTAGAAGTTAACTGTCAGATTCACTGAAGCACCATCAGATTGACCATTTCGAATGATAATCACGGCTATTTCGTTATTCGTTCAACATTTCGTGGCCATTTTCTCGAAGAATACTGAAGATGTGTTGAATCAAAAATGATTTACGAGGTGTGGTAGAAAAGTAACGAGACTGGTAGCAATGAAAGTGATCTACCAACGTCGCATTATTGTCTTTGACAGATCACGTGTATCGATACATTTTCTTACTTCATTTTCAGTTTCAACTCTTTCCGTGATTTTTGTCACTGTTATTAACAAAGTAATATTTTGATTGTACGTCACAAAAAAGGAATCTCCTACAAAGAATTCGTTTATCCACGACATGCTTTCAACAAAGGTATCCTTGAAAGTAAATTTCGACATTGCAGGAAAATAGATGCTCTATTATGACAAATTTTTCAAATATTATTTCTGATTCCACCTGACTCTGGTTCCTTTGAATTTCTTTCTCAAATGACGTCATTATGGGTCATTGGAAAACATTCGAGCGAGTGTAACAGACTTACTCTTTTGATACCCCTCGTATGTAGTTCAGATTAATTTTCACCAATCCATAGATTTTTCCTATACTTTTTTCCATATTCAGTATTAATTATCAGCAGATCCAATCATATGAAAATAAATGTATTTGGGTTAAATTTCTTTCGTATGAGTGCGATGAAAATTAACATTCTTCAATTTTAAGCATGAATTTTTAGGCACCCCGTATGCTTCATTTCCATTCTCAACAGTCTGCAAATCGTGTTTACACATCTACTACGAACGATGTCCAAGCTAGAATCGATGGAGCCACAAAGAAGAAAAGAAGAACTAATAACCCGTTCCGTCAATTCATTACCGTTGTCTCGCGATGGTAATCTTCGCTTAGTTCGTTTTCATTTTTCGTTTCCCTCGAAGAAATATGAAAAGATTAAAGCACAAGTAGGCTATGATTCGGTAAAGGGTTGCCGTAAGACCCGAAGCGATGCAAAGTAGCTTTAATTAAAAAAGTATTTAAGTATTCGGGAGACAGAAAAATTGTATGGAAGTCTTTAGGATTTCAAGTTCGAAATTAGCTTGTTTAAAAATGGTACATACGGATTATAGTGGGCCTTGAGTATTTTAATTGCTCGACTTTTTGTCTTAGAATGCTGTTGTAAGCTGTTCGGAAGAGCTAATTAAAAGTATCTTGTTGCCAGAAAGATGAAATATGCATGTAGCATCAAAATTAGTGCTGTTGCAGTTTTTATCTCTCAAACTCTGGAAGAGCGACTTCAGAAAAGCTCTTTCACTGTATTTATTTCAGGAAAAAGTGTGAGTCTACATAACTGATGACCTGAACGGTTATGATCCTCGAGGAATTCATCTATATATACATTTTCCATATTCTTTTTATACTGGGTGTTCCTTAAAGACATGCTATGAGTGATAATCATGCGATGGACAAAGGAGAATCAGGAAATGAAATTTGCTCAGATTTTTTTATGAATGATTAACGCAACATTTGTTGGGGACTACGATATCATCATTTAATCTTCATCACTCTCTCTCTAAAGTCGAGAATTTCAGGACAAACATTCATGGAAAGTTTCTTCTCAAAATGTGTAAAAACATCATTTCTTCAAAATTAGCATGTCTTTAGGAACACCGTGTATAAATACAAATGAAAAACTCGGCACAAAATAATTCAAAGATTTTTTTTTGTATGATTTAGTGTTGCTTTAGAAGAATTTTTTATATCACAATGGTAATCGTTAATGATTCCTGAAATCTAAGGTCTCTTCCGAATATCAATGGTATCGTTAATCTTATCATATGTTTTGTTATCATCCTATGTGACGATGAGGTTTTTATGGATATAATCGAAACATAGATAGGTGTTCGTCTTGTTTCCAGTTTCTAAATAAAAGATAAGACTTTCACGAATATTTATTGCATGCATTAGAACGAGTGCCAGCCAAACAATATCTAAAATAAATATTTTCGAACCATGCGGTATACTCACAATAATATTAATCTCAGATAGGATTCAGCTATCGGAAAAACAGATTTATGAGTACTTTGCCCTTGGTGGTCTTCCAAACTACAAGAGCTCGGCAATTGAGAGTTTATTAAATTTTTTTTCGCGTTGTCTTACCAACGGAAATCATTTGTTTTTGCTAACCCACTAAGATCCGGAGAGGTTATGAAGAAACACAAAATTTTCGTGAACAAAAAAAGGTCCCAATAACTAGAAGACATATTCAACAAAATGTTTGGAATGAATTTGCAGTCCCATTTCCCGAAGCTTCTTCACACGAAACAGAAACCAAAATACCACAACATGTAAGAATGTGAAATATTGAAGATCATCAATGCCTCCCATGTTTTTCCTCATAGAAAACGTAAGGATCAGCTTCAGAAGTTTTTAACTATTACAAAAAAGAGTGATTTTTTTCTCAAGAATCTTGAGCTTATATATTTCTTAGTTTCTGCCGTTTTTTCGTTTGTGCGTCTCAGTTGTCAAGCAAGGATTGTTGATCTTTAGACATGTTGTGTTGAGACACGGATTCGAATGAATATTTCAGTTACGCTTAGGCCAACCCTATTATGGTGTATGCGTTTGATTTTGTGGAAGACGTGTGTGTGAACGAGTTAGATCAGACAGTCTTTGTACTAGGTACGCGTCTAACTTGAAACAAAAGGGAATATCTGTTAGGACGGTATCTAATGGAGATCGTGGAATTTACACCGGTTGTGTTTTCAAACGGCCCAATTAGTATTTCGTGCTCTCCTTATAGAGCATGAGATATTATCAGAATAAAATCAACGTTATGACCTCATATGTGTACGAAATTATAGACGCAGGACGCAAGTATATTGTTCACCAAACCGTATGGAATGAAAAAACCCCTAGATTTCATAAAACATACAGCAATGACCGATGTCTAATACTTTTCGGTTCAAGTGGCTATGAAATACATATTACATATTAGATTCGTTTATATTTGACAGTCATATGCTTTGTAATTGTACGAGGTAAATTGTGCTTGGTGATATCTTGAAAGAGAATGCAGTTATTGGGAGATGGAAGGATCATTTCAAGGATATGTCAAGAATTTTAGAAGAGAGCAAGAATATAAGTGATATCAATCAATTTTCTTTACTAAAAAATGTTGATTCGACAAATGGCCTAGCCTCAAAATCATATAAGCTACCAGTGATGACGACTTAGATTAGGGTTACCCTGTATATGAACTGTACACCTATTACGACCGAATTTAAAGTAAACGGTCATCTCATATTGAGTTTTCTCGTGACTAATTTCCGCTGGAAAGACATCAATCTTGTCGTGGAACTAATCGTTGAGAACGACCATTTCTTTGTAATTTCCCTAAAAGGCCTCCATTAATTTTTTAACGGCGGACGTTTTAATCCAACAAAGAACTGAAACGGCGCAGAGGAAACGAATATTTCAGAACTCTTTATGTCCGAAGAGGTCCATTTGGGAACTATCCATACAGTGGGACCATTGGGGAGACCACTAATTTTTTGAAAAAATGTAACGACATTCAGAACATTGAGAAAAGTACTCATTAATTTTTTTCTAAAGAAAAGCGAATATTTTGACTATTAATGTGTTTGACACAACGTTCTCAACTTTTATAACCCTTTTTATTTCATACATATTGGATGAAATTAGGTTTTTTTTGTGAAGGAAACTGAATGAAATATCCTCTGATTCCTCAAAAACTGGGGTTCTGACGTCAAAAAGAGCTTCGTTTTCATAGGCACTACAAATTTCAGTATTTCAGAGTTTTTTCGGATATCACATATCATCTGAAGCAAATTCTTGACTATTTTCACAGTTGGCAGTGAAAATACGCTGACGCTGGAAATACACAGACACCCGGTATGGTCACTTTCCATCCTAAATGCAACAAACATGCTGGCAGTCGGGACGTCACCCTCCTATGTCATTCCGAAAAACAAAATTAAATTTGAGCCGTTATGCATCATAGATATTGCGGACGCAGATAAAAACTAAAAAACGACAAAAACGCGGACATAAATCACTGAGGATTTGAATGGCCGTCCATATGGCGGACTGGGAACGCATCGGCTTATGATCTAGTTGGCTGTGCGGGATACTCGATCTGGTTACGCTGAATATTTCAAGGTGAAACGGGTAAAAGCAAACTACATATATGAAGAAACAAATACGAACAGTGGTGATAAAATAATCTACGGCAAACCAAGCTGCAAAATAAATTCTGATTCCAATGAAAAATTCAACTAATGATGATGATGAACATTGATCAGATACAATTTCATATTGATATGTTAGTCATCTCATATTGATGGGTAATAAATAGTGAAATTTTGATTCATATTTGATTTCTGTGAAACGTTATAGCCAGAATTTTGGGATATCCATTATATGCGATTTCTTCAGAATTTTTATTCAACATATCAACAATCATAATTTTCAATCAACTTCACTGAAATATTGTTTGTATTCTTGCTTGGTTTCAATAACCTTCACAATCATAGATAAATATGAAGTAGGAAAATAATGAGGGGAAGTCAACTTGGAGGATTTATAAACTCTATCACATAATTAATCCTTATGCTATTTCGAATAGATACCTACATTTTCTTTTATCATCTCTCAATGCCAATTGTCTATTATATGCTCATTTGCAATATGAATCTACATGAAACAAAACAAAAACCCAGATCATAAAACCACTAAACGTGTAATAGTAACGCTAGAATATGAATAACATCAGAATACCTACAGAAAACCAAACCAAAATTGTACTAGATAGAGAAGACCGCCTATAGCAGTGCCATCTAGCGAATAGTGGCGTAAGCTGAACTAGTCTAGGCAAGTTGGCCAAAGCTCCAAAGCTACCCGGAAAGCAGCGCCATAGATTTCGTTGCGCGGAGTGATGAACTAATTCGATTTCTACAAGAAGTGGGGGTAGTTTGTAAGGAAAAGGGCAGAATAATCTTTGTTCTGAAGAGAGTATGTATTGTTATCGTCAAGGATGAGCACATTCAGATAAATGTTTTCATTCTATGAGAGTTGATTTGGTTTCTGTAATTTCAGATGTGTTCAATTACGAATTATGGACTTAAATGAAAAGGATCTCACGATATACAGTGGGAGCCAAGACAAAAATCTGCAAATTATATTTTCTAGAGCTCACTTGATTTATTATTATGTTATGATATGATATATTATTCGACAACAATTCCTAGGGTGTGAATGTAACGTGGACCAAAAAATATTCAGCACATAAGAATCATTTTTCATAGTAAAGACCAAAAAATATATCTAAGATAGGAACATTTGGCACAATTGAAAAATTCTATTGTCATGACAATTCTTTCAATATTTATTATTAAATCAGACTTTGCAAAATATCCAAACGAACTACTTGTTGATAAGTCATGTTCAATTTCGTTGAATGAATCTCAAAAATAATATAAATGAATTAGATAACCCATTTTTGTTGTTTGATTAGTGGAACACACTGCGCTTTCGCCATAATATGTACAGAATTGATCACCCGCCATTTCATGAAATAGAAATTCTTAGGTGAACTATAAAAACTCCGAAATGGAATCTGGAGTAGAAAAGAGAATACAATAGTCAATATCATCCAATATAAGTCAAAAAACACTCTTTGGCAAATAATGAAAAAATTCAATACAAATACAGAGGTGTGTACAAAAAACGGCCAGAGCTGTAACTTCTGAATCATTCGAGATCGAAATTTTAAATTTGGTGGGTAGCAACTATATGATATTGTTTATTTTTTGAAGAGAAAAATTGTATTCAAATGGAACCCCCTGTATATTTCTCCATTTTCAGATTGAAGGTATCATTTCACATACACCAGTAGTTTTTCTGGATCATTTTTTGTGAAATAGAAAGACCAACAAAATGAACTCCACATCAATATTTATTATTTTCAGTAGCATAGAAAGAGGGGCGATACAAAATTAATTACAACAAATACTCAAATTGGCCCCCAATTTGTGCTATGCATTGCTGACACCTTCATGCAACACTAAAAGTTGCGTTGTGTAAAAATGCTTGGGATATAAATTAATGGGCTCAATGTTCAAACATTAAAACATATTGAGGAAATTTTTTTGACATTTTGATCCGGAAAAACTACCGGTGTATGTAAAATGATACCCTGAATCTGACAATGGAGAAAGATACAGGGGGTTCCATTTGAAAATCAAAAGTTGGGGTTACTTACGGTCAGACCGGAAGTGATGGAATAGAAGTTTGCTCTTCAAGAAATGAACAATAGCATATAGTTGCTAATAACCAAATTTCGAATTTCGATCTCAAATGAATCAGAAGTCACAGCTCTGGCCGATTGTTGTGCACACCTCTGTATATAGTTCTGAGATTACATATTTTTTCACATTCTGAACTCTTTTGTGGTACTGCTGGTGGATTTCATAGAACAAGATCCATCCAACGTCCCCATCATATTAATATAAGAGTGTGATTTTTGCAACATAGCAATTAGTAATACCTTTCAATTCACAAATACCCACCAATAGATCATTCATTCATCTCACAATCCACAATTCAGTTCGAACGCGACTGATATATATCAATAGACCATCAGCTGATTATTCTATAATTGGGCATGATGAGGTGTTAATGAGACCTGACCTAATCTGTTACTATGATCGGCCAGTTACATTGTTCCGAATGTATGCAGTGTGAATACAGTTCACGATGACTGTTATCACCCACACAAGGCCAAGGGCGCCAAATATCTGTTTATGTGTGTGTGTGTGTGTGTGGAAGCAACGTGTATCGAAAGATCACGTGGTTGTGTCATCTGAAATCGAAGAATGTATATTCGTTGGTTGTTCAATTAAATCTACGAGATCGTACACAATGAAATGATAACGAGCAGAAATATGAAAAATAAAGTGTTTTTTCATTCTTTGATTCCAGTAACCAATCCGCTTCGGAAATACCCAGAACTGAACGAACCGAACATTTTCAAACTAACTCGTTTCAGGACACCAAGATTTCATGATAGTAACTTCAATGTTCACATCAGTGATTTCATTCTTCTACGTCTTTTCTTGACGTTTCAGTTCGATTATTACTGAAAGCGTGTTTTTTTTTAAACTATAATAGTTCCATAAATTGTGACTGTACGTTTTGGACCTTTTTGTTGTCAAGCAACTTAGACATTCGTTGGATATATCGTTGATGCTTTTTCAGTCGAGAACTGTTCAGATGTATCTATTGAGACTTCTCCAAAAAGGTTTTTCAGATGCTCAAAGGTCTGTTTTCCATTTCATAGAATGTTCAGCACATCTGTAAAAATATTAAAGTGTTGAAGTAGTTCCACGAACCTTAACGTGAACATTCGATCTGACATCTGGTCAAAAGAATCAACGGCTCCGGCCTAACGTAATGAACACTATTTTGAGTGTATATCGTGAAAGATATTTTTCCTACGTTAACTTATATATACTTTCATACTAATATAAGCATGTTGAGAATATTTTCCACCGAAATTTCTTGGATATCTGGAGCATGAACAATGCGAATATATTTCTTGTTTACCAAACTCGGTCGAAAACAAAATGGAGTCTCTGATCGAATCCAAATATACAGACATCGTCAGATTATCTAATCGCAAAGAGTAAACACGCCGTGCATAATTATACGGGTATGGAGAGAAGAGAGCAAAGACTACCGACAGGGGGTTGATGAATGTATATGGTTGACTTCGTTATCTGGCGACAGACTCTAATTATCTCTCCAAGGAGTCTAGCAGCTTCAGCTTCCAGGCTCCAACGATCGAACGAGCTTCGTGCACATTATGTACTCACTAAGTGCTGTATCGTATTTCAAAACTGATCATTATGATCATATGGTTTGTTCAATATTCGATGAGTTGAAGTTATGAGGAATGATTCATCCTACGAAGTTCTGTCCTCAACATTCAACTACATGATGATTCGAATGATAATTGAACTTGCAGTGTGAACTTTGATGAAAAATATTTGCAATACCTACTTCGATATCATATTATCAAAAAATACTGAATAAAAATAGGGTATATAGGATTAATCAGGAAGTCTTGAATGAATGAGGTTGGTTTTTCTTTGATAGAACACCCTATGTTATTCTATATTTCAATTCTGCTCCTCAAAATTTTTATCGAAACTGATATGGCACAATATATTTTGAATTCAACTGTTTTCGAGGTATTTCAAATATCCTGGACATTCATTGAAAAATACATTTCATCGTTTCATGCATTTTTATAAACCCTGAACAATTTCTATAATAATTTGGTTCAGATTTTTGAGCGAGATTGGAATATAGAATAATATATAGAAAATGCACTTCTCGACTAATCCTCCATACTTAATTCTTATTTAGTGTGATAGATTTTGAAAAACCCTAGAACTTTTGTATCTCAACATTTTTCATCCTTAAGAAATAATCGACAATTTTCATATCCATCTCATTTATTCGTCACAAAAAAGGTGACAATGTGATAAGCTATTTTTATTTATGGATCATCAATAACGCGGTGAAATAAAAAACATGTCAAACTCATCGTTTGAAGACATAATATTTCACTCTTTTTCTTACTAAGTACAAGTATGCTGGCAAAGGTTTCAGTTGTTTAATATCGATAGCCAAAGGTTCCAGAAAAATTCAAAGTGCCTAATGAAATTTGAGGATGACAAATTGAATTTCGAATATTGACCACACTATCGTCTCACCATGTATAAAAGGTATAAATTTCGCTATCCCCGTTCCCGTTGCTTTGTTCCCGTTTGGCCATACCGTTTAAGCGGACTTCCATCAAATTTAATGATGTACACGGCCTACTCTGATACATCATTATTTTTCATTAATAACGTGCCGCTAGTTTTCAAAATTGCATTTTGCAAAATAACGGCTAGCGGCGGTAATGTCGTTAGGTGTAGTTCTCGTTTCTTTATTCAAGTCAATTTCATGTCTATCACAAAGTGACAACTGGATCGATTAGTGTTGGATATACAAGAATTTTTTGAGTCCGGCATGGTAGTTGGTATTCGATGTAGCATAAGATTGGTATCAATGAATGAAAATTGAAGTGTAAAAATGAACTGGTCAGAAAAGTCAGAATATAACACACCCAAAATAATCAATCTAGAGTAAATATACAGAGTAAATTTAGAACACAATAGATATAGTTCTGTATCACTGTGTATTTTGCTTATGCAAATATCATTATAAATAATTAGTGACATTTCAGTATGCATCTCCTACATTACATTGTTTCTGAAATCGAATTCTGTGTTAAAGTTTCGCACTATAGAAGGATGCTGAAATTTCGAGTTTCCAAATCAAATTTTGTATGAGGCATCATAGTGTTCTGCACTTGTTGGAAATTAATTATACATAGACACATAGCTTTCTGAACTAGCATTAATTTGATTCGAAGTTCATTGTATGAGTACTTGTAGATATTAAATCATTTCACTAGGTTGTGGTCCATGTGTACTGTCAACAATATTTCAATAAACTTTCATATTGAATTAGAACGACAGATACTTATTTTAACTACTCATTTGAAATCAAAATGTCGAAAACTTGAATTGATTGTAGAGCCATTGTACCTAGAATTATTTCATTCTTAATATTCACTATTTTTTCATTTGAATATTCTATTTGCATTTGAAGGCCATTTGAAAACGAAGTCGATATACAGGCCCCTCCAGCTTATATACAGGGTGAGTCAAAAATGTGTACCGAGCTTGCACACTGATCCAATCCTATCATTCCTCAGAATCTCGGTTGATAATCGCAGTAATATAACTGTAATATAACAAAATGTTGTTGACATAAACGTCGAGATTTCGAGAAGATTTGGTCATGGCCTTTTCAAATTATCGTTACCGATGAATCTAGCAATGAATTCATCTTCTTACATCATCTGACTATGAAAACTCAAAAATAGTTTGATGTTTCATGTAATTCTCTTCATCTACCGAATGCTTCTATTTCTTGGCCATAAAGAATACAAGGACATACGTTTTCTCGAAAAAATCACAACTGACTCTCTTAAAACCAGAAATGTAGAATTGTATCCAACAACAAACATTAAAGCAGAAAATTTCAATCTGGTGGCTCTCACCGTTCAGAAGTTATGTGGAGAAATTATTCACTCTCAAAATGCTTGGTACACATTTTCAACTCACCCTGTATATTCTTGCACATTCCAGTAGTTTTCATGGTAACGAACAATATTGATGGAATCGGTGAAGTGATATACTTACACGAAAAAAATATAACCCAACTGAAATAATTAATTTCGAGCACCTACAAAAAAATATGAAATCAATAAAAAAAATAATAGTACATACATTCATATGGATTTTTCAATTTGCCACTCAAAGTGTGTTCACTTTTTTCAGGAATATTCCGAATCTATTGTTCAACCAATCACAATACGAAGTGTGATCTAGCACGTGTCCCTAAACAGTCTACCTGTTCCTACTGTCTGAATCGCAAGGGTCCCGTTTACGAATAAATGACATGATAGGCCACGCGGGTCTGTCAAAGGGCAATCGTCAAGGGTCCCATACGAGAACAGGGCGTGCTAATTCTTTAAAGCACGCGATAGACCGGTATAATGTGGCCAAAAAAACAGGTAGATGTTTTAGGGAAAGTTTTGTTATGGAGAGTTAATATTGAAGTATGAGACTTTTGAAGAATTAGAGTGGTGGTCCTCAAATGGAGAGTGACATATTTTCCTGTTTTCTTATTGGTTAAAAAATAGAATGAGGTTTTTTGTACAAATAAATATATGATTCGAAATTAACTATGTTCAACGGAAATGATTGTGATATCTGGAATGAAGTCAATATTATTTACTTTCTTTGTTGGTAATTATTGTTCATTGTGAGTTTTCATTGTTTTCATTTATTGTTTAGCGTTTAAAATGTCGAATTATTTTTTCTCGGTCAATTTTAAGCAGTTAATTTCAGGTTAATCTTATATCAGAAAATTCTTGAATGCAACAGAATAAAAATTAAAAAATGCATTGCAATCAGTATATCAAATAGGGATAAATATTCACAATCTGTATTCATGATGTCTTTGTTTCTTTTACTTTATCTACAAATTATAGCTTTCCTTTTACCTATTGGATTTGAAGAAGATTCCATCGACAAGATCCAAGAGAAAAAATACAAGCATACCCAAATTTCTAGGAAAGAATTAGTATGGTTGAATACCTTCAATATAAGGAAACAAAAAGTATGACAATGAAAATCAATCTCAAACCTGACGTTGAAGTTTTTTAATACAGTACGGCTGGTTACTTTCATCGGCGGAAAATTAAATCATCAAGCTCACAGGTTAGCTCCTTGTGGAACTTTCGATCTAGATATTGATTTATTTCTTGATCATTTGTTTATTAGACACAAGAAAGATTCCTTTGAGCTCAGAAGTTAATCTTCAATATTCTTTCCTTATACAGTGTGTTTCATTAATATGGCAAAAAAATGAAACTGAGAGTAGAAAAGATCAAAATATGACGATTGAGTGCAACATCGATGGTGATGGTTAAAAAGATACAGTGCGTTCAATGTTGAAATTTTATTTGCAAATATCTTAATAGCTTCGACAGTTCTTATGATATCTGTTTCTCTGACACTAGAAAACTAACTATTTGCTTGTCTGACAGCAACCTACTTTTTTTTATCGTGATGAAATTATTTGTGACTCCAATATTTAAAATTTATTTAAAAATTTATCTTAAAAATGATGCGATTTTTCGACTTTTTCCAGGAATACTTCTATGTTCGAAAGATAACGTAGTTTAATAAATGTTTGATCGAAGAACAAAAAATTTGTGCGTATTTTTAAATAATTGTAAGCGGGTAAGTGGCGCCCTCTAAGGACTAAGTTAATAATGATAAAATATTCTTGTTTGCCAAACTGAAAACCCCCAAATGTACCAATTTTTGAACCGATATCATGGAAACTGTCGAAGCTATTGAGAAATTTGCAAATAAAATTCCAACTTTGAACGCACCGTATAATTTATAACATTTGTATAAGCGACTCTACTCTCAGTTAAATTTTTTTACCATATTAATGAAACACCCTTTATATATCTAGTTATTTGAAAGATTGAATCGTATTAAATAGCTATTTATTTTCTCTGAAACGAAACGCTGGCATTGTCCTTTTGTTATATTCGTCTGAAGTGTGTCCCTCATTGTATTATTCTCGAACGGGACCCTTCACTACATGAGGATTGAGGTGGTCAAATCGGCTATTGTGTTGACTAGGAACACGCGTGTTCATTTTGGATGTGTTGTTGCTCCGACAATTATTCACAACAAAAATTAAGTTTCTGATCATCCATCGATACGAACGATAGCAACCAGGATACTGACGACGATTTCGATGATCTTAGCGTATAATTTTTTCTCACAGGGTATTCAAATTTCCTTCCAGCCGTACCGGTCATCAGCTGGATCGTTTTTGATTCATAAATATTTATACAACTAACTGATTAACGAACATTTCTCTGCCAACGGAATCAAAAGTATTTGAATATCAAATAAAGCACCCTAAATCTACATGCCCTCGGTCTTAATGCGTGTTGCAAGTGAATAAGAAGGAATCATTTCTCACGACCGGCACCCTTCCGAAGATGACCAACGAATGTCTCGAAACAGGTTTGGTCAGTTATAGGATTGAGCACTTAACAAGTGGTATTTTTTAAGGGTGATGCTAGACTCGTGTGTTCTTAATGGAAAATACTGGAGATGAAGGGAGTTCATGATATACAGAGTGTTATGCTTTTGTATGAGAAATAAATTTAATGATGAAAATTCTGAATGTTCCATGACTATGAATATAAATTCTCTGTGAACTAATATACTATTTTCAATTCTATAGGATCTTTACAACTCATTTTATTCGTAACGATAAAATTTTCATTCCAAAATTTCAGTCATGAGAAACAGTCCTAAATTCCATTTTTCTTCATGAATTCTGGATCCTTCTCTATTGAGCATTCCATTCTAAAGTAGAAACATTTCACAGAAATTGATGGTGAAAGAATATAATACAATTTTAGTATGATATTTTCATTAGTTTGATCTCTGATTTCATTTTATATCTCCCACCTTATAGAAGATCCCACATCAAAGGTAGCTGGTTTCACTATTGGACGAAGGGATTGGTGCAACCTCAATCGTATTCGAACTGGTCATGCCATTTGCAACAAATCCCTCACGCTTTGGGGAAGAGCAGAAGACCCATCATGTGATAGGTGTGACGCTGCCGAACAGTCAGTCATCCACATGGTCCTGGAGTGTCCCGAAACCCGGTTTGAAGGCAGTCTTCAAGATATCCACAACCTAACGCCTACCGCACTCGAATGGTTGAGAGCCAGCAACTTGCGACTGTGATATATAATGTTTGCTTATATTTGTTTTAGTATTCTGATGTTTTGTATTCTTGTATCATACCATGTTGTTTATCCCTTTAAATATTGTAGCAATGTGTAAGTTCATACGAATATATATATATATATATATATATATATATATATATATTCTTACCTTTGGAAGAATGATAGATTTCCATAAAAAAATTTCCAAGGGCAAAGTATTGAAACAATAAATGAAAAATTCAAATTGGAAAGTTGTCTGAAATGACTGAGAGGTTTTTATGTTTCATCTGCCAATATGATTTTGTGCAGTATGATCCACTGGAGCCTGTATATCTTCAGTATGTTTTCCCAAGAACACAAGGAGTTTCATGTATCATGAAATTATTCATGGTCCATTATTTTCTTGTTCAACCTCAGTGTGAAAAGGGGCTAGCACGTCACACTTATATAACGCCCAAAATCGAATATTCAATAATTGATTAATTTATTCACAATCGATAGCGATTCGAATTGGAAATAATTTTGTCTGTACACGTTACGATCATTATTCAAACATTTCACTCCTTTCTCATTGCTTCAAGAGCATGAAATTAAATGGTAGATAATTCTGAAAAGATGGAATAGTTGGCTTAGATCTTCATTATTCCTTTAATACTTGAATGGTTCATATCTTAAGTACTGGTAATATTCTTTTCCCCGTTTGTCAATTGGTAAACTTTTATACAGCACTTGTTACCTTTCGATTCTCATATCATAAAAACTATTGATATATTCCGAATCATCTGTATTTTAGAAAAATCGATGTCTTCAGTTCAATTAGGGCGTATGATATTTTTGAATTATTTTTTTATACTCCGTTAAACTGCTAGGCAGTCGGTCTCAACTTTCAATTTTTTTGTATTTGAAAACTGTTTGTAATGATAATACGGAATGATTGATGATATGTTGACTAAAACTTGATGCCTTGATATCTCTTGAAAAATTTGTTTTCTTCGCCTTAACACGCAATGAACAAAAACAAGGTTCGTGACGGTACATCCAAAAATAACGTAATGTCCGACCATTAATTAAAAACGTCGTTTTGGCAGCAATTAGCTAGATGAAACCCTCAAAGCAGCATCGACTCTTCAACCGGACTGCATTTGACATCCAAGAGTGCGGTGATTAATGAGCCGGGACAATTGCCTATCGCCGGCTCCACGCACAGCCTACTGCAGCTAAGAAGAAGGGTTGAGCCGAATGGCCTGGATCGACCGGCTATTTCCATTTACATCAGCGACATTTTATATCTGGTAAACATGGGATAATGTAGAAAACGCTTCGAGTTGACTTAACGATATGTCTCGCCTATACAAACAGGCAGATGACTTCGATTTTAGCATTTTTATTAATTACTGTATGTGAAAGGCTCTTGGAATACATTGGGATGTGGTAATGTGTTTGTTGACTTGATGACCGCTCGAACAGAGAAAAATCAGTGTTTGATAAAAAGATCGAATGATCAAAATTGAGCAGGCTAATGTACTATCAAGTTTACTTTGAGAAATTAACTATCATGTGACAATATTCTTCGTAAATAGAATATTCTGTATAGAAATAAATTTTCTATGATCTCTTCTCTACCGAAATCGAAATAACAAAAGTTGATGAAAGTTTTAGATGAAATGATAAGTAGATATTCGTTGGGGATCTTTGGATTTGTAGGATTTGTATCTTGGAATGCTATACGATATTCTCAACTCTCTGTAGCCATGCCCACAATTACTAGGTGAAATTGCTATTCATATTCCGGCCACCACTTTCGAAATACCTTTATATACAACGTAGAACTAACTAAGGACGAGACACTCTTATTGCTCGCTCGACCAATTTGGCAAATCAATTCAACAGAGGTCTTGACTTTTGCGATACCCGTGTTGGTTTTATGCGCCAAGTGAAGGACCTGGTCAAATGACCTTTTTTTTACCTTGTTTCTACGGTTTTACACTAGTTTAGGAATGTTCGTGATTGTATATTATGTCAAACTTATTTTTGTTCTCTTACTACTAACATTATATGTTCTATTTTTAAAGGGGTTTATATAAAAAAAAATAGAATAAAATCACTGAGGAATATTTATTTGAATTGATTAAACGATATACGAGAAAAGTCTCTTACGGTATATCGATTAATCGAGCCATACAGAAAATATTCGCATTGCAATGACAATACATATTGCTGTCCATAGTTTTTTCTTCTTTCTTCTCTAATCTTTGACTTTGAATATATTCTGAATGGTATTCATTAAAAAGCCATCAATTTCCTATGAACATCAATGATGGTACTGGTTGAATGATCTGTTGGTGATAAGATATAAGACATAAGATGAAACCAAATTATTTTCCTATTGGTAGCCAATTCACAGCCAAACAACGTCTGGAGTCCGCATTGGTCCATGATGAAAAAAACAGATATTTCTATTGAATTACATCAAGGATAATTTGAAATGTCTAGTTCCGGATTAAGACTTTCTTGGTGTTTTTATGCATATTCAATGACATTCATGAAGTACACAATAAATGGAAACCAACTATGAAATATACTGAGTTAACTTTCCTTTCACTGAAAATTGTCTTTTCCAAAATGACAAAATTCTTCAAATTTATATTTTTCTGAAAATAATTGACATTTTGGATGGAATTCTTTGAGATCATCTTTTTTGAAGCCCATTGAACAATATGAACGTCAGGAAAAAGTTAATTCTTCGTAAAATTTCACCACAACCGATGTTTAATTTTCTGTAGATCAATTACAAATATCGAATGTCAGGAATTGATATTTATTTTTTCATTAAGTTCATCCAAAATGTTACTTATTTTTCGAAAAATATAACTTTCAGGATTTTTATTCTAAAAGAGCGATTTTTGGAGGAACTTAAAATCACTCAGTATATCCGATGGAAGCCGAGTTGTTTTTAAGACGAGCCTGCCTGATGACAGTTTTCGTCGGACTTGGAGGATACTTATTAGACTCTGAGCTAGTCTTTGTGTAACAGATCTAGAAACTAATCGAATTTTTCAACCCACCACACTCGGTAATACGTCACTGGTGTTTAATGGTGGCGGTGGTGCAAAGAGAATACGGCTCGTACAAATAGATCGCAAGTTAGATTAAACGTAGGATTCTGCTCGATAAAGCTGGTGCTGCACCCTCACGACCCCAACACCCTTAGGAACGTTAATATTCCCTAGTATGGCGGCCAACATTTGCACGAAATGAGAACTGGAGATGAGTTCGATTAAAACAATGGAAACTCGCCGGGACTCAACCCTCGTCCCTCGCCCTCCGTACACCTAACACTAGTTCAGGCTTAGTTCGGACAACCGGATTAGGATTCGGCTCGATAATGTCGGAGAAAATACCGTCCGCCTCCATGCCAGCATACAGGACCAAAAGTTACCTGAATATCAATTATGTGCACGTCATAGTTTCTCTCCATTAATGACAATAATTCATCAATTTATTCATCTATAAAAATCAAAGCATTTTTATTGGGCTTTACTCCATACAACCTTGATGAATATTTTGAATATTTTTAATGTTTTATTTTTATTTTATTGTTATAACAAACATTTTGTCTGAAATATGTTCACATTCATAATTGTTCAGATATTTATAATATTTTTGTCGATTTTGTGAGTTGATGTCGTTGATGTGTGTCTCATTTTATCTATATCCAACTATGTATTGTATTTTATGAATAACTTTATTTATACATGTACTTTGTTTTGACTTGTCCTATAGCTCTGTGAGCTCGCATTTGGATCAATAAACTATCTATCTATCTATCTATCTATCTACACTGTTTCACAGGGTTACCCAATTACGAAACAGGAAAGGAAACTAAAAAACACCACCAAAAAAAAAATGAAAAAAAACATAATATAATAATTTTGAGGATGAAAGTACGTACAATAGAACCATAAATATATACCGTGAGCGGCTAAATTATGGAACAAATTCGATAACATATACAGGGCAAAAAACAAAAAAAATTCTAGGATACGTCAACCTTATTTTTTAAATGCTCACATTTCGACATAATTTTTTTTTGGTCATTAATATTCGAGGTATGACGTAATTAAAACTTTTTTTTAATAGCAACCTATACTTTTGACAGTGTCGCTTGAAAGAGGGCGCACCAAATTTTATAGTATCTTCCATAACAGTATTTTCGAGAAAAAAAAAAGAGGAAACAAGAAAACCTATGGGGCAATTCTGTAAATTTCGTTGCGGAGTCGGTTTTGTAGCTCTCTAAATTTTGAGGTCTATTCACATAAACTTTCGATTTTCAATATCCCCTTAAGAAAAAGTCAAGCGTTGAGAGATTCGGGGACCTAGGGGGCCAGGTCATATCCAACGTCCTACAAGAATTTCAGCATAAGTTTGTTTATTGGTAGAGGCCATTTCGAACATTCAATTCAATCATATGCATGTAATATAAGCTTCAAAACTGCCTAAATGTACGAGTTGTGAAACTTAAGATCACTATCATCGAATTACTCCACTTTCTTATTGATTTTGAAATTTTACTTTTGAAATTCTTTTCAACGAAGTATCGCAGGACCCTCTATGGTATTCAAAAGAAAGAAAAGGGGGTAACACTTCTTCTTCGACTAGAAACACCCCATTGAAAATAAAAATTGACGTGTCCGAGCATTTTTCAATTTTGTCTTCAGTAACATAAATTGACGAGGGTAACACTTATTCCACCGCATTGTAAAAGAATTAAATTTTGAGAGAGTGGGATTCCGATATGCATATTTAGTCCAAGGCAGTCATACAAACCACTTCATGCTCTTATATTATTTATATCGAATTTCTGATCAGTTTTTTTGTTTAAAATATTTTTACTCTTTAGTACTATTCTTCTTAAAATTCTTGACATACAGATTGAATATTTTTGATAAATATGATGTAATCTGAAATGGCCATTGAAAACCAAGAAGTAATATTTTTTACTGTATTTCCTGAAGATGCCACTGAATGAAAGTTGTGGATCAAAAATCTTTTCAAAACTCCAGTTACACAGCTGAAAATGATGCAAGTCAGAGACTTTGTATTAGATTCACACCATGTCCTAGAATAATCAAGTGCAATCACTGCGAAACTGAAATCCATCAAGCATGTAGCAGAATTTAAAATCCAAACTCACGCACCGGCCTAAAAGTCGATACGGCCACACGAAGCTCGTTTTCCATTGGCGTATTTTCGACCACGTGACCATCGAACATTCAACCAGAGACACACAACTCCACTTACCAGCACCGACCTGTACCGTAACCTTTACAACACGCTCTTTTCGCTCTTCTTCTTTCTCATCTTTTTCGAACAACCGCGATGATGCAATTTTTAATTGAATTATGAGTTGTGCCGTAGGTCAGGATCGCCTGCTGTTAGCGCTTCCTCTTCCGTTTTTATCTGTCTTTCATTGTCAGCGCTTTGATTTACACGTTTGCCCTTGTGTGCATGGAAAAACATAGATAATCAAATTGAGTTTCTTCAATGGATTCAACCATTCGCATTCGTCGGAAATATTTGGATAGCACAAATGATCTCATGTAAATTTGTTCAACACACGGTCATACACATAAGGTCTGGAATCTACGGCAATTTTGAGTGGTGAGGGTGGCACCAGTTTTGAAGAAAAAGTTTCCATAATTATCCGCTAGGAGGACATAGGGGTATAATCACGTGATTAATCTTTGACAACAAAACAAACGGTTCGGACTCGAATGGTAAATACAATCAATGACAGAAATATTATATCTTGCAAAATTCTCTCGAATAAATAAAAATCATTCTTAATTTCAAAAAGCTGATCGGATCTGATTTGTAATTGGCTGACAAAATGACAATAAAGGACAGCGCTGCAGGTGGCGAAACATGAGAACTACAAAAATTTCCTCAATGTTTGGGCCACCCCCCACCAAACGAGTTGCAAGACCTATGTATACGATCGTGGTTCAACAGTAGCTCAGTGAATGTCATGTCATGTCATGTCAAATATGTCCTTTGCATTGACTCTTCCACGATCTTTGATGTACGTGGTCACGGCAGAACAATCAATAAACTGAAAGCATTTGGTTTATGTTTTCCTTCCATCAACATCTCTAGTATATATATAGTATATATTCAACTCAATGACTCAAAGTCCATATTGCAATTGATTCTGATCTAGGAGTATTACTTTCTGATATATTCGTAAACGACATGTGTATGTGGATAATTTGAAATTCACTTGTCATGTCTTCCATTCTGAAGTCGTATAGTATCATTTTTAATCGTTCAATCGTTTGCAAGACCTAAATTATTCAAATATCTTGTGTTATATTTGTTCCATTCCAATCTATTGTACAAATATAACAATAGTTTTCGAAATATTTAATCAGCAGAGTTATTCGGTTAGTTGAATATGATTTTCATGTTGATCAGTTGAGTCTACGTATAGTAGAAAAATCGATGTATTTCTATCAACATTTCACATGAGGAACAACTGTGAAAGCTAAGTTCTAGATTCAAAAACAAAACTATTGGAAAGCTCGTCTTTAATATACTCCGCTGATATCCTATTATGAGTGAAACATGGAAGGTACAGAATATGTTGTTCCTGTCATATTGAATCTTCTACCCCTATAATTGATGATGAAAACTTCAAGTACCCACTTCAATTCAGCAGCTTTAAAGCGAGACAAGAATTCTCAGTCTCCGATAATGAAAGACATTACCGAAATTTAAATAGCACTCGAAATTGAAACCCGTCAGTTCAGGCTGCTTCAAATCGTTTACTCGGTGTGGAATTTCCAACATGGCGCGTGAAAGAATATGCGGGAATAGGCCGTTTGGTCCCGACAAGAAATTAAGGGTTCGTACAACCCTCGAGGTCCAATAGAAAGGAATTCCACCAAAATTCACAGCCGAGTTCTAATCTTGGTCGTGTTAATTGACTCAGAGGCGTAGGATACATCACGTGATCACAGAATATTCAGAATTATTCAGAAAACAAAGTCAATTGAATTTTGTGGTTCTTTCAGAATGTCGAGATTGAAATGAAAAATCTATTTTTCGTCAAAAATCTTCAAAAGCATATGCGGTTCTATCTAGCAGAAAGAGCTATGTCGCGGTCTCCAATTCTGGTGAAAAGGCCACGAATACAGGGCTCTCCTTTTGTCGAAATATACGATTTTATGAATATTTTTGAGGAGTTCGGTCCACGAGTTTTCAGGCAAATCTATTCTCGTCAAAATGTTCAAAAATTTCCAAAGGGTAAGCCTCTTAAGCATTGTCCCATAGTCCTGAAGCAAATTCACTTGATTCAATAGGTAAAAATAATGAAACAATCATTCTTATTTTTGCCAAAATTTTTTCGAAGAGTTGAAGGAATGACCTTTTGTGCACATCTTTCATCCACTATTATTGCATAATATCTGTAATCTCTGCAAGTAAAAAGGATTCACAAAAACCAGCTGATTGAAAAAGAATTGTCAAAAATGTGCTGGATATAAATCTTGTGATCATGTGAATATGCTTTCCAACCTACATAATCTCAACTATACAATTATTTTATTGAATGTTTGATCAATTTGTAACAACTTTCCAAATAAAAAGCCTTTACCCACCATCATTTCACTCGAAAATCGAACCAGAATAAATCAGCATAATGCCTAAACTTTCCCATCATCATCTGAAGCAAACCCAGCCTCATCGCAATTCAAACACACTAAAATTTTAATTCCCAACATCAAACAATCTCCATATAAAAAGGTGAACCAACAACCTGTCGAAGATTCACACGGTGACCACCCTAAAAAATTTGAATACCTGCACTTCCCCATCTCCTCGTCATTTCGTCTTAGAGAGAGATAGAGAGGCAGCTAAGGATGTGCGTCTATGCGAGCTGGCTGTGTGAGAGAGACAGTTGCAGGTGGTGAAGATAACCGGTCTAAGGTGATATGATTTCTTCGAGGATTTGGAGTAATTGATTCAGTTTGATATCGCGACTAACCTGGAGAGGTTAGAAAATTCGAACGCGTATCGTACACGGCAGTTTGTTTTGATATCAGAATATCGTAGCTCGGGGTAGAATTGTAGTTCTTTTCCATTTTTTCATTATAGGTTTGCATGTACCCGGATTCTCAAGATTGAAGAAGTGAGTTGTCTTCATAAATTTAGAGATCTATGGTCTCTAATATTCGATTTGAGCATGTTTTATTTTAAGAGTGTAACATATTCTGTAGTTTGTGTATACCTATATCTATAAATATCAATAAGAAATCGTGAATTGGAATTTATAAAAAATGATAAATAAATTGACGATATTGAACTCTAGATTCGGAAATTTCAACAGGCAATCAAATGAATTTGATTACTATTTGAAACTATTTCAGAAATGATCTTCAATTATATCAAAACTCGTCAATATGTATGCTAAAAATCTGATCTAGTTGGCTGCGATTTATAGAAGAAAAATGAATAGAACTTATGTATCTCCAGATCCGTTTTACCAATATATTTATTTTAATACGAACTCGATATTCCGAAGTTTATTTATCATAAATTTGTATGATCATTTGAACGTTATGAATACAACATTTTTAGGCAGTTGATAGGAAGCAAGAAGAACAATTCGGGTTTATTTGTGAACTAGAAATGAATTTTGAAATGGAGAAATAATGGGAAGTGAGAGAAATGAGATTTGCAATAAATTTAGTTTACATCAAACATTTTGTACATACTGTGATGTGACAGTTCATTCTCAGTTAGTTCACCAAATCAGAAATTGGATGAAACCATCTCTAATTTGAAAAAAAGAAACAGTTCTATAACATATAAAATGAATAATCGATAAAAATCCGAAAAATAAGCGAAAATCCTGAGTCATAACTTTTTCTTGTACTGTCTGGCGACTCCTGAAAAAGGGTAGACAACACCAGATATTGCAAAAATGTATTAGCTCCACCCTTCCGCTTCTTGTTAGCGTTGTCATTGCCTCGTGGATCGTTCATACATTGATAGCAGGAATCCATGCACACTTTGTTTCACGTAAACTCACCTCATGAACAAATTGATTTTCTCAATTTGATCGTCCTTCTAATACACACATCCAATTTCCGATGTACGATAGGTTTCGCCAAATCCTGTTGTCATACCAGCGTGAATTTACAGGAAATTGATAATTAGATAACTAGCAATTTGTAGTAAGTGAACGAGCAGCCAGCGAGAGCATATCCAACGATAGTATTCATCCTGAATATTGAGTCCGTACATTGGCAAACGAAAAGAGGAAATATACTGCGATAAATTGAAAGTGAGGTTTCTGGTGCTCGAATATAAAAAGTATTGTCCATTTATTTTGGGTTGGTAGTTACATCACGTGAGCAACAGGTGCGATGTTGCAGGAGAGCATAAAATGATCATTGAATGGAAATAATATTGGAATGAAAGACTGGACAATTCTCTTTTGAGTTTACGCCTGTGTGCAATATTAGTATCCCAAACGTTCTCAGTCACAGAAAAACAATGAGACAACGATAAAACACGGAAAAATCCGTGAACTAATGTTCGAATGCAATAATTGAAATAAATATTTAGTGAAAGAAGGAGAGATGCAGACTATAGATTCACACAAAAATTTGTTATTTTCAGATAGAATTGATAAAAAAATTGCATGAATTGGTTCCTATTCATTTTTGCTACATTTTAACACAACCAATATAAAAAATTCAGTCATTTTCTGTTCAGTTTGTTACTGAAAAATACTGCTGAAGACCAAAAGTATACAATGGAAGTTTCGAAACATCCACATTGGAAAAATACATAAGAACAGTCCATATAAATTAGCAAGTTATAGAGTTCGAAGATTATCAAATAGGAGAAAATAATAATATTATTTTTCAGAAGTTGATTTTGTTTACCATATAAATAGTATTATTTCGAAAGATGCTAGTGATTATCTCCTATTTCAACCGTGCAGCAGTATATTCAAAACGAATGTTGTCGGTGAAGTGGGACATGTTCATTATTGATCAGAGTAGGCTGGGGCCATGCCTTATTCTCCGTCGCGACAGCTACGATGTACGTCCATTTTATACAAGTAGGCTCTGATGCTATTGCTTTTACAAGGGACTACTGCAAAAAATGGCATTTACCACCCCCTTCTCATAGAATAATACATACGAACGTATCGATTTTTAATCCTCTTCTATAACAGTTCTGTTATATGTGTTCACTTTCTGCAATACACCCTATATATTCTTATGTTTTCATCAAACCAAATATTGATCCGTCGAATTGATATTCCTAAGGATATATTGCTCTTGCAATCTTCACCTATGTCGCTAGAAAGTGTATTGAAGGTTACATGTAGGACTTACATCAGAATCCATTCCAAATAATTTTGAAAATATCCCTCTCAAGAAGTCACAGTTGTTCATATGTTCATATGTCACACTACAAATGAGTATTACGTCATCAGAGAAGTTTGCAGAAGAATTCTGCGGCACAGAGTTAGGTTTTAAAAAATTTTGGATTATTTTAGTTCGTCTGTGTTTACCTTTTCAGTTCGGTCAATTTTTCTATTATATTCATGTCATTTCATAAGCTACATCAACTGTTTACTCGAACATGTTTCCATCATAATGCAATTCAGTAGATACCATTTTGTTTTCTTATTATTCAACCCTAAATAAGCAAATCCTACTACGCTCCTGCGGTCTTTTCATTCGGAAAATCGTGAATATTTCCGATCTCGCCTTTATTGGGACTTTTGTGCAAAGTAGAGCTCTTCTTATTTTCGTTTAGTGAATGAAGGCCAATGGAAATCGAACTAATTGACTGGAAGCGTGAAGTCAATCGAAAAAAAAATGAGGAATGAGAGGTGGTGTACTTTCTTTGAAATGAAAAGCCCGATAGCAAAAATAGGTTTTTCGAATGCACTTTTCACCGAGAAATATTTCGATGAACACATGACAGAAGATTGATCCAATCACAAATATTACTCCACGAAATTAACAATGGAACAATGAAATACTGTCTCAAATTGAATGTGCAGTTTTTTGAAATTCTGGCGGATTCACCAAAATATTCCAAATAACTGTTCAGTTTGGACAATTCAATCGAAATATTGACAACTCAAAATTGAATCACTTGTGTTTTTGGTCTCTTCTAATTTACATTTTTCTTTCCCAATGTTTACATTATTGCTGTTTTAATTGGTTTGAATATGAACCATAGTGCAGTTTTTTGGAATTCTGGCGAATTCACAAAAATATGTATTTCAACTTTTTATCAGTTTGTACGATTCAATCGGAATATTGATAACCCAAAAGTTGAGTTCTTGTGTTTCTAAGCACTTAAGATTCGAATTGCTTCTTCAATTTTCATTTTGTTAAGGTTTTTCCATTGGTTTGAGAATGAACGACATACGCTTGGTCAAACTGGACACAATTTTTAATTCATTTATTAACAATGACTTGAAAATGGTGGTTAGTTTATATTTGATATTGCTATAATTATATTTGATATTGCTATAATTTTCACGATATTCACTTTTCTTTCACCAATAACCGAAAGGAAAACCCGTACAATTTGAAATAATTTTGTCAGACTTGAATTGTACATTTTTGTTCATCTTAAATTCATTAGAGATTTTATTTCGTGTAGTATTTGTTTTGTGGTGTTTTATGAATGAATCAATTCCAGACATCATACATTTGAAATTGAGCAGTTTATCTGAATTATTACTGCTTTCGTGTATGCAACGTCTATACCAGTGCATTGGTAAATTCTAGGAGAATATCACTCGACTGATTGTAGAACGGGAAATATGAATTCCGATTAAATTTCATGGCTCCTAGGCATACCGTTTCCAGTTCACAGAGCAGCAGACATTTTCCAGCGAAAATACCCATACCCGCACCTATAGGTTCCTGCATCCGAAATAACAAAATTAATTTTCTTAATACCCCAACGCCAGAACAAAAGCATTAATTTGTATGGCACATAAACAGGAGCAAAAACTCGAATACTTCTCCATAAACACGACAAATTCTCGGCATTTGCATACTGTAATAACCTAAGAAGAGGACGAACGTTTGTCCAGAGCACTCTAGACAGAGCTGGCGAGAGCTCTCTTCCTGTGCAAAATAGCAGGCTCTGGCCGACACAGACAAGGACGGAGCGAAAAAAACACGGAACAGACGAGGTCGGAACGTGCGTTTCATGGAGTCTACAGTTTCTGGGATGGGGTAGCGGCTAACAGAGACGGAGGATTACGGTATTTACATAAAAACTTCGGCAGAGGGAGATGGAAATCGAAGGGAAACTGGCGTTCTGCAAAGTACACGTGGAAGAGAGACAGTTTTGCATTAATGATCAGGCAAACAAAGAGGGTATGTTGCAGTGGCGGCACGTATTAGATGAACAATTTTCGACGGAGCAGATAAGTGAAGTATCAGCGTCGTTTTCGTAATAATAATGAATGGTGGAAATTAATTGATCGATAAACATCGCATGCTAATGAACGTCCCTTACGGAATTTGGGACCGAACTGAAATTATGTACTCAATTCGAATACATTAACTGAACAAATTCATCTCCTCGCTTCAAGCGAAAACTCTCAAAAAACAGCGATAACATTAGGTCTCTTGGTGAACTTACAAGAATCAGGTTCCAATTCGACTCCAACTGCCCACTGCAATATTTCAGTCTCGTCAGTTGCAATGAATCGGCTCTTGATTCACAAACATTCAGTCCAGACATATCTACTTTCTCTAGTAGACATCTATGAAAGAAAAATGATTGATATCTCCACCATCTAGTAACAGAAAAAGGTGGCAAGGCCTAACATAATGCATAATAGCATCGCTAAAGATGTTTCATCGCATCATCCTAGTGTTTTTTTTTTGAATATTCATTTTATATTTAATAGAGCATCGTTCATATGTTCAAGGCAGCGTTCACACCAGATCAACATGTATGATAAAATGTACACTATCATGTTATTTTGGTGACAACAGAGAGCAACCGGATTATTTCTTATTTCGTACCTTTCTGATGAACGTCTCAACACGAAAGTCTTCTGCGATCCATATCCTATATACCTATATACGTTCGAGTTAACTTCGATCCACAACTTTTTTTACTGCACATATTTCAAATATATCAACTGAATCTCTTCAGCTATTGGGTTTTTTCAATAGGATCACTCAGGACTTTACAAATGTTGATAAACTTAAGTTGTTGTATTGGTCTTTGATCAGGTTTCATTTGGAGTATGCTTCTTGTGTCTGGTCACCGTTTTAACAAAGTCATATTACTAAACTTGAGGAAGTCGAACATAAATTTTTGCGGTGTGTAGCTTCCAAACAGGGTATCAATACAGTAGATATTGACTATGCAAACTTAAGTACCAAGCTGAATCTGCTGCCAATTGCAATTAGACGCAATGCTATACGATATTCTCAACTCTCTGTTGCCATGCCCCCAATTACTAGGAAAAATTGGTATCCATGTTCCGGCCAGGACTACTCGTTCAACCACCACTTTCGAAATACCTTTATGCAGAACTAACTATGGACGAAACACTTTTATTGCTCGCTCGACCAATTTGGCAAATGAATTCAACGGAGGTCTTGACTTTTTCGATACCCGTGTTAGTTTTATGCGCCAAGTGAAGGACCTGGTCAAATGATCATATTTGTTGTATACCTTGTTTTTACGGGTTTACACTAGTTTAGGAATGTTTGTGAGTGTATATCATGTCAAACTTATTTTTGTTCTCTCACTACTAACATTATATATACTATATGTAAAGGGGTTTTTCCCCGTCTAAATATTCTTACACATATATTGGATATCAAAAGATAGGAAGATATTAAGGCAAATAGCAATATTAATCATCACTTCCTTCCAAATCGCCCCCTATTTTCGCAATATTCCACTTGCAAAATCAAGAACTATTAAATTCAAACTAGGTTTTTCATTGAGATAATATGAAAAATCTGTATGTTACTATAAATTCTCACTAGCCTTCACGATTTTCATTTCCGAGGCATAATTACTGTATATGCAAATATTAGGTTGCAGCTATGAAAAACTATTGTTCGCATAAAATAAACCGAAAAACATAGGAAATACCCAAACGGCGTATACCCAAATTTGAAATCTGACAGCAAATTTTATGGTCGATGATGAAGTGTACGTATCTGATACTCATTCAAAATAGGAGGTATGTATGAAGTTTTATATATAAAAAAGTGTTTCCAAGTGAGAACTTATCACTTGTACGATTATGAAGATTGAGAAACCACAAAAAAGTTGCATTTACCAAGACTCGTCATTTTTAGTTTGAGAAAGACATTTTGGTCGAATCCATAAAACAGTTGATATTGTAAGAATAGTTCTCGATAATTTCGACATTTACTAATCGACTATATTGAAACAGATCAGAATGGGGCATATCCTAGTGTATAAAACCTTAGCACTTTTATATCGAGGGCTCAATGGTATAAGTGGCTAACTCGAAATTTGTAGTTTTGAGATAATCAAGGAAATCGGTTGTCGCCCGGTTGACATCGGTCACATTGGGAGCTGCATAGTGTTTGTTTGGCCACTAAATCAGTTCTCTAAAACCCTTACCAATGGTTTTTCGTTAAAATCATATCACTTGAATACGGTCCAACAGTACTTGATCAATTAATTCAAGCTAGCCACTTTTAGCACTGAGCCCACGATATGATTCTTTCTCAACGCCTCAGAAAGGTTTTAGACCAACTCGGGCACTTCGTGCTCATTCTCGGGCTAGCACGTCAACCTCTAATATGTCCTTGTAACATAATGAGTAGAGCATTCAAAATTATTTGTACCTCTTATCTGCAAGAACGCATGATTAGAGTGTTTTGCATCTTTTGGTGTATTTATTCTTCACAGAGTTACAAGTATCACTACATACTCCTTCATTCTGAAACCAAAAAACCCACCACTCTTGAAAATCAACTTCTCATCCTGACCATTCGTATAAATAAAAAGTTATGAGGTTATGTTATTAATCTGTGAATAATGACGCTTTACGTCTGATGAAAATTAATATAGTTTTCTGTAGGTATATTTTCCGAATGTACTTATTTTAGCATCTGTTAAGAAGAATTGGGAACTAATGAACCGTTCGGAATATCACGTAACCAAAAATCACCGTACTCGAGCGTTCGTAGATCAGATAAAGCTACAGCAATATAGGAGCTGAAAGGCCAATCAGAATCGAACAAGTCCGCTCATTAGCAAAAACGAGCCAGAGTTTGGCCCTTTAATTAGAAGTTCGTAATCTGGACGTACACGCAGAGAATTATCGTGCAATAGTTGAATTCGCGCTACGCACATTAATTTACGTCAAAGTACACATATTTCTCAGTGACGCTACCGCTTTGAAAGATAGTTTTTATGCCCCCAGTTGAGGCCCGTAAGGTCTACCCGAGCGTAAAAACGCACCGTTTTCAGACGGGCCGCCACACGAAAATGCTCCTTGCGAGTTTTCGGTGATTTTTCAACGGTCCGTGGACTCTAAAAACGGCCCAATACGGGCGAGTTTCCCAGGAAAACGGGCCACATCGCGTCCTTACTGATTTTACTGTTGGGTTTTGGATTCTGGAGCCATTTTGCTCGGTTACGATCGATGCAGAATAGGGTGGGACTGGGTAGCGCGCATGTCGTTTTATCTATTTTTGTCTTATGCTCTCGCTTGTACACCCACATTGAATCGACTTCGCGACTCTTACTTCCCCTAGGGGCAGAGGCGGATCCAGCCGGATCAGGTACTACTCGAGGGAGAATATACCATCCATGTGGAAATTTATTTTATTTCTCCATGTACATGGAAATGCACGATGTCTGTATCACTGATTTTTCCTCTACATTATACTGATTGAAATCGGTAATTACAAAGATATTTTTCGAGTTCGAAAACGAATCATGGAAAAACTGCCGGTATAATTAAAACGTATGCATCATTTTATATCAATTTTGAATTCAAATTTGAGAGTGTAATAAATGAATTCGAAATGAAGATTATGTGGTATCCAATTGTTCGTAGGAAAATAAAACTGGCAAAAGAAGCTACTACTACTTTCAACTGAGCAGAATTTCATTTATGTGACATAAATGATAAGTAAAACTTCAATCTTTTCTGAAATTCTCAAAATGGCTATAACTTTACTCAACTATTAGAATGCACTCGTTTTTTTTTGGAATAATTTGAGAACATTATCGTATTATCAGCGAAAATATAAATTGGAATGAAAACGACGTAGTTCAACCATGAAATTGTACAAGGATTTCCATTTAGATGTCTTCGATTATTCTGATCTGATCATCATGACGACATACATTTCAACTGCTCATATGTTTCTAACATTCTCACTCCAATGAATACAAGGTCTATACATTGATTTCTGCTGCTGATGTCATTCAAGTTATTTATACAAATTTGCAATATACGTACCTAATTATGATGAAAAATACAAGGATTTTCAGTGTGATTACCATTCCATATGTATATATTTCTACTGATTCTGATACAGGTGGAACTTTCAAATACGACATGACATTCGTTGTAAACAATCTGAAAATGATAGTTACGTAGATGTTTCACTACATTAGAAGTAATATGAAGTTGTTGCATTTTATGAGACTCCTCAACATTCTACATATAGCGATATAATCATTTCATTTTTTGAAGTGTTTTCCTAATTCCCAAATCAACCTTCTTTCTCTAACTAGGATATGTACTTCTATTCCTGGGGTTTTCTTCCTTGAATCCGACCCTGTACAGGATCCCATCGTCCATCTCTCTCGCACTTCTCTAGCATTCTACTGATACAGTCTTCTCCGTGTTTGAACACACAAACACTGTTGGGTTATTTCGGGTCGAAATAGACGTTTTTCATTTATTTTTCCGAATGGTCTTTTTTCCAGTTTCACTTTCGCAAAAATAGTACAAGGTTTTGAACGCCTTTCAGAGAAGCGATATTCATTACTCCATATATTCGATCACACTATTTCAATGAATTCTGTTTATTTTCCGAGTTTTACAATGCCTATTTCTGATTCGGATGTGGGTGCTTTGTAATGTTAGACTAATTATAAGGAGGATGACATTAACAAAGGCTAATTATGGAAAATTACCTCGTAATTGGAATACAAAAAATTGAGATATAATCAATGATTTTCGATTGATTACATGAAAATAAACAATTTAAATGGATGAAGTGGTGATTAAAAAATAGCAAAGGTCGTCCACCATTTTTCAGTCCCCAACCTTCACATACATACATACACACAACTATATCCATATATCGGCATATATAAATCTACAATATTTCCCAATTAAAATTACAGACATTTATCAGATAATTGAGAATCCCTGTTTATGCTACTTCGACTTCGGAAACACATATTTCAATATATTTTTACCTACATTGAACGTGGCCATTGTAAGTCATTAGATAAATTCATGAATTATGGGAAACTTATTTTCGCCTGCAAATATAATATTGAAGGACAGACAATGAGAGAGAAACAGTGCTCTATGTTTGAGTTAAGCCAATGGGTGAGGAGTAATGTATCTCTGTGGCAACGTCGAGTTTCTAATCCATTTCGTAAACATTCACTAGCTTACGTCCTAAAATGGAAACTACTAAATCTGCTGCCACAACAGAATACTGTATATCTACACAGAAAAAAATTCGAACTGTATGGATGCGATCCTATAAGTTGTTATGCCACTGATATTATTTCATCACAACGACAATATTCTTCGTTATTAATATTCAGATAAAATAAAAACTGTTGATTTTTTTTGGTATTCATTGGTTTCAAAATGATCTCTTTCGAATTGAATACAGTGATCGTTATTTATCGAAATACAGCGTTGAGAATTGCGGTCACAGCCTTTTGAATGGTAACAATATCGACATAGGGTTTGTTCCAACAAACATTTCGGTATGGTTTCGAAACTGTTTTGTGGCCGTTTCGGTTTCGTTTAGTTCGCATGCGCGAACTTCGCATAGTTTCATGACGGTAAAAAACATTCGAGGGTTGGATCGGTTTCTACAAGATTGAGGTTATTGTTCTTTTGTTGAAGAATAATCATTGGTTACAATAATTGAAATAATATGAAAATGGAACATTATACGATTTTTGACCCTCGTTTCATTACTGAATATCAAAATCATTCTCACTTGTTTCGTGTAAATAATCTCCATTACTCATATTTATTTTTTCTTGTTTGATTCGAACGGATGAAATTATCATTAACACAAATGGAAGTAAATAAATACCCAAACATAAAGCTAGGTTCTTCAACCTATGAGCATGTATCGAAATTACCGTCCTGAATCCATGCTGCGGACGGTCACGAGTTTGGTTGGAACAAAAAGATGATGGCCAGATTACAATCACTTCTCGGTTGGAACAGATTAAATCAATTGCGCATGAGCGTGACCATAATGTGACGGATTCAAGACGTGTCGGAACAAACCTATAATGTTTTCTTTTCATGGCTAAATGGAAGTTTTCAAACGCCGCGATTCCGTGTCAGGCGTATACGGTGTATGGTTGATGGTTAAAATTCGATTTTTAGTCAAAAAAATTCTCGTGAGTGTCGAGTGATGAAACGCTGTATTATCGTACAATGAATTTCCAGTCAAATTACGATAAATAGATGCTGCGGTCCTTTTCAAAGCATTTAATTACGGCAAAGGATTGAACAATCCTCACCATAAACTTATTTTGTCATCTGACGTGTTTTGTTGAAAGTTTCGAAAAGTTTAAAACAAAACGTGTTGCATGATCATTGTTCGATGCTACAGCAAACAAACTGCCAAATTTAGATCTATTTCTAAGCTGCGTCCCGTTCGAATGTCATAAAAATCTGACATGAAAATACCTAAGAAAGAGAATCGAACAACTGAAATTTGAAAGAGACAACTAGCAGATGATAAATTGAAAGATTTCACTAATATTTGAATTGCACCTTGTGAGGGAGAGTAGCCTTAGTTGAACCGTTGAAACTTTATACTGTGCCTTTGTTCAATTATCACGTATCTGTAAATTGAATATGTAATGATAGTTTTCAATATAATAATTTTCAATAATGTCTATAGATACTGAATAGAACGATGTCCATGCCTAAAAATGAGAGTGGTTCAATATAGGCGACTTCACCCTACTATCTAGAATTTTTTTGTGTGTAATTATGTTCCAGGCGATTGTTTTATACACATATTCCAGATTTCAGAGTCAAATCCTGTGCTTAATAGCCGATTACGTTGCTCTCTGGCTTCGAACTTCCTCTGAACTTTTCTCTTTTCGCTCTATTTCAAATAGTTGCATTACATGATTCATTCTAATTGAAACCACCTAGACGCTTTTCGGTCTTGTTCAGGCAGAATGGTATGAATTATTCGCGATCGGTACGGGCTTTTCAATTAATTATTTGTGAACGATGGAGAGTTTGGAACTAGTTGTAATGGGAAGGGATGGAGTGAACAAAAGATCCGTTCTGATTTTCATTTTGAGCTCAACATACGAAACGCATTGGTGTAGATGGTTCACTTTGGCCGCCACGAATTCGAAATGGGGGTGTACTTTTTGAATATCTAATGCAAATTTTTATCGTACCAAAGAACACGTGTTGTAGTCCTATTTCAACATACTTTTATTCGGTCGAAGTGAGACAGTTGAATGTGTTTATGGAATCCAATTCCTTAACGTCAATTAAATGTTTATAATATACAGTGAGGACCAAAAGTCCGTCGCCCCCCCTGTAACTTGTTTATTCTACATATTACAAGAAAATGTTAAATACATAAGTTGTAGGGTTTCATTCGATCTCCTCAATGGTTTGAGTTTCATTTATACAGAGTGTCTCAAATAAGCACGGTGACTTGGAAGTTAATTTTTTTAAAAGGGACACCCTATATTTCATTGCATTTTTACATTCTACAATGAACACTTGTAAATAATTATTTCGACTACTTTTGCGCCAGTTCAATGAGAAAATCGTAACAAATGGATCACAATGTATTCCACTTCCCTATCCTAACTTTTTGAAAGCTATCCAATGTTGCAAACTGCTGATGGCACCATGTGTAACTTACCTCGTCGTACCATTTTACAATTGTTAGAGTTGTTGAATCTCACGAAAAACTAGTACAAATGAAGTTGAAACATTTTATTAACAAATAAGGTAGTCCATAAATACAGATCAAGAATCATTAGAAACTGAAGAGATATTTTAATTTATAACTAAAAACGGTGAGTTTTTATCTATTTCAAAAGATGTTCGACATGTCCACCATGCATTTCATGACACATAAATAATTATTTACAAGTGTTCATAAGTCCAAAACTATTAACTTTTTTGATAGAAAACCATCCATCAAACTTGTTCAGAATTCAACGTAGAATGTAAAAATGCAATGAAATATAGGGTGTCCCATTAAAAAAAATTAACTTCCAAGTCACCGTGCTTATTTGAGACACTCTGTATAAATGAAACTCAAACCATTGAGGAGATCGAATGAAACCCTACAACTTATATTTTTAAATTTTTTTTTTGTAATATGTAGAATAAAGAAGTTACAGGGGGGGCGACGGACTTTTGGTCCTCACTGTATAATTCCATAATGTGATATTCTTCTTGTGGGTCTGTAATCTTATTATCTCATCTCATGTTCGCCATAAAAACAATTTCAACGTTCATTCCTCAAAGTTCTCTCGAAAGCGTCTATAAAAGTTTCGTCTCCCCTCCATTGCATCTGTTTCTCTATTGATCCTATAACTCCAGTAATTTTTCTTATTTTTTTGTTTTTCCCTTCTCTCTGCGCCCTGTTGATCAAATTTACGAAAACCTCCAGACCCTTCCTGCGTTGTCTATTTTGAATTCAATTTTACCAATCGTTAAATATTCAAACCACATTTCATGTCGTTCTGTTCTCCATACGTGAATCTGAATTAATTGACATAAATAATATACAATGAGCACCATGAATTAATTTGTTATTTGCCGTTTTGTGGAATGAAAATGTTCATCTTTATTCACCAAAGACAATTGAATAAACCCTCATTTTCTTTTTCGATTGATTAGGGGATCCTGTGGAAGAATATGAAATTAGGCTATCCATTTCACTATACATCTAATGAGACATTGTATGTTTCATTTTCTCCAAATTTCAAATAGTAGTACAGCCAGTACGTTCTCCTGACACGACATCGCCCGACTACTATTCATTACATATCATACCCAAAATCGATGGATAATCAGCAGATATTTTCAATGTCAACAAAAAAATTAATTTGTCAAGAGCACATTTGGATAACGGAATTCATACTGAGAATTTGAACGACTTTTTTAATAACAAAACGAACGAAGAAAAATGATTGAACAGTATTTCTATAGTTTTTAAGATATCGACATTTCATTGGAAACTCAACTTCTAGAGGTAATGGCCAACTTAGCCGAATCAATTTCTTATCTAACTGCTATTTTTGTCTTTTGTTTCCTTCACTTTTCATTGACAATACAATTCTCCTACATTTAATGTTTTTTCATCTCGTTAATATCAAAAAAGAGAATGGAAAACGTGAATTGACATGATGTAGTGTTATTTACGTGTGATTTTTTATTCCTGAATTGTGTCTATCGATTGGGTAGATTCAACATACAGTTTGTTACTATTTGTCTTAGGAAATGAAACTTTTAATAGTTCTATTGTCAAACATTTCAACACAACAGGCATAACGGAAATCAATGAAATTATATTACTCAAGAAATTAGAATTCATGTTCGATCGGATTAAAGACAAATGAACCTGACCAAAAACTGAGCTGATGAATACCAGATGTGAAAGAAGTAGAAGAATATTACATCAAAGAATATTGAATCTATAATAAATAATATTTTTGCTTTCTGAAGAGCATCGAGTTCAATGTGGATTCATGTGAAGCTGTCCATCCTTCTTCCTAAGCCAAGCGTCTGCAAATCCTCCATATCCCCACCACTCCATCTGCGAACGCTGCTTTATCGATCGACCAACTTCAGCAGTTTTTCTTATTCTTTCGTCGAAAGTTTCTCCCCCACTCTCTCTCCCTAATGACTAACTGCGGCATCCTTCTGGCTCCCTCCGGCCTCTCGGCTCGGTAATTGCGTCTTCTCTTTCCTCCATTCTCGCTCCATTCCGCAAGGGTCAAGTCGACCGACGTCGAACGGGGAGGAAAGGGCGCCGCGCCTAAGACCACAACCAACCCTTGTCCTTCCCTTAGAACATCGGGCCGCCGCCGTCACCACCCCCCACACCCCCGCATAGTGATCGATACAGCTAGCTCCTGCAAGAACTAAAGCTTAGCTGGGCCACGCCAGGCCGCCGCTCCTTTAAGGAAGAGGCGGCCATGGATGCGGTGCCTTTTGTTTTCGACGGTTGGACGGCCCCGACGAGCGGTGAAGAATGGAAACTTGACGCTAGCTCACTGATATAGCCAGATTTAAACATGGATCGAAAAAGTTCTGGCTACTCTTTCAAGAAAACCCGAGGTATTTATACAGGGTGCCCGTAAAGACCACGTCAAACCGAGGAAAAATGTAGATCAAAGGATGACCCACCTACTATGACAAAATTTCCATCATAAAAGTCTTACCGTTTTCGAGATAGTTTTTGGTGAAAATAACGAATTGTTGCCCTTTTCAACATTTTTCTCTTTACGGTTGGTACAATTTTACACTTTTTGGTTAATTTTTTCAGTAAAATATCGCTTAGAAATGGTTTTAAAGTTTACATCGAAAATATGCTCTGAACATTCAAAAGGGGTACTGTGAGTAATATGTTGATCGAAAATTTTGGTAGTGAATTCTTTTGTTCATGAAGTTTAGCCCATCGTAGTGGAACCGAAATGTACTGGGCTACTGCTGCACATTACATCAACAAATTGTTCGGAGAATGTTTTCAATGTAAACGTTAAAATTATTTTTCAGCAATATTTTAATAAAAAAATTAACCAAAAAGGTGTGAAATTGTACCAACCGTAAAGCCGAAACTATTGAAAGGGGTAAAAATTCATTATTTAAAAAAATATCTCGAAAACGGTAAGACTTTTATATATCCTTTGATCTACATTCCCCCTTGGTTTGACGTGGTATTTACGGGACACCCTGTATGCCCATCAGAGTTGGCCGTGGGTGTTTAATTGTTCATTTTCGTAGCCTACCTAGTGACGCAGAGTTGATAACTAAAAAGCTGAATATGCATGAGTAGTGCATTTTTCGTCTCCATGAATATCTCAACTTATTTATGTCAATATCTTTTCGACAGATGAACAAGATATGACGTTTACACTGCTATCCAAATTTGTTCATAATTGATCACCTTTATAATTTGTTTGCAAATGAGGGAGATGGAAACAGGAAAACGATTTTAAGATTAATAATGGAAACATTATTTTTCCATCAATTTATCCTCGATTTTCCATATGAAATACCCTAGTCTTATGTGAAACTACTCACGACATTTGAAATTGAAAACTCCTAAATTCTTTTCTTTTCTAGAATCATAAAAATAAGTTAGATTTCGAAAAAATATCTTAAGTTCCTTTATTGGTTCTAAATATATAATGAACTAATTCTTCATTTGTTTCCTGAATGAAGTAGATGAAAAAAACGATGTTTTCATTTCGGAAAATAAATAATAAGTAATTAGGGAGTGAGTACGAGATGGTACTTTTGAGCGCCTTTGGAGATAGGACCTGTCGTTTTTTTGTTGCTTTTTATTTTTATAAAATATCTCAATTTCAACTGTTCGAGAATAGTTGCACACTGCCCTATTATGAAGAAAACTCTGAGTACATTGCAAAAAGGTCGAAAATATGTCATCAAAAAATTTTGACGATATCAACATTTTTATCACCAAAAGAAATGCCAATAATTTTTCAAATGAACCGATTTCATAGTTCTCTAAATTATATGAGTTATCAACGATGAACACTCAACACTGAAAATCCTTGTAAATAAAGTGACATGGATCGTGCAGTAACAATGATCATGTGCAATAATTCAAGTACCATGACATGACGTATCGAATGGCTTAAAGATGATATCGCATTCAAAAACGTATTGCAGCTTATTTTGGCATCGCGCATGTGAAAAATGTTTGGGTGTGAAGTGGAAAGCTTTTTAAAGCTGCGGCAAGTTGCTGGTCCGCTTCGCGGTTTTCATATCCTCACCAATGTGCCGCTGATATTATGTGTTTTCTTTTTTAGGTTAACCCAAACGTTCGCTCTCTTTATTGTTTTTGTGAGCTGTTTGTTCGGTTTTTTCATTCTGACGGCTCTCTGATGAGCTCAAAATCGGCGTGTTTCGAGAAGCGTGAGCCACATTGAGAATTGAAATTGACAATACAAATAGAGGGTGCCTGAATAATTTCTAGACTTGAAACAATACATTGATTTGAACGAGACTTATAAAAGAGCCATTCTTGTTTGGGGTCATTCTTCTCGTTCAGATGTCGGTTTACAAACATAATGACATGTTTTGTCATCAATCATAAATAAATCACAATCGTATAACATCAAATTCTAGAATTCTAGGAAATATTACTACATAAAAATAACTACATACGTCAAGACTAAGTACAGGGATATCATTTGAAGCTTCTATTATTCAACATGTTCACCAACCATATCTCAAATGTGGTTATTTCACGTTAAGGTATGTGATTTCATTATTGTATTCAAAAGGAATTCTGTTATTACAATATCAGGAGTTTTTGAAACTTAATTTCATTTTCCATTTGAATTTTATGTTTGCGCGTGTTTCTATCTGTACAAATGCTCAATTTTCATTTGAAACATTATCAAATATTTTGGATTATCGAGATTATTAGTGGAAACTTGCATAGTATATGTAAACAATTTTCACTGTTATTTCTGGAAAATTTGAGTATTTTCATTTTATAATCCCATTCTATGATTTAATTTTATTTTTATTCTAGTTTAGTTCACTTGACTTATTGTTGATAAGACAGTTATTATTATATTTGTTGTATAATTTATATCTGAAATAGTATTATCTGAAGTAAATAGATGGAGAATTTGGGCCGATTTCATGAAAAACTTTGCCGTATTTATTTATCAGCTGAACAGTCAGACATGGATGATAAATAAAATCAATGCGAGAGATATAATTTCCTGCAGAATTCTCTCGAATAAAAAAAAATCGTATTTTCACACAGCTGATCTTATTTGTGATTGGCTGACAAAGTGATAAAGAGAGGGCAACACTGCAGGTGGCGAAACACGAGAACCACCAATTTTTCCTCAATATTTATGTAACGCCCCACCCTACCAGTTTTCAGACCTGCATGTAAGACCATGATGATGTATTGACAAAGCTGTAAAATAACACCTAAATAATACGCTTCAAACATCTCCGTAAAGGGACTTCATCCTCAAAAATGAAAACTCCAACATTTCAAATATCATTCCATCCTCCTGAAAATTCCGTATACATATGGGGAATGCCCAGCGGAGTAAATCCATCCAATATTAACACGGTTTGTCTGCAAAAGCGATGAAATAATTCGACTTCTCAATAATGCAGCCTAAATGACTGCAGGGCCGACTACTACTCGTTCGTTGTCCCTATACAACTTGCAGTAGAGGTCAAATTATGCTCCCCGTATGTACAGGCTAATACAAATTTTATAGTGGCCTAGCAATAGGATGCAAGTGGAATGAATAGCATTGCAAAAATATGAACAAGTTGGTTCTATTTCCATCTCTGATATTGAAAGAGTTGAAGTACAAAAGTTGGTATAGTTTCTTATTATTCGAATTATTCAAAAAATATTTGGTTTATAATGGTTTATAAAATATATACACTGAAACTGGAAAACAAACTTCATTAGTGGATCACATATCTCTCGGCAAATGTCCGTTGAACAGTTTTTTTATTTTCAACTGGAGTTAATGATTAAAACTTTCCCTTCAAATGAATTTGGCATTGTTGTAAAGTCACTGTGAACTTTTGCCATACCTAATTATTGATGCGTAAATGTTCTCAGCTATGTCTCAACAAATTACAAGTTCAATGGTTAGCTAGATACTTTTCATTTTGCACTGATGGTATCGAATGATAACCAAATCTGTCAGAAGAATCTTCCTTGAATAAATAGCCTTTACGTTCGTATAATTGGGATAGAGGCTTTCACATTGGAAGGAGAGGTTAAATATTGATCCTAATAATAGTACTAATAATACTTATGGTAGTGACCTTGGTAGTCGATGGCTCCGACTTCAAACAATAGCCAAAGATAAATGACTTTTTCAAGGAGAAACCAACACAGTACATGACATAATTCGTCTTCAGTTGTTTCGAAAAGGAAATGAAATGTATTCAAATTGATTGCATGAAATTGCTTGAAAAGAATAAAATCATATAATATTGAAAGATCAAAAATTCAGTATTTCTTCTTCGGCTGAATCTCCATGATGACAAAGTAAGCAAAAGGCATTCCAAACATTTTATGCTTATATCAGATTCAAATAGATAGATAGATAGATAGATATTTTATTGTATATAAAAGAATTACAATTCTTATTACAAGGGTTTGAGCTTAAGCATATTTCATAGCTATGTTATTTGGTGTTTAACAGTACAAATATAGTGTTTTATCAGATTCAAATATAATATACAGATAGTTCGTTCATTTCACAGATATTAACAAAGTACATTTTTCTCTGATGACTATACTGATAACAGACTGACATAAATGGAAATTACTTATTTCTTGAAAAAGTCGCTGAATCATCGTCTTCAGCCCAAAGCAGATAGCAAACGCAATTATGATACCGAATTTTTACCGCTAAACTTAAGAAACTTTATTTTTGAGGAATAACAACTAAGGAGCTCATGGAAAAGATAGATGGTGGCAAGAATAAATGGAAATTTGTTCAACTAAAACATGTTCTGATTTCTGATTAGTGCACCTGCAACATTTTCGCTATTGATGCAAGAACAATTCCTGACAAAAATAAGGAGTAAATGATGGTGTTCAAGCAAAGAAGGGAAATTGTTATTGCACCTGCAAAAGGTTTCTCATAGGTATTCCATGTTGAAAAAATCGCTCTGTTTTAGAGACATCGCACGAAAATGTTGCTTTCACCCGGAAAAAACCCGGAATCCGGTCGATGCACTGATTATCTCGTCTGCTGTGAATGCATTTTTGACGTCACCATTCCAGCGACCGGACAGCCAACGCCATGTTGATATTAACGAAGTCTATTTTATATTGAAGAATTAAATGAACGCCACACCAAACCCGAACTCAGCTGACAGTTTGCTTTGAGGTGCGTGCATGGCAAATTATTCGTGTGCGGTAATTCATTTTCCGCGGATAATAAAATACAATGGCGAATCGTTTCATGCTGGAATTCGTTCCTTTCAAAAAGAATACCGCCGATGACATACAACATTCACAGATCGTGCTGAGAAAACAGGAAAGCCAGGTTGAATTGGAAACAATCGAATTTACTCGCTGTGAAATAAATTAACATGTGGTTTTTGGAATATTTCCGAATTATCCAATTCACCAAGAAGAATATTTCGATAATGTGCATATGCTTCATAACCAAGAAAATTCTGAGTGGTTTGGGCGTTCAAATAGTTTATTTATGTTAGGAAAGGCATTGTGCCAACTTAATCCTATTAGGATGTCTCGTACTCTGACCGGTGGGATACTGAGATAAAAAAATCTATATTGCCAGTCAAAAATGTGCTTTCAGTGAGAAAAGAGTATAGTTTGATGAATAAACTTATGACTGTAAATGCATATTAAGAGAGATATATCCTTCCGATCCTACCATTCCTTAAAATATCGGTCGAAAATCCCAATAATTTAACTAAGGACAAAAATCACACGAAGAAATTAACTGCAACAACGTTGTTCACATAAACGTCAAAATTCAGAACAAAACTGTTCTTAGCCTTCATAAATGTCGTTATCGATGAATCTCGCGATGTATTGAACAGGTGACACCATGTGATTACAACATCTCAAATATCTTGAAAACGGTTGATTTCTTCGCATTCTATCACACTTAGAAAACTCGGTTCACATGGTTGACTCATCCAGTATATGGAATATCGAAATTCATATAAAAGGTAGTTTATCCTGACTGAATAACAAGTCGAATTGTTTCTCTGTAATGACACAGACATTTTATTACTCACATTACTTAAGTGTCAAGAAATTCCATAACAATATACAGGGTAATTTTATACTTACATAGTCTGAACCTTATAGTCATAATTATGCCTACATAGGATTAATGAAAATAGTTCCTTCTATTTCTTCATTTGGTCTGGTTTAGTGGAGGTTTTGACTGTTCTTATTTTGAGCGTCTCTTGATGTCTCCCTGAGCTTTTTTACTGCCCAGTCATCAATCTTCTTCTTGATGACTAAGTTGAGAATACCAGTTGCCTGTTCTGGTCCTATAAAATTATGTGATCGGGCGTCTATCTGTTGAAATCAAATGAATCTAGAGCCTAAGAGACCAAAATAATTTGTCTAAGGTAACTAAAAATAATTCAATTAAATTGTTCGCAGATAAATAAACTACAGATTTCGTGTTAGAGAATCTACCAAATTCCCTACATAAAGACCAAAAATGAACACTTACTAGACAAATAGAGTGTGAATGTGATGGATGTTGAAACAAAAAACAAAAAAGCATTCAAGTATAATGTAATTTCATACGCCACATAAAATACGAAATTGAATCAAAGCCTTCATTACTTGATCAAAGATGTTTTCATACAAACGACCATCCCATCTGAGAGTTGTTAATAATACCTATAAGTGGAAAATAGCAGGGGCTTAATTAAAAATGTATACACAAAGAAGGGTTTCGTCGTTAGATAATAAAACGCCAGAAAGGATGGCGGAGAGTGTAAAAAGGAGAGAATTAAATTCATAAATGTTGGAATATAATGTCTCACGAGCATTCACCAGCATTTTAAAATAATTATTCCGAGTGTGATGAGAACCAACTGTGCTTTATTATATTTTTATTTCGCGCTGCATTTTAATAAAGTAGCGTATTAAAATCTTTACAGCGACCAAGAAAAGTTTCATTACATTCTTCATATTCGTGACTGGAATGAAAAATTTATAGTCGTGACGCTCGAGAAATATTAAGTAGATATTCTAGATATTTTTGAAATTATAATTATCTTCTATTCTTCTTCAGTTGATCCACAGCTCTTCTCAGTACAGCCATAACAATTATTCAGACAATAATATTTTGTTTTCAACACCACAAGTATTTTTGTTTGAATACTGTTTACAATGTTTCTTTTTTCCAATTTTCACGACAGGCATATCATTTTAAAACTAGTTTTATAATATGACCTCACTCGCCGTATCAGACATCATGGCAATAAAAAGTTATTAAAATGAAAACTATATTATCAATATTACTAGATACCACGATGAGAAAGTGAAATTGTCATTCAAAACTCCTGGGAATCAGGAAGTACGTTTTTTTTTCTAGATTTGTAGAATTTACCAAGCGTCTGTTTGTCAAGAGGTTCAATTATCGCCGGGTTCTAGTCAAAAGTATTTTTTCTATTATTACAATAGGCGATATAGTTGAGCAAAGAACTTGCATCAAATTTCGTTTGTGGAAAGAAATTTTCTTATGTGGACACGTTGATAAAATTAGGGAATATCTTTGGTGACTCAACAAAGGGACAAAAAAACGTTTATAAGTGGTGCTACAAATTCAAAGAGGGACGAGAACGCGTTGAAGATGAACCGCGCTCTGGACGACCATCAACGTCTACCGACAAAGATTTGATTCTTGAAAATCTCCGATTGAAAATAAAAGATCTCATTGATAGTGTTGAAATATCATTTGACTCGGCCTCAACCATTTTGAGGGATCTCAAACGCGTTAATACATCTCACACTGCATTGATTCTCTGCGACTTTTTCGTCAAAAAATCGACTCAAATCGTTCCGCCGACGGAGAAGTATAGTAACGAGATACTTATTCAGCAGAATATACGTACAAATTTCAAAATATCTTTTGATATGCGAGTGGATTTTTATTCCTCAAAAAGCTGTTCACAATTAATCAAGTGTCCATAAGAAACAATTGATTAATCCCATTCTTCCTTACCCCTACGGAATTCTCGACTCGAAAATTTGTCACGACCCCTACCGATCCATCTTATCGGCTAAATTTAAGGGCTATATTCGTTTGCCCCTCCGATCATTAGTAGCCATTACTCCCTCTCCTTGTGCTTAGTTTGCATTTACAAGTTTCGGAACTCGCCCCCACACCCCCCTCATCCTCAGGGGTGGGTTAGGTCCCCGCAGGAAGGTTCATATACATAGAGGTGTACACTCTGGGCAGGGCCGAAAATTATTAGTTTCTAGTTCACCACTTCTCTGCTCCGAGCTCGAAAAGTTTCTTTGCTTTGCGACGGTACAGTCTGCGTGGAAAAGATAAGATGGGAATGGAGTTGAACAACGAAAAGTTGATGTTTCTATGGAAGTTAAGTTCCAGAAACTCGTCATAGGAGTGGGTGAATGTAAAATCAGTCGCATTGATGGATATTGTCGTGTTCCTCTGGGATTCACTAGAAATAGGAAATTACTCACCAGTCCACCAGTCCAGATACGATACGAATTCCTCTGTCTCTAGAATGTTTTCTTCTTTCGATTCTTTTCGGTCCCATTTCAATCTGAACTATATAATAATATAATAAAAATTATCTTGTTAATCACTGAAATCCTAATTTGTTAGGACATAGCTGAGATCATTTTTAGGCATCAATAATTATGGCAAAGCAATCCCAAAGTCATTTGAAGCTAAATGATGGAGAATCAGAGTATCCCAAATGTTGGTGTATATTTTTCATAAAATTAACCCAACTTGTTGTTTCGGAGTATGATTGAAAAAATCGACAAGCAGCAACACCACACCTGCTGCCGAGCTGTCAAGTCTATCTTGCTTATACCGGGTGATTCTTCAAGGTGGCTCGCCCCTATAACTTTTTTATTATTGGAGATAGAAAAACAAAATTCGGGGGTTGCCTATTCGCATTATTTGACGTATTCACTTGCTTTGCAGTACTTCCGGTTTGACCGGAAATGACCTCAACTTTCGTTTTTCAAATGGAACACCCTATATATTTTCACTTATTTCGATCGAGGATGACATTATCTATCCAACAAAACTTTGTTTGTGAATATTTGACGTATGAAAGAATTTTTATTTCAATTTTTATTTTTCGATCTAGCGTGCCATGGATCGATTGAAACGCTTCCTTTTTGATCAAGTGACATGAGAAAAATACAACTTCGAGGCATATGACTTCAGAGTCGTTTCAATAAGTTTTTCAATGTCACAAATATAATTTTTTCCAGTTAACTCGATTTTTTCAAATGGAAAGAGGGTGGCTCGTCGGATTTTTGTGAAAGATCATTTTCTTACGAACAATTTGATACCACACACTTCCACATTATTTTCACTATCTTTCTCAATAATTGCAAGAAGCCCAATACCTAAATTGAAATAAAAATTCTTTCATACATCAAATATCCACAAACAAAACTTTGTTGGATAGATAATGTCATCCTCGATCGAAATAAGTAAAAATATATAGGGTGTTCCATTTGAAAACCGAGAGTTGAGGTCATTTCCGGTCAAACCGGAAGTACTGCAAAGCAAGTGAATACGTCAAATAATGCAAATTGACATATAATACACAACCCCCGAATTTTGTTCTTCTATCCCCAATAATAAAAAAGTTATAGGGGCGAGCCACCTTGAAGAATCACCCGGTATAAACAGACAATATAGCTGGATATAGCCACAATATCGTATCAGACACTGTATAAAGTCTTCTGGTCTTGACCAAAACCGCAACTTACAACATTCCTCGACGTTTTAAGAAAAATGTATATCAGATGCAAAGTGTAATTGATCCTTAACTCCTGTCCTCCTGTCTTTGGAATGCTTCATTTGTCATGTCAAATTTGGAGATCATGTTGAAACAAAATGCAGCTCCCCTTTCATCTATCAAATTATTGTTCTCTGTGTCATCTATCAATATACAAGAAACTTCTGTGTTTCACTACTTTAACAAAATTTGAAATATGATAATAGCAATTATTAAGTCTCGCATACAAACCATTTGACTTACTTCTCATAAATGAATGACAAAGAAAGGAAATTAACGACCCTTACGATGAACCAATTACTAGTCAAACAGAAGTGTTTCAATTGACTCCTCTTCCTCCTCAATATTCCCGATACTCCTACAACGAGAAATAAGGAAGAGACGCGAATTCATTACGCGACTGTACGTTGCGACAGAGTGCATTTTTCTCGAAATCTTGCGCAGTGGCGCCCCCTCTTTTATGCGCGGATCGTTAGAGAAACTTTTATGACGCACGCGCTTTCATGTGTGTCGTTCATACGGAAAGATCGTAGCTACCTAGCGGTGTGAGGCTGGATCGCTTTTCGTTTTCTGAGTCTTGGGAATATTGGAAGAGTCTTAGAAAAAATACTCGAAAGAAATTATTGAAAAAAAATTGAAAAAAGATTTTCGAGGAGGAAGCGAAATACTTTTTACCTCAATTCACTTCTAAGAAATGTAAAATTATGATGAGGAATCTCATTTGATGACATCACAAAGATGAGTTTCAATTCGTCGAGGTCAACTATTCGTTATATCATCATGATATACAATCATATCACTTCTAGGGTAGCATATTCGAGTCCAAAATAATTAACAAGGATTTCTAGCGATAAAAATTGTCAGCAATATCGATGATACAGCCAAAGAGTGGATATATTTGCACGTTTCCTGATAACGAAATTGAATGATATCAGAGCAAATTTATAAATTTGTTCGGTACACGACATGAATTCATAATGAAGCGAAGGTGCTTGCATTTTGTAGAGTATTGGATATAGAACATTTCCAAAAATTTCACGTCGTTAATTAGGTTATGTAGAAGCCAATAGGTATACCAGGTTTTTGGTAAAAATTTCAAACCTAAATTTTTCAACTGTCCATTCTTGTTCAATTGTAGTTCATTTTAACAAATCATCTGAAGTCAGTGAACTTCTAAAAACTTCATATTCAATTTAAGATTATTGTTAGTTGAAGATGAAGTTGGAACTGAAGTTGAATGAGAATTTGATACAGTCAAGATTTGTTTGAAGTACTGGAATTGAAAATCAAAATTAATCTTTGTAGTATAATCGAAAGAAAAATCCAAAAATGTATTAGTACTAGCTCAACGAACAACTTGGTTTATTGGAATATCAAATTTTCAAACTGATTGGTTCGTTTACACACTGTAAAGATCCATAAAAATTGTAATAATAAATAGAAGGTTGAATTCTACCAATAATTGATTGCTTTTGCTAGAATATTGAAGTAGTAGTCGTATAGCTGGAAATAGTGGCATGTAGTGCAATATCATGTAGAGTAATCAACTTAATTATGTAATGTAGAATAGTAGAATTGAACGTATTTTCCACTAGAGAGTAATAAATCAAAATTGGATGAGGTTCAGGATAGATAGAACGATGTGCTTCTGCTTTTTTGATGCTAATAAATAACATGAACAATGCTTTGCTGTGCTTATTTGCTTTCCTCGAGTACCTTACCCTAAATCCCAATTTTTACAAAGTGTGTTGGAAGGATTCACTTCAACACACCAGATCATAATCAGGTGAGAAAAAATTGTAGGCTGATAAAAGTGATTCGTTCTTTTGATTTGTCATTTGGATGAAACGTTCAACAACGAATCATTAAATTGATTGATATCTCATTCAATAGAATTATGTTTATTATTGAAAAACAAGTGAATTGGTGAAGAAGATTAGATAAATATATAATTGAGAATATATGTAGGCCAACTTTCAAGATTTCATACAAACAAAAAAATAATTTGTTCTAGACTGAATAACAATGTCTAATGAACTGTTTTAATCTGACAAATGTTCTTAATACTTTGGAGTCCATCAAATGAGTAAACCAAAACGATTAGGTTTTCAAGTCCTATTGATGATTACTCATATAGTGGTCAAAGCCACAACAGTAGTTATTTTTTTGTGAATACGAAATATCAAAAACTCATTGAAAATATTAATCAAACCTTCAACGAATTCAAGAAGAATATGAAGAAATCACACCAAGAGAAATAGAAATATCCGCATGTTTTTCAAGTCTGTTCGGATCTTTACAATTGTTTGTATTTTTTCGACCACAAGTAGGGGTCTGTGGAAATTTAAGCGAATAAATATCGGATACAGTATCAGAAATTATTCATCTTGTGGTACAATCAGAGCGTGAAGAAAAGCTTCATAATTATTATTGCGTTTCTTGTTACTCTTATAGAATTTAAAAAACTCCAAGATATATTTCCCTCAATACTGACCATTCAATGGTGTTGCTAAAAGATGAATAAAAAAAGGGATATCAAACGTCTGTAGGTATGATAAAATAAGAATGCACTATTGAAATTACAGATGTCATGTCAAGTCATAGCAAGTGATTCATTGGTGCATTCTTATTTTATCTTGAAATTATTTTCTGAGTTTTCAATTTGGTTCAATCTCATTTCCAATGAAACATTGTACGAGCAAACACTTTAAGAAAATCAGCTCCACGGAAAACTGCCATGAAGGATATTTTATATAATGATGGAATTAAACAATTGATAAAACAAGAATTCTCCAATGAAATCACGAATTTTCCAACGATTTTAAATGTGCATCCTAATATAGCAGAATATATATAATCGATTCTTGGACTCTGCTAGAAAATAGAATTATCTGTGTTTATGAGTTTTTTTATTCCATTAGCTGTATAAATCCTCTCATACATACATTAATCAAGTATGCCATACACAAATGACACCGGTAAAGCTAGCCGCCTAATTGTGAAACAAAACTATCAGAAAAACAACAATCGAATTCATACCAACCCGTCACAATAACCTTCCACAAAAGCTACTGTTTCCCATAAGCAATATCCTGCGAATATTCCGGCTTTCATGCTTTGTAAAATAAAATTCGAAAGCTAGCCGTTTAGTCCGTACCGCTAGCGCCATCTTGATGTTAGCGACCCAAGCAGTTTTGTGTTTGGCCTCCACCAGAGGGTGATGGATGATTTCCTTGGAGCTCTTCACTTCAGAAAGGGTAGCTGATGATCTTTAGTTCTGCTTGGTAAAGGATGGCTTCAATTTCGAATTGATTTGATTCAATTTTCAATTGTAGAAATTTATTTTGAATCAGTCGTTGTTGCTGACAATTCATTACAGATGAAGAGCATCTGCTCCTGATGTCACAGCCAATTACAGCAATTGAATATCCAATAGTTTGGAGATAAAATATATCTGAAACAATAGCTCATTATGTATGCTTTTATCGAATGTTCAATAAACTACCAGTGTGAAACACAAAACGAATTATTAACTTAAACGTTTGAAGAAAACAATATAAATCAGCAGAACAGAAATATTGAAAATGTTTTACCTCCACACCTTGAAGACACGCCCATTTTGTTGCGCTGATGCATACTGGATAATGCATATTCATTAAAACATTATTCTGTTATCAGAAACGGAAGAGGATGTGGGATCATTTGAATTCAAGAAAATGTGCAATTTCATGTTTCCAAAAATATCCTGAAAATGTTCAGTCAATAGTCAATGACAAACAGAAACAAGGCAAACAGCACCAAACGTACCAACGTACAAGGTGATTTTCTTACCGTTTCCAAAATGTCTGTCGAGAGAAAGCAAATAATTTGCGTTATGAATTTTGCAATGTGGTATGGGGGAGGGATCAATTCAGTGTGAATCCAAATTCCTCATACATTTCAAGTATAATCGTGAAAATCATTCAATTTGAAAAGATCAACTTTTTGTTGTTTTCATATGGTTAGAAAAAATTATGATCGAAATAATTTATATACTGGAAAGTGTCATGATAATATTAAAACTGTAAAATATAATGAGAAAACATTCACAACAATATTGCTTATTAAAGGTGAACTACATACTTGGGATCCTTAAATTTGGAAGAAACACTGTATGGCAATACAGGGTGTCTATGGTGTTATGACAGAAGAAGCATTTGTTGGTACATGTTCATTCAAACTTCTTTATTTTTGGTCGAAAATGCCCTTGACTAACACAAGCAATGAAATTTTGCAATATTTGCCAGATGATCCAGGTAAAGCAAATTCGTTATTGATTTTTTTTTGTAATTTCCTTACGAAAACTTAAAAGTTCATCAGAAATAATAATGGATTACATATTGGTGCTATTCATGAATAACTCATTGATACATGTTATTATTTTGATAATTGAAAAGAATGTATTGAAACAAGAATCACTCAGAATGTCAAAACTGAATCATCAATGATAAAAATATCAATTCAACTAATTCATACTTTACATTACATTCATATTTTCCTACCATCATATCTACTAACTTCCACCTTCGAATCTTGTATACTTGTATCTCTGAAACCCTTCCGGGGATCAATTAAATTTAATTGTACACGAATCGAGTGAAAAAATTTGAAACAAAGAACTGAAAATTGCATTTCAGACTCTCCTGAAAAAAAAGCATACACGTGATTTCCTTTGAATCACAGAGGTATATAAATGGGAGTTAAATAACAGTTCACAGAAATCAAGTTTATGCTGAATGCATGTGAAAAGTATACTCAACAAATTTAATTCAATCAGATGCGAATCAGAAGAGCAAACATAACTTGAAATTGAACACAACCTCTTATCATTATATTAATTTTTTTAGAAAGACGATCAAATTGGTAATGATGTACCAGTTGTGAAATCAGCATTCCAGAATTCTCTTTTTCACGATCGAATAGCAATACCAAATCGGTTTTTAGTTTTTAAGTACAATGTACCTAAACTGTAATTATTGTTATTACTAGCGAATGCTAAATAAAGTTTACTTACTTTTCTTCATTCATACTTCCATTCAAAGAGATGTAGACATTTCAAAACACAACTATATTTCACTCGAATTCCATAACAATGACATTCACTGATTGATCAAATTTCAATCATTCACCCTCATATACTTGTTCATTAAACATTTTCGTCGCCTGTGTTTCTAGTCTCGATATTGGCGAATGCGTTAGTTTTGAATATCTTCAAAGCATTCAATAGTGTCCGAAATTCATTGTTTATCTTTGTTCATATTGAACTGTCAACCCTACAGATGATGGTGATGATGATATCAATAGTGTCTTTGATAATCATCTATAATGACTTGATTTGATTGAATCATTGAAATTCTCTCTTATATTTAAAATTATGGCGGACGAACAAACACGCATAGACGATGGAATGTGTTCGCGATATAGCTGTATTATGAAACCCCAAATCACACCATCCTTATTTGGAATATTGTAATTGATTCCAAAAAAAAAAGGTGAATCGAGTGTCATCTAGTGTTCAAATTATAGAGAGTTATGGATTATAGAGGAATATTTTGTTCTATGTTAGTTTTATAAAAAAAAAGTTGAATATGGTAGACATTTAATTGACAGCTGATTATAATACTGATGATGATATGGAGAATTGACCTCGAAAATATTTCGTAAATATAGCATATCACTATCTTTTGAAGATTTCAACGTAACTATTGATTCTTCCTTTATAAAAAAGCCTTATGTATCGATTAAAATTGGATTGGAAAGATACGAATTATTTGCTGGTTAACAGTGTTCAACTTCTGTCACAAAATAACATTCAATCATTCATTCCATAAATCCAAAAATAGATGACTTCTACATGAGTGTATTTTATGAAATGTCGGGGAATTTAGTTTCAAGATCGATATGAAGTTCCAATATCATTATTCAATCGCCGTAACGACAAAGACCAATGAGAAATCTAAATGAATATTATAAACATATCATCGTTCCTTAGTGAACTTATCAATATTATCAATGATTAGACACATGATGCGTTTTTGATTGAATTAATGAAGCTCCTTGTTGTTTCTACTTTGGACAATTCCTAAAGCTTTGGAATTTATTGCTAGCACAATTGAATCATTCATGTAGACACTCTGATATAAAAATGAGGATCCAAATAATAATATTCGTAATAAACACCACCCCAACTACTTTTTTTTAAGAGATACGAACCTGAAGTGAAATTCTAAAATTCAATATAATATAATATTCGAATATGATGGATAACTTGGATGTCATTCAACGAAACACATTTCTAAATACTCCAGATTTGATATTTAGGATGATCATAAGCGAATTCTATCAATCTTCTTCACAAGAATGTCCTTTGCTTATAATCTCACAAATAATACGTACTCGGGAATTTTCACTACCAATAAATTATATGTCATTACACGCATGAGACGTTATCTTTATTATTATTATTATCATCGGTCATTTTACAAATAAACAAGATGACAATATATAGTTCATACTTCTCAGCCTTCTTTTTTTTTTCATTTCATGTAGCACCTATTATATTTGACTCCAAAATTCAATAAACAAATGAATTATCCTCCTTTTACCAAAATTCTATTTTCATCATCCGTGTCGCTTTGTATTGATGAAAAATGCCTTAAATGGACCATTAGAATGAAGTATCGAGCTATAGTTCTCAAGTTCCACTCAATATTACAGGTTAAAAATGCCACTACAGCCCATAATTGAGAATAAATTATACAGAGTAAGTGCAAGCCAATTTTTCTCAGTTTTCAAGACCGCGCTATCTAGGACCCTGGACCGGTATTAATGAGACACGCTGCCCGAGCAATAGTGACCCTTAAAGTCCACGAGTCCCCTACCACCATCCCCATCCCAACGCCACCTGATTTATAGGGATGAAATTCGAGTACGATAAAACTCCTTAATGAGATGCGGAGCCCAAAAGTTTTTCCGACCAATGGCGCGAGCGGGGCGTTGCCTAAAGTCGAGCTTTTTTCGAGTGGGGATCGAGCTTAAAAAGCTCTCTCGATCCGGGCTTTAAAAATACATGGGGGTGTTCCGAATGGCGACTGGAATGTAGTTTCGGGTGGGTTTTTTATGCGGGAGAGAAGGATTGATTGCAGACGGCTGTTTTTGCGGTCGCTTCTGTTTGAAGTGCAGCTTCGAAGGTTTTCTAGGGGATTTTCAACTCTTTGTTCCTTCTTATTTACAGCTATACGGTCCAGTAATTCTCCAACGGATCTTGAATATCAGATGTAAAGAGTTTTCGTCAAGTAATATTCATTTATACCTACAAACGATTAATCAAATTGAACACAATAGTCAATGGTCATAGGTTGACGAATACAAAATATCATCCATTTTATATCAAAAACAATTGAACTGAACAAAAAAGCTAGGTGGAAAAGTTTGTTGATTCTGTGTGTCCATTGATTTTCAACCGTGATTGAGATCATTCAAAAACTTCATCATAGAATTTTTCCTACGACTATGGTGAACCAACTCAACTCAATTCGAGAAGCAATTCAAATTAATTATATACAGGTGGATCAGATTAGATTAGAATGGGGCACATGTGATTCTGGGATCCTTCACAATGCGACCTTCAAAGATCTACCGACCTTAGCTCCTCAAAGTACCGAGAAGGTTACGGTTTTCCACCACAGTGTAGAAAAGCTAACCCTTAACAGACCTTCGCAGTAAGACAGAATGTGTGCTGAGGTTTCTTCGTCTTCTCGACATAACCTTCAAATGGTTGTGTCTGTGAGCCCAGTGTTATTCATTCTGAGTGTTCAACTAGTATGTACTCTGAAAAATTTGGCGATAGTTATTTGATGAACTATTTGGCCTGTCTCATTCCTGGCACAATTTTCCACCATATTGATTGTTGATTTGAGCACTGTTGTATATTTTTCTCAGTGCTTTCGCTATGTCACAGAAAGGTTCTGGAATAATTAGAGGAACCTAATGCTCCTTCCCAGATTCTTCGTTGCCCTTGCAAGCAATGAGGCTTGGTACCCAGGCTAAACAATTATATAACATATAGGTTAAAATTACTATCTTGAAAGATTGAAATATTGTTTCATTCCAGCAAAATTATACTGTATGTCAAATGTACGAAAAATCTCGAATCAACTCGAATTCAAATTATAAATTGACATTCTTCAACATGAAAATGCAATCCCCACCTTCAACCACTTTCAAATAACAGGTATAACCCTCAATAAATGAAAAGTATAGGCTTGTATCTTCATTCTCTATTCGAAGATGTTATCATTCCAGGTTATTCCAACAATTGAAAGAAAATATTATAAAATAAAATCATGCGATTTGATGTAAATTCGCTGTACTACAATGAAGAATTAGAATGTGATACAAAACGAAATGAACACTCCGCGAACGTTTCGACAATCTCATCCTAATCTCAAAAAAATCTTCTAACAATATTCAACATATCAGATGAGGCAGACCTATTCGCAAGCGTTATTCGTCATCTAAACAAACGAGTTCAGTCTTTTACACAATGCTCTTGACATATCCCCATGAAAATAATCTAATAATGTGAGATCAGGTGATCGTGCTGGCCAGTCTATCGATTCTCGTCTCGTATCCATCGATTACGGAATATTGTATCGAGGTACTGCTCCATCTTGCTGAAACCATATCGTATTCACTTGCAGAAACTTTCATTCCCTACATTATATCAGGCGAGTATATCGTATCAACTTCACGATTACAGCACTTCACACTCTGAATACTCAGGTTGCTGACTATGTAGTTTGTTGTAATATGCATGTATTCTGTTATCTGTAAAATGGCCGGTCATATAATAGAACGAAACTTTCGACAAGTTGTACGCTTCTCAAAACAAGAACTATTGTCCACAACTGCGGCATAATATATTTCCTGAATGTTATTCTAATTCTGACGACTGAAATTTGCATAAACGCAGCAGCTGTATGCAGAACATAAGATTTTTTTTCCGTTATTTATTTACAAAAGCGCACCACAGGGCAACAATAATTAACATATTCATCCGGATACACCCTGAAGCCCTAATGAATATTGCATTCGGAGCAACTACGGTAACACTTATTTCGGAATTAAAAGTATAAGCTAATGCTCGTATCCTGGACCATAAATATCGTATAAAACTTTTTAAAATGCGACAAAATGCATAGCATAAATTTTCGTTTGGAGATAAGGCCACTTTCTGCACGTTCGCTAGGGGACGGTGTAGTCGGAAAAACTTTAATTTCGCTCGGAACCCCATGAAATATTGCTTTAATCTCTGCGAAATGTGAAAAATAACACGCCTCTTCGCCTTAGCTGAATTTAAATTGCTTGGTATAATCCCGAGGAAGCTGGAATAAAAATGGAAATGTTCGCTACTGGCACGTTCAGAACTCTCCAGGCTGTTTTTGCTGTTTTTTTTTTATATTCTTTGTTGTCCGAATTCATCTCTTTTCACTGAAATTCTACAGTTATGAGTACCACGATAAAAACAAAAAGCTTCAACTGTCAGTGTCATTAAAATGGAGTGTCCAGTAGTCTGATGATAAGTAGATCGTCATGCAAAATGATATAACATCTATATAAATGCAAGATAATTGTTGATATTCAAAATAAAATCAATAGGAAGAACAAATATAATTTTGTACTCATCAAACAATCAGTCACTTTGACATGCATGCGTTTCTATATCAAACATTGGCTCCATAGTTTTTTTTTATGTTAGGTCGATAAGATATTCGACTGTCCTGCAAGAGAAACATAAATATCTTCGGAATCTATATGGAAATCGATATGGTTTGGATCTCTCTTCATTCCCAACGAATTGTTGAAAAGATAAATTAAAGAAAGTTCAACTTATTTTCTTAAATGATTATCGGAAACCCTATGGATATCAAACTACGGCAATTAAGAAAACACAAGGATTCTCAAAGTACATGAGATGAGTCTGGTTTTCTTGAAAACTACAGAAATCTTCGTTTGAAAAATCAATGGATCAAAATTATCGACTTTTGGACATACCTATATTCAGCGAAACCATTCATTTTCTTGGGACAAATTCAAACTTGAATCTTTCTTTTCAGGCAGGGCAAAAACTGAAAAGTGCTTCCCCTCCTGAGTTGCTGAACAATTTATCCATATAAATTCCATGTCAGAATTGAGGAACCAAAATCGAAGACAATCTATCATTATAAGAATACTCTCCAATCGAAAAAAGCTGGTTTGTAAATGAAATCGAAAAATTTAAAGGGGTATTCGAAAATTGTATGATGTGTGTGAATGTTGCAAATAGTTATTTATTTTTTGTGAAATCCTGACCTTTGACGAAATATATCATGAACCATCCTGACATGCATGACACATGCCAACATTTTGTTTGTTGTTTGGTGCCGATAATTATACGATATAATTTAGTTAATTGGTCCGCAAGACGTTCGCGAAGCTGCTGTAATCTCGAAGCTAGCCTCAGGTCTGCATCGATCGTTAAATACCTCAAGATTGAATAAATATTTTCCTCAATCAATAATATCGATATGCCAAAGGTGTTTTATAAATGATCCAAATACATTCTGTTATTAAATATGTAGTAAATAAGTTTATAAGACCTATATCAAATTCAGTGAAGATGATATAAATGTGACTAAACATTCTGTATTGAATATTCTCGTGTTTTCCAATAAATTTATTGAATGACCAGTGTGATGTGCCCTGAAATAAAAGAAATTTTTCACCTTGAATAATATCATATTTATTCAGGCTCGACTAATTCAACATATGTCAGATGATAATAAGTACATACGTAAAAACCAATACTATCCTCAAAAGTATAGACTGCTTAATGAGTACTAAATTATCAAAAACGAAATCAATTTCAGAAGGTATTGAAGCCGAATTGAAAGCATTTCAGTATTAAGGCTTGAATAAAAAAAATGCAGTGCCTTTCATATTCCACAACTATCAGCGGCAGAACGTAATTCGAAAATATAAACCTAGCCGGAAAGATAAAAATGACAAATAACTTTCGAAAATGTTGGCATGTGCATAGCCACGCTGATCGCATGCCTAATAAAATAATGAAAAGCGTCGAAAAACGGAAAACAGTACACGCGCCCGTCGGCTCGGACTTCGACGCGTCGAATACAAAAAGACCATCAATCGATAGAAAAAAAGCCGTCATCATAAAAACACATATGTTGTGAATCCAATTACAACATAAAATTTTTATGAACGCATTCGAAATTGGCTAGTTCATGAATTGAAAGTTTTTTCGTCGGTGAGAGTATGTCAATAAATAAAATGAAAAAACTATTTCATTCACAACGCTTATGGCATCGATTGCATATCATGACCAAGGGTAATATACGAAAAAGAGAATTTGTACGAATGACGTGGTATGGAAAAATTTTCAGTTTCCATCATTGATTTTAATTACTCTACTCTGAAAGTTATAATTCAATCACTTGTCATCATGACATTGACAAGTAAGAATGACAATGAAAGGAGAAGTGAAATATCTATGAGCATACATATACAGGGTTATGATAAAGTAATGCACAAAATTCATAAAACGTACAACGATCACTTTCGAGAAAAATGCAAAAACACGTCAAACTGTTCTTTTTATTCCGCATCTTTTGACCTAAGTTACAAAAATAACACGTCAAAGTTGTCAAAGTTATGACGTCATCAACAATTTTTTTCAATGGGAAGCTAAGATTTTTATCACATTATATGATAGAGCTTGTGTTTTTACACACGGGAAAAATAGTTGCAGTAGGGCTCACATAAGAAAAAAAACGAGAAAAGGAATAAAATAAATAATAAATAATCCTTTCTCTTTCGGTTAAACGACCCATAATAATAAAACTGTGGTGACACGAATTGTACGATTGACACTGACAAACCGTTGTTTTAGTAAAACAATATTGAAAAAATTTATAAGAACGAATGTTCTTACTAGATGAGTGTAAGTTTGACCTCTTTTTATAATTGGTTATGTTATTTCGTTTTTTATTCTTTTTCTCGTTTTTTTCCTATGTGAGCCCTACTGCAACTATTTTTCCCGTGTGTAAAAACTCAAGCTCTATCACATAATGTGATAAAAATCTTAGCTTCCCAATAAAAAAATTTGTTGATGACGTCATAACTTGGACAACTTTGACGTGTTATTTTTGTAACTTATGGCAAAAGATGCGGAATAAAAAGAACAGTTTGACGTGTTTTTGCATTTTTCTCGAAAGTGATCGTTGTACGTTTTATGAATTTTGTGCATTACTTTATCATAACCCTGTATAAACATTCGAGGCTGACTGTTCATATGATCAATTTTGTTCAAGCCGAAATATTATCAGATGATATTCCGTGAAGGAATTATACCTATGCTTTTAAAACTTAAAATGAAATTGAATTGTGAAAATCATTTGTGGTGTCCTTGAAAATTTTCTCTAATAGACTAAAAATTCCTGGATATTCGTCGAAACCATCCTTTCTTAGCAGTAGCTGAACAATTCGAAAATATGTATGAATACCAGCGAGTTCCAGATGAAGTGAAGAATATAAGAGATCATCGAAAAAAAAATCTAAGAATGGACCTATCAAGAATTAGCAGTTGAATTGAATTGTGACCTAAAGATTGTTCATGTTGCAATTCGATATTGCATTAATCCATGCAATAAGCCTTGAAAATATAGAATGAATACTTCATCCGAATGCAGTTCTCCATAATTTTCATTGAGTCACAGAGTGTGGTGATCACTGAGGTTGGTTGTCGACTTGTTGATCACCACTCACAGTTCTTCTCAGGAATTAATAACACTGATGATGATCACAGCGTTGATCGAAACATGTTTGTTCTTATTTGACAATGAAAGATTTCCTACTATTGTGTGGAGAAGACCTCGAGTTTTCTGTCTTTCTTTTCAAAATCTTTCACTCCAATTTGGGCTATGGACTATCTCCGTCGTATTACTGAAAGAGTTCAACGCATATGATTAGTTGATAAATCTTCCTTACAAGATTGGTAAACGAATAACATATAAGATATTGAAATATTTGAATGAAAAAGAAAAAGAAATTATACTGAACAGTTTTTGACCGTTTTAGTAAAAATGACATAAGCTTTGTCTATTAATTTCAACAAAACAGTTTATCATTCGAATCGTTTTGATAATTGTTTCGGATTCAAAACATATACAGGGTGACCCGTAAAGACCACGTCAAACCGAGGGAGAATGTAGATCAAAGGATAACCCACCTGCTTTCAATAGCTTCGGCTTTACGGTTGGTACAATTTTACACCTTTTTGGTTAATTTTTTCAGTGAAATATTGCTGAAGAATGATTTCAACATTTACATTCAAAACATTCTCCAAAAATTTTCAAGGGGGGCTGTGAGAAATATTTTTAATGGAAATTTTGGTAGTGGATTTTTTTGTTCATGAAGTTTAGCCCATCGTAGTAGAACCAAATATGTACTGAGCTAATGCTGCACATTACACCATTAAATTGTCTATTTTATAGGTCCCCTTCGAAATGTTCGGAGAATGTGTTCAATGTAAACGTATAACTTATTTTTCAGCAATATTTTAATGACAAAATCAACCATAAAGGTGTGGAATTGTACCAAGCGTATAGGCAAAAATATTGAAAGGGGCACATATTCATTATTTTCCTAAAAACAAATTCGAAAACGGTGAGACTTATATGATGAGAATTTTGTCATAGTAGGTGGATTATCCTCTGATCTACATTCTCCCTCGGTTTGACGTGGTGTTTACGGGACACTCTGTATACAACATTGAATAACCATTGACTGAATAAACGTTGAAGAGTTTTTCTTTAATAGTCGTAAAAATTTCGACTAGAATCAACAAACTCTATTAGCGGATCAAAGACTACTCTCCAAATGAATTTGGCATCGTTATGAAGTCAATGTGAAGTGTTGCCATAATTATTGATACCTGAATGTTCCCAGCTATATCTCGAATAATTAGAAACTCAGTGGATAGCTAGATACTTTCTATGTTGCACTAATAGAATTAAAAGATAACCAAATATGTCAGAATTATTTTCCTGAAATATCGCAAAATTCTGGAAACTGATCTCAACCCTGGACTTGGGTATTTCCAGAGTCCAGATATTGAACTCCTATTCTAATTATGTACTGATTTCCCCCCATGAAAAAAAAATATTTCGCGCATTTAATACCATGCACAAGAGAATGACACAGAGAAAAAAATCTTTGAATGGAAATACAACCCAGCATTATTTTCTATGTAACATTTCTCCGATTAGAAACAAAATATTATTCGTGTTTTCCTAGAATTTTTCACTGATATTTGAAGCTTTATGGAGTGGATATATCGCTGACTTTTGAAATGTGGATTTTTTCTCTCTTAAAAAATTCTGAGTATACAACAAATGTTACCTAACCAATCAATCTGGAGATGTCTCCTCCATATCTCTCCCATCCGTTGGAATATTCAAATTCCCTCAATATATTGACCCCGTTCCAGCCCATCCTGAAACATTAATGACCGCCATACTTGGCAGCGAACTTTTTAATGTATTCCTGCTCTTGCCTCGTCCACCCTCTTCCGAGTCGACCACCACCCCTTTCCTCTTGCACCCCCGGGCCGGTCGGCGGCGGAAGGATGAGGAGTGGGTGGTTGGGAGACGAACGCGGAGCTCTCCCTCTGCAAGGGGGTGGCACGGGACGGTCTTGGTGGGGTGAGGTACGAGGGGGAGCCTTGATGGATCACCTCGGGGCTGCAAAGCTCGCCGAGCACGTCCTAGCTGGAAAATTCATTAAAACTTTGGCCGAATGGTCGGGCCTAAGGTATGGCTCCTTTGAGATGGGGATCCTCTGTGGATATACGTAGTTTCTGGTCCGATGGACAGCAGCCAGTTTACTGGGCGCTAATGCATTTGAAAGTTATTTTTTCCCTTGGATTATTGATCATGTTTCTAGAAATGTTCATAGATCAACATATCACGGAGTAGTATTTGGTCGAAGTCGATGGTTCATCGAAAAAATTCTCCCATCAATCAATCATTCCATCAGTTGTTTACCTATTCCATCATCCGAGACAAATCATCCCATTGACGAATCGATTACACAATCACAACATCAAAAATATTAGTTTATATACATTTTTCTTCACCTGTAGGTGACCGCCACTCGCTGGTAATTTTTTTTTAAATGAAACACCCCCATTTTATCTCAATGTACAGGGTACAGGGTGGACAAAAATACAATAATTTTGTGTGTGCTATCAAAGTAACGCGTAACATTCTATATTAGGTGAAGTAACCATATTATCAAAAATACTAGCGGACAGAATATGCTGGAATACATGACTTTATAAATGTTCGAACTACAGCCCTTGCTGTATTTGACAATGACCCAAACGGTGTACAAATTCTTGTTGAACCTTGTGTATGGATTCTTGCGTAATATTGTTTATTTCTGTTCGAAATTTCACTCGTACATCTTCAATATTTGCTGGTTTCGTTTCGAATATTTTTTTTATAAATGTAGATAAGAAATAATTTCTTTCATATTCTGTCTGCTAGACCACAAGTACCAAACTTGTTTGGAAACAGCTCATTTTTATTGCTCTAAATATGTAGCAAACTACGGGGTATTACATTTAAACCAATTGCCGCTAGACAATAAGTATTTTTGATAATATTTTTAATTTACCTAATGAAGAATGTTACGCGTTACTTTATGAGCACACACACAACTATTGTATTTTTGCCCACCCTGTACCAATTGGAATCAACATGTGATACATTTTCAGAATCAGTTCAGCTAGAGTAATCCAAAAATTGGGACAAAATGGGAGTGTTCCATTGAAAAAAATAGACGGTGACGTCATTACTCAAACGTAATTTACCCTGTATATTAGATTATTATTTCAAAATACGGTAAATTAACATCGAAAATCGACGTGAAAACATATTAGATCAGAAAATTTAATTCTGTGTGAACTGTTAAGTACCATATTCATAAATAATTCCTCTTCTCGGCCTTCTTGGTCCCTAATATCTATATTTCATATCCTTTATATCATTTCTAGAACTGTCATTTTATCGATATCTGTAAAATATAACAATAATTCAATCATCGATAATGGCACTAATGAAGCTTAGTGATCAATCTCACTTGTTGCTACATCGTCTCTGTAACCTCCAATATCTGTGCCAAATCCGAACGGCAGTTCCAATTAAACTTACGAAATTAATAACGGAATTGGATGTTCAACAAAAACACTTCGTATCTACCCGAAATCCATTACCGATTCGAACTTCTAATCATAATAATTAAATAAAATCGCGAGATAGTACGCTTATCCAGAATTGGATCTGTTCGAGAATTAATCAAAGACTACAATGGAACAATTTATTCTAAAAACGACGGTTGAAGTGGCCTGGACTTTCCAATTTCGCGAGGGATAATGAATTTTTGTCGAGAATGAGCCAATTGGTCACTGTCAATGTCCTGAAGATACATTCGCATTAACTGTATCTATAGAACTGAGTTAATAGCCTCACGGAATTGGATGGGGAATAACCATCAGGCACCGGCCATTTTCTCTCCTGCTAACGTTCAAACAATACTCCAGACACCGGCGCTTATTACTGTGAATTAGGGCGATTTAGGAAGAGTATTTTGTTTCTCATTGTTCTTGATGAAATTTCAGTTCTGTAAAGGGGTAATTTTTGGCAACAGAGGTAATAGTCCCCAGTAATTACACGAGTGATGCTAACTTTTTAATAATTTCACCTAGATGCACGGATTTATTGCTTGGTCCTCTCGTGGGATTTCTTAATATAGTCTATTCATTTTAGGAAGATAATTCTGACGAATTTGCTCATATTTCAATACCATTAAATCAATCAATCAATACCATTAAATCAAAATAAAAAGTGTCCAGTGTAGCTAACCACTGAATTTCTAATTAATTGAGACATGGCTGGGAATTATGGAAACGCTTCACAGTAACTTTACAACGATTACAACGATGCCAAATTCATTTGGAGAGAAATGTTTGATTCGTGATAATTGTAACACCGTACCCTCTGCCAAGCTGTTCCGACTACCTTGTTTAGATAGACTATAGCAACAAAGACGCGTACTACTCAGAATAATAAGAAGAAATACTTCGAAAGCGATTTGGCATAATCATTCTCAAAGTATCTCCATGAAAATTCAAATATATATTCGAGTATTTTCATCGAACTGAGAATACTTACAATGGTTGTATACAGATATCTACATAGTGCAATTATTGTAAAATTCTCTTGAGATAAAGAAATAACCATGTTGAATTCGACTTTGATGTCAATGAAGCATAAATTCGTTGAAATATATATCCAATAAAAATAATTACGTTTCGATTAGCTAACAACAAATAATTAGTATAATTTGGATGTTGTAGTTTGACAGGAACATTCAAAGAACAATCAATTTTCAATTTCTTTTCAGGAAATCTGTTATCTGGTATCAAGTAATTCTCTAGAAACTCTGGAAATGAATCAAGAGATTCCATTCACAAAAAATTTACTGTGTCACTATGCTTCAAAATGGTACAAGAGTTTAATGGATGATTTCTTGTAGCTCCTTTTTTTATCATCAACAGAAAAATTATATTTTTTTGATAAATTATATTTGATTGTGTAGCTTCTTTAAACTGATCATGTTATGTCTTTTCCAGGTTCAAAGGTTCAAAAGTTGGATCGGGCATAGAAAAGATTACTCAAAAAAATGGTGAGATAAAATTCGATTTTTTCAACATTATTGTATTTGATATGCTCGATAGGAATTGACTGATTGATTGACTAATTATGCGGTGAAAAGTAGAAAACTAACCACTTTCATGTATCTATGAGGGGATAATTGAAACATTCTGTCTGAGATTCTAGAATTACAAATTCTTCAAGAAAATGTTACTTTGGATATAAATATGTTGAGATACTTAGGTTGGTATTAATAAACGTAGACAAACGAAAGTTGGTAGCATTGTATTTGTGAGTGAATAAAGACAGTTGAAAGTAATCACTAAAAGACTGGAGTCATAGTTATTTTGTTGTCCAATTATATGAAGAGATTAATAGATGAATCATATAAAGTAATACCAAATAATATTAAACGCGACAAAATATATCATTAGTTACTTCGTGAACAAGATATATCCTTCAATATGATTCTTGATTTACCTCTCCTACAGTATCGAATGGAAGTAGAGAGCTTCCATGACCCCATTTTTATACAAAATATTCGATTAACTGTGAACATGTTCTGGTCATTTCACTGAATGCTTCCGTCATTAAATGAAATTGAGTTCTCGAAAGAACATGTTTTGTAAAAATTGCATAATAATTGATGCCTCAATGTTCCCCGCTGTGTCTTGACCAATCAGAAGTCCAGTAGTTAGCTGGATACTTTTTATTTTGCACTATCGTATGTATGAAAATGGAGGTGACAAATTAGGATATCAAAATTCTGAATGTGGCAAAACGAAAAAGGCAACATCGTCCTGGTAAACCCGTATAAGCCTATGAAAAACGGCCTTCACCTCTTCCATCCCAACAGCCCAACAGCCCAGAATCCCTCATCCTAGCCAACATACCCCCAGTTAAATGAGGAGCAATTTTTCTGGATCGCCTCGAAACACAGTCCCGCACGCGGTTTTGCGTTTGTTTAAACAGCAACCGGGGTATTAAATTACCCTCATATTTTTTACAGTGTCCTAAGCAGGGTAGGCGAAAAACACGCGAAAGAGACGGGAGTCGGAAAACGCGGGGCGTGTCTCTGGCAACTTTTCATTGGCCGAAAACTCCGAAAAAATGCACGCAACTCCCTCTAGAGGCGAGCGCCGCACCGAAAACAAACATTATTTTCGGATGCCATAAATTTGCGGACTAGAATAAATATTTTCGGAAGAGTAAAATGGTAAGGACTTTTCATTATGCTGCAGAATATAAAGTTTTAAGGCTATTATGCTCAGACCTATTAGCATAAAGGAATATTTCAGTTAATTGGTCTTGACTTTCGGCACGGTCGGACTGGAAATTTCAGGAAATGCCCGGGAATTATGGAGGTTTTATGCAAAATACCGCCATTTTTGTTCGGAATTACCTTCCCGTTCCCTTTTGTACTTTCCAGAGAATAAATTGTACGATGCTAGACCGAGACCTTTGAAAATTATAACCTAAATGATACCATTCTCGTACGTTTGTTAATTGAAAGAACAATTTGACATGAAAAATGCCTGCAGAATTATTCGAATCATCTCATCTACGAAAATATACAAGAGCTCAACATAACGGCAAAGAAAATAGATATTTTATCATGGAACAATTCAAATTATGAGTTTAGGACACATAACTACATTATGATATATGTTCATGTGCCCATAACGCTGTTGCTGATTTGAACCATTAGAGATTCACGGCTTGACTTGATATTCAAGCTACTTGGCTTGAAATCAAGTTAAGTTCAAGTCAAGTAGTTGTTGATATCAAGTCAAGTTCAAGTATGTATTTATCAAGTACTTGAAAAATCAAGTACTTCTATCAAGCTACTTGATCTTTAGCAGTTTAATTGTGTCAATAAATTATGAAATGAGAATGGAAGTTGCGAAAAAAACTTTTGTTTATGAAATTTATTATATAAAAATACACAAATATAAACTATTTTGAAATGGATTCAGTCAGCTCGGAAGTCAGGGAACCCCCGTATTAAGTGTGAGCGCGCGCGAGCTTGCAGAAATATATGCCGTTCGACACTTCCTTTATTTTTCAAGTCAAGTAGTTTCTCAAAATATCAAGCTACTTGACTTGATGAATCTCTACATACGATTTTCGTGTGTTCAAGTCATCACCAATATAGTTGTAAACTTCTGGATACTATTATTTTAAACAATATGCAATTACCAATGTATTCAACTTCTTCATTGTCCCATGACAAAACAGTCATCTACGATAAACTTATAATTCATATATTTCATTAATACTCAACAAATGTCTGTAGCAAACGGAACATTCCAATCCCATCTCTTTTCTACGCAAACACACAAAAATAATTTTTCATCATGAGGATTCACGATTTGATTTTTCAATCTATTACGGATATGGGAAACATGACCATGCAAGATAATCATTTCCAATAGACGATAGCTCATAGAAAACAGTTGACGATATTATCTAAAATAGCTCGACAGACGAGCGACACCAAATTTGTCTGAGATTGCTCAAAAAAAATCACAGGATCAGGATATATTTGTGGTATAACCAAAGTGCTCGAGAGAGCATAAAAAAATCGAATTGAAATAAATATTACTCAGATGCCCCAGACAAAGGCGACTAACCTCTAAGCTAAATTATTCAATAGCAATCACAATTCACATGGTAATTTCTCTATAAAGGAATGTCTATGGAATATCCCATCCAACAATCTGCTCGATCAACATTTTTGGATCTGCAACTATATTTAATTTATTTATTGTCAATATTAGACATAAAGATCAATAGTAAGCTTGAAATTAAGCAAGATCCAGAAAATACAAACCTATAGAACGATTATTTGTATCAAAAACTATTTCATGAATTGTTGGTCCAAAGTAACTTTCAGGATATTTGATAAATAGATAGATAAATAGATAATCTTTATTTACGTATAACCTCAACAGGAAGTGAAAAGTCACAGCCATAGTATTATATTAATTACAATCATATATACATTGAAACATAACATACATACATCAGTTTGTGAGGAAACAAAAAAAAATACATTTCAGTAACAATTCCTGCAATATGTCTATTACTCTAGGTACTCATCTATAGATAGATAGATAGATAGATTTATTTCTCTCAGAATCACAATTGCATTGATAGATAAGTAATTTAACAACATATGTAATATTTTGATTCTATACAGCATATACAGCATTGAGAAAGTAAAACGTGCGGTTCAGAATAGTAGCTAATAACAATAATGTGGTTTTATACTAAATTTTGAGAAAAAAATTCTTCCAGGTTATAAAAAACATGTACATGCAACAATGCCTTCAACTGTTTCTTGAAACACAAATTGCTCAAAGATTTCAAACTGGATGGTAGATGGTTGTATACTTTTATTCCGGAATATAATGGCCCATTTCTAGTTCTGTTGTATCTATAGTTTGGCAAAATGTATTCTTGTTTTCTGATTGGATATGTGTGATTGTCAGATGGTAATGTCAATAGAGATCGTTTTTTATGTATTAGCATACTCATTCTGAATATGTATGTATTTGTTGAAGTGAATATTTTGTGGTCTTTGAAAAATGTCCTGCAAGAGTCTCTATGACTCAAACCAAATAACACCCGTATAGCTCTCTTCTGTATCCCAAATACGTCTGACGCATATATACATGTGCCCCAAAATTCTATGCCATATTGTAATATATTATGGAAGTATGCGAAATAAACCAGTTTTGTTGTTGCGAGATTTGTATTCCTTTTAACAGTGCGTAGGGCAAAAATTGACCTGCTCAATTTAGTTTGAAGTGCATTGGTGTGATCTAGCCAGTTCAGTTTGCTGTCAATAGTAATTCCCAGGAATTTGGTGGAGTGCACACAATCAATAAAATTTTCATTGAGGTGTATGGTCACATCTTCAACGTCTTTATATAATCCGAATGGAACGGTAATCGATTTAGAGAAGTTGGGAGCCATTTTATTAGCCAGAAACCAGTCCGAGACTCCCTCCATTATTTCCCCTGATGATAAAGTGAGTAAGTCATTATTTGACTCTTTAACTAGTATACTTGTGTCGTCAGCAAAAAGTGTAAAGGAAGCTGCAGGAAAGCTACAAACAATGTCATTCACATAAATGAGAAACAATGTTGGGCCCAGCACTGATCCCTGTGGTACGCCTGCCTGTAAATGAGTAAGCTCTGAATCCTGGTATAACACCTCACCTGACACTTCATGTTTTACTCTGACACACATTATTCGCTGTGAAAGATATGATTCGAACCAGTCATTAGACAGGCCCCTGATTCTATAGTACTCTAATTTTTCTAGCAGTAAATTATGATTTACACAGTCGAACGCCTTAGAGTAAAATGAATTTTCTTCAAGGTATTGTTTCAACAGTTTTTTGAATTGACCTACATTTTCAACATTTTTCACTTCTGGTGGAATATTGTTGTAAATGGTGCTGCAGACATATATGGGACCTTTTTTAGAAGTTGTTAAATTAAAATTCCTGATATGTATATTGCGTTCCTTGTGTTGTGATTGTGAATGCTATTGTTAGGTGGAAACAAGGACAGATTACTTTTTACAAATATAGATGCCTCCAATACTTTGTAGACAGTCATTATATTTTTTGATAAACATAATGGGCGGCATGAGGCTAGTGGTTTTATACCGAAGACGGGTCTTATATTCTCTTTTGAAGTATAAATATTCGATTTTTATCGACTGCTGAACCCCAGAAGATTAGTAAGTATTTTAAATGTGGATACACTAAAGAATCATAGGTACTCATAAATTTTTTCTGGGATCAAATTGATTTCAAATTTCGTATTGTAAAATATGCTGATACTTTCCAGTAAGGACAGATGACATTACTGAACGCCGTCATGATAACTTAACCAATGATAACCATACAAATATCAACCAATCGAACTTGAACAAGATCAAATAATACAAAAACGCATACATAAGGATCAAACCCAATACAGGTGTCCCCGTCCATGAGCTCTACTAGAAAATGCGTTTTCAAACAAACAGCTCGGAAAGCCCACCATATATTTTTTGGGACATATCGTTTCATTTGTAGGCATTCTGTGAATACAAATCACAAAACAACGATCCTGGATCCACGTGGATTACAGCCAGATACGATCACACAGCACTAACTGTCTCGCATCGATGCCAAACCAAGGGATCATTGGATCGAGCGTGGAGATGGATCAACCAAGGTTTTACTGCTACCTTCGTATTTTACGCGAGAATGAGTAATCGATATCAGAAACAAGAGCAGATAGTTGCTACCACGTCTCGATAAGAGGGACAATCAGACAATTTTATTCTATTAAGCTTCAAGATCCAAGGTTCCAAGGATCCTAAGTTGTCTGAAGGCAAATATATTTTTACCTAATATTTTCAACAACTCTTCTACGTGAGCTGACCAGTTTACCATTTCTACTATTAACAAACGGTGTTGTTACCAGAAAAATTTATTTCTGGTGTTTTGTCTCCATTTAGTTTCAATTGATTGGCTGAGAACCATCCAGGAGTATGGTCTGAAGCATCACTCTTTTTCACTGTTAAGTTACTGATTGCTTTGTCAGATGTTATTATAGCTGTATCGTCAGCAAAGAGTACACATTTGTATGGAAGCAAGGTTTGGCTAAAATCATCGATGTAAATCGAGAATAAAACCGGCCCTAAAACTGATCCCTGAGGAACACCATGTTTGACAATGTTGTTAGGAGAAAATTTATCATTCAGAAATACTGCTTGTGATCTGTTACTCAAATACGATCTGAATAGTTCAAGAGGTAGTCCTCTTACCCCATAATATTCCATTTTTTCAAGAAGTAAAGAATGAGAGACGTAGTCGAAAGCCTTGGATGTAATATAATAAAAACAGTACATTATATGATGACTTTAGAGATTCGAAAATGAATATTATCTGAATCAATTCACAAAGGTGGTGAATTATTCATGAAATGTATCTATATCAATCAAGTTTGATAAGTTGAAATTGTAGTTTTTCAGACAACCAGATGAGGAGAGTTCATATAATAATTCGTTTTATTCAATGTTGTCTGAAAAAATATTCCACCACGAGTGAAATATTGTGGATGTAGAAGTTTCGAAATTGTTCTCGTAATGAATTCTACGATTTTATTTATTGTTATAAAAATATAGGCAATTTGTTTATGAAACACTATTTTCTTATCTAAAATTATTCCCAAACCCTTTACCAGAAATATCGTTCACTGTATGTATAAATTCCGGATAAAAATGATTCAGGCTCCAATGATCTGATAAACATATATTTGTAACACTAACGGTATTACTATCTTCAGTATCTGCAAGAGGGTACGTCAGATTCAGTCATATTGCTACAACACGTGTAATCGCTTTAAAATCCAACTCCATCTGTGTACCGAATGTTTGAAAAAGGAAAGTTTGAATACATACCAAGGTAATCTCCCAAAAGATTATGAGTTCAGTTCTGAAATAATAAGTTTCCATTGAGTAAACACGTCTTCAATAAAATCGAATTTTGTGATTAAGCAACTAGTCACGTATCAGATTAGAAGCTTTTTTAAATTGATTCTTTCATCGAGTGGAGATTCCTGAGATTTCTGATTACTGATTGTTATAGCAAATACTGGTATAGCGTGAGATATTTGATGCATATATTGACAAAATGGTGGATCTTATCAGCTCTATAGTATCTTTATAATAAAAATATATTTATATACAAATCCTCTGAGGTCTAAGTTATCCCATTATTTGATTTAAAGCTTAAACAGGCAGAATACAAATAGCTTGGAGCAAGAATTCTCACAGAGAGTATTTTCCAAAGAATAATCCTCGAGATTTTCACAAAGGTCCAAAAAATAATCCACATCCCAGCGGCTTTCTTTTGTTCAACCTGTTGTTTTTCAACATAAAACAATAACATATTCTGTTCAAATATGCGCTCATAAATAATGTAGATGTTCATGTTTCTTTCGGAGAGAGCAGGGTATTTCGTGAGAGAGCTTCGACTTTTATACTTAATTATTGAAAGTCACCTATAATTCCCAAACTTGACAAAGGTTGACATGGAGAAGTAAATACAGAAGGAGGTAACACGTGAAAGATGTTATTTTTGTAAGATTCATATAAATTTTCCTTGTGAGATATTAAAAATATGACCATGAAAATGTTGAGATAATTCTCGTTCATCTTTCAATTATTCTCAATGCAATTTTTCACCCATTTTTTCTGTTTATCTCTGATAGCGAGATCACACTGTATGATGCAATTCTATGCAAGATATGATATCAAATTGATCGATTGTCAGACCGTTGAGAATATCAAAACATGTGCTGCAAAACGTAGATAACGACTCAAAATTCCTCACACGAATTTGTTGTTAATTAATTGTTGAAAACTCCATCTGCTACAACAACATCCATTCCCAATACCGTCCCGACGCCGAATAGAGCTCGAAAAATCCCCATCGAAAAAAAGAACAAACATTGCGAAAACAAAAACAAAACACACCCAATACGTCAGAGTCGCATGGACGCTGGATACATGGATGTTTGTTCAGAGTTTTAAAAACGCGCATTCCAAAATAATAATACTCAATCAATGATAGCAATGAGCCAATAACCAAATGGACGGGGACGTTACATTCAGGGGTAGGGGTTACGTGACAACCCTGTTTACAAATGTAACGATTGATTCTTCAATGTTGTTTGAACCGCACTGATATATCCACGCTCGCATCTAGTGTCCTATGGGAGTGCGAAGTGACAGTTTCGTTTTCTTGTTGCTACGGCGACGAAACAGATGAAGACGTTTCTTCATTCACCTGTTGAGAACGAATTTTGTGAGTAAGAACTTTGTTTTTCATTTGTAAAGTGAATGCGCATGGTTAAAATCGAAGCTAATCAGTCGAAATATTATTTGAATGTTTGTTTATGCTGGGAATGTAGTTTTGATTGATGTGTCAGTCTTATCAATAATGTAAGCATTTATGAAACTATTACAAAAGCTCCGATTCTTACTTCAAAATTATAAAAGTGATCAAGACTATGCATTGAACAACCATGATAGACTCTAGAATGCTGCTGGTGATGTTCAATTATCTCAAACTCATTAAAAAATGTAGTAGAATATCCTCTCAATTCAATTTTTCTTTATTATTAGAACAACATTGCGTTGTTGTTTATCGTAGCATTAAGAGATACTTTTATTCATAATGTTGCTCATCGTTCAATTGGAGAATTTTATATAAGTATATTCTGTAGTTTTTTATGTTGTCCGCCATTTGCACAAAGAGTGGAGAGAGAATGCGTAAAAGTAAGCACGCAGAGTATTTGGATCAATAGACCTACTCTCCAAGGTTTTACTCTAGCTCGCGTCCATTTTTATTTAGCTGGATCGTACCAAAAATGTCATTGGTGTTTCTGTATAATGTTACAGTCTGGAACATGATTGGCTCAACAATAATAATGTACAAACCAATTCACAAATATTGGGTAATACTGATTTTATTCTTCGAACAATACCACCTATCAACAGGGTGTTTATCAATATATTCATGCTAATATAATCAAAGTGACTAAGTATTGAGTATCAGGTATCAAACAATTCAGGATTCCTTTTTCAAATGTTTCTTGTTGTAAACGTTCTGCCAAATTGATCGATTAAATTTTACATTTATATTCTGTAGGTACTGGACTGTAAACAACAATTACGATCCTTCGATCCATCAATCAGTGGATTCATGAGTATTTTAATTTTTCTGGAGACATATATCATTGGAGAAAATACAGGATCTTCCTGATAGACTTGCTCATAATCGATTAGGTTATTATTCGACTCAATATAAGAAAAATACTTTCCATGAACTCTCTACCTTCTTAACACAAAGTGATGAAAATCTGGAAATGAAATATCTCAAGTAATATCCTTTATATATCTTCAGGAACTTTGCAGGTGTATTATTCGATCCACAATTTCTCCACCAGTGGCGTCCGTACTGGTTACGCATTGAATAGTTCAAGAAAAAAAATTCTACGCCACTGCTTTATTTCGAAATCAAAATTATTCTTGAGATACCGTTTCAATTCTTAGCAAATTCGATCTGTTGATTGTTCAACGTATAGTTGAGGAAATATAAAAATAGCTCAACTTCAGGATCAATTCCCCAAGAATTTGATACGGTGTGGTAGTGTTGTGCATTGATCGAAAGCAATTCAAGAGATCAGATTCTTTTCTAAATGAATGATACATATTTTTATTCGAATTAAAATTGCTTCATATAGTAGTACGTAATTGATATTATTTATCACTCTATATGTAAAGACATTTTTTTCTTGGAATGAGTCAAAGATCTCCACCTTGAATTTCAGAATGTATTCAAGAATTACCCTGTATTCGTGGTCTAGAATGAATTTTATATACTCCCGTTGAATTGTTTTGATTTTTTCTCTCATGAGTTTACGAGAGATAAATCACAAGCTTCGTAATTGGAATTGTTGTTGCGGAAGCTGAAAACGTCCACGAAGACACAATTTATCAAGGCCGAAAATTCCTCCTCTGGAATTTTATTCAAGTTAGCAACAGCAACCCGAAGTGAAAATACGACGAGAATGTATTCAAAGAGTCCGAAGCATGCGCAGAACTTTTCGGTGGAGGAATTGATTTTTTACTGCCCTTCCTGAACTTGCAATTCTTCGCAAAAGCACACAGTGTGTACTGATAACAGGTTTCATAATGACCCTATCATTTATTATTCAAAGCTGGTTATTTATGAGCACACATAGACCAGACCTCATACTCTTTTAATGCTCCTGCCAGCTCTATATTCAATCTAGTTTGTTGGATATTGCAAAATACACAATGGTGCGGTTTTTGTGCGAACGACGATGCCGTCAGAAAATAATGTTGAATATATCATTGCCGTGCATATACGGATCAAACAAAGCTCGCGAAATGTTGTGGAAAATCCTAATACGAAACGACGTAAATAGAAGAGAGAGACGAACAGTCCAGACGTCAAAGATAACATCTCTGATGTTATTTATATTCGTAACGTATTTTTTTGTGTATTGTGATAAATTCATCATATTTCATTAACTCTGAGATGCTCATAGCCCAAACAAGACTAAGAGGCAAGAAAATCAAATTAATGTATTTAAATTTCAGTCAGTCAAAACATTTTGCGTGTTTTGTTTTCATACTAGGAATTATCACCCAGACATTCAGTCAAATATAATTCATATAAATTATCTTTCCTTCGACTTATTTCAACATCAATGATTCGAAAAACATTATCTGTAGAATATGCATATAGAAATCACATACATAAGCAATGAATTACACCTATTTGCTAGATCTACGGCATCATATCTTTCACACTTGTAATAGAACCTCGATATAGTTTCATGTCAGGCGATACACAATTGGAAAACGAAGATTTCTCAATTAACATTATCATCAAAGTTCCTATCAGATAAAAAATAACTCATCAATTCAAAGAACAAAAAAACGAACATTGCGCTCATAAACAGTCAATTGATACAAGATATTGAATATTGAATCGTAAATCGATACAATTCAATTTATGATGTTTATACAGGCCCAGATAGCCAATTAGATTTTTCTTATCCATATTCAAGAATATTCATCTTCTTGTAATGTATATATCGTCTCGTTAAAGTTGTTTTTATCATCCTTATCACACAATATACTGTTGTAGAAGCCAAAACTCGCCGCACCAATCAATAACTCGAGGCTGAATTTCAGCCAGCGTAAACCTTTTCTGCTGTATCATCCTGTATATTAAACATCCACGTTGTGAATGGAAGCGTTAGTGTTAACTAAACCATTCGTGCTTTTGATAGAAGCTCCTCCACAAAGTACACACCACAAAATCTAATGAATTCTCAATAAATCTCTGTCTTTCTTGTCATGGCACGGAGTAGAAAGGAAAATAACAAGTTGTGGCTGAATCGAAACTTTCATAATCTGCACGCATGAAGGCGTCTTCGAAACGTCGCCATTAGCGAAAACGCGGCGCACTCTCGTCTGAAATAAGACCCAAAATGGCATAAAAGCCAGTTAATTACACCAGAGAATTGCTTTCATTCTACCGAGGAGCGTGAAGGAAAAGACCCCTAAAGTTAGAGGGGTTAGAGCTCGCTTTCCACCGAGGAAACCTTCCCTTTTCGGAGGGGTGAATGTTTTTGGAGCTGCCGCACAACTTTTGCGGCTTAGTTCCTCCGGCTAACTCCACCCACTGTTTTTGACGATGGACGCCATTTTCACTTTGCATAAGTTATTCGGTTGCCGCACCCAGGATTTCACAAACTTTCATCTGAATAAAACAAATTCCATGAAGTTTGCACGAATTTAAACATAAATAAATTAAATTCGTAGTAACAGTATTACTAATTCAATATACAGAGCCTCTTCGTTGGCTAGCTCTTATTTATAAATAGAGCTTTCAATCATGAATGGAATATTCTAATTGGACGCGCTTTTTGGAATACTTCAACGAAACGGACAGAAAATGTCCACAGCAGAAGCGACCTGAATATCATTGAAGTGGTAGACTACGTGAAGTATATTTATTTAAGGAAGATAGTTTAGACAGATGTGGTTATTTTTCAATGAAAAGTATCCAGCTAACCACTGAACTTCTAATGAGTTGAGACAGCTGGGAAAATTTAGGCATCAATAATAACTCCACAGTAACTTCACAATGATATAAAATTCGTTTGGAAAGTGATATTTCTCCTTCTGCTTCCTCCAGAATTTACTCTAATATTCCACATGAGGATACAATCTCACAGTTGAAATTTGTTCTGATACTAGTGTCTATGTTAGTATCGTTTCAATACATATAATGAGCGATGTGTGCATCGATCTTCCGATCCTGTGGAATCCAAGAACATGGAGAATTTCAGAACAGTATAAGTCGGGAAACCATGTATGACTAAAATTTGAAAGAGAAACAAAATCAAGTAAAAAACTACTCGAATCGTTGTTTTCTTACCAGTATGCGATGTCAGTATGATATAACAGTTTTCACAACTTCATGAGTTCTCCAGACTGATATCGTGGAATTTGTGAATTTCTCCGAAATGTATTTCATTCAAAATTTTTGAAAGTTGTCTTTGAAACGATTTCCGAAATAATGTGTTTAATTATTATCAATCACTCTTCTGGAAATATTGATATATTCCATTTCGTTTACCCTTCTTGTAGAAATGATGTATATACCTATCACTGTGATGGAGAACTGAACTTTTTTCATAGACTGTCTATAACATTGTCTACTTGTCAAAAGGATTAATTATCTCCGAGCTACACGTGTTCTTGTAAACATTCGAAAGTGATTTATTTCAGCAAAGAACTTGCATCTAATTCACTTTGCGGAACGAATATTCTTGTGCGGACACATTGAAAATGTTGCGGAAGGCCTTTGGTGATCGAATTATGGCACAAAAAAACGTTTTCAAGTGGTACAACGGGTTCAAAGAGGGCGAGAACGCGTTAATGACGAAGAGCGCTCAACTTCTACCAATGTCCAAAAAATCAAAGATTTGGTGCTAGAATATCGTCGACTGGCAATTAAAAATCTCGCTGATAGTTTTCTATCATTTGCTCTAGCTCGAACCATTCTGAAGAATGTCTTTGGTTCTTCCCGACTTTTTTACTGAAAACTCGACTCATCGTTCCGCAACCACCGTATTCGACTGATTTGGCTCCGTGTGACTTCCGGCTATACAGCAATCTTAAAGTCCGATACGATTGAGTAGATAAAAACCGAAGGTCTTAAAGACTAGTCCAACTGTTTCGAGGACCTGAGAATGCTTTGGAAAATGTGTGTTTTATTGGACGGAGCTTACTTTGAACGAGATCAAATTGATTTCAAGGAATATATAATGGATTTACATTTCATAAACTCATGAACCATACTTTTTGATCAAAATAAAACATGAATTACAATCATGAGTTGTTAGAAAGAAATTGTATGAAATAGAAGTTGAATTTAACGAACTATAAAGTAACCTGGTACGCCCTAGGCCACCCTTTGTGTGCAGAATTCTCATATTAAAAATCCCTCCATATAGTTTCGTTCGCATTTTCAAAGCATTCCCTGCTTTTACCGAGCGCATGTCGCAATAGATATCCCATTCTTTCGTACGAGAGATGCAACTCTGGTTTTGCAAGTTTTTGCAATCAACTCTGCATTGTTGCTTGTAACCCCTTCGCGTCCAGCCCCAACTTGTCTTTTTGTGCAGAGCGCCAGGAGGGTAACAGAATTTTGCATAGAGCTGAGGTGGATCTGCAGACGCTAGCAAAGCATGTGCCAATTGTTTGAGTATTAAAACGATTCCACTGGATGGATTGGGATGGGGTGAAAACGGTTTGAAGTGATAACGGTTTATCTTCGTACCTGCCACCATAACAGTGGTTTATCATAGAATTTTCTGAGGAAAGAAAAATCAATATATTCATCAGTATCTCCATCTGTATTAAAATTTTAATTAATGAGTTATTCATTTGATACCAAAATCAGAGATGCTTTGTTTCTTGCATCTCGCCATTTGCTTTTCACAATAGAAAATACCCTTTCTCTCAATGTAGACGTGGCAGAATTAACCAATAAAAACTTTGAAATATCGCTTTATATCAATTTGAAGAATTATCGTCACTTTTACTAAATGATCACTGCAATTTTTGAAAGAACATATCTGATTATAAAGTTCATCCATACCATATCTACATAATGTTTTGGCAGATTTTGATTCTCAATAATGTGAACAATTCCACGAATTCGCTATCGCTCTTTACTGTAAGTGTAAATCCATCGTTAAAAAATATTTACTACTTGGGAAATCACTTTATTCTCAAAAAGTATGAAGTACAATTACCAGAAATAACAATATTCTAAAGGTCGGGTAACAACTCTAGATATAAGGTTATACTAGCGAAAACTCATAATATAATAAATGTGAAGATAAATCAGTATCCTGATTTTCAAGGTCTTTCAATATCCACTGAAGAAGACCAAGTTTCATCAACCACTTTTGTTTTGAAGAAAATAAATAGTTCATTCAAGCCAGGTGTAACAGAAATAACCACAAATGAAATCGACATTGTTTCATATACCTAGTGTGTTCATTATTCACTAACACATTTTGTACTTGTTTCCATTCATTGGTGTAATTAGTGGAATGGCATTCCGATGGAGAATCAAATCGAGTACTGAGATACAAAGTTCCATCGTTGAAATTTGTATGTCTCTAGGTTGGCCAAAAATCACTTCATTGACACAGGAGACTAAACAAAACTCTGCAACTCAAATCTACTCTAGTTGTATGTCGAACTTCTAGTATTATTATTTTTTCTTTTTGAAACAATCATGGACGAGAGTTTTGGGATATATTTAAATGTATCAATAGGCATATTTCTATTATAAGTTATAAGAAACTGAAATGAATATTCTTAATATAAGTGATATAGCATTATTTCGTGTTCTGATATTATCAAATTATTAATTTTCCTAGACAAGGATCTCGTATTGATATTATCTCCATGTTTTCACCCTTCTTGAAAAATTGGAGTGTATAAACCAATGAACATGATTTTAATGTCATAAAACAATAATGAATGAATTCTAGACTCTCCGAGAGTTTCTTTTTACATTCAAATGCATTAATAATTTCTATTTGTTACAGAAAACTGATCCATCAACGGAGAAGCCTCACAGAAGAATACCGATAATATACAATATCATCAAGTTGTTATTGAAATGTCACAGAATAAATGTATTACTAGATGATTGTTTTTATTGCTTTTCTAATATAGGAGGATCCTTGATTTCTACACTTGAGGTAGAATCTTTCAGTTTTTATGAAATTGTTTCGACAGTTCTTCACTCAAAATTGAGAGCATGAATTCTCACTATAATTGAATATATACATGAGAATAATTTTCGGATATATTTTTTCTTCAGTTGGTTCAGTATATCATCAGAGTCAGAATCAGAATATTCTTTATTGTCAGAAGAAAAAGTAATTCTTGTGGACAAAGATAGGGTGCAAAAATACAACAGACAATATAACGAATACAAAACATACAAAACATACAGTAATACTAATTTTTAAACAATGTTAAAAGCAAAAATCTGCACTTGAACAGTATCAATCATGTCAATAAAATTCAAATCCACAGGATGATACTAAAAGACCTCATTAAGATATTCCTCCAACTTTCCTTCAAATAATTAGGTAGGTGGTTAAACATCTTTACTCCATTATATATAACCGAGTCCTTGATTAAGCTAGTTGATGGGAAAGGTAACTTTATATGGTTTCGTTGCCGAGTTATATGATCTGATCAATTATTTCTCAATTTAGTTCTATTTTTGTGAACTAGACTGACTGATTCGACAATGAAAAGTGAAGTGAGAGTGAGAATACCTTGACGTTCAAACAAAGGCCGGCAAGATTCCCTGAATTTTGCTTTGCATAGGTACCTAACTGCTCTTTTCTGTAGTGAAAATCATTTTAAAGAGTTTTTTGCTACAGCCCCCCCAGAAAGCAATGCCATAACTCAAGTGGGACTCTATAAGAGCATAATATGCTGACCTGGTAGCAGTATATCCCAGGTCGTTGGAAATTACTCCCATTGCATAGCAACCCGAAGCTATCGAATTTCGATGTAGCATCAATCTGGAGTCCAAGAAATTTTGTAGTTTCTTTTTTTAGTATAGTGTGCTCGCCCAGTAACAGTGGAGGAAGATTACAGTGGAGGTATTGTATGTTCGTTTTGGAGACATTTAATGACAGTAAATTCGAATCAAACCATTCTTTAAAGCGGTCAATATCTCTCGAAATGGTTTGAAATAGGTTGGCCTCATTCTTATCATGCCATTGAATGGTAGTATCGTCGGCAAAAAGGGTGAACCTTCCTGATATGTTCAACTTTGTCATGTCATTTATATATAAAAGGAAAAGCACAGGACCAAGCACCGAACCTTGGGGTACACCACAGCATACAGAGTGTGGTTCTGAGTAATGGTCTGTTTTGACAATTTGATAACGACCTGACAGGTATGATTGGAACCACTCCAACGTTGTGCCCCTGAAGCCATATGCCTCCAGTTTTTGCAGGAGTATTCCGTGATTGACACAGTCAAATGCCTTTGACAGATCACAGAATAATATATATCAATAATAATGATAGTGAACATCTTCATTATTTTCGTCGTGAAAAATTACAGCAGAAGGAACTAAAAACATATTCCAAGATGAGAATAGTTCAAAGAAATTCAAATACCTAGCTTCGATGTGCGGTTTGTAAGGAACTACCGGTATATTCGCACGAATATCGAGCTTCGATCCCCAAAACTGAATTATCAAATGTCACTCATATGCCAATTTAGCTTACATAGGAATTCAATCGATGTCATACAAAATAGGGTTTTTAGGTTATTCATTGAATTATCGCCGATTCACTACGTTTTTGAAAATCACTCAGCAATTCACAATAGTTTTTTGTCTTCATTGACATGACTACGTACTGAAATCATTCATTACTGTATCGTTTTTTCTCTTTCTCTCTAATCATATTCCAAAAGCCGTAACTGGTGAGTTGAGTTATATTCATAACTTCAGGTACTTCGAATATCTCGTAATATCTAGTGTACCACCAGGATCTGAGCTGGGGCCATCACTTCTCATCTTCATTAATGACAATGACAATTACAACGAAGCAACTGTTTATTTGATACTTTGAGTTGTATCTTGATCTATGAAGATTAGGATTGGAAGTGAATCCTGTAAGATCAGTTCATATCAGAATCTCATCCAACTAATTAACTCAATTGATGGTTTATGTTTACGAAAATATTATTTGATATTTTGAATCCATCTACTAGATGGCCGATTAGTGCGTGGAAGTGGAATAACTCATTGAGGAATATGGATACAAAGACATTTTTCAGGCGATATAATATTGGGTACACTGAAAACCTGTATCAAATTCAAAATAAGATCCTGTATCAATTCCCATTCTTTTTTTTTTTCATAGAATGCAACATTGTCAAACCGGATAAAAAAAATTCGACGATAATTGGTGGACTATAAATGCTTCCTGAGAAACGTTATCAGTGATGAGTAAGTGAACCAATTTGGTATGTACGAAGGTGAAGGATGTTCAAAATGTCTCCACAGAGTATAAATCTCATTTTGTATACAGGGTGTTTATTGGATAAGCATCAATTCAGGAGATTTCAATCAGAAAAAACTTGAATATGCCTTTGAATTATAACAAGCTATTAATGTGAAATCTGAAATAATTATTTTTTATGACGATTTTTGAGCATTTGGATCCATGAAAATCGGAAAGAAAGATTAAGGAAACAAAAGTAAGTCGTGATTTTTCATTATGAAAGAAGAGATGTATGAAATTTAATCAGAAATACTTGAGAATTTATTAGTCAATGTTTTGGCGGATGAACACGAGCAGCCACCAAATATTAGGAATCTTTGGAAAAGCACCAAACTTCTTGAATTCGCGTCAGCTTTCAGTATTGATCCAATTTATTGATGTTTATCGAACGAATCCTTGAAACAACCGGAGATATGTTCATTTGGTGTAATTGAAAGAGCGAAAATTAGTGATTCAAAAACTACATCTGAAGTATAAATGCTATATTCCTAGATTCGTTTTCGAAGTCTTACTACGGTTATATTCCTTTTATTGAATATGGATATGGTTATTGAAATTATATCGAAATGGAATTCTTTCAATTATCTCAATTAGAAGTTTTGGTGAGATTATGAGCCTTCTTGTCACAAAATATTTTTCAAAAACTGAATCCACACCACAAATGGTAATGATTAAATAAAACTGAATAATCTGAAATAATTTCAATATTGCCTATACGTTTTACTCTCGCTCATTTCCTAATTTAATTACTATTCAAAAATATTATTCTGTGAATAAATGAACTCACGAATCGACAGGTAAATAGCAGGAAAATTATTTGAATCATCAAATACAAAAGAGTTTCCAATATGGGCAATTATAATACATCGAAAAGCAAACGAAACATCCTGTTCCGATGAAAAATACAATGAACTCAATTGACCCATCGTGATATTTATGCGAAAGTAGTAACCTTGATGTTCGAAAAAACGATGAGCAGCATTTTTCATTTTATTTTCTTTTTCAGATTCGATTTCCGATCCAACGTTTCATAAACATTTCATTCGTCCGGGTCTGCGTACTCTCCATGTGCATGTGTCTTTCCCTCCAACAACCACAACGAACGAAAAAGTGGGGAGATTTTCCCCTACCAAGTCCAGAAAACAAGGGATTGGACAAACGAAAAACCTGAAATTACAGTGAGGGTTCGGGAAAAAATTGAGCTGTTACAGCGAACTGTAAAGGATAGAACATTACGAGTCGAACTCTGTAAAGCTCTATGTCAGTACAGGTTCTCGCGAACAGATGGCGCGAGTTCAATAAGTCGATAAAGTATGAGTAATCTTTTACACAAATTCAATTCGGCATACGGAAGATTGGGAAATGGATTATAAAAATTTTCCTTCTTTTTTGATATCTTCTTCTAATTATGTTAAATGAAATCCTTAATGAATGTCTCTCGGAGGAAATGAATACAACTACAGAAATGAGAGATACATTGAAATTCAATAATTCTAATATACAGGGAGTTCCTTCATGAGTTGGCGTGACTTACATTCCGGATATTATGCATGACCTACTAAAAAAATATTATTTCAACAGTTGATACGAAGATATGAAGAATATTATGGAATATCTTCAAATTTGGAAAGTAGAATTGAAATATGTGATGAAATGTTTTGATCTTGTTTGCAATGTTTCTCATTCACACATCGAACCAATTTTCTCGTACATCCTGTGGACACTTGAAGAAATGTGATTGTTGCAAGATATTCATTCAACTTTCAAGATTCATCATATTTCATATTCATATATTTTTAAATTGGTATCCACGTGAAATTGCATTATATTTGATGGGCTGCATTTATGAATTTCTGCAGAAAAACTTGAATAACTCAGAAACAGTCATATTTAGATAACAGGTATAATACATATAATTGAAATTAAATCCTAAGAGGATTAAAGAATCATATGAAATATATAAGGTATTCTGTTTGAAATAACGAAAATGGCGTCACTTTCGGAGAAACCGGAAGCGTCACAATAAATAAAATGTTCAAGCTGGATTCTTCTTTACATTTTCTTCATTGTAAACAAACTTGCAGAATATCTAGTTCTCCTTTCAACTCATGAAGGAACTTTCTATACAATAAACTATAATCTTCATATCATGGAAGCACTAAAGTTTATATGTTACTCAAAAAAATCTTTTGGAAATGTGTTAGTCTCAACTGGTTTTAATAACGTGATTCTACAGTATTGAAGCATTGAAAATGTAGTTGAAGTATTGGATAAATGTCTCCAACTGAATAAAATATACGTTCTCGAAAAAGTATAACGTCTTTGGAGTTGGGTTGGCAGAATAAGCAAACTGTAGCATGAATCCTCTATATGAAACACCTAAATTCAAATACGAATGTTGTTTCTGCAATGGTCCAGTTACCCGAAGGTTTTGCTAGAAGATTACACAGATAAAGAACAGAATGGTCGAGTGCACATCATAACCAAGAAGCATAGAAGCAACAAAACAACGTCTCCACAATAAGAATAATAGAATAATCAGGAAACTACGTCAGAATGTGTCTAATCGATTGTAAACTCTGAAATAAGTACTTGATCCAAAATGTATTCATCGAAATCAATTCATACATATCCGAATTCAGAATATCTGCCACAAGAAATATACATTTTTTTGAGACATATATCATCAGCACGAAATACAATACTGAAATAATAATAATGATAGCCAAATGTCAACTGATCATTTTGAAAAGATGGGATATGAGTTGAGAAAATCAGAGAAACATTCCACTAATTATCTTGATCAGTAGCTTTCAATCGAATTCCATGTCAAGTGTCGTATGAAAGCGAATCCCATAACCTCATTTACGAAATGATTTTGGTTTATCTTCACGATTTGATTTGTCTATGCATCTTGGTCTCAACCATTCTGGTCTTGATTCTCTTTAAGTAACGACATAGTTGAGGTTTCCGGTTGTTAATGTATAACGTTGTATCCTCACATATTCACTGAAAACCGAGTAGTTTTGTTTGCATTACATTACATTACGTCGCCAACAAATAAGATTTTCTGTAAGACAGATTCAACAAACTGGAAAATTAGAGATGAGAGTTGAATTTGACGCGTCGTTATTACTATGAAAAGTTTGGGGTGTCACTGATCTTCTTAGCTTAACAGTACTGAAGAGTACTGCAGAGTACTTAATAAAGAAAATCATGAAACTGAAATGGGAAGTAACACTGAAAAAATTGGTTCATAATATCAATGGATGGCTATTATCAACCAATAAAACGTAAATATTGTGAATTTTTTAGTAATGCAATATTATTAACTCCTTCAATTGGTATTGGTGGGACTGGGATCAATATCGTTAAAGAAAAACTATTGTTTCTTTGCCAACGTTTCGAATTTTAATAAATTCATCATCAGGGCTCAAAAATCAGTTTTTCCGAGTAAAACTATCGAAATACAACATTTTAGATACACGCTTACAGGACAACAATTCAACAAACGTTTGTCTCGTGCTCGATGTTGAATTGTTGTCCTGTAAAGCGTGTATCTAAAATGTCTGTTTCCATGTTGTATTTTAATAGTTTTACTCGGAAAAACTGATTTTTGAGCCCTGATGATGAATCTATTAAAATTCGAAACGTTGGCAAAGAAACAATAGTTTTTATTTAACGATATTGATCCCAGTCCCACCAATACCACTTGAAGAATATAATTTTTGGATCACCAAACTTACCATAAAGAATATTATTAACATTCTCTCATATTTCCATTTTTCAATGTAAAATCTCAATGGATACACAAATTTTATTATAGTTCGACGAACTATTTCATTATATTATCAAATATAACGAAATACTTTGACACTCTGTCAATTCACGTTTTACAGATTTATCGACTGAAATTATTTATCTCCCATATAAAATATAAAAGTTGTTTGATTAGACCTGAATTATTTTAAAAAGCTACATATTGCATTCGAAAAAGTCAGAAAATAATTTGAATCTCCTGAAAACACCATGCTACTGTATCTTTCATAGAATTTTAATGAAATTTAATCACACATATGTAACTCATATTCGATTTTTTCTCTGTATGCAATAATAGAGTGTGAGTATAGTGAACAGTCTTGTACATCGTTTTAACAAACGTTGATTATTTCAACATAAAGTACCATTCGTCAGATAAATGATGAATATTTAGATCAATTATCAAACACCAATGAAATGATTAATTATTCAACGAGCGTTGTTTTGTTGTTCATGAACATTATAAAATCGTGATTCCCTTAACATAACATTCTAGAGAAAAATTAAAGTAATGTAGGTGGGAAAATATTGAAAATGCTGTTCGTAAATTGAGACCAATTTAAACTCAATCAATTTCCAACCAACCTACAACTAATAATAAAAACAGTGACACTAAGAAACAGTAGTATTCAAAATTGATCATAAATATCTACAGAGTGGAACAAAAGTCTGGAAACGCTCAATTATCTCACAAATGGGTGGTACGAATTGTACAAAATTTTGGATAAGTATATTTTGTGATACGAAGATCACAGATTTGCCATCTGCAATGTTGCCAGATTTACCGTTCTTCTGATATTATTACTAACTTTGGTTTTTTAAATAAATCACCCCGTATATTGTAGGATTATTGTAATGTCCTCTTCAGTACGAGTTCAACCATATGTAACACTTGATATTTGATAAAGTCAGGAAGGTCTTGAATAAATAACACTGTCAGTGCAAAATGGAATTCAAGTAATTAAATCTAGAATGCTATAATAGTGAAGTAGCCAACTTGTTCAACGATACTTTTCCAAACCGTTCTCCTGTGCATAAGACGACGGTACTGTAGTAATTTTCCAATTGTTACGTTGTAATTTAGTTAGTATTAAAATTTTTATTGGTGTGATTAGGCGTATCCAGACTTTTATGTTATTTATTTGAGACCTTCTTGACATTATCAAATGTTAAGAAATTTCAACATTGAGGATTTCAAATCTGGAATCTTCGTATCACAAAATATACTTATCCAAAATTTTGTACAATTCGTACCACCCACTCTGTATATACTCGAACCAAATAAACAACATTCATTTGGACAGTCATCACAAAAAGTGACAGTACAACCAAAAGTGATCTGAAAAGGAATTCAATTGGTATTAATTATCAACAATAATTGGATAACTCTGAAAATAATTAATGTAAAGCAACGAAAGAATTCAATATCAACTTTTATGTCTTCTCTTGAAATACAACGTATGGTTCATTTCTCGCTGGAGTTTTCTCAGCTATCGTGAAACTAGTTAGAACACGTAATAAAAATTCAACTCTATCACGCGCGAAGTCCATCCGTTCCCACGGGACTTCAGCATCCCGTACTGGACCTGAGTGACCAAACCTGCCCATCGACTTTCATGAGTTACGCTCCCTACAGCTCCTGTAGTCTCCTTCAGGAAATTAGAATCATAAGAGATGCATTTGCATTCATAATTTGAATAAACAAGATCAGGTTTCGGGTTGGTACAGGTGAAGGATTGGCTTCTTCGGAAAGGATTCAGTAATCCTGTGATTTTCGAACGACTGGGCTGTTTGTTATTGATGTAGAATGTGGAAGTCTTATTTGGAGAAGTTGAAATGTGCATGGTGTGAACGATTCAGTGATATAATGTTCGATGAAGTGTAGGATATTTTTCGAGACACGAGTTTCATGAGGTATCGATCATAAAACTATTATAAACACGAAATTCCATTCAAATCAAAATTGGTTGAATTGGCAGCGATAAGAGACAGAAAATCAGAAACTATTGTGACAGGAAAAGGACGAGAACGTTGGTGAAAAAAAAATGGAGATTGGTGTGCAGGTGAGTTGAATTCTATTCGTAGTACAGAAATTTCTCAAGTTATCAAAAATTTAATCAGAAACATTATCATTATTGTAGTAGAATATGAGGAATTCGTCACTTTTGCTCTCCATCAATAAATAACATGAATATTCCCCCTTCAATATGGTGAAGGGTTTTTTTCTTCGTATTATTTTTGCCAATTTCGACCTTTTGTGGTTCATCATTCGGTACCCATTCTAGATTCAAAAAATTGTGTCAGGGCAGTATTCAGCGCTTCTTGAACATCTTGCCTCAAATCCTTTTTGAATCAAAGTAATAGAAATATACCATAGGTTACCCACTCGTTGTTTTATTAAAATGGAGAATTCGTTCGAAAAAGTGCCTTCAAACCATTGTTTTGAATATTCTGAAGGTTCATATCTGTCGAAATATGTAATTTTCCGAATAATTTCATGAATATCTGACTTTTTTGGTTCATTGGGTAATAGAAAATTACGAATAATTAAAAAACTATTCTATAGATAACGTGAGTCCAGTGCCGTATCTCAAACATTGTGTATAGATACCATTCTTCAGGTCATAATCTTGTTGAATATTGTCCTCTCTGCATTTTTCCTCCATTGAAATTTCTATTCCAGGTCATATTTTCTAATATTACTAGACCTATACAAAAGCCTCTCCATTTCCGAACACATCATCACGATTCTCCTTCATCCCCCCAGGGACAGACTCCCCTCTTCCTACCGAAACTATTAGGCTTTTTGCGAAGTAATATCTTGTACACGGACGAAACTCCTAATTACCGACGCCTTAAACTTCTGCGGACCCTTACTTCACTAAGCAAAACAAAGGGGGCGCTTATAAAACAAAGACGTGGACGGGATCCACACAGACCGTTCGTACCGACGTATAATTTAAGCAAACGAGGCCCGATAAGGGATACGTGTGTAAACTATAGCTAATCTAACTCAATAAACTTTATAGTGGCAGGAATGGAGGCTGAGATAACGACAAGGCCGCTAATCCAGGTTACCAACTTGGCACTAACGACATATCTACGCCTACTGTGATCGCTGTCCGACACTTTGTAATGACGACCGAGGGGGTTGGATGGTCTTCACAGGAAATGGCGGTAGAGATGTGATCTTTCATGGGTATTCTTTTCCGGCTCGAGCCAAACGATGGCTGTAGCTGAAAAAAGCGTTCGTGTGCGATTTTCAGTATGAACGAAATATTCTGAAAGAAAATTAAGGTCGTTCTCTCAATACTCGCTCAAAAAAAAATAACTATTGACCTTCGGTTACCTTCAATTTGTGTTGACCAGCAATTATTCTAACTATTTATACGGTTTTCTACGTGCTCAAAATACGGTATTATTGCTTCGATAGAAGTCGACTAAAGCCGAACTATGAAATTTGGCAGCGAATGATAATGGAAACATAACGTGATTGTAACCAGTTTTTGATGTAGCTATTTTACTGATTATTATATTCAATAGACTGTAAATGCTGATTCAGAATCGTGGACCGACATGTATAGTTTATTAATGGGGTAAAAATAAACATTCCAATTGTTTGTGAAAAATCATCATCCACTAGCTAAAGGAATGTATTTCTTTGACGGAGAGGATTCGGATAACGACATGTATAATAAGTATAATTAAAATGGTTGACATATGAATCGTTCTCCAATATTCACTTGATCATGGAGATTATGATAAATATATGCGTCATCTAGAAGATTAATCGTAACCATATCCAAAATGATTCCTATTTCTTCAATCTAGTATCATTATCAGATGATTACTGCAAGAATAAAGTATTAAATAATGAAAACTGGTATGGCTTCATCCATCGAACTGTCGATAGGTACTAGGTATACGCCTTTTGCATATAAGTAATATTTTATCACGTATGTTGCCTTGAATCTGATTTTAGCATCAAGAAAGATACGTTATAGTATCGGGAATATGTCGCATAGATACGCACATGTATGTGCTTTGCCTTAAGTGTCTAATCTTACTCGATCAGCTATTTTATCCTACGTATGCACCATAATTATAACTTTACTTTGAGTTCGAGTCTTTGAAACTTGTATGATCTCTGCATGTTGTTTAGAATCCAGGATAATGATAAAATTTTGGCATTCGATTCTATTTGGAAATGGAAATTTTCCTCAAGAAGTGATTTACGTAGTTGGTCATATTGATAGTATTGAAGAAATATTTTCAGAACAAATAAATTAGAAAATAAGATACATCAAGTCCAGATTCAGCGTCTTAGCGATGTCTTTCTTTATTTCTTCTCCTGCAAATAACTTGAATATTTGCTGACTCAAAGCTCCCAGGCACCTAGTATTCATTATTCATATCTCTTCAGAAGAAATAGAGATACGAAATCGTCATCATTGAAGTACTGTCATATATTCTGTTCGCCAGGACAATCTACAACTGCCTGGGGTATTCATATGCTAGAATAACTGAAGTTTGAGATAGGTAAATATGAATGGACAAATTTCTATCAAGCCAAGAATACAATCCTCCAACTACATCCGTATCCTGAATAAATAAAACGACATAATGTCATATTCTCATGAGAATATAAATGTCCAAACGTAATAATTTGTTTGAAAAGTTCAATGTTATTAATCTTATTAAATAACTTGCCAATTTTGAAACAATGGTAAAAAAAAGTGTATAAAAGGCCAAGGCGAAATAGTGAGGAATTAGCAAAATAAGAGAGACAATTTCAAAGAAGAATCTTCATCAAAGTTGCGTATTCCTATCAACCCACTAAATACGATAGAGTTTCATCTTGCATACTCGTAAAATCTGTGAAACTTCTTGTCAACATACTGACGCGAAAAAAATAATAATCGATGTTAGTTTAGATTTTTTCAAATATAGGGCTCAATATAGGGTGAAAATTGACGTTCTCTTCCTAATCATAAGTAATTTTATTCTCGAAGCTATTCGAACTAGAATCCGAGTCATATTCAGCAGATCATAAACATTCATCACCACATGTGTGTTGATCAACTCATCCGCTCTATTAATTTCCCGAAATATAAATCTAGTTCAATTTGGCATATCACCTAATATTCGAGCGAATTCAAGGCAGCACTCTGATAATTGCAGCAGTGCTGCTGGGGTGTTCGCATTTTATTGTTTTCAAGGCAAGGGTGGCGGCACTGTAGAAGGGGATAATCCACGAATACATTTGCATATATTTAATTACAATTGTAATGGACACGAATTCCCCTTTGAACTGGGATCTAAGGCGACGCCATCTTAATATTTAATCAATACTGCACATGTTTGATAGATACATTCTTCAGAAACTGTTTCACACTTTGTCAAATTGAATGCAGCATTTTCGTCATAGTGCTAATTTCATTTCACATTTTTTTACAGAACAATCAGTATAAGTACTATTCAATTAAGAATGAATATTGCTCTCTGACCTTCGATCTCAAAATTTAAACTAACAAAACTATTATTATTGTGTCACGGTTATATCAGAATTAAATTCATCGATTGAGTATAGTGCTACATACTTTGAATTTTTAAAATCCACATTCCCATCCTGTATTGATGTGAAAATCCCATAGAACGTTCAAGTAGTTCAACGAACATTGACGTGAAGCTTCTCAACTTTTCACGTTTTCGTGTCTCGTGGGTTTGAAATTGTACGACTGTTATTAAAAAAGGAGTGAAATCTAACGAAGTGGGCACGATGATTCACGAAATATACAGGACATTCGATAGAAATATTCGAAAAGTTGGAAAAAAATAAATTTACCATTGTGTTTTATACAATGTTTCTTCTATCATCATGGGCCTCATTGAGTTGGGGTCGTTAATTGAATTATTAATTTCAACTCATCTTTTGTACTCGCATTCAAAAATTATTTTATCTAATTCCGTTCCAATGATGAATTTTCAATAGAACTTTGGGGGCAAAATCCGTTTGAGGGTCTAGAAAGATTTATAATATTATAAGTATGCATCCATTCCATCATCATCAAAATTCTACTCGATTCCATCTTAGTCTTATGAGTTTGGTCTTGGTCGAATATATATATTTTTTATTTGGAGAACAATAAAAAAATTCCGAAATAGATTTTCATAATTCAGATAAGAAAAATACTACAAAATGTAAACACTTCATGAAACTAACGTGCTAACGTGTACTAATTCAACACCATTTTAGTTGTATATCATAAACGTTATATTTATAACGTTAACGTATTTAGGACGGCTACGTACTGTGATAAACTTTATCTGTATGTATGATGTGCTGACAGAAACTTGTTCAAACGGTATTCCACAGCGATATAAGGTAGTATCAACATCAGACATATGGCAACTGTCAATACTCCAAAAGAATCTAAAATATGATCATATTATGTAAAATATAATGTTCTCTGACTAACTGGACTTGCAAATACATTAACCGAAATAAAATCAGGAAGCTGCTATCTCTGCGCCCGAAGACCACATCGTAACCACCAAGCTTATCGTAATAACCGCCATTGTGTGTCTGCAAACCACGGGAGTTTCATGAAACGACATATATACATGCCATAAAAGTAAATGACAACGAATAACTCAAATCTTAACCTAAGTGTCGGTCCATACTACTGGATGAAATCCAAATTATAACAGTTAACCATTCTAATATGAAATATGGATACAGTCACAGTCGAATTTCATTTCGTTTCATTGTGAAATTTGTACATTCAGACAGGGTGTATCGGAATTGAATGCTGATTCTGAAGGGACAAAACTCATGGACGATTTCAGGGAAAAGTCTTTATATGAACCACTAACATGAATATTAAATGATTTCACGCTATGACCACAATTTCATTCGATTCGATTAAATTATATCCTAGCTATACGATCACTTGAAGAGAAGTAGACGAAATGATGGACATGATTGGTTCGAAGAAAATGTAATATCACGTGAAACTATATTTCACTTCTTAAAGAATGTATCAGAACAAGAATAGATGACTTTGCTAGTACTGAAATCTCAACAATTGATCTCCACACCATGTAGTTATAACCCCTTCAAAAAGCACCGTTCCAAATCGCTGACAGAGAATATTTTCGGAAATAATATTTGAAATCTATGACATAAAAAATGCACAAACGTTAGTTATTTACACAATACCTAGTTGGTTTCCAGTTTTTAAGTACAATGTGAATTTCGCTATTGATGAACGAAATAACCGAGAAAGGCGTTCATGAGATATTTCAGGTTGGCAAAAAAAAGTCGATCATGTTGAAATTCGTTTCGTATTCGCAAAAACCACAGTGATGATGATGTAATCAAATCGAATGAGTATTGTGTACTTGATTATACTTCATTCATCTATTAAATTCAAACTGACTGAAAGAATTACGTCATTGTTTTCGAAACTCCAAAGGTTTTCTACAAGAATGAAACTTTCTCAATACCTCCCACATATTTGTTTTTCTTTTTCTTGAATCTCGGACGAAACCAGATCTAACTGTTGAGAATTCATTAAAGTATTCAGCTTGACACAGACGAAGTGGAGAGGTAGCAAATGGAAATTTGAGTTAATCTGTGTTGAAATCATTATATGCTTTATTATAGTTTTTCCTTCTGTGTAGTTGATACAGTGATGTTTAAAACGTTAGTCTCTCGATTCTCTAATCAAAGTTAGTTTTAGATAATAGGAAGTGGACATTTTCGTTATCAAGTTGAACAAGCAACTTATTTGAAGTACCTGTTGATGAACGAAATGGGATATTCAACCGAGAAAGATATGCTTGAGATATCTCAAGTTGGGAAAAGGGAGAAAATAATATTGAAATTCGTTTCATATTTGTATAAAACTCAGTTATTCTAGAATGTGGATAAGTAAGGAGTAGAAAATCAAACAACAAAGCATTACTTCTCAATATGTTACATCTTGTAAGTACCTGTTGAATCAAAATTATATACATTTGTTCATCATTGTCATCTTGATCCATGATTTTCGAAATAAATACCTATGATTGCATAGCTGCAAATAAAGAGAAGTATTCAGGTTGTCTTGGAACAAGTGAAGAGGTAGCAGAAGAGATTTTGAGGTTTCTTTTCCATTGAGTTAACAACATTTACCTAAATAATGAATGATCTGTCTCTAAATCATTGTGTGAATTGTCGCTGGTTGCAGATTGATTGGTACCACTCTTTATCATAGATTTTTCTTTTCTGTGGTTGAGACAATTGGCATTGAAGATGTTACTCTCTCGAATTTCCAACCAAACATGGCTATAACCAAATGTTCCTTCATTCTGCTAACCCAGCATCGATCGACCCTATCACCGCATCCCCCTACGAAATTCGGCATCCACAATTAAGATGGGTTCGGATCTGATCGAGGGGGTGCGGACAAGACAGGGATGGGAACCGAGGCAAGGATGGCGGCTGACACGGGTAAGGGCGTCTCCTCCTGATCTGTATCGATCCCTGCTCCGGGATGTAAGAAGCATCCCTTACTTCCATCCCTCGCCGCCACCTTCCTCTAGCCATCTATTCCCTAGGGGGTGAAAGGGGGGTCGTAGGAGAACTCCGACCGCCGATTCTATCGAGTGTTGGTCGGTGAACTCGTGTTCCACGCAGCTGGTCGAAGTTTTGATTGAACAGTGTTTCGTCTATTTATTGTTGATTGAATTATTTGGAGGAGATCTATAGAATTATGTTACATTCGATTCAATTTGGAATCGAGGAAAACTTTCGAGTCATTTTGATACATACAAACGACTGAAATTCTATTATTATCATTATTATTCGACAAAAGTAAGGAATCTACGTTCGATGTATTATCATATTGTATTATACCCAATTGAGGTAAGGTTGTGTTTGATGAAAATTCAATATTTTCGACACCAAATTGAATTCGATACAAACAGTTCTCATGTTAGCACATGAATTATGTCAAAGTATTCAGAAATATATTATATATAGCTATTCATAAAAAGCATATTTTCATCATTTTTCTCCATTAGTCATGTTTGTTCGTAACCGTTAACAATATTTTCTACTGATATTTCAGATCACCATAGAAGAACTGAACATTCAGTTGGTCTATTTATTTAAGCAAGATAGTAGTGACAGTTCGCCGGGGAGTGCGCTGTTGCAACTCGTTTCTTTTTTTCAGCGATGTTCCGAAACAGAAAGTTAGGTTAGGGTGAAATTTACACATCATAATTGGATTACCATTGATTTTAAATAAACGTTGAAAGGTTCAAACGAGATAATGAACTGTTCTCATTTCAAGAATCGTATCGAATATTCAAAGGAAGTACATAATAACTACGTAATGAAATGAAAAGATGCAACTATGTTGGTGACATCTCAATGCTCTTAGCATGTTGATGATAATAGACAAATTTCTAATAATATCCAGAAAAAACAATTCGTATGTAGGCATCATTGTGTAGGTCCAGATCAATTAATGTTAAAAACTATAATGAGTTCCTAGATACTTTTCTTTTTTAACTGATGGTATTGACAGGTAATCAAATATGTCAGAACTATCTTCCCTAAATAAATAGACTGAAATCTGTGAATCATTGTTTTCAATACCATATATTCCTGTTACAAAATTCATAATAATAACGTGAGAAATCATTCTATAGAAGAATTTAGGGATATATTTCAAGAATGTTCTATAATAATATAAATTACCAAATACAATCAGCACAAATGTGGTGACAGATTTCAAATTGATTGCCATTGTTTTTCGTTTCCTTGACAATGAGAAAGGAACCATATGATGATTTCAAATATTTCACCCTATTGATTTTTATCAACATTTTCTCGTATTATATACTGATAAACGTTTTCAAAAATCTTTTCAAACGAAGAAGCATTATAGTTATAAATTAATATTCATTCACTGTTTGGATCGGAAAGTCTTATCGGAAAGAATTATCTCCTAATTCGTGAATTATGTAGATCACGAAGAAAAATCACGAAAGAGAAATGGAATGAGATATCGCTCTATGCTTTGCTGATCGAATTAAAACTTTGGCGTACGACTTTGAATGCTCAAATCAACACTAAATTAACGGGCGTTTCATAATTCGATAACCACTCACGGCGACTAGGCTGGAAGTTGTTCTGCTCATCCGTTTCAGAAGTGTTTCGCTTCTAGCCTGTGGCTTGTCTAATAACGTAAATTGAAACAGTGATTTCATTAATTCCTATGGAAATAACGCGAATAAAAATTAGCCGTACAGGATTAGGTATTCGAACTTCGAGGTCGGGGTGGGTTCATACCAGATTGACAATTATAGACGACTGTAACACGGAGGTTAGATATACCACCAAAGAGTTAGGTGATTTTCCTAATAAATTGGGAATATTTCATTAACTTTTCCAAATCAATTTGATTCCCGTCAAACTAATCTCCGCTCGGTACACTGAAAAAAATTCTGTTCATAATATCAATAAACGGTGGTTATCAACCTGTTATACGTTAATATTATGAATTTTTCATCAATACAACGAAATAAGCTTTATTAATCGATGATGCTATTCATTGATATTATAAACCTGGTTTATTGATTTTTTATACGTTAATATTATGAATTCTTTATTGATACAACGAAATAATCTTCATTAATTGATGACGTTTTTCATTGATATTATTAACCTGCGTTCATTAACATGTTATACGTTAATAACATAATTTTTTTCATTAATACAACGAAATGATCTTCACTAATCGATAACGCAATTCATTGATATTCTTAACCTGCTTTCATCCATATGTTTTACGTTAATGTCATGAATTTTTTATCAATACAACGAAAATATCTTTCTATCGATGATGCTATCCATTTATATTATTACCATGCTTCCATTGAAATTCACATGTAAACTTCCATAGAATACGCCAATTTCTTATTGTTCGGCGAACTATTTCATTATATTATCGAAATACTTTGGTAGTCTATCAATTCATGTTCTACAAATTTGTTGACTATGAATTACTCATTTCTCAAATGGTATAGAAAAGATCTTCGATTGTAACTGAATTTTCATAAAATGCCACGTCTTGCATTTGGAAGAGTCGAAAAATAATTTGAATCTTTGGAAGAACCCAAGCCACTGTATCATTGATAGAATATTAATGAAATTTAATCATACATATCCAACGTTCATTTTTTTTTTTCTATAAGCAACGTTATAACGTATGAAATGAACGAATTCCTGTGATGATTCAATACCGATGGCATAGTTCAATACTTTAGTTCATTTTAACAGCGTATCTGTTCATCAATCAATGAAATGTAACATCATTCAGCGACCAGTTTTGTTTCTATTTATGAACATGGACATTGAATTCGGATATTTCCAAGAAATTTGACTAGACTAGACCTACAAGATAGAGCAAGTAGTGCGCGCCAATTTAGCATTTTACCCTTCTCGAGTGAAGACGTATTGAAGAAGTGTTTTATAGTGTTTGTTCTTCATTCTATTGCAAGAAAAAGTGAGTTATTTTTTTTTTCTATATTATTCTATTCTATATAAGATTCTTAACAATATAATTTTAGGTATATATCTACGAAAATAAAAAGGCTAAGAAGAGAACATGATATGTTTTTTGTGTAGAAAGAGATTGAATTCGTTAAAAATTCTCATTTCACATTTTAGAAAAACCCATGATTTAGGTACACATTCAATGGTTCGATGTTGCGAAAATGATTGTAATCAAATTTTCAAAGTACGTAAAAGTTTTTTGCTATTCAAAGGATATATTATTAACATTGCAAAATGGTTATGGTTAATTTTTGCAGATAGACATGGCTTTTCGATTCCTCTTCAAAAACGGAGATGAACTACTAAGAAAATGGACTGGTGTATCGATAAGTTGAAAATATTTCTTTCTAACATAAATCATGTGAGGGATGAATCCATGAAGGGACTTATAGATCACCTTAAAAATGGAAATGAAAGTGAAAGGTAGTATCTTTCAAGTGATTTTTTGAACTGAGTATAAATTTGATTCTTTTTCACAGATGGTCGTAATGCTGTAATGTTTTATGGTTCACATGGTTCTTTCATCCCCACAACTAGACGACCATATATTCTTCTTGAAACAAATGAAATCATCCATTTAATCATTCATTATCTGTATTGGTGAAGATATTTTTTCAGTGACTGATATACATATATGTTTATTCCGATGCAGTATATATTTTGACAGAAGTGTTATCGAAGCCAAATGTTTAAGAAGGGAACCTCAAATAAATGTATTTATTTCATATTAAATAAAATTATTTTTGAAAAAATCAGTGTAATTTCATAATATCAATAATCGTGAATGACACTGTTCGTAATATTGAAGAATACAATCATAAATCAATGAACTGTATACATAGAAACAATGAATGTCATTGATGATTATGATGAATTGTATACATTTTATCAACGAATATAAGCATTACTCAACGAACTAAGTTCGTTTGGACAATGAACAATGTTCATTAACACTGCGAACACAGTTCATAACATTAACGTTTGCCGTACATTGGTTCAACGAATGCCAATTCATCGACATAACGAACAGAACATTCATTGATGAATAGGTTATAACTCAATGATCGGCTTTTATTATATGGATAAATTTTTTCATCGGACCAAAATTAATCACCGAATTATCAATATAACGTACTTTTTTATTGTATTTACACCACTTTTTGGTTCAGTGTAGAACGAACTTTGTCTAACGTTTTTTCCAGTTCTTCAAACAGTAAGAATAATGTTTTTTTCCGGTATAGCTCTCTTCGATTCGGTTCTTATCTTCTCTAGCCGAGTTTTTGACAAATTGTCGCGAATAACCCATACATCAATTGCGCGATTGCGACACCAATCGAGCCAAGATCTCTAATTGTCAATCGAAAATTTGCAAGCACCAAATTATTGATTTCTTGTACGTGTCCTCGTTGATAAACGTTGATGGTCGTACAAAGTGCACTTCGTCTTCAACGCGTACTCTGCCATCTTTGAACTGTTTCTACCACTCATTAACGTATTTTTGTGCTATGGTTTGATCACCGAAGGTCATCCGCAACATTTTCAATGTGTTCACAGAAGAATATTCAAAAGTTTCACTTTTGGTTCTTCACAAGAAATCGTGTTTCTTGAAGAGTTTCAAATCACAAATTCGCCTTACTTTTCGATTATAGTTGTATTACTACGTCATAAAGTGGAGTGAGTGACTTCAGTTGAAAAATGCTCCGAAATCCTGGGATTTCAAGAGATCATATCTTTTTTATACGTCATACGAATATACTTCAACTTTTATAAGGTTATAACTTCATATTGAGAATTTATTAATGGTTCAGTCGTCAATTGAATATCTTGATAATGCTTCTTCCCTCTTTAATATTCCAGAATATCAGGAGAAACAATTCTCAAGGAGTTTTCTCATAATGTCTGATAATACGTTGCACACAACTCCCACTGTTTTACCTTGGTACTTCACTGGTTGTAGATGAAGGGAGCACATTTAATAGAGAACCAATAGCACGAAACTATAATATATAAGGTTACTTATAGTTGGCATCAGAGCTATGCTCGTAATACATATTCAAATTCCCAAATGAGCGAATGCTTCGTCTGAATATATTTGCTTTGGGCTGTTATCTGTGGGCCCTTCTACAACGTCGTTCCGCAGATGAACCGCCTTTGATATTGTAATTCTCTAATACCAAGTTTATGATTTATATCCACGTACTATACAGATATTAATTTCTTATACGTAGTACACCAGAAATTGTTATCAATATATTCTCTTTGTCGGAATAGGAAGATATCTTCTAATTCACAATGAAGTCTCTCTTCAACAGTTTCAACAAGATCTTCAATTTGCGAGGCTTTCATTTCCGCCGTTGAATCATTCCCGCTGAACTCTCCAAAGTTGATAAGACTATCTACTCGTTCTAGATTCTGTGTAGCTGGGTCTTCTCCATGAAAAGAATTGATAGAATGATATAAGACATTACTTAAAAAAAATATTAGTAAAAGTAACGATTGGTGTAATGAAAGATGTTTGAGATGAGATTTTCACATTGAAATCATGAAAAATAATTCAGGAGGATTATTATCCTGAATTCCTGAATGAATGTATCTGGAAATTTCATATTTTCAACAACTAAATGAAGAAACCTTATGTAAGAAATATGTGGCAGAAAGTTATTCACAGGGTGGCCCATTAATGTGCGGAAGTAGAACAAAAATACTGAAAAAATGTTTCGCATGCGCAGATACACAATACTGAAATATCTCATGAATCACAGGGTTTTCAGCCTAAGCGAGACAACATTGAGATATATTTTATGGGACACCCTGTATCAAATTCAGCATGAAATTCTGCATCCACCACTATTTTTTTTCTATATAATATCGAACTAGATCCAAAAATCAAATCTAAACTATAGTTGATGCACTACAAATGCTGTCGAGAAATCGTTATCATTGATAAGTGAATCCATTTGAAGGGTACGAAATTGACACTGTTAATAAATTTGAAAAAAAAATTCCAATTTCATTTTCATTATAATTATTATTGCATATTCTCAAGGCTTTTGACTGTCATTCTACGCAGACAGACATCAATGTTCTTCTATATTCTCCGTAAATGGCAATTAGTCTAATCATTACCAACGGAATTGGGATCTTCCAGTTATCCGCATGTTCCACCCTTCGTACTGCCCTTACCGGAACTTTTCTATTGATTGCTCACGAGCCATTTCCTTCATTTCCTCATCTATAGTTCAGAATTAGATCCAGATAGATTTTCTGATAAGATAAAGGAGCTTTCTCGAAACAGTATTCATAAACAGTATTCATTTTCTTGGGCTCCGATTAACTAGACTGATCCTTGGATCCAGGACTAAAAAAATTGTCCACCGGCCCATTGTCGTGTCAAATTTCGTAAATTCATGGCCAACAAATCACCCGTAACAGTGCTGGGCTTGATCATCAAATAGAAATACACAAGGAAATATAACGAAACAATTCCGAAGAACGGAGCCCAGAGCTGTCCCTTGCGGACCAAAACGGACATGTTCCGGAATGAGAGAAGGTCTAGCGGAAAGTGGCCGATAAATAACGGTGTGAAAGGAGAGGATGTATAATAAGTAGGAACGAGGCCGCATTCGTCCAGGAGAATTCATTTCCTGATTCAATTCGAACAAGAACTCCAAACGCAGAGCAGAAATTACACAACTTTGTCTTTGTTTGTTCGCTTCATCAAACGCATTAGTCAAGTAGCCATTTTATATTTTCTACACTGCAAAAAATGGAACGATAAACATTCACAGAATTCAATTACAATTTATCTGATCAAAATTTGATTAAAGACGTTTTTGCTATCATTTCTGAGACCGAAGTAATGAATCTTTCTTCTCAAAAATTTTAATATCCTCTCCTGTTGCAATTCGTACACATTCATAACAAAGTAACTCTTTTGAGCTACATTGTATTTTACTTTCCATTCCTCGGTATCCCCAAGTATTATAGCCAGAAAAGTGAAGCAGATAAAAGTATATTTTAACAGTCATTTTCAAGACAACTGGGGTCGAAAAATACATTTCCAATATGACCAGGTCTAAATTATTGTTATATATTAATTGAACAAAATTTAAAGCAGAAGTGATATAATTAACCGTCACTTATTACTAACTGGTATCAAATGAAATCTATTGACAAACGAATATTCTTTTCAATTGTATTTTCGAAATTATCGCCCTTTGAAAAACGAGAGAGATAGGAAAAAATCATCAAAAACGTCACTTTGAGCTATTCATCAATTATTCCACTGTCCAAACTTCATTATAGTTACATACTCCGCTTTCAGATTTGATTTGTATGGACCAGAAAAAATAATTTTTGTCCTTGAACATAAATATGATAAGGTTAACTAAATATCTTTGCTAGATGAACTTTTAGATGCAAAACACACCACACAACTTCAAGAATCAATATCAACGTTCAACGTTGAACGTATAACCGTCAAATGCATTGATAGATAAGAGAAAAAACTAGATAAAGGCTCAGCATCCAAGATGTAGCTGTTCTCACTGAACAAGTTCGGCATCGAAGGGCGTAGGTCACTGTTTGGTCACTTCTCACAATTACACTCAGATGAATCATGAGCTTTCTCAAAGCGTACCAAGAAAAGGGTGCATATATTATCGAAGCTCTGAAACTAATATAAATAATAATATGATTCGTGATATCATGGTGGTGGGGTTTCAAAATATCTTTCTTATTGTGATTTTGTTGCACAACATCTCAATGGATTTTCTGCTTTAAATAAATTTCAATACACTCTGGAGTTCTGTCGTAATGGAAATAAATGATCAGATTATAATCAAGAATATTACAGATAATGATAATGAAATTCTCGAGAGTTTCTTTCAATGGATATATGAAATAATCAGAGTATCAAGTACAATTATTGAGTGTATATTGAATTTACTCACACTTGCTGCAATATGCAATATATACAAGATATATCATCTTCCTCTTCTCTATTATACTCTGCAGCATATCATCAATTATTTTGTGACACTTCATGATCGAAATAACTTGAGGAGCAGGCTCTGTTTTCAAAACTGTGAATTTCAAACACCACCAGAAAGGCAAAAGGCAAAAATCCGAAAATTAAAGATCAGGAGATCTCAATGAATCAATCCTGTTGTTCTTTAAATTTTCTTTAGACGTGACCAAACAAATGTTACATTGAAGGAACAGATATTTTAATATAGAATGTGCGATGAATCTGCTCGAATATCATTGTTGAAACTTCAATTGTTTTGTATTTTTAAGGAAAAATAATATCAACTCCTATACTGAAACAATAGTGTACTTCGAACTGTCATTTCGTAAGTGTTACAAAATTTCTAATTTAAACAAACAAGTCATATTTCATAACATGGGTGCTATGAACAAATTCACTTATAAGGTAGTTTATAAAAGTGTATTTGGCTCTTTTTTATCAGATATTCAAAGCAATAACTATTATTCTTCGTTCATGACGATAAAGAAAAAATCAGAACTGTTGACGTAGTGATTTCGAAGAAGAAAATGAACTATTGACCCACAACGTACCAGATGCTGTGTAACGTTGATAAATTCCATGAGAAATCTCCTAGCATCCCACCTGTATCTTCATGGACCAGTTTCTGGTTTCCAGTCTCAGGTGAAAGGTCGGCACTTCGTCAATCCTTCATTATTCATCCTCGAATTTCTTAACGCTTCAAGTAAAGGGTGCATACTAATAAGCCTAACGAAACCTGAACACCGACGAGACGTGTATGATAATTCGACAATCGAGAATTGTTCCCTCGAGATGGAGAATTCTGTTCGTTTCACGAATATTTGGCGAGGGAAATAAATTGGACGCTTGGATGTAATTTAATGATGGGAGGCAATCATCGTATCAATTGTTTTATTATTTTATTGCAGAAAGGGATTATTTATTCTAGGTTGATTGTGGCACATCAAACAAAGAAAATCTGATTGGGGGTACACAAAGTTTTCGTGTGAAGGATAGAATGAACATGTATTGTTCAATGGAGAATTTTTCCATACGAAAGAGTCTTTCCAAAATTCGCAATACAGAGTGTCCGTTTTTCCAATGTCACCATGAGTATCTTGCTTATCTTGGGATGAACGAAGTTGGTTGAATTGAGGCAAAGTTGCACATTTTTGTGCTGAAAAGAAATTGAGAATAGTTGTGATAGTTTCCGAAATATCGCAAAAAACATTCGTAAATAATATACATTCTTTGAAAAATAGAGGAGGAACACTTATCAACTTTGTTTTCTGTCTTCTCAAGTTTGATAACAGTTCTTTGACGATCGATACGAAGTGTAGTAAGTAAATTTCTATTCAGACTTTTTTGTTTACTCCGAAAAGAAGATGAAACTAGCACATACAGGAAAGGCAATATCCGAAATCTGATAAAAACTTCGTTGACTGCTTAAGAATATTGTTTTTTTCCGAAGCACTCTTTGAAAAAAATTAACAATTAGATTTCTGACAAACCCGTGATATTACATATAATAAAAATCATTATCCAGGAATGTTGTAATTCAAGAAACAGAAAAACAGACAGCCTGTATGCAGAAACAATGGCATTTCTCCTTTCGAAGAGGTTTCAGGTATGTTCCTTGTAAACAATCATATATTCGTATGTGATTATTTCTGAGCAATGACATGCACATGCGTTGATTCCGACAATTTCTGATTTGTCAGGGATTTCACGTTGAAACGCTGTACCATTCTAATCTGATGAAGACAACTTCACTTAATTCACTCGGAAGATCTGAACATTTTTAGGTTGAAATCAAATTATGAGCAGTGCTAACGACAGTTGAAATTAACTGCCCAACAACTTCTTTCCGAATATCCTGATTACTTACTAACGAGTTGGGAATGCGTTAGAACGTCATAGTTGAAGGAAAATAAATAATGTGCTATTACAATAACTTGAAAAGTCATTCAGTCTATTCGAATTCCTGCCTTGCTCCTGAGGGATTCAAGAAGTTCCTACAGCAGAGAATTGTACACGAATAGTTCGAATGAGTAATGGATATATCGGAACATAAGGGCTTAATTTCCAAAAAGGGTTACATTGTGTGATAAACCATTATTCTCCAGAGATGTAGAGTACAATACCCTGCTGGAATTGTTCCTTAACATTGTCCGTGAAATGAACAGAAAGTCAGGTTGATGATACGATTTATTCATTAATTTTCATATGATGCAACTCTTAGCAATCGATATTTTTCATAGTTAAACCCATACTTCAACATCAATAGCTATTCTTCAAAGTATTTTGTACGAACCAAACATAACCTTTCAGATTCCATATAAATCATGGTGAAGTTGCACAAATCTGAAAAACCACCATTATGGCCTTACAACCCTATTAATCCTGCACATAAACAATGAACCCAAAGAAGAGAATATTTGGGTCGTTGTGAAGCGACCAACAGAATTCCGTACAGGGACGGACCACAAATTTATAGATCAAACATATAATTAACTGAAATCAAAATCGTCCAGAATAGGAGTTTTGGAGACTTCACAGCTTATATTCTCCAAAGATTAGAATTCTGAATGAATTAGATGTTATTTTCAATAAATAAAAAGTCAACAATGCTATCAGATACGTTAAAATATAATCATTGTTGAAAAAGTAAGGAAATATATTTTTCGAAATTAATGAATAGCTGTATGATTCACCGACAATTTTCTAGGCTCTTAATAAATAGAATTCGGTTCTGTCACTTCTGGGTCACCTTAAGCCCCTCGTATTAAATACACTCAGTCTTTGGCAAATCCACGGCTAGGTATAGGGTAGGCTACACCGCCACACAAATTTACATGTCAATCATGTTATGGGAAGCAACAAATGTGACAATTATAACACTAGTTCGCAATGTAGAATGCTGTCTAAGCTAACCTGTAATTATTGATAGTACAGTGACGGAATTGACGTGCTGATTGCATTGGTTTCGGTCAATGATTGGAGATATCTTGCTGTTACGTCATCTTGTCAACAAGAGCGACGTTGACTGATATTTTGAGATATGTCATAGATATGGCAATTTTCTGGAAATGAGAGACCAGTGCAACAGTATGTGAAAATGTTTTATGGAAAGGCCATCAATAAGAAAGAATTAATATTTATTCAGATAGTCAGACTTGCTCTTGCAGGATATCAGGTTAAGTCCAGACTTATCTGGGAATGTTTGAATAAACTTTTGACACTGTCGAAGGCTACAGAGTTGATCTGAACTTGATATCTGGACACGGTAGAATAGTAGCTGAAATAGTACACTTAAAGCAAAATACAGACGTGAACCTATCTAGGTGACGTATTTTTTAACTGCTGAAATTTAATGTAGCATAATTTATACCTATTAATTAAATGGCGTGTACCTGTTTTGAAATTGACAATTCGATGAATGAAACCATTATTCGTTATTCAATAATTATTTTTAGTAATATTTATCGGTAATTATACTACATTGAATCAATAGACATCATATTGAATATGCATGGGTATCACTGTAACCAAAAAGGAGACTAAGACTATATTTTTTGCATGCTCCAAGTATTCTGATCAGTCAAATAAATTGTTTGAACTTTATGATTTGATTATGCCGGCCCCCTTCGATATCATGTCAATCTTAGCTTCAATCGATATCGAATTATATGAGTGTTTGATAAATTTCCTTAATAAGACAAATATCAAGTTGTAGTAAGGTTAGACTTGTTATCAAGGTGTGTCCCTATCCCTATGTTGTATACCCACCAATCCGTGGTCTAATTGTTGTTGTCTAGAAAGAAGAAGTCGTCCTGGCGTACGTGAAGCGTGTGTACCTGTCCGTTCCTATTGTACAATCTTCTATTTCTTCTATTTATGTTTCTTTATTTTCTGGTGTTAGGGTTTATAAATTTCACTCAGGTGATTCACATCTGTTTTTTCATTGATGCAGTTATCCTGTTGATAGATAAATGCCATTTTCAAGAAAATTATCTTGCTCAGTGAAGAATCAGACATGAGGACACTTGCTGTCATTGGACTGTTCAAATTCTCTTTCCTCACAAATTTCCAGCCTGTAACTATTGATAACAGTATAATGGTTGTGGTCCGTTGTGCTTCGTTGTTGACTGGTTTGACCTTAATGCATAGGTACCAACTAATTTTTATTCAATTCTACCAATTCAATTTTGACTTCCGTGGTAGATTGTTTGCGCGGTTGGTTCAACTTTTATTTTATTATATAAAGACTTATGTATTGTGATGCCATCGTTTTGTCTCAGTTCACAACAATTTCTATGATTCTGTTTTTTTAAATGTCCAACTATTTTTATGTAAACATTCTCGCCGAAGATGTGTGTGTTTGTGTTTTGACTTTTTATACAGTGTTTTTTGTTTTTTGTTCACATTGTTTCTAGTATCCCTGATGATGGAAAAAATTAAGATTCCGAAAGCTTGGATAGATTTCGAAGAGTGCATTTTTACTTGCTGCAATTCTCCACTACATTTTCTAGTTTGTATATATATACTTCTGCATTTCAGGAGGAAGATTCTTCGGTTGGATTCCTTTGCCAATCTAGTCCTGGTGTTTGACCACAGTTCATATATATATTCAATAATTCAATATATTCAATAATAAAAATCACATGCCCAACTGTCATAAGATCCGTTCACGTAAATTGTCCGTGTGCCTTAAGTGTCTAATGAAAAACCTCAAATCTGGTTCAACAATGTTCATTTGCACGTGTAACCAACTGAACGAGTAAAATTACATAGCCAAGTTAGACCTCGTCGCTTAAAACTTGAGATTGCTCGCCGTGCACCGTATTGATTAATGTGCGGGGGATAACAGCGAGAAATTAATTAAAGGAGTTCGCAACCTTCATTAATAACCGGCAAGGAGTTACTCTTGTTCAACACCCGGTAGGACGGTCTGCTAACACCGCATAGAGACGATACCGACCTCCTGCCACTTCGTCGGCATTAATAGCTGTATTGGGAGCTCCATGCAAGTTGCGAATTTTGAGGAAGTTTGATTCGATTCAGCGGTCGCTATGTAGTACAGCGATTGATCTAAAATGTGCCCCCTAGCTATAGTTTTGGATCGATGAAGTTGCATGAGCCAGACTGAGAAAATTCATACCATTATGAAGAGTTGCCGGTGATCAGTTTGGGGACCATGCGAAAAACAAACGTCTAATTGTTTATTCAAGATCAATGATTACTTGGAGAGGTACATACATCTCAAACCTACATGGGTTCAAAAATGTACAAGAAATAAATTCAAAAATAAAAATCCATCGTAAATAAAAATCCATTGAATGTTACACGAATATTTGGATGAAAACATTGTGGTATTACTATGGAAATCTCAGAGAAAAAATTATGGATTCGACTATCAAAACAAGAAACAAAATTATGCAAATGCCCAAAAGATTAAAGTCTGTGAGCGTTGAAAGCTGTTTCGTTACTACAATAGTTTACCACTACATCATCTATTAATGAAATTAAAGTATTAGGTATCATCCAGTCTTAAGTTGGTTTGAAGTCCTCTGTAGGTGTTACGATGGAGAAAACTAATTTTTATCATTGTATCTATATGTAACTCATTTACTAATTGATAAACAATAAACGATTGATTTATATAAGCCTTTAGTTTCAATTCGGTAGCATGATCCCTTTCTACAGGGTGATTTCTTCTGATCCTTTCATAGTACTGAATTGAGTAATCGTGTATCTTGTGTACTTCGAAGAGTTTGCTTCATTGCAACTTGGTGTCGACTTTCTCCGATATTCGAGTTTATTTTAGACTTCTAATCTTTCGAAATTCTGTAGCCAAATTATTATGAAGAAACAACATCTGATAGCTGGGAATCTGATAAATGGAAATCATCATTACTGGTTGAAAAAACTAGAAATGAAATCAAACCATAGATTATTCCTTCGAGCAAGATGATTGTAACAGCTCACCAGAAAATGTACTGTTAGTGCTTATCTTTTTTTTAGAGAAACTCCTAGAGAGAAAGTTTATCATTCAAATTGTTATGAAAAATGTGTTCGATTTACGAAATATATTTACCAAAATTGGATAACTATTGATTGTCGATAACCATTGAATAGTTTATACAATATTTGTGAAAGTTTCAACCACACTCAACAAACTTTATTAGCAGATCAAAGATTCCTCTTCACACATTCCCAGCTGTGTATCAAACAATTAGAAGTTCAGTGGTTAGCTGAATACTTTTTATTTTGCATTACTAGTAACCAAATCTATCAGAACTATCTTCCCATATCTCACATATCACACATTTCAGATGAAGCAATCCCATACATGGTTAGAATCGTCTTTAATTTACCTATTGATTGGTTTATTCTAATTTATATCATGAAATGTCATCAAATGAACTATTTTTGTTTTCATTTCCAGCCCTAGGAGAGTTAGGTCAGGTTAATTATCAGTATCTATAAATAATATATAATAATAATAATAATAATATATTCATTCGATAAGCCATGTCACAACTGGAAATAAAAAAATGTACAAAAAATGGTCCTATTGAAGAGGACTATATTCACTCATAAATCACGGGGATACAATGAAAGTGATTTTCAATAAAGGCTATCGAGGAAAGTTGATAATAAAAATAAAATGAAATGAAAAATCATTCATAATTGAAAATCTGTCAACTAATTACGACATCGCAACATCGCTCACATAAAATCTTTTGCCAGCCTCCGTTCCTACACCAACCCATCTCTAAACCCTGTTTCTCTTTCAGAAAACACCCTCATGACTAAGCTAAACTCAAGACCCGCATCACGTACCCAAAGAATCACCGATAACAAGTTTCTACAAGCCATAAGCGACCATACCGCCACTGCGCATACTGCCTACATCCCTTTGCGCATAACCCCCGACTTCACAGATTCTTCAGGCACATTCTTAAAACGAGCCTCTGCAGAGTATCGACTCAAGAGCAAGGAATGAGGGGTAGGCAGGACAGAGCGAGATGAAAATGACGGAAGGAAGAATGAGAAGGAGAGAGAAGGAAACGGTCGAGGAGATTTCGGGGAATGAGTAACCAAGATGGCGACCGGGCGCGGTCCTTCGGAGCCTCGGCTTACCGCTAGCAATAAGATTTGCTGGGTACAGTGCTGGACATGGATAATTTGCAGGAGATGAACAAAGGAGGAAGGCGACAGAAGGGTTGGTAGATGACAAGGGAAATGTTTGAGTTTTATAGTGAGTTACCGTGATTTTCTCTAGTAATCAAAAACATTCATCTTTCATCCCTATTCAATTCCTAGTACTGCTATAGTCTATGTATTTGAACAAAATAATCGTGACACCTCGACAGAAAGTGTGTGTTGCTGCTATACTTTTTTTAACGATAAATCGAAACAAAAAGTTAGAAACTGAGTTGAGTTACGAAGAGTATTGTTGAGTTAGTTACTCCAAAGTCTAGATGAAGAATAAGATATGAAAAGAAATGTTTGGTGATGTATCTTTGAGTTGTATTCAATATCTCGTGATACTTCTATTACATTTACAGTACAGAAGACTGTCAACTTTCAAAAATGGTGTTTTGATGTTACCATGGCAACAATCCAAGAAATTTCTGGCAATATTTCAATCATTGATTTGACAAGAGTAGCAAATATGGAATAAAATACTATAGGAAACTGAAACTCCACATTTTCTTCAGAGTTTACTCACTTAATAAAAAACGTATACTTGTGCACCACAGGTACTCATATTATTTCGTCATTTTGAATTCATTGTTCCAATGGAGGTTGGTTAGATATTTGAATAAAAATAAATAAGAATAGACTACTCATAATCGAGAACTCTAAATAGAAAATTCTAATTGGAATCAGAATGGGTTATACTTCTTTATGCGCTCTCCCAAAAACGACTGAACAAAACTGACTTCTCTGGTTTTAATTTCTGCGATAAAAATTGTGGTATTCATTTGTCTATTCTCATGTATCTAACTTTTTTTGCTTGCGTCTATCTGCGTTCACAGTTCGAATTATTTCGTCCACATATTTCGCCCCAAAGACTTCTTCCTAATAATATACAGTATGACAGCAGACCTCGTAGCTTCGCAATAATCACCATCGAGTTCTTTGTCTCCAATCAACTTCCCATTCGAATTGCTCAAGTATTTGCGGTACTTCTCCAAATGGCGGATGGTTTGATGCAGTTAGCTGAGTTAATGGAATCGTATATAATGATTGGTCCGAGTGGATACATTTCTATCCCATCACTAAAACTGTAATTGCATTCTCTTCTTCCTATCTCAATTAATAGATTGCTCCTGATGAGTTCGACGAGTCACTTTGCCTCTATCATGGCCAAATCGTCAGTCGAGGTGAGTTAGTCTAGTCAATTTTTGACCTGTTTCATCGTTTCTGGAAGTTGGAATTGAGATTAGTCAGTCGAATACTCAATGAGAAGTCGTTTACAAATATAAAGAAGAAGAAATATTCAAACAAAGAATACCCAATAAATATGGAGAAACGATGGAGTTGAATGAAAGGACTATTTGGTAAAGGAATATCTATTGAAATATTATTCCTCTTTGAACAAGTATATCCAAGTGTTTCGTTTGAAAAAAAAATAAACTGGTATACAGTGTGACAAGAAAATGTGGAATACACCTCGATATGAGACTAGAAGAAGATGACAAGAAAGCTTACCAGAGTATTTGATATAATTTGATTCGATTTGAAAGATACTGAAATTTAAAAGAGTTTTCTTTACATTTTTCAATTTATCTCTAAAACCCCGTATCCTTGTGGCATGAAAAATTGAAGTATCTTGATCTTAAGAGTACGATGAGGCTACTTCTAGTTCAATGTCGGATAAATGAATCGTTTTCAGATTACTGATTGGCTTCATAAACCTTTACATTCCTCTAAATGACTGGTTCTGTACCCTTATTTTGTCTGCGACATCAAATATTTATATCATGATTTTTCCTCTGTGAAAGTATTTCAGCTACTCATTCATAATGTGTGAAAAAAAATACTGATTTTGAATGTACTTTCAAGATTATTTTATGTTTTCTCACGAATAATTTTGAAGTTGAAAAATTAATGAATGGGGGTTTTTGAAGTGAATTTGTTTTGAAAATTCCATTATAAGTGTCATTTGATATGTTCTAATAGATTATGTTGTTTTCAACTAAAAATTTAATGATTATTTCAAACAATAGGTTGACGATACACATTATCTGGATCAACCTGTATATGTAGCGAACCCTTGACGAAGACCCCTGTCAAAATAATTTACGAGCAAGACGAGAATTTTTGTTAGATTGCGGTTGGGCAACACACAGCAACTAATATCCGAGCTGTTCAAAGTGAATAATCACCTTAGGGGTTTTGTCTTACCCCCACTCTGCGTCGCTAAGTTTGAACGAAAACGTCTTTTTACATTCTGAGAACGTTTTCTTGCATCGATCCATGGAAAACGACTTCTATTGGCCCGAAGGCGGAGCTACCCCCACCATGTCTACCTCCACTGCATCCTGAAGAAAGTTGGCAACTTCTCCTCTATATTTCATTCATATTATATCGGTTCTTTGTGTTTTTGTGACGTAGTGCCACGTGCTTTCGGGGAATTTTATACTATTGCGCATTAAACTTTCGTTCCGTAAAATGGAAGGGGAAATTGTTGGGAAAGATCCGAAAAAGTGGACCATGAATGAGTGGAAGATTTTCACGGCTTTTCCGGATTCCATTTGTTCTGCTTGAATTAGGTTAGGTTAGGATTTGGCTAGATTACAGAATTATTAGAAGGTTAAATCAGTTTAAAGAGAGATCGAAAAATTCATTCATTTGGATTGAATAGATCAGAGACTATAATATTCCATGATGAAAAAAGAATTACTACTCCAAACGTTACTATGTAGCAAAACAATTCACTACATAACTTCCAAGGTCTTACGGAATGTTCTACATGAACATTTCATTCGAACTGACCATTCTAAACATTTTAATCAAATGTAAAATAAATGAATTTTCTTCAGAATTGAACATTTTTTAATGTATTGAAAAACAACGAAACGAAAATAAGAGAAAATTTCGATAGAAGCCAAAAACGTACTCAATAATACTCAACGAACTCAAACCCAACATATCATTCTTAACTATTGATTTTAATCATGATTATGTCTTGATTCTACGTGATTTCTGACTATACATTGCTTCTCAAAAGTCCACTCCCCCCTCTTATCTTTGGAACGATTATACATAACCAAGTGAAATTTGGAAACTGAATATTAAAGGTTGTAAACAAGGCCATTGTGACCAATAATTTTAAATGGAACCCTACGGCAAGCGACACCTCTTTTAAAAGGTATCGAAAAAACCTATTCAATGATACTAATTTTGTTTGTGTTTATGGCAGTTTTAATGGCTCATTAGTAAACATTAAAATTTTAATTCCATTCAGTATGATAATAATTACAGATTTAAGAATCAGTATCTACTCAAAGAAATTGATCGAAGTGACCTCCATTAACTTCCTGACAGTAAAACATCCTATTTTCAAACTCTTCTCGTACTTTTGCAAATGTGTCTGCAGAAAAATAGGATGTTTTACTGTCAGGAAGTAAATGGAGGTCACTTCGAGCAATTTCTTTGAGTAGATACTGATTCTTAAATCTGTAAGTAATATCATGAATGGAATTAAAATTCTGATGTTTACTAATGAGCCATTAAAACTGCCATAAACACAAACAAAATTAGTATCATTGAATAGGTTTTTTCGATACCTTTTAAAAGAGGTGTCGCTTGGTCACAATGGCCTTGTGACGTCATCTTTGACGATTTCGTCATCTATCATCCCTAGTAGGACAGTTTACAACCTTTTATATTCAGTTTCCAAAGTTCACTTGTTTATGTGTAATCATTCCAAAGATAAGAGGGGGGGATGGGACTTTTGAGAAGCACTTGATTATGTTATATTTTCAATTCATGAAATAATAAAGACGATATTATTATTATTATTATTATTATTATTATTATTAATTCAGATCTTCTAATTTGTTGACTGAACCTGGTATATTTCTTTCTGGATGTGTCGTTTTCAAAATTAAGTAGTTTTTCGATGGTGTACTATCTACCCATTTTTATAATACAAGGCACAAAACCAATCACACGTTTCCTCTACACGAGACCAGTCTTCTTGAAAAAGGCAGTTTTTATAAGTGCGTAGAATATTATAATATGCTTCCTAGCAGGATTGAAGAGTTGAAAAACTTATCTAATTTCAGAAGAACTGTTATCAGATACTTAATCGATTTTGAACCACATGAAATTGAGGATCTGAACCAAGGAATTTTTGCCTGGCTTTAGTGTTAGAGTTAGTTATGGAGTTGGTTTCGCCGTAATTGTGGAATTTGTATTATGACGGTGCTGTGCGTTTTTTTGCCGGGTTTTCTTGCAGTTTTGAGAACCAAATGGGCCACACTATTCCATAGAGGCTGTTCCAGCGCACAAACAAGAATGCAGTCAAATAATTGCATGTTCCATATTTTGCTTGGCATTATGTAATAGTCGAAATCACGTCTTCTCGCGTTAATTATGACTTGTACAAATTGTGGAATATTTGTGTGAATATGGGTAGATCAGAATGTTTTCAATCCATGGTGTATTATGATGATTTGCTTTATTACCTACATATTTTTACCTTTTGACATTTTTCACTATTTTCCTGTATGTTTTACAAGAGAATTGCTGAAATAAAATTATTATTATTATTATTATCATTATGATACTTATGTATTTTCACTATTCTATGAAGGCATATATTTTTATATTAATGTGTATGTGTGTCTGCGTGTGTGTTCATTTTACAGTGCTTCTCAAAAGTCCCCTCCTCCACTCTTATCTTTGGAACGTTGTTTTAAAACGTCAATAAACACAAACAAAATTAGTATTATTGAATAGGTTCTTTCGATACCATCAATAAAAATTTCTAGAGCTCTAGAATATTCTTAGCATGAGCTTAAAAATACGAAAATTCGCCGTCAAGACTTTTTCGGTATCGTTTTGTTGTTGAATAATTTTTATGGTATCGTCCTTGCTCATATCAAATTGACACCGATAAAAATACTGAAATTGTTTCAGAATTCGATGTCCAAATTGGTAGATATTAACATAAAGGGTATGATTGATTCATGAAAAGCAATAATCAACGTTTCCAGTGTGCAACATTCTATCGAAGCGTATAGAAATTTTGTAACTGTCAGATACAGTTTCAGGCTCGACGTATAAATAATTATCGCCTATTGGAACAGGTAACTAGATATCGATTTTGTATATTCAGATTTAGATATCTGTAGGCAAACATGCTTTGAGAATCGCCAATGAGCCTTATCACAGAATACAGAGTTGTTATTTTATACGGTGCACTCGAATAACGTCTCCTTTTCTTCCTGAATTTTCAAATGGATGCAACACCAAGTTCCATTCGAAAATATTCGAGAAATTTGACATCTCAAAATTTCATAAAAAAATCTCATTCACTATAAATTGCCGTTTTAGTTACTCAAAATAATCTCAATATTCTATACTTTGAAGTTACATATTTCTAAGATATAAGTATATAATTTCCTGAAATATCCAGAAAAAAAATAATTTCGAAAATATTTCTTGGCCTATCATACTGTTATTTGTTTTCTATTTCATATTTTCAGATTTGCTAGGTTTCGTCTATTCGTCATTTTCTCTTAGTGTTCTTTCGGGCTCCGTCAAAATTAGGTATGGTACCTCCCCTGAAAAAAATTATACTTTCACCCAATATCAAATTACGCCCCTCATCATAAATGCATATCATGATACAGGGTGTCAAGATTATTTCTCTTCATTCCATACCTGCGTAATGGAACTTACAAATAAATTCATACTCTATAATAATTTCCGATTTAAGCATAATTCGTTAACTAGTAGTGTTCACTATAACAAAATTAAAGCTATCTGTATGAACATTCGTGATCTATTACTCCGCAAAAGTTCTGTCGATATTCATATATCTGTTGAAAGCATTCACCTGTCAATTTCACAATATCAGTTTCGAAGTTAAATTGATTACATCCCTAGTTCACCAACTATAATTGATTATTTATTTAGTCGTGTTTGTCTACCTTCAAGTACGTCTCGAAGTTCGGAACATGATAAGCAAATTCAATTTCTGAATAATCAATATTTATAGGAGAAACTCAAATAGCACATATGGAACTGTTATGCTAAAACTATTCCAATTCTAGAATTGAGAACCAGCAATTTATAGATGTTGTACAAATTTAGTGAGTATTGTTACAGACAAATCTCCCAGTTCTGGTAAAAGTGGTAAAGATATTATATTTTTGCAAAATAATCATTTCGAGAAAGTCAGAGGGTAGAAGAGGAGAAAAATATATGGAGTGTTGTTAACTTGTCTTGCAGCAAGGACTGTTCATATAGAAGTTGTGGCTCTAAAGAGAATGACACTCAGTGTATTCAGATAAAGAAAATGAAGGGAGCAATGGACAATTTGGATCAAAATGTAATAATTCATCAGATGACATTGAAGAATATAAAGTGGCATTTTATACCACCACCAGTTAATTTTGGTGGATGTTGAGAAGGAATGATACGTTTAGTGGAGAATAATCTGAAAATTCAATCGAAAGAAGTTGTGAAAAGAACTCCAATCACCTTATTATGCGAAATTGAACACATAAATTGTCGACCTCTAACTTATGGCTCAAATGATTCTTCTGATTTGAAATTTATGACCCAGTATCATTTCCTTATTGGAAGTTCATCTGATACACCTTTGCTTGAATCTAAGGAAGAGAAGTATTCGAAAGAGCAACGAAAAATTACTTAAACGATGACTGACCATTTTTGGAGAAAATGGGTACGTGAGTTTATACCAACATTGAATCAAAGAGGGAATTAAAAACATAAGAAGAATGTTCGATTTAGTACTGATTGTTGATAATAATGAACCACGAAATTTTTGCAATAATGAGAGATAGAATCATTGCAGTACAAGCAGAAAAAGATAAAACAGCTCGAGTTGTAAATGTCAAGATTATGTTTATAATCTAAATATAAGTGAGTGGCTGTTACTACAATCCAATTTATACTACTTTGACTACTGGAAAAGGGGCAAGTCAAGGTAGTACAGAGCAATTAAATCACTCTCTACAGATATAACTGGCTGAAAGTGTCCATGAGTGATACTTTACGACAGTTGCATTCTGCTGGCAATCACCGTTTTCCTGTCAGACTAGTGCGCTTTATCAGACACTCGGCCACCAAATAATTCCTATCTTCTAGCAATAAACTGGACAACTCTATTTGCAGTCCCGACACATTGGTCGGCTGGAATTTTCGCAGGAATTCGATTACATGAAAACGCAGTCGAGAGCCGACGCTCATAAAGGGACGAAACGTCGTGCATGCAACACAACGTGATGACCCATAAACGAAACGACAGGACGTGACGTTCGGCTGTATCATTATACTCGACGTCAGTGTTTCCAAACTTGTGGAAAACTCACAAACAAAAATTTTTCATCGAAATAATTATCATACTAAGCGTGCAAAAAGACTAGCCTGAAAGTTTTAACGACTGTTTCGAAGATTTTTGAAAAAATATTGACTATCCAAATTCACGATTGATTCTGTCATATCTTCCTTCAATCGTAACTGCTCTATGATGATGACATCCATTCATAAATGGACCATTAATGATCCATGAATTCCCTCATTTATGGATCACTCTGAAGCGTTTGACAAAAATTCATCATAAACTTCTGAAAATTTTGCATTGATGACATATTATAGTCTGTCGAATAGCTCCCACGATCGCCAAACCTGAGTGCCTCAGATTTTTATCTGAAGGATCATAGGGAAGACAAATTTATTGAGATTTGCAATAATGAATCAGAAATGAACACCATCAAAGCAACTATCAGGTTTCAAAACTCCAAGTTGGCGCAGTCGGTGGGATCCTTTCAAGTTTCAATTTTTGATCACAACACTCCAATAACTTGGAATTCCAAAGGTACGGTCACGATATCATGAGATAACGCGAATTGAGATACAGATCATCATGTACTTCTACTCCTACACTTTGTCAAGGAACGCCACGAGCACATCAACGTACCATTAAATTGGAGCAATCCTGAAATTGTTCCATTAGGAAAGGTCGAATAATATAACGATCATATTCCTCAAGAAATACTGAATAAGAAATCATCATCTGAGAAGACATTTCGATTTTAAAATATTACCCAAATAGCGAGTTTACGATATTCTTGTCTTGGTCTGATATCTGAAGCTACTTTTTGTAGTACTGTAGTACTTTGATACGACTTTTGATGTAGTTCCTCCTTTTTAGGTACGCCAAGAACTGGTTCCGGATAAAATTATGATGTAACTGACCCTTTCCTAGCTAGTTCATCAGATATTTCATTACCTTCTATTTCACCTTGTGAATTTCAAAAGAATCGGGATGGTTCGATAACAAATGCATTAAATTATTAAAGAATTATTGAACTTCCTTGATAAGAACCGTATCAAAATGCCTTTCGAACTGAAGAACTTTAAAATAGAGATTTGTTTCGGATACGCTTTTCCTAAGAAACGAATCAAGTAATCAGAATATTCCAAATTATACTCTCTTTCAAATTAACAATATACCAGCCTAACCTGAAATTTCTTTTTCACGTTTTTATTTCCATTTATTTTCACAAAATCATTGGATACTTTTTCCTTCTGTAGGTGGATCGAAAAGAAGAGTCTTCTTTTTTCAAAATTTATCTCACTTCGCTGTACATCCAAAGAATCAACGATTTTTTCCAAAGAAAGGAACGAGAATACCAGAACGGTTGAGAAACACTGGCGATCTCCGTTCGCTAAGGATGTAAATCGCCTGTGCCCGGCGCTCCTAAGAGGGTAATGAGGCGAAGGGGGTCGGAATTAAGCAGTCCACGGAGGAAGGAGGGGACGCAAGAAGACGGTTCGGATCAATACTGGCTCCGACAGCCTCAAGGATTCCTCTGCATCGTCGCGCTGCCTCCAAGGACTACCGAGATGAGATTGCACAAGCGATGAGGCGCTCTGAAATTGGATGCACGGTATATGTAGTTCTTTAATGGTCTTCATCAACAGCAACTGCGAAATTATGTTATGTTATATATCTGGATCTGAGCCCTGGATTGGCGCGATATGATGTGGTTAGCGAGTAAACAATATTTCGAAACAATATTGTTTGACACCTGGGATTAACTCCAATCCAAAATAAAACAAAAAAACAGAAAATACTTGATTCTAATTATGGAAAAGAGGATGCTGAATGAAGAAAACCTAATAACAATATTCGATCGTATCATTCAAGATCAATCAGAATATCTTATGAAAAGTAATAATAAAAGATAAGGTGAGACAACAACTTCCAAATACTAAGAGAAAAATGGAGATCTAAAATCACTGGGGTTGTTTCTTAAACTTACTCTGACTCAAGCATTCAAGAAACTACTTATATGTCAACTCAAATTCAATTTTGCAGAATTAAAAGCAACTACAGACTCTCATAGTCACCTTTTCAGTGAAATAATGAAACTAATTTACAAGAATCCAACCGATAGATTTATATGTAATGTTCGTTTATTATTAAAGTCAACTCAAATAAAAAATGGTTTTTGAAATTTTTTGATAATGAATGGATTGAAATTTATAATAATTACATATAAAATATTTTGAACTCATCGTGCAATGTACTAAGATATCCAGATTATGTATTCGTCAATGATTTCTACGGTTTTGAAAACACAACATCGGTCTCAATTTATTCCAGCAAGATAGTTATGACAGCTCGCTAGAAAGTGCGATGTTGCTGCTTGTCTTTTATTCAACAATTCTCCGAAACACAAAGTCTAGTTAGAAAATACCCACTGTGGATAATCGTTGAACAGTTCATTCAATAGTTGTAAACATTTCAAGGATTTCTTTCCAAATAAAATTAACATCGTTGTGAAGACATTGAAGCGTTGCCATAATTATTGTTGCCTAAATAAGCACAGTATGTCTCAACCAATTTAAAGTTCAGTGCTTAGCAAGATACATTCTATATTGCACTAATGCTATTGAAAGATTACCAAATATGTCGGGAGTAATTTTGAATCGACAATAAATGTGCCATGAGAAATACTAATAATTTCAAAATTAATTCGAATCAGTGTAAAATATACTAATATTCAGAATTATAGTATTAAAATTACTCAGTCGCCTTTAATGTATCCCCTTTTCTCCTATTCTGTTCAGAAATGAGCGTAGTTTGATTTGAGAAAAAGCAGCTCTGTAGGGCCAAGTGAGCATAAACATATCTTTGCCAATATTCCAACGAAATTCTTCCTGAAAATCGACGTTTTGGACTTCCATTGTCTAATAAGTAAGTACCTAGTTGAAAAACAAACAAAAAATAAAGAGTGGTGCCTTTTTTGAGGTTTATCAATAACTCATTCGACAATGTCGATTTTCAACCTGAAACATTATCAAGAACATTCAAACAAGGAATTCTTGCTTTCATCAAGTAAAGGTAACCTTGAAACCACACAGACTCAGACGATTATTCTCGTTTCGTCGCTCAAGCTACAACACCAAAGCAAACACAAGAGGCGTTTATGGTGGCGTGAAAGAAAAAAAGTCACACAAGGATCGGTCGACCGAAAAAGAGTATAAAGAAGCAGCGTTCGGACAATCGGAACTAGTGGAGTGCATAAGAATGCTCAATGCTCAATGCCCATCGTCGGTTACGGCCTGACGCGCATCTAATGAGGCGAAGGCGTCACAAAGGCGTCCGTCGGCTTTTGTACGGCGACGTCCACGACGTCGAACACGGACGGCGTCTGAAAAAATCTGAAGAAAAGTTATCATGTTGTTTGGTAACTTTGTATTAGTTCATCGATATACATTTTGAGGAGGGACTTGGTAATCGTAAATCAACTAATTTCATCACGATTGAACCAATTATTCCAGGAATAATTTATGTTCGAGCTCGAAATTTCACATTCTGTGCATTCCCAGTTTTCGATTAACTATATGAGCCTCAACAGGCATTTTATCTAAAGAAAACATTGTGGATGTCGTAGACAAAATAAAGAGTTTTGTTGTTTCAATATTCAACAATTTCCTATGGCCAGCTACATAAACTTCTCAAAAAAATAAGAAGACTCGACTACATAGAGCCAAGCCAATTGTCTCAGTGAGTTTAAAAAAACACAAACAGAGAAGTTACTAAGAGGACAAATAGAGGAAATAGTAATGAAGCAATCAGTTCCTACCAATCTGACTTATATTTTGTCTAGGATTGCTCAAAATCTTACAAGAATCAGCAGTCTAAACAGACTATCTCTAGCCTTAGTACCACATCACACAAAATACGAAAGCAATGAAGGAGATACTTCAGGTGAAAACCCAATATTTGGATGAGAAAGCAGTCACGAAAATATTGACACCAGGAAAAATACAAATACAATATCTACTAAATCACAACAGGTGAACAATCATGACCATGAGCTAGAAAAAGGATGTTCACTAATTGGGTTCCAATTTCTTGAATTCTGTGGCAAATATCGACTATGTAAGATACAAGTAAGTTTATGATAGGCCAAGATAGTTAAATAGTATAAATTAATAGTTTCATTAGACAACAAGTTGAAATGGTCAAAAAGAAATTTAAATGAAACTGTATCATGTTAACATTGTACATATTATATTTTATTGATATAAAATTATCAAAAAATTATATCACATCGATGATAATTCACAAAGAAAAATTATGTATTACAAAACAGAGTCTGATTTTTTAAGATATTCCGATGTACTGTGTGTAGAAGATGAACAAAAGATTTATCACATTTGTTTATCTTGATTTTGTTTTTTCAATGAGTTCTGTCAGTTCTCATCAATAAGAGGAAATGAGTGTCTGATTTTTTTCTTTTACCATGATCTCCACAGCAGAATTCTTCTAGCAATATTTAGCGATCGAAAACCCTTTCAAATGAATCAATAAAAGAAGGAGCTTGACCTCCTTCATTTCCGAATTTAATTTCTCATTTAGCTTATTTCCTGTTTGAACATTTTTATTAAGATGCGAGACTGTTCAACTCTTATGTTCCATTTCATTCCTCACTTCATTTGGTGCACAAGTTCTTCTATCCTTGTCGAAAATGCCACTAGCCGATTCCTCGTTTCTAGGATACGAAACGTTCGACCTTCATCAGGCTCTCTTTCAGCGGATGCACGAGCACTAATCGTCGGTGTTCCTCTTCCCATCCTATTGGGCCACAGTATCGCTGTCAGTCCAGTGTTCTCATTGTTTTCGAAACATAAATTCCTCTATGCCGATCCGTTCTCTATAATATCGTTTCATGGAGGCGGATAGGCATACCGCATATTTATTGCCCCCCTATCGATTTCAATATCATTCGTTTCAGCGTAGTTTTTAGTATTCGTCGTGAGAAATCCACTATCAAACTTCCTATCCAATCCATCCCAGCCACATTGATTGATAAAGAAATCCTGAGATGATACTAAGACGTTTGTATCACAATACAGTGTCGAAAACAAATATTCCTTTAGTGTAGACAGAAATCTCTTAGGGTCACAAAGAACAAAAAATTTAGAGAGAGGCAATGCTGTCATTCATCAACTCGACAAGTGATTATGTCTTCGAAAAACTCATGAAAATTAAGTCAAAATATTTTTGGATTCATCCATATTGACGCTGTCTACCTCAATATTTCATCACTGAAACTTTCTATCTATCTATCTATCTATTTGGTGAACGAAAACTCGCAGAGAATATCCACTTTGGTAAATTCTTTCCCTTTTTCCATCTTCATCGCCATCTGTCACTCGGTAGCGCAACTAAATATTAAAAGTTCAAAACCTGTCGGCGCTCTTTCGTTTTTTCTATGACGTCGAGCAGCGCCAGCTACCGCAGGGGTTGGAAAAACGTTCGAAGGGTCGTAAGGGGAAACTAAGAGGGTTGGCCGACTGCTTAGAGCTCCGCCCCTAAAATGGCCTCCTTCGATTCTAATCACCAGGGATTTCGAACGAGTGGCGCTCTCTTTAGAGAAGGATCGTCGGGATCGGGGGGATCGGGCGGGTTGCTACCCGTCGGTGGAGGGATAATTCCTGCCCCGGGTCCGGATCCCCCGACCTGTATATCATGAGAGGTCAGGGACTATCCTTTCCGAAGGTTTCAACATCCCTAACATGGGCGCCGTAAAAAGGGGATAGATATTAATCAGTGAGTGTCATCTTTCTTTTTTCTTTCTCTTTTCATCTCTATTTATCTCTCTTCATCTATATTCATCTCTCTTTATCTCTCTTTATCTCTTTTTATCTCTCTTCATCTCTCTTTATCTCCCTTTCTGTTTCTTTTTTCGTCTTTAACTCTCTTCAACTCTTTTTATATCTTTTTATTTCTCTTATACCTCTTATACAAACGCTGGCCAAAAAGAATTTTAAATTATGTTCCTCGAAGTAAAAGGAGGAGAGGAAGACCAAGCACATCCTGGATACAATGAATTAGGCAAACAATGGCTGATCGGGCAATAAATGATGACGATTGGAAAAATAAAAAAAGTGGCGATCGAAATGCGGAATGCGACAAAGGCTGTAGGACCCCTGCCTATATATATTATATATATACATATATATATATATATATATATATATATATACCTCTTCATCTCCCTTCTCCATTATTTATCTTCCTTCATATTACTTCATCTTACTCGATATCTTTCTGTCTTACTTCAATTATCTTCATCTATTCGTCTTATTGTCTCTTATTCTTTCTCTATCTATTCTTTCATGATATTCTCTCTCTCTCTCTCTTTTTTCCTCTCCAATACCATCTCTTACACTTCTTTGCCCCTTTCTTTCTCTTCTGTTCGTCTCTCTCTGTTTCTTTTTCCCTCCTCATTTCTCCAGTAATCTATCTAGCTATCTCTTCTTCTTTCTCTATTCTTTTGCAATGTTCCAATCCCGTTTTCTATCTCTATCACTTTCTTTGCATTTCTTTCCTTGCCATACTTTTTTTTGTGTATCTTCATTCATTTCTCTGATTCGAAATCGCATGTTATTTCAAAACTATTCTACCTATACATTCAGTGTAACATGTTGATGTACATGTCCGCCAATGGTAAATCATCTTTTATGATTAACAGTAGTTGGTTAGGAGTTAGTTAGGTTAGGAAAATTATCCAAGAGCTCTCACACCGACCAGTAAAGCAGAACAAAGCAAACTGATTGGACTACCATCCGAAGTATTATTTTGTGGTCATTGTCATATTACTTCGGTCTACTGCATAATTACACACCAAATGCGTCTAGGTTAATTTCAGGCAGAATTGGAAAGCACAGTAAACTTTAATGAGATCAAATAGTTTCCCTAAGAAGAGGAGATATGAAGAAATCTCATTATTAATTAAATATAATCAATCTACTTTCACAGAACTCCATCCAAATAAAAACATAAATACATTTTCATAGATTGGCATTGTGTTGGAGGTTTTCAGGAGTCGTTTACAGGATTGGTAGCAGATTGTGAAAATTCGTGACACTCTGAGCAGTGAATGCTTTATACAAATGGGAGTACAGAAGAGCCCGAAGAGGACTGTATTGTTCATAGCTCACATAAATTTCTCACTGCATTTCAAATTCTAGTATTTCAAACAGGTACATAACAAAAAATACAGAGTTGAAAATTTTAAGAAATACATTTTCGTGGATTTCTCGCATACTGAAGTAAACAGGCCAAATCAGAACAATTCAAAAATAAGCATGATGAATAGAGCAGACAAAAAATCTTGAATAAATCGCTAGTCTTACAGCTAAACATCGTAGATTTGTTCATAGTGAATTGAAACTATCAATGATCTTGTGTCATTTGTATCAATCAAAAAAATAACAAAAAAATCATCCATTTCTTGGAAAATTAAATAATATTTTTTAGGGTGACGGTAACGATTTCTAAGCTTCAGGTACGGTATTGCCGATTCATAAATCGACCATTGAAATGAAAGAATTAAGTTTGAAATAGAATAATGAAAATTATTAATTGATTTTTTTAAACGTTTTCTACGGGAGTTTCAATAATTGAGAGTAATGCATTTTGAGACCATTACGTTAATATGTATAATATTACCATTCATGTAAATTACCCAATGAAAATCTTGAATTATTCCAAAGGGCTGCACAAAATAAGCTTAGGTGAACCCTTGGGATGTATAATCTTGTTATATCCAATCAATCAATCAAATTCTTCAATATTTATCTCATATCATTTTTGAAATGTTTTCCCTTAGATAAACAATAATGCAATGATGTATAAATATATTTCTGAAATAATGTATGACTTGCAGTCACTCATTTATTCAGTGGAGAAAAATAGTAGTGCATTTACTCATTTACTCAAAATCACTCCATATGGTTCACAAGGACCCACAAAATTGGATTACATGTTCAATGATCTTCGATTAAATAAAAAATATAACGAAGAAATAGATCGGTTCATTGTAAGGAACTCGTTTGAAAAATGCCAAATACGTTTGACGTAACTATCAACCTAAAAATAGATAACCTAAAACTTTGTCAACTCTAAAATCCAATGATTTCAAGAAGCGAATTTCAGTCATCGCCGTATATTCAACAGATACAAAATCCCGTACGATCACTTTGTTATCTACCGCAACAAATCGATAGAGATCCAGCCGCAGCATCCGAAAAAATACGTTATTCTAGGAACCAGTTCTTCAGGTGTCCGCGAAGCGCTTTTTTTACCGCGCGATCGGCAGATGTTCTGGATGCTGCGTCCTCTAGAACCTGCTGGACCAGTTGCTGACCACTGTCCATCCGTTGGGAGATGAATGATTCTTCGGGAAAAAACCGTTACACCGTGTGAAAGGATATCGGGAAGTTGGAAGGTAGTCTATGCGCGGATTTCGGTGGAGACTGGTCTATGATATCATTTTCATCTCATTGTGTTGAATTTTCGAAGTCAATATGTAGAAGTTTCGTGTCGAAATTAATTTTTCTCAGTGTATAGAATCAAAGCTTGGTATGTATGTGTAGAGTCGTACATTCAGGTGACATCTTGTATGATTGATTGATTTTTTATTGAACTCAGCCGAAGCAGAACTGATATAAATTCATTGTATTTCCTGTAATTTCTTTAATCATTGCTTTCTTTCAAACTTCTGGTGAGAATTGAGATTTGGATCCAGTCAATGTCAAACTCCCTACTGTTATATATACTGTTATATATATTTATTTTCATGAGACGTTTCGCTAATTGTTGTGAGCTTCATCAATCATGTCGAAATCAAAAAATGTAAACACAAATAAGTAAAATTACAACAACATTGTGCTGTTAAAGCACTTTAGTCTTAACCGTGTATATCTTCATTTCATAAACGATTCCTACGTGACACGGAATCATCAGCTATATCAATTGTTTTATTAGTTCTGATAAATTTATTCTAAGTCGAATCAACCAGATAATATAAGTAATGAGACCAATTGATTAGTTGAATATTACCTAACCTCGAGGAGATCATAATTGCGGAAATCAAAAATCGAAAAAGTCGAAAAAAGTATACCTGACATGGGCAATTTAGATTGTTATTCGCACATTCAGTAATGAATCTTCAACTGAAAATTAGCCAGCTTATCATTATCTTGAAGGATTTTGAAATAGTGAAAAAGTTTTTGTCAATTTTGTTCGATTGGTTTTTACAAAGATTTCACGTGTTGTGATATGATAGATTTTGAATTTATTATCCTGATTATTTATTGACGGTATCATTAATATCAATACGCTTTATCAAAAATAAATAAATAGATTATCTTGAAAGAATTCAATAGCAATGATCATTCATATAGTCGGCCATTAAACATTGTATTATTGATTTGTGATTAGTAATCCACTTTCACTACTCGAAAATAAAAATCAGTAGATATTGATTGACTGATTACAGGAATCTCAACAACAATCAACAATTAAATCACATTCAAAACGAATAAATCGTTAAATTAATTGCTCCATAAACAGAACAATTGTAAGCAAGTTCAAATACAATTTCTAATTTTTCTTTATACCCATGAGAGCAAAAGCATAATTTATAGATGATTATTCAGCGTCATCTATTCGTTCGATGGCAGAGTGTAATTTTATCAATTCTGTTGTAAATGTTGGCATAATATATGAATACCTAATCAACAAGAAATAAGCAATTATTAATTAATTTTTTCTTGGGATCTCAATTTTCAATAATATTTTGATAACATGTTAGTTATTGGCACCAATTACGTAGATACTAATTTATTTTTCTTCGTTTCTGTAATAATTGAAAGCCTCAAGAATATCATCATCACATTGTTTGATTTCACCTCTTCAATGTTTTTTTCCAAAAAAATTCTTGTCTTTTTTATAGTTTTTAATATAACTACATTTTATTTGAAAAATACTGGAAATTTAATAGGTGTATGACATTCAGATAAAACTCATATATCAAGATCCAGTGCCTATTACAATTAGAATAAATTGCTGTTTTTTAGGATTTCAAAGATTAGATCGAACTGAAAATGTGAATGGAGCAGAAATCTCTCATGTATCGAGATGAGTTCCTGGTCACTTGTATAGATGGCAGACTCGATGAGTTCGGTTCAATAATTCAATGGAATTTATGTACAAATGTTGATTATCACCAACAAAAATACGTATGTATATGATTATTCGTGTTGTTTTATCATTGTTCGAGTTAAATTGTGAAAAATACTCAATTTCTAATATATATTCATATAAGTATGCGTTATATTTTTTTCTAATAGTAATAAATGAAGAAGACATCGAACGAAAACAAAATATCAGATGAATAACTGTTCGTTCGTTTCCCAGCCTATGAATATTTTTTCCAAATTTCAACTATCAGAAAATTGGCTACATCGCAGATTTATAGCCCAAAAATACCAAACCAATTTCCTGTCCCTTACATATAAATACATAAATAAAACCTGTCAGTATTTCCTCCTATTGCCTAGAAAAGCAAGGTTATAAATTATAATTTCTTACTTCATGCGTCGCGACGTCCTATAGAAAATACGACGTTGCCGGAATCTGTTATGCCAGAGCAGTTTCCGTCTGTGAGTTATTTCAGAACTCTTAATTTACTATTATAAAATTATAATATAATATACATATAATATAATTATAACCAGAACTTATAAAATGTTGATTCAGGTAATAGTAATGATAAGTTTATCTACCGGAGAGTAATACCATCTTTGTTATTTCAAATGAAATACCCTGTATATTCTGATTTTTTGATTTTTTATTAGTTGGTCAACATTCCTTCTTGATACCTCCCTTCACCCAAAATAATATAATAATCATTTTTCAAAATTCTCGTTCATAACGTGACTCTGCTTTTAATATTCATAACTGTGTTATCTACTTAACTAGAAACTCCATATTTGGGGTGTAGCATAGCGATATTCGTTCTGCATTATACAGGGTTGCTAAAAATTCGTAATTCCATCGGTCAACACAAAAATAGAGAAAAATATTTTTCCTCCTAATTGATTGCCCTATATATATTATTTGATTATCTAAAAGATCGTTAAAATCTTTTACGAATAACATTGTAAATTATGTTTCTATACCTAAACGGTAAGGTCACGAAGATGATATTGTCTTGATCAGAAGTTATAGGTTTCGTTGGAAGTTCCAACGACCAATAGATGTTTTTTTTTCAATGTGAATGTTACCCTTTTCTTTCTTCAACAATATGTGTACGTTCTTTAAATGGACATGTTTATCAAAGCAGAGTTGAAACACTTGTATTCAAAATACAAATATTTTTTTACTCAATAGAACTTTTATTGAACCATTTGAAAGTATATTATTTGAATTAAGTACTTTCAAAATACCTATTTCGTATTTAGTATTCGAATACAAGAAGCACAAGTATTTTGTATTATACATTTGAAATAGTCAATGAGAAAAGTATTTGTATTTTTTATTTTTATACTTTTATGAAGTATTTTCTACATTTATGTATGCAAGTACATATATGAGACGTTCATTATTATCATTATTGTTGGGTACGTTTATCCCAAGAGCAATCTAACTTGCATCGTTTAATTTTTACCCGAACTATCCAAACTAACCGCTATAACCCTCTGTCACAGTTCCCATAATAATAATCAGAGCAATCATATCCGAGGATAAACACTCCAACGTAATCTCGAAACTACAAAGCCAGATAACGAAATCTCCTTAGTAGTTAGTCTCCATATTCTCTGGGATCATCTCCGGTTGCATCTTATCTCCCCCCGAACTGCTCAGAAATTCAAAGTCTGCACCCCATCACTGTTTCGCCATGATTGCGAAAGGGCGAAGGGGGAGGCAGGACGCCCTAGTCTCCCGTCTTCTTGTCGTTCCTATTACGAATGTCGGCGGCCCTTAAGGGTCTTACGTACGACGACCTGCTGGCACTGAAATAGTGTTCGGAGGATCCAATTCCGTCACGTGATTATTACGTGCAGGGTATTACAGGATTTCAGTTTTATTCGAAATAGAGAGATGTTTCAATATCGTACAGGGTTGTTTAAATTGTAAGGGATGTTGTCAGACTCGCTTGGCAACACGAGGAGGTTTTTAGTTTCAACTCATCACCGAATTACATGCATTCTCAATTAAATTATTTGCTGCTTTCATCAAAAATATATTTATTAATATAAAAAACAAGAATTCAGAATAATGATATTTTAAGAACTCTAAACCCAACTGATATCACAATACGTCATTTTCACTCTGATTTTATATTGGTTTATAAAGTCTTATCGGGTGGTGTTTAATGTCCATTTTTTTCTAAACAAATTAACCTTCTTGTTAAGTCTCATATAACAAGGAATCGTTCACTATTTTCAATATAGAATTACAAATTACGGTACAACTCATCTATTTCTAGAGATTTTTGAGATGGTTTATTGAATTTAATATTGATCCATTTGTTAATTCTTCAGGAATGTTGAAATACCCAATTAGAAATGTTCGCTTAGACACTGTATTGTTATAATTAGTGTATTTACTTATTATTGTGGAGTCCAATCTAGTGTATTTCAGAACGAACTACTCTAAATCAACAAATCCAGTCACTTTCAATGCATCTAGAATTAATTCACAGACCTTACATGAAGTGAAATTCTTTGGAATGATTCTAAATAATACACTATTTCGGTCCACAACTGGAATACGTTATCCAAAAGTTGAGCAAAACAACATATAGTTTGAGAATTCCAAGGCAATATGTTGATATTGGAACGTGAAAAAACATTTATCACTCAAATTTTTAATGCCATGTTAGATATGGAGGATATTTAGGCAAAATATTTCAGTCAAAAAAAAGTATTGCGTATTATATTGGGACTTGAACTTTCCTGTACAAATAAATTCAAGGCAAATAAATTACTTAAAGGTTGTGCTATATACAGGAATGTTTATAATGTTTTCAACACAACGGATCGTTGAATAAAGATGAACTATAAAAAACTCGTTTAACTGAAAAAAATCATATCCCATACAGAGTATTGTAGAACTGAATTGTTTTTACGTCATTGAATGGAAAAATGTACTTCGAGAATGTAAAAATTAACTAACAACCATGATATTCGTATGTATCGAATAGGCGAAAAATCGAAAAACCTAAATTTTGAATATAACTGGAAAACAAAAAACGATATCCAATATCTCAAGAAACAGTAATCGAGGATGCTCTATTCTTTGTAACTCTTATATCGAGTTATCCTATATCAACAACGAAATTTGACAATTTCGGGTTCTTCGCGTATTCAAATATTTTTAATAGTATGATTGAAACAACAATATAATCAATATTAGTTATGAGATGAATTAAAATGTTTTTGCTGTGAAATAAATATTCAGCGAAATATTAAACTTCTTAAAGCTTTAGTAATGACTGTCATTTATTCAAATATATGGTCCAAAAAGAGACAGTAATCGTTTGCCTTGAAGGGTCCTTTCTGGCCCTTCGAATATGATTCTCATCTGTTAATAACGGTCAGTTACTCGCCTAAGAGATTCATAGCGCAACGCAGACGTTTCCAGTAATTTCTGCAAGACATAACTCGTTATGAAATATCCGATGAAGTTTCTGAGGGGTCTTCGCCGCATTCTGTTTATCCAACTGATTAATTATTCAAAATGTCCAGATGGTCAAAGGAAATTTATAAATGAACGATTCTGAACGCTACAAGTATCAAGGAGTAATCAATTTTGTACTTCTCTTTCTGTAATTCTTCCATCAAGGTTCTTTTCGATACAATTTGGTTATCTGAAAACATTCTTGGATAATTTCTCTCTCAATTTGGTACCTTAAGATATACTTATTCAGGTTTTGATTGTTCAAATACTGAACTTCCATTTCTATTCTATTTTTTTCAAACTATCGAATATTATGTGGTTGAAAATCAGCTGAATACAAACTACAGAAACGTATAAATTTTTATTGATAAAACATAAATATGCAATATTGGTCAATCTGATTCTAACTCACCCTGTATATTTCATTCAAGGCTCATAGATATATTAGAGAGAGAATGAGAGAAAGACGTGTTGTTTTACTAACATATTTGATAATTGATGTTATACCTAAAAATTCTAAAGATATTTCTTTTTTTTTTGACGACATTTTTACAGGATTTCACGATATCGCAAGTATTGAAAGCTTGAAATAAAAAGAGAGTTCACATTAGTTGATCATCAATCAACAAATAAATGTGAACTCAAACATCTCAAAATATTTCTACTTAAAACAACCATTGAATACTGGTAGGAAAAACAACAATACATTCAAGATTACGAAACTCGATCTCGAGAACATTTCTGGCAATAAGAAGTGCTCGTAAACCAAGGAAATAACATTCGGAGGGTGAAGCTTTTCGACCCTCCTTCTTTTCCCCCGTTCTTTCGCTCTTGCCAAGACGAGGGCTTTATGTATCGGAAATAGTACACTCGTATCAAGAAATAAGAATAACAGCTGTGCCTCACTGAAAGTATACTCAAGGGACGTATATTGTATTCCCATGAAAGATCGCAATGCGGAACAGTTCTTTCTCTTTGAATTTTCTGTGATCTGTAAATTCTTCATTTATTCTTTCAAATTTATTTTAACCCCTCCAACGCAACGATAAAACGCACTTTTTCCAAAGTTTTTTCCAGTCGTAATAGTCTTTTTTCGGTATATAGCCTTCGGTATATAGAGTTCCTCAGATTCGGTTTTTATCTTTTCAAGCATTTCCGCATCGGTATTTTAAGTTCACTGAATAACCAGAAGTCCTACGGAGTCAAATCAGGCGAATACGGTGGTTGCGGAAAAACAATGAAGTATGACATAAAATTACAGAAAATGAGCATTATCATCTGTATCGTGACATTTGACAGCAAAGGTAATTTTTATTCGATTGTATAATAGTATATAAAAGTATAAGTGGATAAAAAGGTCTTTAAGACCAGATCCACGAATACTTTACGCTATTTTTTGTAATGATGCCCCATTTTACGATTGAATAAAGTTTTGCATTTGTCAGTAATATTTTATTTGACGTTTACAAGGCACTCCTGTCAGATCAATAATCAAAAATTTGTCATTTAGATTCACGTATCTCGTTTCTTCGATTATGTTGCCATGGTAACTTAAGAAAACGCGCGTTTTTCAAGTTCGATTTAAACACGCTGAGGCGTGCTTTAAATGGGTAAAATGGGGCACCAATAAAAAAAATCATATAATTCATAGAAGTCATGAATGACAAATTATAATGATCAAACATTTCTAGTTTTTGAAAGAAAATAAGACAATGTGAATATACTTTTGTAATATATTTATAAACGTGAAGTCTAAATGACAATTTTTTCATTATTGATCTGACAGGAGTACCTTGTCAAATAAAACGTCAAATAAAATATTACTGACAAATGCCAAACTTTATTCAAACGTAAAATGGGGAACCAATAAAAAAAATAGCGTGAAGTATTCGTGGATCTGGTCTTTAAAACACTTTATTTCGAGCACTGCTGCGCCGTCGTGCTCGAAAAATCGCGCGTGTTTTAAAGACCTTTTTATCCACTTATACTTTAATATACTATTTCCTTCAATGGCCGGACGTTTGCCATGCCATGAAAGATTTCTTATCAGTACAAAAATTTTAACTGGAGAAAAAGGATTCCAAGATTTCCAAAAAGAAATAACGATTATTCAATTCTTATTTTCTTTATACTCATGACATATTTAAGACCCTGCTTGATCACTAGTTCACAGAATTCCGTAGTCTCAAACTTCCCGACCACCGATGCAAATTTGTCAATACTCGTCCATAAAATAATTACTTCGACGGGCATTTCGACCCGGAGTGCCGGAGTATAGACCGTGCAACTTTATAGTCCGTCCGCCACACAGACTCGCAACTTCCCAACTCCAAAGCTCACGTAAGCTTTATCGTTTAGTTTACTAAATTGGACATAAAGCAAACAAAGCCTCGGGCATCGCCTTCTTACTCTTAGGACCAACTTTTGATCCATCTTAGGCCACTTTTTTATTCGGAATGATATAAGGGACTCGAAGAGGCTAGGCCAGGAGCTTTATGTGGTGTTCGAGATGGCTTCGAAGTTGAATGTCGTGGGGTTGGAAGTTTGGAGCATGTAAGAGGAAGTTTTCGGAGGGAGAAATGCTAAGGCAAAACTGAAAAATCTCAGGAAGGATATTGCAGAAATAGTTTCTTGCAGTTATATCCAACTGTATTTTAAGAGTGGTACAAAGTATAATCGTCAAGTTTCCAACAAGCTGAAATCCAAACATCTTAACGATACAGGATCAAAATAGGATAATGTGTCTTCTAAATCGTGATGATGATTGATGACTAATGATTATATATATGAAATATTCTATACGACTCGTATTCCTTCCGCTATATTAGTACATTTCTGTGATCCTAAGGATATCTTTTAAATATTTTTGTGCAGAGTTTGTGCGAATTGTTTTCAATTGAATATCCTACTTTTACATATTCTCCATGATTTCTAATCATGTCTACAAGCAGTTTGTTATTATAATTCTCAGCAGAATAACGATTTCTGAAAAGTCCTTCTTCTTTCGAATGTTCCAATTATAATTTTGTTACACAGGAAGTCGGCTTTTATCACAGGGATAATACCAGTTTTAGAATGTACTCGTACCTTTAAAACCAGATAATTTTGCACTTATCATTCCATCTAGATTTCGATAATCTTATTGTGGAGAAATTAATATTCAAAATTATTCACACTAAAGTTCGAAGTTCCATCTCCTTTTTCTCTTCTGATTGAAATTATTGTACAGCTTCATTGAATTATTTTTTCAATTACATCACATCACATCACATTTGAAAAAAGATTTTATCATGCATGCATTCTCATATCGACATTCAAATTATATACATAGAAATTATATTAATAAAAAATTTGCATAAATAGTGTGACAGTTGACAATCACAACAATTGTTCTATAAATAATTATATGTATATGCTGTGGATTCTTAATATTTATAAAATACTGCATTTTCGATGTTTTGTACATTTCTAAGTATCCAGTGTGTCACGTTATTCAAGAAATTTGGCAGAAAGTACAAGTACAATCGTGGCCGAAATTGTTTAAAGAAAAGAATTTCGGAATTTATAGTAAATCATCCCGAGAAGTTTTGCTTTTTCACGATAATATTATCGAATCTATGTTTATTGGGACTAAAATTTTCAGCGAAATATTCAGATCGCGTGGTAAGTGCAAAATTACCAATTCAATACGGTGATTTCATTCCAGAAACTCAGAAACTGTGCGTTTTGACGTTGAAATTGAATATTCCAAGGTCACTGTGTATTTTTATTCTCCAAGCTCACACATATTGTATTTGTTCTTCAAACCATCCTTTAAAATTACTCATCGTTCTGTATGTTTCTTTCCTGGCCGATTAATTCAATGATTTGTTTTTCATCTCCCGTTCACATATTCCGTTCTGGTTTCCTTTTTTGTGTATCAATTGAATTCCACTCTGATTTTTCTCATGCTTGAGCAATTATTTACACCAGACCATTCGAAATTATACATTTCTCCTCTATTCTATTCGAATTGTAGGCGTTCCTTCAAGAACAGACTCAAGACGTCAGTAGCCACTATCGTTGTCAAAACGAGTATGCACATGACGTGTGCAATGAAGGGTTCATCTCTCTTCCGAGCTCTAGCAATCTTCATTATCGAGGAAAATCTAATTACGTTTCCTTCAGATATATAGAGATAAATACAACTGTCCGATCGTACAAGATTAGACGAAGGTTGCGTTTCTGACAGGGCCACACGGATATCTTTTAAAAATTATTGGTGAAACCATGCTCAATTTCTTTCGTGCGAAATAAAATTGATTAAATAAGATGCAATTCGAGATTATTTGGTGTTGAAGTTATTTCAACTATCCAAAAACTGCTTTCTCACAAATCTTATAGTACCCAAAAACTGATCTTATTCGACGTATTCATTCATTCTCGTAAAGCTTCACTTTAGTGTTGATTTCAGAAGAATATATCTTGGATTTGAGGAAACTCCACAGAAAATGATCAATAGGATTCAAATCAGGAGATTTTAAGGGTCAGGTATGAGGGCCAACTCGTCCAATTCAGTTATTAGGGAAGTTATTTGGAAGGATGGATAGAAAGTCGGGAGAAATCACCTACCAGTGAGGAAATTGAGCCTCAATACCTTAAAATGACCTGAAATCATCGCTCAAATACATTGATTTGGAATTCTGGACCAAAAATCGATGTAACCCTATTCGCCTGACTTGCAGATAATAATAATAACCTCATAAAATTTAAAGTACTGTAGACATACTCGTATATACACCTTCATATCCATAAAGCCTTTGTGACTGGTATGGAAATATAGTTTTAATACCCAACAATTACTACCTATATACTTATGGATTACGTCTTCATGGTAGGTAATAAAAGACGAAGTATTGTCCAGTGTCTAATTTTCATGATACATTCAAGCGAGATCATTTCTCATTATTACTGGTTTGTGATAATTTTATACATTCTCGAGGTCTTCATTTAATGTTTATTTTCCTACATTTTTGAAATATATAAATTCCATTCCTCTAGAATCTTCTTGCATAAACTCAGAACACATTAAATAAATTTGATTTCGTGATGGGCCCCTTGGCCTACACTACTTGAAGGGTTTCACCATCATCGATGGCAATTTAGGGGTTGCCATTGGATAAAAATTGAAGGGAGAATGGCGGTTACATTGGGTTGACCCTCTAAAGGGCTCTTGCGAGAATTTCAGACAGATCCGTATCTATTTAGTGTTATGAGGTGTTATCGGCTGGTATTTTCTGCAATAGCAGCAACCACGCTTATTGTGCCACTCTTTTTTTAATATAAGGGTTGTACACTGTCTTTCAACTGCTGAATGAAAATATCAATTTCTTCATTTACAAATACAGGAGTATCCACAGATACATACTCACAATATAATTCGAATTCAGCGGGTTCTATAAACTAATCACAAAACAAAATGAATATTTAAAATTCATGAACATACTATCGCGAGATGATGAATTTCATCTACTGCCTGTCAACAATTTATTTGTATTTGATCTAAATTTATCAATATTATCGAAGTATATTACATTGAATAATCTAGTCATTCTAAACGAGGGTGCATTTTGACCATGGTTAGTATTCCTAAAGAGAATAAAGAATAATTCGTGTGACCTACAAACAAGTTTTGTTACAAGTTTCAGGGGAAACATCAATTTTTCAAATATTTTTGAAAACAAGACTATACCTGACATCACTATGTGGTCTTCTAAAAATAAAATTCTGAAGTTGCACATTAATGGATTATATTGACTATATTTTATGACATGACTATATTTCATTGGTCTTTCCAATAGAAACATATTTCCATTTCTAAAGAAGGTGAAAATTGAGAAGGTGAAAAATGTTTAGTGCATAATCAATTCACCAGAAAACATATTTTAGATTTTTTTTTTTGTATATTCGGCAGATCGTTCAATTTACTTTCAATTCATATCATAGCTGTTTGTTCATTTCATGATGACTTTCCATTCTCTACGTGATATCCATGTGGATCCACAATATCATTTATATGGATCCGAACAAGAGGCCCTAATACACTACCTTGCGGCACCCCAATACCATTTCTAATGTAATTTTTGTTATTACTGTGATTTATGACTGCCTCCAAGTTTGGGGAACAAATCGGTCCTGCCCATTGCTTCCCCAACTTGGCAACTATCGGTAATCGTGAAAGGATCCAAAGGACTACACAGGGCGCCCTTCTACTCCGAAATGTTATGGATATCGAGACAGCCGCAAGCAATAATTAACATAAGATCCAAATTCCACCTTCGGATCTCCAACTTCTCCTTCCCCGTCCATAAATACTTGAGCAACTTATTAATTATGGCACTCCAGGGATGCCATTATTGGGGGGATAAGATGGGGGCGATGATGAAAGCGGTGTTTTAGTTGGAACTTCGTTCGTGAGCGATAGCGAATCTTTGTTCTGTGTAAGAAAAAGTCACCCCCATGTGGTATTTGCTCAGAAGTGGTTCGAGAATTCTCTCAAGATCAGCGAACTATTTCCCTATTAATTATAGCATTATAATGAGAATATCTCAAAGTGCCACAAGTTCCCTAATTTAGCGCGATTGCTATGAGACAATCAATTTTTTTATATAAATTTTTGAATTTATTTGAAAAATTAATTCTCACACTTCATTATCACATTATAATATATATGATTGCATAGTATAAATAAATTTCTAATATACATTTTTCAGATGCACCTGTGTAGGTATTCGAAAACACATAGTGTTTATATTTAATCGAAAAAGTTTTTGCATTTGTTAGATTTCTCAAAGAGTGAGGTAGTAAGTTGAATGACTTTGGTGCTGAGTATAGACTCCACCAATGCCTCGTATACTAACATTAATAATGTTCTGTTCATTATTTTCCTGAGTTGATGAAATTTATGTATAAATCTTCGCAAACGATTGGACTGTGTAACATGTTCTGGCCAATACAAATTTTTAACACCTAGATATTTTGTAGTGTGAGATTCGTCGATTTTGAGATTTGCTCCATTGATTGAATTCTGGTCTATTCATATTTGTCAGTGGGCCTTTACAATATACATATGTGTTTTTTTTATTATTCAAGGATGATTTGTTATAGTCTAGCCAGTTCTCAACAGTTAAGATATCTTCCAGTGCAGATTCCTTAACATGGTCCCAAGTGGACCCAATTCTAGAGATCACACAAGATATCAATCCAAAGATTTGTTAATAAGCATCATCGAACTTTTTCTACAAAACTGTATCCTGTTATAGAGTAATAACAACACATATAATCCTGTGAATACAAATTAGAATATTCCTTAAACTTCTCCTTTCTATTCGAGAATCGATTTTTAAATTACGTTTTCTTCTTCGAAAAATAGAACTTCTGGAGATGGTGATTTTTGGAATTGAAAAATGCTATCCTGATGGAACTCGTTTATGTCAGCAATATTTTAGCTATTTCAATATCTGGTAGTTGAAACTACTGTTTCCTAATTCACTCGAAACACTGAATAAAACTCAATCATTTTAAATAAACGATGATGATGGATTATGTTTCGGAAAACACGTAAAATGTATCCCAACTATTTTAGTGTATAACATATAAGTATTCATTTATGAAAATGGTAGATTAATCATAATTTGTTATAATTCTTATGAAATAGATATTTCCAGCTCATTGCTTGATTCCAATTATTATATTCAGATGTACTTCAATGACTTTTACCCATTCAGGATTTTGATGCCTCTAAATCAATAAAGCAACAACATACTATATGAGATGTCATAAATGTAAGTTCAGAAATGAAAGAAATTAAACTTTTATCAATACTATCAACGATGAAATCGAATTATGACTGTCATTTCGATTATATTCTTTTTATCCAATTTCGTCAAGTTAATATTAACCTGTTCCAGCTTCATTTTTCAAACATTTTTCGCGTTCCAAGATACAGGATGTTTGAGATAATGATAGTTCTTGAAATTGCTTTCCAAGAAGCGTTTGAGATCTATCATTTTATAGATAATAAAATGGATTGTTCTATATTATGTATTATGTATGTTGATCTTTTGCATTTCCAGAATTGCTTCTCGTTCCGATATAACTTTTTATTTACCTACAACACAAACGAATATCTTGCACGTAATGTTTCATCATTGGAATGGCTGAGTTAAAGAATTGAACCATTCATTGCGGCATATTGAGCCTTGTGTTAGGATGTTGTTGATTTGCTTGTTCTGTTTTTTATTATTCTCTTCATCGTTCTGTTTTTGTTATTTTTCTGTGTTATAATTGGATTATCCTGCAAAATAGTCCTGTGAAACAGTGTGGATTAATAAATAAATAAACCATTTATCATCTTCGTGATCCAATCGAGATTGCTGCACCATTGCCAAATGTATTCAATATCCTTCAGTGGAATCCTTTTCAATCAACTGAACATTATTGGAAACATTCAATTTCGATAATAACCAAAAATAAACGTTCTCTAAACAACTCTTCTTTTGCGTATCATTTCATTTCACTGGAATTATCCGGAAAGAGATACAAGCAAACAATAAAATTCTCCTTCAACTATGTAGCACGATAAACAGACAGAAAGCGATTATGACTCGAGATCTCATGCCAAGCGTTCCAAACATGAATAAATCGGGGGCGGTGGAGGCAGAGGGGCAAGGAGTCGGAGTCTTGCGGATCGAGGGCCCCCATCAACATCCTTGGGGAACGCTTTCCGGAGGTCTTTCGACGCGTCTCTAATTACGACGCTGGTTAGGTCGGTTCGCGTCTTTGTGGATGACAGGGACAGTCACAATGGATCGTTTCCTTCTCTCCAGAAGATTGTAAGAGGCGTGTATTAGTTTGGATGAAAGAAATTGTACACTGAATGAAGTTGGGGCGTTTATGAGACCGAAATCAATTTCAAATGTGTAGCGATGTTGATGCTTCTTTTATTTCACGAAGCATATCTGAGCAACATTTAATCAATTAATTTCTAATCGACACCAATAATACCATAGACAAATCGATGTATTCAACATAGTAATATTCATTTTTCAGATTCTATCAACGAGAAAGGTTCCAGAAAGCATTGAAACAATCTCATCAAGACTTGGGTACTGAATTCATTGATTCGAATTCATCATACAAATTATCAATGTGAATTCTATCAATAAATAATTCATAGATATTATTCCTCAGCTGAATTATTTCTTGTTTGTGTAAAAATACAAAAAAAGTTTTTGTGTTTTTGTGCTATACGTCAAGCGGTACACAAAATGAGAAAGTGATCTGTATACTCTTTCAGGCCCATAAGGTGAACATCTGCTGAAAATAATTTACAAAAAAACAAAATATGTTTCTCAAACTTGATCGAATATTCTGTATTTCGATACGTTGATTCAATCCAGCTCTAAAATGTTTCAAAATGAGACAGGCAAAAGAACAGACATTTTGGCGACCTGCATTTATACAAATAAATCAAAGTTCATGCACTTTCTGTTTCGATGCGAAGATTCATAATTCGAAGTTTGTCCTACTTGTACCTTACGAAATCAGGTTATTCGATACCAAAAAATAATGATCAGCCATTTATATATTATAATAAATATTGAATGAAAATCTCAACTGATGTTATAATCTTCTATTGCACTTTTATGACTTTCATTAGAATTTTCAAATCTGTCCAGCACAAAAATATTTGAATCAAACTATGATTCTTGCTTAAAAAATAGAATTTTAGACCAAAACTCGAAATCCACCTTCATTCCAATTGCTTCGACACAAGTATTCGAAGCAAATATTTAGCACACATAAGAAAAACTATCAACATCCTTGGCATCCTATGAATCCTATGAAACGAAATAAAAACAACACATCCAACTGATCAATACCCAAAAAGGCATCCAGACTTGGATAAATATAACAATTTTTCTGGCAACATCAGTATAGATACGCTCCAAGACGAACTGAATCTCAGGAATTTGAATAAAAATCCCATTTCGGATGGTAAGGGGTCGTTTCGTGCCAAATATGGAAATATGATGTAGTTCTAAGATTAATGTCTACAGTCTAGTCTGCTCGTTTCAAAATCCGCAATATTAATCTTCCAAATTGCTTTTTGGTCGCTGAGTAGCCAATATTTCTCTTCATTACCAGCAGATACATAATTTATAAAATGTCAAGCACTCACCACAAGATAAATTAATATTAATGGAAGAGCTTGCTAATTAACCTAAATTTCTAGTCCCATCAAGCATACTCAATCTATTTTAATTCATATTTTTATCTTCACATCAAAATATGGAGGTGTAAAATTATCGATATTTATTATATCAACATTGATTGCACCCTAATAGAAACTACCCTGCTTAGTAGTAGGAAAACTCATTTCTCAAATAGGTCGATAGAATCCTAAAAACCACTGTCAAACTTCAGATTGAAATGAATAATTTGAAAATATTTTAGCTTCATCTCGATGCATGATTTACTTTCAATAAGATTCACATTTCACTCAGTATATACAGGGCTATTCAAATTCGAGTCTATGCATGGGGATTTCGATAACGGTAAGAGATAGAGGGATGGTTAAATGGGGGCAAAGTAGCATATTCCAGAGGTCAATTATATGGATGAAAAAATCTGACCAAGCTTCTTTAGTTCTGGAGTTATACAGGAAAAATCGAAAATTCCGAAATTCTTTTTTTGCCTATATCTTTTCATTTTACGAAGATTTTTTCTAAATGTTGCCAATTTGCCATAGCAACTTTCTGTGGGCTATTCAAATATCTGAATAAAATTTATATACAGGGTATCGTATAAATTGGGCCAATCTCAACTTTTAATTTTCAAATACGGACCTGTATTTTTATTGCACTTTTTTGAATGCCAAGAGTAATATTTCATATTGAAGTAACATTTTCATCTGAATTACAGATTGTTTTGGAAATATTGAACTATTACCAGTAAAATTTCAACATTTTTTTTATTCCAGGTTTAATTAAAAAATATCATAGAATAAGGTATATAGTGCCTAGGATTTGGAAGAAAATCAACATAGTGCTACATTATGGTAAAGAAAAATGTCTCTTGGAATTGTTGATTTCATTTTATTGTTATTCCGAACAAGTAGTGAGACTAGATAATCTGGAAATTCTGAAATTGATTCTTAAAGAATCAATTTGTCAGATTCACCTGTCATTCTCTGAAATCCCCATGCATAGACTCGAATTTGAATAGCCCTGTATATAGTTTGTCGTAAAGTTATGTGTCGACAAATTCTCCATGATGTAAGTAGGTGTATTAAGTGGGTATAATAATTTTATAGCGTAACAACAAACTTACAACTTCCATTAAATTGTTAATTGGAGACTGATTTAGTTAGGTCGCCTTAGGAAAAGATGCCTCAAGGGGCTCTCGCCGTCTTTCATGTGAACAACTTCGGAACTCAGTCAGGGTGAAATTAATCGCAGACCGTAACGTCAGTCTAAGGACAACATCTATATAGAGACTTATTAATTACTCCCATTATCAATATCAGGGTTTCCAAGTTCTTTTTCTAATGTAAAAAACAAACAACAGAACAAAACTGAGATAAAAACATATTTCTCATTCTTCTGGTGATCCTGTGAGTTTGTTTTAATGTTGTTTTTATTCATTCAATGTGGGGCCGTGGTAGCGAAGTAGTCTGAGGCGTACACGATACCTAAAGTAGCCAAAATCCATAGCAGATATATTAGTGGTTCGATTCCCGCTGAGGCGAACACGCTTTTCAAACTGTTGGATTCGTGGAATTTTTCCTACTGTTACGTCCGTTCCTCTTGAGTAGGTTCAGATTCCACTATGAACTGTGGGGCCCGCCCTCCTTCACCTCGCACAAGTTTCGACTTATGGGAGTTGGTTGAAAAACCAAATTTTGAAGAAATAGACACATTTACATGAATGAACCGACATCTATGTATTGTATTATGAACTGACGGACATACTAAAGAAAATATCAGAGGAGTCCTACAGAAACCTGCTTTTTATTTACAGGAAATGTTTATTATAGGTTTCTGTAACAAATGTCATATCTCACGTTGACATGACAATCGTTTGTCAATAAAATACTTAATGAATCATTTTTGATTTGTGTTTGTAATCAAGAAACTCGTAAAGTTAGAATAATAAAATGAGTTTGAATCCTGTACTACTGCAAAAAGCCCTTCGAGATAACTCAAACGATTTACAAGACTTCTGCAAGGACTTGCAGAATTGGGGCGAAGACATGAAACGTAAAGAAGCAGCTCTCAATGAAACATCTAATGTTAGTGGTTAATATCTGTTATTATACAATTTGTGCATTTTATAACTGCAATTTGTAGGAGGCGTGTAAAAATAAGAATAAAAAAATTCCAAAAACAGAAAAGAAGGTAACATTTGTAGAGTCATCCAAAACACCCATCTCTAGAGCTGCTTCTACTGATTATGCAGCATGGGACAAATTTGATGTAGATGCGGAATTGAACAAACTTGAAGAAGATTCACCGGATGATTCTGACCTTACTGATGAATGCAATGATGACAAGTATGATGAAGCTATTGTTGAAAAAGAAAAGGTTGGCAAACCATATATTATTTATACAAACTGGATTATTTGAACACAAAAGATTTTCAGGGTAATAAGTTTGTTAAGAATCAGAAATGGAATGAGGCAATAAAATGTTACACTAATGCTGTTGAATGTTATGCATATGATCCAATTTTTTATGCCAATAGAGCATTATGCTATCTCAAACTGAATAAGTAAGTCCTTAATTAAGATCAATATTCATTATGAACTTTTTTATTCTTTATAGATTTGAAGAAGCTGAAAAGGATTGTAATCTCTCACTGAAACTTGATGCGAATTATGTTAAAGCATATCAAAGAAGGGCAGCTGCTAGATCAAGCTTAAACAAACTAGAATTTGCTGAATCAGATTTATTGAAAGTGGTGGAATTAGAACCAAAAAATAAAGAATCTCTAGCAGAATTGAATAAACTGAGACAAAAACTCAACAAGAAAGTAAGTTTTATAGTTTTTCTTAAATAATATATTTTATAGAATTGATTTATTACATTGTTGAATTTTGAATCATACATAAAGGAAGAAAATTATTTTTAGCCTCCTGAACAGAGACCTATATCAAAGTTCACAGCTTCTAGAAATCTACAAGGCACCACAAATAAAACAAGTATTTCTCAAAAAGAACCAACTCTTAAGACTGAAAATGTGAACAATGAGCCAATTTCCATTTGGACACCAATAAAAGATATTATAGAAGTGAAACCAATTCAAAAGGCCCCTCATTTCAGATCAACAAAACCACTCAAAAGAATAAGAATAAAAGAAGAAGACATTGAACTCAATGAAAAATCAAATGCTGAACCAATAACAAAACATGTTATTGAGAAACAAGAGGAAAAGATGATTGAGGAAATTGGGAGGCCAATGATTCCAGTCAAGCAACTAGATATTGAAAAATCTTTGGAGGAAACTGTTAATACTTCTCTGCCAAGGCCTGATAATAAAAATTTTCACATCAAAACTGATGACCTCAAAGTAATAGAAAGAAAAGAAGTGTCTATTCCTAAGGAAATTAAAAATACAGTAAATGATAATAAAAAATCTGCTAAAAAAAGCTTTGTTAGTCCGAAAAATTCAGTTCAGTTTTACTCCACATGGAAAGATTTAAGGAATTCTTATGACAAATATCTTTATTTGAAATCCATCAGTCCAATGGATTTACCCAAGATATTCATGACTGCTTTGGATAGCAACACTTTCAGCACTATTCTGAATGTTATATGTCAACACTACCTCGAAAATAAGGATTGTGTATTTGATGTTTTAGAAAAATTCAGCCAAGTGAATAGGTTTGGTGCTATCACAATGTTTTTGAGCAGTGGAGATAAGAAGAGTTAGTTTAATTTGAATTCCAAACTTGTGATTTACTCTTTGAGGAATATTTTTTGCTAAATCCAATAAATTTCATTTTCAGATTTATGGACACTGTTCGACCACATCAAAGAGAATGAAGGGAAAAATAATGACCAAGTTGATGAATTGATTCGGAAATATGAAATGTGAAAGCTAAAAAATGGAATGATAGTTTTCAAATTGCAGCTGTTTTGTTTGTTTTTTTTTCATTATTGCACTCCCATTTGCTGATGGTTTTGATCATTGAATAAATATTACTTATGAAACTCGTTCAATTATCTCCTTCTTCCAATCAAACATCTACATAATCATTAATTTATATTTCATATATAATCCAAAGACAAAAATTGACTCATTCTAAAGAGAAACATTAATCACTCCACAATCGCTGACATAAAAATAAATGAACCATACTCAATGTAAGTAAATCCAATGGAATTCGTAAATAAAAAATGGCATGACTATTGGAGGCGTGTCTTCCATTGCTTCCACGAATCATATGTGATCATACGATGCGTTTGTTTTGATGAATTTCAAGGTGCCACGTGTATAGGCGAATGAACATAAGCGATACGCCACCTGGTGGCATTAAAAAAAACTTTACGAGCAGTCATAGTTCTTGTGTTTGGTATTATGTTTTGTTGATTTTATACTGAATTTGAATATTTTAAAGATTGTAAAACTATGAATCAGTAAAATAAAACTTCCAATACTAATTCCCATGCTTTTCCTCAAGCTAGTGATATAAATATCGTGAATATATAGATGAAATTCTGTTTACATTGAAGGTCACAGTCGAGTATAGTATAGTTCAGGTATCAACAAAATTTAAACGAGATCTCACATTATCTATTTTATTAAGCACTTCTCACCATTAAACATCAGAAAAAACAAATACTATAAACTCATAATTCATTTCATTACAAAAACAATTTTCTTGTCATCATGATATATGATCTCCAGCATTCAAAACTTCTTCACCTTCATGAACACTTCTGAAAGTGTTTGTGCCTTCAAAGTACCCCAAAATAAATCTTGCCATTCGAATCTAAAAACAGAACAAATCATCAGAAACCTGTATATATCTTGATCGAATCATTCTTATTCACCACAACAGTATTCTAACCTCGTATTATTTTCAATATAATATAATGAATAAAACAAATGATAATGCTTACCACTTTCAGAAAAATGAAAATACATGCATATTGACGCCCTAGCTCACTGCAAAAGTCTGAAATGTCTTTATTTTCATTATAAACTCACACTTTAAGAACGAAAAATCACATGTAAACAAATACAACTACACCATTCAATGACTCTTCGTATGGTTCTCTGACTGCTCACTCTGGCGCTGCAATCTTAAATTCATTCGCCTATAGACCTGAACATCTCAGGTGCGTGCAATAACAATATCAACTATAGTATAATTAGTATAGTAAACACAAAACAGCAGGTTGTTTACATCTCATATTATAATATATACCTATCTCACTTGTTGCCTAAATTGTTTATCATTCCTCATCGCTGTGCGTATGTATTACGTGTATAAAAACAGAGTAAAAAATAAAACGCAAAACTATCAGTTGCTTATTTCTATACAGTGTGTAAAAGCCAAATGGAATAAATTCATTATTTCGGTTACTGTACATATTTCTAAAAAGTCCCGAAACACGTCAAATTTAAATTATAACTTGACATTCTTTTACGTGAAAATGCAACCCCTACCTTCAACCCCCTTAGAATGACAGGTACAACCCCCAATTTTTTAAATGGGAAGTATAGGCTTGTGATATATCATTTGAAAGGTCTCTTCATTCTCTATTCAAAAATGTTATTGTTTTTAAATTTAATGCAAAAATTAACATAAAAAAAATTAATATCATGTTGTTACCGAAATTCGCTACATACAATCAAAAACTAAAATGTAATGCAAAACGTAATAAAATGTAGAACACGAAAAAGAACTATGAATGTTAATGAAGTAGATGTTCAAAATGTTCTCCGCGAACGTCTTGGCAACATCCTAATCTCAAATAAAACTGTCTTCTAACATTATTTAACATATCAGGCGTGATCGACCTAATCGCAAGCGTTATTCGTTCTTTTAAGTCATTTAAATCAGAAGGTTTAGTTTTGTACACATGGCTCTTCACATATCCCCATAAAAAGAAATCTAATAATGTAAGATCAGGTGATCGCGCTGGCCATTCAATCGATCCTCGCCTCCCTATCCACCGATTGGGAAATATTGTATCGAGGTACTGCCGGACATTAAGTTGGTAATGTGGTGGTGCTCCATCCTGCTGAAACCATATCGTATTCGCTGGAACTTGAGGATTACCTGGATCAGGATATAAATTTGCCAACGTTGGAATGACATCATTTTGAAGTAGTGCCAAATAATTGTTGCCATTCAAGTTGCCCTCAATAAAAAAGGGACCAATTATATTGTTCCCTACAATCCCTGCCCAAACATTAACCTTTTGAGGGTATTGAGTGTGTTCTTCTCTCATCCAGTGAGGATTTTCCGTGGACCAGTAGCGGCAATTTTGCCGATTAGCATGACCGTTAAGTAAAAAAGTACACTCATCAGAAAACATAACGTCTTCTAATTGGATAATATTGTTATCCAACATGTCCATCATTTGCTCACAAAAAAAAGTTCTCCTATCAAAATCGTCTTCCATGAGCTCCTGAGTAGGTATCATCTTATACGGATGCAATTTATTTTCTTTTAATATGTTTGCTATCGATGTATGGCTAGCATTGAATGTAGTGGATGCCTGTCTACTCGATGTATGTGGGTTTTCCTGAAACTCAAGCAACACATCTAATTTGAGTTCATCACTCAGTGCATTAGCAGCTGCTTTTTTTATCTGCCTTACATGACCAAACTCGCGAAATTGCTTTTCTATTTTACTTATTGTTCCTTGGGATATAGGCGGTAAATTAGGAAATTTCTCATGAAATAGGCGAGTTACTTCCTGTTGTGTTCGGATGTTATCTCCGTAACCAATCATTTGTAAAACTGTTATTTTATGCATTTCCGTTAATCTAACCATTTTTCAGAATTGAATTGAACAAACTTTATACTTAAATTACAACAATGACAACTTAAATAAAACAATTTACTACTGCTTGTTAAAATAGCGTTGCCACGGAAATACTTTAAAGTTTTTTAATGGTTACCATCTAAAAACCACATTGCTACGGTTTTTGTTCACTTTCTCATATTATGTTAATTTTTGCATTAAATTTAAAAACAATAACATTTTTGAATAGAGAATGAAGAGACCTTTCAAATGATATATCACAAGCCTATACTTCCCATTTAAAAAATTGGGGGTTGTACCTGTCATTCTAAGGGGGTTGAAGGTAGGGGTTGCATTTTCACGTTAAAGAATGTCAAGTTATAATTCAAATTTGACGTGTTTCGGGACTTTTTATAAATATGTACAGTAACCGAAATAATGAATTTATTCCATTTGGCTTTTACACACTGTATAAACCAAGAAACAGGCGCTTTCATTTTCATTACATATTGGAGTGTTTTTATTTAGAGATGTGACTAGTGTCAGTGACGCTAAACATTCGTAATCAAATAAACCATTGTGACGTTATTCCATTAAAAGCTTTCAGTCGTTCGCGAGATCTGTAACAGAAATTAATAATAAATCGACTACTGATTAGTGGTACAATTGTAACATTGATGAAGTTTGAAATGTCGACTATTACGAAAAATTTATCAAATTGTCGAAGATGTGTGTCTGTAGTTCCCATTAGAAGGTTTGTACGATATACTATAATTTGTTTTGTAAATGAAATCTACAATTATTTTTTTAATTTGATGAAATATACTGTGCCTTCAGTCAAATATTTGGCATATTCGCACATATTGGTCAATCATATCTACTTTAGAATTTGGTCATTATGTAATCAATGCTCAGTGGCATATTTCCGGATTGTACACATTTGTTTCAAATGAAAAATATGCCTCTGAAAATTAATAGCCATAACTGAAAGTTGACGAGTCGTGGTAATATATTCACTCCCATTTTGGAAATGATCAAAACATGTCAAAACCAGCTGTTTTCTCTTTGTTTATTGTCATGATACTCGAAGCCTGTCTGCGTTTGTTCACCATCAAAACTTTTCGACTTTTGACAAAATTTTACCAGCTACCTGTTTCATTAACTTCAAAATTCAATTAGTGTATCAATTCATTCAACATGATTGAAGTGAACGTCGTTTTATAAAATTGTCTTTTGAATAATAGCCAAGGCATCACCATTATAATGTTAATCCTCCTTCTCAGGCGTTTGAACTCTGGCTCATCAAGTGCAGTGGAAACGGCGAAAATGCAGGCTAAAAACGTAGTTATGAATCAGTGGAAGCTCATAAATGAACTCAAAACTTATTTTTCAAAGTTTACCAATGACAAAACTTTTGAAAATGCTTTGAACAAAGAGTTTGCTCAGTTTCTACAGAAAATTGACCCTAAAGTGTATGGCACTGACTTGATGAGATACCTCACTTCACAAACTGGGGAAAGTATACCTAAAAAAACTGAAAATAAAGAGGTGAAACTAGAACAGGGTCGATTATCACTACCAGCAGTATTGAGTGGGCTGAACATCAACATTGGTAATAAAGAACAAGAAAAGAAAGAATCATTACCTAGATGGAAGGCTACTAAGAAAGTTGTGACAACTGTGAGTGGTCAAGAAAGTATTCCTCTTCACCACGATTTCATCAAGGTATCCATTATGATTTCAGGAAGCTATTACTTCGAGAACAAATCAAGTAATATCAGCTTTAACGTTAGCAGAAACTGATGAAACTAAATTGAACAGAGTTGAGGATCTTATATCTCATCTCATAAAGTACCCAGAAGCTAAGCACAATGCTGTTAAGGTATGATTAATAAAATTTCAAGAGTAAAAAAATATATATTTCATTTTTAGGAAGGAGGTATCCGTACTTTATTACGGATTAGAGAATCTACAAAAAACCAAAATCTCTTAGGTGCCCTAAACGTAGGTTTTGCTCTGCTTGGCTATGCAGATCCTGTACCAGGTGAAGGCATAAGAGTGTTGTCAATTGATGGGGGTGGTGTAAGAGGTATTCTAGTCATTGAAATGCTAAGAAAATTGGAGGAGCTTTCTGGGAAGCCTATATATGAAATGTTTGATTTTATATGTGGTGTTAGCACTGGAGCCATCATAGCTACATTATTAGGTGAGTAAAACTTTTTGATTTTGCATTATTTTTATGTTTCTTTTCATTTCTCTAGTACTAAGACAAAGAAGTTTGGATGAAATATTGGAGATTTACAGAACTATCAGTACCAAAATCTTCACACAATCAACTTTGAAGGGAACAAGCAACCTTGTTTGGAGTCATTCCTACTATGATACCGCTTTATGGGAAAAACTGCTTATTGATCAGTGGAATGATAAATTATTGATTGATACTCGTAGAAATTTAAAAGTCCCCCATGTAAGTTTTCATTGATTTTTGTTAATTATTTCTGATAATAGACTACAAATCATGGCAAAAAAAAAATTGGAGATGTTCCAAGCTATCACTAAAAATAGATCATTATTTTATTGTATTTTTTTTTTCATACTATGAATCAGTTACTTATTGAAATGACTATTTGAATTCAACAGAATTTTATGGTGATGATTCAACAATGATTATATTATACATTATCATTAATTAATTATTATCATATTGCTTTTTGAAAACATGATCAGCAATATTGAACAAATTGGATATATATATCATTGTTTTTTAGTTTTGTGCAGTATCTGCAGTGGTCAACCAATCCAAACTCTCAGCTTATATATTCCGAAACTACTCCTTACCATGTAAGGTGCAATCTCAACATATGGGAGGCTACAACCACCAAGTGTGGGAGTCTGTGAGGGCCTCGGCTGCAGCGCCCACCTATTTCGAGGAATTTAAAATAGGAAACATGCTACATCAGGTATAAAAAATATTCAGGCAGCATTGTCTGAAATAACTCATTTGGAGTTGTATGTGTAATTCCTATTTTCCAGGATGGAGGTATATTAGTGAATAATCCCACGGCGGTAGCTATTCACGAAGCAAAACTACTTTGGCCGAATACTCCTATACAGTGTGTCGTTTCTTTTGGTACAGGTAGAACCGTTCCAAATCCGGTTGAAAATACAGAGTTGCTCAATACGCCCATCAATTCGTCGTGGAAAAAGAAGTTTTTCGCCATTTTGGATAGCGCCACCGATACAGAAGGTAATAAGTGATTTTGTGATTTTATGATGGTATCTCCTTCATTTCCTACTGAATTTCAAATTTAAATACGTTGAAATATCGTATATATAAATTTATATATTTTTTTATTCCATTATTCGATTCCTGACCACATCACTTAGCAAACGATTCGACTCATCTTCTGAAATACTGTAATTTATCAGTTTCCATTTCTATACTACAACTAATATATGTTTCATTTCGTCATCCTCTTAAAATGTATTAGCATACTTTTGAAACAGCAGAAATTCAATTCTGCACATACGGACATACCCTCAGCGACAGTTTTTTCTTTCCTACAGAGCATTTTATACATCCCCTTATTTTTCAACTGTTTTATTACGCCTCTATTTGAATTATCAAACTATTAGAAACCACTGCAAGAACAAATCTATGGATTTAGTTTCCTAGTATTCAATTTGACAAGTGACATCTATCTGTTACAGGTGTCCATATAATGTTGTCAGATTTGCTCCCTGGTAATCTCTACTACCGTTTCAACCCTTACCTAACAGAAATGCTGGATATAGCAGAGATCGATCCAAATAAACTAGAACAACTCAAGAGAGACACGTTAATGTATCTGAGGAGAAACGAAGATAAATTTCAAGATGCTGCTAAGGTTCTAGATCGACCAAAACCTGTGAGGAAAAAAGCGATGGAATGGTTCAATTTGAAAAAGGAAATTTATGGTGTTACAAATATAAGTTGAAAACATTATTTTACATCAGTTTGCAGTGCGAACGTTCGGCACTTTTTTAATATTTCTTTTTGCTGGTTGAACCTGTGATGGAATTTAGGTTAATTATGGTGTGAAGTATAACACTCGATGTATGTTGTATATTTTTATACAGAAAAATGATGGATTCTTTTGTGAATATTATTCATTACCAGACTTTTCAGGATAACCAGAATACTGAAATGATGCAAATTATAGGAAAAACTTTATTCAAAAACAATTCGTGAGACTTGGCTTATTTTCAAAAATATAAACTAATCTCTGTTCTTACAAACCCTAATGGATGTTTTGCCCATTACAACAATTACACCGTCATCTTGCAAATCTTTGAGAGCATCTTCGTATTGTTCTCGAGTTACCATCTGAAAGAAAATCATCAGTCAACATATGAACAAAATACAGGAGGAAAATTTCGAGAAATTTGAGTGATATTTTCGGGAGATCAAAAACTAAACTAACCGTTGCAGAATTTTCTTTCAATTCCATGAAGAACTTCTGGTAGTTGATGTTGGGAACATTGCCCTTTTCCCCGATCATTTTTTTAACGGCCTGGGCTAACTCTACTCTCCTTTTACGAGCAGCACTACTCAAACCAGTAGTAAGGATGCCAACGTCTATTTTCCCAGAAAGCGGATCTGTGGCAGATTGTTTCAACGCTTCCCTGTGTAATCTACAAAACATATGATGATGTAATTCATGCCAAGCATCAAATCATTTATCGTCATGATGTTGGTATTATGCATCAACGATCGATTCTGTTTTTGTTTGTGAAAAATTTATATAAATTGTATTTTCCAATGTTTACATTCTTAACGAATATTTGAGAATTGGAAGCAAAAACATCAACAGTTTTTTCAATTTACCTGTACGCTTCTTCTACATCCTCGACAGTGACAGTTTCCGAAAACCGTACCTTAGCGTGCGCTTCCGATAGTCGAATCAACGACTCCAACTGTCTTGGATAAGCGGAAATCTGACCACGACCAGAACCAATTTTCCTCATATCAACATAAGATTGTATGAGTTTTTGAGACGCTTCTTCGCTCAGTTTCGGATGAACGTGGTCTTTGCCATACGCGATGTAGTCTCTCAATATTGACATGTCCTAAAAAGATAACTTTGCGGTGAAATAAAGCAGATTGATGAGAAAGACTTCGTGTTACCAGAATTTCATCGTCTTCCTCGGATCTCGTTTTGTAGTAGAGCGAGACCAAATGGCGAGACAATCTTCGATCGAAAATTTCATTTTGAGGATCCAGTATCAGGAAAATCAAATCGAACCTGAAAAAATTGTTGTTTTTAATATTCGTATTCTACTACTAACTACCACGATTTTGAAATTATTTGAAATTTGAGGAAGAAAGTTGTGACATATTTGGTTAAATTCAGTGCCGGTGGAAACAGTGCATATTCTGACAGGCTGTAACAACTCTTACATAAATAAATATCATTTCAATAGATCGAATGTCAATATAGGTTTTATCTTGACAGTTCCAACTGTTTTAATGAAATTTTTAGGAGATGTCAAGGAATATTCCAGTGTTATTTTTTTGTGGGTGATTTTATTCGAGAGAGTAGTGGTGTACCTTTATCGACAATGAATGACATGAATTCAATATTTTTACCTCGACAACAGTGTATGCGGCAATTGTACGTTTTCAATGATAGTTTTGTTTTTGTTCCACTGTGACTCACATGGATTAGCGCCAGCCAAAATTGAAGTTCTTGCATTCAACTGGCAAATAATCCCAGCCTTAGCAATACTCAGTGTTTGTTGTTCCATCACCTAAATTTCAATTTCATTAGAATAAACTCTCGTAGAAATGTTCGTCGAAAATGTACCTCGTGAAGAACACTTCTTGTGGAATCGTTCATCTTATCGAACTCATCTATACAACAAATCCCGTTATCGGCCAATACTAAAGCTCCCGTTTGCAGCACGAGTTGTCTCGTTTCCGTGTCTTTGGTAATGTAAGCTGTCAGACCTACAGCTGACGATCCTTTGCCGGAAGTATATTGACTACGCGGTACCAAATTGTAAACATACTGAAGAAGTTGAGATTTTGAGGTGCCTTAGGAACAACAATCGTTCATAATGATCTCAATGTTTATTTTAGTTATTTTTACCTGGGTCACCACACAATAAAATGTTGATTTCTGCTCTGAAATTGGATCTACCTGAAGTAGTGAAAGTTTTTTTGGTCCCACCAAACAGTTGCAATAAAATTCCCTTCTTGATATCGTCGTTCTCGTAAATTGATGGGGCAATTGCCCTTGCCAACCGATCATAAATATCAGGTTTTTGTGACAAGATATGGAGTAATTCAATTCTTTCTGGTGTGAAACGATGGTCTTTTCTGAAACCATGAATCAGGTTGACATTTTAAACCAACATCAACAAGTGCAAAACAGATTTCAAATGTCAATATAGTACTAACCCATCTTCTTCTTCATACAGTCTTTTAGAATCAATTTTTCTGAAATGCAGCACATCAATATGTGTTTTATAAACAGCTCGAATATTTCTGTTTCTTGGATTGATCTGTAAAGGCTGTGCCCTGTATATTCCTGTCACTGTGACACGGTCTCCAGGCTGTACTGCATCCACCAAATCATTGTGCGAAAAAAGCACTACAGTGTGAGGAGTTTGACCGGCCGGCATATCATCTAAATCACATATAATTGGAGTCAACTATATTTCCTAGTATTTTAGAATTTTTTACCTGGAGACTCCTGGAGTTTTATCATTTGTTTGTCAGAAAACTGTGATCTATTGTGAATAAGAGTGAAGCAGTGGTTAGTGTTACAACTGGTACACAAAGTAGGCTCTGTAATTCGGCCCCTGTCAATTTCTACAGTAGTTGAAAATTGACAGACTATGCATTTGAAGAAAGCTTCTCTCAATTCAGGCATTATATTAGATGTTCGGATTACCATTCCACTAATGGTTATCAGCTGATCAATGTCTATAGAAAGATACAAATTGATTTATTTAGAGAGCAATTCATTTCGTAATACTAACAAGCATAGATAGAGATTGAGATATTCTAAGACAATTTACCTTCTGGATTCAGTGACCTCATATTTTTTGTCTTTTCAGCATTGAATGGTCTGACTTGAATTTGATGTTCTAAAACAGCAGCTGGGTATTTCTCATAAAACATTTCATTAACTGTCATATCAAAAGTAGGTATAACTTCTTGAGGGTAACAAACCAATTGTCTATATAAGCTGGCATCATAAGTTTCTAAATGGGCACAATTCACATTCAAGAAAGGTTCCTCCAAAGTATGGATCTTGAAAAAAAATGTAATTCAATGTAGAAATTAACAAGTGATAAGGACGTTGATGAAATATTACCTCTTCAAGTTTTTGAAGATACAAAGGTTCATTAAGATTCATGTCATCTGTTCTCTCATCTACTTCAGCATTTGTATCAATGAAACGTAAAATGAATTGTTTGAATTTTGCCTTACACTCTGCCACTGCTACGTTTGTGCCCCATATAACTAAGTGGGGTGCAGTTGAGTCTGTTTCTACACTTTCTGGAACTGTTTCTAACTGAAAACGATTATGTTATGTTATGTTTTCAATATTTATGCAGAATTTCTAATAATATCTCCAATACTGTATATTGATGATCATTTTCTGTCACATCGACTTTGTCAAATGTATCTTTATTTTTGTGTTGTCAATTCTGGCAAAATCATAACTATTTTTTGTTATATTAATGAAATCATATTATGATAGGAGCTTTTAGGAATGTAGACCTCATGGAAACAATTATTTTATCTAAACTTATATTATCAATTGTGTGTGTCATGATGTATCAATTATACAGAAGGAAAAAAATCAGTAAGTACTCCTAAAGAGGACAATAATAGAAAGATATTGATATATTTTGAAATTTTCAGAAACAGTGAATCAAAATTTTGTTTACAATAAAGACTGTCCAATATGTTTCAACATACTTATAGTAGCTATAGTAGCAGAATGTAAACATGCCTATTGTGTAGACTGTTTACATACATTTTCCATGAAAAACAATTGGAATAATGTGTGTCCTCTTTGTAGACAAATAATCAAGAATTTAAAAATCTTGGAGGTAAGTAACAAATGAAATTCAACTGAAGATTAAATAATTATTGTTATTCCAGAATGAAACCATTAAATTTTCAGTACCTATGAGGAAGAAATTGCAAAGTAAAATAGCAGAAATATCAAAATCTCCGAAACCAAATTTAACTAATTTAGTTTCCTCACGAATATTATACACATTTCTTAGTGATGATTCTGTGATATTATTGTGGATCTGGACAGTAATCAACATAGATGCTTTGTTATATTATTCTTATTGGTTATTTTCTGTTCATTTCCAATGAGCAAATTTATAAATTTAATGTAATAAAAATTAAAAGAAAGAATCAGTGAACTTACAGCATTGTCTGCTGCAACATTAACCTGTCGAATTCTCTTATCAGACCTAACATCTGGCCTCATACGAATAGGTGTTCCTCTGATACCTGACCTAGGAGTCCTTATAGATCCTAGAGAGCTAGGTGTACCGTAATTTAGTGGTGAACTCAGATCAATTTCACTCATTGCTAAACCTAGAAGAAAAGGATTAGGATCAATTCATAGGAAAATATCTCAGCTATTTGGAAGTTAAAACTCAATATAATAATTTGGAAAACAGTTTTCATGACATCAAGAGAGAGTGAGTTCAATTTCAATAAACAAACTGAGATATTATTTAATCCTGTAACAATATGTCACCTGTGCCTGGACTAGTTGGAGCTAAACTGTGAGCTGGCGATGAAGGAATTTCACTTAGACCATCTACATCATTCCTGTTGTTCCCCCATCTCATAGGAGTATCAACAGCAGAAGATACACTTTTAGCAGGTGTTGCACGACCTTTCCTAGGAGTTCTCAAAGAAGAAGTTGTGCTTTTTGCAGGGGAACTTTCTTCCCTTCTAGGTGTTGCTGCAGCCCTACGAGGGGTTCTTGACGTTGGTGTTTGGGGCGGTTCTCTGGCTGGCGTTTGGGAGCCTTGTCTAGATGGTGTTCTTGAGCCTTCAGCAGTCCTTTGTGACCTACGAGGGGTACGAGGCGTACCAGGAACATCTTCTGATGATGCAGGAGATGGCATACTGTAATGTTTTCAAAAATGAATTCCAATCACAGGGAATAATAGTCAATAATAACTACCTGATAGTTCAAACGGACGAGGCCTTCAAACCTAAAGTGAAATAATATTATGCTCAATTAAGGTACACAATCTCGAGAGATTCATCTATTCTAAAATCTACTACGAATATAAGTTTTATTTTAGAAAAACAAAAATTAAATGACAAGATAAAGCATCAGCGCAATCATCTAAATAGGCGGGAAACATTGAGCTTGACATTTACCGGCTTATTAGACAGGAACAGAAAATGACCAGATATGCAGACGTGAACAGAGCAATGCGATGCGATTTATCGAACGCTTGCCGAGCTGATAGAGGGAATCGAGCTAACAGATATGTAATAACCGAACGCACCTAATAAGTGACGAATAAAGATGGTGAAGAAACATTGAAGAAAGCTCCATATCTTCACGAAATTATTCAGTGGTATCTAGTGACAGCTGGCACGATTGTAATTGGTCTGTGGAAATTACAAATTTTGACATGTGGCAAATAAATAAATGGTGGTGAAAATGAGTGGTAGGGATAGACAAGGCTGTGATATTTGATTTATATTATTAGATTTAATTAAACATAAACTTATTTAAAACTGATTGAATTATATAATTATGGCAGCTCAAGTTGATACAGAAAATTCTGAAAGAACTAATATGGAGAAATGTTATGAAAATTATATCCTCATCGATGTTGGTGCTAATCTAACTAATAAGAAATACAGTAGAGATTTGGATTCTGTTGTCCAAAGGGCAAACGATTCAGGTATGTAATATATTCGATAATGTTAACTTTCGACTGACAGAAAACATTTTTGTAGGTGTTCAAAAAATAATGGTCACTGGAACATCTGTGAAAGCCAGTAAAGAAGCTCTAAGACTGACTCGAATTTATCCAAACATTTTATATTCAACAGCAGGGATTCATCCTCATGATGCCAAATCTTATACTGAAGAATCATGGGAGGAATTGAAAATGATAGCTAGCAATCCTGAATGTGTTGCTATTGGAGAATGTGGTTTAGATTACAATAGAAATTTTTCAGAACCTGAAGATCAAAGATTAGTGTTCCGTAAACATGTGAGTCTTGTAAAGAATTATTCAATATTGAATTCTAAGGAAAGTACTAGGAATTATAGGTCATCAAAGGTGCTATTCAATAGTTCATTTCCATTTCAGTTTTGGCAAATAAAACTACTGTCCCAACCTAATTACTGGATTAATTTCTGATAACTTATTTTTTGTTTTGGATGAAACATAAATTGATACCAATTGTGCATATTATTTGCCTGTAGATTGAACTTGCCATTGAACTCAACAAACCACTGTTTATTCATGAAAGAGATGCCTACGAAGACTTGATGTCAACTTTAGAAGAATTCCAGTCCAAATTACCACCAGTGGTTGTGCATTGTTTCACTGGTACAACTGACCAAGCTCTGGCATATTTGCATAAAGGATTTTATATAGGACTAACAGGTGACTTTTGTTCATAAAAATCAGTCCTAATTGATTCTTCTTGAATCTAGTGATTAAATTATGTTGTTTAGGATACCTGTGTAAAGACAAATCAGATAGTGGAGTGAGAAAATTATTGGAAGATGGATCAATACCATTAGAAAGGTTGGTTGTTGAAACAGATGCCCCATTCATGTACCCTAACACACGAGCCTCAAAATTGCCTAATCATGTCAAAGAAGGCTTGACTGAAAGGTGAGATCAGATGAATTAGCAGTATTTGAAATAATATATATTGGGTGTAGCCAAAAATCTGTTAATAACTATTTCCTGTAGTGTATAACCTATTAATGTATTTATATTTAACCCTTGTAATTATTAAATGTGAAACTTTCTCAATATTCCAAGTGAAATGGAATTATTTGGGATGAAATCATTTTTATTTTTGAAGATAACTGTCCTTGATTTAATTGAAAATAAACTACACAGTGAAAAAGTTTATTTTAGGAATGTTTTCAAGGAAACTTACTACTGAAACAAACTTGTTTGTTACCAAAGGAATAATATTTCCTCGTATACATTCCAATTTATAAAAGTATCTTTAATTCTTTCACTTAAGATAGAAATAAAGAAACGATTTATTCTAGATCCTTGACATTTCTGCATCGCTACTGTACTTTTCAACGAAACGAGCCCTGCTCCTTACCAGCGATTGTGGAAATGATTGGAGCTTTCATGAAAAAGAAACCAGAAGAAGTAGCTCTTGCCACCTCATTCAATGCTATGAAACTATTTGGTCTCTCCTAATGTTTTCAATTATTTATTTATTAGATTATTATTGCATATCTGTTTGATAATTTCAGATTAACAAAGTATATATTTATTGTTGATCAATTCTTACATTAGACGTTTTTTGCCATAATGTAAGAAAAGCTATATATTTTTTTAAATTGTTCGCTTGTTTTTATGAAGGTATATTTATATAAAAACAAGATCATTTTTATTATCTGTCAAGAGATAATGTTATTTATACGACAAAATGGAAAAAAAATCATAGATGTTGGTAGATGTTTCAAAATATTTTTTATTTGAATAAGTACTCAAAATAATGACAAAGGTTTTATGAGTTGAATTATGTGAAATTGTTGTCCATATTCCTGTTCAACCTTCATGAATATTTCTTTTTGATAAAAGAATAATACATCTCAGGATTAGAAATATGTTTGTTATACAGTTTAGTGTATTCCAAACATATAAATATAAATGCCTTATACATGTTGCCTTTAGCAGTAATGAAATTATATTTTTGTTACTTCATTTATTCTGGTGCCTTATATGTAAAATGAAATTGGCAAATAAAGAAAAAATCGTAATTATTTCATCGATTTCAATGCGATCCAAACAAATACCCATGTATCTCGAACCTTGAATGGTTAAAGGGTAAATTGTTTGTCTTTTTAAAATCTACTACATCAAAAGAGTGATAGAGTTGTGTTTCCGAACTTGGAAGTGAACTGCCCAACTCATAGAGCACCAATCATTATTAGTGTTAGTGATGAATATTTTCGGGCCAGTTTATAAGGGTAATAATAAAGTTAAAAATTTTGGTAGCGAAGAAAAATTATCTCACCTACCGCAATTGTAGGGCAAATCTTAGTTGGGTAAACGATAATAATAGGCTAGAAAATATTGGTAGAGTAGAAAAATTACCCGAGACTGCAATTGTAGAATAACTTATAATAGAGAATACTAAAGATTCCTAGTCCACACAATTGGATAGCTGTAACCAATTGGAAATACCTGAGACCAGAATCATGATAATCTTGTTTTTCATCAGCCGATATACAAAGAAATATTGAAACGCAATAACAAAGCAACAAAGAACAAGAGATGTCAGTGAGCAGTTCGTGGGTCTAGCAAGTCAAATGAATTCCGTTATTTCAAAATTGCATTTTCATTTTACATTCCTTGATGTAAAATAATAATGAAGCGTACAATCATTAGTATCATGTAGATTTGTTTCATGAAAGATTATTCATATAAACAAACATAAATTTTATTTTGTTGACTTATCAGCTGTCAGATTGACCCCGTGAGTAGATTGTTCTGGAAAGCATGCGTCACCATCGTCAGCAGTATATAAGCGAATTTCACTGCTCAATCGTTCATTGATGTTTAGACGAGATTGAAAGATTGAAGAAATAGTATTCGTGAAGTGTGTATTAATCTGTTTTTTGTGATTCTTACCAGTGTATCAAGTACGTATTCTAATAATTATGATAACGTTTAAAGAATATATCGCTGTATTCTATAAGATACAACGTTTTTTGCAACTGTCGATTTATCAATAAATATGATAAAATGGCGGATTTCATTTTTTTACTGTCATTCGTTTCCTAAGTAATTCATATTAAACAAAATTCTTACTTGTGATATTTCGACATCAAGACTTTAAACTCCATCCCAAATATTTACCGTAAGATTTATTTTCTTTGATTATTTTTTTTGTTCCTGAATTTGGGTGTGGCTCATACATCACCAACATTTCCTAATCTGTCCAAAGAACCCAAGTAATTCAGATAACAGTAACTTGCAGATAAAGTTATCATTACATGGAGAACTTTCATCTGGTCGATATTGAAGTTACTGCTATTCATTAATCCAAATCATTGAACGAACTTAAATTGTCGGCCATCTTTGAATAAACGAATCCATTGTGTTCAAGATGATGAAGCATATTCATGGATGTTATTTGATTCAGCATTGATAACACTCGTCGTAGGAAAGTGTCATTAATCGTTATTTATTGTTCTCAATTATCTTTTCATTCTTTCGACAATTATTTTTTCTCCAAGTGTTCTGGAAGTTTACCCTTTTTTGACAATTTTTTTTTTCATTACAGAATGCAGATCTTCGTAAAAACGTTAACTGGTAAAACTATCACCCTGGAGGTAGAGCCTTCAGACACCATTGAGAATGTGAAGGCTAAAATTCAAGATAAAGAGGGAATTCCCCCAGACCAGCAGAGATTGATCTTTGCAGGAAAACAGTTGGAAGATGGCCGGACCCTTTCTGACTACAATATCCAAAAAGAATCCACCCTACATCTAGTACTTCGTCTGAGAGGTGGTATGCAAATCTTTGTCAAAACTTTGACTGGAAAAACCATCACCCTGGAAGTTGAGCCCTCGGACACCATTGAAAATGTGAAGGCAAAGATTCAAGACAAAGAAGGTATTCCCCCAGACCAACAAAGGTTGATTTTTGCTGGTAAACAATTAGAAGATGGCCGTACTCTTTCGGATTACAATATCCAGAAAGAATCTACCCTCCATTTGGTACTCCGTCTCAGAGGAGGCATGCAAATTTTTGTCAAAACTTTGACTGGAAAAACCATCACCCTAGAAGTTGAGCCTTCAGACACCATCGAAAATGTGAAGGCTAAAATTCAAGACAAAGAAGGAATTCCCCCAGACCAACAGAGATTGATTTTTGCCGGAAAACAGTTGGAAGATGGTCGCACTCTTTCTGACTACAACATCCAGAAAGAGTCTACCCTGCACTTGGTACTTCGTCTTAGAGGAGGCATGCAGATCTTTGTAAAAACCTTGACTGGGAAAACCATCACTTTAGAAGTGGAGCCTTCAGACACCATTGAAAATGTGAAAGCTAAGATTCAGGACAAAGAAGGAATTCCTCCAGACCAACAGAGATTAATCTTCGCAGGAAAACAATTAGAAGATGGCAGGACTCTTTCTGACTACAATATCCAAAAAGAATCCACCCTACATCTAGTACTTCGTCTGAGAGGTGGTATGCAAATCTTTGTGAAAACTTTGACAGGAAAAACCATCACCTTGGAAGTTGAGCCTTCAGACACCATTGAGAATGTAAAGGCTAAAATTCAAGATAAAGAAGGTATTCCCCCAGACCAGCAGAGATTGATCTTTGCAGGAAAACAACTTGAAGATGGTCGTACCCTTTCTGACTACAATATACAGAAAGAATCTACTCTCCATTTGGTACTTCGTCTGAGAGGTGGTATGCAGATATTTGTGAAGACTTTGACTGGAAAAACCATCACTCTGGAAGTTGAACCATCAGACACAATTGAGAATGTCAAAGCCAAAATTCAAGACAAGGAAGGAATCCCCCCAGATCAACAAAGGTTAATTTTTGCAGGAAAACAATTAGAAGATGGTCGTACTCTCTCTGACTACAACATCCAAAAAGAATCCACTCTTCACTTAGTACTTCGTCTACGAGGTGGCATGCAGATCTTTGTGAAAACTTTAACAGGAAAAACTATCACTCTAGAAGTTGAACCTTCAGATACCATTGAGAATGTGAAAGCCAAGATTCAGGACAAAGAAGGAATTCCTCCAGATCAGCAGAGATTGATCTTTGCAGGAAAACAACTTGAAGATGGTCGTACCCTTTCTGACTACAACATCCAGAAAGAATCTACTCTCCATTTGGTACTCCGTCTTAGGGGAGGCATGCAGATCTTTGTGAAAACTTTGACTGGAAAAACCATCACTCTGGAAGTTGAACCTTCAGATACCATTGAGAATGTGAAAGCAAAGATTCAGGACAAAGAAGGAATTCCTCCAGATCAGCAGAGATTAATTTTTGCAGGAAAACAACTTGAAGATGGTCGTACTCTTTCTGACTACAACATCCAGAAAGAATCTACTCTCCATTTAGTACTCCGTCTCAGAGGAGGCATGCAAATTTTTGTCAAAACTTTGACAGGAAAAACCATCACCTTGGAAGTCGAACCTTCAGATACCATAGAGAATGTGAAGGCCAAAATTCAAGACAAAGAAGGTATCCCTCCAGATCAGCAGAGATTAATTTTTGCAGGAAAACAACTAGAAGATGGCAGGACTCTTTCTGACTACAACATCCAAAAAGAATCAACCCTCCATTTGGTACTCCGTCTCAGAGGTGGCATGCAGATCTTTGTGAAAACTTTGACTGGAAAAACCATCACCCTAGAAGTTGAGCCTTCAGACACCATTGAGAATGTAAAGGCTAAAATTCAAGACAAAGAAGGTATTCCCCCAGACCAACAGAGGTTGATCTTCGCAGGAAAACAACTGGAAGATGGCAGGACTCTTTCAGACTACAACATCCAGAAAGAGTCTACCCTCCACTTGGTACTTCGTCTTAGAGGAGGAATGCAAATCTTTGTCAAAACTTTGACTGGAAAAACCATCACTCTAGAAGTTGAGCCTTCAGACACCATTGAAAATGTGAAGGCCAAAATTCAAGACAAAGAAGGAATCCCCCCAGACCAACAGAGGTTGATCTTTGCAGGAAAACAATTGGAAGATGGCCGAACTCTTTCAGACTATAACATCCAGAAAGAATCTACCCTCCACTTGGTACTCCGTCTCAGAGGTGGTATGCAGATATTTGTGAAGACTTTGACTGGAAAAACCATCACTCTGGAAGTTGAACCATCAGACACAATTGAGAATGTCAAAGCCAAAATTCAAGACAAGGAAGGCATTCCTCCAGACCAGCAGAGATTGATCTTTGCAGGAAAACAACTTGAGGATGGTCGCACCTTATCTGACTACAACATCCAGAAAGAGTCCACTCTCCATTTAGTACTGCGTCTTAGGGGAGGCTGCTAATCAGTTTATATTTTTCATTATAATCTCTGCACTGATATATATTATAGACTGTTTTTTTAAAGATTGTGGTAGAATAAAATGAGCATGACGAGATCTGTTTTGTATTTATTTTATGAAAAGAAATTGAAATGACCTTTTAGTATAGGTTTTCTTTTGTGATGATATTTGAATATATTAAAGTTATGTGTTGAAAAAACAATTGGAGTGAAATAATTCATTTGCCTGTTGAAAAGTATGATTTGATTGAATTCGAGGTAGATATTCCAAACATTTAATAGAATTCCATTCTTAGATTTGAATATGATGAATACTTGTAATTATTGTTTCATATGTTTATTTAATAAACTGATACATGTTCAGTAATTCAAATAACTGGATTTATTTTACAATATCAAGTATCTTTAATTTGTTGTGCTGGAACAGTGAACATTGATTTAACAGTTTCCTTTTGATAGCGACTTGCTCTAACATTCTTGAAGGTATGTGGTTTGGTTTGTTTAGGCCTGGAGCTCATTTTCTGTAGTTGCCTTTCTATCAAATCTGCTGTTGATACTCCTTTCGGAATATGGACATAACGAATATTCCTTTTACTTATAAAAAACTGATGAAACTTATGTTCTGATCCTGAAATCGAAATAAAAGTCGTTACAAGATATTATAAAAATTAGTTTGTTATACCTCGGGAGTCATAGAAGATAACATTTTCCATTTCTACATTCATCCAACCATCAACTTTTACAATCTTTCCAGAAACAGTATTCTCATTTCGTAAATCTATTAGTGTGAAAGAGCCTTCCAAAGCTTTCAAAATTATGGCCAGAGTGTTGTAATATAAGAATTTTTCTTTTTTACTAGATGTGATTTTATTGAAAAGAAACTGATCAGTAGTTTGCATATTGAATAACAGCAAAAACACATTAATTTCAAGAATGAAAACTGTTTATAGACAACAGGAGGTAGTCAATAGAAAACAAAATAAGATAAACTCATTGCGAATAACAGCCAAACCAAAGAGTAATCTTCTTCATAACTTCATAAGACATTTATATAAGCAACAACAAAGGCATAGGTTATGTTCTTAATTTTTTCATCACGCTCACCACACCATTATACCTGCCATCCGTGCCTGCCATATACATTGCATTCAGAGAACTTATGATTTCGAATGACACCAATGTGATTTAAACGTCACATTTACAATTTGTTTATTTATGAGTGGAGCAGTGTTGTTTGTGAATAATGTGAATGTAAATGAGAGAACAACTCTAATAGTCAATTATAATAAATGAATATAAGATTTTAGTGAACATGACTTGAGCCGGTGAAAACTTCGGAAGAAAAGTGTTGAATTGGTCAACAGGTCGACACAATGCTTGTTGATTTCTATCAATATTTTATCAATGTGATGTAGGATTATATCTCATCAGTATCGGTTTTAAATTTTGCAATATAAATAAAAAAAATTAATTGGCATATACTGCTTAGTACTCAGCCTGCTCAGAATTTGATTTTTATGGAAAATCAATAAAGTTGCATTCTCCTTTGGGCATGTGCTGTGGTAGGGTAACATCTAGCATCCTTGGTCCTGCTACACCCCTAAATGTGGGTAGATCAATGGATTCCTTAATCAATATATAAACTTTGTGCAATTTTCAGTACAACTAAGATTTTCCCATTCACCTTGAGAAATATAAGTGTAGTTCTATGAGAAATATAAGTTAATTTGATGTGATTGATTCAATGGGTCTAATAGTGTTTTAAATCAACCTTGATTCAAAAATGCAAACTTTGAGAAAGAAAACAAGTCCCCTGAAATGTAAGTAAAGAATGATCATTGTCCAGTCATACTGCATTGATAAAAAAAAAAATATTATAATAATATATATTATAGATAAAAATGAGACCACCAGATTCTTGGGAGATGGGGTAAGCTTTAAGGCAAAGTTGATAGGCATCTTGGAAGTTTCTGAGGCCAGAGGAGACAGAATGTGTCAGGAAGCCCTATCAGACCTAAAAATGGCTATCAGAGCAGCAGGAGAACACAAACAACGTATAACTATTAATATTGCCATTGATGGATTGAGATTGAGAGATGAAAAAACTGGAGTGAGTTTCTTATCAAAAAATAAAAGAAGCAATATAGTTCCTTACTAGATTTATCATAATTTGATAAATAACAGGAAAAATGTTGATAAATAAGAGATAGACATTTTTTATCTAACTTATGTTATCATGTATGTGGGTTTTATTGCCTCAGCTGTGTTAAAATTTTGTCGAATCATTTGGTTCATATGGATGACTAACATCCTCTTCAGTATCTTTCATCAGTTTCCATTTAAGACAAATGGGAAATTAAATTTGTAATTGAACCAAAATGGATGAATGATGCAAATTTAATTCAATAACAAAAAAATAGCATGTGTTTTGGTTAAAAATAAGTAGAAATAAATATGATACAGAAAACATATGTAATGCTTTTTCAGGATTCTCTTTATCATCACCCAGTCCATAAAATTTCCTTCATTGCACAGGATATGACAGATTCTCGTGCGTTTGGTTATATATTTGGATCACCAGATACAGGGCATCGTTTTTTTGGTATAAAAACTGATAAAGCTGCCAGTCAGGTAAAAAATTCAATTCAAAAGCAAATATTCCTCTTGGGAAAGCATTCTTTGATTCAGGTGGTCGTTGCAATGAGAGATTTATTCCAAGTTGTCTTTGCTCTGAAGAAGAAAGAAATCGAGTTGGCTAAACAACATTTGGAAAAAACCTGCTACCCATCATCATCTCCTCTTTTTGCGGAGAGTTCCAGTTCAAAAGTGAGTAATTACGTTTTGAATTGATTTTGCATTGCCACTTTCTGAAATTTTTCAATCACTATAAATAATATACTTCATTCAGTTACAGAGTGTTGCGAATATATCCATTAAATCTATATCAGAAGCTAAGGCAAGTGCTTCCAACGAGGCAAAAAATTCCGGAACTGTGGCCGACTTGGTGGATTTGGAGTTAGAACTGAACAGTTTGCAACAAGGTCTCAATCAAATGGAAAGGATAACACCGTCAGACCCATTTGGAACTAAAGATGACCCATTCGGCGATAGTTTCATTAGTTATCCCACTGTGAGTAATCCATGTTTTATGAAGTATGTGATGAAGTACAGAGTGAAACATTTATTCAGAAACCGATTCTACCTCCTCCACCTTCATCAGGCAGAGAGAGATCTAGTCGCACTTCCGAAAGTAGTTCTTTGTTTAGTCCTAAAACTCCCCACACTGGCGCCACCACCAACACCGAAGATTCTGACAAGAAAAACGACTTTTCCTTCTCTCATGAATTCAACAGTTCACATGAGGTAAATTCAATAAGTTGATAATTTGTTAAATGGTATTTCATTGGCGTCGTTGAGATATTTAACACAAAAATAATTCAGTAGTGAATCGTTGGGATGATTATGCGAATAGAAGTCAATTTTATGATTGAAAGTAATCGAATGAATATTTTTTTTTGTTGAGGAATCGAGCGGTGGAGATTGGTTCACTTCTTCTTCGGGAAATAATATTTTTGAGGACACTTCCCCACTGCCAGAAGCAGTGACGGATGAAAAACATGAACAGGCTAAGAAAGAGATCATGTCCCAATTCGATGTATTTACTGAACTGGACCCTCTAGGTAAGCTATCATTTCTCCTAATATTCACCCATTTCATTTGTTATTTGTTTTAATGGTCCGAATTCAATAGTTTATGTATTATTTGGTCGACTAGGTGCAAAAAATACAGCTCACAAGGTATTACTACCATGAATAATCATAAACAGTTCTGGAATTCTTTGCACCCTATGGACATTTTACTTTTATGCTTTTCATTCATTTAAATTACGTTCAGTTTTATATCTGTGGTAAAATAAAATATTGTTTTCGCGTAGTTGATATATTTTTTGTTTTTTCAGTTATTTTCGTTCGTTGGTATCTGATTAGCTGTATAAACACAAAAAAAACTATTTTATTTTACCGTAGGTACGGGTAGAAGTAAGCCATATATTGACCGCAAACATTTCTTTCAAGAACTCAAAAACCCGCCCAAAAAAGCTCTCAATGACTTGGTCAATAACCCCAACCAAGAACAACCGTTGTTCAATCCCAGTTTCAACCAGGCTACCCCGAAACCAACACAGGGCGTCTTTACTGTTGACCCATTCGGCGAAGACCCGTTCGTTAAGGAAGACCCTTTCCCCGAGTCCGAGTTCTCGAGACAGGATCCGTTCGAAACCGAATTCGGTGCTTTTCCGGTAAACCAAAATAGCGTCGACGTGAAAAAAGATGCACTACAAAGCTCTATTCCTAACAACCTGTCCGTATCCCCGAAGGGACTAGGTCTGGAAAAACAAGTCTCGCTGGCGAGCATCTCACCGAAAACGAACATGTTCCCCAAACAGAACACCTTTGACGTAAACTTTGACAGACTATGCAAAGCGCACGAGAATCCCAGCCTGGACGTATCGTCCGAGAGCGAGTGCGCTCCCGAGCCGCCCCCCAGGCCACCCACCACCGATATCATGTACATCAAGCCGCCACCCTTGCCGCCCAAGAAGCAGACCAACGAGTTGACCGCTAGACCGCCGCCCAGGCCGCCTTACCATTCCGACGACGGTCCGTACGATTTCATCGAGAGGTACGAGACTGCGCCGGGAAGCGTTGAGAAGAGTCCACCATTGCCTGTGCCCGCCCGCAAAGCTAAGTTCGAGGATGGCGGGGTGGCTCCCGAAAGGCCTAAGAAACATCTCAACGTGTCGTCCAGCGAGGAGGATTATTTGACGCCGATTTCTTTTCCAGAAAAGAGTGGGAACAAACATGTGCAGGTTAGTTTAGATTCAATAATAAATTCCAGTTCATAAAGTTGGTTGCCTTATGTATGGTTGATGCTACCTTTCACTTGTTTTAATTAAGCTATCTGAAATAACAAAAAAAAAATATCGATTCGTATCTATTCATTGTATTGTACTGTACATTTCTATCAGGATACGCATCCGAATACGGACAACTTGGAGGGCTTGGACATCACTTTGAGCCAGCTGACGCTGAGCGGTTTGAACGAGCTGGCCAAGAAACTCCATATTCCCGCTAGTCAACTGAGCAATATGACATTAGTTCAATTAACCAATTTCCTCTCGAATTTCATCAAGTCCGGCAACGCCGCTCCAGCTGCCGAACCCGAAAGCGACGTTGCCGTTTCGAGCACGTTCGCCTCGGATTTCGCCACGTTCCAGGCGGATTTCGCGGCCAATTTCAACAACAGCGGATGCAGCAGCAACGCCACCTACGATCGTTACGCGGTGTTCAGGGAACTCATGCACGAGGAGATAAAACAGACGAAGATCGATTCGGTGCCGGAGGAAATGTTGGAGGAGAAAGAAGAACGAGAGAATTCGGTGAATAGCAATGTCAGTTTGGAGCTGAAGCCGTTGAACGAGGAACCTTCGGATAATACTGACAGGTAAACAAATTTGTTTGTTGAATGTTTTAAGAGTGAGTTGAAACGCCTTTATACTCGTATAATATGTTTATTATAGGTATGCAGCGCTTAGAGAAATTGTAGAAACCGAGCTGAAACAATCCGAATTGAATGTGGACGAAATAAACCAAAATCAAATGGGTGATATCGAAAAAATCAGTGAAGAAGACGAGAACGATGAAAACGTTCTTATGGAAGGTATCGCAAGAGAACCAGATACCCTCAATATAATCAACAAAGAAAACAGCCTGTATTCTCAACAAAAAGAACAGGAAGTCATCAACCCGATCAAGACCATAATCGAGTTTATTTCGCCGGCTGTTGAAGAGAAAAATGGTGTAGAAATTGCATCGGTGAAGTCTCCTATCAAATCTACGATTATTAAAAGTCCTGTTCCGTGTGCTGTCGCCGAGATCATTCAGAGTAACACTAGACTGACGTCAGGATCGTTATCAGATGTGGTTAGCGGTAGTTCTCCTGAAGTGGATATCACCGCGAGTAATTCTGACGTAGGAAAGAATTCTGCGGACGTCACAGGTGAGGATTCAAGCATAATCAGTGTGAGTTATTCAACCTGAATTAAATAATTGAATTAATCAACTGTAAAAGCTGTTGCAAATCCTTTGTGGTTGCTTCTGATGCTGCTGGGGCCAAAACAACTTTGTATTGTCGGTGTTTCAGTACCACACTATGAATTGTTTATGGTCATTCGCTAGTATGTGGTAGTTAAGTAAATAAATAAGAATAGATGAGAAATCAAATGCGAACTGAATCGTCTGACAAGGTTGCCAAACTCCGAATGAATCTGAGAGTAAAAGCGAAAATATTAGATTTATGAAAGATTCACGTAAAATCACAAAACTTGCACAATAAATAACAGAAAGTGACGCGACAATCAGTTTGGTCTGTTTGGATTTGTGTGCAATCCGATGTATCGTAATTTAGCACTTGAATTGCCCAGTGTAACTGAACATGGCTGACAAAACTATGGATTATAATTGTATTTTATCTCTCTTCCAGGAGAATCGTGGGCTATTTTCGACCAGGCTTCTGCTCCAATAGATTCGGTGATAGAAAAACAGGCGATTCAAAGCGAAGAAGGTGTTTCTCCGTGGTCCAGCGATTCGAAAGAGTTTGGAAACGGTTCTCCGCCTGGATGGCAGAGCAAAGATTCTGGAAGCGGTAACGACCAGTTCATCACAAAGCGGAGAGATAATGACGGATGGTGGGATACTTCAGCAGAACCCGAAGGTACGTGGTCAATCTAATAATAACTGAAATTAATTCGATGATTAATTGCCACGAAATAAATCATCAAACAGTCCACTACTGTCCGTCCAACCGGCGCTCAACGGACAGCTACGACGAAGAACACCGCGAGCGATACGAACGACCTCGTAGGCGCAGACCGCCGGGCGGAGCGACCTCTTGGAAGGCGCACGCGCCGCCCGCGGCCGGCGGCCATTCGTCGAGCTCACGCGACGTTAGCCCGTGGGAGGAGGAGCGACCGCGGCGGGGCAAAGAGGGGCGTATCGAGCAAAGGCCGGCCTACGGACGGCACCCGAGGGCGACGTCGTTCGAGCGTCGACGACGACCGAGCGACAGCTGGGACGAAGAGGACGATTACGAGTAAATTAACGTGTGAAGATAGATTCACGTAATTTCATAATTGTGGAAACTATTCTCCAGATATGACGACGAACATCGTTTTCATTGGTCGGACCGGCAGAAACCTAGAGACACGGACAGAGAGAGTAGGCATAGTACGGGTAGTAGGGAACATGACAGTGACAGGTGGGGTGAAGATTGGGGCGAGGATAGGCGACATCGGAGAAGACGGGATCCTAGGGACCCCCGAGATCTCAGGGACCCGAGGGATGTCAGAGATCGATGGCGTTGTCCGGATTGGGATGAAAGTGAACATGGTGAGCAATAAGATGACTGAGAACTAATAACGACTTCATAAAAAATTTGTTAATCCATAGTTACAATATACCAAAATTCATCTACAGATACAAGAAACTGTTGGGAAATGAATGAAGTATTTTCTTGTAGAAAAGCCTTCAAGATATGGTAGTGGCAGGTGGGCTCCTGCGGAACCACAAGGAAAATGGCGGGACCGCAAAAACGACGAGAGGTATTGCAGTAGAGAGTCTCAAGAATCTCCTTGGGAAGACGAGTACCAGAACGAGCCGGAAGATTCGCTTCATTATCTACCGGGGACGAAGAAAAATTGGAAACAACGTCCTAGCAGCGCTTCCGAAATGGACAGAAAGACAGGGGAAATTAAATCCAGACATCATTTGGGAATAGGTAAGAAAACATTGTTTTCCTCAACTAAGAATATGGTATTTGTAATGTTATTGTTCTTTTTGATGAAACAAAGTAGAAATATAAAAAAAAATAAACTTCAGAAGCAAAATCATTCCAATTCAATTAAAAATCTCTCTCTCTCTCTCTTACAAAATTGAAGTTTTGAAAGTATTTCCGTTCTCCAGTGTAAATTTGAACACGAAATTGAACAACCTCTTTTGGGGGTTTTACAAGCAAAAATAAAGATATGTCGAAACTTCTTGGGAATCCGCGCTTATTGATACCGTTTTTACCAACAGCCGGAAGCGATGGAGAGCGCGAGAGACGATACAAACCAGGCCGCCGATCGCGCAGCAGAGACTCCCAATACTCCGACCCTTCATACAGACACAAACTCGACCAGGGACCACCTCGCAATGCCCACCCTCACAGAACCAAAGCACACCTTCACTCGAAACTCTCGGAAAGCGACTTTACCGAATCCTCCTTGAAAAAGTCGCTCGATTCCACGATGGAGACAGTCAAAAAGGCATCGACGTTGTCGCGAAAGAAGACCAAAGACAGTCCCAAAGTGGAAGAACCCGCTGTCGGTACTTTTCCTAGGAAGTCCAGCAGCAGGGCGAAGACAGGGGAGGGTATGGGGTCTCGCAAGTTTTTCGACAACGATTTAGAAACGTCCGAGACGGAATCGCCTATCATCGCGCGGTCAGTTAAGAATCTTAGACAACAGTCGATGTTCGAGAAGAGTTTACATTCGGAAGTGGAAGTAAAGGAGCGACCTTGTATCAGGTATGTTGTAGCATTTCTGCTATTCGCGAATGAACATAAGCGATACGCCACCTGGAGATACTAGAGAATATCTAGAAATCTTGGCATAGCCCTTATCCAATCCATGCGTTCTGTATTGTATTTTGTAGGTTCTAAATTTGCATATTTAAATGATTGTAAAAACTATCAGTCGTTCGAATTGCCGAAAAAAAGTTCAATTTCCATGATTTTCCTCAAGCTGGTGATAAATATCGTGTATGTTTAGAAGGAAAATCTGTTTACACTGATAGAAGGTCACATCTTTAAACAGGCAAGCTTAGTATTGTTCTGGTATTGACAAAATTGAAATTTGATGTCGCCTATGTGGCATTATCTATTGTCTCAAAAGTACGTGTACGAAATACTACCCATTCTGGGTAGTTTTATATTGTACTATTAGATTTCCAGGATTTTCAGAAATACAGAAAATTATGCCGAAATGTTTTCGATATGTTAACGCAAAAACACATTCAACCAAATACAATAAACTATCCAATGTCAATATTTATAGTTCAGTGTGACAGCCCACTTTGGCGTTACATTCTTATTTCCAGAAGCGAATCCTGCTGTAATTAACGCATTATTTCATGTTATTTTAAGGAGCGGGTCGTTGAGGTACCAGGCTAAGTCGCACTTCGAAGATGATTTTTTGCCGGGCGATAAGTTGGAGCAGAAGCCGCGAGACGGCGGTAGTATATCGAGCATAAAAGAAGAAATCGATAAGGAAGACGAAGACGAATACGGTGCTGTTAATTTCGAGAACGCGACGAACGGTAGGAAGAAGATCCTCTCCAAGAACAGGCTGTCTTTGAGGACGGATGTTAGTTTGAAAAAGTCTGATTCGGTTAACATTTTCGCCAGGGAGGATGACCCGTTTGACGACGATTTTTTTTGTGGAGAAGAAATGGAACCGGAACGGAAATCCTCACCGAGAAATACTGAACTGAGATGGACTGATGATTTCGAAAACTAGTACATTATGTAGTATATGAGATTGTAGGTAATTTATTGGTTTCTTGAAAATTGATGGGTGATCCAAACGATAGTTGGGATACAATTTGTGAATAATACCGTTTAAAGAAGTGAGTGATAACCGTGTTGATATTATTTTATATTTTAGATAATTTTCAGACTGCCTTTTATTGTCTCAAATTTTAATGATATTGTTATTATATTGTTGAGACTTCTAGACATACTCATTTTCAATTTGATAATTTATATGTGTAATAGTATATTTCAAGTGTGACCATATTTTAAAGAAATATATTGGAAATTTCTTAAAATGTCGATTTCATTCATGATACATAGTTTTCAATGTCCCACTAAAATATTAATAGTTACTTTCTTTATACAGCAAATGAGAAATCAAATAGAATAAGAATGCGCCAATGAAATCATAAATTCCATTTAAGCTGTAACAGATATGAAATTTATTTGCTAATATGAACTAACCAGTAACCATAGAAGATCCATGGAATATGACAGCTCAAGTCACAGAACAGTATGGTTCTGTGTCATCGATAATTATTTACATTTCAGATGGATACTTCAAAACATTAATTTCAACATAACCTCAATATTTGCCTGCAAATATTCAAGCATGATCATTTCAAAGCATAAATGGATAGTTTTTAAAGTTTAGACTGGCAAAATATATACTTCTCATTAGACTATCAAGCCAAGTTAACAGATATCTGGTTTAAAAATAGATATTCCTTCAGGAATTACAACACGTGCCCCTGCAAATAGACTTGGTTTAAGAAGACAGACCTTCGATCTTTGAGTTAGTGGTGTTTGAGTGAAATCAGTTATTTATTCGTCCTCAACAAAAATGACGAATCTGGAGTCAATGGAAATTGAAGATGAAGAAGTCGATTATGTTATTAAAAATAACAAGGGAAAATTTCATGATAAAACTAAACCTCTGAAAATCGAATCAGTAGGGAGAGAACCTATACATATAATTGACCTTTCCAAAAAGAAAATTGTTAATTCTTCAGCAGCAAATCAAAAGAGGTTAGAAGCTCTAAAAGAACAAAAGAAGGATTACAAATATAAAAAATCATTGATTCATTCAGCTTTATCAAATATAGATAACAAAACATCAAAAAAGACTACATTTCTTGAAGATACAGAAAAAGAAGTGTCAACAAATGCAAATAACCAAAATGGTAATAACAAAATTGATATATTTGATGGAAATATGTCAGATGAAGATTACCACTTTGATGTTAGAGAAGAATTTCAAACCGAAGAGGGTCAAAAGGTAAGGTGTTGAATATGAAGATTAAATTTAGTTAGAAGTGATTTTTTTTTTCATTTCAGTTACTGCATCTTGAATCAAGATATAAAAATGATAAAAGATTCACTTTGGATTCAAGATTCTTGGATGAAAAAGAACAAACTTGTAAGCAGGATGATGTAGATAATGAAATATCTTTGGAAGAAGAGAAGAAAAAAGAATACGAAATTCTTGAACAAGTTTTGGGAAAGAAAATCAATAGAAAAACATTTTCTGACAAGGATAGGTATGCATTGTAATAGTTATTTATGTATCAAGGGTGTAAAATATATTTATATATTATCTTCAAATATTTTATTTTTCAGCCAAAGAAAAACTATGATAAGATTTGATCCCACTAATCCAGAACATTCCAAATATGTTATGCCAAAATTAGTGAAAGAAAAAAAGAAGCTTAAACATGTTGAAAAGGAAATCATAAATGAAAAAAAGCGTGAAGAGACAGATATACCAGAGGTTTCCAAAGATGTATTTTATAAAGTATCTGAAGATTTGAAAGAGACATTTGGGGGAAATAGTGGATTCAGTTTACGGAGCATGTTCAATCAATCTGAAGAAAATGGTAAGTTTTCCAAACTATCTAAAACTAACCACTAATTCACTTATGATGAGAGAACAATATGAATGGTAAATGTTAATAAACTTTTCATATTTAGATATGGAAGATGCAATACCTGAAGCAACTGAAATACTGAATAATGACTTTACCTCTCAAAAAAATCCATTTAGATATGATTCATCAGATGAAGAAGAGGACACTTCTGCTCCTGGTCAGGTAGACCCCATTTCCACAGATACACAAACAATAACTACTGGCAGAGCCATGTCTCAGGATCCATTTTTCTTTCGAAAAGATGATTATAGGCTACAAGGTATATTTTCAATTAAAATCAGTATGTATTTTTGAAAGAATTCACTTCAGCATGCATTTCTAATTGTCAGACTACATTTTGAAATAAAGAAAATTCAATTTGTTCTTATTGTTGACCTTTCCATTGTTTTTAGCTGGATTTGATTTTGTGAAGAAAATGGCTGTTAAAGAAGTAGAAGATGCAGAATTTGCAGAAATTAGAAGGAAAACTATAAAAATTGTGAAAGCGAAAATCAGAAATGTTCAGAAAAAAAATCAACCTTTCAAAAAGAAGTTGGGAGGCAAGAAAGGGAAGAAAGCATTGAGAATGAAAAAAGCTTTGAAGAAATAATTGTTTTAGTAAAATATTCATGTAAATATAAATTTCTTTTATTTTGTGTGAAATTCATGAAACCTTACCCCTTCGCGAGGATATCTTAAATTTTCCAATCAGTAAAACTGATGATATTGAATTCTTATCAAAATATGAAAGGTAATGAAATGAAATTTGAAACACATTTTTCTATTTTTCAACCATTATATTTTTCGAATCGGTAATTTTATCATAAAACAAAATATAAATTTGGCAACTTATGCTTTCAATATTTCTAATAAATTATCAAATAAAGAAAGATAGTTGTATTCCACTTTTTCTTGACCAGATTGATATAGAGACCTCACTTCTAAGAAAGCGATTTTTTCTGGAAGCTTAATCATTTTGAGTCATCACTCAAAAATCAACCGAAAATTCTATTTCACACACTAATCTATCTGGAAACTTTTAGTCATTGTCTTGTTGTTGAACAAATCCATAGTTATAGCGCTCAAAAATACTGGAATGGAGTTTTGATGCCTCAAATGAAGATTAATCATTCCTTCTAATGTTGCACTGTATTCATTCTCCAACAAATTCATATCCCCGTCTTTGCCCAGTTGGAAGCAAAGCTGATCATCTGGTTGTTCAGCATACATGCTCCTCAATTTGTATAAAGAATTTTGGGGACGGTCAATTTTGTACCCCAGCAACATGTGAATAACATTTCGAAATTCTTGCATTTGTGACTTGAAATAGTCTTTGAGCATTTGAGCTTGAGTTTCGTGACCCTTAATCTCTTCTTTCAGAGTCTGCACTTCTTTTGCTGTCAGCGTGATATCTCCTAACTTGCTGCTTTCTATACCGTCCTCCATATTTTTTATTTTTCTCTTCATACGTTCCACTTCTTGTTCTAGTTTTTCTATATGCTGCTCTCTTTTTGACATGTACTCTGATAGAGGATTGTTTTGCATATGCACAACCTTACCACCCTGTAGGGTATCATCTCCTATAGCACGTGAGACTAGTTGAATATCCAGTTCATCTACTCTTTCACGAAGTATTGCATTCTCTTCCTTCAAGACTTGAATTTCATTTTGAAGTCTCGTCATTTGTTCTGATTTCATGAATACTGAATCTGAAAGAAACTTTAATATCAAAAAATGACAAAGCATTAATTTTTACTCAGTGAATAGTAATTATCAGTACAATCTTCACATATTAATTCAGTTTGATTTGTTTTATACTTACCAGAATAAGCACTGGGCTGTGCATTCTGTAGGTCATATTCTAATTTACTGACCAGGTCCCTATAATCATCAACAGTTTTTTCTAATTTCTCAATTCTTTCTTTTTGAGATTGCATTTGTCCACCATAACTGGTAGTTGAAACTGTCATTGTCAAGTCTTTCTCATACGAGTCTAACTGTCTTCTATAACTGTCTCTTTCCCCACTAACTAAAAGCAGTTTTTTTTGCATCCTATGTATCAGGTTCTGTTTTTGTTCTCCAGTTTGTTTCAACTCCAAAATGAGTTTCTGGCTCTTTTCAAGTTCTGACTTTGCCACTTTGGCTTCCTGGTGAAGAAGACAACTTGATAATCATAGTATATATCAGAGGATAAAAATAATATAAAATAAGTTCTCCAGACTTACATGAGTGATTGTTTTCAACTGTGACTGCATTTCTACTTTTTCTGATGTCAATGTTAGCTCTTGTTGTTGTAGTCTTTCAACAGATGTTCTCAACAAATGTTGAAGAACTGAATCAGAGTCAGAGGACTCACAAATGCCACGAGCAACTGCTCTCCATTCATTCAAACACATAGCATTTTGATTATGTTGAATCTTAAAACAAATTGAATTAATTATTCAAAATAATCAATCTTGATAAGAATATGCTAACTTGCAGATCAGAAAGATTCTTTTCATATTCCTTGAATTTGGCTAAGCGATTTTTTAAGCTGTGAACTTCTTCTTCCAGAATCAGCTTATTTTTTATTTGATCCTTTAATCTAACATTTTCTTCTTTAAACACTTCATTTTCTTTCAAAAGTTCATTGTAGTGAGCTAGTTTATGGGCTTGAGTCTATGAAAAAAGTAATAATTATCTCATTGTTTAAATGATGTACAGAAATCTACTTTAGCTTGCTCATGGAATTCTGCTATATTTTCTTTAGCATATTCCAATTCTTTGATGTAAAGCTTGGCTTTTTGAAGTTCTTGCTTGTTCATGTCAAAATCTTTTTTGAGAGAAGTATTTTCACTAAGCCTGTTTCCTAAAACATGAAACAATACTGAGTTAAACTTCCAAATGATATATTTGAAGATGGATTTACTAACTCAATTCTTCTGCTAACTTCTTTTGAGCATCAGCATCTTCTTCAGCTGCTTCCAACATTGTTTCTAATTGGGCAATTCTACGTTCTAGTCCAAAAACTACCCCATTTTCTCCTGATTCCATATGTTTATTCTCCTCTTTAATTTCTTCCATGCTTTTTTCTAGATTTTCTATGTCCTCACTAGATCTGATTTTAAGTTGATGATATTTATTGTCAACCTACAGAATAAAAGTAAAACTGAAATAACATGTATTGAATTACAAATTATAGCATACCTCGGCAAGTTGTCTCTTCAATTCAATTTCCCTTTTCCTGATTACTTGTAGGCGGTCTTCCAAATCCAATATAGACTTTTTGTCATACTCACTTTGTCTCTTTAGAATTTGGTTTTCTTCATCAAACATCATTTGCATTTGTTTTCTCACACCATGCATATGGGTTATTCTACCCTCTAATGTAAGAATTGTATTTCGAGCTTCAACCAAATCAGCTCGTATCCTTCTCATTTCCATAGGTGATCCCACATAGGACAAATCTAGTTTGGAATCTCGTTTGAGCCTCTTGATAGGTGTGGGTTCTTCATAACTGCTTTCATTTGAATTTGGTAAGTAGGCTCTTTTCACAGAGCTGAATTCACATTGAATGTTACTAATGTCTGTGGTGACTGGTTTCAGGTTCTTGAGCATGTTGAGAAGAGTATCATCCATATTTTTCTCAGTCATGTTTTTCCAAATTTCAATAAAACCATAACCTCAAAAGTACAGATTTTTATTGTTGTTAAAATCTTAGGCAAATAACAGTATCAGGAAAAGAAAAGTCCAAAATTTTTATAAAATAATCTTCGACAACATGCAAGTATTTTTTATCGCTTGGTATGCATATCACGTCAACAAACAAATATATAATTATTGGACACTCCGCGCCACCACCACAATACAAGAAGTTAGAAGACAACGCACGCATATCGGCGTATCAAAAATTATGATTTGCTGATACCGGCAGGTTCGCCAATATTCTTGGGGAAAAACTAATCTTCCCTATATAAGGGATTGCCACATCGCAACTTGTTATAAAATATTCATCAGAAGAAAGACAAATGAAATATATATTGATATTTGAAGGAAATTTATTGTTCTTATCAAATTCGTACGCACTATTTTGCTTTCGTAAACGATATAATCGTGGCTATGTGAATACTAAAATGTTTTCAAAAACTTCAAATTATGAATTGGCAACATTGTAACTACTACTCGTTCAATGATGAAATTTCCCTCTATTCCAGTAATATTTCAAATTGTTCAAAAATTTATAATATTTTATAAACTATACAAAAGAACTGTTGATGTTTAAATATGTTTTAAATCAAGCTCTGGTGTTTTCATTACGCCAGTGATGGATGAATGGTGCTAATGAGTCCTGAATTATGAAAGAACTTGAAATCATCCTCCTAGATCTAAAAATTTTGACAACCTCCTGCATAATCGCTTCCTGCAATCGGACCAATTAGAAAAACCTCCGTACTGAGACATGCGCAATGATTTCCGTGCTGCGGCATCACCGACCGCCATTTTACAAGCGTCTCCGCGATTGTTTGAGAAACTCTCTTGTTGAGCCAGTGTTTTTAACACGGTAGTAACCCAGTGGATTTTGATTACAATTTTTGAATCAAAAAGCCGGTATGGGCGATTATCAAGTAGCGGGTGTCCAACAAGATGCTCTTGGAGCTGTCCAACTAGAGATTGGAGGAAATCCCAATACTCTAGCTTTACGCCGACCTTTTGATCCTTTAGCCCATGATTTGGAGGCAAGTTTCAGATTGACTCGTTTCGCCGATTTGAAGGGTCGCGGATGTAAAGTTCCTCAGGAAGTGCTTAATAAACTTGTAGAGGGACTCCAACAGGATTACAATTCAGCTGAACATGAGCATGCTCATTTTATGCATATGGCAATTCCAAGGATTGGAATCGGCCTTGATTGTTCAGTAAGTTAATAGTGTATTTACCGTATAATATATGATTTTTTATTTTGCATAATTTTTTCATTACATGGCGCAAAAACAATTTCTGTAAGATAATATTTTGTACTGCCAGTTTACTAATTATGTTTATAAATTTATAGTTTGAATGTTTTGTATAAACATTCATTCCCATTATTGTGCCTTATATTAATTATCTTCTGACCAACAAAGTGAATTGAAAGTATAGTACATTGTTTACCGGGTAGGAAAAGCTTAACATTCCTGGGCGACTGTGAAGATTGCTAAGTCGAGGCGCAAGCCGAGACTTAGCAACACAGAGTCCAGGAATGTGGCTTTTCCTACGAGGTAAACATACTATTTTTCCGCAAATCGTTTAAAATTCGATAGATATTGATTGATTAAAAAAATCGCGATAATTTTATTCCCAAATAAATGGTGCTTTGAAATTCCTAATAAAATTACTTGGGCTACTATGGAAACGTATTGAGGTTGAATTGTCAAACTTGAAAACTGTACGGAAATATCATTTCCTTACAGTAAGGAAATTACATTTCCTCACAGTAAGGAAGTCCTGACTTTTTCTTCAAGAAATTTTGACAGGAATGTCACTCTGTGTTGCTAAGTCTCGGCTTGCGCCTCGACTTAGTAATCTTCACAGTCGCCCAGGAATGTTAAGCTTTTCCTACCCGGTAAACAATGTACTATTTCAATAAATTGCATGGGAAAGTTGCTGTAGTAACACATGAGAATTCAATAAATTGGCACAATCTAGTTAATCTTGACATTTTTTTACAGTTGAGATAACAGATTATTATAATTTTAGTTGTTGTCTAGGAACCTCATGAATAGTCAGAGATATTTTAATTTTCAATTCCCAGTTAAAGGCTGCAATTTAAATAGCCCTGTTCATTAATGAACATACATATTGCCTAAAAACATACATATGATTCGCATTGTTATTTGAAATTCAGATTTTCAGACAGCAAAGAAAGTTGTACATATAAGTGGTGGTTGGGAGTTTTAAATTGAAATGCTTTTAGGAAAACCAAAATACAATCATAACTAATTGTTTTCTGAAGAATATAGATGTTTGAGGTTGATATTCACATTTTAAATTGTGGGAACTGTATCTGAAATTTTTATTGACGTGAAACATCTTCATTGCAGGTTACCCCCTTACGCCATGGCGGCCTCTGCCTGGTTCAGACCACCGACTTTTTCTATCCATTGGTTGATGATCCTTACATGATGGGCAAAATCGCGTGCGCCAACGTTTTGAGCGACTTGTATGCAATGGGTGTTACCGAGTGTGATAACATGCTCATGTTGTTGGGTGTCAGTACAAAGATGACGGAGAAGGAGCGCGATGTCGTCATCCCGCTGATCATGCGAGGTTTCAAAGACTCAGCCCTCGAAGCTGGCACGACAGTCACTGGAGGCCAGACGGTAGTGAACCCCTGGTGTACAATAGGGGGCGTCGCAACGACTGTTTGTCAGCCCAACGAGTACATTGTGCCCGATAACGCGGTGGTAGGAGACGTACTAGTCCTTACAAAACCTTTGGGAACCCAGGTAAGGCTCTTATTCACAATCAAATAATAATAGGTGAGATCAGTAACTCTTAGTGATGTGTCAACTAAGATAAAATATAACCCGAGTTGAATTTCTGGATGGAAGAGTGAATGGTTTTTACTAATTCATTTCCTTAGCTTTGCATTAATAGTTAAAACAAGAGTTTGAACAAACAACTGCTATTGTCATCTTGTTTAAATTCATCAATTTTTTGTATTTTCAATGTATTGAGAGAGTTATACTAACGGAAATTTTTATTTGAAATCGATTCATTCATTCATGTATTTTCTATCAAATTGTGGTGTAGGGTTGTCCTCTTTTTCTCCTATTCTGATTCTTCACCTGCCAATTCACTGGGCATTCATTATTCATTCTCTGTAGATGGCTCCACCAGTAGAGTTGCCTATTTTGAATGAACTGCAATTACTATTTTTTGCTTGCAAAAGAATCCAGGACACACCACCAAATGTCAATATTAGCCTGTATATGGTTGTAAAAATATTCATTTAAGTTTTCAGTGAGATTTCTTTATTTATAAAGAACTATGAAATTATAAGTTATATGCATGGGTACACTTATTGGCTAATTAGTATCACAAATATGATTTTTGCAGAAGTCAAATTATGTGTTGATACTCGAGTCAACCATCACTAGTAACTCCGTACTTTAACAGGTAGCAGTAAATGCTCATCAATGGCTGGACCAGCCCGAACGTTGGAACAGAATAAAATTGGTGGTGAGCGAGGAGGACGTCCGGAAAGCCTACCACCGCGCCATGGATTCGATGGCTCGTCTCAATCGCATCGCCAGTCGTTTGATGCACAAGTACAACGCGCACGGAGCCACCGACATCACCGGCTTTGGACTGCTCGGTCACGCGCAGACCCTCGCATCTCACCAAAAGAACGAAGTGTCATTTGTCATCCACAATCTGCCCGTCATTGCCAAGATGGCCGCCGTGGCGAAGGCCTGTGGTAATATGTTCCAGCTGTTGCAAGGCCATTCGGCTGAGACCTCCGGGGGTCTGTTGATTTGTTTGCCGCGTGAACAGGCTGCCGCGTATTGCAAGGATATCGAGAAACAGGAAGGGTAATAATAATATTACATTTCTATTCGCAGATTATGAGGAAAAATTTATGTTTATAGATACCAAGCCTGGATCATCGGAATCGTTGAAAAAGGCAATAGAACAGCTCGTATCATCGATAAGCCACGAGTAATTGAAGTGCCGGCCAAGGAATAAATATCAGAGTCGTGTAAGTTGGAGAAAGCAGGCAGTTAAGAGTCGCAATTTATAATTCCCCTACAGATAACGAATTATTTCCTTTTCTGAATATAATTTCTGTTTTGATTGTTATCTTTTCCACTAAATATCTTTTCAATGCTGGATGTTCAGAGATATGCATTATGTAATAAATTTTGTTTTAAATTTGTGAAAACGATATCTATGTTTAGATAAGATTTGTTTTGCAGTTTACATTTAGTAAGTAGAAGAGATGTTTGACGGTATTTTGTATAATAATTTTCCAATATAAGTAATAAGTAATTGAATTATGCTGATGTGACTGTATCCCCTTTAGTTTTCCAGTTTGTTGTAATGATCATTTCTTTAGTTATTTTGAAATTTATTGTAAAAACAAATCTATTCAATGAGGTAAGTAAATTATCTGAATGGTCACCATCAAAATTAAAAAAATTTATATTACTATGCGTAACATTTTTGCGATTGTAGAGACCCAGTGATATTATTTTGTGTAATCATAAAATGAGGAATGGGCAAGAACACTAATTTTTTGAAAATTTACCACGCCATCTTAGCCTATATCAGCGCCAAAAAAAATCAACTCAACAATTTATTATTTGGTAAAATATTACATATCAAGCTTAACTCCTTGAAGGGCATAATTAATTGAGGTATCAGAAGACCAATGCCATGTGTTTGTGATGAAGTTATAGAATAAACCATGCACCAATTCAGTTCTGCAGTTACCTAAAAACAAACATTAATTTTCAGCAGTTCATGGATAGTTCAGAATTACCATCTTCTAAAATCCTTTGAATTTTATATGGTTCAATGAATTTATCGTAATGATGAGTTCCTTTAGGCACCAAACCCAAAACATTCTCTGCTAAGAATACTCCTGTGAATTCAGCCAATTTTGTTTTATTTATTGTTGTTAAAAATATTGAACCATTTGGTTTGAGGCATTTCAAACATGCCTCTAGAAATTCGTTCTTGTTTGTTACATGTTCTATTATCTCTGATGCAATAACTGCATCATACTTTCCATAATTTTCTGAGGCATGTTCTTCTATGGATGTGACTTGATAAGTTATATTTGAAAAATGTGGCCCAGAGTGTTTCTTGGCTAATTCAATTACATCTGGATTTGCATCTAAGCCAGTAACTTTGCCTCCTAGACTAGCTAGAGGTTCTGAAAGAATCCCACCTGAAAGTAACAGAGTGCAGGTTTTTAAACTTGATGATCTCAATGAAGTTTCATTTCAAATTCACCTCCACATCCTACATCCAAAATTGAAATTCCAGTGAGTGGTGAAGGTCTGTTGATTCTCTCTAGGCGATCTGTTCTTGCATTTATGATTCCATCTCTTATAAAAGGCACTCGCAATTTATTCATAGAATGCAAAGCTTTCATTGGACCAAACTCATCCCACCATTCTGATACTATCTTATGAAAATGATCAATTTCTAAACTATCTACATTTTTAGAGTTGAGGGCTAAAAAACTAAAATGATATTTTCATGTGATCATTCATCTCAATATATATAATGTATTCCATTACCGAATTTGATTTCCTTCTGTTTTTAGAAAATTTCTCAGCATTTTTTCGAATCTGAAACAAAAGAAGAGTAAGAAATTTCATGACATTCAAGTGTTCATAAATTAAACGTTATGTTTATATTAGTCTTATTTTAACTATTATACGATTGCATAGTGTTTCATATAAACGAGTTCAATTTTCCAAATAGTTCTCGTATATATGAAATTACCTTCATAAAGATTTTGTTTTCATTGGTCAGCTGTTCTTTCTTGACATATTGTCAATGCTTACTGTCAACGATCATTAAAACAGTGGTGCCAATATACGTAGGTAGATATTGTCTGATTGCGTGTTTTTCGATTTTATTCAACTAAAGTGAGTACTATTTTACCACAAAAGTGGAGATTCAAACTCGGAGAATATTAGTTGCAGTTTGATACAAATTTATTTTTATGGTACTGTCATAGTACTGCCCATATTCGTGGGTACTGCTTATTCGGTGAATAGGTTGGTACTATACCCATAAAACCTATGATCTGTGGAAGCACTGTTGCAAAATCCCCAAAAATTCCCCAACTTCCCATATAACATCGGGAAATAACGAAAATAGGTGTTAATGTCAAATATACTATATTTACTAATGGACGCATTTTATTGTATTTCAGTACAATGATCCTTTATCCTCTGGATACAAGAAATAAATTTTCACATTTCCTTTTTCAGTTTGAACAGTTTCGATGTGTTTTATTAAAAATATAGCAGATATGCCATAGGCAAGACATGGTAAACCTGAAATTTCATTTTATTATTCAACCACCACTGTTTTCATAAGAAGTTTCAAACATTAAGCTTACCCAAATTCATAACTTTGATTATTCTGAAGAATGAATCTTCCACAGTTAAATCTTGGATAATCCTTTTAGTGCAATGATATTTTATGTATGGAAAACAACCAGTTCTCAGAATATGATAATTTGAATTGCCAACTTTCCAATTGAAGTGAGATTTTCCCCACTGGTCGTCGAAAATATCGGAATACTGAAATATATTGATATCATTGACAATGTAGTCTTTGTCTTTGAGAAATCTTAAGCATTTTTACTAGTTTTTTAGCAAGCACGCAATTAAACCAACCTTCAAGAAGTATGAAGTCCATGGAGGCTCATCGCATTGTTTTATATAACTTGTTAAAACATCAGAAGATGTTGGTTTTGCCGTATTGCAGTGATTGTAAAAAATATTTCTGATACATTGTGATCTGTGCATACTTCATTGATTCTCCTAAAAATAAATAATAGTGAGTACTCAGTACTGTAATCAATCGATAATCCGAAAATCAACATTCATAAGATTTATGATCTGAGGATATTTATAATTAAAGCTCGAATGATATCGGCAACACTGCACAGTTGTTGCTATGTTAACGTCACAAAACAGAAGAAAAGAAAATGTCTACCAAAAGAATAATACATAAATGTAACAAGTGTCATTTACTGTCAACGAATACACATATTTTATCTTGGTTGTTGGGTGTTTCCAAAAATAAAATTGATTATTTTTAATTCCATAAAATGAAAGAATAAGTTTGTGAGCTAAGAAGTGTAAGCTGAAAAACATTATTTGGTACCCACTTATAGCGGATTTCAACAACGAAAGTGTGTATATAAACTTGAATGTGAAAGATGGTATGGTGTAGGTGTATGAAATAACTAAGATTTCAATGGAACTATTATAGCTCACTTCAGTGAAATGGATAAGCAAGTGGAAAACGATCTCTTAATCCCAATCTCGTCAGGTATGTAACATTTTCCAATATTTTGATCTATTTCAATTGTATTACAACTTCAAGTATCCCATTGTACAGGGTCTTCCTGTTGATTTTTAATAGCTTTTAAATGGAAAATATTTCGTTCCTGTTTGATATAGTTATCATCTATTTTAAGTAGATTTTAGAAGAGGGTTAGTTTACCTGAACTTCAATTCAAGGTTATGTTAACTAATACTTAAAATATTACACCATACATCAATCAATAATGATAGATATAATGCTTTGGGGAGACAGCTGTTTGATAACCTTGACGTGAAAGTTTTAGTTACTTGTTATATTACCTTGAACTTGTTTGAAAAATATTAATTCAAACACCATCAAGAAACTCATGAGACACTGAATATGGATCGACCTTATGTTTATGTTTTGTGTTGTGTCATGACACACAAATTCAAGGATTTCTAAAGATTGACATCACTTTGAAATTATCTCTATATATTTCAATTGAGTTCAACTGGCAGTATTAATATACTATAAAATTTTTGAAAATCTTTTCTTCTGTAGATATTTGGGAAAGTTGAATTGAATTGTTCTTAACGATTTGGTCGCCTTTTTAAAAATAATTCTCATGATGAACTAACAAAATTATTATTAAATTGGTTATGTGGACGAAATATGTCGTACTTTTCACGATGAAAAGAGCTAAATGATCAATTAGGGTCTATGCAATTACTAAGCAACAAAGGCACTCATCTATTTCTAGCAATATACTAAGTGTCTCTCAATTAGTTTTAATGTACAACACAGACCTCAAATGACTGTCACTGATGTTCAGAGAAAAAATAGTAAATGAAAAACTTTTACCACAGAAATTTCCCTGCACTTCGATATCAGAGATTCACATTATGCGTTGGTAGACAAACCACTTTTCATCATAATTAGGTTAGTTAAAATGTAGGAATTAAGCGACTTATGGTAGAGTAATTTGCAGGGTTCTCAAATAACATTTTGAAGTTGAAAATGCATGATTGATTCCCTGAAAGATATTTTTCAGGAGAGTTTAGAAGCATCAATGTCACTGTAACTGACGTCACTACTTTTTGAGACGTTAGCAATTACGTAAGTGCCACATGCCAAAATTCATCTGTAGACACCACAAACTGGTATAAAATGAAAATAATTGATGTGATGAAACATATAAAATTAGCGATTTTGATTTTCAACGGAAACTTTCATTTGGTATTGAAAAACCACCGTATTTGCTTCTCAAATAAACTACGGACTATAGTACCGGATCTCGGAGGTACCTTTTCCGAAGAGAAGAAGCAAGATGAGGAGGAGGACGTCGGGACGGCGGTGCTCCGGACGCGCACTTTTCGAGCATGCGCCGCCCATCGATCGGGCGTCGAGGCGCTTTCCGTCGCTCGACCGGGGGTCCTCCTCAGTAATTCTAGAGTGTTCGTAGTTCCTGCTCGCCGAACGGGTCGCGAAAAACACATCCTACACATCAAGTTCGCAGTACAACAGGTATTTTGTGTATATAGTCATTTAGGTCTCCGCGAAAAATGGCGGTTGGTTGAATTGAAAAAATACTACTGTCACGATTGAAACATCTTTTATTCTTCGTGAATGGGAATTTTGTTGCAAGATGCCAATATTCTATACCCTAACACTTTTTAGATGGTATTCGTTATTATACGGGGTGTTCGGTAAATATGCGGCAAAACCACAAACGATTATTTTTGGAGAGATTCTAATATTTTGTTTTTTTTATCTATTTAATAAATTCAGGATGAAATAATTTGAGAAAACCGTTTTCAGTATTTTTCACAATCATGAATAATTCTACATTAATTCAAAATTGCGAAATGGAAAGTGTTTTTGAATTGAGTATGATGCCATATTGATGTTCTACATGTACATGAGTAAATATTTTATTCGAACAGTTCAACGGTGATTCTATTATTGTTTACATTCATTCTGTATTTTATAAATTAAACTGAATCAAACTATGCATTTTTCATTTCAATTGGATTCATGAACAATCATATATTATGTTCTTATTATCGCCAGTGCATTTCAATCAAAACTTTATTCCTTGAATAAATATGTTATCGATGGCTTAGTATGAAAACCTCGTATCTCACAAAATGTAAATTTTACAGGAGACACAAAAAACTGATTTTCTGCGCTATTTTGCCTAAAGATTTGAATTTTTTTACATGTTTTTGATTTGAACTAATTAGATAATTTTTTTTTAACAGCTGTTTTATATAAAATACGTGGTTTTCTATCTTAAACCACAAAAATGTCATTTTTGAAAAAAAATTGATATACGAGGTTTTCATACTAAGCCATCGTTATAGTACTTTAGTTCACTGTCACATGCTCTTATCAAAATTAAGAATGAACGTCGGTTTCGTTTTCGGTCAGACAGGCATAGAACGGATTCTAATTTGGTAGAAACTAACGTTTTTTTAATATACTGGGTGGAAATTTATATTTGAAAATTCGTTCATCTGTTAGTTAGCCACTTGAATTTTGAACAGACGCCAGTTCATGAAAGTTGTATATGTTATAATAAAATGAATTCGCACGTACATGACAAAATTATTAACATTTCAAAGCGATAATTTCGTAATTCAACGTAGGTGATGCCAACTTAATTTAGTATTAGTGCAATTACTCATTGTGGAGTTTACACAAAAAAAGTTCCCCGCTGATTTTAGAATACCAACCGTGTTACATATCAAAATATACGTTATTTATTTTATTTACTTATTCACCTGATGAATTCATTTCTGAGTTGGGGTAGCCATTACACTACTTCTCTTGATTTCTCGTGCATCATTCGAATATTCGAAAAGAGATACTGAATTGCATTATTATATAGTTCGCTGTATTACGTTTTTCATCAAAAACAGTGACTAATACTGTGTTACATATCAAAATATACGTTATTTATTTTATTTACTTATTCACCTAATGAATTCATTTCTGAGTTGGGGTATCCATTACACTACTTCTCTTGATTTCTCGTGCATCATTCGAATATTCGAAAAGGGATACTGAATTGCATTATTATATAGTTCGCTGTATTACGTTTTTCATCAAAAACAGTGACTAATACTCCTACGATATACTAGCTGCTACAAGCTGAAATCGTAAACTTCTTCAAGAAATAATTCTAAAATCAAGTAAACATTGTTCATTGTTCTATAAACATGTCGCCGTTAATGAATTCGAGTTTAAACAAATCTGATAAATACATGTATACATGTATAAATACAATAGCGGTGGAAATCGATGGAAACATTATCAGTAAATGTTTAGAAAAATATTATAGCGTTAGACAAGATTGACTGGGTGATGGATTATAATGCCATATAAATCACCTAGCACACATGTTTTCGAAATAAAAACTTCAAAAATGATGGATAAGGATTGAAATGTAATCAGTATATTTTAAAAGTCATCTCGCCACAAAAATATTTTCCAAATGGATAGCGATTTGCAAATTGTAATGACCTTGTATATTTCATGGTTGTCTACCTACTGTTATTCAAAATAGATTTTTTTTTATTTCTCAACATATATAAAAGATGCGCATATGCAAGAACATGAAGATATTCTACAATCTTATAGTAAGCTCATTTCCTGCAGTTATCAGAATATCCAAGCCAAATTTGGTATTTAGATTACTTTATAGTGCTCATTCGAATGGGTAAATAGTCTCCTCTGGTTAATTTCAAAGAACAAGATGTAACTTTTATAGAATATTTTTGTTTGTTATTACTAACTTATTGAATGGAGGTTAAAAATGCAGAAAAACTTTGGAGAGGATATGAAAATTTCAAAAGTAACGTACATTTTGTTGAAAGGAATTAGTAGCGCACCACAAGAAAAAATCGAGTGAAAAGAAATACCTGAAATAAAACCTCAATGTAGTTCATCAAGTTTATTGGAATACCAAATTATAAGAATTATACTAGCTATAAGAAGAAAAAAAAAACAAAAATACACTTGGAATTCTTATGATCTTATCTCGTGGAACTTTGTTATATAATGAAACACCCTATGTATGAATTAATAGAAGGATAGCAAGTTGATTTTGTCGAGTCATTTCTATACTGGAAGGAAAAATGAGATTTATAATGCACCGCAGCAATATATCCTTTCTAGAATGAATCCTTAAAAATAACCGTCAAGTATACATAATCTATCGGGATTTCAAACAGAAATCAACAAACGACTGATTTTATGACTTAGAATCCAACTAGGCATGAGATTAGCTAGCGAAACAGTGCCGTGCATGAAGAGGGGCCAATTCAGGCATAATAGTAATAATAAATGTCATTATGTGACCTTGAAAACTACGACATTTCATTATGGTTATCATTGAGACAACTAATGACATGCATGTGTCCTTATTTTATAACCAATAAAATTTTTTAATATCTATTCATTTTCTACACATATGGAAAACAACAATAACCACTTTTGATATGTATATATACGTGTTAGTTCCATGCCAAAAAAGTTTCGGCATGCCACTTGTCATTTCACAACCTGTAGGCATATACAACAAATGAATTGACAAATAGATGCCCAAGAAAAGAATCTAAATACAATTATCGATATTGCTAGCACTGAAAATGAAGCGTATAACTTTCCTCAAAATTGATTTATTGATTTACAAAACAAAATAATTAATTTTTATTACAAATGGTGTATGTTTACTATCTTGTGAAACGACAAGCGTTCGAAAATTTATGGCATATAGTCGTTTTAGCTATTATTTGTTTTGAACAGTTTCTATCGGAACTCCAGGGATTTTCCGTGACATTTCTGTGCAAAAGTATTCGAGAGATATGAATTTGAGAGTTTAGGCTATCGATATTCCCGTTTCAGAATTTCAAAGTATGTGAATCGGCTGCTATTATTTGGAATTGCCTGAAAAATACCGAGTTTATTCATTTTGTAGGTCTTCTCACTCAACTGTTTGGAATTGTTTGTAGACCATTCCACCGCTACGTAAAATGCTAAATATTCTCTGCCTCTGTTTTCGAATAATCAATAATTTTGAGAAGAGAGAGATAATCTGAGTTTCATAAATATGTATGATTATGAGGCATAAATTGGCCTTTTGTGTATTAATTTCTTCGTGAAATTGTCTCAAAATGTACGCTACAGAGCAGTATAATTATTAAACGACATTATAACTTGATGCTGCGATCTGGGAAAACGCAAACTTCTTCTGAAAATGGCTAGTTTCGGCATCTTACATCGTCGCGTCGTCTTCTGTTATTCTGTACCGGATAAACCCGTCCTTGGCCTACTTATACGCCTTGAATTTTCCGGAGCTAGACAGGGAGAGTAAGGTTGGTGCGGTAGGAAATCCGGGAAGATAATGGAAAGATACACGAACAATCAAAGTATGTTGCTCTCAAAGTTGAAATCATGTAGATGGAGCGGTTTTCGCGTGATTACGAGTATGATACTGATGCGAAAAATAAAGAAAAACATATTTTGCAGCAAGTTGTACATCATGTTAGAATTTGAGATCAAGCAGCAAAACTTTTTGAATTTTTATTTTTTCCACAAAGCAAAAGTATTAGTGAATATTATACACGATCGGAAAGAATTCATCTTTCATACAGGAATTTAATGGTAGCGAAAAGAACAGCCTGCATAAAATTGAGAAAGCATTACTCGAATAGATGGAAGAAGGAATATCGGACCAAATGGAAATAACAATAGTATTTGAACAAATCAAACTGAATCATTTATTCAATTCAATTTGAGATAACATTATTGGACATTAATGTCGACATTTGAAATACAATTAATTTTTGTAGATTTTGAAGATAATGAAATAAAAATATTTATTTTTTTATTTCAATAAATTATTTACTCACATTTTCGACCACAACTACCAATTTGGGCCAAACAATAACCTATATAATTTACCGATTCAGCTTTGGTATCCGCAAACGAAACTGGAAGGCAACTTGTCTAAGTTCATCGAAATTATTTGACGGTTTGTACTTTCTATACGGTGCGGTGGTATAAACAGTTGTGAATTATCAACCGTTAATTAAAATTAAATTTCCCAATGTTGTCGTCACCACTGTATATCCAAGACCGCTTCCTTAATCTTTCTCGCCGTCTTGTGTCTGGCACAGAGATGAGTGGGGACAGTGGAAGGGAAGCAATTCAGTATAAGATCGATGTGTTTCTCTTGTTTATGTGGGATCATAATACACTTTCTGTTCTCGTTACTCTAATAGATATCTCCCTACATGGAAGAAAAATGCTTGCCGACCCTGTATGGATCCACTTATAGTTTGAAGTTGGCCAGGCCACCCTTGCAGGATCCAACCCAAGTCTTAGTACCATGCTCAACACTTTTTTGTTTTAGTTTCGAGTCCTTTTCAGTTTCGAAACAAGTTGTTTGACATTTCGACCTCCAGCGTCGTTAGTTGTTTTTGGAAACACCCTGTATCTCATTTCCACGCATCAACGCCGTCGAAAACCAATCAATCGAAACAAATAAACCTGTAGAAGCGATATTAGAGTATGGACGTGAAATGAAAACGTTGAAAAGCAATCGGCATATAGATTCCGTCAGATTCTCACCAAATATGACGTATGCAAACATTTTCTATGATTTCCCAGCCTTCGTATTAGTGTCGCCTATATTTGATTTGTTCTGAGCGTGTTCTATCTAAGGCGAGAAGGTTCATAAAATGGGAAGATGATGACGTTCTGGCGGAATACGTTCTTCACAGCTAGCGAGGCTTTATTTAATCCTAGAAAATGATGAAAGTTCAAATATGGATTTTGAATGAAGAAGCTGAGAGAACTCGCGATACATATTATGCTTGAAGAGCAGCATTTGAAAGGATGAATCAGAACAGTGATTGGTTTCTTTGATGAGCGTAAGGCACGGGATCAGCTCCGCATATATAGGGTGTTGTATAACGCGCCTTCAGTTTTGAACACCTCCTTGGAGTTTCCACCACTAGACTTATCAAAATCCCTTATTTTAACATTGAATTATCCATATCACGACGATACAAAACGTATTTAACTAATTCCTCCTTACGATCAGCTGATCTATGCCAGTTGTTCATTTCTATAAATTGAATTTATTCCATAAATTAGTTAATTTTGAAAGAGTATTTTTGTAAAATTATAATTTCTAGTGTTTTCATACGAATTTTTTTGTTTTCCTCATGTAACATGAAGAAATAAGCATCGTTTCTTTTTCATTTTCCCCAATATGAGTAAATGACCACCATTTTCTTCCATCGAATAAATGGATTACTGCAAGCTATAAATATATCACAAATATTCTGATGTATCATTGTAGTATTTGTCAGTAACTGGAAACATTTGAAAAATAATATGAAATGAGTGTTGCAATTTCAATCGAATGTTATCTTAAAACGGAATAGTTTCTTCTTCTGTTTCAAAATGATTTATTATTTCAGTTAAATGTTTAAATTATTATCGGACAACATCTTACCTGTTGTTTATACGACGTAATTATCAACCTAAAATGAATGTATTAAAAAAATCAAAGAATACGCTTCAATGATGAACTAGTTATTCATTATTATTTTTAATTTTTAGTTTATATTTTTCGATGATGGACGAGATTCGAACCAACGCCCGAAAATAAACCCTGATTGTAAATAAGCAACAATACTAGTAACTTTATGAGAGATACTCACAAACAAGTGAAGCTAATATAAGCGTAATGGAGTTTCACTATCATGAAAGGCTGGATACTATTCCCATTTGAACCCTTCATTGTCACTTTTTTTCCGGTGTGAGGGTGTCGGTTATGTTTTTTTTCAGCAATTCACGTATCATAATTGCTAAACATTCGGTATTATCGAAGCGCTACAGGAAGGTGGGATAATGAAGGAACGAGGAGAGCTCTTGCTGAAAGTGGTATCGTCGTAACACCTCGCAAATTGGTAATTCGATTGGTGGTGCGTGGCGTAGAATAAATTACCAATTTTGGAAACGTTTGGGATATTCACGTTCTCCCTTTTTTCAGTGTTTCCATTACGTCAAATATGAACACTATCTAAACCATTTTAACCCCTGTTATCGGTTTGTTGTACAATCATCTTGATCTTCATTAGGGTATGATATGTGTATAGTATAGTCTCTCCCATATATTTCTATACTATTTTTTGCTAGGTTCAGCTGTTAAATGTCTATGAACCTGGCAATGGACTATCGGAATTTCGATCTCGAAATTTTTTTTTACGTTTGCGCTTTAGGGTTTCGACATAAACTGATGAAAAATAGTATATTCCCATCAAAAATGTTATATTCCATTAAGTGAAAATATTGTTTCCTACAACTTCTATGAAAAGTAGAGTATTTTTCATAGCTTACTTAATTTCAAAACGATGTATTGCTCATACTGTGAGAAATATTTCTTCTCACGGCACTTTGGCCACACCACATACATTTATATGGAGAATCAACAAAAATCGACAAAAAATAGTAGCAAATCGCGACACAATTATTATGAAACGTCAAAATGTTATCGACGACGCGGCTTGATATTCGTTTCCATGGCAACTACTGAAGGCTCTATCATATTTACTTCAAGATTTGGTTGTTGATCGTGCTCTTTTTTGCGGTAAAGTTAAATCTTACAGTTTTACGTCGCCACGTGCTTGAATAGACAGCTACATAGTTGGCGAATTGTTCAGATTTCGTAAATTTCAATAGGGGGAGTAGAAAAACTAATAAAACTGTTATACTAACCGCATGGGAATAAGGAGTCTCATGTTGAGATGTATCAACAGTCATGAAACTCAAAGATAATGATGGTTTATTTCCATACGACGTAATTTTGGCAAATTTCGCGGTGCTAAGGACTTGGGGGCGGGTGTCCGAGACGTCACTGCCGGACCTCTCGTTTATGTTTTGTCGCCATTAGATTTTTATGATGTGATTTCACGTGTTCCTTTCTATAAACACGAATTGTGTAAGCGTAATAAGTGGGCAGGTTATGTGAACAATGATGAGGATAAAGTTTAACCAACATCAGGAATACCAAAATACTTAAATTTTACATATATTTTACCTGGATGATATTTTGTGTAACTACTACCAATGAAATATGATTAACATACATTATACATGTGTATAATTATATTCTGAAGCTTCTGAGGATCAAGAAGATTCACAGTACTTCTTTTAGATAAACAAGTAATATCACATATTAAGCATATACAATACTTGCAAACCGTACATTATAGTTATAAAATTGTTGATGCAAATTTGATGATTTTCGAAGTCTTAATGTGGCTACATGAATAAGTTTGAATCGCGAATTCGCTACGAAGGCGGACAAAAAAACGACAATTAAGTAGCAGTGGCAGGAGCATGAGAAGTATCGTGTTCACACTATCGCGCTACCCACTTCCCTGTTCAATTGGACTAAGTGTGAACCCAACATGAAGTTGCTTGTTTGAAAGGCAGTAGGTCGCAGAGGAGCCCTACGGCTACAAATAATTTTGAATCAATATCAATATATATATAATAAATAGGGACGGCCCATTAACGTCGAAATATAACGTCATAATGACGTTACAGAATGACGTCTTTGGTCTGTGACATAATCACGTCATCCTACCGTCTTTATGGCGTCATTCTTTTCGTCAGCAGGACGTGTCTGGTGTCGAAAAAATGACGTTAAAATCACGTCAGCTTGCTGCCTGGGTCGCTTGATATAGAAGTACTTGTTTTTCCAAGTACTTGATGAATACATACTTGAACTTGATTTGATATCAAAGCTACTACTTGACTTGAACTTGACATGATTTCAAGTCAAGTCAAGTAGCTTGAAAATCAAGTCAAGCCGTGAATCTCTAGAAATATTATATCTTGCAAAATTGTCTCGAATAAATGAGAATCATTCCTACTTTCAAAAAGCTATTCGGATCTGATTTGTGATTGGCTGACAAAGTGACAATAAAGTTCAGCTCTGCAGGTGGCGAAACGTGAGAACCACAAAAATTCCCTCAATGTTTGGGCCACCCCCACCATTCGAGTTGCCAGACCTGTTTATATGATCGTGGCCGAGGAATATATACCAATATAATTTAGAAACTTCAACTATCGATTTTGGTCCAATTGCGAGTCCTCAATTTTCATCTTTAATGCTGATGGGTCGATGGATTCACATCCTTGGGTGTAGAACCCTTTCTCTCTTTGCTCTATCTACGCCCATGGCCATGTGTTGCTCTCGAATGTTGTTCGGACTACCCGGAGAGGAACACTGTTGCGCTTTCAGTGAAACGATCCTCCAGGGCTACACGAGGACCCCATCGATTTTCCGCATATTGCATCTCGTCCAAGAGAGGAGACGCTTCAGAGGGATGGGGAGGGGGAAAAGGGAAGAGGTGGGGAGGGGCATGGGTGGTGGCGTGTTTGAGATTTCGTTCTGAGAGAAAAAAGGGATGCTGGGAAGTGTTTAGGAAGGTTTTCTACTCGCAGGCGGTGCTGTCGTTTGATCTTGGGGGAGTTCTGAAGAATGTTTTGGGTTCTTTGGTGGATTACGCTGAATATTTTCGATTTGGAGCTGTTTTCTAGAACTTTGTCGTGAATTATAACTGCCATCACAACTTGGGAAGGGATCTGCGATGAAATAGTTGCCATATGACAAAATTCATCTGCAGACACCAGCGACTGTTTGGAAATGAAAATTATTGATCTGCTTAAACATTGCTAGGATTGTATGTATGTATATGAATGTACAGAGCTCACAGTTATCATAATATTCGTAATAATTTCGACTAGAATCAACAAATAAACCTCTCTTAATCGATGAAACATTGGTTCAGTGTATATTCAATATTAAGAATCAAAATCAAAGCAAATAGATTCTACAGCGTTTTCAAATCAGCATTTTCATTCAAAATTTAAAATCGCCAGAAATAAGTAGGCGGTGCTATGAGCGTATAACGTGCTACACCCTAAGTCTATCTTTGTCTGTTTCTATATATCTTTTGCTCACACCATGTGTGTTGTTGTCAAGTTTACTTGTGGATGACTCTTTATTTCTTTGATGTATTTTTTCAAAAACGTATCGATAAGTGATAACTATATCATTTCATCATAATTTGTGGAAAAATGTCATTTATAATGTATCCTTTTACATCTTTTATTCCGAGAATAAGTTGTGGTGTTTTGGTGCGGCAACACAAGCTTTACCATGGAACAATTATCTAAGGTAGGGTAAGATTGGTAAGCTCAAGGTCGATGGGCGTGTAGGGTTAAGCATGTCACACTGCGCTTCACCAATGAGAGCAACCTCTGAAAATGGCACATGAAATTGTTTGTTCGAAATCAATTCCGTTTATTTTATTATTTTATTTATGATATAGGCCGAATAAAAAATTTAAAAAATAATGAATGTTAGTTTTCGGTCATACAGAACACGATTATGCTGTTTTGAAAAATTAGTGGTCTCCCCCATTGGTGAATGAACATAAGCGATACGTCACCTGATGACACTATAAATAACCAGAACAGCTGACATGGTTCTTGTGTTTGATATTATGTTTTATTATTTTTATACTGAATTTGAATATTTGAAAGATTGTAAAACTCGGAATCGGTAAAATCAAACTTCCAATATTAATTTTCATGCTTTTCCTCAAGCCGGTGTTATAAATATCGTGAATAGATAGATGAAGTTCTGTTTATATTAAAGGTCACAGTCGAGCATAGTATTGTTCAGGTAGATATCAACAAAATTGAAACGAGATCTCACATTATCTATTTCATTTAGCACTTCTCACCAAATACTATAAATTCATAATTCATTTCATAACAAAAACAATTTTCTTGTCATCATGATATTATGATATCCAGCACTCAGAACTTCTTCACATTCAACACATCTGAAAGTGTTTGTGCCTTCAAAGTACCCTAAACTAAATCTTGTCATTCGAATCTGAAAACAAAACAAATTATCAGAATCCTGTATATATTTTGATCGAACCATTTACATTCACAACAGGATTATTTTCAATATAATACAATGAATAAAACAAATGTTAATGCTCACCACTTATTATTAGCCACATCGAATAGGCTTTTTATTTTGAGACTCTCAGAAAAGTTAGGTTAGGTTGACTATTAGTATTTACTGTATACTAAAATTACGATTTCACAACATCGCTCACATAGAATCTTTTATCCAGCCGCCGTTCTTACACAAACTCATCTTTTTCGACTAGAAGCAGATCAAAGATTTCTCTCCAAATGAATTTGGCATCGTGTTGCAGTAATAATAATGATAATAATAATTCGTCTTCATTTCCTCAAGTGATTATTACAAAGTAATGAGAGGCACAGAGTGATACAGGCATCAGGCGAAGTTAAGCTAGGAGCTATTCTTACACTTAACCTGAGCATGACTTATATTCTAATCCTAATATTAACCCTAAACCTAAACACCTATATCTAGCGTTACATTCATATGTTATCGTATATATCACATGGAAAAATTAATTTAACAAATTACTCTTAATCAATTTGCGGAAATGCGATGCATGTGATTCTTTGAGCTCTCTTGGTAATGCATTATACAGTATAACGGAGTTGTAGGTAAAACTTCTCCGAAACAGAGACGTGGCATAATGAGGCATTATTAATGTAAGTTGGTGACATTTATAGAGTGGACATTATGTCTAAGAATGAGCTTTTCTCTAAGATAGACAGGAGTGCAGCTCTTAAGTAGCTTATGTATGAAAGTAAAAGGAAATAATATTTTGAGGATAAGCTCATGTCGAGCCATTTGAGTTCCTTAATTTTATGGGTCACATGATCATATTTTGTCAGATTGAAAATTGATTCCTAAATGTTCTCAGCTTTGTCTCAACCAATTAGAAGTTCAGTGGTTAGTTAGATACTTTTTATTTCGCACTGATGGTATTGAAAAATAACCGGAACTATTTCCTTGAATTAACTAAAACTATAGTTATAGACATCTTGAACAGACCAATAACAGAACAATTCAATAATGACGTCACTACGTCAGAAATGTGGCGGACTGGGTGACTTCGTTTGAAATATGCTCTGGACTGGAATTCAGCGATTTAGAACATAGCATATTATTAGTGTTATATGCCACAAAAATGCATAAGGATGAGAGCAAAAACTCCTTGGAGGTAATCATTATAACTACACGGTGTAGTGATCCACATTGTATACTGTTACGCGACCATCAGCTTTGTTATCCTTTCGTCGACGAGGTGAAAATCTCGCGACCGAATTCACGCGATTTGCATTCCTCCATTGTGAGAGAAAAAATCAGAGCACGGAAGCAACAATAATAATAAGTGCTGCTCGTTTGTCTGCCGGAAGTAACGGTTATAGCGATTCACCTTAGATCGAATCAGGCCATGGTATTTTGCAAACCACCAAGTCGTGATGCCATCAGGCCAGCTCGGATTATCGAGATTCTTTCATCAAAAGAAATGATGTACAGGGTGGATTTAATGTGGAATTGTTTTCAACTACGTGAGTTTTTTTCGAAATTGACAGTTATTAAAATTGCTGCGCTACTACCCATTGACAATGACAGCTTGTCAGAATATACGCTGTTGCCGCTTGTTTCTTTTTTTTCTCAGTGTGATACTCCGAGATCATAAAGGGTCATAATTATTTGGAAATAAAAGTGTTATTCATACGATATTCATGTGAATATACAAAAAATTAATCAATGTTGAACCTTTCACATGAATAATTGACTTACCTGTTTTCAATTAAGAATTCATTGAAAATGGAATATCAATTTGGCTGTCGAATCAATATTCTCATGAAAACACTGTTATTGAACACGATAGTAGCTATAAATCGTATGAGTTAATATAATTTGAATGATCTTCCAGTTTTTTTTTTCGAATGATTAATCAATACAAACTATTGCGATTTTGCCCCAATTAAACCACCTTCGTATATCAGGTATTTTGAAGCACCCCTTTCGAATCCGTTACTATAGCAACCATTGTCGAGTAGTGGCAAAACAAAATATAAAATTAATATGGAAGTTTATGAAAGAATTCGGAACCGTTCGAAATTTCTATTTATTTTTCAATTTCAGAATACCTCAATCGTTACAAAGAGGTGAATGTGCGAAAATGAGACTATATCTTGCAAGGTGAAATTTTTTTCAGAAAAATCATATAGAAATATACGCAATTTAAGAAAAACATCCTTATACACTGTGTCCAAGATAAGGATGTCTATCATGATAGATGTCTATACAGGGTTATGATAAAGTAATGCACAAAATTCATAAAACGTACAACGATCACTTTTGAAAAAAATGCAAAAACACGTCAAACTGTTCTTTTTATTCCGCATCTTTTGACCTAAGTTACAAAAATAACACGTCAAAGTTGTCAAAGTTATGACGTCATCAACAAATTTTTTTAATGGGAAGCTAAGATTTTTATCACATTATGTGATAGAGCTTGTGTTTTTACACACAGGAAAAATAGTTGCAGTAGGGCTCACATAAGAAAAAAAACGAGAAAAGGAATAAAATAAATAATAAATAATCCTTTCTCTTTCGGTTAAACGATCCATAATAATAAAACTGTGGTGACACGAATTGTACGACTGACACTGACAAACCGTTGTTTTAGTAAAACAATTGAAAAAAATTATAAGAACGAATGTTCTTACTGGATGAGTGTAAGTTTGACCTCTTTTTATAATTGGTTATGTTATTTCGTTTTTTATTCTTTTTCTCGTTTTTTTTCCTATGTGAGCCCTACTGCAACTATTTTTCCCGTGTGTAAAAACACAAGCTCTATCACATAATGTGATAAAAATCTTAGCTTTCCATTAAAAAAAAATGTTGATGACGTCATAACTTCGACAACTTTGACGTGTTATTTTTGTAACTTATGTCAAAAGATGCGGAATAAAAAGAACAGTTTGACGTGTTTTTGCATTTTTCTCGAAAGTGATCGTTGTACGTTTTATGAATTTTGTGCATTACTTTATCATAACCCTGTATAATGTCTGTATAATGGTTGGAAAAAAAGTTGTCAGTAAACTAGCATTGTGCTTTATGTGACTATATATTTCTTTCCACTAGAGGCTGCTTCACTTTTCTAACATACGCAATATCCATTATTTATTTATTATAAAGCTATGGGTACAATATCCTCACTTTTTCTATGTGTACATCATTGATGAATCACCGCTTTTATTTTTGTCACGTCACGAATAGAACAATCGGAAATTTTGAGTTTCAACCTGACCGCTCAATTCCCACACTGTGCCAATAATAGCTCAATTCCAGGCAAAAATCCTGAATACGAAATACGCTGATGCGAATACAATGGACTTTTTCAGTCTATAAATAATGCATGAAACAGGTCGCGGGGGCTTCAGGAAATTAGTTTCAGGAATCAGAAAGCGCGAAAACATCCTGGAATTTAAGATTTTCTGGAAAACATGTATAATCATGTGTTGTGAATCTTGAGAGGTAAACAAGGCGAGGCATTGAGGCACGTCTTTGGGCTTATTTTGCGTTGAAGGAAGCGATAATTCGTGGTAATAATAGTTTAACTATTTCTTTTCTCACGGCGTTCCCAATATGGTCCTAATAATTGATCTTTGACAGCTACAAAATGTTTTCGTGATAACTTTCCGAGAATTCCATTCAGGAATAAATTGATCATAATACTTTTTTCAATTTCTCATCCAACAGAAACAATACGAACTTCATGAATCATCAATTGAAATTGAGAATACAATTATGTGACATTTCCACCGTACGTAATTCAACTACGATATCATAATGCTGAATTTGCCCTATACAAATATTCGTTATGAATTATAGATTCGATGTCAACAACGAAGAACTTAGTCGGCTTGTGACTTTACTTACGGTGTACTACAAGGAACAGTTGAGGGCCACCTATGGTTTATAATATATTTGAATTTTTTTTGATGATGAAAAATATTTCTTTTTAATGAGAAATATATTCTTTATAGAATTAAAGATAGTCGAAGTTTAGAGACAGAAAGTAATAATTGGAAGGAGCATCAGTTTTTTTTCATAAAATAATTGATAATTTGACGGATTTTAGATATATTTGATGTAGTTTTTCTCTCATATGTATCAATCATTGCATACATTTTTAATCTCTCAACAAATTATATTTATGGTGTGGAATAACATTCAAAATTTCAAATTTGTCCGCCTCTGTCGTATCTGCCGAGGTTTCCCACAACTTCCCGTAGAATCAGATAATTCGACTGGTCGGAGAGCATAACTTTTTTTTCTTCGAATAATCCGTGTCCTTTGATCAGTTGTCAAAGAAACTCTGTAAGACTATTAGCGAGAAGACGACAATGGCCGGTGAAGCCTTCCTTTCCGTTGAAACAAAAGAACAGCTTAATTTTCGGTTTTCGTTCGGTTCGATTTTCCTGAATTTTTCATCGGGAATTGCTTCGATCTGTACGCATCGGTAGTTTTGAATAATTGATCGTGCATGTCTTGGATTGTGCGTAGAAGCGTTTGAAGGATATATACTGGATGATTCGATGTGTCTGTATGATGAATAACTGAAAAATTATCTCATTTCTGTTTGAAAATAAGGATGTTTCAAATACTCATTTCGATTTGCTCTCAATTATTGGAGATAAAATATTTCGGTGCTTTACCTCCATAGTAATACAGTGAGCCTCGAATTTAACGGAAAAATTAATTCAATAAATTACACACTCTGTGGCATGAAATACATTTCACTCTTTGATCACCTTTAGTGTGACAGCTTACGTCAATTAAATTTTTCTAAAGGAATTTGGCCATATATCTTTTTTCATATTTATATGCATTATAAAAAAACATTTTTTAAAGATTCCGAAACATTCCATTCTCGTTTTTTTGTATTGAAAATATAGGGAAAAGTACAAGAATAAATTTTAGTTTTTAAAATATCGATGGTTCATCATTTTTCTATTGACAAATTTCATACGTCTAATCGTTTTGTTATTACGTGGGTATGACGAAAAGGTACAATGAGTTAATGTGATATACAATATCGCCAGAGGGGTAGTATTTCCGGTCAAACCGGAACTGAACACCAAAAAAACACACAAACACGAAACAAAAATTGTGCGATTTTAAAGGTATACCTAGTCACCTGTCACATTTTGACCACTACGAACACTGAAATGATTCGAAAACAAATTCCTTCGAGGCAAACGTAAATTTCTGTATCACGTTCGCTTGTCCCGTGGATAATCCAGCGCCAACTAGACTGGGCTGTCCGGTCGAACAAAAGTAGCTGCTGTGCCAGTTTGCGGTCATTAGACAGTAATCATAATTAGCAAATTAATATCGTCGACTTCAATTAAAGCGATTAAGGGGGCTTCAAAGCGAGGCCTAATCGATTTTCATCACCGATTCATGTTTCCTCGGATAATTCCAATGGAAACTCATTGTACCTACGTCTATAGTACGAAATTCGATTCAGAATCATTCGAATGGAAGATTCATTGATTCGAATTGTGGTGGATGGTGATGGACCAGTTTCGAATAATAAGCTTGGGTTTCCCTCTTCAAAACGCTCGATGGGCTTCACACTTTGATATTAATTCGTTTGGCAGTACAGGAAAACTGTTTATGTCAAAGTTATTGTTGATCAGACGTGAGCACCAATTAAAATGCAATGACATTTGACGAAATATGGAAGATATCCGTGTTATAAATATCGAAAAAATAATAGAAATGTTTGATTTTCGTTTTGAATTCTTGTAAGATCGTACTAAAATTTTTGACAAAAAGGCAAAGAATTCGATTATGACATCGTATTTCATCACAATTCCCTAAATGGTGGAGAAACAGCTCTGGTTTTTTTCATAAACGCCATTTCGAATCTCAAAATTTTTCTCTTCACAACTATGTATCACACAGTGGTGATTTGGAAAAAAATGATTGTGATAATAACAGAGTAGACTTTATATAGAAATCCAAAATGACCAGACTTCTAGGAAAATTCAAAATCACCGGACTTCCACGAAATTTAGAACGACCAGACATCTGGAAATTCAATGACCAGATACAAAATTCAAAATGACCAAATTCTAGCTGGATTCAAAATGACCATAGATTTATTCAATTTCTTTTCAGATTATCATTCAGCACGAAAATACACATCTTTGCCCGAATTTAAACAACTTCGTATCTCTTTTTTTACTAGCAAATCTGTATACTGTGAAAATTTAGGAGCAATAGTGTTGTTTCCCGACGTGAGACATTTTTTTGAGAATGTGACATTTCTAGAAATGAACAAGTGGATTTGTGAAATACGTGATATTTGGTCTAGAATCGGAGCTTTCAAGTTATCCACAATTATTGGACGTCCTTGTTCGACACACGGTAAAATACCGTTACCTTCTTATTTTTCTATATTTTGTAAAAATAATTTTCAAGTGGTTACTTAGGTGCCAAGCTTTGGATGGCCACTTTAATATTTCTTCCGAAATATTAAAGAAATCATCGAAATTGCACCCTGAAACATGTTTTTAAATGATGATATATCAATTTATGACTCATTTTCCATGTCACTTTAATGGTCGAAAATAATTAAAGCGTCCTATCAACCATAAAATTTTGGTTGTTCGAGAATTTTATCGCCTAGAGCTATATTTTTCGTCCGTTATAAAATTTTTTTATTTGAATGTGAGTGTGGATCGTTGGATAATAGACTAGCACTTTATCCCATATTCTATGTCGAGACTGCAATGAAAATATCTCGTAGGAAAACAAAGGACGTTTAAAAAAGCTTCCTGCTCGCATTGTCTGAAAGATAAAAAAATGTAAAACTGGTTGAACGGGGAAAGTATCATGCGAGCTGTATTTTATCGTGCACTAAGTTCACCTTGTTTCGCAAATTTTCACGTAGTCTGATTCCGGCCCTATTGCATTTCGAAATGCTTTGCTATATCAAATTGTTATGGACAAATGGAAATCAATGACGTCACTATTACCAATAAGTTTTGATGATCAATCATTTCCTTTATATCACGTAAATGAATCATACTTTCAGTATCCACCAGATATGTACAAAATACTTTTGATAGGTATTTCAAAAATACTTTATTCAAATGAAATACTCTCGAATGGAATTGCTGGTTTTCTTAATTTATTAATTATTTTGACGTAAGTTCATTAACCTAGATATTGAAACAAACCAACATAAAAAATTAAGAAATCTATATCTTTAAACAAATTTCATATGAACTTTCAGAGTTACATCAAGATTTCACATACAATTCACAATACTAATCTTTGAAATTGAAACTAATTGAAAGTTCACTTGAAAAGAGTGGGAATACTTTGAATTTTGTAGTACTTTGAGAAAAAAGTATTTTATATTTAGCAAATGCAAAATACATCTTGTAGAGTATTTCAAATATAACACAAAATACTTCAGGAAAGTATTCAAGTACAAAAAATATAGAAAGTATTTTGTACTTCAAATGAGTCACAACTGGGAGCCAAAGTTTACAAATGCAACAATTCCAGAATTTTACGTATGAGCCAAAAATTCAGTAATGAACTGGATGTTCCAATAATAGTCCGATATAGTCTATTTATTTTATGTTGATGAATACATGGCACCTGGTGATTAGGTGTTTCCACTACTGGACCGAGCAAAATACTCCATTTCATTATTGAATTTCCTATATCACGATACTTGTACAGTTCACGACGATGCCAAAGGTATTTGGTGTTTTTTAAACGATTTCCTTGCGATCAGCTGGACCATGCTGATTATCTATTTACATGTATTTAATAGACCACATTAGTGTGACGTCACAATGTATGCAACCAACAGTGCATTGAGTCCCAACGAAATATTTCTGAACGAAGATGCGCTAATATGAACCTTAAGTAACCATTATCTAAGGTTCAGGATCTGTGGTTAGAATTGTGATGTTATTTATTGAATTATTTCGCTGTTATAAGGAATATTTAAGAAATGTATCTGTTTGAATTCGATAGAAAAATAATGAATACGTCGTATGGAATGGGTAACGTATTGAAAGTTTTCTCAAATACTTTTGAATAAATTCCGAAAATCGTTTTACGAAAATATCGTTACTTCCATCCTTCATATCCAAGGTCCCCTAAATGCAATTCCTTAAATATCAACTTATTTCATGTGAGAGCATAAAACAAAAGGGCCTGTTACGATACTTCTATTATCGTTCCTATGTCATCCGTACTTAAGGTCGAGTATAAAACATATAATTTCGAGCCAAACGATTCAGGACTCAGTGTGATGTTGGTTGCATATTTGTTACGTCATCACTAATGCGGTCTATTAAGAACCATTGGACACAGACTATAGTAACTTGAAGTTGACAAATTCGCAGATGAATGCGGCCATAGCGGCGGCGAGGAAGAGGAAGCAGACAGCGACGAAGACGTCATCACCGACTACCGCCGACTGCCGCCTCCCGAGATGCTGCCGCGGCCGGGAGGCGGCGGCGGGGGCGGGTTGGCGGGCGCGCCCTTGCCCACCATCAGCGTGACGCCGCACTCGCCCGCCAACAAGACGTACTCCGTGTTAGAAGATAGCCTCCAGCAGGTGCGAGAGCTGCACGAAAGCGTGCAGCACATGAGGAATGTCGCCGTACAAAGTGAGTCTTTGAAAAATCACACGATTTGATGATTGATGTTGAGGAAGTTGAGCGAAAGGCATGTGAGTAACGTATCGCTAAAGAATTTGCCGGAGAGCCGTAATGGTTATGGCCTCTGACTTTACAAACGCTCTACAGAAAGATCGGCGTCTTCCCGTCGTAAAAACAGCTTTGAATTTGAATTTCTTTCGTGAATATCAATTTCAAGGCAAAATTATACAATACAATTTTAAAATTGTGAAAAACCAAAATTGACAACTGTTTCTTGACCATTTTGAGAATCACTGAGAAGGTGATGCCAAATTCAAAAACTAAAAAAATGCCTAAAATATAAACATGAAAGCATATGGTTTTAGTGGAAGAGTACAATGCAATTAGTTTATCCTAAAATAGTTGAAACAAAATTCGATAATGTTATTTTTTTGCGATATCTTCGAAACTATTTCGTATCAATTTATTTTCCGTTCATCATTCAGCACAAAAATGCACGACCAACATATCTCCTAAAATCCCCATAGTGGCATTCTTAAAACGGACGCCCTGAATAATTGGTTATTATAAATTTTTATAACCTAGAACCTAGAGATATACAGGGTGTTCCTTGAAGACATGCTAATATTTGAAAGGGTGATTCTTTGACACATTTTGAGAAAAAAACATCCTATAAACGTATGTCCTAAAAGTCTTATCTTTTGAGATACAGGGTGATAAAATTTTGAAGAAAAAAAATCGCCACTGGTAAAGAAAATGAAAATTTTCGTACATCACAAAATGCATCTTGATGCATAGAAGACATGTACCAAATTTTCTAAAGATGTCTACAATATTATCTCGGGTATTATCAAGAAACTGTTTTTTTTTTCAAAAAACTCATCACCCTGTATCTCAAAAGTCAAGACTTTTAGGACATACGTTTATAGGAAGTTTTTTTCTCGAAATGTTTCAAAGAATCACCCCTTCAAATATTAGCATGTCTTTAAGGAACACCCCGTATAAGTGACTACCAGAAACATATTTCGCGAAATTATTCACTGTTAAGTCACACTTCATTCTTATCATTGAACACGAAGTATTTTACGATTTATTTGAACCAAAAACAGTATGAAATATCTCGCATAGGGGGCTTTCTCTAATCCCCAATCCTCGGTGATTCAGTCGTATCAAATTTTATGCGAGACGGGATTGATGGTCCACTAAAAGTTACTACAGGAATGTGGAAACAATGTAAAGATTCCTCGGTTCCATGAAAACATTTTTTGTTTTTTCAGGTAACTACGGAGCGAATTCGAAAGATTTCGTAGCATTCGCTTTGAATCCATTGCTGGCTCAGGTGGCGAGGCTCAGCGCTAGCTGTCCCTCTCTCAATGAACCCCTGCAAGAACTCGATTTCATAGGAGGATCTTTGGGTTCGTCTCCATTACATCAGCCACCTAGTAGAAAGGGAAGTGGTGAGTGGTTTTCGATTATTTTTATGAAAGCTTCCTTGTTTTTGATGAGTTGTTTACACAGGAACTCAAGATTGGTTATGTCAACCTGAAACGCATAGAAGAAGATCATGGACAGCCCTAGAGGATTTAACTGGAAACAAGGACAAAGTCAAGAGTACTCGTCAAAGAAGGTATAATGATCGATGAATTAGTTCAACCATAGAAATTTGAATCAGAAAAATAAAAAACACGAGTGAATCATCATTGAAATGATATTTTTTCAGTATTTCTTTGAGCAGCATGGAATCCGAAGCGGACGAATCATCTTTGATAGACAATGTAGATGGCAGCACTGTGAGACTGTTGGGACCTGATGCTCCTATTGTGATCAGACATCGCGGAACCAGAACCAGCAATGGAGGTGCTAGTACGCACTCGTTGAACGAAGCTGATCTTCAGGTTTGAAAACTATATACTTATGCCAGAACTATGTTTTGATAAGGAAACGATTGAATAACTTTTGTTCATCACCGTTTAGAATGATTTCAACAAACTCAAGGCTAAGAGAGAAGCCGAACAATTGAGGCTACTTCCTGCTAGACTACCCCTGCAAAAGTCTGTGTCAACACCATCGATTATTGCTGTCAGAGATTTAGCACCAGAGCAGGTCTTAGCTGGCGCTCAACCTAATTTACCGCTGTGAGTACTAATCCCTATATTCGATTGTTTTCCAATCCATTTTGATTCTCAATTAACGGCTTGGTGTTTTTTAATCAACGATTTTTCAAATAATAGTACCTACCGTTTGTTACTTTATTTCAATGTTTTTTTTTTCTGTTATTGGCATGTACCAATAACTTTTATATATACACGAATATTGGATGTTTTTTAACCAACTCGTTTTATTTTTGGCATAATGATTATTCCCAATTATCGATTTTCCATCATTGAACTCAAAGGCAATAAATCCTTGATATATCTCTTGAATATGAGGGAATTTAGTGTTACAAGAAAGATGGTGAATTAATTTTTTTCGAAGTGTTGTCAGATGGACAGAAAATTTCACTTCTAGTTGGAATAAGACATCACTTATACAGGGTGTTCATGAAGACATGCTAATATTTGAAGGGGTTATTCTTTGACACATTTCAAGAAAAAACTTCACATAAACTTATGTCCCAAAAGTCTGGACCTTTGAGATACAGGGTGATGAAATTTTGAAAAAAAAAATCGCCACTGGTAGACAATCACAAAATGCACCTTGATGCATAGAAGACATGTACCAAATTTTTTTAAGATTTCTAGAATATTATCTCAATCATTATCAAGAAACTGATATTTTTTTCAAAATTTCATCAAAAGTTATGACTTTTAGGACATACGTTTATAGGAAGTTTTCAACTCAAAATGCGTCAAAGAATCACCCCTTCAAATATTAGCATGTCTTTAAGGAACACCCTGTATAAAATCCATGCCAAATTGTTGATTTAATTCAATTAATTTTTACTTTGTGTGAAGTCCTAGAGAATGAGAGTTGAACATATAAACGATATCACAGCTAGAAAGTATCCTGAAACTGTTCTTGAATCTCCTAAATATTGCAGTTCAGATTGGATATGTCCAATTTTCATTTACGCTCGCAACAGACGAATCGATAGACAGATGACAGATGGGAGTAGTCAGATATGTTGTCATTTCTAGTTTTTGCAGCGTTGAATCCGTAAATTGAAAACCTCCGGAAATCTCATTGAACTAATATCGCGGATTTATTGCCGTTGAAAAAATTATTAGCTAGAAAAGTGTAGTTGCATGTGCTTAGCTTGGTGTCTAGGGGCCGTCCAAGCGGGACCGAGAGCGAGACAGAAGAGGAAGGTAGCCGATTAGGACACGCCCACTATGACCCCCACTCCATTGCACATTTGCACCAGTAAGTAAATGCATGCTTGGCTGATGGAATGAGGTATGCAGTCAGCGTGGTGTACCAAGAAATTTCATTCAATTGGTAAAACTTTCAACAAACGAGTTGAATCTTATTATTTCTTTGAGGTACTTCCTTAGCAGTACGTCCGAAATAATGACATAAATATGACTTTTCTTGTAGATCCAAATGAGGTCTTCTCTTCGTTTTTCGATGAATTTCAACATGGAAAATATATCAATCTTTCACAATTTGTTGAAGGTCGTATTACCAAAAAAAAACGTAATTTCTTCACGTTTAATATTGGTTGTTTCTTGGTATATTGTGCTGATTGTATAAAACAGCACTTATTCACTTTTATCTTGTTTGTAATGATATTCCTGCTGCATGATTTTTTTTTACAGTATGTTCCATGTAAATGCATCTGTTTCATTCATACTGAAAATAAGTCTGAGTGTTATCTATTTATTTATTCAGATGACAAGGAGTAACAGTAGTAACTTATACATAATACTTTCTATTCTCTTCTTTGAAAATAGTATGTTATCATTAAAATCGTCAAAATGTTCCCCTATATACTCACAATTTTGAAAATTCCAGTGTTCCTTATGATCGTCATCCAGAAAAAAGAAGAAAAAGAGGAAGCTTGTTCTTTAGAAAAAAGAAGGTAAAAGTACATAATCAATTCCACAAATGACCATGACAGGTGTCTTTTGTTTCAGGATAAAACAAAAAAGAATCATCAATGGGTGTCTGGATGTTATGGCACATCCCAGATCTGTGATGTGTGCACAAAACCGTTAAGCAATAAACCTGCCCTTTACTGTGAAAGTAGGTTCAGAATAGAATTTCAGCTCTTAATTGATGATTAATTGTAAATTCTAATGGTTTTCAGGTTGTGGTACAACTGTACATCAGAATACATGTAAAGACAATATGCAAGAATGTATAAAAATAAAAAGTGTTAAGGTTCGTATTTCAACATTATTACAATTAAGATATTAAGACATTTAGTCAACATTTTACATATCGCGAAATATTGGTAGAGAGGTACTTCCAGCTGAATATGAATAATTCATTACTGAATAATTTTTTTTTGTAGAGTACAAGTAAATTATCGGGATTTGCTGTTCCTTTGACGAATGCCGCCAAAAATTCAATTTCCAAACGTGGGTCGGCTTCATTCTCGGGATCTCAAGGCAGCACGACTAGGTAAGTTCGGCAACGGAATACATCGAAAACAGACGAAAAATTGTCTGCCACCGAGAAATATCCATAGAGTTGAGTGAAGTAAGCCCCCTGATAGATAAAACTTGATGACACTTGTATATCTGTTTTTATAATTGTGTAGCCATTTTGAAATTTGTGTTAGGAGTTATTTAGTTTTTCAGTAGAGTTGGCGATTATTGGCATGTCAAGGGTGAATTACAACAATGTTACTACGCTCAATCCAGGAGATTTTCGAAAATTTTTGTGAGACTTATTTCATATGTGGTAGAAATGAGTAACTCAGTTCATTATAAAGATCTCAATAATGATAAGGAAATCTATTAGAAATTTATTTGTCTCTGGTGCCAAAGTTAATTTTGAGATGATTAAAAAAAGGATTTTTTTTATCTGGGATACTTTGAAATAATTCATTATTTTCTGGATTGAGCACATCAGCATATTCTGAATCAATATTCTCAACTTTCATTCCACTGTGTTTCGAAAAAAAAAAAATATTCTCAGGTACTTCCACTTCGTCTATTATCCGTCATGAAGACATTGTGTTTCCGTTCATTTAATATTCGCAACATTTCACACCTAACAACATGTCTGTATATCCTTCAAATATATCCATACTTCCTTTTGCTTGGCTTAAAATCCTTTGATGTTGTTCGGTATTTGTGTTGCTTGCTTCGTAGCTTTTATTGCTCATCAAGCGAAGTCTTACATAGCCGAAATGATTTTTGTACTATTGGTTCTTGTAATACTTCGCTCATGCGACAGGTTGGTTATTTATTTGTTTTGGATGTTGTTTTCTACTATGTCTTGTCAAAGATAGAATGCATGGTAGTTTGGAATTGAACATTTTTTCTTTTGAAGATTTGTTAACCAACACCAACAAATATCACAGGTCACTGATAAAGTAAAATATTCTGTTTCGTTATAATAATAATAATAATAATAATAATAATAATAATAATAATAATAATATCGCTTTTATTGCCCCAGACTTCAGCATAACATAAATATAACTTTATCATATACTAAATTGTTTTATGCAACGCGGTTAGTTCTGTAACAAATTCCATTATTTATAAGTTGAAGGTTATTGAAAAAAAAACAAATCAGTAAAAAAATCACAGTTTTTCAGCTCATTTGAATTCATTCATATTTTCATAATATTGTGAAATAAAATCAGAAAACTGCCGAAAACTAAAAGTCGGTATATCTTGGGAATATTCATAGTTTCCTACTAGCTGGGCTTGGGATTATCGAACTGTGCACTTACCGATGTATTATTGTTAAATTCACAAATACTGGTTAACCTTTACTGAAAATCGGGTGTTTGGCTAATATGTTGCCTCTTGTCCCTGCCCCTCCCTTTTAGGAGGAGTCAGCTGTGTTACTCGCCGTGGCGAAGGGTTGCTACTAAACTCGGAGTGAAGTAAGTTCCTCTATCCTACCCTCTTATCCCAGCATTCACTATATTCTCGACATTTTTACCGTCTACTTTCCAGTTCTTTTAACGGTATCCGTGTATACATGTGCCCAAAATGAATGTACCTAGTTTGATTCTTTTATCCCAAAGTCCTGACCCTTGTATGGAGAATGAGGTTATGCTTATAAAAATTATTTACTTAACATCTGGTGGATTGCATCTAAGCTTGAACCATAGATTTTGATCCATCTTCATTATAACGTGACGTCAGTGCTCGTCTATTCATTGAGAAGAAGACTGGACAGAAGAATGGAAGTAAATACCAGGGATAAGATGCTTACTACTTATTTCTACATAACGACAATAAAAACAATAAGTGGTCAAAATGATTTATCTATTTCATCTGATTACTTTATGTACAATTGAAAAAATTAGTTACTAGATTTCTCATAATGAATGGCCGTGACTTTTCTACTGAATTCATTGTACAGGATTCCCCATAATATACTACTGATTTTGATATTGTAATGAAGTGTAATAACATATTCGTTTCATTAGTATACAACAAATTTATTTTTATTAAAATAGGTGATCTCATGGGAAACTCTGTATAAATCGAATGCACGCCTATAGACTGATATTGTTAAAATAATATTACGAATTAAATCCCATAGGCCGGACGAACTAATGTTCATGTTTGTAATTCAAATATTTTGGACACATTGTATATCACAATGATACTCTTCTGTATCAGTTAGCTGTTCTTTAGTTTGGCGATATATAATCTTCTAGATATTTTTTATAATCAAGTTGATTTTTGACAGTTTTTTGCGCAGGCTTACACGCTATGAGCTTTCAGGCATGCCTATTTTTTCGATATATTTTCCCCTTTACTGAATCGCAAGTCACACCCACAGCAAACAAATGTATATGACATTTCCGATTATTTTTCTGGTCTTCTATTTTCCATACGAGTATTTTTTTCAGTAGGCCTTCGCTTGCGTAGGCCTGTGCCGATTGGTCCTCAGCCACTATGCTAATTTTGTTTATGCTTTTCAGCCAAATACTTTGTGAAGATAAAGATGATTCTCATGGACATCATGATTCGGCAAGGTAAATATATTTTTTTATCAATTTTAAAATAACAAATGTTCTTGTTGTATATTTTCGATAACCAATGCAAGGGTAATATAATTAGCCTATATCTAATGTATCCTGATATTGTAGCTTCCCTGACGACGTTCCTATTGTTCCATTGGAATTCCTGTCAGACACTCCTTTAATGGCGGCCGACCTTTGTTCAGATATTAGCCTAGGCCTTCATGAAAGCGAACCAGATTCGTGGTCGCCCTACGTGGGCAAAGATATTTCAAGGAAATTGAAAGAAAAAGAGGTTAAGCGGCAAGAGCATATTTACGAGTTCATACTGACTGAAAAACATCATTGCATGACTTTGTTGGTGATGCAAAAGGTGAATTTAAAAATACTTCTAGCATGATGGGTAATGGAAGATAATTGTAATTTTTTTTGGTGTAGGTATTTGTGGATGGTTTACAAAAGTATTTCCAACTTGGCCCCAATTTGGAAAGAATGTTTCCGAGACTCGTTGATTTGACTGAACTACATTTAGGGTTATTATCGAAACTTCGACAAAGACAGAGGGAGAGTCCTATCGTGTCTACTATCGCCGATATACTGTTGGACCAGTTCTCGAATCATCATGCGTCGAAACTGAAGTCAGCCTATGGTGAGCCTATCCAATGAAACCTACCGACAGTCTCATCCAATTGTCTTTTCCAGGCGAGTTTTGCAGCAGACACAGAGACGCAGTCGAAATCTACAAATACTACTTGCAAAACGACCAGCGCTTCAACGAGTTCGTCAAACACTGTCAAACGAACCCGCTCTTGAAGAAAAAGGGCATTCCAGAGTGCATCCTCTTCGTCACGCAACGTCTCACCAAGTACCCCCTGCTCATCGAACCGCTCATAAAAACCAGCAAAGAAAATCGCCAGGAGCAAGAGGCGCTGCAGAAAGCTTTGGCGTTGGTCAAGGAAGTTCTCGTTGAAGTGGACGCTCAAGTAGCCGAGAAAGAAAAGGAGGATAGGAAGCTGGAGATATACAATCGTATCGACGCGAAGTCTTATACCGTGCACCGGGGACACAAGTTCAAAAAGTCGGATATCTTGCAGGGAAATCGGTCGCTGAGATTCGAAGGGGTTGCGATGTTGATGCAGGGTCGGGCGAAGATGCAGATCGTGCTCGTTATCGTGCTGTCTGACGTTTTGTTCTTCTTGCAAGAGAATTCGCATAAATATATTTTCTTCACGCCTGATAATAAGGTGAAAATTACATATTAATAGTTTTCAACGTGGAATCAATTCATGATTATAAAGAAAAACTAATATAATCTTTGATGTGATCACCGTTACAATACGAACAGATCCGAATGCTTTAAATCATGTTGCCAACATATAAAAACAGATAAGTAATCTATACTTACTTGATTTTTCTTCGAAATCTCCCTGGAGTTGAATTTAAATCTTGGTCACTTTAGGGGTAGTCAGGTCTAGCCGACTAAATTTTAGGCATATTTTCAATCTGAAGAATATCAAATCCGCTGTTTCTTCGAAACTAATTCAAATTTAGAAAAATCCGTTAAAGAGCATATTTTTGAAGGTCTAAACTTTGAAAACATACAAGAAGTCGATTTCGATTAAACTTCAATGGCAGCCGGGAACATAGTTTTTGACGAAAAGACAGAAACTATTGAATGATCACTAAGCAAACATTTCATTAATTTCAGGCTGGTGTTGTATCTTTACAAAAATTATTAGTGAGAGAGAAAGCTGGACAAGACTCGAGAGGAATTTATTTGATCTCCTCAAATCCCGCAGATCCTGAAATGTTTGAATTGAAAGTACACAAACCGAAGGATAAGCAGCAATGGATTCAAGCAATAAGGTAATAAAAATTGAATTTGTTTTTATCAACATCGAGATGAATTTTTTTCTTTTTCAGGGAAGCTGTTCAATCATGCCCTGAAGATGACGACGACAATATTGCCTTGAGTTCAGATGAACGGCAGAGTCTCCTGAATGCCAAACAGAACCAAGTTAGACATCTCATTGGTAAGCATTTTGATGTAATTTCCCGAACACATATCGCGATAGATCCTATATTAATTTCCGGGGATTGCATGCGATGACAGACACCTTATTACTCAACATTACTCGATGTCTCTGTTAGTGTAAATATAATTGTCTTGCTCTGTTTTCCAACAGAAGCAGATTTGGACCTCGAAGGTAAAAATACTGAGAAACATTGCATGTTTAAACAGCATTATTTGATTTGATATTTCAAGTAGATACGATGTTTCAAGTTACTATTTTTCTCTCTATTTGTGTTTGTGTGCATTTAAACAGACAGTTGAATTGGATGGTTTCATAGGAATGACAATATAAGCTGTCACAAATAAATCGTCCATATGAATAAGCTGATAAAACAATTTTATTTTCGAGGAAAAAAGAATATATTTCTTTATTTAATCAATAGGTACTTTGATATTATCAACGGGAGTGAGGCTTAGCTGAAAAAAATTAAATCCCCCATCTTGTGATCACCTTGAGTTGGTGAGTTCAGTGAGTTCATTGCTGACGTTACTAAAAATATTTATGGTTTTTGTGTTGTTGCTGATACTACAAATTAATTCAATGAAAGAATGGTTCCCTTTGCTGCAGGTTTTCCGAAGATGATTTCGGATCACGATTTAGAAATGGAGAACATGAGATGGGAATCGAATATATAGCAATCTCTAACGTGAAAAAATTACTCAAGTGTTTCTTTGTTATTTTTTTCTGTGGTCACAGATCGAACTAGATTAATCATCCCAGATTCACCTATATCCTAGCCTTATAGAAAGAAATGCGATGGAATGATAATTAGAATAAATAGTGCTTTTTCACAGTTTCCTTATGAGTCTAGTAGCATTATTTGTTTATTATTCAGAACGTACATATCCCTTCTGCATATTTTGCACGATGTTTAGAAATGCATGTGTATCAAACTTTTTCAGTACCTACGTGTAATGATATTTACTAATATCACTGCATGCATATTTTCTGACAATAGTAGTACGTTTTGAAAACTCAACTTCGATCGTAGACTTGTATAGATCATTCTTGTATTTTGAATCCAGATGTCAAATTCTCAATAATATTCGATTGGAATGTTTAAATTGCATTTATTTCACTACACGAGATATTAACATTCACAATAAAAATTGTCCATTAAAGGAGGTCCTCATCCTCTCGGTCGTCTTTTACATAACCTAATTGTAGAATTTACTCATAATCCACCAAACTATTACTATGTGGGTGAATCGTCATTGAGTGTAGTCTGATCTGGTTGTTATTTCATTTTATCATCATCATTTGTATCGCAATTTGTCTGATCAGAAATATCGAATGGTACCATCAAGTTTCTAATTCGTTATTATAGGACAGTTAAGACAAAAAGACATAGAGCAGGCTCTTTTGTTGGAAGAAAAAATGTCGTTGCAATTGAGACTGTTGGCCGCCGCAGGATTAGAGCCTCCATCGCCGCCATCGTACCGACATTTAGTCAGCGAAAACGCGGATACCGGACAAATGTGGAAGGAAGTTCTGACAGCTGTCCAAGTACTTGAAACCACCACTATTTCCACACCATCTACAAAGCGGGAATTTTATTATTTCAGGAAGTTAGTCAATTGGCCAGCTCTCTTTACACGACCGGTACAAATTTATCGAGAAGTGTCAGCTCGGCTGGCGAACATCAGAGCGACACCTACGTGTCCCCGATACTACCTAAAAGGGCCGAAACTTTCGGCGGTTTCGACAACTTCAATCAGGCTCCTATCAAGTTACTGGGGAAGAAACTTTCGACCTCCGGAACTCCGGTTGGTACCCCTGATCTGGATAACATCAAACCTGGCGATTCAAGATTATTTGTGAGTTTTTCCGGAGAAGAGAGGTTACGAATATCATAATGTTTTTTTTTTCAGGAGCGGTTGCCCTATAGAAATTGTATGATATCTGGAGGGCCCATGACTAACGGGAACACTGTAATACTCAATACAGAAAACCAACAGAACCAACAACTGTCGCAACAGCAACTTTTAGCCGGTCCCGATGGGCCTGCCCTACTCTCATTGGGTAGGGAACAACAATACGCCGCAATACAATTATCCCACTATGTTTACACGTTGCTGTGTATCATATCACAGCTGATGACGACCAATGAGAGGTTGGTATAGTGACATTTCTCGTACATTCATTATTATATCGAGATTTATTGTTGCAGTTTGCAAGCCCAGGTAATGACATTGAAAGGTGGCGCCGACTCCAAAATCTACAGACACAACCAACAATTGGAAGAATTGCGGAATCTTCAGGATAAGTTGAGCGGTGAAAAAGCTGCTTGGACGGCGACGAAGGAACTCGAAACCAAAGAGCTCGATGAGAAAAAAGCCGAATTATTGAGGCTACAGGTACGCACTGTTGCTAATTGTCAGTATTCACTACTACACGAACGACTATTTTTTAGGAGCAAGTCCGCGCCGAACAAGAAGACATCACTCAACAGCGTGAGCAGCTGTTCAGAAAAATGGAGATGCTTACGAACAAAGGGCTGCTAATGAACGTTCCGATAGCGACGGCGACGACAACGGTCGAAGACAGTAGCAAAGAAACGTCGGAGGATAGCAGCCCGCAGTCGGACACTTCGTCGGCGGCGAGTGGGGTCAGCTCGGGGGCGTCAGGCGGTAATCACGTGTCGTTGACGCACTCGACGTCGTCGGTGGATCGACGGAAGGATCCGAAATGGACGAAAGGTTGGTGGAATTTATATTTCAGATGAAACATCGAATCTCAGCATCAAAGTTTTTCGATATATCGCATGAAACGGTTGAATTACGAATAATTCCAGTTACTGGAAACCGCTAATTTGTAAAACCCTGTCCAATGAAAGAACATTCTACATGTTTGAACATTTTTTATACAGCGACTACTCAAAAATCTCAGCTTCCGATCAACTTGATATCGGCCACAAATCAACAGAAAGTTTCCCAAAACGTGTCCATAAGACAACAAATACCGCTGAAGTTGGCTTCAAGGTTGAGTAGTGACAGCATGAAATCAAACAGCGGAAGCATTCAGCAAATGCTGCCCTTGAAGTTGAGTCAGCAAGACGAAAAAACGAGGAGGAGTACTTCTGGATATCAGAGACTAGGCTCGGATAGCTTCAGTCCACCTTCTGGGGACACAGTAAGGATTTCATAACCTCATTTAATTCCAAAAAAAGCCTTGTAACGTTTAATTTCAGACGCCGACCACAAATACTGCGCCTGTGCACAGCAGAACGGGCTCGAGCCCCGCCATGATGCAAGCGACTTCGCCGACTCTCCTGGCGGGCGGCGGCTCTCCAGCCCTCGGTCAGGGCAGCGCTAAAGCGACGCGCACTCACACCTACCCTAAGCTGCCCGAAAAATTCAAAGTGCGCGGCGAACAGCAGCAGCCTCCCGCCGAGGAGGAGGTTATATACTTCTGACGGCTCTCGGGCGGATCCAAGCATTTTGTTCGCACCAATGTGTGAGTTGGGGAGCGGTCGATGGGCAGGTTTGTATCGGAGAGTGGTTTTTAATGCGGTTCAACATGTGGGTGGGTTTTTATTTGGCTGACTTTTTGTGGTGATTTGATGTACGAGTGCCAGATGTCTGTCGAAATTGTACCAGCGGTTCTAATAGGAATAGGTTACTTGGACTGAAGTAGTTGAACATGAAAATGTAGTTTGTATTTTGTGTTTTTGAAACATTGGATAAGAATCTCATTTTTTGAATGCAAAATCGAATACAATTTGATGAACAAAGAATACTTGAGTTGATTACAACGAGAATTTGATTTGGAAATCGAAAACTTTTGACATCATACTACATTCACAATTCAAACAGATAGGGTATTAACATTTGAACGTATACAAAGAATTTGGCATCAGGGCACTGTTACATTCGCAATTCATTTACACTAAACCTACCACAACCCACTATGTTGAAGTGATTGTAATTATTTTTTATACTTGTATCTTTTAAGTATTTGTAGATATTCGAATTGTTATTGTATTTACTACTTAATATTTTTGAGGCTTTGATCTGAATTTTTCTCCATGTTTAACTAGCATTTTATTTCGGTATTATGTGTTTCACCTTCCTTTTGTGTTACAATCAGTATTTTTTGAGATACTCAAAACTTGTGACAATACAATATTCTAGGATATTATTTTAACTGTTTCGTAACCTACTACTAGATTGTATTTATGCATAGTACTCAGAGTTCGATGAATCATGATCTTGATCATGGAAAGAAAGAATGAATAAGTAAATTCTGTTACTGTTGAAGTCTTCATAATTTCTATGATATATCTATCATAGAAAAGTGTTATTACCAGGAAAAATGATGTCTTTCAATTACCTAACCTCCATTGAATTCTCATGGAAATCTTCCACTTGGCGTGATGATAATTTTCACGAACTGTGCCAAAAAAGTATTTTTATGGTAGTTGCAAAACGTGATGTCTAATTAGTCATCTGTTGATGGTACTTTCTTTCCTTGTGTGGGATAATCTCTTCTAACTTATACACTGTTGAAATTGTTAAAAGAATAATTTTCAGACAAAATTAGAAATAGTACAGAATCCATGCATCCTGTTTGATGAATACAATCATCATAATTTCACTCTGTATATTTGTAGTTTTGTTCGGAAACCAAATTTGAAGTCTTTGTTGTAAAAAAGGGCCTACAATATTTTTGTCTCTTCATGTGGATTTCTGTAGGTCGAAAGGAATATTTTTATAATATCTATTCAATATAATTATTGCTGAATAGTTTATTAAGCTTATTCAAGTTGCGCATTGAGTAGTTGATTCAAATGAGTATTGAAGAAATCAGGGTGACAATATGAAAATATCATTAATTCGAGTCAGTTATAATCGTTAGAATGCTTAATGTGATTCTGCCATGATATTGACAAGAATAACGTTTGTTACGTCAAATGCCGTTGGAGGAGAGATATGCGAAAATTGAATTCACTAATGATTATTTGAAAGTATCAAATATTGAAACTTACTCATTTATTAAATGAAATTTTACAAATGAACAAATTCTAAAATATTAACATTCCTAGTAACAGAATGAAAAACAGATCTTTCTTTATAGCGACTGACCTACTTTATGAATGTTGCCATTGCTCAATAAGTTATTTTCAGTGAGTTTTCGAGGGATGGAAGTGAAAATGTTTCCTATTTAAGGTAGTGGTGACAAAATTTTCAACATGATTTTTTTCATTGAATAACTCAGCTCTTTTCAATGGGAATCTTGAAAGCGGCCACAAAATTATCTGGTTGAGTTAAATTCACAAATATTATCATTATAGGGTGAGTCAAATTCGGTATATTGTTTCTCGATTATCGTGCAATATTCCTCAATTCTTCCAGTAACCATTATATTCGTGTCAGAAATCGAGTTCAGGATATCTTTGTTTTGGTCTGCCTTGTAGTAGAGCTATTGTGATTCAACTGCCAATTTTGGGCTGCTCTTTTATGATTTTTATCTCTACTTGTATGCTATAATGCGAATAATTTTATATTAGGCAAAAAAGATACGAATTTTTCATTGATATTTTCTTAATTTGAAAATCATCCATTGCATTATGAATATTGGAAATACTATTTGCAATAAATGTATGTTGACTGATACTCGATTTTCATAAACTTAGATGTTTAGTTTTTTGGAGGGACGTGATCTTGCCTTGAAATTCTCCAGATATTTCAAGTGATTATCTGATTTACTTGAATGGAGAATTGAATAGGTTATCTGTTAATGAAAATTAAAAATTCTATTTATTCATTCTATTGTAAATAAATTATCACCCAAATGAAAAATAAATTTCCAAGTTTGTTAGCTTTAATAATACCTGCACTAGTTTCTTAATCTTCTCTTCACATCTGTATAACATTCCATATTTATGCAGTGGGGCTTTACTTTATCAATGGAATTTCAAAGAATCAGGTGTGACCTTCCAAGTCATTGTGTTAGTATTTATTTAATTTTTTAACCAATTGAAATGCATGTATATAGGACTTATATTTATTGTAAATATATCATTATTACCTTAAGAAGAGTTTTTTTACAATCGGGCCACAAATGAATCAGGTGATGGAAATAAAACAACAAATCGATTGTTTTTCAATGAATACCACTTGCAAGCATAGAATTTTAGTTATTCAGTTAACAGAAATAATGCTTTCTTCACCTATATAATACTTATATAATATCGTGAATCTTATGAGTCATGTCAAGATTTGACAATAATTTCAGACTATCAATAAAACTTAGATCTAAAAATAAAATACTAAAAAATCTTTTATCTAGTAACACTTTCTATACATTTCAAGTAATTGAGATTACAGCTTTATATAATATCAAGTTATTCTTCACCTCTAGGAGGAACTTCATTTTGAAAAACTCGATAAACAATTACAGTCTGCTCGTTATCGTTAAACTTACAAGAAATGTATAATTCTGCTATCCTGAATACATAGCATTGACTACTCCATCTTTCTCTCAAATATACAGACCTGGGATCTTCTCTAAGTACATTCGCAATCGCAGATTTTTTTTCTTGGCCCTGTAGAATTCATTCAATTTTAGTTTGAGTTTTTATAATATATCAATTAAGCAATCAATTAGTCCTTTCTCATTGAAAGAGAATCAATTTACCTCAGGCCCTAGCTCATCCAGTTGAATGGTAGCTCTTTCTCTAAATATTACTGTCAACCTGGGCACTGTTGGTTGATCAATCCAAGGAGGAACTCTAATTTCACTTAGGGGAATAGAAGAAACTGTGAGATGTGGTTGTGGATTTTGAACTGATTCCTCTTCTTCACCATCAGGAGCTTCACGTTCTCCTATTCTAGAATTTGGCCTGAAATTATGATGGAATCATAATGATAATAAAGATCAACTGTCAATACCTCCTATCAAATGACTCTTCTAATCTTGAGGTTTCATTGTCATTGACAGATGCACCAGCAACATGATCCCTTTGTTGAATTTCTTCTCCATCTAGTACTCTCCTAGTACTGTCAGCTGCATCTTGTGAGGCAGTATCAGATCCACTTGTATGCAAATTGAGATCAGTTGATGTATTTACAGATTCTGATGAGTGTGTGTTGTAGATGTTGAAACAGTTAGGGTTATCATATTGAGGAATATATGGTTTGATGTCAAGAACTGGGGTTTGATCAACCATGTCTACACCACTGAAAAATCATCATTTTCATTTGAATTTCACATTTTGATGTTCCACATACCTGAAATATATGGTGTTATCTATTATTTTATCAATTTTAACTAATGACAATCCTATTGGGCATGGTCTATGTGGAGATCTAGTTGCGAATACTCCCATTCTGACTCCATTCAGTCTAGGAGGGGCTACTTTGGCTTTCACATGAGATGTTTCATTTTTATGGAAATGAAACAAAATCCACATATGAGAGAAATCTTGCAAACCTTCCATGGAATGCCCAGGATTTGTGAATACATTACTATCTAATGTAAGTTTGGCACTCATGTCTCCACATATGCCGGGCTGTCTAGGTGTGCCTCTCTTCTCTGGAAAATTTGTGCTGATTTTTCCAATGTATTTTGACCAGAAGTCAAAGTTTGGTGAAACAGTTTCTGCTGGTTGAGATGATGTATTCTGATTATTCTTACAACTTGCACATTGCCAGTTATTGAGTTTCTCGTATACATTTTCATATTCCTTTTTGTGTACATGGTTGAGAGTAGTTAACTGTTGCCTTTAAGAAATAATACACGAATCTCCTATCCCTCCGATATATTTATTGACATGATGACATACCTTAAGTTTTGTATTTCTCTTCTGGCAAGAGTCAATTGTTCCTTCAGTTTACTGATTTCATTTGATGCGTCATTATTTTCTGTAGCGGCTTTGGACATGTTTGCATTAGTTTGTTTTTCCTTTTTTAAGACAACTCCATTCGTATTTGACGTTTTCAAAACACCGAGATGTGTACATCAACGATCAAAGTCAAGAGTCAATGTCAATCCCAACTTCATTTGGTACTTTGCTCTCAAGGAACATTACCATATATAAGAACTATTATTTTACGTTATATATACAGGGTGTTTCCACATACGTTTATAGGAAGCTTTTTTTTAAATCCGTCAAAGAATCTTCCCTTCTGATATAAGCATGTCTTTTAGGAACAGCCTGTATAAATTATAGTATGGGAGATACATATTTTATGGTATAGGAGATAATTATATATATATATATATATATATATATATATATATATATATACAGTGCGTTCATAAAGTGTGGAAACGCTCCATTATCTTACGATATATTTATTCTCAGAGGTAAAGCTCGGACAGGTCGATTTTGTATTTCAGTCTTCCATCTTTTTTTACAAAAAAATAATTTTTTCCCCCACCACCTTACAAGATATGACGTCATCGATATTTTTTTTTAAATTGAAAGGGTATATTCTTATACCAAAAATTGAAAGCCCATATTTTTCTGAGTTCAACCATACCACATACGTCATATCTTACACTTCAAGTTACAGTATACTGAGTATAAATGAAACCAGTGTTCATATTTCTCAACAAGAATTCACCAGACGTCTTGGATATTGTCAACTAACCCAAGGAGCTCAGTTCGAGCATTTGCTGTAGATTTGTTATTTGTTTATTTTCACTACTTCTCATGATATTTTCATTGCAAAATAAATAATTAAATGCGAATGTTGAGAAATATGAACACTGGTTTCTTTTATACTCAGTATACTGTAACTTGAAGTGAAAGATATGACGTATGTGGTATGGTTGAACTCAGAAAAATATGGGCTTTCAATTTTTGATATAAAAATATATCCTTTCAATTTAAAAAAAATATCGATGACGTCATATCTTGTAAGGTGGTGGGGGAAAAAATATTTTTTTGTAAAAAAAGATGGAAGACTGAAATACAAAATCGACCTGTCCGAGCTTTACCTCTGAGAATAAATATATCGTAAGATAATGGAGCGTTTCCACACTTTATGAACGCACTGTATATATAATATACTTTTGTTTTTTTATTAGAGAATGACAATAATTCCACCAATTCTTTATTTATTATTTATTTCTCAGAGTTCGCAAATGTACTCATTTCGTCAAACAATTAGTGCTATTCGAAGTAAATTTAAACAAAACACATGAAATGCAGAATAATAATGAGAGGTACGTAGGCATGAACCTCTAGAGGTAATCTGAAATGATTTGATCAATGCACTACTAGTTGATTCAAATTCAGAATATCAAGAACATAGGGTTCAACAATTTTTTGAATCAATCAAAAAGATTTGACTTTAATCGCAACGGAATGAGTATGAAAAAACTGTAAAGAAATTGAGACAATGGAATAAATGTTGGGAAATGGAAGTGAAATTTTCTATAGCTATGATCAACATAAAACTATCGAAAGGGTTTTTCTCTAGGCCCGGTCCTGCAGACACACATGCGTCGAATTCTCGCCAATCGCGGCAACTGGAATTCCGCTTCTGTTTCAGTTCTTCGCGAACTTCGCGATCTGCAGATTCAGCGGTGCCAACACACGCGAAAAAGTTCCAGTTCCATACGCGCGCGTTAATTTTCCAAATTGACAAATAGTAGAATTTGCAATTTTGAGGACTTTGAAGTGATTTTTTTTTTTCGAGGAGGTTGGTCTGTGATTTGGAAATGATGATTTGGTGTATTTCCTGAACTATTGACAAAATATAATCTTTCAAGAACAAGTTTTCTTAAAATATGAATTGAAAAGGTATTATGTTATTCGAATCATGACAGTGTAATGTGAACAGTAATCATATTTTTTTAGCCCATAAATGAATGAAAAGTGTTTATGCATTGAATATGCGCAAAAGAGTTCTCGATCTTGAATTGACTGATTCGATTTTCCTATTTATTTGAGCTCTAATATTTCATTGTGAAACACAATAACACTCTCAATAGCCGTGGAAAAAATTATGTATTGTCTACGAATCACAGATCTATTAATTTATTAAAATTTAAAATTACCCAGTCCTCTGAAGTTCATATGGATCAATTAGGGAGTCTATCAGTTCAATCATGATTCCATTATTTCAATGAAAAATTGTCTATGTTTCAATTTTTTTCTTAATGAAAAGTGCCAATAAGACACTGAAAAAAATTGACTTTCGATAGAACAAAACGATGACAATTAAATCATTTGAGAACGATTCAGTGAAGTGATACTGCTGTCTGATTTGACGGTTATGTAGACTTTTACTGGTGATTGAACATAAATGGATCGTAACATGTGATAGGAGTGAATTTCCAATATGAAGCTGTCAGCTTTCATAATTTTTCTGATGATTTTTTTCCAAAGTAAGTATAATTATTATATATGCAACTGAATATGCATGCATGGTTCTACTTATAATTAGGTAATTTATACGATACGGATCTGTAGATAAATTTCTTGAACAATGGTAAATCAAGTTTTGATGACATTTCTAAAATTACCAAGATTCGAGTTTCAATTGGAAACATTTGAATGTGTTACTATTTCAAAACAACATTGACAGAGTTGGAGATAAAATTACATTACCCGGAAATCTGAGTTATTCATACCCAACGCCATGTTTTTTTTGTTTATTCAATCGATCCATCTGATTCTTAAACAGTAGCTTATATTCTCGTTTAACATGCACCAAAACTGATAAAAATGTTTTCGATATTCTTTATTGATCACGAAATGCACAGTTTTTCATTTTTGATATTCGTAATGGAAAACATATCAGATTTTATGATGCTATTCAACTATGAATAGATCGTAATGATAGCGTTGCCTTGGAGAAGTTATGCTATCACTCGGTTGTTTAGCAGCTGTGAAGTCATAACGCTGTGTGATTTCGACGTGATTTCTGAATGCAACCCGAAAATCAATGTTGAAAATGGGTACGTATCTCAACGTTCGGAATGTCGTGATATTGTCTCAAAAAGTTTGTGCTTTTGCCTATTTCTTATCACTAATATTCGTGTAAAGTTGGATGATTGTGTTGATTGTGTGGAATATTTGTAATAATCCAATCATCACGTTACTTCAGATGAACTCTACTGTTGCACACTCTCAAATTTATCGAGGCAACGGCATTTCTCTTCGCGAAATGATACTTTCCCAACTCAAACATCAGACTGCCTGCAAATGACAAGACACGCGATATCCCGCAAAGTTTCGACTCCGGTCGCTCAGAAACTCCCGGACTTCGACGATGCATTATTCAAGTCGCGGAGCCCGGGAACAGGCTCCATCGCGTACACGTCGAAATAACCTTAATTCATTTCACCTCCATGGAGGAGGAGACCGCCCGAAATGGTTCTCTGGAGTTTTATTCATTGTTGTTTTTTGAAATCTATGATGTTTCAATTTTTGTACGGGTTGCTTGTCAATGATAACAGGATTCCCACTTCTTACTTAACACCACGAGTACGTTCTCTGGACATTCTAGGGACGGCCCGAAATGGTTCTCTGGAGTTTTATTCATTGTTGTTTTTTGAAATCTATGATGTTTCAATTTTTGTACGGGTTGCTTGTCAATGATAACAGGATTCCCACTTCTTACTTAACACCACGAGTACGTTCTCTGGACATTCTAGGGACGGCCCGAAATGGTTCTCTGGAGTTTTATTCATTGTTGTTTTTTGAAATCTATGATGTTTCAATTTTTGTACGGGTTGCTTGTCAATGATAACAGGATTCCCACTTCTTACTTAACACCACGAGTACGTTCTCTGGACATTCTAGGGACGTCCCTCATTAGCAGGATGTCGGGACGGCCTAGCTACATCCAGCGGCGGCACTAAGGCAGTCCGTGGGATGACTAAGGATGTATATATTCCATTTTCCTAAAATATTTTCAATATGCTGTTACTTCCCAAGTAGCACAGAGTCATAAAATAAACATAATAACTCCTTATACCGTCTTGAAGACCTCGCATTTGCAATGTTTTAAGACCAAAAAGTTAATGTGTGTTTTATAACCTTTAGGGGTTGCTGTGATGTCGTATAGTAGATATTGGAAGATTACAATAAAGAAGTCTCAAGATGAAGTTGTACTGTGGTTTGTATGTTAATGAATTGTATGTGTCGTTAAGTAAAACTGAAAAGCAGTTGCTGTGATGTTATTATGACAATGAACTTATGTGGTTCTAGTGCATAGATTTTCGAAACGTTTCAACTACTACATATTGTATTCATGTAATGTAGTTTTATCAACCCTAGGTACTTTGGTCGTAATGATAACATTATCAGATTATTTTTGTTGCTTAGTTAGGTTAGGTTATGTAGGTATAGTTTATTAAGTTTTCAATTATACCAATTAATGGAAATAATGCCAAAGCAAAAATCTAATCTGCCTTACAAGAGAACTGGAGCGTATAGAAAAATTTTGAAAAAATATAAAGAGGAAGGAGTGCCTACCCCAAAATTAACACCTGAAATTTCCAATCAGTCTACCGGGACACTACAAAAAAATGAAGTTCATCCGGACTTATGTGAAAATGTACCTGGAACAAGTTCAGAACGTGCTTTTGAAGAAGAAAGTATGGATGAGGGTGATGAAGAAAGTATGTATGAGGGTGATGAAGAAAACTTGGAAAAATGTTTTGTCTTCAAAGAAAAATTGAGGAACTGGGCATTAGTTCACAACATTTCCCACAGAGCACTGAATGATCTGATGAGTATTATAAAATCTTCAACACAAATTGGAAATTTGCCGAAAGATTCTAGGACATTACTGGAGAGACCACGAAAAATTGAAGTCGTTCACATGGGTCCAGAATCTGATGGTTTATTCTGGTATCAGGGGTTGCAGAAATGCTTTGATAGTATTGCTTCCACCATAGAGCTAATAACAAACTCTGAATTCCATTTATCATTTAATCAGTCCAGGTAAATGATGTAAGAACCTGTCTTTCAACCAATTTGTCAATCAATATATATGAGATCTTCTTCCAAGTGTATCCTGCACCAATATACTCTTTGCTGAATTGTTTCATAGTAGATTTAAAAAAGTTATTTTCTGATAACTTCTCATTAAGAGAATTTAGAGCTTCAACGGATTGGATTGGAAATATATTATCTTCTACCACATCTGGAGAATCTTGATCAATATTCAGAAATGCTGTATTTTTGACAACAGTCACCTTGTTTACAAGAATATTCAATATTTTGTCTACCTTGGCATTTATTTTTATGATATCCTCTTTGAGTTCTTCTATACTCGATGCTACATTTGGAAGATTCACAAGAAGTACATCTTCAGTTAACTTTTCAGACTGATCCTCATCATCGTATTGGAAATTTTCAATTAGAGTTTCATCAGCTATATCATTTTCAGAGGAGTCCATCTCGGAAGTAGTAGAATTTTCATAATTTGTGGTACTAGTAGTGGCCACACTGTTAGATAACTCTTGTAATCGTTCATTATAATTGTTTTCAATTTTTGCAGTCAATACTCTTGCTGGATGTGCTCTTTTTTCCTTCAGATTCGTGAAGTACCTAAGAAAATAAATCTCATAAGACTTCTATTCAACTATCAACATTGACATTTCAGTTACCTTTCTTCATCTTCAGTATCCTCAAAATTGGCAAATTTTTTTTCGGCTTGCAGTGCATCTTCCAGTTCGTCATATTCCCCTTTAACTTCACATCGATATCTTTTCCAATCCAATTCAGGAGGAATTTTATTTTTCCGCAGAGTTTTCCAATTACAACATTTTGGGAAATACAATGTTTTCTCGTCACACCAACTACCGGGTACTGTGGTGAGAAAAACCTTTCCATCTTCAATTGTCTTGACAACAAGGAAAGACATAATATTAATTAGTATGTAGGTATCTCGGGTAAAAATTTAAATTTTGAATATATATCCAATGACTAACGACATTAACGACAACCTGCTCAACAATAGGAACATAACCTCTATTATAAATGTCAGTTATTATTATTCTGCGGTTACATGATCGCGTTTTCCATTGGGCGGAATTGCAGAATGCTTATGCACTCAGTGTAAATCTTTTTCTGTTATGATAGCGTTACGATGTTAGTACAACAAAACTTGCCACTTGTGGTCACAACGCCTGCGTTACAACTCTTTTATGTAAGATATTGCGATATCTTAGCGACACTCGTGAACTATTCTATTATAGTACATACCGGAGTAATTACGACTTTTCGACACAATGAGGACGGCATCCATGTTCTTCGATTGATTGATAACAGCATTGTGGCAGCCATATTGGTTCGAAAATATTCAAAATAAAAAATATGGGACCCTGGGTGTTATATCAATTTTAAAATCATTGGAGACGGGCTAATCAAGTATCTTTCGTAATATGATGAACATATTTCAACGATTAATGGGGAAAATTGATAAAATATATTTTTTCTGAAAAGAAAATAAAGATTTATTCCTTTTCATTCCCGAGGCGCACGAATTTTAAGTGAGTAGAACTGGATTTTGAACGTAAAAATGGGTTTGCTTGGTCACTAGGGTTCCTGTACAATTCTCAAACCCACATAAATGAAAATCATTTTTATCTTGATAACTATCGATCATGGCCACTTATTGTTAGTCTATATTGAGTGATATGACATTACCACAGATAGGCATCATGAATATGAAAAGGATGACTGTATTATATATTATAATAATATTACATAAAATCTTTTGAAATGTTATACATATTGTAATACCATATAAGAAAGCTTATGACCTTCATACATAATACTATAATGACTACATTATGACCACAGATGAAGTAATAATAATATTCAATACAACCCTTCTGCGACTGTCTTATATAAGCCTATAATGGTAAGTCATTACCACTACATTATAACGTCGATATGACGTAACAAAAGTGTGCCTTTTTGTCGTGTTAGCATACATAACGACGTCCGAGCATATTACAAGACATAAGTCAAGCACTTTTGCGAAAGGCTTTCTAGACGTCTATATAACCGAATTATGACCTCTTTGTGCTACTTGGGTTCCGGTTAAACCGGAAGTGATATCAACTGTTTTTTTAAATGGAACACCCTGTTTATATTTACATTTTCGAATTCTACGAAGGATTCTAGACCAGTTGCATTTTGAATTTTCTTCCTATTTTGGTTTGTTTTAAAGATATTCCATTTTTACGGAAAATTCGGACAGATGGACTAACTAAAATGTCCATATTATCATCAATTTTCAAGATTCAAGGTTCAATCTCCGCATACACATCAATGAAAGAGTGTTCTATCATGTATCCCTCAAAATGTTCCAAAATATTCAACAGGGTGTTTGATATCTCAGTTTACTTTTTAGAAATTTCAACTTCCTTATTTAAAATGGAATGTCTATGAAATTTTCACACTATACGACGCAAAACTTCATTTCCTATCGATTTGAAAATACGCTCATTCGTCCCATGTGTATTTTCAAAAGTTTGCTTTGGATGGTTCTAAATTTCATATTTGACGAATAATATGAACATTAATTGATTGCAAACGTAAAAAGGAATATGGTGTATGTATCTCTGGGGTTTCAGAAAAAAAATTAGTTTTCAAAAAGGCTGATTACTCTAGAAATTCCCTAGAGCCAAGAAATTGCGCCTGGCTTTCGCAAAATTGTCATTAGAAATTGAAAGGTCGACTACTGAAGGTGTCCAGAGAAAAATTACTAGAACATTTTGAACAATTACTGGTTTTGTTTTATCCGTATATCAGAATATGATTTTTAAAGCAATATTATTTTTTTCGTGATAGGCTTGCATAGGTATATCCATAGACGAAGTGGAGATAGTCACTTCCTAATGGATTGATGTTCATATTATTCGTCAAATATGAAATTTAGAACCATCCAAAGCAAACTTGTGAAAATACACATGGGACGAATGAGCGTATTTTCAAATCGATAGGAAATGAAATTTTGCGTCGTATAGTGTGAAAATTTCATAGTCATTCCATTCGAAATTAGGAAGTTATCGGGATTTGAAATCTATTTATATTTTGGAAGACTTTGAGGGATACCTGATAGAACACTCTTTCATCGATGTGTATACGGAGATTGAACCTTAAATCTTGAAAATTGAAGGTAATACGAACTTTTCAGTTAGTCCATCTGTCCGAATTTTCCGTAAAAATGGAATATCTTGAAAACAAATCACAATAGGAAGAAAATTCAAAATAAACAGGGTGTTCCATTTGAAAAAACAGTTGATATCACTTCCGGTTTAACCGGAAGTAACAGCGTATTGAAAATATTTTAGGAAAATAGAACACATTGAGTAGTATCATTCACCAAAATTTCAAGTTGATATCTCTATCAGTTCTCCATAAACCTCGAATGAACCAGTTAGGTGAATCACCCTGAATAATGGAATATGAAATTTACCCTACCAAATGCACTATTGTGAGCTAATGCTGAAGTATAATTCAAGTTACATTCTGTTAACTTGAAATATTTGTAGTTGTTGAGGTAAGCTGTGTTGCATTCATGTCAGACAAAGCTATTTTTTCAATCGGTATTTGTTGTTGCCTATGAATTATAATTTGATACGATTAAATAGATAGACACGAGCAGAGCATCCCTGAAATGTACCGATCGGTATATTTCTTGGACATTCCAGGAATGTCCTATTCATATCCTTGTACACTTTTGAGACTGAATAGGACGAATCTAGTGTCCTTGTGTTGTTACAATTTCAATCGCTTAACTTGATTATTTTGTCGGCAGTCGATAATACTTTCATCTGAATTTCCAAGAATTGGGTAGATATTATTAGACATCTAGAAATTACCTTCCACTGCATTTCAAATTCATAGAATACTAAAGTAGGTATCGAATACTTCTAGGAAATGTCGAACAAATCGGAATTACCCAAAAAATGATTCGAGTCGAAGAAACAGAAATATATAACGTGGCCGTAGTTTGCATGTTTGTAGGTCTTTCCAGATTGGTTTGCTCCCTTGAGATTCTCGCATGTTCACTGTACGTTCTCACTCATTTTTATTCAAAATGCATTTCAGAATACGAAATCGCAGGCAATTCGGTTGTTGTAATGATGTTTTCGTGATACCGTATCGATACTGTTGGTTTTGGTATATAGCCGAAGCGAGCAAAACAAATTCATAAATAATAAATAAATAGTGAATGTATGAGGAAAGTATACAGTGCGTTCGTTGTGATTTCCAGTAAACTATTCGAATGATTTCCTAAATTATTGGTTAGATTGTGGGTTCCAACTTTGTCAAGTGAAGTACACTATAATTAATTTCTCAAGAGGCATAAAATCTAACTATGAATTCTATACGTGGCTCTAGGAATTACCGAAACGGAAACTGAAACTGTACCTTTCAAATTGATTCAATATAATAAGACAGAACTCTTTTTTTGAGAGATCTGGAACAGGTCAATTTTCATTTTCAATAATTCCATGCGGTAGACATATTCTTGACTGGTATATATAGGAATATATATGGAATATAATAGAGTAACATTTGATTGAAAATGCCGTTTTCTCGTATGTATATTATTTGGAATCGGCGTATAATCGACAGAGTTCAATATTAGACATTCTTTTGAGACGCGTGTATAGATATTCGAATCTTTGGGAGTTCTATTCACCGATTGAAATGCCAGAGAAGTATATCGAATGCTTGTAAAAATCTATCACAACGAATCTGTTCGAGAATTCCTTATGGAATATTCGTGTTCCATATATAACATAATCTCGAATTTAGAGTCGTATACACGTTTTTTTTTTCGATCTGTATCATATCGTATCTTTGACAAAAAATTTTGCTAGCTTCATTCGGAATATAACCGTTGTCTGGCTTATGAATTATTTTGAATCCTATCTTGACAGATCTCAGTATGTTAAACTAGGTGGTGATCTTCCTGATCGTAGGATAATTTCTTATGGTGTTCCTCAGGGCTCGGTTCTGGGCTCCCTCCTCTTTTTAGTGTATATTAATGACCTGTACTATTGTACCTCACCAACAGTCTTTTTCGCGGTTAACACGACCTTTATCTGTCAAAGTGCTAACCTGGAGAAACAGAGTTCTTTATCTGATGATATTTTGAATATAGCCCAATACTGGTTCACATCAAATGAACTCAAAATCAATGTTGGAAATAATCAGCCTCTTCTCGTTCCCTCAAAATCGACTATTCCTCAGGGAAATACAGTCAAAACATTAATTTCAATGTGAGATGTTCAAAATGTTCGCGTCTAAAACGTCTTGGCAACATGCTAATCTGGTGTAGAAATGTCTTCTAACGTTACTCAACATCTCAGTCGTGATTGATCTAATCGCAAGCATGATTCGTCTATTTAAGTCATCTAAGTTGAATGGTTCAGTTTGGTATACAATACTTTTGACATATCCCCCAAAAATAAGTCTGTTGGCGAATTTGTGGATTATAATAATTCTCTTTTTTTAATGTTAATTTTTGTAATACATCTGAAAACACTTGATATTTTCGAAACAAATGAAGATAAGAATGGGACATTGTACATGGATTATGTCTAGTATTTTCTGACGAATCCAAAAAACTAATGATATGCGTATTTAAAAATACAACTCGACGTGTCCAAGCGTTTTCCCCAACACGCTCTCATTTATTCGTTATCGAATTTATTTCTGTATATTTTTGGCTGTTCCATACTGTATTATCATTCTATCAATTCTACGATCTAGTGATGTCCTTGTTCCAACATAATCAAGCTTCATCTGAACTAGCTTGCAAATCTTCCAATTCGCCATTCTTCGTGTTTCCATCGTCTCGGAAAGTTACATCAGCAGAAGTATGTAATTTTATATTGTACCTACTTACTGAAATATTTTTCTTGAATCTTCTCCGTAGTTGAATTCCAGATTGCTTCCACGTGATATCCTTTGTAATTTTCTCCATTTCACTTTTTCATTACATGAGCTCAATCCCTCATTATACAGGTTGTTATAAATTTGATTATGTTCGAAGGGATCGTGAAAATGTGTCGGGGTGCAAAAATTCAGATGAGGGCAAAGTTACCTAATTATATTTTCAACAAAACTTCGAGAAAGGTACTGGAAATTTTATTTCAATACACAGAAAGATTCAATTTATAATAGAATTAGCGATTCTTAGGACCTAGCACTGTGATGATTATAAAATGTAAATTCTTTATTTATTCTTTCGAATCAATTTGATCTCCTACAGATTAATTGATCTCCTACAGATTAATCAAATATTATAGACAATCCCACTAACCCAGGTGAAAATTAACTGCCTTCCTAATGCTAGGAAGATTTGATCATTTTCTGAGTAGTAAATAGAGCAGTATGTGAAATAAACTTTTTATGATGAAATATTATTAGGGAGCTTCATTGAATTCGATATTATATAATATTCGATGGAATCTATTTTCATGTTTTGTAGAACCTGTTCCGATGTATTTACCAACAGTGAAAACACAAGAGCTTTTTTTTTGGCAAAATTATTTCGTTAATAAAAGAAATTTATCCAAAAAAAAGCTCGAGTGTTTTTTGGCAGTCGTCTTTAAATGACACATTTCATGCAGGAGTTGATTTATGAAAAAAAAATTTTGTGAACAATATTGAATGAGCCGCTGAACTATTTCTATCATATAAACTTATAGAGCTCATAAATATCTCAAATTTTTTGTTATCAACATCTATTCAATTATTGATATTTGATATTACCGACGTGGTACCACAACTCCGAGTATGCAAACGTCATAAATAAAAAACTCAATATATTTCAGATGGTTATAGACATCTTGAATAGGAACAATTCGATAACAGACATTATTATCTCGTATATTGATTGAAGTTTTACGTCACAAAATGCATTTAAAATAATGCATTAGAACTTTTTTGTCTCTTCTAAAACAGTTAATTACATTTGGTACTTTGTTACTGTATGTTCATCGCCGAAAAAATGTTCCATAAATACATCGAACAAATTCTTCTTGGAGTTAAAAACTACGCACGTACCGAAACTCGTTCCCAAATACCATTTATTATTATGATTAATCAGGGGACGACGCTTACGTGGCCGGGCTTAAAGTTCGCCAAATTTAAATGTATAATTTTGGTGTTTCCAACGCGAGTTGGCGACGCCGAACCGACAAGGTCGTGGAAAAACAACGAAACTGCTTTGTCTGGATCAAGCTATCTAAGCCTACTTGATGGATGTTTAAGAGGTGTTTCAACATAGTTGAAGCTCCGAGGACCACATAACAGGTGTTTTGGGTCTATATTTATAGGTAACCGAATATAAATGAGTTGGTGAACGGATACGTCGATTTGGCAGCGAAATGAAGAGGAGTTTATTCAATATAGCAAGTTCAGATATCCATCGACAAACAATGTGAGGGAGTTTCAATTATGTATCTTGGTGCTGAAATGTTTTTCTGGAATCAATTTGGAGTGATTTCTACTCGAACAGCTGCTGTTTATTATTGTCGAGATTTTTGTTTTGATTGGAAATCTGTTTATTCAAGAACGTAACAGAATCACATATACAAGGTGGTCGATTAGAGTGTCGACAACTTCCTTATTTCATCGAATCCATGAGAATAATCGGACAACTCAAGATGCACATTTTGAATTTCTTATGGAATATACAGGGTGATTTGTTTTTACTGGGTGAACATGAAATAGTTTTTTAAATGGGAGACCCTTTACTTTACTGAATTTTCGGATTATTGAAATGATTTGTGATTCATTTGTAATTAGTTTCCATTACTTTCAAATCGACAGTTTTCGAGTAATGTCGACGCCTTCAAAAATCCATAAATATTACAGTTTCCGAAAAACACATTCGAAATCCATATAAACACGAGACCATACCTAGAAATTCATGTTGCAGTAATTTAAATGACATAAATCGAAAAAGGGTATCCACGAAATTTTTAATAAAATAATTTCTATCATAGATTTGGCAGTGAGGTTAGATGTGATAAAAAAATGTGCCCCTCTCTATTATGAGACTAGTTTCATATTTCAGTTACATACCCATGGCGAGATCTGAATGTTGGAAATGTACCTGAAATCACTACGGAAGAATATGGTTTCCAAAAATAATGTAAATATTTTTCAATTCTCAGTAACCTTCATTAGGTATATGACGATTGATGATACAAATAGCTGATAGGTCTAAATATCGTGTTCTATCATGAATTTTGTTGGATATAAATTATAACCCCATAGGTTATAAAGCTATAAAAAAATAGACATACAAGACATTGAATAATGCATAATTCATCCTCACAAAACTACAAGACATATCCGATTATGAAAGTCGTAATTTTTTACTTTATCGCTTTTCATTTCCCGGCTCTATCCGCTCTTACCTCCTGAAATTACTTTTGCTCTTTCGGAAAGCCCTTTTTACCATTAATGTAACGTCTTTTACGACTTCCACAAAAAATATTGAATGCCTACTTCAAGCGAAACTAAGAGAGTTATATCCCTACCGAATGCTATTTCCCACTTTTCCTCCCAAACTCATGCATCTTTCCCAAGAATTTCACGTGAAGAATGAATTGTCGGCTTCATTATACAGGGTGATCATGAATTCCGTTGTGGGTTCAGAATTATTTTGATGATATTTCTTCTAAAGCAAATATAACACTTCAAAAATTGGTGACAACATCCGCTTCAAATTTTGGCGACTGCTCCAGAATGAAATGGAGGATACACTTTGTAAAAGTGTGAATATTTCAAAAAGTTATATTGAAGGATCGTTTTAGTGCAAATGAAAGCTTGAGTTCGGTTTCTGCTTATCAAGAATCCCTATATGAAGAATCAGGAATGAGAGACAATTTTTCCATCGTAAATAATTCCTTGAAAACTAGGAAGAACTAATCCTACATACAGGGTACTCCTTAAAGACATGCCAATATTCAAGTTCTTCGAGTAATCCTAAGAAGAAAACTTTCCATGAACGTATATCCTCAAGTATTAATTTTTGAGATACAGAGCTATGAAATTTCATGTTCTTATCTGACCCCTAGTATACAAAATCTTGAAAAGAAATTTACTCATATCAACAAAACCAAAAGGCACGAATATTATTGACTCATAATTGACATTATTCCATATGTTCAAAAAGTCTATCGAATTATTTATGAATATTCTACAGAGTATCCCTCAAAGACATGCTAATAGTCAAGAGACGGATTCTTTGACTCGTTAAAAAAAAGTATGCCCTGAAAGTATCATCTTTTATGATAGCGATGGAGATTCGAAAAATAAAATTGATTTACATCTTCATGTAGTTTGATATACGTCATCTATGCATCAGTGCATTGTTTGTCTACCAGTGGCGTGCACATGGGTTTTTCATTCAATATCTTCGGAGAATACGAAAGAATACGAAATTACCTTTGCTTCCAAAATGAATTCAGAAAATATAAATTTCCCAAGAGATGCTATGTTATTGACTGATTGAAATAATTGAATTGGAATTCACCACAATACTGATTAATAATTAATCTGAATCAATGAAGTTGAGACTTTCAGGATGAACGTTCATGTTTTTCTTAAAATGACTGAAAATATCACCACCTCGAATATTTCGTCTTCAAGGAACACCCTATTCAATCAGTAGACAAAAAGTACGCTCATTTATCTTTTCGATAAACTCTCGTTTTTCGATAGTTGTATCAATGCGAATGTAATGTTGAGATGGAAGTTCCGTAGTATATCTCCAAAGAATAATCCATTATCTTTAAGGTTAATAAAACAATGATGAAGTGGTCAATGAATCAGGAAACTGAACTGGTATATCAGGTATACCTTTGACGTTATTACACATTAATCTTAAAAAGTCTTTCGAAATGAAACAACTGAACGAAAAGAAGAGAGATATAAACAACAAATATTATACAAAAAAATAATCGCAATTTGCAAAACCAGTGTGAATGTTTATTTGAAAGGTTCCATGAATATTGACGAAAGAATAAATACAATAAGAAAAGTTAACGCAAAACAGATTATTTTATTTCCACATTATTTATTTCAGCTCAATAGCTTATTTATGATCTGGCAACATTGCACCTGTTTCTTATGGGATAAAACTATAATTTGAAGATAATTAATAGACCATACCTTGCGAAACTGTGTGGATTGTTCAAAATATTCAGTTGAATCACATTTTAATTCTCTGAAAATAAATAATGAATGTAATTTTCATCTCTACACTAACGAACTCAAAGGACCCCCCCTGTATATTACCCTCTTGGTATTTACGGCCTCACACACCGGCGAGCAGAGATTTCCGCAGAAGGAAAACCAACGGAGATCCACCCAATTTATCAACAGATTTTCATTTTTGCGCGATTTGAGGATTATTGGCTTCGCGTTCAGCTCGAGTTTATTCATTTATTAGAATGCGGACAATAAAGCGTATGGAAGAACGAAAATAATGGGTCGAGGCTCAGGTGATCTCGTGTGTTGTTTTTCGATGTAAGTCATGCAGCCCCTGTCGAAAAAATAATAATATATTGACTTTATGCTCCTGTTCGAACAATAGGTTTCAGCCCCGGGTTTTGTCCGTACAACCGAACAGAGTATGGTGCTTCCTATACAGGGTGTATCTCGAAACACTGTCGAAATGAAAACGTTTTAATTTCAGGAAAATATTTTTCGTCATATGAATCAGATGTCTTTGGTATTCGGAATCAATCATCAGAAACATATTGATTGATATAATGAACATTCGTGGAGTTTCGAAGCTATAGTTTCTCAAAATGATTTCACGAATAAAGTTTCGAAAATGTTTTCTGATAAAATTACAGTTGATGAGTCATTTTTCAACGATATTGAAAATGAAACATCAAACACAGGGTGTTCCTTGAAGACAGGATATTATTTAAGGGGTGATCATTGAATGATTCTAAGAATAAACTTTTGATGTACAGAATGATAAACAGTATCAGTTGCGATATGGGACAATTTCGATATGAATCAAGAACAGAGCATTTGATAAGAAGGATATATTCATTGGATGCTTATTTATTCCGAAACGATGTCCTAATTTGATCATAGCATATCACAACGTATCAGTTTTTTGAAGAATTGATCCTGATTTTTAGCGGAAATAATGAGTCGTAAAACACAATCAGGAGATCGAATTTGCTGTAAAATGGATGAGGATTTCGAATGTGATTTTTATTGTGAGATAAAAGAGTGGCGACATTTTGTTAACTTCCTCATCATCGAGAATTAACTGGAGATTGAGTATTAAATATAGGGTGTTTCACCTAATTGATTCTCTGGGGATTTATGGAGAAGTGATAGACATATCAACTCGAAATTTTGGTGGCAGCTTCAGCTCAATTTGAATTATTTTCGTTTAGACAGGAAGTGATATCAACTTTGCTTTTTCAAATGGAACACCCTGTTAATTCTTACATTTCCGGAATTCACGAGTAATTCTAGACCTGTTGCATTTTGAATCGCTTCTCTAGCGTTATTTTTTTTGAGGTATTCCATTTTTTCGAAAAATTCACCAACTTAAATGTCTGTGTTATCAACAATGTTCACGATAAAAAGTTCAATCTTCGTATATACATCAATGAAAGAGTATCCTATCAGGTATCCTTCACAGTTTTTCAAAATATTCGAGAGGACGTTCAATATTTCAAGTTATTTGTCGGAAATTTTCAATACCTTCCTCATTTCGAGTATACAATTTTCGCACTATTTGACGCAAAACTCCATTTCCTATCGATTCATATGAGCATATCATATTGCTTAAATGGATATTTTGGAACAGAGATATTGGGATGGTAAATTATTGAGCAACTGAACTTTTGAAATATTCAATAAGTAACAGCATATTGAGAATATCTTAGGAAAATAGACCACATTGAACTGTAGTTGCCACCAAACTTTCAAGTTAATATCTCTATTAGTTCTCCATACACTCGTAATGAATCAGTTAGGTTAATCACCGTGTAAATTCTCATAGATGTTCGTTATGGGCGTTCATTTTTTCGAAATGATATATGATTTTATGAAAACACCAATCGACGTATTCTTCAGCTGATACACACTGTATATTCCCAACCCCTATAACATCATTATTTTCCCCTTATTCCTCTTTCACATGCCGCGGATTACTTCTTTGGCCTCACAGCATCATAAAGGAGACAAACAACGACAAGCAAAGGGTGAACGGCGTACACAGGGTATCGTTCATTATTCATTCATAACGTAGACAAATGAAAACGAATCTCCGAGATCATTTTCGAGGCCAAAAAGTAAAAGACGCGCCGCCGAAGCTTAGGTGGCACAGTGTAAATTTCCGAAAGCCTTTTGCAATGATATACGCCACTTCCTCTCATCGTCCATGAAATCTCACCCCCTGAAAATTGTACGGAAAGTGTAAACTGACGGTCGCCCCGAAGGAAATGTTTTAAGAGGGAATACAATAGTAAAATAGGACGCTGAATGCCGACAGATTTATATTTTTTGTGTAGAAGGAATTGCTCATGTCGTCACAATTACAATAATTCATATTTCCTTATGAAAATATATTTTCAACATTTTGAAATGAATTACTTGTACATCACAATAGCGATTTCTAATATCTCCATACTTAACCAATGTGTTTGATAGATACTCAAATATCCATGTTCGAGAGACAGGTTTTTTGTTTCTGTCATAGTCTGAATCTCAATATAAGAAAATTATTATGGTATCTTCATTACTCACAAGAAGTGTGTGTAAATTTATTTTCAAATCGAATTTCAACTTAACTATCATTAGTTCTGTCATTAAAATGCTTTTTTTTTAAACTATTGCCATTGTAAATATCCTATCCCCATATCATGTAACTATTGAAATTTGTAATACACCAACGTGAATATGAATTTTTGATTAAAACAATTGAATGAATGAAAAGTTTTGCAGAAATCTAGAATATCTAAGATAATTTTGTCGTAACACTTCTATATTTTGGCGAATGCGCCAAGAGGTATACCCAATAATACTCTTTAAAATGGTGAAAGCGCAAAAGAGTTCAGGATCATGATTGGGCTAACTAAAAAGTCAATGTAGCCTCAACAAATTATATATGAATATCGCGACACCGATAAACTCAATCAGTTTTCTGTTTTACCAAGAAGACGGTAAAATCTCAGTACACAGGTTTAGTCAGAATAAGATCGACAAACTTCTAATAGATTCTTCACTTCATTTCGAGGTGAAAAGTTTCTATGAAGGTATGCCCTAAAATGCACCCTCTCAGTAAACATTCTATCCCCCATATCATGTAACTATTGAATCCACCAACGTGAATATGAATTTTTGATTGAAATAAATTAATGAATGAGAAGTTCTGCAGAAATCTAGAATAACTGGAAAATTTTTGCCGTAACAATACTGGCGCTATGACATGAATTTTCTTCTGATTATTTTACAGATATGTCACCACTCATTTTCAAATAGACCCTGTAAATATTCATTGGAAAATGCGTGTCATTCTATTACATCTCTTTGATTCAACCTCAAAATTCATTTACCTATAAAAATTAGAAAATTCTTTCCATCAATTCTATTGATGATGCAAATTAAGAATCTGTGAATGAGTCATATTTTTATTCTAGTGTTTGATTAATTCAGGCATTGATTATTTGGACATATAATGGGAGAAAAAACTGATGCCGCATCGAATTTTCCAACGAAATGATTCCATTTCACAATCGATAATTATTAGGCTACACCAATACCGATTGGAACCCATAAAACATTTCGATATTGAATCGGCAATGATTTTATTATTCATTGCTCACCCAGCCGAATTTTTCAATTTATTCCGGTAGGTGATGTAATTTTTCCTCTTTTCGTCCAAAACTGATAGCGCTTATTTCAGAAGCGTAATCACCGTTTTTCGTTTATTAATTAATTCTATAATTGTAAGAGCGGATAAGTTATCAGATCTAATCATATACGAAGTGTTAAAAATTTTGGAAACGAATCCATGAAACAAGTTTTTTGTGTATTCAAGTGTGCAAACAACCTGAACATCAACTGCAATAATCAATTCTAACCGAAATGGATATTATGATATCCTCATTATTTTTCATGTCAATGTTCAATGCCTGTCATCCACAAAAAACAGCTGGCTTTATGTTTTGTTACAGTAGATATATTCAATCAACCTGGCATGGTGCCTAATTATTTGATCATATTTTTCGACAGAGGTATCAATTTTGTGTCAGATCAAAATTTGCAACGTCCGTTAACATATGACATTGAGAAATTGACTATAATTATTTTATTCTGTATATGAACAACTGAACAACACATGGAAGTTCCATTCTGAATTCAATTTAATTATCATTCTATCAGCATTGATAACTGGTTAACATTGTTTTGAAAGTATATCATTTCTGGTCTAAAATATCGACGAAATAAAAAATTACGATAACTTTTGAAGAGACCGCTTCACTGGCATTTGTTCTCATGATTAATGATGAAATATTGAATTCATAATTTCCATAGAATATTGTTGTTCAAACTATTGATTTCAGTTTTGAACACAAGTCATAAAATTTTCTGCGTCATTATCTGGCCACTCAGTACATATTATTCTTTCAAGTGTTCGTTAAGTGATAAGAGAGTACTTTCAGTAGTTCTTCCATCAGGAAAATTCTCTTCTAGGAATATGCGAGGCAGTCTGAAAAAAAAATAACTGAGCTAAACCCTTTATAACTTTATCAATCGTAGGACACGACTCACACTTTTTAGAATCCGATTATTCCAGATTATTCCACTTGTTCCCGAGGCCAAAAGGTTCCGGATCCTCAGTAGCAGTCTCTTTTACTTCGTAATTCCGTTAACTCCCGACTCTATCGGCTTTTATTGACCTATTAGTGGACGTCCACTTGCAACAAATTGTTTAGGGTGTCCTTTTCATTGCCACGTTCTCGGTATAGTCGATGCAATTTGCTAGGACTGAGTTAGGGTTATGGCTGAAAATCTAGGATCCAACCAAACAAAATGTAGATATATCTTTCCTTCATTTAGTTCTAATTGGGTACAAACAGCCATGAATATAAAGTGTTCCAAGTTGAACTGAGGTTACCAGTGTAATGTATGTGAGTATGGAAAATATCTGCCAAATGTCATCAGAATTTCTTTGAAATGGGTGAGGAATTCGAATGAATATGAGTCAATTAACATTTGAACAAGATACGGTCTCCTGAAGTGAAAACTAATCACTATATTCAAGGCAGAAGTTGTAGCAATACACTAGACGACTAGAGCAAGAGTCGGTATAGATTTCAATGCGAATGGTTTTGGGTACTTTCGAGTTTTGACCCAAAAATACGGTTTCAATATTTCTCAAGTCCGAAATTTTACTTTCCTGAACATTTTAAAACGAAATTGTAGTTTTTTTGCAAATTTCGTCAATAACGAGACACACAACATATCAAAAATGACTTACTATGCTTTTATTCTCAGATCAAGAATCTCACACAATGAATGTAGTATTTCTCGAAATAAAACATGCAAGTTATATCCATCCGAATTTTGCATCAAAGTATAACGAGAGTTGAGAGAACAATTATGTTTTTCTCCGATAGGCAGCAAATATTAATTTTGCTGACACATATCAATCAGCAAAGTATTACTTTTCCTGCATAGGCAGCAAAGTGATTATACTCAATGGGAATAAAACATTTCCATGGGAATAAAACATTTCCATGGCAACCAACCATTCCAACAACTGCGATTTCTATCAAATTTTATTTTAATTGAACACTATACAGGAAAAATAAAGAGATTGTGGGAATTGTAATAATTTGCAAATACAATATCCTCCTATATCATTATGAACAATCGGAGAAAAAATTATATGTTCAACTCGGCAGCAAAGTAGATTGACTGCCTTAGCTGAATTCCTAGCCTCGCTGCGCTCGGCTATGAATTCAGCATCGGCAGTCAATCTACTACTTTGCTGCCTAGTTAAACAAATAACTATTACATGCTGTGGAATCAATATTTTCCCAAGACGAATACTTGAACTTTTCCATGATATTATGTAAGATGTGCTACTTTACAGTGGAATATCTCAAAAAAGATTTATACCCTCACTCCAAATTCGTGTACTTGGGGTCAGAATATAATCTATATTTTGGCGAATGCGCCAATTAGTATAATTGAATTTCGAGAATGGTGAAGGCGCCAAAGAGTTCGTTGAAGAATCATCGCTAAAATTCACTAACAGACGGACTATAAGAATCATAATTAGGCTACTAACAAGGCGGTATAGCCTCAACGAATTATAAATGAATATCGTGGGACTGGCAATCTCAATAAGTTGAGTCAGAATGAGACCGACAGACTTCTAATAGATTCTTCACCTCATTCCCTAAAATGCACCCCCTCTGAGATACAGGGTGTCAAGGGTACGAGAAATATCAAAATTGAATTCTTCATCTCAAAAATTCCTAGAGGAAACAACTTACGAATCAAGATTCATTTTGAATTGATAATTTGAAATATTCGTAAACCAGAGGCATAGCTACGGTGGTATGTGACCATATTTTTCTTCTTATCTCTAAACAAGAACGAATGAGTGTTTGATATCAGTTCCATTAATTCTCAACCTGAAAATCATAACGTTTCATATACTTAAAATCATGATGATGTCATGTGTGCAATAATCGCGAAATGTCATTTTCGATAGAAAGTCTTCCAAATAAGCAATACCCCTACTAAAATATGGAAATAACTCTCTAGAAATGAGCAAATTCAAATCGTTTATTATTTCCAATTGATTCATTGAAAACTAACCTTTTATTGATACTCTTCCTGATGACTTTCTCGAAATTATTCGAGACAATGCAAATGAAGAAGCTATCGTAGATATCGCAAAAACTTGAAGAAACGCAAGTTGTCACCATCTTTTCCACTCTGTATTTAATCCGTCCACTTTCCTAGAAATTCTTCTCGAATGTAACCTAATTGTTTCTTGCGGTTCAACTTTAATTTCACCGTGAACGGTACATGCACTCCCAACTTTATTTCGAAAAAGAACAAATGAAAACCCCTCAAGAAACTTGAACTCGATGTGTAATTCGTGCCTAGTTTTATTAGTAGGTCTGTGGTGGTTTCAATTCGTGTATCCGAAAAATAAATCGGATTACCTACGTGTTCTAATCCGAATGAAAATATCCCGGATTCCAGAGATATTTCGTGGAACGTTCAACAAGTTTAATATGAGTCGATTGCGGAACGATCGTGTTGTTTTTATTAATCGCGAAATATCAGAGTTTCGTTCAATATTCCTCATTGGTCTCTTGACAATACAATATTTCACGATTGAATTCTCAAACAAGTGTTCCATGCGGCTTAGGATGGAAAGATTTTATTCGTATAGTATACAAATACTTGATACTCTGGGGGATCATCACACTGACAGCTGGAAGAAGATAGCGCAGCAATATATCCTGCATATATTCCATACTTTTCGTATTCAAGACTGAAATTCTGTGTAGGTCCAAACTATGAGAATTGCATATGTATCGAAAGCAAAGAAGTTTCATCTTGCTATGGTGGATAGGAGATAGGAATCAGAAAGTTCCGATAAAAACATTCCAGATCCTTATCACAACATCGATATAGCTGCGTTGAAAATTCCTCATTTTCTGTTCCGTTTTTCCCTAGCTACTTTGTTTTATATCCTTCTTTTATGGGCAGTAAACTCCTATGAGAAGTACTCCGAATCTCATCAATTTTATTTCTTCTCCCATCGAAAAGCCTGGAAAATAGATCGATATACGACTACAATAGAATATGAGAGAGAATAAGCTAGCTTAATGAAGAAATAGAATAAAACGCCCATGCAAGAGGATCATTTTGCGAAGAGATTATAAAAAGTCACCTCATATTGGACACACTGGTATTGCAGTTGGAGTGAAAGAAATTCTTATACTTTTATCTCTCGTTCCGTGTCTCAAAGTTTGACAAGTGATGTTTCCACCCAACTACTACATCATTTCATGGAATGAGTTCGGATCTATTGATTCGCTTTATTTATCTATGGCTTGTTCCGTTTATTCAAACTTTCAGGAATCTCCTATTCAAGCTGGGTTAAATCCGGAATGCATCTCGGCTGTCAAACAATTCGAAGTTCTATCAACCGCAACGAGTCCACATTCCAGAGCAACTCATCAGAGGATTTCCCTGGATTAAACATCCTAATCTCTGATCGTAGATCCGAGGAAGATTCATTCTATGCCTGACCTTTTGTGAAAAACGAAATCGCCGTATTAGATGAGATTGAGGATTTTCATGAGATGGCATCTGTCGGACAGGGTGATCACGTGTTTACGTTAATAAAGAAAGAATATTTTTTTAGTAGAAAGATGGCCACCTCTTAGAGCCTTTTCCTTGTGATAGTCTGTCTGAATCACGGTATTACATACAGTAACTGGTAGAGTGGGAAATTTTTGTCGTGTTTCGCCACCTGCAGCGCTGCTCTCTCTTTGTCACTTTGTCAGCCAATCACGTATCAGATCCAATCAACTTGATGAATTGATCGTAACCACGGTCATACACATAAGGTCTGGAATCTACGGCAATTTTGAGTGGTGGGGGGTGGCACGAGTTTTGAAGAAAAAGTTTCCATAATTATCCGCTAGGAGGACATAGGGGTATAATCACGTGATTAATCTTTGACAACAAAACAAACGGTTCGGACTCAAATGGTAAATAAAATCAATGACAGAAATATTATATCTTGCAAAATTCTCTCGAATGAATAAAAATCATTCCTACTTTCAAAAAGCTGATCGGATCTGATTTGTGATTGGCTGACCAAGTGACAATAAAGGACAGCGCTGCAGGTGGCGAAACATGAGAATCACAAAAATTTCCTCAATGTTTGGGCCACCCCCCACCAAACGAGTTGCGAGACCTATGTATACGATCGTGATCGTAACATAATATCAACTTAATAGTCACTCCACAAAATGACCGAAGGCCGTGTATATATTTCGCATTGTGCAAACAAATACAATTCAGCTTGAGTCAACCTAGATTACTGCTATACCGACTTGATTAAACATTATACTGCGTATTATGTGGCGTACACCAACATTTCTGATTCAACTTGACTTTGAAGGATGTAACTCGGCGCAAATGAAGGCATTCCTAATCGAGGTTATAGCCTTTTTTTTTCTTGTTTCTCCATGGTAAATTGAGAATTGAAATGAGTTATTATTGTGTACGAGTTTTTGACATTTCCATTAACGCCAGTCTACTGTATGCATGATGTACCAAATTTTCAAAGGATAATTCTTGACTGGTGAATAGAAGAGACGATGTACTGAATTCTGTATAAATAAAATCAGTCGACATTCATCTGCATAAGGATATCCACATAATTATACCATATTTAATGCCTGGATTATTTTTCATTCTGGCCTCCATATAAAGCCACAATATTCCGTGTCGATCGGCATTTACCCAGTTGTAGTCTCGTGTTGGGAAGCCTTTCAGATAAACGTACTCATTCAATGGAAACAATTCACATCGTCATATTCGAAATAATCCTCTGGGACGATGAATTATGTGTTTCCATTCATTGAATCTCACCACATGTAATATAAATCAATTTCCACCTATCTAGTAGCTTATCAGAAAATATAAATTGTGTCTATGGTTTGATTTACGGATGTACTACCAAAAAAGGTTTATGCAATGCTTTGTCAGCCTAATAAACGAATTGTTATTCATGGATGGAGTGGGAATCCAATTCAAATACTGATTAGTTGATTTGTTATCTTATTGTTTTCCAAAAAACGCATATTGTTGGTTTATGTTGAAATTATAATCCGAATAATTCAAAAACAAATTAGAAATGATTTTTCATGCACATACTAGATGAATCTTTATTAATCTCAAAATTATGAAAGATTCAATAATTTTTTTTGCAATTTTGATGTTCTTTCTGAATATCCTCTTTCTTGGATAATATTTTTCATCATACAGTGAAGAAAACTGGAAAACCCTGTTTTCGAATAATATACAGTGTGTTATAAAAAGTGAACGAAGTGAATAATAAGTAGGATTTCTGTTTGAAATAATATAAATTCACTACTGTTCTATCGAAATTATCTGCATGCAGGTAAATTGAACACGAGTTGAGACATTTCTATTCAATTTGTTGGCCTCTTCCGAAAAAGCACTTTTATATAACTTGCATGCCGTTCCTTGATTCAATTAGCAACTGTCGTTGAAATTATTACGACAACTCACGTCATTCCTGTAAAGCATGCCCTTCCAAAGACATTAATTCTGTTCTGGATGTGGCCATTATACAATTTCGGCAAGGATAAGTGCGGAATTTTTCGTGTTATTGTCATTGTTAGGCTAAGATTTGTATAACATCGCCAAAAACACTTCAACTGCGTTGACACCAAACCCAAAGAAATATATAGAGTGTTCCAGAAGAAGAGATAAACTTGAAATATGATATGGAAGAAGTTATAGCAACAAAATATGTATAATAATATGCCTGTATGATTTGAGCAATCCGATGGTTACCAATCCTGTCCACAGACGAATTGACACGTCATTGTTATTGAATAATAGTATGTAGTCTGTCTATCATCATTGAATTCTACATCCACATCAAGAGTATTCTCCTGAGTATTTTCCAACCTTGATAGGGTTTATCTTGATTAGAAGGTAATTCATTCAATTTCCATCAGGTTTCAGAAGGAATCGAATATAAAATCGTAGGATATGCAAATGAATTATACAGGATGAGCGTACTGTAAGGGTAGGTAGAGGTCGCCTAGCTGGTTCTGAAAAACCCCTATATAATGAGTCTAGCGCCCTGTATGACCGAGATACAGAGTGTTTTATGTATTTCTCCTATTTCTTCAATGGCTCATAACTTACGATCCGCATTATATATTTTATTCATTTATTCATTCAACATAAACTCCTGTATGCTACCGAATACCAGATGGATGAAACTGATAATCCAGGTACGGACTTGAAAAAATCAAAGGAATTTCATCAGTTCAACACCTTGTATGACGAAATTTCGAAAATTCTTTGGAGATATGAAAAGAGCAGAAGAAAATATTCCTAAAAAAATTAGTTTGGTACTTCCTCTTGCCATTCCTGTACCTGTTAATATGAGTCGAAATCATTTTTTTCCATGAAAACGTGGTACAAATTTCAGAAAATTACCCTTTTGGTCTCAAAATGCTCTTCTTTCACTCTCAATCAATCAAATTACTATTTCATGATATCCTAAATTTTGGATCACAACCTTGATGTAAAATTAGTCGACAGGTCATTATTTAGGACAAAGTGCTATTTCAATAACCAGTTACAAACACCCCGTATGTTTGATGAAGATTGCATTCATTCATCATGCTTCACTATACAAATGAGGAAATGATTGCAAGAAGCTATAATAGAAAAAAATAATTTGGAATGGATAAAATTTATCGTTCTTTTTTAAATGAATACAATTTTAAAAAAGTCATACTTTTTCGGAATGTGATTTCTTCTCATACAGCTTATACAGGGCGCTAGACCCACCATATGGGGGTTTTTCAGAACCAGCTAGGCGACCTCTACCTACCCTTACAGTATGCTCATTATGCTGTATTTATAAAATAAACGTTCTCGAATCGTATGCAAACTCATGTGTAATCGAACATGCGTAGTTAGTTAATTCAAATCTTGGCTTCAATCTGTAACATCACAATTGGATCACCTTGTTTCTAGTCTACACCAAAAAATATCTCTCCTAGATATAAAGTTCAATAAAAAATGCATGACATACAAATTGAATTTTCTAGTGGGTCCAGCTGGAGCAGCATCGTTTTCAGATGAAATTCGGCGAAATATTATCAAGACACAATTTTTGATACCCTCGATATTTCCACCGATATTGCCGTAATAAATCATAATTATTTTAACGATATCGTCCGTGTAACTGTTATTACCGGTATAAACGATAATTTATCTGCGCCAGTTTACAACCAAGAGAGAGCAAATAAGTACCAGGGTTGCTTTTCTGGAATTCATAACATTGTAACGGAGTAGAAGATTATAAATCAGAGTTCATTCAACTAATGCGAATTTTGTGTACAGAAACTAGTAACTTCAGAAAGAAGAATGAAAATGTAGTACCTTGTGATTTATTTAAATTTCATATTGATATATAAACATATCATCTTATTTATTGTCGGATGAAAATTGATAATTACACACTAATTTGACATGAGTTCGCTTACTTTATTTTCTCACGAATATATCTTCATTCATTGTAATTCCACAGTAGAAATTCAATAAAATAATTAATATCATTCCTATCATTCACTGGTTCACTGTCAAATTCTCATCTATTGATATGTCTTGGAATTCCAATAGTTTGAAAAGTACCCCATTTTCAATCTTGAAATCTTCGAAAGTACCTGTTGAGTTATGATCGAAAATGTATGAAGGGAAAAATATGAAAAATCAACTGATCAAATTCTCAATATAGATAACAAAATAACGTTATATTCTTGTGCCTCATTTTATATGAATATTTTCGATATCCTATGATGTTATTTCGGTAAGAGTCAGGAGTAGATATCAGTGCTATTCTTTGGACAAGATTGTACAATTTTTTGGCTAATTTCTTCGATAACGTGGCACATTATATGTTAGGAAAGGATTCATAATGTATTCATCGCGAGAAAACGCCGTATTTTTTTCCAGAAACGAACAAGAATAGAAGGTGAAGTTTCAACTTTGAAGTTGAATATCTCGAAAAGTATTAATTTTCGCACGATGATATTGTGGAATTTGTATTTTTTGGACCAAAATACATGAGTTAAAAAAACGCCAAGATCTATGCCGCTGAATATCTAGACTTTTTGCGTAATTTTTTGAGAAATGCCATATCTTAAACATATAATAAGTGAAACGTTAAATGTGTTTTGTAACATAACGATGAGAGAAAGCAATTCGAGGAACCTGATGATGTCCCACGAACACGCCAAGAAGCCATTTGTCAAAAAGTTGGACAAATAAATACAGAATGATTTACCACGAAAACCCCGAGACCTGAGCATTCAATTTGAGCAATTTATAGAATCCCGAAAGTCACTTGAAGTGGGGTGATATTTCGCTAATACCAGGTATAAACGGTTAACGTCGTTTAAATAAATCATCGCAAAGGCAGGGAAAATATCGGAAAACCCCGAGAAAAGCATCGCCTGAGCCTTTCCCGGAGATTTTACCGCTTCTTTTTATATGGCATTATTGGAATTTATCTGGGATTTTCGGGTCGATTTATCTCGTGAGATGGACTACTCAACAGCCTCATTATATCCAAATTATATCGTGAAATGGAGAGGAAATGAAAATAACAAAGCAGAATCAAACCAATATTTCCATTCTCTCGTATCAAATATTCCAACTAATTCGAGAAAAATTTTGACACCTTGTCACAATCCTAGAATGTTTTTTTATATAAAACTTCTCACGAAAGGAGACATCCTGTAATGTTCAGAGAACATCGTGAGAACTAAGGAAATGGAGGTGGGAATTGGTGTTCTTTTTAAATTTCTGAAGGTCATATGCCTCGGGGAATACCTCCCTGGGCAATGTGTTCCAGAGCCTCACTGTTCGTTGGACGAACGAGTCTTTGAAAAGAGATGTTCTGCAGGTCACCAAATTAACCACAAAGGGGTGTGAAGACTGGACTTGACGGGTTGATATATTCAGCTCTAGTGAGAACTGTTTGTATGAGAGATGCCAATGGAATATAGAATATTTTTTCTTAATGAATATTCACTCAATTTAATCTTTTCTCCAGATAAATAGAATAGCAGTTTCTTATACCTTCGCAGTGATATCCGATACCCAAGTTTTCTCTACGAAAAACTCTCAATTCTGCGACGTGACCGAATTATATGTTCTACCCAATTTGTGAACCGACGAGATGGGATTTGTTATTGTTATTTTTCCTTGGAGAAACGAGACGCGAATCGTATTATTTGGCGGCAGGTATCATGAGAATGTCCGCCAAATAATGAATTTCATCTCGAAACTTTCTCTTTCGCGGTATAATTATCTATCTGTGTTATCTGGTAATTAACAGTATGGAAGGAAATCTTGTAATTGAATCACATCATAAGACAACGGGGGTTGGATAAAAAGAGTAAATTCATAGTTCTGAGTCTGATTTACTGAATCATCATGAAGAGCTAAAAGTATCAAATTCTAACATGTTTATTAATGAATCTAGAAAGATTTCAAAAACATTTCAAAATTTTTCTTCAATCAAATTAATTTTCTCAAATTCATTCGAGGTAAATCAGCATACTTCTCATTAAACTCTCTGTTCTACTGATATTCTTGTTACATTGACCATACATGATTAATAATCCATCAAAACCACATTCAAGTAATTATTTTCTGCTATAGTAATTTCACATCCATGCAACTAGAATACAGGATGACAATGAAGGAATAATAAGCACTATCCAATATTTATTCATAACATAAGTGATCATAACTAACAAACTGTACGAGATAGGTATAGGAAAAGTATACTCAATTAAATTGAAAAATGGTATAGCTTTTCAAATAAGTAATAATATACAAGGTGTTCCATTTTTAAAAACGGAGTTTAGTCATTTTCATGGGTCCCCGGAAGGCACTCACTTCTGAGCCTCCCTGTATGCTGAAACTGAGATCCAGTTCATCGACAGAATACATGATGATCTTATGCAGCTATAACCCAAATTGCAATATTTTGTAAGTTTGCATTAGGAAAAAATTTATATTTTTAAATGGTCAGGTTTTGCACAAAAATTGGACAATAATTTTTATCTCGAAAATCGTCACTGATAGGTATAGGGAATTATGTGGGAAAGTTGTGAGTTATCTTATGAGGATTCCAAAAATGATAAAATATACGAGGTGTTCCATTCGAAATAAAAAAGTAGCGGCTTCTTTCTGATACAAGTGGCAACACTTTATTGACAAACATTTTTGAGACGGATAGAGCAAGTTTGATTATCCACGCCCACAAATTCTCGAAATGATCTGTTTTTCTGTTCTCCAGATACTTTCAATGTTCCTTCCACTGTGAAATACCCGGTATACATTCGAATTATTAATCTGGAAATTAATTCTGGAAATCAGGGACTGTTTAGACCTTTTAAGACGTATTTGCCACAAAAACATACCTATTTTCGATCCCAACCTGTGCTATGAGGTCATGTAATCCTCGATCTAAAATTTGGGAAAAGAATGAAGTAGAAGTAAGTGTCTAGGTAGGATGCATATGTGTTCATATCTAGAATAGAGACTGACACAACTCCTTATTGATGTCACAACTCTTTATTGCTGTCACAACTACCACAGACCTTGCCTCTGCAATAATTTACTGTTCCTGTTTCGATTTTGGAAGAGGTATAGGTGTAGGGACAAATTTCAAATATATTTATTTTGGAACTTCCTTCTTTAATATCGTTACCATAACATTTTCACTGTAGTACACTGTCTTACATACAGGGTTACCCAAACATTGAGAACAATTTGGATGTTCTCGTTTTTCGCCATCTGCAGCGATCCTTCTCTTTGTCAGCCAATCACAAATCAGATCTGATCGGCTTTGTGAAAATACGAATGTTTTTCAACTCACTTGAGAGAATTTTTTGAAGGACATACTATATCTGCCATTGATTTCATCTATTTCCCAAGTCTGACTAGCCATTTCTATTGTTTACAACTACGATACGAACTATCAAAGAATAACGCTCCTAGTGGATGAATATGATTTTTTTCTTCAAAAATGATGACACTACCACTCAAAAGTGACCTAATTCTCGAACCTGCGTGTTAGACTTGCTCTAAGACAAATTCTTCTCTCAATGCTAAATGAACTCCTCTATTCCTTAGATAAATCTCCATATCCAACCCATTCAATTACCGAACGAAACTCTTTTCGTGACTGCGAAAAGTTCACCGACTAAATCTAACACCTAGAGCCCGCCCTTTATCTTCCAGCTGTTCTTAAAAAGATCAAACATCTCAATCAGGTACGCCCCGCTACTTTCCAACGAACTTTTCCTCAGCTCACGTGTATCCTGCCGGCTAGCGGAAGAACTATACGTTTCCAGGATCGAGCGAGGACAAAGTTGAAGACTATAAATTTCTCGATTCGACGATCCCTCGAGGCTATCCATCAATCTATCCGAGGTCATTTTCATCTCTTCTTTTTTTTCGGGTTTTTAAGTGTCACCGGTTTTCTGGAGTGCGCTGCTGTAATGGAGTTCGTGTGTCTTATCGGAGAAGAAGAAGAAGATCACATTATTGGAGGTTACCTTGGATGCTTTTCTCTTTTTGGAAAAGTTTGGAGGATAGTGATTCCATACCATTGATTTTTCATTCGTTAATGTAATCTTCTCAGCTAGAAAAATATTGTGACGAGATATACGAGGCTTCAGAAGCTAAAAGAATTGATGATGTCAGAAATACAATACAATGTGCTTGTTTTTTGGAATATTTCATCTGATTATCAGTGACAGTTGATTAGATTTGACGCCTTCACTTCGACTTGTGTTCATTAGCTATGGACAAATTCTATTATTGGAGTTTTGAATAACAATCAAATCGAGAAGTACCTCAGAGAAGATCATTTGAACAGCATCAATTGCAATATTTTGTTATTTTTCAGCCTTTTTTTTCCTGTTTTCTACGGAAAAATATATGGAATTGAATAATATATCATAAACATAGCAGTCGATAGTCACTCAATATCGATGCCTGACATTTCCGTCAGGTGGCGTAGTTCTAAGCTTCATAGTCGCAACTACGGTCTTACATACGGTTCGGGAAACTAAGACACTTTTGAGTGGCAAGGGGAGTCACCATTATGAATAATAATTCGCCATACTTATCCGCTAGGAGTGTAGTTGTTTTGGAGTATGATTACTCTCTTTGACAGTTCGTATCGTTATATTGTAAACAAATAAACGGTTAGGACTTGAATGGTGAATGAAATCAAAGAACATTCCTATTTTCATAATGCTAATCAGATCTGATTTGTGATTGGCTGACAGAGTGACAAAGAGAGGGCAGCGCTACAGGTGGCGAATCACGAGAACCACAAAAGTTACACATACATTGAGGAAAATTTTGTGGTTTCGCCACTTGTAGCGCTGCCCTCTCTTTGTCTCTTTGTTACAAATTAGATCCGATTAGCTTCGTGAAAATACAAATGTTTTTTTATTAATTCGGAAGGATTTTGCAAGATTAATATTTCTGTCATTGATTTTATCTAACATTGAAGTCCTAACCGTTTGTATTGTTTACAATGCTTGAGCTGTCAAAAATTGATCACGTGATCATACCCCTATATACATACGCTCCTAGCGAATAAGTATGGCGACTTATTCTTCAAAAATAGTGACACTTCCCACCACTCAAAGTACCGTATTCTCCAGAGCTGACGTTAGATTGACAAAGGATCATAAATCAATGCAGGTTCCGACAGCCAGTCTAATCGACTTTCAAATCGCACATTTGCTCTACCATTTCCATAAACGACTACATCTCAACTCCAATCCTCAATCTCCTCCTTTTTAATTAAATGCGGAGGGTTCATTTGAATGCCACAGCTCACAAATTAGAACAAAGGCGTTGGTAATCGCGTTTTTTAATTTTTCCCGGGAATATGCAATGCGAAATAAGGTACGGGATGATCGTCAAACTCGTTAGGATATTTTTCCGTATTTCCGGTTAAGCTTCGCAAAGGATGATGAACGCCCAACGAATTTACTGATAATGAGAGTGATGACATTTTGTATTCATTGATAATCAAAACTGCTAGTAATAGAATTTGTTGTCACTGGATGACACTGGATATTTTTTTTCTCAAAAAAATATTTCTGTTCCAGAAAAAATCCCTTCTTATTCGAAGCTTGATTGGTATTTAGCAAAAACTGTCCTCGATGTAGTCATTTGACGAGTAGGGTAACAAGATAAGGGATATATCATATATGTAAATCAATAGATTTCTCTTATTAAATGATCGTTGAAAATGGTGGCTGACAGATACTTCTACAAAAATCCATCAAAGTTGTGTAATGAAAAGTTCAATAAAAAAATTACACACTCCTAAATCGGATGATGTTGGGGACAAATAAAAGTCTAGTTCCAGAGCATTTCGCCTCTAACTGAAATATTCCGCGGCTTTTTTTATGTTTCACAGCCAACCTAACTATAAATATCAGAAAGTGACGGCTCTACATGGCAGAATATGTTCCTCGTGTTGCTATTTGAAACTCGCATGGTACTGGATGACATACTTTATGAATGTTATATCTCTTTTCACCGTCTCTCTCTCTCGGGGATCATCAGACACAGCACGTGGTTATCTACAATTTTATGAGTAGTCAGTCCTTTGTGCAATTGAAATATACAGGAATGAACAAATTAGCGTGTGACGAGCAGAGAACAGATAAAGTCCAAAGTCGTAACAAAATTCATGGAATACTGAAAGTGGTCGGAGTATGCCTTGTAATAAACAAACATTTGTTAAACTCGTCTCATTCTGAATGTTGGTTTGTATGGTAATCAGCTACCGAGAACTTGTGAATGAGTTTCGGTGCATACTCGCAGAAGTTTTTCATGATAATACAGCTGCACATGTGGAAGATCTTCCGTCGAACTCATCGAAAAATGTACATGAGTCGGTGGAAGCAATCAGCGTTTTATGGCGACGGTACAATTTGTTCATTCTGATGGAACAATTGATTACACAGCTGTGCAAGACAAGCTTTTCTGTTGCCCTGGATATTTCAGTGAATCTTTATGTTTCCAAAAACACCGTCTACACAATTTTGGAATCATTGAATGTACTTGTGATCTTCAGTTCTCAGACCTACTAAGATTCCAATTATTTGACAGGATGACATAATCTGTATCTCAATAGTTGCCATTTATGATTGCTTCGTGAATATTGTTCAATATTGATTCTCAAATATTGTTTGAAGCGTATGACTACATAAAATGTTAACAATTTCAACATTCTAGAAGTGAATATGTATATAAAGGTGCACTTTTACTACAGTAAATTTCTCAATAAAATTTCATTCATTGTATAATATAATAACATACAATTATATAATGAATCCTATTTTATTCAAATATTTCTCGTGTGTTGTAGTGTGTAATAGGGAAAAGAGTAGATCTTTGATAATGTCATGGATTGTCAGTATAACATATCTGGAATTCATTCTATACCAAGGCCTACAAAACCACTGTTACCAAGTGTAATTGAAGTTTCGTAGAAAAATGTAGTGGAAGCAAATACTCGGTTTACTAAGTTTAATTCAGCCAAACCGAGATATTATTTATCCATTAGCAAACGTACGAACATGATTAGCATATAACTCATGTTGCGTATTTTCACATTGAATCTGCCAGCTACACTGAAAAAACTTCAAGCTTCAAGTCAAAGTATCAGTGTTTGATGTATGATAAGGTGTATTCATTATTCGAAGTTATTCAATAAATTATTCATAATAATCATTGAGACAAATAATGAAAAAATGGAACGATTCATTTCCTCGTGAGTTTTCTGCTCAGTTTCTCTGAACGAAATTATTTCGGTTACTGAAGTTCATGGTCGTTGAGCATTTGAAATTAACCACTCATCGCTTTTATTAAAATCCAACCTAGTTTTGGCTTCAAACCGAAAATCCTGTAGATGCTTTCGCCATTTGGGCTAATCTATTTTCGAGAGGAAAATTCACATCTTGAGATATGTTATCGGTCTGCCAAAACGCGCGAATAAGTCTCTACTGGAAAGTTTCGCGAAAGGGAAGGATAAACTGGAAATTAATTATGTTTAAGGACAACGTATTCATAGTAGTAGGATTCGGTTTGAACTGTCAAAAGTTTCTCTAACAGAATCTAGTACTACATGTTTTCAACCTCATTACATTTAATCTCCTGAATGATTGATGAGAACTCATCACTAGTCTGTTTCTTTGGATCTCCGATTATTTGGGAATTTTCCCAGTTACATTTACTAAAGCTTGACTAAGAAGGGTGATCGCCTGATTGCTGACTATTTATTTATCCAAATAGCAATCTTAGTTTAACTGATGAAGACATCTGATTCTTGAGTGACTCATGAAATATTGGAACTTGAACTCGTTTCGTGAGTAGACATCAAACTACGGTTCTATCGAATTCATTCTTGTAATTTTTCAATGCTCAATCAATTTAGTGTTAGAAACTTCACTCCTAGAGTCCATTAGTGTTGAATCCGTCTACTTGGGAGTCAACAGTGCTCTCTACACTAACCGAAAATATTGATAACGTATTTTTCTTGATTCTCCACTGTGAGTATATCATCATCAACATTTCTGAATCTGGCCAATTATTTGATCTTCAAGTTGATTGTGTTATTTTGTCTTCAGTATTGCTTCAGTTTCCAAGTCTACCTACACGTTTTCTTTCTCATTCTTTTCAGTTAATATTCAGGGGGGTGTGAGTTTCGAGATTATATAATTTTGTCACTCATTCACGCAAACAGTGTTGAATCAACTCCAGTTTGGAATCTTGGAATCCATTGTTATTGTTTCCTTCTTCTTTATCCTGGTCCAATTCACGTCAATGTTCGTGGCTAAAATGTAGCTATCCATACTGCTCCCAATGACCAAACAACTCTGAGTAAATGCCATAAAGATCAAGTGGATTGATACAAGGTAATAGAATCGCAACCAATCTTGGACTAACTTTTCCATGTTCAGTTGGTCGAGCTATTGGAAAAACAGAGATATCCAGACGAAAGATGTGGTTACACATACGAGTTTTTATTGGAAACAATAAACTTCTCTCGAACATGGTGTTTATTTCATCCGGATGCAGTGTTTACCCTCTCGTTCTCACGCTCTCCTCGACACACATAAATTGTTCGCTGTAAAAGTGGCACTAAATTCGATGTACTTCCGAATCTTTCGTCTCGACCTTATCTCTTCGACTTTTGTCTGCATGTAGGACACGTTTTAACAAGCTGCTTGTGATGGAGTTTATGGGGGTATACATGCGTTTGTGAGATAATATTTTTGGGAATAATGGGATTGTGACAGTAGATGGACCCTGTATTTCCTTGCCAAGGGGCTTGTTTCTGAGATTCAAGTACTCTCTATATAGTTCATTCATTCGAGGTTAATGGTGGCGTTATCATTCCAACAAGTGCATTGTTTCCAGCTTTCAAAATTTACTGAAAAACCGACTTCATTCGATTTTTATGAGATGGTATCATCTTCAGCTATTTTGGAAATATTTTAAAAGGTCTACAAATTTTCTGTTGCTCGTATATGATCAATAATACTGATGTTTTCATGACAGCTTATAATATCAGATCCAAAGCACGCGCCCAATTTTTTTTCACACTTAATGGAAGGTAGGGTTATGAATGAAGTTTTGAAATACTTACAGCGCTCAATTCTTCTGAAATTCGAAACAAAACACAATCTGGACCAACTGCAAGAAACCAGAAGATTACAGGTTGAATAAAGTAACTCTGAATCATTCTTGCTGACCTTGAAACCCACGCTTCTCAATATTCTTCACTAAGATGTGAATTTCTCCGAGAAAAATTTCGTTGAAAGTTCCATGTACGATTTGAATGAATGCTCATGGACGTTATCATTTTGATATATTGGAAATGGTGTCTCAAATTTGACTCAGTTGATGCATGGATCAGTAATTCCGTGTAAAGTCCAATACTGACTCGCTTTTCACATGATTTTGAGTATCACTACTTTCAAATGAATTTGTTGTGAGCTTGGTCATAATCGTGAGCTGAGAAATTCAATGGTCCAATAGGGTATTCAACTTACTACAGTAGTGGCACGAATTATCCGCTATGTGACGCGACTATCAACCTTGAATGAATAGATAATAGCAACAGAGAGGATCGTGTATTCAGAAAACCATACGACAATGAATAATGCAGCTAAAGCTGACCACTCTACGTAGTAACACGATGAATTATGCGACCACTCATAACCAAAGCTGAAAGTAAACGTGATACAATGGAGATAACTCAGAAAAATATATAGTAATTATGTAAATATTGCGGCCGGAATGCGGAAGGAAATCCCTTTGCGGTATTAATCATCCGCCATTTACACACGCAAGTAACAATTCCTTTGTCTTCTGTCAGCAATGCTGTCTGATGAATGGGGTTGGCGGGGCACGTACGTCATATATTGAATCAGAAGGGCAACACATGACACATTCCACCAGACTGATTCGAAGTGGAATTGGCAAAGGCTTCACATGATTGAAACACGATTCCTTCGACACATGCGACCCTCATAGTAATCGGAATCATTGATTTTACATAGCCACAAAAAATATATCTCCATTTTCTATAGGAAATCAAGATATCTACTATACATTATTGAATGAATAGATAGATTTTATTTCACAACGTTACATTACATGTTTGTTGCAAGTCAGATAGAGAATACAATATCAATAAAAAAAATAGTATAAAGACAAATACAACAAAAAATGTGGAATATGTATATAAAAATATATATATTCGGACAAGTTCAAAATAAATATGTGAAATATGTGATTGAACAGGTAGCTACAATAAAAACAATAAAAAAAATGTATATCGTTAGGAAAAAGACTATAGAAACAACTCTCAATAAATAATGATTCATTTTTCATTTTGAATGAATATAAGTTGAGCAACTTGTAGATGGTTGTATAAATTTACATTCAGTGAATTTTTATAGGACTTTGATATCCAGGTGGTACGAGCAGACGTGAATTACGAGTTCTATGATCATGGACATCCAAATGTCTAGTGAAGTCAGATTTTTTTTTAGGCAAAGGTGAAACTCAGATCTTCCCAAACAACGGCTTACAAGGTTCCCTGTAGTCAGCATTCTATATTATTCTAATAATCTTCTTCTGAAATAAGAATACCCTCACAGAATGAGGTGAGTTTCCCCATAGAAGTAATTCATGATTCATATGAGAGTGGAATAAAGCAAAGTATGCATTTTTTAAAGCTTCAAGGTCCAAGAATTTTTTAAGTTAGTAAGGTAAATATATTTTTACCTAATATTTTTAACAACTCTTCTACGTGAGCTGACCAAGATAAATTCCCATCTATGATCAAATCAATAGAATGATATGCATAACTTATATTATCATCAGCGTCTGCATTGGTTGCTTCTGAAGGAAACTTTCTGTTTATTTGTAGGCAACAGCAAAGCGTCGGGGACTAACTGAGCCTGGCTAAGAGATTTGAAAAATCTCCGCCTTCATTCAGGATCGAACAATATTTCGGTTACAAGTCGAGCGATCTACCCACCGCGCTAATGGTTCATACGAAACGAATTTCTACTTTTCGAAACAGTGGAATATACCCAGTAGTTTTTTGTTACTGAAGGGCTTCAATTAATGGAATGCAGTATTTCTCCTTTCGCAATTATACCTCATAAGTCTCTCAGAGTGATTCGTGAAAGTGAATGAATTTCAAGGTTCCTACATTCTCTAGGTTTAAATCAGGTTCACCTAGTTGCATTACTCTTCTATAGTTTAGTGCCTCACAATTCTCAGGCTCCAAGCCACACAATCTACACGTTTGATCATCTCGGCAAGGTCTGATTTTCTGTGGATGTATTCATAGTATGTCACTCAACCAATAAATGTCCTAAATTTGTTTGCACTATTTCATTCATATTTGAAGTAGTTTTTTTATTTTACCCATTTAAAGCACGCCTGAGCGTGTTCAAATCGAACTTTAAAAAACGCGCGTTTGGCAATATCAACGAAGGAACGAGAAACGTGAAATCTAAATGACAAATTTTTGATTATTGATCTGACAGAAGTACCTTGTAAACGTCAAATGAAATATAACTGACAAATGCAAAACTTTATTCAAACGTAGAATGTGGCACTAATGAAAAAAAAATAACGTAAAGTATTCGTGGATCTGGTCTTTAAAACAGCTTTTTATCCACTTATACTTCAATATACTATTAGATAGCTGCTCATAAAACTCTCATTGATGATTAAAATTTGTGTCAAAAGATGTAGGTTCAGCTTTATTCAAGCTTTACTATAATCTTTCACATTCAAATAGCTGAATATCATCACTAACATATCCTCCGATTGATAGTACCCATGAAACGAGCGTATGCACTACGTAATGGCAATATTTATCATCCTGAAATCCACCGAATGGGTTATTTCATTTGACAGTAATTTATTCTCTTGGCAGTTAAAAGTATGACAGACAGTGACGAATCAACATCAATTCCGTGAATATATTACTACACGCTAAATGCTCACTTTCCATTCACCAATTCATTGTAACTTTTATTATTCTCCAAAATCGGGTATAGTTTATCAATATTGGAATAATGATCACACCTTGAATGCGGCTTTAAAGTGCAGCCATCACCAGTCAACATAAACTGGTTAATCGAATTTTGTTGTCAAAATTGTTGATATCGGTGGTGAAATTTGGTAATTTAATAATAACTTCATTACCTCCCTATATGCCTGCATGATTATGATTTACTGATCATTTCCGGTTAGGTACGCTGGATGTAGCTACTCATCATTTATATTCCAGTAGCTAATTCACATATTCGTGTTTCATTGTTTACAGTATCAACACGGCTGCAGGTTAGGTTTCTGTGATATCTGAAAGGCTTTTGTTAAAATATCACACTAAAATGTGTAATGATAGAGTCTGTTTCACTAATGATCGGAAATTATATTTTCATTCTATAACTTGAGTGGTCTAGAAAATTTTTGATCTATTATTGAAAAATGCAATCATCATAAGTTCATTCAAAGTGAATTGATATGTAATAAATTGAAAATCATCCGATTGGAATGTTATATCATAGTGATCAGGCAAAAAAAGGAAACACTCAATTGATGTGAATATCATCATTCGAAAACAAATCAATCATTTGATACTCCTCTCGATGAACGAGTTGGTACCTCATCATTGTGTCTATTATCAGAATCATCACCTTGATCTGTTAGTTCATTCAGTTTATTGAGTAATATATTCTCTAATTTCCACACTCTATCAATTGCCTGGAGGTCTGTATAAATGAATTTTCAACAAATATCCTTGTAAGACATCGCGAATATACCCAAATCAATCACGTCACGTTGGTGTGCCGCATGTCCGCGAAGAACAAACAATTTGTAGGTTAAGTGCCGACCTGGGCGCACTTAAATCACCGCTTTCACCAACTAATATACATATTAAGCTGGATTGCGGCCCAACAAAGTGTAATTTCGACGTGATGGATGCGCCGCAATCTCCGACAGTCCACCCTGTCGCATCTACGAGCAGATGTAGGATGATGTTGAGTGAAATCGCTCATTCATAAATGCTGACGCTTCAACGTACCGTTTCAGAACCATTAGGCGATATGTATCGCACGTGTAGATTAACTCGACAGGGGATATTAATGGACGCGACAAATGACATGAGGAGGAGGCGTAGTTTTCCCCACAATGACCTTCCGGAAGGTACTGCAAGACGGGCACCAGTTCATTCGCGGAAATTGACGTCATTGCCCATCAGTGCACCAGAAATGGTTGGGGGGATTAGATAGCCTTTACAACACCCTTTCGAATTATTGGGAGAAAAACTACGTTATATAACGTCACCTACAACGATATGTTCAACATAGTTGGCAAGTTTTCAAAATGATAATTTGATTCCACAAAGTTGATGAGATATTCGTGTAGGAAGTACGAAATATATTCGATCCCTTTCGCTCCATATCATTGAATATTCTCTTGTGAATGCTAATACATATTCGAACACCTCTTTTATTCCTCTTCGTATCATCTCCGACATGGAATTCTACATTTACGTTTCAGCACAACTAGAACATTTCAGTTGCACTGAAAGATATGTATCGACATCAGCGATGAAATGAAATGGATTGAACTTATCACTTTGAATTATATTTTCCTTATACTCATAGCAGTCCACTGAAATGTCTTTAACGACAGTAGTAGATCGATTAGGTCGGTTCTGACTCATCTCAAGGTTATACGATAGCCTGGACAAGTGAAGGGTCAAGGAATAACCTCGGTGGGAGGTACCTAGAACCGGACTAAGCCTCCAACTGGTGATAATCGATCTATTCAAACTTTGTGTCTGATGAATTTGACAATATCACTCGGAATTAAAACTGACTCTGGATAGGAAGTTCTGCTCTTTTGGGACATCTTCGCTCATCTGATTCCACCTTCTGCGGTGGTAGTAGAAGTTTAGAATCGTTGATTCGTTAAGTTTACCACTCAAGTTCGAAAGGAGTCATTATGGGGAAACTGCAACCATTACTTCTCGAAACTGATAGGGGGTAGATTATGGGTGGCGTTATCTTTATCACCTATCGCTTGGTGGAGATTTCAGCGCTGATTATGGTGTTGATGTATAGTTTCATTATCATCAACTGGGAGTGGTGATGTACGTCGTTAAACGAATGAGTAAGAAATATTTCAACGTGGTATTTGATCTATGGTGATGATATGAGTGTGAATATTTCATAAGATAGTCTAGAATGAGTCTAGGAGTATTCCAACTATTGCTTTCAATTCGTTATTTCTTTTTTTCTTCAACTGAAGTGTTTGGTATCGATAGCTCTCTCTAATACTTTAGTGACTCTCAATCTACGTATTACTGAATCATAATTCCAGGAATTATTAAATCGTACGATATTGAAATTTCACTCAAGATTGTATATTGGAATTTTTGAACTAAAGATGAATAGTAGACTCGTATTTCTGTCTCTGACGTTTTTTTTTGCTCGTTCTTGATAAATATGACTACATTGCCTTTATTCCAGTTCTCCTTTTATTGAATACCTCCATCAATTTTATACCCGTATCTGAAGATTACTGATTTTGACAGGACACCATATACATCTGAGATCGTTTGAAACATCGAATTTTTAGTGAAAAGGGAAACCTCCAGGACACAAAGTGCGGTGCACTTCTAATCAATAGAAAGCTATCAATATCATTTGTGAGCAATGATCCGCAAATCATGCAAATATGTTACGATATAGGTTGCATTTCCTTTCAACGATCAGGCGGAGGAATCAACAAATTGATAACATGACTGAAATATACCAGGTCATATGAGAAATTCTGTGTTTGTCTTGTCATTCGAATCAACTTCTTCTGTCCACACGAACATAATGTCACTTTTATTTACGTTTATAATCGATAATGAGATCTAGATTGTTCTATTTTGGTTGTATAAAAAACATCCTATCCTACGCTCATGTATCAAATTTACTCTCTACTCTCCGTCAAAGCCCAAATTGGTTCTGACGGCAGGCAGAAAATTTATTCATTCGCTTTTTTTTTCAAGTTGATTCATTATTATAAAATGTTATGCAGAATAATGAGAGTAGTGCATAACCATGCCAGGTTGTCCCTCGTTATAGCTGCCTTAATTAAGTTGAAAGAAAAAATCTGCAGTCAGTAGCGTCCCAAACCACATTTATTGGGATGAAAAAGGAGTATTCCCTAAAATCAAGAATCAATTTGGTCTATAATTTTGCATACGAATACGAAAAATATCATTTTAGTTTGGCTTACAACAGGCAGAATGTGAAAACCATGTGAAATATGAAAGACATAGAATAGAATATATTGATAACACCACTGGCTGAAGCTGAAGCACATGAAAGTGAATAGGAGCCATGTCGATCCTAAGTTAATAAAACAAAACGATCTCTTCCTAATGGCTGATATTCTGACACGATTTTCCGTCATTTCCTTCCATATAACCGACAGTAATATCTCTATGAAACGTGATATGAATATTGAAATGATAGTGGGTGATATTAGGTATTGATTTCTTCCAAGATCTCGAATGAAAAATGGTTGGATTTTCTCAAAAATTAGTTGGCAAGAAACCAACCAATATCATATGGAATGACCCAATCAGTTGATGGATTCATTAAATATCATGAAATTTTATAACGCCATAATTGTGATTATTTCATGCGTTTTTGGACGTTGAAGCTACAAAATAGTTCACATAATATTCCGAGAAACACGCCATTCAAAATAGAAACATTGAGATGTATCTGCGTTTTTTGTGTCTTTGTTGGGAGTCGATTCACAGAAAATTTCCGAAAATTAGACACCAAACAGTAACAGATACAGGAAATAGATAGTGGTAGATGAATATAGTTATGACAGACAGACAACTAGTCAGGATTTGAGGATTTGTTGTACATTCTTCTAACGTATTTGCGCAGTTTGTCATTTGATTCCAACCTATGAAATGAATACTGATAAACTTTTTGAAAATATATTCACATTCAATAACATAGTACATCCATTGATTCAAGTGATGATGAATAAATATGGTAGATTCAATATTTCAAAAGGTGTGGGCAACACAATGGGTTGAAAGCTCATTGTCTCTTCCTCCAGTAGATGAATCTCATGCTTTTTTCACGTCGATACGTGCTTTCGCCAGACCCGCACAAAATTGTTCGCGAGATCTCAAGCACTGGATATCTATTATACATCACTATCTCTTCCTATGAGAGGAGGATCCCATGAAAAATGAAAAGTGACCCTTCTCCGCCTTGATCTTCACCTTGACATGAAAAAAAAAGGCTGCACAAAGGATTATGCGAATGATCTCGTAATTCAGGAACGTGACAGTGTGTCTGGGTCAATCCATCTTTTATTCATTTCCTTGGACCCCATTTATTTCTCTAAGGTGTATATATTTTTTGCTCAGACTATCCGTTGGTGATGCTGTCTACGGTATTTTATCGGGATTTTAGAGTCCATCGTGCGAAATTTCCGTAGAACCGCTGAATTGCGAGCTTCTGATTCACTGAGAGATTCATTTAATCTTCATTAAACTTTTAACAACTTCAGAAGAAAACATGCGGAATATTTAAAAACATTTCCTCTGCAGTTAATACCATCTAATGCTAGTCTACGGTCTTCATGATGAACCGAATTTTACTCATGAAAGTTAATAAAACGTTGAATATTCATAGAATAAAAGGTAAGATCTGTGAGAGTATGAATTAAGAAGTTGTGTGTATCAAAGAACCAAGTTTTATAATCCTTCATAATCATAATGTTTTTCTTTGAAGAACAGAAAAATCTTTCGCTTCATGTGGAAGTTCTATAGGCGAAGTATTATCGAAACTGATTCCAAGAGTGCAAATCTTGAGAGTAACATGGTGGGACCTTCGATGATGGTATATACGCCTCTTTCTTGTCTGCTCCTGCTGCTGTAGAAATATTCGAAGAAAACTAATACTTCTTCAACTCTCTTTCCATTATCCTCTGTACAGGATGGCCAGATAAGAATGCAAAGTGCTGTATCTCGGAAACTATTGGTCGTACAGACTTGCAGTAAAAAAATTGATGACTAAAATGACCAAAAGAAAATCCTGGAAATTATTTTCAGGTTACCAAGATGGCCGCCAGAGGGCGTAACCGTCATCTTAAACTTGAATGCCCTTTCCAACAAGACCAAGTTTTTTGAAATCCGTTCAGTCGTTCAGGAGTTACAGCTGTTTATTTAAAAAAACATTGAATCGCCCCCCAACACTTTATTTCAATAGATACGTCAAAAAGTTTCGGACAAAAATTACTTGAAGAGCATATATTTTTTCGGTACATTCACAGGGTAGATTTCAGTGAAAAATCACTTCAAAAGTTTAAGATGACGGTTACGCCCTCTGGCGGCCATCTTGGTAACCTGAAAATAATTTCCAGGATTTTCTTTTGGCCATTTTAGTCATCAAATTCTGTCTGTATGACCAATAGTTTCCGAGATACAGCACTTTGCATTCTTATCTGGCCACCCTGTACAGAATCTTGAAGATGGAGATAATACTTTGGAATTGGAACCCACATATAATTCAGTAGAGTATGAATTTCCTTACATAAAAAGCGGTTTTGCTGATATTGAATGCTCAGATGAGACCACCACATGGAAGGATATATTCAAGTATTCCTAGACATGGCGATGATGAATTTTAAGCTAACGACAGAACTCTGGATAAAATTGATAGTAATCTTGAAGAAGTTGTTGATATGTGAGATAAATAGAGTGAGGTACAAGATCAAGCCCCTTAGAGACCCTAGAACTACTTTCAATCGATCGAAGGTGACATTATCGGCCATTGATACAATTGGGTTGATGGCATAGTCTTCAGACATATCGGAGGTTACAACCAGATCCCCCGAAATAATAGCTTCAGAGAATCATCCAAGAAGTTCCAGAGATTTTGGAGTTGACACTGTATTTTGTCTTTGGATATCACTGAGAATGAGGAAATCAGATAATAGTTCTTTGGAATAGTTATCTTTGCTCTCTTCAGCAACTTCTTTTTTGTACGCTAGCTCCAAAAGTCTGGAATGAGTACGATTATCTGACCAAATTTCAAATGTTATTGTTGTGAATTATTTTCAATTGGTTTTGAGTATTGAAAACTATTGAAATCTGAATAATAATATTTATTTATCAGTCAAGTACACTACAGGATCGTAATAAAATCCCAAATGGTACAACAAGGCAGCATCCACAAAAAAAACATAAAACATTGTATAAAAGAAGCAAACACCAGGAGTGTCTTATAAAACAAAACATAAATATCTCTAGTAGACTACATAGTTAAATCATAACCTGAAAATAAATATGTTTTTATTTTCATTAGTCAATGAATAAAATACGTAATTGTAATAAAATCACAAATGTTAAACCAAGAGAGTTCAATTTAAAAGGAAACATTCAAATACCAGGACTAAAATGTAAACATAGAATCAATCAAATAACGAACATTCAAGAATCTAGCGAACAATGGTTGTCTAATTGCCATTTTCTTGAATCTCGAGTGTGACAAATGAAAAAAATTAAGTTCTGAAAAATTGGTATTAAAATTTTTTTGAAGTCTACAACTGATATGATTATGAACGTTCAGGTTTAGTTACTTCTACATTGATGATGATGATGACCTTTCCTTCGATTTCTTTTATTGAATTTTTATTCATTCCACACCATTTCTGTAAAAATTTCTCAGTGGTTCTGGATATTTTGTGTTTTTTCGACGCCATCGATTTCCCTGTTCGTGATTCCTAAAATAACTAATATATTCCAGAATGATTCAGTCATATCAGAAATGGATTCTTACAAAAGCCTGAAATCTCTCTCAGACATTCACAAGAATATCGTAAATGGAAACGAAAGATGAATAAAATATTTCTCTCATGCTGGCAGAGTGTCACGTCTTCGAATTATGAAGTGATTTTGATAATGCCATGTCGAGATTGTTGACGTTTGATATTCGGTCGGGCGAGCTCTACATACAAGTTCACGCAATTCAATCAACTTATATCAATGCAGTTATGGCTGACAAACGGAGGGAATTACTCATTCACCACATCAAGATCGTGATGGTGGCTATTATTTTGATTACGAGACTGTTACCAACAAGTTCTTGATCCAATTGTGCACGTGTTCCTAGATTATCTGTAACTCCTTCATACCGTCAAACCGAGAGCCTAATAGATTCTATGAATATTGATTTCACGATTCATTATTGAATAGGTGTACACTGGAGGAATTATTGGCGGACCGTATCCATATGAGATGCTTGAGAAGGGTTGGTCAATATTGATGATAGTATTCGCGAAACGGACCTTCGAATTGAAATTCTCGGTATCCCTGTCGGCTATAATGATATTCAATCGGATTTGTGGAAACGAAACTCTACTATGGAAATGTAGTCATTGAATAATTCTGATCGATGGTCGTATCAGTTTTCGGATACCTTCATTGGGTCTCTTGGGACCTGATGGAGGTCTCATCTAATAGGTTCTTGATATCTGAAATTACACCACATTGATTGCTTCAAATTATCAATAATGAAGGAGATGGGTACTTGAAAGGTACTCTCCCTCAGCACAGTTCTACAGTGAACTACATAATTTTTGTGACTGCTTTTGGACAAGTTGTGTGTGTTGTGTTTTTGTTCATCACAAAAGGGAAATCGTCTAGAAAAAAAGGTACGATATTGCAAAAATATGGATGCTCTATTATGACAACGCCTTAAGTCTCACTGTCCTATCTGTAACTGTAATTCTTGACGTCAAAATGCATTTCTGAGGTTTCTCAACTCTCCTATTCACCTAACCTCAGTCACTATGACACTTGTAGAAGAAAATAACCTCAAAGGACGTCATCAGGGATCTGTTACCAACTGTTTACACTAAGCGTTAAGTTTGCCTTTTGTGATAATCATTCATGTATTTTTTACTCTCGTAATAATATAATATCGTAAAATTGTTCTCTTTCTTTTTACATTTTTCATATCACTACTCAACTTGACTTTTTTCTTCAAATCTTTCATAAAAATGCTGACTGAGCCAAAGCAGGGCTATCGCGAAATTTTCCCAAAGAATCGGAATTATCATATATCGTTGACGTGGTCGCTTCAGAACTTTTTTCCTTATCTTAAATTATACGTCAGAGTCCATTCACCCTTATTACCCTATTCGAAATATAGCGCACAAGCTCAGTAGACCAGGAGGTGGTAGAAACCATCGGAAAGCTGACAGGATTTGGTGAAGCAGGAACACCAGGTAGGCCCAGTTGTTCTAATTGGTTGGTTTTTGATAAATTCTTCCTTCTTTTGGTTTCCAAATGAAACACCAACATATCTATCGATGTGAAGCTGGAATTACTTTGAAATTCTATTTTCATTTGGGCATTTTTTATTATTTCACAACATTCATATTTTTCCCACGACATATACGAAGTAAACAACCTTCCTCCTCCTAATCTTTCAAACCATATGTCAAAGTTGGGAATTTATAAACCTACTTCCCTATAAATTCTAATGATATATGCTTCTTATATTGTACCCAGCAGAATTTTTTTATTGACATGGAATGCTGATTTCTGAACTGAGTTGCTGATATTGAATATTAAACTCGTCGTTTAAGATCGTTTTTATGGTGGTCTTTAATAGTATTATCGGACCATTTGCAGCTACGACATCATTCAGTCGTTTCTCAATGTTATTGCCCGTTATCAACTTTTGCCGTCGAGTATCTACTTAATAAACGTATTTTCTTGACCATTTACGATAATGATCACATAAAAGCTAGACGATTAAAAATCAGCCAAAAATAATGCACTTATCATGCAGGAGATCGACATTCATGGAAAAATCACATTATTTCTTCTCTTTTTCTCAAATGATATAGGGTGAGTCAAAAATGTGTACCGTGTTTCTACATTGAGAAAATGATAGTTTGATGAATGATGTTATGACTTAGAATGCATACTGAGGAAGATATAGATATTCTTCCAATCTTGCTATTCCTCAAAATCTTGGTTTAAAGCCACAGTTATATGATAAAGCAGAAGAACCAAACGAATGAATTAATTGTATCTACAATTTTGTTGACATAAATGTCAAAATTCAGTACAAAATGGTCATGGCCTTTTAAAATATCGTTACCGATAAGTCTACAAAGTTCAAATATCTTGAAAACGGTTGAATTTTTTGTATTTCGACAAGGATATAATAGGAATATCAGAAATGTTTTTAACAACACACATTCATGTAATCAAGTTACGTGGGGAAATTACTCTAATTTTATCAACTTTGGAAGAATATATCTTCCTCAGAACGCATTTGGGCCATCAGATTATTCATCAAACTACACTTTTTCCAATATATAATGAACTATCACTTTCAGAATGCTCGGTACACATTAACTCACCCTGTATACAACTCGAATGAAATAATGAAATTCAAATACTTCGATACAAACAAACATTTCGCATGATAAGTGCAAAATCTCATTTCGGTTTCAATCTCTTCAGTTGTTGAATTCAATTACACAGTTCTTGCGAAGATCAAATATTCGAATTTTGTACGAATATTCCATATTGTGGATTCAATGAATTTATTTGCATATATATAGATAGATCGAGATGTAGAAAGAAGAAGAAGAATCGACAAATTTATTTAGAACACATGGTTATATGGAAAATGAAAAATAATTGTCATTATAGCTGTCAAACGGAGATTGTATAGTAACTATGAAATTGATTGAATGAAGTATTTCAGTTCTCACCTGAGGATGCCTGTAGATGCACATATTCGAGAGGTTGTCAGAACATTTTTCAGGAATTAAAAAAATTTTGATTCGAATTCGAACGTACAAGAAACGATCTCATTTCGTTCTTTAAGAAACATCTCAAATCGAAGTTCATCAAACTTTATTCCATGATTGAAATGAGTCTGTGTGCAGGGTTAATATTCCTGCATAATCCTACAACGTAAACTGTTAGTTTTTGCTTGATTCCAGAATCATTTCAATTATGCAGCTCTTAATCCATTTAAAAATTCCACTTTGAACTACCTTTGTTAGCGGAAGTTAACCCCTAATTCCATCATATTGCGCTAGCTAGGGTGGATGGTGGATTCTGCATTCTCTATTAAGTCCTAATCGGGGTAGATTAGTTTATATTTCATTAATGTACCCGGTGAAGCTATACAATTTTTCTTCAAGGCTTCAAGCACTTAAATACAACGAATTGTTAAATAAATGTTTCCAGAAACTGGTGATGATCACAACAATGAAAGGTGATATGAAACAATAAATTAACACGCGAAACCCACATTTTTTTGAAGCATTTTTCAACTGGTACGAGTGGCTATTCGTCGAGCTCATTATCACGATTTCATGTTCGTATTCTTGTTTTGAAGTCAGTGAACATACTCCGAAACTGCTAATGAGAATACCATAAAAACTTTAAGCTCTTATAGTTGGTAATAAAACCATATACATTATCTTTTTATAACGTCATCATCACTCGTCCAAAATGAAAATAACAACTGTCCGAGTGATGATATACAGAGACTACTCTACGTATATTATCCTCATAAAAGCAATTTTTGTTTCTATGTATGCATTTGGGTGACATTTGAGGAAATTTAAGGAGGCCAAGAAAGTTCTCCAAGAACTTCCTTGTAGTGGGTACATTATCTGAATAATTGTAAAGAAGCATGTCGCATATATGAACAAATCTGGAAACCTTTCCTACTACGAAGAAAAAAAAATAATATGTCGAGTTGAAGAAATTATATATAAAAAAAAAGAATGGCATTCATGAGAATGGAAATAGAAAAAACCTAATATCTATCAAACTATTTCTGATTCATAATTCTTCATGCTTCTTGGATAATATCCTCTTTGATAAAAGTAGTAGAAACATTTTTCCTCCAGATGTTCTTTAATGCGTGAAGAATCCTCTTCAATTGAATTCTACATTATGTCCAGCTTCTTAAATCATGAAAACATCAATTTTTAATGAAAATGAAGCGTTTCACGTACACATTCCACAAAGGACTAAGTATAGATCCTGAGGAACTCCATACTCCCCTTTCAAATTGCCACAGAGACGGAAAAATCTCACAACCTAAAAGAGGCTGCTCCAATAGCTTATTTTTCACTTGCACAAGTCAAAGTAATAACGGAATTTATATCTCCTCGAGAATTCGAATTCGTTCCTCATTAAAAGCTCTCAGGCAAAAAAAAACGAGGGGAACATAATGAATTCCGAAGCGGAACTGAAAATATAAATCGACGATTCAGAAACGTGTCTTGAATACTTCTCTTTTCTTCTCATTTTTTCCATTGAACTCTGCATGTTAATAGAGAACAGGGATTGCGAAGTTCCAGCTCAATAGAGAGAAATTATTTGAAGCTAGGGATAAACGTTTATATCATGTACTTGGGCTAGCTATATTTCCAGCTCTATATAGCTCAATATAGATGAAGCCCACTCGAACAACGAGAACATATCTTCTGGGCATTAAGTTCATGCTTTATTCACGGGGAAATGAAATTCAGTGATCTATACGAGAATTGTTGTCGAGATTTGATTGTTCGACTAGAAAATATTCAATTTGTGAGGTATACAACCCACTACTTATAGTTCAATTAAGCTTCTAGAGCTTTTCGCATAATCAAAAAACCGAGGAAAAACCGATAATTTAGTTTACTAGGTCAATAATAGGCGAGATAAATAATTCCCCGAAAAAATACAATGAAATATAGAACGTTGAGGAGCGTATCTAGTTAATTAAGATTCTGGTGCGTTCAGAAGTTAATCGGAAAATGCGCAGCGTTATGACGTCACGACTGCCAAACAATCGCGGATGGCATTCTGAGAAGCACTACGAATAATATAATTGAATAACTATGTATTTCCAAAAAAATTAAGAAAATATAAAATATTCTCTTCAATGTTGATACATATAAAGGAGCATCGAGTGAAATTGATAGCCACTGCTGATTATTCGAATAAATCGATGAGAAACTTTTGGAAAACAATACGAACGTAATTTTGATAAAAGTAACACAACAACATTGATCAGCAGTACCAGAATAATGTTTCAGAGGGTCGTCAAATGTTATTCATTATATTTTTTCGAGAAATCCTAAAGTCCAAAAAATTATAAAGGTCACAGTATATCTGGCAACTCTGACATCATAAATATCGTAATTTCAAAGTCTTGAAGTGGAGTTTTTTCAATATTCAATGATTGTTGTTGATCCAAGCACTGTTAGCTGTTTTCCTTGGTACTTTTGATATGCCACAGATAGGTTCTGGACTAATTAGGGCTAGGGATAGCGCATTAGCCTCTTCGTTGTCTTTGTAACCTGTATGACCAGCTGTTGAAGGGTTTTAATGCAATATCCTCAAGTCGGTCCATCAACAGCGCAGACGGTTCTTCAAATTGATCATATGGTACGCACGAATTCAGTAAGTTAACCACGCCAAAGTATACTTCAATCGTTCTTTGATTAAACCTCGAAAAACTTCGAATCATTTTCCAGAATATTATTTCCTTCTGCCTGAATCTCGGAGGCAAATTGTTGATCTTCATGAGGAACAGTGTGTGTACTCTCGTTGTTTGGTTTCAGACGTATTTACTTTACATCCTCACAGCAAGGTTGCCTTGAGCTAGTAAGCAGCTCGTTGAAATATTAGCGCTTATGCAAGACGGATATTATTTTTTCGAGATATAAGGCGATAGATATGGTAGAATACACAATGGAAAAACATGATCTAACTAGGTTAATCGGAAATTTTGGATGCTTTATCTATATTTGAGATATATTTGGGATACTTTGCTGATGAAAAAATCAACAATTCACATGGACGCAGTCAAGGATTTCTGTTACCCATTGTTGTGGAACTGTTGTAATGAGAAATGAATAACGCTTTTGTATACCTTGCTCTTTGTTACGTCAAAGAAAAATTTTCTTTGGATAGTTTATTATTAACTACCACTGCGTTCCTCTGAACCAAACAGGGAACTTCAGCTCCGATTTTGGGAAAGCTCGAAAGTTCAATCGAACAGAGTTGAAGCTGTTTCGACTTATCAGATCAATCAAACAACACCATCAGGTGATTTTTTGAAGAATTCTAATAGATGTAGCTCGTTACTTGTTTCATCAACATATTCTACATAGTATCGGCAAACATATATATCTTGGGTATGGATAATAATGATGATAATAATAATGATAATAATCCTTATTCCTTATCATGGACACACAATTCCTACATAAAGAATGGAGACCATATTCAGTAGCAGGAGAGATACAATACTATATTATATTACATAATCAAGAGGACACATTGTTTTTTCTTCCAGCATATCAGACACGCAGATTTCTGAACCATGGAAGAGAAATTGACTACCATATTTTTATTCCTCTTCAATTGTACCAATTTTATGGTACAATTTACTATTAGAGAGTACTAAAATGAGAGCGGTAGTTCTTACTCATATAAAAGTTCAGACAGAGCAATTGGGTGGACAGATAATGAATTCCCTTCTTGTTGTTTGGGTAAATAACGATCAGAATTTTCAACAGACGAATCCGAAGTCCAATATGTTTTGGACAATCCTCCAATTCAAGCCATCGTCTCTAAATCTCTCTCACTCAATTCATGTTTCGAGTCCACTACCTACAAGTCTCTTCATTTCCACAATATAATCCCACTTCTGATACTAATTCTGAAGGAACTGCGTAAGTCAGGGGAAACACTGTCGAAAATGGAAATCTTTTCGAATTCAAATGTTATGTCACTTATGTCACAAAAATAAAACGAAGAACATCACTTTCATAAAAGATCGGCGTGCGCTCGACGATGAAACAACAATGAAACTACTGGGTTTTCATGTGGATGCTCAATTGAACTGGAAAGAACATGTAAATGAAATACAAAAAAAGCTCTCCAGGAGTCGATTCGTCTTGAGAAATCTCAGGGAAGTACTATCTAGGGAAGTACTGAGGACTGTTTACTTTGGCATGGTACACTGTCATCTAGTATATGGGGTCTTATTGTGGGGAACAAGCCCAGCCTGTCGTCAACTGTTGGTGAGCCAAAAGAAAATTATTAGAACTATGGCCAATTCGGGCAATAGAACACATGCCAAGCCAATTTTCATTGAAATGAAAATCTTGACATCACCCTGTATATATACAATGGGGGCAATCCTATGGATACATCAAAACAAAGATAAATTTATCTCGGGAACATATCTGCATGACCATGATACACGAAACAAAAATCAATATAGGCTTCCAAAGGTAAATAATGAAAAAACAAAAAAACAAACCGAATATTTGCCAATGAAACTGTACAATCAAATACCAGTGGAATGGAAGGAGTTCACAACTAAAAAATTAAAATATCAATTAAAAGAATCATTGCTACTGAGTCCGCTATATGATATAAGTGAAATTTTTCTTCACTCATGGATTTAAAAACTTCAGGAGTGTGGACTACTGAGATTGTAAGAAATATTTATGTAATTTTCACTTGTGTAACCTAAATGTAAAGCCTCTCATATATGTATAAGTGTGACTAGTCTTAGCATTAAAAATTTATTGTGACGTAAGTACCTAAACAAAAACTGTTGTGTGCCTTTTGTAACATACTGTTTTCTGTAAAATTTTTTGAAGGTGAATAAATATCTTATCTCATCTTATCTTATCTTATTATTAAATTGTGCATATTTCTAGAATATAGAATTGCGACCAACACAAAGTGAATACGAAGTGTGATAAGCTGTAAAGGACTTGGGCATGTGAGACTTGGAAGAGAATCTCTTCAGGAAACCATGAATTTGAATTAGATTTTTCTAAAAAAACAAAAAATAATCGTGATTTCGTGAATCGTGAATTCATACAACATCGATATTTCCTATTATTCCTAACGTTATTCCCCGAGATCAGTGGAGTATTCCACCGAAAGTGGAGTCAGAACGCCTCGGAGATTTCTCCAAAGGTAGGATTTAAGAGGAAAGTTACAAAGGACTGGAAAGTTCGCGTCAACTTTCCCTGTTTTTGCCAGTTCATACCAATATCCCCACAATAATCTGTATCGAGTACACGAAATCTGCAATGTCTTTGAGCGGAAGGAATTTTATTAGCAGAAGTTCCGGGAACTCTAAGTGATTGTTGTTGGTGTAACCGCAACTAGAGAAGTACGTTCCGAGTTTCAGTCGTTTGTTTTCTTGTCAAAGAACAATCGGCGAGCACGAATGTATCCTCATACGGGAATAGAGTAGGAAGTTTTTTGAAGGTAAGAAGTAGAAAACTTTCTATGATGTTTTACATCTCAGACCTTCAGTCAGCTCTCATCAAATTCTGAAATGATAATTTGATTCCTGAATTTCTGCCACGTGACACGATTGAGTATTCTCATATAGAATCATGATATCAATTCTATCAGATACAATAATCATTTGTTGTTGCAATTCTTCAACTTCGATTTTGATGGGTTTCAAACAAATACTAATTTGAATTTGAAGGATAAGCTTTGAATGAATGCATCAATTCAAATGATTTTGGGAGAATTTCATGATTAGTTGATGCTCAATTGAATGAGGTGAATATTAGTGTATTAATTATTTTTAATTTTATTGAAGGGAACCAAACGATGCACTGTAGCCAAAGACAAATTGTACTTCTCCTGTCTCATTGATGAAAGACATTTGTATCTTAAAGCAATTTGGAGAGGTCACTAGCTTTCATGGTTTTTACGTTTTCTAGGATCAAATCAGATTGTGCCTTACGATTGCACGAAATATGTTCAATAGTTCCAGGCACAACCTACAAGTTTGGTCACCTTGGTAGAGCCTCATCTCACAGGCGCATGGACTGTAAAGGGACTAGTTATTGAGTGATCTCTACTTTACATAAGTCAGTTCGTTTCTCGCAAGCCACCTGAACATCGAGCTTACTATATTCTTATCCTGGGTGTTATCCCATGCTACTTTGTGTAGTATTTTGATCTGCCTTTTGATGCAGCTCCTAAGTATGTTTTCAGGTACGTCATGAGCTAGTTCCGGAGCAAGGAAAGGGGTAGCTGAACCATCCCTAGCTTGTTCACCAGCTGTTTCATTGCCTTTTTTTTCCACTGTGTCCAGGTACCCAGCTCAGTTGAACTCCTTTCGAACTTGACAGTGTCAGAGGTTTGTTAATACATTCCCTGATAAGTCTGGACTTTAGCTTGTACCTTGCAAGAACTCTTGGGTTAGCCTGACTATCCGAATGAATATAGATTCTCTTCCTTGATCATCACATGATTTTGTGCTGAAGGATTTCAAACATTTCTGCCTAGAATACTGAAGTATGTTGACCGAGCACATAAAAGTGTTTCATCTTAAAAAAGGGGCAATAAATTCCCGCACCAGCACTTTGCTTTGATCCGTTTGTGTATAAGATCAGTGTACCTTGCTCTTCTCTAGTGAAGTCTCGGTGCGACTCCCTTCGATCCAGGATGAATAATTCGACACAGTTGAAGTCCCTATATTTCAACAAATAGTACAATGACGTATGATAACTGAGGAATATTGTATTGCCTTTGAAAATGTGAGCTGTGGAGGAATTTATTAAAAGATCCTCATCAATTACCATATAAAGCGCCTAAATATAAAAATTTGGCCAGTTTTAAAATACTCATAACTTTGTAATTTTTTTACTGGCCGACTAGAAAATTTTGAGAAATATTCTTGGGATACTATGCATAAAGAAAAAAAAAGTGGAAGTATCGAACACCCACTAGACTGAACACCGAAACCAGACAGTGTTTATTACTTCTAGCAATGAATAACTGATTTTGGAATGTAACAGTCACGTAATGAAACTTGGCCAGAGTTTTCTCTTCTGATTCAGAATCAATATACTCATCTGTAAATGCGAGGTTCATTCTTGAAATTTAGTTGTTTGCACATAATACACAATACACGCGGGACATAAATCGGACATCCACCGCACATAACTCAGGAACATGGTGCTCGTAGTATAACCTGTATACTCCACTCATATAAAATAGCTCTGCAACTAATTTCCGTGGGCCACAGTAGGATGAATTATTGTAGTAGCGGTTGGAGCGGCCCGAATCATTTAATTTGTCCCCCCGATTACGAATACAAATTTACGAATTTATTGGATAACTCCGCTACCGTATTTGCATATTGAGTCCATTCATGTAGTCGCAGTTGGCGATGTGCTCGCGTGATAATTCACTTATTTTCCCTCGACATTGCACGGAAACTGCTAATGAAACGTCCCCTAAGAACGATATAAGACTGGAGAGCATATAGGGTGCCTTACGGACAAGATTTTTGTTTCGAAGGAGACATTTGGGTGTACCTACAGTAAGTTTTTTCTAGGAAGCTTCAAATTGTGCAGTTTGTTAATTTAGAATTTTTGACTTTGCATAAACCTAAAGATGATTCAATGCTACAATTCTTCACATCTTCCATTTGTTTGTAATGAAACTCTAGAAGTTTTTGGCAAATCACTTCCTGAATTATTTTTTCCAGTTGCACAAATAAAGTCAATTCATTTGCAAAATCAGTTCGCTAAAAAGTACTGTCTAATTTTTCAACGATACTACGGTTAAGTCTATAATTCAAATTGTTTCAATTGTTCAAAATATTTCTGATTTTCAAACACCAAGATTCGGGACACTTGGGAATACTTCACCCTGTGGTGCTGGTTCAGTAGATATTCTCTACACTGTTCTCAATGAACGTTCTGAAATGTATAATAATATTATTGATATTTTCAGATCACTTTTTTCGTACAAAGTATCATTTTATCTCTTTTATTACCAGTATAAATTCTCCATATTGAGTTCTGTCGAGTACAGAATGAATTGAAGAGACAACGTGAAATTGGATGTTATTTCATAGTAGACAGTGGAACACCCGATTGACAATGTTGATTCTGAGATCACATCTTGTTTTTCTCGATCGAATAAACAAGGACTGATTTTTCCCAATATAAGGCGGACTGTTATTTCTGACTTCACGACGGCATATGCTTTGTAGTCTTGCTAGTGTTTTGTAATCCTGTTCCATTTTCGGTAAGCAGGTACGATGAGTCTTGGAGATGTTTGTGTTTTATGTCGTTTCAAAATGAAAGCTAATTACTAGTATATTGTCTTCGTCTTCAGATTATTGACTATTTGAATAACAATTTTCTCTTCCTCATCCATACTCATCAGTGCCACTAGAAGTTGAAAAAATATGAAATGAAATTTCTCACTGTTCCACAATTCGTTGAATGAAACACCAACTCAGAGTTGATTGGCTGATGATTTGCACACAGAACAGGATCAAGAATGTTCCAGAATCCAGTGAACAATCGATCCCATTCGGCAAATCTGGCGAGCATGAGTTTTAATGGAAACGTCTTAGCATGATTTATACATGATCGCCATTCCCATGAACCACTTAATCAATCACTAGCAGCGACGAAAATTTAAGAAACCTGCTGAATAATCTACAACACGTACTCGAATTATAAGCTGAAAATTTAGGAAGATTAGGCAATTCGGAGGTTACACAAAATGATATATTTGTGTTATGAGGAAAAGTTGGTCATAGACCTCTATCAGTGACGTCACGAGTGGAACTATGTTCAATCTGAATCTGCCACCTTTTTCGATCTCGTTATGGGATATCTTTCTCATTTTTAGAGTTAGAGATTAACGATCTTTGTGAACTTTGGCTATTTTTTCGTGAAACTGATGATACCCAAAATTTGTTCTTTTGAAGATACAAGGATGAACAAAATATCCCAAAAATGTAGAAACAAACAAGAACCACATACACATAACGTAATACAAGAGATTTCGTTTGACTGTTGATGTGACATCGACTGATTCGGCTAAACAATGGTTTCTAGTCCGACCATCTTATTGGTAGAGAATCGTCTCATTTGACTGCATACCCAATATAGACTGGTATAATCTAGAATCCCAGAATCGAATAATGAAGTAAACAGCAAGCAAGGAATATCTACCTTCGTTATATCTGAACTAGATATGATGGAAATGCTGATACTGGGATTGGTTTGAACACAATTTGATTAGAGCTGAAAATTATCGACATTACAATGCTTTGTCTACTAATGTCAAAGTATGTTCGTTATGTTACTCTGAGAACATAACAAACAGATACTGATGATATTATTCTGGAATTGTGAATAATGAAATAGTTATGATTATACTGAACATATTCATTTGTTTAAAAATAGTGGCATATTACTTGAAATTAAAAATATAAGGTCCATGTTTCGTGTATCCAGAAATGTCACCATCTTGAACATGTTTTCATGAATGAGATACTTGTGGGGAAAACTCAACAATATCGAGCTGATACTACAGGCATTAGTTTCCAGACTCAGTCTCAATAGTTCAGATTAATTCTTCAACTAAAACTATCATTTTGTGTTCTGGATGAAATCCACCACATCTCGTTCAATATGAAGCTAAAATGATTATGACATGACCATGTTACTCTGCAATTCGACTCAGTTTTGCTATTTCCCATCCTCGAGAATTGATCTGTATGCCAAAGCCGAAGTGTATGAAAGATACTTCTGCAAATACCTAAGTTCATATTGACGATCTTCCTGATCCTCATAATCCCAGCCAACAACTTATTTATCGTTAATTTGTACACAAATGGCTTTTAATTTGGGAGCAACTATGTAAGAACGATGCATGAATTATTTATGGGGAACATATTAGAAATTTAGGATGCAAGAAACGTAACCCAAAAGGGGCCAACACGTGATCGCTCTTTGGAAGTTGATAGTTGGAAATGAAGTTTAGTCGAGAGAACTTTCAGACATTGTAGGCAATTTCCTTCGATAAATATCAATTCCCTATTCTTTCGGCCATGATAAGGGGAGCTATCCTTGCAATCAAAGCAAAGTTCAACGTTCCAATCACGCGGAAACTCATCGTACACAACCGGAAAAATTAATCGTCCATTCGTGATAGAAATCGAGTAGTTCTTGAATGACGTCAATGTACTGAATAAAACACATTCAGGAGTATTCAGTACCAGTTCCTTATCATGAAGTGATTTCATCAAAAAATAGACCATCAGCAGTGAGTCATGAAATGGGTGGGTCTTTCAGGTCTGGATATAAAACAACTTAAAATATTTTTGTTCTGTTAATTTGTATTATGTTCGTTGGATATTCAAGTTCATTTCGTACTGGTAGTTTATTGAATGTTTGAAAAGAGGATTATGTTTCACCAACAAACCGTATGAAATTCTATTGCTCTTATTGGCTGCAATTGGCTTAGATTATGTATGGAAATATGACGTTGTAATGAAGAGTGAACAGGGGAAATTTTTGAGGAATTTTACTTTCCAGTTGGATCTGCAAAAAGATGGATATGTCTGCAGTGAAATCCTTGCCAGATTGAATTTGAAATCATTGAAAGATGGAAGAATTTTCATGAACTTGAATTAAAAATCAGACCTAGCAAAAATACCACTGTTGTAAAGTTTTGCCGTACAAATTATGCCTTGAACAGTCCAATGCAGCTGAGGAATCAGTGTCACATAAAAATTAATAATGGGTCACTTCAGGTTTTCAGAGGTTAGTGGAAGAGGTTGGAACGATTCTGAATATATATTTTGATGAGTAATTTTTCTGAATTTTTTCCAAATTGACTTTGCCGTTCAATCGATGAATAAATAAATATCTTCTACAATGACATTGTTGCCATCATTGGATTGAATTCCTTGATATTTTGTTTTTATGTTAGTGGCAATGAATCAAAAATAGACCCATATATCTGTCCGTTCTTTTTTTATTTCCATTAAATATCAGAGCTGTTGAAACCCGCTTCCGCTTCTGAGTTTTATGAACAAAAATTTCATACATCAGAAAATTTATTTGTGTTGATATGTGAGATCGTGAGCAATACTTCATTTATCTTTCTAACTATGCGTGCGAGAGCAACAAAAACTGTTATTTTCATCACACTTTGCAGGCAGGAGTATAAATATTTTCGCCGACAGACAAAGCCCGTTCGTTCAACTTTTCACATGCGATACCGCTACCGCCGCTTTGAGGCTGCCTCCTTTTCAAAAAATGGCTAGAAAGACGCTCTTTCACCAAGACAAATTATGACAACGCAGCAGTCCCGTCAGCATGACGAAAATAATAAATAATGATGCATTAACCTGTCGCTTATCGGGATTGTTTCTTTCGGCATTAATCTTCATGAGATGCGTTTGGTTTCGTCGCCTTTCTATCTATATAAATAATTTGGTTTTCTTTCGTGTCTATCGGCGGGCCATTAATTTTTCCGGTGGGGCACGGTGTTTCCGATTGGTAGGAAGTTGCGTTCCGCCGTTTTGGTTGATTGGAAAGTTGCATCTGGTTGAAAGCAATCATTTCAAACAGATGCTCTTCTGTAATGTATATGTTTTCCGCGTGTTGTGACGTCAATTGACAAATTTCATGAAGTTACGAGACATTGTAGGGAATAGTGAAGCAGTTTTAGTGATTACTGTATTGTACCAACCCATCAGAATTTATTGCGTTAGTGTTGCTCATCACTTCTTTGATGAGTATTCTGTGAAATATGAGGAAGGAACGAATTGATTCGATTCATTCTTCACTTTCTGATGCATGTTTCAGTGAAATATATGGACTTCCAAATCAAGAAATTCATTTTTTCAATAACCTCTCTTACCAACATCATGATTTTGAATGATTTCTGGATTCTTCAGAAATCATCTCGTTCCGATAGGAAACTAACCTTGTAATAAATCAAACGCTGAAAATCATATATCGATATCTTCAATGATTCGAAAGATATAGGGTGGTCTAGAATTTTGTGCCTCCGAACACACTCCTGTATTTGATTTATGTATTATCATTTTTTGTTCTTGTTGTGAAATATATTTACATTTGGATGAAAATCAATTTACTGAAGAGATAATTTTGAAGTCCTTTTTGAAATAATATATTATAGAATTTTCTTCAAAGATATGTTGATATACAAGATGTGATTTTTTGAGTCAATCTAAGAAAAAAATCTCTCATGAACGTATGTCCTGGAAGTCTTTACTCTTTAGATACAGAGTAATAAAGATTATCAATCATTTGGCACTGTGAAATGAAGCAATTTCCATTCAGTTATTTCACTAAAGAACAAAGCATCTGGAAAGAGAAATATATTTTCCGAATTCTCATTCATGTTTGAACGATAATGATCTCTTAACAAACAACTAAATGTGGATGAATTGTCAATTTCGAATGAAAAATACTGTTTTTATCTCCATTGTATTTTTCCAGTATCTATTCACTCAGAATAATCAATTAACAAGTAACACAACGTTCAGCACTATTTGTTTGCTTTCCAATTCCACATAGTTAGCAAATCTCTGTTGGCTTCATTCGACTGTATGAACTACCTCGTTTATGCCAGATAAGTTTAGATTAGTGGATGAATTTCGTTATGGATTTTTGCCAGGCAATTGAAACTGGATCTGGTGTGGAATCAGTACCTCTCCAGGCTCCGGGGTACTCATAAATTCAAAGAGAGAGAGTGAGGTGATGGAACTTAGGCAGCGAAATATACATGAGTGGTACCAACAAATAAATTATATACAGGGTGATCCACATAAGAACCAACATAGAGCAGGGGCATATAGGGGGTCCCAAAATATGACAATTTAACGCAACTTACCTCTATACCAAGTTACTTCCCTAAGGAGTTATAGGCTTTGAAAGTGAAGTTATAAATTATCTGTACTCACTTTAAGTATTTTGTTACGTATCTAACTAATAATTTGCCAGCCAATTCCTACTGATCGAATTAAATGACCTACTTTCTTGTTTGACGTTTATTTTCATAGCCAACTTTTGAATTTTCGATGATTTTAAATAACACACCTAGAGCGCGCGTTTCAAGTTATTCGAGTTTTTGATGAAAATGATGAGGTTTTTCAAAAAATTACTAGAGTAAGAAAAGTTTTAGAAATGAATTGCCCACGAAACAAAGCGAAGATTTTTGAAATCCATCGAGGGTTAACAAAATTCTGTTGAATATTACTGGTGCGCCACCCGGTATACCACCTTTACAAATTCCAATTGAACTCTAGTTACTGTCAAGTAACGCCCTGAATACATCCACAAATTGTACCATTTTGGTTGCTTTGAGTTCAAGAATAACGGAGATATTGATTTTTTTCTAAATATATAACTTCACTTTCAAAGCCTATAACTCCTTAGGGAAGCAACTTGGTGTAGAGGTAAGTTGCGTTAAATTGCCATATTTTGGGACCCCCTACATGCCCCTGCTCTATGTCGGTTCTTATGTGAATCACCCTGTATATAATTTTCGAAATGTTATATATTTGTCTCATATAATATCCATTGCTTCTGGAATGTAGTAAAAGATTATCTGATTTCAATTCGATATAAGACAAAAGAATATTCTTTTTTGTAGGTTCCAAGAAATCTCTATATCGAACCTTCATCAAATTATCAAAAGTTATTTCTGAGAAGTGAATTCTGGTCCTGTAGGATCTAATTTTTTCATCAGGAGGACCTGTTGGTGAGAAACTATAAGAACTTGTCATCTCAATACAACCCTGCATTTTTAGACCACTTTGTATAGTTCGAATACGAGAGTTTCTGAAACGTAAAGATTGTGGATCAGAATGAAGGATTATTATGTTTGCCTCAAGATTTTTTGAGCAAACATTGCTTGGCATTTCCCGAAAAATAACAATTACTCTTCGACGTCGAGCAGAAAACGGCTAGAAAGCCACTCCCAAAAAAGTGCACACAAATAAGGAAAAATCCGTTTCAATTCCAGATACCATTTTCGTCGGCTTTGTCGAGGCATTCTTGTATCAATTTCCGATGCCGGAATCGTTGTTATTTCGTCTGTCACATACCCAGCCAAATTTAAATATCAATGGCAGTGTTTGGTTGGTGGTTTCCGAAGGGTGTTTGTGTTCTGCATTTTTTGCGGTATTGTTTCGTTGACAATTATCATCTGAATGTTCCACAGGCGACTAACAAGGCACAAAATAAAGCGAGCATGATTTTTTTCAGGAAACAAGTTGTGAAATATATTCAGACAGAAGGGCTGCGCTTGAAACTCTTTTCGAGGAGATTATTCACTTCACCTGACACGCAGTGTATAATGATTTGGTTAATACATTACATGGTTAATACGTGAGACCAAGGAATCATAAATTTGCTCGAATGTAATTAAATTTTTAGGCGTATTTCAGGAATGAAGCTTCCATTCGGTTTCGTCCATGAAAAAAAAACAAAGTTTATCCAGTATGTCCTGAAATTTAAACCTCATATTTGGTTATTGAAGTGGGATATATGAAAGTCTTCATTTCATAGGTCTGATAACAATGTGAAGAAATATAATAAATAACAATCGGCAACGCTGTGAAATATTATTTTGGTAGTGATGAGAAGGATCTATAAACTATTATAATTGTTTTTTTTTTCATATTCCCATAGTCTTATCAAGATACAAGTTGAAATTATCGTGACATGAACAAGACAGATAAACGATCGTTATGTAATGCACAGTCAGGTGTTCCATGTCATCGTCATCGATATCATCTATTTAATATTGATTAATTCGTTCTCAAATTTAGTAATTGAATATCGGATCTTCTTGAGATTCTAGGTTAGCTTATAACGCTGTTCGATTCCTCTCCTTTCCGCTGAGACATTTTAATTGTCAAAAACAACTACTAATGGAACTGTTCCATGTGAGCACTGGTGAATAATTCATTTCAGATCTGAAAGCATAGATTTTTGAAGCCCAACCGAACCAACAAAAATTATAGTCGATTTAGTTGTGTTCATACCCTCACAAATATTTTTCCTGCGAAAGTACAGGAAACTTCAAAGTTAGGGCACCATTTCACGCATGTTTAATTCCTCCTTTATAAAATTTGAAGAGATCTCTTTACGCCGAATTCCGTAATTGGATATAAAGCAAGCACAACCTGCTACAACGGACGAACTTGTATCGAGAAAAGAAAACGAGAGCCCTTTAAAGGTTGTAGCGCCCGTTTCCTCGAGAATATTGGATGTTGTAAATCTGGAGGCATAAGCCAAGGGCCTATGTTTCATGAAATACATGACGGAGAAAATGTGTCTGCCGAACCGAATCAGATTTTTCACTCGGAAAATATTTTTGAACGAAATTCAAATTGGGAATGAGTGGATTCTTTTACTGTTCACGCAATTCGGAAATTGAAAGGTTGCACGAAATTCTTTGAGCTATATTCACAAAGATCAACTCAAGATATTGTCAACATTTTTTTTCTGGAAAATGTGAAGGATACGATTTTATGATCCAGCAGACAAATTAATTCATTCAAAATAATCACTTATATCACCACAATCAGAATCACCATCCGTGAAAGAGTTATTTTTTGATCTCTTCGTAGCAGCAAACTTCATATATCCTGAAAATCTGAACTTTTTTAACTTTTGAGATACAAAGTGATGAAGATGTGAAAGAGGTTGCATATTTCTCCCAGTACTGATTTTGTGTTGAATACTTTGAAGAAAAAATATTACGACACTGCTTCCTTATGAAAGAAATATCACTTTGGAGATTCTCATAGATTTTTTAGCGAATTTGATCTGTAGATTTTCCTCCATCCTATTTCTGTGTGAGAAATTGGACAATGTAAAGATTCTGTACACTTTCATAGTCGCCAACATAAATTCTTATCATAATTACTCCCTTGAGCCAAGAGAAAACAACAATTCCTCTCGACCGGGCAATCTTGTCCTCTCATCACGGCCATTGTACGGCAATATACCAGCAATTTATTACGATTTAATTGTCCAATCGAGTTAAAACGTTCCCGATTTCAAACAATAGCCGTAAAGCAAACTGAATAGGACTCTCGACTGGGCCATAAACTGAAGAGACCGCACTGATGACTCATGAAGTTCCGATAATGAATATGTTTGGAGCAGAATACTGCTGATAAATTGTCAGGCGCGATTCTGATCATCCGATGCCGACGTTCAAATTCATTGTTGCCTTCATTACCTGGCTCAGATTGAATGATTCGGATCTATTGTTTCGTTGTTGACGAATACCGAAAATAGAGGAGGAACTGAGTACACAATGTGAAGTTATGGTGAAATGAATACTAAAAAAGAATATGATTGAGATCATTCTGGATACGACATGTTTTCAATTCAAATGACCATTTGCAAATATAAACATGCGCCAACAAATTTTTTTTTTTCATTTTGCTTAAGCTTTGCTAAAAATACTCGAAAACGTGATATAATCGAAGTGAAGCTCATTCTTCAAGAAATATTAGCAGCTGCTGTTTCGTAAAATCATTTCGTAGATATTGTTTATTTATTCAAGGAGAATATTTTTGCTTGTCAGAATAGGTACTGTTATTGTTATTTTTCAGTGTCAAGTTATAATTGAAATTGAAATAAGAATTTATTATTCAATTCATACAATAATGAAATGAAGAGAATAACATCGGCATGCTTATTGTCGAATTTACGGAAGAGGATTCTCGAAATTTTAATCAGAAGTAGTATAAACGATGCTTTTCGAAATAAAACCAAACTTTTTCAGACAAAAGATGGATATGACCATCTCCCAATGGTTTCTTACAACTATTTGCGATGCGCAATGATTAATTTGGATAAAATATCTCAAGAACAACAAGAACTAATGATACAAAACTCAATTTGACTTCTTTCAGATGAGCAAAAAATCGTTTATATGAACTCTCAATCATGAAATGGGTCAACAAGATACCTCTTTTCGTTTTTCACTCCTTTCGTGAGAAGTTTTATATATAAAAAAAATCTAGGAACACAGAACATCCATAGAAAGTAAAGGAACTTCGTTTTCTTTTTATCTTACAATTAGTGATACGACTACGAGTAAACTTAAACAATAAACGTAATAGATTTTTCACAGCAAATCACAGAAGAATCACCTCAAAAATGTCGAATGAATACAGGATTCCTATAAAATACTGGCACCCCAATTATTGGTGTTCGCATTATGACTGCTAATTAATCAATTAATTTCAATGATAGACAAATGTTTGGATTGGAATCCTGGAATATTGAATCATGGTGATAGCATCGATATATTGAGGCATCCCCACACAGTCCTTTTCATTGTAGTTAATTCATTTGGAATGTGAATCGTCATTCCCGTTTGAGGAATGATAATCCCTCCATTCAAATCCACACCTCCTTAGTTCTCTGACTTCTTCCGTTCATCTCATAAATGCTGCTGAAGGAATTACTAATTTCAATTATCTACCTGGCGCGAATCCCTTTATGTCGGCAAGGTCGGAGACGAAAGTTAATGAAAGCGAAGTGAAAGAGAAGGGTATTGGTTAAGGAAGAGGAAAATCGGCAAGTTTTTCACGGGAGTTTTTCGCGCGGAGGTATAAGAAATCTGCCTCGACGTCGGTTGGAACAGGACCAGCGAGAAAGCGTTTAATTTAATTGTTTCAACGAGGTTTTTGGTGCCTTTTAGATCAGGGTTCGAAAATAACCTAGTCAGATTTTTACCATTTATACAGTGGCTTCCATGAAGTACGCAACAAATCTTTTTTTGAATTCTTTCGAAAAAATGGAAATCGACATAACTCTGGCTTGTCTCAAAACCAACTTAGCCCGTATCAGATAAAATGAGTGATTTTCAGTTTTTTCAAAAATTTAATGTAACATAAGTAACATTTTGGATGAAATTTGAATAAGAATATGAAAGGTATTTCACCAAGAAAGTTCCATGCAACAATAACCTTACGGTTTTGTACAAAATCAACTCACAAATGAATTCTATGAAATATAAGGAGTAATCAATGGTTTTCCATGGTTTTGCCAATTATTACATCGTCGATGTCACCATAAAAGTTGTCAAATCAATTTCTGATATACGATGTTAGTACGTGATTATTTGAAAAAAAAATTAAACAACGCTTATAGTGAAATAAAAAAAAATGTACTCATAGTGATGGTATGAAACATTTTCAGCGGTACTATTATGCATTGGGCCTATAGATGTCCACTGTAGAAACTAGATATAGTTTGTACTGAATGTGGATCAGAAAGGATCATATACGAATACTTTAGAATAAAAATTCACAAATAATGATTCAGTTTTCAACATATACATCTGGTATATGAATGAAAGCACCACGTAAGTGTTAACTTTGATCGAGGCACTTGATATTACTCTTGGTCCAATTCAACACCACGGACTGGTGATGGAAATGTTATTTCAACCTATGTCGACACCAGTGGATGTTGACTGGTTGTAGCAATATAGTTGGACATTACCTAATCCCACATTTCGCCTTGATTTGATGCACAACTCTGCAATGAATACTGCAGAATACTTCCTCAACATATATTTTACGACCTGGCATGAATTTCTCAAAGAAAATAAGGTAATAATCTCATTAAGTGCTTTTAACCAGAGAGCAACGATGAATGTACCTCAGAAAATTTGTAATTTATCTTCGAGAAAAAATCTGGTTGGCATGTTTTTTGCAATAATTGATCTATATTCCTCAGAAGAAATGATGAGAAAAGTCTTTCAGCTTCGCCTGAAAATGGAAATCATCTATTCAACTGGTAAATTACAAAATATGAGAAATTTTCAGTGTCTGGAAACATGAATACAAAAAATGCTCTGGAGAGCATAATTCGTGGATCAGTATTTTTTTACAAGAAAAATTTAAAGCTCACATTATGAGATACCATCAAGCTGAGAGGTTTCCTGAGCTTTTTAATCAACTCAGTTTTCTTAACCTGCCTTGTCATAGGTAGGAACTCTCTTGATTCAACACCTTTCCTGAAGCTGAAGTTTTTGATGAATTTCTAGACGAACTCAAGTAATTAGCCTCATTATATCTACAGTGCTCTGTTCACAAAGTATAACAATAAAGTGTAAAATTAATTTCGGTGAGGAGCTTCTTCGAGATATTTCATTCGAGAATATAGCATCACTTGCATATGTTCATCGAGACCAAGACTATGCTCTCTAGTTCATGGTAAGAAATATACGTATAAAATATCCAAATACTATACCGTGTGATTCTCTAAGTGGGCTCACCCCTGTAACTTTTTTATTATTTGAAATAGAAAAACGAAATTATGGGGTTGTGTATAATAATTCAATTTATAATTTTGACATATGTATTTACTTGCTTTGCTGTACTTCCGGTTTAACCGAAAATTACCCCAACTTACGGTTTCTGAAATGGACACTATAATATATAGGAGGTCCTATTTAAGAATCGAATGTTGGGATCATATTCGGTCAAACCGGAAGTACAGCAAATCAAGTAAAAATGTCAAAAAATGTCAATTGAACTATGATACACAACCCCCGAATTTCATTTTTATATTTTCAATAATAAAAAAATATAGGGCTGAGTCACTTAAGAGAATCACCTGGTATCGTAGTGAAAGTTTTATGAAGGACAACTCTGGAAATTATGTTGAAACATATTTTGCAATCCTACTCCAATGAAATTTTTCAACATCAGCCTCAAATAGAAAATTTTCAACGATGTGAATAATAAGCAATATTTATCACATACCATCGTCTAATATTGGGGTTATTTTGATGATCCTATCAGGCATCTCAGCTAGCGTTAAGTGGAATGAAAATTGCAAATAACAACTCGAGATGGTGTTTACTTTTAAATGAACCGTAAAATTGGGAGCATTCTTTAGCTATTTCTCCACGTTGATGCCTGTTCTGAGAAAAGCAGAGAGTATTTCGCCACAATAATCATAAAGCAAGTAATCTTATTTACATGGAAATATAAAAACAATTGTTTATTTCAGAGGGTGAAGGCTGAAATAATAATGTTGGAACGAAAAACGTGAGCATGTCGAAATTTTCTCAGAGTATTTACGATACTTGATATTGCATTTGGGTATTTGGGTGCATGAATTGAAAAAAGATACGATGGGTTTAAAGATTAAACGAACGAGGATACTCAAAAAGTTTGAAAAATTATGCATAAACAAATAATCTTCTAATCATCATATCAAGAACCTTAGTTCCAGAAGAGTTTGAAAATAGTGGACGAATGAAATTCAATTATTATTATAATCAGTTTACAATAAAAGCAGTTTACACCGATGAGACTATTGAATTACGACATTAGTGTAGTGAAGCAAATGTTCAGAAAAGTGAAGACAATATAAATGGAAGAAATTGACAACTCAAATAGTATCTACTTGAAATATTCGGAATAAAATATCGATGAATGACTGTCTCGATTATGTGAATTAAGTCAATTGTAGTTTCACGTCCAGCATGAAGACTGAATACTCGAGAACATTTTTTAATCCTTTATTATTTTACTGTTGGGATAAATACTGAATATTCGAATTAAGTGAAAATACAATTGTATTACAACATTATGTCTTAATGAGAGCGAAAATAACAGACTGCTGTAATTTAAGACAACATTACTATTTCTGCTATTGATATGCTATGTAATTGGTGTTATGTCTCTCTTAATCACATGGTATTGTAATACACTTACTTTACTTTACTTGTTACTCTCAAAGATTTCTGCTTATAACACTGATATATTCTTTCTGAAACTGTATATCATCAAGAAGATATCAATCGTAGTTGAAACCCTCCTCCTTTATCTATTGTTCAATGGAATCATTCTCCATATTCCCCTAGGAGCTACATTCTCAATATTGCGAATATATACATAATGGATCATCTGAACCGTTTCTCAGGAAGTTGTCCTGCTCCGAACGAAGAGACTTATGACGATGCATCGTCTCCATTCACCTTCTGGCAACTCCAAAACAAACTTCCGACGTGGAAGGTAATTCAATATCCCCCTTCGGACACGCCACTGGCATATTAAGCGAGCTCCGTTACCAGACCCAAATAAGAGCAAGTTTAAATTGAGTTGGTATAGCAATGAGAAGGCTCGAGAAGTACTGCGAGCTTCACTTGAAAATAAAGTTTTCGATATATTTTATATAGATTATCTACTCCCGCATCTTGGAGCATTTTGCGACGGGATTGCGTGTAGCTGGCTCTCATTTAGTATTTAAGGTTGTTCGGCCGTTTCAAAGTTTAGTGGGGCAAAGCTTGCTGGAAATTTCGAATGGTTACGTTTCCCAACTCGCATTGTTATAACCAATTATTGAAAGTTTTAGATCTGATCTGAAAATAAACATGTTAAAGAATGTTTCCTTTTTCTTCACATGCTCTATACTGGGTGTCCAAACACTCTTCTGTCAAACGAAAACTACAGGTACTAGATGCTATTTTAAGTCGAATTAGTTGAAAATACCCCAATCAGAAAATGCTTCCTAAGTGAGCTACAGCCACAGACATCGTTATATGAGTTTTTTTTTTAATTATGCAAAACAAAAATGCCGTTACTTAAAAAACTTTGTAACTTAACTACAACGTTACTTTCAAACTTCCTCTCTTTTTTATGAAACATTCATCTTCTGTAGAACTATATCACGAGCCATTTCCGAGAAACTTTTCAACTTTTTTGTATTCCTAACATTATATTGTACTAGCTGACCCGGCAGACGTTGTTCTGCCATATAAATAATTTTCAAGGAATTTCTAGTGTAGACAAAAAATAGCTTACTTATTTATTCCTTAAAATTCCTTATTCCTTAATTAATCAATTACAACAGTAACACTAACAAACAATATCACTCTCTTAATGCTATAGTGTGAACATTATTTTTTGTTAGTCCATCTTTAGCTAACACAAACTGAATGGTTTACTCACTCAAGAGCATGCCCCGTATAATTGTCGTTTGACCTTGGGATTTGTTGATTGTCATTGCAAATGCCAATCTAATCGGAAACTGAAAACGTTTGAATTGAATTGGCACATCTGTAGGTATAATAGGAATCCCTGGTATTAATATATTTTCACTTCGGAACTTGCCATTCAAAATGCTGGATTCGGTCACGTTTTTGATTAATTTTTGAATGACTAATCGCGTACCGTTGCACAGCCGGGGCGGGTTCAAATTATGAAGCAAGACAATCGCAGATCCAACCTTTAATTGTAAAGTATGCGATGGCATGCCTGGCAAATCCAGTGAGTTCAAAAACTCTGTGGGGAAATTTACTGCTTCGCTGTCGTCGCACTAAAATGGCTTTTAAAAAATAAGGGTTGATCGTAGAAGGGTGAAAATTGAGGATTGTATGCATTTTTGTATGTTGTTTCACAACAAAATAGAAATTGAAAATTTTTTCTGAAAAATACAAAAAAAAATTAGGGGTGTACTACCCCTAACATTTAGGGGGATGAAAAATAGATGTTGGCCGATTCTCATAGATACCGGATAAGCACAAAAAATTTCATCGAAATCGGTCAAGCCGTTTCGGAGGAGTATGGCAACGAAAACTGTGACACGAGAATTTTATATATTAGAAAGATTATAAAATTGTATTTGTGATATCAAGTTGGCTGTGAGAAATTAACATAATCTGACAATGTTTCGAATCATTTTGATCATAAACAGTTGATATTGTATTTAGTAACGGCATTTTTTGATAATTTGAAAAAAAGTCATATAACGATGTATTCATCCAGGAATAGGGTTGAATAAAGTAATATCTAGTGCCTGTAGTTTTCGTTTGGAAATATATAGTGTGGGCCGTAATCATGAAATGAATATTCACCGTTAGTATGTATTTCTTTAAAAAACTTAAAACAAGCCGTAAGTGACCGAACTGTATTAGTATATTTTGAGTTGTGATTCTATCTTCTAGAGTGTTATCACTAGTGCTATCACTAAACATTGTGGAACACCCGAGAGCTATTTAATTTGCTGAACAACTCTAAAATTATTTGTTAGATTCACTTGAAATTCTCACAGAATATTTCTGAGCCATTATACTTTGAGGAAACGCAAAAAAAAACGAAATAGGTTGTTTGGAAATGTTGACTACCTCTAACCCCTTAAATGCCGAGAATCCCATTATTCATGGAAGCAAATATAACACGTTTGAGCGATCTTCCTTCCATACATTTGTTCTCAAATGCGAGAGTGTTTCCTGAGTTGAGCAATTTTACGGCATCTCTACCGCAGAGACTGCCGATAAACTCGCAAGCAACATTCTCAGATTCGAAGATGCGGGACTGCTTGAGAAAATCCGTTTACGGATTTTGTTGACAAGAAAAGGAGCGTTCCTTTCTAGATGGAATATAAAATGAGTTTGAGACTCTTTGAAACTGAGCGGTTCCAAGAGTGGTCTAAAAACAAAGTCTTTTTGCTCGGAACAGTTTGATGTTTACCGGCGAGTAGACATGCTCTCATTCATGAATATACAATTACGCAGAATGGATTTTCGATTTTTTCATCCATGCAACAACAACTGGCAATCGTTGTTTCAATTCATTTCAAGTATCAATTGGAATCTGTATTGATGTTTCAATTGAATTGGAATTCATAACCAATTGTCACAAAAAACTTCGTCTATTGTTTTTGGCAAGGAATGAATTTGACATTTGTTCAAGAGAGCAATGGTATTTTCTTCAAACTCTACTGCATAGTGCTGTATTGCTGCAACTTCTGCCTGGAATATCTCCACGTATTTCCCAAAGCTCAGTGAGACTCTGGCTTTTGACTTATCTATACATATCTCCTCCTACACTTCGATCTATTTTTTAGTCTGTGTATATCAGGCCGATTATGCAATGATTGGAGGTCCTTCCCATCAGTATAGAGAGTGCCATCTATCAGAACAGATTATCTTCATGATCAGACATTTTTGAAACAAAAAAAATTTGAAGATAAGCAATATTTTCCATAACTCACATTTAATTATTGCATTTTGCATATTTGTATTGCAAGGAACAGCGTGATTTTGATTATTTTATTGATTTTTAATGCTTGTAAAAGACTTCCTTTCATGAAATCATTCATAAACACTTCGCAGAATTCGTAATAAAATGGAAATTCATTCAGCTCTCTAAGGCGCGAAAGAAAGTATTACGTTTTCTCGAATGATCTACTCATTGAAAAAAAATTCCGATAAAACGCTACTCTTACTGAGAGCATCAATGAGTGCTTATTTCAACCCTTAAAATTTCTCGTGAAATCTTCAACTCACAGAATCTTGCTAGAATAAAAAGTTGTGAATTAGAATGGAAAGTTTGATGATGCAATAAATTTTCCTCCTTTTCCACCCTCGAGGGTAGGTCGGGAGTAACTTCTAAATTTTAATTGGAACTCTTTATCGTTGGAGATTTGAATTGATCCATTACAAAAATAATGATGCTGTAATCGACTAATTTTCATTCCTAGAATTTCTTCCACATAAATCAAACATCGGTAAGTATGGCATATTGTTTCAAAACTGCAAATATGTACACAGGGTGGTCATTAGTAATGGGCCACCCTGTACAGAACGTTTGTTGACAAAATCAATTCATTTTTCGTGCCTCTTTTTTCATTAAAGCACCACTTACTTCAAACGATATTTTTTATCGTGCATATTGACATGAAAATCTCACTGCGGACTTTCAAACAATTATGGCCAGGATATGGATCTCAGATTCGAATAACACTTATTTCGTATACTAATGAGTGTTTCGCATGGGCAACCATAGGGTGATAAAAACCTGTTCATTTCATGGTTGAAGGAGATTTATTCCTTTATTGGCATATCTTGAGTACTGATATTCAATAAATAATACAATGATACTAAAAGGAAGTGTTTCTATTATTCATATTCATATAAAGAGGCAATGTGGAATCTATGACAAATCATGAACCTAAAAAGCTTCTTTCAGGTTTTTCTGAGGTATTTCAATTGGCTATGAGCTGTAGATTGAAAAACTACATGATCACCTGTGGATTAATCATTGAATTCCAACATAGATATGATTCACTGAACATTGATTGAAATTATAGTTAAAGACTATGAAATGACGTAAGCGACAGCGCCAGATCAGATAATCAGAGGAATTACTTGGGTGTTCCACAGTGGAGTATATTTGGTCCACTTATTTTTATATATAGGTAGATTTATTGTAGGTTACGTGATGACCAGATGATAGAAGGGAAAAATTACTTATATATTCAGGTAGAATGAGAGAGCAGATTCTTTCAAAGCAGCTGATGAATAGTTTGCAGATAATAGGCTCATATTGAATGAAGAAGAAAGCACTGTAATTATCATTGAAACAAAAAAAAACAAAACTGAGGATAATTGTTGTATAAAACTAGGCGAAAAAGACATTCTTGTAAAACATGATACATAATTTCTAGAAATCTGCATAAGTTACTTAAAAAAAATTAAATAAATGAGCCATGAAAAATTTTGAATCATTGATTAAATATAGCATTATTTCCCGAGGTGGGTAATCGAATCTTCAGAATTTAGAAAAAAATATTCATATGTCAAAATAGGGTTATGTAAATTTATGGTTCAAAGTATGGAGATTCCGGTAGGTATACAGGGTGTTTAATTAATATGTTGAAAAATGAAACTCAGAGTAGAGAGGACCAGAATATGACACTCGAAAACTAACTATTTGCTTGTCTGACAGCAACCTACTTGGTTTTCCTTGATAAAATTATTCAAATTAATTTGTGACTTCCATACTTAAATCGGATTTATCGAAAAAAGGTTTTTCCACTTTTTCCAAGAATACTTTTTTGTTCAGAAGATAACGCAGTTTAATGAATGTTCGATCGAATTTTTTTATCATATCAATGAAACACCCTGTATAAGTCAAGATTTTGAAAACTGAAATAAAGAATTACATACCCATTGAACCAAGAACCATGTTCATTGAGATATTATCTGCACTGCATTGTTTACTCTCTCAGGTCTTGAAGAGTTATTTCCATTTTTGAAACATGAAATGAGATGAATATTGTTATTTCATCTGATATTGATCAGTTCAATTATTGTTCGACATTTCCGATACGATCATAACATGCCATTTGACGGCAGTCCCTGAAAAACTCAGTTCGCCTTAATTGAAAACAGCTGATCCAACAGGGAATTAATCGCCATTAACATCGCCTTCTTCGGCGTATCGTTTTTCTTGCAAACACCCCAGATCCGTCACTCAGACGAGGAGGAATCTTTCTGGGAGGATTAATGACTTCATAAAAGGGTGCTCGACAGGCGTTATCCTTCCGTCACGGCAAAAACTGTCGAACAGGACTCGTGCGTGTATCTCAAGTGGCGAAATTGATGACGGGTAATCGTAACTGGTATATTTTGGAAAGTGCATGGTCATCCGAAACAGAACGCAGGGTAAGGGAACGAATTGAAGAGCAAAAAATATGTTGATACAAACGCACTTTCGAGATGAGCATGGACAGTTTTTGTCAGTTCGTAGGCTTGTTTCGTTTTATACACTATGTTGTACACATTGTGAAACGTTTAGATCTCATTTCTCTATCATCTCATTTCCTGTTCGCGGACTCTCATATTCAAAATGGAATGGAAATATTGGTTGCACAAACCGGAAATCACCTTGCGAATCGTCGTAAAAGAGATTTTTGACGTTTGACAGAAAACATCCCACTTTCAAGTGATTGAAGTTAATCAAGCCTTCCAATTTCAAAGGTAAAACTTGTGAATGCATTGTCGAAATCTTGTGGACCAAGAGCTAAGCAATATTACTCACAGATAATATAATAACGTGTAATTTTTTCCTGTATTATCTGACTGTTAACTTTCTTCTACGAACTCAATAAATACATCCATTCGCACTTTACACTCAAAACAAATATATTTTTATAAAGTAGATATTGTTACGTTATTCGTGAGTTCCAGTAAAGAACAGACTGATTTCTAACTGATTGGTTATTTATTTTTACGTACAAACATTAACGAACACTATGTTAACTATTTATATTGGCAACGATTGTTTGGATGCTCGATATTTATGTTTTAACATTTGTTCTGGAATATTCCAGAACTCTCAATCTTCCTTTTTGTGCTATTCCGAGATTTAGGTGGAAACATGTGATACAGGGGGCTTATTCAAGTTTGCCAGTTCTCCGATGCACCCATCATGGCATTGCTGGTTTCCAATACATTATATATTTGTTGTTCAATTTCAGGCGTCCATGTTCCGTTTTTTCGAGAATCAAAATGTTAATTTGCATGTTTTTCCCTATTCCGTTCATCTGTTTATTACATGTGGGCATTATCAGCCAATTTGAATTGGTAATTTGTTGTTGAAAGGCTAGGCACGTTTTTGTGTGTTTAACATTCGAATATGTGTCATTTTGGGTTGGGAATGGAGTTCAGCGGAGTTCAGAAACTCGAGATGTTGACTGTGGCATTCGATGATTTCATTCGTAAAAGTAGAACAAGCCCCTTCTGTGAAGGGCGAGAAGACATTGATGACGATGAGCGTTCTGGAGTTGCAACGTCAACAAGCAAAGGAAACATCAAAACAGTGAATAAATTTGTTTTGCGAAATCGTTAAATCACTGTGGAGGAAGTTCCATATGAATCGGCTCATGCCAATCAATTTTCCCGAATGTTTTGGGCATGAAACGTGTAGCAGCGAAATTTGTTCCGGAATTGCTAACTCCTGAGCAAAAGGAACGTCGCACTAGTGTCGCTCAAGAGTTGTTGAATGACGTTAACGACAATCTAGATTTGCTCAAAGGGGTCATAACTGGTGACGAAACGTGGGTATATGGTTATGAGGACGAAACCAAGGTATAAACTCTCCAATGGAAGCGGCCAGATAAGCCAAGACCCAAAAAAGTTGGCCAAGTTCTTGAAATGTTGAGGTTTTGCTAACTGTTTCCTTCGATTACAATGGCGTGGTTCTTGCCAACAGGTCGTGTGGTTAATTAGGAATACTTCAGAAAAGTTATGCAACATTTGCGTGAAGCAATACGGCTCAAACGATTGGAATTGTGGAAAAACAAATCATGGATTCTGCTTCACGATAATGCACCAGTTCGCACATAAATTCTTGTTCTCAATTCTGTGGCTAAAAATTGAAGAGATGCATAGAAGGAAGAAGATTCGAATAATTCAAATAATTTATACAACAAACCAAATCGTGATCTGTTGTCCAAAAATTTGTGTGAAAGTCATTTTCCTTGTGATAAAAACGAAAAAATCTGCTTCATCATCTCGAATTGTTATTTGAATATTCATATCATTATGTAATGAAAAATGGATTGAGTTCAGTTTCATACATTTTCAAATGATGCTTTGTTATGAATTGTTACCGAAATCAATATTTTTTTTTCGCTATCCGCTATCGTCAATTCTAAACTGCAAACTGCCAAATAATCAAACAGTGTAGTTTTTCAAAATTTCAATATTTTCCTGCACGTCGCGCTGAAAGCATCGCATCAATATTCAAAAGAATCCTTTTCGACAGGATCGCGTATCCCGTTTATGTCATCGGAACCAATTCCGCGAACATCAGCATGCAAACGAGAAAAAACTCGTCATACCGCTAATCTACAAAATCTCATCAGCCGGTGCCGCAACCTGGTGAAACAATTACCGAACGCCGGATACCGGAAAGAAGACTCGATTGCAAGGCGTCAGAAACACCGGCAGAATCAAACTTCGATGAATTATTGGATTGGTTCAAAAAATATCATCCATCTGAATCGAAGCGAATGGATTTCGTAGAATTCTAGAATTTGTATATATGAAAATGATTTTCGATCGTTTCACTTGTATACAGGGTCGCTGATATGTATGGAAACGGTCGATTATTTCCTAAAGTAAGATAGCTAGCGAAAAATGTTAGGATACAAAAGTTGTAGGGTTTTTCAAAATCCATTAAACTAATGAAAAATTAAGTATACAGGATGAGTCAAAAAGTCAGGACGAAACAAAGTTGCTTTTTCTCTAATGGGACGCCCTGTATATTATTCCACATTTCAATTCTGCTCGAAATTCTGAACAAAATTGATGAAGCGCTTCATTTCCTAAATTCAACCGATTTCGAGATATCAGTATTAGTTAAACGTGCCATTTTTGCGCGAAACTTATTTACACTAAATGTATTTTTGACATGTGTTGTCAAGATCATCACTGTTAGACAAAAGAACGACGCGGCGTTGTTATAGAGCTGGAAACTTTCGAAGGTAACTTGATGGACTATGAACTTAATGGACTAACATTTTTGGATAATTTATTATAAGTTATTTTCAAAATTCGATATCTCGAAATCGGTTGAATTTAGGAAATGAAGCGCTTCATCAATTTTGTTCAGAATTTCGAGCAGAATTGAAATGTGGAATAATATACAGGGCGTCCCTTTAGAGAAAAAGCAACTTTGTTTCGTCTTGACTGTTTGACTCATCCTGTATACTTAATTTTTCATTAGCTTAATGGATTTTGAAATACCCTACAACTTTTGTTTCCTAACATTTTCCGCTAGCTATCTCACTTTAGGAAATAATCGACCGTTTCCATACATATCAGCGACCCTGTATATTTGTGGTATATTTATATGGTACAACTCACGCACAGGTTCATCCTTCTATGGGAATTCTATATTTATTTATCGTCAACTGATATCATTTTATATTTCAAATCGATTGAGTGGTAAATGAATATTTTTATTATAATTATTAATATTATAGCATCCCGTAAAGCATTGGTAATGTTTTTTTGGGTTTATGCGGTATTCTCCTCCGAAAAAGAAAAGTCTCAATCGTGTGTTCTTCTACTGTTTCTGGAATAACGTGGAATATCAACGCAGCAGCTCTGTCATCTGCAGAATTTGACACCTGTCATGCTTGTGTCAACATATCTTGATGTCAACGTTTTTATAACCGTTTTCGTCTTCGCAGTATTTCGATATATGAATGATAAGCAATGGAAGATCTATTCATTCAAAAATATAACAATATTCACATGGTATTCAACATTCCATCGCTTGGTATATCTTTCCCGCAGTATGGACTACCTTGAATACCTTTAGCAGAACTCTGAGCCTCACGTTTTGCCTGGGAATCCCAGTGTTCCCAGCCTACTAGACCCGACAGTGGCGTTAATTCAGCTAGAAACGTGTTAGCGATAGATTCTCCAATGTATCGCAGTCAATAACTCTTAACCACTAACACCCTCGTGATTTATCTAGCCGAATATAAAAACTAATGTGTCGGAATGATTCTGGTGTTCACGGTGATTTCAATCCAACGCCACCTGTGAGGGGATGAGTGGGTAGGGATCGGGAGGCAGATATCAAAATGGAAAGTGAGGTTCTGCATGCATGAATGATATATATTCGAGTTTGTGTACCTTCGAAATTACAATGGGTAAACAAATAATGGGGAACATTGTAATATCAGCGAATAACTGATGGAGGCTTAAATGACATTTGCGAACAGGAAGACAAATGAATAAATTCACCTCATATGAATTTTTCATCGAATTGTATATATTTATGTCGAAAATTATTCAAGAAAAATTCTCTGCCTCATTTTCTCATTACGAGAACCTATAAGCCGACATTTGGCAGACATTTCTCTCTTCCAAATTCAATTTGAATTTTCTCATATTTTCACGTACACTCTGTATATTACGAAATAGAACAATTCATAGCATTTCCAGCAATATGACTATAGCTATGTATCTGCTCTTATTTGGTGAGTAGCAGTAGTTTCCATGGCAACTATAAAGAACAACTGAGTGTCGATAACAGTGAAGAACCATAAGGAAAGGCATTCATTCGAAAATGTGCAACCGATCGTAGTGGGCTGGTTAGTTGTGTTTGTGTTCTAGAGAGACAAATGCTTTTGACATTTCATAAACTAGATTGACCCGTGAAAATATTTGTGTTGAATCTGCTTGTCTATCACAAAACCAACATATATTAATGCGAAATGAATGAAATTATTTCTGATACAGACTCGTAAGTGAAACAATAACAACGATTATAAATTGATATTTGCGGAATGCTATACTTTAGCCGGTTTATATCAAATGTGCACTAAACGATTGCAAACATAAATAATATGACTGTTCTGAATTGGGAGTGAAAATTTTTATGAAATTTCAATATATATCTATAACAAAATAAACCCATAAAATCTAGTTAGCAGTATCATTTATCAAACATTATGGTTGAATATTTCAGTAATTGATATTGTTGCCATACAATCAATCATATCATTCTCCAGTTCTCGATTCATTCGAAACATTCCATCGAATTCGATATTCAGCAAAAAATGTTATGCGTTTTGTGGTGTAATCTAGAGAGCATTGATTCGAGTTAAGTAAATGACAAAATTGATGTTATGAGCAGTCGAATTCAATTATTGTCCTGATCTTTACTCATTTCATGTGAAACGGCTCTCAACAATGAATGTTTCCCAAAAGTTTTCCATAATGTTCACGAAACAACCCTCATAGGAATGATAAATGCATAAAGGGGGTTGGAGTTAGCATAACAATGTCTCTGTTAAGAAAAACGAGTTCCTATTCAGGAAGAAAAATTATCGTGCTTTCTCCAAGATTTACACGTACAAATCCCTTTCATGACCTATGAAATATCTGAACTATTTTACGGGGTATGTCGAAGTGAAACACTTCTTCTCTTTTCAAGATAGAACATCGATGGTGAGAAAAAAATGGTTGGTTTCACAGTTATAAAGGAATTGTTGATTATGAATGTAACGATTATTTTTTCTATACTTTATCGAAGGGGTTTAAAGGATGCACTGCAGCCGAAGGCTAATTGTACTCTCCTCATCACACTAGTATAATTCACGAAGTTCACTAGGTTTCGAGGTTCCTACGTTTTCTAGGTTTGAATCCTTTGGTTATGTAACTCTTCTGTAGTTTACTGCTTCACAATCGCACAAAATGTGTTCCATGTCTCAAGTTCTAAGCTGCACAATCTACAAGTTTGGTCACCTTGGTAGAGCCCCTTACTGAATAATAACTGTGATATATTCTTATTCTGGTATCTTCTGATGCAGGTTCTAGGTGGTAACGATTGATTATATCTATTACCGTTATTGTAATGTATATTTACGTTGGTCCAAGAATCAGTGATAGTTTATAATGGTTTATGACGTTCGGATCGTCTGCAGTGCTTTGAATTGAAAGGTGCACTTGAAGAGTGCTCATAATCTGGATGTCAGAAGGAATCAGGAACAATCACGAAATTCTACCCCCTGAAAGAGAATTCATCTGATGCTTATAATCTTGAATAACATGGAATCAGCTTACTTGCACATTCCTTCTCATCAATATTGAAAGAGAGACGAAAAGAAACGCACCAAAAGTCTTTCCAGAATTCCGCTAGGACTCCGTATTTCTGAGATACTCCCGTGATCCCGTGAATGGCTGAAACTTTGAGAACATTAGCTTCCTGAGCCTCGCGGCTTAGAAATGCCATGCGGAAGACCCATTTCGGAAAATAGTATCAGCATAACAAGATTCGGTGCTCAGACCGGCAAAGTCGCGAGCCCATCCCTTTGTCGAGGGCACTTGTGACGTCACGAGCAGTCTCTTATTTAAAATTATAATTTCGGGAGGATGCTCTGCTCTAATGGAGTGCGAAGTACTCGAGAATGGTTGCAGCTACAAAACACACTCTGAGCTTAAATGCAGATGATTAGAATATTATGTACACCGGGAATTACATCGAGGCGACTTATGGGAGGGGAATTCGCCAAAGGAGTTCATTTTTAATCTATTTATTTAGGGTTAATACTTACGTTACACTTGGTGGTAGCTTATTTATGCCAACACTGCACCAACTAAATTCCCAAATTATACTTGTAACACTCGACACCAATGTTTATTGGCGATTTCAACTACCGTTACAGAATGTATACCAATATGGCGTCAAACAAGTGAACGTTTAACGAACGTCATGGAGAATCAAAAAGTTTCTTTGCCTTCAACGACTGTCTGCATCTATTCGGTGTCAAAAAAGTAGGAACTTTGTTTTAAGCGAGCAAGATTCGAATGGTAAACACTTGATTCTAACTGGCCTCTGTATCGATAGATGCCTTTCTTCCATCAACGTTTCATTTCCAACCAAAATTGTAAGGTAATAAGCAATCGGGACTAACCTTTTCATAACCTCTGAAATGGGATTTACATTTCGGTTGAGCCCTGCATGGCTTCACAACGAATTCAATTTGGAATTATAACTGTAATAAAAATGGCCTCATATACCGAAATGAGTGGTATGAATTCGTTCAAGAACTGAAACTGAAAATCACGCCAACCTGCTATAATTCACGGTGCTGATAAAAGGTAGTAGTATCAGGAAAAGTGTTGTATTGCTATAACTGACTTCCACATAATCAAGTTAACATGCAATGTAAAACAATACTGAAATCTTTTCAAATTATAATCGTGCATAGTGAAATATATGAATAATTTGATTATTGTGGAAAACCTTATCATTATGATTTGCATTTATATAAATTTCTGATAACGTTTTGGAACAAATCCATTCTTGAGTAAACAGTGGTTCTGGTTAATGCAAATCTTGGATTTTCTGAAAATTCTTGACACATTCGGTGTGCACTATTCCATCCATATCTCCAGTTTATCTCCTATGGTCTAACTGAGAAAAACATCTAACAGTGCTTGGATCAACAAGCAATCTCATGAGTAGTGGAAAAGATCGCCGGGAATGAGACAGGCCAAAGAGTTTATCGAAGAACCATCGCCAAAATTCTCAGAGGCCACTGGGCCACAATAGGCGAATAATCAGATTCATATTTGTGTTCCTGACAGGACATTGTAGGCTTAAGAAACACATGAATAATATCGAACTCACAGGGTTTGTTATGAAGACGAGGAAAATTCAGCACACATTTATTATTCATTGTTCAGCTTGATGACAATACTAGGCACTGGAAAATTGAATTTCATGAAAGTCGAAAATAATTCTAGAAGTATTAAAGTTATCTGAAAAAAAAAATACACAAGTTATAACATTGGGAATTGAAAAGTATTTATCTGACAGTTTCAAAACACTAGTGTATTCACCCCCTTGACAAGTGAAGTATCCCATCACGATACCAAAGAGAATCGAATGACACAAACGAAACAAAACACATCAATCATCTCCAATATCGGGAAACTTTAAATATAAATCTCCAACAATAGTTCGGTCGCGCAGTGTAAGTATGAAAGTTAAAATGATTCAAAGCCCCATTCTTTTGCCGTAAACATCGAGTATGCATATAAATTACTGGATAGAAGGCTATGCAGGACCTGAACAAGTTTATCTGGACGAATAAATTTGCTTTCAATTTCCTCTATGGATCCGATGTAGCAGAATTTGATTCTCCGATTGCTGGTTTATCTTCAGATTGTAATCGAGTGAATCATCATTGATGGTTATTAGAGATGATCTGTTTCGTTTTCTTCAAGAAAAAGATATTACTAAGCATCATGTGGTTTGATCTGAGAAGCTTGAAGATGAAGTCAGTACTTTCTCTTCTTCAATATGAGGTTAAGCTTCAGCGCTAGTATCAACCATGGTAATACCATAGCTTTTGTAATATGCCACATTCCTTGATAGTTTTCAAGGAGAGCCAATCCAAATGGAGCTGATTGCTCATAACCTTCTGAGAGGATAAGGAAGAAATGCTTCTCTTCTTGCATCTTCGTGGTTCTCAACATTTGGGGTATCTAACCCCTGAAGCAAAGCTTTCTATGTCAATTTTCCCTGATCTTGATCTTCTGATATCATGTAGAATGAAAACTGTTGTATACAAAGATCATTATTGGAATTTATCATAACAAAAAAATCACAATAAAGTTACTTGGTTATTTTGCTTTTTGCTAAAATTTTATGACTGAGTAGCTTCACATTATAATCGTAAAATTCCTTTTTATCTAATGGTCCATCTGATGGTATATCGAATCATCCACATCGACTGAGTTCGCCTCTGCCAATATCACATTCCTCTGGAATTTATCACCACAAACCATTTCTTATTACCGAAACCCTCGCTAGACAGATTTAAGTCCTACGCTAAAATTTAATACATTCGGATACTTTGGAAGAGAAAGTTTGTGAAATTTACCGAGATACGGGATATATGGATTCAGTGGCGCATCTAACAAGTTAAGAGCATACCCATATTACTTTATGTACATTCATCAGATGCCTCTCGATTTCAAGGAAGAAATATTTCATATGCAGAGTGTTCTTGAAAGGTCTTCAAAAGTATCCACTTTGGGAATTGGGATTTGGGAAAGCTTCTCAGTTGCTCATTATGTTGTCCTTACTAGAAGAATTCGAAACATAACTGTGAGGCAGCCCATTATCTCAATGAAGACCAAGATAGTTTCATACTTCAGTCTCACAGCTCGTCAACTCGTTGAAGTACATCATAGTCATTTCTCAATATCATTAACCGTGGTAGAATGGAAATATGGTTTCTCAATTCTATTACCTTAAAACAATTACTCTACCTGGCCACAAATCGTCTTATAATAGTAACATCGCGTGATCAAGAAATGCACACGTGTTACAAGAAGTGGAGGGAAAACTGGGAAAAGTCTGAGGTATATTTATTTCAACAGCAGCTAAATCGAATCACTTCGGTGAACTCAGTCTAGATAAACGAAGGGTTGCACAACTTGCAAATAAAGTAGTTTCAGTTTTTCTTTGAGAGATATCACAAAATAGGTTTTTATTGTTGGTCATCAGACAATATGTTGGCTCTAAGCATTCTGTACCTACACCTTTAATTTACTTATTTGTTCATTCATCAATTATGAATACTCAAGAAAGAATTCTCATCATCAATCCATGTGCTTCAGTACATTTTCGAAAGAAATATATCAAACAACTCAATGATTTGAATATTTTCATTTGCCAGTCTTACTATTCTTGTGATCGATTCATTCAGACCATAATTCGTACTAAGAACCGTGAAGAACTCTGAAATTCTTGTTCTTCTGGCATTGCCATTCAAACTCAAGATCTCAATTAGATCTGGACAAATGTGTGAATAAATCTCGGATCTTATTCAGTTTCGTTTCAAGCTTCTTCTGTTTATTCCGTATATATCCAACAGTTGTGTGATATTGACTCACAATTTTTTCTCCAAATAGGAGTGATGTATTGAAAGCACTCGTGAAAAAAACTGTCAGAAAGTTATCTTCAGATAGAATACACTCACGTAGGCTTATGAAGCCAGACACATTTGTTGTTTTGTTTCTTGCATCAACGTTATAAATCACGTTCTATCAAAGAAATACAATTCTTTAATCAATTTCCTTTAGCTTCCCTCTCTCACAGTCGATATATCAGCAGAAAAACAAAAATGAAAGGGGGATCGGAAAAACTCTTATCTTTACTCTCTCTCGTGCAATTATAAGAACGCCCTTGAAGATAACAGAGAAGATTATGCAGAGGGCGCCACTTTAAATCCCAAATTGTGCTTTCATTACATAAGTTTCCGTATCCGCCATGATGGACGTCAAAAATGAGACAATGTCTCGATCGTTAGATTTGAGGTTGAATGCTCAGTATTATGAATATTACGTTTTAAGCTCTTCGCTGCCATTTTAATTGCCTGTAAAATATGGTTCATGAAGCTCTGAGCCACTCTTCCCAGTTACTTGATATAATCTCTCATTATGGAATCGTGTTTATTCTGATGAGACGTTAAATTTTGACGAACCTTCGCAGCGAAATTATTATTCAAAATTATTCTGAATGGGTACTTAACCTATAATGATATTTTTGCGTTACGAAACAGACTTAAAGGCTGGTTTACTTTTCTTAACATGCTTCTAGTCTGGATTTTGTCCCGCTTTGAGCGATCAGATTTGGTTCAAACTTCGCAGTTCAATTGATGACAACAATATGATAATTCTATTAAAAAATCCTATATAGGAGGGGGAAGGATTCAAGCATATCTGCTGATATCTTTTCAATTAGTAACTAGTATGCAATTCACGCAGACCGATACTAGATACCTTTTTAGATGTTCCGAACGAACTTAGAGTTGAAGAGCTGAAATAAATTACGAAAATTGATGTCACTATTGTATGCAACAAATGAAAAAAAAACTTTTCCTGTTTTTTTTTTTCTCAGAAATGAAAATTTTCATCAACTCAGGCTCATAAAAACCAATTGAGCCATTATCGGATACACTGGGTGATTATCACTTTCTTCAAGAATCATCATTTTCAAAATTAGAATATTCCTTATATATTTTGAGAAAATAAGTTGACAATTTTCAATGGTTTTACCAATTATTATATTGCTGAGATCATCCTAAAGAATAAACGAAGTTTTCAAATCATTTCCTGATATATACGATATTTGTAATTGATTGAAGATTCAAAACCTCGGTAATGGTAAATTTTTACAAGAAATCAAAATTTTTTCACCTTCACATTGTGCAATGAGCTTCAAACAAGATATTCTTGAAGAATTGCATCCAAAATGTTATGCAATTTTTCTGAAATATAACTTTCAATATATATTTTTTTAAAAGGAGATTTTCGAAAAAAACTGAAAGTCAAGATGAGGACTAAGTTGGTTTACCAAAAAACCTAAGTTGATTTAATTTTTTTTTCATTTGTTGGGTACTTCATGAATGTCACTGTATGTTAACGCACCCCATTCTTTCATAATAGGTACATTAAATTTGTTGAAGCGCATCTTCTAGATTTTTTCAAGCTCTAATTAATTTCTGAAATAGAGATTCTGTAATCAGTTTCAATCGGAATAACGACTGCAAATGAACTGTCATTCCGTTATTGAAAAGACTCGAGAGATTTTGTTACCCTCATTAATTCCTATCTATACCCAAGATCTATTAATTCGATACTGTACATATAAGCACGAAACGATCAATAACCAAGTTATTCGAAAGTAAGAAATATGTCCGATTATGCGAACCTCTCGTGATATTGAAACAACGCCATATAAACTTTGCAGCCATAAGTTTAGTCGAGAGCAACGGTATGTTGCTTAAAAATCATAGCGAATCAGAAAAGTTGGTTATTTTATTAGAGACATTACCCATTCAACTGAAATGAAACAACATAAAAGTTTGATGCTGCGTTGGGAATGGTTGCAGTTACGAAAATGAAATTCCATGGAAAATGATTCCAATCTGAAAATGGACAAACACAAGAGGTAGAGTTTTAATTGGAAATCGAAATTTCGGTTTGAAATAAATTGATTTCTGATTGCACATATTTTGTGTTGATACAGAAATTATTTTTTCTACCAATGAAATGAATGTGAATTAAATTTATAGAATCATTGTTTCACGTTTTCACCCACGTCATAGACAATGAATATAAATCAACTACATGCCGATCGTAATTTATTACATTGTAAACACACAAGTTTCTAAATATTTTCAGATCACTGATTTGTGTTCTATTAGGCCAGTTCAATTTCAATTTCATTTCAATCTCCTCAAATAAGTAACACATTGAAAAGACAAAAAATAGCCATGACACGTCGGTGAAGAACCGTGCAGAGATTACTACGTCACACTATAATTACATTGATAAGAAAAATCATCATGAGGAAGCCAGATTCTTCATGACATTGTTCTGTTAGAATATCTAACAAAACTAGTAGTTGATTACATTCCTTTGGACCGCTATCATTGTCAACGATTCAACCATTCAATAACTGAATCTGATGAAAAACAGTGCAATCATTCATATGAAAAATAACTCTGTGAACAAATAAGAAAATGGAATGAACTAAAGGGGCCGAGGCTCAGATATTGTGGAAGTTACATTCTATCACCCCATATTCTCTTTCTGATCGAAACTTCTTTTGTTTATCTTCCTCAACCTCAATGAGCTCAAGTGAAAGTTTGAATGATGTTTGTTGAGATGAGTTTGATATCTATTGACCAATAGATATCTTTGTTTTCGTTGATGAAATCTAACTGAAGTCTTCAGTGTTGAAAAATATCCATGATTTAACAACAAATTCAAATTTATTTCACGTCAATTCTTCAAAATACACCCTGTAGATAACAAAGTTTATCTTAAATGTATCTGTTATGTAAAGAGACAACATAGCAAGTATACAACTTTCGTGGAATATCTTGAAGATTTAGAAAATTCTTTTGAGAATACAGTGTGTTTCATAGTAAAAGGAAATAAAAATCATGCAGCATTCTGATTTGATATAATATAGGTTTATATATCGTACTGATTTTAATTTTGGATTGTGATATCATCGACATTGAATAATGATTTCATTATTTGTCATTCCTCCCTTCATAATTGATTATGGTATTGTGCAAACAAAAAAAATTGTTATTCATGTATCAAGGGCGTAAAATAGGCTTTTATGGACCGTAGCGTGTAAGTAATAGCCTGAGCGATAGCCTGGCGTGTTAATAGCCCTCGCTATCGCTCAGGCTATTACTTACACGTTACGGTCCATAAAAGCCTATTTTACGCCCTTGATACATGAATAATTATATTGCCAAGCGGGCGGTAAAGTAGTCCGAGGGTGGTAAATTGCTACTTTACGCCCGCATATCGGGGCGATAAAGTGCCATTTTACGCCCGGTCGTGCATAAAAACAACCATGAAAGTTATATTTTCTCTGATCTCATATGAGGTCTCACAGAAGCATACCAATTTTCAAAATATTTTATCCGTGAACATAGTCACAATCAACTAATGCTAATATAAATTAACGATCGGGTGGGCATATACATGTAATTGAAATCAAGTACAGTACTCTGCAATATCTATTCTTTGTAGAGTTGAGATACATCTTGAGGATATTCAGACCTCCAAAACACCAATTTCCCTATCGTATCCTCTGGTAGGCTTCCAGTAATCATTTCCAGTAGGTCTGGCATCCATTTGTACCAACGTCTACTTCATTAATTATATTGTCTGTTAACGCAGACACGTTGGCGCGCACTATACCTAATATGTTGGTGGCGAAGTCGAGCGTAATTTATTAATGTACTGATAGAATTAAACTGTCGGTTTGTTTAATATGTAGGTGGTGATATTCGAAACAAATGATTAAATAACTTTGAGCTTGATGGAAATGTGAGTAATAATAGCTAACGCTGCAAAATATTATCATCGCTGACGTTTTGATAAAATATTCGTTGAAACAGCCAGAAGTAGTTTTGGTTTAGAGAAATTCGTTACACAGTTTTCGAGAGATGAAGTTAATTGGGTGTCCCAAATTGAGTAGTATCTGAAACAACCTTACCGCGAAATACTTCAATTTGGCAAGATTTTTTATTAATTTACTGAAGGAGACTAAAGCATGCACTGCAGCCAAAGGTTTACTGTCCTTTCCTTGTCATACTGATGCCTTAGAAGACATTTGTCCCTTCAAGGTTTCCAAGTTCTAGGTTAAAATAAGATTTCTTGGTTGCGTTACTCTCTTCAGGTTGAGTACCTCACAATTGCACAAAATGTTTTCGATAGTCAGGTTCCAAGCCGTATAATCTACATGTTTGATCACCTTGGTAGAGTCTCATTTTTTTTTAAATATGTTCTTACAGGCTCATGGCCTGTTACTTATGTTTTCTGATCTTTACAGTTTGTTTTCCTACGTGTGGTAACTAAAAGAACGTTTCCAAACGTTCTGGAATTCGTGTTATTTTTACTGGAAGTTAGTGATTCTGCTTATTCAAAACATGTTAAGAGCAGTGAAAGAGCTTCGTTGTAATTGGGGGGGGGAAATCAAGGGGGATAGATGACTACGGATACTTGTCCATTCGCCAATTTTCATATGTCAACGGATATAATCGTATATCTTGCTATCACTAGTTTTGCTAAGTTTTCAATTCTATGTTAGTTCATATATACTTATATATATTTTCATATAGATGTCAGTGTGTTTTTCTTTTTTTCTTCCCTCGTTTGATTTTTTTTATACTTTTAAATTTATTTTTATACTGTGTCTATACAACTTTTCATATATTTCTACATTGTTTGTTGTTAGTAAAGTTATTAGATTGAATGGACGTATGATAGCATATTTGTTTAGGTCTTGGACAAGTACCTTGACTTCATTACATATTTGTTCACATCCTAAGAGTTTGTGTTCCATATCGCCAAATTCCCCACAATCACACAAAGGCGAATCTAACATATTAATTTTGAAAAGATGAGAAGGAATCAAAGCATTGTTGAACCTAAATCTACAGATAGTACTTATTACATGTTTTTCCTAACAGCATTTGTGAAACCAAGGACTTCTACTAATTGAGGGTTGGATGGCTTTATAATAAGCGCCTTTTGTGGAATCAAAGTAACCCTTTTCCCATTTGTGGAAACTTTTTTCGAAGGATACAATTGTCATATCTTCTACTGTATTCTTATATGTGTTTTCTTCGTTGTAATTCTGCATCCAATATCTTTGACAGTCCAGAGAAGATCCCAGATAATTCAGCTTTCAATTCGCGTCTCACGTGACAAAATATCCCACCTAGCAATTACCCTTAGCCGAGGAAGCGAGGAATTTCTGACGCAACCCGAGGGAACCCCTCAAATTCATCTGTATCGTCGAGCTCGAAGCTTTCAGCAAGCCATGAATCCCGACATCGTGTCACCGACGACAGACATCAAGCGTCCCGACGCCGTCTCCGAAGGGCCCGCAAGAAGCGGAGCGTCGGCTCATGAATATGCAGGCGTCGAAGAAGCATTGTCTTCGAGGGGTCCCCAGAGGAAAGAGTCCCTACCGCAAGCTGATGCAGGGAAGAAAACCGGTGACCAGGGAGATATTTGGAAGGGCCGGAGTGATCTATTGGTGAAAATGGGATTGCCTGAAGCCGATGTCATTATAATTGCTGAGTTTGTTGTTTGTACTGAACTGTTCTTTTCAGTTTGCTCAAGGGGCCCGAAGAATGTATTGCAGCCAGAAGTTTTTTGTACTACCCATATCACTCGGATACCTTGAAAGGCATCAGTCCTTTTGAGCGTTTTACAAAGGTCACAAGGTTTCATGGTTCCAACTTTCTCTAAATCCGTTTCTCCTAGTTGCATTACTCTTCTGTAGTTGGGTGCCTCACAATTGAACAACATGTGTTCAATAGTCTCAGGTTCTGAGTCGCACAATCTACTGGTTTGGTCACTTTGATAGAGCCACATCTTTTGTATACACTGTGTCCGTAAAGTATGGAACGAATTCATTTTTAGTTAAACAGGTCATTTTAAGAAATAATCCTGAAACACGTCGATTTTTGATTTTAATTCAGCGTATTTCAAAATAATAATGTAATATACAGGGTGAATTACGTTCGGGTAATGACGTCACCGTCATTTTTTTTCAATGAAACACCCCCATTTTGTCTCAATATTCGGAGAACTCTAGCTGAGCTGATTTCAAAAATGTATCACATGTTGATTCCAATTGGTACAGGGTGGACAAAAATACAATAGTTTTGTGTGTGCTCATAAAGTAACGCGTAACATTCTTTATTAGGTAAATTAACAATATTATCAAAAATACTTATTATCTAGCGGCAATTGGTTTGAATGTAACACCCCGTAGTTTGCTACATGTTTAGAGTAATAAAAATGAGCTGTTTCCAAACATGTTTGGTACTTGTGGTCTAGCAGACAGAATATGAAATCAAAATTGGAATCAACATGTGATACATTTTTGGAATCAGCTCAGCTAGAGTAATCCGAATATTGAGACAAATTGGGGGTGTTCCATTAAAAAAAAATGACGGTGACGTCATTACTCCAACGTAATTCACCCTGTATATTACATTATCATTTTAAAATACGGTAAATTAAAATCAAAAATCGACGTGTTTCAGGATTATTTCTTAAAATGACCTGTTTAGCTAAAAATGAATTTGTTCCATACTTTACGGACACAGTGTATGTATTCTCACAGGGACGGCCGGTAAGAGGACCTATTACCAATCTTATGAATCTAATCTTATCTCTACTTGACCTAAGTATCTCGTCAATTCGTTCCTCACATGTTACCTGAATAAAAAGTTTCGTATTATATAAAGTAGAGTGTACTGACTCCGTCCCAGCTCATCAGCTATTTCATTCAATCAGATCAGTTCAACTCCTTTGACCTTGACAATGACAGCAGTTCGTTAATTAATTCCCTGAGAAGTCTGGACTTTACCTTTTGCCCTGAAAGAGCTTTTAGGCTGACCTGACTATCCGAATGAATACCTCTGCCTCTTGAGGGCATTCTCATTACTGAACGGGTATCAATTAAGTCCACTTAGTGGTTGTCATAAAATGAGCTGATACTGATATCTTCCAATAGTTATCGCCTGAGGTAGTGAGATCACCCCTAGTGTCTATGTCAACTGAAAGCTATCAATGGATATAGCAATCTATTCGGATATCGTGAAACCATTATCAGAGATCAGTCGATTATGCCCTACAGGAATATTCTGAAATTGATTGTTTTACCGTTCTAGATTATCAATTACTATAGTCACGGAGAATTGATATTGAGGAGTTCACAGAGGTCAAACAAAATGTTCTCTTCTATACAGGGTGTTTCATTAATATGGTGAAAAAAGTAAACTGCGTTTAAAGTCGAAATTTTATTTGCAAATTTCTTAATAGCTTCAACATTTTTTATGATATCGGTTTAAAAATTGGTACATTGGGGGTTTTCAGGATGGCAAACAAGAATATTTTATCAGTGTCAACGTAGTCCTTAGAGGGCGCCACTTACACGCTTACAATTATTTAAAAATACGCACAACTATTTTGTTCGTCAAAAATCAACATTTTCGATCAAACATTTATCAAGCTACTTCATCTTTGGAACAAAAAAGTATTCTTGGAAGAACCTTTCCATTTTTACGATAAACCCGATTTTAAATATTGAAGTCACAAATAAATTCAAATAATTTTATCAAGAAAAAACAAGTAGGTTGCTGTCAGACAAGCAAATAGTTAGTTTTCTAGTGTCAGAGAAACCGATATCATAAAAACTGTCGGAGCTATTAGGAAATTTGCAAATAAAATTTCAACTTTGAACGAACTGTATCTTTTTAACCATCAACCTTTGTATGAGCGATGTTGCGCTCAATCGTCATATTTTGGTCCTCTCTACTCTCAGTTTCATTTTTCGTAACCATATTAATGAAACACCCTGTATAATATCCCAGTTCATCGCCAATTCGAAGATGTTTATGAAAACTGTTCCTGGTTGAATTTTCCAAGCTGGATACAGTCTGGCTTGGTCTATATCTGTGGTATTTCTAGAACTCCTTTTAAAAATGCTGTTTTGTTCGTAGATTTTCCCAATTACTATATGCAAATATAAAGCTATTAGAATTCTGTAAGTCATACATCAAAATCCAGTGAAATTGTGTTCAGCTAACACACATTGAAGTCGAGTTTAATTTCTACATGAAATCAGGAATTCACGTTCGAATGAATATGTTCGCGACCAAATAAGCCCTATTGAGAATAACTAATTATTTAAATTGAATGCATTAGTGTATACTTTGGCTCAGCAGGTTATCAATGCGAAAATATTGTTTGTCTCCATTGTGAGAACATGAATGAATATCAGGTTTATTGATGGATCTGGACATTAATATCTGAAATCACATTCACAACTATTTGATTGATTCGTACTGATTTCAAAGTTTAATCAGTTCAGATGTTGTCAGAATTTCCCCATCAATCATATTTTCTGTGGACATTTAGTCAAAGGAATTTTATTTAATCGTTTAAGTAAACTTTACGTCGTTTGTAGCGACCTAAACCAATTATTTCATAGTTTCATACATGCTCAGACCTGTTGATCTAGATTAATTGTGATGTGTTCGAGGAACTGTTGAATCTATTTGAGAAAGTTTGGCTCATGTTGCAATATTTTAGGAAGTCGTCATATAGTTATTGCTCTTCTGCATTTATTGAAAGCTATAAAATGGATAATATCTTCAGACTTTCACTCCTTTTCCCATTTTTTTTGAAATCTTACATTCCATCTCGCGTGAAGTAAAAAGGTTTCATAATTATGTCTAGTGTTATCTACAACCACATTGTAGAAAGCTCTTGGACCTTTTCTTCAAAACTTGTACGAGTCCAAACGTAAGCAATGAAGCATTTTCCCTATGAAAATTGTTTAGGAGTTGAAAAAAAAACATTTCATAGACATATTTTACCAATAAAATGGCTGGGTAAAGGCACAGAGTATACAGAGCTACCATGGTACTCATTTCTGATTGGTCAATATTTACTATCAAGAACTGACGTTCATATTTGTAAGTACTGAATCTTGGCACATAATACGTCGTTAGCAGGGCTTTGGTTATATGAATTTGTCAGTCCCTACAACCAATCATATGTCGTTTTTATCAAACGGATAAAGACATGTATTGAGCTTTGTGTTACTGCAAATGGTGAAAAGACTGAAAATATTTCTTCCAATTTCTTTCTAGTGTTAGAAATTCTCTTTCACCCTTGAGTAATTGCAGATGAAGTTTGCCAACGTTTTCAGTATGATTGTCGAACAGATCGTAGTATTGTAAAATCTCAAGGACTTTTGGTATTTTTTTGTCATTTCTGGAATGACCACTACAGTTATCAACATAGATAGATAGATAGATAGATTATTTATTAGATCATTTATGACAAGTCAAAACAAATAGTAGTATATAAACAAACAGTAGCATATAAACAATATGCACTTTAAGTAAAAATGTTGAGAATATTATATCAACTTCAATGACATCAGGGAATAATACAGAAATAAAGTTAATACATGTGTATAAATAAAATTGTCATTGAAATAACTAGAATCATTATGTATAAGTATAGTTTATAAAATCAGTTGTTGAATAAAAACTATTTTCAATTAGAAGCTCTTTAACACTCCTTTTGAACGTATTGATATTTAATTGTCTCAATCTATATGGCAGATTGTTATATATCTTAGTGTCAATTGTATTTTTCATTGACATTTCTACTCTAAGCCTTGGTTGTCTGAGGTGCTCCGCATTTCTAGTGCCATAGTCATGGTAATCCGAATGAGTACTATAAGATGCTTTATTTTTATGTATTTCCAATGACGTGTAAAAAATCAGTATACATGGCAGTGGCATGATTCTGTACTTTTTGAAAAGTGGCTGACAATGTTCATCAAATGGAGCTCCGGCTATAATTCGCATTGCTTTTTTCTGCATTCAAAAAGCTCGTAGAACATGGGAAGATCTACCCCACAAGACTATTGCATAAGTGAGGTGGGAGTGAAAAAGTGAGAAGTAGGAGATGAGAAGTGTTTTACAGCTGACGATATTTTTTAACTACTCTGCGGTAAAGATATTTCCCAATTCTATTCTTCACTGAAACTCAGGGCAACAACATTTCTCATCCTCTGAGAGCTCTCTTTAAAATTCGGCATGGCTGATTGATTCGATTTCACAATTCAGAAACCTTCGGTTGGAAATTGGTGTACGGTACCATTACGAGGCATCCTTCAATTTCAACAGTCGAAAATCCCATTCTACAACTTCAAACACATTCCAGTCGAAACAATTCGGATTCGGAATATGATATTAATTAGAGCTAGACCATTCTCGGCCCATAAAGAGAACTCGGGATTGCTCTAATTTGGAGGGAAGCAGTCCGCGAATCCCGGCGAGTTTCCCTACGACAATAAAGAATGTTTGCACAGGATGCTACTGGTGTCTACGGGAAAATCTTGTGTTCATTGTGGAATTTCGGCATTGTCCCAGCAAATGTATTCCCCCACATATGAAATGAAATGAATGGCGAGTTAATTCAAAAGAGTATTTCGCTGAATTTGTATGTCTTCATTGTGAACTTTTATACTCGTAATGTGATGTCAATGAGAAGAGTTAAGTAAGACACAGGCAAACTTTGCAGCTTCACTACGATTCATTTATATTCTATTGAACAACTGATGTAAATTCATAAGCATTGTCTTTGTCATTTTAATCTGCGATCATTGGAAAATATCGGAATCATTGTTTCAGAAAGCAATTCAAATTTTTATAGTTGATGGATAATATTATTCTCAATTATATTTGATGGGTTAGAATGTCATTACGGACAACTATCCAATATCCAATCAGAACTCGTATTATCGATTCATAACTCAATCAGGTAACTGAAATCACCAAGAAGATGCGGCGAATCTGGGGACATTGAATTTGATTTCACCATCTCAAAAAAGTCACCAAGAAAAAACATACATTCTGAAATAACGTCGGTGAGGTCTCTTCACTTCTTCGTATCAAAAAAATTCCATGAGAGATTGAGAGACATTGAAGGAGAAACCACCAATTGATGATGACGGCTCAGAAACAAAAAATGGAATTGTGGCAGAAATACTCGTATATCCAAGCCCATGACAATATCAATCTCACTGAGCTCAAGCGAAAACGTGACGTTATTCCAGGTCAAAGTTGCAACAAGCGGCTGTTAAAGCAATGAGATCCAGTCGAATTGACTCTAAACTTGTCTGGAATTCGCTTGCCCCGTAAGAGATAGGCAGTCGAAACAAATTGTCTTCGCTCTAGGTATTGAGCCACACAGGTACCAAGACTAATGAAGAGAACTAGTCCGAGAATAAGCACAAGTTGATTTATTCGTTAAAGAACCTTTTTATGGTATAGCGAAGAACATTCAATGAAACTCAAATGGAGAAGCATCATCAAGAATGACAGAACAAAAATGAAACAGACGGAAGAGTACTAAAATGAACCATGGACATCAGGAGGATCGTGATTGTGCTCCTGTCAGACTCAACAAACTCATGAATAAAACATCAGTGTGACAAAACAACTCTTTGTTTGAGAGTACTGTACAGTTTTGATTGCTTTGGAGTTAACGAGTCCAGCCCGATTAGTGAAGAAAAATAAGGAGCTGATACGTTAATTCTTGATAAGAGTTCAGACATAGTTATCATTGCATTGAAACTCGCTAGTAAAAATCGATTGGTAGACGATTGGGAAGCATTGAAACCATAAGAAAGAATCTACAAATGGAATCCATAAGGGAAAAGCTCATCAGAATTAACCGTTTGATCTGAGAATATGTTTTCGTTACTCGAATTGGAAAAAGCACATTTAGATGTCAGCTCTTCTGAACTCTGAAAGTGAATTGAATTTTGAAGTGTTTCCCGTTCTCCTTCTTTTGTATCACACAATTTCCAGCGAACACCACGAAGAATAGCGACGTCAACTCGATAACAATGGACAAGAAGGTTCGTTAGAGGAAGCTGTTGAATGAAATACGTCGACTCGAAGAGTCTCTCGAGCAGTCTATTCGAGTGTTAATAAACACTCATTTGCTGAAGGTTGCCATTGTCAGGTATCTGCTGATTGCAAAACTTCCCTGATGCTCATTCCGAATTGGATAGTTGCTCGTCGGAAGTGTCGAGATAGGTGATGAAATTTTAGGAGGAGATCTTACTTTATAGATGAAACATAAAATGAGTTCGCTTCATTACGATGAACGTGACGCTCAACTCGGAATCGGTTAATGCTGATTAAAGGACTCCTCGTCATATTTATTTCCTTTTCCTTCAGAATATAATTGATTGGATCCTCAATTATCCAACCGAATGAAACTTTGATGAAGATTTCAGATCAGTAGACAATTTGAGCGCACAGGGTGGTCCTCGAAAATTATTATTATTATTAGCTACTACAATTTCGATGTTTTTCAAATGTTAACACAACAGTTTTTACGTCCACTCAACATGGTTTTCCTGATAATGAATCAACAATGACTACCATCTTGAAGAAGTTGCTATACCTTGACAAACTATACATATAGTCTATTTATTTGAGGAAGATAGTTATGACAGGTTTGGTCATCTCTCGATACCATTAGTATACGGTTAACCACTAAACCTCCAATTGGTTGCGACATATAGCTGGGAACATTCAGACATCAATAATTATGGCAACTCGATAGTGACTCCATCTACTCTCGAAGTTTGTTAATTCTAGTCGAAACAAATATTAAAAACACCGTTCAACGGTTATTCACAATCAATAGTTATCAATCAATAATTTTTCGAAACGATTTGAATGATACTTAACCTCACTCCTCATTTCAGAGTAACGTCCAAAAAAATAAGCAGCAACACCGTACTATCTTGCTCAAATGAAAAGACCAAAGTTCCACAAGGTAGCGTTCAAGACCCCTCTCTCCAAGAAGTAAAGCCGCTCGTAAAGTGATCTGAACCAGTTTCATTCGCTTTGACTGGCAGCTCATACAACTCTTATTATGAGAATTATTTGGTCATCAATTTATGATAACTTAACACAATGAAGTTTATTACTATGGGAGTTGAATTTTAATTTCCATTGAGAGCTTTGAACCTATTCAGTTCGTCTAATAAAAATAGAATAACGAGCAGGCACACATTACGAGACATAAAAAATGGTGTAAAATATGAAACATTTTCTGGCCGTGGCTGTAGTGAAACTGACACAGCGAACGCTTCATACTTTCCTAACTACTTACTATTCACGTCTTCCTCGTTATGGGGAGCACGAATGAACAAGATAATAATATTATCTAGGACATGTCTGAGTTTCATTTTATTCAACGCCTCACACACCAGACTATATTATCATTTCGCTTCGTTTGTTGAAACTAGACTGATTAGGCCTGAGACCATTGTAGAGTATGTTGGAAATGCTGAGATAATTATATAATTTTAAACTCATGATGAATTTCGCAACTTGTACTTGGTTACGTCAATGCAACAAAAATGGTGGAATACATCATATTCAGAACTTTGGGAGCATTCTAATAAACAAGGGTTAAATTCGGATGCTTTGATGCCTGTAACTTCACTCAATTTGAGAACGATAGATGATTGATCATCTGATTGAAGTATTTAGATCCATCAGTAAAAAGAGTTGTAGGACTGGAGCTGATGCTTCCGAAATTGCAACAGAGAACAAAGCTGCTTATTATTTCATCTGTCCATGTCCAATCGATTTTATAGTTTCCATAGTCTTCAACGGCATATCGACAACAATGCCATTTTGTGAGCCATACAGCCGGACTGGATTGTATTTAGAAATGTCAGATATGCTGTCAATCATGCCTGTGGAGTGTATTGTCACAGATCATCGTATTGTTGCTGCATCTAGGTGGACTCATTCACAATGTTATGCCCATAGATTGAATACACAGGATTATTATACAGCCTCGGAAAGAATCAGTTGGGTATATAGGGAAAAATCTATAAGTGTAACAAGGAAAACGAATATATTATAGTCCCGTATGAACAAGAGAGACACATTGCTCTTCTTCTGAATTGCTTCCCTTCCACTGTCCCACCCGACCCAGTCGTCCTTATGTCAGACACAATACGATGGGCAAGATTAAAGAGGCGGTTCGTAATAGACAGTGGTGGCGACTACATTGGAATATTCAATTAACGGATGAAACACAGTACAAAACCTAAAAAAATTCAGATGAACTGAGACAAGAAATCATTTAGTTGTGTACACACATTGCGGACACCAGTACTGAATTTGGCCAAAATTTGTAATTTGTTCAAATGTGATGAAATGATATCTTATCTCATTAGAAATCATCGCAAATTTTTCCTCGACCTATTCGAGTTATGTCATCTCAATTTTATTCAGAGTTTTATTTTCTCTCTCATCAAATTTCTATGTGAAAGATAAACTCTTTCTGAAGGTGTGTGACCTGTATTTGAGAAAGAGTATTATGAAGATATTAACGTAACTAAGTTACAACAAGCACTGGCACGGTTGAAAGAAAACTTTTGACACATAATCCTACTGAATAGTTTGATTCAATTTGAAATCTACTCTGATAATTCTGAAAGCTTTAGTAGTCCAATATAGCATTAGACAAGGATGAAACAACCACAACAACTTACCAAAATGGAATTAAAGCAGTGCCAACTTTGGAGTAGGATTTTCTATTCGGTATTGTAACGAAGCCGGATGTAAACCCAATTCAACAACACATTCATACATAACTGATATTGAATAATATCCTCCATGATAAATCATTCAATAAGTGCGTACGCGTACGCGTACACTGAATGAATTATTCAAAACTGTGATATGCCAAACTGCTAATGATTCCAGATTCGTCCACAAATGTTTGTGCGAAACTAATGGTACGGTCATTCCAATGTATTAATAATGCCATGAAATGTTTAACGGAGAACAATACCTGGATGATTGGAATTAACAGCATGTATTAGCAGATTAAACATGACTTATTCATTTATAAATCAAGAATTAACATTCATTGATCGAATCATTTGACATATACATGACATTTATCCATATAGGTATACAGATTGGTATTCTTAGTTTATTGGATATAAGGCTTTCTGGACAACTAATTAACTGATCACTTTGGAAATCCGAACGAAAGCATAACTGAACCTCCTCTACACCTCTTCAACCAATCAAGGAAGTTGGTGGTCTAGAAAAACACATGTAAACCTACAACTTCATCGATACCACTGAATTCTAAATAATAATAGAACGACAATGCCATGCTACTAAAAGACGACGAATTGAATTCGCACAAATCACGTGATCACTGAAATAATATCATGCGCAGTGAACCATATCATACAGGATCGATCTGGAACAATGGGAAATGCCGAATATATCACTTCATGTCACATTACCGTTTAGTTTCACCATCACCGTATTCGACTTGAATGCAAATTACTGAAATCTAACAAAAACTCTCTTGTTGTAACCATATGGAACAATTCATCGTAACATGATGGATATATCCATTCTGTGAAATATACCAGACTGTTTTCGGGTCTGAGAATCTCTTTTAAATGGCTCTGCCTCACATGCATATTTATTTCAGCTCGTATTCATATTTATGCTTATTTTTCCGTGTCCCAAATAGTTTATCTATACTATTTTGATACCCACGATTTTTATCAAATTTTCATACATCAAAAGAGTCAATGAAACAATCTAATGTATTCTGGTACATTTGAGTTGTCGTCTCCAAATCTTCCAAAATGTCCACTATAACGAATAAAGAATTTTTACACTTTCAATAACAGAAATTACAGTGAAAAGACAATTAAAATTCGCCAAAAACAAACAATGAACGAACATCGATTGATTATTCGAAATAATCTACTCTACTTTTTCTTGATTTCTGGAAAGTTACATTATGCAGAATTTCCCTATTGTATCCCAAGTGTAGTCCAATAATAGGTCAAGGCTCAAATGTCCAGATTCCCACGAGGATAAAGTAGGAAATAAATGATGGAGAACACGAGATAAATCCAGACAAACACACTGACGCCAACTATCGTGAAATACACTACTAATAAAATATTGTGAGACACTAAAAACATGTTCGAGAATATTCATAGGAATGACCCTCACACCTGAAACGCTCGCCTGTATTTCAGCAAGTAACCACCGAGATTTGCAATGCTATTAATTGTAAAAACGTTTTATGTATCCTATAGTCTTGTCGTTCCATTTTTATTATAGAGTTCAGCGATTTATGTTGAGAAACATATCACCAATCATGAGGATAACTAATTTAGCGAGCAAAAGAAGTTTTTTTTCTAACCGATACGTTTTTGACACTCCTACGGTAGATACAAATAAACACTTCCTAGGTGTATTTCCTGTACTGCTGAACACCCCATAAGGATGTAGATAGTTTGTTCCTCTTCTTGTAAGCATTTTGAGATTTGAAAAAATGCCCAAAATGCTTGTTCGAAAGGTAGTAAAGGGGTTTGATGATGCCATCTGTCATTTCTTCTTGAACTCCGTGTCCAGAGTTTTCTTCATGACCAGAAGACACTGTGATTTGAAAACTCCTGGTGTTAGTTCCATTTTTATTTGGTGATTCCCAATTCGATAATATTTGCTGATTTCATATGGAGTACAGACAATTTTTTCATGATTCTACTCACTCTCCATCCATTTCTCCCACTGATAAATATTAATGCTAGTCGAGTCCCCTAGGAGGACACGTTCTGTTGCGAGAAAGTTGTCACTGAATATGACAGATGATCCACGTCAATTACCCCATTTTCGTCGTTCACTTTGTATTCCCATTCGTTTGATGCGACCGACGTCTTACATCCACTAGTTCTAATGCGTCTGCAAACAAGCATCATAAAGTGTAACCGTTACCGTGTGAATGGAGGATAATCGATACTAATGGATACAGACGAGATAGCTGCCAATGCGACAGACAGATCTGGAACGTTTGCCTGAATGGATCATCTCCAGCTAAGATTGCGGAGTGTGAGAGTCCTCAGCGTCTAATGAGAAGATCTCGAAGAACCATGATAATCATTCGGGAAGATGTTGTTGGTAACTAGGGAATCAGAATGTCCCGTGCTGATCGTCATTAAATTGTAGGATTTCCCTTGTTCACCCAAACTACATATCATCAATTTTTCCAGGGATAATTATCAATCGATACCAGAAAAAAGTTGATGTGTTCAGGGCAATACCAATCATTCTCATCAAGTTATGTGTGTTTCCCAAAAATGACAATACTGGCCTCATCGTGAAAATCGTGAATGGAAAATCTGCATTTTCATAAACTCGGCGTATAAATGACATTGGAAGTCTGAATTTTGATTATCATCATCAAAGGAGTCGCCCTAATATCATTGCAGTTTCATTCATTAAACGAGAGACCAATTATAACATTGAAAATTGGAATTCTTCATCGAGAATGTCAAAGTCAAACACCATTTGTGTATGAGAGTTGCGAGAGCTTGTTAGGACTCGCGCGGATTTTTGTAAATAATAATGTAAGGGGAGATATCATATTGCAGTTTCATTCACCAATCGAGGAAGCAAAAATTGTCATCATAATACCTTGAGGAGAGTATATTATTATTAAGTTTTATCCGTTGGGGGGGGGGGGGCTTTTGGTTTTTTTGACTGCGAACCATGTGATTCATTAGCCGAATATATGTCGAAGAATATATGTTCAACCGTTCCTTCCTCGCCACATTCACAATATGGAGTATTTACTAATTTAATTTTGTACAAATGTGATGGCACCAAGGCGTGGTTGAACCTAATTCGACATAAGTATTTTATACATTCTTCATCTAAATTACTTTCTTTAAACCAAGGTACAGAAGTTATAACTGGTTGTAGGTTTTTATAAAATCTTCTTCGGGTTGTTAGATCATAAAATTTTTGACAATCATTTAATGTTAACCTAGTAATGTGGTGAGTTATGTCTTCTGGGATACATTTATAACTTGCTGTTGTATTTAGTGATATTGATTGTGCCGCGTATTCGTCTACTATTTCATTATTTCTTAGATCGCATTGGGCCTTTATCCACGCTAGTTTAACTTTCTTGTTTTGGGAATGTAAGTAGTTTATATCATTACAATGTCCATGATCATGCCCAAATATGTTTGTTTTTCTGGCCGACATGGTTAGTCCTTTAACTTCGCACCACTTTTCCAAATGTGAGTTAAATTGGTTCATAATCGTGCATCCATCGTCTATATCACAGTTGTCTACGTATATGCATATGTCGTCTGCAAATGGTAATATTTTGATTTTGTTCCAACTGTCACACATTTCTTCTAGATCTCTTGTAAATATCAAATATAACAGGGGATTTAAAATACTTCCTTGTGGGATTCCCACATTTACAGTCCTTGGTCCAAGCGTATTCTCGCCCATTTTCAGATATATGGTTCGATTTTCATATAGTTTTATAACTTTTTGGCAGAATTGTGGACAAATCTTAAATTTTATCATCTGTCGAAAAAAAATTTCAAGATTAACATTATCGTTTCATCCGTTGAACAGGAGTTTTTATTTTTTCGCATTATTTTCTTGTTTTTCAAACAAGAAAGATGTTTGAAACCTGCCGGAATTTCATCTGTCCAACGAAAGAGCGAGCATCATTCATGGTAGCAGTTTCTTCTGACCGTAGTTACATTTATCCCACTTAAACAAAGTTTCATCATTAAGAGCGTGTTGTTATTGTTGAATGGTAGAAGTGTGTATTCCCAATTATCCTATTGTTTCGTGACTCCAGTACGTACGATAATTTTCCCGACTTCATCTCAACTTTCCGAACATTTGTTTTCATGGAACGTATCCAATATGCAGAGAGAAGAGGGTCCTTCTTCCTCAATCAAAATAAAATTCGTGCTCGGATTCATATCGCTGCGGCGATATTCGAGCAAGTGTCCGAAGTGTCGCCCTCCATCATAACCCGACTCTCTTTCCAGTCCTTTTACGGAGTTTCATTCGCAGAGGGGCCGAACTCAATTTTCTCGCTGTAATGCCGCGGATCAGAGAGCACCGACAAAGGAAGTATATCATGGTGGTTGATGGCCTTTGTGATGGTGAATCTCTTATTAATTACCGATGATAATGTGATTCAGGGAGACCTACAGGACGTCAACAAGGTAAAGGGATCAAAACGGTTTGTGACGAATCTGTGAACTTATTTCACGAAATGAGGAACTCTTTCATTGTTGGTTCTCTATCGAATCAGGGGAGGTGAAAGGTTCTACATATCCGCCAATTCCGTAGTTTCCTAGTAAACCTACATTTATATGTCGATCAAATGCTTTTCAGTTCAACCCTAGTAATACATATAGTAGTATATTTATTCAATGTTTATAGTTACGTCATATCTGGTGAATGAGTGTTTCCACTACTATACCAAACAGAATATTCAATTGTATCGATTGATTTCCTCTTCTTTTAAAGTTGGGAATACTTCACTTCATGTTCGAAAACATGTTCAGTTGGGAACTCATCTTGATTCTGATATTTAATGGAAAACTTAATTATGAAAACATTCAGTGAAGATGACCAGAAAATGGTTACAAGTTGTTCATAGAACTGACAATTCTTTCATCCAAACAGTTATTCAATCTTGGTGTTTCTATTCTATGAATCGATACTATGAGCGCTGTAAATTTTAATCAGTTGAATGTTGGAAATGTGATTTTTTTGAATTGTAATTATGTAGAGTGGCTTTTCCTCATCAATCGTATGGAGAACATAAAATAAAAACCATCGTCGTTATTTCAGAAATTAGTCGTCGCGTCAGAAGTGGAAAATCAGCGACATGAATTCGCGATAATTTCCAACATGTTTCTGAAATGCTGTGTCAGCTGACAGGCGTACAAGTATGCTTCAAGAATGGCGGCAGGAAATCCAATACCAGATATGACTTTCCCGTTCGAAAGGGTTATAAGTGATCTCCCCCATTCGAGAACTACGAATTTCAGCCTCGACACCTTCAGGAGGAATTGAAATTCCCCATTTCCCGAGACTCGATACAAACTCCTTTGTTCAGTATCAATTAAATCAACACCATAAAGCTGGTGAAAATAAAAGAACTGAATTACCCGGACTGTAAAAAATCGTCGTGATCACGAATCCGACCGCACAAACACAAAGTGCGTCCGTGTTTGACATTCGGATGAAAAATGTCGTAAAAAGCCGCAGCAACTAACAGAAATCGGAACAGAAGAGGTTCAAAGTGTTGCCGCGAGAGTGTCTTTAAATCAGACCAGAATGCGAAATTTCTCAGAAGATTCGTCGAGGACATGAAAAAGGTTTCGAGATTGTTGTACTGAAAAAATATCGTCGTTACGTTTTCACTAATGATTCCACTTAAGTGGAATCAAGTTCTCATTGAATCTGAAACTTATTTGAAACGAAAATCAATAACTTAGAAAATAATCACTTTTCAACTTGAGATGCTCCAGAAATGCAGCTAGTTTTTTCCCAAATTGGTGGTACACGGAAAAAAATATACGCTACAAGCAAGACTAGTAGTCTTGACTGAAAGCTAAATTAGACTCATATATACGCAATGACAACTATTCTTCCTTTGAAGTGCATGATAATCTTATATTCATATGTACGATTCAATTATACCAATGGATACTATAAATACTTGAAGATAGCATAGATACGGTTATTCGGAAATATATCTAGTCTTGAATTGCCACTAAGACAAATTTAACGTATTGAAATGTACTCTTCACACAATATATTTCTGTGTTTCCTAAGAAATTATAAATACTAGTTATGAGTGCATAAGTAATGCAATATTATAATAGCGATTACTGAAAGGGACAGTAACTCGTATCGAAATAACATTAGAATCATTCGTACTGAATGTTTCGTCTACTCAACTGAAATCTAAGGATACTCCAAGTGAGTATAGTTGATGTAAAAAGAAGTATTGATAAACTTGAAAGCAGACATAAGTACGCTTGAAATGAAAATAAGAAGCTTTATATACAGGGTGTCCAAAAAGTCATTAATAAAATTGAAATAAGAAATAGAGAAGCAAATTTGCAAACAAAAAAAAATTCTGATACTTGAAAGGTCTTTCTTCTTCTGATATTTTGCGACGGTTTTGTGCATTTTTGATATTCACTCAATATTGAATTAGTTTTCATAGAAGTTACATCTTAACCGAAGTGCGATTGTTAGCAATTGTTGGCATAAAACGGAAAAGAAACCAAAATTGATTTAAAAGATTCGACAAGTTCTTTAACAGATCGATAACAATAGAAAAGCAATTATATTATATGCGAAAATATCAAAACTCACAATTCAGTAGATAATATCTCGAAAACAGTAAAGGATTGAAAAGTATTCTGAAAAAGTTTTCTGTTGTGAATCACCTCCACTATCTCCTCTTCCAATTTTATCAATCACTATACATTTTATATGAATTCACAATTTTTTTTCCAAATAATTCAATATATCACTTATATTGCACTCTTTATATCAATCAACGGATTCATTCGAGATTGAAAGCTAATCTATATGATTAAAGATCACAAATAAGACTTTTTTCAACAATATTTTTGGGAAAGAAGATAGTGGAAGGGTATTTTGGCACAATCATATTACATGAAAAAATGATTTATTGTGGGAACTATAGTTTCAAATAATATAATAATAAAAATATATAAAGATCGTTCTGGAATCTGATATGGATTGACATAAGTAAATTTCAAAAGACATCGACATTGAAGATAACATTTAATAACATGCCAAAAAATTATCGAGCTCCTTATAAATAACATATAAAACTAAATTAACTCAATAATTTTAAGACTGTTGCCTGAAAATAATACAGGTACTAACTGAGTATCTTCAATTTGGTCAATCTCCCTAGGGCAGCCAACTGCAAAGCAGTCCTACCATCTTGAAATAAGAATTCATTATTGAAAATTTTATATCACCAATTTGAAGTACTGAAAAATTTGCTCACCAAGTGATAAACTTTCATCAACTAGTTTTTCCAAAATATCTTCCAATGTTTGATCCTCATTGCTGTTGACCTGTTTTTTAATTGATTCCACTTTTTGAAAGAATGTTTCTCAGTTCTCCAACAGCATTAATTGCTTTCCTGGGTACATTAATGCAAAATCAGTTTCAAACTGAAAAGATCAAGATGTCAAATAATTTTCGATTATTCTGTGTGAATTTCATAAGTCAGGAATTATTATCCCATTAGATTCAGATTATTATTGGCCAGTTGTTGATGAATCTTTTACAGTTCATGTAGTTCTGAATACTTTGATCAGCTATTATACAGGGTCGCTGATATGTATGGAAACGGTCGATTATTTCCTAAAGTAAGATAGCTAGCGAAAAATGTTAGGATACAAAAGTTGTAGGGTTTTTCAAAATCCATTAAGCTAATGAAAAATTAAGTATACAGAATGAGTCAAAAAGTCAGGACGAAACAAAGTTGCTTTTTCTCTAATGGGACGCCCTGTATATTATTCCACATTTCAATTCTGCTCAAAATTCTGAACAAAATTGATGGAGCGCTTCATTTCCTAAATTCAACCGATTTCGAGATATCGAATTTTGAAAATAACTTATAATAAATTATCCAAAAATGTTAGTTCATTAAGTTCATAGTCCATCAAGTTACCTTTGAAAGTTTCCAGTTTGTTGTTTATTAAAACTTGTTTTCTCTCTTTTTCTCCTGTCCTAACTATTGTTTTCATAAAATTTTAAATATCCTGGACATTCCTTAAAAAATACATTTTATTGTTTTAATTGCATTTTAATCAACCCTGAACAATTATGCTTTTTTTATTTTCTGTAAAAGAATTATAGTTGAATTGTAATCATAATATCCACATACTCCACCTTTTGTGACTTTCATAATAAATATGCATCATTTCGTGCTTTTTCTTTAATAAATTTGAGAGTAGTAAAAAGTTATTTTCAAAATTCGATATCTCGAAATCGGTTGAATTTAGGAAATGAAGCGCATCATCAATTTTGTTCAGAATTTTGAGCAGAATTGAAATGTGGAATAATATACAGGGCGTCCCATTAGAGAAAAAGCAATATATATATCAGCGACCCTGTATAAATCTTATACCAAAGAATCTCAATTTGAATATAAACACGCTGTCTCCAAGAATAATATTTCCTAATATCCTCATACTTCAATATTAATCAGATTTTTTTTTTCTGTGTATGTTCAGGAATCTTGTGAAAACGCGGAGAGTGATGGTTAATATTTTTTTGTGACAGCAATGGAGAGACAACTACAGCAATGTTGATGTTTCGATCTATTCATAGTTAGATAGCATTACAGATATTCAAATTCATTGATCAATTGTGGTGCACATAAATGAGTGCTAAATGATGTATTAGTAGTTCTGACGATACAAAGAACGTCTGTTTTTTCTGAAGTCTAGCCGACTTCAGGTCATTCAAACTATATTTATTTCAAATATAACGTATCATTCTTCTGGATTTCATATAACTTATTTTTCAACGTCATTATTGATCTTAAAGCACGTTTGAAGCAAAGTCATGATTGTGTGATATTTTCGTCTGGATACACGACGATTCTTTTTCAAATGGGTATTATTCATAATACATAATTTTATTAGTACGGGAGCTTCATAGAATGTAACCAATTAACTAATTTTTCCTAAGTAGTTATCTTCTAACTGGATTTGAATAAATTAGGAAGAGATTCATATCTCTACCGAATGCGCTGCGGAGAATGAAGCTGAAAGGAATCGAGTTTGGATCATCTCAAAACTCATTAATTTCAACGATATCTTTATAACGAATTCCAGTCAATCCACCAGATTCCTTCTACGTCTGTTCATAAATAAACAGGAATCCCATTTTCGCATTGAAGAAATCCTTCGGGGGTTTAGGTGTACTTTTCCATTTTGCACAAAATAATCCCCGAACAATTAACGCCCTCAAAGGCTGAGTGTTTCCATAATTCATTTGTTCTTTGTGATGCTAATGTTTATCCTCGATTCGACTTTTTAGCATGAGAGACTGCAGGCGAATTAAAACCCGAACGAACGAACTTTTGCTACATTTTTGGGAGGATTTTCGAGGGGAATCGTTACGGAGGCTTTGAGCAGACATGCTCCATTTGTTTTCAACAATTATAAGGTGGGGTAATTACGAACGAAATAATACCTCCAGTGTTTTGTGGTCGTTCTTTCAAACCTCAAAATGTTTGCGAATGAATAAACTCTAATTATTTTTATTCTTCGAATTATTTCTCTGTTCGCATATGTGCTGGTTTCAAAATAGGACCAGAATCTCAGAATCAGGAACAGAACTGAATGAAGACATTGAAATCAACCAATCTGCAATAAGGATTTGATCAAATTGATTTCTATATTCTTCTTCATTATTTGGCTTTTCTGGAAGTTTGACAAGAAACAATACGAAGAACATGAAAGTTTTTAGTCATCTTCGTACACAGCCACAAGGCTCATACTGGGTCCTCATTTTTCATGCTTTTCATTGATGACTCAGCCTAGGAATTGAAGTGTCCAAAACCTCATGCTGATGATCGAAAGCTATAAGAAGTCATCGAGAATTATGAATGGAATCACTTCTGACTATTGATTTACGTTTGTTTCTCTAATAGATCAGAATTCTTTATTTACCAAAAACACTCACAGTAGGTTTCGTCAAATCAGAGTCTGGCAGAGTCAGTACCAACTGACATGTTTTAACACATAAAATCACATACTTACGTACTTACATATAAAATCACACATTGAAAACATAAATATTGATAAGACGCAAAATAATTCCAAGTTTTGATGATGAATACATACAAGTGTGTAACACAACCTAGCAATCATTCTGGGTGAAGATGTTAGTACATTTAGTGGTTATTCATTGCATGAACTCTACAAAGTTATAAAAACATTTTTCCACCAAGTATTCTTTCAAAGCTTTTCTGAAAGCCTGGTAAGATTTCAAGCTTTTCAAATTATCAGGGAGTTTATTGAAATATTTCAGTAACACTGGATTGTATCTTCAATGGGACACTGATTATTCTATCCTTTAGAATACACGAAGACTTTTTGTCGAAATATCATTCCTTCATAAAATATTACATAACGAGATATCGTATGCCCCCTTTTACAAAGATCAACTTCCACACACATTGCCTGAATTCCAGATATGAAACGATATTTTACTGTATAAAGTGTAATAACTATCACAAAGCACCTGTATCAATAATTTGTAATAATTTTAATTCGAACTGTGAAGTGTGCGCTATTAATTATAGTTCTCTATTCCATATTTTGAGGTGGATTCTTTTTTCGTTTTGATAATATCCTCCATTCGTTTTGTCTTCTAGCTCTAGCTGAAATTTGAGATAATTACTCTATTTAGTATTTTTTTTCTGACACCTTTGTGCCTTTCCTGTAGTATCTGTGAATATGATTAAAAAATAAAATGCTATCTATATATCTATCCATCTATCCATCTATCTATCCACATTATATCAATCATTGAGGTCATGAAAATCCAGCTTTTCGAGTATGTTCCATGATTCTTCAAGTCGTACACAATTTGTCAGGAAATTAACCACCATGTACCCAATTTATAAAATATGCTCGTATTTCCAACTTCAGTAAGTACGTAGAATTGAATAAAACATTTTCCAATTTCTTAGTCTCTCGACCAAATGTTATCCAGACTTCGTGAAAAAGAGAGGGCAGAAACGAAAACTTTCCATATGGGACCCATAATCCAAGAACGGATTCTGATTTACTGCCAGAAGCTTTTTCAAATAATTCCATGCTACATGTGGTGCTTTAATTCGGATGTTTTAAAAGTTTTTTCTTGTTTTCTGGCAAATGTATGTGTATCTGTCAAGTTGATTTTTTTTTTTGATAGTTTATTGGCTATGTGACACACACAAAATATGGTTTATAGCAAGTCATTGGAACATAACAAATACATAGATATATAAATAAAAGTAAATGTATAAAACATGTAGTACAAACACAATATGTATAGTGACTAAAATCAAAGCAAGATTAAATCAAGGAATGTCATGTCAAGGTGGGGTCAAAAAAGAGATGTTAGAACATTTTATGATTTATTTTATCATGATGTATGTTCATTCTACTCCGAATTGGACTGAAAACGATTCAAAATCAGTTGACCATCTTATCATGGAAGAATATACAGAGTGAGTCAAAAATGTATACCGAGCCTTCTGAGAGTGAAAATTTGAAACAAAATTGATCTTGACCTTCTGAAAAATCGTTACCGATGTATCTCGCGATGAACTGATCTGCTGACATCATGTACCTACAAAAACTAAAATATTTCGAAAACAGTATTTTTTGTACTCCAACAATCCACTTCCCTCTATCAGATGCTTCTTTTCTTTGACCATAATGAATTGAGTGGATGGAATTGTACCTACCAAAATCATATTTGTTTCATCACTTCTTTTTAACAACGTAAATAACCCTCAGAAAGCTCGGTACATATTTTCGACAAACCCTGTATAATGCCTTGTAAGAAATGAGCCAGAAAACACAACCTCGCTCTATAAAAATGACAAAATAAAATTACTTTTCGTCATCCCCGCAGTTCGTGATCGAACACAGCTCGAGGCGGCGTCTCCAAAGCCAGCGAGTTATGTTTTCCTGGAGTCCGGACTATTCCTGTGGGTCAGCATCGACTTGTTTTCAACTCGGTTTATGCCCGAAAGGAGTAAATAAATTATATTGGAAAGTTCTACCGATTCGGGTGCTAGTTTCGAACTCACCGACTTCTCCACGACCGTGAAGGTGTTTAACAACTATATTATGTATAAATAGTTGTTCGAAGCAGAGATAAAATAAATGGGCATTGGGAGATTGAATCCAAAGTGAACAACGAAGCATTTCGTGTATGATTTACCAACTAATGTAGGCACTTGTTCAGTTTGGACCACGGTTTTACATACAGGTCTGGTAACTATGTCACTATTAAATTTTAGGGGGTATCACTATTTTTGAAGAATAATTAGCCATACTTATCCGCTAGAAGCGTAGTCTTGGGGTATGATTAATCTTTGACAGTTCGTATCGTAATTGTAGTCAAAAAAACTGGTTAGAACTTGAATGGTGAATGAAATAAATGTAATTATAATTATAATGTATTTGAATAAATTGAATAAATTGAATTGAATTGAATTGAATGAGAGAAATATTGCATCTTTCAAAATTCTCTCAAATAAATCAAAAAACACTCGTATTTTCACAAAGCTGATCGGATCTGATTTGTGATTGGCTAACAAAGTGGCAAAGAGAGGGCAGCGCTACAGGTGGCGAAACACGAGAACCACCAAAATTTCCCCAATGTTTGTGTAACCCCCACCCTACCAGATTCCAGACCTGTATGTAAGACCGTGCTTGAGACTGAATATCGAAATGATTCAAAGAGGGGGAGCATAAGAGAAGAGAATGGGTCACCGAAGCAGAAAATAACGATTGGCGGAATCACTAAATTGTGAATTTTGGTTTGGACCCACCAAGTAATAAGTTCATAATCCATATACGTTTAGTCCAAAATTTATTTATTCTTATTAAGGTAGGTGTCGTCTAGGAAAAGATCATTAAAAAAAAATGACGTCTTCTATGCTAAATGAAAAAATGAATTTTCTATCAGTACGTTGAGTTGATCATATAATAAAAATGTTTTTTTTTCGTTCAGCCATTCATAAAAAAAACTATAGGGGGCCAGAGTCAAAGCTGCCAAGAAAATGGTCTCATGACGGACAATTAATCTCCGGATCTGTGAGTCTGAAACAAAACCAATAAACGTTATTTCATAGAGGTATGAAAGTAATAAGCTATCACTGTTCAATGAGAATCTATAGTCTATTTCATCTGATACCTCTGTCCGATTTGGTAACTTTTCAATGCCATTGGTACAACGCAAAAAGTATCTAGCAATGACAGACGTCTCAATAGGTTTATAAATCAGCTGGAAACATCAAAGCATCAACAATTATGGCAACACTTCACAACGATGCCAAATTGTTTGGAGCGAATCCCTAGAATCGTTTGTTTACATACGAATTGTTCTTTTATTGCGATTTTTTAAAATTGTTCTTTCGAGAGCTCAATATTATCGTAATCTCATCAAAATGTCGAGAGGATTGAGTGGAGATGCCCAGAAAATGGTTGCAACTTTATTAGAACATTTTAAGGGGGTATTCTTGTCTAGAAAATTGAAAGAATGCATATTTTCAAAGCTTAGACTTTCAAAAATATGCTCCCAAAAGATTTTCCGAAATTCGAATTATTTTGAGAGATACAGTGGATTTTGACGCGGCACTTAAACCGGCCGAGCGGAGTGATCACACAATGAATGGCAGATGTTTTCCAAAAATTCTTTTGTATCCGACTTGAGGTCGAAGTATACCCTTTTTTAAATTAGTTTTTATATAAACCTGACTACCAGTACGTACCCAATATACCTGGAACTGTTCAGTTTAGTCTCGATCTTGGAGCTAAGTAGACACGAAACTGGAAATATTTCTCAAACTTCAAACGCGTTTTTCTCAAAACTACTTTTGTTGAGATGGTTGACACGATATCTCAAGTTCTATATGACCGATTCCTCTGAAATTTTGTGAGAATCTTCTTCATACATCTCTTTATCGCACGAACTAAGGGGTAAAAATGAATGTTTTTTTTTCAAGTAGACGGCATTTTGTGAATTTTTTATTTTTTATTTTTTTTATTCTAGTTTGAAAACTACCCAAAAAGTACGGCTCTATAGACCAGAATACCCCCTTAAACACGAAATGGATAACAGGAGCCCCTTACTTTCATTGGAATCTATTCGAAATTCAAGTAAATAATCTTCATGAATATTTATTCACCACGATCTCACAATGGTTCAATAGTTTTTATGAAATATGATTATATACCCAAGTTTTTATTCGGAGTTAATTCGGAGCATCGCTGAGAAAGTGAAAAACATGTGGCATCACGGCTAAATCTGGCTACGCGTCACAGGTATCAACCCAGATGAAATAGACTATATGTTTAATGTTCATGTACTGTGAATATTTATATTGTCAACTTTTATTTTCCAATGTGGTGAATTATCTTCCTGAAGTAGACGTTGTCGATGACAGGAAAGGAGTAACACGTCTTCTGGCAGAAGTAGGTATCTAAGCAGAATGAATACACATTACACATCTTTACCCATATTTGATGGTTCTAATGAGGAGAGACAACCACTCGTAGACCCACTTAGCTTCAAATCTTGTAACACTAGAAAATCAATAAAGATATTTCTGTTGCACTAGATCGGTTGATAATTCATCAACCTTCAGATCGAACTATTTATACTCTGATAATTATAAAATAGTACTTTATGATTCTCTTATTATTGGCATTTTGATTCAAAGATTTCAAAAGTTGTGACAGTTTGTCAGAATGTGCGGTAATGCTGCTTTTTTTGACGATACTTCGAAACATGCAGTTAGGTTGAGTTCATCATTCAAATTGTTTTGAGAAATGTTTTCGATTCATAGACTGCACCAAAATTGAACAACTACTGACTGTGGATAAACGTTGAAAAGTTGTTTCAATATTTTTTAGCGAATCCAAGATTCCTCTCCAAATAAATGTGACATCGTTTTGAAGTCACTATGAGGTGTTGCCATAATTATTGATGCCTAAATGTTCTCAGCTGTGCCTCAATCAATGAGAAGTTCAATGGTTTGCTAGATACTTTTATTTTGCAGTAATGATATATTGAATGCTGATCATATCTGTCATACCTATCTTGACATTTATTGGACTTCAAATATACAGTTTTGGGATATGTTTTGAATCTGCTGAATACTGTCATAGTTTAATTTTTGATCTTTCACTCCGAACTAATCCTGAAACATCAAGAAATATATGATTCAAATGAGTTTCAAAACTTTCCAAAACATTGGAATATGCATGCAACCGACTGAAATATGATATAAATGGGGTATTAAATCATACAATTAAATATTCATGAACTCTACAACTCATTATGCAAAGCTACAATTGTTGATGAACTTTGGAAGAAATGTTATTAAGGTCCTGACGAGGAAATGGGTGCACTTGACATTCGGATTTTACAGATCCCTAGCCATCGGTAATAGAATTTATTTCATATTCCCAAACAACATGCCCCTTCTTCGCAGAAAAGATAATTACTGAACTCGACGGTATTGCGACCCTTTTAATGAGGCCCGCAAACTTTCATGAATCGAGACAAATTAAATATCCTAGCAGGAACCTTTTCGGAATTTAAATCCATTGGGGATAATAACTCCCAATATATTAGCGAGAAGGTTAGTGGGAAGTTACGAAACACGCCAATTACAATGAGAGGGTACTCAAATCCTCCTACCTTCTAGTATAAAACTGATAGTAAGGTAATCCTGAGCCAATGGATTCTGTTGAAGCACTGAACCGAACTCGAAATCTCTTTTCTTAAATTTGTCGCACTAATTTGTGAAATAAGATTTTCACGGTGATCACCATCCAAAATCACCAAGATATATTGCCAGATAATGAGTACAATAATACAGTATCTTTAGTATTATAATTCAACGGGGGCATCAGAAATAGTCTGCTAAATATCGGGAGAGCATTATAATTTCTTCTCAAATATCTTGTAGAAGAGTTTCCACAACCTAGCTATCGGCTGAGACGTCGTCCCTTGACATGTTGGTAGGATAATGGCGAAAGGAATTTATTTCATTGTCTCATAGACCAATTCGTCTTCCTCTTTGGCTCCACATAAGTTCATAAGATCTCAACTGAATTCATGATTCAAAAAGCATAGGTCACAAAAGCAATTTATTCTAGTTTCTTTAAAAAAATTTCATTTCTTTCAAACAGAACTAATCAACGGCATGTACATTTCTGTTCCCAAAGCAATAAAGTTTCACTTCCATTCAAACCCCACACCCTAGAAGCAAATTTCATATCTGAATATCGTTCAAACACAAAGCTGCAGAAGAATACAGTTTTCAATACATTTCCTTTCGCTACACATTTTACGATTGCTAAACCCGAGACCGCCAAATGGATTTCCATATGGAATGAACTTTCAGAAATCACACAAGTTTGTGAAATCTTTCTACAGAGAATGGAAAACTCCGAAAGAACCGCTCAACTACCTTGCATCGCAAGATGTCGGCGTACATACGAGATTATAGTCCAGGAAGTAACGATCAATCCATTATGTTTCCAATAATAATTCCTCATTTCATATCATCAGTGACGATGTAATATAGAATTGGGTATCTAATTTCATTCCTGAGCTATTCGAGGAACTTCATAGATTTTGTCCTAGTTTACGTTTGAGTAATCGGCAATTCTACAATAATATTGTCAAGAAACATGTTATCAAAATTCAATCAAGTAAAACATCAAGTATAATTTTTAATTTCATTATTATTATAAATGAACCACTTCTGCTCACAAGCTCTTCTTGATTGCCCCTTGCTCCTCCTGAAGACTGTTTCCAACAGTATTATGGATTTCAAGGTGGGAAATCATATTTTGTAAACATCATCATCTTCTCTAAATGATTCTATCATCGGAATCCTTATTAAATTATATGTTTTGTTGTAGTGAATGTGATCATTTGATTCAGTAATTGAAACTGTTTCATTTATATTGCCTCACTACGTTCCAAGCGATAGGGGCGACTTCCTCCAAATGAAGTCCTCCAAATATTGAAATGTACATAGTTCTGTTATAGCTCCTCGTCTTCTTGACCCTGTACGTAACTCAAATATGATTGGCTATGGTTCTTTGGTGAACTCTTCGACTAGTTTGCTTATTTATTGAACGGCGGTTATGTTCGTCTCAGAGCTTTTGCTTCACTACAAAAGGGTTCTGAAGCAATTGAACACCTCTTCATTATACAGTGAGGACCAAAAGTCCGTCGCCCCCCCCTGTAACTTCTTTATTCTACATATTACAAAAAAATGTTGAAAACATAAGTTGTAGGGTTTCATTCGATCTCCCCAATGGTTTGAGTTTCATTCATACAGAGTGTCTCAAATAAGCACGGTGACTTGGAAGTTAATTTTTTTAAATGGGACACCCTATATTTCATTGCATTTTTACATTTTACGTTGAATTCTGAACAAGTTTGATAAGTGGTTTTCTATCAAAAAAGTTAATAGTTTTCGACTTATGAACACTTGTAAATAATTATTTATGTGTCAAGAAATGCATGGTGGACATGTCGAACATCTTTTGAAATAGATAAAAACTCGCCGTTTTTAGTTATAAATTAAAATATCTCCTCAGTTTCTAATGATTCTTGATCTGTATTTATGGACTACCTTATTTGTTAATAAAATGTTTCAACTTCATTTGTACTAGTTTTTCGTGAGATTCAACAACTCTAACAGTTGTAAAATGGTACGACGAGGTAAGTTACACATGGTGCCATCAGCAGTTTGCAACATTGGATAGCTTTCAAAAAGTTAGGATAGGGAAGTGGAATACATTGTGATCCATTTGTTACGATTTTCTTATTGAACTGGCGCAAAAGTAGTCGAGATAATTATTTTCAAGTGTTCATAAGTCCAAAACTATTAACTTTTTTGATAGAAAACCATTCATCAAACTTGTTCAGAATTCAACGTAGAATGTAAAAATTTAATGAAATATAGGGTGTCCCATTCAAAAAAATTAACTTCCAAGTCACCGTGCTTATTTGAGACACTCTGTATAAATGAAACTCGAAACATTGAGGAGATCGAATGAAACCCTACAACTTATGTATTCAACATTTTCTTGTAATATGTAGAATAAAGAAGTTACAGGGGGGCGACGGACTTTTGGTCCTCACTGTATATATTGTATACCTAGTCGAGGGGCAATATTTGCTGACCACTTGAGAACTATTCCAGGGGAAACTTTTTGGGTAAAGAGTGATATAAATTGTATACCTATATATTGGAAATAGTTTTATGGAAAATATTAGTTCGTTACTTCAGGAAGTATTTGTATAACAGATTTGAACATCGTATCTACGTGTTGGAAATATGTTCCAATTGTATAGATCACCTTTTGGGTCATATTTTGTACACATCTGTTTCGTCTCTGAATTCATTGTGAGACCTACGGAGATGCCGATATTATGGAAGGATACATTATTAGTAGTTCAGTTTATCTTGTACTTCACTCGAGTTCGGTCGAGTTTTAGCTCAGTTTCGAACACTTTGCAGGGGGCTGAAAATTCAGGTCAATATTGAACCGAACAATAAACAGTCGACTTAGTTGAGAATCGAAGTTTTCACCTCAAAATCAACCAAGTCATACACGGTGATCCAGAGTACTAACCACACCTGAAAATATAGCTGAAGATCTCACAATTATACACGACAAATCAGTCATAACCTATGAGGTCTGGTACCCCTATGTTTACAGACAAAATCCTGCTCATTACTGATCAGAGTATGAATGGTCGTAAAATTAAATATTAGTCCCATTTTTTTACGATACCCTGTCTATCAAGACGAAACTTAATAAATCAATATGAAGAATTGGCGACAACAGTATAATGTTCATTCATCTAATGCTCACTATTGAATAAAACTGAATCTCCTAACGTTGAATAATAACGAAGCAAGACAACATTTATCTCTTCCTTTAATTACCGGAAACGTTTAATTCTGAATCGCAATTAACGCGCTTTTACCTTTCCATGTCCCGATTAACATTATTGTTCCAAATGGGCTCCCAATATCGTCTGCATAAATACTGTTTGCCTTTGAATTTGCATGCTATTAATTAGATCCACTTCCTTCGATTTCGAACTAATGAACGTATTCCGTTTCCCGTTTGTTAATAATCTGGTAATGACATTTTGAAAACGAATTCAACAGTATTATTCACATTGATTGAGAAGGAATATTTCCTAACAAAAATGTCACCAATATATTCAATCTCGGCTTCCCCGTCGAGAAAACGTATTTAATAATCACTAAACTCTCTAAATATAATCTAGATTGGCTGCGAATCATTTTCAGTTTCCACTCATAGCAGGCGGTGCTTAACTCGGCGTCCTGTCGACAAATGAACGCCGGCGTCTTCCTTTTTTGCCTGCTTTTTTGCGACACAAACACTTTGGAGGAGCTCTCGAATCTCGAAATTGCGTTTGTTTTTCACAGTTCCAGTGTTTCTTGCCGAGATGCTGAAATAATCTCGAAACATTTTCGACAAGGAAATATATGAAAAGCACGAGGTCGAATGTCGATGAGAAAATTGAACATATTCCGGGATTTGATAAATAAAACAGAAATTTCACATTTAATCATCGAAATTAATTTTGTCTCTTTCAAAGTAATCTCTATTGGATGCAATACACAATTTCAAAGGCACTTTCTGGTATGGCCTTGAGCTCCTTCCACGAATTTTGTTTTATAAATTCGATAGACTCAAAACCGTTTCCACGGAGAAACAATTTGAATTGACGGAACGAAGAAGTCATTCTGGGCTAAATCAGGTGAATATGGTGGTCCGATGGTATTTATTGCATGTTTGGCTTAGAATATGCTTACAATCGGAATCTGTGCGATGGCGCGTTATGGTCTTTTAAAATCCACGAGTTGTTCTTTCATAATGCTGGCTGTTTTCGACGGATTTTCTCACGCAAACGCCTCAATACGCCCACTTATTGACCGTTTGCCTCTTTGGAACGAATGCATGATGCACCAGACCGAGGATATCAAAGAAAACAATGAGTAGAAGACAAAATTCAAGGCAAAAATTTTGTCAATTGAGAAAATCGTGGAGTACTAGTGAGGTAGACTGACCTAACTAGCTGTTGTTAACAAATTGGTATATCTCCTATGTCTCTCAATATCTGTTTCGAAATTGATCTCATTGAAACTTGTGGATCTATTGAAGATAGTTAGTTGATGATTATTGAAAGAGCAAGAAACAGATAATTATATATTCTGAGTGAGTCCTTTCATTGAATCAACTTCCAATCAAGTGAGTGTTAATCGATTGGAAGATCAAATGAAAAATGTTAGTTGCTTGAAAGTCTTTAAAATTGTTTCGAACTTTCATTATCTATAAAGTGGAGCTTTGAAAAGTTAGATGAAGTATGGTGGGAGAAAATAAGGAAAATGAATCGAATCGACGGTTTCATATAAGAAAATTGCAGTAAATAGAAGCAATTTAATCGAGAGGAAATACTAACGGGAGTGAACTAAATATTCCTCTCAATCATGGTGATCAAAACACTAATTGGAAATGAAAAAACTAACAATTCCATTCATTCAAATAATGTTTCTATAACTATCATCAGAAATACACTGAGGAATTCTGATGTTCTCCCACATACATGTATGTGTTATAATTATCTAAATTTCATAACAATGATGAGTTCCTTGTATTGTCATGTCACTGAGTTTTGGAACGAAACATATACTTCCTTCTCTCGATATCGCTAGGTACTTGTCTCTTGTTTCGCACTGATATTAATTGTTGAATGTGAAGTTATGTGCAGAGATATATAGTATATGTACTGACTGTTCATGGACCATTTCTTGGGATACTCGAATTGACATTCAATTCTATTCATCTCGGATCTTTTGAAAAGAAATTTCATGAAATAATGAAATCAATAAATAGAGTTTTGCTCGAGTATACAAGCATATACATATATTTACATCATTATATTCTTCTTTCTGGCGTAAAATTTTTTGAAGCAAAACTTTTTTGTATGCCTGTAGATTATTTACTTGTTATACTGATTCATCTGTATAATATCTCAAACTTTCTTCGTGACACTCAATCGATTTTCCTCCCATGGTTGTGTACTTGGAATAGTCAAGTCAAATTCCTATTCACTCACAGACTGTCGGTTTGAAATCATGTATGAAATGAACTGAGCTCAAATGTATTGCCTGTTGCTATTTTCATTTTATTCATTTTCAATAACAATTTTTTGATTCAATATTGACTTGTCGAAACGAATTTTCATTATTGGTCGAATGATATATTTTATTCAGTATACATATATGTCGCATTATAATAGCAAATTCATTGAATTCAACGCATTCAAACATGGTTTGGTTTGTTGGTGAGTATTAGAGAATAATACTGAACGAGGAAAACCCACCGAGTATACAACCCATTAGTCAAATAAAACCCGCATATCAATATTTGAAGCTCTCTATATTGCTGCTAAATTATGAATTCACGAAGATTATATCAATGGCTCGTATGGAATTGAAATTATGCATATCTCGGTGGATAGCCTGTTTTTGATTATGCAAAATATCTCTTCCAAATGGACTCTAAATAATCTCCTCTCATGCTACATGAAAAACAAACGCATACGTAAACTCTCGAGCACATATCGCGAGCAATCCACTTAGAAAATTACCCTTTTCCATTTATTATGTTTACCAACTCCATCCTTTCCTCTGATGAGGAGATAAAATCCTAAGTGGCAGCGAAAAGGAAACGTCAATAGCGTACACCACATTGGAATAAACATCAAGAGCTTTTTGTAACATCCAGAATTCGCTTGTTTTCACAGAATCTGCCTAGAGGCACTCTGCTTTGTGCTATCTGTTCTTGTCATGCTCTGTTCGTACCAAATTGAGATATGATTGATGCAATTTTACTCACATTCAACCTACGAATGGATCCTCAAATACTGAGTTTTGTATAATAGTGAGTCAAATAATGAGTTTGATACGATTTTAGTTGGTAAGATTACGACCTTTACAGATCTATTGTGTACCTCCTCTTGTAATGTTGAAGTTCCGTGTCTAAGTCTATCTTTGTAACTGAACTCCATTGGTAGACTTTAACTTCTCCATGTATCAGAAGGTTTGTGGTTTTTCTTTCCCTAGCATATAATGATGAGGTTTCCTAGTTTTCTCAACAGAATCAACACATGGTTGTGTCTGCGAGTCCGATAACTTCGTGTGTTTGTTGAGCCTACAATACTCTTTCAGGAACTCAACCATGATTCGGATTGTTCGCCTGTTGTGACCTTATAGGTACTCTGGGGATTTCACGACGGTTCCTTTATAAAGTCTCTTGTTCCCGTCGCTTTTTCCACCATTCACGAAATTCCTTGTTGATCCAAGGGTGTTTTCCTTGATGCTTTCGCCATACCACAGAAAGGCTCTGGACCTCTTGGGGCACTTCTTGCTCCTTGTCATGTAACATTGGTAATAAGGCGAATAATGTAGAATCCTGATCTCAAAGATAACCAGGTTAGGCTTATTTCTGTGGTGATTCATGGGGTAAGTTTTACTGAGAACTGTCAACTCATAGGAGGAGTTGGCCTCAAAGATCACCAGATTTAGATTTTCCTGAAGAGATACATCGAGTAATAAAACAACGACTTCAGATGATATGAAAAAGGATCGTAGTATGGAAACGAGCTACTCACCAAAAATTCTATTACTGTGAATAATGCTGTTCATTCTTTCACTACTATCTACTAACTTGACATGTTTCTTTTTTTTGTTTTCCAGAGATATGCAGTAGTAAAAGTTTGAAGGGCATGCGTCTCAATGTGCCCAGGGCTGTACGGGCAGGTCATTCGGTTACACTCAGCTGCGAATACGATTTAGAAGACGCCCCTCTCTACTCTGTCAAATGGTACCGAAACAACGGCGAGTTTTATCGATACGTGCCGAAGGAAGAACCTCCGACCAGGGTGTTTTCTTTACCAGGGCTACATGTAGAAGTGAGTACGATCAGTACCTTTTCATTGCTCTATCCTAGTGTGAAATTATTGTCATTATTTTTGTCATGGAGAATCATGGGCGAGGTTCTCAATTATAGAGAATTATATGAAAACTATGATGAACTATCAATATTCCGAAAACTTGAGTAAACACAGTCTCAATTGGTCTTTCCCAGACATCTCAAGTGGTTTTTCCTGAACTTACTCGAATTTTTCACAAAGATGATTAGTAAAATTGTCATTTCTGTTTTAAACGTTCAAGTTCCGATATGTAATAAGTAACAAGTTATGATTTTCTCTGAGAGTTTCAGAAAGAAATACGTAAATATAGGGCCTTAAGGTTCATTACTGTGAAAGTTCAAGGATTAATGTTTCATAGAAATATTCAATACACCTTTCGAAAAAGAATAATAGCCGCTCGAAATTGTGTTTTAGGTAATAATTCGATATGCATTTGCTTTAAAATTCTATGCTCTATGCCGTCGAATTTCACAAAACGCTTCATCCAGTAGAATAGTTGTCATTTTCACGTTTTCGATTTGTGCCTGTCGATATGTTTCACGTGATAAATCGAAACGTTATTTCACACCGAAGTGATGTAATGCAGTCATTTTTTATTTCTCGGACCAGACCAACTTATGGAAGATTCAGAGTCATGGGTTTTCCAGTAGAGCATGGATTAGAAGGTTGAATGGGAAGAAAAAAAATTGCTATGTTTTACTATATTCTAATCCGAATGCCATATACTCTGGTTCAACCAGACATGGCACAGTTTTATTTTCAATAAAACCTTGCAAAATCAGTTGATATACAAATACATAACAATATCACTCAATCCTGATATAAAGTTATTCCCCAACTTGACAGCCATTTCCTAATTTATTCTCCAACCCTGAAGCCATTGAATAACGAACTTTATTATCCGATGACCCTCTCGACTTTTATGGCCTTTCGAATCTGGAAATAGAAAGGAGGGAAAATTAAAAGGAAACGGAAATCCTCGCGAGCAGATTCCATTATTAATCAAGATCCACTGTGACATCGTTACCGAATCAGAGGTTCCTAACAAGAATTCATTCGCATCTCATTCTCAATTGAGGAATACGTTTGAAGATTCTCCATCCCTTAATTATTTGATCCTTGATGCTATTCTGTTTGGTTTTTTTCATGCTAATTTCCTTCAGCTCTGTCATTATTAGATAGTTGGTGAGATACTTCAACATCTTCAGTTTATTTCGCAAATATTGGTCCTTTCACCGCTATAAAACAAGTCGAAAACATATTGAAGTCTACAGGAATATTCACGAAGGTGAAGGAGTACAAGATCACATTTCTTAATAGAGAAAATGTTAGACAAAAAGTACAATCAAAACATTCACTCGGCCTTTTTCGACCTAGAAAAAGAGTTCGGCAGGATATCACGAGAAATAATATGGTTTTAGAAGTAGGAAGATGAACGAAAATAAATAAAGGGTGTTTCAGAAAGATGTTCATTTCGAACTCAGACCGTTTATTCTGACCGATATTGCCATATGATCCGGACTTTTTTGGCTATATTTGGCTAATGACTCATTAGCTGGTCCTAAGTGGTGATAAGTCGCCGAGGTGACATCAATTGGCCACCGAGTAGCCCTGATTTAACGCCAGCTGATTTCTTCCTATGAGTAACCAAAGTAACAATTCATTGCCACCCAACCTGAATGTTCCAAAAGCGATGCTCCAGCGAGTTATTGGGAATTTTAGCTCAAGGTTAAATGGGTGTGAAAAAATGAGTGGTGCGTATTTGCAAACGGTTGTTTTTATAAATAAACTTCAGGAATTGCTCTTTCAATCTACATTAGATAAAACGAGATTTAATTGATATTTGGTTTTTTATTATCATCTAAAAACGAAAAACATTATGAGATACCCTTCATAACCAAAGCAAAAATTTAAGTGAGAGTCTGATAAACTGCTTCTTATCAAAGAAGTTCCAAATACTAGACCGGTGAGAAAAATGAGAAAGAATTCAATAACAGCACTGTCTTTCTACTTTTTGCGACATTTCACATCGAAGCAAGATAATTCCAGTTTTTGTATTTCGAATGTGCATAGGAGACACTATTTCGTGATCTATGGTTTCTATACTTGACAATATTCGAAGTGGCTGCGATCCCTAGCAGATTATTGCTCCAACAATTCCAATATAAGCATATGTGTGACTGAATGGCACCTAAATGGATGGCTCTGATGGCTCGATAAGGTCCGGTCACCAGACCATGTAATGGAAATTCTAGTCTATCGAACCATTAACCTAATTCTAACGCGTTTTAACGAAGCTCTCGCATTATAGGATATCAGGATCCAAATAATGATGATTATTAATTGAAGCGGTTTCAGTGCTCGATCAAGCTCGAGTAACATAACCTAGAAAGAAATTAATTCAGTTTATCCATCGCACCACCTTTTAATTAAGAACTTTAGCCTCGAGTAACTCCGAATTGTCCGGTGGGGATTGAAGAAAAACTGCGTTGGCTGAGAAACGATTAATTGCAATGTATTTTTCATTCAGTTCCCAAGCGATTTGTCAAAGTTTATGTTTGCGTTTTTGTCAGCAGAGGAAGTTAAAGCAAATACTCTTTCATGAAACGCTGGAGAAAAGAGGTGTTAAATTGAAAACAAGGTTAGATTTAATCACCAAAAGAAATCGAGAAGTAAGGAGTAGGACTTATTTAAGAGTAAATGAACCTGAATTCCAAGCTTTATCATTCCCAGTCTGCTCGAATTCAAAATCAATCAATTCATAGCATATCATCACTCATTCTCAAGAAATCAACATTGAATTTAACAAATACAACGACCCAATCGGTCTGCGAACGAACCAACACGTCTCAACTTGTTCGCCTGCGTTTCATGATTGTTTCACGGTTCCTTGAAAACTCCTTCTCTTGATTAAGTAATCCAAGTTCTGTTGATGGTGCTGTTAGTTGTGGAATGGGTTTAATTCAAACGAATTGTTGTGACGTAGGCCGACACATATAATGGCGCCGTTTGCTCTTGTTTTATAAATCGTTGTTCTCTGCATGATTTCCCCTTGGAAATCCTTGTTTTACACTTCATTAGAACTCTGCGAGAGCTCTTTTGTCCCCGTGTTATATTCACATTTATATGAGGATTCAATTACCCCCTGATAGCGGGACTTGATGAAATAATCATAGCATTCGTTTTATAGAGCTATAACAGTTTCAGCAATTTTTTGAGATAAAGTACTCCATAGAATATTTTGAAGTTTCCTCGAAATATTTATGTGCTGTCTTTGGAGATGCCAAAAAGAAGTTACCCAACTGCTGACTTGATTTCGGCCGAATGAGTAGCTGAAACAAAAAAACTCAAGGTATTTTCTATACAATGACCTAAGATTTTTGAAAAATTTCAATAAAAACAGGCATCGTTGAGAAAAAGAAAAGTCTACGCGGTCAGAAGTTCTCCAGTATAAATGTATCGATTTGGTAAAGAACATCTATAAACTACGATCTCTAAATATTTCATAGATTCCTCTCATCTCTCAGAAACAGTGGGTTTATGGTACACATGGGATTATCAATATTCATAATACCATCCTCATTTCACGGTTATGTGGACGACCTATTTCCAAAAGGAGAATAAAAGAGTCTGCTTTCCGTATGTCACCACTAATAGAATACCAAATGGACGTCCAAGGAATGTTTTACTAGGCTTTTTGAATTCGATTTTTGGTACACTCAACATCTAGTAAAAGTAGCTGAAAAAAAATTTTTACGTTGATCATTATATAGAATTCTTCGAGGTCTACACGAAATTAAGATATATTCATTTTGAAGTGTTTCATATTTGATCCCCACGTCACAACATAAACATTCGAGTTCATTCTTTCAATATCTCCAACTAAATTGAAGTAGAGTTCGAGAGGCTCAGGTCAAAAGTTACTTTCTCTCTAAATTTTGCATTAAAATGGTGACTGATTGATTGACGGTTGATATATATTCATATTACTGAATTGTTTCCATATCTATATTAAATAGGAGAAATTGTTTCACGGAATTCAATATAGCTTGTGTTTCCATGCCGTTTCCATTTAGTTCTGAAGAGAGCGTATTGCATATTTCTGAAAAATATTTTTCTCGTTCGACATGCTAGAACTTGGGAAATTCATCCGAATATTTGCGTATAAAATTGAATAATTCTCGTTGTGGTTTAATGGATATTTGATACATTCCCATTGTTCACCAGTAGAGAATGTCTGGGCATCGTTTCAGGCAAGTGAAAGCCTCATAAAAGCTTTTTTTGCAAATACGAGTACTAACAAAGGGTTAAATTAAATTTTTGTAGAGGTCATAATATTTTTCAACAGCGTAGTGCAAGCTTTGAAACATTGATATGAAATGGAAACATCAACAAAAATCTTTAGCTTTTCATAGCTTTCCAGGTTCTTGTGACCCCTTGTGTACAAAGAACGTTTGTGTCGATTTCCAATAATGAGCAGCCAACTTATTTGCATCTCATTCAACGAATTTTAGACTCCTTAACTGAGCACACAATGATGGCTGTTTATTCCCAATTTATCTTGACTAACAGCTCTCCTGCGTCTTTTGTCGAGACTGCGTTGAATGGAAACAGGAAATATAATGATTCATTTTCGAAAAAAACGTGTTCATTATGGATATCGGACTCGACAGTTCAATTTTCATTTGAATTTCAAATCAGCTTAACGTGCCAAATCGAAATAATTCAGAAGAATTTAATGAATAAGTCACATACTTTTTAGATAATATGTCAAGCAACCAATCGAGGTAATAGATGATCAAGCATGGCATGGAGACCTTCAATTGTAGCAAGTTATGCCACCCATAGATATCGATTCCTCTTCTCTTTCGTTTCCAGAGTTTAATTCATGGCCGAAGAGTATTATGATGGTTATTACTATCATTGTCTATTTTATTATTGAAAACCGTGATCCTTAATTATTTTGATTGTTTCAGGTCACGACGTCGAACGCTCATAACGTCACTCTGATGTCAGTAGGTCGCAACATTTCAGGACTTTTTCAGTGCGAGGTGTCTGCCGATGCGCCTTTGTTCCACACCCAAATGCTGGTAGCACCAATGACAGTAGCAGGTTAGTCAATTATAATACACTGTGTCCAAGATGAGGATGTCTATCATGGGGATCTCGGAAATCATAAGAGTTACGGAGATGGTTAAATTTGAGAAAACTTGCGCATTTTCAAGTCTAACAATGTGCCGTTCAGAAAGTTTCGAAATTCCAATTAGTTCCGGAAATATGCCTGAAAAAACGAAATTTGCCGATTTCGTTTCAATTTTTTTCTGGCGTTATTTGAATGGATACAAGAAAGCAGAAGACACTTTCTCATTGCTATTTTTGAATCCCTACAAAACAGCGTCAAGAGATTTTCCGTACGACGTTTCGTTTCGGAGAAACCACCATCAACTTTATTTTTTGATATGGCCCGTGAAAAAAAATACCCTGTATTAAGTAGCACATTTTATTACTAATACAAAGATGTATGACACGATATGATTCTGCCATATTCAAAACGGAAAAAATTGTTTTTATCAAAGATCGAACGTTTTGGTGTAGTGTACTTCATTGAAGCTTTGTTGGCAGTACAAACATTATCTTCATTAATTTTTATCGAGAATCTTTCAGTAATTCATTCTGCTCAAATCAAATCATTTTAATTTCGGTGTGAAAGAAGAATTGTGGATTCTATTTTCTTGTGTTATGTTATACAAAATGAAGTTTTAGAATAAATGAGTGCACTGATCGATTTTGTCACGTCTTCATTGTATATGTTTTCCTCACAATTCAAGTTTGATGCTTCCAAAGATTTCAAGTTTATTTCAAGTTCAAACCTTCAATTCCAATCCTTCATATTCTGAGAGACTCAGCTGACTTGAAGAAATGGTGAATAAATTGAGCTTTGCCATAGAATAAATATCATTTCATGAGATCCTACAAGTTTTCATACAGCGAACGATGGCAGCAATATCTAGAAAATCCAATCTTTTCTAGCTATCTATTTATGCTTACTGCCCCTCATTTCTCTGGAATCCTAGTTGAAATCCTCTAAAAGGGTTAGACCTAGATTGCTTGACAATAAAATTACGTGAAAACACGTGAAGTCTATGCCAAAAACTAGTTAGGAAGAAGAACAAGAGAATCGAATCCTCTCAGCCTTCAGCATTTATCGAGAAAGTGGATACTGCCGACATCAAACGAATTGGTTTCCACGTCTCGACTTCACCTAAGCAATCGTTAATTTCTACACCCAATTCAGCCGCTCATACATTGCCAATATACTAGATGACAGTTAGAAGGGAAGCTGTCATCGTACGTTGGCGTGATTTATCTTGTCAATTTCCTTTCTGCAATCAGTTGTAATACTTGGATAGACAACTCAATTTGCATACCACGCATTTCCAAGAAAATCTTCATTGATATTGAAAGAGTTGTTCCTAGTAGCATAGAAATCCATCATAGATCATTACGTCAGGATTGTGGGTAATGGTGAAGTGGGTGTTGAAACTTATAGATCACTGATTCTGATGCATATAGGTGTTGTTATCTACATTGCCTGTCGAGTTTATTCGGGGGGTAAAAACAGTAAAACATTATAAAGTTGTCTTCGTCAAATCAGAATCGTCCAGCATTCCAGCGTGAAATCTCAGACAAACAAGGAACTGTCGAGATTAGCGCGTGCGCAATCACCACAACTCCTTTGTCGACCTCAATGATTATGAAAAAAGAATGTCTTCAAATTTTGAACAGAAAATAACTCTATTTTGAAGACTATATGCTGTGTTCACTTGGATTAGTTATTAAATAATACTACATTTTCAGTTTGGCGAAAATAATCAACACAAATTATACTCCGACCCTGAATAATTGTCCCTGAAAAAGTTATCGTCTATTCATCTACATATTCCAAAATTCATGGACATTGCTTTCGACAACGTTCATTATAATATAGCCATGAATCATTGATTTTCAATAGCAAATGCCTATGCATATGAATCTGCTACTAATTTAAATGCAATCTATCCAGTTTTTACTACGTAAATTGAATGAATGTGAAAACCAAATTGTTTGTCACTATTCTACATTCGATTGGCCATTTTGTTGTTCGTGAATGAAAGTTCATTGAATCATTATGTAAGTGGTTTTATGCATACACAATTTTAACTGGATATGAGCGTGCGTATTATAAATCGAATTTCGGTGAAAATAATAATTCGATATAGATTATATTACCTATTATTGTTGGTGATACTTCGAGCAATTTTTATTCGTGTGGGATGCCCTAGGGTTAAGCTTTGGGGCCGTTTTTCGTTCACGTGACCGTGTTGATTAACCCTGTATATAGCGATTGAAATAATTAAAATATAAATGACCTAACCAATATTGTTCGCTGTTTCAATTCCATTTCACATTGCAGAATGGAATATCGGGTATATTTAAGTCGAATCATACATTTTTTCCTTCCTCTGGTCCATAAGAACGTCATGAAATATTGATAAAGCCATCAGCAAGAGTCCGTAAAAATGGAAAGGAGATAACACTTCTGCCAACTCAATTGAAGAAAATCAATGCCTCCTATGAATAAGGAACGTGTCCGATCATTTTCATAGGATATTTAGATCAGATAGTGAATGGAATAGCATTACCTTTCAGGTGAAATAAATGGAACGGTTCTGATTCAATCGGATTCTCTAGATATGATGATCAGTTTTTAACTTGCTCCAAGTATACAATGTGTGAACGAGATTAGATCAGATTAGATTAGATTAAGATAAGTTTTGGAACCGGTCTAATACTTCCCTAGGCACTGCAGCATTATTTGCTTTTTGTATCTTTCCAAGGAACGAGATTAATCTTCCAGAAGGAAATCTATAGCGAGTATCAATTAATCTACATCTATAATTCTTCAAATGGCAACCATTTTTCGGAATATCAATTGTTATTGCGTGTTGCTGTCCGGAAAATGTTTTTAATAACTATGCTAATGTTTGTTGTCGTAACTCCAGTGCTGCCAATGGTAGAATGAATTATGAGAATTAAAAAATCACCAAGAAAGGCAAAAGGGAAATTTAATTGCTGGAAAACTCGTTTATTAACGACTGTAATTTTGAAGTGGAAAGAAGAAGAAAATTAATTGCTACGTTTTAGAATGCAATGAAGACTCTTTTTCACTGAATGAAGTCCATGATAACTGGGGATTTCCGACTCATGTCAACATCGGCATCTTAGTTCACAGGAACTATTTTTTCAGAGGACTTCGAAGAAGCAGATTGTTCCAAATATTGTCATCTGATTTGTCATCTCAAATGAATTCAATAATATTTCCAAATTGTTAATGGATCAAAGACAAAATGATTGGGACTCAACACCTTCACATTGCAACTAGGAGCAATCAAACTCAACCAATTCACTGATTTCAAATTCATCGTTTATATCTCGAGAGATATATATCGCATTCAGTACTTCCTCAAACTAACATCGCTCAACTTCGAACTTTAACCACAGTTGATAATTAAGTATCACGTGAGGTTACCAACAGGAAACACAGTTCATATGATAGATATCTCAACGCCACATTGGGTGCGTTCCATTAAGCGCTCACAACGCCTAAAACACTCATTCAGACGTTCCACATGGCGACCACGATCGTTGGGGTCGTGGCGAAAATGTCATGAATGACGTCATGATTCATGCTCACGACGACCCATCTCAATAGGTGGGTCGGCGTGAGCGTTTCGATGACGCACAGAACCAAGTGGAACGACAAAATTCGTGGTCGTGAGCGTGATCGTTGTGAGCGCTTAATGGAACGCACCCATTATGAATACAAATTCAAAATGACAGAACCTTCGCCAATATCTCAGTATATGTGTATAGAACATTTTCAAAATAAAAAAATGAATTTGGAACCGCATGAATTGTTTCAACCACTATAAACAGAAATTCCAACCGAATGTAAATGAAATGCTTGTGCTTTTGTTGATATTGTATATTTTTAACGTTATTTCAATTCAAATTATTGTTACTTCATGACTGATTGATACATGTATTAAATATTCAGTGAATGAATGATAAACTTGCGCAATTTAATTTCAATCGATATTTACCATATTTGCGATCACAAGACGAATGTTAAATTGGATATTCTATCTCATAGCATAACTATTTCCTCAATCTCATTCTCAACTCATTTAATATTAATATTCCGACTAACCAATATCATCGAAGAAAACGTCTTGTCTAGCCCAAATTTGATCACCTCCAGGCAAGGTCGATAATATCTCGTCTGATATTCGATGTCTCTATTACCTTGGGTGTCGCTTTTAGACAACAAAGGGGCAGTTTGGTTCATTTTGTATTCAGCGAGAGAGCCTCTTAATTATTTCTGACAAGCCGGGTTAGTAGCATCATGTCGACAAATTCATACGTCGAATACTGATTATGCGATAGATACCATATGGTAGATAATGTGGGCCTGATATTGCGGAGATGTCGAGAATTTTTCGACAAAATCATATTGAAAGTCTTTAGGAATATTTATTCAGCATTTCGATCATATACAGTGTATTTCAACTATACAGGGTGGGGCACCACATACGACACGGTCTCTGTGAACCAAACTATTGAATATTTCGGAAATTTCTTCTTTTCATCGTTTGTATATTCATTGAGGCTGCAAGAGGAAATTATTCTGAAGTATACAGGGTGGCTCATAAAAGTGTTACATATCAAAGTTGGTTTTTTTTTAATAGAACACCCGGTATTTTGTTGCAGTTTTGAATAGTTCAAGGAAAAATAATACGATTTCATGTAAGGTACCACGTACCTAACTATAACCGTTTTCGAGTTATTGTTTTCTTTTTGAAAATGCAGGGTTCAATGGGAGACTGAATAAAATCGAAATTTATGGAAACCATCCCTTCCAATTCTGACCAAGCATTAAAAAGGTTTCAGGCTATTGATTCCGATAGAACCCGTTCTCAAATATTATACAGGACGTTCAAAATTCATTGTCACTTTTTTATAATTTCAAACGCAAATAACTTTGTTATTCTAAATGGAACACCCTGTATTTTTTCAATCTGAACAATACAAAATTCGATTATCTTTCATTTTATATTGAGGTTTCCTATACCTAGCTTGAATATTGGTATTGGCATTTTCAAATAGTAGTTATAATTTCAATCCATTCTTTGAATCGATAGAGCTGTGAAACGACATTCATTTGATTTGGTAACAGAATTCTCATTGATAGTTATTATACTTCACTTCGTCGAATTTTTACTGTTCACTGAAATGAAGATTTTATTCAGACCCATACTCCTACATTAAACAGACAATTTTTTCATTATTCAACTGAAAAACTTCAACAAAACATGAAATACAAATGTATTCAATTCAAACTAGGTGCTCGAAATGATGACTACAAAGAGCTACTCTTTCTATGGAAAACTGCCTAACATTTGATAACATTTGAGTCGACACTCTTCGAAAAGCAGCCCTAATTCTCTTCTCCATATTTTCCAATGTGGTTGGAGGAGTGTCGTCAATCCCATTTCTCAAATATCTCCATGAAAAAAATCAAGGCAAGTCAAATCTGGCGATCTCGCTGGCCAATATCATGGTCCTCCCCTACCAATCCACCTTTGCGAAAAGCATATATTCAAAAACTGTCGGACAGTGAATTCGAGATGAATATGGATCTAACTAACAGTAAAATGTTCGATCAACTGTCGATGAGAATTCTGGTACCAAATCAAATAAATGTCGTTTCACAGCTCTCTTGATTCAAAGAATGCATTGAAATGATAACTACTAATTGAAAATGCCAATATCTATTCAAGCTAGGTATATATAAATATAATCAATATAATCAATATAAAATGAAAGATAATCGAATTTTGTATTGTTCAGATCAAAAAAATACAGGGTGTTCTATTAAGAATAGCAAAGTTATCTGCGTTTGAAATTATAAAAAAGTGACAATGAATTTTGAACGTCCTGTATAATATTGGGCAACGGGTTCTATCGGAATCAATAGCCTGAAACCTCTTTCATGCCTGGTCAGAATTGGGAGGGATGGTTTGTATACATTTCGATGTTATTCAGTCTACAATTGTACCCTGCATTTTCCAAAAAAAAAAAAAATATCTCGAAAACGGTTATAGTTAGGTACATGGTAATAATTTCCTCTTGCAGCCTCAATGATGAGATAAGATAAGATAAGATATTTATTCATCTTCAAAAAATTTTACAGAAAACAGTATGTTACAAGAGGCACACAACAGTTTTTGTTTAGGTACAATGAATATACAGATAATGAAAAGAAGAAATTTTCGATATATTCAATGGTTTGGTTTACAGAGACCGTGTCGTATGTGGTGCCCCACCCTGTATAGTTGAATTGGATGGATTGGTCAATATTCACGGCGATACCATTCATTCTCGTTGAATTCTCAGATTCTTTGAAAAAATTTACCACAATTTTGCTATTGGCGAATGAACATAAGCGATATGCCACCTGGTGGCAAAATAACTAGAAATGTTGACATAGTTCTTGTGTTTGGTATTATGTTTCGTTGATTTTATACTGAATTTGGATATATCTATTTTATTTGGCATTTCCCAAAAAAATAGCAGAAAAAAATACTATAAACTCATAATTCATTCCATAACATGAACTATAATCTTGTCAGCAGTGGAAGAATTCAATATCTTCATGATATTATATCCAGCATTCAAAACTTCTTCACTCTCATGAACACTTCTGAAAGTGTTTTTGCCTTCAAAGTACCCTTTAAATTTTGCCAATCGAATATAAAAACAAAACAAATTATCAGAATCCTGTATACATTTCGATCGAACCATTCACATTCACAACAGTATTCTTACCTCGTATTATTCTCATTATTTTCAAGCGTAGTAGACACTGACACTTTTTGTTCGATATTGCACTGTCACTTTAGACATTTCATCAAAAAAAAATTCATTAATTCGAATATTAGTATTTTCTTAATTATTTGTATTTTACCATTATAAATATTTTTTTCCATTTCTTATTCCAATTTTCTGCACCTTAAATTCCAATGAATATCCTTTCAATACAAATAAAGACTTTTTTATTTGAGAATGAATGTAATTGGGTGATGAGTCTCAAATCAAAAACTCCCTAGTATTGCCAAGCGAGGTGATGATAGATTCCAAAAAGTTCAGTATGTCCCATGCAGTCCTAGACCTACTTAACATGCCATGTGAGTTGTACACTATACTTTTACCACGACCATTACATTACATACAACGAAATCACCGTAATCACTTAACGTTGCTTGATAGAACATTCATCAGGATTCAATGAACACTGTTTCAATTCCCAGCTCTGTATTCCGTGTACTGGCCGCTCGATTCACTCCCCAACAAACCCTCCACGCCATCAACACCCTTACCGACGATGGCTTTATACGCCGACTTGATGAATGGTGCCTGCAAAGTGGCACTGTTGGAAGTTGTGTATTGTTACTCTGGCGTTCTTCAGTCGAGTGATATTATTTACCGCAACGACGTATGACGGTAGAGCGAAATGTGGAGCTTACTGAACTGAAACGATTGCTGAAATCTAGGTGGCTTTGTCTGTAAACAATGAGAGCAGTACTAAAAAAATCAACACCAGAAAAGCAACATTTTTATTAATTTATATCTCTTATGATACTGTCCAGATTAACAAGTTGGCACCAAGTATAATCATATTTCAAATTCAATTTCATTATTATTATAAACAAAACACTTTTCTTCACAATTTCATGATGTAATTAGGTTAGTACAAATTAAGTAGTAGTAATCAGCTAGATTACTAATGCAATTTTGCTGATGATGCTGATTTGGAATCATGGACTTGTGGGCAGGTGATTTGATGGAAGTTATTGAAGACAGTGTTTGAGGATCAGTCTTGAGAGGGTTAGTCTTGAGTTAGTCGTAGGAGAATGGTAAATAGGCGTCCAAACTACCCTTTCTGACGCACAGTTCTTCATGATTGCCACTCAGTCCTCCTGAAGTCTTAGTTTTCAGCAGTATTGTGAATTTCAAGGGTAGGAATTGTATTTTGTATTTATTATTGATTTTTTCTTATTGATTGAATCATCGAAATAATTATAATATTTTAATATTATCATGAGTGTGAGCATTTGATTTAGTGATTATTTTATTTATATTCTCTGACTACGACCCAAGTAACAGGGGTGACTCCCAAAGACACGCCCTATACGTGACTATCACGTCAAGCTCTTCTTCGTTTGCCTAATGGAAATGAACAATTAACACAAATCAAAGAGGAGATCATAAAACTTTGAATAGATAGGAAAATGCTGATATCCTGTCAGTAAAGTTCAAACCTATGCAAGACAACTGTTTTGATCCATCAGATCTCATCACAAGTCCATCATGTGCTTCATATAGTGGATGCGATGAAGAGAATTAAAAATAATGAGAAAGATCATGGCAAAAGGCTGTCCCATAAAACAGTTTGTTGATTAAATGAATCGTGAAATGGTACAACTATGAATATTTCGATTTATCAAACATTTTATTTCAACAGTCTCGAATTTATTCTAGAAGTAGAAATGGTTGTCACCATAGTGAATGTTACTAATACTACAAACAAAAATTATCATTGTACTATCATTCTGATGTTCTCCAATAGTATGTGACGTATGATATCACGATTGGGGTGTGCTCACTGCAAAAGTCTGAAATGTCTTCATTTTCATTATAAACTCACACTTTATTAACGAAAAAACACTAACAACCTAATGCAATGAAATTACCTTATGTCAGCATTTGTGGTTCTGTGACTTCCCACTTTGGCGCTGCAATCTCAAATTCATTCGCCAATTATTCGAGATGTTATTAGTTGAGGTTTGGAAATTTCCCATTTTTATGCTATTATGGTCAAAATTATACAGTGTGACCAGATAAGAATGCAGAGTGTCGTATCTCTGAAACTATTCGTAGAAGAGAAGCGATAGAGCATTTTTGATTTCGAAGTGCTCAGTGAAATTATTGTCATGTTTCCGAGATGGCTGCTAGAAATGGTTGTCACAAAAGTGAATGTTACTACTACTACAAACAAAAATTATCATTGCACCATCATTCTACTGTTCTCCAATGGTATGTGACATATGACATCACAAGAATACATCCTTATCTAGGAAGAACGACATCAATCAAGTGCTTGTCCAACAGTGTCCCGAATCCAGACAAACAAATTCAGCGAATCTAGAGTGATAGCGTTAAATACGAGAATAAATCCAAGTCTTCTCCCATCCAATTATCTTTTGGTGCACATCCGCCTAGATTTATCTGCATCGAGTAGTTCCAGTGAAAGACCAATCCTACACACTCTGCTCCGTCTTTTGAAGACGTGCACGGAATTTCAAGAAAAACTGTCTAGAGTTAATGGTTCAATTATGGATTTTCGTCAGAATCCTTTCATTCGTGCAACGTGATTTTAAAACGATACGAGTTTTGGATTTTAGAAGTCCGAAGAAAGACCGTTGTTGAATGAGTAGACGAGTTCAGTCAACGTTGATAAAGATTAAAATCTGTGTTGTGAAATTTTTTGGTGAAAACGAAAAAATTAAGAGACTTATGCATGATTTAACCAGAATAAAGTCACAATAGTGGTAAGAATTTATAAAAGAATTCACCTAAAAAATTCGCGATTCGAAAGAATCATGGTATTTCAAGTTATAATTCGATACATTGGTGTGTGCCCAATAGTGCGTGAAGTTAAATTACTCACTTGACCAGTGTTTTTTTTTATATAAAATGCCACGTCAATTTGATGATGATTCGTACACTATGAATACTTACAAGAAAACGTTATTATTGATAAGCAAGTGAACTCTTTTGGTAAATACGTAGGATGGCTGGAAAGTCTCAACGAAATGGAAGTCTCTTGTTTGATACAGGGTGTTTTTAGATTAGTAATAATTAAAAAAATTCCACTTTGCAAAAGCATCATTCTCTCAGATGGAACTTCCAGTTTATCATTTCACTATCTTGTAGAATAATTTTGTACCTTAAAATCATATCCATAATATTTAAATTATATTCAATATTTCAATTAACAATCAGAAATGAATTCAATGTTTTTGAGTTAATTGTAAGCAAGCTCTGAATATGACTTTGAAATACATTATTTCATTTCCAATTATTTCTGCTAACAAAATCAAATCAGTTATTTTCTACCGTTCTCGAGAGGAATCGATTATCATTTTTCTATCACCATATTTGATAGGAAAAAGTATTACAGTGCTGATCCACAATTGGAGACAAAACTAATCGTAACCAAATTTTTCTTGTCTGATTTATAACGCCATCAAATTGTCTGAATGAATCAAAATTGTCTCTGAACCACAATCATTGAAGTTGATATCACACGTTCCGATTATATTTCTGTTTTGATTCCCCTCAGTGCTCATTCCTGAAACAATACCTCAAACTTTGCTCGATAGTTTTGTATACCTTACTATATCGTGGCTGTTTATGTAAATGAGATTGGTAGAAGTGAAAATCAACAACGACCACCACACTGTTTATCTACATCGGTGATGCTCTGTTTATTGGAAACTGGTTAATTTAATTCACAATTCCATGCCAAATGTATACCTATCGAGATTTCTCATTCGTCGAATTGATAGAGGAAGATTGCTGACTGGTAACGAATTACCTTGTTTTTTTTTCAATTCAATGACAGGTATTTGTGGGTAATATCAATATCTGAGCTTTTTGGTTGTTGACAGTTGACAGATTCCAATTCCACTTTGTCTCAGTCAATAAGATCTAGTATTTTCAGACAATAAAGTATATTTATCACAATGATGGCGCCCCTAAAAGGAGCCTTCTTGGGAGTTGTAAAAACCGGATGAGCTTTGCTCCTGTCTGGGACACGTAAAATTATCACTCGACACCATGGACAAAAAGCTTTCGCGAATGCTTTCGGTCATAAAAGCGGGCAAGATATTCATCATGGACAATGACCAAGCCACTCAGTCCACTGAATTACCCCCTCGTGACGCCTTTGTTTTGCACCAGCCGCCTACAGGATACGCACTACCAAATTGCAGGATGCTATTCTTCACGTCTAGCCTTTCATGCTTGATTGTGCATTCTGGAAATGATCACCACTCGGTATAGAGCATCGAAAGTAGTACGTACTATAGAAAATGCATTAATTTATGCATTCTACCCAATGGCACACCCTGTATATCATTATATTTACAACAAAAATATCAACATATCATGAAGTATCGTTTTCGACCGAAAAACTTTTGAGAGGAATTCAATAAATAGAAATAGGCGAGACACTGATTTTTGGAAAAAATATTATATCATCCAGAATGAAATAAAAAATAACCGAGAAATATTATCGGGAATTTCAGATTTGATAGATTTTTTTGGAAACACAAAATGTTTAGTAACGACGTGTCATGAAAATAACACCACTAATTCTGTTTTCTCGAGTCCTGGACTTAAAAAATACACACAATCTCCAATATCACGATGACAAAGGCAATTCCGTATAGCTTTTGTTTCTCCATCGATAGTGACAAAGATGGAATGTCGATATCACTTACATCCGATAGCCAATATCACGTTTCCACAAGAAAACAACCGAGCAAAAATGGATGCCGAAAGCCGACAGAAGAATCAGCCCGCCAACAACAGAATTCGATCCACTTCAACAGGACGAAAATATTTCTGGAACTCGAGTGACAGCTGACAGCTGCTCTGAGAAAATTAATGTACCCCAATGATGAAAAGAAAAAGCAACTATAATTGTGTTATGGCCTCGTTTCGAATGGAACGTTGAAGTCTCGAGATAAGAAATGGATGAATTCAAATTGGCTGTACGGAATTTTTATATCGTCGCTACAAGAAATAAATAATAGTCCTTGATGGGGAGAGCAAGAGTTTTCCAGGATTTGAATTGTAAATAAGACGGGAAGCAGATTGCAAAGTAAATGATATTCCTGAAAAATTCTCAATGCTGGAAATCGTATTACAATGGATGTGGAACGAATCCAGCTACAATACATCTTCGAATCTAATCAAAATTTTGCATCTCAAAAGTACGTTTAACAAATATAATTCGGTTCCATATATCTTTATTTCTGCAATTGAAAACAAGGAATTCTCAACTCAAATTGAAATTATGAATAGTCTATGGAAATTGTGTATCAAAAATTTCAAATACCAAATTGCAATTCTGACAGAAATTTCTAGCAGTAAAACTCGAAATCTTGGCCTGTAACTGAAATATTCAATTAAACTTTTTCGACCTGAAAATCAAATAAAAAAATTATGTGGCAAAACACTTATATATAGACAACAAGAAACACAGTCTGGTTCAGTTTTTCATGGTGTTTTCTTAATCTCACCAGATTTTGAAAAATCGAAGCTAGATGTTTTTTGAGTGGTTTTGATTCATTTCCATTTCCCAAATGAAAACCCTATATATTCTCAGTATTAATATTGATGCATAGAAATCATTAGATTTCTGATCGGTCATGTACATGATAGATTCATTCATAGATTAAAAATATTTGATATCGCAGACGCGGCAACACAACTTCGAGTATACATAGCAGGTCTTCAAATGAATGAATAATCGTCAACTTCATCACATATATATTGTAAACTTCTTGAATGGACTAATAAAAGAACAAATGACGTAATTACCTCGGAAATATTGAGGAGTATGTGAGTAGGTATAAAATATTCGATTCGAACGAAACATTTCTACGGTATAGGCATTACGATGGGTGCAGACATTGCTTTGAGGTAATAACTACTACTAATTTGATACTAGTCCAATTACCGATTAACCAGAACAGTGCAAGTAACATTATCTGGCACGAAGACAAAACACCGACGACGCCCTGTGACAATCTTCATCGCTCTGAACATTCGTTCACTTCGGATCCTGTCGGCCATTTGGTATGACGGCCACCATTTGGCAAAATTACTAGCCCGCCTAATGCCGCTAATAAATATCCACCAACATCTGGTGTTGATATTCGCTAACCTCATCCGTCTTATCTGCATGTGCCAGATAAGATGCACGATCCTGAGTAGAGAAACAAGTTGTCTTAGGATGGAGATTCATGCAGGAATGATTTCCATGAGAAATGGATCCTGTTGGGTATAAGATGGTTTACAAAGTACGATAAATAGGGTGCAGAACATGTTGGTATGATGGAAAGTTTATATTGAAGATGGTACGAATTGTGGTTTTCCTAGATAATGAATAGTCGAAGAACTTAACGTGGCTGAATATTCTGCGACAATTCTTTTTATGCAAGAATCGTGGTGAAGTGTGGTGAATTCGAATTCTTATTTTAGTTGAATTCCAAATGAACGACGATTGTACTATTGGTCAAAGGTGGTTCTAGACCAAAGATAAAAAAATAGAACGGATGGTTCATTCGAGCTGTTTTGTCTGTCAAGAGGTGTGGCTTCATTTGTGTAAATTTCGTCAGCAAACTGACCTGATCTCAGAACTTATCAAAATTATTCATTCAGATTAGTTCTGAGAATCATTATATTGGCACCAATAATTATGTACTTTGTTCAGGAAAAAATAATACGATTTCATAGGAGGTACCAAACTATAACCGTTTTCGAGTTATTGTTTTCTTTTTGAAAATGCAGGGTACAATTATTGGAGACTGAATAACATCGAAATGTATAGAAACCATATCTTCCAATTCTGACCAAGCATTAAAGAGGTTTCAGGCTATTGATTCCGATAGAACCCGTTTCTCAATATTATACAGGACGTTCAAAATTCATTGTCACTTCTTTATAATTTCAAACGCAGATAACTTTGTTATTTTAAATGGAACATCCTGTATTTTTCAAATCTGAACATTACGAAATTCGATTATCTTTCATTTTATATCAAGGTTCCCTATACCTAGCTTGAATCGTTCTCAAGATATTGGCATTTTCAAATAGTAGTTATCATTTCGATGCATTCTTTGAATCGAGAGAGCTGTGAAACGACATTTATTCGATTTGGTAACACAATTTTCATTGAAAGTTTTTATACTTCACTCCGTCGAACATTTCACTGTTATTCAGATCCATGTTCATTCATGATATCGAAAATTTATACTGATTTTCAGATGGTAGCTAAATAATTACATGCTCTAAACATCGTTAACTCGTCTGTTCAACCAACTCAGTTATGGAACACATGAAATCACAATCTACATCAACCACAGCATGACGTATAAACGGCAGTAAAACATAAACAACGAAAAAAGGTCTGATTGTGACGTCACGAACACCTGCCCCTCTCGTCCCTCGGTTCTTGCAATTTGCCAACATTGCGTCTCTAGAAATGAAACATCCTTTATAGTTCATAACCCTTGCTTCTAGACGTCATATCTATCACCTATTGGAATAATAGGTATGCAAAAAAGACATGACATAATGTATGAATATTATATTTCGATCAGGAAATTCGTAATGAATAGATTATCACAAATATTTTCATAATTTTCTCGTTACATTTACGGTTTTCTGTATGAACCACTTATCCATGAAAGCAAGTATCTCAAAAAACTATACTCGGTATTCTCATCAAATAAAAAAGATACATAAGTAGACATGTACATTCATTCAATAATCCAGCGCCAACATATTCATTTCCTATGACTGCGTTCCTGTTATTCCTGTTTGCTACTCGCGGGGAAATCACCGGGAGCTAGCTAGTAGCTAGCGAATTCACGCTCTGTTGAAACTATAAACGAGACGCCCCAGTGGTTGATATACCGTTTAATAATACCTGAATGAGTTGCTCGTTATAACGAATCCGGCGACGATAGTGAAATTTCATTGGTACCCTTTCAAATTGAAAACTCAGAATTCGCAAAAATACCTGCTGAGACGTATGTTGGGTCAAAATCCACAGACTTCCATCACCTAAAAGCAATGTTTTCCAACTCAAAAATGAAGAAACATAATCAAAGTCTGCCGAAACTGCTGCCTTGTATCGGTTTGTAATTCAAAGAGTGAGATCAAAGACTCTGGAACAAAACTCCATTCCGTACGAAATCGTTCCAACCTCACCAAGACTGCTTTTAGCAAATTGAGTTATTCAGAAGGCTCAAGAATATTGCTGAAATCGGCAAGCCGAGACAGAAAAAATTGGACCGCTCTGAAATTAGAATGACATGAAAATTATAAAAAAAGGTCAGTAAAAAAGAGACAGTTAAAGAATCCGTAGAGAAAGAATCTGAGGATGATGAATGAAGAGAAATGAAACAGTGACGAGGAATGATATTCTGATGATGATAAACAAGTAAAACCTTAGGTTGATATCAAAAAACGAAAAGTACACTGATTCTGAACATGTATTTTGTAGATACCTGTTAGGTCTACAATGTTATCTACTGAGTATTCAACAGTAAATCGAATAGCATCAAAAGTCTCGTAATCGATACGCTCACTACGTAAGTTTATGAATAAATGTACATGAAAATTATATGAAAATGAGATGGTCTTCACGAAAACAGAACAAGGTCAAGTCCATACTTATCTGGGAATGTTTTAACAAACTTCTGTCACTGTGAAGCTCAAATAGAGTTACACTGATTGGGTACCTGGATACAGTGGAATAGAAGGAAATGAAATAGCTGATGAACTAGCTAGGGAGGGCTCAACTATATGCTATGGTCCGGAACCAGTTCTTGGCGTGTCCAACTTATAACTAGGGAAAAATGAGAGAACGTAGTGACCTTTCTAAATTACTCAAAAGAACTGATGTCTGTACGGTATCAGTGCGATAGGAGAACTACAATAAGCCTTTGGACTTCTTCAGTGAAAGGAACAAAATATCTTCAGAAATATCATAAGAAACATTGAATCATTCGAAAACAAATACAGAAACAATCAAATTTAAAATTATAATCGAGATTACAACTGAGTGATATCCTTTTGGATAACCTGCACTCCTGAGGATTGGTCAGAAACATAACCAACTACGTTGAAATAACAAAATTTGTTTGGGAATACGCAAAGAGTTTATGTCAGAATATCTCATGTCGTTCACGAACTTCACAATATTGCGGAGTATTTCTCGACTTCAATCAATCGTACCTTCTCCGCAGCGAAGGAAACAACCTAAATCTCTTCCTAAGATGATTAATGAACGTCAGAACACACTAAATTTCAGCGTTTCAGCCTGCGAACCATGACCTCGTCCTGTTTATTGCCGCCAGACATAAAATGCAACTCGGTTGGGAGTTTGCGATTCGCTGCAGCGTCGATAGGTGGCGCCCTAGGGCTTGATATATCGTCTCGCGTTCATCATAACCAGGATGCCAGGCTAATAATGTAAGGAAAGTTGCAACAGTCCTCGCTAATGGGCTTGCCTCTGGAGGTGCTACGAGGGTTCTGGAGATTTATTCGTGTCTATTTTTTGCGGCTTTGTGCCATTAGGTTTTGTGTATTCGGATAGGTCGATGAAACGGGGCGTGTATCAGATAAAATGTGTGCATCGTTGTGTCAATATTTGCGAATGAAATTGAATTTCTGACTTCCTGAATCTTCTAATTTCGAATTTCTATGGAAAAGGTTTCTCATTTCTATCGGAAATTGATCCGAAGTAGCCTCGAATAAAAATATACTTTCTCCTTGTCAAAGCATGCCAGAATACAGTTGCGGAGTTAACTCCAAACGATCCGAGATACTTTTTCATCAATTAGATTTGTTCAAGATGTAAAAAAAATTTATACTTGGATTGGAACATATAAAATTCTGAAGCACTTATAACTGAAAAATAACATGCGTTTTTCATTTCCAGTTGTTCCCGTTGGAGTTCCAATCGTGACAGTTGACAGGGCCGGCCTCGAGCACGGTAGGCCACTTATAGCAGACTGTCATTCTCCACCTTCCTTTCCAGCTGCCAATATCACCCTGTACGTCAACGATGAAAGGGTGAGTATCTCAACATCCTCGACAAATCAAATTCACAGCCCTCTACATGTTCAGTAATATTTTTATAGCAATTCACGAGCTCCTCGTGTTTCCAAGTCCTATATCTGTCATTACACGAATTTAACTTCCCTGACCACGAATTATCCTCCCGGAGTTTTTTTCTCGACACCAAACAATTAGACTGGCGGTCAGCGGCATGGCATATTGAGAACTCCGTAGTAATTAGACGGGGCTAACGCCCATGGAGAGAAAGAGCCCACTAATTAGTGGGGATGTTGTCGTGATCCTGCTGTGTTCGATGTAGTTCGTCAACCAATTGTTTACCAGGCTGACCATGATGACTACGATGCATGAATTATTCGAAATTACATCGAATTAACTCAACAGCACAATAAAGCGATAACGATAAATTTGCGATATTTTCTCTCTTATACCACTGTGATAAATAATTTGAATGAATTTATTCATGAAATGTGACTTTTCTTATATAAAACTCCCCCAAGCGCATTTTTTCAACGGTTTTTTCAGTCCTCAAAACAGTCGAAATATTATTTTCCGTTAAAGCCTTCAAAACCTCCTTGTCCGCACAAGAATATTCTTTCCGCAAACAAAATTCATTAAAGTTCTTAAATGAAGTTATTTCCTCTTATCAATTGTAAAAATCGAAAAATTCATTTCTGATTGTTTACAAGAACACGTTCAACTCAGAGAAAATTCGGTTCTTTTGACAAACAGACGCTTGGTAAATATTATAGACAGTCCTACCAACCTAGAAAAAAATTACCTGCCTTCCTAGTTCCTGAGATTTTTGAATGACAATGATACTTTACATTTTGATCATAGCGGTACTATAAGATGGAATCAAGATTTTTCGAATTATACACAATACTATTGAAGGACAGAGCATTGAACAACGGAATCAAAAAATCAAAAAGGTTACGCAATTTCCAATTGCACTTTGCTTATCACTCAAGGGTAACTCAAATATCCTTTTCAATTAAATAATCTTTCCTCAACTAACTATCAAAATTAAGAGGAATCGATGAAACTAACCAGATGGACGTCGTTTCTTCGCGAAACATGGATATATCAGGCTAATTCTCGATCGACTACAATACTCTAATTGAATTGGAACATATAGTGGAGTCGCATGCAACATCAACACTTTGAACCAACATATGGAGACAACGTGCTTCGTGTTCATGCTAATCTCACGACTACGGGCCAACAGTTCATCCTCCACTGCGCAACAGAACAAGAGAGAGATTAGTGCAGAATAAATCATCACAAACAGTTTCGGATTTCTATCAGATGAGAATTTGAATAGGAAATTAACGTAGAAATGGTGATCTCAGATTTGGTGCTGCAGTGATCCAGAACAAGAAAATATTGTGAAACTATATACCCAAAATTACCTGGAGCTGAGAAAAAAAGACTTGCTGCTCTTTGTGAGTACTTGAACGCATTGCATTCAGTTTGGATTCTGGATTGTTCTCCAAGTGATAAAGAACTGATTGAAGTGACTACAAATGACGTACTTGAACATGAATTCAAGAATACTATGGCATGTAAAAAAATTAGACGGTCAGTACAATGGTTGATCTATCAGTCATTTCCTGGGTCCCATCAAACTCAATTTTGAGTATTTGGGAGAAAATCCTGATACCTCTTTAGAAAAAGTTTTCATTTCACTAAAGGGGTCCAAAGGATGCAATTCCACCAAAAACATATTTTACTCTCCCTACAAAAGTCACTAGACTTCAAGGTACAGCTAAGAGCCTCATAATCTTTCGTAAATATGCTCTCGCAGGCGCATGACCTGTAATAAGTCCTGTTACTTATCATTTCTGATCTCGCTTAAGTATCTTGTCAGTTCGTTTATCACATGTTTCCTGAATAACAAATTCACTTTCTTATATCCTGGTCTGTTATCCCATGCTACTTTCTGTAGTATTTTGATCCGTCTTTTGATGTATCTCCTAAGTCTGTTTTTAAGCTTACCAAGAGCTGATTCTGGACCAAGGCTGATCCCTTTCTAGATAAAGCCTTCTATTTATCCGTTCAATTACTTCTGAATGAAGAAAAAACATCCAATAATCATGTTCCTACTCAGGAAATGAAGATTAACATTTTCGAAAGAGAAATCAATCAAACTCACTAAACTCCAAAAGAATCTACATCACTTTCTGAATGTCAACTCCAATTGTCACCCAGAAATTGGTGTTTAAACGATAAATAGAAACATTCTAGATGTTCTCACAATGAAACAATAGATACTTGTTCTGCTCAGAAGTTCATAAAACATTCGTAATCAATTGAAAAAGCCTTATCACTTGCTGAGCAATCCACAGATCCGCGATTAAAGTGAGTGGGTATATATACTGAATCTTCGGTTTCTCTAGCACTGAAGATATTGTCTAACAGACGGCTTTCTAATTGCCAATTACGACCAGTAATACCTTCTCGAGGATCCAGAGATGAACCACTTTGGCAATTCTGACGATAAGTAGGAGGCACTTAGCCAAACTTCCGATTATATGGGCCAGATTTTGGTCGATTATTTGAATTATGTTAGTTTTGGGGGGGCAGCTATACGAACGCCCAGAGAACACCCTTCTATCCCACAATGTGGAAGGCTGTTATGTAAGTTTAGGGAGTTATACAGGGTGCTTCTTATTATTGAAAACTTGGCGTGAGAGTTTCAAGCAGTAATAACGTTATTGTAGAGAAACAATAGAAAGAAACAATTGTATAAATAGTTGTGAAAGTGTTGAGCTGCTAAAATTTCAATAAATAAAGTTGATGAAAAAGACATTGTTGACTATTAAAATGAATAATATGCAATTAAATATATAAAGTATAATTCGAAAGCTACAAGACTCTTGTTTTTTTTAATCTTCCAGTTATGCCATCTCTTTGAAATTTCTGTCGTTTGATTCTGAAATTCGGACGTACAGAAGCTGAGATATGGCGTTCAATGTGACCGTTTATTAGTGGGAAAATAAGGACTTTTGAATTCGATGAAACCTTCTTTACTTATAATTCCAAATCAATTTTCCAACTTTCCACTTTTCCAGTACTCAAAAGAGTCGGAATAATTTTTCCAGTAAAGCATACTAGACTTTTTTCGATTTGGTCCCCGCATTGACCTTTTGAGTTCTTTGAATAACCAGAAGTCGCATCAGGTGATTACGGTGGTTGCAGAATGATACATGTTGTGTTTTTGGCAAAAAAAGTCGCAAAGAACCAACTCAGTATGACATGGTGCATTATTATTAATGAAGGAACCAAGAATTGTTCGCCCGAGGAATGACGCGTTTGAGACACCAAACATTCTTCGAAATGGTTTGGGCAGAGCCAGATGATATTTCAACACTATCAGCAAGATATTCAATTATCAATCGACGATTTTCAAGTACCAAATCTTAGATTTTTAGGTCGTGGCCCTCGTCAGTAGACGTTGATGGTTCGTCTTCAACGCGTTCTCGGCCCGCTTTGAACCTGCTGAACAACTTAAAACATTTTTTCGTGCCATATTTTGAAGAAAAACTCTTTGCAACATGTCCACACGATGCAAGTTCTTCACCTAATGTAAAAATCGAAAAGTTCACTTTAATTGTTTACAAAAACTCGAAGATAATTGAACCTTCTGATAAACAGACGATTGTTAAATGTTACAGACTGTCCTACCAACCTAGCAAAAAATGTACCTGTCATATAATACTCATGCTTTGAATAACAATTTCAACTATCTTCATTATCGCAGTGGTACATCATAATGATTACATACCCCCATATACATATTCAATACCATAAACTAGACCAGAATTGCACAACGAAGAGTCACACATAAAAACCCTGTTGTCATCCCTATAGATAATAAAGGTCATCAATTAAAGATTCATCCACCCGAAGCTATAAAATTCTGAAAAGATTGTGGTGCTTTCCAATTCAAGTTAGCTAATACGTCATGTCAGATCGAGAATGGTAATCTCTTTGAATTGTCTTCTGCATCCGAATCCACACCATCTCATTCGAGTAAGGACCCGGAACAGCGTCTTCTATTATCCCCTTTTATCCCTCTTAATCAAACAACCCCAACGCCGTGCAACCTTCCGACTATATATTTTTTCTCGGTAATGAGGAATCTCTGTCCGCAGTATCTCATTTGGGAAGCACAATCATGAGTCGAAGATCGAAAGAAAAACGGATCGTTAGCAGAATAACCCTACTAGGAAATCAATAATGATGTGGTGGTGGTCTTGTGAGAAAATCAAAAGTTTATTATATACAGTGGGGATGATGGGTCTTACCCCCTATATTTAAGAGATCCTACATATTTACCTAATCATTCATACAAGATTAATTCGAATCATTGGTAACGTCCATAACAAATTCGAATCCACTATGCAAAGAGTCGTTCGACGAAGATGGTAGTGACAGCTTGTCAGAATGTATTTAGGAATGAATGGATGGATGGATGAAATAGAAGGAATATATATATAAAAGTAAATTGCAAGAAAAACATTGTTTAACGTTATTTCAGACTCGTATCTGCTTACTATTCAAAGAAAATATATCTATATAACTTAGATTTCAATACTTGCTGATATTTCATCAATCTTAGAAATGTTCATTTCTGCTGGATTTCAATGAACTTTCAGAATTATTGTAATTTTCAATTTCTTCACGATGTGTATTAGGTAAGGTTAGGTTAGAGTACACGTCTGTTGAATATTTGACATATTCATTCATAATCAACCATTTCATTTTTTGATATGATCATTGAAATAGTTAATATCTCAATGTCGCTTATCGACCGATATGAAGAATATGATTTTCATAGACCTTAATCGATTTGCTGCTTCTATTATTAAAATTTTTGAGTAGTAGTGCAAAATCGATTCGACAAGAAAAACAAAAATGTGCAAGAAAACATATGGCATGTCGTTAACAAAATATAATTTCAAAGTCTCACTTTTTTGGGACACCTTGTAAATTCGAGAATATTTTCAAAATGTGTACCCCGTGATTATGCAGGACCCTGTATAATAATCATTCTGAGATTCTCCTGAGAAACACGAACTGAATGTCGGAAAAATTTCATTATGTTACTCATCTACTTCGATAGCAATCAATTTAGGAAATTTGATAATCTATTCATTCAAAAATGACAATGCCAGTTGCTTTCCACCGTGATTAGAAAACATTAAAACGGAGATTGTACATTGAAATGATCATTGGATATATCGAGTATAATATACCCGTTCCCGATCCTGGAATGACCCAAAAGACCACATTATCCCATTTGGAAAGCCATAACTAAATTGGTGGATCAAAGGCAATGAGGCATGTTTGAATTAAATCGATCCTATAAGTTCTATCTGATTGAAGATCTATCCCAGAATAAGTGTATTCGAATTTCCAGAAAATTGTTTCAATATGAGTTCCTCAGGGTACAGCTAGTTATAGTTTCTCAGTTCAAAACTAAGCATCATAAAAAATTAGGAGTCAAAGAAACATAGATGTCGTTTTTTTAAAAAATTCATGAATACTCAAAAAACAGATAGTACAGGGTTTTTGGAATATTTTTAAATCAACTATAAACCGGGTGTTAATTTGAAAACTCTCAATGCTAATATCTCTGAAACTAAAGAAGTTAGAAAAGCACAATTTGGTACAAATGTTATACAAGTACTACATGCATTATATTTTGGTTATATGGTGAGTCAGTTCCCCGTTTGTGATACCTCAAAGTGAAGGTGTTTTGTAGTAGAATTCACCTGCTCAAGAATTTTTCCTGAATTGTATACAGGGTCAAAAAAAGGTATAACTTAAATGAAATAAACTCTGTTTTGAAAAGTGCTATATCATTCATAATCTATTTTCAAACCCATTTGTCACAATTTTGAAAAACTTTTCTTGGAATACATGAACATTCTGTAATAATCAAGATCAACGACTGAAACTGGTTGTATTTTGAACAGATAATGCTTTTCTAACTACTTTAAATGCAGAGATATTTGCAAATTGACAACTTGTTTAAATAGAAAAATTGGGTATCTCTCGATACCATTAGTGCAAAATAAAAAGCTAACCGAATGCGAATTTTATTTGGAAAGAAATCTTCGATCCACTGATGAAATTTGATTATTAAGATGGTGATCGAAATGACGAAAGCATATTGTTGATCAAATATTTTGTGTAAAATTGTGTACTTCCTAAGGATATTTCATTGAATGGAATTCAACCTAACTTTATATTCTGGAGTTTTGTTGAAAAAATAGACAAGCAGCAACACCAGATTTTTTGCCACGCTGTCACAAGTATTTTGCTTGAATAAAGATACTTTACCATCCAACCGTTAATCGTTCTGTAGGTTCAATTTTCTTCTTGTGAAGACAAAGCCTCCAGTGTTCAAAAGAAGAAAATAATTTTAACCTACAAAACATTTCAATCAACCTGAAAAAAAGTTTCGAATGACATGAACTCGATCAGTATAAACAAAACTACATCCTTCCATCCCGCGGAAATATCATTGGCTGTCGACCAAGATGCTTTCATTTCGAATCTGTAAAATAAGCGGGGGCCTACCAAGATTCGAATCCGAATTCGGAGGATATATCACGGATGGAAATGGGATTTGAATGTTCCATTCACGGAAATCATCTCGTAAATGATAAAGCTTTCAACCGAAGTACTTCGCGGGATATTCATGGCCTCCTCGAAGGATAATATGCAGACGTGAGATATTCTTTTGTTGACGATATTTCGGGTACCGTTGGAACTAACTGCGCTCGTATCTTGTTCGGGTGTGTAAACTTCTTGGCAGGATCATTTTGCAGGAAGTGGTTTCTAACAAGAATACAGTAGATAATTGTGTATAATAAATAATAAAAATAATCTCAACGGAAATAATGATGATAATAAAAAAATCAAACTCCACGGAAAGATTTTCAAAAGGTTATCAAACAAAAGTCCTCCTGTACATTGTCAAGGAATACGAAGAAGTTGTAGATTCAATCATTCTTCAGTAGCTCGTTTGCTACTAACATATTTTATTGATGCTGAATCTGATTCAGTTTTATCACCAAGCACTTCCACAAATCCAAAGTTCCGGAAAATATATAAAAGGAATCCATATTCATTCGGATAGTTAGTCTATTCTAAAAGCTCTTGCAGGCAAAGTCCAGACTAATCTGGGAATGTATTAACGACTTCTGATACTATCAAGCTCAAATAGAGTTAAACTGATCTGATTACATGGACACAGTGGAATAGAACGTAATGAAATAGTTGATGAACTAGTTGAGGAGAGCTAAGCTTCACCCTACCTTGGTCTGGAACCAGCTCTTGACGTGCTCAAACACATACAAAACATACAAAAAGTAGCCTGGGATAACACACCAAGACATGAACTCATTATACAGGTAACATGTGAAAAACGGAATGATGATATACTTATGTTAAGTAGAGATCAGATTAGATTACAGTTACAGGTCTCCCTACAGGCCATGCGCCTGTGAGAACACATTCACAAAAGATGTGGCTCTACCAAGGTGACCAAACTTGTAGATTGTAAGGCTTGTAGCCTGAGACTATTCAAGACATTTCGTGCAATTGTGAGGTAAACTACAGATAACGTAGGGACCATGCAACCTAGTGACCTTTGTGAACTAATGTCTTTGAAGATATCATTGTGATACTGTGGGCCCCTTAGGTAAAATGATAAATGAAGAATAGTTCAAAGAGGGCTTTCGATATGATCTGTAATTGGCTGTGATGTGAACCCTTAGCATGTTAGGATAATGTTGCATCTCTCTTTATTATATGGGATTCTTGCTATGCTCTCTAGAACCTGTTTATTATTTATTCTTCAAGCTGAATCAACTCAAAATTTGGATCGAGTACATCGAAATACATAGAAATCAATCATGATTAGTAGCAATTTTAAGTGTTTCCTCACTAAAGTGATCATAAGAACATTGGCTGTATCGATTGAAAATTTTAGAACAAAAAACAGTTTAATATTTTAGTCTTCAGTAGATAATCGAAAAATCCAGTAGTTTTGATTTATCCACTATTAGTCCCAATCTAATGTAAATCTCTGGAAAAATAAATTTACCGATAGATCATGGGTTATACATGTCGAAATTGTTCATTACGGACCTGTGTCCAAAATCATAATTACCACGCAGATTATGCACCCATAATTACAGAGACCAGCTTGATTAACGGCGATTTCAATTAATCAATCAATTGAACAAAGCAGGCTGGTCTATGTATTGCCTAATGACTTGCAATAATGATAGTAAGCGATGATAATCAACAATGTGTCCCGCAAAATTCATCCGAAAAGACTTTTCCGATAACGTCGAATGATTTCTTTTGTGAAATTTCATTAATTCCCTGAAAGCTTTGGTGCCAACAATATTAATTGATATTGTAAATGTCTATAAAAGGTTCAGAAAGCATAATGTTTTTCATTGTCATTCATAAATTCCAGAATAGTTTCTCCAGTGGAGTAAAAATATCTGCAACTAATTGTATATTGAAATGTGTTTTGACGTTGATTTCCTGAAAAATAAAGCAGGCCTTGACGACTCCTAACAAAAATACAGTATTAATAAAAAAATATATCAAAACGATGTCGTATCTTGAGTGTTAACAAGTTGAAGTATCGACCATGTACGAGTTTCTGTAAGGGAATGTTGATTTCTTGCAGCAATCTTCAATTACCATCATGACTCTTAATCATAGTATATAGTTTGAGTTTCACTTTGAAATAGCTCCAACTCAAGATATGCTGTTCCGTATTTATGCTAATTCCGTCATTCTACTTGAGACTATGCGAATGGGAAAATGTAATATGTGAAGGAAATAAGGATTAAATGCCAATAATAGAGTTATCAAGTCATCTTCTCAAATGCTATAAGACCATTTTCATTTAATCTCTGGTATTGTTCAGTGGAAATACGTTGACTATGTGTCTCTACAGTTTACCATGCGTTTTATGACTTGAAACAGTAGGCACAGATTAAGATCCTCTCGAGTTCATGTCTTGGGGGATCACGGTCTTACATACAGGTCTGGAAACTAAGGCACTTTTGAGTGCTAGGAGCTTAGTTGTCTTGGGGTATGATTAATCTCTGACATTTCGTATCAAACTGTTCGGACTCGAATGGTGTATGAAATTAATGACAGAAATGTCATATCTAGCAAAATTCCTTCAAATAAATAAAGCTGATTCAATGAAAATTGTAAAAATGAAAAATTATGTTCATAAAATTTTAGTAAAGAATATAAGTCAATCTATGTATCATCCTTATTTTTTCGACTGTGGAAAAATATTATGAATAATAATCAGCAACGTTGAATTAACAACACTGCCGTTTTTTTCTTCCTATATTGCTTCCATAAAAAAGCAATTGATTTTCGCTATCCGCGAGTATTCAGCAGTTATGACGTCACAACTATAGCATTTTCCAGATGTTTTCTTAGCTTACCCCAAATTTATTTTGGCGAAATAACTGTGGACATTTCTCAACGTTATGGATCTCGTGGTCCTTTCTTTCAAAAATAAGTGATCTCAATCACATGTAGTGTTGGATGGGACTTTCCAGAAAAACCAATAACTATCCTGTCCAGCTATAACAATAAATTTCATTGTTATACCTTCCTCGTTTGCTCAAAGAAGCGGTCAAAGCCAACGGAAGTAAAATTGAAAATTGCTGTCGAAGGATGGCCCAGTCGAAATCCCCACGCGTAAAATATTATCTATTTTTAAAAACATTCTTTTCCGTTGTCCCCGAATTTATGTGACACCTTTCTTTATGGGGTATTTTTTATGATCACGCTCTATTGTCGGAATTCCCTGACCGCTGCAACCTGAAAAGCGACCAAGGAACTTACAGGATAAATGAAAAGGGTGATTTACAGAATGAAAATCAATCCGAGAGAAATGTTCGTCCTTCAACAAAGAGGTTATAACAAGAGGAATACTAAGTCACAAGAAGCCCCTAAAACTTGGCAAAAAAAGACCAGAGATGAATCAAATATTGTAACGTGTGAAGCTATCTATGAACTTCACTTCATCAAAGGAATCACAAAATGAATCGCCCTAGTCTGGAAGTTAGGAGAACAGAAGAAAACTAATCTATGAAAAATTAAGACATTGGATGTAGACAAGGCAAATCGAGATTGAGGCTCGAGCGAGATTCCACGAATCTATGACTAACAATACTGCGAGATCTCGTCAATTGAAGATCTAGCGAGATTGGCTGTTTTATGTATTTTTTTGCAAATAATCATAATATTCCAGTAAATCAGGAAACAAAATTATGAAAATTATAAGTGTTAAAAAAGGATAAACATTTATTATGACGCGTTTTTTCAACAGACTTTTTTGCATAATTTTTCAATGAACTTCCAAGAAGTGAACTTTGACATACTTGTCTATCAAATGACAAATGAAAGGAATAACCAGTCTTCTCTTCAAATATCAAACGAACATCTTTCAGTAGTGAAACAGTTTTTTAATTACCCACAAACCAACCAGATTCGAGTTGAGTCGACTATTGAATCAGTAAATCCGTCAATTGACAAAATATACCTTTATTTTAAAAGTAACTTCCTACTAAACGGCTTGTCTCAACAGATCTCAGGCAGTTATTCACGAACTGTAAAAGTTCGCCTTTTGACCTCCCGAGATCGTATAAATTAATTTCCTTCTTGATTAACTTCCCAGAGAATTCGTAGTCAGTTTTCTACCTTTAGGTTCTTTGAACGCAACTGTAGTAGTCAATGAATAAGACGTTTTTATACTCGAGTGCAATAGCGTGATCACGAGATCTCTTCCTTTTTACCGACCGATATCAATTTCACTAAAAAAGGCCGGGATCCCGCGAGAACCAGATTGCATTTTCAACACGCCTACAGCTTCTGCGAGTTCATTCTTTGAACTCTAACGAAATTGATATTCAGAAATATCAGGAGAAGATGAGGAAAATCTGATCCAAATATCTCTATTAGGACATTTTTCGTGTCTAGCTATACATATTAGGTGAGCTGAAATATTTGTTGTCTGACATATAGATGGCGTTACTAGTATTGAAACCATGCTCATAATGCATCCACCGTATTCTCCATATCTGCCCCTCAACGACTTTTTCCTGTTTTCAGACCTCGAGAATGCTCACTGAATCACAATTCCATCAGAATTGATTTCAAATGATTTTTCTAGGTGCCTGGGTACACATCCGAATGGATCACCCAAGTAGAGGACCAATTAGAGAAGAAGACCGGCAGATTGGAGCTGTCAGGTGTCGGCGGAAGCTGGGGTACCCTGAGGCTCCGTTGCGAGGCCACTTTGTTCAGGCTTTACCGTGCCAACAGTCTGGAAGTTGAAATACGACCCGATACGCCACAACCAGCTTCTGTTTTGCTGGGACCAAGTAACAAAGGTGAAATAGTAGGCTGTGATATCATCACAATGTTGCCGTGCAGGAACCCAAAGCCAACTTTGCTAACATTTGTTTTCTCAACAGGTGGCTCGAGATTTACAACTTCAAGAATTTTGTCCTACATCATTTCATTTTTCCTGTTGATGTTGAAAAATTGGAGGTGTTAGATGATCAACTGTTCAATGAACTGACATTATATCTGTGCGCAGTCATTTGGGAATGAATGCGTAGCTGTGATCAATAAAATCTAGTGGCGTGATGAATTTTGTGGTTATTCGGCAATGTCGGAAAATTTTCACGAATTACGAAAATATCAACCTTGTATATTTTATTTTGTTATTGCTGAAAGCACCGTCTGATAACGTCACCCATACTAAGCATTCACAATTTCAAAATATGTCATATTTAGCCATGATTGTAATCATTTTTGTAGATATACGACCTTGACTGAAAATTTTGAAAGTGAATTGTCACTACAGGTTGCGGAGACTATGCAGTGGATTCTCCATTTTGACGTGACCAAAATTATCTACAAGAAAAATTGGACAATTATGAAAAACAAAGAGTTTTTTTTCGATTACAATTCGACGAATACTTTTCAGAAAGTCTGTTCCGAAGTGTGTTCAGAAAATGCACCTACTGTATAGTCTCTACCTATTTCGATTAACAATCTAATTTCATTGTACGATTGTTATGTATATAAAATGTGAAAATCAAAATAGAATATGAATTAATGTAATTAAAGTGATTTCATAATTGTTGAATTTATTCATTTCTCTCTCCTGTCTAAATCAATCAATTTCTTCATCAGCATCTTGTCACTATGATTACCCAAACGATTTTCACAATAACTAACATACAGTGCTTCTCAAAAGTCCCCTCCCCCCCTCTTATCTTTGGAACGATTATACATAAACAAGTGAAATTTGGAAACTGAATATTAAAGGTTGTAAACTGCCCTACTAGGGATGATAGATGACGAAATCGTCAAAGATGACGTCACAAGGCCATTGTGACCAATAATTTTAAATGGAACCCTACGGCAAGCGACACCTCTTTTTAAAGGTATCTAAAAAACCTATTCAATGATACTAATTTTGTTTGTGTTTATGGCAGTTTTAATGGCTCATTGGTAAACATCAGAATTTTAATTCCATTCATGATATTACTTACAGATTTAAGAATCAGTATCCACTCAAAGAAATTGCTCGAAGTGACCTCCATTTACTTCCTGACAGTGAAACATCCTATTTTCAAACTCTTCTCGTACTTTTGCAAATATGTCTGCGGAAACAGCCTCACACATTCTGCAACAATACGTTGTTTTAATACGTCAATATTGTCCAGTTTCACCAAGAATTAGGATCGCTGCTACTTTATCACCTAAAACACGTACCGTTTCGCTTCTTGAAGCACTTAAACGTTCGGCTCACAACAGTATAACAAATTATTATAATTTACAAAAATATGAAAAGTACCAAAAGTTGCTGAAACAGTTAAATGTTCGATCAACAATACAACAAATTATTAAATGTACAAAAACTTGGACAATTACAAAAACGTCGAATTAGGGAGACTAACAAAAACGTCAGCTAAATGACAACAGCTCGAATGTTGAATTTTAGTATTAATTTAATTCATCACAGCTTTGCGTTTTCTCAAAAGCGAGTTGCCAAAACTGCCATAAACACAAACAAAATTAGTATCATTGAATAGGTACCTTTCAAAAGAGGTGTCGTTTGCCGTAGGGTTCCATTTAAAATTATTGGTCACAATGGCTTTGTGACGTCATCTTTGACGATTTCGTCATCTTTCATCCCTAGTAGGGCAGTTTACAACCTTTAATATTCAGTGTCCAAATTTCACTTGTTTATGTATAATCGTTCCAAAGATAAGAGGGGGGAGGGGACTTTTGAGAAGCACTGTATATCTAGTCTACATTCATACATCATACATGTAGATCAAACGAATATTAAAATTAAGGTTTTTATTTACTTTACGACGTTTGCATACTCAGCTTCAATATCGAATATCCTTAGTATGATTTGATGCATTTTTAACGAGTATTCATTCTACCATGGACATTGCACATGATAATGAAATAAAGGTGGAATGTTGAATATTCAGAATATTTAGACTAGTCAGATAATTGCTGTTGACTGCAGATTGGTTTTGGCATATGACAACTAGGTAATTGCAGGTTTCTTCTCATGAAGTTGTCAGCTACAATCTGCATAAAAATATCGAAAGTACTACTTCGATGGGGATTCTTATACTTCAAATTCCTCTGAAAAACACTCAAGAAATGTGTAATTTGAAGCCAATCATGCATAATTCTATGCATGCAATAGAAGAAGAATCAGTCAAGAAAGACAATTTGATATTGCTGTCTCTTCTTTTTCTCTTTGCAGTATAATCAAGACCGTTTCTATAGTCGAAATGGAAGAAAAATAGCGATGCTGATATTCTAGATATTTCCACAAAAATAATGGAATACCCAGCATAATCAATCAATTTATATAGCACGCTGTCGATAGGCGATGAAAGAAAGTTTCACTCGATCCATCCACCACGATTCAATGAGAATCCTCTGAGAATTTTTCGATTAGAATAACGAAAGCGTAATTCACTTTTCCTAGGTCATACATTATTTCCCTCAGAGACGGGAAGTTTACAGAAGCGGAAGTGAAATTCGTGTGCACCAGTGCCTTGTTCATGCTTTGAACAAATAAGGATTCTGTGGAATAAGAAGAAACGGCGAAGTCGCTAGCGAAAAGTTTCCAAAAGTAAGACGACAGGAGTGGCTAACATGATTCTCCTGCTTATACGGATTTTGGGATTCCGAATATATTCGAAAACTAAACAAACGAATTCAAATCAGGTCGAGATTCAATTCAATGAGTCAAGTTTTGGGTTTGCCAGGTCAGACAGAAGTGAAGAGTGCAGCGGATCGAGTTTATTTCTATTCATGAATTACGAATGGATTTAGTGTGGAGAAGGTGCAACTGAAAATTAATGTGATCGATTGTATAAAACAAAACAAAGTAGAATGTATTTGTTCAAGCAAAATAGTTGTGACAGCTTGCCATAAAGTGCTGTATTGCTGCTTGTCTTATTTTTCAACGACACCAGGAGGTTAGGTTGAGTTTATCATTCAAATTATTTTGAAAAATGTTTTCGATTCATAATATAAATTGACCAATTTCAATATTTGTAATAATTTCAACCAGAATCAACGACCTTTGTTAGCATCGATGTGAAGTGTTGCCATAATTATTGAAGCCTAAATATCCCCAGCTATATCTCAACCAATTGGAAGTTCAGTGGTTAGCTAGATACTTTTCATTTTTCACTAATGGTATTGATAGATAACCAAATATGTGAGAACTGTCTTCCTTAAATAAATATACTATATTTTTCGTTCCTAATGCTGAATAAAATATCATAATGCAATAATTGTTCAAGATGAAATTACAGCTAGATGCATTACTATAGGAAATGAATACATCTTGAGACCGTTCGGAACTTTTGGAACTTTTCAGACATGGAATATTTTAAGAACAGTTCCAGTGATGCAGTGCCTCTCAAACTTCTTGTATGCGAGTTCACCTGCAAATAAATTTCGTCGAAATTTACCAAAGAAGAACCTCAAATTCCGTAAGAAAATCAAAAAAACTAGTCTTGGAACACAAATATCGTAAACATATTTTGATACAGCACCACCGGCAAGAAGGAATAAAAAAGGTGAATAAATTATTGAACGTCTTCTACGTTCTGTGTCGGTGGAGATATGAGAATAGTGTTAAAATAATAATTCAGTTAGCTGACTTTCCAACTTTCCTGTCCTAAAATACGATGAGGATTGCCTGCTCGCTGAGAGATAACATAGAAAAGGCTCAATCGATTATTGAATACCCATCAGACTATCGGCCACAAATGCTTTTCATTGAAGTTATGGATGTCAACTATACTTTGAGGTTAGAATTCAATTCATAGCTGAAGTACTCCATAAATTACGTCACACGTTTTGAAGAGGGGAAGTAGTGTGAATGGGGTAGAAAGGGGTCAAAAGTTCTGTGATGTAACATGTTGAAATTAAAAATTCTAAAGCACGACATTCATATGTGAATAAAAAACTGTAGGAATTAATATTATTTTGCACTTCAATGTGGTGTATAACTTTTCCATTATAAACTGTAATATCTGTTATGAAATACCGAATACAAATATTCAGCATGAATTCCTGTATGAGGAATTTACACTAAATTGCTTATACAAATTCCTATGCATCGGTAATATAACTGCAAACGATATATAATTAAATTATTCTATAAATAGGCAGATATTGTGAATCAAATGTTGTGTGAAATTGTCAAACGTGATTACGCATTTATTATAAAAGTTATCTTCTGAATACAATATTCGTCAATTTGATATAATCATCAATTGATTACCTGATTCATAATTCTTATCTATGAATTAAGGAATGTACAGTATACTTCAATTATAAAACAAATTTCCATATCAAATGAGAAATAAAAATAAGTATCATACTGGGGAAGTTTAATTATACTCTATAGAAGAGCATCTGCGTCACAAAATAGGTGTGTCTTTCAGGTCTGGAAGTGAAACAATTCGAACATTTCCGTTCTATTAAATTATATTGTGTTCGTTGGACTTCCAAGCTGATAAATTATTTTGTTTCTCGCACAGGCAGTTCATTGAATGTTTGCAAAAGCATTCTTCACACAATGAGCTATTGTTTCAGTTATGTTCTACCTCCAAGGAGTGCGACATTCGATTGCTGTGATTGGCTGTGATGTCAGTTGCAGATTCTCCATTAGTGCTCCAATTATAACTCCGAGTCTGTTGTCAATTGTCATATATACAGAACACGAAACGAATGTCATACAAGTCTTTTAACAAGGATCATAATGCAAAATTAACAAAAATCTAGATAAATTTCCTGTATATCATCTTGTTTTCATTTTTTGAAAATGCAAGTGTACGCCACTGCTACTTTCATGGTTGTTCTCTATGTTAAAGAGGCAGTCGTTTCTGGAGAGAAATCAGATGGGAATTCGACCAATACCACGAAACCTCGAGGGTAAACAAAAAGTCAAGAGATGAACGAGATTTACCAACAAGGGGAAATTGTCAAATCTTCCTCGCTTTCGTCAAAGAAAGTGCAACAACCCGCAGTGTTGCCACATCAACGGAAACTTCGTGTTTGAACAATAATGTACTGAGTTCATATAATTCTTATAAAAATTGCTTTCATATTTCCGAAAGAATGTATGAAATTTTAATAAACTATACTAATCCTCAAGCAGCGAATATTGAAGAGATAAAATGCTGTTGTAAAGTCGATGAAGTCTCTCGAATTAGCACATTTTCGTTAGTCGTTAGTAACACGCTATATCTTTTTTTCACACTGATTACACGAAATATTCAGCCGGAAGCTTTCACTCTGCTGCTTTTTGTAGAATGCAAAATTGCGCTTCTAAACTTCCAAGGAAATTAAAGTTTCTTTGCTTTCAGTTTTCTCTTTCGCTTCAAACTTTGGATAAGATGCAGGACTTGAGTAAAGAACGAATGTTCAAATTCGTTATTCCATAATATCAGATATAGGAATTTTCCACCTTCAAATATAAAAAAAAAAATAGTCAAATACTCGCAGATGAAACTTCTATACATGAAATAAGATGAAACGAGTTCATTCGTTCTGAATAACACAAGAATTTGGAATTTCATAAGGTACACATTTTTTGTTCATGTTCATGATATCTATTCAAAATGTATACACAAAAATAGTACAATTTGAAATAAACCTTTTTCTACGACTGTTAAAAAAACTGTACCATATTTCACTATTTTCTGTGCGCGAAACGCTTGTTTATGGTAATAGTGAAAAAAAGGTGAAAATCGTGAAAAAAAGTGTCGTAGCGGGTCATTATTTCACTCTGGCGTGATGCAACTACATGCACCGAATCATAAGAGTGCGCTGAAAACAAATTGTATAGTTGTCTCGCGATCTTCGTTTTAGAAACGTTAAATTTAATTAGATTTGTGTTTTGACGTTTAAGTACGTGTGCACTTTTAACATTACTATTACGAAAGAAAGTTTATAAGTTGCTTCTTGTTTTGTTAATTATTAATTTGTTCTTTCTTAATTTCATTGTTATAAAATAAAATGTATAGATACATATCAATTTATATTTATTCTCTTTCTAATTGCGTAAATATATATCAATTTATATTTATTCTTTTTCTAATTGCTGACAGTCGTAGAAAAAATATGAAACTCATGCATAAAGTGTATTTTTTTCTCTCATGGGATTGCCGCACTCGCCTACGGCTCGCGCGTCAAACTTCCCATTCGTGAAAAAAAGTACTACTTTATGCACATGTTGCATAAATAACTATTATTGGGCATCGTTTTGAAGTATTGCCAACTTAAAATTGGTGACCAAATTGTGTCAAATATGTCACTTATCTTGTTCATTCATCCACAAATCAACTATTATATACCCATTGGCGTAACTAGAGTCGACCCCCACCAGTCAACCACACTTACTCAAATTTTTACTTTTTCAAATTGTTACTTGCATTTTTTTATTTCTTCTGAGCAATGGGGGAGGTTACGACCCCAATAACCCCCCCTCGTTACGCCTATGTACCTACCGATAAATAATTAGAAACTGTTTCCTATTTTCTTTGAATAAAGAAAAAGAATATAAACTATATCATGTGTGGACAGGGCTTCATTTGAAAAAAATATAAATCAAGCATTTTATTACACAGAGAGACAAACGGCAAATGTGAAAGGATTAACAATATTTCCACAGTGAATTCATTATGTTCGTATCAAATTGATTGCTCCATCATTCTTCTCTACAATTTATTTCATCGGCAATAAATCCTTGTCGAAATATATTATGTGATCATTTTTTTCTTCGGATGCAAAGCAATTTCGTGGATGGTAGATCCATACGTTGATTTATAGTGTCTTTGAACATCGCACAATTTATATCTTACCAGAAAATAGGCACCTGTAGCGGAAAATAACATATTGGACAAGAGACTGAGTAGATTAAGTTAGGCTAGATGGGTCAGATAAGAACAGCTTCAATGAGTCACTAAACTCAAACTCAAGATAAATTAGCATTATGACAAAACAGTTCATTTCTTTAGTTGTAAACACAATATTGACTTATTTTGAATGCCATTAGCTTCTAAAGTACTGCCATTTTCCAACAATACATCGTTAAAAAATAAATTTTGTTTATTGGGAGACATTTTTTGATCGAGCGATATCAATTTCTTCAAGGTCAACACAAAATCCTTCTGTTGTACGACGTACGACAGTTTGGTAACTGGTGTTTGTACAAAAACTTGGATGGTTGATTTTTGAGAGTTGTTTTTTCCTTCCAGTTGGTCCAGAGCATCTTCAGCTTCAGTGAGAAGAGCGCTAATTTTCATCATGGTGACATCTGTAGGGATGAAGCGAAATTCAAATTGAAGTCTGACAGGAGAATATTTCAGGACAGTCTTGACGTCACAAGCTTAAAAACCTTTCCAAACAAACGTTCATTTCACGTTTTTGCTTCTTTCAGTTGAAACTAAGAATGAAATTGTTTGTATATGGTTATATAAGGTTCTCATTGACTCATTCTTATAAAAATTCTTATGGAGAAAACAATGCAAATATTTCTCTGTTTGGAAAGGTTTTATGGGTTCCGCCCATTTTGACGTCACACTTAGGTTGTCCATTTGACAAAGTGCTAATTTTGACACCTTTCCTTACCAAGTATTATCTCGAAGAAGTCAATACATTTCAACCAAATTAGCACGCAGCTCACCTTTCAATACTAGTAATGAACTACCTGCATACACTGAGTCATATATTCTGTAGGTTGCAAGCTGAAATTTATATCTCCTCATTAAACATTGTTGTTTACCTCGTCATTATTTGTACACATTATTTTATGACTGCATTTCTATAAATACCTAACATGATAAATATCAGATAATCCATAATAGAAAAGTTTTATACGCTATTTTTTCCGTCATTTCGCAACGTATTTATATAAATTTTCATATGCATACCGCGTCCTCTATATTCAATATATCGTAACTATGTATCGAGGTTCTCTAAATCGTAGGTTGTGATTTTTTTACAGGACTCTGTACCTAGTTAAACCTCCCAATACTAGATGGAAGTCAAAGTTGTTTTCTGCAAAATTTAATTAAAACCTGTTCCTTCAAAACATCTACATGAAATACCGGTATACATAATAAAACTTCATGATTTTAAAATCGAAAAGTAGTATATTCCATCAGATAAAAATAAATAGATTTGAAATAACTATAGAATATAAAAAAAAATTCAACATAAATTCATAAATCATTAATAAAATCCTTCATCCTCTCCGTCATCCAAATTAGATGATTCGATTACACTTACAAGCATATGTTTGGGAATTTCACTACCCCTTATTTGAATATTGTAACACACTAGCTCCATTTTTGATAGACTTTGACGGAGCACCTGAGCTTTCCTGGGAATTTCTCTGATTCCTGGTGTATATAAACCTGAAAAAATATGATCAGTATGTGGATAATTACAAAAACTTGTTCTTACCTATAATCCCTGCATGGATAATTCTCACAAAATTACACAACTTGAAACATTCCTGAGTATTTCCCACTCCCAAAGAGTTTATGGATTTTCTCATGAGCTCTCCAGTAAAATCTCCAAGACCCAATATCAAATCAGTCTGCGGAAAGTGTAAAAAATACTCCTCATTGTTATCATTACTAAATTGAAACAGTTGATTCAGAAAATTCCAATCAGGAACACTCTCATTTTTTATGTACTGACAAAATGCATAAGCTTCAATAAATTCCTGTAGACCAGCTGTGTAAGCCCTATGATATAGGTAGCTATCTTGATTCTTCAATTCATCAGCAATAGTTTTGAAATTTGTTGTCACTAAATCTTTCAATCTTTTCTCAGCTTGCTCAATTATTACTTCTCTCTTAGATTCTCTAAAATGTACACATGAAAACAAGTGAGTTCATAGAGGTAAGATAAGTACATATCAGTGTTGGAGCTATGAAGCAGAAAAATTATCCTTTTGGACTCTACTGTGATATCACGACTTAGCTTCACTATTCTTTCATATCTATCATGCTTTTCATCTAAGGCTAATGCATAACTTCTGAACATGAGTATCACAGGATCATTTTCATCCATCATTTCAACAGTTTCTCTAGCTTTACCACCTACAGTTGGTTTAGCATGTTTTCCGCCTGTAATAGTTTATAAGAAATATACACCTAGTGTAACTATAATATTACATTCATTATACCTTTCGTTCTAGACATTCTCCTGGTGAATTTATTATTGGATACTAGTTGAATATATACTTCAAGACAGTTCAAGATATTTTTACTTTTCAATATTTTTTTAGTAAGTAAACACCAATTCTTCTTATGTTATTTTATACTTATTCTTCTTTCTTTATAGTTCCTTCACATATACTCTGTGGTTTCTTGTTTCCTTTTATGTCAGAATCACTTCAAGTGGTACGAACAAATAATACAAAAAGCTTAGCAAATTTCAAACGCGCTATTTACAGATGATGGAAAATCAGATTCATCAGGTAATTTTAGACTTACTAAGAGAAGTTTAATTGACCATAATGAATGAATATAAATAAAGAGAAGACGAATATTTTCATTATACATCTGTCAATTGTTATTATTGCCATATCAGAAATGTCAAAAAAGTGAACCTGTAAATATTTTCGATTCAAAAAATTGTACAGAAATAGTAAAACTAATAATCACTAACTCAGTTTTAAATCAATTGAATCGTCTCCAGAAATACAAATCTAAGAATATGGTGAGTTTCTGACATTACTTATCTCACTGAGGTATATTTCCATACAGTTATTAGAAATACGCCTCCCTATACAATATCATTATAACAGTATATTTATTCCATATTGCAGATTCGTTTTATCCTCATCCAAAACAGGGCTGGGAAAACTAGGCTAGCTAAATGGTACATGAACTTTGATGATGATGAAAAACAAAAATTAATCGAGGAAGTACATGCAGTTGTTACAGTAAGGGATGCAAAACACACAAATTTTGTTGAGGTTAGTAGAATTTACATCAACTAATTGTGTGTTGTATAGTCTGATGTGGTGGTATACTTAAATTGTATATTTTTTCACAGTTTCGCAACTTCAAAATTGTGTACCGAAGATATGCAGGCCTTTATTTCTGCATATGTGTAGATGTCAATGACAATAATTTGTGTTATTTAGAAGCAATACATAATTTTGTAGAAGTGTTGAATGAATATTTCCATAATGTTTGTGAATTAGATCTTGTTTTCAATTTTTATAAAGTGTACACAGTTGTTGATGAAATGTTCTTGGCTGGAGAAATAAGGGAGACTTCACAAACTAAAGTTCTGAAGCAACTACTGATGTTGAACTCGCTAGAATAATTGGAAATATTTTTAGTGTATAGGGATGTATCATTATGAAACCAGCCATGTTGATTTTCAAATGAATATTATTGAGTATTTCAGTAATTCTTGTTGCTCAGATTATTTTATAATTGAATGAACAAATACATCAGCACTGGCATATGTAATAGAATATGTTGATTAGGCAATTTTCCCATTCCAATATGTTCTATTCAGTTATTATCTCCTATTTACATAGAGAGATCTATTATGCAATTATTTTCGAATCCCAATGTATCAATACCTAGGTGGTGTTCAATCATGAAACATGATATCCATGCATTACATGAACTTTCCTTGAAATATAGATTACTTTATGATTTTGTATCAATATATGTGTTGTAAGTAAATGTTGAAATATAATATGATATACTCAATCCAAATGACCATTATTTCATTCAATCATCATCATCATCATCAAGCGACCAATCGCGTCCACTGCTGGACATAGGTCTCCCGTAGATTTCTCCATCCTGGCCGATCCTGTGCTGTGACTACTAAATACGAGTGAAATCAAGATATTGTCAAAAGTAAATCATGAAAAACAACTAGGTAATTGAATCTCAAATATTATTAAAACTTCATTTGTTGACCTCAGAATTGGATTAATTTAGCATTAATTCAACTCTGGCGGTTCTGCACTGAATGATTTTTTCTGTTGAAATATTTTTGGCCTCTATCGAATAAATATTATAATACAGTAAAACGAAACGTTTTTAGACATAATAGATATTGAATAAGGATTTTAATTCCTCCTTGGAGAGCTCGAGGAAGGGATATAAATAGACGAATTGGTAGGTAACAGCAATAGAAGTTCCTCTTGAAATATAATTGCACCTCAAGGTAACAAAATCATAAACGATATTAATAATGTTGCATAAAAAATATTCATTGAATAAATAATTGAGAAGATGTCGTCTTCGAGTCTCCATGTGTAAGTAATTGGAATGAATCCCAGAAGTGAACCATATCCCTGTGGGCGTGTCCTGTCGCATGTCACTTATTTGATGAACGGCCTACTAAGTTTCCTGTGACAAAATTAAAAAATGCCTAGCGACAGCGGTTCCTTTGATCGCATAAGATCTAAGGGGATTCTGCTATTTGTTTCTTCATTAGCTGGAGTTTTAATTGAAACCGTTTTACACGTCTGTTTCGCCAAGTTTTTTTTCTCGGAGAACCGAAATTATCGCTGGAATACATTCGTTTAATGATTGAAATGTATTAAATTTACGGAAAATTAATATTCATTGAATCGAATGAAATTATTGAATAAAATTATAGGAGGTGTCTCGTATTTTTTCGTCATCTACACGGTGTTTGAAATACTAATGAATGCCAATGGGTAACATTATTCAGTGTTTTTATGAATAATGATCGTAAAGAAGAAGGTTCAGCCGAAATGGTTTTACGGTGCCCAAGCTACTAACCAGGCATATCTTTTTCGGTCCAGAGTAACGCCCATTTCCTTGTGTCATCACGTGTTCCTTTGAGTATGCTAATATTGCCAATAACCGCTCATAATTAGTTGCCTTCTACCGACAATGAGTATATTACTTGTCATCTGTGAAAGATGTTCGATTGTTTCCACTACATTCTATATTCAAAAACTTTGACAACATCAGGAAGTCATATTTGAGACATCTGATTTCAATACTATATACATTGTGCTCAACATAAGCTGTACAGCATGGGAAAGTTGATGATGGTTTCTTACAAACGAAACGTTGTATGAAGATGTCATGGACGCCTTATTGCTGAGATACAAAAAAGTGGCAATTAAAAGGTGCCTATGTATTTCAAAGAAATTTCATATGTTGAACAGTGTAATAAATAAATAAACGTATTTTTGGAATTTCTCAATATCTACCCATTGAGTCTTTGATTGCGCAACTTCGTGTCCAATTTTGTGCAATTTTATAAGACACTGTATAGAATTTTTTAGCGAAAATTTACTAGCTACTACCAATATACCGATTTACGTTCAATGATGAACACTTCCAATAAATGTCCATTGAAAGTCCATTTATCGTCTATTCATTGTTCAATAGATATATCGAAAAATACGTTATTTTATTTATCATTCCACTAAATATTCACACTAGAAACAAAAATCTCTCGAGGAGAAGACAGAATTTACGAGTTTGAGAGTGATCAAAAAGTAACGTGAAGTTGTTAAATATTCAAAACTCCCGGGCATTAGGCAGGTAATTTTCTTCCTAGGTTGGTGGACTGTATAACATTTGATATAACGGTCTGTTTGTTGAAAGGTTTGAATAAGGTATTCTTATTCTTGATTATTTGTACAAATTCGTGTTTCTCTTTCTAATTTTGTTTCATTTCATTCTACATTTTGTTTTCATTCGCTGTTTACCTAAAACTCTCCTCGAGATGGACGTTTTATTTTCGACGTCTTCCAACCACCGCGACCGATCGGGATGACAGCAGCGTCTAGGCACGTGCACGCACTCAGGCGAGGCTTCTCAGCCAAGCGTGTTGCGTCACGGCATGCCTCGGATGATAGACAGGGCGGTCTCTTGATGTCAACTTCGCGGCCCGTCAGTCTGTCGGTCCGTCACTTCGGTAACGATTCATGCCAATTACCACGACCAAGATTCTGATTTGAGTCCATGAAGGATTTATTGAAGATGAATAAGTTCAAGTGAAGATTGATGAGTAAGTGACTGATGATGATGTTTCTTATTCAAAAAATAGAGGAAATCAAGTAGTGGGATTAGTGATTTTGATTTTTGGAATTATTTGGTTATTCAACTGCAATGAAGTTTGGAAATAATAAATACACAACGAAGTTTTTCTTCATCATTTGCTTCTATTTCGAACTATTTTTCGAACAACCGGTATACAAAATATCTATTCACAACGAAAGATACATTAAGGCACTTATTAAGACACAAATGTATGGTTCCATAGTGGATTTGGAATTATTATCACAATATAAGTAGATAATTATAATACAATTCAATAATGGCACAGCTAGGATATATGCGTTGATCAAATGAATTCACAATGACTATGTAATTTTGAGCTGAATAATATTGGACAAGATGAAATCCTTCAATCCAGGAACAAATTATATCATGCCATTAAAAATAAATAAGCAAAACGAAACTAATTTCTATAGTTCTAGGTAATAATTTATTATTGAAATATATTTACTCGTATTTACAATATCTAAAACTATACCTTCAAGCTTTACAAACATAATATATGATTTTTTTATTTCATTCTGAAACACTCATGATGCTAACTGAATTATCTTCTTTTTACATTGAAATGAGAATTCGAAGATTCATCCTCAATCACACTTCATTCATCTCACAAAAAAATTACCTACATTATATGTTCGGTATCGTCACAGACTCAAAATATATGCGGCAATCATTAAACTAACTTTATGCGTCTCTTCGAAACACTACTATTGTTCAAACGCACAGTAGAGATATATGAGTCGATTTACGATTTATTCTGACTAGTATTGACATTTGTTGCACTAATTTCTTAACATCGCACTCTGGACGAACTTTACTTTCTTGTATACGTTTTTGACTCTGCTGCTAGGACTACCCGGACAAAAAACGAACTGTTTCATAATCAGACTCTACAAATTTTGTTGAATCATTTGGGGATCAGTCGGTAACTATCTATATCATTCCATACGAGAAATTATCAATGAACTTTCGACTGAATTTCTGGCCAAAAAAATCTCTTCTCATCTCTGACTTTAGGGCTGTCCGGCCAAATTCTGAAGCCCAGTTCCTTAATCGCTTGGAGAGCCAACTTCATACTCATCATGCTTCAATGGCTCCATGAGAATATCCACTTCAAATATGCGAGCCATTAAAAGGATGGCCGCCCATATGCATCGCCCCGTTCCCCGATTGAAAATACATGTAATAATTGTAGTTCTGCGAGCCGGCATCCACCCCTGGCGGAGCAGCCCCCCCAGGTAAACTCGGTGGACTCCCGTGGCCGCCCCTGAAGGCAGCTGCGGCGTGAACCCCCGCCAAAATATCGGTGACGGAATGCGAACTGGGCCAACAGTGGGCGGTGCCGTGGCGTTGGGACGGTGAGGACGGCGACAGCTTCTGCTGGGCGTAAGGGTACGACGGGTAGATGGCGTTGTAGAGCGGATGGGCGTGCGGTTGGGGCGGATGGCCGCCCATGGTGCCGATCTTGTTGCGCAGGATCCTACTGATGGAGCTCACGGAGGGAACGTTGTATTTGTCGCACACGCCGTCCGAGAGGAGGCGGTCGCGGATTTCCCACGCGAAGATGCCGGGGTCTTTTTGTTTCAGCTCTTTGATGTAACCCACCACCTGGAAGTGGAGAAAAAATCGATTTTTTTTATTGGAGCCCCTTTTTACCCATTTGAAGCACGCCTGAGCGTGTTTAACTCGAACTTTAAAAAACGCGCGTTTTTTAAAGTAACCATGGCAATATCAACGAAGGAACGATGAGAAACGTGAAGTCTAAATGACAAATTTTTGATTATTGATCTGACAGGAGTACCTTGTAAACGTCAAATAAAATATAACTGACAAATGCAAAACTTCATTCAAACGTGAAATGTGGCACCAATAAAAAAAAATAGCGTATAGTATTCATGGATCTGGTCTTTGAAACACTTGCTTTATTTCGAGCACTTCGGCTGCGCCGTCGTGCTCCAAAAATTCGCGCGTGTTTTAAAGACCTTTTTATCCACTTATACTTTGATGTACTATTTTTTTACTGCAGCCCCTTTTTACCCATTTGAAGCACGCCTGAGCGTGTTTAACTCGAACTTAAAAAAACGCGCGTTTTTTTAAGTAACCATGGCAATATCAACGAAGGAACGAGAAACGTGGAGTCTAAATGACAAATTTTTGATTATCGATCTGACAGGAGTACCTTGTAAACGTCAAATAAAACATAACTGACAAATGCAAAACTTCATTCAAACGTGAAATGTGGCACCAATATAAAAAATAACGTAAAGTATTCGTGGATCTGGTCTTTAAAACACTTGCTCTATTTCGAGCACGACGGCGCATGTTTTAAAGACTTTTTATCCACTTATACTTCAATATAATATATTACCCCGGTTCTCAACACGGTTCAGCATGTTTTCAATCCTCACCTTTGGAGTGGTCACCCTGGGTTTGGATCCTCCGATTGCACCGGGAAGAATGGAGCCAGTCTCGTGGTAGCGCGCCAGGATTTTGGAGACGCATCCGTGGGAAACTCTGAGTTGCCTTGAGATGTCGCATGGCCTGATTCCTACTTGGGACAATTCCACTATTCTCAATCTCACCGCATTCGGTAATGGCCTGCCATTGACGAACACCCCTCCGAGTTGGTTCACTTCTCCGTACTGTTGAATTTGGTTTTCTGAAAAAAAAAATAGAGAGTGCCAATGAATAAAATGTCATCAGTTGACTCAATGGAGCCTCTGTGATGATGGAAAAACATTGCCATATAAAAATATGTAACATTTTCTATAATCTTGTGCATATTTCTTCTTTATGTTTGGTACCGTTCGTGAATTATCGTCCTCATTTCGTTAAATTTCGGTTAACGTACGTTCCTTTTTGTAGCACCACTTGAAAAACGTGTGTTTACGTATACCGTAAGCTCACAATACACGAAAACGTAAAAAACTGAGAAATGCACATGTTCAGAAGTCATATTGAAATTTCACGTTGACATTCGTGGAACTACTTCAAATCTCTATTATGAAGGTCTGGGATGGTTTGTTTGCGCAATTAATACGTTGATTGAATTTCCTAATATTGTCGCCACCACTGCACAGCACAGAATGGACCACCTTTTCAATCCCAACCTGTCACTTCGGGGAAGCAATTTAGGAGAAGAGCAATGTGTCTGTCTCTCTCAGATATACAGCTTCGGAAAAAATGTATGATTCTTATAGGAAGCTCTGGTATCCGCAAATGAAACAAAAATAAATAATTGCTTGACTCAGTTCATTCAAATTATTTGACGGTTTGTACTTTCTCTGCGGTTGTAAGAATAGTTGGCACGTTTCATCGCCACCACTGGCCATCAAAGACCGCCTCTTTAATCGTTTAATTATAATACACTTGTTTTCCTCTTATAAATCCAATGAATTCTTTCCGAAGCTGTATAAGATAATGCTTTCCTTGTTACTCTTATTCATTAGCGTAACTAGGGGGGGGGGGGATGTCGACCGCCACTTACTCAAATTTTTATTTTTTCAAATTGTTACTCGCAATTTTTTTGCTTTTCTTCTAAGCAATGGGGGGGAAAGTTACGCCCCCAATAACCCCCCTTCGTTACGCCTATGCTCTCATTGATTTCTCCTGATTTCTCTAATTTTTGTTTTTTCGAGCCTATTTGAATAAAAAAAATCAGAACTGAAGAACTGTACGAGATTAGAAACTGTCACTAATGAATATAATAATTTCTGTTATACAATTCAATTTCTTAATTGTTAGTTTTGTCATGTCTATTTGTTAATAGTTGGTACACATGCAACTAATTAGCGTCTTTCTCGGGAAACATATGAGCCAATTTGTAGGAAGTCGAAGAGGACGCGTAAAAAATGTTGTAAAATAAGAATGGGTTTCAAAGAATCGCTCGTCGTAGGCGACTGAAACATAAGAGTAAGTGGCGTTTTCTTTTTCCGAAGGGTCCGAAAAGACGGCAAAAATGGGTTTCTCGAATTTCAAGGGGCCCACGCCGATGTTGCCGCTGAAAACGATACCGTTTTCGACTCGGATCAGGTTACGGGAATGTTAATTTATGGATTTCGTCATTGTGTCAACGGATGGAGATCTCAAAAAGTCCTTCGAGTCGTCTGTTTATGAGGATTTATCAAAAACATTTTTTTTCAAATCGTTTCATGGGCGTTTCAAATCTTAGAAATAAGCAAACACGTTCACAGTAGGCAAAGGCAAAACGTTAAATGGCGACAGATATTTTTCATTTCGATTTTGAATTATTATCAACAATTGTAATTTTTTGGGAAATTTTAAGGAAATCAAAATTGCTATCGAAAATTGTAGCTAATCTCAAACGCTTCATTGAGTGTGTTTTTTTACTATTTCAATAATGTAACAAGTTACTGTTCTCCATTCTCCCCACCAGTCAACCACACTTTCTCAAATTTTTATTATTCCAAATTGTTACTAAGCAATGAGGGGGGTTACGTCCCGTCGTAGGTAATGATACAGAAAGCCGAAACTTCATGGAGAAAATGTAGAAGAGAATTAAAGCTATTTATAGGTTATACAGCAAATAAGAATAAGATGAAATAAGAAAGCATCAATGAAATCACATATTCACTCTATAAACTAACATTATCACATTGTCTAGATTATTATTTTCGAATTTTTTGATTTTGTTTCGAAAATAATTTTCGTCAGTTGTTATCAATGAGAGCTTGAAAAAGTATCAGAGTTTTTATTTTTATGATGATTTTTCCATTAATTAGTGTTATCAGCTTTGCTTTTTTATAGCACAGTTAAAGTGGCAATGCATAATTAGTGCTTACTTTACCTATACGGGGTAATATTTGGAGGGGTTATTCTTTGACACATTTTAAGAAAAAATAAGCTTCCTATAAACGTATGTCCTAAAAGTCTTAACTTTGGAGATACAGAGTGATATAGATTATTAAACGGTTGGTACTGCGATATGAGGCAATTTTAATGTAATTATTTTAATCTAATTATTTTAATCAAGAACAGATCATCTGACAAAAAGAATAAATTTTTTTGATTCTCATTCATTTTGGAACAAATCTGATCTCTTAGTTTGCTTTCCTGACCCTGATCCTGAAGTAAAACGATTTTAATTTTTTTAAGCAAAAACCATGCGTCGGACAAAGAAATTCTATGAGATCAATTTTGCTGAATAATGAATTGGGATCTCAAAAGTAATTTCCATTTTGCAAGTAAGCAGTGGCGTAGTATGAAAAAATAAAAAAAATCGTGCATCACAAAATGCACCTTGATGCATAAAAGACATGTATCAATTTTTTTAAAGATGTCTGAAATATTATCTTAGTTATTATTAAAAAACTGATTTTTTTCTTCGAAATTCTATCACCCTGTATCTCAAAAGTAGGACATACGTTGATAGGAAGTTTTTTCTTAAAATGTGTCAAGGAATCACCCCTTCAAATATTAGCATGTCTCTAAGGAACACCCAGTATAAACGATAATCCTAACTATAAAAAATTTAAGAAAAAACAATCCCTCGTGAGTATCATCCAAATCAATTCATCGTATCGGAAAATAGTTATTTTTCGCGAGGAAAAACGTTGCATTGGAACACTCGAGCTGAGAAAATTATTATCGTTCTGTAATTATTCTTGAGCAATAAATACCTCGAACATGATAAAACATTAATAACTATTCCCAAACAATGGCAGAACGTATATTGCCGACTATAAATGAATGTTTCAAATTTCAATTTCCGATCCATCAGTCACAGAAGTTAAGTTGTTCAAATGGCCGACCAGGTGGCTATTACAAAACGATATCGCGAATTATATATGGGAATATTTGGAACACCGAAAAAAGTTAATTGGCCATCAAATAAAATATGCGGCCATAACATTAACCCGGTCGATTTCAGTGGAAAGGTGTGGTGTAGTTCGAGCACGTTCAGAAATAAACAACCTGTATATTGAAACGGTGAGAGATATCCGTTCGAAACTGAAAAATAAAATATCCGAAACGAAATGAAAAGATGAAATGAAGGAGACAAAATTCGTTGAGTCATTTCGTAATATATAGGTAGGGGTCAAATAAACTTTACTGTAGATTCTCATTTCTCATCATTCTTCGTGATAATTAAAAAATTAGTAGGTCAGAATGATTTTTTTTTGTAGAATTTGATTCCATTATTCATTTTAGTTGCCTTTTTGATGCGTTTTATCAGGCTTCAGTTTCGGCGAGTACCTTTTCATCGTCGCAAAAACTCTCTTCAGCCAGCATGCTCGAGGTCTGAGAACAAGAAAAAGTCGATAGGCACCTACTCTGGGTAATATGGTGGATGCGGGGGCAATTCGAAGCCCAATTAACGCAAGTTTGTCATATGTTTCATTGATGGTAAAAGTCTACATATTAAACGATGTGGGTTTTTTCGACGTATACCGGCCCAAGAAACACGAATTTGGCGATATTGTGAGAAAATCGATACTTTTCGAGCTATTCCACTTCGGTGTTAAAATTTCACCATTTTTCCTGCGTCACTTTCTGGACAAGATTGAACAGTTTTTTGGCTATTTTCTTCAATAACGTTACACATTATACACTGTGTCCGTAAAGTATGGAACAAATTCATTTTTAGCTAAACAGGTCATTTTAAGAAATAATCCTGAAACACGTCGATTTTTGATTTTAATTTACCGTATTTTAAAATAATAATGTAATATACAGGGTGAATTACGTTCGAGTAATGACGTCACCGTCATTTTTTTTTCAATGGAACACCCCCATTTTGTCTCAATATTCGGATTACTCAAGCTGAGCTGATTTCAAAAATCCATCACATGTTGATTCCAATTGGTACAGGGTGGAGAAAAATACAATAGTTTTGTGTGTGCTCATAAAGTAACGCGTAACATTCTTTATTAGGTAAATTAACAATAATATCAAAAATACTTATTATCTAGCGGCAATTGGTTTAAATGTAACACCCCGTAGATTGCTACATGTTTAGAGTAATAAAAATGAGCTGTTTCCAGCGAGGTCACCAGATTCAAATCCTTTGGATTATTTTCTGTGGGGCCATCTGAAGAATGTTATTTATAAAATGAAACGAACAAATATTGAAGATGTACAAGAGAAAATTCGAACAGAAATAAACAATGTTACGCAAGAATCCATACACAAGGTTCAACAAGAATTTGTACACCGTTTGGGTTACTGTCAAATACAGCAAGGGCTGCCGTTCGAAAGTTATAAAGTCATGTATTCCAGTATATTCTGTCCGCTAGACAATAAGTATTTTTGATAATATTGTTAATTTACCTAATAAAGAATGTTACGCGTTACTTTATGAGCACACACAAAACTATTGTATTTTTGTCCACCCTGTACCAATTGGAATCAACATGTGATACATTTTTGGAATCAGCTCAGCTAGAGTAATCCGAATATTGAGACAAAATGGGGGTGTTCCATTAAAAAAAAATGACGGTGACGTCATTACTCGAAAGTAATTCACCCTGTATATTACATTATTATTTTAAAACACGGTAAATTAAAATCAAAATTCGACGTGTTTCAGGATTATTTATCAAAATGACCTGTTTAGCTAAAAATGAATTTGTTCCATACTTTACGGACACAGTGTATATTAGAAAAGGGTTCATTATGTATTCGTCGAGGAAACATGAAAATGCAGTACCTATCTTTCGAATATTTAGATTTGACAGCATATACAGGGTCGCTGATATGTATGGAAACGGTCGATTATTTCCTAAATTAAGATAGCTAGCGAAAAATGTTAGGATACAAAAGTTGTAGGGTTTTTCAAAATCCATTAAGCTAATGAAAAATTAAGTATACAGGATGGGTCAAAAAGTCAGGACGATATAAAGTTGCTTTTTCTCTAATGGGACGCCCTGTATATCATTCCACATTTCAATTCTGCTCGAAATTCTGAACAAAATTGATGAAGCGCTTCATTTCCTAAATTCAACCGATTTCGAGATTTCGATTCATTAAAAAATACATTTTATTGTTTTAATTGCATTTTAATCAACCCTGAACAATTATGCTTTTTTTATTTTCTGTAAAAAAATTATAATTAAATTGTAATCATAATATCCACATACTCCACCTTTTGTGACTTTCATAATAAATATGCATCATTTTGTGCTTTTTCTTTAATAAATTTAAGAGTACTAAAAAGTTATTTTCAAAATTCGATATCTTGAAATCGGTTGAATTTAGGAAATGAAGCGCTGCATCAATTTTGTTCAGAATTTCGAACAGAATTGAAATGTGGAATAATATACAGGGCGTCCCATCAGAGAAAAAGCAACTTTGTTTCGTCCTGACTTTTTGACTCATTCTGTATACTTAATTTTTCATTAGCTTAATGGATTTTGAAAAACCCTACAACTTTTGTATCCTAACATTTTTCGCTAGCTATCTTACTTTAGGAAATAATCGACCGTTTCCATACATATCAGCGACCCTGTATAAACATAATCATTAGTCAATTGACAACTGTCAAATCACAGTTTATAGTATGAAAATACTACATTTCAATCTGAGAATGAGAGCATGAAAAATCCGTTCTCAATATGTCATGTATCTCGTTGATGAAAGAATTTGCATTTGCAAAGACGGTGAAATTTCAGATTTCAAAGTGGAATATCTCAAAAAGTATTAATTTCTCTAGGATAATTGGTGGCGTGTTTTCTTCGATATTTCTAGAATCTCAGCTATTTTTTGATATTGCCGTCGCATCGGTAACAGTTCCCTTTCGGGCATTCAATGTTTACAAATTAAAAGTTATTTCACTCAAAATGCTTTAGCTAACAAACTAATATCACGACAGCTTTCAAATTCGTACACGTGTCTTCTGATTTGAAATGAGAGCTTACTAAGAATCATATGGATTATGGATTGACTGCTAGTAGCGCCGTTGATGTATTTTCTTCTGAGACCCCCCTTGTATCGCAGCCATTTTCTTCGTATATTTTTTTTGCAAATGAGCTGTTTTTCGTTAAATATTACTGAAAGCTATTTTTCTTCATGGATTGCCAACTGCATATTCTTTAATGTTGTTTATTTGTCCAAGACTTTTCAGTACTAATATTATGTCTTGATATAACTATGAATATCAAATTTACTAGAATGTGTTGTTGAAATTGATGAAAGTGTTGACTACACCAGAAGAAAAAACAATAATCTTGTGGAATAAAACAAATATTGGTTTTTACGAGGTGCTCATTAGCGGCAGAGCCTTGAAATTCTCAGAACTTGTGCTTCTCAATGATCGGAGAAGGTAATGGACGACCTATATGAATGGACTCTTCATCGTTCAAGTGACTTCATGAAGATCGGTCAGGTGGTTTTATACTGAGCCGAAAGCTTTTGTTATTCTAACAGACGACAATCTTCTTTGAATTCAACATTAGGAAGAGTTTGGATAGCTGTTGTCTAGGATCACAGAATCGTCATTTATATTTCATTGTTTTCGAACTTATCCATTCCAGAATAAACAAAGTATATTTACTAGGTTATATAAATATACAATGCTGTCTATCGCCCAAAGTGTAAACTCTAATATGATCGAAATCGAAATTATATTAGTCTATACCTTCTATCAGTCTCTGATGAATTAACAAACAATATAGGTGTACCTCAGGGGAGCGTTTTGGGTCCGTTACTGTTCATCATCTATTTAAATGATATCGATTATATTATTGATTTTGACTTTCTCTGACCCTGAAAGTATAGTTGCTAGGTTGAATTTAATGTTAAAAAAATTTGAAATATAGTTAGGAACTAATAAATCAAAATTAAATGTTAAACAGAACTAAAGCAATGATTCTGTGTACTAAAAAACATTAATTATGACAACCTACATTTTGAAATTCAAAATAATAATATTGAATGGGTGAGTGAGTTTAAATACCTGGGATACATATAGTTGATGACACTTTATCATTGAAGAGCCACTGCGAATATATTTGTAAGAAAATTTCTAAGAAATATTTTTTTCCAGAATTGCCGTCTTCCTATCTCTTATATGGTTTATAAAACCATAATCCAACTACTATTATCCAACATTACTCTACGTAATGAATAAGAACGAGTTGCAGAAATTGCAAAAACTCCAAAACAGAGGTATGAGAATTATATTGAGATCCAATAGATGTACACCAATAAACACTATGTTGGAAGTACCTGATTATCTGGATCCATTCGTGACTTATAACAACGAGATACATAATCATAACACTAGAAGCATCAATAATAATCTACGGAACCAGTAAATATAAATATATTATAACAACTAACAACCAGTCAGTTTTCATACCCATCTGTATAACTTTTTGTTTTCCTCTTTGTTTCGTTCGATTTTCATTTTATTCATTTTGTTTTAATTTTATTGTTACAATAGTTTTAACTTTTGTATGTCTCTATGTTTGAATATACTTCTTTTATTTTATAAAACTTCCCACGAAAGGAGACATCCTGTAATGTTTAGAGCACATCGTGAGAAGCAAGGGAAAGAAGGTAGGAATTGGTGTTCTTTTTAAATTTCTGAAGGTCATATGCCTCGAGGAACACCTCCCTGGGCAATGTGTTCCAGAGCCTCGCTGTTCGTTGGATGAACGAGTCTTTGAAAAGAGATGTTCTGCAGGTCACCAAATTAACCACAAAGGGGTGTGAAGACTGGACTTGACGGGTTAATCTCGAAGAGACCGCCAAAAGAGGAACGATTGTTGATATTTCAGAAGAGCATCGCCCATGAAAATATCTATAGAATAGAGACATATCGCTAACCCTTCTACGGTGTTCCAGAGAAGTAAGCGAGTTAGTAAGCGAAGCATCACCGACGAGACGAATTGCCTTCAGGATATGTTTAGGAGATGCACTCCAAATATGATATATGTGTTAACTATCAATTTTCGTATATTAGGACTTCCTTATTTCCAATAAAGATTTGATTTCGATTTCATTCTATGGACAACCTGTGTATGGTACTCAATCGGCCCAAGAAGCGATGTGGACTGTATTCTTTATGTAAAATTGAAATTAGTGACATTGATAAACGAGCTCTCAGAAATTACCTTGACAGGAATCTCCTTGAAGGCTGATGTTCTGCCGGCCGGCCAGGATCTGGATAATCTGGAAGCCTATGTCTCTCTCGCTATTACACAATCACTCTCTGTTCGTTAACCAATTCGACTGTTTTGCGGTTATGAAAAGCGGTTTGGTAAAAATGCGGATAATGGAAGATGCGGTTGATGAAGAATATGGAACTCATAAAGTTTCAACTAAGAAAGTTATAACGACAATGCGCACACAACATGTGTCGAAGAAAATCCTAGAGATAATCTGGCAAGGTTGCCAGATTGTGCGTTGAAGGGTAATTTCTGAGGCAATTTCGCGGAAAATAAAATATGATACGGAACATTCATAAACAATACAAAACTGTAACACAAACAGAGCGTAGTGATGCGACAACCTGTATAACAGTGTGATGAAATGGAAACAATCTAGGACAGTACGTTCTAACTCCATAATAATAATAATAATAATAATACGTTTATTCCATTAGGATCATGTACATGATATTGGAAACGTCATGATGTATAAACAGAGTGTACAAATGTATAAATAAAACATGTTTGACAATTTGAAGTAGATACAGCAAAATTATAAAAACAATAAAACAGTCAGTTCTGATGTTCAAAGTATTCCGAAACACTATAAAAGGATTTGCTGATAAAAAAATCTTTTAACATCGATTTCAATTTTGTTTGTTTCTTCTCAATCTTTATACTAGTGGAAAGAGAGTTCAAAAGTTTGATGCCTATATAACAAGGGCTATTCTCAAATAGAGATGCTCTATGTTTTGCTACTCTAAGTAGGTCTCCCTACCTGGTAGGATAGGATAATTGTGAATTTGCGAGTTTTTTGGAACATTTCCAGATGGCTCCCAATAAATAGTATGCATTTGTTTGTACATGTAAATACTTGGTAGAGTGAGGATTTTATAATGTTGAAAGTATGTCCTGCACGAGTCTCTTCTCCCGAGACCGAATATGAGTCTTATGACTCTTTTCTGAGAGATAAAAATCCTTTTGGCATGTGATGAATTGCCCCATAATATAATATCATAGGATATGCGAGAATATATCAATGCATAGTAGACATTCAAAAGCTGTGAATTTCTCAGTGTGTTTTTCAACTGTAGGATTGCATAGGTAATAAAGGTTGTTGATTTTTTTTGAGATGTAGTTTATATTAGTTTCCCAACTCATATTGGAATCCAGATATAATCCCAAGAATTTGGTACTATCAACCATCTTTATGATATCGTCGTTTATTCTTACTTGGAGCTGGGCATTCATATGATGGTGTCTGGAATCAAACTAAAGTATACTTAAATAATTAATAATGAGATATAAGTTTAATCCACAAAAACACTAACATTTTAGACTCCTAACATCCCCTTTAATATGCCTATAGAGCATCGGGAATAATGCAAGTTTTCCTTCCAAATTTAGACCACATTTTCTTTAGTAGTCATAATAACAATTTCTGCATTGAAAAAGTTGATTATTTGATTGATTCCCCCCCCCCCCCTTAAAGGTGATAAAAATATTCAACTTCGTTTTCAACTCCCTATACCTGAAGTTGGTTATAAATATGAAACGAATAAAAAACCTACCATAAACACATCAATACCGAAATAACTATAAATGAGAAGCGAGAAAGTTTGGATAGGGTGTTCAGAGGCTGTGTTTGTTTGAACGCGGGAACCATGGATAATTTGCTGCCAACGATTTTAGGCTCCGTGGATCAGAAAATGCCACCATAAGAGAAACAGCGACTTTGAACGCGACACTTTTGATTTACGATCGTCGCATGTTATGTTTAAATTAAAATTGTCATTTCAGTTGACTAGCAAGAAACTGAAAAGGTATATCCGTCGAAAAAACGTATTATAAAAGTAATATCACGCCCTAACGAAATATTATTGATTCATGATGAGAATTTATACTTCAAAAACATATTAATTATTGAAATATACACATAAGAGTTGTCGAAAGTTCCGGGACTATTCAAATCCCTTATCTACTCGAGATTTCCAGTAATTACAGTACGTAAGACCTCCTATATAGATACTGTAACGTAGAAAATATAACGATGGTGTTGAAGTAGTTCATGCTATTTTATGTAATGTTCCCATTTTGTAGTATTGTTTTGGTCTGGAGTCAAAATCTATCTCAAAATTACTTGTTGATGATTGTTCAATTGAAAAAATATACAGGGTGTTTCATTAATATGGTGAAAAAATTAAACTGAGAGTAGAGAGAACCTAAATATGACGATTGAGCGCAACATCGCTTATACAAATGTTGTTGGTTAAAAAGATACAGTGCGTTCAAAGTTAAAATTTTGAAAATCAAACATAAACTCGCACTGTTAACTTAAAAGTGATTAATACAATACTCTTGTTTCTTTGACACTAGAAAACTAACTATTTGCTTGTCTGACAGCAACCTACTTGTTTTTTCTTGATAAAATTATTCGAATTTATTGGTGACTTCAATACTTGAAATCAGGTTTATCGTAAAAACGATAAAGTTTTTGGACTTTTTCCAAGAATACTTTTTTGTTCAAAAGATAACGTAGTTTAATAAATGTTCGATCGAATGATAATTTTTGTCGGACAAAAAAGTTATGCGTATTTTTAAATAATTGTAAGCGGGTAAGTGGCGTCCTCTAAGGACTACGTTAATTCTGATAAAATATTCTTGTTTGCCGTCCTAAAAACCCCCAATGTACCAATTTTTAAACCGATATCATAGAAACTGTCGGAGCCATTAAGAAATTTGCAAATAACATTTTAAGAAGAGATTCTTGAGGTGGAGAAGTGCTTGGAGAGATGGATTTTGATGATGAAATGGATGAGACAATTTTGCTACATGTTTTCATTATTGCGATATTATTGCCCATCAAATCTGATGCATCCTTCCTCTACTTTCAGATTCTCGAATAAGTTTTGCCCATAGACTTTTCTCCATAAATGCAAACCATTGAAACGGAATCGTGATTTTAATGCAATCATTTTCAAAATCAACAGATAAGTTAAAGTTTAAAAACATCGTCATATAAAACAAAATAGTTAATATATTTTCATATTTTTGTGCATATTTCTACCTCATGAACTTGTGCATGCCCAGATGTCATATTGAATATTTACTTCAACTCTCTACTGTGAGCGAAGACACGGAAATTATGCATCTACTCAACTCTCAGATTCTGTAGGGTTGAAAGTCGAAATTCTACCCATTTAAAGCACGCCTGAGCGTGTTTAAATCTAACTTTAAAAAACGCGCGTTTCTTAAAGTCACCATGGCAATATCAACGAGGGAACGAGAAACGTGAAGTCTGAATGATAAATTTTTGATTATTCATCTGACAGGAGTACCTTGTAAACGTCAAACAAAATATAAGTGACAAATGCAAAACTTTATTCAAACGTAAAATGTGACACCAATAAAAAAAATTGCGTAAAGTATTTTCATGGCCTAAAATCATTGGTGATAGTTCAATATTGAGTTCCGCCTCATTGACAATTAAACAGTTGAACTCACTCGACACACGCATTCCATCGTATATTCCTCGAAAATTTACTCGCTCGTCATAATTCGCTTTTGAATGAATAAATCAAATAGGGCGCAACGAAGAATGGTAGATTTCCATCTAATTATAAAGTAAGTAGAGAGCCCACGCTTAGTAATTCCACTTATTATTTCAATTTGGGTTCAGCCTAAACTTAGATCCTCTCAGACATGAACAATTTGTTGAAATTTCGAAGCACTCTTGATTAAAATTCACGCTGGGTCATTTGGCACCTCACGTGCATGGAGGGCAACAGTGGCGTACAGAGCGCGATTTTGTTTTTTATTTATCGAAAATAGAAACTTTAAAGAGGAACCTGATTTCAAATTGATTTTTAAACGATCGTCCCATGATTCCCAGAAACATCGTTTATACAATGAAAGAAGTAATGTCAAGTTCTGTTGGCTGTTGTTTCATGCGTAAATTTCAAACTTGATTGCTAATTTTATCCTTTCAGCTTGAGCTGCTAGTCGTTCAAATTAATACGACGATGAAACGAAACAAAAAATGAAAATCTTGGATCGTTCGTGCTCGTATACCTCTATCTCTATACGGGGTGGTCAACATAAGAGTGATAAGCACACGGGGTATCTTGAAGGCTATGGTAATTGAAAGTGAAGGAAAAAGAGAACTTCCTGCAGGTCCTCGTAGAAAAATCAGATTCGAAATATTTGTGAGGTGCTAAAAAGCTGAGAAGTTCTTCACGATATCGGGTCTACTTCTTCTGGCCACCAGGTCAGGATAGGTAGCTGATTCATCTTCATTTGAACATCATTTGTTTTCTTCAGTAGCGTTCGCTCAAGAAACAGTGGCCCACTTAATCAGAGATACCCTCCTAGTGAGATCTCATCTCAGTCATATGATACATAAGTATGGGGTCATAGTCCGTTTGAGTTGAAAATGTAACTACATTTGATTCCAATTGATTCGAATTTATAGAAAAGATGAACGGAGATCATTCTGTGCTTGATATTCAGTTTTTTCTGTTTTTATTTTATTCTGAAGAAGAATATTATTATGTAATATTTTAATTGTAACAAATCCAATTCAATGATGATTCGAGATAATCTTAAATAATTTTTAGGATTATTTCGTCATCTTTCGGAGCACTTTCCATTCTGTTTGAGCCACCTTATACTCTCAACAATGCAATACTTTAATTTCAACAACTTTTTAAGGTTAAACCTCTGCTGCAGTTACAGATTTTGAAGTTCGACCTAGTTGACTACTCTTTCCGCTGATTCCTGATCTGTCACTGGACGAGAATTCTTCAGCAGCTGATGTCGATGGTCCGAAACATTATCTGGTAGATATCCAGCTCTGCCAGCCTATAAATTGCTAAATGTGGTTTTCCAAGCGTAATGCACGGCCAACTTACAATGAATGTGATTTTCCTACGTCTAGTTGAGAATCATCACTTAACCATCAGATTATATCAAGCCGAGCTTGCTTGAACGCACCACAGACAACGAATTATGCTTCAACTTAGTACCTACTAACAAATATGTCGAGTTTATGCGCAGTCCAAGGTAGCACGAGAGTGTGAACACTATACTTCTCATGCTACTGCCGCTGCTACTTGCGCTGACAAGTGATGCTCTCTCAATTTTCGTTGTCATTGTAGTGAAAAAGTATGGGTGCTGAGTGTGAAGACGTCATTGGCGTCGATAATGCCGTTGTGAAATTCAGAGAAATATTTCTGGTAGCGGCAGGTGAGTGGTTGATATTTTGATGTACCAAATTCATACAGTTTCAGAAATAATTCTTCTTCCATACTGGGAGAAATCTATTACGAGGGGAGCAAGTATTTTATATCCCCACATAAACGAGAGAGACACATTGCTATTCTCCTGAATGGACAGCCTAAGTCTTGACGTCACAAGCTCAAAAACCTTTCCAAACGAAGCGTTCATTTCACGTTTTTGCTCCTTTCAGTTGAAACTAAGAATGAAATTATTTGTATATGGTGATAATAAGTTCCCATTGACTCATTCTTATAAAAATTCTTATGGAGAAAACAATGCAAATATTTCTTTGTTTGAAAAGGTTTTTTGGGCTCCGCCCATTTTGACGTCACACTTAGGTAGTCCATTGTTTTCCTTCCACTGTCCCTACCCGACCCACTCGCCCCTTTGCTTTGCTAGAAACAATACGACGCGAAAGATTGAAGAGGCGGTCTTTGATGGACAACATTGGGGAATTTAATTGACGGTTGGAACATGTCAACTATACAACCGCAAATAATGTACAAATAAGTAGTCAAATAATTGAACTGAGACAAGAAATCATTCAGTTGAGATTGTATTCTACAAAAACGATTTCATTTGCTAATGTTGATGTTTTACTTTCTCAAATTGAATTGAATAAATATAATTTAGTTTGATTTGTTCAAATACTTATATATTATACAGTGTGACCCATTTTTGATGGAAACACCCCCAGAAAATTTGAAGTTGTTGACAGATTTTGATAATTTGTTTTCGAAATTTCAAGTACTAAAAAGTCCACCTTGGGACAAAATGCTTATTTCAATTTTCAGGGCATACTACGATATTGTTTTAGTCGATAATTGAGATTTTTCATTAGCAATTTTTTATTTTTTTTTCTTGTTGAAAAATCACTACGCCACCAAATTCAGAGTGCCTCTTATAGGTGTGACTAAAATTTAATGAAAAAATATTAATCAACAACAAAGTTATGACAGCTCAAAAATTCGAAAACTCACACAGCTAACAGCCACAAAAAACACCCTATGTCAACAGATATGGCCATGAGAATATTTTTCATGATTTCAACAAAAAAGTGCTGCCAGATAAAAAAAATAAGAAAATGATTTTTTTAATGAAACATTTCAATAATTAGTTCCTTCATTATTACTTGAATTGTGTGTATGTACTTCCGTTATTTTCATTGAACAAATTCACGCTATTTGTTTTTTTTTTCTTTCATCTGGCGACTCTTTTCTGTTGAAATCATGAAAAATATTCTCATGACCATATCTGTTGAGTTTTCGAATTTTTGAGCTGTCATAACTTTGTTGTTAATTAATATTTTTTCATGAAATTTAGGTCACACCTGTTTAGAGGCACTCTGAATCCAGTGGCGTAGTGATTTTTCAACAAAAAAAATGAAAAAATCGCTGATGAAAAATCACGATTTTCGACTAAGAAAAAATATCATAGTATGCCCTGAAAATTGGAATAAACATTTCAAATTTTCTCCACTGGTAGACCTTTTAGTAGTTGATATTTCAAAAAAATAAATATTGAAATCTGTCTACAACTTCAGACTTTAGGGGGGTGTTTCCATTTAAAATGGGTCACACTGCATACTATTAATATAATTCAATGCAGGCTATTCTTTTCGTTCTCATTAAATTCCTATACGGAAGGTGAATTATTTCCGACAGTGTAGGTATACATCATCCATAGAATTTTACAGAATGAATTTTATTCTGATAGATATCGATACCACCCAAAATATCATTGAAATAAAACTGGATAAGCGAGACAAACAAGTATTTCTTACAAAGTCAAATCATTCCATCATCTATCTGTGCATATCATTAGGGAATTCCTTAGATCGTGAAATCACCTTCGAATCCATTTTTCATTCCAGACGCGTGTTGGTTGTGTGTCACGTGTCAAGCAACACGCGGTCAAATGTCAATTAATATGATGATCGGAAGTGCCATTGGGGTCACTTAGGGCTAGGACCAGAATATAGGACTGCATATCCTTATGCTTCACGTGTGGCTGTGGATATTCTATTTTTGTCCCCTGTAGTTAGATATGTCCTTAGGGCGCAACCTTATGTTAAACTCGCAAATTGTTCTAGATAACATAGTTGGAATTCGGAGGGGTGACGAGGTCGTATTTTATTCTTCTTTCTTAGTCTATTTCAAGTATTTAGACAAAACCGAACACATAAATTCCCGAAGATCTTCATCCAAGTACACATTTTTTCCGGGTTATCTGTGATTTCAAAGAATTTATTATACAGGGTGAGTCAAAAATGTGTACCAAGCGTTCTGAGTGATAGTACATTGGAAAAAAGTTTAGTTGATGAATAAACTTGTCGCCAAAAATGCAGACGAAGAAAGACATAACCTTTCAATCCTGCCATTCCTTAAAATCTCGGCTGAAAATCGTAGTAATATATAATACTTTATAACTGTGTGTGAGAGTGTGAGAAAGAGGATGGGTTCGGACCACATCCATTAGCCACAAAAAAATTCATCATAGAAATATCTTTCAGACAATTAAAATTCATTTGTTCATTTTATTATTATAACTCAATAGAAAAATCACACGAAGTAATGAACTGCAACAATGTTGTTGACATAAACAACAAAATTTAGAACAAACTTGGTGATGGCCTCCTGAAACATCGTTACCGTTTGTAATAAAAACTCAAATTTCTCGAAAACGATTGATTTTTTTTGTGTTGTGACATCTTTTGAATGAAATATAAGATCTTATATCAAGAGAAAATTCAAAATCGAATAAATAAAATATTCTTTGAACGAACTCTTTATTTTATTTAATCCAACAATATCATCTTTCATTTCGATTGAATATTGATTCATACAGGGTGTCCCGTAATATCATAAAATTCCCATTAAAAGTCTCACCGTTTTCGAGAAATTTTTTTAGAGCATTTTTGCCACCAATTTGTCGAGACACCCTGAATACAAATAATGTCATTCACAATTTCGCGATACGTTTGTAAAGACTTCGATTATAAATGATAATTTTCATGCGCAAACAAAATTAAGAGAGCTTAATAAACGTCCCCTATTAATACATTTCGTTTTTGGCTCGTAAATTCTGGGTCTACGAAAATAAAGAGGGCAAAATGGGTTTAATACGTGCAAACGGCGTTTTTGTGTTCAACCGAGTACCGAAATGCAATAATCACTTTATCCGTCTAGTGTGCCGTGACAGCGCAACAGACCGAAGCAAACTTTATGGGAATATCGGCAAAACGAAGAGAAAAACTCGACGAATCCTCTCCGAACAAATTCGTTTTAATGAGAGAATGTTATTTTTAGTATTCCGAAAAACGGTTACAGTTCAGATCATAGGCGTAACGAGGGGGGGGGTTATTGGGGAGGTAACCCCCCTCCCATTGCTCGGAAGAAATTGAAAAAAATTGCAAGTAACAATTTGAAAAAATAAAAATTTGAGTAAGTGTGGTTGGGGGGGGGGGGGTGGGGGTCTACCCCTCCCCCCATTAGTCAACTCTAATTTCGCCAATGGTTCAGATGGTATACATCTGTTACTAAAAGAAAAATCTACTATAGGTATACGAATAAACATGCTAATGGATGCAAATTGGTGAGGAGTTCCGTAATAGAGGACTATTTTCAAAAATATACAGGATGTTTTATCTTACTTAGATAAGTAGAATTTTTGGATGAACCAATGGACTAAAATATCATTACTTCAAATAGGACGGTGTTGCTACTTCTCTTTTTTTCAATTATACTTCGAAATAAGAATTCGAGTTGAGTTTATCACTCAAATTGTTCCGAAAAATTTACGATTCATAAAATATACACACCAAAATTGGCTAACTATTGACTGTGGATAAACGTTGAATAGTTTTCTCGATATTTGTAAAAATTTCGACTAAAATTAATGCAATGCAATGTCACCAATTGAGAGATTATAATACTATCCACTATCAAAATATCCTCGAAAATAGGAATTTCAGTTGTGAGTATATGTCCGTTTTCCCGAAGTGGTTCGGATTCCACTTTAAGTTGTAAGGCCCGCTCTTCACCCCGCACAAATATCGACTTATGGGGAGTTGGTTAAAAACAAGAAGAAGAAGTGATTGAAACAGTTTGAATAAGAACCTCGAAGACACTTACTGGTAAGAGGTTTAAATTTTGATGTGATTAAGGTATGGATGTTTTTTTTTCTGATGATAATCCTTCTCGACCAAAAGAAATATCGAAAAGTATTTCACTAAGAATAAATCAATGACAAATTCAACTGTTAGTATAGTATCTACTCATTATTATAATTATCGATGGTTTGATGGATGTTCTTTGCTTCCAGAGTGATAAAATGAAATAATCCTGGAAAATTTCATGTCGAGTTGTTGAAATAGATCTACAGAAAAATGCAAATGTTATTCAACGACTACTAGATTACCTACTGATATTATTGATATATTTCTCATTCTTATGGCTTCATCGTTATTTCTACGTTAGTTTAGAGCACGCATATGTCTCTGGGTTGAGCCCTAAACCAATAATCTGTTGAAAAGAACAATATTTGCCAAGTAAATTTGTTCACTAAATGGATTGAGCGCTCTAGGTGTCTGTTGTTCTGCTCCCGACATTCTCTACAACCTACAAAAAATAAACAGAAAAGTCCAACTAAACTGTTGGTTTTGGTTTAGTCATTTCAAATCATTTGTACCCAATTTCATTAAGGTATTCATCATTATATTATTTCATCCAATGCAATCGCATAATAATCATTATAATAATTCATTCGCCATTCTCAATTTCTGGTCCTTCGTGTCTTCTTTATCTTGATCTTCCTGATGTGATAATTTTCTAATGGGCGAGATCACTAATTTTTTAAAAATATACAACGACATCCAGAACTTTGAGAAATGTATCCAGTTTTTATTTTTCTTCTCGCAAAAGTTCCGCCACAATATTTCTCAAAGTTGGGGTACGTTCAGAAATTCCAGGGAGAACACACAGCGTTGATACGTCACAAGTACTCCCGTACTTGCAGTCAAACGTTAGCGACAGAATGATATTTTACAGTGTTGCCAAGCGTTGTTCATCATATTACTTCAAATCGTCAGCCAACTAAAAAAATAGGCAAATTCATAACCCCAAGTATATTTTCCACTGGTAACTAAATTTACAACAACCATAACGTATACGAAAAAAATATAATGATAGTATAATTTTCGTGGACGAAACTGAATGAAATATCTGCGGAAACCCCAAAAGTAGTAAAACTGGCAACTCTGACTGGCACCGAGTACAGCGTTATTTATGAAATCTCACCGAATATCGAACTTTTCAAGGGCAATTTTTTCGAATAATAGGTACATAATATTCTTCAGAGAAATTTCATATACACTATTTTTATCATTATATTTCACCTTGAAGCTGGTTTGAAGCAAATTTATGATTTTGTGATCTCGCCTATTGGTGAGATATTTCCCCAGAACTCGTTTAGGTGCCACAGATTTTTCGAATCATAAAACGTCAACTAAGTACATGGTACGATGTGTTGACTGACAAGTCGAAATTCAGTAGTTTTATGGTCCGTTGGAACGTGTACTGCACCGTGGCTTTATTTATTTTCTAAGAATACCGACACCCGAAATAATTTTCATCGGAATTCTAATTACACCCACGCTCAATTTTTTTCATTAATGACTACATGCCCGACCATTTTTTTTTTCATATGAAATAGACAGTTTCAAATGACAAGTGACAGTTTAGAGTATCGCTAGAGGTGAAGTATTTCCAGATGAATCGGAAATCGATGTGATTTTTCATATTTTGAATAGCACACTGTATATACTATTTCATTTTCAGATTATTCGCTAAATTCTCAACACGTTCAATGATAAATTTCCCGTACTCGAAAACAAACAATTCAGACACTGAAAAAGGGGCATTATAGGGATTAAAAAATATTTCAGAACCTTCAAAAATTCTACAAGAAAGGTTTTGAAATGTTTGTGTCCATTTTTTCAAGTTAAAGATATAGTCTATTTATTTAAAGAAGATATTTGTGATAGATTTGCTTATATTTTATTAGTGCGAAGTAAAAACTGAACTTCCAATTTGTTAATACATAGCTGGAAACATTTAGGCATAAAAATATGGCAACACTTCATTGTCATTTCACAACGACGCCAAATTAATTTAGAGAGAAATCTTTGATCCGTTAATGAACTTGTTTATTCAGTCGAAATTCTCACAAATATTGAAAACATGTTATTTGGGTACTTTTTTTTATTCTGATATTACGATGACAACCTGAATGACGAAAGAATTCAGGGGAGGGATAGGCGTAACGAGAGGGGGCTATTGGGGTATTAACCCCCCCACCATTGCTCAGAAAAAAAAATTAAAAAATTGCAAGTACCAATTTGAAAAAATAAAAATTTGAGTAAGTGTGGTTGACTGGTGGGGGTCAACTCTAGTTACGCCAATGAGGGGAGGTAACCAGGAAAATGGTCGCATGCTGAAAAAAGGGAAGTAAACAATTATACTTCCATGAAGTAATTTACCAAGATTATTTCATGGATCAATTTGAAAATATGGATATTATTGTTCATCACATAAAGTTTCTTCAAAACAATGTGTTGATCAACTGCTAAATGAGCACAGAGTAGAGAATCAGTGTCTAAATGATGACATCACATATTTATTTTAAACTCAAAATCAAGCACGTATCCAGGGAAAGGCCCCCCCCTCCCAAAATCCTGATATTAGATTATTTTTTCATTTGAGATTTTTCACTGAAAAGTCTACAGTATGAGATTTCCTATTCTATTCAGAATTTGAGTTTTTTGTCGTAATTTCTGAATGAATTTCGTCACGTTGCGAACATGACTGAATTTTGATCGTTTAGAAGAAGTGAGATGTGACAATTGAGGTTATGATAGAGTGATGATGTAATTCGCAGTTTTTTAGCAACTCATGTGTCCTGCATACACAGTTGACACATGTCGTCACTTCTAGTGCTCCACATTTCAATTTGAGCTGTGCGAATTGTTAATTCTGCCTTAAGTCAATGAAAACTCGTGAATTATAGAGTATAAATCAGCAGCTAAAAAGCCTAAAAATAATTCTATTACAATTCTATTGGCTGTTAATTCTCTTACCATGTTGTTGTCGGCAGATCGATCTTTGCCAACATAGCTTCGTAGTGGCTAAATTAATTGCCTGTTTGACAAACGCAAAGTAAAAGAAACACCGACCGAAATCCATAACGTCGTAGTTCATGCTTCTTGGCCACCAGACATTCCTTTGAAATATAACCTCTCATTGTGTGTAGCCAAGTCCTCAGAGGGTAGGGCAGGCGGTCCACACATAGCGCGTCGTCGTTTCGAAAAGAGACGAAAACGCGTCCTCATAAATTATATACGTATACCAGATCAAAGTTGGCTGGCTGTGGATGTTATTTTGTTTTAGGTTGGTTGTTCGTCGGTCGCGGCACTGTCAACACATGTTAGATCATGCATCAAGATGGTCTCGAGTCGACTTTATCAAGTGGATGGATTCGTAAAGGAAATTTATGGTCCGGTAAAACCTTTAATTTCGAATAATTAGTTTACAACGTTAGTTGTGTCGCCGCGAGCAGAAACATTCATAAATTTCACTGATGCGCTAGATTCCATCTGTATTTTCGTTGTTGGAAGATGAAAAATGTATTTCCGTGGAAACTCTTTCACATACACGATGAATTATAACGAAAACTTCAACTCCAGCAAATGAAGCATTCATTTCAGTATGATGATTTATTAACGACTATACTGGGTGTTTTAAATTCGATTCTCAACATTGTGATCTCAGAAACTCGTAGAAATAAATGACTGTGGTTGAAGAAGTTGCTGAAATCCGAGTATTTCTCAGGAAATACGAAAAATAAATAAAAAACCTTGGAAAATGTTTTTCTCCAATTTCTTATTGATTTTATGTAGGTAGTACCCAGTATTTTTTTAATACGTATATCCTATTTATTAGATAGATAGATACTATTCAAAATTTGTTAATATTGAAAGATATTCTCGTAAGTATAATAAGTATAAATAACTGATAATTGATAACTATCAACTGTTTTTGGTTCTAGTTTTCCTGAAAATATTTTCATTCGCTCTGAACTTAGGTATAGTAGATATTATGAAGTGCTATAGCCCTGTGGCTATTTTTTGCCAACGATATAACACTGGAACATATCAAATTTCTTTATATGCGTGGAAGGCTTCTTTTCTCGAGATAGATAACTTGTAACTTAGAATTTATGCAGCAAACAAATTATTTCTTGAATAATAGCTACCTAGTTCATTAGATCATTCTTTTCAGAACTCAATTTCCCATCGGTTGCATAGGCGTAACGAAGGGGGTTTATTGGGGACGTAACCCCCCCATTGCTTAGAAGAAATAAAAAAAAATTGCAAGTAACAATTTGAAAAAATAAAAATTTAGTTAACTCTAGTTACGCCAATGATCGGTATACAAGGTGTACCTACCATTCCAAAGAATATATCATTTCGAAATAACTCCTTAACGCTATGCTCGATCTTTTTTCCGATTTGATCATCTCAATCGGCGAAGAAAATTTTGCCTATTGAACTAACTTTGTAGCTCCAATTATAAGGAAGTTATCAATAGCGCCGACTTGAGTTTGAAAATCCTGTATAAATAGGTACCCAAGATACTGTACCGTTATTTGTCACTAAATTCACTATAATTTCCCAGGATTTCTGGAGGTTCTCAAACCTTTTTTAGTTGTTTTTTATCGAACAGGAATAATTTTTCTCGACTCGTCGTAGCAATTTTTCCAAAAAATAAATGACTGAAGATTATTAAGTGGAAAGATCGATCATTTCTATTTGAAAATGTGAACGGTGAAGCCTATCACTTGAAGAATATTTCCGCGATATCACTGATTTACCCTGATTGAGAAGATACAGAAGGATTTAAAACTTGTATAATGTATGATTAATAATTTGCACGTAAGTGAGAAAAGGTGATTGATTTTTTCGAATAATATATGTAGTTTATTAATGCTTGAAAAGTTTTGATGTGCTACAGATCATTGAGAATCAAGTGAGCCTTGGTAAATACGAGTGATAAAGGCTTTATCGTTGACTCTAAGAGATAACCTCTCGACTTTGGTTCAGTGGGAAAGATATGGAGCGTACCGAATCAAGTTAAAAACAAATAAATAACACAGTTTTACGATGTGAATTGACACTAATTTTAATATTGCAAACGACCACCGGAAAGTGATATTAATCCGTGTGATCTAAATTTCATATTTTTGTTGCTTCATATTTGCAATCAAATTTCCAATACCGATTATTAACATTCAAGGGCCGTACTATAACTCTCAAATCTGAGAAATTGGATTGTACTTACAGAAAATGTTAAGGAACGTAACTGAAAAACTGTCGAAATATACAAAGTGATTCACGACGAATTGTACATAGTCCAACCATAAGTGCTACATGAACTGAGACCATTCCATATCTGGTATTAAAAAATGCCTTGTTGCGTTTTTGACGGATATAATACAGGATGATATTTGAAAATATGTGAATTATTCTACGTTGAATATATCTTAAAGTGAAAAACTCAGACATATGAAATTCGGTACAATGAGCATGTTCTCTGAGCACAATAAAATATGTTCTTAAAAAGTTTCAATTTTAGGTCCGGACTTAGTTTTTTCAGAATTTTATTGGTTTTCTTAAAACAATTACCTGTAGGGCAGATCAGATAATTTTTGTTTTTCTCACTTCAAAGCTTAAGGAGGATATCAAGCAACGGTATAGTGTTTTTGTTTTCTGCAGGAAAAAATGAAACTTTAAAAAATAGTATCTATCTATAATTTCAATGGATTTTCATTCTGCTTATGACTGATGCCGCACTACATCGATAGCACATCATTATTTGAAAAAAAATCATAAGGAAAGTTTATATTACTCGGGATGAAGTATTATTCAATCAACTGTTGAAATTCTAGGCCATATTTATTTTTTTTCCACATTTTTATAGGTCTTGTAAAAAGCTATTTTATTGAGCTTAGGGAACATACTCAGTGTGCCAATTTTTTTTTTCATATGTCTGAGTTTTTCTCACTTAGAGATATTTAACGTAGAATAATTCACATATTTTCAAATATCATCCTGTATATCCGTCAAAAACGCAACAAGGCATTTTTCAATATCAGATATGGAATGGTCTCAGTCCATGTAGCACTTATGGTTGGACTATGTACAATTCGTCATTGTTTTCTTATCCTAATAATCCTTGCATAATCTCAATAACAATTTCTCGTGTGAATTTAGGTTCCCTGAAACTTCTTAATTTTTTCGTTTCAATTTTTTTAGCTGATAGCCAGGTAGGAATCGAAACTATTCGTCGTAGAGACTACGGTGGAAAATTGGATCGTGAAAGTGGCCCAACCCTGGAAATTATTATTATGTTGCCAGGATGGCCGCCAGAGGACGTAATCGTCTTCAAAATTTTTCATCGAAAAATACCTATAGTGAACTCATCAAATTAATATATACATCTTGAAGTTGGAGAAATTTTGGTCTTACACTTTTTGGTGTATTTATTAAAATGGAGTGGTGGTGGGTATTTCAAAGTTCTTTCAAATAAAGAGCTGTAGATAACTCCTTAATGACTCAACCGATTTCAACAAACTCAGTGTCGATATAGGAAGAGCATTGATTAGTCTTTCAATCCATCTCATTTTTAATGTGTTTGATTTTGAGTGATGCCACTAGAGAGCATCTTTTAATATGATAACAAAAAATCGTATAATACTCTTACAAAGAAACGCGACATTTTGTCAAAATGTCGTGAAACAATATAAAAATTATCTAGTGAAAATCGTACATCGATATCTCAGTCCAAAATATCAAATAATGAAAATGTTGCTATAATAATATCTCAAGAATTTTTCGTTTATTCGAAATTCGATATCAAAATCTAATTACTCCATGATTCTATTATAATATGAGCATGAGAATATATTTTATTTCACAATTGAGGAATATACAGGGTGATTCGTTGGGAAATGGGCGTACTTTAAGGGTATAGACAGAGGTCGCCTAGTTGGTTCTAAAAAACCCCCATATGATGGGTCTAGCAACCTGTATAAGCGAGATACAGAGTGTTTTATGTATTTCTCCTATTTCTGCAATGGCTCATAACTCACGATCCACATTGTATATTTCATTGTATATTTTCATTCATTATCCTGTATGCTACCGAATTCCGAATGAATGAAACTAATAATCCAGGTACGAACTAGAAAAAATTTTAGAAACTTCATCAGTTCAATACAACACCCTGTATGACAAAATATCGAAAATTCGTTTGCAGATATGAATAGAGCAGAAAAAAATATTACTAAAAGAATTAGTTTGGTACTTCCGCATGCCATTCTTGAACATGTTAGTTGAATCAAAATTATTGTTTTCGATGAAAAGATGGTACGAATTAAAAAAAAATACCTTTTTCGTCTCTAAATGCTCTTCTTTCACTTTCAATCAATCAAATTTCATGATATTCTGAATTTTGGATCACAACCTTGATGTAAAATAAGTCGACAGGTCCTTATTCAGGACAAAACAAGAATGGCATGCGGGAGCACCAAATTAATTTGTTTAGGAATATTTTTTTCTGTTCTTTTCATATCTGCAAACGAATTTTCAAAATTTCGTCATACAAGGTGTTGTATTGAACTGATGAAATTCCTTCGACTTTTTCTAGTTCGTACCTGGATTATCAGTTTCACCCATCCGGTATTCGGTAGCATACAGGATAATGAGTTTATGTTGAATGAATGAATTAATGAAATATACATTGCGGATCGTAAGTTATGAGCCATTGAAGAAATAGGAGAAATACATAAAACACTCTGTATCTCGCTTATACAGGTGGCTAGACCCATCATATGGCGGGTTTTCAGAACCAGCTAGGCGACCTCTACCTACCCTTAAAGTACGCCCATTTCCCAATGAATCACCCTGTATAAGTATGTCATGTTCATCTATCATCGTTTTATTTATAATCATTCAGTTTTGTAAAATATCTACGTACTTATAAAAATTAATTAGCCCGTACAGGATATTTCAAATTCAGTTACCCCTCTACTATATTTTATTCGGATAGTATAGGTATCTATTAGGTAATTCTCTGTCAATACTTCTCATGCGATTCCAAAAACTTATAATTGTTTTGAGGAAAATATTTTTGATGAAAGAGCCTTAACCTTATCGTACGTACTCCTATACTGAGGTTTCAATCTAGCTGAAATGTAAGAACTCTCAAACTTCAAAATTCAGGATAATTATCGATAAACTTTAGGTTAAATTCATGTGTGTGCAGAATTATGAAGTCATGAATATTCTAAATTTTTGAATCGAAAAAATTGTTGTAAGTACCTAAAAATATTTGTTGTTTCAGTAGGTACCAGTATAAACTGTTTTGTCTCATCAAAACTCACTAATTTCAGAATGTTTAAGTTGACGTGGGTACACGTAAATACAACAAATTGTCGGAAGCATTCAGAGTAGAAAATCGAATACATTAATTCGCCTGTTTGCAGACTCGCACAAGTGTTTGAACAACATTGGAAAAGCTGCTTAAATGGCTATCTAGGTACCCATAGGTAGGTACCCATATACCGGTAGCCTGAGCAAATAAGTATCTACTGAAGAATATAGAATTTCGTCTCTACCAAGTGCTTACAAATTCATATTTATTCAACGGTCCAATAAAAAGTTTGTCTATAAGTATAGGTTCCTACATCAGTAATTAGAATTTTCAGATGAAGAGAATGTTCTCATTCCATAATTCAAGGTTTTGATAGTTATGTTTAGGTATTTATTGAAGAGTATCGTGACAATTTTACCAACACTGAACGGCCCCGAAATTTGAATAAAAAATTGAATACTCATAAGTTAGACATCTAAGTACTATTGAAACTACCTATACTGGGTGTTCCTTAAAGAATTTCTAATATTTGAAGGGGTGATTCTTTGACACATTTTGAGAAAAAAACTTTTTATAAACGTATGTCCTAAAAGTCTTAACTTTTGAGATACAGGGTGATAGAACTAAAAAAAAACAGTTATTTGATAATAACTGAGATAATATTCTAGACATCTTTGAAAAATTTGGTACATGTCTTCTATGCATCAAGATGCATCTTGTGATGTACGAAATTTTTCATTTCCTCTATACCAGTGGCATCCGTAGGTACGGGTTTTCCATTGAATATCTTTGGAGAAAAAAATACTATGCCATTGCTTACTTCAAAAATAAAAATCTCTTTTAAGATCCTCATTCATTACTGAGCAAAGTCAATTTCATGGATTTTCTTTGTCCGACGCATGGTTTTCGCTAAAAAAAAAAAATTTTACTTTACGTTTTACTTTAGGGTCTATTCCTCAAAAATCTGATGCGCGGCGTGAAAATGTTTGTGCGTCGACTGAAACCGAATTAAGAGATCAGATTTGTTCCAAAATGAATGGGAATCCAAAAAATATATTTTTCTCGTCAGATGTTCTGTTCTTGATTAAAATAATTAGATTAAAATTCCTTCATATCCCAGTACCAACCGTTTAATAATCTATATCACTCTGTATCTCCAAAGTTGAGAGTATATTATTTAACTCACCAGTCTCCATCTCGTGAGTATAACACTTCAGAAAACTGGAATTCACCAAACCGTGCACATCAACTTCGCGTAGGCATCAAACAAAAACTCCCATTATCAGTTTCGATTCCGTTTAACAGCACATAAACGACAAACTAGCTGCTTATTACCCGCCAAACTAGCCGTCAAATTCACGGGACCGTTCAGACAGATCAGAAAAAAATCTAGTAGGCTCGATTAGCGGCAGCTGTGACAAATCTCGGTGACCATTTGAGTGGAACTCGCGGAACTTCATGCTTCCTTCTCGAAATTGATGTGCTTCGCTCGGGAGCCCCGCCTCGCGCTAGTAAAATGGCTGGTTGGAGCCAACGACGGCGTGCGATTGGTTGCAGGTGGGCGGGGCCGAGAGCTCATTGGCGCGCAGCCAGGCGTGTCGGAATCGAATGCGCTGTAAAATTGGGTCTTGCTCCGTGACTTTCCAGTCTCGGTTAATTACGGATATCGCCATAATAACAAGCGTGTCTGTTCTTCAACAATGTTATGGTTGGTTATGAACAAGAAGAGCTCAAGAATCACCTCGTACTCTAAGCTGATTTAACACATGCGAACTGTCTTCAAAACACGTGTATTTTCTGCCGATCTACTTCACACTGTGCAATGTGTTCACATGTGTTCCTATGAATAATCTATTCCTTGTATTCAATAACATTTCGGTATGTTATTTACTAGTTCCTATACAGAATGATTCACGACGAATTGTACACAGTCCAACCAAAAGTGCTATGGACTGAGACCATTCCATGCCATTCTGGTATTAAAAAATGCCTTGTTGCGTTTTTGACGGATATAATACAGGATGATATTTGAAAATATGTGAATTATTCTACTCACGTTAAATATATCTAAAAGTGAAAAATTAACACTGAGTATGTTTCCTGAGCTCAATAAAATATGTTTTAAAAAAATTTTAAATTCAGGTCCGGACTTGTTTTTTTTTTTAGAAATTTATTGGTTTTCTTGAAACAACACCCTGTAAGCCAGGTCAGACAATTTTTGTTTTCCTCATTTTAAAGCTAAAGGAGGTTACTAAGCAACAGAAAATGAACGCGGAAGTTTTCGTTTTCTACAGAAAAAATTAAACTTTTGAAAATAGTATAATTTTAATGGATTCTCATTCTGCTTATGACATGCCGCACTACATCGATAGCACATTATTTTTCAACAAAAATCATAAGGAAAGTTCATATTACTCGAGATGAAGTATTATTCAATCAACTGTTGAAATTCTAGGCCGTATCTATTTTTTTTTTCACATTTTTATTGATCTTGTAAAAAGCAATTTTATTGAGCTCATGGACAGCTGAACACTTCATGAATAGGTATTCGAAAAAATTTATTCCAGAATTAACAAACATTGTAAGGGTTGTATTAGATGTCTCGCCAAATAAATTTGTCATCATTGTGCCTAATTATATTGATGCCCAAATACTTCCAGCCATGTCTCAACCAATCAGAAGTTCAGTGGTTAGCTGGTTACTTTTTATTTTGCACTAATGGTATTGAATGATAACCAAATCTGTCAGAATATCAAAATGAATAGACTATAACACATATGTTACCTACTATAATTTAGATGTCGATGATTATTCAGATTGTCGCCAGATAGGTTGAAGTTGACTGAAAAGATTGTCGCTCAAATACAATTCATATTTCATGATGCGTTTTAAAATTGGATAGATACATAATGTTAAATACTGAAATGTTTTTAAATTCCTGAAATTTTTAGACGAAACTATCGGATATGATGTCGCAGTAACACATATAGTGTAATTGAAACGATAAATAACATTAATAATCGACAGTTCGTTCAGATGTCGTCTTGGAATATTATGAAGAAGAAGACAAATGGGGCTGTGTCGGCATATCAGACACTCGTCTGAAGCCTCGCGACGGCCCATTTCATCCGCTAATGATGTAGACGGCATGGCGTCTTCTTTTCTCATCGTTACTTTAGGAGCGATATATATTTTTAATTTGGCAAGCGAGTCTACATGAAAGGACCAGTGTTAAAGCTGAAAGAATATTAATAAGTCATCCATACAGGGAATATGTATACCTAGCTACGAAGTTTGATAGTTAATAGGAGTTTTAATTATGATATAGGTATGATGATATCTATAGAAATAAAATTCACTTTTTATATCCGAATATCTATTAAATATATTAGAATATATGTAGCCAACAACCGACTCCCTAAGTTCTGAGATATCCATGTGAATTTATCGATTATTCATTATCGAACGTAATCAGATTCTTCCAATTTACCGCATATCGTTCAATGGGTAAACGTCATTGATCTAATCATTCCACTGAACTAAAATAACCTCTTGTCATATTCTGGGTAGGTCATATCGATGTGTAGTTCAAACTATTTTAACGGTTGGAATCATGAGAAATGACAAATGTCAAGTTGACACGAAGGTGACGTTTTCAAAATTTCACATTTTTAGGTTATGTTTTGGCGCTGAATTTTAGATAAAATGGCAAAAAAACGGGATTTATTAGAAATAGACATTGATAAAGTATTCGAAGAGCAAAGTATTGACGAAATTATTGAAATCGAAAAATTATTAGATGCCGAAATTGAGAGAAAAAGAAATGAACTAAGGTCAATGGTAGGGTAAGTAATTTGTTATTTCTTTTTGTATCAAATCAGTGAAACATATAATTACAGAGATCGATACAAAGATATATTAGCAGCTTCAGATGCAATAACATCTATGAAAACTATATCTCGACAAATTGTCGAGAGTATTGACAAAGTTACAATGACTTGTGAGGAATTGATGAAACCAGTGACCGCAGATGTTCATACTCATTTTGAAGTACACAAGTAAGTCATCTATCTCAATTACATATAAACTAGCTATAATCACTTTATTTTTTAGAGAAAAATTGGAGGAAAGAACTGTTATCATTCAAATCAGGCTGGCAATATTCCTTAATGAACAAATTTGGATTGCTTTAGATGAAGAAAATAATTTGGAAGCCACTCAATATTATTTATTGGCTCAACATGTCCACACTGGTAAAACAAGAATATTTTAATGCAGAGATAGTTGTTCAAATTTAATATTTTCTAGGACTGAGTCTTTCAAAGAAAGAATACCTTGATAAAATACCAATACTGGGGCATGTTAAATCAAATCTTATCATCTTAAGATCAAGAATATTCAATAAAATTGTTGAAAAACTTGAATCTGTAGACACTTCAGCACAGGTATAATTATTAAACAACATACAAATTTTCTATGAAATTTATATTTCTCTTCTAGGAAACTAGTCAAAACCTTAATGCCTTGTTATTACTAGAAAAACAAACTAGTTCTGATCTGCTCAGCATTTTCATAGAACATCGAAAAACAGCTTTGAATACTGTCATGAATACTCCTTACTCAAGTGTTAGAATGCAAGTTAGTTCTATGGTTAAGTGTTTAATCACAACTGTGCGACTTCTACATGACTGCTTCATTTGTAAATATTTGAGAGATGTGATGAATATCATGCAATTCAAAACTCAACTTTTAGGTTTCCAAAATCAGCAGAAAGGCTTGATATGGCAACAATTAGAGAAAATTGTTGGTAGTTCATCTATCACTACCCTATCCAAATTACAATTACCTGTTACACCTTTAATATCATATATTCCAGAAGTTATTAGAAATTTTAGACCTACTTGCAAATATTCAGCTAACACTGAGACATCACTTAGTGATGCTGAGTCTGTTCTCAAAAACTGGTTGGAGTCAACTGAAAAAAGTGTTGAAGAGGGTTTAGTAAAATCACTAGAATTAGTAACAAATGTTAAAGGTCTGCATCTTATAAGAGAAGAATCATTGAAAATTGGTATGTTATCTATCTATTTTTCTTATCAACGGGCTGTACTTGTGGAGATCTAGAGCTAACAAGGAAGAACATGATTATATTGTTTTTCAGAACCTCCTGAGAATTGGGAACAAATATGCAAAGAATCACATTTGCCAGAAAATTTTGATGTATGGTATTCATTTTTCCAAAATTTGATAACAAGGTGCTGCCGAAAATTAATTTCAAAAAAAACTTCCCTAGTATTCCAAGAAATACAAAGTTATATAAAGGATAAGTTGAAAAATATTTCTGAAGATGAAAAATCAGGAACCTTAAATGATTGGTATAGATGGAAAGAAGAATCTAATGATGTTAATAGAATAGAAACACATTTTGGTAAGTGAATGGTTCCAATAAAACAAAGTAAATGTAATATAATTCTCCTTAGATTTATCAATGAAAAACAGAGGTTTTTCACCTTGCATAGTTGACTTGTGTAAAAAATTGGATACCAAATGCTTGGAACTATTAGAGGATGTTTGGCAGTATTTATATGGAAAAGACTATGGATCAAGCAACGATTTCTCAATAGTATTGAAGGACTTCAAGTTCAAAAGGAAATACATGGAAAAACCTGACACTGAAAAGCATATTCAGACAGAATGCACAGAAACTTCTCTACAGTAAATTGTTATCTATAATTGTACTTCGTTTCATTACTATTGTGTTTTCAGATTGTCAAACTTCATTCTAGAGTATATCAATGGTGAATCAGATAATATAGTAACCAAATCTATTACTTGTGCTAGATTCCTACAAGCTGCTACACAACTTTGTCCAAATTTCAACAAGTGCTGCATGTTCAGTAACTCTGCAAATGACTGGTCAAAAATCTGTGATACATTCAATAAGACTAGTCATACTTTATGGTTGAACTGGGTAAGAGACGTTGTGAAGAATACAGAACAAAAGTGTGAAGTATTGAATGAAATTTCATTCAAAAATATGCTCAAGTTGCTAGCGGTGAGTAATTTTGTAATGTTTCATGAGGATGTTGAATGCAATTTCCATTTCAAGAGATGGGATGAGATAGAAATTCAGGAGCAAACTGATGAAAAAGTTTTCAAGTCACAAATCAGAGTTCCTTTGAAACCCAGCTTGGCACTTGATGAAATATTTACAAAGTTGAATGAGAACTTGTGTTGCATTCTACCCCACACATTGCCAAAACCATTGCATGTACAGTTCATTGAAGAAAATATCACAGTTATTCTAAGACAATACAAAAAATTGTCTGACAAAGAATTGAATCAAAAACTGGCCCTTCAGCTCTTGTTTGATGTCAAGTATTTGACAACTTTCTGCATTCCTAGAGAAAATTCACAGCTAGTAGCATTTTCCCAGGAGATATGTGATGAACTAAGGAGCAGGATAGATCCTTTTGATTTGGATGTGTTCTATTCATATCTACAAAATAATGTGAAGAAATCTGTCATTCAATCGCAGGTTTGTATCAAGCAAATAAACAATGACACTTGTTTGATATAACATTGAATTTCAGATTATGTTTGGTTGTCTTATGCCATCATCAGCTCAGGTGAATAGCTTGGGAGCCTCTGAAAAGTCTAAAGAACAAGAACAAAATCCTTCCATTTTGGCACTGAGTTTATCCTCCAATTCAACTTGGTTCCCTCTTTTACCTGTATCTGTACCATCACAAAAAATGCCTGGCACTCCTTCTAAAAATACCAAGGTAAAATACTATTTCAGCTTGAAAAATTACTGGTGAATTTCCTTCACAAAATGATATCACAATTATTATATTAATAAATAGATAGAAGCGTTTGAAAGTAAATGAAACAATAAATATGGTACTTTTATTTCAGGAGAGCAGAAATAGTGGTAAATTCCATGTGCATTTTGTTTTATTTTTGTTGAAAACCACTGAAACTAATTTCTTAATGAGTGACTTCTAATCAGTTCTACTAATCCTATTTTGATATTCTTGAAAAGTCCACGTATTTTTATTTTACAAAATCACCTGTATCTGACTCAACTCTGCTTTACAGTTAAAATCTCGTATTTATGTATGTATACAATCTCACATTTTTGTTTTTTTTTTCTTGGCTGTTGCAACTTAACTTCACGAGACACTTTTTTTTTATTTTCAGGGGTCAGTTCAAAAGCCTAAAACAGCAATGAAAAAATCAAACGATCCTGCCAGTATGATGAGACAGAGTGCAGCCTCACTTTTCGGTGGTTTGACAAATGATTGGTTTTCATAACATTGTAGCGAATTTCTGGTTTTTGTTACTTCATTCATAATCAATTATAGTGTACATAAGATGTTATATAATTATGTTCTTAGAAATTTTATACCTGTATATAGAATATTTATTATCAGAATAAAGCCCAGTTATTGAAGAAATATTCAGGGTGTTCTTGTTTTCAATGAAGCTTCAAGTAACTCAATCTTTATTGATACTTTTATCACAGCTTAGTTAGATACATACTATAATATGGTCGGACAAATTACAATAGGACAAAAAATAATACGAATACGTAAAATATCGTTTGGTATTATCGTCACATCATGCATTTAAATTATTTGTGTACAGAGTGTCTGTAAGCAGCCTGTCGAAATCTACCAGAGTACCAAAAATTAGGCTCATCTAAATGAGTTTATATATATATAACTGAAACATTTTATTCACTACTGGCGAAATTCGGTAGGCTATTTATGCGACAGTGTGTACACAATCTGCTATTCAAGGACTTTTTCGGGTGCTGGAAATGTCAACGTGTAATCAAGAATAATAGCAGGGGCACTATTTCATCAATATCACAATATTTTTCTATAACGTAACTGTTTAATATATAATAATGTCTGATATACTTTTTCATTACTCAACATCTAATATAACCAATATGAAATGAAATTATTCTATATACTCTCTTATATCCAGTATTGGGCAAAAATCTACACACCAATGTGTTAAAATTTCCCCTTACTTCGGAAAATTGCATTACCCTTCTTGCAACATTTTATGTATGATGAAAGAGACTGAATTTTCTATTCTTAGAATGCAAATTTTGCTCTCTTCCTCAGAACAATATTGATTACATTTCTTGGAAGTGTCTTTTACGTACTCTACCAAAAATAGATGAAAACATAATTGACAGCATATTCAGAAGACACTCAACAACAATATTATTCTTTTCTTGAGAAAACATTAAACAAATGACAATGAGATCGATAAACCTGAGTAAAAAAGGCTCGGATATGGGATATGTCTTCATCACCGATTTTAGCCCCCTACAAATCCAATCACAATGGTTCGATTTCCATTAGTATAAAGAATAAAATTTATGATCCTTCAAAAGGAATTTTATGAAGTGATCCTTTCAAATTATACGCTACTAAAAATAGATTCCAACTTTCAATAACACATAACAAGAAAAGTAAGAACCAATTTTTGAATCATATCGACAATCTTCATCGCTCCGAGTCATGAAATATGATCTTGAAAGTAGTTATTGGACAACTAATAAAATGCTCAGTTTTTTAACTTCGATGACTGAAAAAATCCCCATGAAATGAATTATTATACGTTATAACTTCTCATGTCATTGTCATTGATTCATCGATTTGAAAAGATCACATCTTTTGAAAAAATCCTATAACTTACTGCTATGTCTATGAAAACTATGGCAAACTACAAAGGACATGTTTGTATCAATGAAAATCTACCTTGAACAGCCTAAACAAGGTACTTTCCTAGTAAGTGACAACGAAATGCTGCTAACAATATAAACACGACAAATCACTATGGATACAAAAAGTAAATCTCAAGCGTTTCAATTAAGTTTATATTTGTGATGTTACATAAAAACTGATGAATTTTGGGTTACTTTGAATGTTGATTTTGTTCAGGTCAGTCAACTGATAAGGCAACACATCTGTTTATCGACAAACAAACGATACCAAACAGTCAAGGTAGGACCCAAAAAAAGCAAAATTTCCAACTCGTAGAGCTTGAATACGACTGTGAATATTGCAGCCTAATAAATAGTAAATAAATTATGGCGGATACCGATTACCGCTGAAATCCCAAAAAATCCGTCAGTCGATCGTCCCAGTGATGTAACCAATTATAGAGGGCGCCATGAGACTCTTGAGATTTGATATTCGACGAGATCGGCATGTACTCCTCGCCTCTGATGCAGAAATAGCTCTTTATAGGTCCCCTGCACATAGGGCAGCGGTCCAGTTTGTCGAAACAACTCGCACAAATGCAGGTATGTCTGAAAATATATTATTAGGTTGGTTATTTCAACTACCATTGAGAGCGCTGCAGAACGTAGACAAGTATGGCATCAAACAAGTAAAGGTTTCTCGAACGTATTTGAATTTGAAATGAAACACATCCTAGCAGATAGAGGTTTGAAAATCCGACTACCTCATTTTCAATAATGATAATAATTACCTGCACGGTAGGAGAGCTCTAGACAGCGGATAATATTGACAAACGACGCACAGTTGCTCCCCCGAACTATTCCACAACAAGGCGTCTTCGTTTGTCGGACAGACCAACGTCTGTCCAATGGGACCTGGACCCCCTTCGACAGGCTCAGCAACGGCGAGGGGGATCTGTGTCCCCTCGTATCCTCCAGGGTTGCCTGTAGCTAGATACAGTTGCTGAAAAACGACGGAAGAGTGGGACAAGTATATTGGGCCAATGAAATATATGTATATTATTGCCTAGACAACTTCATGCAGCTACCTTAATATAATGAAAACACCCTGTGTATTCAGTTTTTGGGAAAGTCAACCCATTATTATAATATGTCCCTACAATAATTCTTAACCAAATATGGACATACAATTTTTGTGAAAACTTGCACAATTTTTATTTGTCTGGAGGTAAATGATATAAATAATAATTTGTAACATGCAGTTTTTGTTGTTAATTGAACACATATATAAAATTCAATAAAACCAGGGTTTTCCACTAAAAAAAATACGGATTTTCACTTCCGGTTTAATCAATGATACGCCCAACCCAGGCAGCAAGCTGACGTGATTTTATCGTCATTTTTTCGACACCAGACACGTCCTGCTGACGAAAAGAATGACGCCATAAAGACGGTAGGATGACGTGAATATGTCACAGACCAAAGACGTCATTCTGTAACGTCATTATGACGTTATATTTCGACGTTAATGGGCCGTCCCTATTTATTATATATATATATTGATATTGGTTCAAAATTATTTGTATTCACTTGCTAGTCCCAAGCTCATATTATTTGGATGTTAGTGCATATACAAATCAATATCCTATCTATGATGTTATAAGGTCTGTAAATAAAATCACAATTAGAGAACGAAAATCTATATGTTCCATCGGCATCAAAGGATACAATAAAGATATAATGAAATATAATATATATATTTATATTATATATATAAAATAACAGTTTGAGTAGAGGGAGTTATTTTTTTGAACTATGAGGATCACAATTATCAAGAGTAAAATTGTTAACTCAGAACATTTGAATTAAACCAAAAATTGAATAGCTCATTAGGAAGAAAAAATGCCAAATTTTATTGTGAATAGTTGATGTAGGGGTTACTTGTTCCACTTGTTGGGGATGTGAGAAGAGTAGAAATCCCCAAGGCACAGGAACTTTCTAGAAATAAAAAATTATTGTTAAAAAATATATATAATTTAATGGTTAATGACCAATAGATAAATGAAAACTCTACTATTATTCACAAACTATTAAAACAACAAATTTCAAGAATATACAGATGTGATAGTATTTTAAAAATTTCATTTGGTCGAACAAATTGTTGAAAGTTCTGTCTTCTAGATTACCATCAGTTATAACATATGTAGGAAAAAACCATTGGAAAAGTAAGAAAGAAAGAAGTACCTTGAGTTGTCAGAACAGAAAGTTATTTGTGCAGACTCATCTCAAGATCTTTCATAGCTTAGAAGAGTCGACTCCACTTGTTGGGGATGTGAGAAGAGTAGAAATCCCCAAGGCACAGGAACTTTCTAGAAATAAAAAATTATTGTTAAAAAATATATATAATTTAATGGTTAATGACCAATAGATGAATGAAAACTCTACTATTAATCACAAACTATTAAAACAACAAATTTCAAAAATATACAGATGTGATAGTATTTTAAAAATTTCATTTGGTCGAACAAATTGTTGAAAGTTCTGTCTTCTAGATTACCACCAGTTATAACAGATATGTAGGAAAAAACCATTGGAAAAGTAAGAAAGAAAGAAGTACCTTGAGTTGTCAGAACAGAAAGTTATTTGTGCAGACTCATCTCAAGATCTTTCATAGCTTAGAAGAGTCGACTCTATTTATTATACAGTTAACCAAAATAAGTGAATTGTGTATATATAACTAAGATTCTTTCTTTTTCTATAGGTAGATTCACTGATAAGAAGCTTCTTTTCACCAGTATTAACACATTAATTTGGACTCTCATCATATGTTTCTTGATTTTTCATCAAATTATTTCAGTATCTCGACAAAAAATCCTAGTGAGTTTAATCAGCACACTAACCTTAAGGATACAATTATTTTCACAAAAAGGAAAAAGCCTTAAAATAACGTAGCATCATGATATAGGTACAGGAATCATAGTAAGTGGTGAGTACATGACATCAAATCCAATACATGCAATAGACCAAATATTAAACTTACCTTACAAATCACTAGTAAAGGAAATGCACAATTCACAACCGACGGTCGGAAATCGACTTCTGTAATCAATAGGAAATTTCAATCGAAATCGAATACATAACAACCTCAAAATTTTTGTGATAATGGCGTGTGGCCGTGTGCGTCGTCAACGTTGCGTGTTGGCTTGTGGCCGAACTTGCCCGATACCGATAACTCCGGAGATTGCCGAACGCCAAACAAATAATCATAGATTTAATATCTTACCAAGATAAGTAACAACAAACATTTGTTTGGCCCCAACATCACATCCCTTCTATATCTATCAGGGGAATACAAATATTTTGGCTTATCGCTGCTCTAATTGGTTGATTTGAATTTCGCGCCTTCAAAAAGTTCTGACAATTGTGTCCCGTGTTAATGTTTCATAACAAAGCCGCCATTTCGCGCAGTTATTAGCTTGAGTTTACTATATTACAGAAGTTTGAGTGCTGTTAAAGGTTGATCAGGTCATATTTATGTATATTCGACATTATCCAAGTGTGAAAATGAGCAAAAAATGTTTAGTTTGTGATTATACAGTAAACATTGGTGTTTGTTTACCATTTCACAGGTACGTTGTCAATGAAGGATCAACATAGGCGTGACACACATTTCTTATTCTTACCTACATGATATATAAATAATGAATATTTTCAGATTTCCCCATGACAATTCAATGAGACGATGTTGGTGAATAGCTCTAAAGTTGAGAAGCAAATAATCTTCATTTTGTGTTTGGACAACCTGTTTTTCTCCCAAGATTGTCAATGAGTTTGGAAAAATAGTATTGAGAGGAGAAGCTATTCCATTTTTATCAATGGCAGATGATGAATGAGTATCCAGTTTATGATTTTTTTGGGGTATATCTAAGGATTCTCAATGTCAATTCTGTAGTTTACAAGTAGATTATCACTGAACGAGTTCCAACACTGAAATTTTTGATAGTCAAGGACCAAGTACCTCAAAGTATACAGAGAACACTTCTTTTTCATGTACAAGGTATGTAACTGAATTAAATAATCAATCTGTATTATACTTATCAATATAAATCTGTTTTTAGGTCCAGTTTGAATGGTACAGCAAAATTTTTTGGTAGAACTCTAACAGTTTCGGATTCTGAAAATGGCACAATAACAGCTTTTGAAATTAGATATTCCGCAGTACTATTTGTTATGGAGGACCTGGGAAATGAACCTAAAGAATTTTTTTTTCAATTCCTGGAAGTATACAGTATGTTCTTTCATGAAACTTTTTTATTTGGATCATCATATGATGTCTAATTTAAAGGAGGAAAAATGATTCACCAAGTTCAAGTCCACCTAGCTCTAAATCGAGTTTGAGTCCCAAAAGAAGGAGTATTTCTGATACATCTTCAAGAAAATCTGGATAGTTTTCATATCATACTTCAATTAAATTACAGCACACTTTTAAATAATTTCAGCTGGCACACCAAGAAGATACATGAGAATAAAAAAAAGAAAAACCCATTTTGGGGATGAAGTCCATCCAAAACCAAGAAACCTTTTGGTATAGCAAAAAAACTGATTTAATTAACATAATATATTCATGTAAGGAATCATTTCGATTTTATGTATTTCTATTTATTCTATCTATGGGAACTGTTTTGTATAACAAGTTGAAATATAAAGTATGGAATTTGTGATGTAATAAAATAATGTAATGAATGTGTCTTTTCTGAAATAACTTTCGTTATTATTAAACCAAAATAATTGCTGTGTAACGTTATTGTAAATGTATAATATTACGAGAATAAATTTTGTTACGCCACTGTTCAGTGTGTACTCTAGCACAACGAGAGCGCAAGAAAAACATCCCCACCACCGATTTTCATGAGTTTATCTTGGGGCCACTTCCCCTAATGCTTTTGGTATAGGCGTTACTCATCTTGTCCTCATTAATCTGAGCAAATAATGAACGTTTTGTTTTGAAGCGCCAAATTCAAACTGTTTTTCAATGAGTTGATAATCATACGAACCTCATAAAAGATGGGCTGTGGTTGAATAATAATACCTATATTGCGTCTGTTTATTCGCCTAAAGAGAAATTTGATTCCATTCTGTACCTACAATGTACACTTGCCTATACACACTTTAAGGTATCTATGGTAAACTTTCGTTTAACTTTTGCATTTCGATGAAAAATATTTAGGAACCTATAAGGATCATTGGAATAATCATCAAAATGCAAAAATATAAAACAATGAGTTAACGTTTTATAATGACGTAAAAATATCGTCAAACTAACGTCCTGGTTATGACGTCTACAGTACATTCAAAAAATGACGTCAGTTTTCACGTCATTTTTTGGTAATATGACGTTGCGGACCAATAAATACCAAAAAGAGACGTCATTATGACGTCAGCTTGCTGCCTGGGAACTTATAACCTACGAATCGAGGATAAACCATGTATAGATATTCGCCAAGAAAGGTGTTGTGTTGAAACAAACAAGAAACAAACAATTGCATAAAGCTTATAAAAGGTGATTGCTTATTTATTAATTGCTTTATGCATTCGATTCAAAATCTTCTCCGACTAATTACATAATCCTCATCAAGATATTACGTACGACCTACATGATATCCACACACCAAGTGCTCTTAAAGTATATCTATTATTATGAATCGTGACCCTGTGATATTAAACAATGAAGACCTCGATTACTATGAACGACATTGAATTACGTTTCAGACAATTAGAAGTACTTTCATAATTCTATAAGTAATGAACGATTATAAAAATGTACAAATATCGATGCAATTTTTCAAACAAAGGAATGAACTTGAGTTGAGATTAGCCATTGAGAATATTATTTGCACAAGAAAAAAATTAATAACTGTCTGTACGTGATAACTAACGCAATCTAGAGGGTGATTATAAATTATATACAGATATTTTGGAGACTTAAAATACTTCTTACTTTTAGATACTGTAGTAATTATCTAATTGCTTTTTGATTAAACTATAGAAAATGCTTGTTCTCAATTCCTTACCTTTAGACAAGATAACTGTCCATTAGCTTGTTTCAAATATTGTGCCATGATACTGGTTGGTAATGTACAAACTGAATCTTTTATATGGACGACGTTTATAAGAGCAACCTACAACAAGAAAGTCGGAATAATCACAATAAAAATGGAACTTTGAATGTAACAATAAACAACCGAGGAATATTAACTAAAATACCAACAGTTTCATCTGGGTGTATGTTGTCTCCAATGTCGTTTCTCAATAAGACAATCACAAGTGGATAGCACAATCTGGGAGGTGTACCAAGTTCTATTGGTTTGTCGAGTTTCATTGTGATGGTTTGATCACTATGGGGGTTTCTCCTAAAATATAGGGTGATTTAAGAATTAGGATAAGTATATTTGTTACATAATTGAAAACGAAAGTTGAAATCTCCACAGTGGTTACATAAATTGATGTTAGGCGAAGTATTGTCAGAAATTGCATGGTTGCTATTTAAAGTTTTATCCAGTGATTATTAACTATTAATGTTCATGATTCCAATTGAAATGAAAAATGGATAATTTTATATGTATATACGATATTGAAATGAATGAATAAAATCTAATTACTATTCGAATAGAAAATATTACTTTTTCAATTCAAAACCATATATAATAAAAAACTGATATGTTATTGTTTTCCATAACAGTGGTTAACTAAATTAGAATTTGGATAGTATTGCAAGATTCTCAAATCTGTTATAATTCTCTTTTCCTTTACCATATTTACTGAAATATGTTGCTTACTCTAAACATGGTCCTGGATATTGGTAATATCCATTGAGAAAATCACGTTTGATGCAAGCATCCCTCAGATGAGCCCACGGTCTCCAAAGGAAAATATGAAGTTCTCTTATGTTGACTCCCCAGTAAACTCTGACACTATAGTTCACTTGGCTCGACATGGAACACTGCAATTCTGAGAAAAAAAAAACAAAAATATTACTTCGGGAAAAATTTCAAAACTTTTTCAAATTTGAATTCTGTGAAACTTTATGTTTCACCAGAAATTGATGATCACTAACAAATGTCGAATAACACTGCGTATATAATAAGGTCACTCATGAAAAACTGGCGAATGAATACAGATTAATCAAAAAATGATACCGAAAGTTTGTAAGGAAAAAACAAACTCCCTATTTTTATGGTTGTATTTGGCATCAAAATAAGGACTTGCGAATGTCATTCTGCCATTTATTCCATTCATTGAAAATTGTATGCAAGCACTTCTTGGCAGTAGGCCAATAAAATCTATTTTTATTTCAATGGTTACGAATTTACCATAGTTACTATATGCCGTTATTTATTTAGCACATTGAAAGTGTTACAGAAACGTATTGAACCTAGTTCAGTTTGAATGAACATTTCATAACAACTTTACATCGTACTACAGTCGCTCATAAATCCTTTTCCAGTTTCTAAACAACAATAAAGATGTTGAAAGAAATATTATGTTGTTGTTTTCATTTATCGAGAAATATCAATAATTAATAAACAACAAATTTATTTCAACTGGACATTAGGCACTAATTAGTTCATTTGGATCATCAAAATGCATTTTTCTTATCTACCATTTGTCTAGTCAAAAGATAAGAGCGACGAAATTGAAACAAAATGACGTGAATGTAGATTCAATTATCTGCAACAAATTAAATGCCCATACGAGCTATAATGAAATATAATAATTTACATCATTCGTATTCAATTATTTCAGTCACGTAGGTAGTTATTTTTTTTTTCTTGAGAAAAACATGATTGTATCTCTTCATCTTCAATGAGTTGAAAAATGTATGAACACAGAGTGTTTCATGAAATGAATTGATAACCTTTTCGGTTACATCAAATTTGGACACAAACATCCTCATTCGAAATGGTAAAATTACCCTATATTTCATCATATTTTCGAAATTAGAGATAATGTATACTCCCGATTGTCCCGAATTATTACGATTCTTGTGGAAATTCAAGAAATTTCAACCCTAAATTCAATACTTGATAATATAAACACTTGACGTTCGTCATATATTGAGATCTGCAGAAGTCGTAGAATTTGCAAACATACAATATAATATATTCTGAATGAGTAACTTCCGGTCCTCAGATATGCTACGCCACTTGTACTATTTCACATCTATTGTTCGTATTGACTAATAGCATGTCCCAAATTTGCAGTAAACATATAACATAGGAAAAAAACTGCATTATATATTCCTGAGAATTCTTTGAAACCTAATCTGCTGAATATAAATCTATTTATTTAGGATGAAAAGTTAGTATAATCGTTAATACATTCTACTATCACATTATCACTCGAGTTTGACCTTGTAATCCACAACCGAAGAATTATTGTAGCGAGTATTTTAAATAAATATGTAGGAAACTCTCCATTCAATCACATTAAATCTCAAGGTTTATCGGCCATTAATTAAAATGGTAAATCTGGATTGGTAGGCAGGTTTCAACAAACGCCGATATTGCTATACTTGGTTAATATTGTGATATCGCAACTTTTCGTTATTTCCTTCTTTCTTTTCTACCGCAACAGGTACTATAAAAGGAAGTTGTATGCCGAATGAATTATGTTTTATAGAAATTCAGTACAAGGGTTTGTAGTTCATAGTCCAGGAGCTTGGAGTTATGGTTGAAATTTGAGGGTTCAATTGTTTAAATAGAATCTGAGTTTTGAAACGTCGTGAAAACATCTTTCGATGCTTTCAACTCACTAATTCGAGAGAAGCGGTCTGAACCTTCGAATTTCAATTGAAAACTATAATTGATCAAAATTGTTAATAATGCATAAAAATCACAACTCCACTAACTTTTCCGAAAAAAAATCTGGAATGGTAATATTTTGTTTCCGAGTTGAATTGAAAAATATTAAACATTATTTAAAAAATACATTGGCAAATATTCGAAAACAGAAAGTTCTATTATTTATTTTTCCCACACATAATGAAATGTTGTCAATATATACATGTCCCCCATAACAAAACATCGAATATATCCTGTTGAAAATTTCCTTGTTTAGTATTCGACAATACTAAATAGAGTCACATAGGAGCATTCAAACTTGGAATAGGTTAGTTTTCAAGACCAAATATCTCGTAACTACTTTTTTGGTGTACACAGGGTCAATCCTGAATAAATCGATAAAAATTGCAACATACCCTGAATTCGTCGGATATTTCATCAAACCGAATCACCGATACTATTTTGAAATAACGTCAATTTTTTGAATTTCAATTTCATACATTTGACAAAAAATCAGAGATACTTCACAGTGAGACAGTTTTTCATATTAAGGTAAGCAAATGTCAAAGTTAGCATGAGTATGTAACGTATCTCCTATATTGTTAACGAGTTGCCATATACAGGGTTATGATAAAGTAATGCACAAAATTCATAAAACGCAAAATGCAAAAACACGTCAAACTGTTCTTTTTATTCCGCATCTTCTGACATAAGTTACAAAAATGACACGTCAAAGTTGTCAAAGTTATGACGTCATCAACAAATTTTTTTAATGGGAAGCTAAGATTTTTATCACATTATGTGATAGAGCTTGTGTTTTTACACACGGGAAAAATAGTTGCAGTAGGGCTCACATAGGAAAAAAAACGAGAAAAAGAATAAAAAACGAAATAACATAACCAATTATAAAAAGAGGTGAAACTTACACTCATCTAGTAAGAACATTCGTTCTTATAAATTTTTTCAATTGTTTTACTAAAACAACGGTTTGTCAGTGTCAGTCGTACAATTCGTGTCACCACAGTTTTATTATTATGGATCGTTTAACCGAAAGAGAAGGGATTATTTATTATTTATTTTATTCCTTTTCTCGTTTTTTTTTATGTGAGCCCTACTGCAACTATTTTTCCCGTGTGGAAAAACACAAGCTCTATCACATAATGTGATAAAAATCTTAGCTTCCCATTAAAAAAATTTGTTGATGACGTCATAACTTTGACAACTTTGACGTGTTATTTTTGTAACTTAGGTCAAAAGATGCGGAATAAAAAGAACAGTTTGACGTGTTTTTGCATTTTTTCAAAAGTGATCGTTGTACGTTTTATGAATTTTGTGCATTACTTTATCATAACCCTGTATAAACATCCCATACAAGGTACAATATGATTCAGCATATAAATGAAAATAATATTTTTGGGTATCAAGATCACCCAAAAAGTATTCATGATGAAATTAATTCAATTTATTCAAATATAACTACCAGTATATCATTTGAAATTTATAATCAAGGCCCATTTTTTCATGATTGAAAGCAAGTCTTCTAAGAATATCCTAGGCAAAATTTTAATCTATCTAATCTAAATAATTCTTAGAATTTCTTGAAAGACATTTTCTGAAAATTATTTAATTAATTAAACCACGTCTGTTGAACCTCAAATATCTCAATGACGGTTGCAAACATAAAGATAAGAGAATGCGGTTAGGTTTAATGAAATAAATTACTAAACGAAAAAAATTATAGAACCTATAGAAGGTAGGGACTAAGAACACGAATCATGCATGAGGCAAATCAATTTTCATTATACAATTCGCATGTTAATGTAACTAAATAAATGGCAGTTAATTATCTGACAAATGAATAGCAATTTACGAACTGGACCTGAGTCAACCGCAATAAAAAACTAATAAATGATCTAAGAATTGAATGTACAACGAATAAAAAGTATAAAACTGCGATGATTACTGCCGAAGCGAAAATAATATATAAAAAACACATTACACTACTCGTTAATTTCGATTCATATTCACGCGTGTTCCAATTAGACACAAATAAAATGTATTTATAGGAACCATTCAAATATGGACCGAAAATAAATGTCACGAGAAATCGTCAGAAAAAGTTATGTTTTTCAACTTAAATCGCAATTATGGGCATATGCCTTTTTGGTGAAATGTCTTGGATATATTCTATTCTAAATGTGGCTTGAAAATCCACTATTAAAAAAATACCGCAGGTGGGCTCTGGATTTTCACAATAAAAATATCAAAATATTTTGTATTGTACAGAGGGTTCATTGAAGTGAACTCTGCCTCTACATACTGAAAGCAATATAGTTCAGTTTTAAGGCGATTTTATATTTTTTAGTGTATGACTCGCAAGTCTGTGCAAGGTCCCTGCGCACTGGTATTATAAAAATTTAAATTTGTGGACACTCACATCAAAGGGAGGTTGGAAAATGTTCAAAAATGCTATAGGAAATATCTTCACAGGAACTTGTCATCTTATTCTTATAGATTTTCACATTTTTCCATACACGTTTTTTTATTTAGCACTAATACCAACGAAGAACACATCATCATTATTATTGATGAAAATTATAACGGAATTCAATTTCAGACACTCTCAATATCACAAATGATACACTTCAGTTCGTAATCATTTATGGGTAATTTATACAGCAAATAAGAATAAAATAAAATGCGAATGCACCAATGAAATCACTTTTTTGTTACGACTTGACATGATATGTGTAATTTCTTTGGTGCATTATTTTTTATTTTATTCTTATTTGCTGTATAAACTAACCATTAATCACTGGAAAATATGGTTAGCATTTTCTATTGACACCCTGTATATTTATACTGGCGGCTCACCTACTATAAAATCGCCCTATATGACGTGAGGTCAGAGATCCTTGCCCCAAATGATGATCGTATCCATCTGGTGTATAGGTAAGTTCCTACGTGGTTTGAAAGGGAAATAAGTAACGTTGTGCAACATGTCATTCGGTGTCTATACAAAACGGAACTAGTGACACTGACAAAGGTTTTTCGATACGTGATTTCCATAACGAGTGGTCGGAGACTACCCAGTATTGTTTGCTGCGGTCGAAAATTGAAAAAAAAAGTGACGTGTATTGACAAACACGAAAACCTCACTCATTTATAAAAACGTCTGTTTTTAGGTGCATAAATCATAGCTTGCATTCATTAAATATTTATTAAACGTAGCATCAGTTAGACAAACAACATATTTCAGTGCACTTTGCTTTTCTTTTATTTCTCTATGCGAATAATTTAATTTCTTAATCTATTGTCAATGAATAAGGCCAGCTATCATATCTTCCCTGTCGACGTAAAAAGAGAAAAAACTTTGAAAATTTATTTACTATATTACAATTAGGTTCTCAACAGTTGAATGAAAATCGAATGAAAATCCTGGGCCCCCCAATACAGGGGATAATTCGTAATATCCTGAAGTACAGCTTATCAATACAGGTTTTCTGTAAGAGTTCTCATGAAAAACCACGAAACTGATAGCGATATTAAAGAAAGCGGACGAATCTCTTGTCATTTGACCAATATTTATGCGTCGTAGAAGAATTAAACTTTACTACAAAAAGTTTGAGAAAAACACTGTGGTAATAATCATGATGCATAAATGGACCCTTAGTTTCGGCGCTTTCTCAATCCTGACGACATTGTAATTGAAAAATGCCGCATAGACACCGAAATAAATTACGATTTAGCGTGCTGACGTACAAGGTGCCATGTTTGTAATTTTTTCTAGACCTTAGAGAAAATTTTGGTGCAATATTTAATAGAATTTATGATATCATCCAAGAAATTATCTTCATGTTTTGATGTAATAACTTATGACCTACATATAATGGAAGAATCGAGTACTGAGGCTGAATACAAAATGCTTATGACAGTTTATAATGAGCACTAGCTTGGCGTAAATTTCAGAACGAAATATTCCAAGGAAGCGGACATATTTTGTGAATATTCAATACAACAATATTCAATAAAAACTGTCTGATTTGACAAAGGAATTCAGGGATGAATTATATGTCATTTTTCAGGTTTAATATTAAGCCGAAAGATTTTCAATATTTAGCGTATACCCTGTATACTCTATCAAGTTCAAACTTTTTTTCTTCCCTAAATAAACTATATATCAGCCAATAATTATTTACTCATGCTGAATTATAAACTTGTTTGCGTGATTCCAATTTCAATATTCGATAAAAAACGCAACATTTCTTTATATTTCAAGTTAATGGGAACTAAACAGTTGGACTTTTCAAGGCAGGCACCATTACTTTCGTGAATTCGTTAAATCAGCCATGACGTCATTGTAATCTCGAAGAAACAACTATCCGACTTGTCAGATTCGCTTTGTGCAAACTAGTTTTCGTTTTGGTTGCTTGATGGTTATCTAGTCCTCTCTTCGACGTTTTGATGGATCAGTTTTTATTTGTTATTTGGAAAAAACATTCTTGGAGATGTAACACGATTTTGATTCATTATATATATAAGTTGTAAACGTTCAAAATATTTCATTGAAGACTGAATCAAAACATACCCGTCGAATTTACAGGGTGATGAAAATATCACACACAGTGTTAAATCAGAAATAGGTTACATTACGAGACAAACATTCTGAAATATCCCGAAGATACTGAAAACTGAGGAACACTTTTTTTGTTGAGGCCTTTATCCCATTCAGTTTGAAAATTATGGGCATTTTAAGAAAAACCTAGAAATTTGATCACTTTGCCTTAAAATTAAGAAGAGCTTGTGTGAATCAAAAACATTTTGACTGAGATAGCCAAAATCGGGTTACTTAAGGTTTTAATTTTTTTACTCTTTTTTATTGTATGGAACTAACAAGTATTGTACCATTTTAGAGTTCTGATTTAATGCGCCAACTTTTAATGCTACTTGCCAAGGCAGCCTAGTACATTTTTTTAAAGGAGGGGCTGTCAAAGTCGACGAATCTTGAGAATTTTGAATTCGTAGTTTAACAAATAGTCTCAATTCTCGAAAACTTGAGGCAATTGTGTCATTATTTTTTATTGGCATTCTAGAAATGTTAATTAGGATTACGTTTCCAAAGTTCAACTGAACAAAAATAAAAAAGAATAACCACAATAACCAAAAAAAGGTACAGTTTGATAGAATTTCTAAATTTTTCTTAAAATGCCCATAATTTTCAAAATGCATGGGATAGATTTTTTTCGTGATGGTTATGATCAATCCTGTCACCCCGTTTCGGCTTGACGTTGAGTTCTGGGACACCCTATGTGAAGGTATATAGTTCATATACTCTATTTATTTAAGATAGTTGTGACAGCTCGTCAGAAAGTGTGGTGTTGTTGCTAGTCTTTTTTCCAACAATACTTCGAAACAGTTAGTTAGGTTAAGTTTATTATTCAAATTGTTTAAAAAAAAACTGGTTAATTAATTTGCACTAAAATTGGGTAACTATTGACTGTGAATAACTGTTGAGCAAGTTTCCAATATTTGTAAAAAATTTTACTAGAATTAACAAACTTATTAGCTGATCAAAGATTTCTTCAAATAAAGTCAGCATCGTTCTGAAATTATTGTGATGTGTCGCCATAATTATTGATGGCTAAATGTTTCCAGCTAGATACTTCTTATTTTGCACTAATGTTATTGAAACATAACCCGATCTATCAGAACTATCTTCCTTAAATGGACAGTCTATAGGTGATATTGTTCATCTTTGTGAATGTATTAATTGGTTAATAAAGTTTACATTTTATTCTCGAATCTTGTGTACGTAAATTTAATTCACCCTGTGTATCATTCGAAGGAACCAAATATTTTCTTCGCAATTCCAACGAATTCGATACAGTTCTAAATTTTAATGATGACACAGTAGTGCAATATGAAAATGATGACATTAGTAGTACGGAGTATTGTTTTCGGTCACATTCGGGTAAATTCCTGCAACACAATGATAGTTTTTCACCATAGCAGGCAAAATGCGGTCAGCAGTTACTCGGCAATATTTTGCATTATGTAATAGACTTGTAATACCGACTAGTGAAAGTAAGAATTTGATCTAGCACCGGGTTTATCTCAGACGGTAGGTATACCTACCGGAGAAGTCAAAATAATAGAGAACAAAAACTTCCAAGGTCATTCGTTCTATACCTTTGCGGTGTTCCACAACGATAACGTGATGATTCCTGCTGGTGTTATAATGTGAAGTAAATTGAAGAGAATTGAAGTGAAATTTCAGACATCTCTCAAAATATTATGTTAAGTAGGGCTCATTAAATCAATTTCAAGTTCGAAAATTTTATAAATGAAATAATTTAGGAATCGTATAAGTCACTCAGATTCTTGTTTCACAAGGAAATTGTATAAAACTATAATCTAACCGTTGGTCCTGGATTGTCACAGAATATTTGATCCATATTTGTATATGAGCACTAAAAATTGATCACGTACAATTCTGCGAATCTCTCTTCGAAAAACATCAACCTACAAATAAATTCCCAGCTAAGATTGTTCAAATAGATCACCCTACATTTGAAGTAATTGGATTCAAATGAAAGCTATATTCAGAGTTGGGAAATTTGAAATCATCAATAATTATCAATCGATATCCAGAAGTATTTAATTTGGTCCATACTTTAAACTAATTAAATATGACCATAGAGAAGTGAATCATAAAGATAATGATTATTTGTACTGTACAATAAACACTCACGTTAATTGTATGTAAAGTTATATCATAGATAGATTATTATGAATAGAGGCAATTATCATAAGAATTACTCATCGTCATCATTATTTAGTTTGTTTTTTCAATTAACACAGAAAAGTCTAGGGTGCACTAGAATTACAATTTCGTATTAAATTATTATATGGTCTGATATTGTGAAAAATTATATTCATTTTTCGCACAACAAATCAATTGAATGAAAAGACATGGTAACGCTGTTTTTTTAAATAAATGGTATAAAATGTCTATTAAATGGCGAAAGATCCCAAGTGAAATTTTTCAACAGCCCTCGTACCTCTTATATGTGTCCAGTCGTTGCACATTAGAGTGCATTGAACTGGGTCAAAAATATTAATTTATTGTAGTACCGAAGCCTTGACCTCGTTAGTAAAAACATCGCTATTTTATTACGAAATTCGGAAAACTTTTAACACCGTGTTAATTGCTGATTATCGTTTGATATGATCATCTGCCCGGCATCTTAATGGGTCTTATCGCTAGATTTTCGAATTTCTACACTGCATCTACAAATTTCTTAAACCCTAATATAATGAAAGAATCACGTATATTTTGGGGGTGATATGTGGAAAAATATTCTCAATCACTATTGCTAATTTCGGAAAGATGAAAAATTTCTTCAACCCAGATATAATATACATTTTGATTCTTTTCAAGGAAATTATTCAATGTTTCTTCATATTCCTAAATTAGTAACGCAAGTACATAATGAAAAAATTAGTATTTCACTTACCAGAATAGGAAGAAGTGGATGTCTCCAGCAATTTGAAAGTAAATGGAATATGAACCTTCATCATATTCATTTGAGGAACTCTCGGAGGAACCTGATGTAGAGTCGTAGGAAAAACAATATCTTCTCCATTCACTCTCAATACCATCATATTCCTACAACAAAATTATATTAAACTCCTACATGTCCTGCAGATCAGAGTTTCACGTTCACACTTAGAATTGTCCCATTATATTTGTAGATTATTTCATTTGAATGCCCTGTATTCACATTGCTCATCATATCAAACTTTGAGGGTATATTTTGAAATTTAACCATAATAATAATGATTTACCTTGCTATAAATAATATCATGGCACAAAAACATAACAATACTGCAAGAACGGAGAAAATGTTCGTTAATTCTGCGGCTGACACTAATAATGTCATCATTGTTACTTTCAGTATATAATTAACAGTAAACATGAATTCACCATTCGTTCATTTTACCACTGTCCACTATTGTGCACTTATCACATGCCCTAGCCTTGTTGAAACTGAAGAAATTATCTAAAATAGGCCTGCTTATACATTCCCCCTTATTTTGGTTTGACATTGAAAACAATCAAAAATTCAGTAACATATGACTATGACGTTGACAGATATATCTTCTTTTGTTTAACCAGAGCTAAATGGGCTGCCAAAGCTAGCTGCGTAAATTTCCGAACATTGCTGAAAGACCAGTGGCGTCGTTTTCCTCTGTCAAATGACAGATATGAAGAAAAATAATAATATATCAGGAATATCGGATTCTTGGTTACGTAACTGATATTTCTTGGGAAATATAATAATCTCAACAATAAGGTATTGTTAAATTTCAGTTGTTTCAAGACTTGAGCAAGACAGGCAAGATTTGCCTAGGCTCATTATGCTCTATCTGGGATTTTATTTTATAAACACATTATAACACCTGTAATGTACTTTATCGAAAGCGATAAAATTTGATTTGATTTGAATGTGTTCTGATTGATACAAGGACGAAATATCTTCCAGATTCACACCCCCCATTCACATATTTCCTTAATAGTACAATAACATCCTATGGAAGTCCGATGGACGTCCCATCGGCATATTCAGGGCGTTCATAGGAGGTCCAAATTTAGTTGGGATTGAGACAATAAACAGGGGATTATTTCTTGTTGTCGCGATTATAGACATTTTAGCTGTCTTTTGAACCTAAAAACAGCTGAGCAGTCGTTTGCGAAAGTATGAAAAAATATATTTTATAATTATAATATTTATTATAGTAATTGCCTTCAATACGAAGCAAAGTGGCGCTACTGAGCGATCGGGTATATTCGGCAATTTGGCACTCAGCAGGTAGAGGATAAATCTTTATGTAGAATATGGAAACGTCAAATTTAGAAGATAACCTCAACTTTAGATCTGACATTTCACTCTTGAATGTATGTCAAAATTTAGTATTTATTTGCTATAAAATCATTAAGTGAGACTGTGATGATGATTTGATTCTTCGAACTCAAAGAAATATCAATTTTAGGTATCATGTTTAATGAAGACATGCTATTCGACATAAGCTAGTCACTCAAATGCGTTCATCAGTTAGTTACATCTTGTCCACTAGTACAAGTGAGCCAAATATGTCTCACCCGGACTATGAACAATATTCCCATGATCATGCAGCTCTTCTTGTACTCGTTAGACATATAGGAAACCAATTGAAACCTAAATTATTTATGAAATTCTATGACAGGATTTCAAAAATCAATATTGTAAAAATCACTGACTCCACTGGGGTAGTTAGAAATATTTTAATTCGTTATATTAGAGAACACCCCGTAGAAAACAATGATTGGGGTGAATTCCAAACACACAGAAGACTCTTAGGTTTGATTTCTCTAGGGAAATATGACTCTCAACAAGAGCTCAATGAAATATGTAGAGTACATGAAAGTCTCAAAGTCAAGTACAATAACACACTATTTGATTCAAGGTGTATATTATTTGGACCCACAAAAGAGGCTGAATCCCCAGTAGATGATAACCCAAGCTCTGGTAGCTCAGGAGATTCCCCTGACAACACCTATTCCACCATAGAGAAATTTACTACCCCAAGTAACTTTAAAACAAGAGCTTTATTTTATGATATATCATCACTATGTGCTGATTTGGAGACACAGTTGAATGAGTTCATCAACTCTCTGTTTTGGGTCCTGGAGTCAAAAAGATTGGAAAGGTCAAGAGAAAAACTGGAAAGGGTGTCCCTGTTATTAGCTCCTTTTGAAAAGAAAGATTTCATTGGTTTGGACATGGAATCAAGAAACAACAAAAAGAGATGTACTGGTAGGATGACAAAACATCTGGGTGACCTTTGCTTGCAAGCTGGGCTATTGTGTGAAAGTTTAGCATACTATTCACAGGCTGCTGAGATTCTGAAGTCTGTAAATGATTGGTTATGGCTTGGAGCTGCATATGAAGGATTAAGTGCAGCTTCAGCTCTAGTGTTGTATCCAGATATGCAGAGAAATGTTCCATTACATAGAAATGCCAGTTTACAAGAAGGTTCCCCAAGAAAATCAAGTCAAACTCCACCAGCCACTGGATTAGTTACAAAAAAGATTGTTGCGAATACTCTAGCTCCTGAAGAAATGTCTAGGAGATATCGTGAAGCTATTATTCATTATAGCAAATATCAAAACGCTGGGATTATTGAGACTGAAGCAAGCTTTAAGGCAGCTAGAATAGCTGTAGAGCAGAACCATGCATTACAAGCAGCTAGTTTTCTACAAAATGTGGTGTACATCAACTTGACATTGTCTGAGCAAGAAAAAATTCAAAGGTTTGAAACACTAGCTGATTTATATACACAGATTGGTTTTGTACGAAAAGCTGCATTCTGTTTAAGACTAGCAGCTACAAGGTAAATAACATTAGATTTATAATTATATAAATGAAAATACTGATTAAAGATAAGCAGTTCGATATATTCCTTCCATTATAGGTATGTTTCACCTCAAAATCCTGCACCAAATTGGGGTAGGTGTTATTCTCTGATGCTCCAAAGTCTATCTGGTCACCATCTCACATTAGATCCTGTTGAAATGCGAGAAACAAGTCAAGGATGGCCTGCATTGCAGATTCAGCTGATACAGGTTGGTGGTTAGTGTAATAATATGAAATTAAAACAGGTGCTTCGTGAAGGTATTATCAATTATGTTTATAGGAACTTGTAGTTGCTGCAAGAAGAACAGGAAATTCAGCCCTGGCAACCCGACATATGACATTTCTTTTACAAACTATGTGGCAGCATTTGAGGTACCATAGCTGAAAATACATCAAACCCTATCAATAACTGTCGATTCAAAATTCTAGCTCCACTGAACAAAAAGAATTAGCCATGCAACTACAAAGCCTGTCCGCACAATGTGAAGGTTCGCCTGTCCCTCTGGTGCTTGATTCTGGACTAGTAGTACCACCTGCTAACTTGACTGACATACCCATTTGTGAGTCCTTCACTCTTAAGGACTTACAGCCCCATTTGAGACCCAGACGAATTGCATTGGTCAAGCAGGAAACTGGACCTTTTCTTTTTACCCCAATTCATTTTGGAGGAGGCAGTTTGGATAGAAGATCCAAAAAAACCGATCCAAAAATGGGTAACAATAAATTTTGTTCAATTCTAAAGCTAACTTTCCAGTTGATCTCACAAAAATAGACCAGGATATGAGAAGATTAAAATAAATATCATTTCTGTTGCTTCTTTAGTGATTCAAGCTATAACTATATCATTTATTGTTATTTGAATCCCATCAAATTGATTTCAGATTTCTTATGGGTGAAAAACGAAGTTTGTGAAGTTCAACTCAAACTGACCAATCCCTTACCATTCGAGCTGAAAGTATCCAATATGCGACTGCTCACAGCTGGAGTGGTATTCGAATCTGTACCAGAAACCGTTGTATTACCCCCTGATATCCCCACTTCCCTGACATTGAGTGGTTGGGCAAGAGAAAACGGTGAGCTGGAATTATCTGGGTACAGTACGCACGCGTTGGGAGTCAAATCAAACTGTAGATTACGACATATGCTGTCATCTTCTTCTTTCCCACCTCATTACAAAGTGGAGGTTGTACCAGTACTGCCATTGTTGGAGGTGAGAGTATCTTTGCAAATGAAAAAACTGGTTGAATAACCATGTTCTCCTCAGGTGAGCACTAGTCTTCCACAAAGCGCCTCCTTCTCGAACTTCCATGATGACAGCACTGTCACTTCAGCCAGCGTTGCCATATATCACGGTGAGAGCATCCAGTGCACCGTGACGTTCAAAAACATCGGACAAGTCTCCATTGAATTTCTCGAGATTGAGATGAGTAGTCTTCTGGACCCAGGCCTCCAAGATCAAATCTTCAGTTGGGACAAGGATAAAGTGAAAAATCTGTTGCCAATTGAGCCAGGCAAGGAAGCTTCGTTGGATCTGCGTTTACATTCTGTAGCTAGTTTTTTAGCACCGGCTTTCCCTCAGGATACTAGTAGCGGATTGTTCAGCAGCATGTCAGTTTCTGTACCAGGTACAAGACTTATCAAGTTTTCGCTATTTATAATAGGTTGTGATACTTTAATTCTAGGTGGTTCCTTGCCTTCCAGAATAAATTCCAGTTTTCGATCGTCGAATTCCGGTCAATCGAGTTTGGCGGGTGGTCTAACCACTCTATTTCAACAGCAGCCGAGCAATTCTGTTATTGAAGGTCAGCTGAAGCTGAGGTACAGCGGTGCTGATGGCATAGCAGCAGATTATTGCCGGTCATGTTCGATATTTTTCATGTTGGAGATGATGCCGTCTCTGCACGTCACAAATTGGGATGTTCTACCTGCAGAAGTGTGAGTATATATCACAAATGCTAGCATTCCTTCATTCTCGAGCCGACTTTTTATCTGGCGAATTATTCTAGGAACTCACAATTCTACCTGGTGCTGGACATCGCAAACCTTACCAACCAAGAAATGGAGCTGCACTACACCTCCTCAAAAACAATGTTGATCGAAGGCCAAGAAAGTTGCCGGGTACCCATCCCGGTGGACAGGTGTCCCCTGTCAAAACTGAGCGACTTTTATCGAGAGCACGACGGGGATGCTAACGCTAAGAACGATGCTGATCTTGATAAGATTTGTTCTGAGCATGTCACTCAGTTGGTTGATCTGAGGTGGCACTTGCTCGGCTCTGATTCCAGGGGTTCGGCGCCATTGGACGGCATCAGTTTGACGTCGAGGATGTTGGATATTGTTCGAATGTCGCCACTTAATTGGGGTGAGTTGCAGTAGAAGGTTAGAAAAGTACAAAACCTAACATCAGATTGAGATATGTCCCATAAATTGGGATAACACAAACTATTTTGTATTTTCAGAGGTTTATTTGAATGGCGACATGATCAAAACACAAGAAGAAGTTTCATGTGAAGCGGGAGATTGCTTGCAGCTCAAAATGTCGATCGCCAATAGCCTAGGAAAAACACTTCGCCAACTGACTTTGTCCGTACAGTTTTATCAAGATTACGATAACGGCACTTTAAATTACAGAATGGACACCAGACTGGCAGTAGCTGGTAGTACAAAGTGAGTCTTGACGTGTGATTTGACTCAGTTACGTTTACGCAAAATAACGTTTCAGGAAAATCCTGCATATTCTCGAACCACATAGTAAGGCTAGTCATGAATGTAATATAATATTCTTTACGCCTGGGCAGTATAAAATGGACATACAGTGTTGTGCTCCTGATATCCACACCGCTTCTCAAATGAATCCTTTGGTGTCTACGAGTCATATATGGAAATTTACTCCGACAATTTCCATACAAGTCAACTGAACTATCATTATTATTGAGGTACATTTTTTCTATTCATCAATTTGAATTGGTGCGTGACAGTTGATGCTCTTTGTGCTCTCATTTGGAAAGATATCAATTGAAGTACTCCAAAATATTCAATTTTGCAGATATTCTTTTAATATTCATCTAAGTAAAACATTTATAAATTGTTATTGAAAATAAATAAATCGTATTTATTCTGTACATTGAGATTAAAGCAATTGTTTTTTTTTACTAGTTTTTTTTTTGTTTTGTGTTACTCTGAATAGAATAGACCATCGGCCCGTCACAAAATGGGTGTGTCTTTCTAATCTGGGGTGTAAACAACTGGAAACATTTCAGTTATGTTAATTTGTATCGTATTCGTTGAACGATCAAGTTGATAAATCGTATTTTTCGCACTGAGAATTAATTGAATTTTCGAAAGAAGCATTCTCTACACAATGAGCTATTGTTTTCAGTTATTGTTCACCTCCAAACGTTTGACATTTCGATTCTATGATTGGCTCTGCCATCAGGTGCAGATGCTCTTTTAATCATATAAAATATAATGATAATGGCACCTCAAATGAATTTGATCTTGAATATATATAGCTTAGAAATAATAAAAAACAATTTCAAAACAACCTAGAATACATTTTTGAAATATTTGTGTACAAAAACAATGGTTATAAATATTTATTATTATATACATAAAAATAACACTAAGGATCAAACTTTGAAACACATTTGACGTGTAGGAGGCTTCTCAGGAATGTTAATTATATTCAAATCATCACTCTCAAACCACTTTATTTCATCAGCTGTCAAATCTTCCACTTTGGAATAAAATGTCTCATCTTGTGCACTGGTTTGGGTGCCTCCAAAAAATTTGGTACTTTGCATTTGTGTTTCAGCAATACTTTGAGTCTGAGCAAATGGGGAATTAGTATTGAGAGGAGTGCTGAATCCTACAGAGGATTGTTGTCCAAAAACTGAAGTATTTGTAGCAGGAATTTGACTGAAAGGAGTTGCAAATACATTGCTGCTAGTAGACTCCTGGCTCATTTGATTGACTTGTGGGACACCAAATAAACCTGAGTTGTTTTGCATAACATTTTGAGTAGCAGGGGCACCAAAAATGCTCATATTTTGGGGCACAGCCTGCCCAAAGACTGATTGGGAATTTTGATTTCCAAATATATTCTGAGTAGTTGGCGGTGCTTGTGAAATAGTTATTGAATTATTGTTTCCAAAAAATGAGCTAGTGATAGGTGTGGAATTATTGGCAGCACCAAAAATAGAGTTAGCAGTTGGTTGTGGTACTTGTTTATCACCAAATAAACTGCCTTGTTGTTGTGCAAAGCTCACATTGTTCTGTGCAAATATACTATTGTTACTAGGATTTGGTGCTATTGGGGAGTTATTTGTTGTAAATGGGCTACTATTAGTAGAAACTTGGCCACCAAATCCAATATTCTGGTTACTTCTTGCAAATATATTGCTTCCCAAGGAGCCAAATGTATTCTGCTGTTGTGGTTCTGCATTAAGCAATTTTTGATTCCCTTGTGCAAATATACCAAAATTAGTAGGTTGCTGATTCAATGATGAAGTGTTAGGACTGCTAAATATGTTTCCTGAAAATACACCAGACTGTGAAGAAGGAGGAGTATTGTAAATTTTCTTCAGCATTTCTACAATATCTGGCGAGGGATGTTGAAGAGTTTTAACTTTTGTCATAACCTGTTGTATCATATCTTGAATTTGGCATATCTAAAAACAAATAAGTTGTTGAACTGTAAGCAAAACCATCTTTGACAATATTACATATTGTTGCACAGTTCCACTTTTTGTAGCTTCATAATAAGCTAACCTCAGCTCTTCAAAACTTTGATCTTCAAAGCCAGGAAAGGCAGGTTTTTCTTTGAAAGGGGCATAACAAGATAGCATCCATTGACCACCCTTTTCAAGCATAGTCATATCAGTGGTCACAGCTTTAACCAAAGTATTAGTATCCACATTAGATGATGCTTCTGGATTAGGCACATTTGGAGTTGGCACTGAAGCAAAGTTTGGTTGACGTAATATTGATGTTCCTGATTGATTTTGGTAACCATTGAATTGATCTACGAATTCAAGACATCAAAAATAAGGAAAAATTTGGTATTTCAATTTACTTACCATTTATTTGATGTTCGAATTTACAGTAATTACCGAATTTGCAATTCCCTTGTAAAAAAAATCTACAAACAACCATTTTTCTACATGAATTGATGAACTTATACTGGAATGATGAACTAGTTAATGCATTTGCTAATCTTGTTATTATTCATCAATCAAAACAACTTTTTCATTCACCAAAGATTTGACATATACGAATTACTACAAACTGCTTTTCATCATAATCTTGTTAAAATACACAAATAACCTAACCACAAAGTATATCCCTTCCACAGATCCCTTCTCGTGCCTTCTACTCATAACACAACATATTACAGAACTCGACACGGAATATTTCAGTGCACGGAACTTTTAATTCGTTCATATAAAATTGACTCATGGGACAGGTGTAACTTAAGACCGCTGCACACGACGCTTGTTTTGCTGCTGGATTGCTTGCGGGGCCCTCTGCTAGCTACTCTGCTGGCAGCGCTGCGAGAAAGTGACGTCACTGCTGGCTGCTCTGCAGGCTGCTCTGCGGGCTGTCGGTGATAGAACGTGTGCTATTTTTCGTGACGGCTAGCTTGCGTGTTCCATTGTTTTCGTGCTCCGTTGTTGAAAAAATATGTCGCAAAGGTGGTCTCCGGAGCAAATCAATGCTTTAATTGACGCAATGACGCATACAAAGAAGAACCGTGTTTGTATGCAACAAATACTCCGAATTACCACAATGACACCATCTCAAAATTATTGCTAATCAATTTTTGTCACTCATGTAGTTTTGATTTATTAAATTCCTTATTTTTACTCTCATTGTAGTTTTACCTTCAAATATCGCGGTATCCTCATAATTTTAATATTATTAATAGAGGGTCAGGGTTTACAGAACCATGCTGGTTCATTAGTTGTGTAGGTCTAATAACTATACTCTTGGCATGAATATTCAATGAAACTGAGCCAGTATTAGGGAAACAAACATTGACGATTATCAGGTACGTGTAACAAAGTTATACTTGATATTTTCATTCTAATGAAAGTACTGAATATCACTGGTGGTGAGAATTGAGATAATTTCTCTCCTACGTTGAATTATTTCAGTAGCAATAGTTTGTTGTACTTGAGCGTCCATGGTACTGTTGAGGTTAGAAACACTCGTCGCGTCACTTCGATGCACGCCTAGCGACAAGCATCGTGTGAAGCCAACCTATCAAGGGAGCCATCATTGAACCCAGCGCCACACCCAACTCCGAACCCAGCGGCTAATTCTAGCAAGCTATCTAGCAGCAAAACAAGCGTCGTGTGCGTTGGACTTAAGTGTAAAGACCGCTGCACACGACGCTTGTTTTGCTGCTGGATTGCTTGCGGGGCCCTCTGCTAGCTACTCTGCTGGCAGCGCTGCGAGAAAGTGACGTCACTGCTGGCTGCTCTGCGGGCTGTCGGTGATAGAACGTGTGCTATTTTTCGTGAGGGCCAGAGACAACATATCCTATAGACGCGTCACGCCAATGCATTTCGCGGAGCCGGAATACAGCGGCCCCTAAAGACTCGGATCGGTACTATCAAAAAGGCTCCAGGTCGAGTAACCTGCGTGAATACCCCCTGGTGAGAGCTAGCTTGCGTGTTCCATTGTTTTCGTGCTCCGTTGTTGAAAAAATATGTCGCAAAGGTGGTCTCCGGAGCAAATCAATGCTTTAATTGACGCATACAAAGAAGAACCGTGTTTGTATGCAACAAATACTCCGAATTACCACAATGACACCATCTCAAAATTATTGCTAATCAATTGTTGTCACTCATGTAGTTTTGATTTATTAAATTCCTTATTTTTACTCTCATTGTAGTTTTACCTTCAAATATCGCGGTATCCTCATAATTTCAATATTATTAATAGAGGGTCAGGGTTTACAGAACCATGATGGTTCATTAGTTGTGTAGGTCTAATAACTATACTCTTGGCATAAATATTCAATGAAACTGAGCCAGTATTAGGGAAACAAACATTGACGATTGTCAGGTACGTGTAACAAAGTTATACTTGATATTTTCATTCTAATGAAAGTACTGAATATTACTGGTGGTGAGAATTGAGATAATTGCTCTCCTACGTCGAATTATTTCAGTAGCAATAGTTTGTTGTACTTGAGCGTCCATGGTACTGTTGAGGTTAGAAACACTCGTCGCGTCACTTCGATGCACGCCTAGCGACAAGCATCGTGTGAAGCCAACCTACCAAGGGAGCCATCATTGAACCCAGCGCCACACCCAACTCCGAACCCAGCGGCAAATTCTAGCAAGCTATCTAGCAGCAAAACAAGCGTCGTGTGCGTTGGACTTAAGTAAAAAAAACAGAATTCAATTCAATAAAATAGTATAAAGTACATTTTGCTGATATCAAAAGACCTAATGCATCAACATATTACGTTTTGATGTGTGGAATCTTTCAGACTAGTTCAGATCAATTATTTCAATAATAGTATGGTTTCAATTCAACAGGCATAGAGGGGCCAAGGCATATTATTGGACCGACTTTGGTTGTAGTACGACTTCAGTGGATAATCATATTTGTTTTTGTGTTATATAACCAAACAGTTCATTAGTCTTTCATGCAAGACTTAATCCAGTCTGAAAACTTGGCTACATCACAAAATACAGCTCCTTTGTTTTTGAATTCACATGTCCCATTTTGAGTTACAGAAAATGATGCAATTCCTCGAAGTTGGTAAACACCACTTGATTGTAGTATAAACCCAGCACCACTGTCTCCTATACATGGCCCACCTGCACCACCTAGAAAATATAGTAAAAGTTTACATATTGAAAGATCTGGATTTTGAGTTGATTTATTTAGTACTTTGGTCCAAGAAACACAAATTTGGCATTATAATTGTGAGTGGAAATTGATACTTTTTGAGATATTCCAGTGCAAAGTTGAAATTTCACATTTTCCCTGTCACCTTTTTGAGAAGACTGTACAGCTTTTCAGCTAATTATACACATTATTTATTAGGAAAGGGTTCATCATATTCATCCTGAGGAAACATTGGAAATGCAGTATTTTTCGAATATTGGTTAATTGACAACTGTCTAACCATAATAAATGTCCGATGGATTTGCAGTGCACGTTTATAATATAAAAAACTGCATTTTCAATATGTATCTGAGAATGGAAGCATTGTAAATCTTTTCTCTATTTGTTAACTGTCTCACTATAATATTGCCATATTCGTGTTTCTTGAACCAAAATACATAGGAACAAAAAAAAAACATCAAAATCCAGATTGCTTGATATATGTTAACTGTCACCAAAAATATTTGGCATATTCAACCTTGTAGTTTTGAAAACTCAATTAAACATACCTGCACAGAAAGTTTTGTCGGAAGTGATACCCAGCAAGCCAATTTCTGAAAGTAGACAATCATATTGGGAAATTATTTTCATATCAGCATATTTGGCTTGAGAAACATATGAAGCTCCATTTTGCTCAGCTTCTTCATCTTGACCAAAGCCTACTACTATACCAGTTTTGCCAGTTACTGGATACAAATCTGATTCTCCTTTCCAAAGGCAGACAGGAATAAGCTGATTAGAAAATCGGACAGGAATGTCTGAAAAATAGTTGAATAACCACAGATGCTAGGTTTTTGATGTTATATAATGTAACTTGTACCAACCCATAGTTATTACAGATATATCAGCATGGGCTGTATTCGAATTATTTAAATAATCAGGATGAGTATTCACTCTAATAGCTTTCCTTGTCAATGCACCATTTTCTGCCCAATTAAGAATGTCATTGGTGCCCATCACCAACAATATATTGTGTGTTTTCAACACTTGAATTTTGTAATATTGCAGACATCTGCCAGCTGTTGAGCAATGTTTTTAGAATTTCGAATTCATTCTCAGGTGTAATATTTTATCTCATTACCAGTAATGACATGCCTGTCAGATATCAGAGTTGCGGAACACTTGTATTCATAGTCATTGGAGGAATCTTTCCTTGACATTACAGCTACTAGCCAAGGAAATTGACCATTTGCAGTATCCCTCCCTTCCAAGATGAGAGGTGTTATTCCAGGTCTAGGAACTCCACATGAAAAGCCTACTTCTTTTGTTGCAGTCTGTGTAGGAGTTGTAGGGGGAATATTACTGAAAATTTCATAAGAAGTGCTTGAACTTCAACTCATAAACAACAATGGTATAAAAGAAAAAACAAATGGAATAGTTTTTTTGTTCTTGTTTTTGGCTACTCAATGGTTAAAAGTATCACATCAGAAACTCAAAATATTCAACAATATCTCCCTTTTTTGAAAAGCATCACTCACCTGAAAATATCCTGAGCAGGGCTATAACTAGTAATTGAATTTGACTCTGTAACAGAAGACATATCAGGTTGTTTTTGGATCTCATTGGGTATTCTTGTATCTACAAAGTTGGGGTCCTTGAATGGTATTTGCGATTCGGGAATTCCAGGATCTTGTTCATCTTCTATGAGATTCCATTGTGGAATCCTTGTGAACTGAAATATTGTTGAGTACCACACATTTGTTATTCCTTGCGTACCGGGGATCACTGTAATTTATTTGATATTATCAACAAATATATTCCTGTGTATCCTTCTGAAGATGTAGAGACAATATTCAGCAGAATCATAATGAAACTATTATTATTTTGAATACTCACAAGGCTCAGGTGGCCCTTGGCAAAATATATTTCCATTGTAAGTTATTTGTGTAATTTTCGGAATAATTTCTTGGGACGGAAAAGCAATATGGTAAATTATTGTGCTAACATTAGCCATGAGTTGTTTCAAAGGAGTTTTTAGCTGCAACTTCAATTCCTAAAATCATCAGAGATATAATGTATGAACACAATTATATATATTAATATCGTGAAATAAATCTTACCACTTTGTTGTTGAAACGACCAGCTAAAGATGCGTTTACGCTTAATGTCATGTAAGTTGCTTTATCATATGGTATAGTAGTTTCTCCATACAATGAACCATTTGCATCTTTATAGTAGGAAAATATACTGGGACAAGGATTCTGGGGAATTCTCACCGGTAGCACAGTGTGCAAACATGACACCCACATGAGGAATATTGGAAGATATTCCATTTTTTAAATAACGCGATCCGGTATTAAAATGCTGATGAAGATTACCTATTTTTTTATAGTTTATCCCAACACTATAGTTTATAACATCATGCATCACTCACAAACATCAGCACAAACCACTATATAATGGACAATGACAAAAAAAGTGGGTTTTTCCAGGTAGTATTTGTTGGTTATCCATAAAGATAATTGATTACCAGAAGACAAGCTAAAAGAAACTGGTTTCTTGAATACGAATGAATATTTATGACTGTGTGAGGGAGTAAATTGAATTAAAAATTATTCGAATTATTTTGCAAACAAAAATTGTTTTCGTACTTGTGAAAATAGCTTTATAGATGTCAAACGATGTATAAATAGATATTTTGATATTTATATAAATACTACAAGGATTGTGAACGAAATACAAAATTAATATTTTTTGAAAATGTCCCTACCCAAAGCAAGGTTACTGAGTATTTAAATTAAAAAAAAGCAATAATAAATTTTAATGCAATAGGAAGTCGTTAAAGTTATTGATGATAACAATATTATAATATATGGGTAAAAGTTCGCATATTTTTTTCGCCTGAGCCTCAGCATATTCCATTCCCTTTCAACATGATCAACAAGAAAGTTTTGATTTTGAATTAGGCATTCCAAATCACGTGACATTCAATATGGCGAGAGTAGGCACACAGCTGTTTGAAGTGACGTCATTGCGGCATTATTTCCGAAGTTGTGTGAGTTTGTTGTTGATGATAGAAGTTTTAAGATGCAGAGTGCATATTTAAGGACATTATTGTTGGAAAATCCAGATATTGGTGAAAGGTAAGCTGAAAACCCAATTTGTTTTTTGTTTACACAACATTTTGTTTCCCATATGTGAAGTGGAATATTTATTTACAGATACCGAATGAAGCTGAAGATAATAAATGATGTAGACCCTTTTACATTGAACATCCAGGAATTGGATAGTTCAATTCATGGAATTCCACCTATTACAAATATAGATATTGTTTCGTATTTAGTGCTAACCCATAGCTATTACACCAAAGAACAAATGAAGGCCTACAAAAGCTTGCATTCATTCAAGTATTTTGAGTCAGGCTTTGTTGTGAATGTGGGGACAAAAGTGGTGAATGGTTTCTACATTGTAGTGGGAAAGGTGAGGTTTGTTCATTTCTATTGACTTTCGTTTATTCAGCAATTTTTTTAGGTCAAACATTCTCAGAGAGGAATTGAGAAACCATTAGACGTTTGGTGCATTGTGGCCAAGGATGAAAGTGCACATTGCCCATGAATGGCTGGACACAGTGAAGTTTGCAGTCATGTGGGTGCACTTTTATTTGCTCTGAATAAAATGTACAATGTAAATACAATAAAAGTTATAAAATGTTTACTACAGACTCTCTGATTTTTTAGTATCGATTCAGTAAGATCGTCCCTCTTAATTGCTGCTATCCATAGCCTTTCAGACAATTCGTTTTTATCCGTTAGAAACCTGTGGCTTAAAACCGCAGGCACAAAAAAGAATTTAACATCATCCTTGGAACGACTTCCACAGTTGACTAAAAGGCATGTAACAGGCGTTTTTCAGTGAGAATACCACTAATAAGCTCTAAACGATATAAAAAATCATTGGATGCAGTCACGAAAACAAAGATCTCACAACTTTTAGATCAATTTATAACATAACAATATGTAAACAAAGCATTGTGTGCCTACTCCCACCATATTGAATTTGTTTTGACAGGTCGTTGGAATGCCCTATAGGATTAGGACACAGTATTAGGATATTATATGCTTCTTCTTCACTTCAGTAAAATATATATTTGAACCACGATCGTATACATAGGTCTTGCAACTCGTGTGGTGGGGGGTGACCCAAACATTGAGGAAATTTTCGTGGTTCTCATGTTTCGCCACCTGCAGCGCTGTCCTCTATTGTCACTTTGTCAGCCAATCACAAATCAGATCCGATCAGCTTTTTGAAAGTAAGAATGATTTTTATTTATTCGAGAGAATTTCGGAAGATATAATATTTCTGTCATTGATTTTGTTTACCATTCAAGTCCTAATCGTTTGTTTTGTTGTCAAAGATTAATCACGTGAATATACCCCTATGTCCTCCTAGCGGATAATTATGGAAACATTTTCTTCAAAACTGGTGCCACCCCCCACCACTCAAAAATGCCGTAGATTCCAGACCTTATGTATTAGACCGTGATTTGAACCACAGAGTTTTTAAATTTTGAATGACTTCTACTTTGTGGTTAAATGACGGGTCGAGCATTTGATTCCATCTCTGGATTCTATTTTTTGTATTGGTCATACTGCACCGATGTCAGTTCTTGAAATAACATAGCCAAATTTGAGATAGGAATTTCGAAGTGAAATTTTTTAACAATTAACACGATTTTATGCATTTCTCGAAAATATTCGAATATTTGATGCTATTGAAAGCAAGATAACTCGACTTGGTTAGATTTTCAAAAATGTCCAGGGCTCAATCAAATATGCACGTGCATGATCCTGCCGTAGTTGAAAGAAGGCTGAGACCTATCTATGGTGAGTTTTCCAAATGATAGATTATCTGGTTATTCCAAAATGTGATTTGTTTTCAGATTGGCTAGATAGTGGTAATAATAAAAAAGCTCTACAGGAATGTGATAAGGTACTCAAGAAAACACCAAATTTGCACTGTGGAAAAGCTTTAAAAGCCTTAACACTACACCGTATGGGAAAAATACAGGATAGCACGGTTATCCTAGATGCTTTAACTAGCGAAAAACCAACTGATGATGCTACACTGCAAGCAATGTCATTGTGCTATAGGGAAATGCAAGAGAGTAAGCAGTTCTTGTAGTAGGAACTCTATATTTCAGAATGGTATAATTGATGTTTGTTTCAGTAGATAAAATTTGCAAACTTTATGAGACAGCTTTAAAAATTGATCCTTCCAATGAAGAACTCCATACCCACTTATTTATGTCCTATGTAAGGATATCTGACTTCAAATCACAACATCAGAGTGCTATGGTTCTTTACAAGCTCAAACCAAAGAATCCTTATTACTGCTGGGCTGTTATGAGCATCATTTTGCAAGCTACAAGAGGTGAGGGCTCAAAAGATCCTCTGAAACGTAATTTACTGCTGAGCCTAGCTGAGAGAATGTTTGATAAGTTGATAAATGAAAATAAGGTTGATGCTGAACAAGAGGTACAATTATATATAATGATTTTGGATTTACTGGGAAAGCAGAAAGAAATATTGTCAGTTTTGGATGGTCCACTAGGCACCAAGCTGCAGTGTACCAACATTGGACAGGTCAAAATGACTTATTTGAAAAAATTGAAAAAGTGGAAAGAAGTTAATCTTATATGCAAGGGTATCCTTATTGAGAGGTTAGGTTTATGATTCATTAATATTGCTTCAATAAAATGTGTTCAATTACAGTGCAGATAGATGGGATATATGGAAAGAGTATTTAAATTCAGTATTTGAGTTGATGAATCAACAAAATGACACATCCAATACTGAAAATTTAAATGGTGGAGATAATTTTATGGAGACTGTAGATGACAGTCCTGAAAAAGCTCATGAATTCATTTGTAGGATGGTTGAAAGTGGAACAGAGAATGGTATATTCCAAATGCATTGTGATTGCTATAAACTAAACATGAATTGTTATAGGTTATGTAATTAGGGGACCCTTTCTGGCCCGTTTTCAATTGTGTTCTTTAATGTCCAGCAAAAGTCTAGATGCAACTGAATTGTTTGGTGAAGAGATTGAACTCTTTATAGAATATTTCAGGAAATTTGGACATAAGTCTTGTTGTGTGTCAGACTTGCGTATATTCCTAAATATCTTATCCAATGCAAAAAAAATTGAATTATCCTCCAGGTTAATGAAGGAAGTGGGGATAAATGCCACCAGCGTACCTCAATCGGTGAATATAAAACTAGCATTGTAATGTCTCTTTAATAATACCCAACATCAGGAACAGCAGATGCAAAGACACATCAGCGCTCTGCAGTTGTCTCGACTGTGCGGAAGCCACCGTGATTTATCGCCAGAACACCTCAAGGCACTCATCACAGCCCTGACCCTGCACTATCAGCATGGCTATCAGACTTATGGGCGGGGGCTACTACCTACCGATTTGGGACCATGTGACCCTTACGCTCTCATGGCCGCACACCTCCTCTATGATTTAGCGCAGGTCGAGGGAAAATCCGATGCCATCGTCATGGCTCTTACTCTGATTGAAAAACTGCTCACTAATTCGCCCAGCAACTTTCATGCAAAGCTTTTGGCAGTCAGGCTGTACCATTGTTTGGGTGAGTGAAGGTTATACCAGTCTGGAAATAATTCATCTTCCATATTTGAATTTAATGATATTGAAAAGAATAGCTTGCATAAAATTGTGATGATTTCACATAAGATCGATATTTGGAACAAATCAAAGTGAATCATTTATTCAATCAAATTCGATAGTTCAAATCTATGCAGATGTCGCCAAAATAAGAGATGGTTGTTAAAACAACGAAATAAAATATATATTTTATTGTTTAAAGAGACTATCATACCCACTGATTTTTTCCGAATCGGTTTAAATCATGATTTCAGAGCAAATTGATACATAATAATCATAGTTTTAATGAGAAAATACCATGATGTGTATTGAGAAACTTGTTCAGTTTCTTGTAAAAAATTCTGCACAGTACTTTCGCCAGAATCTGTTAGTTTCAACTGTATATTTCCATGTAAGCAGAAAATAACTCGTCCATTTGGGAAGATGATGAAACATAAAAATATTAGTGAAACTAGTGTAATCTTTGAAATTGAATAAATTTACGAACATTTTACCATTACAGGAGGTGCTACAACGGCTCTAGAAATGTACAGTAGTTTAGATGTGAAGCATCTGCAGCTGGATTCTTTAGGTTACATACATTGTGCTAGACTGATGACCACATTTACCTTATGCACAAACCTTTTCAACGTCACATTAAAATTCTTCTCTTCCAACTATAAAGATGTAAGTAGAAACAGCTTCAGGTCATTGTCGTTTGAATCCATTTCATTTTGTTTGTAGAGTTCTGACCATTTAACGTTTTCATACAAGTTCGGATCATTTACAAAACTAGACGAATTCATGGACTTCAGGGAACGATTGAAAAATAGTTTGCATTATGCAACTGTTCGAGTGGACAAGACGGTGCTCGAGCTGGTAGAATGCATGTCTCTGGACACTCTTTACTCCATGAACATATCACCAACGGAAGACAAGATTGAATGGGAATTGTTAAGGTACGCTTATTCAACCCACTAACTTATCTTTCGTTTCGATCAGCACAGGAAATTGCGAATTAATTGATTTTTCAGAGACAACCACGATCTTAGCGTCTTTTTATCATGGGATCCGGAAAGTATCGAGGCCGCCCCAGAAAATTGGCAGGAAACTAAGGCTCTATTCGAACAAGATGTGCGTTTTCTCAGGTTGCGTTCGCACATATTAAAAACGATAGCTGTGACAGTGGACATTGTCAAATCCTTGGATGGAACTAGACGCCAAAATGTAGAAACATTGAAATCCAGTCTAGAAGAATGGAAGGCGTTGTTAAGAGAAACTGTTGCCCAAAATTTTATACCAATTAAAGAGGTCGGTCATATTATGTGCTTACATTCTCATGGTTTCGAATTACATATTTTGTTTTTTTTTATATAGACTCTATTGCCGTTACCTTTGCCATCGAGACTACATGGCAGTTTGGCGGCGCCCTACTGTTCTATGTTCAGTTGCTTTTTTGATCTCTTTGTTAGTCTAACAGAGGAAGATGCCCAGCGCAGCGCTGAAGGTGTCAAATGCATCGAAGAAGAGCTCGATAAGTTGACGAAGTTTTTGAGAGATGTCACTAAAGACAAATCTCATGATCTGACTGCCAGACGGAAATCCATGGAGTTGGTTGTGAATTGTGTGGAGGTACGTTAAATACGCCAACGGAAAATCTTTTATGAAGCTAATTATGTTCGCAGATCGTCAGTATAACTTCCCTAATATGTGTGTTGTGTGGGGAACTGGTGAAGCCTGCTCAAGCGAAGAAGGGTAAAAAGAAATCGTGTGATACGACGAGTAAGGAGTACGTGTCGGCGGTGGCCAATAAACTGAGGAAGGAAATGAATGTGTTTTGTGATATTTTGCAAGACTGGATGGAAATCAATCCGGCGGATCATGTTTCCTGTACGTTCGATAGCTTCAATCTGGACTCTATAAAAAATATCGTCGATAAAATTCACTACAGCTATACCATTGCCATAAAGGAAATGCAACTTATTTTGAAGACAAAAATGAAACTACTCGCTAAGTTTTAATGAATCGTTTGTTTCAAATATGGTTTGAGTTATTTCCCAATCCATGAACAATTTCCCAGAAATAGAGTGAGGAAATGACTGTCTTTTATAAATAATACAACAATCGTCTTTTGCAAGTCTGTGAGTGATTTATATTCTAGTATTAGAATTTCTAAACAGAGCATAAATATCTCGCACAATTCGAGATTTGTTCCTAATAATTTGGTATTATGCAACTGCATAATGGAAATATACAAGGTGCAAAGAAATTCTACCACAAATGACGGAGGAGAAAATATGACAAAATGGAAATTTGACATATATCTGTGTATCCGAAATCATACACTATCAAGCAGAGTCCAAGTCGTCATATTTTAGCTTCAGGAGTTAGTGGATGAAATTTCCATATACAGGGTGAGTATTAATATAGTCGATTGCTCCGTTACGATTTCTAATATCATCAAAGCGTGTCTAACAAAAGCTAGTTTTCAAATAGAACACCATGTACATAAAATACTCAGATTTCGAAGTATACAGGATTTTCAGTGGAACAACACAAAGTTGTGATGGATCAAAATATGCTCTATGGTGGTGTTGATTTACTGAACATCCTGTAATAACGGTGCAATTCACCGAGAGAATCATGTTGACTTGCCCTGTATAGTCTTGGAATAAAATAGTTGCATGAAAAAACACTTCAACGTCGTTTGAACCTAGTTTTACTCTTCCACAGACAATCATTTGTAAGTAATTTATATTTTCCATTTATTTTCGCTCTTGAATAGAGTTAATATAAACCAATGGAAATGTTATGTCATGTGAAGAAAAAAAAACATCAAGACATAACAAGCGATACTGAAAAACGTACCACCAATAATGAATTTGCAAAACATTGTTCCTAAAATATAACTAGTTCAGCAAATGACTCAGTTCCTTCCTCCAAACAATAATAAGAATGATTCCTATTCATCAGCGATCCAATGTCGCGCACACAGTGTTTCACGCCATACTACCGTCTCTCAAATCCACTTCTTGCATACCATCCCCTGTTTCCTGCTGTCCCGAAATACTCCTGCTCCTCTTGAGCCTCGGCGGAGGCTGCGGTGGACTGACCACCTTCTCTTTTTCCGCCTCTCCCGCAAACCACCGTTTCACTCGGCTACCAACTTGGTAGAAATGACAGTAAATAAGGAACAATATCGAAAATACCGCTAAAAAAGAAAGCAGTCCGACAAGGAGGCTCGATACGGGGCTGTAGGAGTCTTGCGGCGTCGGAACGGATGGCGGCAACACCGTCGTCGTGGTCGGTTCCTCCAGCTCGGGCACCACCAGAGGGCGGTCGGATTTGCCCAGGATGGAGATGTCTGCGCACGCGCGGAATTCTTCTTGAGGGCCGCAGCCTACGGCTCCTGTCCCGTTCGGGCAGTTACCCCAATTATTACCTGCAGTAAAATCATTAGATTTAGATATTGAATGATGATCATCCATTAATATAATGAATTCAGTGCATGAACCCACTTTTAGTTGTCAAATGAGAGCATTGCAGCACCACCTGTGGCTCCCCATGAAAATTCTCTACTGTTTGACCAAAGGATAAGTGAGTATCATCTACTAAACTCATACTGGACATTCGTGATTTTTCGAGTGACGAATCCTAAGGGAAGATCGCTGAATCAGTATATCTTACCGGCAATATACCTCCACTGCATCACACAGTGCTCGCACGTCTGATTGGGCAGACGGTACTTCATCTCGTACACCTTATTGCCGTCCTTAGGAAAGTACCTAACGCCGAGATGGTCAACGTTTTCCTGAGGCCTGGCGAGTCTCAACAAGTTGCTGTCTAGGCACTGTTGCGTGGGCGTCTTGTAGTTCGGGCAAATGGAAAACTCGAAATAGCCGTAATGACTAGCTGTCAACTCCACCCTAATGGTGATGACGCTGCCAACGGCGTATTTGCGCACCACGACGCCCTGGCCGTAAGTGCCGCCGAAGTCGTGGGCTCTGGGGGTCCTACGAAACTGATATTATAATACATTCACATTTAACTTACTATATTATTATTTCTCAATGGTATTTTAGTGTGAAAATTCTTATCTAGCATCAATTGAAAAATCACGATAATTTGTAATTCTTTAAAAAAGTCCAGTGAAAATTAAAATTCTAGTGATACTATACAGATTTTATACTCGCCAGTTCAATTTAAAATTGTAGCGAGTCGAAATATCTAGATCATACTAGTAAAGGTAATATGCTAATTGAAAAAAGTAATCAGAAAGTTGTATTATCATTAAGAACGTCCAGTTGTTTTTTCGAGAACTGGTTTCATACGAGCAATGTTTCAATGTATAAATATTTTATTTAATTTACGGATAAACCATTACAGGATATATTATATGCTAATAATTTGCACTCAGTTTAGGTATATGTACAAGCCACAGTTTCGAAGAATCCTGACCAATGAATAAGGTATCTTACTTGGCGTCCCAAGGGTCTCCACAAATTCCGCATTTGCCCTCATTTTTCACCCACTGTCTAGTAAAACCGCCACAAAAGAGCTCGTGGTCATTATAATTGTGTGGGGTGTTGAACCCATATCTCCAAGCAGAAGCTCTACTAGGTGGTTCAATTAATCTTCCATGTCCGTCAATGTCAGAAACAAGCAGTGATAATATTAATATAAAGAAAACCTCAATTTCCATCCTGAAAAAAAAAATAAAGTTTCAATACACTACACAAACACGGCACCTGATTATTTGTTAACCCATCGATTGTTATTCTGTCTACACTCTGCCTTCGAAATTTGAAACTTTATTTGGGCTATACAGGGTCGTTCTTTATTTACCTCTGCTTTAATTGTCCAACCACGTTTTGAAAGCAATGAACAGACGACCGTGGAAATATAAGCGTGTCGTTGAAATATATTCAACCTACTAGTAACTCTTCAGTAAATTCTTACATAGGCGGATTTTACAGTAAATATTCTACCCACATATTGATATATCATGGAGAATGACAAGTTCTTAATTTTCAAGACGAGATATGGTGCTGATTTTATTGAGATTAGTTAGTGACTGAAATTTGGGGTAATTCAAGCAAATCAAAATTGCAAATTTATATAATAAAATACTCAATTATCATAATGAGAGTAAGTCAATTGCATTCATTTCCGTAAAGATACATTGAAATATTTTTGTTGAATTGAAAAATCTATCTTTCTTTCCTATAGTCCATGATTGATTATGTCTATAATTAAAATTACATGGCCATTAATTGAATGACTTATTGAGTTGTATACTAATTATTTGAATTAATTTTTCAATAATGATTCACAAAAATGATCGATTCGTGAATATACTAAACATAAAAAAGGTACAACATCAGTAGTAAATGCTGCTATCTAGAAAATATTTGTTATAAGGTAGAAATACAATTAAGTCATCTGACTCATTAAGATTATAAAAATATCAGGTAAAGTTGTCATTGTTTCTTGGAATACCTCTTATTCATGTAAAGATATCGAATTTGATAATAGTATTACTCATACCGGAAGTCAGACTCTCGGACCTAAAGTTCCAGTTCCAAATCATTATTGTATCCAAGATTTTCCGGTTCTATACGGAAATTAATGCAAATTCATCACTGTTTTACTTTCACTGTGATCCTATATTAGATGGGTATTTGATATGCATGGAAGAGCTACTTTGAAGTGAAATTACAAACTCCAAAGTCATGGAGAATTATAATTTTAATCAGATATTTGAAACACCTTTATTAAAATGTATATAGGAAATTGATAACTTATATCTTCAATATCTTATATTCCGTTATTTTATATTTATAATTTTTCCACCGCCGTTATTAACAATTATGAAATTATTCAATTATCCAATGCATACATTATTTAATAGATCATTTTCTCATTCATTGACGTGATCGGAATATTTTTCAACGGTATAGTTTTCTATTACTGAAACAGAATAGATCGATGTAACCATATTATACTCATGTGTACCAAATTATCAGCCTATTTCAAGTTCGGACGATAACTAGTTTATTTTTTAAAAATCCTCACCTTTAATACCCACATATATCGAGCATCAAACTATTAGCAACAAACCACTCAGAACTAAACAAAGAACAAAAAAGAAATCACAAACATTAGTACGAAATCTCCTGTTGAGTTAGGAACGGACGAATTAATGATAATGGGAAAATGCGTGAAAACCGAGTTAATTCCGATTGTTTCGTTTGGTCGTACAACGCACGATCGATACAAGAGAACTGCTGAGAAAATAAAGAAATCGTACCGGCACGACCACCTCTCGCTGGTTAGTTTGTTAACCCACTTTTTACACTGCGAGGCCGTGGAGTAGCCTCATTAGTAGCCGATATACCTAGTAGCCGTTACTTTATTAATTTCACATATTTTTGAGTCTTCTAAAAAGTGTCATCTGCTTGCTAATTATTATTTTTCATTATCAAATATTGAAATTACCGTTTCTTATTTATCGAAATTATTATTAATTATACAGGGTGTATATATGAAATGTGGCTGTCCAGAGATATGATTTTTTATTCTCGTGTGTTCAGGTGTTCGCGATTCGGCGTAAACATTATTCCTTAGGTTTTTATTAAAAGAGCTACCTTATGTCACATTAGAGATCATTTTCTGAATCTTAATGATATGTAATAACATTATCAATTGTATAGGACAGTTCACTAGAACAAAACGCACATTGCCATGTTTATTTTTATTGATATCAACTTCCTCAGGATGGCTCATTTATATTTCAAGTAATCAAAAGAGATATTCTACTCATTTATTGTCTCTCATTCAGTCGATAGTTCGTCCTCAAGAGTTTGTATGATACGTAATAAAAAACGGAGTAGTCATGTACTACTGAGCATTAGACAAGACATTTTTTTACTCACGCTGTAGATGTTAATAATTTTATGTATTATTCATCATATAATATATCAGTATACTATCAAGTTCAATAATAATAGATACGTACAAAAACATTAAAAAGTCTTGTATCAATAGCAACAAAATCAAACGCAAAATGTAATGAAAACATAATATATTTGAATATTAAATATGTACATGCTTGTGGAAAGTATTACTGTGACATCTGTATTGTCTTAAGCATAAATACTGTACCCCATTCCCTTGCTGCAATTTATTTCAACTAGTTTTATTGAGATATTTTGTTGTGAACAGGCCCGCCCCTAGCTGTTTCGTCGCACCGTGCAATACCGATTATGCCGACCTATTTTATCAAAAAAAGGATAATCAATGTTTTTTCATTATAGTGAAAAAAAAAACAACTTGACAAAGCAACAAATAATTTTAATCAAATAAGAACTCAATATTTTTTTCACTGATGTATATAAAACTATATATACTTAAATATTCATCTACAAAAATGTAGCTCTTCTTGCCTTAACATTTGCGAAATCTATCATCAACTTTTTTGTATCTGTCTAATATTTCATGTTCGATTGAAACTAGAGCTAAATTAATTAGTCTTTGCTGGAGCATTGTTGATCTCAAATAGTTTTTGATAATTTCCAATTTTGAGAAGGATCTTTCACCAGATGCAACTGAAACCGGCAGTGTAAGTAAAATTCTTAGCGCTATTGCTGTGTTCGGAAATGTTGAAATTAGGTCATCGGTAAAAAGATATTGTAATAGGGCTTGTGGATCATTAGTTTGGTTGTCTGCAAAATGCAACTTTAATGCAATGATTTCATTAAACAAATCAATACCGTCAATGTCTGATTCACTACTTGAATCATCTTTAAGTTTCAGATTCAGCCCGAGTGCGGTGCACGCCTTGCACGCCCGCTCACGGCGGGCCTGGTTGTGAAGTACAATCATCATTGTTATAACTCATAACTAAACAAATTCACAAACACACATGTTTACCAGAGTTGAATAGTTGTTGAAATCTACCTACATTTGTCATAATATCAATTCATGAGTTTTCCTCACTGTCACAAGTTTCTTTTGGTTTCTGAGGAATTTTTACTTTACCTATACCATGAGCTTTGGCCATATGATAGACCAATGACTTTTTATACTTGTAACTGTGAGAACACAAATCACAATTCAGTGTCATGACATTGGTATGAGTCTGGATATGATTCTGCAAAGCAAATTTTGTGATGCATTTCTTATTGCAAATATGACAGGAATAATTCTTTTCTCCATTATGTGCTCTCAAATGACTGTCTAGGTTAACTTTCAGTGGGAATTTACGTTCACATAAAGTACAACTGTACTTCCACAAAGATTTGTCCATGTGCACACAAATTTTGTGCTTGTACAGGTCTGAAGAAGTGTTGAAGGCCTTGGGACATTTATCACATCTATAAGCTCTTTTGTTGGCATGTATTTTCTCATGATGATACAAGTCACTTGTAGTGATGAAACCTTTTCCACAACTTGAACAGGTATGGGACCTATCTCCAGTGTGATACCTTTTATGAGCACTTAAATAAACACTCGATGTGAAGGATCTGTCACAAATCTCACACTTGAATTTTTTTTCAGTAGCGTGGACATTTTGAATATGCCTTCTGAGGAGGTATTTATTTGTCAGTATAGTACCGCATAAGGTACAAGTACATACACAAGCAGGTTTTTGTTCTACAGTAATCTGTGACCTTGTATTATCTGCATCCACTATTTCATTAGCAATTGTTGATCTTGCTCCTTCTAGGACTTTATCTACAAAGTTGAATCAAGAATTGTTTATGAAAATCAAATTGTGCTTACAAACCTTCATGGTTTTTCAAACATATTTTGATATGTTTCTTCAACATATGTTCAGTTGCATATATCCTTCCACAATATTGACATGATTCTTTATTACAAATATTATTCATAGGTAGAATGGAATTGTCAAGACTACTTGATTCTTTGGAGCTACTTGTGTCTTCACAGCCTTCAAGTTCCTTGGCATAAATTAAATTCTCCTCTATAATTTCCACAGAGTTGCTATGTGCATTTTCCTTTGAGTTCTTCCAAAACGCATATGAATTAATGCATAATGTTTTGAATGAACCACAATTTTCTATTTCATTCTTACACTGTACACACAATTTGAAAGGTACATCCCAAACCTGTAAATAAATGATATAATTTTATCAGTAAATATTGCAGAAAAACTTACTACTTCAGGAACACAAAATTTGAAAATTTGTAATATTGTTTCATCACTTCTATTGTCTAGATTAACGTCGAATATACTTTTATTTTCCAGACAGATTGAACAAAACATAATCAAATATATAGTTCTCATCAATTATAATTATAATTTGAATTCATCTCCCTATCCATAACACAGAGACTCTGGGCACAGCTCTGGGCGCAGAATGGATACTCTGTAACAAACAAGGAGAATTCTTTACATAATCAGTTGTTCTGTGATGTCGAAATCACTGTTGTCATTTGTCAGATCAAATTAGGGTTATGTCTTTGACTAATGAGTGCGGCAACGGCAACGCTGTCGTGGACTAATGCACGTAATGCACGATCATCTGAGCACGATCACGATCATATACAACAAATTTCCAATAAATACCAGAGTTGTTCCTAATTACTGATTTAGTTTTTACTAAGCTCAGATTCGTTTGAAAAATGTCTAAGCCGACTGGATACGACTCTCATAGCGAAGGTCCGGGATTTGTTGGCATCAGGTTTTGTCAAGAATGGTAAGTATTTTCGTATTTAATTATTAAATGGGTAATACGAATATAATATGATTTATTACAGCAATAACATGTTGTATCCAAAGGAAGATAAAGAGAACAAAATCCTAACTTATGCATGTCGAAATTGTGATTACAAACAGCACGCAGATTCAAAATGTATATATGTCAACAAAATTATGCACGAAATTGAGTAAGTTATGATTTCATCTTCAAAGAGTACGTGTAAATCATGAAACAATTCGATGTTTTAGTGAACTCACTCATATTGTGGCAGATGTCATTTCTGATCCTACTTTACCAAGGACCGAAGACCATCAGTGCCCAGAATGTGGACATCGGTAAGTATTTGTTCATCAACTTGTATCATGGGATAATCACTACAAACTCTTCTATTTCATTTCAATAGCGAAGCAGTATTTTTCCAAGCTCAAACTCGAAGAGCTGAAGAAGAGATGAGGCTATACTATGTCTGCACGAATCCACATTGTGCACATAGGTGGACAGAATAATTAAGTTTATACATTCCTCTCTTTAAATTATCTCCATATCATTTATGACCTTAACACTTTTATAGAAGTTTATAATTCAATAAAGTTTAAGTTCCAATAATCTATTGGTTTTTTTATAGAAGCCTGTTATGAATTTGTTGAAGACAATTTGATTTCTTTATATCTTGACTCGACTGTACTGGCAATAAGGTTTGATTTATCTCATCCTTACGTCAAGTTCAAAACATTAATTGACCTCATTATCTTGAATATAAATAAGTTAATAAATAATCCAACAGAAAGAAGTGAAGCTAGAGTATGCTGAAAGATTTAACAAACGGAAGAGATTTTAAAATTTGAACATATAGTATCAATTAATTACAGGGTCCTTTTCATTGAATTGTCATACTTGACCTCCATATGACATTGACAGTTGTGAGACAAATTTTGGGGAATCCAAGATCAGTGATCATCAGGTGCCGCAATCCGTTTAATTTTCGTTCAAGAAATTCTTCAAATATGGCTTTGAATAAACTTGCTATTGATGCTCTAGACTTGGCGAATAAAAGAGTACTTATGAGGTAAAAATATTTTGAATATTTGAACCTAACTCAAATCAACAAATGTTTTTCTTCCAGAGTTGACTTTAATGTACCCTTGAAAGAAGGTGTAATTACCAATAATCAGCGGATCGTTGCAGCCCTCGATTCGGTGAGATATGCTTTGGATAAAAATGCTAAGAGTGTGGTTTTGATGTCACATCTTGGACGTCCTGATGGAACTCCTAACCCCAAATACACCATGAAGCCTGTGGCAGAAGAATTGAAGAAATTGCTCAATAAGTGAGTTGGAATGATCCCAATTGTGACTGTACTAATTCATACTTTTTCCACTCAGAGAAATCGTTTTTCTAAATGACTGTGTAGGTCCTGAGGTTGAACAAACTTGTGCTGATCCAAAATCAGGATCAATTATTTTGCTGGAGAATCTTCGTTATCATATTGAGGAAGAAGGTATAAAATCAGGAGCTTATATTTTCTTACCCATTGTATTGAATCATACAATGTCTAGGTAAGGGTGTGGATGCATCTGGAAAAAAAGCCAAAGCAGATCCTGCCAAAGTCAAAGAGTTTAGAGAAAGTCTACGTAAACTAGGTGATGTTTATGTAAATGATGCTTTTGGCACTGCTCACAGAGCCCATTCATCAATGATGGGGGAGGGTTTCACTCAGAGAGCTTCTGGATTTTTGCTGAAAAAGGAGCTTCAATATTTTGCCAAGGCTCTTGATAATCCAGAAAGGTAACATTATTAGTTTGGACCAACCTTATATGTGAATATACTGGATTGATATCTTTAGACCATTCCTGGCAATTTTGGGTGGAGCCAAAGTAGCAGACAAAATTCAGCTGATTGAAAATTTGCTAGATAAAGTGAATGAAATGATTATTGCTGGTGGAATGGCATATACTTTCCTTAAGGAAAGTAGAGGAATGCAGGTGAGGTTTATTATGTTTTAATTATTCATCATATCATTGAATTATCCTTTTCACTCATGCATAAACAAAAATATTGATATAATTTTATCTTGTTTATTCATGATCTTTCATACAATGTTATTAATAAAAGAAAAATAATTTACTCCAATAGGATTCTATAAAATTATCAATCTCCACTTTGTGAAAAGGTTATTGAATGTGATGGATATTATACAGAGTATCTCCCTTTGGATAACTACTTGAAAATTTTAAGAAATTAAATACTTTCAAGAAAGTATATTCAATCAATATGTTCATGCACATCTATAGTCCAAATTCAAGGCTGTAAACATTATGATGTAGACAAATGCATAAAATGACTTCAACAATGCCACATTTTCATGTTCAATATCTGAATTGATCTTTGTGAGCTGACCAGTAGTTATATGTCCATTTTCCTCAATCAAAGTATCTTTGCTAAACTTATCCATATCCTTCAAAGGTTGCAATAGTCCAGACACCTCTGACACTTCTCTGAAAACAACAATCCTCGGCCTAGCCCGAAATTTCGGTAAAGTAGAATTCTTCACCTCTAATATGGTCTGATGACTATAAGACCCATTAAGACTTTTATCATTGAAAACCACTTTGGGAATATCTTCGTCTGATTTGTCATAGTAAACATTTATTTGCGGAGGTTCTCCTGGGGCCGAATATTCAGAAGTATCGGTTATTTGTTGTGTGTTGTCTTGTTCTGAATTACTGTCTGAGTCTGAGTTTTCAGTCCTCGTTTGACAGTAAACTTGAGTTGATTGATTGTTATTGTAATCAGAGTCATGTCTATAAGTATCTTTTTTGTTGTACAAGACACTGATGCTGTTTTCTTGTGTTTGATATTGGATTTCATTACCTATGCCACAAGTTTCCTTGGGACTGTCTGAGTCGTCTGTAGGTGGGAATTGTTGAGAAGACACTTTCATCACTTTGAATTTGTGATATGGACAGATGGATGCTTGGCTACTTTTGTTCTCCTTCAGAACTAAAAAAGAAACCTTTTTGTGTTTACTTTTACCTTCTTCGCTGTGTTTTCTCAAGCAACCAGGTTTTTCCATTTTCATCAAATGCTCTATGTGTGCTTGATGAGAAACTGCAGGTATGAAAGAAATTTGACTGTAGTAACATAACCTGGCGATGTGTACCTCTGTAGGTGTTTCTTTTTGAATAGCACTCAAAGTGTCTAAAAAAGTGAGCACATTGTAGTAGGAGGGACTCCTCTCTAATACTTTCGTGTTTGGGGTAACGGGTCGGGATCTCTTCTCTATGACAGCCTGCATGAAGGGGGTCAAGAATTGCTGGCTGGCCACTTCAGACACATCTGGTGGCTCGCTGAATACCGGAATCTGATCGTCATTCTGAAAAATAATTTTATGAACATACGCATGTAACTACGAAAATAATATTCAGTGTTTGCACAAACAAATTATAATTATTACTGAAATATGTATGTCGTCCAGATGGTTGTAGATGTCTTCGACCCTTTTTATGATCTTGTTCACTTGATTCGAAAGTCCTGTATCGCTTTCTTCCGATCCACTTTTAAGAGGCAATCCAGATTCTTCCTCTTCTTTGACTGGTTGTTGCAATTCAGCTTTGCCAACAATCATGTTCTCTTGATTTTCTTTGTCAGCGTCACCTTCATTTTCTTTTACTATCTTATCGTTCTCTGGTAACTCAGTGTAAGGCAATCGGTCAGCCATCACATCGTTCAATGATGTAACAGACAAAACATTTTCGCTACTCTGCTTGATACAGTCTCCCTGACTTTTGTCCGTTTCATCATGTTCCTGTTTGGCGATTGTTTTAAATTTCGTTCTTGGCTTGTCGTAGTTTTCCCCTCTGGCATATTCTCTCTCGATCTCTTTCAAAGTGGCATTTTTATTCAACTTATCCTCTTCCTTTTGCAATCTACGAGAGTTTAGACATCTGCCAGTTCTCGATTTTTTACTGAGATTATTATTTTCATATTTTTTATGATTGATGTCTTCTAGAGAAGTACTAGTGAAAGAAGATGACCTGAAAAAGATAATTCACATACTCGATATTTGGAGTTGTAATTATTCTTACTGATATCTATCATCTACAGGATCCTTTTTAGGTGTTGATGGTTTTGTTTTGTTGGCCTCTTCCTGTTTATTATCAGGATCACTTGCTGAAGTGGCTCTGGACTGATCTGAATCTAATATCTTTTCCAGTTTCTTGAATAACTGATTTGATATTGAGTTGAAATCTTCTTCCAAGTTGTCAATCTTCTTCGATGCTGCAAAAAAATCAACTGTTTCATATTGTGGATAATAATGAACTCAAAATAATTACCTGCCCCTTTTCTTTCGGCGGTTTTCGGAGTTGAATTTTTGGAATTGCCTTTGGAACTGAATTTCATCAGACTCAACACGTTGGTGATTTCTTTTTCCATGAGATCGAATGCTTCCACGCTACTCGATTGTCCTGGAGCACTGAGAATGTCTATCATTTTGGTTTCTATTACATTTATGGCCTTCTGAATATTGCATTGGATCTCATCGTTTTTTTCTTTCAGTCCTCTCAGGTGGGCCAACATTTGTTTGTGTCTAACAGTGTTTTTTATGCCTGTTTAAGGCACAAATGAATGATCCTTTTTATGAGTAGTATTTAATACTCACAAGGAATTTTATTCCCGCGCGGGCCGTTTGGCAGAGCGTGTTTGGGCAGTACCGGCTTAGATTGTTGGGGTTGCTTGTTTACGTAAGATATCAACTGGTGTCCCACGCTTTTCCCGTACTTGTTGGCCCATAATTTTCTTCCGAACCCTCTGGGAGTTTTTTCTTCGATTTCCATCGACTTTTTCTCAATATCTGAATGCACCTTGACGTGTTTTTCCAGTTGATCACGATCTGAAATTGATCAGCATTTATTTCATTCAATGTACAGCAATACAAAATCTTCATACCCTTGGGTAAATACACTTTGCTATTTCTTTTTACTGAAATTTTGCTTTCTTGTTGGACCGAGTGCTCGGATATTTTATTTTGTTGCTGCTGTTTCACTGAACGAACAACTCGAAGAGCTTCAAAAATAAAATAAAATATTGAACTGCCCAGAAAGTTGAAATAAATCTCACATTTGGAAGATCCTTGGTTGGGAGGAACCCACTTAGCTCTGCTGTCTCCTTTAGCTTCCTTCATGGCGACAGGGTACTGCTTTTGGTCGTGGGGATTAGAGGGGGACCTTACAGTAGGTTGAAAGTTATTGTAATCGTAAAAAACCCGCACTGGCATCACTATCACCGATTGGAAGTGGATATTTGTAGGATCTTGCATGAAAGGTAGCAGTTTTTGTACCGTCGAATCTTTGTTTGGGAGAGGCTGTAAAATATTATCATGAAAACGATGATTTTTCATGTGTAACATAACATAACAATGGCTTCATTACTCTCTTTTTGTAGTATAATGCAGTATCTAACGAAATAGCTTCAAAAAATATATATAAATCACTGGATAAAAGAGATATATTACCGTATTATTCTGTTTTTTCTCATCGCATTTCAATGCTCCATGTCTTTGGCAACTACAGTCGACGTTGCAGCATTCGATGCTAGGCTTCAACAAGTGATCCCATGTGGTATGTGTGACGTTTTTTTGGTGAAGGAGTCGGTACAGGTAGGTTTCCTTGATAGATTTCGAGTCGTCGCTAGATGTCAGCTGCTTCGTTTGTGATACACTGAAATATTTCACACTGCCCTGCCGATCTCTTCGAGGGTATTCTGATTGCAGTGGAAGCAGATCTCTGGAATCGGTCATTAAGAAGAAATGTTGAAAGAGTATAGTGCGATATTTACTTTGACGTCAGGTCGTCTAAGATATCCAAATATTCTATTTTTCTAGATGGGGCTTGCTCATTTCTCATTCTAATCCAACGTAGATGGCACTTGGTGCTCGGTGCGATTGGTGCATCGTTATTGATCTTCAAATTGCAGGAATAACCTGAAATTGGTTATGTGAAAAAAAATCGACAAATCGAACTGGTGGTCAATACTCGAAGCGGTGCATTTAGTCAAAGCAATGGTGGCATCGCTACGAAAACCACCACAGATTGAAGTAGACTTGGACGTCGATCTGAGAGTTTTCTTGATTTCACGTAACTTATCCTTCTGAATCACAGCCTGTTCTGGCTTGTCTTTGTATTGCTTCTTGTTGTTTCGCTTCGATTTAACGCTGCTCCTACTCGATTTCGGTTTTCCCAAATACCTACTCCAAAGTTAAAACCAAGTGGTTACTGTTTCTCTTACAGTAGCGACCTTTACCTTTCCGAAAACCACAAGCTATCCGAATATTTGGCGTACAAATCCAACCTGACGTTGGCCAACTTCAAGGAGGACTCTGTGATGTTCTTTTTGCTCGTGATTTCATGGTGGGACTTCTTCTTCTTCCTAGTCTTCCTCAGTTTCAGCGCAGTCGAGGAGCAGCCGACGACTGTGCGGTTGGAGGTTGTGCGAGACACTGCCGGCATTTCTGAATTTATTTTACGAATTCTCGACTCGTTCAGTTTGGCGTGGCTGTCCATGAGGCGTTGGAAGCAGAGGTAGCTGTCGTTTGCTTCTAATTGAGCGATCAGCTTCTTGTGGAGGTCTGTAATACTCGGTTTGGGGTACACTTCCGGAATCAGGAACTGTGTTTCTGGATTCGCTGGCTTTATTTTGGAATAAAATTGATAATATAAGAGTACTAAGCAAAATTTTGATATTTCACTCACAGTTGAGTAATTATTCACATCTGGTACACAAATGAGTTGAATGTAATGAAAGTAATAAGTAATCTCAACAAGCCATAAATGGTAATTTTTGTGTCAAGACATATCAAAAAGTATATGACTTGTCGCATACATGACATGTCATTTGTATACAGTGCGATCCTCAAGTATAACACTATACCACCAAATTTCAAAAACTTGATATTGTTGAACTAATAATTGAAAATCCTTTTATTTTGAATTTAATTCTGTTTTATATACCTCGAAATGTTCAAACTTGTAGTCTTTGAGTTTGAGAATTTGCATAGATTCCTGAGCATCTACCGTTTGATTGGTGATCACCTCTATTTCTTTTTGTAACTTTGTCTTGTCGCCTGTGGAAGTTTCCTCAGATTCAGCGACTTTTTTGTCAAAATTCTCAATATCTTCATTTAGGTTTTCCACTATCTTTTCCATAGCCTCAAAATCGTTAAATTCGATTTGATCCATGACTGTTTCTCGAAATTCTTCTAAAATAAGGTTTCGTTTTTGAATTTGCCTCTTCATTTTGGCCGATGATAATTTTTCAGTGATTTTCTGTTCTTGATTATATTGAATGTTCGTGGCTTCTTCACTAGTTTTGAGAGTAACAGCCGATGCAATTTCTTCCTTTATATGTGATGATTCATTCTTCTCAGTCAATGTACCTTGCATACTCTCTATCACAGAAACCTCCGTAGAATCTCCATTATTTCTCTTGATGTCTTTATTTTCCTCAATACTCCAGGAAACGTCGCTGTATGTAGACCTACATCTGAAACGAATATTCGAAGCTCATATTGCGTTTATTAAATTATTAGAATAATTGAGTGTTTCATTGAGAATTGCATACCTTTCGATATTTTGAGATTCGTCTAAACACTGTCGAACTCTGTAACAGATTGTGTCTATGCCCCTGCACCCTTCAATTATCGTGTTACTTATATTTTTGTTGATTTGCGATAGTCTGTTGTGAATATTTTTTCTGTATGTAAGGTACGAGTGCATGGAACTCGAATATTTGCTCAGATTGCTGACAGATTTTTTCTCGATTTGCATCTGAGATGCGACGTTTTCTTGAAATTTTACAAAATGCAGGAAATTCTGTACAAGACAGGCCAGATTGGGATTGAGGTTAATAGGGGTCGTCGTATTTGTACCTGACATTTTCGTAGGATATTTTTGCTGATAGTTCAACACGAGAATCACGGATATTACAAGTTCATCTTTTATTCATGTTTGTTACTCTCGAATTTAGTTGAAAATGTGAACGAATCACTATATGACTGATACTTAGAAATGATGATAACTCTGTCATTATTGGATGGTATCCATAGTGATTTTTAGTTTTCTTTCACGCGAACTTGATTTCTCGATATAATATCAGGATCATCCACATTATAATTACTATATAACTACTAAAAACGATATTCAATGTTTACTTTTTATTTCAGATTGGAACATCTCTCTACGATGCGGAAGGAGCCAAAATTGTCAACAAACTCTTAGAAAAAGCTAAAAAAAATAACGTACAGATCCATTTACCCGTGGATTTCACCACTGCCGATAAATTCGATGAGAATGCCAATGTACGTTGCCTTGAAGAATTTTATCTTAGTATTTATTGAATTCCGTTACATTTCAGTCGAGCTGTGCAACTGTGGAACAAGGAATACCTGAAGGCTGGATGGGTCTGGATGTTGGTCAGCAAACCATCGAGAACTTCAAAGAACCCATGAGAAGGGCCAAAGTTATCGTTTGGAATGGGTAGGTACTTAGAAATAAATTATTGTTGAGACGGTAATCCTCGAGAGCAAATCGAGGAAGTTTGTTGTTTTTAGAAAACTTTCGTCAAACTATATATCACATGATGAGTAACAAATTACCCGATTTTCATTCTAGACCCGCAGGTGTGTTTGAATTCGAAAAATTCTCTAAAGGAACGAAGGCCATCATGGACGAGGTTGTCGAGGTTACCAAAAAAGGAACCATTACCATCATTGGTGCGTTGATTTCCCACCCATTCAATCCGATATCAAGCAAGATTTCTTAAAATGAATACGACTTGATAGTTTCTTATTTTAGGTGGAGGCGATACAGCCACCTGTGCTGCCAAATGGAAGACCGAAGACAAAGTATCTCACGTCTCGACAGGAGGTGGAGCAAGTTTGGAACTTTTGGAAGGTAAAGTCCTTCCTGGAGTTGCTGCATTATCAGATGCATGATTCATTTGTTCCTTCAGAATGTATTTGAGAAATTTTACGTGTGTTCAGAGAACGTATAAGGTTTGAAAGGATGTTGCATTATTAGTTGAATAAATTATTGTTGTAAAACTGTTTGCATCGAAACCAAATCGCCCTCGAAAAAGCGTCACACAAAAACCCGGGTGAACAAATGATAGTTTATTCTTGTTTGACTTGGATAAATAAATAGCTATATAATAATTGCGGCGGTTCATTCCCACTCTTCGATGATGCGGTCATGCTCGTAATCTTCGATAAAAGGTTTGTCGATATTCCGTATCATAATTTCGCCACAATAAAGGCATTCTGAAGCAAGTATGTTGTCGATTTCCGATTTAACTACGTCCCGAGCTGACATCCCCGAAGAACCGTTGCTGACGTTGTCAATGTTGGTTTGATTACTAAGAATTTTCAACTGTCTTTCCAAATCCGCTAGCCTGTTCTTTTTCGCAGGCCCTGAAATGAAAAACATTTTTATAGTTCATGGAAAGATATGGATAATAGTTACGTACCAAGAAACTGTGATAGTTCTGTGGTGAGGCAATCACTGTGAAACTTGTGATGGCAAGAGAAAAGGTAGAACGGTTTGATGAGCAATATACCAGTGCAGATTTCACATTTATCACTACTGTTAATCAAAGTATAATGATTTCTGAACTTCTGTATATCTTCGCGAACTTGTTCTGCAGAATTGGTCGCCTCTTCCATTTCATCTTTGATATCTTGGATATACTGATTATACTCCTAAAATTAAATAAGTAGATACTTCAAAATATTTTACTAATCAGGAAACATGCAAAATGTTAACCTTCAGTGAATTACAAATGGCTTCTTTGAAGTGGTCTATAGTCAGGAAATCTGGGAAGAATGGTAATATATCCTCTATTCTGATTAAATCACATTGTTTCAAAAATTCCATGACATCTTTGATATTATCCTTGTCTTTAACGACATATTGAGCTGTAAGAAAAATAAATGTTCTGAAAATCAATAGTATACTCTTACGTATTGTCTGTTCGCGTTTTAATCATTTTGTTGGACATACTTTTAACAACTAGAAAATAGTTTTTGTCGAATCGATACGTAACTTCCGTGCATTGCTTCAAATGTCATACAAACACCGATCGTTCAATTCAAAACCAACCTATTTTCAGCCATAGTTTTTTTCGGAGCTCCGTATCATTTTCCGGCGACATATTCGCCATTTTCTTGGCCAATTCCAATTCGATCGTGAGCGCCAAATCGACAGCACTCTCCCATAATCCTAGCAAACCAAACAGCTGCACGCAGGCGCTAATCTGATTGCTTTCGTGACACAATCTGAGCGCGAAGTGTACGTCATAGCTGACCTTGAATCATACCTGTCACGTCTGGGTAGAACATAACCTTCATTTCACATACCATACTGATTTCTTGACCCTGAGAATTAATATACTCCATTAGCTTTTGTGAATCGTGTTTGGCGTAAAGCGAGAGCAGAAAATTATGAATGGCTTTGTCGGTGTTTTTCAGTCTCTCAATGCAGAATTCCAAGTACTTGATAACTTCCAAAGCGTGCATATCACCATTACACGACACCTGTCAAATGGAAAGATTAAACCATAAGCATAAAATGTCAATAAACCTACTCACCAGGGCGGGAAGAAGTTTGAGAGGCGACAACTTCTTACCCTGCTCTATAATAACCTTGATCATGAATTTAGGTACCTCCTGGATCAGTATGGGTGCGAATTGATAGTACAACTCGTAGTTGGTTTGACTCTTTAGCACCTCCAAAGCATCGTGGAAGTCACTCTTGAATATGTGCTGTCTTATTAACTAGAAACATCAATATCGATCTGGCGATTTCCTTCATTTCCACTATCTTAGCGGAAGGGAGCTATAGTCTATTTATTCTGGGTTGATACCTGTGTCAGATTTGGTAACTTTTCAATACCATTAGTACAAAACAAAAAGTATCTAGCAATGACAGACGTCTCGATAGGTTATTAAATCAGATAGGAACATCAAAGCATCAACAATTATGGCAACACTTCACGACGATGCCAAATTGTTTGGAGCGAATTCCTATACAATCGTTTGTTTACATAAGAATTGTTTTTTTATTGCGATTTTTAAAATTTTTCTTTCGAGAGCTTAATATATCATTGTATTCTCATCGAAATGTCGAGAGTATTGAGTGGAGATGCCCAGAAAATGCGGTTGCATCTTTATTACAACATTTTAAACACGAAATTGATAACAGGAGCCCTTTACTTTCATTGGATTTCATTCGAAAGGTGAGTAAAAAATCTTCATGAAATATGATTATATACCCAAGCATCGGAGCATCGCTGAAAAAGTGAAAAACATGTGGCATCACGGCTAAATCTGGCGACGCGTCACAGGTATCAACCCAGAATAAATAGACTATATTACGTAATGTTCAAAAAGCCGAGGGGAATACAGAAACACGTTACCTAAGACAAAGAGAGGATGCCAAAGGCTTTAAAAATGTCTCTCTTACCAGCTCAAAATCTTTGTTGACTATGGTGAGTTTCATGAGATTGAGTTTATCCCCGTGACTCGCCATTAAATCGTAAATCGTCCTCTTGTTGTTTCTAATGCAGTCAGAGACTTCCTCCAATGCCAGAAAAGTCTCAAATTCTTTTTGGATGTTGCTGTAGGCTGTAGTCTGCTCGAGACCCTCCAAACGTTGTTCTTCTAGCTTAGACAGATACAATTCCACCACCCAAATTACTATCATTGTTATCTGAGATTTGTCTTGTGGCTTCAAAGTATCCAACTTGCTACGAAGGAAAGTTTTCAATGCTGCTGGCTGATGTGCTTCGATGAACTTTAAACAAATTTCCTCGAAACTAGACTGAGTTTGCGCATATCTAAACAAAAGTAACAATGTATAATTCATTATCAATGGAAATTGATAATTTGATTACCTTTCTGCACTAAGTTCATATTCTTTTTGAGTAAACAACATATCAGCCTCTTTTATTAGAACATGATTGTAACAGGCTTCATTGCTTCTAGAATATTTTTTGGCCAACTCAAAATCTCCATTATTACAAAATATTTGCCAAACATTTCTTTCTTCTCTCGTTACTCTAAATCGGAAAACCCCATTCTCTGTAACTGCCCATATATCTCCTGAAAGAAAGAAGTCAAGAAAACCCCTATCAAATATAACATTTACAGGAATACTATGATACTTTTTCAAGTTATAGGATTCCAGGCCAATCAACATGTTTTGTAATAAATATTACAAGAGTTCTAACCTGTTCGGATGTCTTTAATTATGTTGACTAGTTTTCCAAAAGCTTCATTGTAATTATCTTCATATACAACTTCTTGGTTTAACAGACAAACACCTTTAACAGAATCTGTGTATGCTAGGAGTATGTGAAACTGAGTCAAGGCAATTGCAACTGGATACTTCTGAGAAACTGAATAGTCTTCGTAAATTGGTTTCGGATAGAGTACTAGTTTTTTCCTTGATTTGATAGTATCAATATCATCAGAGTACAAATCAATCTACAAAATATATACTGTAAGATGTCACAGATATGAAATATAGGGTATTAACTAACTGGGCCATAGCAGATGCCTTTTTCTGTGGTCCAAGCAAACATATTAGGAACTGTTAAATTCTCCGACCAGAATTGTAACTTTGAATATCTCAAACTGCCTTCACATTCGAAACATGTCTTAGGCTCTGAGATATTTAGATATTTGTTGAACACTTGCTGAAGTACTGGCTTTTCTTCTACATTGGCTTTTCCAGAAAAAAAATAAAACTTTGATGGTGTAGTGGCAAATATAATATATCTGTTGGTACTGGGAATGTTGTAGTACTCCAGACCTGTTATAGGTGTATTTGTTCCTTTGCCAATATCGAAAACCTTTTGGAGAAATATTATAATTATTATATTATAGATCAATCAATCATGATACAACAAATCAGACAGATAACATGCTTTGAAATATTGAAAATTGCAACTATTTACCAGTCCATCTGCCTCTTTGTTTCCATATAAAGGTAAATAATTTGGCAGCTTACAGAAATTTATGATTAATGAACAATATCTTATTTGAATAAGATACTTACTTGTCTCCAATACTGTTCCAGGCCTGAGGAAAAGCTTGAAGTGAAGAACTTCTCACCTTCCAGAACAATTTCAGTTTCAAAAATTAAACCTTTTGATGTACCCAATAATATTGGCCCAGTAGTTAATTCAGATTCATTCAAGTTATTCCATGCTACTTCTGTGAATTCAATACCACGGAATTTGGTGGTAGATTTCAGCTTATCAGATTTTTTGGATAAGTAGAGGAGTTCAGGCCCCCCTTCAGAACCTTTTGGTGCAAAAGTTAGTAGTAAATGACTTCCTGTTGGGTCCAGAAATAAGTTGGTTAACTTACTAGAAGCTGTATACTTAGTTAAGGATATTTCTGAAAATATTAATGACAGATTAATTATGACTTGTGTGAATAATAAACAAAGTATTCTCTTACCAGTATATTGTTGAGGATTATTCAAATTCATTCGAAAAAGCACACCATTTGCCATTGCAATAACTAAATTCTTGTTAGCTATCACTATGTGCGTAATTCTGTCTGATGGTGTGAAGTCCTTTTTACTCTTGGAGAATATAGGCACCTCTTGTTCCAGAGACATGTTAATGAACAAGGATGTGCACTGGAAATGTTAAATTCTCATATCACAAAACATTACTGCTACATTCAAAATCTTACCATCTCCGCGGTAGATATATTGCTTTTTGCTCTCAGGGAAGCCTGTTCAAACTGATCAAACATAGAAGTCATGTTTAAACAGTACTATCAAATTTCTGTTATTTTGATAATCAATAGAAATATTTACACAAGATTAAGGTCCAATTTTGTTCCGGTAAAACATGCTATGATAAACTTATATTTCTTTATATTATATATTAATTATATTAGCAAAATTTCTTAATGTAGCTCTGCATTAGTATCTTATTTATTATGATTTGTTATTGTCAGATTTTGACGTATTTCATATGATGCACAATATGATGGGTGCGTTCCATTAAGCGCTCACAACGCCCAAAACACTCATTCAGACGTTCCACATGGCGACCACGATCGTTGGGGTGGTGGCGAAAATGTCATGAATGACGTCATGATTCATGCTCACGACGACCCATCTCAATAGGTGGGTCGGCGTGAGCGTTTCGATGACGCACAGAACCAAGTGGAACGACAAAATTCGTGGTCGTGTGAGCGCTTAATGGAACGCACCCATTATCACATAAATATTCCAGGACCATAGACGTATAATAGACGAAGTACTCTCTGCTTTGTTGTAAACAGATTTGTTAGAACCATAGATTTGATATCTCAACTTATTTATTTAAGGCTAAAACCATGGTCGTTAGAACAGAAAAGTATGAAGTTATTTTACCTCCATCCATACCGCTAAAGAACATTCTTTAGCATTATGCTGTGTCCATACCTGAAAACAGACCTGAAAGACTCGCCTAGACACAACAAGAAGAAGAATACGCCTAACCACATTGATTCTACAATGGAACAAGATATTATGAATTTATTGCATTCTAGAGGACAATTCGTGAGCCATTTAGATGCAGACATCAAGAAAAACGATGAAATAATAGAACGAATTACCAGTGATAAAGAAGAAATTGAAGGCCTAATAAAAAATTTGGAATCATTGAAGGCATATCCAGAACATGACGCTCTCATCCCTTTGTCCAAAAATATTTATATGAAGGGACGGATTATTCATACAGGAGAGTATTATATAAAAAAAATTGCACATCCTGATTCCTTAGTAGTTTTACAATCTGTAGATCAAACTTTGAAAACACTGAAAGACAAGGTAGAAATGAATGAAGATGAAATTGAAAAAGCAGAGTATGCCAAATTCCAGGTGGAAGAAAGAATAAAGATATTGAAAGGAGAAGAAAGCTTAGAACCAGGAAACGAAGAAATGCCAAAAGAAATAAAATCAGAAAAAGGAGTTGCTATCAAAGTCGGAGACTTTTATGAAATTCTGGAAATGGAGGATAACAAAGGGGAATCACCAGAAACTTGATCATGTTTTCAGTGGAATGAAGGGTGGTCATAATAAAAACCAATAATGGTTGATTTTATATAATTCTTACAGTATATATAGATATATGTAAATATTCACAATAAAAAGTGTAAACAGATATAAAATGGACGGTCAAGCTTAGCAACTTTGCTAAATATAAGTGTTACATATAAAATAACATCCAATAAAAAAATTTTACAAAAAAGGCCTCAACTTATTCGAACCAACAAAAAGATCAATTAACTCTCCAATCATAATAAGATACTGGAATAAAGATTTATAAGAAAATTAAATATATTCTAAAAGCAGTTCCCACCAGAATAGAAAACTTTCTTTTTTGATGAAAACCTCTCAAGAAACCAATTTTTTTTATAAATGATGAGACATTTATGAAATATGAGAGTCCTGAGACTTGTCTGCAGGATTCAAATATTCTTTTTCATAAATACTGACTGTCAAGATACAGTATGTCTCAGATTCGCTATTTTATTTATAAGGATTTTGGCTCATATTACACCTACAACAGACGTGAAATACGAAAAGATATAGAGAGGTGTATTTATGGCGACTGAAGGAAAGATATTCCACGATTTTTAGTTTGATGATTTGATCAACCATATGAAGCTTCTAAAACTACCCCTATTTAGTCTTTGTTGTGGGTGAAGTGGAAGCCAAGGTCCCTGTATGTTACTTATGAAATACAGGTTTGTAGAAATAAACAAAAAAATTAATGAATCGCTACACCCACCTTGCAATCAATTAGGGAGATTCAATTAACTGTTCAAACCTAGGCTGATGAGATTCAAAATTCAGTACTTCAAGGTAAAGTTCAAGTAAGTCAACTAGTAACATAAAATTGTGAAACTGAAAACCATGATTCATGTCTAAACTTTTTGAACCATATCATATAAGCAAGATAATCTATCTTGGAGCATATTATCAATGACTGTTTCAATAAGAAAATAGCAACTGTACCCAAAGTTATGGCAAAATTAGTAAATGGTGGAGATGACAGATTCTTTGGGCTTTAGCGGCCTGCTGTAAATGGGAGCCGTATCAAGAGGTATTTCCTCTAAGCCGGCATCGTCGAAACTGTACTGTGGGGTGTCGTTGGGCGAGAGCCCGCCAGAGACGGGACTGTCGAGGCGTTTAGAGAAGCCATGGTGCCCATCTGTAACAACAGAACACTTAATTTTAATTCTCATTACTTGAAAAATTCAAGTGACAAATACATAAGGCCAACATTCATAAAAAACAAAGACACCAATCTCACCAATCTTATCTCCATTTTTATCAAAAGACTATGAAGGCATGAAAAAGACATTTTGAGAAATTTGCAGGTTCAAGATTCAAATTATAAAATATCTGAGCTTTACAATACTCACCCTAAGATGTGCAAGATCTTCTAGTTTGGTCAAATCAGACAGTTCAATATACAGAGAATAAACCAATACCCATCCATATACACTGAATATTATGAATATGGTCCACAGAAAGCACATGATGATGTTGTAAGCAAAAATCATATCATTGACAATAGAGTAAAACAGAAATGCCAGAAATCGGAATATGGTGAATACAGCAAACGTGTAGACCCATGGCAACATTTTATGCTCATATTCCTATAAATAAAAAAGATTAGTGATCTCGAGAATTCTTTAAATAACAAATTTACCTTTCTCAATGAATTAATGAGCATGATACTGGTGACAAAGACTACTGAAGCTAGGAGAATTGAAAAACCTGCAAACATTACCAATGTGTTTCTCACTGAAAAAAAAAGATGTGTTGACAAATGTGGAAACTATGAGTATTAGATTTACTCACCATGTCTTGAACCAACATACACAAATTGGTAAGAAATAACATAATATCCATAATGAGTTGATCCTGGAGCTGCCATAGCATAACAATATAAATCAAAACATGAAGTAATTATTGTGAAAATGGATAATAGCTGAAAAAAATAAATATCAAGTTTGGTGTGGGATATTCACATATCATCTGTACAAATAATTTTTCTTTATTTTTATTGGGATTTTTTTTTACTCACCAATGAAAAAATTGCTGTGATCAATGAGGCACGTTGTACATCTAGGAATAGAGCTTCGTGTACAAGAGGCTTTTGATACCATGGCGTTTTCACGGATTTCAAACTCCTTACGCTTCTTGAGAGATTTGCATTGCTTCTCGAGTGAGAATAAACAGAAGGTGTGCCCGTGGTAGGAGATTTCTTACCATAATTCATTTTTGAGTTTCGTTGTTTATTTATATCGTTTTGTCACGCAGGAATCTTGATACTGATTGATGGTAAACTTATCGAAGCTAATTGTTTAGTGATATTATAATTAAATAACTGACTAATGAGTCTTGTTGAATTTTCACCTTTTGACATGTAAACACAGAGGCGTGGTCGCGTTATAGGCATGGAATTATAGAATGATATATTTTCACTTCAACCACTGACAGAGATAAGTTACCAACAGGGTTGCGTTCATAAACTTAAGACCGCTGCACACGACGCTTGTTTTGCTGCTGGATTGCTTGCTGGGCCCTCTGCTAGCTACTCTGCTGGCAGCGCTGCGAGAAAGTGACGTCACTGCTGGCTGCTCTGCGGGCTGCTGTGCGGGCTGTCGGTGATAGAACGTGTGCTATTTTTCGTGACGGCTAGCTTGCGTGTTCCATTGTTTTCGTGCTCCGTTGTTGAAAAAATATGTCGCAAAGGTGGTCTCCGGAGCAAATCAATGCTTTAATTGACGCATACAAAGAAGAACCGTGTTTGTATGCAACAAGTACTCCGAATTACCACAATGACACCATCTCAAAATTTTTGCTAATCAATTTTTGTCACTCATGTAGTTTTGATTTATTAAATTCCTTATTTTTACTCTCATTGTAGTTTTACCTTCAAATATCGCGGTATCCTCATAATTTTAATATTATTAATAGAGGGTCAGGGTTTACAGAACCATGGTGGTTCATTAGTTGTGTAGGTCTAATAACTATACTCTTGGCATAAATATTCAATGAAACTGAGCCAGTATTAGGGAAACAAACATTGACGATTATCAGGTACGTGTAACAAAGTTATACTTGATATTTTCATTCTAATGAAAGTAGTGAATATCACTGGTGGTGAGAATTGAGATAATTCAGTAGCAATAGTTTGTTGTACTTGAGCGTCCATGGTACTGTTGAGGTTAGAAACACTCGTCGCGTCACTTCGATGCACGCCTAGCGACAAGCATCGTGTGAAGCCAACCTACCAAGGGAGCCATCATTGAACCCAGCGCCACACCCAACTCCGAACCCAGCGGCAAATTCTAGCAAGCTATCTAGCAGCAAAACAAGCGTCGTGTGCGTTGGACTTTACTCAGAGTATGGACTGCTTACTTCGAATCGTTCGTAAACGTATTCTAGAGTATGCATTGACCACGGTCTAATACATAAGGTCTGGAATCTACGGCATTTTTGAGTGGTGGGGGGTGGCACCAGTTTTGAAGAAAATGTTTCCATAATTATCCGTTAGGAGGACATAGGGGTATAATCACGTGATTAATCTTTGACAACAAAACAAACGATTAGGACTTGAATGGTAAATAAAATCAATGACAGAAATATTATATCTTCCGAAATTCTCTCGAATAAATAAAAATCATTCTTACTTTCAAAAAGCTGATCGGATCTGATTTGTGATTGGCTGACAAAGTGACAATAGAGGACAGCGCTGCAGGTGGCGAAACATGAGAACCACGAAAATTTCCTCAATGTTTGGGTCACCCCCCACCACACGAGTTGCAAGACCTATGTATACGATCGTGGCATTGACTATTGAGGAGCAATGATCAACATATATTTCTAATCACGTGATCGTACTCTTACTCTACTCTGTGAGTAAGTTTATGAACGCGCCCCAAGATAATATACGTCAATCAGAGAACGTCAATGTTAAAATTTGGGAATATTTTTCATCGTGGTTTTGGAATCAACCAATAGATAGAGCTAGCTAGCTTGCTCGTAGAGGGCGACATCTACTTTTAATCGTTAGAAATACTCGAGGTGTGTCCAACAAACTAGCCTGTGTGATGTTATTTTAGACCATTATTTTTATCAATGACAAAAATCCAGCAATAAATAATTTCCAAAACGAGCCATTTCAGTATACTGTGTTATTGTCGTTCACACCTCAATCCGACATTTTGTCATTCGCAGCGCCATCTCGCGGTACGTGAACCTTCCCTATTCATTCAAATTATAAGAAAGAAGAAGAAACGTTTTTTCAACCAGTGGCGTAGCGTGTCCTGAGAGGGTGAATATTTTTTGCATTAAATCAATATTACAATTTATTCATTATGATTTATCACTCCTAGAAACTGAGCTAGCCAAAATAATCAATATTTCTTCAATATAACCGATTTATCTTAAAATTTATCCATACGTTATACGTGTTTACAAATATCACGTAACGAATTATGATGCACAGGCGTGAATCACGGTGTGTCGCGCATCGTCCGGTGACGATAATTGTTATCAGTTCTTTATTAGTAGTGCAACTGAGAGCATCTCACGAGAGACGTCCTGAATACAAATGCAATTAGTGAATGATTTCAGACACGTTATCTGAAACATTATTGAGTGCATTTTGCAATTTTGTACGAATGCCAATAAACGAATTTCATAAATTTATTTATTTCTGGAAAGGGTAAATGTTGTTCGACTATCATCTGGAAACGAGTTCAAACGTATTTTATTTTGCATATGCTTAATTATCATTTTCAGATAGCACATCATCAGCAGAATTTGTTGAAAATGTGTTTGAGAAATGATTACCTGCAAGATGATTTGTTCTCGCAACAACCTGCAACACATTTCCTATCAACAAATAAAATTGATTCAGTGAAATAACCTCACTATTCAGTAGGATTTTTTGAATCACTGAAATAAATCATATACGTTAATAAAATTAGCTGCTAACTTCACAATGCCTAAAATAGAAATTCATACATTATGTGACATCTATGAAAAGTTGAAACGAAAATTAATCACGTGACCATATTTCCAAAGCTTCCATAATAAGACGTACATATCTTATTGTAACTTATCTCTGACAATGGTAATCTCTGATTAAGATGAGAGAAGAATGTGAAGTCATTTCAATAATTAATTTCGAATATCATTTGTTCTCTGTAAATCTACACGCAACTACTGATGCTTATATAAACATGAACTTATTACAATAAGTTATCTTTTTATTTGTCACAATAAATATCTAATATGTATCGTATATGATATGACATCATGTAACATGTTCATTGTTGTCTTGTTTCTTATTGGTTATGCTTTGTACAATTAGGTTCAGGCAATCTAAGCTGGATGTATTGGATGGCAATTCACAACCTGTAACAAAAATGTATATTTAAATATAAGTAACTCTTTCAAAAAAACAATGTCAATTTATATGTTTTATATCTCAATAATTCCCCTGTCAACTGCCTTTTAGGAAGTTATTGAGAACATTGTTGAGATCTATAGATCTTATAAAAGTGTCTCATCCCAATAGTGTTCTTTGACAGTGACAAACCTTCTAATGATATAAATCTTGATACAAATTCGCACACTCCAAGATATTTATATCTATTAAAACAGTGTTTTACTGTTCAGAAGATGTATTTTTGGAATGCTTCCCTGACATTTATTTGCTTTTCGAAGGACCGTACGAGCGATGTTTTCGTCTCTTGCAATTTTTTTATTATTTTTCGGCTTAATAAGTCACTGAAAGAACATAATTTGCTCGATATAATCATTGTTTTATGCTCCCACAAGGAAGATTTATGCATAAACAAATATATTCGGTCGATATTTTTACAATAAGGTTATTTGATTCTTCGAGATTTCTGAGAATCAAAAATGTATTTTTTCTCACCCAGTAAGTGAATATCATTCTGAAAAAAAAAAAAAAGTAAGATAATTTTGAATAATTTATGCATGCCATTATAAATTAAATCATTTTGTAAAAATTTCGAAAAACATCCAAATGATGTTTATCAAGCTGTTTTATTTTGGACACTCATTATTTTAATGGCAACTATTAATCAGTTGTGCTGGGCAGAATTTATAACGAAGCGAAACACTTCACACTCTGACAACTCTGATTAACGAGTTACGACACCTTCGAAGATATTTGTTCATCTAACGTTAATCGAAAACATTTTTCATTTCGATTTCTCAAATATTCCAGAATGAAAAGTTTGAGGAGATACCTACATTTCGAGGCCACTATTAGAAATCTCTTAATTTGTCCGTTTAACCAGAGGTAAAAATAAAACGCCATTAAGGCTCCGCGTACTCTCAACTGTCAAATATTCGAGATGTTTTCATAAACACCATAAATTTTGTTAAAGAACCTAAATATACCTAAAAGGTTGGATCTTTTAACGGATATTGTTGAAATTCGAGATATGTTGTGTTTTTTTCCAGCTGTTATCGAGAATTTCACACACAACCCTGCTGGAAGCTTTTATATTGAGTGTTTTTTCATCACGTTACATGAATCTTTAATAATCGATAATGAATTAACGAAATCTTGATCCATACTTTATTTTTCCAAATAACGATGATAATATAAATTTTTCTGGAATTATTGATAAGAAAATAACTGTTAATTTTTAGCCGAGACTGGATAATAAAATGTTTATTTGGATTTTTGCAGCTCACCTTCCTAACCCATCCACTATGAACCACCCTATATAGAAACTTTCTAGCTCATTTTTGTCTAGATGTTTTTCACCTATAGTTTCGCTTTTCATTAATCAAGTGATTTTTTGTTCTCAAGTGCTATTTTCGACTAAGAGACTGCCATTAGACTCGGGCGATCTATTTTACAAAGTACTTTTATTATGATAAAGTGTCGGTGTTCTTTAATGCCGTGTATACATACGTTTGACTGCCTGAGTGGCCTGCTAAATAAAATAAACCTGCCAGATGTACGATTCTCAACCAGTTACCGAGTTGTAATTAAGGATTTTCGGACACATTAGCGAACAAATCAGAGGGTAAGTGATGGACGATAAACGACAATGAGATGACCAATATAGTACCAATAAACATGACTTAAATTTGGGTTTTCGTCAACAAAATGGAGAAAACTGAAGTGTTGATAAAGTGTTTTCACATTATCTAATATACAGGATGTAAACGAGAAGAAAAACAAAACAAAATTTGAAATGCTTTGGCTCTGCAAGAATCAATTATCACCTGGTGGTACCGACTTAACTGTCGAAAATATCGAAATCAAATAAATCTAGAGCCTACTATATCATTGATTTCAGAAATCCCAATGTTTTCTACAAAAATTGATGAATAGAATTTATTGCATTGATTTCTAAACTTTGAAAAATTGGTGAAAGCGTCTCACAAGAATTAACAAATTCACCATGAACGAAGGCGTTTTTTTTCAGAATTTCGAATATTCAACTCGTAATTCATCTTGAAAACCATAAGAGAAACGAAATCGGTTAACTGTGTGTATAATAAAACAATGTCGTTGAGAAAAATGCAAAATGATAAGTTTAGGGAAAAAAAATCCAAAAGTACTTGCTTTGAGGTTGCCACTATCAATAAAAAATTTTTATATGGACGCCATATTTGATTTGTTTTGTTTCATTAAATTCTATCATAACCTTTAGAAATACATATTATTCTTTTCTCTTGAAACAAAATATTTATGAAGTTCAAATGAGTTTTTGCTATTTCAATACCATCCCTAAAGTTTTCTCACCAAATTTTCAAAATATCTATTTTGACTTATGAAAGCTACTTTTTCCAATTATACTTGATTGAACAGAAATGACAGACACATGGAGTTTTTCACTTCAATCCATTAGTTTTCGAAAAACTTTATATCAATTCAACTGCAGTTTTTTTTTTCATTTCTAAAAATATCCTTTTTATCATTTCTTATTGAAATTTTGACATTGAAATAACCTTTCCTTTGTTGCCATATATCCATTCTTATAACGAAATGAGAGATACATTCGAAAACGGATATTTTTTGAATTGATAGAATTATACCAGAGACTTAAGCAGATTCATTATCGATTGAGTACCAGAAATAGGAAACATTTGTTAGGGCGATCCACTTTGAACACCCTGTACATAATCCTCGAATAATTGAGTTATTCGTTTTCGATGTCTAGTTCCAAACACATATCACATATGCAATTTCTTCTAGTCATTGATAACAGTAGAGGAAAATATCTCAGGAGCAGTTGGAATAAAAACAACATTCGTCTTATTTATAATAGATCTCCCTGATGATCCCTCACGAACTTTATTGATATGTAAGTATCCCGGAGGAGAGTAGACAGATGTTTCCTCTGCTAATGCCCGAATCGTGTCTACGTGCCGGTTTGGCGAGATGTGGCAGTCAAAATATCACAGAAATAGACAAATTGGGCCGGCTCTTTTGGTAAGACCAGAGCGAAAATGTCCGCCCAGCTCGTAAGTCAATGCTTGAAATGTGTGCATGGGAAATTCATTACGGAGCAAGACCTGAGGACGCGCTAACACGTGCTAAGTTGTTCTCGTTTCCGCAAAAGATGCTGTTATGGACCGGACCAGACAAAAACCATTTTCGTGTTAGCAAAAGTCTTGGCAGGATGTAACAAATTCGAAGTTTCAAGGCACTTTGGTCATAAAATGCGATCATTCACTTTGCCAGTTTCATATTTTGAAATTTGTACTTAACCTATGTTGGATCTAAATTACACTAGGCTTTATCGTTTAGGGAAACATTCGAAGGTCCTAGCATTCAAAATGGGCGACGGAACTTTTTTTTATTTCTTTAATACCAATTATATTTTTTGAGAACTTTATTAAAGAGGTTAAGGCTTCAGAAGCTATCCAAGTCAGAGCTACTTTCGAAAGCTCAATGGGAAAAAATCTGTAAATTCATAGCTTCGATATGCCAAAATTCACCAGCAGACATCAGAACCTGTTCGGAGATGAAAATTACTGATTAAATATTGTCAGTATTAACATGGATGTATGTACAGAAGTAATGAAATCCCAAATTTTGTTATTAATCGATATTCATTTTGTCATCATGTTCCTGATGGAAATAAGTTCTGGATTTCAGCAATTTAGAACAAAGTAAATGCATTAGGATGAGTTTAAAAATCTTTTAGGGCTACAACTGTATAGTGCAATGATTCTTGAAATATCAGTACTAGGCCAGCGTGATCTTCTAAAATGCATTACAATTTCGAATCATATAAAGATTTACGGTCCTATATTGATAGCTTCAAAAATTGTTTTTTAACTTATTTTTTGCATCAGTAACATACTCGCCACCCTAAGAAGCGAGGCAGAAAACAGCTAGTTTATAAATTAATTCTTATCAAAATTGCACGAAAATTTATGTTCTTACCTGTGGATGATGAGAATCTATGTAACGGTTCACGAAACTGTTGTTGTAGTCGTTCACAAACAAACTGATTGGTGGACACATTCTGAAAATATCAATAATAATACAGGTGGTATAAAAGAAGAATAACTTTGGAATGCATTTTTTCAAGTACATAACAACTCCATCATTCTGATTGAAATCATCACATAACATCGTACCATTGTAGAAATTTATGTCTGGATTGAACCGAATTCCTCTAAATATAATGACACTAAAACGGTATTGAAAATATTCCAGTATTATGAACATCTCATCAGAGTTTAGTTTTTGTTATTATTTATATTGACTCGAAATATTGAAAAATTTGACCGTTTCCATGACAGTTTCGATTCGTTCATCATCATTTATTTTAAAATATTCATATGTCATGAGTTCTAAATCTCTTATATCGGGTGTTTCACAGTGGATGGAACATTAGACGTATCTGGAGAACAGAAAGACTGATCATTTCAAAAATTTGTGAGCGTGGATAATCAAACTTGTTCTATCCGTCTAAAATATTTTCATCAATACAGTTTTGCCGCTTGTATCAGAAAGTAGTAGCTACTTTGTTATTTCAAATAGAACACCCCGTATATTATTTAATTTTTGGAATCTTCATGAAATTCCTCACAACTTTCCCACATAATTCCCTATACCTATCTGTGACAATTTCCGAGATAAAAAATATTTCGTAAAATTTTTGTGTAAAACCTGACCATTGAAAAATATAAATTTTTTCCCAATGCAAATTCACAAAATATTGCAATTTGGGCTATAGCTGCATAAGACCATCAAGTATCCTGTCGATGAACTGGATCTCAGTTTCAGCATACAGGGAGGCTCAGAAGTGAGTGTCATCCGGGCACTCATGAAAATGACTGCAACTCCATTTTTTTGAATGGAACACCCTGTATATTATCACTTATTCGAAAAGCTATAACATTTTCCATTTTAATTGAGTATACTTTCCCTATACCTATCTCGTACAGTGTGTTAGTTATGATCACTTATGTTATGAATTCGTTTCAATAAAATAAATATTGGATAGTGCTTAAGATAGTAGGCTATGAACTTCATTCTGACAGAGAACTAACATGTTATTCCTTCATTGTTATCCTCTATTCAAGATGCATGGGTGTAAAAATACTATGGCAGAAAATAATTACTTGAATGCCGTTTAGATGGATTTATTCATCATTTATGGTCAATGTAACAAGAATATCAGCAGAACATGCAGCGAGTTTGATGAAAAGTATGCTGATTAACCTCGAACGAATTCGAGAAAAGCTGAAAGTTTCAAAGTCTAACATGTGTATTAATAAATCTAGAAAGATTTCAAAAACATTTCAAAATTTCTCTTCAATCTAATGAATTTCTCTGGATTCATCCGGGGTAAATCACTTTATGCTTTTCATTAAACTCTCTGCATGATCTACTGATATTCTACGGGGTGTTCCATTTGAAATAACAAAGTAGTTACTACTTTCTGATACAAGCGGCAACACTGTATTGATGAAAATATTTTAGACGGATAGAGCAAGTTTGATTATCCACGCTCACAAATTTTCGAAATGATCTGTCTTTCTGTTCTCCAGATACGTCTGATGTTCCATCCACTGTGAAACACCCTGTATATTGGTCCATAATAAAAAGGCAATTTTAATGGACATTAGTATTTGATATCAAATAGCACTTCATGAAACTATATTTGAATAAGGATTTTTCTGAATCTCCCCTTATTTAATTTCTTTTTTCATATTGCAATTATCTTGGACGTTTTATGTTCCAAACATTTCTAACAAAAACCTCTCAAATTTCGATGTTTTCGTACACTGTACCAGTGTCTCATCTGAAATAAGAAAGTAAGGTCTCTTTTCGAAGAATTTTACATTCTTTATATTGTAAGAGGAAAGTTTAGTGGCTCAGCAACCTTTCAAAAAATATCGTGTTTTTTTTCCAAAAATATCATCATCTGGTGGTCACGAGACGTCAGTGTCCAATATGTACAAATGAATAGTATAAATCTTTTAAAATGAAAATGTTTTCCACACAGGACAAATTTTTGGCTCACACTGTACAACTATTTGTTGTCTCGTCCCCTTTTTCGTTCTTTTCGCGGATATGTCTTGTAAGTGTAAAAGTGAATTCGAAAACTAAAAGCCTAATATTAATCGTGATTTACGGCGACAGCAGCATTTTTCTTCCTTCTGCAATAACATTAAATATAAAAGTGAAGAGGCATGCGAGTGTTAGTGTGTGTCTGGAAAGGATGAGAGAGAAATATTTGTGATTTGGATTCGTTCCAAACTTTACAAAATCGAGACAGCTCCAAATTAATCGGGCCGAGACAAGCGACAAGGTTCAAATTAAATTCCGCAATCTATAGCGCTCTTCTTGTTCCTTAGAATTTATAACAAACAATATTAATAGAAGTCGGAATCGAGTTCTGTACGCTCGCATTACCTGCCATAAGCTTATTATCTCGACTGAATTATTGTACGAGGTGGCTACACAAATTCGACATCTTTCAACTACTTTCTTTTCATACACGCTGATTTAAACAGAGGCAGATTCACAGATTTGCAGCCTATAGGCTATTAAATTCTATTTTGTGTGTATATGATTTTTCAATTATAGATATTAATCAAAATACAAAATTCATCAACTGAAACTGTGCCTCTCAAAAATTTACTGAGCCTTTGAAATTTGCAACCTACCCTTCAGACTTCTTCAGTTCTCAGTTTTCTTTTTTAGAATTCGAAAAGTTTTGTCATCGGAATCATCAGGTTGTTTAGGCATTTTTTAACTTCCCATTGGTCAACTTGCAATGATATTTTCAACTCATTTTTACTTTGACACGAGTCTACATCGAGCAATTCTGCTTCATCAGAAAATTTCCGTCTTCCATCACTATGTTGTTTTATTCTGTTTCATTCGTAAAAATAACTGCTTTCAAAATATGTAATGAAACCAATTTCCTATCGGATTCAAAGATTTGGATAGTTGCTTTGTCCTTATCGTATAACGTTGGAACATTTGTTTGCATACGTGTCTTCAATTATTGGTTGATTGCTAGGTATTCATAAATAAATTACGATTAGTATTATTTATGTAAAAATTATGTAAAAAATAGCTACTAACAAAAGTATCCCAATGAAATTGAAATTATATAAATAGTGTTTCACGTCACCGATTCGACATCGAGTCGTCAGCAGTGACTGATAATTTAATCAGACGCTTATAATTATTCGACTGCTTTCACCAAGAAGTCAATTAACTATCGCGCTCTGCGTTGGTCTAGTACTTCTGACGTCAGAACGCTATTCTGGCGGAACTACAGAGTAAACGAAATATACAAGAAACGTTCTGTATATCGTGTTTTTTTTTCTCCAAAAAAGTGATCTCGTCTATCGAATGACGTCTCAGATATTGCTTTTGGAAAAATTGTAGTGGACCATATCTATTCATTAAGGTGGGATGAAAAAATATCAAAAGTAAAGTAAAAAAATCACATCGTTGTAGATTCGTGAAGATACTTTCCTTCCGTTTCTTGGTGATTACTTCCTGGAAAATCTGGAAACATTCGTCCGGAAATAGACTTTGTTTCCATCAAGGATTGAATATCATTCCACTCAACCACGTTATCCCATTTTATGGTTTTCTGTTGAAGTTCTTAACGACCTATTGGATAACATTAAGTGATCTCTCAGTGTTTTGTAGGATTTTGAAATACTTTATTACGCTACAGTTGAATGAGAATGTTCAATTGGTTTGTGCACACTTCTGAATCTCAAAAAGTTCTGCATCTATTGATCTCAAGTATTGACAGGATGTACAACTAGTTTCACAGATTGTTCAAAATATTTTTCGCATCAGTTCATAACCCCAACCCCAACAAAAAATCAATTTTTTATTGGTCAGTTGTAATAGCAAAATATTTTTTTAAAGATGACGTAGAACTTTATGAAACTGTATGTGATTATTGAAAAGCTACCAAAATGTATATCAAAAACTTTACGAGACTACAAGATGAAACAAATTTAGAAATTAGTTAGCTGCGTCAAAAAACCATCCAATAAATTATCGGGAATAGAAGAATAACTAATAGCATCTTTTGAAGCCAGCTCATTAAACTACTTTAAATGTTTCATCTATACACCAACATAAAAATATATCCGAAAATATAACGACGAAAGAGAGAGAGAGAGAGAGAAAAAACAAAAAAAAATAAAAGTCTTGTGCGGTTTTTATACGCTGTCGGTTATTAAAGTTGGGATAAAGAGATTTATAGCGTGGCGTCGACATGTGGAGTCAGCATGTGGGGATTGTAATTCTACACCGTTGATAGCTTCATGAATGCTACTTGAACAAGTCATGAAAAATTACATAATTCCATACTAACGATCATTAGGGTGTATGTTTACTCGACCAATTTCGTTCTGCTCAAAATTCAGGCAGACAACGAAGTTAATTTCAAAGCTCAACCTTGGTTTCAATCAGAAATATCACAAATGAAATGGTTTCTGTAGGCCAATTAATACTCTTTCTAACGATACCAAATTTGTTGAAATCCATCGAGTTGTTTCAGAGTTACACTTCAACAACATTAAACCACCCCACTATCACGTTTCTTGAATATATTTCGTTGAAAAATCACTTCAAAAAATTCAGATAGACTATACCTCCTGGCAACCACCTCGGAAACATAACAATAATTTCCAAAATTTACTTTTAGCTGCGGTGAATATATTTTTTTTTGCTGCAAGTCAAGTCAATCAGTCAAGGAAAAATCGCGAAAAATGAAATGAATATGTGTTTAAAGAAATCAGTTTCTACTTACCACGTATTCATTTTTGGGAGTTACATTGATGGCAACGTCAGCTGATTTCGAACCTTGCAGGATTTCCTCTAAATATTCTATATATTCTATTGCACTTCTGAGGATTTCCACTTTGGGCAGACGCTGTCCTGGATTATTACACGTTCTTTTCTTCAACATTTCGAAAGCTTCATTGACCTGCAAAAAATATGTCACTGATGTAAATCGTGTGATTCGTACGAATTTGTTTACTGAGACCTGACAGAAAAATAATTAACACTAACAAAAGAGTGTATCCAGTTTGAAATGAAAATTAATACTCCCTGTATACAAACAGAGAAGCAATAGGCGGGATCACTAACTCATGAATTTGATTAAAATTTTCATCAAAATTGAATATGGATATAAAAAAGTTTGTATTCAAAGTTTTTTTCTGTAAAATTCGATGAATTGTTTCGTATAAACGCCACTTCAAAACCATTCATTCAATATCATTTGGCGCTTCTGTTCAGGGTGAGGTGAAGGAATAAAAAAAATAAGGTTACGTCAAGCACACTCAGATATAAATATTAGTATTTCATATCATCGATTGCCCCGAATCATCAGCAGTAACCGATAATTAAATTGGATGCTGAATAATATTTGACATCATTGTCATATATTATAATAGTTTCTGAACGTTAATATCCAAAATCGATGCATGCATTATTACAACACCCTGTATAATAAACCTTATAGATATTAATCACCTTTCTCAGTCTTCTCCGTTCTCTGAGAGTGGCGGCTTTTCTTCTATCGACGGCGACAGTTTTTTTCTTGCACGCCTTGCAGGCCCACGCGAGGCATTTCCGTGGTCCCCCGTTCAAAGGGCACCCTGTATGGGACGTCGGCTCCAAAACGTGGTCGGCTGATTCTCTATCATCCTCGCTATCGATAGAACTCTCTGCACTCACATATCCAGTGTCGATTCTCAGTCTAGGAGAAATTTATCATAAAATGTCGTATACAGTATCAGAATATATCTTGGGCATAGACATTAACTATAAGAGTAAGAAGGAAACCCAGTAAGCGTGTTTCTATATGATAATGTAAGTTTAAAGTTTCAAGCTTATTTGAATCTCAAAATTAATTATAATCGAGATTTCATCACTTTATTATTGCTATCATTTTGATAGTCATCTTGTTAGCGTATTTTTTAACTGTCAAATATTATTCTGCCGTGCAAAACAATGACAATTGACGGCATCTGTCAAACTCGGTTTCAAAAGTCGAAGATGTGAGTTATTTTAATGTAATAGCCGTAGAAAAAGTGTAGTGCTTAGCTCCCACAGAATATTTGTCTAGCACTAGCATTTCGTTATCAATAAGCACATAATAGCTGTTCTTACCTTGTAGATTTATTATCTTCTCCATCCATCGATGATACACTGCCATCTGAATACGGTGATGATTTTTTTATGGCATCCAATTTCTCCCGATAAAAGTCGAAATTTTTGGTTTCTCTTCGCGATATTTTCATTTTCGAGATGTCCCTTTCCATTATTTCCGTTTTCGTGTGACAATCTACGAATTGGACATTTTGGGTTCTTCGAATACTGTCATTATTTGCATGGTGCGAATGAAACGTTTGGTGGTTTTGGAATAAATTCGGATAGTAGTTCATTTTTTCTGATGGTGGAGATTCTAGATGAAGAAAGAATAAATGAGTGAATCGTTCTTAAAAAGTGACTAAATATAGATCGAGTGGACACGTTAGAGTTCAATTACTGTTTTTCCTTTTTGGAAATGATCAAGATCTCAATCTAATAGGACTCATTATGGTGTTGGTACTCTAAATCTAGAGTTTATTTACGAACAGTGAATTCTGCGAGAGACAACCACAACGCAGACAAAATAGACGGAAAAACTGTATTTTTGTACAGATAATGAATATGTCATTCAAAATGCTACGTCAAATATCCAGTTTCTGAGTGGTTCGTCGTACAAATAATTTCATTTTTATACTGATTGTGAGTATCAAAAGGCACATATTTTTATCGTTCTTGTCATTTGTCTATCAATGTTTCTAAAGGCTGGTTTTGAATTATCTTTTCTTCCTATTTTTTTCTTATTTCAGTTCATTTAAGTTACACTGATATTGAATTAAATTAAGGAGGATTTCAGATGAAGTTAATGAATGGAAAAAACAACGCAAAAGCACGATTAATGGAGATTTCTGATGTGAATATCGCGACAAAGCATTAGAGACATAAAATTCAATTCAAATTCTCAGAAAAGTTATATAAAATTCCATAGGAGAGCTGTCGAGTTTTTTCTCTAACGGAACTAGTGTACCACAAGGTCCCATTCTGACCCCTAATGAAAATTCCATATAGTGCCTTCTTACCAGTTTCTCAAAACAGCGAAAACGAAAAAAAAAACACACACACGCTAACTTGTCACTACCACCCGACAACCCATCACATGTCTTATCGTCTCAAGAACCGAAAGAAAACTAAACGTCAAATTGATATTTTGAGAACGAGCATCTCCGTCCCACCGACACACACACAAACACGCTCAGGGAGACGCCCACATTTTCGAAAATTACAAATCATCGTGTTTCTTCGCTTGGCCAAAACATGAATTATGTTGGATAGGAATCGAGGTGGCTGGGTCCATCAGTCAATTGTCTCGAAGATAAATCCCATGGGAATTAGCCGTTTGACAGATAACGAAGATGTTGAGTTAGGTACGCCTCTTGGCCGTGTTTGGCCAATGGGGAGAAAGGAGAGTCGGTGCCAGGCCTACTTGATGTAGGCTGAGTACCTACTACAGATTTGAAGTGCAATGAGATTTTCAAGAATGTAATGAAATATCACAGTAATTGTGACTTTTCAAGCAGACTTTTCTTAAAACTAAATTCAATGATAGAGAGAACTTATTATTTAGTTTAGGCATCTCTTTGACAGTTTTTCTTGATAAACCTTTTACAAAAACTCATCATATGATAGAATGATGGTTATGATGTTCACGAGTGGTTCAAAAAATGGACTGGAGGACTTGGAAAACACGAAAATGGTGCGTCAATTCATCAAAAAATGGAATGGAATCGGAATTCGCACACGTTGAAACAACACAAAGTTCGACAGCAACGACAAATTGTTTCACCAATAATCGAATTAACAACCCCTCTTTTTCCGGAAGAGATTATCTTGAAACCAATATTTAATATTAGAGCAAGGGGGTGACGTTTTTGAGTAGCTTATTTAAAGTTGTTGTTTTTTCTAAGGTTTATAGAATAACTTGCAATAAAACGATACTGCCACACATCATGGATTCTCCTCTCCTCTATAATTTACGGTATAAGTTGAAGATACGTCAATAACTAAAACAATCATTTTGAGAAATTTTTGAAATCTCCAATAATTTCGACATTCAGAATTCAATTTCCAATCAACTGATAATATTGTATACTAGGTGTTGGTGTACCATTTGAAAAAAGTAATCATCACTATTTTAGAATTTTGTTCTGTTTTCATCATTATATAACATTCCGTTCAGAACAATGTATCTTGCAAAGTTTACTTCAAGTTATTGTCAATTCTAACTTTACCATCACTTTATATATATCTCCTAATTATGAATATAAAAAAGAGCAAGATATATACATGAAAAGTAGCGAAATTCACCAACACTAAACACGCAATAAAAATGACATTCGCTTACCATTCTCTAGGCTGAGTGTGGGACAGAATTCTTCAAAATACCAAGGAATCCTGTGTTATAACCGTTTCACTAGGATTTTTGGTGATATAACAAATTTCAATATTGTTCAAATATCTGAATGAGATTACTTTTTATTTAATAGAGGAGTACCTCACTGTTTTATGCTAGCTATAGTAGTTGTGTATGTACATGAGTGTAAGATCTTATAATGTATAATGTTTTTATGAGTTTTAATATGTTTTGACTAGTCTGATAAGTTTTATACCATGGTGTAAACTTCAATGATGAATAAATTATCTATCTATCTATCTATCTATAAAGCGAAAAAAACACATTAGTTTGTTCATTAAACCCTGTAAAGCTGAAAAGGCTTGTCGTACAGGTCTCGGGGGTGCATAAACCTACCCCCTTGTTGATTTCTGCACGACCACGTGCTTTTGCCGCAACACCTTCCAATTTCGATTTTCCACCGTGGATTTTCTCGGCCGTCGCAGCCGACGACGACCGATGGTGACCGACCTCCGACGGACTCGTGTTCCAGATTCGGTCCAGATAGGGGTCGGAGGAAGCTGCATGTATCGCTGAAGGGGTGTGTTTTGTGCAACGAAAAAAATGTCGTCTAGGTTTGGGCACTCGAAAAATCATCGTTTCTCACTGGTTTAGTTCGTTTGGCAGTGGGTGATATGTTTTTGCTTGATCGCGATATGAAGGTCGAGAGGATTTTGGCCAAGTTGAAAGATGTCTTGGGTACGGGCAGACTAGCCAGTTGATTTAGGTGCCAAAATGTCTTGGGAGTCTCTTAATTCCCATCATGATTATGTCAGGTAAATTAGTTTGCATGCTTAGTGTTCATCTTGATGTCATAATTTCTATTTGATGTACTTTTATAGGCCATGTTTCTCTCATTTGTGTCTTATTCTCATTCACAAAAATATCAAAATTTTGGCATTCAATTCCTTAATATCGATGTTGTATTCAAACGTAAAAAAAAATAACGTCATACAGGGCTATTCAAATTCGAGTCTATGCATGGGGATTTCGATAACGGTAAGAGATAGAGGGTTGGTTAAATGTGGGTAAAGTAGCATATTTCAGAGGTCAATTACATGGATAAAAAAATCTGACCTAGCTTCTTTAGTTCTGGAGTTATACAGGAAAAAACGAAAATTTCGAAATTCTTCTTTTGCCTATATCTTTTTATTTTACGAAGATTTTTTTTTAATATTGCCACTTTGCCATAGCAACTTTCTGTGGGCTATCCAAATATCTGAATGAAAATCATATACAGGGTGTCGTATAAATTGGGCCACTCTCAACTTTTGATTTTCAAATACGGACCTGTATTTTTCATTGCATTTTTTTGAATGCCAAGAGTAATATTTCATATTGAAGTAACATTTTCATCTGAATTACACAGTGTTTTGGAAATATTGAACTATTACCAGTAAAATTTCGATTTTTTTTCAATTCCAGGTCTAATTAAAAAAAAATATCATAGAATAAGGTATAGAGTGCCTAGGATTTGGAAGAAAATCAACATTATTCGACGAAGAATGTCCATTTCAAGAATTCATCCACATTTCAGTTCACGCAACCCATGATCAATGTGCGAAAATGTGAAAATTTATTCTTCCTAGTACGTGTATGTGCATATAATCATTGCAAAAAACATATTCGAATGACAATATTCATACTACAGACACCAATTTGGAAATATTTCATTGTTACTCACTTTTCGAACTACATTATGGTAAAGAAAAATGTCTCTTGGAATTGTTGATTTCATTTTATTGTTATTCCGAACAAGTAGTGGGACTAAATAATCTAGAAATTTTGAAATTAATTATTCTTAAAGAATCAATTCGTCTGATATGATACATGACTCTTGGCATTCAAAAAAATGCAATAAAAAATACAGGTCTGTATTTGAAAGTCAAAAGTTGAGAGTGGCCCAATTTATACGACACCCTGTATATGATTTTCATTCAGATATTTGGATAGCCCACAGAAAGTTGCTATGGCAAAGTGGCAATATTTAAAAAAAATCTTCGTAAAATAAAAAGATATAGACAAAAGAAGAATTTCGAAATTTTCGATTTTTCCTGTATAACTCCAGAACTAAAGAAGCTAGGTCAGATTTTTTTTATCCATGTAATTGACCTCTGAAATATGCTACTTTGCAACATTTATTCTATCTCTTACCGTTATCGAAATCCCCATGCATAGACTCGAATTTGAATAGCCCTGTATATGGTAGTGTGTCGCAAATTGACTTTTTGGGACATTACCTCAAGCTCTCTATAACATTGAGCCTATAATTTTTCCAAACTGATTCATCATGAATATTTTTCTTCAAATCTTGATTTATTCATGACTTAATTTCGGAAATAATATTTGATTTAACCTGACATCTTCGACAAAGTAAAAGACTATGTATATGTATTCTTTATCATATATATTTCATTCAATTCAAGGTGATGTCAAAGTTAATGTATTGAATTTCTTGTATAATTCTGAAAACTGTTTTCAACTTTTTGGTATTATATAGGAAAAGATATTGACCTTATTTTCTTATTATGTTCTAGTATTCCTTCTCAAAATGGAACATTTTCATAAAAACATGATATATACCCACCGATATGAAAAATGAAACATCAAATTATGTTCATTTTCAACTGTAAAGTAAACGTTTAGATTTTCAGATCATGTGAAACCGTCATAGGACGTAGTATTTTTTGTATTCCAATTTGATTATTCTTCAAGGAATAGCATTTTAGCTTCAATTAAATTCTAGAACACGAATTTTGTTCTCGAAAATATCTTCTATTTTAGTACAGTGTTTTGAATGGGGATATTCCCTTTCAGTAACAACTCAATAAACAGGGAACTATTCGAAAAAACTGTTTTCATGTATCCCAGACAACTTTGACAATCTTTATTCCCAGAATATAAAATAATAAAAAAACATGTTTTATACTAAACCCTACACTTTACAACTATTCGAAGTTCATTTCTGTAAAAGTTTCTTCGACTGAATATAGAACGTAATATTCGAAGACCCAATATTGCGTCAGCTTAAGCCCTGACACATTTGCATTTCCTGGCAGTTCCCTCAGGAATCGTTTCTGTCGGAATGAAGTTTATTCGTATATACGCTGAAAATAAAATTGGTCAGAATATATTCGGATATCGTTTCATGGATGACACAGGAGGAGTGAATTCGAAATCACGATAATAAATGGTAATTTAATAAAAAGGATCAGTAGATGGTGCAGTTTTATGTAATTATGAGAGCTTGTCAGAATATGCGCGGTTGCCAGCTCTATAGAAGATACTAATAGATCAATTCGCATACAGTGTATTTATTTAAAGAGTAGATTTGAAGCAGCTTGTTAGAATTTTCAAAATCCCAATGATATGAAACGGGTTGTTTATCACACTTTGAAATAAAAAGGGGTACCAAAAAACATGTAAAATATCTGATGATATATAGAGGTACCGGTCAAATCGTCACGGAACATCTAAAACGTCATTCGTCACAAATCATCTCAAGTGTCATACGTCACAAATGTCACTCGAACTAGAGGAAAATGTTCATTACACATCTCTTTTAGTAACTTCGGGGTTGCCGACCTCAGAGGCTTCTCCGTCAGTCACCACCTCCACCACCCGCAGCAGCAGCAGCAACACCAGCAGCAGCACCAGCTATCGGCCACCAGATTGCTGGCCTCACCGAATGGGTCACGGCATCCCCTCGACGGCGGTCTGGACCACCCCTGGCCGTGGACCAACTCCTATTCGAGTCTGCATCGCGACACCTACACAGAGGTGCGAGCCTCCAGGCCAGTTAATAGGTGCACCTGGGGGTGCTTTTATGCGTGTCGGGCGCGGATACATCATAGTTTGGCCAAGAGGAAGGTATGGAAGAATTAACAGGAGTATCTAAAATTTTCAGAATATATTGGAAATGGGGCATAACTTGTTGTTTCAGTTTTTTATTCTTTAAAATTTCAATTACATCAACTTCTTCATACCCAAAATGAATTATTTTCGATACTGTGAAGGGTGGGCAATTTTAAATGTTTGTATAGGGTAACTCGGTAACTATAGGAAATACGAAACAATGCTGGTCGCATCCTCGATCTCTTTTTTCGAGTAAGTTCACTGGCGAATACAAAAATTGGCTATCGTCTTTTGTTTACGAGCTATAAATAAACTTTCGATTTTTCTACTTTTCCACAAATACAAATATTATGGTTGTCGATCCATTTTTTCATATTCCCTATAGTTACCGAGTTACCCTATAAAAACTTCGAAATTTGCCTCCCCTGTATACTTCGCTTATAATTTCAAGTGCATTGTCCGTATTTGAGTTTCGCTCTTCATTAAAATTCTTCTGTCGATTCTCTGAACATATTCGTCGACTTTTTTGATGAAATATTCAAGACATTGCACGCATTCTCCGTGATACATTTTTTCTAAGTTCTTTATACCCAAGACAAATTATTTTTGATACTGTACGTATTCGTTACAGAACGAGTGGACGAAAAGTTATATCAATAAATTAATTTGTAATTAGTTCATATTGCTATGAAGATATCTAATAAAAGTGCAATGACGTTTATAAGACTTATTCTATCGATAAAGAAACAAACGATCAATCTAGTGAATCTTCTGTACCACAACTGCAAAATAAAAAGTATCTAGTTCACCAATCACCATTGAAATTCATTGATGCCCAATTTACTCAACATTCTTTGAATGGTAATCAAAAAGGGTTCATTAGGAAAATGTTTTTTTTGAGAAAATTTTGTTTGACAAATTTCCATATTGTTACGAGATGTCGAATTAATTGTATCTATGTATCAGCGTAACTGATGAGCACGAAAGGTTGAATCAGTTTTAAATAGAGAATCGTGACTTAGAGAGCAATCATTATCTTCAATGTATCTTGTGAAAAATATTGTTAATTTATTATCACACATTACTAATTTCAATTGAGAAAATTTTGTTTATGTTAAAACTGATTTCCTGAAGATACTCGTAATCCTTTCATATCTCTTCAGATCGATCAAGGACTACGACTTTACAATCAACACAAACAACAACAGGCAGTACGGAAATGGAAATCAGCTCTCAAAGCTATTCGGACCAGAGACGATAAATTCAGCCTGCTTGGCTATCTTTATCAAGCTTACATGGATTGGGGAAAATATAGGTATTATAAACTAAGTTGAAACTATTTCAACAACTGTCGAATTCTTAAACATTTCCTCATTTTCCATTAAAGGTTTTTTAATTTTCCGCTTTCGATTTGCTACAGATTCTGTTCTCAGGAAAGACGAGATCACTGTTTTTGGAAAAAATACCACAATCCCCAGAACGTTTTGAAACTTTCAGTTAACCATAATCTATGAGGTCTTCATTTCAATACAGTGTCAAAATGATGTCATGTCATCGTTGACGGTTGTTATTCATTCAATTTCTTCACATTGTTAGCAAATCGAAAATATAAGGACAATACTTATACTCATTTATATTTTTCAATAATAACAATCATAAAACTGAAAGAAATATTCTAAAAAGCTTAAAAAAATAGTACAGCTAGCTGACTGCGCCTAGAATCAGCAGTTCTGACGTCACAAAGACTGCCCTTCTTAATGACAAACTAATGTTTACAAGAAAAAAAAATACATATTTTTCCCACGTATCATCCATAAAAACTTTACAGCGTGCAATAACGAATCCTGTTTGTTTTAGGGACGCTTTGGAATACGCTCACAGGCAACTCTTCATTTCTGAGGAGCTCGACAGCCCGAACATGCGTGCTGAGTCCTACCTGAACCTGGCTAGAGCGCACCAAAGACTAGGAGGCTTAGAGAGGTTATTGTTTTTCTTCCTGGCGATGACATCCACTCAATCATTTGGTATTGTTTCAGGGCTCTAGCTTACGCCAGGCATTCCCTTTACAATGAATGCGATCAGCACACGACAGCCGGTCATGTTCACCTCACCGTCGGTTCGGTTTATCTGGAGCTAGCCGGGTTCAATAAGGCCTTGGACAGCTTTCAACACGCTCATAGGATAGCGCAGGCTGTTCATGATCCCGCATTGGAGCTACAGGTTGGTATGGATCAGATATGATAGACGGAACAGGATGGTTCATTTCCATATGACGCAATGTTGACAAATTTCGCGGTGCGAGGGACGAGTGTTCGTGACGTATTTGCCGGCTCTCTCGTTTATATTATCGCTATTCGATTTTTATTCCTTTCTATGAAGACGAATTATGTGTAGGTTATCAGTAGACAGGTTATGCGAACAATTATGAACTTGATGAACTACAAATAAACGAAAAAATCTGGAATTACAAATTCCAAAAGAAAAAGGTCTAATGGTCATAGACCAACTTGAAAATTGAAGACATTTGACATATTTTATGTTATAAAAATCTCATTTATACCATCTTCAATACCATGAAAAATAAGTACTTATAAATTTCAACACATCTTTCACCTGGATGATTTTTTTTTATCTTGACATAGTTACCTCAACTGATAAAGTATGATCTATTTTCATTATGTGAAATGGGCGTACTGATGTAAGGGTAGGTAGAGGTCGCCTAGCTGGTTCTGAAAGCCCGCCATATGATGGGTCTAGCGCCCTGTATAAGCGAAATACAGAGTGTTTTATGTATTTCTCCCATTTCTTCAATGGCTCATAACTTACGATCCACATTCTATATATTATTCACAACATAAACTCATTATCCTGTATACTTCCTGATACCGAATGGATGAAACTAATAATCCAGGTACGGACTTGAAAAAATTAAAGGAACTTCATCAGTTCAATCCTGTATGACGAAATTTCGAAGCGACCTCTACCTACCCTTACAGTATGCCCATTTCCCAATGAATCACCCTGTATTAAATTCTGAAACTTCTGAGGATCAAGATTCACAGTACTTATATCTGAAGTCAGATACTAATCATAAAAAAACAGTTGAATTCGAAGATCCAGGACTATTCTGATTCTTATTCGGAATTGCTGTATACAGAGTGATTCATCAGCAGTCATCTAAAAGTTACTCAAAAATGGGAAGAGTTTTTGAAAATTTTGGCAGCTCTAGCATTGCGCAGAGCTATACCAAAAATACCTTATTTCAAATAGGGTACTACTATAATATTTTGGATTATTTTTCATAAGTCTACAGGGAATTTTGTATTCTAACAATCTTCAAATCGATCAGTCGTTTTTGTTTACGTTTTCAGGTATACGTAGGATTATCAGAACTGTTCAGTCGTCTTCAAGATGCCGATAAAAGTGCGAGATATGCTTCCAAGGCTTACGATTTATCCAGATCCCTACAGTTGGGAGATTTGAACTCCAGGCATCACAGGTAAATAAGCGAAAATATTCATAACCGTGCATAAGCTGATTATGGTTTACCTTCTTTCTAGAGCGGCTCTTTTACAAATGGCGTCAGCATTACGTAAACAGGGAGAATTGGGTGATGCACATGATTATTGTTCAGTGAGTACATGACGGTCTTATAATGACAGTTCGTGGTAATGACAATCTGAATGATGAATTGATCATACATTATTATATACAATAATTCTTATTCTGAGACAAGAACTTTCAAATTATTTTGAGTGGTGGCAGATTTAGTTGATGAATTTTTATTTGGATTCGAAATATTTTGAGAAATATATCTTACACAAAATACGAATTTTTAAAATTGGAGAGAAATTAAATATCAAACGAATCATAAACTTGGAATTTTATTGATAGAAAATGTAATTAATATGATTATGAACTATGGTATCAAGATTTATGGATGTGTCACACAACATATCAAATATTATCGAAAAATGCTTTTTTTAAGGAACATCCTGTATATCATTATGATTTACATTTTAGGAAGCTACTAGACTAGCTCTGGTTTCTGGAGACCAAGCTAGCTACGCCAAGAGTATAAGGATAATGGGAGACATATACAGGAAAAAATCCGACATCAATGTGAGTACAAAGCAAAGACCTCTATATCTTAAGGTAATAAGTCTATGGTACAAAGTATACAGACCAGGGTTACGAATAATTAATTCCAATTATTCATATCATATCATAATGACCAATAGAGAAAAATAATTGATTTCGAAGTAAAACAAAAAATTATGACTTGAAATGTTGATAATCGTGAAAGATTATTTTCGAATGTTTTCTTTTTCTGTAGAAAGCGTTTCGCCAATACGAAACTGCGATGGGTTCGGCGGCCGCGATGGGTGACAGGGTCATCCAGATGGAATCCATGGACGGGGCTGCTAGGTGTCTGGAGGCCTTGAGGCTACAGCATAAGATATGCAACTGCAGACCTTTGGAATTCAACACCAGGCTGTTGGAAGTAGCTAGTTCTGTCGGTGCTAAGGTAATTTCCTGTTGCTCCTTTTCTTTTCAAATGACTTAGAACACGGTTTTTCTTTCAAGCTTTTGGTTCGTAAAGTTCGAACGAGATTGTCACGGATATACCATTCGTTGGGGGACGAAGAGCAGAAATTACACCACGAAAAAGTAGCCCTCAGACTGCAGGAAGATCTTGATCTGCTGTGTGCAGGTTGCGGATCACCTTATGGTATTGAGAGCGATTCTTTGGAAGCACTGCCTTGTGCGCATATCCTACACGCAAGGTGACTATAGAAACACTCAATGATTCATAATTATCATAATCAGTTTCATGTTTCAATTGAATTCTATCTGACGTCTCTGTGTTGTCCTAAGGTTATGCAATAAGCGAGATCACAAAATCATGATTTTGGTTGAAACCTGCTCCAAAGGTTGAGATTGACAAAATATTCTCTATCGATGTCTTTGAATCTTCGACAGTGACTGATAATTTCATTTGGCTTTCATTCATATTCGATTAAATTGGTTTCATAATGTTTTCTTCATTTGTTTTGATCACAAAATATACTGAGTTTCGAAATGTTGTGTAGATAAATAGATCGAAACGACAACATTGCCATAGCTGTTGGATTCTGTCCAAAAAAGGGCGATTCGTCTCGTCGGTGATGCTTCGCTCACTAACTCGCTTACTTCTCTGGAACACCGTAGAAGGGTTGGCGATCTATCTCTATTCTATAGATATTTTCATGGGCGGTGCTCTTCTGAGATATCAACAATCGTTCCTCCTTTGGCGGTCTCTTCGAGGTTAACCCGTCAAGTCCAGTCTTCACAGCCCTTTGTGGTTAATTTGGTGACCTGCAGAACATCTCTTTTCAAAGACTCGTTCGTCCAACGAACAGTGAGGCTCTGGAACACATTGCCCAGGGAAGTGTTCCCCGAGGCATATGACCTTCAGAAATTTAAAAAGAACACCAATTCCTACCTTCTTTCCCTTGCTTCTCCCGATGTTCTCTGAACATTACAGGATGTCTCCTTTCGTGAGAAGTTTTATATTAAAAATAAATCTCTATTATTGACATCAAGAATTCAATTAACGATTGTTTAGCAGTAGTGACGTCACAACGTGACGCATTTTCCACGCGATTTCTGAACTACTGCAAAATATTTTAGACGTATCATGGTATTTTTTTTTTCAATTGGTGATTTTGAATATTTTGAGAGAACAGACCAAAGATTTATAAGAAGAAATTCCACAGAAATGATTTTGCTTGTAGTCATCAGCTGAAAAATGGTTGAATGTTATGATTCCAACCACTTTGAATTAATTCTTTGCAAAGTGTTGTATTTTTCCAGATGTGCCTACGACCTTTTTAGAAGGAGCAAAAAGAAAAAGCGTTCTTGTCCTGAATGTGATAGAACTAGCTCCAGACTGTATCTGAACTGCACTGACTACAACGCCTTGTCGTACAGCCCTGTTCCCTTGTCAGTATGCTCTTCGGACAGCCATTGTACTTCGCACCACGCCACTAGTTCAGTTTGAATGCTGTCTCGAAACGTTGGTATAGTATATCCTAAGTCAGTTGGCTTCAGTTAAAAAGTCAGCCGAGCGCTAACACATTGATGATAGAATTATTTCGTTTGATTGTAGATTTTCCATTTTAAATTGTTGATTTATCTCTGACCAATTAGATTTTCTCATAAACTGCAACAACAATCATGCCATAGGCAATAAAGTGCTTTAAAGTTGGATCCATGCAATTGAAACAGCATGCAGAATAACTTCGTGTCATCAATTTCTGACAGAAAAAGAGAGTTCAAATTCTCTTTGGTCATGTTGATGATTTCGTTGGTGTAATAAAGTGAGTAATCTATATCTATATAGGTTGACGAATGAATGAATCATTGATATTATTCATTGATGTTGCATGAATCCACCTTGAGAATTATTTTCTTCAAAAAAATTGGAAAAATGTGAATCCTGATGTTATTTCAATTCTGACGAAAATCACAGAAAATTGTAGTTCGTTTACTTTCAACAATGGGTTCGTTTTTTCCAGTGTGGAGACTCTTATTAGATAGTATTTTATGTGGGATTGTGTGAATATTGTGAAATTTGTGATTCGTTGCTCATCGACTTCCAAAAATTCTTCCATTTTTCGAAAAGCGATTAGAGAATAATTAGATAAATGAATTTTGTTTATGGTCGATTTATGGTGTACAGGTTGTTGAGAATTAGAGAGACGTTTGATTATTTATATTCTAAAATTGGTGCTCCAAGTTTAGACGTTTCATATTTTTTTTAAATACAGGGTTTATGACGAAACCCTTTCATTCGAAATATAATAACAGTAAAGAATACTACATATAAATTTTGATAAAATGATCTTGTATCAACACTGGTGAAATTTCGAGTAGAACAAGTACAAAAAAATATAATACAAAACAAAATGACCATAGGCTTTCATAACTTTCATAATTTCATTCTTATGGGAACATCGAAGATTCCGAATGAACGGGTTTAATGGTAGGCCCTGCATGTATATGTTCATTTCGTGGTAGATAGCGTTTAACAAAATTTGAAATTAATTGCTAAAACTGAAAACTTCCAACAAAATAGTATCAGAATATGGAAAACGTCTTTGTTCTTTTTGGGGGTATTATTGTTGGTTCTAGTAAATTCATTAGGTAACTCTTTGTAATAAATAATAGGTGTTCCATAAACTGCACTGAAAAATAAAAATGCACAGGGGCTAGAGTTCGGCGATCCCGAAAAACTTCACAATGGCAACTTTGAAACGGTGTTCAATTTGTCCTTGTTTAGACTGCCAGATCCGAATCGACCCGAAATAAAAATTACGAACTGAAATAATTCCAGACCAAAAAACTCATACGACAAACTATTTCGGCTCGAGAATGGATCTGATGATGTGAAAGTTTGTATTAATATTAAAATAAATAACCAAGTACTTAATCAATTATGAACAATCAACTAAAAAATTCAAATAACTATCAGATCATATTTATTGTAACAAATTATCGATATATAAGCAATTTAAATTTGAATAAAGTTATCAATTGATTATTTCTTCAAGACACCCCTCATTCCTCCTGTGTTAACTGGTAAGTAAAAGCCTCTCAAACAATTGAGTAATAATTTATTAAAATATTGTATATTGCTATTCACAGTTTTATAAAAAATATCGTGTGTATAAATAGTACATAAGTAATTTTCCTAAACAAGAAACTCATCCAAAAAGTTCACCGTTTATCGAATACCTTTGAACGTCGCCTCCAAATTCAGATATTTTGTTAATGTTATAGAACGAATGTCAAATGAGACGAAACACTTGAAAGCAGTATTGAATTCGGCAATTTTAAGTATCAACAATCGAGAAATATATCAATAACAAAAACCAACAAATTAAAATCTAAACAAGCAACAATGCAATCCAAATTTTCACCCTTATATTAACAGAAGATTGAAATTATATGCATTATAGACCTTACATAAATAAGTTAAAAAAATATTGAGATTCATTGAATTCAAAATGTACAAAAACGAGAAGCTATTTACAAAATTACTGGTAAACGATTCATAGTATCATTCAACTATAACCTTATTTATAACATAGTTTGAGCGCATAATTTCGTTGTATTGTTTCCTATTCAGGAATATCACGCTAGTATTTCGCTGAAAAAAAAAAAGATACAGATTAATTCAGATTCATGACGAACTACTTAGCGTGCGTGTTGGCAACATAAATAAATAATTATAAGATTACTACCAATTCAAGTATTTTTTAATGGGCACCAATGTTTCTAAATAATCATCTACACATTAGTGAGCTTATAAAGCTTCCATGAAAATATTCAATTCGAGACCAAGCTATAAGCCAAGGCAAGAATTCAAGCCACAATTTCAGGACATACATGATGAAGAGAGTATCAAAAATACACGGAAGCTGTAGATAAACCCAAATCGTTCTCTTCCAGAGGAGAATCAAACGTCATGGCATCATTTTTTAAAGAAATTGCTCTGGAAATCCAAAGAGGCATGAAAAATCCCATCACCACTATTAAACGGTGAAGGTAATTTTTCACTTTATGCTTACCTAGTTAGTTCCCTTCCTGCAACTAAACCAGTTCTTGATCTAGATCTAACCAACTGTGCTCTTCTTTCAGCTGAAAAAAAAAACATGTGAGTAAACAATGTTGAGTGATCTCACTTTTTTTACCTCCCGCTGGTCTATGACCTCTCCTCTTCCTTTGTTCCCTTCCGAAGGCACTTCCGCTTGATAAGGCTTCCAACAAACTGAAATACGAGATTAACGTAAGAAAAAAAAATCATAAGAAATAAAGGAGAAACTCACCTATCCATAACACCTTCTTGTGTTTGAGTAGGATTCATGTCAATCAGCCTACGTTTATTCCTCTCCTCTTTTTCTTGTTCTTGTTTCAATTTGGCCAACCTCGCCTTTTCTTTCTTCTCCTCCAACTCTCGTTCTTTTTGATTATGAGTTTTAGCTTCCTGAAATGACAATGTCAACGAAAAATTTCACAATTACTGAACGACAACTCACAATGAAGCTGTCCTTGAAAGTTTTGAGGTCCATGAAAAATTCCTCGAGTGGATATTTTTGTTTGTCGAAAGCGTAATATTCAGAGAGGTCGCCATAGAGGCTCTCCACTTTTTTCAACATCTTTTGCATCACATCGCATTGTTCTCTAGCATCTTCAGCGAATTTCTGAAAAATAATTATCAAACCGATATATACAGATGGCTAAATAAATAGAATCTCAATACCTCCATGACATTTAAAAATTTGTCGTCATCTCCCTGTGGCACTCTGTTGTTCTCCAAGTCAGTTTTGAGGTTTTTGATGCTGTTGTCCATTTGTTTGAGGGTCCTTTGGATGCCCTCCAAGGAAACACGGCTCGCTCTGAAACACAAGTTTAAAAAATCCTGGTACGCAAGCGCAGATGAAGCAACTCACTGATTGATATGAGGCATCTCGTCGTAGAAATTCAGCAATTCTGGCCATTTATTTTCGACGATTTCGGCGATATAGTGGAGCAGGGTTTGTTTGTTCGAAGAGTCCTTGGTGCTGCTGAGCTGAAAACATTTTGTTATTCAGTTCAAGATGTTCCATGAGGATTGTGTTGTGGGTACCTACTTTGGTGAGGAATGATATCTCGAATCCGAATGCTTGAGCGTTTTTGGTACCGGAATTCATGTAATTACCCATGAGCAAGATGAGTTCCAAGATCTTGGAAAACTTTTTGCTTTTCTTCACTTCTTCACAAGCAGCTGTAGCAGCAACAATATCCTAAACAATTCAAACGGGCGATCGATTTCAAGTGACTGATGAAAATCATGAACTTGATATTTGTCAAATCAATATTTCAATTCATGAAATGGTCCTACTTACTGGCTTGGTATCCTGTACCATTTCCACATAATGGTGCTTGAAACTCAGGGATTTCAACCTAGGTAATAATCTTTTAACCTCGGACATTTTCACACAGAACTGCTCGGCCTCAGTAAGTTCACTGTACTTGTCTTTGAAACCTTGCAACTTTGATAGTTGGTCAGCTGGTGGTAAGTACTGAAAACAAGTCACTTAGCTCGTATTTTTCTTCAATATATCGATTCTTACTTGTATGAGTTGTTCGGTTATGCTGTCGGTTAAAATAGTTTCGTCACATCTAAGTAGAGCTTTTTTGATGTCGTCGTACTCCATGTGCTTAAAGGAGCCTCCTAGTAAAATGCTGATGTTTTGGGCGGATTTTCCATCGAGAACTTTCAGTTCCTTGACGAGTGATTTGGTAGGCCTACAATAAATGTTTCTGGGAGTTCGAAATTGTCAATTAGGTTGGGAAATATCAAGGAAATCCATTTTCAATCTCTAAATTGTCACTACATGGCCGTATTTACATCAAAACAGAATGGGAATGAAATTGGCCAACAATATAGTCATTTATTAAAATTTTTCGATATGAAATGAAGAGTGTATTAGTACTACATTTACTGTAAGCTGTCAGTAACAGAAACTAGCAATATAAAAATGGTTAGAACACGGAGATATGAAGAAAACTAGAATGAAAATAAAACAGTATATATAACAATATACAGTATTAAAATATAATCATGATTCATGTTGATAATACCATATCAACTTTTGTTACAGGTATCTTTCAGGTTATTCAGTTACAATTGCTGCAGACATCTTCAAGAAATATATATTTTGTGAGATGTCGCATCGACATGCATTTTTCAGCTTATTCAATATACATTCAATTGCAACATCAATTTACCTTCAACTAGTAAGCCTAGTTATTAGTATGTTCTGCCTGATGGCGATGAAAATGCGCTATCCCCGCATCTGAATATCATGATGACATATTAGAGCACTTAGAAATAAGTGATAATTTTGGTAAAAAGACGATACTCACTTATCAGGCACGTCCACCGTAGATTTTGCCGGTTTGGTCGAGAATTTCTTGGCTAAACCGTCGAGAATATCTGGCTCTGCCAATTCTTCTTCTTTCGCCTTCATCCAGAAAGACTTTTCCGACAGTTTTTGGGGAACAATCTGAAAAATAACGAACGTTAAAAATATTTTCACATACACCATAGTACAGGTAAAAAAACTTACCATTTTCCAATTGATCCTCTTGATTGGACCAGACACCTCCCACTTCTTCTTCGGCTTCAATCCGGGTGGCAGCAGATCCGGCCTAGCCATACCAATCAACGGCACCATCCCAGGCGGTGCGGGCGGTCCCATGCCGCCCATCATCGGGGGAGGAGGCGGTCCGCCCATTCCCGGCAAGGGCGGCGGCGGAGGTCCACCCATTCCCGGCATGGGCGGCGGGGGTGGACCGCCCATCCCCGGCATAGGCGGTGGCGGAGGTCCGCCCATTCCCGGCATGGGCGGTGGAGGTGGTCCGCCCATTCCGGGCATCGGAGGAGGCGGAGGAGCGCCGGCGCCCATTCCAGGGAGAGGTGGGGGCGGCGGCACATTCACTTTGCCCAGCAAAGATGGATCGAGTTTGCCGGCGGGCGGACCACCTCCGGTGCGACCTTGGTAAAGTTCCAGCTTCGCCTCGGCCTCCGCTTTAGCCGCCAGCGCCTCCTCCAGCTGTTTTTTTACGCTTTCTATCTCCGTACTGTCAGAAACCAAAGGTTTATCTGTAACGAAAATGTCACTGATGCAGCTGGTAGAAAGACCGAAAAAACCGAAAACGTATCAAAGATACACACCAAAAATTCAATTACCGTGGAACAGTTTTTTTTTTAATATTGGTGAAAATTTCGACTAGAAAATAAATTTTATTAAAGGATCAAAGATTCCTTACCAAATAAATTTGGCATCGCTGTAAAGTCTTACCATAATTATCGATCTCTGAATTTTCTCAGCCATGTCTCAAGAAATTAGAAGTTCAGTGGTTAGCTAAATACTTTTAATTTAGCACTAATTGCATTGAGAGACCAGATCTGTTAGAACTATTTCTTCAAATAAATAGACTATAGTTTCATTTAGACTAATGAAAATTGAATACAAACTGTGAAACATGATACAAAAAGTGAACTATTTACCTTTCAATTCATCAAGAAGAGGCTGTAAATCTATATCCAGATGATTGTTTTTAAAGTCTGGGTCCATTCCAGACTTATGAAGAACTATCTGCGACACGACTTCTTCCACCAGTTTGAAGTAAGCCGGCCTTTAAAAAACAAAAAGTCAATTCAAGTAAGTCGAGTCATTAAACCCAGACTTACCGTATATTTATTTCGTCGCGAATGAATAAAAGGTGCTGCATTATGCTAAGGAAATATGGTTCGGACGGTGTATCGAGGGTGATATTTTTGAGCACCTCGAAACAATCCTGCATATCGTCCATGTCTAGTCGTACTTTGTCAAAACGTTCGTGCAGCTCGTCTGCATCATCGTCTCGCTTATTCTCGAAAATGGTATACTGTGTTTTCAATAATGGGTTTGTCTCGTTTTTCAGTTCTTCTGTAAAGAAAACGTCAGGGAAACTTCGCAATCACACACAAGTCGTCTTGACTCACGTAATTTTTCGTAAAGTCCATTTCGAACTATCTCGTTCCTCAAGTGCATTCGGAACTCGAAATCAACAATCTCAGAGAGTAGGGCATTGATGAATTGGAAACACATACTCTATAAAATATTAATTAACATGAGTAGGAAAGTCAAGCTACAAATAATAAAATTAATAATACAGTTATCAAAATTTACCACATAACGCAAAATCTTAGTCTTTTTCCATTTGAAAAACTTCATGGTTATCTTTGTAGATCAAATTAAAAATGAAACAAATGACAACGCATAATTATACACTTATCAACTACACTTCACTTCATAACTCATTTGTTATTATTGTACATTTCAAACACTACCACCACGAAATATAAAAAAAAAACAAACATATTCTACTTATAAATCATTCATTCTCTTGCACTGCAAAATTAATGAAGGAAGGAAAGGAAGGCGTCTAGATTTTTTGTCGTAAAGCACAAAACATTTTTGTCACAGCAAAAAATCCACAAGGAATTCACACTGATAGCTTTGATTATTAAAAATTTACAAGGTGGACAATTATTTCTAGCACTTTATTTCATAAGAATGGAGAGCAGAAAATCATGATATGAAATATTTTGTACCTGTAATTCTGCATTATTTGTTTTGGTGATACCATTAACAATCGGCAAAAATCTCTCTTTATTGTTTTCCTCTCCGACCTGCGTTATCGCCATCAAAACTTTCTTGCATCCGTCTTCTTCTTCGGCAACTCCTTCTCCTAAAATACACAAGGGGGCCAGTATCTGAAAAATGAGAAACGCAATGTAGGGTTAATTTCATTCCATTCTCAGTTCGTGTACCTTCAAAGCTTGTAACATAACTTGAGGCTTTTCGTGGTCCAAACATCGCGAAACTGTCACGTGGCCTTTAGAGTGTTGGAAAAACGCTTTAAGGCCTGTCGTGTTGTTCATGAACTTTTCTATACACCTCAAACACTCGGACTGTAGTTTGACGTCTCTCCTTAAAAGATGAAAGTGAATAAATCGTTAGGTTTGCTCTGGTTCAAGATATCAGTCACAATTAACACTCACTGCTTCAAGCCGATCTCCAACACTTGCAGGAGCAGCTGGAGACCTGTAGATCCGAATTGTTCTACCCAACTGATGGTGTTGTTAGCCAGAGCTACCCTCAAGCTCTCCACACAATTCAACAGCTTGTTGGGCTGCACGTACTCCGGATTGGAGTGTTGTTCCAGGTACTTGTGGTAGTCCTCCGGATCGTTGAATCGGTTACCGGTGTCGTGTTGGCCTTTCTTCTTGTTCTGCATGACGAGCATTTTCCGCTTCTGGTCCAAGGGCATTTCTCTCAAGGGTTTCTTCTTGTCGTCGTTCAGGTTCATGTCGCTCTGGAAATATATCGGGATTTACTCTGGAGCAAAATCACAATCTTTTATAACAAATGATCTGATGATGAAATTTTAAATCACAATTTTGGAAAGACAAATTTTATTTGAAATCATATGCAGAAATTATGAAACCAATTGACGAACATTGTTGTTCTACGACTTCACAGTGAGTTCTTGCCACCAAAAATTCTATTCCTGGCAAAATCAGATCCTTATAGGAACATAAAAAGTTTCAAATTGATGGAAATCTCAGCAAAACGCCGATGTTGTTTGCAAAGTGCTCCACACCATAAAATAATTGTTCAGTATATGTCAAAAATATATTTTCGACATTCAGTTTGCTGCATTCTAAACTTTTTTCAAATTTCCTGATGGTTTATTTGCTTCGGCGGCTTGTTTATATTATATAGATATACTTGACTTTGACTTGAATCAAAAATGAATTCGAAAAAAAAGTTAATTTACTCACCAGCATTTCTTCTATCCTGACGTTGACTTCTTTTTCGCTCATTATTTCTATCATTTTCAAATAATCTTCGTCTGGCTCTGCAATGTCTGTATCGGAATTGTGTCGGGCATTCGACAGCGAATTCGGTCTTTGACCAAGGGGCTTTTTGGCTGTCGGTTTGAACCATGATTCCAGCTTCAATACAAAGAGAAATATATACAGGCTGAATCAACTTTAACATATATACTTTACTTTTCAAAAACGATTATCGATTACTAATGACTGTCATTGGCAGCTTATACCATTGTAGAAATATAATATAAACATCGTTGAAGATATTATCATGTTGATAATTATTCCATAAGAAAATTCAATATTCAATGTTATTTTTTCCACTCATTTTTAATCGATTTATCAACAAACAAAATATATTTCAATGCCAGAAAATAGATTCATTATTATCAAACAGGAAATGAAACTACTAAAATTAGAATTCTTTGTGAATCTTATCTGCGATTGAACGTGGTGAATAATACAAATAATTCTTATCCGTTCATTAATAGTAATTGTCATGCAATGAACCATTTAGTCGATTTTATTTATCGCTTGAAAAATTGGAAAATTAACAGAAGTGGAAATTCGACTGTATTAAATACAAGAAATATTATTTTCGTAAACTATGCGCTTGACCTAATGAATCAGACGATGAGGTAAGAAAATCAATTTTAAAGATGATCTCAAACATTCAAGGTGTCGAAAATAAAAGGACAAGCGGGGAATTGATATACTTCCAATATAAACAAACGAACATAATAATCTGCCATACCAAGCAATAGTGTGAGGAATTTTATAACAAGAATTCAGGAAAAATGCCTGGTAGAAAAATCTGGTATAACCACTACATTGGAATTTTCGAGGAAATCAAAATTTACTCACATATCCATACATGTTGATATCGTAGTAATTCAAGTCACAATTTCTACTAGGTGCACAGTGGTTTTCAACAATATACTAAATTCGACCCTCCAAACCTCAACAAAACAACAAATTTCCGCGAGTAGTTGTGAAGTACTTTCCGTTTTCCATTTCCATGAGTCTTTTAAAAATAAACCCCACGTGAACGCATATATTTTTAAAACACTTTTCGTACAACTAACTATACGCACACTAAAATTCTGTTTTAATACAGTTCGAAATGCATCAAATAGCTGCTGGATAGCGATGTATGCCAATGTTAAAGCAATACTTTAGAAGGAAAACAAAAATGTTATTAACATTATGACATCATTGCCAATGGCGCGCTCAGATAATATTTCGTAGGTTATGGTAGAACCCGTCCGGACCGCATTCTTTCAATAGTTTCAATATTGGTCAGAGGCTCCTTATTTATTTTGCTCCTCATAGTGTTTGATGACTGCATTATTGATGCGGGTACACATGAGTTTTATTTGTTCACCTAACAAAGCCTACTTGTAGACTAACGAACCACGAAAAATGTAACAAATAAAATACATAAGATAAATGGATATCAACACAAAACAGGAACTCTAAATCTTGAGAAGGGACACGACAAAGTTTTTACGAAAATTTTATAAGTCAAAAAAATACTGCATGTAAACATGTTCTTCACCCGGCAATGTCGATTAGTGAGAACATGTGCTTATTTATATAAGGATTATAAATTTTATGGTGTAGGGATTATAAAATGTTTGCATCACTATGCTGATTCTTGGGCTTGGTATTCAGCATCAACCCATTGTTAAAAACTACCAGTTAGTTTGACTAGCACACAGTAACATTTCAATATTTCAGAGGAAAATATAAGAAATATTCCTGATGGTTACATTTAAGATGTAATTACATTGCATTAGAATGCATTAAATATTTTCTATAAATAGCATGGAAGCACATGACACAAACACAGCTTTGAACTCACCTGTGAACTATTATGAACAGTGGTTTTTCTTCTGGGTTTACTGAAAGACATTCTAAGTTTTTTCAAGCTAGATTTTTCTGTTTTTTTGTTGTCCATGATGAAACATTTAAGCTTAGCCTTCAATAGCACTAGACGCGAATATAAATGATTTTGAATACGTTGTGATAAGATAAGAAATATGTATAGGTATGTATATACAAATAAAAAAAGGAGGGGTTATTATACAGGAATTGATATAACTTGGTTAATCTGAGATATAAATCTGATTATTAGTCGATAATTCAAATTCTTTTTTTTTTTACTTCACCCAATAATAATAAAATTTCCAGTATGTAATATAAATACAGATTTTACTTACGAAACTTCCTGATTTGGTTTTCTCTTGACGAGACATTTTTCAGATTTCCCTGGTATCTTGTCTCAACAATATTAAATCAGCTGCAATTTAAGATATTTCAGATACAAGAAACAATCATATCAATACACTTTATTATACTCACTTGAATTCTCAAAAGAGGAATTGGCATTTTTTGCTCTGATATATCAACAACGAAAAACAACTTGTTGGATTTTGTTATATCTGTTATATGTTCCAGTTTCGCAGAATAATTTTTACATGTAATAAATTTCAGAAAATTGATTCTGATAGTCGAAATAATTTGTTTTTCATTAACAGCTAGAACGAAATACTTTCGATTCAAATTTATTTACTCCAAGCAGAAATATTACTTTTTTTGATAAATTCTGTTCATTTCTTTATTTCATGATATGACAGTGACAGGATAATTTTGAAAACTTACAGAGCTGAGATTTTGACAAATACATTTTCGTGATTTCTTCTTTTTAGCTAAATGTTTACGTCATTTGTCATTGTGGAGGAAATGGACAGGCAACACAGCTTTAATCAATCCCCCAGTTCAATCCTTATTGTAAGGTTATTGTTAATATTGTTTGTATGGAGTCTACTTTGATCATTCTTTGTGTATTTCTTTAGAATTTAGAAAACCTTTCGTCTATGACTTTCAATTACAGTATTATGTAATTCATATAGTGAGGTACTTTACTCATTACGATTTCATTTTTATTATCAAACTTCTAACAAATGGTTATTTTTAGTGTGCTTCCATACCTTCATTAGATCAACTTTTTTCGTTTCTATAAATTGTTTACCATGGCTAAAGAAGAGGATGACGATAAATTGCCTGATCAGGATGCAGCCAAAGAATTCTATGCTAAGTATGAACCTAAGGAAATTCTTGGCAGGTTAGTATAACACATTGGTGTTATAATTTTCATCTACTTTTTCATTCGTTTGCATGATGACATGGTTGGTTTTAAAGAGTGTGTTTTTATGACAATCATCAAAACAGTATTATTTGAATGTTACATGTCTTACATCTTTCCAGAGGCATATCCTCAACAGTCCGTAGATGTATTGAGAAAGAAACTGGTAAAGAATTTGCTGCTAAAATTATTGATCTAAGTTCAAGTGATGGTGTGAATGATGGCTCAATCTTAGAAGCAACCAAGCAAGAGGTGTATATTCTCAGACATGTAGCTGGACATCCTTACATAAGTAAGAATTTTTTGACATCCTCACAATAAATTGAAAGTATGCTATGTTCAATCGTATTAAATATTTGTTTAAATTTTAGTTGAATTACAAGATGTATTTGAATCTAGAACATTCATATTCCTGGTGTTTGAGTTATGCAAACATGGTGAACTCTTTGATTATTTGACATCTGTGGTGGCCCTTTCTGAGAAAAAAACTAGGTACATAATGAGGCAAATATTAGAGGGTGTGAAACATATTCATTCCCAAGGTGTGGTTCATAGAGATCTGAAGCCTGAAAATATTCTACTGGATGATAATTTGAATGTAAAAATCACTGATTTTGGGTTTGCCAAAATTGTCCAAGAAGGAGAACTAATGGAAGGTAGGTTTATCTTAATCAGAAAAAACTTTGGAAGTGTAATAAATCGTGTTTAAGATTTGTGTGGTACTCCTGGTTATTTGGCACCAGAAACATTAAAATGTAATATGTTTGAGAATGCACCTGGTTATGGTTCTGAAGTGGATATGTGAGTTTTGAATCTTCTGAGAAGCTACTTTCCAAGAATAATTTTTGTTCTTTCAGATGGGCATGTGGAGTCATCATGTACACATTGTAAGTTTTTACATCTCAATTGGAAATATATTGATTTGTTAGTTTTGCCACTGTTGATGGTTATTTTTTCATTTCAGATTAGTTGGTTGCCCTCCTTTTTGGAACAGGAAACAAATGATAATGCTCAGGAATATTATGGAAGGAAAATATTCATTTTCTTCTCCAGAATGGACTGATATATCTGGTAATATATGTATATATTCACAATTTATGACAATTTATTGAGAAAAATCAAACAATTGAAACTTCCATATATCTGTGTTGATTTTCAGAAGAACCAAAAGATCTTATTAGGAAATTGTTAGTGGTGAATCCCAAGGAGCGTATCTCCCTAGAAGGTGCTCTTTCTCATTCATTTTTCCAGACAGTAGTAAGTATTCTAGTCTTAAAATCCAAGCTTTCTATTCCAACGTACACAAAAAATCAATATGTTAAAGCTTTTTGAATTAACCAATGAAATAAATGAGCAAATAATAGAAATTGTACAATTGACAAAAATGAGAGCTTATCATGCTCGAAAATACAAGAAAAATTTTAATGTGCCTACTTCAGTTCTATGCAATGTGATAACATATTTCAGACCCTCTGGGATCAAGATATTGCACCGCTGAAACAATCTTTGAGAAAGAACAGCAGACGTTTCAGTCGTATTTCTCAAATGGCTCTGGTAAAATATTTTCAAAATATTTTTGGGAGCATTTTATGTTTACTAACACAAGTCTAACTAAATAAAAAATATTCTCGTAACACATTAGTTTTCAATGTTTTCATTTGAATAAAATCCAAGATTCTAAGAATATCATTTAATGATATCAAAAACTTTTGAAAAGCTGGTTGGGTGAATATCTTTGTATAGGCATGATTTGTTGTAATAAACAATTGTTTCCCAGTTCCTCAGTTATCATTTACACTCAACACAATCTACTAAGCTAATCTCCAAGGCACAAATACGTACATGATGTGAAGTAGTTTTGTTTTTTGAGAGGGCATGATGATTTGCTAGATATATGTTTTGATTTCATCAGCACTAATCTGTCTTATATTTTCCAGAAACTTCAAACGACCACATTCAATGCTCGCCATAAATTCAAATGGGCCATTTTGGTGGTCAGATCTATGGTTAGAATCCAACGCCTTAAATTCACTCCTGAACCCCTATGCCTTGCTACTGCTAGGACAGATCCTTATAGATTGAAATTACTGAGAAAGGTAAGTCATTTAATATGGTGAAAATTTTTGAGTGATAAAAATTTACGAATTAACTTTGAGTAATTGTAATTTTTCTTCAAGATTGTTGATGGTTGTGCCTTCAAAGTATATGGACACTGGGTCAAGAAGGGTGAAGGCCAAAACAGGGCTGCATTGTTTGAGAATACTCCAAAAACAGAGTTGAAGCATATATATATGGCAAACCTGAATCGATAGTTCTCTTATTCTCTCCTTGGATAAATGTGAGCTATGGATGGTTAACATCTAGATAGTTCAAATCTCCTTCAACTGGATTAGCTGTATGAAACATGTTCCTTTACAGGTGAGACCGCTGATGACTGCCAGAATACCAACCTAAATTCTCTGTTGTCTTTATGAAGTTTGTACCTTATGTAGAATGTTGAAGTGAAAACTCTCTAGTATAACCATATGTTCTTGAATATTAGTTGAATCAATTAGCAATGTGATATAATTCTGTAGAGTTAAGACACTTTTTTCTTTTGTGTGATACATTTTTAATGAATTATTTTGTTTCAAGTGAGAATATTGAAATAATTATGTTTTTTCTGTTTTTATTCCGATATGGAAACACATACTTTGATATTAAGTGCCGATTCTGTAGTGGATTCGAAAATGTTAGGAAGTACAATACACCAAGTCATGATTTCTCTGTACAGTAATTATAACTTTATTATTTGAATATTCAATGTTGAATTGATATTTGATGAATTATATACATTCAATCTGTATTTCTAGTTTATATTTACTAATTTGTAGAATGGTCGTCTCTAATAAAATTTGAGATACTATATTTATTTATGGAAGAGTACAACCTATCAAAATATGTGATGTTGCCAGCAAAAATGACTAACCATCGTAACAGGATAAAATATAATTGAGTATATAAAAGAAATTTACCTTTTTGATTCTTGGAAGTTTTCATTGTCAGAATGAGACGAAAGTTTGTTAGAGGGTATCGAGAAACTAATTGAAATAAAAAATTCATAACTGTTTTTTTTTATTAGTTACAAAATCGTAATCTAAATAAAGATGGTGTATACAGCCAAGCCATTGCCATTGAATAGATTGAAAATTAAGTTATCCTGGAAATTGAGTAATCCAGAAAATTAAGTAAAAATTAACTAACGGATCAACACACAAGATGTTAGTCCAGTTTTAAAAGTAGGAACTTTAACAATACCAAGGGAGGTGGACTAGTTCTACTATAAATCTTACAAGACTAATTTATAATGCATATGGTCTACATCTACTATACAATCATTAGTTATTATTAGGAAACCAGAACCCCTGCCTGTCGAGTGTTCGATTTATCTATTAATAATACTTTCGAATTTGTAAAACAACTAGGAGACAATAATACTTATGCAAACAAACGTTTCTTAACAGCCACAACTCAAAATCACTCCATGTGGAATTATCAATCTACCTAAAGTAACACTTTTTTATCCAATTATATTTTCTTATAAATCTAAAATTGATAAAACATCGATACCTACGATTTCGACAAAAATTCGTCAGAATCCGTAATATTTGGATAAAAATTGAAAGATAAATCATTTTTAAGTAAGACTATGTTCTTCATAAGCTAAGCCAATTTAAACTGAAATATCAAATTCAAATGATTACTTATTACTGCACAGGTTATGGCATACAAAACTTTTTTGAATTTGTATTGCCAAATAATACTAACTAACCAAGTCATATGCTTTTATAAGTATAGAAGAAATGCTAGATAAAAAAGTTGATCCATTTTACAATTTATTGTATTAAATTAACTTATCTATATATTCTACAACGCAAGACTAATGAAATTTGTTTATGGTAGCATTCTTACATTTCTTAATTAATTTACAAGTTCAATTTAAGTTAATTTGTAATGCTGAATCAACTTCTTTTATGTATTTCACATTGCCAAATAATGAGAATTATTTCTAGGTAATAAATATACAATGCCAAATTATAAACAGATTGAACCTATTTAATTTGATATGCTAAATCAACGTATATATTTTGCAATGCCTAATAAAAAACTTAATCTTAACCAATTTTTATGATAATAAATGAATTATACAATATTAAACATTAAAGTTACTTTCACTAACTGAACGTTCAAGTTGTGATTAATAAATGTCCTTGGGTGCCAAAACCATTTTCAGCAGCCCATAAATACACTTCCATAAGAAAATATCACCAAGTCCTCAAATTTTAAGTCAACACTGCCGCAAAAATTCACCGAGTCTCACCTGCGCGGTTCAAGTGTGTTCATCTCGAAACTGCGAGGACTCGTCCCGACACTGTCCAACTTCATTGGCTTCCTCCAAGGACTAGAAGCGACTGCTACAGGGGTGCTCCACTGACGCACTGGCGTAGAACTCTCATCAAAAGGTAATTCCGGAATATTCACGTTCGAACTTGCCAAATCGTAGTTCGTATTGTTGCTCAAACTCTTGAAGGTCCCGCTGGAGCTACTCACCGTCTGATTCTCCGAAGGCAAACTCGAAAACACCAGGTCCTCTTGGCTGAGGTAGCCGATATCATGTATCTCGCAGGGTCTGCGACCTGGTTCCATCAGCTTGTTCAGCACGTGGTCTTTGCAGAACTTGATCTCATTCTCGACGACGATTTCAGCTAAGCAAGCAGGTACAGGACTGGACGGGCTGGCGGCCGATCTGAATGTCGGAGCAGATAGAGCCGGCCATCGGCGTTCTCCGTACATCTGCTGCTCCACTGATAAGTATTTCCGTTTGGATTTGTCTACGCGATGGAACTTGAAGCGTAACCGTTTGAAAAAGATTTCTTCTACGATGAAACGCTCGACCAAAAGGCTCACGACGAAATTGACGGCCGCGTAGCCCAAAAGATACAGCCTGTTGTCAAATATATACAAAAAATTAAAAAAAAAAATGCTTATGCTTCTTGTTTAACGAGACCAATAAACTGCACAAAATCATCTCTTTTTCGAAAAAAAAAAAAAACTGTTATTACTGATCTGATATAACTAAACGGAACGCTTGAAAAAATAATATTTTCCTACCTTTAATTGTCAAATTAACAAGAGATCCTTCTACAGATATTTTTAAATGATGATTGAATAAGCCTACAATTAATTTATTCCATATCCATAGATCACTCAGAATATATGTAAGAAATAGCAAACTACATGCCATTATTCATTATTTCCAGAAATAACGGTCTCTTATTCCTGTTACGTTTCTTAATTTCAATTTGATTTATTGTTATTTAGTAGTAAATAAATATGTAGGTTAATCAATCTAATACTGAATCAAGATATTTTACCTGAAATTGAAGTCCTCGGGCATCACAAGTTCGAAACTGTCAATAAGAAATTGAGCAGGTGAAAGCGCCAAATACACAGAGACAGCTGTCATAACCACCGCACAAGCAACAAAACCGTAGTTGGTAAAAATGCTCTTGCGGTAGGGATACCCTTTGGAGAAGACAATGGCCAGGATGATGTACTGAAAGCTCGAAACGGTATATATCGTGTAATTTTCCACACAGGCATCAGTCTCTTCGCTCGTCGCGTTGACAGGATCGTACCACGGCTCGGACTTGAGGTGTTGAAACGCTGCCACTTGGAAAACTACCACCAGCACCACCTGGAAGAACAAGCTGAGCACGGGACTGACCCCCAGGAGGCTCGTCAACGGCGTCTCTTTGACCAGTTTGCCAGGATACGATTCGGTTTTGCCAAAGAAGAACGCGAACACGGAGATGATGAACAAGTCGATGTACAAAAACTCCATATCAGTCAAATTGGAGTCCATGCTGTAGAGGATGAGCACAGAGACGAACTGGCAGAGGGAGTAGGCGGCCATATACTTGAAGATGCCGAAGCTGGTGACGAGGGCGGCGCGGCCTTCTTTGATCACCTCGAGGACGCACGTAATGTTGGGGTTTTTGGAAGTGAAGGGAGAGGCGACGGAGGACTCGGCTTCGGACAACGAAATGCCGGTGTGGGCGGCGCGTAGTGCACCGCAGTCGTTGGCGCCATCTCCGCACATGGCTGGAAAAAATACAGATTTTCACACCATTCGCAGTATGTTTTATATTCAGAGGAATGCACTCATGTTACAGATACATTTTTTTTTTCATGTAAAAGTGAATGAACTACTTACCAACACAGTAACCTAACTCTTGGAGTTCCTGCACAAGTTGCTGTTTTTGATCAGGTGCCATCCTGGCAAAAATGCTACCTGAAATTCGTGTTCGAGAAAATTAATTTCAAGATACAAACTATTACAATACACTCAAATGATTTTTATTCAAATAACAAAAGACAAATAGTCTCTTCAACAAGAGTTTCCTTCATTTTATGGTTGAGTTTTGTTCCAATTTAACATTGTTATCCGCAATGAAGAAGAATACAGCTGAATATTACTCTTACAATCACTTCAACATTTTCACGCATTGCTGTTGATTCGAACGCAGTTTATAATCCTCCAGACTGCGCTACTTTTTTGAAAACAAATTTTGCAGTTAATACTCTTCTACCATTTGTGAGAGTGAGCGGATACAAAATTTCCACTTATTTTGCTATGAATGGAACGATTCGAAAACAATAAAGCTATCCACTTTAAGGCCAAAATATTAATGCATTATTCCGATGTTTTTACTATAGATAAGAGTATATCCATGTTATATCTCACCTCTGGTGCAAATCCTCGCCATCAAATCCGGATAGTACTCCTTAACTACGGCCCACACCTTCCCTGTCATCGCGAACCTATAATTATTAAGGATGATGCTCGGCCTCTTCGCTCCTCTCGACGCCGCCTCATTCGTTATCGTCTGCAATTGACTCTCCAACGTCTCCAAGCTGACAGCGCTCACGGAATTCGTGATTTCTGCGGCGGTACCCGACTTTTTCGTACTAGCTAACGAATAGTACAAAATGGGTGGCTCATTATCGTCGCAGGTCACAGTGATGACGCTCTGACTCGGCGTCACGATGCCGCAGTCCTTGGCGACGCTCAGTGCCGTCAGGATATTATCCCCCGTCACCATGATAACCCTGATGCAAGCGTCGTTGAGCGCCTCGATTGACGGCGTCGTCTCGGGTTTGAGGCGGTTCTCGAAGACGATCAGGCCGAGGAGGTTCATGTCTTGTTCGAGGTCTTCGCGGTGGACTTTGTGAAGTTTAGTAAAAGTTTGAGTTAGTTCCCGGTGAGCTATCGCGATGACGCGGTACCCTTCGTGAGCGTAACTTTCGAGAACTTCGTGGAAATTGGCCGGTACAGATTCTGGTCGCACGAAATTCAGCAGCATTTCTGGTGAGCCCTGGAAGTGAATATTCGTGAATGAAAATAAGAATGCAGCGGCAAAGTGGACTGTCACAGAACCATAAATTTTGACATTGGATAGTTTCATTGTATTTGGTTGAATGTGACTTCTGCAGTGAAAGTAAAAGTCTTGATGGAAGATAGTTTTATCAGATGGACGAGGTACGATAAGATTTCAATTTATTCAATACCTTGCAGAAATATTCGAAGTTTTTGCCATCGAGCCTCCTCACAATAACACCCATTCGTTGCGAGCTGCTTGAAAACGGAAATTCCCTGATGATTCCGATCTGCAGATCGGCCGGAGCATCGCGTTGGTGGACCGGTCGGTTCTTAGGCGGTCTCAAAACGGTGGGAAAGATCATGTTAAATTTGTTATGGTCGTCCACTTCGGGTTCCTCCAAAACCCACTTGGTGCTCTCGAACATCTTCGCCAACACAAAACATTATTTCAATTCTGTCATACCGAGTAGTAATTTTACCTTTAAATCCAACGGATCTCCGACGATTTTATCATCGATAATTGTGAGAGAATGACAGGATACCAATCCGTAAACCAAAACATTGTATGGGATTGTTTCTATGTCATTCACGCTCGGCTTGAAGCTGTTATTTTCTACTGGCACCACACACAACAAATCCAATCCGTCTTCTGTCAAAGTGCCCGTCTAAAATTATAAGAAATCCAAGTTATAAACGATGTGCGTTGTTGGAATGTATGATGAAGGCTGAAATAAATTACTGCTACTAGTATTCCATGTCTTACTTTATCAAAACAGACACAATCCACAGAACCAGAAACATTAATGTTTCTGGGAGAAATGCAATATATCTGACTATTTTTCAGTCTGATTTGGGCGTAAAATCGGCCGACTGTCATTGCGGCCGGTAAGGCAGGCGGAACCGTAATGGTTATCAAATCCAAAGCTTCCAACATTATTTCACCAGCACTGATACCTCGCATAACCTAAAAATAAAAACAAGTTCAATAATCTGTTTCAACTCATAAGAGTGGCTTACTTATGATAATACATATTAATTATAGTAAAATACTGACCTTTGTTACAACTGTATACAAGAATCCACACGCTGCTATAAGGCCTAACATGGCCACAAATTTGTAGGAATCTTTTTCAAAACGGAAATCCACCGGGGGAGGATACAAAATACTTCGTACCAAGCTGCCTGTAAATCGTAATATGAGAACTTGGAAAAACACTTTTTTTGTTTGATTTATTACCTTTGGCAGTGGAAAATCCTGTTTTGACAATAACCGCTAAAACTTTTTCGCTGCCAAAATATCTAGTTTGAATGACGTGCGTCCCACAAAAGAGAGTATGACGTCCATGTTCTTTGACGTCATAAACCACTCCGGGTACATTGGGTAGGGAGGTTTTTGTAACGGGAACTGATTCGCCTGCAAACAATTTTTGTTTTCAACCATATGTTTAATTTATTTTGATTTTAGCACCTTATATAATGAAGCAATAAGAAGTAAGAAATTCGATAACTTGTGATGACAAAAAGTATTTAACATGTTGAGGTTTTATTATGTTTGTATAATGTAAAATAAAAAACAATTTTATTCAAATAATTGTTAGTTACTGACCTGTCAACATGGACTCATTGAGAATACAATTCCCAGTAATCAGAACTGCGTCGCAATGCATCGTGCAACCGTAAGCAGGAATTTCTATCACGTCACCGGCCACCAAAAACTCCGTGGAGACGACTTCCGTCCTATAACCGACGTCACCGTCACCGTTGGAGTTCTTTGGAAGAGGTCTCAGTACCGTGCAAACATCGCTGGTCTGTATCGTCGATTTCAAATTCCTCTGGTTCTAAAATTATACGAAAAAAATCGAAATAACGATTGCGCCTTCTAAAAACATGTGGTTTTACCTTCCTCGTTTGTCTTACGGACATTGCTATGCCGAATACGGACATAGCAATAATCGTCCCAGCATAGTAATAGTAATTGTCGGTGATCCAAAGTATGAAACTCAGTATTTGGAAAATGTAGAACGGGTTGAGCACTTCCAAGCAGGTCAAAATCAATATGGACAATTCTTTCACATCAATCACATTCGGACCAAATACTAGTAACCTAACACAAAACAATAATTCTATATAATCTTTACAATATCAATTATTATTATTTTAGGCTAGGTGTTTCAAGTGTTAATGATACAATTTAAAAGTGCATCTTGACGTTTACCATTGAGGCATTTCTATTGAAAAATCCATTGTTTAGCATAACCATCTACTACATTTTCAATTGTTTTACTAACCTCATGAATTGTTCATTTGCAGTAAGTCCTTTGCAGTTATGAAAAACTTCACAAGGCACTCCATTTTCCAATCCAATCAGTTTCACAAATTCCTGCTTCTTGCTGTCCCATATATAGGTGACTTTCTTGCAAGAGAACATTTGTAACCTAAAAAAAGAAAATTATCACAAGTATTCTTTATTTTTATGTCATAATATCTTACTTTTCCAAACTTCTGAAATCACCATTCCCAAAATGGGCAGATAAAGAGGGAGCACCCTCTTCATAAGCTGGTATCTGGTGATTAAACTGATTCTTCTCCAACTTCAACTTTGCCACATTTTCTGGGGTGAGTACTTGTATGGCTTTGACATGGTGAACCTTGTGTTTGTTGTTGAAGGTTTCTGTCACCATGACAGTGTCGGCTTCTTCTACTTTGCACTTGTTAGAAGTAGAGTACAAGTATAAATGTGGTACCCAATGGAAAACCAGTCTCAGGATGCCCACAGTCAGGAAGAAAAAGATGTTGGTTAGGATAGTCTTCAGTTTGCTCTTCTTGAAGCAGACCAATTGCATCTCATCTTCCTCTCCTTTATTGAGGATCATGGTGAATGCTTCTGTAGGTTGTCCCCCTAATGTAGTAATCGTATGAAGAATTACAGGTATTGATATTTGATATACAATGGTTGATGACTCTCACTTCAGGTACACTCTACTGACTCATAGAAATAACCTAACTGAACAGACACAAACAGTTTCAAATTGATAAGGGAGATATTTATATGCAATTCAATTATGTACTTGGAAATCAAAAGAGATAATCTTGAAATTTATTTGAAAAATACATAAGGAATAAAAATATATACTCATTAATCACTGATGTTGTATTAAATGAAATCAATGCATCAATATATCCTAGTTTGTCCTCAAATTTCCATTGATATAAACTGAGTGTTATCAATTCATAAATTATGGAAGTAGGAGTACTGAACAATAAGATTTGTGAATTTATCTGCTCATCCAGTAGACATATTTACACAATTTATTCATGCTTTATCAGATTGTGTTTCTTTTAAAACATCACATTTTTGAATTACCTGAAGCAAGTTAATGTTTTTAAAACATCCTGACTCTAGAATCTAGATCATGGTTATATCAATTTGCAAGTACAATGCTATACAATAAATGTTTATGAGAACCATGAACAATGATTAACCCATTAATTATTTTCAATTGATAATGATCAGATTGACTAATATAATACACTTGAATATTTGAAGTGAACAATATAGAAACTGAAAATATTTTGAAGATAAGGAAAGCTTTTACTAATAAATTAGTGGGTATCTCCAATTACTCCATATAACTAATTACCTGAGTACAACTTTATCAAGAAATAATTGTAATAAAAATAAGAGTTGAACCATAAATCCATTGGATGTGATATTTTCGACATGTTATTTTCCATAGTGAAGACATTTTCAAAACACCAATTGTAAAATCTACATCAAGCTAGAAAACTTGTCATTGATATTTTTTTGAATCTACAGCATTTCTATTAATAGTAGTCCTACAAAAATGTAAGGAAATACATTCTGGAAGTTATGAATTGGGATTTGTTCAAAGAGGAAATTATATAGGTTTTGTCATAGTCATAGATGAACATTGAAATTTTGTACTAACCCTTCAGAAGTCCTTCAATTTGCTCTTCATTTCGCCGGACATTATCTTCACCATCTTGATGAAGAAAATTGGAAAATACAGTCTCAGAACCCATGGCTAGACCTCTTAAATGCCAGTGCACTTTTTCGTTTATTGAAACACACAGAAACACCAAAACCAAATAAAAATTGTCAAGTCAACACCATACAATGTATCTCCCACTCTAATCTTAATAGTATGCCTTCTTCGGTAGCTTTCAGGGAAACCTTCCTTTCATATGTAATTAATTCACCTGAGAATAAAAAATGAATTAGAATCAAAGTCTTCACCCTACTAAAGTCCATAATATTCAAGATACTCTATATTGTATGATTATGTACTCATAACTCAACATGGCTGAATGAGATTATTCAAAAGTTGTATCAAAGTTACAAACAAAAAATTATTTACAATCATTTTAACTGTTTCAATCTGAAGAAAATGTATATTCAATAGAGAGTAAAATAAAGTTACTGTGAATATCAATGAAATAATCATAACTTTGGAATTTTGTGAAAGACAATTCATTATAATCAAAGTGATAATAATCAAGGTCAATCAAATTGATGATCAAATTCAACAATTGGCATCAGGGCATATCTTCAAGAGACCTGTGATCTATAAGAACTGATAAGCTTCACCAGAAACTTGTTTGGCTATTAGCTTGATTCAAGAACATGTGACTATTCCTTTTGTTCATGTTAAACAAAGAATTTGCATCATAAAAATTTAGTTTCATAATAGTGAATAATACTCTCTCAAACTTCTATGATTTACTCACTTTTTGCTCAATTTCAAATTAGCCCGGGTTGAAGGGATATCAAGTAAGGGTCAGATATCCATGGTGCAGGCTTCTATGCAATCTATGTCAGTCTCCAGGATCATTTTTTGCTCGATAACCAATGCTTGATGTAACGAAAGCTGATTCAACATTGTGCATCTTATTTGTGCAGATACCAGCAGCTTTATTTGAATCGACCACGAAAAATACTCTAGTATATGGGTTATAATCCCTAGTATACATAATAGTTGTATATGAGCACAACTTTAGTAAAAGTCCCAACAAATTTCCAATTAAAACACAAAATTGTCTAAAAATAAATGTATGATTTATTAATGTCGTTGGGAGATGAGTCACTAAATAAGTTCACTATTTTGCACAGATTGTCACAGATTCTCAGAAAAACCTATAATTAACCTCACTTTTCACGACTCAAATAGAAATCTGAATTTTATCGTCTGTTTCAGAGCTTCTAACGATATTTAATATTGATAACATTTTAAAAATCTTCATTTTCGAGCAGTACCCGGAATAAAACAAATGATCTACAATCGATTTGCCAATATTAGCAAAATCCAGTATTTTCCAGGCAACGTTCAAGCACTATAGAATATTCTGTTTTAAACGAATTTTAGACCGTGTCATGGAGAAAATGAATTAATATGACTAGGATGCAATGGTTATTTTAGGATTTTAGCACCAGTTTGAACACAAGATCACACCCACAGACCACCTATCCTCTAGACGATTCACGTAGGTTACTTGACCTTGAATCGCTTTTATAGTATAGATGCGAGTCTCTAGGGGGCTCTGTAGTTAGCCGCGTCAGAGATGTAACGTGAAATAATGTGTTCTGTGGTTTAATATCATATAACATTGGTGTGCCATGCTTAATACCATGCTTATCATTTGTTCGTGTTTAGAGTGAATTTATTTTTATTCATCTTGTCGATGTGTTTGTGTGCAGTTGGCTAGTGCTCGTGATTTAATCGAATTGTATATTTTCCTAATGGTTTACCACAATAAATGTTGTGTTTCTGGCTGTGAAAGCACATGTCTAATAAGACATACTTTCCCAAATCCCAATAGGGATATGGATAGATTTAGGAAATGGATAGATGCCATTGATAATCCAGAACTGATGGAAATGGACCCAAAGAAGGTGTATACATCTAAAAGGCTGTGTCACCAACATTTTGAGGCCAAATATGTTTCTACTTGGTCTAATAAGTTATTTCCACACGCCATTCCAACACTGAATCTTGCATGTGAGTATAAGAAACTTGTATGTAAACCCAAATGAATCATTGATTTCTTCAGGCGTTACTATTTCAAATGAAACACCATCAACATCCACTGAATCAAGAAATATGCAACCATCTGAACTGCTCATTGAGATTCCTGAATTACCTAACACTTCTGAAAGTGTTGAGGAGAACCAAGAAGAAAGAGCCAATGCAGACAGTGCTTTATTTTCACCTTTACAGTTATTGAAAAGAAGTGGAATTGAAAAGCATACAATAACTCCAAAGAAGAAGAAGATGTATGAAGCAATTAAACAATTGCGTAAGAAATTCACAATGGAATTACCTTAAAGAAACTGTTCGTTCATCAAGATGATGCCACAAATGTTGTTGAGGTTTCTAATATTCAATATCAGAAAGTGGCTGATTCCGATGAACAAACTCTTCCAAATAAGTTACATGAATTAGCTTCAAATTATGTAGCTGGTTATGTACTAAAAAAAATTAAAAAAATAGTAACATGTTCTGATTGTAAAAATTGTATGTACTCAATCGACTATAATTCACACCAAAATTCTTTGATTTCAGTGAGAGAATATGGTGGTTTCATCAGACGATTATGTTATCCTACATCTCAATTTGTTGGTTCTTTTTACGAAATTGTAAGGATAATAAACGTTTGTCTGGATGAAACACCATATTCCAAATATTTAGTCAAACAAATTGAGACAATGATAGATTGCAATGTAGATTTTGAATTCCTAACTTGCAGCAAAGAGAATCACAAATCAAAAATAATTAAATCCATTATAAAATTCACTCTAAGAACAATTGCACATAACTGGTGTAAACGTGTGAACCAGATTATACAAGGCAGATGTGAATTATATAAGGGATCTAATAAAGTAAAAATTCAAGCAAATAAGATCCGTGCAAATAGAATAAAGAAAAAAAATGTCAAACTACCCAAACATGTTATCAACCAAGCAGTGTAGATCATCTTGAATAAAGGAAATCCCATAAAAATTATGACATCATTTGTTTTTCATTCCAGTCTAGTCTTTTTTGATGGTTATAAACACAATCCCTAAGCTCGCTTTCTAGTACCTAATTTCGTATTGTAAAGCTTAGCTTCAAGGCTATCGCGCAACAGCAACTTTTGTCTCAGCTACTAATTTGTCTCTTACATCAAGCCTACAGTTCATCAAAACTTTTTATACTTATTCTGAAGTAGCGAAAATTTTTTTTAGAAATGCTCTCAATTTTAGAAACATTGCATAAAATTTTCTCAATGTCAGTGTTCAAGTCTGGGTCGGGAGACAGAGACAAAATAGTTGCCGTGCAACTAAGTTGCTCTTGCGCGCTAGCCTCATAGTACACGACCAACAAATTCAAATAAATTGAATTTCCCATTCAATTCTAAGATTTGAATTTCCCGCGGCACGATAGTACCGATACGAATCACCAGATGGCGATTGTTTTCATCTACATTAGATAGCATTGCCGTGAACCGTCTAGAGGATAGGTGGTCTGTGATCACACCCAGGTTAATAGAATCCTCACGATACCAAATTCACTTCAAGCGAATCACAATATGAATAATATGATTGAGAATGAGAACCTTGAAAGGGTGCGTTCCATTAAGCGCTCACAACGATCACGCTCACGACCACGAATTTTGTCGTTCCACTTGGTTCTGTGCGTCAACGAAACGCTCACGCCGACCCACCTATTGAGATGGGTCGTCGTGAGCATGAATAATGACGTCATTCATGACATTTTCGCCACCACCCCAACGATCGTGGTCGCCATGTGGAACGTCTGAATGAGTGTTTTGGGCGTTGTGAGCGCTTAATGGAACGCACCCAAAATGAAAACCCACAAAACGAGGTGATCAAGGGTGCGTTCCATTAAGCGCTCACAACGCCCAAAACACTTATTCAGACGTTCCACATGGCGACCACGATCGTTGGGGTGGTGGCGAAAATGTCATGAATGACGTCATGATTCATGCTCACGACGACCCATCTCAATAGGTGGGTCGGCGTGAGCGTTTCGATGACGCACAGAACCAAGTGGAACGACAAAATTCGTGGTCGTGAGCGTGATCGTTGTGAGCGCTTAATGGAACGCACCCCAAATAGGCAGTAGGCATGGGGTGGGCATGGGACACGGTCATACACATAGGTCTGGAGACTACCGCATTTTTGAGTGGTGGGGGGTGGCACCAGTTTAGAAGAAAAAGTTGCCATAATTATCCGCTAGGAGGACATAGGGGTATGATCACGTGATTAATCTTTGACAACAAAACAAACGGTTAGGACTTGAATGGTGAATAAAATCAATGACAGAAATATTATATCTTGCAAAATTCTCTCGAATAAATAAAAATCATTCCTACTTTCAGAAAGCTGATCGGATCTGATTTGTGATTGGCTGACAAAGTGACAATAGAGGACAGCGCTGCAGGTGACGAAACATGAGAACCACAAAAATTTTCTCAATGTTTGGGCCACCCCCCACCATACGAGTTGCCAGACCTATGTATACGATCGTGGCATGGGAGATGGGATCGTACAGTGTTGTCAACTTTCTGCAGCTGTCATTGAAAATACTGACACGGAGTATATGTGCTACTGACGCATAAACTACGTTAAAATAACAAGTTGGTTAATCTGTGCTACTAGAGGTGTGTTCGGTTCACGATCGTATACATAGGTCTTGCAACTCGTTTGGTGGGGGGTGGCCCAAACATTGAGGAAATTTTTGTGGTTCTCATGTTTCGCCACCTGCAGCGCTGTCCTCTTTGTCACTTTGTCAGCCAATCACAAATCATATCCGATCAACTTTTTGAAAGTAGGATGATTTTTATTTATTCGAGAGAATTTTGCAAGATATAATATTTCTGTCATTGATTTTATTTACCATTCGAGTCCGAACCGTTTGTTTTGTTATACCCCTATGTCCTCCTAGCGGATAATTATGGCAACTTTTTCTTCAAAACTGGTGCCACCCCCCACCACTCAAAAATGCCGTAGTCTCCAGACCTATGTGTATGACCGTGACGTGAGCAGTCCTAGACACGGTAACGTAAGAAATATGACATTCATGATGTACATCTAAAATGGTGTTGAAGTATCTCATCACGTTAGCACAGAACTAGCCTAGGCAGGGAATGTTAAATAATTTTAATAATCTTAACTTCCATGCTGTTTTATGTAGTTTAACTGTATGTCCTGTGCCGTTCGCAAGTTATCGTCCTCGTTTCGTGAGATTTCGGTTAGCGTACGTACCACGTACCCTCATTAGAGAGTTGAAGTGATCACAGTACGTGAGCAGTCCTAGACACGGTAACGTAAGAAATATGACGTTCCTGATATTCATCTAAAATGGTGTTGAAGTATCTCATCACGTTAGCACAGAACTAGCCTAGGCAGGGAATGTTGAATAATTTTGATAATCTTAACTTCCATGCTGTTTTATTTAGTTTAACTGTATGTCCTGTGCCGTTCGCAAGTTATCGTCTTCGTTTCGTGAGATTTCGGTTAGCGTACGTTTCCTCTTTTAGCACCCGTTAGATAGCGTGAGTCTACGTACACCCGTAGACCCACAAAATACGAAAACGTGAAAACTTGTGCAATGCGCATGCCCAGATGTCAGAATGAATCCTAACGTTACCGTTCGTGGAACCACTTCAACTCTCTATTTAGCACCCGTTAGATAGCGAGAGTCTACGTACTCCCGTAGACCCACAAAATACGAAAACGTGAAAACTTGTGCAATGCGCATGCCCAGATGTCAGAATGAATCCTAACGTAAGGCTGGATCCACATTGATCCGTGATCACGGACGTGCGTGTCCGTTTCAAGAATAGCCGAAAAGGTCATCATCCACATAGAATCCGTTTAATACGTTTATACGCCTTCGTTATAGACCATTCCAGGTTGACGTCATCGACAGGCGGCCATATTGCTTGTGGGGCACACTAATCTATAACCCCATTAGAAACAACGTAATCACAGGTCAAAATGAATTGGTTTTTCTTAAAAATGCCAGCTTTTTGTGCAGTTGTTGGGTGTTCTAAAAGGAGGGGAAGGGATAAACTTCGTCTTTTTCGAATTCCTAGGGCGTACAAAGGGCGTGGAGAAAATTTAGATGCATTATCACAAGAACGTCGTATGGCATGGATTCGAGCACTAAAACGTGGAAAGTTGAATGAATCGTTTATAAACAATGCAAGAATATGTGAAAAACACTTTGTAACAGGTATGTAAGTTGTCTTTTTAAAATAGGTGAACTAATAAGAGTATTTTTTTCTGTTGGTAATTCGTTTTTTTATATGTATATTTTTTGATTTTAGTGGTGCCAGCTGAGCTCAGAGGATGAAAACAATCCTGATTGGGTACCCTCAGTGAACATGGGATATCAAAGTATTAAAAGTCAGGATGGAATAATTTATTTATTTAGTAATAAATAGTCTCAGAAGGAAAGTGTACATTTTATCTCTTCTTGTTTTTAATAAACAAGGCAAAACTTATGAATATTACTATAACATCCATCTATCAAACAAGTTTTCGATAATATTCAGGTATATAATCTACCTTGGCAACAACAACAAAATGTGTATCAATTTTCTTTGCTAGAACTTCCAAAACAAATCCAGCCTCATAATACTTCATAGGCTAGCAAATACTTGTAAGCCTTCATCTGCTCCCCGCTATAAAAACTATGAATAGTAATTAAATAAGTCTATTTGGCCTTCACTGGGCAGAAAACTCAAGTCTCTGGTCATTTCTGCTGGCACTAAAGCGTACGGGTCTATATTGTTAATAAAACCCAACTTTTGTTCATATCGCACTCTAATTTCTTCCTCAAGCGAAAGATAATAATCACTGCGATTCATTTTCAACAAAATCACTCGGAAAACACAAGAAAAAACTTTATAATCACCAAATTCAGCACAACAGGTCAGAACCATCAATGTTAAATAAATGGAGATCGATTCTTTGGGTGCGTTCCATTAAGCGCTCACAACGATCACGCTCACGACCACGAATTTTGTCGTTCCACTTGGTTCTGTGCGTCATCGAAACGCTCACGCCGACCCACCTATTGAAATGGGTCGTCGTGAGCATGAATCATGACGTCATTCATGACATTTTCGCCACCACCCCAACGGTCGTGGTCGCCATATGGAACGTCTGAATGAGTGTTTTGGGCGTTGTGAGCGCTTAATGGAACGCACCCTAAATGTAACAGTTTTCAACTCAAGTCACAAATGTGTGCCCCACGGTCATATACATAAGGTCTGGAATCTATGGCAATTTTGAGTGGTGGGGGGTGGCACCAGTTTTGAAGAAAAAGTTTCCATAATCATCCGCTAGGAGGACATAGGGGTATAATTACGTGATTAATCTTTGACAACAAAACAAACGGTTAGGACTTGAATGGTAAATAAAATCAATGACAGAAATATTATATCTTGCAAAATTCTCTCGAATAAATAAAAATCATTCCTACTTTCAAAAAGCTGATCGGATCTGATTTGTGATTGGCTGACAAAGTGACAATAGAGGACAGCGCTGCAGGTGGCGAAACATGAGAACCACGAAAATTTCCTCAATGTTTGGGTCACCCCCCACCACCCGAGTTGCAAGACCTATGTATACGATCGTGGTGTGCCCCAAGCCGCCACATTGTTTTTTTCGATTTGACAGATCGCTGGATTGCCTATATTAGGCAATCCAAACCACGTGACATTCAATGTGGCGGCTTAGGGCACACAATGCGATACCTTGGCTAGTAAACAGTGAATTTTATTTATTTTCGGAGTTTTTCGGTGTTTCAAAACGGTATTCAGATGAGGAGTGAATATTTGAAGACATTGATGTTGAATAGCAGAGACGTTGGTGAAAAGTATGCTTGGAACTATTCATTCAGTTCATTCTTGCAGAGATAAGCTATAACTTTTCTCTGATTCTTGTCACAGCATTCGATTTCGATATTAAATGAAGTTGGGATTAATTAATAATCTAGATTCTCTCACATTGTTCTTCTTGTAATATTCTGGTCGAAAAAAAAAAGTCTACTGCAGACTCTCTGATACATCAGTTTGGAATCAGTGATATCATATCTCTTGATCGCAGCTAACCATAGGGCCCTTCGCTTCCTAGTTAGACCGTTCTTACTCTATAACTGCTCTATAAGAACCTGTGATAAGTAACCGTAGAAACCGATTACATAATACCGACTTTATTTCGGTTAGTACGAGATCTACAGCCAACCACAATGCATGTGATAGGCCTTTTCTTCAGTAAGAGAGTTAATAATTAGCCACAATTAAAAAAACATATAAAAAACGCACCAGAGATAACTAAATGTAACAGTTTTCAACTCAAGTCACATATGTAAACACCAAATGTGTACCCTAAGCCGCCACATTGGTTTTTTGCTTTGACAGATCGCTGGATTGCCTAATTATCTGTTAGCTCGATTCCCTCTATCAGCTCGGCAAGCGTTCGATAAATCAGATCTCATTTCTCTGTTCAATCTCCTCCGTGTTCGTTTATTGCCAGAGCGAGGCCTAAAGATGTGATCGATCTGCTCTGAATTGAAGATGAGAGCACACAGATTTGATCGCTTGTCAGTTGCCATTCTTGAGTCTTGGTTACTTTTCAGTTTTCTTTTGTGGTATTTACATTTTTAAACTGTGGATTTATAACTCTCAGTTGTCATCATCAAGTGTAGCAACACAAGATTCAGGTTGAGCGGGTGTTTTTTTTTTAATTAACATTTGACGGAAAGGTAACAGCACTACATCTGACACTGCGGCTGACACCAAGATCCATGAGCGTTCGTTAGGGGTGCGTTCCATTAAGCGTTCACAACGCCCAAAACACTCATTCAGACGTTCCACATGGCGACCACGATCGTTGGGGTCGTGGCGAAAACGTCATGAATGGCGTCATGATTTATCTCAAGAGGTGGGTCGGCGTGAGCGTTAAGAGAAATTGCATGCAATAGAGCGCATTAGTGATGACAATCACAAATATGCAACCAACATTACACTGAGTCCTGAATCGTTTTGTGCGAAATGATATGCTTTATACTCGACCTTAAATACAGATGACATAAGAACTATAATAGAAGTATCGTAACAGGCCCTTTTGTTTTACGCTCTCACATGAAATAAGTTGATATTTAAGGAATTGCATCTAAGGGACCTTGGATATGAAGGATGGAAGTAACGATATTTTTATAAAACGATTTTCGGAATTTATTCAAAAGTATTTGAGAAAACTTTCTTTACGATACCCATTTCATACGACGTATTCATTCTTTTTCTATCGAATTCAAACAGATACATTTCTTAAATATTGCTTATAACAGCGGAATAATTCAATAAATAACGTCATAATTCTAACCACAGATTCTGAACCTTAGATAATGGTTACTTAAGGTTCATATTAGCGCATCTTCGTTCAGAAATATTTCGTTGTGACTCAATGCACTGTTGGTTGCATACATTTTGACGTCACACTAATGTGGTCTATTGTCAAGCAGTAAACAGCAAATATGGCGACGACTGAGATTCCACATTCCACTTAAGTTTATTTTTATAACGCATAGAACCAAGTGGAACGACAAAATTCGTGGTCGTGAGCGTGATCGTTGTGAACGCTTAATGGAACGCACCCTAAATAACCTTCGCTCGATCGGCTCAGTGTTCACGTGATACAAAATCTGCATCTGCTCGCTCCGCTCAGATTTTCCAAAACCGAACGCACCTCTAAGGAGAGTTGAAGTAATCACAGAACTTGAGCTGTCCAAGACAAGACATGTTTCTTACTTTCCATGCTGTTTTATGTAGTTCTACTGTATGTCCTGTGCCGTTCGCAAGTTATCGTTGTCATTTCGTGAGATTTCGGTTAGCGTGCGTTCCCTCTTCGAGCACTCGTAAAATAGCGTGAGCACAGAGAGGCGTGAGTCTACTGATTAACACCACAGTTAACACCCTACTGTGATCGTCACGAACTAGGAATAGAGTGATCACAGTAGTGGGATTACGAACTCTCGATACTTTTCGAGTCCGTCATGAAAAAATAAATTTGGAATTAAGATTCGAAGCGAAGTATATGTTAATCGCTATAGGTATTGCTGTTTTAAAGAAACGAAGAATAGTACTCGCTGGATTGGAAATGTATCTCGAGCTTCATGAGTAGGGCCTTAATAAAATCGCCTATAAATAACCTGCTATGTTTTCAGGGAGTGCTTGAAGACACTCTATTGGCTCTCGAGCATATACTTCGGTTGAAATTTTTCATACACCCTGTCTATAATCAGTTTGGCGTTTTATATTGTCAATAGATTTCTCTCAACATAAATATAATTCAAGGGCACTTACAAAATTGATAGCTCAAAGAATAATAGTTGTTCTGCCACCGCCTCAAAATGATGGAACAAAGTACGACCTCAGTCTCTTCCAAATACTCCTAATACCCCCTATATCTGCTTCCTCAGCGAGCAAACAAGACGAGCAGCAATGGTCTTACAAGTCGTCTCAATCGGTAAACAAGCAGCGTATCGAAGACGACGAAGATTGGAAGAACCGAAGGGCTACTCCACTGTCAGAACTGCACTCTTTGGCGAGGAAGGCCACCAACGCGACGGGTACCAGCGTGTCGCAGACCGGCTCCTTCGACGAGGGGCACACGCGCGTCATGGCCTCCCTCATGCCGGACGAGATCATCTACAACGTGGCCGACTACTCCAAAAGGGCTTTCGAAGGGTGCCTGCTTTTCGGAGACGTGTCCGGTAATAAAAGGACCCAAAGGACTTCTAATGGACGTCCATTGGATATCCATTGAATGTCCAATTAACGTCCATCGATGTTTAGACCCTAATTGGACATAATTTGTGATCATATGCGATGTAGAACGCCAATTTGCTCCAAGGTTTCACCGATTTATGCGAGAAATACAACAAATGCGGCAAGGGAGGGCCGTCTAGATTGACCCAAGTGTTGAATGCTTATATCGGCGCCATGGTCCAGGAGATATTGTCGCATAGCGGCGACGTTCTCAAATTCTCTGGAGATGCCTTCATAGCTATGTGGAAGGAAACCGATCATTTGTCACTGAGGGATGCTGTCCACGAGGCCATCGATTGCGCCCTCGTTATACAAAAGACCTACGGCACGTACCAAACCGATGTGGATGTTGTTGTGAAAGGTTATTTTCTGTTAAAGACTAATTATTTTACACTACTGGTGATTTTGGTTGTAGTAAAGTTGGCTGTAGCTTGTGGACACTTGACATTCTCCCTGGTGGGTGATTCGGAGAATTCTCATTACCTTATGATTGGCCAGCCTATCATAGACATAAAAGCTGCTGAAATATTGAGTTCTGCCGGAGAAATTGTCATTTCCACCAAGGTGTCTCATCATTTGAGTGCCAACGAGTACCTCATAGATATGTTGCCAGACAGATTACACGCCAAGGTGACTAGCATTTGGTTCTTGTTTTCTTTTCTTCGTATACAGTCAGCCAAATTGGGCAGGCCAGTGGGTAGTGCAGGGGTGTGAACAATATACTTCTCATGCTCCTGCCGCTGCTACTCACATTACTCGGTGCTTTTTTCGTGTACAACTCAGAGTATTGGCTGAGTTGTGAACACATCACTAGCAGAAGTAGATAGGGAAATAAATAATGTATTTTTAATTATTCGAATTGGCAAGGTTCTGGGAGTGGGCCCAAACTGGAGGAACATGCAAAGAAACTACGAGAAAGAGGATATTGGTAAAATCAGTGCATTCAAAGACGCGCGTTGTAGGTTCATGTGACCACTTTCCACAGAGAGATATAGCATCCTCAGTGCTTCCCAAAGCACACAAGAAAACGCCCCAGAATTGCTGCAAGATACCAGCTCCTACGAGAATGTAGAAGCCGAAGAAGACAACAGAATCGCCTCCAGAGTTGTCAACGACCAATACGCTTGTACGCGAGTATAAATAATCGATGGTTCAGCGACCTACTGTCGTCTGTCATGTTTTAAGTGAGACCGGCTGTCAATTACGCGGCGCGCTTCAAACTGAAAGACGAACTGAGACGATTCATCATCGGTCCAGTGATGAGAGGCATAGACGCCGAGGAACCTCTGGAATATTTAACTGAGATCAGACAAGTGTGCATCGTGTTCATCAATTGCAAAGTGTCCAACAGCATCTCACCGCAGGAAGGCATAGACGTTGCCAACGACGTATACGTGACTGTTTGCAAGTAAAGTATGCGAAACGCGTCAGCCAGAGTTCGTTATTTTTTGGGGGGATTTCAGCGTTGTGAAAAATAAATACGGCTGCGTCAACAAGATCAGTAACTTCGACAAGGACTTGATGTTGCTCGTCATATTCGGGTTGCGCGGCTTCAAACACGAGTTGGAGAGTCAGATAGCGCTAAAATGCGCCATTGAATGCAGGGAAAAGATTCAAGTCATGGAGTATGTGTTTGAAATAGCTGTCGGAGTTACAACAGGCAAGTGTAGCACGAACAATTTCCAACGACATGCTTTGTCGATAAGATGTCCCGAAGGATTTCGAGATCGAAACCATTATCTACCTCCTTAATAGCACAACGACGTCTTATGGACGTCCCGTCAGGTCCATGACACGTCCAATTCTAGTACCGCACACGTCCAAAGGGAGTCCAATCGGGACTACGTTTGAAAGATAAAAAAAATAGGTCGACCAACATAGTTTTGGATTCATTGTGATACAAGAAGGAATTCGCCTGATACATTTCTTATATCGAGAACCTCAGAATATCTCTCGATTATTCTATTTCTATGGCATTTGGACATCTTTAGTATTCCTTCGTTATTGTTCATAATGTATTACCCAAAATTGTTGAAGCAACTATATGGACTATTTATTTAAAGAAGATAGTTTTGACTCTCAATACCATTAGTGCAAAATAAAAAGTATCTAGCTAACCACTGAACTTCTTATTGGTCGAGATGAATCAATAATCTTGGCAACACTTCACAGTAACTTCACAACGATGCCAAAATCATTTGAAGATAAATCTTCGATCCGCTAATAGAGTTTGTTAGTTATTGAATATTTCAACAAAAATCTAAAAAACTGTTCAACAGTTATCCACAGTCAATAGTTATCCGATTATTTGATTATATGTTTTATGAAACTAAAAGATTTTTCGAAACAATTTGAATGATAAAGTTAACCTAACTTTCTGTTTCGGAGTATCGTTTAAAGTTAAAGACAAACAGCAACACTGCATTTCCCGACTAGCTGTCACAACTTGCTTGAATAAATATACTTTTCCTAAACTTTACACTACCCGAAATAATATTGTCGCCATGTCTTAAATATAAAATCACAAACTTACTCCAATTCGTCAATAAAATAAATATTGCACAACAGAAACTAAAAATGGCCATCGTATGATTAACGATGACTTACCCCATGATTTCCAAATGCTAACGGTTTAAATTCGCCTTAATTTTATCAGATTTTTCGATCACATGGACGTCCTGCTCAAGTCCGGTACATTCGGACGTTGATTGGACCAAAATGGGTCGTCCACGGGAAGTTTAATGCTATTAGGGCTGCTCCGTTTTGCAGGAAAATGTTACTGCGGTGCTTTTGGACACACTCTCCGTCGGGAATACACTGTGATAGGTCTGGTGGTGAATAAAGCTGCCAGACTAATGGTCGCTTACCCAAACAGGGTGACGTGCGATAGAGAGACCTTCCTACACAGCAAGCTGGAGTCGAGGAATTTTTTTCTGCAGGAATATAAATTCCTCAAGGGCATTGTCAATCCTGGACCGATATACGAGTTCAAGGGTGTTGAAAAGTTAGAGCGTTAGTTAGTCTATATTTTTGAGGGGAATTACTCTGAGCTTTCTAGAATCGAGGATAATGAGCTATCGTTGTCTATCAATCCACTACCTATCCTGGGAAGAGATCAAGAGCTGGATCTTTACCAAACTTTGGTCACGAGAGCTATGAAGTTGTCAGCAGAGCAATCTAATCGTTCTTTCCAGAACATGCTGATATTACAGAGCGGGTATAGGCAGGGCAAGTCTAGGCTTCTGGAGGAAATCATTTACATTACCGATAACGACGTTCCACTCAACAGAATGTCACTCTACGCCTTTGATTATGAGGTACAAGATTAATGAAAAGATGTCATGTCTAGACACCTACTTCTGCCAATAGATGGCAACTAAGTATATCAATCCTCGTTTTTCTCGTTTATGGAATAATACGGAATAATTTGAGTTTATTACTTCGCCAGGTCCCCTATCAAACTATTCGTAGGATATTCCAGAAATTCATCGACAGCAGTCCCGATAAACCAGAAGAAGAAAAACAGAGAACCATAAGATCTCGTCTGCAACACCGGGAAACGCTGGAACCATACTTGTGCTTCCTCAATCCAGTGTTTAATGTTAATTTTCCGTTATCGCAACAATATAGATCCATGGATAAAACACTGAGATACGAAACACTTCAATATATTTTCAGAATCCTGTGTCATGACGTGAGTATAGTTCATTAATTTCAAGTTGATAGTTGCGTCACAGCAGGTGAAAAAGTGTTTTCACCACTAGACTTAGCCAAATACCCTATTTTACCAATAAATTCCCCATATCACACTACTTATACAGTTGGCAACACTTATTGACGATCTTTTTCAAAAGCTTTTCTTATGATCAGTTGATCTACGTGAATGAGGAAGTTTCCAATATTGAGATTTTATTTTTTCCATAAAATATATGAAAAATTATTACACCCGTATTTTTTCTTTTTTTTGTGCGATCGAATTTGACTCCAGAATTTCGTTTTGAAAAACTAGTTTTGGCTCCTCCACCATTCTGATGACGTACCAAGTGAAAAACCGGGTTCACACAGGAACAAATTGAGATTTTGCGTGCGGAAGTACAGTGTTGCCCTGCTTCTAATTTATTCTAAATATTCGGAAAAACTGACCAGAATATCTTGGTAAAATATGGCGTGGATTTTGCAATACCAAATCATGGATTGTTTACCTTTCGTGATATAATATCATATATGTCTTATGAAATATAACTAGCACATAACATGCGAAAATATATGAATGCGATGATATAATCGAGGGCTATGGCTGAATAGAAAATAAATGAATGAATCGAATTTGTTCTTGAAGTGAATTATTTCAATATAATTTTGTGTTTGAATTTTCGGAACAGCTTTCAATTTATTTTCATGAAAATAGAAAGGTAGATCTGGCAATTGCGCAAATGCATTCGTAGATTTCGTCCGCGATCATCCGGATGACACCATAACATAACTTACGATAGCTATATTCACTCTAAACTCACTAAGTACGTCACAGTTTTCCGCCTCAAAATTTATAAATTGGTTTATTTCGAAAATAGAATGGAGTTGAATGATTTGTATTGTCATTCTAGAAAGTAGAGATATCAAACTAAATGGTTGAGTACTTATTTGATGAGAATTCGTAATAAGGAAACTTCCTCATTGTTTATTTTATTAATAATTGAAATTAAAATTGACAATTCAATTAGTTGAAGTTTGAACATGAATATTCTATTTATTCGGGAAAGATAGTACTGACATATTTGGTTATCTTTCAATGCCAATAGAGCAAAATAAAAAGTATCTAGCAAACCACTGAACTTTTAATTGGTCGAGACATAGCTGGGAACTTTCAGACATGAATAATTATGGCAACCCTTTGTAATGACTGCCAAATTCATTTAGAGAGTATTTTTTGTTCCACTGATAAAATTTGTTGATTCTAGTCAAAAATTTTACAAACATTTGAAAAAAATCCTTATCCATTAGAAACAGTTATCTAATTTTGGTTTATATATTCAAAACTCGAATGTAACTCTCTGTTTCGGAATGTCGTTAAAAAACAATCCCTTTCTGTTTTCCATATAAAAAGAAAAAATGAATTCTTATTATCACTGACTGACTACCAAAGGTTTTCGTGAGATTCTGGGTGATAGTAATCGACGACTCGGAAAACGTCGACGACGAGTCCTGGCAGCTCATCGACACTCTGTTGGACCAAAATCTGGTCTTCATAGTGGCCACCATGGGTAGCGAAAAGTCTTTATCGACGCTGGCGCTCCAGATCCTCAGGAAAGATAGAGTCAAGTGCGTGGAGGTGAAGAAGATTGACAAGTGGTACCACGTCGGGTTGGCCTGTCAAATGTTGGACGTTGACGGTATACCACCTGAATTGGAAAAGTAAGAAACTGGAGAACTTGATAACGATTTCACAAGGTATTTTTCCGTGAACAAGGACTATCCAGATCAAAAGCGGTGGTAATCCTGGATGGGTGGAGAGTTTTCTAGTGAGTTTAATGCAATCAGGTGGTTTGTACATTCACGAGATGACCAGGAAGACCGCGTACGAGACAGGGATTGTCATAGCTCCCCTATATATGACCATGAGGTAGTTACTGGTAGTAGACGCTAGTATATCTTATCCATTGAAATGTTTTTTTGGCAAGGTTATCCAAGGAAGAAATGCGATTGTGGGTACAAATCATGGAGGAAAAAAATTTATCCGTCACGGAAGACAAGATGACGACTCGATGGAAAATGTTCATTGACAGCTGCAGGGTAAACATAAGGTTTATTTTGAACAAATATTCGTGATATTATCTGATGTTGGGATTGTCGAATTTACAAATTAAAAATCACTGATTCTTATGACGAACAACTAGGCGTTCCAGCGTATTTCGAACTCGATAGCAACGAGTCGAAATAATCAGAGCGGACTTGTTTTCAGCATTGCTTGTCATTTGATTTTAACCTAAAAATATTCCACATGTTGAGTTAATTTGGGCATATAAACAGTATTCACGAATGAATATATGACTGAACAGAGTAAAATCTCTGACAAATAAGCAACTGTCAAAATAATAATAATAATCACGGACGAATCCAAGATTGTTTACTGCGAAAATCCTGATATAACCTACATAGAGCAAATATCAAAAAATCACCGGAAGATGTTTGTAGGAAAGCTACCCGGATTTGTCGGTATCGCAAACATTCGCGGAGAAAATGAAAAGCAGTGAAATTGTCAACATATGCACTGTTTACCAAAACTTCAATTTGGAAGACGTAGACCCTGAAACTGCAATCGATGTTATCATCTTGAAAACCTTCGACGCCCTCACGTCTTATGAACAGCTACTCTTGAAGTGCAGCGCCATTTTGGGAGATATTTTCCCCAGAGACATGCTTCTGTACATAATGTCATCGTCGGCGATAAGATCTACGGCACTAGGTTGGTATTGACAGGAGACAGTCACTCGAAATGTCAACATAATGGCGGTGAACACGTGATATGATGTAAACTGTCATACTCAATCAATCAATTTCGATTTAATCATTAAAAAACAGAAATAAATATTATATAATGAAACTAAATGGAAATATTTTGCAATATCATCCATTGGACGTTTGTCATGTGGTATATACAGGGTGGTTCACGACGAATTGTACATAGTTCAACCATAATAAGTGCTATGGACTGAGACTATATCTGGTATTAAAAAATGCCTTGTTTCGTTTTTGGCGGATATACAGGATGATATTCGAAAATATGTGAATTATTCTACGTTAAATATCTCTAAAATTGAAAAACTCAAGATATGAAATTTGGTACACTGAGTATGTTCCGGGTTCCCTGAGCTCAATAAGCTTTTTTCACAAGATCAATAAAGATGTGAAAAAAAAATGAAAACGGCCTAGGATTTCGACAGTAATAAGAACTTTCCTTATGATTTTTGTTGAAAAATAATGAAATGCTATCGATGTAGTGCGGCATCAGTCGCATAAGCAGAATGAGAATCCATTGAAATTATACTGTTTTTAAAAGTTTAATTTTTTTCTACAGAAAACAAAAACTTCTGCGTTGATTTTTTTCCATTGTTGCTTAATATCCTCCTTGAGCTTCAAAGTAGGAAAAACAAAAATTGTCTGATCTGTCTTACAGGGTGTTGTTTTAGGAAAACCAATAAAATTCCGAAAAAAACTAAGTCCGAACCTGAAATTGAAAATTTTCAAAAACATATTTTATTGAGCTCAGGGAACATACTCATTGTACCGAATTTCATATGTCTGAGTTTTTCACTTTTAGATATATTCAACGTAGAATAATTCATATATTTTCAAATATCATCCTGTATTATATCCGTCAAAAACTCAACAAGGCATTTTTTAATACCAGATATGGAATGAACATTACAGGATGTCTCCTTTCGTGGGAAGTTCTATATAAAAAAACTATGTACAATTCGTCGTGAATCACCCTGTATAAATGTGGAAGACTTTTCCTTCGTTTTCAGCGGTGCAAAAGCTGTTCGAGATTCACGTACTGAGCTGCGCTAAAGGTAACTTCATCGAAGGCGGTTTGAGTTTCAAAGAGAGGCTGATAAATCCCAACGAGGACATGTCGATCAGGTGCGATTGCAAGGGACTGATAGTCGACGGTAATTAAATAATTTCGCGTGTGGTAAAATGAGTGTTCGACACTTCTGCGTGTTGCAGAGTCTTGTACCGATCTGCCAAAGTACGCTTCCTGTGGCTTCCTGCGCTTCAGGTCATCGGAATTTCGCGAAACAACTTACAACTTACTGACGGACAATCAGAAAAGGGAGTTTCACGAGCGCGCTATCCGATATTTGGAGAAAGAAACTCGTAGGTAGGCAACCAAACATGAACTGTTGTATGCAGCTTTTTCTAATCGAGTCGTTCAGGTGCAGAGCTTGCGGCAACGGTTATTTTGTGCGGCAAATGGGCGGAGGAAAGATCGATTATAACCTACGTTTCGTTCGGCCTAAAGCCAAGAATCGATCTTTGGTGACTGATACGTCGAGTATTAATGAGACGTACGGTACTGCGAAGCTTTTGCAACGCGCGAGCTTTATCAGCGCGGAAAGCTTCCAGTCGACCGGGAAATCGAAGGATTTCTTGAAGCAGCGCGATAATTTCTCGATCTTCAGTACTTCCTCGAATTTACCCACAGAGGGCACCAGCCTGCCAGACTCACGTAAGAACAAACTGATTCTGATTTGAACATAGATAACAACAATTACTGTAACTTAGATAACAATTAAAGCAGGACATATATGTAGTTTTTACACTAGTTTCTGAAGTCTGTATAAAGGGAGCATTTTAAGTTGAAAATCACTGATTCTTGTGACAAACCCTTCTTGATGGTCTCTTTCAGGTCAGGTGTTGAATAGCCGTCAAGAATTGGGCTTGATCACCATTCACAAACTCAAAGATAACTTCAATTTGATTCGTACGTTTTCTTCGACGGATTATACTCAATGTACTTGCTTGCTGGTCCTGAACACTATGTACTCCCAGCTTATCGAACATTGTAAAGGAGCAGGCAAGTGAATTTTCAGCACATTTTCGCTAAAGTTTGAATTTTGACTAGTTAGAGCTTGTTTGCAGGTCTGGTAGAAAAGATTATGAACGCTACAGTTGAATATTCTTACGTTTGCATCGAGTGTCAAAATATACCGCAGGTTATCAAGGTGCTCGAGGAAGCTTTGATACTTTTAGAGGTTAGTTTAAGTTGAGGTTAGATCATATGAGGTCGAAAGTTTTTTTTTTCAAACAAAATACTAATAATGATCTCCACAATCTGATGTGAGACAGCCATGCTACTGTTTTATACAATATTTTTTCGACCGACAACGATTACTTTACCGTCTATTGAGTTTTGGGTAATAGTTACGTCATACCTGGTGAATTTCCACCACTAGACTACGCAAAATACCCAATTTTACCCTTGAATTCCCCATGTGACGCTTCTTATCAGTTGGCAACTTTTTCAATGCCAACGTCGACTAGACAGACCAATCGAACTGTCAAAACTTTGTTGACAACAGAAAAACAAAGTTTTTTTACAAAGCACCCCTTGCAAGGAACAAAAAATTGGAATTCTGGAAACCGTAATATTGAATCAACATGTGTGATACATCATTATTGTAAATCATCTAAAATGGCACCCATAAGGAATAATAAAGTTGACAAGTGTTTCGCCGCCATTATGAGAATCTCTGAAAAGAAGAATTCTCCATGAAAAAGTTTTGGTTGAAAATCTCCAGTACGATAAGTTTATCCAAAAAACTATCCCCGTAGTTGCACACAAAAAGCGGACAGCCTGTATATAGTGGTTCCATGAGTTTTCGTGGTGTTTCCTTTTGAATCCGGCAACATCGCACCTGTTGCCTATTTTGTCCTCCCGTGGAGCGTTGTTGGTCGATTTCTAAACTACCCTGTATCAGCCACTTGCTGAGAACGTCAAAACGTCTCGTTGCAGGGCCCTATGAAGGATCAAATAGAACTGGAATGGATGGTAGACCTGAAACGTGGCAAGTTATTGACACTTCTCGGTCTGGCCCACATGAAAATGAACGACGACCAGTGCCTGGAGTACTATTTGAACGCGCTAAAGTGCTACGGCGTCAAATTCCCGAAATCGACCGTGACCAAAGCTTTAACCAAGTGTCGACTTCGGTTCCTGAACGTCTTACGCTATTTATCCACGAACACTAGCGCCAAGAGAACCGACGACGATGTGGCCGAATACTGCAACAACGTCTCCGAGTGTCTCACGTTCCTCTGTCAGTACTACATTGTCAGTACAGTGGCGTAGGACAATCACATGGGGAGCTCATTACGCGTACCGTTTCCAGAAAAAATGTAAATGGAGCGAAGCCGAACTGACCGCCCTTTGGAGCCTCTCCAAGGTCATCGAGAGCGAGACGGATTTCGAGAAGATTTGCATAGCCTACGCCGACCTCATTTTCGTTTCTTACACCATCGGATATCACGACCGATGCGTGGCTTTGGAGGTTTTCGCTTTGAGAACTTGCCACAAGAAAATCACCTACGTGGAGCTGGAGGAGTTGAAGGCTGTGTCATACTTGTACTTCACCATCAGCAGGAGCAGGTTTGTAGAAGCGAACTTTCAGCGGTGGTCCTGCCGACTGCGCCACTTTTCCACTTTTTTCAATCTTTTGGTTAGGTTAAGGAGAGCTGAAACGGAGAAGTTTTTGCACATTGGCTACGTCGTATGGAGGGTGTCGACTTCATCCCAAACGGAATCGCAGGTTTATAAAATGCTGCCATTGTTGTCTTACATTGTTTTGCTCAGGAAACAAATCATTGAGTTCAGCAATATGTTGCAAGAAATTCAATACTTGCTCGAAAATGACACAGATAACTCTCGTAAGACAATTAAATTTCTCTTGTGATTCCTTATAATACATACGAGGTCCGTTCAAAAAGTATTCCGAATTTTGAATTTCCGGGGGTTAATTGTAATTGATTTTTGTGGCCATTTTGAATGTTTCGTTAGTCTATTGACTCGTCTGCGATTTTTACCTATTCCAAAAAAAGGAATCAAAAAACCTGTATAAAATTTTTTGATGGAAACAAAATAAAGTGCGCGAATTACATAATCACCACCCATCTACAGAGTTTTGAGCTGAAGTGACACAATCCAGAGTAACCCGAGACGAGGGATGGAATCCTCAAGTGGTTCACGAACATTCTTTTATACCTGATTTCTTTTGCATAGTCAGTCAGACACCAAACTTCTAACAGCAAACATTATATAAAATGTAGAATTTATACACAATAAAGTAATTATTATTGAAAAGCAAATCCTCCAGTCTCGAAAGATATTTAAATCGCGGATGCATTCCGAATGTTGACTGTGGCATATGGTGAAACTACTTTGGACCAAAGCAAACGTTTATCGGTGGTACAAAACCTCGAAAGGGCCATGAGTCGGGTTGCCGCGAAATTCATGCCAAAATTGCTCAATTCCTACCAAAAACACAGCATCGCGTTAACATAGATGATGATGAATCATGGATTTATGGTTACGACAAACGTTTTTGAAATAGGTGAAAATCGCGGACGTGTCAAAACACATCCAAGCACAACAGCTGTAAAAAATTAACTGAACATTCGAAATGGCCGACCTCGTCAGCACAAATAAGGAACATGAATACCAACATAACGCTAAGAAAAATTAATAAATCAAATACACTACTCTGTTCCTGCAGAAATTCAAAATTCACTATACTTTTTGAACAGGCCTCGTATGGTATTTGAGCTAGATGAAAAAAATTCACCAGTATCAGAAAAAACCAATTTTGGTGTATACAGGGTGTTTCATCAATACGGTAAAAAAATTAAATGAAATGATATCGGTTTCTCTGACACTAGAAAACTATTTGCTTGTCTGACAGCAACCTACTTGTTTTTTCTTTATAAAATTATTTGAATTTATTTGTGATTTCAATACGGATTTATCGTAAAAACGGCAAGTTTTTTGACTTTTTCCAAGAATACTTTTTTGTTCAGAAGATAACGTAGTTTAATAAATGTTTGATCAAAAATGTTGATTTTTGACGGACAAAAAAGTTATGCGTATTTTTAAATAGTCGTAAGCGGGTAAGTGGAGCCCTTTAAGGACTACGTTAATACTGATAAAATATGCTTGTTTGCCGTCCTAAAAACCCCCCATGTACCAATTCTTGAACCGATATCATAAAAACCGTCGTAGCTATCAAGAAATTTGCAAATAAAATTTTAACTTTGAACGTACACTATCTTTTTAACCATCAACATTTGTATAAGCGATGTTGCGCTCAATCGTCATATTTTGGTCCTCTCTACTCTCAGTTTTATTTTTTTACCATATTAATGAAACACCCTGATAATTCTATAAATCGTAAACATTTTTCGAAACGATTTAAATAATAAACGCAACCTAACGTGCTGTGCAGAGTACCGTTGAAAAAAAAAGACAAGCAACAACACCGCACTTTCTGGCGAGCTGTCAAAACGATCTTGCTTAAATAGACTATAATACTTTCAGTCACAGTGAAAGTCGCGATACGCAATATTCCAAATACAGTCAAAATAATCAAAATAAAGAATCGTGGTTTTTCATGACATCACTTGAAATACCAAACACCTGTCAATTGTTTCCAGAAAAAGCTTGGTATTACGCCCTCTGCCTGGTCTGTCACTTGGAAACAGGCCTGCAAGCAGAGCCGTACTCTAAATGTTTGAAGTTCCTTCAAGGTGAAGGCCTGGAGCCAACCATAAGAGATCCCGACGGTAAAAAACGTCTGATCGTTTGCATGTGGCTGTGGTAAGAAATTATTACAAGAAGATCGTTGAAAAGTCTTTCACGTTCTCGTCCGATTAGGGAGGTACGAAACGAAAATTGGGAAGCCGCCCTTGGATGGCAAAAGTTGGCGTGGTCGTACGATGTCGAGGAGTTGGGAGAGTCCATCCAGAATCTCTTCACGGGGCTCTATTTGCTCGAAGGGCTTATCATTTTTCTCGTCTTCAAATTGGATAATAAAAATTTGAAGGAAATCGCGCGAGCCGATGCGAAGATTAAAGATATTTTCAAGAAGTTGAATGATGCTACGAAATACTGTAAAATAATCATTCCAAGGTGAGAAATACGTATATGGTCCATTTATTTGGTGTTGATTTTTATGTCTCATGAGCAACAGGTGCGATGTTGTCGGATCATGAATAAATCATTGAACCTAGGTTAATTATTTATATGAATAAAAATAGAAGAATTGACTATTCTGCTTCGAGTTATATCGCAAAATCAATTTCATATAATTTCTCAGAAAAAATCATAACTTGCAGTAATTTATAGTGGGAAAAAAAGTGGGACATTTAATTATATTGGGAAAAATTAGATAAAATTATAGGTTCAAAACAAAATTCGATAATGAATCCTTAAAAGTCAGGCGAAAATCTTGAAAGAACAGATGCCAGAGATTTTCTAATAAATTCATTAAAATAAACAATTCGCATAAATCAGTTAATGAATCGTTTAAAAAATATCAAATACATTTGGCAACGTCTTGAAGTATTGCCAACTGCATAACCAGAAATAAATAATCTAAATACATATATTAATTACAAAGTGTCAAGTCTCATCATTTTGAAATGAATCTTTGCCTACTGTAATATCTTTCAAATATTTCTCATCTCAAACAGGTTATATCACATGAAGGCGTACTACAGGGTGTCCAAATATAACGACTATAAGGGTGCTTTGAAGATCTTGAAAACCGCCCGAAAATATGCGGAATTGTACATGAACGAAATGGAAATCACTTACATGCGACACAGTGAAATGGTATTATTATTATTCTTATTGGAATGTCCGCGATATTCAAAGAGAGTTGTTAATCAACTATTTTTTCAGGCGTGGTGTAGGAAATTGCCGAGAGAGGATGCTGATTTTTGGAGAGAACATAGCGACGAAGATAATATGATAGATGTTCATGATGTTGATTTTACTGAGCGTTTTGCGCCCTACACATTACCTGTGCCCTTGTATATTTGAAAATTGAATGAAAATATTTTATGCTCGATTTTTGCATTATTTTCTTGTCAGTTTACGGTCAAGATTGCACAGTTTCCTAGTAAATTTCGTCGATAAAGTAACACTTTCAGATATATATGTAGAGTATACTACAAGAAATCGAATTGAAATCATAAGAAAAACTCAAAAATCACAAAATAAAGTGTATTTTGTTTATTCACACTTCCGGAGAAACCGGATTCACAATAACTAAATTATTTCAGCTGGATTCTCCATATCTCATGAAGGAACTCCCTGTATAAGTGCCCTCTTTCAATGGATCACTCGGTGTACAATAGCGCACCACTCTGTATGTGTGCAATTTCGACCAAATCAGCGACGAATGCAGTTCGCAAAGTAGGCCATACTTTCCCCCTACTTGTTTTCTTTGTACATCACAAGTGGGACACTTTTTAAAACCCGAAACGATCAGTTCCCATAATATACCACAAAAATAAACAGAATTTTACTAGCCCTTCATACAAATCTACTATTCGAATAAGCTAGAAACTTGTAGTGGGATGAATTTCAATTTTCCCGCTCGTATTACATTCAGCAACCAGGTGTCTCGGATCGAGTTACCTTAGCCGGACAAGATTCTCGATCCTCAGTTGTTTCGTGACCTTTCACTATAACGAGTAGATTGATCATAGTAAGACGGTTTCGTGAATCTATCCGATAGAGCAAGAAGAACAAAAAATTGCAAACCATCGACGAGGAAAATAATAGTTTTTTCGTGCCATATAGACAATATGCTTCCCACGATGTGAGTATATTTATTATTATGGAAGGTGATTGAGATGAGAGATTGTGTTTTTTGTTGTTGTTAACACCGATACGTGAATTACTTTGTTGTGATTACAATTATTCTCATAATGAGTTACAACTTTTGTAGTTATTGTGAGGATAAAAATAATATGTTTCCAGTTCAATCCCCCAAGGGGCAAGAACATTATACCGGGTGGTCCAAATCAAGTTATTCTTTCATAAATAATGAAATACATAATGACATAGTTTTTTGGAATTTCGGGAGCGACGTTACTAGATCACAATAATCGAGCAAGGGCTATAAAATAGCCAAAGTTTTAATTCATGTGAAGATTCAACAAATATGTATTATAAAATCGAACCTAATACATGGTTGTTCATAATTTATTCAACATGAGCTGAATCTTACGTAGAAATAATACCAATAGCAATGTGAATAAATTTCTTGAAGGACAACTACTTCGTCGTATAAAATCATAGATGATATCTATAATATTTGCATTTGTTTATTAATTTTTAATGTAGTTTTTTCTCGCAGTGGACAAGTTTTTAGCAGTTAATTTATTCGGATGAATATTCTGAATCTTCAGTAACTTTTTTGTTCATCGACATCTGGTATTTTGTTGTTTTGTAAATTTCGAAAACCAATAAAAAGCTTTCAACCATCTAGGGAAAGATACCAGCATCAGTAAGATCGCATTTCAGAATAACAGTGGTGACAATTAAAAGTAGATCTATTGAATAAATTCCAAAAAGTTTACGAACATTTACGGCAAAATAATCAATTCAAGTAATGGCAACGGATCGAAAATATAGAGTCCGTCTCTGAATATCTGATCTGTGTTTGATCAACCCGAATAGTATAGTTTTTATGAATGAAATTCGGTGAGCCGTTAGATCTGCTGCCATTGACTAGAACATCGAAGTTGTGAAATTCTCCCAAGACTTTCCCCCTCGGGCTACAATACGAATACGACAGAACCATTTCTAATATGATAAAAGTAGGCAAATACGAATACAAATTATACAGGAGGTTCCAGATCGCTGAGAATCTAGTTATACAGGTTGTCCAGGAAAATGTCATCAAATCAAATTTGCGACTGATGTATTATACAATAAAAAATTCAACTCAATCTCTATCTTAAGTATGGATACGTCAATCACGTCAATAAAAAGCTAATAATGAGACGTTGCCACGTACTCGAAATTTACCTGGATTCCATTCCAAAACTTTTTTCCTTCACTATAAAAATTCTCTACGATGGAGGGAGGGGGTTTTATATCATAAACTGTCAGATTGACATGATAAAAAATCGACATGTTTCACATTTCTTCTTAAGCAGATAGATAATGTTGAATTTAAGTGTATCCCATATGTATGGACCGCACTGTATGTTTTACACTGGACGGTCAGATTGAATAAGACATGGAACTTCTGTAATTGATTATAGCAATTTTTTTTCAGGTGTCTACCAAGGCGGCTTATATTGTTTTTCATTGTTGTTGAATTTCTATCAGATTCGTCGGAAAGAGAACATAGGGTAAGTCCTCAATCAATATTTATACAGTATCTTCGGTATGGACGGTATGAACGCAATTACAGGTATTACAAATGTGAATATAAATGAATTTTTAAATAAAATCAATCGAAATGAAAAAAATACGAATATTATGTAACGAAAACGCCAAAATACATTATACATTCAACGTGTTCTTTTGAACTCAAAAATAAATCTTCGCAACTTTATTACTGGAAGAAGAATAATAAAATAAACATGAACTCATTTTATTAAATAATATCAAAGTTTTATACCGTAAAAAAGCCATTCTGTTCATGATTCAAAACAATATTATTATTGATATAATATTGTTCTTGCTGTCTCTGAAAGGCACGGAAATCTTTTCAACATATTTTATTCAATAATAAATTGAGGTAGGTGGAGGTAATTGAGATCGATTTATTGTAGTCCAAAAAGTTCACCTCAATCTTTGGATACACCCTATATTTGTCTTCAACCACGTGAAACTTTCGAGAATTTGGAAGATGAACAATGAAGACGATGTGCCAATATTTTCGAAAGTAATCCTGTACAAAAACCCATCTCGTGCACAGGTGCACAACATTGTGCTTTACCCCGAAAAACACTCTTGGTGTCAACTAACTCCCATCCAACAAATCATCGCTTCTCCGGGTTTCGACTCTGTCACGATCGACAACAACGTTTGCGTTGGAGCCTGCTACAGCTATTCCATCCCGAAAACGGAGCCCGCCGAGCCCGGAGAGCTAATAGGCCCGTACTGTGACAGCTGTCAACCGTCCAGGATCGAGTGCTACCACGTGAACCTTTCCCAAGACGACAATGCCATCGAGGGTCCGAAGATTTTGCAAAAGCGAGTTCAAATCATCAGCAACTGTTCTTGCCAAAGCTGCAATAAAATCAGGTAGTTTTCCACGAATACTATACACGGTTTTTGAAGTCGACGAAGGTTTTGTAATCTTTTGTAGTACACAGGTAGTAAGTACATGAGCCGCGTAAATAGGATATACAGGGAGTTCCTTAAGAACATGCTAACATTCGTGGAAAAACTTCCTATGAATGTATATCCTGAAAAACTAAACTCAACTCAATCAGTTCTTCTATTTTATCTGAGATAATATTATAGACATGGACAAAAAATTTGATAAATTTTTTTTATGTTTCAAGGTACATTGTATGATGTTGAAGGATTTTATTTTCTCTATCAGTGAGATCCGTACGGGTTTTGAATTGCATATTTTGAAAAAAAATATTCTCAAGATCGTCTTTGTTTTTGAGCACATTTGATCTCATTTTCGCTAAAAAAATCGATTCACATCAGGATCAACTCATTATAATTTTGATGCGGTGTTTAAATTTTGTGGATGGACTGAAAGCAAATCAAAATTGGTTACAAAATGAACGGAAACCCAAAAAACATTTTTCTTGTCAGTTGCACTTTTCATGATTGAAATTATCAAATTGAAACTGTTCCATTTCACAGTACCTACCTATTTATAATCTTGATCACTCTGTATTTCGAAATTCAACACTTTCAGAACATACTTTCATGAAACATTTCTTTATTGAAATGAATCAAAGTACTACCCTCTTGAATATTAGCATATCGTTAGGGAACACCCTGTATGTCCGTGGAAGGGATCTTAAAAAGTTGTCAGGTACGAAAAGTGATATTATCTACACGTGTTTTTATCCTGATTCAGGGATTTCTCGAACCATTTTATGTTCATAAAATTCAGTCGTTTAGGTAGAGACTTTGAATCTTTCATAATCCAGTCTTTGTAGTCCTAGGAGAATACCGCCGGTTTCAGACTAGGTTTCATTTTCTTTTACGAAACAGCGGGTCTGTAGGTCCAAATTATATAATAAATATAGTTGAAAAATAAAATAAAAAACATGCAACAATAATTATCAACTAACACATAGATTGATGAAGAAAAATAATGTTATTGTAAAAAAAGCATGGGGTGCTGCAAATATCAGATATTATAAAAATTTCTATATCAATATGAAATAGTATATTTGTTACGACCACAATGAAACATGTGGTTTCCTGGGTGCAATCTCATTTTATTTTATTCCTCAGATAGATAGATATTTTTTTCATTCTACAGAGTTGTTTTCACTCCTCTGGGAAGTAAGTCATACAATAGAATAGAAGAAAATTTGCTGTATAAACTAACCATCGCTCGGCGAATGGTCCAGCTTTATATGACGGGATATAATGTTGCATAGTAAATAAATTCTGAAGTAGACAACCAACGATACTCGTAACTGTATGAGAGTTACTCACAAACATACATTCATACATACATACAAGTGAATCTAATATAAGCGTGTTGAAAACGCTCAGTTCGCAACCAATTTTCAAATACAACAAGAGAAAATTAATTATATCGATTATTTTTTGAGTCATGGATCTTGACCTTGAGAAATCACTCACCAATGAAGCAACTCTCAATATTATTATTGTTCGAACTATTATTCATTTCCATACATTAGTACAAGTTCTGTTTAAAATGAGACTTCACCTTTCGAAAAATATCTGGCGTTATTCGACGATTTTCCTTATTCTTATCTCATTTTTCAAGTGACGCCATAGAATGAAAATCGGAGCTCTGACTAGCCACTCCATAGACATTCTTCATTGAGGATGAAATGAAAATTATAAATCTGTACATGCCGTACAGATGGAATAAGATACGTTTACGTTTTTTGCCACTGTGCACACTCAAGTGTTTCTTTTTTCAATTCCTAGAATGGAAGATTGTCAAATTTCCGATGAGAATACTATCGAGCTGCCAAGAAACCTATTCACCAATCAAGAAGCGAACTCCAAGTCACAGGGCAACGAAGAAATTCCTGATATCCTGGGACCTAATAGCGTCAGAACAGGAACACGAACACACAACTACAAGACCTGGGCGCAAAATCACCACGAAGAAGCAGAACAGCTATATAGATTATTTTTGGAACAAAATAAGGACGATAATGTTGACACAGAAGAAAATGTGGAAAGCAACCAATCGGATATTTCGTCTGAAAGTAAGAATTGCATAAATAAATATTAGAGTACAATATTCTTTTTTTTTCAATAGTTCTTCGATGAAATAAGGAATTCGAAATTTTCAGTCAAGTGTCTCATTGATACAACCTTTTATATCAGGTGTTTCAAATTAGTTGGGGAATCTGAAAAATAAGACGAAATTTTGTTTTTTCCTTCTAACATTTTGATAGATCATTGAGCAGGGAAAAGTGGTAATGTAAAAGTGTGATTCATCCAGTGATTATTTTGTGGAATATTTATAAAATATAAAATAGTTTCGTAAACATTACCACTCTTTCTTGAGTGGATCAGCAATTTGGCACATGACCACTTGAGTTCATACGAAATCTAAGGTTAAAGATAAAGGTTCTTACAGTTTTGTTTATTTGTTACTTTGTTAGTTGTTTCGTTTCAATACCTAGGTTGATGCTGTTCTTGTGAAACAAAGAATACCAAAAATTCCATTTGAAACTATTTCATTTGAAAAAAGTATTTTTGGAATACCTATTTTGTATACAGTGTGGAACAGCCGAATGGAATAAATTCGATAACGAATAAATGAGAGCGTGTTGGGAAAAACGCTTGGACACGTCGATTTGTATTTTTAGATGCGCATTTTTTTCAAAAAAAAATTATATACGGTGTGTCATGTGACAGTGGCCGATACCAACTTTCTTATTTTAGATACAACTCCCTGTATATTATTGGTTTTTTTGTATTCTTCAGAACATTCTAGACATAATTCATGTACAATGTCCCATTTCTATCTTCAACTGTTTCGGAAATATTAAGTGTTTTCAGATGTATTACAAAAATTAACACAAATAATGTAAAAAAAAACAAAAAAACATTAATTCCAATGTTCAAAATGTTCGCCGCGAAAATAAACAATTGTTTTTGTATTCTTTTATGTTTCAAATCAGTAAAAAGTAAAAAAAACAAAAAAACATTAATTTCAATGTTCAAAATGTTCGCCGCGAAAATAAACAATTGTTTTTGTATTCTTTTATATTTCAAATCAGTAAAAAGGAACCGAAATAGTTGAAGATAGGTATGGGACATTGTACATGAATTAAGTCAAGAATTTTCTGAAGGATCCAGAAAACTAATAATATACAGGGGGTTGTATTAAAAGTAAGAATGTTAGTATCGGCCACTGTCACACACCCTATATAATTATTTTTTTTAATGCGCATCTAAAAATACAAATCGACGTATCCAAGCGTTTCTCCCAATACACACCGTATAGTATTCAAATACAAGAAGCAAAATAATTTTATATTTTGCATTCGAAATAACAAATTAGAAAAATATTTGTATTTGGATACTTTTTCAAAAGTACTCAATACTCTCTGATTTGGCCACAGTGAGCTAGACTAGATGTGCATAGATTTTAATATAGTTTCAATTAAATCTGTATAACGAGGATTTCTACTACAGACGTCATGGACATAATCTCGTCCCAACACAGCTTCCTTGTGGACCAAAACGAGAACAACAACGCCAAGATAGAACAAGACCTGAAGACGAAGCCGTTAGAATACGGTATAGAGGGCGCACCCAGCGGCCACAGGGGCAACCATGTGGCCATGGGTTTGGGCCACCACGGACCAACCACGCATGACGAGATCGGCAACGGGGTACCTGAGGAAATACCTGAGAGTGCTGGAAATCGACCCCACGATCATCATCATTCGCACCACCACCATCATCATCGTGTGGGCGATGTGGAGTACCAAGGTCAGTGTTGAAAGTATGTTAGGTTAGGTTAGCAGCTAATGGTGAGGTCATTTTTTTCTTCGGAAACAGACCTCGGCCAGCAGGAAGTTGAGAAATGTACCCAGTCGATTTTAAAAATTTTTCACGTAGTGGTTTTGCTAGTTTGAATTTGAAAGTTGTGGTCCGTCAGTAACGTCAGAAGTACTAAACCAACGCGAAGTGTTAAAGTCTATTGACCTTTTACTGAAAGCAATGAAATTATTATTCACTGCTGATGAATCAAAGAAATCGATAGAGTAACGACGCTCACTCAACTTTGGCAGGAACAATTATACAGGGTGTTCCTTAAAGGTATGCTAATATTCGAAGGGGTGATTCTTTGACACATTTCAAGAAAAATACTTCCCATAAACGTATGTCCTGAAAATCGCCACTAGAAGACATGTACCAAATTTTCTAAAGATGTCTAGAATATTATCTCAGTATTATTATTAAAAAACTGTTTTTTTTTTATTTTATCACCCTATATCCCAAAAGTCAAGACTTTTTGGACATACGTTTATAGGAAGTTTTTTTCTCAAAATGTGTCAAAGAATCACCCCTTCAAATATTAGCATGTCTTTGAGGAACACCCTGTATAGAGCATCGCAACTGACGTCACAACATCGAATGTCACAAGTTTGGAGGGTAAACAATAACTGAATGCAATAGCTCATTGTGTTATCATTGTGTAAATAATGCTTTTTGTAACGCGCAGCAAATGCTTATTCGATACCGATGACATGAAATACACCTGACTATGTGCTTGACAGAACCTTGTTTATTTATTTTTTTGTTTATTTTACTTTGATTCCATTGTGAACAAAGAAACATTTGAGTTGTAACCAGCCTCTAACTGACACAAATTTTTGTTTTATTCACATGGCAACTCCGCAATAAGCTCACAGTTAGTACTTGTGACGTCACCATAAGCGTCTATTATAAAGTCTTATTAAAGTGGCGTTCATTTGAAAAACACATCAAATTATTTATAAAAAAACTTTGTTTTTTTTGTGCACAGTGGCCAGTACAACGTTTCATCAGAGACTAGGCTTATTTCAATGTCAACTTACATTTCAAGTTCTGTAATTTATAGATGGCCTCGTAGATGGCAACATGTGTACAGAAAATAATTTAATTTTGATATAATTTCAACATCTTTTATATCACAATAGTTGATTTTAAAGAACGTTTGGATCAAATTCTATCACCAACACTATTTCTACTCCACATCAATGATATGTTGGAGGCAACTTTATGTCCAGTACACAGCTTCGCGGATGATAGCACCCTCCACACTGCCTTCTCTTCCAGGGCTCCAATACCAGCCCGCCAAATCAAAAACGAACGAGGAAGAAATGTTAACAACATAAATATGGATTTGGCAACAATTCTCGAATGGAGATCCAAAAAAAGTGGATTTCAATGCAAACAAAACACAAGCATATCTTTTCTCCAAAAAAGCCGACCTCACAATGCCCAACATAAGCTTGTCAGAGGTGACCATACCTTTGAAGTCATCCATCTCGATGCTTGGTATAACTATCAGCAATAACCTTTCTTGGGAAAGTCATGTGAGATCAATTGCTAAAAGTGCATCCCAAAAACTTTTTCTGTTTCGTGCCAGGAGCTATTTCACTTCCAGTCAGCTGCTTACGATCTATAAGGCACAAATCCGACCTGTCCTGGAATACTGTTCCCATATTTGGAGTGCGGCACCTAAACATATTCTGAAGCTGTTGGATTCTGTCCAAAAAAGGGCAATTCGTCTCGTCGGTGATGCTTCGCTTACTAACTCGCTTACTTCTCTGGAACACCGTAGAATGGTTGGCGATCTATCTCTATTTTATAGATATTTTCATGGGCGGTGCTCTTCTGAAATATCAACAATCGTTCCTCCTTTGGCGGTCTCTTCGAGGTTAACCCGTCAAGTCCAGTCTTCACACCCCTTTGTGGTTAATTTGGTGACCTGCAGAACATCTCTCTTCAAAGACTCGTTCATCCAACGAACAGCGAGGCTCTGGAACACATTGCCCAAGGAGGTGTTCCCCGAGGCATATGACCTTCAGAAATTTAAAAAGAACACCAATTCCTATACCTCCTCTTCCTTGCTTCTCACGATGTTCTCTGAACATTATAGGATATCTCCTTTCGTGAGAAGTTTTATATAAAAAAAAATACTTCAACGCGTCTCAACGGGTACTACTTACTTTGGAGAATATATAACATTTTTTCATCAAGTACACAACTATGCTACTAGGAACAATAGTGAATTTTATGAGAACTAATTATAGTAAAACCATGAATTCTACATTTCACCAAGGACTCTTCGAATATATCAAACTTCCAAACCATATAAAAGAATGTTTAACACTCACTTCATTCAAATCAATGTTACTATTGCATATATTAGGAATAACATTAATTAGACAAAAATGATGCACCAATCATTGGATTTTTTTCATTTATTATTATTATTATTATTATTATGTGCTATCAGAGAAAGATGTGTGTGATAGGAATGGTGTGTGTGTGTTTTATCATTAGGATAGGTTAAGTTAGGTGATTAAATATATATATTTTGTATTCGATTTTATGTAACATTTTCGTAAATTAGGATCTCCTATTTAATAAATATTATTTTTATTATATTTCTTCAAACACATACAGTTATCCTTAGCTATCTATACCCTCAGCTTTAGATTTCAACTGTAATGAAATATAGTGACCAAACCTCTCTTTTGACGAAACGTTTCAGGATCAAACGTACTGCATTTGGTGACCGGTCCCCACGGCAGTATGGTGGCCGCTCCTGTCAAAACGAAACTGCATATCGATTCGGACGATTTGAAGCCAAACAGCGAAGGCGTCGTTATCGATTACGGGAATCCCGGCAAAGGTCTCGGGGACACCGTAGCCGAGCTGTTCGAGCATTGAGGAACACCTCCAAATTGTCTTCGTCCACGTCGATGCGTTTTGAACATATCTAAGGTGGATCGGTGTGGACTTTTGACAACGAGAAAGTATCTAGAATCTAGTCCACAGTTTTACAATCAACCAGTTGACCGAAAATTTGAATTGTTATTGATACAGTTAGTCTACAGGGTAATGTGAGTTTATTTGGTGACTAGAAAGAGATAAGTCGATTGCATAATATCTAAATTTGAAGGGTCAACTTCAATTTCATATTTGATACTTATTTTGTAACTTTTAATCGAATAAAACAGGGTGATTCACGACGAATTGTACATAGTCCAACCATGAGTGCTACGGACTGAAACCATTTCATATCTGGTATTGAAAAATGCCTTGTTGCGTTTTTGACGGATATACAGGAAGATATTTGAATATATGTGAATTATTCTATGTTGAATATCTCTAGAAGTGAAAAACTCAGACATATGAAATATGGCACACTGAGGGTGCGTTCCATTAAGCGCTCACAACGATCACGCTCACGACCACGAATTTCGTCGTTCCACTTGGTTCTGTGCGTCATCGAAACGCTCACGCCGACCCACCTATTGAGATGGGTCGTCGTGAGCATGAATCATGACGTCATTCATGACATTTTCGCCACCACCCCAACGATCGTGGTCGCCATGTGGAACGTCTGAATGAGTGTTTTGGGCGTTGTGAGCGCTTAATGGAACGCACCCTGAGTATGTTCCCTGAGCCCAATACTATGTACAATTCGTCGTGAATCACCCTGTATAACCGCTGAAATGAAGACCGGTAAATAAAAAAACTTAATAAAAAAGATACATTATTTGTTGAGGTAAATCGTATTATTTGTAAGTTCTTGATTTAAGATAGTGTCAAAGAGTCGAGAAACGATACAATGGACATGCAAATAAATATATATTTTTTTTGCAAATAATTTTTCGTGTTACTAAAATGGTCTTGAACAGTTTAGGGTAGATGAATTGTTTTTACATGGATTCTAGCTTTTCTATAAATTTTTAGATATTTGACTTCTAATAACCCTAGTCAGTGAATCGATAACGAGAACCATTTTTTATTTTTTAGAATCATGTCTTTCTTAAACAAATATTTGATCAATTCAATTTTTCACAAAATAGGTGTCATATAGTTGTAATTTAGAACACATCTTTATACGTAATACAATAGTTTATCTATAATTATTTTTATTATATGTTATTCTTCAATATATTATGTATTTGTCTTTTTACCTGTTCTCCATACTTTTTCTCCTATTGTTATATGCTTATATATTTGTTTTTGTGAAAGTTCGAGTACTCTGGTTCAATTTCCATGAAATGTAAATAACTATACTTCCAAATTATTTTTGAAAAGGCTGTGTGTCTATTTTAGTCGAAAATCTATTATTTTTACACTCTTGTTATTATCACAATATATGTCTATTGTATATTTATCTATATATAATATATATCCTTCATCAATGGAATTAGTTTTTTTACATCCATATTGCCCTAGGCGGCAAATCTTATGATCCTTGGGAGGCCTTATTTAGGACTCTCGTTGCTGGGGTCTAGTTTAAGGCAGTCCTTTTTTATAAATGTACTTGAATAATAATCAAAGTTGAGAAAATTATTGGACAATCAAAAATACGCTTGTGGAAATCGGATATGCCGACTAGTGATGAGCAGACAAACGGTACTACTCTTTCAGGACTCAGGAGTCTCGAGGTTAGACAGTAAATTTCAAGGACAACACAACCATCAAAACTCCCTCAAGCACGAAAAACACTGTTCATACCAACTCTTTGAGGTGACAACCTCCTTTGTAGAGAGGAATTACAGACACCAAAGTCGATACGTTAATAAACTGTAATATTGACTTAATGCAAAAAAATATTCAGCCTTCATTTGGGTCCCGACAATTTTTTTTATGCAAGGTCCCCCCAGTACACGCTACGCCATTGGTACACAGAGGTTGAAAATACTTTTCTTCTTCTTTCTTATAATTTGAATAATTAGTGTGGCAGCAAAATAAGCAGCAGAAAGAGCTATCTTCTTTGTTGTGGATGCAAGCTATTTATAGCCTTATCTAGTAGTTGATTCCAAAATCACGTTGAAAAATATTTGAAAATTTTAACATTGACGTATATATCTTGTTGGTAACTTATCTCTGCTCCTGTGTAATTCAGAAGTTGCTCTTTCAGTTTATATGTTGTTCAGTGGAGAAGAATATATTATTTGTGTCATATTTATACATACATGGCAACACTGTTGCGGGCGATTTAGCTTCTCGATTGGCGTCCTTTGGTCCGAAACACCACTGAACTTCATCACTCAAATATGATGATTTACCGAATACGTTCTGTGGTTTTTTGATAAGTTGACGTGTGACGTATTTGGTTGAGCTCTAGCTAAATGCCGTGTCCCTCCGTGATTTGCAATTAGCCTTTATTTGCCGATCATGAGATGATTAGTAAATACTCGTTTCCTTGTTGAATAGTAATTCAATTGTTATATGAGCTAACAATTGTTTCAAATTCTAAGGTAAATTTTTCACTTTAACCATGTACTGATTCGTGTTACAATTTCTGTTGAATACATCAATTTAATTCATAATAATTGGATTAGACATCAACCCCTCGAATGATTTCACCATAGATATGTACTTGATGAAAAATTATCTTGATTTATTCAGATAACTATTTTGATATAACTGTGTTTCATCATATTGCTTATTGATCGTCAATTACGTTATAGTTTTTTGAATTTTTGAATTATTCTGCAGATTTTGTATCAATGCAACATTGGTAATGAGTACTAAGACTAAGAAAAAATCTCAAAAATTGAAATCTAGTAATGATTTGTCATTGCTGACCAAAGACCAATTGAAGAGTGAGTGCAGGAGAAGAGGTCAGGAATCTAGTGGAAACAAAACACAACTGGTATGATATTGATAAATCATATTAGTATCATTAGAAACTTGGATATTCTGGAAAGCGGTTATAGCTTCCAGAAATTACTACTTGTTTTAGTACTTATCACATCCAGATTAGACTAATATTTTCTAGTTTCAGGGTTAGGCTAGTTATTTGTATAATTACAATCTGTAGATATTCAATCAGTTCCATACAGTATTTCCATTCAAAATACTTTTTCAAAACAATGCCTATAATTGGTGAATTTTTACAAATAATGGATATGATATGACTAACAAAAAAGTATACATATACAGAAAACATTCCTATTTCTTATAAATTTTCCAATGACCTAAAGCTAGAGTATTGACTAAAAAAATAAATTGTATTGAGACAACACTCCACTATTATATGTTCTGAAGTATGCAGGTAATGTATTCATGAAATCCCTTTTTTCCCATATTGGCAATTGGTAATCTTAGTATGTGATAAATTTATTTATTTATTCACAACATTGTCAATTTAACAAGTCTTCATACATTATAATCACAGTACAATTGCCCCACCCACCATTCAACTGCATACAATAAAGAAACATATATGTATATTATAGAAAAAATAAAAATTAAATATTATATACCTATATTATACAGGGTTATGATAAAGTAATGCACAAAATTCATAAAACGTACAACGATCACTTTTGGAAAAAATGCAAAAACACGTCAAACTGTTCTTTTTATTCCGCAACTTTTGACCTAAGTTACAAAAATAACACGTCGAAGTTGTCAAAGTTATGACGTCATCAACAATTTTTTTTAATGGGAAGCTAAGATTTTTATCACAATATGTGATAGAGCTTGTGTTTTTCCACACGGGAAAAATAGTTGCAGTAGGGCTCACATAAGAAAAAAAAACGAGAAAAGGAATAAAATAAATAATAAATAATCCTTTCTCTTTCGGTTAAACGATCCATAATAATAAAACTGTGGTGACACGAATTGTACGACTGACACTGACAAACCGTTGTTTTAGTAAAACAATTGAAAAAATTTATAAGAACGAATGTTCTTACTAGATGAGTGTAAGTTTGACCTCTTTTTATAATTGGTTATGTTATTTCGTTTTTTATTCTTTTTCTCGTTTTTTTCCTATGTGAGCCCTACTGCAACTATTTTTCCCGTGTGTAAAAACACAAGCTCTATCACATAATATGATAAAAATCTCAGCTTCCCATTAAAAAAATTTGTTGATGACGTCATAACTTTGACAACTTTGACGTGTTATTTTTGTAACTTATGTCAAAAGATGCGGAATAAAAAGAACAGTTTGACGTGTTTTTGCATTTTTCTCGAAAGTGATCGTTGTACGTTTTATGAATTTTGTGCATTACTTTATCATAACCCTGTAGAATGCATCATAATGTTTTCAAAAATCTTTTGAAAGTGGTTATTGACATATTGAAGAAATAAATTTCATAACTGTGCCTATTGGCCTGGCTAAGCATTTTAACAATTTGTCCATAATTAGTGTGATGAAAAGGAATATTAAATATTTCAGAATTTCGTGTCCTCTCATTCACATTAAATGTTGCAAGCTCTAAGATTTCAGGTGAATTTATATTTCCATTAATGATTAGTTAGTTAGTTAGTTAAGTTAATGGAAAGAAAGAAGTTTTGGTTGAATTCCGGCATATTTGAAAATGCCACCATTTTGAAAATATTTCTTTCCACCACTGTTAAATTTCACATTCCTCCGGTACTTCCAGGGTTGGCCAAAAATTATTCGGAAACTTTTGGTAATCACAGACAGGAAATTTTATTTTTATTTATCGATTTATTTCAGTGGTGGTGTATATTATGATTGATTTCAATTTATTATAATCAAAAATCATTCTCATTTCTCAATTCACGAAAGAAAATAAGCCTTGTTTGTTTCCCAATTGAAGGCTAAGTAGTAATATATTTTGTAAACATTTGTCGGTCATTTCTCTTCGTTATCAAAATATACTCAAATGAATTCCTTGATACGGCACACTGAACAATAATTACGCTCTAGCAGATGACGGAGAAAGTGTTCAGATTCCGAATTGACTTTCAATTTATATTGTGCTCTCTCATATATTGCATGTTTCTAAGTGTATGAAAGTCCATTAAATATTTCTTCCCAGTGCATTTGTGTTGTGAGTACTTGAAATTATTCTGTATTTGTGTCTACAAAACTATTTTGTGAAAAATGCAGTGTTTGTTAATATTCTTGTATCTGAAGAAACTAAAGAAAGTAGAAACTATTTAGAGATTCGAATAGTTCATTTGATTCAACGCCGAATTTCTTGGAGTGGAAACACCAAAGGTAATAGAAATTGAATGTTGGCTCCATGTCAAATTATTGCAAAAAACTTCGAATCGTCCGCAGTCTAGACTAATTTATAATGCCAGGAATACTCACTAATGAATATATTATTACTTTGCTCGTAAATCGATCTTACGATTTACAAAAATATAGTTGTAGACTTAGCGCAATAAATGCGCCTCATTGGTTTGTTGATTTTTGCGCTTGTGAAAATAAGTTAAATGGTGATAATATAGTAATTAATCACAGCCTTTAATTTCCAGCTTCAAAGATTGGGATACAAAATGGTGGGACAAACCATTAAGAAAGATGTTGCTCCACAGCAAAACGGGAATTCTATACAAAACAATGTGAAAACTAGTAAACAATCCGAACAAAAAAAGAAGGAAAAAGAAAAAAGAGAGCGCGAAAGTTTTGTTTTGTGGAAAAGACCCATAGTTACTTTAGAATATTTTTTAAGAGAATGTATTCTTCTATTGAAGACATATGGAAAAAAGTTTGTGTTATAACACCTTAATATTTCTAGTGGATTTTAAAATTATTTTTCAGGATTCTAGCCAATAGAAAACTTGTCATGGTTGTTCTGATCTCAGTATTAGCATTATATATTTTAGTTAATTCCAAAGGGCCACACCAACACTTGGTACAAGAATCATATAAAAAAATATTGTGGTGCTTGTATTGGATGGGTTTAGGTAAGATTGAATTATTCATGAAAAAAAAATCAAAAAGTTTTTCATAATCATACTCTTTAATCACTATTACAAATCGGATATATCTGAATGTTTTAATTGAAATCTTGTATTATAATTTTGATATCATGCTTGAATGGGTCATAGTTTATAGTAATTAAATGATGGACCAGTAAAACATATTTGTATTTGATCATTCTTTCAGGTATTTTATCTTCAGTAGGTTTAGGAACAGGTCTACATACATTCCTATTGTATTTAGGACCTCATATAGCCCAAGTTACTTTAGCTGCTTACGAATGTGAAAGTCTAAATTTTCCAGAACCACCATATCCAGAGGAGTAAGTGCTTTCATTTTACTGTATTCAACGTGAACACCAATTACCAATTTCTGGTGTATTTTTTGATTTGTTTGTATTCAACAAACCATTTATTTTCAGAATCATTTGTCCCAGTGAAAGAGACCCATTGTCAGTTAGTATTTTCAGTATAATGACCAAGGTTCGTTTGGAAGCTATGTGCTGGGGTGCTGGTACAGCCCTAGGCGAATTGCCTCCGTACTTCATGGCCAGGGCAGCTAGACTTTCTGGGTAAGACAAATTCTAACCTTTCTCGAAAGTATTCTACATTATCATCTATTTACATTTCAGGCTGGATCCAGATGATGAAGACGACGACCTGAAAGAGTTGGAGGAACTAGAGAAGAAGAAAAAGAACAAAGCTACTCTGACTCTTTTAGAAAAAGGCAAATTGTTTGTGGAGGAAATTGTTCAAAAAGTTGGATTCTTAGGGATCTTAGCTTGTGCTAGTGTAAGTATATTATTAGTATGTGATTATAGCGTCAAATTTTCATCGAGAGTTTTGAACGGAGCATAAAATAAATTTCATCGAAATCCAAATCTCCCAATATGTAAACTCATAAATCAATTCATCCAAAAGATACCAAATCCGTTGTTCGACCTCGCTGGGATAACGTGCGGCCATTTTCTGGTGCCGTTCTGGACCTTCTTCGGCGCTACCCTGATAGGCAAGGCCGTCATCAAGATGCACATTCAGAAGCTTTTCGTGATAATTGCTTTCAACGAAACGCTGATCAAAACTGCCATCGACTGGCTGCGAGCGGCCCCCTTGGTCGGGGAAATGCTGCAGGTGCCATTCAAGGCCTTTCTCGACGGTCAGAAGACCAAACTGCACAAAAAAGCTGCTGGGGCTGCGCCTGCCGAGGGTGGAAATATCCTGGGGGCCGTATTCGAAAAGTTCGTTTTTGTCATGATTGTGTATTTTGTGGTGTCGATCGTGAATTCGTTTGCGCAGTCCTATCACAAGCGGGTGCACAAGAAGAGTAAATAGTTTGATTTTTTGGTTTAGTTTGAGATTTTGTAGTAGTAGTAGTGAAAGTATGGAGTGTGGATTTTCGTGAATGTTCTGTTGATTTTTCTACTTTTGTAAAGAAAAACATACTGCTCGTGGATTAAATTTTGAAGTTTTTGTATTTGGGTTCAAGTAGAAAATATTTCAATCGTAGCTATTTCATTTCTTGGCACAACTGCACATTCGTATTCAACTTGTTTTTAAATATTTGTATATAAATTGGTACTTGACCATTCCTATTTTGTAATAAAGGTTGATTGTTACGTTTGTTTTTTATGTTTATTTTTAAACACCTACCCACAAAAATGTGAAGATCATAAAGAGTGAAATATAAAATTTATTTCGTATCTTTAATATAAAAAAATGATGAAAATAATGCAAATGGAATTCTCTGGAAAATATTATGTAATGGAGCTTTCAAATACAACGTTATTTGTGACGTCAATACTGCTTATACTGGGCGCAACGCTTCATAACCTATTGCTATTGTTTGATTAATCATCGAAGTACGAGAAAAAATCAAGGTGAAATGAACAAGACGAAGCAACGAACGTTGTGGTGATTAGTCTAGTATAAACTTTAAGTAGTCGTGTTTTATGTTAATGGAATCATTATTTTTGCGTTTCTGAATAATACCAAGTTATATATTCTAAATCTATCAACCCTGAATTGGAGAGTTTATTCTTGCGAAACTATATGGTACATTCTCGACCTTGTGGATGTAGTATTTTTTGCAAAAAAATCTCGCCAATTTTCCCCCCAAAATTGAAACAGTAGTGTTCTGCTCACTCTGGAGAAAATTTCTCTTGTGATGTATCAACTGGGCCCATGAGGTTTTATCAAGAATTCTCATGAATTAAAATTCAAAAATATCCAGATTTATTGTATTTAACGAACAAACTTTATTGTCATAAATAAAAATAATACAAGACGATTGGACGAGTGGTATTTAGAACTTTTTCAGGTTAGACTAAGTATACACAAGAATATTGTCAAATCACCACTCATCGAAATCGCTCAATTCATATTTAATATAAATCCTATACTATAATTCCTCAAAAAACGCAACCCTGCTCTTGGTCGAGCCAGACTTGCTTTTTTTTAGCGTAGAATACTTATTCTCTCCCATTTTGACTTGTTCTTCGTGTAGTTGATCGTAGTCCGTTTGTTTTTCGCCAACTTTCATCACTTCAATCTCCGTTCTCAAATCCCTCAACTGATTCTGGAGATGCTTGGATTTTTCCAAATATTCCATTCTGGAAAGAAAAAATCGTAACATTATCCAAATTCAATATTCGAGTAATGTTCCAGATAATTTCTGTCAGATTGTACGATGTTGCAGAGACATACCTTTCTTTTTCTATCTCCAGAGATAACTGATCAGCGTCAGCATTAGCCAACAAATCATAGGAGGTGATGTTGAGATTCATATCAGGTGAATTGGACACTTCGTGGTCCATTATCGACAAATCTGGCACGTAGACAGGACTAAGCGGTGGCTGATAAAGAGCTGTAACACTCTAAAAATCAATTAAAAACATTGCTTGTCAACCGTGACAGAAAACTCACCGACAAAGGTGATGTTGCGTTCGATCCGTTGTAGGATGTGGTGCGGCTCAGGAAGTCGAGTAGCTTCTCCTTGGCCTGTTTCTCCGCTGCCCTGGCTTTCAGCAATTCGTCTTTCAGCTTGTTCGCCTCCGCTGCTCTCTTTTCGCTTTCCTCGACCAAGCGAGCCGTTAGCATTTCTGCTTCGCGAGTTTTTCGCTCCAGCGACACCTGTGAATCAAGAAAACCGTTTATTGGAGCGATCTAGGCGATATCGGATTTATTTTACCTTCTCCTCGTCTTTTCGCATCGCTGTAAGCCTCATTCTTGCTATCTCCTGTTCTGCCTCTGCAGCTTTCTGGCTGAGTAGTCTTGCTTCTTCTTCTGCAACTCGACTCTTTTCCGCTAATAGATCTGCGCTTTCCTCTGATCGTCGCTACACAAACATAAGTATTCAATTCTCGTAAAAATTATTGGGTATTATCGCTACAGATTGATATTTTGAAGCGTTGTCAAGCATTATTCACCCACTTATATTTTTCAATGGTTCGAAGTGAAGTTTTTTCGTATTTTTTTATGACATTTTGTAGTGGAATTTCATCATTATATTCGATATTATTTTTTTCATCTCATCTATTGTTGTCAGTGCTGTTTGCCTTTAATTTTAAGCTAAAAGCGTTTCGACTTTTCTACTATTGAGTTTATTCAGTGAAACAGTGAGTAATCAAAATGAGTATGAGTGAACAAGGTGCAGCTATCTTTTTCCCATTAGAATCGTCCAGCATTCTAGCGTGAAACTCTCACAAATAATGAGTGTTTCAACTTACCAAAGCCTCGTTGGCCAGCCGTATTTCTTCTTGATACTGCAAAAGGCGTTGCTCCATACTAGCACGTTCTCTTTCGGCCTCCTCGCGCAATTGTTTCTCTCTGGCCAATCGGTTACGCTGTACTTGCCGACGTTGCTTCTCTTCCTTAGCCGCGGCTTTCATCTGCTGCAGCTCCATAGAATCAGGCTTTCGACGTCGCATGAACAGATCGTGGTTGCCCATGCACAGGTCCAAGATCTTGAAGATTTGTCCATGATTGATTTTTGTTTATATAAAGTTATATTATCTGTGTAGAATTAGCAACTCACCAGTTTGTTCATGCGTACTTTTTGGCTGAAAAATACAAAGTTGGGAGCATTCTTGTCCACTGGCTTTATGAAAAACTTTTTGTCATCAAAACTAATGTGTCTGATTTCCGACCAAGTGAATGTGGTTTTGGGTTGCAATTTGTTTTCTTTTTCATAAATATTGAGGCCCAAAGCTGTCACACCCAACCAGAGTTCAGTCTCTTTTTTATTCAGAATAGGGAAATAGTTGACTCCATACATGTCGAGATCTTGGGCTATCTTGAGGTACTCCATTTCAGCTTCATAGAATGAAGAATTATCATCAAAACATATCCATGATAATTGGCATAGGAAAAGAAAATACAAAATTTCCATGTCTGTGAATAAATAACATGAATATACCTTCATCTCTGGACATTCCCCTATGGTCTGCATACCATACTCTGATTCTTTCTTCCCACATTTCTAGAGTCATTTGGTATTGATCTATCACTCTCTGTGGTAACAAATCTTCGCTTGCCAACATCCCTGGTTTGTATGTGTCCTCATCAAAATCTCCAAACTGAAATTTTCACTCTTATTGTGAAGACTTCAATATTAAATATAACATAATCATGGACAACTGAGCTATTAGAACATTATTTACCTTGGCTTGAACAGCATAGCTAGCAAGTAATACTGAAGCTTCTGGTGGACAATAAACATCCATTGATAATATTGCTTGCTTCACTTGCAAAAAGAATAGATGCTGAGTTACTTCTTGCACTAATTCCTCTGCTACTTCTTCAGGGTAAAATTTACCTAGGAACATGAATGATGCAGTTTGATGATTTTTCTGAATACTTTGATCCTGGACTGTGAATAGAATTGGGTAATTAGGATTCAATAATACTGACTGTATGCACAGCAAACCTTTCTTGTCCAATTTGAGCCATGATATGAAGCCTTTTGAATCCTCGTATTGCAAACCAAAATACCAAGTTTCTCGGAGACCGATTGTTCTGCAGACTAGCTCAAATAGGTCTCTTCCTGTTGCTCGCCACTGAAAAAAGACTTCGTTCGATAAACGCTGGACTAAGTATCAAACATATTTTACCTCAAGATTGAATTCTAATTCTGCATCCAATGTGCAAACTTTCACTGGAAAACTTTTACCAGATTTTTTTCGACGGAATGGAGGCATTTTTTCCAACATTCTATACTCGAATCACATGAAAAAAACTCTTTTTTTCCATACTACACATAATCATTGGAATGATTGAAGTATTTATTGAACAATGATAATAAGGAGTATAGTATTACATGAGTTTGTATAACATAACAATAAACAAAACCTCTAAAAATATCAAATGTCATTACATATTTCTGTCATTAATGACAATGAGATTTGTCAAAAGAATCTTCTTTTTTTACAATTTCATTATCGTACTGCGTGAACGAAGTAAAGCTGGCTGCAAATTTCCGAATACAACGAACAACCAGTGCCGGCGAATCCCATCACCAGCTGATAAGTGTGAATCAAACATCGTGCCAACACAAAAATAGGGTAAGCAGGAATAGTTATGGGAAATGCTGGTATACTTCATTATCAATTTTGGCCTGCAATTTTCAGAACTTCCAATTTTTCCTCGTTCATTTATTGAGTTTTACACCTGTTGACTGAAGTGGGGAATAGGCGCCACTGGTCGTTCGGTTATATTCGGATATTTCAGCACCCACCTTTGAATGTCAGCTCAGACTCGTTCGGGGGTGACATAACTGACAGTAGTGACTGACATGAGCTAATCTGTTAACAAATCACGTCACAAGTAGTCACAAGCATAATCCAAAATCTCAGATTTATTTTTCTATCAGAATGAAGGGTGGAGTGATGAATAAAAAAATAAAGATATGAAAATGTAAATAGTGAATCATCTGTTACCGGCTCCCAAAATATAGAACATATATTGATTTCGAAAGGATCCAAAACTAATTACAATGGGACAACACGTATCCAGGACAGATTTTGAATGGTCTTATACCGAAGAACCTCACGCAAGTCGGCGAAAAATAATTCTCGGTTAGTTGATTCAAAATTGTTTCCAAAATAAACAAATTGAAATGTCAAGAATGCACATTCTCAATTGCTACATTTCCTGGCAATTTGTGGTTTCTTCAATTACTCTAAAGATTTCTTTTGCTTACAGAAAAATACCCACAAATCAAGAAACTCTTCGGTTATGACCCCAACTTCAAATGGGTCGTTACGGGTATGGTGTTTCTCCAATTCATTATGATGTATATATTGAAGGACAAGTCTTGGCCAACACTAATTTTAGTAGCCTATTGTTTTGGAGGAGTCATCAACCATTCCTTAATGTTAGGTAAGGTGATAATGATATTGTGAACATTTAGTACATCCATGGAGAGTTTTGGATATATTATGATATCTGAGTGGGTACTTATTGTTATCTAGATAATAAAAAATGTGTCATATTATTATATTTATTTTGCAGCTATTCATGAGATCTCACATAATTTGGCTTTTGGTCATAATAGGCCTATGCACAACAAATTATTTGGATTTTTTGCCAATCTCCCCATAGGCATACCAATCTCTATTAGCTTCAAGAAATATCATCTAGAACACCATAGGGTATGAATTATGCTCCACATCAAATACCTTGTCCTCATAGTATTTTTTTAGTATCAAGGGGATGAGAATAAAGATACAGACATACCTACCTATCTAGAAGCTAAGCTTTTTTGCACTACATTTGGAAAATTTATCTGGATCATCCTGCAGCCATTTTTCTATGCCTTCAGGCCCTTGATAACCTATCCAAAACCACCTACATCTTTGGAACTAGTCAATACCCTCATTCAAATTGTATTTGATGCAATAGTTGTGTACTTTTTTGGTGAATATTCAATTCTTGCTCGAGATTTCTTGTTCAATAATTCTTTACAGGTGCTAGAATATTGGGTTATTTAATCTATGGTTCTGTAATGGCAATGGGCTTACACCCAGTGGCTGGGCATTTTGTCAGTGAGCACTACATGTTCAAGAAGGGCTATGAAACATACAGTTATTATGGGCCTTTGAATTGGATAACATTCAATGTTGGTTATCATAATGAACACCATGATTTTCCAGCAGTTCCTGGTTCTAGACTGCCTGAGGTATATTAAGTCCATACATTCGGAATTCATTGATTGTACTTACATGACTTTTCAGGTCAAAAGAATTGCTCCCGAGTTTTATGATAATTTGCCGCAACACGACAGTTGGACAGCAGTGTTGTATGACTTTGTGATGGATCCAGACGTTGGGCCCTATGCAAGGATCAAAAGGAAGTCTAGAGGACTTGAGTCATAATTTGTCGCCTGTATCTATATGTCTATTTATATATAAATATTGTATTTTGAAACTCATACCATAATAACAATTACTCTGATTGAAATCTATTTTTTGATGTTTGTTAATAAAGGATAAGTTGAGTTGTTTATTTCCCTTGTTTTCTTAATATCACAGCAATGACTAATGAGGTTTCAGTAGTCTACCAGGTAGGTTCAGTGACAGCAAAATCTGAATCAGATGTGCGTTATTAAATGGGTCTTTCTAATCTGGAGGATAAACAACATTCGATGCTGTAACGTGAGTGCAGATGCTCTATTAACTAAAACGATCCTTTGAGCATGGGCAGTTGAATTTCATGAGCTGTCAACTTCAAAATTATTTCGATTATGTAACAGGATTGAACTATATATATTTCTCCATGCTCTGATTTAATTCCTGAGGAATATTTTTTGTCTCGAAAATTTCACAACTCTGTTCCTCAAAATACCTGTCCATGTACTACATTTGTTTTCAGAATTATTCACAGAAACATGAAAAATAGTATTTTGTCTACAGCATAAAACAATTTCAGAATGGAGACACCGTATCGAGATGTTGCTGAAAATCAAAGCTGACGCCATCTATCAATGCTTGCATGAATCTCGATAACGTGTTCCAATGAACGAGATTTCAACTAGTAGTGACATCAGAAACCCTCTTTCTAAAATGTTGAAAGCTTACTAACCAAAAACACATCGTTCTCAACATATCACGGCATATATTGAATATCATGAATGTTTGGTGTGTTTTCTAATATTGTCCCAGTGCTACAGAATAATTTTCAATGTACCTATACTTACCTCCTAGTATATATTATCTATATACTTTTGAATCTGTACCAACCTAAACGCTATATATATAATACTTCACTAGTAATGAGGTACGTATTACATTGAGTTTCCCTTTCCCTATGCCGCACCCTAGTGAAATCGAGCGGCACACACACGTTCAACTCCCGGTTTAGTTGACCGGTCGAGTTCCGCTTCGAAAAATAGCGAATACGCCAGTGCCGTATGAAGGACAGTTTACAACGATCAAAATAAGGAATGAAGTAAAATTAATTGAGAAAGTTGAACATGCATACCTTCATGATACCATTTTATATATGAAATAATAAGTTCGACAAAAAAACAATTTCGTTATCATTTATTTTCTTTCTTTTTAAAATGCGCATGCTTGTACCAATTCGAACCTAACCTAAACCTGATGATATGATTCGTGATTGATATTTCTTTGCAGCATTATATTAACATATATATGTCGTTGTTGAAAATACGAATTACATATGATTTGATTGAATATTTTTGTTATTTTAGGCATTTCATCAATTTACATTTTATTTCTTACTTTTCAAAGTAAAACTGTGACTATGTCAATAATTCACTATTGTCACTTGTTTCTTCTTCAATATTAATTCAAAAAACAAGTTATAATTGTTTTTCATTAAAATTGATATGGAAAATGTTTAATTTCGTTGATATAATCTTGAGAAGAATTATATGAAAAATATTGATTTACTTATATGTTTAATTCAGCATATATGTTGAAATATGTTACAAATATTATATATAATATTTGTAATTTCGCAGCATTATGAAATGTTGCTAATTCAAATTGGTGTCCAGAAAGTTTTGGTTTCTGGTTAATAGACTAGAGATGATTTTTATTTTCACTTTCTTTTCTTCAAACAAATATTCCGTTTCGTTTTTTCTCTTTTGACGTTTCTGGAGGATTATCTATTATACAATTTTGCATTATTTTAATGATGATTGATTTAATTTCTACTCGGTGAGTCCCTAATTCATCAACCGAAAAATATCATCGGCCTCAATGTGCTACTACCAGCGACGCTACTGCATATACCTGTCTCTCGCTCCCGACTGGTACTGCTCGTACCTACCTGTTGCTGTTGGTGTTTGGTGTCGAATATCATATAGTAGGCTGCAAGACATGGAGGTACTAACCGAGCAACGGACGTAGTACGGACGTCTTTACGACAGACTAGATATTCGAGCAGCTGTTTTTCGGGGTGTACCGTACGTACCGACGAGGGTAGTACCGCGAAACGTTGACGTGGGGGTGACTCTTCTTCGGGCGGATTCTCGATAAGGGAGGACTTTGTGACGGCTACGAGTGGTTTTAGGTGTGGACTTGAAGTGCCGTTGTCGCGGATACCTAGCTCAGATTTGAATGAATACGACTGTCTAACCTCGATACGAATGATTCTCGGTGAGTTTTTGAGGTGAAGTTACAAGATGTTTGATTCACATCTGGTAGGGTAGTTTTCAAAGTCACTCTTCGAAATTCGAAACTTGCAGAGAGGTGTATAAAGATGACACATGATGAGAAAAGCACAGCTCCAAATAGCGCATTTTCCATTTTAAATAACTCATGAATATAAACATCTAGAATGGGGTAAACCTACAGTATAGGTAAGCAACTCCGATTTTGATGAAATTTTCACAGAAGCTTCGGAACACTAATAAAAACACCCTGTGATAAAAATTTTTCCGCGGAAACACCTCTAACATACTTTTTTTTAGGAAAGCTTCTGAAAATCGATCACGGTAAGACCTAAGAATTTGATTGATATTGTACTCACGTTATGGTTTGAGAGAATGTTTATTACACTAAAACATAGTTAACATGTCCTTGAATCAAATTTCACAAGAAATTTCATGATGAGAAACTTTGGAATAAGATATTTTTATGTTTTTATATTTGTATATTTTCGACTCAAAACAATATATAATAATTGCTATGTCAAATGAGATCTGTCATGTCACAAGAGAGCAAGGTTGCCAAGTTGTATTTCTATTTTCAGTGGTAAACCATAGAACTTGAGTCTACATATAAGTACAATATATTTTTATGTGGCCAATTGATTGATCTACGTTTGATTGATCTAGGTGTAATTGATCTACGTTTGGGGTGGATCCCGGCGAGAGTGATGTTTTTAATCAGGCACTGCGATGGCGCGCCAGCGCCGTCGCAGGAACCATCTCCCTCGAGTTACCTGCATTTTGAATTATCTACGTTTGATTGATCTAGGTGTAATTGATCTACGTTTGGGGTGGATCCCGGCGAGAGTGATGTTTTTAATCAGGCACTGCGATGGCGCGCTAGCGCCGTCGCAGGAACCATCTCCCTCGAGTTACCTGCATTTTGAATTATCTATGTTTGATTGATCTAGGTGTAATTGATCTACGTTTGGGGTGGATCCCGGCGAGAGTGATGTTTTTAATCAGGCACTGCGATGGCGCGCCAGCGCCGTCGCAGGAACCATCTCCCTCGAGTTACCTGCATTTTGAATCATCTACGTTTGATTGATCTAGGTGTAATTGATCTACGTTTGGGGTGGATCCCGGCGAGAGTGATGTTTTTAATCAGGCACTGCGATGGCACGCCAGCGCCGTCGCAGGAACCATCTCCCTCGAGTTACCTGCATTTTGAATTATCTATGTTTGATTGATTTATCGCGCCATCGCAGGAATCGTGTGCATCGAAATATTTGGATTCGTTGAATGATTGTATCCCGAACTTTGAAATAAATCAAATCTCCGATTTTGTATTCACTTGGCAACGCTGCTTGTTATAGTGACACTAAACTAGTCATTTGACATTTCTATTATTGCACGCCATATTGGGTTGAAAATATACGATATTAAATTATGAAAATGGGCATTTTCATAGCTTTCCATCATGAAATTTCTCGTGGAAATCGATTTTAGAACATGTTAATGATATTTTAGTCTATTCAAAATTTGTCCTACTAATTACGTAAGTACAATATCAATCAAATTCTTAGGTCTTACCGTGATCGATTTTCAGAAACTTTCCTAAAAAAAAGTATGTTAGAGGTGTTTCCGCGGAAAAATTTTTATCACAGGGAGTTTTTATTAGTGTTCCAAAGCTTCTGTGAAAATTTCATCAAAATCGGAGTTGCTTACCTATACTGTAGGTTTTCCCTAGAATGGTGAACGCATTCTACAATTTTAATGTTTCTACAGTTTCGACGTTACATTTTTATCAAAAACAAAACAATGTAGGTAGATTTCGAATTCACTCTTCATTGTATTAAGTTTCAATTCATACGACATAATTAACCCCCCTAAGTGCAGAATTAACCCTATCAAAACTTTATATTAACATAGAAGTCCATGTCATTTGGATCAAAAATATGCGAAAACTCTGTCACTGTTCAAAAATAAAATTCTCCTTCATTAATCTTATAGAAATCAATAATATTTCATAGACATTTGAAGAAATACTGAATTGGTTAGATTTTTGAATTCAAAAGTGTCAAGATTCACATAAATGAGCATGGATTCAGTGTAGGAAATTTCAATACGATTACTACTTTCAATTTTCAGACAACGATATTTTCCAATCATCCTGTATGACAATGGCGAATAAACATTTCTTAAATAAAATGACTCTCAACAAAAAAATAGTTCATTAAGAAAAAAAGATTCATTTCTACCATCAATCAATCAGTTCTAAAAATTTATTCGTTTGTATATTCATCACTAATAATTGATCGAATAGTGACGATAACCAATTTATAAAAAAAATTCTCATCAAATCATTATTCCTTTTAGAGAATGGACAACTTTCGAATCTAACCCATTAAATTGAAACAAACGTATTCAATACCAATTTTAGATTATCAATGTTGATGAAAAACAAATGGCATCACCTTACAATAATGTAAAGGTTTTTATTCCAGTCATTATAAAGTACACACGTGTATTATAGTTTTGTTGAATAGTGCATGAATATATTCGAAATTTTTTCAACATTTCATTGAAAAATGATCGATGCTTCTTACTTTCTGAATACTCAGAATTTCTTGTTGATGAAACATAGTAGGATGCAGTGGTCCAAATGAATAGAAATTTTCGTATTTTTTGTATATTTATATCATTGAGATCTCAAATTGTGAGTGAACGTTATTTTGCCCCCATATGACACTTTATAATTGTCCCTTCCTTTGCCACATAAAGAGGTTTTGAGATCTGTTATACGACTTTTCGTCTTTCGGATATTATCATCAATTTTATTCAGGCTGAAGAAATCTATTGAAATGGAACCATCACGGTTCAAATTAACTTGAAGTGACACCTGATGGGTACCGTTTACCGTGTGTTCATATATCACTGATTGGTGTATAAATTCTTTTCACTAGAACCGCGCTACGGTACATAACCCAATCGTCTTCGACTAGCTCATTATTATCGACTTTTACTGTTAGTTTCATTGCGTTTATACTATTTCTACTGCGAAGCTTCCTGTAGGGTAAAAGCAATCAACTATTACGCCATTATCTTTTACATATTCATTTCGTACGCCAACGTAATAACATTTCCTGAACGCATACCACTCCATATAGGACCTTCATAGCTCAATATACGAGTAACTACTGCAGGATAAGAAAATATTTGCACGGGTCAACAGCACGAAGAAATGGGCGATAACAATTCGTTACTAAACGGGGCGATGACGATGTGGTTCGGATCGCACTGTGAGCTGCAGGTCCTCCTCGAAATCATACAGATTGTCATCTAATCCGATCCGGCCTGATTACCATCAATCAGCGAATTCAATAGATCGGGAACATGGGAGTTGAATATGAATTATAATAACAGAGAAAATCAAGTTGACCCAGAAAATGACCTGAAAAGCTCACGAGTGGCGAGCACTATTGTGAGAATCCACGAATCTCAATTAATTGTTTACAATGCTATACGCCTAATTGACACGGCTCGACCGACGCTCTCAGTAGGCTGTTCTCATTGTTATTCGCTTGTCACACGATAACAGCAGGTTGAAATCTCGAGTATTGATGATATAACTGGAATCAGATACTTTATGTCGATGCAGTACTCGTATGAATGGACTGAAGACTTTCTCTTCGGAATTAATACACTGTTTGCTCAAGGTTGTCGATATCGTAAAGTAGTGTCATTCGGGTGATTATAAGCCGTCGAAACACTGAATATAAATGAAAATCCCATTTCGATAGCCTTGAACACCCTGTAGGTGTGTGATTATTTTTTATTCAGTGCCCAGGCGACCTTGATAGAACTATTGTTTAGAAATACCTATCAATAAACATCATATTTCAATGGACCAGGCGTGTTGAATTATTTGTTGAGAAATGGCGACGGTTCATGGCAAAAATTCGACGACACACCTAAAAATTACGATAACGTAAGCATTATTCGGATAAATTCAATTCAATTGGAGTCATGGACTTTGACAGTTGATTGAAAGCAGATGGTTACGATAATAACATTATCTGCCAACTTCTGAAAGTCGTTCCTGAATTATAACATAAGCTGTAGTGACTGGCAGGAACTTCAAAATAGGCGAGATCACAAAATCCCAATTTTGCTGCGAATATAATGATACGAAATAGTGTATATGACATTTCTCTGAGAAACATCGAGTAATATCCGGATAACCCACCTGCTATGACAAAATTCCCATTAAAACATTTCGAAGGGGACCTTTTTGAAATCACTATAAAATAGACAATTTATTGGTGTAATGCGCAGCAGTAACTCAGTACATTTTTGTTTCTACTACGATGGGCTGAACTTATTGAACAAAATAATCCACTACCAAAATTTTCAATGAAAATATTTGTCACAGCCCCCTTTAAATGTTCGGTGAATGTTTTTTATTTAAAGTCATTCTTCAGCAATATTTTACTGAAAGAAATAACCAAAGATGTGTAAAATTGTACCAACCGTAAAGACAAAACTATTGAAGAGGACAAAAATTCATATTCATTTCAAAGTGGGAATTTTGCCTTAGCAGGTGGCTTATCCTTTGATCTACATTTTCCCTCGGTTTGATGTGGTATTCACGGGACACCCTGTAGATTCAGTTACCAATGAAAAATATATGTGGGGCAACACCGTAAAATATCAATCTGTTACTAGCAGCTGGCGCTTATGGGAGTACTTGTGACGTATCAGCGATGTGCGTTCTCTGCGTTATTTCTCAACGCACCCCAACTTTGAGATTTTTTTTTGATTCATAAAATTAATTGAAAAAAACTTGGTGCTTTTCTCAACGTTCTGGATGTCGTGATATATTCTCCAAAAATTAGTGATCTCGCCTTTTGTTGATACGTTGTACGAGCTGTCGATAGTTTTCGATATGATAATGGGTTTTCTATTCATAGATTCTACATTGAATTTACCTCTCACAGTACCATAATAGGTCACGGTCTTCGACATGAGTGACTTTTATCTCTGCATTTATTGTTACATCATCTTCGTGCATCCTTAAACGCTGAACGAATCCAGTCACCTTAATTATGAACAGTGACGGGGATTATTGGAACAGTTTCAGCTATTTTCATGGACGATTCGAATATTCCATCGAAGTTATGTTGGGTATGTCAACAATCTAAGGCGACTCAGACCATATAAAGCATCTTGAGCGAAGCAACTTTTGTTAGTTTGGAAAAATGGGTAAAAAGAAATATCGTGTGTTGATAGAGAATTTCACGAATCAATGACAACAACTGCGAAATTATTTGAATCGGACTTCCAATTGCTCCCAAATCTATCGTGTCACCTAGATCTGGCCCCCAGCGATTTTGTCCTGTTCTGGGACCTCGCAGGACAGATTTTTTTGCGCAGATGAAGAAATAGTCGCCGAAACTGAAACTCATTTTGAGATTAAAGAGAAAACGTACAATGAAAATGACATTGAAAAACTGTATAATCATTGAATCGCCGTCACGGCAATGTCTATTTTCGAAGAAATCACGATGAGAAATCTATCATTGGGCATACACTCCACATACCATCGCCTTTCAAAACGAATATCGCGTATACAAAAGTCAGATTTTCTTCTGGTCCGCATACCACTCAGTATGCAAATGCATGATGTACCACGCATAGTTATAACCTAGAATCCTAGTTGGCTTCGTAGAAACGAGAATTTAATGCTCGATTCAATGTAAACGAATACGAGTTTTGACTTCTTCTTCTTCTTCGGGAATACGGCGAAAATTCTTCTCGCCGATAAAGCTACCTACTTTCTCGTATCGCAGTCAATCAAAAAATCCGCACAGCATATGTTTTATGTTAACACGCAAATTGACAATATTCATTTCAACATTCTTTCTCGCTTATTATAGAAATCTGTCGTCAAGATTTTTTCAAAGAAATACTCTTTTTCATTAGCGACACAATCTCTGGTGAAGATTTCTTCAGAAACGTTTGCTGTTATATTTTAAACGGTGAACATACGTACAAGAGTTAATCTTGAAATTCACAATGGCTGTACCTCGTGAACGAGAATAGATATCAAGAACATTTTTAAACCGTTTTTAGAATGGAGACATTAGAGAGAACGCACCCCATCACCACTCCTTTGCCCCACCTACCTCTCGTACAAACACCCCCTAATTGTGATGCGTCGTTGTAAAGCTGGTAGAAGAAATTTTACAGCGCTTGAAATCATAATAATACAGGGTGTAATGATGAAGCAAAAAAAATACTTATTTGCTTTTGAAAGTGGAGATTTCCTCGCGAAAATGACGCCGAAAGTCAAAAATTACCCATTCCTATGGATTTCGATATATATGCTGAACAGTCAATTTGTAGACAAGACACAATGAAAATGATCAGAAATATTTCTATTACTCTCTTATCGAATTCAATAAACTGTAAATCTATCCTTGTAACGGAGAACGAATGTATAAATCACGAATCCACTCCTACATTACCGTGATTTCTTATTTTATTCAGACATTCCTATGCCATGTCACTTTCTTGTCACGATAATATCATATAGTCTCCTCATTTTATACTCATTATTCGAATAAATTGACGCCATTCCACGAAAATATTCAAAATTCTCAAGGCTGACGAGAAACTTTGAATGTGTTTGATTCATCTACTGATAAGCGAATCGTTGGTGAAAGTCACTCGACCGGAGTACCTATTCAAGAGGAGGGTATCTAGGAATTTCCAAAAAAATCACACAAAACAAAGGTTTTCTTTTTATTACATATATATTCATTATATATTCTTGACAACCAGGTTTAATATTATTTAAAATATTTCGAAATGCTTCATCCTAAGAAAAATCATTTTTGTGGTAGCATACACTAGGTGTTTCAAATCTTCATAATTAGAGGTCGAAGTAAAAAGGAAATTCCTGTGAATTACTTATATGTTCTGCTTTGATAAAGAAATCACAAACTTAGTTACCCTCATATTGCCATTTTTATTTAGAATGTATTGTTTTTGGAATTAGTACTATTGAAAAATCATGAGAAGTGTAAACCAATGAAAAACATTGAGAAACAATATAATGATGACGTTAACCTAAAGACGAAACGTTACATAGAAAATCTGGAAATAGTAGAAGTGGCAATGTAAGAATGTAATTTATTTTGGAATTCTTGTTTTTTTTTTCGGATTCCCATCAAATAGGATATTGCTGATCATAAGTTCTGCTATTCATTCATTCATTTATTTATTTAATCACAAATTCAAGAGTATTTGCAGAATACAATCCACTATAATACAATATAATAAATTTACATAAAGTAATCAAAACAGAATGAACAAAAAAATAGATAAAAATAATGAACATACAATGGAGAATGAACAAATTTTACATCCTGATTTCAGTGACATACCAATTTTTCTTATATTTTGGAAAATAGACCGTATGTCACACAACTCTACGATCTTCTGAAGACAAATTTCCAAAAAATGTGCATTAGTCTTGATATAAACCGTGTTTTTTGGACAAACATTCGAAAATTTCTTTGGATTCGATTCTGTTTATACATAGCGGACGCAAAAGATTGCTTACTACAAATAAATGCGTTAAAAAGGATTCAAAAAAGCTCTAAAATTTTCGACATAGGCTGCTAACAACAGTTTTGAATCCATTCGAGGTTAACCCGTCAAGTCCAGTCTTCACACCCCTTTGTGGTTAATTTGGTGACCTGCAGAACATCTCTTTTCAAAGATTCGTTCATCCAACGAACAGCGAGGCTCTGGACCACATTGCCCAGGGAGTTGTTCCCCGAGGCATATGACCTTCAGAAATTTAAAAAGAACACCAATTCGTACCTCCTTTCCCAAGCTTCTCACGATGTTCTCTGAACATTACAGGATGTCTCCTTTCGTGAGAAGTTTTATATAAAAAAAAATTATCACACCACGATCTTTTATTCAAGCAACATTTTTGAAATTGAAATTATTCAACATATAACTATGATCCATGGTGCCTCTGTTCCCAGTAGATCTGAGAGACACATATTCACCTTGGTCCAAGAATAAATCTCTAGCATCACAGCAGGTAGCCAAGCGGATAAGATCATCTTGTGATCAATTGAGATCTCTATAGGTCTATATAATTTCGCAAAGAGTGATTCAGACATTTGCAGCTTTCAATATTATTTATGTAGATAATGAAATACAGGACCAAGATTGCTATAATACAACCTTGTATCACTCTCATATATAGGAATCGAATTTGAAACACCTGGTTTACAACAAAATTGATATGGATTGAGTAATAGAAGTATCCTTTATAGACAGCCTCTATTTGCTTCGAAAGACGTATTAACTTTCATTAGGAACTATAGATTATTCCTGAATCATTCTCCAGTTCCTATTTTCCCCCATGGCCAATCCAGATAGATCACCCTGTATTTCTACTTGTTGCGACATTGAGATTCATAGATAATCGAAAGTACCTACTCACAACAATCCTCGCAGAAATTATAATTTATGTATAGTGACTTTCATGTTTCTTGTATAGATCTCCAATTTCTATATAATTGGCCATTTGAATGTGACGTATTTCTTACATAACCCAAAATATTTCAAGATGAAATCACTGAAACTCCCATTTTTGCAATACATCAGCACCTACTCTCGCCAAGTTTTCTCGAAGATTTACATATTTTGATATACGGCGCAAAAAGAAAGCAAAAACGAAGAAACCATTGTACCAACCATCAAAACAGATGGCAAGAATATAATACTTGATTATCTTTGAATGGTCATCGGGCAAAAAATAGTCTCATTGATGCTTCGAAATTATAATTACATACATTCTTACGCCCATCCTTCTGTTATGTTTCCTGTTTGCGAAAACAACTTTCACGGTAAACCAGTCGCTGATTTTTTTTTCTCTCAATCATACAATCGAGATGAGCTCTTTCTAATTTTGAAATTAATCGTGATACTTTCATTGCCACTTTTGAATTGATTGGACGTCTATACAATTGAATTCATACAGAGTGTGAAATCGAAACGAAGTTATGATTAGAAGGAATTGTGTTTGTAGTTGTTGGAAATTCCAAAAATCTGGACGAAATCTGGTGGTAAAATTGTTAACTTCTAAAAACAATAATCGTAAATATGGTGCTTTTGTCTATGAATACATTTTTCCAATAATATGTGTTTAGAGACATATTAGTGATTGATTTCGGATATCAATATGACTACTAAAACATAAAGTCTCATTTTCAATACCTTCATATGTTGTCTTGTCACGCTTGCCTGATCCTTGTTACCGACGCAATCTATTCGAAAATTGTTTTCTCGAACAAATCAACTTGAATTCAATTAAACATTGTTTTCTTACAAAAGTATTTTAGGGCATCTAGTATTTCGAATATCTTTTCAGGAAATTATTTGTATCTGGTATCTTGCATCTTGTATTTCAGATACTTTGTATAGGGTATCTTATACATCAATTCATAGACTGCTGAATGAGAATTTCTAAATATACGTATACCTACAGTCGACTATATTTGATTCAATTTGAAATAAGTCTTCTAGTCAAGTTGTCCGTCCACTATTGTTCGTAGCTTTCGTCTGTTTTGTATGCTTGAGTAGAGATGCCCTTGACTGCTGTACACACTTCATAAAATGGTGATGCGGTTTCCTAAGTTCACTACCACTATCCACCCAGAACGAGTCTGCTATATATAAACCCGTTGCATTTTGAGGTTATGAACGCTGCCTCTAGTGCACAATGAAAATAGTTCAGGAAGAACCAACGACTCTACAGGTCTTTTTACAACCGATGCGATGCACATTTGTTTCAGTTTTGTGTGAATTTGACAAATAATTTTATATGTTGACATTAAAAGAATTTGTTTACTTCGTCATGAAAGCATCGAAAGCAACGTAATATAGTAACGAAATGAATCGTATTTTACATATACGCATAAATATCTTTTAGAATCTGGAACTACGCCACCTGTCGGGAGAAACAGTCATTGATACGAATTGATCATCAAGTGTGATTATCATCCATTTTTTCAACTCACTTTTCTATGTTTCTTTTTTATTTATATACATTGGGCGACTAGAGTGAATTTCAATGTTCAATAATGAATCACCATGTAGCGATAGCCCTAATTTATTTGAACACATCTGAGTGAATTTATATGCTGTGTTCAAAATTTCTGAATTTCAAAACATATTTCAAACTGAGACACCCACTTTACCACATTTCAGAGGTGAAGTCTATTTATTCAAGAAAGATAGTTATGAGAGATTTGGTTATCTTTTGATACCATTTGCAAAATAAAAAATATCTAGCTAACCACTGAACTTTCAATTGGTTGAGACAAAGCTATTCAATAATTATAGCAACACTTCACAAAGACTTCACAACGAAGCCAAATTTTTCGAGAGAAATATTTGATCCGTTTAAGAAGTTTGTTCGAGATTTTTTCAGAAATTGAAAAAACTGTTGAACGGTTAGTCATAGTAAACGATTATCCAATTTTTGTATATCATATTTTTTATAAATCGATTTTCCGTTTCGGATTATCGTTGGAAAAAAGACAAACAGCAACACTGCACTTTTTGGCGAGCTGTCACAACTATCTTGCTTGAATAAATAAACTATAGTGACGTCATATATTGAATTCAATTATTCGTTTATTTAAGATGTTTACAACCATCAAAAAAACATGATGATTAGGTTAGGTTAGCTTCACGATTTCTGCATACTCGTAAAAGTGATAGTGCTACGTCTTCAATACCCAATTTTCTTAGTATAATTTCATGCACATTCAACAAATCATTTTTTAATACACTAAATGATGAATCATTTAATCGTATATTTTTTTATGAATACGATACGATTTATCGAAGATTGATCTTATCCTGGAACAAATATAATGCTAGGATAAATATGGCGAATTATTTTTCAAAATTGATGAAACCCTCCACCATCACTCAAAAGTATTCTAGTTAACGGACCTGTATTTAAGACCGCGGTTCAGATTGATAATTTTCATTTTCAATCAGTTTCTGGTGTCTGCATATGATTTTTGGCAAATGGCAACTATGTATTAAAAGATTTCTTTCCATGAAGTCATGACGTCAGTTACTATTTACAAGAAATCAACGGAGAACTTGGAAGTAGCTACGAATTTGATAGCTACGGGTTAGGATAGCTAGGTAAGGCTTTGAAATTCTCCCCAAAAAAATACCTAACTGGATGTCGATCATCTATTATTCTAGAATGTCAAATGAAATAGTTAGTCCAGCCACCCATTATATTTTACATTGGTTGAGTTATTGATCAGTGACAGACAAATCGATTTTCAGGCGGTGTCCCAAAAAAAGGTATCTGAAACACGTCTGCCATTACATGTCACGTCATATATTTATAATTGAACCCGTCTTGCTCATCAAGGAAGTAATAGGTAATCATAGCTGTTAATATTTTTTGTACAGGTATGCGGAGGCCAATCATCTCTTTTTGTGATGATGAGCAAGAAACGCAATCGACGACGGTCAAAAGGAATTAGAGAAAGGTGTTCGGGTAGGATAGAGAAAATAATCCTCTTACATCATGTTTCACGTTCCGAGTTGTTTATTTCGTTTTAAACAACATTAATGGCTGAACGCAATAGACTCGCATGTGAGGAACACTGGGATTATTCTGATTTGCTTGGAAGATAATCATGTTATTTCTGTTGAAGATGTTTGTTTGCCTTCAGCTAATATCATACGTAACTGTTTTTGTATGTGATGCATCCTCATTCCAGCAGTTAATTTGATAACATAAGAATGTGAAACCGGACTGATTTTTCTACATTTAAGATCCTAGAATCATGCATAATTAATTTCCAATTGTATATTTTTGGAAGGTTGAAATCAGGGCCATTTCCTAAAAATAATAACCGACGTCACGATCTGTAATCTCATAGTTCCCTGTTGGAAGAGGAGAGGAGGAAGATGATGTGGATAATGGATTTATTCCTCAAATATGCACTGAATTATTTTGAGGACATTTAATATGGCAAACGTAGCACCACCACAACTCCGAGTATTCGGGAATTAAATACAGACGTCATTACCGAGTTGGTCGTTTGGAATATCCCTTTTGGGCGATTTCGAACATTCATATTTACTTTTCTCATTTTCATCTTCTTCTGGTTGAGATTTTCTTCTACATAGGCCAATGTCTTGCATTCAATGGGTCATCTTCTGCATTACCTAACTTCCAATTCCTCCAACTCTAAGTGAAACTTTGATTGTTTCCATTACAAAATCAATAATGACGATTGAGAAGTAATATACGATTTATTAATATCTATAATTGTGATATTCATAGAAATTATGCAAGATCAGTTGGATAGATTAGAAATGAAGAAATAGGATATGAATTCAACTCAGATAATGCACATTTAGGACGAATATGAAACATTTGAAACAACCAAAGGCAGTGCCTACTTTTAAAGGGTGTCTCAGAATGATTTTCTTTTCGAACTCAGACCGTTTTTAACCGATATTGCCATATGATCCGGACTTTTTTGGCTACAGAAATGCGATACCAGAAGAGCTATAACCGCAACACCTTTTTCCAGCAAGATGGAGTCACTTCTCATGTTTCAAATGACTCATTAGCTGGTCTTCACTATTTATTCCCTGGAAGAGTCATAGTTCGCCGAGGAGACATCAATTGGCCACAGAGGAGCCCCGATTTAATGTCTGCTGATTTCTTCCTATGGGGCTACCTAAAAAGCAAATTCATTGCCACCAAACCTGAATGTTTTGAATCAAAGAATCACTGAAGAAATAAACTCTGTTCCAGCGAATTTTAGCTCCAGGTTAAACAATAGTTTTTCATGAAGACATTTCAATAATTGCTCTTTAAATTAACATTAAATAAAACGGGGTTTTTAATTGATATTTTGTTTCTTATTCAACATCTAAAAACGAAAACCATTATGAGACAGCCTTTACTTAAATTGTAGATATTTTTGATTACTGAAACTTTGGATTTTTATGTTTGGAGTCGAGTTCCAGACGGTGACTCTAGTCAACATTGGAAAAAACACGAAAAGAAGAAAACCGTTAATGATGTATCACAATACGATTATTCAACTGAAAAATGTATTCAAACATATGATGCAAGATTTTGCAGCAATGTATGTTGTGCAAACCAGTATTTATTAAAACCTAATTGTTGTAATGAGGGTATATAAACAGTTTGACAAATGATGCAAGTGTGATTGTTATTGTTTAAAAAATTCTCAGCAATCTGAGGAAAAGTTTTTGAAGCTCAATTACTGTGTACAAGGTGATTTGTCGATAATAATCGCTTGAGAACCTGAGAATTTGAAGATTTACGTAATGTTTTGTTTCGTAAAAAGGTTTGTCGTGTTTTACGATAACCATAAAATTATTGAACGGCGTTCGTTTACTACTGAAAATATTCTGAATGACCAAAGATTAATTCTCAAAGTTATTAAATAATACATCAACATTGACTTCTGAATTAATTGATAAACTATTCAAACACTTCCTTATCATGTTGATTTTAAGATGCATAAATTGGAATATACTATTTTGATATTATTCGATTTTGGAATATTTTCTCATACAGGATGAGTAAACAACGATTGGTCAGTTATGAATGAGAATATAGCCTATTTTCACTTCACATTTTTTAGATAAATAATTGAAGGTGATCGCAGTTGTTTTTGGTCTACTCTACAGGAAGTTATCATCCTCCTACATCGATTTTCAGAAAACTGTAACTATTACGAAATATTGCCTGCCTAGAGGTGAGAAGAATATTTTTTTCTGATCCTCTTCCTGATCGAATCTGAATTACATGTTGAATGTGCCGCTATAACAATACATTTATTAAAAGCTTCGAGGTATAATTTTATAAATTGTATAACACGATGGAGTTTCGTGTTCTAAAATGCGAGGGATAATCTTACGAATTACGTAACACTAAAAATATCATTTTATCTGTAGAGTTAGCTGAATATTCGAGAGATATTTTGTGGCCTAGATTTCTCAAATGCCCACAAGCGAAAATCCAATCTAATACGATTATTTTCGATTTTGCAATTCGAATAGTTTCGGGGCCACAACAAGTGGTCGTACAAAACTATTAACTGTAAATGTAATAGATCAATGGCTTCAATTGATTCAAATAGGAATTGATCATGATGAAGATAACTATAGTAGATATGTGAATATTTGTTGTATTGGGATTATTTTGGTGAATATAATCTATTTATCAAAGGAAGATAGTTCTGAGAGATTTGGTTATCTTTCGATACCAATAGTACAAAGTAAAAAGTATCTAGCTAATCACTGAACTTCTAATTGGTTGAGACATAGATGAAAACATTTAGGCAACACTTCAAAGTGACTCAACATTGATGCCAAATTCATTTGGAGGGAAATCTTTGATCTGCTAATAGAGTTTGTTAATTCTAGTGGAAATTTTCACAAGAAACTGATGATAAACTCAACCTAACTTTCAGTTTCTGATTATCCTTGATAATCAGACCATATCTTCAATCGGCAAGAATACATTTATTGCGATAAAAAATTTATAAGAACCATATATTCCCCCTGTTCTTAGGTTCAACATATTTGACAGTTCCTAACAGATTATATCTGTTGTTTCAGGCACCCATATGGGGTATAGAACTCAAAGATGACGTGAAACCGTTTGATTCCGCTAGATCACCTACAAGTGCCATACCAGCAGAACTTCCACACGATACAATGCCCAGCAAATAACCTACAATGGCCCTGAAACTACGCAAAGAAATAAAAAAATCCAGCTACTACGTCTGGTTCCTGGGCGCGAAGGAATCCAAGGGTCTACGCGGCCCCGAATACATCCTCCCCGTGATCCAGCACCTGGAGGAGCGCGAGAAAGACGTAGAACCCTTCAAGGTCACCCTTCAAGTGTCCCACAAGGGCCTGAAAATCGTCCAGAACGTGGTGTCGCAACACCCGAAGAGCTCCAAGCCCAAAAACGAGACCATCAAGCATTTCATCCCCCACAACACCATCGCCTACGTCCATCAGCTGGATGACGTCATCGCTTGCATCCTGCTGCTGTTCAACCCCGTGACTAAATGCCCGCTTCACGTGCACGCTTACAGGTGTGACAGTTTGGAGACGGCTACGTTGCTCAAGAGCCAGCTTCTGACTCTGATTGAGCGACCGGAGAACCAGAAGAAGTTTGCTGAGATCGAGAGCAGGTTGAAGCCGCAGCTGGTGGAGAGGAAGAAGGTAGAAAGCAGTATCGGCAGTGATACGGGGACTTCTACGAGGGAGAGTGAGAGCAGCGAAGAAAGGTATTATAGAGGTGGAAAAAATGGTTCAGGACCGTTCTGGATTATAGTAGTATTGAAATCAGACACAAACAAAAACAGTTTTAAGACAGGAAATTAGCTAAAGTAATTTTCCATGTAACGAATAAAATTGGAAATATTCATTTGGTAATCATTAAGGAATGTAGAAAGCATTCTACAATTTTGAACGATCGCCGAATAAGATCATCTACAGCTGATGATTTAAGAAATCGATAGAGAACATTTTGGCACAGCCATTAATATAGTTTTGATAAGGAACAACATAAGATTGATACCAAGAAATGGAACTTGACTGTGCTTGACACAACGTTCGATACTTTAGCTCATTCTAACATGCTCCTAATATTAGCGCAGATCTGACCTCATCAGACGCTGTTTTAAAAAGGTCACCAAATTCGAGAAATTCGGTACTCATTTTTTTTTTCGATTCTGTAGCAGGTTTGAAGCTAATTATGTTCTGTGATCACAACATTTGCGTCGAACTGTATTATTTCAGAGACTATTTTAAATGATCTATATTTCCACGAGAATGTTCATTCACTTGAAATCAAGTAGGATTATTTGAGATAAGGCTTCTGAGAGATATAATTTTTTGGTATCAGGTACACCGTAGAGAATACTAGAGTGACCACCCTGTATGATTCGGTAGCAGCTGAACTTCGAGCAAAACTAGGGAAGAAGAATTCACCCATTTTGCTACCGCCACGTGATTATGACACTGTGCACAGAACAAAAGGCAATTTGACAGGTCAGTCCATGGAACAATTAATTTTCACTTCATATTTATCTTCAAATAGAGGTTGTTGAAAACTCATAGTCCCAATTATTTGAAACATTTCCTGTAGGAATTGAATTGCGGCGATGTCTCAATGCCAACATCGTCGGACAAAATGGGAAGGCTAAACGATTGGAGAGTAGTGGGGGTAGTTCCGGAATAGGCTCTGATCATCCTCCGAGTCCGGATTCACCGGATGCTCCGGACTCCAGGTTCAACACTTTGGATAACCAAAGCACTAGCGGTGAGTCGAAAGAAATCAAATTTTTCAAAACTGGAAAAATTCTAGAGATATTTAGTGATGATATTTGTGAGAACTCGTCAGAGTATGCGCTGTTGTCACCGAAAATAATTTAAGGAAATAACAGATTTTCAATGATTGCAAGAATATTTCCAAAAATAAATGATTCTTAGAGATGAGCTGAGTGAAAAATCTTCACAGAGAAGTTTCGAGACCACCTCAATTGGTAATATTGGATATATATTCTTTCATTTTTCATTTTCAATCGATAAATCTGTCGCTGCTTTTTCCTCGAGAATTGTACGATATTCTCGTGCAGCTATCATTTGTTATTGTTATGATTTTGAGTTTACATGAAGTTAAAACTTTGACCGAACATGGAGATATCAGCGAAACAAGTATCATTAATTTTTTACAACTCACAGAAAGTAACGTGTCGACTCTGAAAGCAACAATTATTATAATTAATGAACAAAATACCGTTTTCCTTATCCCTAGTATGGAGATTTATTCATTATGAGCGAAACGACAGATTCCTTTCATTTCTCTTCTCGGTATGCACGTTATTCACGTTGAATTCTTTGACACACGTCAATGCATAAAACGTGCCATTAATATTTTATCAAGGTCAAGACCATAACGGTCTTCAACAATAAATAAGTGATCGATCCGATAAGAGATTGATAATCATTAATTTGATATCAATTCGACAGTGATTGTAATTGGATTTGATTTTTTTGTCGTAAGAAACTAACAACAACTGTATCGATTTCACATTGCTTCACATACAGGATGTCCAAGTGTTTCAGTACAACCTTAGAACGCCAGAAAATACAATCAGTGTTCGGAGAGAAAAATTATATGGTTTTAAATTTTCTATTTTCGTGATTGATCTCAGACACGAAAAAGCCACGAATGAATGAAAGGATTTTCAATAAATCGAGAAAATATTTTGTTTTGAAGAATCCAATGGTGTACTGCAGGAATATTTAGAGGGGGTATGTCTTTTGAAATATCTTCCTGTAGATCCTCATGATTGGCATTTCCAAAGATAAAAATCCTACAACGTAACCTGTTTTCGAGCGTTACATTTTGGAAACTACAGGCGCTATAAAGAAAATTGTGAATTTTTACTTCCTATATTCACTTTTTCGTCATGAAATGAACACCCTGTATATAACAGGACGAAAAATGTGCATTAAAGGTCTATAGATGAGTCGACCAATAGGCATCGCCTGACTAAACACTTGATGTTTTTGGTGATTTTTTATCGGCTAGCGTCTATTATATGCTGATAATAGAACAATGAGAATATCTGATGCTATTGTTGAGATAGATTACGGAGATGAATTTCCTCGCAAGTAACACAATGGCATTATTTACGCTACCATTGGCAAAGCTACAGTTACAGCACGGTAAAAATCACGAAAAAAATGCTATTGCACTCGTAAAATGTCACACACGTTACGGTGGTTGAGCATGTTTGGTGAGCAATTTGACGCCATATGAACTAGATATGAGCGATTGAGGGTGCTGTGTGATCTGACAATTAAAAAAAAAAAACAACGGAAAAAGTATCACGAGATAACAATTCATCAAAGTAAACAAGGATCATTTGATCTTGAAAGACGATTGTTTGAAAAAGATGTTTATGAAACAGGAGATATAAAACAGAATAGTAATTATAATTTAACATCTAGAGTACCTACAGGTACCAGAAAAAACGAATATAAACGCAAGGATTTCTGTGCAATGAAGAATTTGTATCCAACCAAAAATTTTTACCGATTGCATTGCTGCTTAAATATAACATAAAATTTATTACTGTCCACAAATTTTATGACATATGACAACTGTTACCTCATTCGTAATATATTTTTCTTCTTCACTACAAAAACGAATGAATTTCATCTGAAGAAGCACTTCTTAATGAACTAGCTGTTCAAACGGTCACCCAATTCCATACAATAGTACAATTTTCGTTCAAAATTCGTAATCTTTCCTGAGGTTCAGTTGTTTAGATTTTGTTCCTCTTGTGAAATCAACATTTTTGGAGAAAAATTGACGCCTAACTCATCAGAAAAACATACATTAAAAATGAAATTCTCATCAACATCTATTTCGTAGTCATAATGTCAATGTCAATATATAAATCATCTTGATTCAATAGAGCATCTTCGGCGCGTCAGAATGTGGGCGTGTGTTTTAGGTCTGGAGGAAAAACAACTCCAAACATTTCTGTTCTGTTGATTACAAGTTGATAATTCGTATTGTTTTGCATTGCTAGTTCATTGAATGTTTAAAAAATTCCTTCTTTAAACGATGGGCTATTGTTTTCAGTTATTATTTCACTACCAAACTATTCGACATTCGATTGCTGTGATTGGCTGTCAGGTGCAGATGCACTATCGGTGTAACAATTTGGTAGGAATGATTATTATGATGTTCCAGGATTACTCAATTTTGATGCCTTTCTTGACAAAAAAAAATAACGAGCTTCTCAAAAAGAACACCTTGTAGAAATTCTACGAACAAAAACAATGCAGTCTCACAACGAAACGCAGTTATGCAACTGTTGATAATAACAGACGACTGTTCTATTGTTATACGTTTGAAGAAAAGCATACTCTTCCTCTATATTAGATGTATTGATATGGATAAGTTTCACATATTTTCTCATGCATAATCACGCACACGACATTTGCTTGAGCAATATTAATCGGTCTGTCGTGAAAAAGGAGTGTTTTCGACTTGATTTCGAGCCGATGTTGAACAACTTTTACAAGTCATCAAGAGCTGATTCAAGAATATTGTTGATGCTTTGTTAGAAATCACTAAATTCCAAAACATATTTGGTCACCGACTGTGCCATATTTTTGAGTCCTAGTGACGTCAGTTAACAAACATATCGTTGTTTTATTGGTCTACAACTACCCAATGAATATCAAAGTTGAGTTCTTTATTTATCACACAACGTCAAATGTCCTGCGGGAACAATTTGATGCATGTTTGACGAATGAAACCATTATGTATATGATACGTTGATTGGTAGGAAAATCAGGAATTTCATGAATTTGTAAGGTTTTTATCAATACTGGAAATACTGACAATATTCAATTTCTGTTGTCTGTAGATCACGGTCTCACATACAGGTCTGGAAACAGAAGCACCGTCATGTAGATGCTTTGACATTTGACAACTATGTAATTACAGATTTCTTCTCATAAAGACTATTTGCGAGAATAATTCTAGAATCTTTAATGATGAAAAAAATCCAGTTGCCCGTCGTGGACACTTGACAAACTGCGAATACGTTTCAAGTTACCACAGGAACTGAATCAGTTATTCCTATACCGGAAATAAGCGTAGCCATAACGCCACGCCATGCATAATCAGTCGACAATTAGGCACCTATACGGGGTACTTAGTGTTGTGAACATCGCATCTATATTATCTATTTTCTTTGTTACCGACTGATATCCTATTGTTTGAACCTGGGTCGATTATTCAAATGCACGTGTTGAACAAATTTAGATTACTCTAATCTACATATTTTGGTGTACGATACGTGGTGAATTTTCAAGCAGTAACTTCACAGCATTCTTGATAGTGTCACGTTTCCTAGAGCACTTGAATTGCATTGATTTCTGTAAAAAACGCTACAACATTTCTTACTAGCTAAATACACGTGAGCAGTGAGAAGGAAATAAAAGGTCAGGCTGAGTTAATTACAATATAGATAGTTGATTACCGAGGCACAAAAAATAAAAGTACATGCGGTTCTTTCTCACAATGACTAACAAAAAATTATCAAGATTAAATTACTCTCGAACGCAAGCAATGGGACGATGTAATAGACCTTTCTTTTTCATTATAGTTTTCTCATTGCTCAATACTTTTTTGTCACTGTATTGATATGATTCGCTACATGATTTATTATAAGGATGTTCCCAATCATGGATTCGTCAGTGATTGGCGCACGCCTCAATTTCGACCGTTTCTTATCCGCAGAGATTTTACGCTCACTCTGTTCATTCCTCACCAATAAACACTCGAAACAACATCCAACCATGTGAAAGATCAAATATACTTGACAGTTGAAAGGTTGAAATTGAAATGACAAGAAACGCATACAATAATTGAAACAAACCGCGCATGTGCGTCAGAAGAATTTCCAACGAATCCACAGATAATAATCATGAAAATCAGTGATTCACAAGTTGGGAGTACATACAATCCGGGATGTTAAAAACCATCAGAAACTTTCACGGGTATTCCATGAAATGATTAACACCACTAAATTGAGAATCGCACAAAATATTTCTATACTCTATATTTTCTCGGAGAAGTAAATTTTTATTTAATCGAGACATCGGAGATTTTCTAACTTAATGATTGATCAACATTTTAAATTGAATTTGAATCTAACGAAGACATCATATATATTTGAAAATTTTTCATTTCCTTTGATTGTGAACAGTTATTATGACAGTTCATTTTGTTTTTGGTTTATAGAATGATAAAAATATATTATACTTAATAATAATTTTGTTCAAACAAAACTAACATATGAGAATTGACAATCACTTTTATAATTTTAGTGTGTGTTTTTTTCTAGTGATGTTGAATTTAAGAAAAATCGCGTTTGTGATTTTATTGGCGAATCCGGCCCTGTAATCATGAACTTTATACACAGCAAACAGGTTTGTCAACTTCGTCGTACGCATTTATCAATCATCTTCGCCGCAACCTGACAAAACCGATCGAGTCCCTCGATTTCGTTAATCGGGGCACTTGTCCGACTGAAAAGAAGATGGAAATAAGAGAAAAAAAGGCCGTTCTTCCGCATTCCTCGTGCGACCCACAGCCCGCGGGCTTCACCTGTGCCCATATTCGCCCGGGCCTCGCCCAATCTGCCTACAGGGTGGGCGACTGAACGCGATCGCGAAACTGTGTCAACGTTCGTAAAGGAAGATCTTGACAATGCTGCGTAGAATAGCGATTCGAAAATACAGGCTGCCCGATTATCAAATGCCTTTATGGGGAATGTGCACATTTTTCTACTGAATAATAATTTGAAAAAAAATTGAGAATATCTTCGATAGTTTTGAATATATCGCGAAGAAACGAAAATCGTACTGGACATTACATATGTGTCTGAAGAACAAACACATAAAGTTACTACACTTCGCATCGCAATCGCCTGACATTTCTTCTTTGGACTATTTTCACATGCTTTATATTAGCTTCAGTTGTATGTATGTAACTTTTCTTTGGACTGACAGCGCATGGCGTCATCATTGAATGAATTGAAAAGTTTTTTATCACAGGTGTCTTCTAATGACAAAGGTAATAGTTACAGGTTTCTCTCAATCACCCTGGTCTAATCTGCTAATTGCCGTCATCAAAGACGTGCAAAAATTTGACCTTATCATTGACGTTTCAAGGGGTGATGACAAAGGTTCAATAAATCTACCACCAGAGTAGTGTCCCTACGATTCGTTGTTTACATGCTTCAATGATGAACTAAAAAGGCGAAAATTTTTCAGTAGATATCTTTGGAAATAAGATATTTAAATATAAAAAAAATCATGGCCAAATCTTTTCTACCTTTCAAAAATATCGTGAAGATATAAGCAGAATCTTACAGAATGATCTTCGACAGTGATTTTAATTTTGATATTTCTGCATATCCTATGTTTCATATATTGTAATGATAGAAGATATGACCGAATACAAAAATGTTCTTTTAGTCGGCGGTACAAATAAATTGTTATTTCATATTATAATACTGTCATGATGATTTCTGATTGAACTTATTCAGATAAAAATGAGATGTTTCCGGTTCAAACGCAATTGAATTAATAAACAGTATTTCGATTGAAAACATTCCAAAATAGTACCTATATGTATAAAACTGTTGAATAATAGTACAATAAAAAACAACTTTGAATAATAAGTTTTTAATGACTTGAACTTGATTAGGTTCGAATTATACATATACTTTGGCCGCATTTTAAAGAAAAACCTAATCGATATTTCATAGAGGAAAATAAATGTATCTTTCCACACATAAATTTTGATGAAAAAAAGTGACTTTTTGAATTAGTTTGGAGACATGAGAATTGCAGAACAAAAGAATTCTTAGGTTGATTGTACTTATACACTTATACAGGGTGTTTCTAAAGAAATGCTAATATTTGAAGGGGTGATTCTTTGACACATTTCGACACTTCTTTCTATAAACTTTCTATAAACTTCCTATAAACGTATGTCCTAAAAGTCTGAACTTTTGAGATACAAAGTGTCAAAATATTACACTCTTTGTAAGGTAGTCCTGATTCATTTATTTATCAGAAGGTTATGTTTTTATAAGCAACAGCTAGAAAGATTCTAACTTTCACATTGTAAGGAATCTGATCTCTTAATTGGCTTTCAGTCGTTGCACATTTTCACTCCGCGTCAGATTTTGGAGGACCTTGAAGTAAAACGATTTTTATTTTTTTAAGCGAAAACCATGCGTCGGACAAAGAAAATCCATAAGATTAAATTTGCTCAATAATGAATGGGGATCTTGAAAGTGATTTTTATTTTGAAAATAAGCAGTGGCGTGGTTTTTTTTTCTCCAAAAATATTCAATGCAAAACCCGCACTGGTAGAGAAAAATGAAGATGACAAATTTCGTACACAAAATGCACCTCGATGCATAGAAGACATGTACCAAATTTTCTAAAGATGTCTAGAATATTATCTCAGTTATTATCAAGAAACTGATTTTTTTTTTCAAAATTTTAACACCCTGTATCTCGAAAGTTAAGACTTTTAGGACATAAGTTTTTTTCTCAAAATGTGTCAAAGAATCATCAAATATTTGCATGTCTTTAAGGAACACCCTCTATATACGATTTTCTATGATTTTTATTGAATTTTATTGATTGCTCATTCCTTTCAGACTCACCTCTCTACTTTATCTTGAATTTTAGTTGACATACAGGTCGTATATGAAACTACCGAATTTCTTAGACGAAATTAATTTTATACATTTGTTTTGAATGCTTTACCTAGTATATGAAAAGTTCTCCTAGTTTTAAATAATTGAATATCTAAATATAACTCCATCATGATTATTATGGTATACTCTCACCGAGTAATTAAATAAACAATTCCGTACAGCCATCACCTACCAAAAGTGATACACGCTCAGGAATGCAACTTTCTTGCGTTTTGTCTTTGATCATTAGGTTTCTAGGTCTCCACCATCGATAAGCTCGCTTCACCTCTGACCTGGTGCAGTTTCCCCCAACTTTATCTTCATTATAAATTTATGAGGCATTCCAGATTCTTCGCTCTGTTGCATTTGCTGATTACCCATCAGTGCTATTATTATTACTATTATTATTATTGGGAGAGTTCGCGGATACTGATAGAGGAATGTGGGTTAGATAGCTGGAGATGTGGCTCTCAAAATTTCTCTGTGGATGGCGGCCATGAGTTCTGATGCATATGATTATATTCATTTGTGGAAAACCTAGAAAAACTTGTTTGCGTTTTATTGCCTTGATCGAATACCTTTGCACGCAGTTCAAGAACATGAACGACCATTGAAATTACATCTTGTTGGAATATCAGTTGCTTTTTATCTGTCGAACACTGTTCGATGCAGTAGCGGAAGTATTTTAGAGGTTTCTACGAGAAAAGAAGGATCGCAAAAACAATGTGTACAGCTGGTAGGAACAACAGTTTCGAATCAGTGAATCGAAACAGGAAAGTTCAACAACTTTCTGGAAATATAAATAAAACGAGCGTATAACTGAACGCAAAAAACAATCTCAAACCACAATAATTTGTTATTACATGAGTTTGATCTGCTACGTAATCATAATTGACGTTGTGGAATGTTATGATTTGTAATGGAATAAAAACGGTAATAATACAAAGCTATTAGTAATGAAGATCAAGTTGAGAAAAATGCAAAAAGTCTCTAATTTTCAGAGCGTAGAAAGAGTTATTGACGATAAAGAAATCGTCAAAGTGTTTTACTACGATAGAATATTTGGGTTAAAATACGACAAACCATCGGGAAACGTTTTGATTTTCTTGGATTTTTTTTTCACAGTAGTATTACGAATACTAAAACCAAGCATTTTGTAATCAATGAAAAATACATTCTTACCAATTTTGGTGCGCCAAATGATATTATCAGCCGCTGATAAAGATTCGAAGGAATCGGTTTAGAACATTTTGGCAAAAGCACCATCTCAAAATTGACGAAAAGCATGAAGATATTGATATTGGTGACATGAGATATGACTGTGTTTACTTCACCCTAATATCTCCTCGTATTTTGATAATAAGCATAAACAATATTGACGAGAATGATGCTTTACAGTGTTGCCAGTTGTTATTCATTGGATTTCTTCACATTGTTAGCAGAACGAAAATATAAGGACAATACATATACTGTGTCCGTAAAGTATGGAACAAATCCATTTTTAGCTGAACAGGTCATTTTAATGAATAATCCTGAAACACGTCGACTTTTGATGTTGATTTACCGTATTTTAAAATAATGATCTAATATACAGGGTGAATTACGTTCTTGTAATCTCACTGCCATTTTTTACTCTAGCTGAGCTGATTCCAAAAATGTATCACATCTTTATTCCAATTGGTACAGGGTGGACAAAAATACAATAGTTTCGTGTGTGCTCATAAAGTAACGCGTAACATTTTTTATTAGGTAAATTAACAATATTAACAAGAATACTTATTGTCTAGCGGACAGAATATGCTGGAATACATGACTTTATAAATGTTCGAACTGCAGCTGTATTTGACAGTAACCCAAACGGTGTACAAATTCTTGTTGAACCTTGTGTATGGTTTCTTGCGTAATATTGTTTATTTCTGTTCGAACTTTCACTTGTACATCTTCAATATTTGCTGATTTCGTTTCATAAATAACATTCTTCAGATAGCCCCACAGAGAATAATCCAAAGGATTTAAATCTGGTGACCTTGCTGGCCATTCAGTCCACCTGTTCGGAAAAATTTCATATACGTACCTTCTAACATCTACACTCTACAGTATAATGTAGAGGTCCACCATCCTGTTGAAACCATAAACTTTCATCAAGACCTCCAGGATTACGTCTGCTGGGAAACAAATTACGTAACTATTGTATTTTTGTCCACCCTATAATAATTGAATCTAGAGCAACCTTACTGAACGAAATATCTCCAGAAGCTTTGAAAATAATACAGTTGGCAACTCTCACATGTGCCCAGTTCTGATGTCGCAGAGTGTCTTTTTTGAATACTCGTCAAATTTGAAGGTTTCAAGAAAGAGTTCTTTCGGACGCTTCATAATATTTCCCAGAAAAATTTCATAATACACCATGTTCTATCATATTAGTTGATCTTAAAGGTTCATTGGTTCATCCATCTGTCAAGATACCGAATACTTCTTTTCAAGTTGAAGCTTTCAAAATGTTGGGATAGAAAAGAATAAGAAAATATGATTATTATTATTTCAGTTGGTTTTCATTCATATCTCAAGGTGTTGATTATTTCAAGCCATTTATATTTTTCACAAGGCAGCTTGACGATAACCAACAGTAAGAAATGTAAAAGTGAGTCAAAAATATGAACCGTGCTGTCTAAGGGTGATAGTACATCGAAAATAAAAACGTATAGTTTGATGAATAATTCACTTATGACCCATGATTAACCCTGCAAACTCATTCTCTCCTTCATATCTTCTAGAATATTTCAAATTCTTCTAAAACAAATTATCTTTCTAGATGAAGATTGGAATGGAGACCCAGCGGACTCCACCGTGTACCTTATGACCCAACCGCCCCAGATGACTTTGCCCCGTCCCAACAGGGACATCAAATCATCGCCCGAACCTGTCCAGAGGTTCTCTAGGTACGCGGATCCTCCTCGGAAGTACGATAATGACACTCCTCGGAAATATGAAAGTCCTGAAAAACCAGCGAGAAGAGAAACACATAAATATTTGGAGAAACCAAGCTCGAAGTTGGCTGAAAATAAATATGTGGAGAGGCAGAGGAGTCTTGATAAGGAAAAGGAGATGAAGAAGAGTTTCAATGAGGTCGAACGAGAAAGGTAAGTTTTGGTTTGGAGTTGAATCCCTCATAACCTCATCAAATTTTTATGGAAAATTGTAGATACTCTTCAAGTCCAGCTGGTAAAAATAACAAATTTAGTGAATCGTACTACTACCAAGGCGAGGAGAATCAACGAAGAGAGAAGTATGGAGTCTTTCATGAGAATGAGAGATTTCCTGAAAGGATAAGAGAAAAAGATGAATTCCAGGAATGGAGAACGGAAAGGGAAAAACCACTGAAATATTTTGATGATGACGGCTTCGATGAAAATATGAGGTAACCACATTTGTATATTTGGTAATTTGTGAATTGGCGGAATCCATTTGTTTTCAAATACCACGACTTTTAGCACGTTCAGAAATTCACCTAGTTTTTCATTTTTCTCTCGCAATAGCTTCACCAGAATAAATTCTCAAAGTTAGGGTGCGTTTACAAATCACACAGAGAACGCACAATGTTAACACGTCACAAGTACTATCATATGTTGCTAGCATTATTAAACATATTTAGTTACATCGTCAGCAGACCGGAAAAATAAGGACAATTCATTTTAGAACATACCTGTACAATTTATATTTTTGAAATCTCGCCAAATGTAGTGGCTTTAAAGAGAAGACTTTTCGGATAACATATTTGATATACACTTTTTTTTGCCATTAAATTCGATATTGAAACAGGTTTGAAGCAAGTTTTTTGGATTTTGTAATCTTTTCTATTCTGGACAATCAAATTCAAGGTCGATGACAAATAAATTATTCAAAGGCAATGCAAACGAATATTCAGTAGTCAAGATGAATTATTATTATTAAATAATAGTTTATGGCCGCGGACAATTTTTTGCTTTGTCACTCAAGAGTTCTTCTTCATGTGAAAGTTATTGTCTCAAGCTACCAATTGATCCACTTTTCTGAAATGATTCAATAACTTACATGTACGAAAACTGTTCTCCAGAGTTCGCAGCAAACCTCCTCGAGAGCAACGTTACTCATACGACGCAGCAGAAGAAGACGACCACGACGAAAACGAAGAAGAAGAATACTTTGAGGACCCGCGCCAATACAAAGAATTCCCGGTACCGAAAGTCAGACAGCGCTTTGCCAGCGAAGAGGGCACCAAATACTACCCTCTGGAGGACAGGAGATCCAAAAGTCCCCCCAACTCGAGGAGACCTCTCAGCGAGGAGCCCAGATACTTCTCGGAACCGAGACCGGCTCAGAAAGACGGTCTCAGGAGCCTGGGCAGGAGGAATAAGGTCGAGGAGGCTGAACAGCCCAAGGACAGGTTCAAGGACGCCAAAATGAAGTTTTTGTTGATGGAGAGAGAGCGTTTGGAGGCGGAGAGGGGGAGGCCAGAGCCTCCCATTTCACCGGTGAGGCTCAAAGAGAAGCCTTTCGTTAAGAGGTTCGAGAAGGAGGCTGTCAGGAATATTTATGACAATAGGTGAGAGAAAATGATTTGGAACATACAGCGTCACTTGCGGTCGATGGTAGGTTAGACGTAGGATCATTCTGAAAATTCGGTTTCTTAGGTAATCAGTTTCCTTCTATTGATCCTGAATATTTCTAGCGTTGCGACGTTGCCGCTACTATCGAAAAATAGTAACGACTTTGTTTTTTCAAATAGCACACTCTGTATTTTATTCCATTTTTCGTGTCTCTAATGCTTTTTATTTATTTTCGTTGATGCTTCCCTAGAACTATCTCGGAAGGTTTTCGAGAAATTAATTGATTTCCCTATTTTTCGTGCAAAATATAGCATCAATCAAATGTTTATTACTGCGGCATTCGGATTCGTAGAATGCTGAAATTTTGGGTGTAGTCTACCAATTCCATATTTTGCATTAGATAGCTATAAAATGTCATGGAAACATGTCATTATTGAGATTGAAAACGTTCGCGCGTTCATGTCCAATAATCTAATTTGAAAATAATCCAATTTTTATACACATGTATAAACTTGATTTTTTTTCGAAAACCTGACCTTTAAGGTATAGGAACATAATATATCATTTGGAAAGAAGTTAAATTCTCTTTGATGATATCGAATAATATACAGGGTATTCCGTTTGAAAAAATGCACTTTTCACAATTTTTTTATCCATCGTCAAAGTCATCAAATCAGAACGGCCCTGTACAAAAGAGAACGAATTTCCTGAGACATAATGGATACACAGGACATTGGTAAACCACACCCAAAATTTCAGCATTCTACGAATCCAAATACCGCAGTAATAAACATTTAATTGAAGCTATGTTTTGCATGAAAAATAAGGAAATCAATTAAATTCTCGAAAACCTTTTGAGATAGGTATAGGGAAATATCACACGAAAACAATTGGAAAATATTAGAGAAACAAAAAAATGGAATGAAATACAGGTCGTGCTATTTGAAATAACAAAGTTGTTGCTACTTTTCGATAGAACAAAACTGATTATTCGAGAAACCAAATTTTCAGAATAATCCTACGTCCCGTTCTCCATATACGTTAAACCTACCATCGACAGTGAATGACCATGTATATTTCGTTCATCTTCAGTTACTTCAGTGAACTCAGGAAGACGAGTAAATGCTCATAGCATTGAAAAAATACTTCTTCAAATGAGCTTTGTGATTATTCGTGATCAACGTAAAATATCTCGCTATAATCATTCATCAATTATTTCTTTCTCATAGATATTACGATAGTCGTGAAGATTCGGAAGATCCGAAGCCGAGACCAGCCCCTAGACACGTCCCTGAGGAAGTCCGTTATAGAGAACGATCGGCAGGGCACCAGCAACAACAGGAACGTATGTACAAGGAGTCGGATAAATACGATCAAAAGAGGAGATCCATGTTTTCGTTGATCGAAGAAGAACACCGGAAAAATTCCAACGAAATCGCTAGGGAATTGAAGCGTAGGTCTTATATGGATGGGAATGACGAAATAGAGAGATATAGCAGGTAGTTATAATTGTTCGACATTTATGGAATTTTGTGTTGGAAAGTTGGATTTGTTGCTGGGATGAATAAAATTTGGATGTTTTAATTGGATGAATATTTACATTATTTTGAAAGGAATGTTAATTGAGTTTATCTACTTCTGCTTATAATGATGAATATTAATGAACAAAAGTTTATATATTATGATAATCAGATAGCTATCTCAACATTCGCTATAGAAAATAATTCGATGATTTGGCGAATCCGCCATTCTACAGACGCATCCCCTTTCTATTAAATGGTGGAGGCGCTTTTTTTCGAATTGAAGGTGCAAACTTCCAATTCTCTACAATTTTCCTACCGGAATCTTTCAAATTCCCTCAGCTGATATTAGAGCATTGAGATCACTCTCACCAAAAATAGTGACTGAAGTCACTAATTTATAGGAATTAATCAGTAATTACACATTCTAAGGAATTACACAAAACACAATATGTGATGGATACGTTAAAAAAATAATTAGTTCTATACCTTTAATTCCTGTTTGATGTTGCTATTTTTTGAAAACTGTGGATTATAAAGTAGTCTGTTTTCGAAATGATCTAGAATAAAAGTAATACATTCGTTTAATTTAGTGGGATAAAAAAAGTGCATCTTGTTTCTGTGCAATTCACTCAACTACTATATTTGGACTTCGCTACTGAATGCTTTCGTTCTCATTGTGATTGTGATTGCTTTCGAAATTTCAACTGAAATAAACAGAATTCTTTGGCGGATCAAAGATTAAATATTTATCTTTCGACATTTGGCATCGTTTTGAAGTCACTGTGAATTGTTTCCATAATTATTGATACCTAAATGTTTTCAGCTATGTTTCAACCAATTAGAAGTTCAGTGGTTTTGGAATTTCTGGGAATTTTTATGGGTTTTTGCAACTTTTTGGGATTTTTTTGGACTTTTAACATAAAATAACTCGAGCTAGATGCTAGTGAGAGATAACCAAATATGTCAGAACTATCTTCCTCTATGGTGTGGTGATGAAATATTGAAAACTCAATTCTACCACAGTCAATCATTTTAAAATATAGAGAAACGTTGAATTCCTGACAGATATGTGAATACCAATTGACGGAGTTGATTATCTTTGGTTACAGCAACAGGGACCGTCACTATCAAGACTACCCGGAGGCTGATAGATACGTAGAAACATATTCCAAATCGAGCGCGGAATTAGACAAAGTCAGCGAATTGAAATACGTGAAGAATCAGAAGACCCCAACGAAAAATTCCGCTGGATACAGGCATAGCTACGCCGAACCGAAACTGAGGATGGACAAAGCTTCGGGAAAGAAACACTTTGCCGAAATGTTACAGAGAACAAACAGCTCTGTTGGTAACAATGGTAGAGTGGGGATAGCGAGCGTGCACCCGTACTAATAGCCCGTGAGGAATGTTCGAATGGGGGAATTTTGTGATATTTTTCTGGGCCGTTTCGCGAAAAATATTTTCAGAATGACATTTTCTAGGTTTCTTCGCTCTTATTGGATCAATTTACCTTGAATCGAGTGAAATTGTCATTAATTTTTGATACCTTCCGACCTATGACGTGGTGAAATTCTATTTTCTCAAAGTCGTGGTATCAAAAAATAGACGTACTGTATATGGTTTTTATAAAGGGTTGTTGACTTGCCAACTTTTATGAATTGATATATTGGTACTATCCACAGGGTGTGCCGCGAATGTCTTGGATAATGATGAATTTCTAATCTCGGGTAACATTTATAAAAAAAAACATTTTCACAATTTGTATATAACTAATGGAGATGGAACTAAGTTAACACGGAATTACTATGAAATACTTATCACATAACGATGCCTACAGAATAAAGTTTTAATCTTATCATAATAATAGTAATAATAATTCTTGTAATTCATTAGTTTGACTAGTGATGTTGATAATGATTGCTCATAATTATATGTAATGTTTTCTCATTTTTACAGATCGAATATTTCAAATACAAATGAATTATTTTTCGATATTCACATCCAAAATGCAATATATATACATATAATATTTATTGTTTTTCTCTTTCAAATTATTTATTCCTTCTAACGTGCCTTATTTGATAGATATATTATTTTTGTGACTTTTTGGTGAATTTCAATTTTATTTTTATAAAATCTATGTGAGTTCTATAATGTATGTTATTTTTTATTTAATTTTAACTATATTGAACTATTTTTTACTCTGTTGTTTTCTGATATTTTGTATCAATAAAATGTATATTTTGAATGATTTTCATTATAATCCGTCGATATTCATTCAATGAATCATTTTGTCTGTTTGAGAGGAAAGGAAAGCATCTACAAATATAAATTATGATTCTAAGAATACTTCCTTATTTCAAATTAACATGAAAGTCATTAAAAAATATTAATATTTCCATTTCCAAATGCTACTAGCTCACACATAAAGAAGTTTTTGAACGGAACCAATCTTTTCATGAATATAATACCCGCATCAGAAATGATTTTCACATGTCCAAAACACGTTTATCTCTTCGTCTGAACTCGTTTGAGGTTTTGGGGCTGATATTATATAATGCACTTCCGGAGTTTTTCAAAATTATAACCAAGGACAAAGTATTCAAACATAAAATAAAACAACTACTTTTTGAAATTAGCCCCTATACAATCGATGAGTTTTTTTCTCACCTACATTAGTAAAAATGTTTTGTATTGTTTCTCATCTGCTTTGTTCACTCAATCAATTGTTTATATACCTCTTATTATTTATGAATGTTATTGATATATATTTGCATTTTATATATGTATCTGATATGTGCTGACTTGTCCAATTGCTTTTTTAAGCTCGTTTTAATGGATCAATAAAGAATTGAATTGAATTGAACATTCTCCGTCAGCACCAATTCAACGTTTTTTACAAGAAAAGGAAGGAATATGACAGTTGATTCTATAGTCTATTAATTCAAGAAAGATTGGTATAACAGATTTGGTCATATTTCAATATAATCAGTGCAAGATCAAAAGTATCTAATGATGCCAAATTTATTTGGAGACAAATCTTTGATCCACTACTGAAGTTCCTTGATTGTGATATGAATTTTTACTAAAGTTCTGTATCGGAGTCTTGTTAGAAAAAGCAGCATTGCCGAACTTTCTGGCAAGCTGTCAAATAAATAGATTTCTGTGCAAATCCATCATTATTTTGAAGGTTGATTAATATCTTCTTCATCTGTTCTCACGTTACATCAAGGACTTGGCACGAATCATAATGTAGCGCTAATTTAATGACGTCACGGTATGACGAAATCCGAAAATTTTCTGACAAAATTTTATTTTTTATAGGCAGAAACATACTCAAGAACTACAGATTACATTCGAGATAATTATGATTAAAGAGGAATTTCGATGAAATTAAGACTTCTTCGTGATGTTGATAATACGGAAGATAAGACTTTTTCTTGGTAAGAATGGTTATTAATTGTAATAATTCTGGAGAGTTGATCCTACTATTTGATATTTTGCATGAGAAATTCAAGTTCATGAAATATTTCATTCTCCAACGATTTCAAATTCAATCTGGTTAGGATTTGACTGTAGTTATATTCATCTCGTTGGAGGCCCAGATAATCACAATTACTCAAAAACTCATTTTTTTCACAAAATAAGTATAAGTTTATTGTTGATACATATAAGTAGTAAATATAACATAACAGCTGTATATATATACATATAAGCACCTAGGTCTTGGTGGAACCTATATGTGCAAAACCAAAAATAACTACAATCAATCATCAATTGAAACCCATTAAAGTTTGATGTAATATTAACTATGAAACGATATGTGACGAAAGTAGCAAAAAGCAGCAGCGGAGATCAATCACTGCACTAGGTCATCCTCAAATGACGTTTGTATCTATATTTTGTATAGTTTTTTATGACGTGGATCTTACAATTTTCGAGAGCAATTTATAATTAATTATGTTTCTTATTTTTAATATCAAATATTTTCCGGACAAGACATCTTGTGAATATTTGATTGGAGTCTTCACGAAAGAATGGCATTGATAACTACTTGCCTATAACCTGTCTAGTATTGTAAATGTGCGAGACAAAATTTTTCATTTCCTGGTGTTTGTATTTGCACTTGAGTAGTGTGCAGTAGGGTTTTAGATACCTTTCAATTATTAATCACGATGAGCTTGTGACGTCATCTTTGCGATTTTGTCATCAGTTTCCAAATTTTACTTGTGTATGTATAATCGTTCCAATGATAAGCAGAATTTTGAGAAGCAGTTCATTTATTGTCTACAGGTTACTGTTATGTCATTTTGTGAAAACTATTCATATCAACTATTTCCTCGATGATTGTCTGCGTTTATTTGATGAATAGATATTTTTATTATTATATGGCAACAGTGTAATTACAGGTTTCTTGTCATAAGTTGTGACGTCATTTAGTATCACCGGAAAAATATCGGGGCGATTTCGTGGCCTTAAAATCTCGAAAAATAACTAATCAGAAGTTGATCATGCATAGTTGTTATACGAAATAAATTGAAATAGTCCAGTCGCCCAATGAATGAAATCACCGCAATATACCCCACTATAATGCATATGAAGTGTATTCACTGCGCCTATGTCGGCAATATCGAAGTCAGTGGACCCGATACAGAGTCGGGAAAGTTGACTAGATAGCCTGAAGGCATCTGCCTACCTACTTAACGTAAAGACATCGAAAGAAATACCAGATTTCAAAGTTATAGCAGACGTATTTACAAATTATTATAGTAGAGCCTAGGTGTTCTTGTCGCAGTTTTCGCATTTTTGCACATCTCACGACAAGTTTAGTGTAATAATAATAATGATCTTCATAGCTTTCATTGATACACGGGTAGCAAGAGTGTGTATAAAGTATAGCTCTCATATAAAAGGTGATTTAGGAATAGATGATACATGCATGATACAGTTGAAAAAACGATGATTACAAATAGCACAAAAAAACTGGCGATATGTATTTATATACAGTGCAGTCCTAAATTGAAACTTAGTTGATTTATATTGACAAATTAACAATAAACTGTGAGGAAATATAACCCCACCTGAATTGAATATTTGTGATTGTAGATTGGTTGTAAGCGACTTTTATTCATTTGTTATATATACAGAGTGACCCATTTTTAATGGAAACACCCCCCTAAAATCTGAAGTTGTAGACAGATTTTAATATTTTTTTTAAATGTCAAGTCAAATAACGGAAAAACAATTTTAATTAACGTAACTATGAACACTAATTATTGAAATGTTTTACCTTTTAGTACTTGACATTCCAAAAAAATATATTAAAATCTGTCTACAACTTAAAATTTTAGGGGGATCTTTCCATTGAAAGTGGGTCACACTATATAAATAATAATAATAATAATGAATTTATTCATCGAATACACATTCGAAAATATAATTTAAAAAACGGTTGTGACCTAGTTAGATCACAAATTGATCATTAAATTAGAAGGAATACTTCTGAAATAGACAAATGGACAGTTGACAGTTGTTTCTCGGATATTTTGGGAATTACTGGAAGGGCGATGCCATATTTAAAAACTACATAAAAACAACCTGGAAGTTTTAATTGAGTCCAGTACAAACAATACAAACAAAAATCAAAAATAATCCTTTTTTGCAAAATCTTCAGAATCATTGGAGACAATCAATTTTTTTTTTCAGATTATTATTCAGCACAAAAATGCCAAACATTGCCCCAATTTAATTTGAAGACAACCGATTTTCAATAATCTTATATTGAATCAGCTGATCCTAAGAAAATCGATTGAAAAATGATAAACATAATTGAAATCGCCGTGAAGTGTCAACTGAAGTAGTAGCGTGATATGGAATATCGGTGTCTATTAATTAAACTGTTTTCTTGGGGTTGTGAGTATGTACCAGATGCATAAACTAGATCGAAAACAATATTCGAAGCAGCTCGTATTTATCAAGTTGAAATTTGTTCGGAATAAGAGTCAGAAAAGTATAACAGATTTCTCTCGCACCGCTACATTGAAGTTTTTTGAATGTTCAAAGTTTTCATGATCATATGCCTATATATACGATAATTAATGTGCGTTTCAATGTAAATTTGGCATTGCAGAAGTGAAAATGTAGCTACACTTTTATGAATTAATTACACCAATAATTACTAACATCGATAGACAACATTCACAATTCAATGGATATAGAAATTCATTAACGATCAGTTTATTTCTTCTTGGCATAATGGAAAAACAAACACTCTTATTTCTAATGTAGGTCGACTACAGACTAAACATTTGCCTTAAATGATGGCATCACCTTGTACCGAAAAACCAATCGTTATAAATATCTCGATGTTTGATATTCACTTAAAATCCGATTTGCCTTGAGAGTGGATCTTGTTTTTGTTCCTTCATTAATCGTTTGCAGAGAGATGATATCACCTTGAGAATTGTGCTTTCCACTTACGATTAAGGATTTTACCATCATCATTATCAGGTTCTTCTGATACTTCTATCTGCCTGATCATTATTATTTTCCAAATGAGGATGATTTTTTTTGTTTTTGATCAATGTACATCATATATAAACTTTTCTCTCAATGAGAATTGTATTCCTATTTCAATGCTGGAATTGATTTGTGATTTCATAGACACCGTCATCACTCATTTTCAAGATTATTTCAATACATTTGGACTTGAATGAAAGCACAAAATTGTCCAAAGAATTCCAGAAGCTTAAGTATATATACAGTGTGTAAAAGCCAAATGGAATAAATTCATTATTTCGGTTACTGTACATATTTCTAAAAAGTCCCGAAACACGTCAAATTTAAATTATAACTTGACATTCTTTTACGTGAAAATGCAACCCCTACCTTCAACCCCCTTAGAATGACAGGTACAACCCCCAATTTTTTAAATGGGAAGTATAGGCTTGTGATATATCATTTGAAAGGTCTCTTCATTCTCTATTCAAAAATGTTATTGTTTTTAAATTTAATGCAAAAATTAACATAAAAAAAATTAATATCATGTTGTTACCGAAATTCGCTACATACAATCAAAAACTAAAATGTAATGCAAAACGTAATAAAATGTAGAACACGAAAAAGAACTATGAATGTTAATGAAGTAGATGTTCAAAATGTTCTCCGCGAACGTCTTGGCAACATCCTAATCTCAAATAAAACTGTCTTCTAACATTATTTAACATATCAGGCGTGATCGACCTAATCGCAAGCGTTATTCGTTCTTTTAAGTCATTTAAATCAGAAGGTTTAGTTTTGTACACATGGCTCTTCACATATCCCCATAAAAAGAAATCTAATAATGTAAGATCAGGTGATCGCGCTGGCCATTCAATCGATCCTCGCCTCCCTATCCACCGATTGGGAAATATTGTATCGAGGTACTGCCGGACATTAAGTTGGTAATGTGGTGGTGCTCCATCCTGCTGAAACCATATCGTATTCGCTGGAACTTGAGGATTACCTGGATCAGGATATAAATTTGCCAACGTTGGAATGACATCATTTTGAAGTAGTGCCAAATAATTGTTGCCATTCAAGTTGCCCTCAATAAAAAAGGGACCAATTATATTGTTCCCTACAATCCCTGCCCAAACATTAACCTTTTGAGGGTATTGAGTGTGTTCTTCTCTCATCCAGTGAGGATTTTCCGTGGACCAGTAGCGGCAATTTTGCCGATTAGCATGACCGTTAAGTAAAAAGGTACACTCATCAGAAAACATAACGTCTTCTAATTGGATAATATTGTTATCCAACATGTCCATCATTTGCTCACAAAAAAAAGTTCTCCTATCAAAATCGTCTTCCATGAGCTCCTGAGTAGGTATCATCTTATACGGATGCAATTTATTTTCTTTTAATATGTTTGCTATCGATGTATGGCTAGCATTGAATGTAGTGGATGCCTGTCTACTCGATGTATGTGGGTTTTCCTGAAACTCAAGCAACACATCTAATTTGAGTTCATCACTCAGTGCATTAGCAGCTGCTTTTTTTATCTGCCTTACATGACCAAACTCGCGAAATTGCTTTTCTATTTTACTTATTGTTCCTTGGGATATAGGCGGTAAATTAGGAAATTTCTCATGAAATAGGCGAGTTACTTCCTGTTGTGTTCGGATGTTATCTCCGTAACCAATCATTTGTAAAACTGTTATTTTATGCATTTCCGTTAATCTAACCATTTTTCAGAATTGAATTGAACAAACTTTATACTTAAATTACAACAATGACAACTTAAATAAAACAATTTACTACTGCTTGTTAAAATAGCGTTGCCACGGAAATACTTTAAAGTTTTTTAATGGTTACCATCTAAAAACCACATTGCTACGGTTTTTGTTCACTTTCTCATATTATGTTAATTTTTGCATTAAATTTAAAAACAATAACATTTTTGAATAGAGAATGAAGAGACCTTTCAAATGATATATCACAAGCCTATACTTCCCATTTAAAAAATTGGGGGTTGTACCTGTCATTCTAAGGGGGTTGAAGGTAGGGGTTGCATTTTCACGTTAAAGAATGTCAAGTTATAATTCAAATTTGACGTGTTTCGGGACTTTTTATAAATATGTACAGTAACCGAAATAATGAATTTATTCCATTTGGCTTTTACACACTGTATATTCGAATGGCAGGTGACGATTTGGGTATAGTCCATTTATTTTAGACAAATAGTGACGTCAAATCAGATCTAGTGAATGAGTACGACTGCGCAAAACGTATCTGGTATTTTACAAAAAAAAACGTTGATAGTTGCACTAAAGTAAATCCATGTTAGTAACTTTGTCTTTTACATAGTTGTAAAATCTTCGTGAATTTCACTCCTTAACCAAAATTCATTTATACATATACGTGATTTAATTAACCTTGAATATAGATTTTATACATTTCATATACAAGTTTTGTTGATTTTCCGGATGACCATAGTCATAAATCACAGGTAGATGATCATAAGATACTCAAATAGAAGATCATCTTGGGGTGACCTCAAAATTTCAATATTTATATTGCTCATTAGCAACATTGAAAAGTTGGATAAACAATGGAAATCGTATTCATTTCATAACGTTTCGATGCAAATTTTTAATTTCCAACATCCTTTTTTGAAAACAATTCTTATCTTACATTAGAAATGACCATAAGATATCAATGAAACTATCATCGTTCATCAGGTTTTTTCGTTGAATATTCACCTCACTGCATTCTTAACTCAGGATGTCATGCAAGAGGTATACATTGTTACTTCTTTTCAAAAGTTAGGAGTTGAAATATCAATTTTCTGTACATTGGATTGTTATAGAAATTTAACACGATTCGAAGTGCAGGCCTTATATAAAATGTAAACTGATAATTTACTACTACTTGCAGAGATCCAATTAACGATTCAAACATATACTTCATATTTTGACTATCTTTATTTCTGGCTAATCCATTTTTTCTGATCTCTTTCCGTATTAGAATCATACAAAGTTACCACTTCAGTTTTGCCACGAATTGACATTAACACCCTGTTTACTAGTCACTTGTCATTTGTCACTTGTCATCAGAGTAATCAATGAAAATTCGGTGAGTCAATAGTTTCGATATTTTCGTGAATTATTTTCTTCATTTTCATTTTTGATAGCCCGTGGGTTGCTACCTACTTGATATTTCCTCAAGTCGGTATTGAAAGAAAGGCAACTTTTTCGTTGTCTGAGGTCGACGACTAAAACCGATGATGACCTGTTCAAGAACATTTGGTAGAAGGAGCGGCAAACGTGTCAATGCAGAGAAATCATTGTCAAATCGCGGTTTTTATCACAATTCGTTACGTCCTACGACGAATAATTATTCTCCAAAAATAATTCTGTGTATCTAATCGACAAAGATCATTCTGATGGACAATGAATTAATACAAAATTCGTAGGTATAGTGACTATCTCATTGAAATTAAAAGTAGTGATTCAAGCCTAAAAAGACTACCTACAGAGATGTACAAAATACTGTTACAAAAGCATTCAAATATACAATACAAATACTATTCTGATTTGCCATTTCAAATGCAATATATAGAATACTTCAGCTTTTTGTATTTAAATTCTAAATAGTAAATATAAAATAGGTATTTCCGAATATATATTCGAATAAAATATTTTCAAATGAAACTTCAGGTTTTTTCTTTTTATTCAAAATTTAAACACAACAAACTTTCCACAAAGATTCCACTGAATTCATATTTCAGGTTTGCTGTTGATCATATAATAATATTTTTGGGAGTTCAACTATTATTTTTTTACCAGATGATTTTTTGGTAAGGTTGTTGATCAAAATGAACCAACAAATTAACTTTGAAATAAATTTGAAATTTTAATGTCATTAAGATATACATGACAGTGACACTTTTGACTAATTTTTGTTTACATAAAAGACAATATACGTTTGATAAGGAATAAAAAGTAGAGTCAATCCGTTTATTTCACAGAATAATTCACGACTTTTTCTAGGACTTCCTTGAATGTAACTCCATTGCATGTATTCGTGAAATGTACTCACGACTTCATAATTAGTACCATAGTGAAGTATAATTTATTGGATCGTGAATACAATCTATGTAATCGTCACTAAGATATCCAACTAGATTGTTACGGTAAATATACGAAAAATTAGAAACAATATTTCATCTAGGAATCATTTTATTATATAACATTTTTACATATGTACAACTAGTAGAGTAATTTACATGATTAATATTGGCTTTACGTACATATTTAAGAATAAGGACATATGACATATGTACAGAGCGAGTGAATAATTTGATATAGGCTGCACACGTACAGTTGATGGTTTAGCCTAGACTCATTTCGGACTCACCCTGTATAAGAACACTCCTCAAATCAAAAGTATTCATTCACACATTCCAGTAATCTCACAAAATTAATCTTCGTATTTTGCGTACAGAGTGTAAGTGAAAATTAATGCATGGGGGTATTCACATGTCAGGAACTATTAGATGGTATTATGTGGATAAAAAAATATTTTCATGATATTTTTTGAGCGTTAAAGAATCATCTCTAGGATTTCTCCGTACTCATTGAGTTACACCCTGTACACAAGACTATAATGGGAAGGAATTTCAGGAATGGACAAATCATTTTGAAGTCATTTATATTCTTTCCATGGAATTATGCTTTATAATGATGTCACCACTAACCTCTTAATATCATTTATTTTATTTTCAAGAAAGAAGAGAAAAACAAATTGTTTGAATCTAATTTCTTTAGTTGGTCTTGAAACTTGGTTTCGTTTATTTTGTCCATGTATCTGGAGGTACCCTGCTTATTATATTATGAACATAAAATTCGTATTTCCCTGGAGAAATATGAAATTAAAGAATGACAAAAGACACTAACTCGTATACTGTCGTACCATCATCATTATCATTAGTGCTAATGTTAAAACGCCCAATACCAAAACCTTCAGAATATTCAGCAGCAGACGCTGAAAATTCCATCCAAAAAATTGGTATTGCTCAAACCACCTGCACCGTGGTGTACGCACTGAAAGTAACTTTCTTCTCGTTCTTCTTCTTACTATTCTCAACCCTACCACTCTTGATGACACTCTTCAAATTCCCATCCCTTCCAGCCGTCTCCCATTTGCTCTCCCTCCCATCTTCTCCACCAGAAAACTCTCGAAGCTTCGAGCTCAGTCCGAACAACCTGTTGTTGATGCTTTGCAACGACCTTTCACCTCTCAAAAGGTTCGAACTAGGCGTGGAGAAAAGACCTTGAGGCTTCTCCGACGCCAAGTTCGCGTGGTAGGCTGGAGGATAGTTCTGCGTGGTGTCTATGTACCTATAAGCCATGGGCACGAAGTTCCTGGTCTCGGATTTGCTGCGCTGCTTCCTCAGTAGCCGCGGTACCGAGTTGGTCCAGTTGCTCTCTCGGGCAGCTACCTCTTTCCTAGGCTCGTACTTGAGAACCTCCACGTCTTTCGGTCTCATCAGAGGCTTGGTGTTGATGATGTTGAAGCTCTGTAGCTTCCTTGGATGAGGCTCATCGGCTAGTCTTTGCTTGGAGTCGAAGTTGACATTGACCCTCACGTACTGCCCGCTGAAGACGTCTGCTTTTGATGGAGGCTGAGGCGCTCTTCCCTTTTTCCTCCGCTCCGGCCTCTTCGGAGGCTCCAGTAGATCTTCGGCGCTGTTCCACACCTTCCGCAGATCCTCTTTTTTGACTAGACTCGAGATTTTCTGGTCCAGATCCAGTATATTCTCTATGGAATTGGATTTGGTGATGATCTTGGCTTTGGGCCCCAGTTTCGAGTTGATGGTGTTGTACTTGAGAGAACTGATGAAATGGCTTTCGGATCTTTGCCTTGAGTTGACGTCCTTCGGTTTGTGCTTGGTGTACTTCAGTAATAAATCGTCTGGAATGTCGATGCTTATGATGCTGCTGGGACCGTCGTCTTGGAGGATTTTCTTGGGGATCTCTAAGTGCATCACGCCGTTCTGGTCCTGCAGCAAGTTGAACTTGGGTCCTGCATGCTTCGTGTACGCTTTCTGATTGGCGATAGCCTTCAGCGTGGTGAAGTTGGTGTAGAAGGTCTTCAAGTGGCTGATGTTCTCGAATTTGAAGACCAAAGCCTCAGTTTTGATCACGAACATCAAGATATCGGTGCAGTTGACGTCTGTATAACAAACGCAGTCGACTAGATTGAAACTTTCCTTAGTACTACTCAGTGGCTGATTGGTTTCAGGCTTTTTGGTGAGCGACACCTCGGTGTCGGAGTCCGAACTGGAAGAACCGTTGGCGGAGTCAGTCTCAGTGGTTTTGCCATTCTCCTCAGTACGTTTATCCGTGCTAAAACTATCGTTAGATACTATCGAGAGGCTGTCGATGTCCGATTCGAAGCCTTCGTCGCTGGACGTCGAGTTTATCTTTCGGTCTGGCTTCGAGAGCAGGACCAAATCAAGATGGCTGTTGTTGAGTTGAAGGTCGTACTCTAGCAAGGGGGGAGATTTCTTCTGGGCTTTCTCCACGAGGGTGGATAGCGAAGTTTTCGAGTCTTCTCGTAGAAGTAGGAAGGGCATTTTGAGATGGCATCATCTGGAAAAGAAATACGACATTAAAAAATCGTTTCGGAAGTTGAATCATTTCAAATTGCAGTCTGTTGCTGTGTGAGTCAGCAAGAGATGAATTATAGTTATCCAGACCTCGCGACGTTTATTACACTCCATTAATTATTGTTTTTTTCATTGTGAGCGTATGAGTTTCTATCGAACGGGATAAAATTCTTTGGTATCATTATAGGAATTTAACACTTTCGCATAGTCGTAGAGGAATCTGTGGATATTTAGCACAGTGTCTACCTCATCTTTATGATCAGAAAGCGTGAAAAATTGGGTAAATTACTCACTTGCTGTTTTGTACTACATACAATCTCGAACTGGTATACTTATATGACTGACTATAGAAGTTTATCGTAACTTTTAGCAGAATTACGTGAACGAGTTGAAAAATCGGTCGTGCTCAATAAATAATATCGAATGTAATAAAAACGGTACATTCATTTCCATGACTCACTTTCAGATACATACTGGGCGAAGCAGCAAAAATCAAACATTTGATGAGAAGTAAAAATGAAACTATTGTCCATAAATGAATGGATAAATATTCATAGTGTTCCTGAAAGGGCACCGCGAAGAAGACAGGCCAAACTACCATCGCCAAAATTCTCAGAGGTCCTACTAGGTCACAACAGGCCAAAATTCAGATACATGGTTGGACTCCTGACGAAATTAGCAAGGGAGCTGTACAATCTTGTTCGAAAACATTCAAGAAAAGAAGGTGAAATTTCAACTTCGTAGTGGAATATCTCTAAAAGTATTAATTTTCCCACGATAATATTGCCGAATCCGTGTTTCCTGGATCAAAATACGTAAGTACTATTACTCTCAGAAATTTGTGGTAACATTTTACTGTACTTTCTCCTTCGTATCACATCTTATGTTTTTTTTATTTCCAAGACTCCGTGATTCGATACTTTATATTATCAGCCAGTATATACCACCAAAATGTATGAGTCATAACCTCGGAGCTAAATCTTTTTCCACGTTTCCTCTTTTCAGTTGAGTAAACTTCAGGAAACACGTCTGGTAAACAACGAACGTACAGTAACCCCCCTTATTTTCTTTAATTTGAAAACACCGGACGACACAAACAGTATAAACACGTACACGTAGGTGGGTATCATTCGTCTCACCCTACTTCCTTTTCGAACTTGACAGACCGTGTCAAATTCACAGCGTCAAGACAATTTCTCTTCAAACATACTGCAAGCTAATATCATATGACAAGATATCGAATTGACACACCTTTTGGAAAAATGACCGTTCCGTTAGTTATATGAAGTGGCACATATGCGCAAGGACTATGTCGAATTCAATGAAAAAGTAGTAAACATGTTCAGCAGGCCCGTATCCAGAAATTTGTTTAGGAGGGGGGCTCAAGGACGAAAATAACATATTTATTGTGCAAGATGAAAATGCAGTATAAGGTGTACCATTAACAATTACTTTAATGTTTGAAAGAAGTTTAAGCATTCTTTATATTCAACAAAAAATGCCTGCTAATAGCGAATTTTATATCAGTATTGATTTTTCTTCAGAAAAAATACCTTAAAGAGTAACTTTCTAATTGTCGAAAACGATCTTTCCAACGACAAAAATCTAATTTCAAAAATAGAAAATTTTATACTGAAGAATTTTCAGTGAGATATCTGGAAAGGAAAAATACGAAGTTCTGGATACGTGCTTGATGTATCCAGAATTTGATATTCAGGACCTGTTCAGTTTGTCTCTTTTCCATGAAAACGTTAATTTTCAAATAATCTGAAATGAAATCATCATTCTAACTGAACTATATTCTAGATTGGTGGAGAAATAATAGACTCTCAGTTCAGTTCTTTTTTCTACTTGAAAAAAAATCTGATTAGAAATACTTCTTCAAATCACGCAATAACCACTATGAACTAGCATCAGAAAGTCAAAAATTCTAAAAACCCAAGGTGTTCTATTCTTCAAACTAACAAAGATTGATTCCACAGTAACGGTAATGAAAAAATCAGAAAAGAGGTACCGTTATACAGGGTGGAGACTTAAGCTGTCAAAAATTTTTGAAAAAATATCCCAAACATTCATCTATCATACAACGTTTTCCAAGTAAAGTTAAATTGAATCACAAGGAAGGTATTCATTTTTTGAATGTACTTCAATGGTTTGTCAATGAGAATGTCTTGAAAAAAAAAATAATAAACAAGTTATCGAAAATTCAGAGTTGATACATTTGATATTATAATTAAATGTTGATTGCTGAATATCTGGCTTCAAAATTTCCTCAGAGAGAAATGAATAGTCAAATTTGTATGTTTTCAATATCCATTGAAATATTGACCATTCAATTCATTCATTTCTTCGTTTTATTTGTTTCGTTCATATCAACGTTGTTAAATATAATTCCAATTGAATAATGCACCCTGTATAATTCACTCTCGAATCTCGATGGTCTTTTTTTTTCCTTGAAGTACCATTCTAATCAGTAATGATTCACAATAATCGAGTCTCTGAGAATGTTTTAATGATCATCAAACAGATATAGTACCTACCTTCAGATATACAAGTATTCACTACGCCTATGGGCATAACGCTCTCATTGAGAGTGAATGTAGTACCCATGTAGGTGTTGTGGTATTAAACTTCAATAATCGGTATTCAGATTTTTTACATCGTCTAGAATGCGCAGTTGTTACGATTTCCCAGATCTTCCGTTAACTTCAAGATTCTTCTAGATTTTAATTAAATATGCATAAAAACATTGACAGTATCGAAATAGACCTTTCAAAGGGTTACATTAAATATAAGATGTTTCTAAATACATGCTAATATTCTAGGGGGTAGTTCTATAAATCGCAGAAAAAGTAATACGCCACTGCGTCCTCAAAAAAATGAAGAAAATGTTTGTGAATCGACTGAAAGCAGATGAGGAGATTGGATTCGTTTTAAAATGAATAAAAATTCAAGAAATGAATTTCATTCAACCGATGACAATAATTACTGTCGATATTGATGTCATTTTGGACAATCAAACCTTTCAACATAACACACTATCACCTTAAATAACTATTCCTTGAGCGTTCTTCGTTGAAATAATTTGATTAAAATTGCTTTATATGTATATCACATCACAAACAAATTGATGATCTATATCACTCTGTATCTCAAGGACATAAGTTCATGAGCAGTTGTTTTCTTTGATTTAGTCAAAGAATGGCAACTTTGAATATTAGCATGGCTTTAAGGAACACTGTGTATATGGAAAGGAAAACCTCTCAGATATTTGATAAGAAACATCATAATAAATAAAAAGTGAACAACGAATAATGGCTATGATGATTTTTAATAGCAGGAAACGTGCTTCCTGATGAGAAAAATAATAAACAGCGAATCCTTGGCCATTATACAAAGATGCCATCTCGTCCAATATGATTTCCTTCAGTTTATAATGAGATTTTAATTCATTAGTGCGCTCTCCAATATCGCATGAAAACGTACAATGGACATGCATCATACAAAGACAATTAATAAGCGAAAACGTTTTTTTTCTGACTCGTTGAAGAACAGAAAGTTAAAAGCCGCCCGTTCCATCCATCATTAGTTCGAAAAATATTTATCATCGCTAATGACATTAAAAAAGTGAAACTTCTTCATCATCAATGATGTTGAGTGTGTTTGCCGTCTTTACCAATTATTGGCATAATTTATTGTGAAAGTCTGAAATGATAATAGGGGTCTGGGTCCTCAATTCAGATTTTTCCATAAAATTTCAATATATCCATTCTCCATCAATCACTGTCAGCATACGTATGGAAATGGGAAAAAGACTCTGTTTCTCTGTTCGAAGTCGCTAAATAAACTCTATTAACCTAGCAGAATCACTACGCTTCAATTCTTCTTTAGCTATCTTATTGCTGAATTTTCTGCTCTTCATTTCAAGATTGAATTAGAAGATCAAGCTGAACTCTGAGATCAGCAAATTTATTTATTTGTCTAATGCCCATTGCCAAATTTACTTCTATTCTGACTTTAATATTTTATCTTCTCATAAAAAAATAGTTAGATTTTATATCCTGTTAGACAAAAGTAACATAATCCAAGGCAAAAGATGTGTACTTCTGTTTTCCATTGTTTTGCATCATCTTCCGATCAGGCAGACACAATGGCGAACGTTGAGGTTATGTTGAGATGTTTCCAACACATCCTATTATGATGCAAATCGTTCATAATACCTGAAGTACGGCCGAGTACAGCATGCAGTAGGTAAAAGTGAAAAAAGATGTCTATCATAATTGTTGTTTGTTCTGTTGTAATTAGAATGTTCGTAGAAAGTAGTCTCTCAGTTTCTCTCTCTCTCTCCCTATCTCTCTTTCTCCAAAGAGTAGGCGATTCTCGGCCATCACTCATTATTTTCCAGCAAGAATTTTGTTTCATATAATTATATACACAGCGATCAACAAACAGCTAGGATTGTCCAATTTATCAAATCTGGTGCAATCATAATTGTAAAATTCTGTTTCGAAAATGTTAAATCAATCTGAGCATCCTAAAATTTGACATGGCCTTCTCCAATGTGCGATTTCAAGTCCAATATCCCTTCAATAACTTTTTCTTCATTTGCTCACGAGCCACATGATTTATTTTTTTCATTTGTTTGTCTGAGGCCCAGAACAATTGTGCAGAATATAAATTTGAATATGAATTATACATTTTCATAAAGAATTTTCTCAGTTATTATCGTGATTTTCACGCTAATAATAACTTAATTCGATGTGTATTAAGAATGTATAGAGAAAGTTGACTTAACACATTGCAATCAAGTCGAAAATATGAATTATTATTGGAGAGAAGCGTACGCCACTGTACCTTGACTTACGTCTATTATTTTACATTATTTTGTAATATTTAAGTTAATCAACATTCTCCGTGAAAGTTCACATCTACGTGTGCAACGATTAACGAGTCAAAATTTACATATTGATTATTAAATTCGATGACACACTCATAAAATCTTTGAAACAGATGGTATAACGTCATTTTTGGCATCAAATCTTTAACGTCTAAAATTCCTGATTCGATCTTACCTGGATATTCAAGAAGGATGGTGTATCTGGAGAGTGAAAAGATCGATTTCGATAGAATTTGTATACGGAACCAATATACAGGGTCTTTACTACGTCAGGCCAAAACAAAAAAAAATCAGCTTGAGTTTGGAATCAGGATTTCACAACTTATTTTCAATGAAAAAAAAGAGGGAAGGTACTTCAATTTGGGTAATTTTGAGAATTAAACGAAATTTCAATGGAATATCTGTTATCTTATGAAAATTGTGAATAATTTTCATCATTTGGAAATTATGGTTAGTTCATACAGCTGATAAGGAATTAAATAAGATAAGAATGCACAGCATTCTGATACACCGTGTGAAATGAAAAAGTAGGTATTCGATGAAAAAATAAACTAGTTTGGCAAAGTTCAACTAATTTGGTATTCCTCAGCCTACTCAGACTTAACACGAATACTAAAGACTAACTGAGGCTAATTGATTATTTATATATTATAAAGAGAACATTATCTAAGGCGTTCGACAATTGTTACAATAACTGCGTGACTAATTTACGTAATGACTTGAAGATACTTAAGATTTTATGTCGTTCACTGAAACATATGTTCTCGATTTGCTCACTAGGTCAAATAGTTAGGTTAGTGCGAAGTGACATTGCGAGCCACATGCAAACATCAGTCAAAATGTGAATAAATTGAAAACTGAACTGAGAATAAATTTTCAATTCTGAAGACACGAAAATAATGTATTTCATTGCTGAGCTCAAGATGTCCTCGTAGTTAGGGGTTAGTGCGTCATACTTTTTCAACCATTAGACACTCAAGACTGCACCGATAACATACGTGAAAGTACCTTTTGACAGCTCTTCACGTTACGATATACGTCCGACGTGAATACGCTTTTCTACGTACAGCGATGTATAGTTTATCAGTGGAGTAGAGTAGTTCAATTGTCTGTGAAAATTCATTTTCCACATCTAAACGAATGTTTTTGTTTAAGGAGAACGAATTTGTATCTACTGAGTTAGTGAGAAAATGGAAATTATAATTTCTAATCAAAATGGTCGAGAAACTTATCGATTTTTCATGTTTACTTGATTATAAAGGTCATCTAGAATTGAAAACATACCCATGTCCGAGATGATTCCTACTGATTTAACTTAGTATACTTACTAAATAATTACAGCAAGAATAAATATTCCAATAATGAGAAATGGTATGGCTTTATCCATCGAACTGTCAAATTCGAACTATGGATACGTCATTTTATAAATGAGTAACGTCTCCAAACTTTTATCCTCAGTGAGATACATGTTGGTGTTGGGGATACGTCGCATAGATACGTTCAAATCGGTGCTTTGCATTAGTCATTGAAATCCATATGGTATAAGTAGTTATCTGAAATTATGGTTTGTTGAAAATTTGCTGATATTTTTACCAATGACATTTCACAGGTGACAGTTTTAAATGAAATGCGAATATCGATCTAATAAACGAGTCTATTCTAGTGAAAATGCGTTGAAATCAGCCAACGATAATAAAATCGATAAAAACAATTCTGTAAAGTTTACAATAACTAATAGCTGTTGCCTTCTAAAGAATGAAACGAGGCGCACCTTCTAGAATTTAGTATCATACCAGCTGACTTTTAACTGCTTTTTCTATCCACTTTGAAGCCAACGAACATACATTATGCTCGATCTGTTTCGTAATAACTATATATCTGATTGATTTCTTTCACTTGATTCGACACGACAGATAAATCATGCAGTGATCTCCAACAGGTTGTTCTAGAATTATTCCTAAACTACAAGAGTCGAACTAATTTTGATTTTTGATATTAAATCGATCAAATAAAATGAGATCAAAGGATGCTACGGAGTATATGTTTATTTTTCTCCTTTGAAACAGTGACAGACTATTTTGGCATCCAACTTTATCATTTAGGATATTATTCAATTCCTTTATTCATCAATCAAAATAAAAAATTGGAATTCAGCATATTTATCGTGGTCTTCATAAGTAATTATAGGGTTGATTGAAAGTCTTTTCGATTGCAGTTTCGACGATAAATATGGTAAATTTCACTTCATACAGGAATTTGGCGTCATCTTCGTAACCTTACTATTTAGATATAGAAACATAATATATCATTTGAAAAAGAGTTCGATCACCTTCAGATAATCAAATAATAAGAAGGGCATTCCCCATTCCCCATTTTTGTGTATACCTGTAAAATTACGAATCTTCAGCGACCCTAAACAGGGTGTCTCTTAAAGACATGCTAATATTTGAAGGGGTGATTCCTTGACACATTTTGAGAAAAAAAACTTCCTATAAACGTATGTCCTAAAAGTCTTAACTTTTGAGATACAGGGTGATTATTCAGCTAATTTGCTACAAAGAAACACATCAATGTAAGGAGTAAGTGAATACATGGAGTAAAAATCTATTGATAAACAAATAAAATCAGTAATTCAAAAAAGTCCATGACATTAAAATTTGGACAATACATAATCTCTCAAATTTTTCTTGAAAATATTGAAGTTTTCACATCTTTTCAATATGGGATATGTATGTAATCTGTACTATACTGATAGATTTCGTTTTATTATTTGGTAAACGAGTAGCGTAAAAATGCGAATTCTACAGCTAGCCTACGATTCGGTACAAAGTGTTCTGTTAGATTAAATACTGATATGTGAATTAACGGCCATATCGGGAGATTGAAATAATTATCGGTTTGCGATAATTCCAAAGTGAACTGACGAAGAGGCACCAATTTTTCCTAACGTGTTTTTCGAACGATACTGAAAATTAAGAAGCGCTCGAACCGTAGAAGAATGTAGGAAACAAACTCATCAGACTGTGTCGTATGATATTATGTTCATCGGAAAAGAGATACTTGCCGCGATGAAATAATATGGTATGGGTGATATTTCATTACCTCTATACGGATAACGTTGCACATAACACGTTGTAAGGTTCCGTATTCAAGATCACTTCCACATAAACCACTCGAATTTATGTTCTGAGAAGGTAATTCCGCAGTTCCCAACACAGTGGCGTATCATTTAAAAAAAATACGAAACTAGCTAGGGCAGCTAACTGATTATATTGATTTTAGATTGATAGCCACAAGTGCAAAAAAATAAAAATCAATCTTCAGCTGAAAGAAATAAATTTGAAATGGAAGAATGAATCATTTTGTTTCAAGTTAACATTTGCGATATTTTGTAATATTTGTTTCATTTTCCTGATGTTTGTAGTTGTAAAAAGCAATAATACGACGATACATGAGAATACCTCTGAAATAATTCATACTATGCAGTAGAGTAAATCATTAATTTAGTGGGATATAATAGTAGTATATTTGCTGATTTTGTGAAAAATGAAATAAACACGATGATTTTTATTTTAGGTTTTCCCTCGAGTTTTCCATATAATTCACGAGGAAAACCAAAAACTCGTGGGACTGCTTACCATATGTCATTATAATTTAACCAAATTACATCTTCGAAATTCAACTAATTTAAATTTTCATCCATTGCATCACAGGCAGATCTAGACAAAAATCGGTTAAATGAACAAATTCCTAATGATTTCCGATGAAATCGATAAGAATAGATAATTTACGAGAGAATTTGATCGTGAGGAAATCATTTTGAAAAATAACAAATACTTTTGGCGTATTGCTTAGTCTATATATTCACGTAACTATCAACCTTAAATAAGTAGACAATACCTAATTTTGAATAGTGGTTTCATTTTCATCTACAGAAGATTATTGTTCCTTCAGATTATGGAGGCACATACAAGGTGTGAATTTGAAAAATTTCAATGCAATTATCTCTGAAACTAATAAAGTATTGCTGTGTTTGAAACACAACCAGCTTCACTCGATGATCTTGAGCAACGGATTATTATAGAATGTGCATCTTTTCCAAGAGAAGTGTTTCAAAATGTGAAAAATGAGTTTGAAAATAAATATAATTTTGTTCAGCTCCAAATGAAAAGCATTTTGAGCATTTGATTAAATAATAGCAGTTAATAAAACAGAGTTAATTTCAATTAAGTTGTACCTCTTTTTTGACTCTGTATAAAATTTTGGAAAAATTCTTGTGCAGCTGAATTTTTCCAAAAGACTTTCAATTCAAGGTATCACAAAAAGGAGGTGTCATTTGAAATTTGGGGTACGGGTGCATCGGGCCCAAGGGGCGACTCACTCTGTAACCAAAATATGGTGGTTGTAGTTCCTCCTAACTGTATGACATTCGTAACAAATTGCGCAGTTCTAACTTCTTCAGTTTCAGAGATATTTGCATTGAAAATTTTCAAATTGACACCCTGTATATTCATTCGCATATCTTGGAAGTCATTTGAATTCTGAAGGAAAATTTACTACGAGTTTTCTCAGAATCAGTAAAAATTTCTCATTTCAATAACACATAAGTGCGCTCATATCACAGCAAATTGTTGTTAGTAATACTTATGGTATGTTGATAACTTCAACTATTATAAAACCTGCATATCTTTTATGTAACGTTCTGAAAGGAATAACAGCTACATTATTAAAGAATTGCAGAGAATTATCATGGAATAGATATGGGCAACTCGTACTGTTAATGCATACGTGAAATAGCAAACTGATGTTTTCATGAAAAATGTCAGATAAGCTTGTTATGACATCTTTCCCAGAAAATATAGTACCAGACTGGAAACATGATATATTTCTCCATTTCTTCTTTATTGTTTGAGTACAAAAACAACAACAAGCAAGGAAGCAAAATTATCGTAGCATTAAAACGAAGCTAACAAATGCTATAAAAAAGCTATAACACAAAGTGCATCTATCCAAAGATCTAAAAACAGCAACTTATTATCTATAATGTTCAGAAGTGAATGTATAGTTTATTGTTGTCCCCTAGAAGTGATTCATATTTGAATTATTTGAGGTGGTTGAAAAACAACCCAAAGAGAATGCGTTTATTTTAAGAAACAATGTTCACAGGGTGGCACAACGAAAGCTGCACGTATACCTAAAGGTTATGGTTAATAATACCGTATATTTTCTATTACATCTACATTGTTAATTCGAATTCTAACGATGATGTGAACAGCCCTCGAGATTTCTATACAGGATAGACTATAGAGTTGATAAATAAGCTGTTTGTAATTTTTTTAACCTCAACATAGTTGCAATCTACGATTAAGTTGCTACTTTTGCTACTCTCTATCAGATTCAACCAGTTGGATTCACTTTGACAAGTGATAATCCCATGTGCACGAGTCATATCAAGTTCTCCATGATCCCCCCTGTATAATAATGCTAATTTTCCATTAATCCTGATTCCAGGTAACCTAGTTCAACAGGATGAAATTTCTACTTCATATCAGAGTCAGATAATTGTCACTGAGTGTTCAAAGACTGATTTAACTTATCAATTTCTAGAATATCCTGAAGATGACTTCATCAAGTTATCACCTTGTATATTTCCTCTTCATAGAAAGTGTAGATTGAGACACAACCAGCATCTCTCGGGATAGGTGATCGAGATTCTATCGAAGAACTGGTTTGTAATAGAAAGAAAGGTGAATTGAATTCCATTGTTTTGATAGTAATATTATGTATTTTCTATCGATGATTGTATACCTCGCTGAACTAAATTAGAGTCTAAGGAGTATTGAATGAACGATTTTCTGTGGTCTTGAGCCACTTTTACTTCGAGTAATTTGATGTCGACTGTCAAATGGCTTAGTTGTGACCCCTATAGAGCTGGCGAAAATACTTGTCATAAAATTCATGAGATCTATTCCAACTGAGAATATAAGCAATAACTTTTTGAAAAAAAAAATGTTATACAGCGTGTATATGAGAGAATTCGTTTTCCTTCAAGGTTCAGAAAATGTTCACATTTTGAATTACTCTAGTTATTTCAGCACATTGACCAATATGAAAATATATAAACAATGCAAAATAATTTCACTTGAGCAATGTTTTCAGATTTTAAGTTTGAGATATAGGAAAATTCACGAAAATTTTGTGATTCATTGAATCATTTCTTGATCAAAAAATCTGCATATCATTCAATAACATCCTCAAAGCAATTGAAGATAAGAAATCAACGTTGTCGTTAACTTAATTTTATCCTCGATTCCAGCTAATGTATATTTTTTGTTAATAGACTTCAAACAAATACCTCACCAAATACATCACTTCATTCCCCCATAAAAAAAAACAGAATTAGAATAGAAGTATCTGCGAATGGGTACCAAATTAATTCAACGTTTCAACGTCTTCAAATCATTCGTATGCTAGATGAACAGAAACATTAGAACGTTCCACATCAGATATTACGTTATTCGTCAGATGTTGACATGATGTGGGTGGTGTTGACAATGTTGCGACGATTATCTACTTGTGAAATAACAGAAGAAAATGTGCCAAATTATCGTGCAGTGGAACTACCGGTACATAATGTAACGTCAGCGACAGTTTGGCAATTATTTATTTCGACATTTTTTCGACATTTGAGCGTTTGATAGGTAACGCCATAATGAGTAATAAAATATGGCTCAAGTCAAATGATTGAACTGAAAGAATATTCATGAAATTTATCAAAAAATAGATCTGTTTTCATTTATAGTTATGGATGATTTCAAAAAAGCAAAATACTGCTGCAATTACTTCATAAAAACGCTGAGGACTAAAAGAGTGAATATCACCTTATATTGTGAAAATTTATTTGTAGAAAAATTGCAGTTTTTTGTTCGTATCGGAAATGATGCGTTTTCAAATGAACACACTATATATTAGTTTACAAAACGATTATTCTCGATTATCATCAAGTTGACCTCGACCTCAGTTAATTGGGCAGTAGTTTCATGAAAATGTGAAAAATCCTACCAAATTCATAGTTTTGTGAGGAAATATTCATTTAATTAATCATCTAAAAGATTCTATGGAATATTTACCGACAGACTATAAAATTTCAAAAATTAACTGAGTGGATGGTACATAGTTTTGCATTTTTTTTATTTTAACACAAATTGTGTACGAAATATATGGTTACAAAGTAGGAAGGTACTTTGATTTTTTTTTGATAGATGACATTCAAAATACCCCAAAGATTATGAACGTTATTTTATAATTTCATTTCCGAAAATAAGAGATATGATTTAGTATTTGTTTTTCCAAATTAAATCAAGTTTTTTTAATGCTTCAGCAGCGTGGTTTCATTTTCGCTACTTTGGAAAACCCAAATTTTTAAATATTCGATCACAACTAAGTGTCAATGCCCTTACCTAACAAATCTATCCAAAAGAAAAATAATCCATAACACCTCGTGCGCGCTTCAAACTTCACCAAACCCAAAAATCCTGGATCTAAATTTCCATCTCGCCGAAAATAAACGATTCCGAAAAAAAGTCACACGAAAACCGTACGATATCCGGCCCTTAACTCGACTCCGCGGCGATTATTGCCCTAGGGACGAAAAAAGATTCTACTTTCTAGCCGGTTGCGATCTGAAACAAGTGACGCCGTAGACGTGCTCAACGGCTAAAACACCTGTTGATAACTAACAGACGATCGCAGGAGCCCGTGAAACGGCTCCGGTTCGTAACCACGCCATCTAGTCAGGTGAATGGAATATACGGGGGGCGTGGGAATTGTAGCCCCCCATGGTTTTGTCCATGAGGATATTTTCAAATCTTGGAAAAATCAAATGATAAGGAACCCCATTTATATACGCATCCAACAAAAAGTTTGGGATCTTTCAGTGTATAAGTTGATATCTTATTCTATTTGACAATCGTAATATACTCACTTGTAGTAGCTTTATTTCTCCATGGTTCATCAACAAAATCTGATTTGATTTTCAAAGATATCTGAAAAATTCGGAACATCAGTATTTCAATTGAATTTGAAATAGCGAACTTACCTCCTCAACACCAATTTTATTTCCAAATTTGATTTACATTGTATTCCATGATCGATGTTGATTTATTGTACAGATACAGATTGTTCCCAACATACATGCTACACATCTTTCATTCTTAGGAAGAAACCTTCCTTGAGGGTATGTCCTAGAAGTCTTGACTTTTGAGAAACGGAGTGACGAGATTTTTTAGTATTATTTGAGATGCTATTGTAGACATCTTCATGAAGTTTGTGATGTGCATTTTTGATGTATAAAATTTTACCAGTGATCAAGAATCACCAAGGACTTGGTGACAAAATTCGCTATAGTAAAATGTTGAAACAGTTATTTTCAAAATATCTAAATTGGAAAAAAATTTAAAGCGCCCCCTTTTTGTATCTGGCAGATAATCTCCGAAACCGCTCAATGATTTTGATGAATTGATTCACCACATGTATCTCTCTCTACATCAAAAAATTCATTTTACTGTGGGATCATATCCTGGAGATGTTTGTTTATAGACTGAAAGCGAATTGAAATTCTAAAATGAAATAATCTACACAATCAATCTATAGAAGAGACAAAAAAAGACTCAAAAAAATAAAAATGCTTCTCTGTTCCAGTAGAAATTTTTCAGACATTATTTGATAGTAACTGAAACAGGTGAAATTATGTATGAGAATGGCTTTAATGTTTATATGACACAGTAGGAAGATCTCTAAATCACAGATAGTGCCATAAATATATTCAAGGATCAAAATAATGACGGAAATATATTTCATGAATCACGCTCGTGAGGATGATCTATTATTCATAAATATTCAAGTACCTATGTGAATTAAATCTATCTTCCTAGTGGAATAAAAAACACTTCCTCTTGTTATCATTCACGCTTTTTTCTTCATTAGCCATAAAAAATCGCCCGTGAACACCGAAGCTTGTTAATAATCTGTTACCAAACAATCAAGTGCTTAAATGGTGCCTTAATTAATGAAAAAATGAAAGAAGAAGCACCTCATAATACAATGAACGACTTGAACTTGCGAGTTCTCAAGGTTTTCTCTTTTAAATCAAACAATAACTTCGGAATTTCTCAGTGTCATTGTTGAAAGAAAACTTAGAAAAAATCACATCTTACATGTTACGTGTAATTTTATGAGAACAGCGTGAAAATGAGCAACTTTATTGTCGGAACAATCATCTGGAGATGTCGGAATCCGAAATCAAGCAATTTAAATAATGAGTGAGAAAAGTATACTGAAATTCGAATGATGAATTTCGAATTCTCCAAAGCACATTTCTCTTCATTTTGTCATCCATGAATATTTCATGAACGAACTGAACCACCTTCACAAATTTTAATTTCATGAAAATATCAATCCAGTGATGATGATTGATCAGGAAATGAGCATGTTTTGGGATTCATCAATAGTATTTCGAAATTTGACCATTCTATTAAAAAATTGTTAAATTTTCTATTCACAGTGACTGTGATTTGCTTGTCATCAATGCAAAGAAACGTTATTAATTGTTCAATTGTTGGTTCTATTTCTATTTTTATATCGTTTTCATCAAATGAAGATTATTTTTATCATTTACATGCACGTATATGACTCGTTTGTTGGTAGGTTAACTATTTCACCAACAGATGGAATCTATATTTGCTATAGACAGAAGAGAAGTGAAAAAGATATGGAAAAAATATTATAGCAATTAAAATGGTTGTTTTAACGATGAATAGTCAATAGCTTGAGGAATTGCAGGAATACATTTTCTCATGATAACGCTGAATATTGAATGATTACACACATGGACTTCACCAAATAGAATTAATTCCATTATGATCATAGTTTTAATAATTCAGCCTTCTGGCTTCATTGTATCCTTTATAATTGGAGACATTTTTATTTTCACTAATTGTAGCCTGAAGAAGATTGTGATTGCAATTTCTCGTGATAAGAATACGTGTAAAAAAAGCAAATATTAAAATGTGGCATTTAAACTACGACAGTTGTCTGATTGAATGAAAGCATAGATTGGAAGCTTCGTCATATGAATCAATCAATTTATTTGACCAAGGTGCTAAATGAAGTTAGTCTGCATATTCAAGAAAGATAGTTTTGACAGATTAGGTTATCTTTCAATACCAATAGTGCAAAATGAAAAGTATCTAGCAAACCACGGAGCTTTTGATTGATTTAAACATAGCTGGGAACATATAGGCATCATTGATTATGACAAAAGTAACACTGACTTTACAACAATGCCAAGTTCATTTGGAGAGAAATCTTTAATCCGTTGATATAGTTTGTTAATTCTAGTAAACATTTTCACAAATATTTGTGAATTTGCATTTGAAAAACTGTTTAATGGTTACTCATAGTCACTGGTTATCCAATTTTGTTGTATAGTTTTATGAATCACAAATATTTTTCAGAACAATTCGAATGATAAACTCAACCTATATGTAACTTTCTGCTTCGGAGTATCGTTGAAAAAAACACCGCACTTTCTGGCCAGCTGTCTCAATTATCTTGCTAAAATAAACAGACCATCATCATTTCGCAAAACTTTCTGCACAAACTCGAGAAAAATCCATCTTATCATTCTTGTTCGGTTAATTTATTTGAAAATGTAGAAGAAAAACGGAATTCCATGCATCAATTCAATGGCCGATCCATCGGAATCCACATTAGCTGGGATCGAAGCGTATAATTCGATCAGATTTGTTATGATGAAATAGAAAATAACGATATGTCTACCGATGGATGTGAAAGTTAAATCGACTTATTTCTTCGTAATGACCCGTATGCAATCGGATAAGTAAAGGGAACCATTCGCAAAGCTGTACAAGTATGTGCGGCTCGAATTGAATTGAATGTAAACCGATAGATCTGCCTATATTACATTATTATTAATGTAATGGCTTTTGATATCGTTTCAATTCGAAATTGCCGTTACGCCAACAAAGATGAGACACAAATGCACCGACATACACATCCAGGAAACAACATAAATGTACAGAGTGTTCTTAAAATATTTAAATACCAAGTACAAATCTAAGACATATGCAACAGACCAAATCATATTTCAGATGAAAAAATCTGATTCGATAATTGCAGAAACAAAATGAGTAAAATAAATATAAATTTTAATGTTTTTATCCGGAAGTTTCGAGCAAGGTTTATCATACGGTTCGGTTAAGTTAGGCGAGTTAAATATTGATTTCGTTATATGCACAAAATTCAGGGTACAATCGAGTATTGTCCATATTATGGAAATGTAATATCGTGTTAGCATTTTGGAATCTTGACAATAAAAAAACATCAGCAAAACATAATTTTCAAAGCCATCAATAAATTTCAAATTGTATCCAAAATTGAACTTACCTTTTAAAAAATTGTTTACTGCATTATCAGGGATACAGAAGGAGAAATACTCCTATGCGCTTGGTGAAAACACCTCGGTGTTCCAAGCAGAAATATTTGCAATTCTACAATGAGAAAGCCTTCAAGAGAACAGGAATCCATATTTATTCGGATATTCAGGCCAGCCTGAAATCTCTTGCAGGTTATAAGGTAAAGTCCAGACTCATCTGGGAATGTATCAACGAACTTCTGACGCTGGCAAGGTTAAACAGATTTAAACTGATCCGGGTACCTGGGCACAGTGGAATAGAAGGCAACGAAATAGCTGACGAACTAGCTAGAAAGGGGTCAGCTACACCCTACTTTGGCCCGGAACCAGTTCTTGGAGTGCCCAAGAAAATACTTGGTAACTCCATTGAAAGACAAGTCAAAGAATTAGAAAGTATAGCCTAGGATAACACACCAGGACAAGAATATAGTAAACTTGTTGAACTGATGAGATTCTTGGATTAAGTAGAGATCAGATAAGACTAGTAACAGGTCTCCTTACAGGACATCATCCTGTTAGAACACACCTACAAAAGATGGGGCTATATCAAGGTGACCAGACTTGTAGATAGTGCGGCTTAGAACCTGAGACTATCGAACACATTTTGTGCTATTGTGAGGCACTAAACTATAGAAGAGTAGTGCAACTAGGGGAACCTGATTTAAACGTAGAGAATGTGGGAACCCTCTAAACCTTGTGACCTTTGCAAAATAGTCGAAGGAACCAATATGTTTTAGGGTATCGGAATGATAGGGGAAATACAATAAGCCTCCGGCTGCAGTTTATCCTTTGGACCCCTGTAGTAATAAAAAAATAGGGATACAGAAACACTGTATATTTTTTCAGATAGTTCCAACTGAGTTCCAACGAAAAATCTTTATTGGCTGATAATCCAATGAAATCTGTTGACATCCAATTTGAAATATGAGTTTTCTATAAGGAACTTGTCATAGTTATATTTATACCGAAGAGTTTTCATATTTAACACATATTTAACTACTATAGTTGAATGTTAGCGAAAATTAACATCCTCAAAGGCGCAATATTCCATCAAAACATAGCTTATTTTTCCATTTGACGCATCATCTTGTTCTGGTCAGAAAGCTGTTTTGCATATCATGTCTATAGAAATTAATCAATAATTAAAAGTGAACTACCTTGAAATCGATTTATCAAACATTTGATAACCCTATCGCTTTCAACGAGAAACCGATCACAAGGTTTATTTTAATTGCCTGCCTCAAATTTCCATTTCTGACGTGGATTTTCGTGAAAACATCCGCTACACTAATTGTTCTGATAAATAATGCATTCATTCTAAGCTGAATGATACCAATTTCTATTCAGTAGAAAACGAGAACAAATCATAGAACAGTGGCACAGATAGGATGTAGGAAGTTATAAATTCCATTATAATAATCAATTGACAACTTCGTGAATAACGAAATGGAAAACGGCATTGATAAGCCTGCATTATAACAATGTTTCCATATAAAACCAATTGAATTTTACATAAAATTATATATTCGTGACAATAAGCAGAACTTTCTCTCATGACTGTCCCTCTAATGTGTTGGCACATCTCTGCCAAGAAAATATTGGGCCGAGAGTAGAAATTTCCGATAATTTCGCAATAATAGCGTTACGTAAAATTGATAATTAAATTAGGTTCAACGTACTCACTTTCAGGGGATCGCCTTCACATCATCTGGCAAACAAATACCTTTCCAATAGTCAGAATCTTCAGACACCTGCAACGATGAATAATTCGAGTTAGTTTTCAACAGAAAAGTTCATGATTGCAGACGGAAAAGTGAGGTAGAGGTGGTCTATAAAAATAAACATGAGAATTGTGACTAATAATATACCGTTGAGAAAGTCGCGAAATTGTATTCTAGAAGGAATCATAAAAAACAGACATTACGGACCATTATTTTGGATTTTATAATGGACCAAATGTCCTATAGTGTGATTCATTCGAATTATTTTACATTTCTTACAAATTAATACCTCGAAGGGTTTCCAAAACCTCAACAACAACAAATGTGCTCGTATAAAATGCACTTTGAGAAGTTGCAAAAGCAAATTGAAAATGTTTTGTTTCGAAAGGAATGGAAAAATATACGCGAATTATTATTTGAATGATCTAACGACTTTTATGCTCACTGGTTGCATGATTGATTAATTATCAACATATGATACATGAATTTACGCAACATCTTTTGTTGTTGTAGGATAAAAACTACTGGGTACTTCGATATTTTTTACATTACGTAAGTGAAATAATCGAGTTTGACAAGTGCTTTTTTGTTTGCATTTGCATATCATTTCCATCGATATTTTCAATTTACAAGAGGCAAAGGCTCCACAATGTTTACGTAAAAACATTAACAATAAAGTATTAACAAACATATAAATATGTTACAGTTGTTTTCGAGCTCCAAAATAAGAGTATTATCTCAAATTTTATTTTATGATTATAAAGAGTATCTTCTCCACACAATGTTTACATAATTTGTTGTAAATGAGTTGTAAACGAGTGTTGATGAGATTTTTTCTGTCAAAATGATCAATAATTGAAGTAATTAAATGGTTAATGGCAATGAAATATTTTTTGCAACTTTCACAATATTCCACTTCTTCTCTAATATCTTCCAATCGATATTGGAGCCATGTCAAATTTAAATGGGATTTTAAGTTTCGTATAATTTTTTGTGTGAAATAGAACTATTTTGCTGCATGGTAAAAGTAGAGCAACACTGTTTTTCGATTTTGTTTTTAACATTCGCATTTGTGGAAACCGTACTTTCTTCATAATATTATATCAAAAACGACGAGTTATGGAAGAGAAACGGATAGACAAAAACTAAACCGCACGCGACACGTATGATATTATTATAAAATGATTGAAGTGAAGGTGAAATTTGCACCGCCATGATTATTATTTGTCGTTGAATAGTTCCAAATTCGGAACGATCAAGGAGATCGAACTGAAATCGACCTTCTTAATAGCATCTTATAATTAGCTACGTTTTTTTCTATCAATGGTAGTGGCTTATACAGTGCGTTCAATTCGAAACGCCCCATCTTCATTGAAGTTGGTTGATTGATTTTCAACAATAAAAACTCATGACGTTCGACAATAGGAATCACCTTTTTCGTGAAAGAACTCTCACATAAAATTTTAACACAAAATCTCGTAATAGAACCAATATTTTGAGATTTTGATGACAAAAATTTATGCAAATCAACAGGAGCAAAGATCAATCGAGAGTTACAAATTGGTTTGAATTTTTTTCAATTCCTTATGATTTTTTGTCACATTTTCCTCAATTTTCATACTAGTTGAAACACTCAGGAGATTTTCCTCTCAGTTCAAAGCTTGTTTCAAAAACACGAACAAATACAACAATTTCGATCAAGAAGTAAGAATGACAGTAATAGCACGTCAGATTTACACTAAGAAATAAAAAAAAACAAACATTATAACAGTTCCAAGATATTATATACAAGATGTTTCTTGAAGAAAGTGATTATTTTACTGATTATAAGAACTTCTTATGAACGTATATTCTACAAGTCTTAACACTAAAATTGCCTCATATTGCGATTAATAATCTTCGTCACTCGGTATATCAAAAGTCAAGACTTTATATAGTTATAGAGAGTTTTTTCCGGAAATGAATGGGAAAACCACCCCTAGAATATTAGCATGTCTTTAAGGAACACTCTGTATATTTAAAGATATAATAAATTTTCCGAGAGTAGTATACAAAAAAAACACTGGGTAGAAAGACTAAAACTTTATATGGATATGGTATTTACGAAACCTGATTCCTCACAAAAATCGAGCTCCTAATATGTAGTTAATTTTTTTGTTCAATTTGGATCGCCTTCAGTGTCTTCACACGCTCTTTACACATACAAAAAAATCCACTTTCTTCTAAACCGATGGTACAGATCTAGCAGGGGTGTGTCAAAATCCAATGAATAATGCAAGGCTCCCAAACTACGATATGTGGTCCTTATTAATCACTCCGTTCGGACGAGAATCTCGAGGAGAAGAAGAAGAAGAATAAGGAACTTTCTTCTTTCTTGCTTAAATGATGATCATCATGGTCGGATATTTTAGTGTGAAAGTTTAAGCCGCTGTTCGGGTTCATGAGAATCCGATGAACTTTGATATTTTTCCAACCTCGTATATTATGAAGGAAACCATCGATCGAGCGATCGTCCCTCTTTCTTTATGTGGTCAATTCCTCTGGAGTCAGCAGGATCACGATATCAATTTAGTACTCGAGTGAAGATTAATGTATACGGGGTGATGGATTGTTCGGATTATGTGAGATGTTTATCTCATCGAATGCTTCCTGGTGATTTTTATTAATGTTTTTCTATCGTTTTACGAATTTATTATCATTTCCTCTTCAGAAATTTGGGATGTTATGAGAACAAGAAATGACTTTGTCCTTCTTATCAATAGTCGTTGTTAGATATAAATGGGTAAACAGAACTTTTTTAAGTTACACACAAAATCAACTCATACTATTATACACAACAGCAGAGTCGAAAATTTACTTATATTGTGAGTCAACAAAATTCCGTCTATACAGGTTGTTTCAGAATTGCACGGCAATATTTCAGGTACGTATTCTCTGGAAAAAAAGTTCATATGAACATGGTCCGATCTCGATAATTGGCGGAGTTACAGGGTGTTGATACGAATTGCCAAGGAATCATCGATTCGTCGTGCTCAATGTTGCATTCAACAAAACGGAGGCCACTTTTAACAATTCCTCTAAACATTTGTTGATATTTTTTTTAGTTATATAAACATTTCAGAGTGTTCAACTTTGAGCCAATTTACAAATTAATTAATTTCTGAGGAAACTGAATGGGATTCGACCAAAAGTCAAGAGAGACAAAATTCAGGTAATAGATTGAAGAACTTAAAAAAATATATAAGAATTCACCAGTGGCGTACGAGCAAGTTTTCTTGAGGCTTTAATGGATTGAGACCTCGGAAAATGCAACACCCTGTATGGTATTTGGAAAACATGCACTTTCATATTGAGCAGCATCTATTGCTTGATACTCATACAAAATTGAAAGCTCTATATGCAGTAGATCAAGCACAATAAAATGGAAACCATTTTTTTACTTTCAACACCCTGTAACTCCGCTAATAATCGAGATCGGAAACATGTTCATGGGATTTTTTTTCCTTATTTTGTACCAGAGAATACGTACATTAAATATTGCCAAGCAATTCTGAAACACCCTGTATATTGTTTTGATGAGAAGGACATTTCAATTTCCTATATTTACTCACTATTCAAATCGTTTCTATTCTCCTATTAAATTATTTTCAATCATACAGGGTGTAGATATCACTGAAACCACAGTTGACTATTCTCACATCGAATATCTTGTATATTCAGATTCGTTGTTCTGATTAGAGTACTATTGAATATTCAACAATGATTCATTATAATTGAAGCCCTAAAAGAAGGTTTTTATCCACCTCACTGCATTTTCGTGGTGGAATACATTGAAATTCATCGTTCAAAATTGCTGAATTCCAGCCGAAGTCACTGAATCCACCACATTTTCGTGGTACTGACGTCAGTTGTTGAATCGTTCTCTTATTGGTCAAATCAATTTTTCAAAGAAAATTTGAGGTTAGGTTTTTTATTTACTTCACTACGTTTGTGTACTCGTAGTTGTGATAATGCCACGTAGACGAACAAATCCATATCAATACATAAATATTATTATTATTATTATATTATTATTAATACTGACCACATTCAATAAAATGAATAACTATGATTTCAAAGCAGTTTCTGGTGTCTGCAAAGGAATTTTGAGACATGTTATTAAAGATTCCTTCTCATAACATCGTAAAAGGTACAATACTTTCAAAAGAAGATACCACTGACCACGGTCATATACATAAGGTCTGGAATCTATGGCAATTTTGAGTGGTGGGGGGTGGCACCAGTTTTGAAGAAAAAGTTTCCATAATCATCCGCTAGGAGGACATAGGGGTATAATCACGTGATTAATCTTTGACAACAAAACAAACGGTAAGGACTTGAATGGTAAATAAAATCAATGACAGAAATATTATATCTTGCAAAATTCTCTCGAATAAATAAAAATCATTCCTACTTTCAAGAAGCTGATCGGATCTGATTTGTGATTGGCTGACAAAGTGACAATAGAGGACAGCGCTGCAGGTGGCGAAACATGAGAACCACGAAAATTTCCTCAATGTTTGGGTCACCCCCCACCACCCGAGTTGCAAGACCTATGTATACGATCGTGCCACTGACGAACCCATCGTTTGGGAGACCACCAAGAACCTCAATTTTTTTATTGGTTATGGAATCGATCCAAAGACCGTAACAGGAAGTAGTAATCACCTGCGATTTGTCGTGAAGAAGATGCACCGCATGCGCTTTCTATAACCTGTCGAAGAGGAAGAAGAGACCGCCGGTCGCTGCTCGCTCGAAGAAAGAAGAAGAAGAAGAAGAAGAAGAAAGTCATCGGACATTCCGAATTATTCAAGTGTCTACGAAAAAAAGTCATCTAGACACGACGTGACCCACTTCGGAACCACTTTTGCCTCTCCCAAGAATGCGCAAACTGACGAACGATGAAAAGTAAAGTACGCAAATTTACCAGGATGTCTTCTTCATTTCGTTTGTTAGCTGTTCGATTGTTATTTCAACCATTTAACGTTGCGACATATCTCAAAAGTGAGGAGAATGTAAATAAACTATTTCACCACCAACTTTATTTTATGTATTTGTTTTGTTCATTTAATAATGCAACGTTTTATAATACATGGTGTCCAATGAAGATCTGTTTGTATAGAAGTTGAAAATGATGAATTCTGAAGAAACAATTAGAGTTGTGAAAGTCCAGGGTGTTATTCTCTGTCTTAACGTTTTCAAATGAATCTACCGACTGATCACAATCCTTCGAATTATTCGCAAGTTTTTATGAACATTATTTAAAGAATCGTGGTCTCTTTCATCTCGAGATGCGCAAATTTTGAGGTTTAGCAACATTGATGACCTCATCAATGTTTCGGCTATGACGTCATGGATATGTTTTCAAATCACTGTTAATTTTGTCATTGAAAGAGCATACTTACCAAACCACAAGGTAAACCAGAATTATCACAAGATAGTAGACTTCTCTTTTGTCAAAATAGTAAAGCAGTTTCCTTATAATACACAAAAGATTTATTGATGATGAAATTTTGATCTACAAAAATCTGTGAACGTCGAAATAAAAGTACATTCTTAAATTTTTTCACGGTAGTGCCAACTCATTGTCAGACATTATCTGAATATCGAACGAACTGTTTGAACATGGTCATGAATATCTAGTTGAAGAATTTTTCATCAGTAAGCGCTAAGAGAAAATCTTGAATGATAATTGAATAATGATTACAGTTATTCGCATCTGAATCTGCAAAGCAGCTCTCAATGACCTTCTAGATCGGGTTTTGCCCTTTGCAAATAAATGCGAGGAATGCAGTTGCATAATTATTATTACTTCATAGCTTGGCTTTGATTTGTTGGATTTTCGCAGAGAACGTAAACTAGAATCTATTTATTTTAGGTTGATGGTAACGTCACATGAGCAATAGATGCGATGTTGCCGAATCACAAGTTAATCATTGAACTGAAATAAATTATTTCTAAATAGAATACAAGACTTTTCTGTTTTGGTTCTAACACACATAAATACATACATGAAGATTATTCACATAATATATTTCCTGAAAATGTAATCATAATCAAATTATATCGACACAACATTAAAACGAGTCAAAGCGACACAGTTGATTTTTATATGTATTCAATAAAATTAAATTCTTGTTCTTCTAGGATCGATATTTAAATTGAAGAGTTCAATTAGACTTGGACAAGTTATAGTTCCATTAACAACTCTGTGAAAAAATCTCAAATCTATTTTCAGCTCTTCGATATTCCAAGCTTGATGAATCCAAGAAGCACAAAACATCAGAATATTCAGTCCGTTCTTTGGAATCCAAGTTTGAATGCACATGCTCTTAAAAACTTATGTTGATGTCTCTTGAATAATAACTGCATGAAAATGGGAAACCATATCATGCAATCATATTTGATATCTGAATAATTAAAAATCATCTGAAGATCTTTAGAAGGGACCCGATAAGATTCATTTTGATATATCAGTGATAAACAATGAAAAATGGGATCTCTGTGGAACCCCAAACGTACAAAAATTTCCAATGGCCCAGAACCAGAAAATATTCTGGACAAATATGACACATTGGGTTCTATCTTTAAGCATGATCCGATCCACTTCAAAAAGTTACTGTCAATGTCTAGAGCGCAGTGTTCAGCAACAAGAAGGTCATGAGTGACTTGGTCCAATACTTTTGAAAATTCAGTATAAATGGCGTTAACCTATTGTTTTTTTCTGTAGCTTATTAACAAAAAAAGAATTAGGAATAACCAGATTTGTGTTGGTAGATTTTCCTGAGATGAACTCATGTTGGTGTTCCATGTGTCTTGAGTGAATTTCCTAGTGATCAAAATGTCAAGCAATTTGGGAATTTAAAAATACTTATTCAACACTACAACATTCTTTCCATATCATATTCAAAAGTTTCCAGTTGCAGACAAACAATAAACTTCCTGTTTTTTAAAGAAATTTGTCGTAAAGTATTCATAATGTTTGTATGAAGTTCTCCAGATTAGATTCGATTTTTGATTGTTTTTCGTCGAAACAGTCATGATTTTAAATATTTCTGGGAATTTTCATCGCATAAATAAGCTGACCGTAAGAAACTCATTTGAAAAATGCCAAATATACGTTCGGCATCGTCATGAGGTGTTGCCAACTGTAGAAGTGGCATGAGATGGGAAATTCAGTGATGAAATAAGGGAATTTGCTCAATGTGGTGGGGAAACACTTATATACACTTATTCCCCAGTCGTGAAGCAACCCAGGCAGCAAGCTGACGTCATAATGACGTCTCTTTTTGGTATTTATTGGTCCGCAACGTCATATTACCAAAAAATGACGTGAATACTGACGTCATTTTTTGAATGTACTGTAGACGTCATAACCAGGACGTTAGTTTGACGATATTTTTACGTCATTATAAAATGTTAACTCATTGTTTTATATTTTTGCATTTTGATGATTATTCCAATGATCCTTATAGGTTCCTAAATATTTTTCATCGAAATGCAAAAGTTAAACGAAAGTTTACCATAGATACCTTAAAGTGTGTATAGGCAAGTGTACATTGTAGGTACAGAATGGAATCAAATTTCTCTTTAGGCGAATAAACAGACGCAATATAGGTATTATTATTCAACCACAGCCCATCTTTTATGAGGTTCGTATGATTATCAACTCATTGAAAAACAGTTTGAATTTGGCGCTTCAAAACAAAACGTTCATTATTTGTTTGGCGTTCGGCAATCTCCGGAGTTATCGGTATCGGACAAGTTCGGCCACAAGCCAACACGCAACGTTGACGACGCACACGGCCACACGCCATCATCACAAAAATTTTGAGGTTGTTATGTATTCGATTTCGATTGAAATTTCCTATTGATTACAGAAGTCGATTTCCGACCGTCGGTTGTGAATTGTGCATTTCCTTTACTAGTGATTTGTAAGGTAAGTTTAATATTTGGTCTATTGCATGTATTGGATTTGATGTCATCTACTCACCACTTACTATGATTCCTGTACCTATATCATGATGTTACGTTATTTTAAGGCTTTCCCCTTTTTGTGAAAATAATTGTATCCTTAAGGTTAGTGTGCTGATTAAACTCACTAGGATTTTTTGTCGAGATACTGAAATAATTTGATGAAAAATCAAGAAACATATGATGAGAGTCCAAATTAATGTGTTAATACTGGTGAAAAGAAGCTTCTTATCAGTGAATCTACCTATAGAAAAAGAAAGAATCTTAGTTATATATACACAATTCACTTATTTTGGTTAACTGTATAATAAATAGAGTCGACTCTTCTAAGCTATGAAAGATCTTGAGATGAGTCTGCACAAATAACTTTCTGTTCTGACAACTCAAGGTACTTCTTTCTTTCTTACTTTTCCAATGGTTTTTTCCTACATATCTGTTATAACTGGTGGTAATCTAGAAGACAGAACTTTCAACAATTTGTTCGACCAAATGAAATTTTTAAAATACTATCACATCTGTATATTTTTGAAAGTTGTTGTTTTAATAGTTTGTGAATAATAGTAGAGTTTTCATTTATCTATTGGTCATTAACCATTAAATTATATATATTTTTTAACAATAATTTTTTATTTCTAGAAAGTTCCTGTGCCTTGGGGATTCCTACTCTTCTCACATCCCCAACAAGTGGAGTCGACTCTTCTAAGCTATGAAAGATCTTGAGATGAGTCTGCACAAATAACTTTCTGTTCTGACAACTCAAGGTACTTCTTTCTTTCTTACTTTTCCAATGGTTTTTTCCTACATATCTGTTATAACTGGTGGTAATCTAGAAGACAGAACTTTCAACAATTTGTTCGACCAAATGAAATTTTTAAAATACTATCACATCTGTATATTCTTGAAATTTGTTGTTTTAATAGTTTGTGAATAATAGTAAAGTTTTCATTTATCTATTGGTCATTAACCATTGAATTATATATATTTTTTAACAATAATTTTTTATTTCTAGAAAGTTCCTGTGCCTTGGGGATTTCTACTCTTCTCACATCCCCAACAAGTGGAACAAGTACCCCTACATCAACTATTCACAATAAAATTTGGCATTTTTTCTTCCTAATGAGCTAATCAATTTTTGGTTTAATTCAAATGTTCTGAGTTAACAATTTTACTCTTGATAATTGTGATCCTCATAGTTCAAAAAAATAACTCCCTCTACTCAAACTGTTATTTTATATATATAATATAAATATATATATTATATTTCATTATATCTTTATTATATCCTTTGATGCCGATGGAACATATAGATTTTCGATCTCTAATTGTGATTTTATTTACAGACCTTATAACATCATAGATAGGATATTGATATGTATATGCACTAACATCCAAATAATATGAGCTTGAGACTAGCAAGTGAATACAAATAATTTTGAACCAATATCAATATATATATTGTAACGTTATTCGTGGGTTCCAGTAGAGAACAGACTGATTTTCAACTGATTAACTATTTATTTTCACGTGCAAACACCAACAAACTATTTATTTCAACTATTTATATCAACAACGATGTAACTACGTCGCGTTCAATTCTTCAACTCCTAACGTTGTTTGGAAGCTCGATATTTATATGTTTTACATCTGTTCTGGAATGTTCTAGAACTGTCAGTCTTCTGTCACATCTTTTCATCTCTTTTCATCAGACTGCTCCCAGGATGTTCCATCTTCTTCTATTCTAGAATATTCGAGAGCTTCCAAACATGTGATACAGGGGGATTATTCAAGTTCTCCTGGATTCCATTACATTGCCCCCCTCCTTAAGAGACATTCCTCCTGGAATGCATTTTGCTCGTTATAGTGGAGAAAGGAGCAGTTGGTTCCGTTTCGGCAGTGTGAAGTCTGATTGAAGTAGCATGGTACCGTTTTCTGTCTTGGATTTTCCCTAGGATTCCAGCAACATATCAGAATCTCAACTTCGGTAAACCTGAATATGATTTCCAACATATTCCTGACAATTCTCCAATCCAGGCCATCCAAACCGCAAGCCAGCTTTGGTACAGCTATTTTCTGTATTCCTTTTCTCAGTAAGGTATTTCTGAGATCAACTAATGCGTCCCATAAGTCCTTGTAAGATGGTTTGTGGAAATGTCTTTCTTTGATTGTCAGATAAAAGATCGATCTAACTCCTTCAGGACTGCTATCTTCAATTTCCAAGGCTCGACCGATAGATGGGCATTGTTCTTGAAGTTTTTCCAGTTTACCAAACTTTTTCCGGAATACATTGCCTATCCCTCGGAACATCTGAAGGTCTTGGGCGATGCAGTGAGCCAATGCATACTCTACAGGAGTAGTGAACAGGTCGCGACTCTCTTCTCTGGTGACGTCAAACCTTGCCTTCGACGAACCGCTATAGGTTTTCATAAAATTTTCGTAAGTGGGCTCGTCCTCGTCTTGTACTTGAATCTGCCTCACTGATTGATCTGAAGTTCCTTCAAATGGTGCCAGTCTATTGAAGTGGACGACTTTGGGTTTGCCGTTGGGTACCTTACTGATGCGGTAGATAACGTCGTTGATTTTCTTTTTCACGCAATAGGGTCCTTCCCAAGATTTCTGCAGTTTAGGACAGAGCCCCCGTTTTCTCTGTGGATTGTGGAGCCACACTAAATCACCTTCTTTGTAGAAATTTTCTTCAGCCCGGATATCATAACGGTCCTTCATTCGTTCACTGGATATTTGGATCTTGGAACGAACCAATTCATGGATATCGTTCAACTTCCTTCTCAGGTTCGTTATGTAGTCTTCACCTGCTACGTCCTCGCCAGGTCTGCATCCAAATACCAGGTCACAAGGAAGCCTCATTTCTCGTCCAAACAGTACCTTCGCTGGAGTCTGTCCTGTAGATTCTTGTACTGCTGATCGGTAGGCCATCAAGAAGAAGGGTAGATGTTGATCCCAGTCTCGTTGGTGTTGATCTACAACTTTGCAGAGGTACTTTCCAACAGTTCGATTCATCCGCTCCACCATTCCGTCCGATTGGGGGTGTAATGGCGTCGTTCTGGTCTTCCTGATTCCTAACCTGTCACTCATTGTCCGGAATACTTCACTCTCAAAGTTTCGGCCTTGGTCAGAATGGAGTTCCATTGGTACCCCGTAGCGACTAATAAATTCTTTCAACAGGACATTAGCAACGGTTACGGCTTCTTGGTTAGGAATCGCATATGCCTCCACCCATTTCGTGAAGTAATCCATGCAAACTAGGATATATCTATTTCCATCATCAGTAACTGGAAATGGACCTGCGATGTCTAGGGCGATTCTTTCAAAAGGGCTACCTACGTTGTACTGTCTCATAGGAGCTCTTGGTTTCCGGTGCGGTCCATTACTGGCAAAACAGATGGTGCATTTACGGCACCAATCTCGTACGTCGTCACTGTAGTTCGCCCAGTAAAACCGCTCACGAACCTTCTGCAGAGTCTTATTCACTCCCAGATGCCCTCCTGAAGTTCCATCGTGTATGTAGCGCAGCACCTCTGGAACTCGGCTCCTAGGAATCACTAGCTGCATTCGATGATCTGATCCATCATCGTTTTCCAGTTTTCTCTTCAGCAGGTCATCTTCCAGAACCAGGGAGTCCCATTGACCCCAGTAGGCCTTCAAGGTTTGTGATAATGGTGCTACTTCTTGCCAATTGGGACGACGATTTGCTTTCTTCCATTCTCGAAGTTTTCGGACTTCTGGATCTCTTTCTTGTTCTTGTCGGACTGCTGCAGGTAACCAATCATCGCTGACAACAGTAGTTCTATTGATTGATGTTTCTTTAATCTCCAAACGACTACAATGTGGGCATCCGGGTGGACAAGGTCGTCTGGACAAGGCATCTGCATTCTTATGTTGTGTTCCAACTCGGTGTTCTATTTCAAAATCATACTCCTGAAGTCTCTCTATCCAGCGAGCTACCTGACCCTCGGGATTCTTAAACTGTAGAAGCCATTTCAACGCCGCATGGTCTGTCCTTAGCAAGAATTTTCTTCCATAGAGGTACTTATAGAAGTGCTCCACCGATTTAACCACAGCTAGTAGCTCCCGTCTAGTAACGCAGTAGTTTCGCTCTGGCTTGGATAACACTTTACTGAAGTATCCGATAACTCGCTCCCGTCCATCCTGATGTTGTGAAAGTACTCCTCCGATTCCGATGTTGCTAGCATCAGTGTCGAGGATGAACTGACCTTGTGGAAGTGGATAACCCAGGATCGGTGTCGTAGTCAAATGTGTCTTTAGGGCATCAAAGGCCATCTGGCATTCCTTGTCCCAGCAGAATTGTCGTCCTTCTTCGGTGAGGCGAGTTAGTGGCTTCGCGATATCAGAGAACATCCGGACGTAACGTCGATAATAAGTGCAGAGTCCAAGAAAGCTTCTGAGCTGATGTTTATCTTCTGGTACTGGCCATTGCTTAACTGCTCGTACTTTTTCAGGATCGACTTCCACTCCTTCACTACTTACAACGTGTCCCAAGTAGTTGACTCGTCTTTGCAGTAGATGACATTTCTTCAGGTTCAATGTCAGGTTCGCAGTCTGTAGCCTTTTGAAGACTTCTTCTAAATTTGCCAAATGGTCTTCGAATGTTTTACCAATTACAATAATGTCATCTAGATATACTAGACATGTCTTCCATGAAAGTCCTCTGAGTACATTTTCCATGATTCTCTCGAACGTAGCAGGAGCATTACAGAGTCCAAAAGGCATAACATTGAATTGCCATAGCCCAGTTCCGATGGAAAATGCCGTCTTCTCCTTGTCTGCTTGATCCATCTCTACCTGCCAATATCCACTTTTGAGATCCAAAGTGGAAAACAGCCTTGATTCTGCTAGCGTATCTAATGTGTCGTCTATACGTGGCAACGGATAACTGTCTTTCTTTGTCACATCATTCAATCGACGATAGTCTACACAGAATCGGGTACTTCCATCTTTCTTCTTCACCAAAACTACTGGTGAAGTCCATGCACTGTTGGATGGTTCAATCACGCCTTCTTGTTCCATATCCTGAATTATCTTGTCAGCCATTTCCCTTTTCACTTGCGGTAATCTTCGAGGTGGTTGACGAATGGGTCGGGCATTTCCTGTGTCAATTTTATGCTTCACAATGTCAGTTCTTCCCATTTTTCCATTTGTTGGTACAAATATGCCTTGATATCGTTGCAATAATTCAATTAAACGTGTCTTCTCTCGTTTGGTGAGCGAATCGCATGCAGTGGAAACCATTTTCTTGAAATCGATCATTCCTTTGTTTGTTGTCGTCTCTTGCTGAATTATCGAGGCCGCTGTAGAACATGTACCAATTTTCGTTCCCTTGGTTACAGTCAAAGGATAATTGTTGACGTTGATCAATCGGACAGGGATGATTTCTTCGGATGTCAATAGAGCCTTGCCGACTAAGACTCCTCGGCCGACCTCTTCGTCATGATTCCAAGGTTCCAGGATAATGGGGGAACCTCTTTCGAATGTGCCATTGATCCGTGCTGTCACTATCATCTCGCTTCGTTCTGGTAGCTGTACATCCTCTGCTAACGTCACTCGGGCCACTACCTCTTCACGGGAATGTAGAAAGATTTCCTCGGCGCCCACCTTGATTGTTCGTTTTCCAAAGTCTAGCTGAATTTCATTTGCGCTCATGACGTCCATTCCCAAAATGACATCTTCCTCGATATCCGCCATAATTGCCCGATGTGGAATTGTGAGGGTCCCAATTTTAATTTCCACATCCACTTCTCCATAAACGGTGGCAGCTTCGCCTGTGGCTGTTCGTAATCGCCATCTTGAACTCAAGATCCGCTTCTTTGAAGATGTCAGAAGTCCATGACGCAATATGGTTTTTGTAGCGCCAGTATCCACTAATAGTGCGCACTTCTTATCGTCGATCAGCCCGTTTACATAGATGCTGCCATGGTCACGCCGTAGAGATGCCACAATAATGAGGGGGTCCTTGGAATAACGGGTCGAAGCTGCCCCCTTGGAGTCGACCCGCTTTAGTTTTCCTGCGGCTGCGAGGAAGATGGTACTTCCTCAGCTGATTTCTTGGCTCGTTTGCATGCTCTCTGAAGGTGTCCCTGTTGAAGTACAATGCACACCTTTCCTATTTATCACTTTCATGGTTGATATACCCCATCTAGCGTGTATATTCTTGTTGTATGTTAGATCAAGAACGGCAACACTGTTCTAGATAGTGTGTCAAGTGTCAAGTAGTAAGTAATTATAATAAATAGAAGAAGTCATGTTCTTGTATGTTTCTTGTGAAATAAAAGCAAAGAAGGAAATAGGAGTTTTAATGGTAGTAGAGAAGAATATAAAAGATTAAGAAATATCAACAATGGTAGCAGAGCGTGGTTTAAAATTATAAGCATATACGAGAATGTCGAATCTACGAGAAAGATTCCCAATTGTACCATTCGCCGGCGTGGACTTCAGCACGTGGTCGTTTAGGATAAAAAGTATACTAAAAGAAAATGGAGCGTTAAAAGCAATTGAAGATGAAACATATAGTGCGGATGCTCAGAACTCGAAGGACGAGGCGAAAGCCCAGGCGATATTGATAGCTGGTGTGGCAGATAGCCATATTGAATATTTGAAAAAGGAATCCGCATTTAAGATGTTTAAGAACCTGGAGGAAAATTTCATGAAGAAGGGAGTACGTTCCAAGTTGTTTCTACGCCGAAAATTATCGGAGATGAAATATTCAGAAAATTGTTCACTGATTGAACATTTTATAAATGTTGAAAGAATTTTCACAGAGTTGAAAGAAGCTGATACAGAATTGGGTGAAGAAGAGAAGGTTAACTATATATTATTGTCCATGCCTCAGTCATATGACGGCATTATAACAGCGTTGGAAACGATGGAGAACTTAAAACTAGATTTTGTGAAGAATAGATTACTTGGAGAAGAAGAAAAGAGAAAGAGAGATTTGAATGGACTTGGTGTCAGATCACACACAACTGCTTTCTCATGTTTTGTGTGTGGTAAACCTGGCCACAAGAAATTCCAATGTACTATGAGAGACAGAAGTCAATCACAAGAAAATTATCAAAGGGGTCCTGGAAATTATCAAGGGCTAGAACGTGGGCACTATAGAGGCTTTAGACAAGGAAGAGAACAGAGTCGAGGATATGGACGAGGACAGATACAAGGATATGGACGAGGACAGAGTCAAGGATATAGACGAGGACAGAGTCAAGGATATGGACGAGGACAAAGTCAAGGATATGAAAGAGGACGAAGTCAAGGATATGGACAAGAAAGAAGACATCAGTCATATGCAGCGGAGAACTGTGAGTCACAAGATATTGCTTTTTTATGTGAAAAAAATTTAAGCGAAGCACACAATTGTAATGATATTTTCAACAAAAATTGTCTGATATGGTACATAGACTCTGGATGCTCTGATCATCTGGTAAACAATAAAGATATTTTTATAGATTATATAGAACTCAAAATACCTAAAAATATAGCTGCTGCCAAAGAAGGTGTAATGTTGAAAGCAGTAGGAATTGGTAATATTAAAGCGAAATGTTGTGTAGGCAAACATATTACTAACTGTACTATTAAAAATGTTTATTATGTACCAGATCTTAGAAAAAACTTATTATCAGTACCTAAAATGGAATCTAATGGATTGAAAGTTACTTTCTATAGAGGTAAAGTTAAAATTTATAATAATGATCAAATAATAATGATAGGTAGTGCAAATGGTAATTTGTATACTATTGAAATGGAAGTAGATGAACAAAGTTGTAGCTATCATGTAACAAAAAATTGTAACACATCACAGTTATGGCATAGACGCTTCGGTCACTTGGGAATGAGAAATATTAATATTCTAGTGCAGAAGAACCTAGTGAATGGCATACATGATTTTCAAAACAATGAAACAGATAATACATTATGTGAACCATGTTTATTAGGAAAAATGACAAGACAACCTTTCAATAAGCCTGGATATAGGGCAAATAAACCGCTAGAGTTGGTGCATACAGACATTTGTGGGCCGATTACCCCAATCAGTAGAGAAGGTCATAAATATTTGTTAACATTCATTGATGATTACTCTCATTTTGTTATAGTATATTTGATAACACAAAAATCAGAAGTTTTCGAAAAATTTAAAGATTATTACTTTTATGCAACTAAACATTTCAATACAAATCTGTTGAAACTTCGTTCAGATAATGGTGGGGAATATGTGTCAGGGGAATTTCAAAGATTTTGTTCTCAAGAAGGGATATTATTGCAATATACAGTACCATATAATCCAGAGATGAACGGTGTAGCCGAACGTATGAACCGAACTTTAATTGAGAAAGCCAGAACAATATTACTAGAGTCAGATCTAGGAAAAGAATTTTGGGGAGATGCTGTATTATATTCTGCCTATGTTACAAATAGAAGTCCCTCAGCTGGGAGAGAGGTAACAGCAAGTGAATTATGGGCCGGAAGAAAACCAGATGTTTCAAATATGAGAGTTTTTGGTTGTATCGCATATAATCATGTACCTAAAGAACAAAGACAAAAATTAGACAATCCTGGTAAGAAAATGATTATGATAGGGTACAGTTCTTCAGGATACAGACTTTTTGATACAGAAACCAATAGAGTAGTAAATGCAAGAAATGTTGTATTTGATGAGAGATTGAAAGATCAAATTAAATATTTTGCGAGTAGTGAAGAAACCTCTACACAAGAAGTGAGAACTGAACAAGACGAGGTAAAGCAAAGAACAGAAGAGCACGAAATTGAGAGAATAGAAAATGAAGTACCTAAAAATATTCTAAGAGAGCCAGTATTAGATGAACAGGCTGAAGGGAGACAGAAGAGAAAAACTAGGAAACCAAAATGGCAAGAAGATTATGAAATAAATTTCAGTGAGGAAAGTGATGAAGCTTTATTTGCACTGTTTACTAACCAAGATGTACCATTGAATTATCAAGATATAGAAGAAAGAGCAGACAAACATGATTGGAAAAAGGCAGTAAATGAAGAACTTGAAATTCTAGAAGAGAGTCACACTTGGAAAATTGTGACGAAACCGGAAAAGGAAAAATTATTGGATAGCAAATGGGTTTTCACAAAGAAAAATATAAGAGAGGAAGAAATATGTAAAGCTAGACTAGTAGTACGTGGATATCAGCAGAAAGAACATTTGGGAAATATTTATTCACCTGTTTTAAAATTAGAAACTTTAAGAGTACTTTTATCCGTGGCTGCTCACAGAGGATACCATATTCACCAAATGGACGTGAAGGGAGCATTCTTATACGGTGAAATAAATGAAATTGTGTATCTTAAACCACCGGACGGATTAGAATTACCGGAAGGTCAAGTTTTAAAATTAAATAAATCATTATACGGGTTAAAAAAATCTCCCAAGTATTGGTATGAAAAATTTAATAGCACTATAACAGGATATGGGTTTAAAAGATCAGAAAATGACTATTGTCTTTATAGTTTAAGGGATATGTACTTATCACTATATGTTGATGACCTCTTAATACTAGGAAATGACTTGAAGGAAATAAATAAGGTTAAAATATTTTTATCAACAAAATTTAGGATGAAAGACATGGGTTGTGAAAATTTAACGTATTTGGGGATTTCAATTATTCAACAGCCAGGACAAATTCACATCAATCAAACAAAATATCTGCAAAGTATTTTGAAAAAATATAATATGGAAAATTGTAATGGTAGTAATACTCCAATGGATGTAAACTTCAAATTAGATGAAAAGTCAGTAATTGATATGAAATATGAATTGCAATGTAGATCACTGATAGGGTCTTTAATGTATGCTACAGTAGGTTCAAGGCCAGATTTAGCTACTTCTGTATGTTATTTAAGCAGATACCAATCAAACCCAAGTGACGATTTGTGGAAAGCGTTGAAGCGAATACTCAGATATGTAAAACAAACCATTAATTATTCTTTGATATATTCTAAGACTTATGATAATACATTATCACCATTGATAGGATATGCTGATGCCGACTGGGCTAGAGATAATGATAGGAAGTCTACTAGTGGATATGTATTTAAATTGTATAATAATACTATAGCATGGAGATCTAAGAAACAAACAACTGTAGCACTTAGTACAACTGAGGCTGAATTGATCTCTTTGTGTGAATCTGTTGTAGAAGCATGTTGGTTAGTTAAATTACTGTTAGATTTGAATGTAAATGTTAAAAATGTAACTGTTTATGAAGATAACCAGAGTACTATTAAAACTGTACAGAACCCAGATCAAAAGAGACTGAAACATATGGATATTAAGTTTAATTTTGTGAAACAAAAGGTAGAAGAAGGTTTAATTAATGTAGAGTATATTAATACTAAATCTCAGTTAGCTGATATGTTCACAAAGCCTTTATCTAAAAATCAGTTGTTACCGTATACATTAGAATTAGGTTTGAAAGATGTGCATTGAGGGAGAGTGTTGAAGTACAATGCACACCTTTCCTATTTATCACTTTCATGGTTGATATACCCCATCTAGCGTGTATATTCTTGTTGTATGTTAGATCAAGAACGGCAACACTGTTCTAGATAGTGTGTCAAGTGTCAAGTAGTAAGTAATTATAATAAATAGAAGAAGTCATGTTCTTGTATGTTTCTTGTGAAATAAAAGCAAAGAAGGAAATAGGAGTTTTAATGGTAGTAGAGAAGAATATAAAAGATTAAGAAATATCAACAGTCCCAGCTCTCCACAATTCCAACAGCGAACCGTTCTCTTCGTCTTATTCAGATTCAGAAGACTTTTGATGGCATCGACCAGGCCCTCAGGAGATTCCTGGTTCAGTGAGCTGTTACCGTTATCATTAATATTGCGGACTCTTGCAGATCCACGTGAAGCTTCTGTTGCCGCTTCGAACTCCAACGCCGCTGCTAATGCATCGGTGAGGTCTTTGGGTCGAGACAAACGCACGGTCCTCTGCATTTCCCCATCTCTCAACCCATCAACGAATGTCTGTACAGCTAGACATTCCATAACAGACTCTGGAGCTGACGGATATGCACAATGGACCAACCTGGCTACGTCTGCTTCAAATTCCTGTAGGCTCTCGTTGGTTCTCTGTCGACGGTTCTTCATCTGTGACTGGAATACCTGCTGTAGATGTTCGTGACCATATCGCATATCGAGGCGTTTGATGAGATGTTCGTAACTGTCAGCCTCACTTTCTGGGATGGCTTGCAATATATTCAATGCATCACCTCGCAAAGCAACTGTAAGCGCAACCGCCTTGTCCTTCAATGTCCACCCATTGGCTTTTGAAGCTGCTTCGAATTGCTTCAAGTAATTTGGCCATGATGTCTTTCCGTCAAACGTAGGTGGCTTCACTCGATTTGCAGTGGTTGCGATATCCGATTCTATTCTCGTCACGATGTGTTCACTGTTTTCAGGTTTTTCTAGTATTTGGACACCTTTCCCAACTTGTAGCTCCAATTCTTGTAATTTTTTTGTCAATGCGTCCATTTCTTCTCTCTGGAGAGCAATCTGAGTCACCATTTTGTCTTGCTGAGCCGTCATTTTGTCTTGCTGAGCTGTTATTTTGTTTTGCTGAGCCGTTATTATGTCTTGCTGAGCCGTTATTTTGTCTTGCTGAGCCGCCATCTGCACTGAAAATTCTTCACGGAGTGCCAAAGATTGAGCCGAAATCTGTTCTGCAATTTCCTCACGATGAGCAATCATTTGGGCAACGATCTTGTCCTGCTGTGCCTCAATCTGATTCGTAATTTCTTCACGTTGTGCAGAAATCTGATCCGTAATTTCTTTACGTTGTGCAGAAATCTGATCCGTAATTTCTTTACGTTGTGCAGAAATCTGATTCACAATGTCTTCACGAAATGCCGTCGATTCTTCACGTTGTGCAGAAATCTGATTTGCAATCTTGTCTTCCGGCTCTTCGAAGATGAAAGTCTCTGGGTCTTGACCAATGTCAATCAGATATTCTTTCAGACGAAGCTGTAGCACCGCTTTCGTCCCTGTGGTCTCAAGGTCCCTTTCTTCCAACTCTCGTTTCAAGTCTGCCACCTTCAGTTCACTAAGTCTCTTCATGGTCACTGTCTTTTCACTTCAAAAGTCCAACTAAATTCACGAATATCCCACTTCTGACACCAATTGTAACGTTATTCGTGGGTTCCAGTAGAGAACAGACTGATTTTCAACTGATTAACTATTTATTTTCACGTGCAAACACCAACAAACTATTTATTTCAACTATTTATATCAACAACGATGTAACTACGTCGCGTTCAATTCTTCAACTCCTAACGTTGTTTGGAAGCTCGATATTTATATGTTTTACATCTGTTCTGGAATGTTCTAGAACTGTCAGTCTTCTGTCACATCTTTTCATCTCTTTTCATCAGACTGCTCCCAGGATGTTCCATCTTCTTCTATTCTAGAATATTCGAGAGCTTCCAAACATGTGATACAGGGGGATTATTCAAGCTCTCCTGGATTCCATTACAATATATATATATAATAAATAGGGACGGCCCATTAACGTCGAAATATAACGTCATAATGACGTTACAGAATGACGTCTTTGGTCTGTGACATAATCACGTCATCCTACCGTCTTTATGGCGTCATTCTTTTCGTCAGCAGGACGTGTCTGGTGTCGAAAAAATGACGATAAAATCACGTCAGCTTGCTGCCTGGGAACTACCAACATCAAATATATAGGATATATTTACTATTGCTACTATACTTTCGAAGTCCTAACATAGTTCACGTCACGATGTAGGTCCATATTCTACTTTTGTTTATTGTTATTCTCCGACAATAAATCTATACTTAATGATGCTGAAATTATCATCGTCAGCACCAATTAGCATCTGTTTTCAATTGAGAATAATATAACGGTATACATCTAGATGATGTATATTATGAAAAAAATAAAAATATAAATAATCAATTTGACACAAATAAATACGAATAATAACAAACATATTTGTGCGAGACTATTTCCAAATGTATATCTTTCAACTAACATAATATATTTGTTACACACAAGGATTTATCATAAAAATTAATTTGAAATGCTTCTCAATGACCTATATGCTGCCATCTGTTGGATTTGCATTCAACCAAATCATTTCGTACTCTATATTATCGTTCGAGCAGATTTCCATACATTCAGTTTTGTATTTTGTTGTGAGATGACGCCTTCATTCATCATATATTCTGGTTTGTTTCATTTCAAGACTTCACTCGTTGTTACGTTAAAAAACAACATTGAATTTTACACATACATGAAAACTCATATTACGTAAGAAATGGACCATGACGCGACATCTATTCAGAAATGGATGTATCTCTTCAAGAACCATATATTACCGAGAAGATTTCTATGTAGGTTGTTATGCTTATGTTTAGTTTCAAAATACGTAGAGACCGCTGCATTACACGATTTCCCATACATATTCAAAATATTAATATAAAACAATTGGAAGAAGAAATTAATGAAAAAATATATGTTGGAAAATGCAATGAATAAATCTTCTGGTATACTGTTATTACATGAAAAAGAAGTCAAATCAAGCAAATATTTTAATCCACGAAAATATAGCTTATGGTATCAGAGTTGATGTGAAAATATTCGATATCAAATAATTTCAAAATATTTTGAGAGTCGCTTCTTGTCGGAATGTTATCGTATTGACATCAATAATCAATATCCCATAATTGGACTTGCTTTCTCTTATGTCAAGGTCGAAGCACGTGTCCTCACACACCTGTTGCATTCGTGAAATTAGTAAATCTCGAAGGTTAAATTAACACCCTCGAGTACTAACAACCCTTCGAGATTCCAAACAGTATTTACGAAACGCGACGCTTCTACACCTGTTCAGTATTCTCGATAGGAACCATATAGGAACCCTCACCATTCTTCAAACATCCTCAACTTACCTTCAGTACCATATTCGAGAGAGTTTGTAAACTCGGCCAGCAGTCCCTTTGGTAATCTTTGATTATGTTATCATTATTTAGTGAGAAAATATCGTTTCTCTACGATTTGATGATTTTGACGCGTGAATCAACGATGGATGCTGTCAAATAAAAAATAATGACAAATATATAATATAAATAAGAGAATGAGAAAAAATAGATATGGATCAGAGATGAATCGAATAGGGAGAAAAATTCATGAAAACGAAAGAAATATCGACAACCTTCTTGGCACGATGAATGGGAATTGTGCTGTACTATTTTCTCCATGTAGCGATAGAGAAGATTAAAAAGTATCGATAAGCCGGGCGCAGTTCTTACAGGCCCCGGATTCGTTCCTTGGGGTGCCCCCACCACGCCGTTTACTTCGTCACGTACCTGCCAAGAACATAGTTACCTGAGACCACCGTTTACCGACTGTCTACGTCACATTTGAACTCGAGGAATTTCGTGGAATTTCTGCCCTTCCTGTGGCTGGAATTCCACAATTTCACAGCCCACGGAAACCTGCGTTCGAGTTTTTAGGTTTTTCGACTTTTCGTGTGCGCAAAAAGGACTTCGAGTGCCGTAAAGTAGCCGTAACGTGGACTTGGTGCTGTTAAACAGTGGAATTTTTAGGTGTGTAAGGAAGGTTGTGCGAAATAACTGTGCAATGGATTACTTTTTTGTCGGAGTTTGCAGAGATATTGGTGAGTTTCTCAAGTTTGAACCCTTGTTTGTATATTTTTGAAGGTACCAAGAACCTTAGGTATTTTCATCGTACTGCTCGATCAGAAGATGCTGTATAAAACCCTTCAGTTGATTGTCTGAATCAGCTAAATATATTTTCAGTATTTTTCAAGTATATATGAATTTGGCATATTTTTTTCAAAATTATACCAAAATCAAGCATGTTCATTTATATTTTATTTCACATCCCACAGAGGAGTACCTCATTCTGTGAATTCGTCTCAATTCTCTAGTTCTGTACTGTTTTCGACAATACTAAAATATTGATCAATATATACCATCAAGACATGTTGTATTTATAATGTTCATCAAATTCTAATAATTTATAAAAGAATAAACGTGTCTCATTTCATACCAAGTTAGAAACTTTCATGATCAAAAACTTTGCACATTTTTCGTCCTGATAGTCAAGAGTTCAGAGAAAAATTAACTAGCCAATATTATTTTCGGTGATATTTTTACAATAAACTATCTTCGGTAACATATGCTCTTCGATTTCATGAAAGGAATGCTTGAAGAAAAAGTCGAAATATTTGATTATTATTGCATTGAGCTGTTTAATTTCGATCATGTGACATTTCAGAATTGTGTGAGTAGACAGTAGTTTTCTCCAACTTTTGACAGGCTATTATGAAACATTCTGTTTATTTTCGAGTCGATATAATTTCTTTAAAATGATCGAGATCACCACAAAGTTTACTCCGTAACCAAACATGAATGGGGCAACATTTAGAGTTTCATAAAATTTCAAAACAAACGATTCCAATAAAATATCAAAGGTATTATTAATATTGATATTGAGCTTGTGAGAATAATATAGCCACACTAATTGGTCACCCTATATAATGTTACTACATTCGAAACTGAATTGAGACAGAGTGAAACCGAGTGCATCGCTTTTTTGGTTCTTCCTCGCCGTCCATAAAAAACGACGAAAATTAATAATGGGCACATTCCAAACGCAGGAATCTGTGTCATAGGTTCATTCAATATTGAGAAATCGTTTAGACAGGTGTTCGAACACCTCAGGCGTCGACCATATTCAGTGGATACTTGCTAAAAATCCGTGACCGAACTCAAATGAATAATTAATGGGAAAAATAAAATTTCCTACCTGCTATATTTTTTTTGTAATAATGAAATATAGTGACTCGGTAATTTTTTCTGTTGTTGACTAATACTCCAATAATAGATGCGAGAACATCATCTTCATGCACATTTTCATGTTTGAGTCATGTTTATTTATGTTTGTTTTCTAGGCAAATATACGTCCATGACCATTTTTCAATAAATATAATCATGAATGCACGTTCGCGGTCAAAATAATCGATAACCCAATGATTTTGGATGAGGCATAATAATATACCAAGTGAATTATGTAAGCAACAAAAAAAATATTTCTTCACGATTTCCAAGAAGGCAAATCATGAAAACAAAACAAATTATGAAGACATGAAATTACGAAGGTGTAGACAGGATATCGTCCGTTCTATTACAGAACGCAAACTCTGAATTCCAACTTGCAACGATTTGAAAAAATCGATTCTTCGAAAACTATGACAGTCCAAATTCCGTGACGTAATCTCCATTCATTTTCTGACAACTTCTCCGTGTCATATCAAAAGTCTCAAAATTGTATAATTGTATATTTTGAGACCTTATAAATTTTGTAAAAAATATTGAATCAGATTAAGTTAGTCATTGATCAAATTGGAGAAACAAATATCTTGTTCTTTTCCGGAAGTGACCTTAATAGTGATCACTGTCTTTCAACCCTGTAACTCCATTTTCAATTACCGAATTCAATCATCCATGAGAAGAAGTATAACTGCATCGGTGTAATTATAATAATCGTTTCGGTTCAAAATCATTAAGGTAAATGTCGAATATACAGGCAGCCGAGGTCATTGATGAATGAATATAAAAAGAGGTCGCTGTGAATCAAGTCCGTCGATGATAAATAGCTAATTTCACTCAACGAAAAAGTATCACGCTTGATTGGTTGTATTTTCAAGTCGGTATGAACTGTCTATTTCTCTATTTCATATTTCGTTATGAACGCAGAAATCATATTTTACAATGAGGTTCACTGACTCCATTGTGCTTGATTTACATAATGTTTACTTCATCGATCATGGAAGTAGTAAAATGAGATCGTTGAATGTAGGTGGAATATGCACTGGGTGATCAAAGTATTCCTACTTGAAGGCATTAACTAATAAAAATATATTTCGAAAAGTTAATAGAGAGTGGATAATACTTTTCTAACTGTGATAGCAGATTCAACTTTCACCTCGTGAAAGAAGAGACGTTAAAAATAATGTGTAAACAAGACGATTCAGTTGAAATACTTTCCAGTTGTCTTTTGATTCCAATTGCTTTCATATGCTTCTAGGGAAGCTAAACTAAATAATAATCGTTGTTGTACTATGTCTAAATTATTTATTATTTCGGAATGCCAGTACCGTTAAAAAGCAATAAATATAAATTACCAATAATTCATTAAATATCAATAACAGAGAAATCATCAACTGGAACAGATATGTAATGTAAGTAGTTGAACTATGGTCTACTTGTACAGGATGAAACAATGAAATCAAATCAAATAACACAAGGATTTATGCATCAGATCACACTAAGGACATTCGATGCTGCAGACGTGGCACCACAACTCCGAATATGCAAACGTCGTAAAGTAAATGAACCTTATCTTAATATTCATTGAACAGTTATAGGCATTTTGAATAGACCAACAAGAGGACAACTTATTAAACGACGTCACTACCTCAGAAATGTGGAGTGGGTTACTCTGTTTGGAATATGCTTTGAATTTAGCGATTCTGAACAAAGGACATTTTGCGCCACTGAAATGCATTTGCATTTCTTACCTATACAGAGAGTCTAGAAACATTTTCTCCCAACAACAGGTACCAGAGGTTAATGTGGATCGATTATCGATATCAAGAAATAGAATTATGTATGTCAGAAACGCAAAAAGTTTGAATTTATTTTTGTACAAAATGGTTCATGATATCGATAGAATTTTTCTAAAAATAATCTTGAATTTATCGAATTTGGTCGAATATAAAGAAAGTAAAAAATAAAATGTTTCAAATAAATATATCCGTTGGTCCCCCTTTCTGATACGCATGTATGGTGGTTGTAAGAAATGTAATCACAGCTAATGACGGGTTTGTAACTATTTATTGATCATACCAAATCTTGAGTTTTCAAGTGACAGAACTTTTGAATAATTCAACGATGGCAGAAGACTTTCTGGGCACCCTGTATTGAAAAAAAATTAAATTTTTTCTACGAAAACAAGAATATCAAATTGATGAACAACCCACTTTCAGGTCATCGACGATGCCACTAGAAAACCACCCTCTTTCCCTCTCCCCTTAAGACTACGCTTCAACCCCTAGCCACCCATCGAAACCATGTCCGATTCCACCCCCATATGCCGCTGCAGGGTGCTGTACTTGGGCTCGAGCGTACCCCAACAGACCAAAGACGGCCTTCAAGGCATTCAAGAACCCTTACAGGAGCTCTATCCCGAAGAGGGTGCCATCGGCGCCAAGGGTATAGATTCCTGGTTGAGCGTGTGGTCCAATGGGATTCTGCTCGAGAATGTCGACGAAAACCACAAAAAGATCACCAGGTTTTTCCCGATTGACAGTTTGCACTACTGTGCAGCAGTGAGGTGAGTGAACGAAGTGAAAAGTTGGGATTATTTTAAAGAAAACAATTCACATTATTTGGATTGATTCGTTTTCTAGAAAGGGAAAATTCGAAAATATTAAATTATCGCAAGAAACTCAATCAATCAATCAATCAATCAGTTTATTTTCCTTTTGACATTTTACATGTATAGGAAATAGTCAGTTTATGTTAAGTACAAGTTTAGAAAATTGAGAACAATTCAGCGTTATATAAAAATAAGATATACAACAAAATAAAACATACAATAAACTGTTCATTAAAATATGCAATATAAGTATCTGTGTTTATCACACATTATCAAATAATAAAAATTCATTTATATTATAAAATGATTTATCTACCAAAAACAATTTAAGTCTTCTTTTGAAAAGTAGTAGGGAGCCACAAGACCTTATTTCCTTTGGCAGAATGTTAAACACTTTTGGGCCATATATATTTGGAGCATGGGAAGAAATGTTCAGCCTCGTCTTTTTTATTCTAATGTCACTTTTATGTCTCGTATTATGTTCGTGGATATCCATATTGAGCAGAAATTTATGCGTGTTCTGGAAAACGTATAAACATATTTCAAATATATATAAACAGGGAACTGTCATTATATTGAAAGCTTTAAATATACTTTTGCATGAACCCATCCGTGGAATTTCGAAAATACACCTTATAATTCGTTTTTGAATTGTAAAAATATCACGTGCACTGATAATTTTGAGGTGATAGATTTTGTGATGTTATTCAAGATGTCGTAAGGCTGAGGATTTTGAGAAATAGTCTGTATTTCGCGCGAGAACAAAACTCACAACATGCTCATATTAGTTTCACCTGTATGTTTGTAATTGACTCATCGAAATGCTCATGCGCGTATTTCCTGACCTACTCTGAAGAGACATGATTTTTGTAGATGAACTAAACGCAGAACTGACGCCTGAGCATAGTTAAATCCTTCTTGAAATAGACATAACGATATTTTTAGAGTGAAAACATGCTGTCAGACTTCATAAAACTGCAAAGTAAATAATGAATTTAGCTCAAAGAAACAAAGAAACATGTTTTCAGCAATAATTTAACTGAAGAGTAAAAAATATAATAAAAGAATGAAATAACTGTTGATCAAATTAATGTCACTATTTGAAAGCGTGGGGTTCCGAATCGCAGAGTTAGTTTTAAAATATCATAGAAAATACTCTGATTCTGGAAAGTCTCTTTGAAACAATCTGCCATCATTGAGATGCTTCTTCTTCTCTGATATTAATACCATCTCTTGAAAATCTTGGTTAAGTCAATCATTTTGCTCTTGAATAACATCTAAATTTTCTGAAAAGTAGTCGGAGTGGAAATGAACAAAATGTACTTTCGAAATCATCAGACAATCTTGAGTTTGATATATTTTTGACAATTCATTTGTAGTTAGGGTCATTGTCTAAATTTTTAGGCAATATGGAGAAATCTGTTTCTATGACCTCTTTAGAGGCAATCCATTATTCTCTCATATTTGAAGCAATTCTCATTCCTAGAAGTGACTTCACAAAGTGCTTCATCAATCCCAGGTCTATGTGAGCGGTGGTAGAAAAGCTCATACTCTATGAAGAGGCACTAAAGTTTCACACAGGGCGTTCTCAATTCAGAAATCGATAATAATTATGGACTCTTTACATTTAGAAATAGAAAATTGGTCCTATTATTCGTGACTTCAATTTATCCTGATCAAAATTTGTCGTCTCTGTCGATTGAGATTTTTTTAATTTTCAGAACATATGAATACACAGAAATCAGTGAAATTATAGTTTTCCGGTGTTCTGACACGTAATTCGCACAGGGTGAAATCAAAATTCTACAACCTTTTTCGTACGTTTACCTAGTTATGTAGAAAGTTGAATCTCGTTTCGGATTCCGTTCGCCTTATGGGCATGCATTCTGCGGAATTTCGTAAGAGTTTCAGATGCATGTATGCGTCGTCGTTGTTGTTCATCGAGATTGCGAATTCTCAGATGAAAATCCAGCGTGTGGGTAAACATCGAGTACGAAGAGGTGAATTTCACAGTTGCATAATCAACTAGAACAAGTTCTCCCAAGATGCCTAATATATTAGACATTCCTCTGTACAATTATTATTCCTAGTTAATGTTGGTTGGCTCAACGAGAAGCTGATACATTACAGAACCGTATCTAGGAGTATTTCGTATACATTTTTGCTTTTCGATTGTAACAGCTTCACACTGGATTACTTGAAATTAATTCAATTGATAATAGGCAAGATTTTTCAACGCTTCGTTTAGGAAATTGCTATTATTTTGATGTGGGAGAATTTGACACAGTTCGACGAACACCAAAGTAGTTGCTATTGAATTGAAAACATTTCTGGGTATTGTTGACGAATACGGCTCTGCATATTCTCGCTATTCTACAGCGACATGGAAGTGTGCGTTCTAAAAATTCCGCAACAGGTTTTTTGCTAGATGATGAATATTTGATAAGTAGGTATAGGTGAATAACGAAAAAATATATCCAACATTTAATGTACCTACCTTGGACGCGGAACAATGAGTTTTTTTCCATTCAACTCCGGTCCTGATTTCCTTGATTATTATAACAGGCGAACTTTGTCATCCGTGATAAAAGAATAAAGCAAGGTGGATATTACGATGAAGGAACATAGAAATACTAATTACAATGATAATATGCCTTTCGTACCTTTAATAATAGGAGTACAGGATAGGTCTTTTGTAGAGAAAAAATATCATCAGTTCGCAATTTTTTGCAATTAACACATCCGTTCTTTCATTCAATTGCTCTTGATGAAAACATAAAAAAGTAAGGTGAAAAATCATCCATGTGTGAATTTTACGACATTGTCCGAAATTTTTCATATAATTTTCACATCATATCTCCAATACAAGTTTAGTTATTTCTTTACTTCTATTTTGACTGAACGTTTTGCTTGTACTCATGTGTTTCGTGAAAATTTATACTTTATGAATATTTCATTTTGATAGTTCAAAGTCCACTTTCTTCATTTATAGTCTATTTATTTGAGGAAGATAGTCCTGACATATTTGGTTATCTTTCAATAACTTTAGTGCAGAATAAAAAAATATCTATTCACTCAACTTCTAATTGGTATTTAGGAATCAATTATTATGGCAACACTTCACAGTCATTTTTCATCGATGCCAAATCTATTCAGATACAAATATTTGAATCGCTATTAAAGTTTGTTGATTCCTGTTGAAATTTTTCCTTTCATTGAAAAATCTGTTCAACAGTTATATACTGTAACTTGCTCAAATAAAAATACTAGTTTTTAGTCCATTCGTCAATTTGCTTCAATTACTGGAAACATTGATTTCACCGGCTTTTTCAGAAAATCAATGAAACAAATTCTCATAGAAGTATTTTACGATGTTCAAAATTATCTCAATGAAAACATGTGCAGTCCTTTTAGTAGAACTATTCAATATCTCCAGAACACTAACTTTATTATGTAAAATGTTTTTATTTTATACAGGATGTTCCTTAAAGACATGCTAATATTTGAAGGGGTTGTTCTTTGACACATTTCAAGAAAAAAACTTCCTTCAAACATAATATGTCCTAAAACTTTTAAGATACAGAGTGATATAGGTTATTAAACGGTTGGTACTGCGATATGAAGCAATTTTAATTTAATTATTTTAATCAAGAACAGAGCATCTGACAAGAAAAATACATTTTTCAGATTCTTATTCATTTTGGAACAAATCTGATCTTTTTTATTTTTTCAAGACTTTGTGTGGATTTATGCAGCACAAAATAACAAATATCAAATAACAAATATCACGTAACAAATAACAAGTATAAGTTGAAGTTCTTATTTTTCAATGACAGTGTTCATGCAGCCAAGTATCAAATATCAAATAACAAATAAGAAGTTCGTCAACTTCAACTTTCTACGTTAATTGAACGCGATTTTCTTATTGTGCGCAACCAGTACGCAGGTGACTTTGATTGGCCTGTCCAGAGAAGCAATAACCTAACTTCTGTCAAAACAAACTATATTTTGTGTTTGCTCTCATCGACGGTTTTGTTTGGAACAAATATATTTTTTTAAAATGGAATTTTTCGAAATATTACTGAATTCTAAAAAGTTTGTTGAGGTTCGGATCATTCAAATTTCAAATGGCTTGTGCGCCTGCGTACCATTTTGTGCTAATTGTTATTTGGTGTGCATGAATGGTAACATTTTCACTACTTGTTATTTGTTATTTATTACGTGATATTTGTTATTTGATATTTGTTATTTTGTGCTGCATAAATCCACACTTAGTCAATAAGATGTGAGGGATTTCAGGCAATGGGAGAAATCTTGATTGAATGAATGTTGTAATTGTGAAGTAAACCAGGTAATTGTGTTTCAACTATACATAAATTGTTATGTGTAACGTTTGTAATTATAAACATATATTTCATTTCAAAAGTTTTGAATATCAACATGAATAGTTTAAAGTATACATTGATTGTCAATATACTCTATTTTATTTTTATTCTTCACAAGACTTTATCAAAAGATGTGAATCTTCGGACAATAAAGGATATTTTGATTGATTAATTGATTGATTATGCAATGAACACCCAATACCGAACAGTGACATGAAAAAATCTTATTCCAGGTACGTCCTGGTACCAGAAAAGAACACCCTCCACAGCCCGACGCCCCGTTTCCTCCCCCTGGACTCGCCCTTCGCTCGGGCGCCCAACCCCGCCCATCCCCCACTATTCGCCGCAATTCTGCGTCGAACCTCCGGCATAAAGGTACTCGAATGTCACGCCTTCATCTGCAAGAGGGAGGTGGCCGCCAACGCCCTCGTCCGGTGCTGTTTTCACGCCTATGCCGACTCCTCCTACGCCAAGCAAGTGGATACGGCGGGAAGCATTTACGGAACGTTAGCTTCGGAGAGGTTGTCCAGCAAAGACAAGGTTAGAAGAGATATTCTGGTTGGGGAATGCAATTTCGCGAGTTTGGAGCTCAAGCGAGATCTCGCGAGATTGGCAGTTTTCTGTGTTTTTCTGTAGATAATCACAATTTTAATGAGGGTTATGAAATTTTCAGGAATTTTTTCAATATACTTTTATGCATTAATCATTGTTTGACGTAGGTATCTCCATTATTTTTTTTATGAACTTCTGAGAATAAAACTTTGACGTAAATATACAGGGTGTTCCTTAAAGACTAATGCTAATATTTGAAGGGGTGATACTTCGACACTTTTTGAGGAAAAAACTTCCTATGAACGTATGCCCTAAAAGTCTTAACTCTTGAGATACAGAGTGTCAAAATATTACACTTTTTCTAAGGTAGTCCTGATTCATTTATTTTCCAGAAGGTAATGTTTTCATGAGCAGCGGTTAAAAAGATTTTAACTTCGACATTGTAATGAATCATATCTCTCAATTGGCTTTCAGTCGTTGCACATTTTCACTCCGCGTCAGATTTTTGAGGGATAGACCTTGAAGTAAAACGATTTTTATTTTTTTACGCGAAAACCATGCGTCGGACAAAGAAAGCCCATGAGATTGAATTTGCTCAATAATGAATGAGGATCTTAAAATTAATTTTTATTCTAAAAGTAAGCAATGGCGTAGTATTTTTTTTTCTCCAAAAATATTCAATGCAAAACCCGTAACTTGATGCATAGAAGACATGTGCCAAATTTTTTAAAGATGTCTAGAACATTATCTCAGTTATTATCAAATAACTGTTTTTTTTTTAATTTTATCACCCTGTATCCTAAAAGTTAAGACTTTTAGGACAAACGTTTATAGGAAGTTTTTTTCTTGAAATGTGTCTGTATATCAAATAACAAATGAGAGGAATAACCAGTCTCTTCTTCTAATATCAAACAAGAATATTCAAGAATGAAAGAGTTCTTTTTTAACAAAAAAAAAAAACAATGAGAAGGTTAAAAAAATCATCTCAGTTGGGTTGACCATCAAACTGTAATATTCTTATCAATTGAATAAAAATACAACTGGTCAGTAGATCAATTAGATGATCAACAAAATATACCAATCAAATGATAGATTTGTTCAGTTCAAATCTCAAGCCATTATAATGTATTATTTTGAAAATAACTTCAAAGGATCGTCAGCTAAATGGCTTCTCATTTCGACCACTGAGAAGGCCCTTTCTAATTTTTTGGAACTACAGATCTCAGACGGTATTCCACGAATTGTGAAAGTTCTCCTCTTGACCCCCGGACTCGTATAAATAATCAATGATTAAGACTTTTTAACGCTCTATTGCAATCTCGCTAAAAAAGCTAAAAAAAAGATCTCGCGAGATTGTATCCCGATATTCTGGTGAATGCAATCACTTTTTCTACAAGTGTCGAGTGTTTTTTCATAGATGGACGATTGGAAAATGAGCCGATCTCAACTGGGCTCGACGATGACCTTGAACACTATCGGCAACGCCACCAAAGACGACGTCAGCATCTACAACGGTGACGAGAACCACAAAGTATGGGCAGGCTCCCAAGACAACCTCGACGGCATTTACGACGTCTACTCCACGAGCACAATCTCACGTCCGAGCAGGCCGCGCCAAATCGCGCAGCCAGTCTCGGTACCCCCACCGCCCGTCAAAGAAAAGAAGAAGAAGACTCTCAAAGCCACAGCCAAATCGCTGGGAGGTTCACGAGAAGACCTCTACCAAGCCACGATGAATGGAAAGGCCGGCAGCGTGTCGGGTTCCATGATGAAACAGCAGCGCGGCCACGGCTCGCAAATGGGCGGGCCGGGGTCGAATATGGGCGGACACCTGGCGCACGTGGGCGGGCCGGGGTCGAATATGGGCGGGCATTTAGCGCACGTGGGCGGGCCCGGGTCGAATATGGGGTCGCAGCCGATTTACATTATGGCGCCCCATCCGGGAACGTTGCCCAATCCCAAGTTCTTCAAACAACACGGTGAGTACACGGTACATTCAAAATAAATTGTCTTGGCTCAAGCATGACTGTGTTATATTGAGTGATAATTAATTCAACGAATTCCTCGACAGAAACTTGATTTAAAACAATTGATAACTTGGAATAAGAATATGGATTTGATTAATTCAAAACAATGGCGATTTCAAGATACAAATCTATTTTGTTCATTCAAAATCATTATTTTCTTGATTCAATTCAATGGATTACCCAAGACGATAACGATGAATCTCTCTCATTTTGAGAAAATAGTGCATATAAATCGGATAAAATTATATGGTTGACCTGAATCTTCAATTAATTTGCAATGATAGAATGTTTATTTGAATTATTGAAATGAATCAATACCGAGTATTCAGAACACACTTTTACTAGTGAAAAATATAACAGAAAACAATGGAAGCGCTACATAAGTTTCATTATATATTCATACAGGGTGAGTCAGAATAAGACTGACAAACTCTGAATTAAGATTCTTCACCTCATATCGCGGTTAAAAGTTTCAATGAAGGTATGCCATGAAATTCACCCCCTCTGAGATACAGGGTGTCGAAAATACAAAAAATATATGAGATCGTTCAGGACAAGCATCTTCCAAGAGCGACGTATCTCCAGTTATTCACAAATTTCTCAGAAACATTTTTTTCGGGCACATGACATTTTCAGTTTGAGAATTGATAAGTCTTACTGATATCAAACACTAATTCATCCATTACTTAAGGGAATAAAAAGAAACCTGGCCACCGTAACTACGACACTGTTTTACGAAAATTAAAAATTGATTAGTGCATTAAATTTTTTTCTACCAGGAAATTTGGAACAATGTCTGGATATGTGAAGGATATCAAGTATTGGATCAACAAATTGATATTCTTCGAATAAATGTGTTACATTAAATTCAAAGAAATTATATTTTTATTGAGTTAACAAAATGTATTATTGTTTCAAGAAATTCAGTAACCTCTGTTGAATCATTCGTTTTTCGCAATTTGAAGAAGTTATACAGGTTGTTACTAAATAAGTGTGAAACATTTGAGGGGGTGATTCCTCATCGAAAAAAAAAGATAGGATCTCTCATATAAAGAAACTTCATTGGAGCATCCCATGTTAAGGTACAGCCCCTTGAAGGGGGTATATCAAATTTTTTTTCTCAAGCACTGAAAAAGTTACAGTTTTGAAATCAACCTGACATTTTTTACCACCAAAAAGACACCTAGCCGTCAATTCATCTTCGCATTGAGCCACGTATTCGCTCAAATAAAGGGGTTGTATTTTAACATAGGATGCTCCATTGAAGTTTCTTTATATGAAAGATCCTATATTTTTTTCGATGAGGAATCACCCCCTCAAATGTTTTACACTTATTCAGTTACACCATGTATTCGTGATTGAATAATAATATACTTTATCTGAACAAATATTTTGATGTGATCAACTCATTTCTGAAAAAGCTTTTAATTGATCCGGAAAAATAGATATCTTTTCAAATCTTCAGAGAAATGAGACTAATTTTTGTGTTTGAACGTTTGAACGACATTCCCGAAATTTTCAGGCAACACGTACTCTCATAGACCGCGAGGCAAAGTTTTGATTCCCGCTAGACCCGTGCCGCCCCCAATGGTCCCCATGGCGCCTGTCATCATCCCCACCACCATGCAGAAGAGCAAGAAGAAGCACAAACACATGATGGAGGAGCCCTTGTACATGCCGGGCAACAGAACTCTGAGTCCTCAGATGGCGATGAACTTTCCTCCGGAGGCCTATCTGATGCAGCAGCAGCATTACGCCACGATGGAGTCTCAGGGGAAACAGAAGAAGATGAAAGAGAGGGATAGGCAGGCCGAGAAGGCCAAGTTGAACAGGAAGATGGCGCAGAGCATGAACGGTCTGGACGATCCGAGTTTGGCTAATGAGGAATCGCCGTTCAATACGGGGATTTACAAGAAAAAGGGGCATTTGAATGAGAGGGCGTTTTCTTATTCGATCAGGCAGGAGCACCGCAGCAGGAGCTACGGGAGTTTGGCTAATTTGAAGTTCGCCACTCCTATACCTAATGGAGATGTAAGTGCTTTATTATTTTGTCAATTGTCAATACTTAGAAAACACAGAGATCACAAATAAAAAAAAACTTTTATTGTCCAAACAGGCGGTAGGCCCTATTACAGGACAAAATATACAATTTCGGGTTTATATGTTAAATATAGGAAACGAATGTATCACTATCGTAATAGTCATACATTCATGGAATATTAAAAAATAAATAATAGGAAAAATCAAATAAGTTTATGTTGATTCGCAAACATAATGTTTTTTTATCAATTTTTTTAAGAAAATAAAGAGGTTGAATGTATAGACAGAGACAATTTATTTAATTTAAATTAATTTCCAAATTAATTGCTTGCCGTGAATCATTTTATTTTACTCAAAAAAATATAGTATCGTTAAATGTATAATGTTTCGACTAATAATCACAAGAATTATAAGAAATAAAATTGGAAAGTTATGGCTGTTTGTATCGATCTAGTTCCAACAGAACTTATTTTGCCGTGACCATCAAAAATCCTTGAAGATTGATCAAAAATCGGATAAAAAGAAATGGATTCAATGCTTGATCTAAGATTTTTTTATTATTAAAATGGCTTCTTCAGGATTGGTCTTCAGATTTGAAAAAATCCAATATTCAATTATTTATAAAAAAGAAACATTTCGAGAAAATTAAAAATACTTCTATCCGGCACTTGTTTTCTATATTCTCCAAAAGCTGTATGGACTTAATTGAAATGTACCGAGCGGTTTTTGAGTTATTGGAGACCACACTGATTCAAAAACAGTTTACGAAACATATTACAATCGGTTAAAGTAGAATGACACGAATTATCTGATTTCTAACACTGAGTCATCTGTTCTTGACATACTCATCCTCTCGCTTATCTTAAGAAAAACGAAGTTGGTTGAATTGTGCTGAATAATCTCAAAAGAAACTAAGAATATCTGCTAGTTTTGAAGGTATAAAAAAATTCGAAGTTGTACTAATCGTAGTCTTTCATCTAAAAATTTATTAAGGCAGTTATGGAATTTATGAATATGGCATCAGTTTTTTCATGAACGTCCTCTTGAATCTCAACATTTTCAGTTAACGTTTTTGATTATTTTCACAACGATTATCACACATGGTGGTTCAATATCAAATTTTTCATTTTCTTGTGGGGAGTGCTTTGAAAAACATTAAATATTGGAAGAATTGAATAAAAAAATTGAAAAAATATCTTTTTTTTGCAGACTATTATGAAGCACATTGACCTCCTCGAACTTACTTGAAATTTCAGAGAATATTTTCAACATATTCATACTTTGAGAAAATGCAAAAAAAAGAGAACGATTTTTCGAAAACCATGAAAATCCCTAACCCCTTATCAGTAGCTGTCGAATTAAAGTAACGACATGAATTAGTTTGGAACAGCTCGAGCCAATAATTGAATCGGCGTAGCGTCACTATGAATCATTGTGTTGGTTCAATAATGTCGCTAATTACTGTAACGATATTCGTCGTGAAATTGTCGTACTGATATGGTCAAGGTCGGTTCAAGGTTACTGCAACTTTCCACACGACCATTTACGTCGTATGACAGAAAGTGATAATACGTTTTATCAACAGACACGTACAATACCAACATTTTCTTGCATACCATTGATTCAAATTATGATTTCACCACTCATATTTTCTACTGGGTGATTTCTCTAGGCACCCACCATATTCCAACGGCTGATTATCCATAATGGTATTATTTTCACTCTGTTTTTATAATAGGAGCTGGCAGAGAGAATTTAGTGTTTTTATTTTACGGACTATCTCGAAGATCTCTCAGTAATTGAATAAATATTGTCCCAAGAACTAACAGTGGATTTTTTAGTATAATTTTGTCTGGAGTATGTTGTGCAACTCTTGGTGGAAGTACAGAGTTATTTCGTATATAATAATCGTTATAAGAATCAAAGTTTAGCATAGTTACAAAGTTATATTAGAAAAAAAAGAGATTTCTTTGACGAAAGGGCGAAGTTCTGCTCAGGATGCTTTTCAACTCAACCCAATGCTCATTGAGGATCCCAAAGATTTGAGTAACGAGTAACTTTTGTCAGAGAAATCTTTAAGATTATTCTCATTATTAACAAGAATAAGCATAAAATGGTCTTTCTACAGTCATTGTTATTTCGATGATGCAATAATCTTTGACTTTTTTTCCAGATGGAAGACAGAGAGGACATAAAGAAGGAGAGAGAAATAATGCAGATGGTTCAAGATTTGGACCTTTCCGATGACGAAAACGAAAGATCGGAAATCCCGCAAGGGATGTACGGAGCTAGGGGTGGAATACCCCCCGGTCCAGTCATAGTGACTGCCTCACAGATAAATGGAAGAGGACACCGAAGATAGAGTGAGTGTAAAAAAGTTTTTCGAGAAGAAAATTGGTTAGTTAACCATTCAAATGAAAGTCTGTGGAATAGGGTTTCTCACAGACAAGATAAAAAATTGCAGATTTGAAAAATTACTAAGCAGTTCATCAAACAACAAATCTGAATGAGAGGTATTTTTTCACTCCACCTTGTATATGATTATCCAATTTTTCATTCAATCCTTCCTCTTATAGGCTGTTGACATTTTATTTTCAATTCATCATTTTCCAATGAATCTTCTTTTCATTGAGTGAACTAATGGAAACATTGTTCTGAAAACAATAACGAATAATGACATCATCTAATTCGATTTTTCCATTATGCAACGACAGGTATTGTATGGAAAATTAACAGTACTGTGAATGAGACGATGAAAGGCTTCTTTCACTAATAAAGATGTACTGATTTTCATGGGTCATGAACATCCCATTATCAGTTTTATCGCTATAACTATTTGTTGAAGCGTGAATCCCAAGATTATACCCTTTCATCTATCATAAATATCCACTCAGTTTGTATTTTCTGGAGAATCACGCGTAATTCATTTCGATTTTTTTTTTTATTTTGCATTAGTTCAAAAAATCTGAACCTCCTCTAGTTCATAAACTCCCCTACAAAAACTTTGAACCATACGCCTTACATTCATCTACATAAACTCTTTCAAATAATAGATGAAGAAAATGATTATTGCAAACATTTCTCGGTATTTTTGGAATAAAAAAAATCCGAGAATATTTTTTATGTTCAGTACAAGGAATAACTATTTATACAGTGCGTCCATAAATTCATTATTGGCTAAATGAACAATAAAATTAGGAATTCCCAAAACAGGTCGATTTTTGATTTCAATTTACTATTGTTTTAAATCATAATCTAATATACAGGGTAAACCACTTTCGTGTAATGACCTCATCACCATTTTTTTCAAATGGAACCCCCCCTTTTTTTCAATTTCCAAATTGCCTTTGCTGAGCTGATTCCAAAAATGTATAATATGTTGCTTCAAATTGGTACAGGGTGGGCAAAAATGCAAAAAAAAGTATGAAAATTGTTTATGGAAAGTAATACGTTACTGAATGTAATAAACAAATTAAATGGAATTAGTAGTTATGCAATTAATGTGATACACTTCCAAAAACAAACAAACGAACGAAAATTTACAATAGATGTTCAAATTGTTCTCATTGACCGTTCGACAATAACTGAACCGGGCAGGAAATTGAAAAAAAAAGGGGGGTTCCATTTGAAAAAAATGGTGATGACGTCATTACACGAAAGTGGTTCACCCTGTATATTGGATTATGATTTGAAACAATAGTAAATTGAAATCAAAAATCAACCTGTTTTGGGAATTCCTAATTTTATTGTTCATTTAGCCAATAATGAATTTATGCGTTACTTTATGGACGCACTGTATATTTGCTGCATAATTATCAAACGCTGTACATTGAGTTGTTTATCAATTTTCTTCAGATAATAAATCAATCGAACTCATAAATGTTTTATTTTTCAGAATATAATTCTACCTTATGGTGTCTGAAAGCCGCACAGTTCGACGAAACCACTGAAGAAATTGAGTTTTTCTATAACCATAATACAGACTCAACATGAGAAAGAGATTATCCATAATAGTCATTAATATTGGATGTTACACATCATATATTTTTGTGAAATTACATATCTTTGTTGTGTTTGTACTTTTAACCATAGATGTACGTGTATATTCATCAAATAATAATTATAAGTGAATAATTGAATAGGACAAATAGATGAAGGTACCACATGACATTGAGACTATCAATAACTATGAACAATATTATTATTATGATTTAATGTAATAATGTCACTGTTATTTCAATCAAGCTAATGTTATCTGGATGAAAATGAATGAAAGATGGTCGAGAATTAAATGAAATACAGTACAGATATCTATTTTTGTTAAGATTTTGGTATTCCTATTTCTCAACACGAATACTGTAAATATTCCAGAAATATTATATTACCGTTTTAACGTTGGAATTAGTTTTTATGTAATCATTTTTTTTGTGGAAATTGCTCAAATTTTTTATTGAAATTGATGTTTGTACATAAAACGTTCACAGTCAAGAAAAAGTTATTGATCCCTCGGATTTCCAGGGAATATATTTTAATCTCAGCAATCATCACATTCATAGTCCTTAAAAGTAGATTTTTTTTTGGTATTTGTAGATATTGATAGATAGGCTTACATTTTTATCACTTCCTTATCAAAATGAAGAAAAAAAGTAGAAAGTATACAATATGGTATCAGTTTTGTGACAATTTCAAATCAGTGCCATTGGACATTTTAAAAATACGGCATTTTAATTTTATTTGTAGGAACCATTTTATAAGGAAGTTACATTGTTTTAATATATTTTTGTAAATAAAAATAGTAATCAATTGAGTGTCATTTAGTCCTTTCCACATGTATTGTGCAAAAACAACTTTTTTTTCTCCACATATTGGAATCATTAAGAAAATATATTTGGTCTGAAAATGTGCGTTGTAAATTTACGCAGAACTTTGCATTATTCATCATCTACGAAGTGGAAATCCATATTTCAGGACGTATTTTATTCACTTTGAATTTGTGTAACCCAACAAATAAAAAATCAACTGATATTTTCGAAATAATAGAAAATATGGCGAATGAATGTACTATATCTCTATCAAAATAAAGAACTTTCAGAAGACAATAGGAATCCATGTCTCACAAATGTATTATGCAAAAAAATTAACATGAAGAGACCATCGTATACTATGAACGTAATGAATCGGCGATTGGACCAATTTTTTTTGCTCAAGATTCTAGAATAATGCACTTCATGAGAAATAACCTGTTATACATCAGTGCCATTTGCCCAAATTTATCTGCAGAACTTTGAATAAATTTTTTTAGTAATGACATGAATGTACAGAGATCGCAAGATATTCCTGGTTATTAAAACAATCAACATTTCATTAGCATGTACATAATGGATTCTTTCACCAAATATGCATCAAACCGTACTTGAGACATTTGATATTGCATGACCTGGTGCCACAACTCCGAGTGTGCAAACTCCATGAAGGTAATAAAGAACCTAACCTAAATATTCTCTGGAATTCAGCGATTTCAAACGAAACATATTGATGTTGAACTTCACAAGAATGCATTTAGATAGATGAAATAAAATTTTTTGGCCTTCAACTACATCCCTACAAAGCGCGTGCTCATTAAAATTCATTTTCGGTTACAACAGTGGCAACACTGTAACGCTTCATTGAAGAACATTTTCCATACAAGTAAAGCATGTACAATTATCAATCAAAATGATCTGTTTTTCAATTCTCTCCACGATAAAAAAAACCAATGACCGGTACCATATTCAGTATCACTTCGAGTCGGTCGCACCGTACAAGCATCTCACGTACTGCCCGGACGTGAGTTCAATATCGATCGATAAGTACCCGATGGTACTGCGAGTGGTGGTACCCGACTGTGAAGTACCCTCGAAGAACTCGAGCATCACCGTGAACACAAGTAGATGGCAAGAAATCGAGAATCGAGCAACGCAGTCACGGTGTACTGTTTGGTACCGCACGAGTACCCATTCTTGTCGAGATAGCCGCACCGTGGTACTCGTTGATCATCGAGGCGGTACGACCAAGAAAGTCCGATCGACACCTGCTGCTGAGGTACCTTCGGTGGTTCCCTTTGCGGGTACTACTTTATTTGATCGTGATTGTTTTCACGGTGTTTTTTTTTCGTTGATTGTAGTAGTACTTCTTCGCGAATCGTGAGTATTTTCGTGGAGTGGTGCTTTTTTGTACAAGGATTTTCAGTTATCATACAAATTCAGGTGAGATGGTGTGTACCTAATTATTAATGCATTTTGATTTTGGTACTTACATTGTTCAAGTAGCTGTGACCTCGCAAAATCTGTAATAGAGAGAAATGTTCAATGGTGAATGTTTTTCTCAAACCAAACATTGAATAAGCAAGATGATCATTTAAAGTTCATTTTTTTATTCAATATATTTGCCACATATTTCTTTTGCAATATACTCTAATATATATTTCATGACTAAAATGCGTTTTTTATATTTCAATCAATTTTATAAAGACGGTTTTGGTTATATAAGACTAGCTTCTAAACCATTTTTGATTCTAAATAGTTGTGCGACCCAAAAATGAATATTCTTAAAGCCAAAGCCAAACATAGACAAATGAGGCCTATTTTTAATGGTAAGAGACATACTTTTGAATTGACAATCAATAAAAATATTGTGTTTTGTGTTTTTTCTCGATATTATATTGAGAATCATATTTGCAGGATGAAATTGAATCTTGTTAATGTGAAGAAATTTCTTGATTTATTAACGTTGCATTATTTGAAAACAAGTGCTAATATTGACATATCTGAAGGAGATAATTCAATCCTTTGTAGTGGTGATTTCAGAAATATACAGAATAATAATGTTTCTCGAGTGCTTTATTCACGTTATATTCCTATTAAAAACTCAATTGGCAATTATATCCAACGCTAATACGTCATGAAATTTTTCATTTCAAAATCCAATCGAAAAATTATATATGTCAATTTCGTAGAAGTGAGTGAAAGATGCTATTGAGAATTGTTTTCGTTTGAAAGTTCAGACTTTCATTGTCCTAGATGAGAATAAGAAGTTCAAAAGTATAAGGAAGATGTTATAATCAATAGAAGAAAACTCATGATATGGAGTAATTGAAATTAAATTAGAGATTGAATGAAACATAAAGTGACTAATGGAATATAAAACTGAAACTAATCAATATTGTTACATTGATTCATTTTATTTCATTACATTTGATTAGATTTTTTTCGATATCATGTTACTTAATTTTTTCATTTCCTATTTACTATCACCTTCATTCATTCCATTTTTATTTCATCACTTCCATTTACTTAGTAAAGTCCAATGTCTACAACTTTCTTTCATTTGTTGCTTGGAACATTCATCATTTCTATTTTGAAATATTCCGATAGAGTTAAGAGGTTGTCATCAATATAAAATTTTACATCTTGTTCACATTTTCGGAAACGCAAAATAGTAGATTATACCTGAAACAGGAGAGAGTAGCTGATCATAAAAAACATATGGTTAAATAATTTTTGTCCCCACAATTCAGTGAATTTCATGAATACTAATCAACTAGTACTCCGACGGAAGATCATAGGTCAATCATTCTAATTCATTTTGAAATAATACTGAAATTAGGTAAGGTTTATACAAAAATTAGAAATTTGTTAGGAAATAATCCTTTTTCTTAAAACTACTAACATAGATAATATAGGAATGTTTACCGTGATTATGACATTAGCTGAATCTTGCATTTTCAATTCGGCTATAGATGCAAAAACTTACCGTGAATTCATTACACATCTGTTTACAGTTTACATCCAATTTTTCATGAAATGTGGTCATATCAAGAAAATCTTCGATATTAAAACTGTACAGCTAGGCTAGGTTAGTAGGTAGCCAGTGCGTTCAATACTTGTTTTTTATTGTTATTGTTATTGTCGGAAAACAAGAATTTTGGAAAATCAGTCGCTGTCATAAATATTACCTGTCCGCATTTTTTTGAGTCAAAAGAGTACAAATCTAGTACATATGTACCGTAAGATATTTTTATTGCATTTTCAGGTTATCTTTGTGTTTATTTCGTCCATACCCAATGTGTAAAATAGGAAATACATAAGGCCATCAGCATTAGGCAATATATCATTATCACTTTTTTCAAATGTGCTGATGTTTCTACTGATTAGATACAACAAAACAAAGCAAGTGCAAAAAATCCTCTAAAAACTATTGTGATTATCATAACGATGATATCCGTGAATTTAACAGCACGATTATCGTTCACAAATACATAATTTCGATGTTAATTTCGCTTCTTTCTTTTTCTTTGCAACTCCATAACCATACTAATCATGACAACTAGACTGTTACAGAAACGTTTAATTCAGTAGATTTTTTGAGGTAAGGTCATGGACCAATTTTCGGTACCGTTATACATGGCGAAAAGGAAAAACAACCTGGTTTCTTTTTCGTAAAGGGTATCTTTCTGTATCACTCAAAATGTATTCCAAATTCATACCAAACATACAAAACGTGTCCATTTTGAATTATTGAAAAATTCCCAACATCAAGTGACGTACCCTTAATTGTACCCCATTCAATTGGGGAGAAATGATGAATATTAGGTTTTTGAACATAGATTTCTTCTTAAAATTGATATTTGAAATATTTTTGGTATACGTGAGTTTTGTATTTTCCTCTATTTTGTTTTTATCTGTATTTTTATAAACCCTCTATATTTATTAAAGAATGTAATTACTATGATATATCTACTCAATCTCTAATATATCTACTCTTGGTTAGTGCATTATTAAGAAAAATAATCAGTCGAAAATTGTATATTTTCAAAACGTTGCATCCATAAATTTAAGAAAACTCAATGGTCAACCTGAATATAAATTATTTGGATTTGCAGAACATAAATTTGCGCCGAAAAATTGTAGACACTTGAAAACCTCCATAACTTAGTTTGCATAATTTTAGAATCAACAAATCATCAGCATTCCAATATTCATAAAATATGCTTCGAGTTTTTTTAATGAAAATTTGTGAATTCATAAATAGTAATTGTTTCTCGAAGGGTATGCGTTTTAAGTCACCTTATTATTTGAAGAATCGAACAAAATAATTCCCAGAGATTAGTTTGAGAAAGGAGATCGAATAGAATGACCAGCCAAATCTCCAGATTTACACCTATTCAAGTTTCTGTTGAATCAATACAAGCACATATGTATACAAGCAATCAATGAGCTCCAGAATATTTGGTTATTTTCAAGTCAAATATTACCAAGATCGTGATGATTGAGTTTCAACACATTCGGTTATGCTAATAATTTCGAGTGGAATCGACCAATTAATTTTCTTTCATGTATTGAATCGACAAGTATGTCAGGTGAACACTTTAGTCTAATTGAAGAACTGAACTTTATTTGTGCATTGTTTTGTTGCATTATATAGGAAAACAACTTTCGAATGTATGTAATGGAATTTCAGGTAAAAATATTCGTTTAGGAAAAAGTTTCAACACCAATTAAGATGTTGCAATTTAAAGTGAGCCAATATTGATAATGATAAGTTGTTCACATGAAATATGTTGTGAATATCTTGCATACCCGTTATTCTGATAAAGGATAAAGGCAATACTTGCTTTGAATGTAATCACATTAAATTGAAGGAAAAATAATGACATCGAATCACTTATATCTACAGTGCTTTTTTGGAAAGCTCATGCAGAATTCATTTGTTGAGTTTAACATCGAAAGTGACCCAAAATTCTACAACGAGAGTAGCGAAATTAATTTGACAACAACTGCGACATATTTATGTATAAATTTTCAATAAAGAGTTCATTCTTTGTAGAGGCTGAAAAAATTCTATTATTTTGCAAATTATTCTGATTCCATGAATATGAATAACTTTTCTAGAATAATTCGACAGTTTGAAAAGTATGTACTACGAAATTAGTTTTTTTGTGAAAATTGGTAGGCAGAATTAAAGTTTTTCACAATAAAGCATCAAACTAGATCGAAAAAAATGGGGAAATAGCGATACTTATTGGTACTATTATAAGAAAAACAAGATACATACTGTTCAAAATCTCATTTTTATGATTCTATCAGATGACTTCGATGAATTCTATTACGAACTAAACACTAACTATTTGACGGTTAACACGTAACTAAAGTAAGCAGAACCATATAACTACGTATTTCCTTTTTACGAAACATATCCGAAGTGTACACAAAAAATGCTATTAAACTAGATGACATCGTTCGATGGAATTAGATGGAAAATGGAAATATTTGTGGATCATCATATTGAGAGATAATTATCTTTTAATGAAGCGAAAGTTAAAATACAGAAAATATGAAAAAACAAAACAAAAAATCAGTGGTTTTGTATGAGTACCTCGAAGAAATTTGTGGATATTATAATTCAAGGTTAATTTATGCAGAAAATAAGATGAAATAAGGAATGAAACAAAATGAATCAATAAGCGTTTATAGAAGAAATGAGCTAAAATGAGAAGGCTTCCATATAGATGTGTATATTCCTTATTTCATATTACCTGCTGTATAAACTGAACATTACTCCAACATTCAGTTTTGGTATCTCAAATCTCACGTTGTTGTTCAATCGATGTTGAATTAGTTTGAATAGTTTAAATTGTAAATTCATCGTTGTGTTTTGATGGAAATCACATTTCTTTTACTGTTTGTGAATGATAATACAAGCGTCTGATATAAATAATTCACAGAGAAATATAGTGTGAATGCACTTTTGAGAGGTGTAATGTATACTTTCGAATAGTTTTATGTGAATTGCAAACTCACTCGAAACCCAGACTTTCAATTTCCTGAGCTGAAAACCTTTTTCGACTACTACTATGAGAATCTCGCTTATTCAAAGAAATACGATTTCCGTTTTTACTTCTTTCATGAGAGGCTTTCTTGAGTTTTGTTGACAAGTTTCGAGTAGAAAATGAGACAATAATCGTTGTGCAAGAAAATTTTAATAAATCAGAACGAAATATGATAACGACAGGAATACGATATTTTTTCAAGCACTCCTCGCAAAAAAATCTAAATTAGATTTTTGACGAAACCATGACACAAAACCCAAATACATCGTTTCATAAGAAAAACCAAATTTGACAGGTGTTTCTCCGCTATTTTGAGAATCACCAAAAACGCAACGCCATATTCAAAACTACATTAAAAATTGTCTGTATATAGTTTTGGTTGAAATTGTTCACTTCGATTAGTTCTCCTAAAAAAACTAAAAACGAGTTCTCATATTCTCGAAACCATCTGAGTTATTCTCAATTTCTTTTCAGATTATTTTTCAGTACAAAAATGCACAACTTTGTCCCAACTCAACTTTCGTATCTCTTGGCATTCGAAAAATAGACAGCCTGTATTTTACAGCTTATAGTTTGTTCATTTCAGTATTCTAAAAAACATTGTGTGATACAGATCATTTATCATATAGCATATGTGCTAAAATACAGTTGCGAATCAATTTTGACTAAAAATGGTAGCGAAACAAGACCAACTAGTCACCTCCATTCAGTATCAGAATCTCGGATTCATCTGTATCATCTAATTAAGATATCTTCATGTAGTCGACAGATGCGTATCACAGGAAAAAGCTAACAGGATTTTTTTATGGTCACGAATAACAATTATCTCTACGCTGGGCTTCTTTCTACGCATCCAATCGATTCGATTCAAAGGCATCGTTAAATATCCTATCACTTTTATGGTGATAGTGAATTTGGTAGGAAAAACAGTTTTAGAATATTAAAAAGTCGCTCAACCCAACGTCCTTGCCAGGTTAGGATTGAGCGATAATTACCAACACACATTTGAAATCGTTAGACTCGAACGACGTACCTTAATTTGACGATCCTGTTATGTCACTAGTTCGAAGTAAATTAAGACATTTCATTTTTTCCCCAGAATCATTTCAATGTAAGTCAATTCTGATTACTATTTCATGCGATTCTTGAATCAATAACAACTCTGTCATTCAAACTGTTGAGATGTGAACAACTTCTTTGTCTACGGTGTGTTTAGAAAAATTTGAGGAATCTCGGATCCATAGATAGAACCTGGAAAAATAAAATGGGGATAATTCCTATAGACACACCTAACAGAGATCCTATGAGAATCTTCGATGAAATAATGACAAAATTTCAATATTTCAAATTGAAAAGGCCTTGGGTTTTTGAAACTAAAAAGGAGATAATATCGCCGATAAAATGATCGTTTTTGATATGTTAAATGAATTGGATATATTCAACTTTTATCGAAAATGTAATATTGAATATTATCAAATATTTTCCTCGAAAACGGTTCATTTTATCGGCAGTCGAAATAAGCTTTCTCAAAGTTATGTTTCTTCAATTTATGGAGTATAAATGATGAAATCTGTAGGAATAATCAATTGATTCAAAAACTGTTGAGATGCAACAGAGATGATACAAAAAAGTGATGTTATTGATACCTAAAAGCGTTTCGACCTTTCTACTGTTGGGTTAATTCTGGCATAGAGTGTGGAACAGCCAAATGGAATAAATTCGATAACGAATAAATGAAAGCGTGTTGGGAAAAACGCTTGGACACGTCGATTTGTATTTTTAGATGCGCATTTTTTCAAAAAAAATATATAGGGTGTGTCATGTGACAGTGGCCCATACCAACATTCTTATTTTAAATACAACCCCCTGTATGTCATTAGTTTTTTCTGTTTCGGAAATATTAGATAAGTGTTTTCAGATGTATCACAAAAATTAACATTAAAAATAGAAACACATTTTATTTCACAAATAATTAAAAAAAAAAACAAAAAAACATCAATTTCAATGTAAAAGATGTTCCAAATGTTTTATACGAAAATGAACAGAACTATTTCTGTATTTTTTCAGTAAAAAGTAAGCGAAACAGTTTAAGATAGGTATGGGACATTGTACATGAATTAATAATATACAGGGGGTTGTATTTAAGATAAGAAAGTTGGTATCGGCCACTGTCACATGACACACCCTATATAATTTTTTTTTAATAAAATGCGCATCTAAAAATACAAATCGACGAGTCCAAGCGTCTTTCCCAACACGCTCTCATTTATTCGTTATCGAATTTATTCTATTTGGCTGTTCCACACTGTATAAACAGTAAAATATTGTTCTTCGTGGTTTCTGATCTGAAATTGAGATGATTATGAGTGAAGGCAATGAAGATGTCTTCATCAAAGCTAGTAAATTACTCAAAAGGACTAATGTCTTTGCAGGTATCAGTGCATCTTTCGGACCCCTTCAATGAAATAAAAAAAAACAAGAAACTGTTGGAAATAGTCACTGACGAATCTATCATTGTTTACTGGGAAGATCCCTGATAATAGTAGACACTTCCTTTCTGGTCTGCACCGAATGAAAAAAATAGTTCAACGGTAACCACGATGTTGTAATCATTAATAGCAATCCTTTACAACGCGAAATTTGTCGAGACTTTAATTATTATTGATGAACTCGAGCTCTTGTACGTTTTGTCGGAGAATCATGACCATCTGTTGGTTCTTTCTCGACTTGACGAGATACTTCGAACGCAAAAACGAGTTGCAATCGTTATTACGGGATGGTATTCGATGTCATGTGTTCGATGTAACGTCCAGCCATGAAACGAGGCGATGATATTTTCCTATAAGTCATTGTCGTCACTGCACAAAGGATTGGTTAGTTTTGAAAAGCATTACACGTAACTGTGAATTCATGAAAAGCATCGTCGTCAGTCACTTGTTAGTAGGTTTCTTTTTGCCTATGAGCAGCTTGTTTCGTCAGGTATTTAACTGTTCATGAAGATCCACCATTTGCGTTTTTGAAATCAACAGTTAATTATCCAATACAACTTGAAATGTATGCATCATTGTTTCGAAGCACTATCACAATTATATTCTCGATTTCAAGCCCACAAATTCTACCTCCATTCCATTTTTGAGCTGATTTATTTTTTTGACGTCCATTCCGTCACAATGATATAATACATTAGTTATTATATCAATCTAGTAGAGATAGTTCTGACATATTGAGTTATCATTCATTACCACTAGTGAAAATTTGAAGTATCTAGCTAACCACAGAACTGATTGGTTGAGACATTGAGGACATTTTTAATTAATATGGAGCCCTACTGTTTGAGTGAATTTTTTGTATAATCATTGTCTTATGTAATGTATTTATTGTATTTTTGACACTCTTCCTTTAATTGTGCATGTTCATTGTGAATAATTATTTTGAAATAAAGATTATAATCATTATTATTATTATTAAATTTTCATCAAGACGGAAATCGAAAAAATTTTGCGAAACTATCGAAAATATTCTCGATTTCTCTTCAGATTATTATTTAATACATTATAAATCGAAAACATTCTAAATGATAAACTTAACCTAACTTCCTGTTTCGAAATATCATTCACGAAAAAAAACAATCAGCAAAACCTCACTTTCTGACGAGTTGTCACAACCATGTTGCTTAAATAAACAGACCTCTCAACCAACGAAAAACGGTTCAACTTCTACAATATACGACCATGAAGATATATGCGCTTCGTTATCATTCCACAATAAAACGACGTTCACGTTAAATGATAATTCTAAACAACGTTCGGTGTTTTAATCTCGAGCAATCTGAATATTACGGCATTCGATTAAACAATGTCATGATTACGTTTTGAATGCCTTCGAGCTACACACTCATAAAATATTGGTTTATTTTCATTTTAAGAACAGTTAACCCATAAACATTCACCTACTGTACAGCAAAACTGTTTCTGTTTTAATCGAAGATGAAGAATATACAGGGTGTATATGCTTCGAAGAACATCACCAAAATAATTGATTGCTTGTTGTAATACAGGACCCCTGATTTTAATTCATCCACACCATTCTTTCTTCCAGATATTTTCCTTTCATCTAAAATACTGCCTGAACGTTTGAGTTTTGTTACTGTACTGAAATTGTGGTTATATTTAATCTACTTTTTCTGTTATTTTATGTATGATGCGATTTCGATTTCGAAGAAAATTTTTGTGGGTACTCACGTAGTATCGTCAAAAAAATTACACTTCTTTGATGAAATTATCATGGGGAAATTGATAGTTTTCGAGATATTCCACTTTGGAGTCCGAAACTTCACCTTCTTTTCTTGATCGTTTCCGAACAAAATTTTAAAGCTTTATCACACATTTTTTTTTAACCAGATACATTGAGATCTTGACAAATGATTTACCCTGCATTTGGAATTAAGTATTTTTATATAAATCTATCCAAAATGTGTATAAATAGTACCGTGATTTGACAGTTGTCAATTAACCAATGGCTGTTTAGATGGTGTCGAATCTGAATATATGAAAAAAGCATTCTCATTGTTTGGTCATCAAGAATGAATGATGATAAACTCCTTCCTAAATAACGTATAAGGTTATTGAAAAAAATTGTCAAGAACCTGTACAATTTTGTTCGAAAACGTCAAAGGAGAGAAGGTGGAATTTCGGACTTTTAAGTGAAATATCTCAAAAAGAATTAATTTCTTCTCAATCAAGATTTCACAAATTTTGTCTAACCTCATCTAAGTACTTATATGGAGGTGAGAGATATATTCGGTGATCGTTATTCGCCATTTCTTTCACCAACTTTCAATAAAACATATTGTGAATCTGACATGTAGCTGTCAACATAATATTTTTCAGATTTTTTTGTTCATTTCGAATTCAATTTCAATATATACGAACCGTTTGAAATAAGTATATTGAACAAAATAACTGCAAGTTATACAAAAAATCAATTGTGAATATTCATTCGGTTTATGGATATTCTAACAGCAGAAATGATTCTTTCGGCGTCAAGTATTACGCCTAACGGAACGAATGTAACATATCCATAGAAATCTATAAGTAACATATGTTTTCATGCAATTGAGTACCTATTACCTATATACGAAGTCCAAACGACATATGCCATACACTGGCCAATGGAAAATTGATGATGTCATCGCGTCTGAATGATTGACAGCTCTTGTGTTCTGATACTGATACTCGTTATTTCTTAATTGTGATTGGTGCTTTCTTTCATGGGTTGCTACGAATTATATACAGTTGTTTCGTCGTTTATGTATGTATGGAACTGTATCTGGATAATGAGGAAACATCCGTACAGAAAATCAATGCTAGCGAGGAAAATTATTTTTCTTTATTATAGTTAATATATACTTCTGAATTTTCTTGCAACTGTTTCCTTCTTCATAGAGGGCTATTCACCTAACTGATTCATTAGAGGTTCATGGAGAACTAATTGAGATACCAAATTGAAATTTTGATGGCAGCTACAGCTCAATATGACCTAATTTCCTGAAATATTTTCAATACGTTGTTACCTCCGGGCCAACCGGAATAGAACATCTTGTTTATTCTTATACATTCTCGAATTCCGCATAGCTTTCTGCACCTTTTGCATTTTGAATCGCTTCTCTATCGTCACTTGTGTTTGGGATATTTTCGAAAAAGTTTTACAGATGTCCTGACTAACTGAAATGTCTGTATTATCTAGAATTCTAATGATAAAAAGCTCAATCTCAACTTTAGATACGTGACTTATATGCAGATTTACAATAATTGAAAGATTATGGATACTCCGGGACCTTCTCATCAAATTAGTGATTCCGAAGAACAGGAAAACCCATTTAATGATAGTGGGAGTGAATTTATTGTTAGAAGCAGTGACTCGATTAGTGAGTGTAGTGATAATAATTCTGATGTATCATCTGATGCATCACCTAATCAGAGAAAGAGAAATAGATTCAAGAAAAACATCGCAAACCAGGTGTCTACCTCTCGCAAAGGCAAAAGAAAACAACCTTCTAAAGTTCAGAAGACATCAGCACTACCAGCGGCAGATTCCGAGGTCTCTAAAAAAATAAGTGGAACTGAACCCGGAAAGTACTTTATCATTACTTGTATAAACAAAGCTAATAACGATAAGCAAGGTGTATGCAAATTGTGTAATAGGGGAATAAAAATGACTAAATCGAACACATCCGGATTGAAAAGGCATTTACAATCAAAACATAATTCAGTAATTCACTAATGAAGATTATTTTATGTCAAATATTTACTAACGAAGTTTTGTTGGATATAAGATTTCATTCCCAATCGAAATAAGTGAAAATACACAATACATTTAAAAATCGAAAATTGGGGTAATATCTGGCCAAACCGGAAGTACGGCAAAGCAAATAAACATGTCATAAATTGTTAATCGAACTATAATACACAACCCCCAAACTTCGTTATTCTATTTCCAATAATAAAAAAGTTATAGGGATTAGCCACCTTGTAGAATCACCCGGTTTAGTTTTTCGAGATTGAGAAATCTCGAAATAAATGCTCGATCTCGAAAAATCTCGAAATTTCTCTCGAATTCGCGACGAGACGAGACGAGAATTCTCGAAATTTCGAGAGTCTCGTACAACTCAATGCCCATACAAATCGATAGGACATGAAATTTTGCATCAAATACAGTGGAAATGTCATGTTGATGTGTATCCGGAGATTGAACTCATCATTCAGATTTAGTTAGTCAGTCCATCTGTCAAAATTATTCGAAAAACTGGAATATCTCCATAGAGAAGCGATTCAAAATGCAACATGCCAGAATTCTACGTAGAATTCGAAAATGTAAGAACGAACGAGGTGTTCCATTTGAAAAAACAATTTTGATATAACTTCCGATTCGTAAAGTAAAAACGTATTAAAAATATTTTAGGAAAATATGTCACAAAATTTCAAGTTGATAAGAGTTCTCCATAAACTCCTGATGAAACAGGTATGTGAATCACCCTGTGCAAAAATGTATAAAGGGTGCATCATAATAAATAACGTTCCTACAGATGAATTAGAAATGAACACTTCTTACTTGGAAAAACCGAGTTTTCATCCTGGTCGTCGTAATTTACAGTTTATTTCGAATTCATTGGACGAATTCGATTGATGAAAAAATACAAATACTCTTACAACGGTTTTAGAGATAACCGTTTATCTGGTCGCTTCGAGATGTATGTACCAGGAAAGCTGACCCATTAAACCGCCCATAAAGGTCATGTCCGTTATTTCAATTGACTTTCTTGCAGCATCCCAATTATAGCGACGTTCGAAGGAGAATTCTTGAAAATTGAAACGTCTCTTTTAGATAGCAATCTTGATACGTGGAAAATATTTATTACTAGGCTATCGTATTGAATTCTGATATATTTTCTTCTGTAACTGGAATATCATCCAATCTAAATATTCATGAAAGCACGGCGCTGAATAATAGATCAGAACGTGGTGTGATAACCATAATAATTGCTTTACAGCAATTGAATTACATCTGGAAACAACGTGAAAGAAATGAAAATTACATTAGATGGAAGTTCAATGATCCTAGTGATAAGCAATGAGAATTTATTTAAGCTCATGTTCTATATATCTTTTATCGACAAAAACAATACGGCTCAAATGAGTAAGGATAACGACCTAGAAATCTATTGAACTCCCCTTGGTTCACTTATTATCCAATATCAAATTATTTCAAGTTCCGTTTTTTATTCCTTGAAGTGATTTTTTGAAATATTTTATAGATCTCAAATAATATTTGATACGCTACGAATTTTAATAGGATTATGATCAGACGGGTGTTTGTTCTCTGATTCGATTGCTATGGAAATATAAGAAAGAGATTTGAAATTTGAAAAGATTGCCACTAAATTTAGCACACTCCGTGATGACTGGTGTCGATCAAAGTGTTGAAGGTAGAGAGGACGGTTGAATGCTAGTCAAATCTTATTTCGTGATTTATAGAAGTGATCTTGAGAATTTTTCTTATTTGGTTCCATAAAGAATCCACTTATAATTCCAAGCTGACTTTATTGAAGTTCAAAGTGTGTCTGACATTTGCTGCTAAAAATAGCTTTCGATTACTTTCACAACAAATCAAAGATCCAACTTTTCCATTAGGAACGTGATGAAAAAATATATACTCATTTGTAGAGTAGATTTTATGATTACCAGCCAAGACTGTGGAGAAAATTCGTGAAAAACAAATGTTGGGTGTCGTCAACAGAGATACTTCTGAAATAAAATAAGCATGTTGAATTAGAATAAGGAACTAAAAAATTTATATGCCATTAGCAGAACAATATAATTGACATGTAAATCTAGAAGAAGAAATATTTTTTATGTGATCTGAAGAAATTTGCCTTTCAACATACTCGATGATTTGATCGTTTAGATAGATAGATCTTCATTTGAATAGAATAGCCTACTATAGAGTAAAGTATGAGGTAAATGTTGCAATGATTTGGAATATATGAGAAGCCTTGTATGAATACATTATAAAACCAAACAAAGAACTAGCACAATAATATCCGAAAAAAATTATACACACATTACAAACACGTCAACTGTCATATTTGTATATCAGAACCCATTTCTTCAGTTCGTGTTTGAAACTGTTCAGAGATGGGCTATTTGCATTTGCATTTGGTAATCTTTTGAATAGATCGAAACCCTTGAAAAATAACGAGTTCGTGGTACATCTGTGATTTGTTTCGTTGGTATATAAAGTATAATTTTTTCGAGTCTAGTGATGGTGGATATCATAATGGGAAACAATGTAATGTTTGAGATGAGATGAATATCATTGTGAATCAGTACAGTCTTTGAGAAGTAGATTGCCAATTCGAAACATCAAGCATCCCTATTGCATTTCAAAATAATCCTTTCACCACGATTTTGAAGTCTTTGGAGTCGAGACAATTTATTCAGATTGAACAGATATAGAACAGATGAGCAGTAGTCAAAGTGTAGCTGAATAATTGACTTGTTAACTGTGACTTTTTATTTTGTTGAAATACTATTGGCAAGTCTGGAGAAGAAAAAGGATAACTTCTGTGAAATCTTCGAAGTCGAGAAAGAATATATTTTTAGGAACATGATGTGGAATTCATGAGTTGATATATGTGATTCGATTCCATGAAAGAATCGACTGAAATATCATATTTCATTACCTACAACTTCTCAATCTCATCATCATTCGTCGTTTTTGTCCTTTAATCATATCAGAAGAATCCACTAATCTATAATTTTCACAAACACCAACACAAACTAATAAAATCGTGATAATATTGTCGCTGCTATACTGTCGCTGTCGTAAGCGACAGCGACATCAGAAGGCAACCAACGCTTTAGGCTTCCTTCTACACGCCCCGTATTGGAATTCTAAAAAATAATTCTTCACTCCAAGCTCGTTGTGGATCGCGCCGTTATTTTAGTCGACCTTAAAGTCACTAACCTTACTCAAATGCATTAAATGTCAACTTCTGTTGGGATAAACATGTCGTAGTTAGCATGGATAATTTAATTTTGTTCGTAACACCCTCTAAGATCAGAATTGTTTTTGTTGTATCTGTTCAAAGATCTTTGAGCACACTATTTACAATTTTTCTGCCATATTAAACCAATAAATATCAATAATTTCAGTGGTGAATTGTCTTGATTGAATTATTGCATAAGATAATTTCCCTACTTTTGTCGTCCAAACATTGATTGTTTGGATAAACGACACTAATTCAATAAACCACGCTTTCAGATTATATACAGGGAGTGTTGCTCTACAAAAATCCAAACTAAAAATACCTTAGATGAATCTCGGATGCATGCTTTCGGAAACAATGACAAGTTGTAACAATTATATAAGGATGGTTTCAAACGAAAAATAACTTTTTGGTGACTCCATCAAAACTTCCAATGTATCTAGCTAACCTCTCAAATTCTGATTGGTTGAGACATAGCTGGAAACGTCATCAATAATTATAGAAACACTCCTCAGTGACTTCACCATGATTTCAGATTTATTTGGAGAGAAATATTTCGTTTGCTAATAAAATTTGTTAATTCTAGTAAAAATTTTTACAAATATCGAAAATACTGTTCAACGGTTATCCATAGATAGATCCAATTTATATTATATTTCATATCCAAACATTCTTCAAAACAATCTGCATGATGAACTAAACCTAACTTTCTGTTTCGTTAAATAAATAGACTATATATTATATTAATCAGTCATAAAGTCGACTACCCTGTATATTGTTATAAAATATTGCTGATGCATTTCCTATAAATAATAACATTTATCGTCTGTTATAATAATATCGTGATGATATCGATAAATTAGAAAACATTGGAGAGAAACTATAAGCATGGCCTGTTACGTAGATGTTTGCAACTTTCTTCTCTTATTCCATACAGTTTTACAGAAACTATCGGAATGTATAATAATTAAAAGAAAAAATGAATCAATGTTCTTCTTCAATTAACTGTAATTATTTTTCCAGGCCTTTCAGCCGAACTAACTAAACTATTCGGGGTGTTCAGGTGGAAGATGTGAACAGATGACTCCCAATCTGCCGAAAGAGGTCATGTGTAACATGGACAAAATACCCCTTCCCCCCGCCTTACCCAACGGTCCCCATGAAGCAGCGCCCTCTAGGAATTCCAAGTCGCACGTCGCCCGAAATGACAGTAGGACCAATCAAATTTCACATGGTGAGTTTCAAGAAGATTCACTCTTTTGTGTCTTTCAAACCAAATCACAGTTTTATATAGATAATCTTCCAGGTTTCCGCCTGATAAATCAACCGTCCCAACCCCCCGACGACACAGGCAGCGTCCACTCGATCTACAAACAGAAAATCGACGCCATGTTCGAGCAAGACAGCGCTGCGACGGCGACGACCTCCAAGAATAGCGTCCAAGCGAGCATCGAGAAGATGTTCGAGGCTGTCGCTCAAGACTCGGGCATCCCACTGGATGACGTTGGTGTGCACTGCTTCTCCGTAGACTATCTAGGCTCTGTACCGCTGAAGGAGAAGGTGACCAGCCTAACAGGCCTCCAGGAACCCCTGAGGCATCTTTATTTCGGGTACAAGAAGCAGGCGAGGCAGAAGAAGGCGCTCACAGGGAGGTTGGAGATTTCTGGAGGTGGTCTTAAGGTCCAGTACCAAGGACCCAAAGGTTAGTGCATCAGTATACATGTGACTCCTTCTAGATTTTGTAATATTTCATCTTGCAGGTGACTTGGAACAGTTGAATTCCTTCCCAACCATTGCAGTTTGGAGCGCCGTCAAGTTTGTCATAAACGGTAGTCCCAAATACACCTACGCTTTCCTTCCATTGATCACAGACCCTGATAACATGGACAAACACACGCTTTTCCGCACTTTGGATGAAAACGAAAAGAAATACATCACCACTGAAGACCATTCCCCCTTATTCGCTGTCGTCATGAGAAAAATTGGTGTACACAAACAACTGGAATGCCACGGGTGAGAGTGAAGTAGAGTCACTAGCCCTCCAATCTTTAACTCCTCGATATTTCACCACAGGTTCGTCTGTCAAACGTCTGAGGATGCCATAGTGGTAGCGGCAACATTATATAAGTCTTTAGTAGCGCACATGAAGGCCAAGGAGCGGAAACCGAAGAATAAAAATGGAGTTACCACTTGCATGTCCGTAGCGTCTAGCCTCAATAAAGAGTTTAGGAACAGCTCCATACCTGTCAGACCTCCGAGGAAGAAGAGGAGCTCCACCACTTCCTCAGTCATCAGTGCGAATGATTCAATGAGTGTGAGTATATGAGTGAGTGTATCAAAATCACTTTACATCACGATTTTTTTTTTAGATTTCAGACACTACGCCTCTATTGAGCCCTGATAATAAACCTCCGAAGAAGAGTACTAAAACTAGAAGAGCTCCCAAAGCCCCAGATTCCAAATGTGATGATTTGAACGCCATTTTGCCATATGAGGAACCAATTGATTTTCCACAAGGTGATAAGAGTCAGTCACACAATGAGGAGGGACAAATCAAGGAAATCAAACCTAAAACTTTCACTGGTACGTTGCAAACACAACCAAAAACATTTCAAATAACCTTGAGTTGTTTAATTTAAGATAAGTTGAACAAGTGCATGAGCGAAGAACAGAGACAGTTGACGGCAGAAATCAAACAAATGATGAGCGACGGCGGCACGAAATGCCTGAAGAAAGTCCAGAGCGTTCGGAAAAAGGACGAAACGCTCAGTAAGAAAGACAAGTCCGGTGACATTTTGACCAAAGTAACGATTCCAAGGTCTGGAAGCTTTCTGAATGCTGGTGGGCTCACCAGATACAAAAACAAAGCTTCAAGGTGAGATATTTCAGATTTTCCTGAAGAAACAACCTAATTCGATACTCTCTTCTAGACTCAACGAGCAAGGCAACGGAGGCTCTCCCTTGGGCTTTAAAGAAATCTTCAACGAGCTCTCCCTCCAAGAGGGTCTGCACTCCTTAGACGACATACTGAGCGTGATAATAGACCCGGATGGTATGTCTTTCAACGATCTCAAGCCGATTTACAAAGAGTTCTTACTTAAACTCTCGATGACATTAACCAAGGATGAACTCTACCAGAAATCGAAGACTATAATGAGACGACAAACGAAGAAACTCATCAGGAAAGCTCCACACAATAAGCACAAGATTCGAGTCGGTGGGAAGTTCAAGAGGTTGAAGCACATCTTCCAGAAGAACCTGAAGATGCGGCTTAATAGGAAGCTTAGACAGGCGAAGGTGAAGGTAAACAATGATAAACCTTCCAGGACGGTGTCCAAGCTTCCGGAGAGCTCCATATCCACGTCTTCTTACGATACTAGACAGTTCAGGCCCAAAGAGCAACACGTCAGCAAGAAGCAAGGATACAGGAAGAAGAACGGGACAGGGAGGGACAGAACTAGTACCAGCGAGGAAAGCGATTTCTTCTCGTTGAAAAAACCCAACTCGAAGCCACAGAACCCGCACAATAACTTCCATAACCAGAACAAAAACTCTTCGTCCGGTTACGTGTCCTGCTCAGAGTGTTCTTACGACTCTGACACTTGCACATGCGTTTCAGCAGACAAGTGTTACTGTTCCTTAGGACAAAAGCACCACTCTAGACAAAAATCCTGCAGGAACACGTTGTGCAGACGGGAATCATTCGTCGATAGCTCGTTGTCATACTGTGAGTGTGATACAGACTCTTGTGCAGAAAGCAACAAGTGTTATTGTCCTTCAGTTGCAAAGACCCCCACGATCATGGAGCAGTTGCACCAGAGAGGGTTTACTGACTCAAACCACCATAGACACAAGAAGTTGTGCAAGAAGACCTCGAACTCCAGGAGTACCAAAAGCGTGGAGTACATTGTGGGCCCGCAAGATATAGCCTACGATCAGCTCAAGAGGAACAAGTTTGGCAGTCGGAATTCAATGCCGTTCATCCCTCGGGACTCTGATCGTTTCTCCTTCGGCAATGGGAGTACGAAGGAGCTCCAGAACTTTTATGGGAGAGTACCATTCGCCAAACCGTTCTGCGAAAGCAGTTTTGGACAGTGCCGGTCTGTGTCCATGAAGTCCTACGGGATATCCAGAACACCGCATGGTGAGTACCAAGCTTAAAATAACGAAGTTTGAGCTCCAACTGTTTTATTTTTCTAGCGAAAGAAATGCAGGCAGCTGGGGCCTGCACAGAAGCTCTATCTGTCAAGAAGTCTGCTGAAATAGCCGCACTCTTCACTGACATTAAACTGAGCCAGACCACTGATATAACCCATCTATCCAGGATGGTATCCTCAAGGAACTCTCACAACAAATCAAGCACCCGTTCCAGGTACTCTGACCCACCTAGAGCAGGTTTAGACTCGTTGGGATACAGCCACCGCCCTAAGAACGCATACCCCAGCAAAAACGCCCTACAGAATCAATTCAGAAGTGGGACAAATTCCGTCAGAAGTGGGTCTAGCGTCAAAAGCTCCAAACCCACTATGTACAGCGCCCAAGACGGTTTGTACACCATCCAAAGCCAGTCGGACGAGTCCAGGAGGTCGTCTTCGGCGGAAGGCAGGAAGCTGGATGGAAAAAAGGGGTTCTTCCAGTTGCCTGTTCGTTTGGATATTGATGATGAATGTGCTAAGCTTGTTAGTTGTAGTATAGAGAACTCTTTGGGATATTTGCCGTGAAGAAAGTGGTGTATAGAAGGTGTTAGTTATTTGGGTTAGAGCTGCAGGTTTTCCAATACTGTTCGATCAGGTTGTTCCGAAAACGTGTTGCTTTTTCATCTCATAATGAGTTTGAGACGTGGCAGCTTGTTCCTTAGTGGTGATTTGTATATATATTTTCATTCGGTAGCTAGTTTAATGTGCAATACGATATTCTTAGTTAAGATTATCGAAATTCAGTTCCAAATATGTTGTGCAATATTTTTATTCGAACCTCCGTGCAATATCTATACGTTTTATTTTATCGATACTTATATGAACTATTTCAAATATTATCAATTTCTGTTGAATGAAACGAATGCAATGTGTTTTAATAGAAGAAGAGAAATATAACCACGAATTTTCAATGTAACAGTGTTATAATTTCGTTATACATATAAATTTGTCCACATATTCATAATGTCCATAAAGTCCATATAAATAAATATAAATACTTGGTAAACAACATCAGATTCAATGATTTTATAATAACAAAATAATTATGCAGCTGATTGTAGTGGTTTTTGAAATTGGTCATGTTGATCTTATTTTTTCTGTTTTTTTTTTATTCCAATATTTCTTCTGTCAAATTATGCCACTTTTCATGCCTGTGGTCGGGATATCTAATCATATCCATCCAATGTTTCAATCTCAATCCTAGAAAAACTTATAGCTCATTATTTTCATGCAACAGGTGAACGCGACGTTGTCAAATGATTCAAAAATTCCCTAGAACTGCGATGGAATTAGAACCTTACCTTTCGAACCTGTTCCTCCCAAGATAAGGCCACCCAAATAATCGTTGCTCTTTCCATAATCTTTGTCGAATACAGTTATGTAAAGGCTTTGGGTGTACAGCTCGGTGGGACGAGTTTCAAAAGCAAATTCCTCGTTCCATTCCGGATTCAGATTTTTCCATTTGATGGACGTTTTGTGTTTTTTGTGGTTCGGATCTGGTTTCAATTGTCTACAAAGAATTCAAAAGCGATCGTTTGGAATGTTGCATGTCCAATGAGTTCAGATATGATAAATTTACTGTTCTACGGTTGATATCAACAACCTTGAAGTGTACAGGGGGTTGATATTGAAAAAATTCGAAAAACACACCAGCGAAATGTTTCACCATCACCACGTGAATTAGTCTTCACTAATCGATAATGGATAGTACCGTCATCTATACACAAGTCTGGAATTATTACTGTGCTTCTAGATAAGTCGACACATTTTTAAATGGATAAATTGAAGTGTAGTTTCCCATCTGATATCCACTTTGCTCTGGGCATAATGAGTGTTAATAGTGACCGATTACAATGTATCAGAAAAAAAATAAGTGCAACCATTCATTATGAATTTCTCGCAGTTTGGACTTACAGTTTGACAAATGGATCGGACAGTCCGTTATTGTCCATGGGCAATAAATTAACACATTTAACAACTGTGACTAGCAGTGCTCTCTTCTTAGTGTTGTAACAAAGCGACAACAAAATCTGTCCTCTGGAGCATAAATCATCGAACCAATCTGTGAGCTCCGGAGTAGGAATCGGACCTTTGTGCTCGGTTCTGAGATTCTCCAGAGGTACACTGAGCTGCAACAAAGAGTTTATGAGTTATCAAATAATTGCTCTCAAAAGACAACCCAATGGAGCTATTTTCAAGAATTCCAAAAAAATATATCATTATGTAACAAGTCATTTGTCTCCATAATTCCGCCTACTTGTGAAAAAATACTTTTGTTTTCCGGCAGTGAACTTAGCGATCGAGGATGTGACCTCCAATTTTTCCTATAGTTACCAAGGTGGCCGACTTACGTTATACGAACATCGAAATTTGCCCACCCTGTACATTACAGAAAGTTTTTTGAAAATAGTGTGGAGAATATCTGCTGAATCAGTATCATCCCATACTCTATACGAATACAAAAAATCTCAAAATTGAATGCAACACTATGAGTTTCTTCTCATGAAAATGTAGTGAAACAATTCCAAAATGATCTAGTGAAAACCCCATCTGGATATCTCATTCCTTGTCCAAAATATCAAAATTCAATTCAATGATAACCAACAGTCAGAAATTGAAATTTGTATTTACGAGTCTTAGAAGAACAGTAAGTATTGTGTACCACATAAATTATCGAAGAATTTATCCTGTTACCTATTGTAATATTTCCAAAAGACAATAAACGATTCCAACTCACATATATCGTATTCTGGTACTTTAGCTTAGCCAATGGCACCCTGATCTCCCCCATGTAGTCCTGTCCGTACTTATCATCGTCCACGACTGAAACGTAAAGAGATTTCTTCACGATATCCCCTTCAGTCAGTTCGAAAAACGTCAGGTTCTCGTTGAACTCCGGGTTCCTGGTTTTGTGCACCGTTTTGGTACGCAGTCTCGTGGAGGGATTGGCGCTGGGCATGATGTTGAGCTTGCAGAAGGGGTCGGACAGCCCGCTCATGTCCATGGGGATGAGGTTTTTGGCACGGTAGACAGTGCAATGCAGAGTGTTCATTTCTTGGTCGTAGGTTAAAGAGAGTTCTATGATGCCCAGGCTGGTGTCTGCTGGTTTGGTCTCGTCCAGGGAGCTCTGAAAATGTTTGCAGGTGGTTTTTCGTTCAATGGACCGTGAATTATCTTCATGAACATGACTTTCAAACCGAAATTAACATACAGGGTGGCCCATCGGTATGTCGAATAAAAGATACACAGCTTATGCGAGACAACATTATTTTATGCCTTCAAATCTTGTTCTCATATTGTACTATCTAAAATTTATTGTTTTGGGTAAATTGCATTTCTAGTTTACGATTCCAAATCATTCATATTTTCAACAAACAAGCTGTGTATGTGGATCCAAAAATACTTCTATTTCGATAATTTCAGAAATTAAATGGTTCCACAAGGTTCCATAACGAGACTTCTACTCAATTCCGACATTTCAGCTTTCCTTTGCATTGGTACCTACCCAATAGATTCACTTTATTTGCTCTAGTTTAGCAACGTCGCATTGAATGGAAAAGAGAAATATGGGACTGGAAGCAGAATTCAACGCAGAACTCAATGATGAAGGAATATACAGGATGTTCTATTCCAAAAAGTGAACACGATGTTGTTTCACACTGTATATCTTGAACAATTTTGGGATTGTGTATTTGCGCAAATATAATAACTTTCATTCGAAATATTCCTTTGTATTCTCATTCCTAAGTGAGTTATTCTATTTTCACACACTAATTAGCACATTGGCACTTCCGGTTACCTGAATAGGCGTCCCTATCCTGTTTAAGTATTAAGTATGGAGAACTGGACACATTATGGTAAAGCTTCTTGCACCGAACAAAACGGAGCGTAGAAACCAAGAAAGACATTCAGTGAGCAGAAGAAACACAACAAAACAGAAAACATACCTGCACGCTGCAAGTACTGGGTGAAATCTTTTCATCACTTCTATTCTCTGAAGAAACCCAATCAGACATCGACCTACTTGTGAGCGAATCTCTTGTCGACACTCCTGAGCTAACTAAAATAAAAAACTCAGTCAACAATGTGATACTCTAGAGACCAAAAAGCCCTCATCTATTACCAGTGTCTCCTCTTCTGTCTTCACAGCCAGAATCTTCCCAGAGTTTAGCCTCGTTTAGGGTTATAGAGCTCATGTGGCTCCTCGAGTGCTCCAAATCTTTGGAAATTTGAGATTCACTTGAACTTGTTTGGCGACTTGAAAAAATCAAATAGTTTCTCGGTTCGTTTACAAGAACTACTGACTCACCTCTTCGGTATGGGAGATAGAGTGTAGTGATTTGGTGCTTCCTGATCAACGGCACCTGGAAAAAATCGAGTATTTGCCTTTCTCATACACAACGATGTTCACTTCGCACAGTCTCGTGTCGTAATGTATCATTATGGTATTCTAAAACAACTAAAACTCGTGAAATATTCAATGAATCGATAGGGCTATTTCATGTCCTAGTTCAAAATAATGTCGATGAACAAGGTCATGAAGTCTACACATAGTAAGATATTCTCGTACAGGGTGAACAGCAACATGTGGGGGATCGCTCGGAAAAAAAAATATGAAAATACATTCCTACCAGTACTTCTTGGAGAGATGAGGCCTGAAGAATGCCAATGGAAATCAGCTCAAGTTATAACTCTTCGTATGATTTGAAAACAAAAAAAAATTGGGTACTTTATACCTTGAACTACAAAAAAAACCTTTGTTGTTGATGTAATAAAAAGGAGTGATCCCTTCAGCTGAAGATTGCTCAAGAAGAACTAGAGGTGAGGAAGTAGAATATAACCTGGAAAAACTGAAGATATGGGAAATTTTAAATGCTACCACTTGATGAAGGTGACAATGAAGGCGAAATTGTTGTTGGTAGTGATTCTAGGGATGAAAAATTCGTATATTTGAGTCTCTTCATTCCAGTTTCGCAAATGAACTACCAAAAATTGTTTCCATGATTTTTTCTCCAAAGAATAGTCAAACAGCTTATCTAACAGATTTGGTTATTTTTCAATACCAATAGTACGAAATAAAATGTATCCAGCTTACCAATGAACCTCTAATTGGTCGAGACATAGCTGAGAACATTCAGGAATCAATAACTATAACTTTATAATTACTCCAAAACGACGACAAAAGAAATCTTTGATCTCTGATGAAGTTTGTCAAAGCTAGTTGAACATTACAAATGTTGAGTAAACTGTTCAACGATTATCCACAGTCAATTTTTATTCAGTTTTGGTACATATATTTCTTAAATTTAAAACATTTCAAAACTTGAATGACGAACGTAACCTAACTTTCTGTTTCGAAGTATCGTTGAAAAAGTAAGACAAGCAACAACATTGCCCTTCCTGACGAGATGTCACAACTATCTTGCTTGAATATTACATAGACTTTACCTTCATCGTGAGTACTCTCAGTTCCAGAACTCCTCCTCTGTCTCCTATTCACACTTTTCCTTTCTTCCTCTGAGCTGCTGTCTTCGTCCCTGTACCTCCTCGATATCCTGACACTCCTCGTCCTGGGCAATCTAGGTGTCTCTGTCGGCAGGATGTATTTGGGAAGACTTTTGAAAAACCAAGCCCCCGATTTTTTCCAAATTTCCCGAGTTTCTGCGCAAATCATGCACAGCCAGTGCTCTTTGGGATGCTGTGGGCTGCAAGAAAAGTTCAGTGTTCCACACGAAGAATTAATGTGAGACGAAAATCCTAATGATTCCAACTGAATGCTGACAATGTATTGTTTAACCACAGTTTGTAAGAAAAGTTACGGATAATAAAGGCTAAACACCTGTGAATGTATTATTTTTCTTATATATATATACACTGTGTCCAAGATAAGGATGTCTACCATGGGGATCTCGGAAACCATAAGAGATACGGAGAATTAGAGAAAAGTTGCGCATTTCCAAGTCTAACAATGTGTCGTTCATAAAGTTTCGAAATTCCAATTAGTTCCGGAGATATGCCTGAAAAAACGAAATTTGCCGATTTCGTTTTATTTTTTTCTTAAAGAGATACAACGAAACAAAAGAAACTTTTCTCATTGCCATTTTTGAATCCCTACCAAACAGCGTCAAGAGATTTCGGCAAATTTCGTTTTTTCAGGCATATCTCCGGAACTCATTGGAATTTCAAAACTTTCTGAACGGCACATTGTTAGACTTGGAAATGCGCAACTTTTCTCCAATTTGACCATCTTCGTATCTCTTATGGTTTCCGAGATCCCCATGATAGACATCCTTATCTTGGACACGGTGTATAATAATATATAATATATAATATAATATAACACAACATAACAATGATAATGATGAAAATATAATGATAAATGATGAATAAGAAAAATGCATATATCCCAAAAATATATTGTAGAATAATTCGAATTTGCTTTTTCTTTGGGTTAATAAAATCTCAAGACGGTAGTTTTGAAACAACATAGAGTTCAGATACCTGTTGCTCGTGCTGGTACACGTGTCTATGACACACTTTTGACATGCCAATCGTCTGCAGTCCATGCACATAACTTTTTGAGCGCCCAATATACCGAATCCGTCGCCGCATAGAAGGCATTGAGAGGAGTTCCTTCCCAAAGCATTTCTACGCATTGTTTCTAGTCTTTCCACTAATTTTCCAATCTACAAAATCAAGATGTGATATAAATAATGGATTTTCATACAGGGTAGCCCATTACTTTCAAGTCAGCAGATATTTCAGGTATTTGCAAGAATATTAAATTATAGTTTCAATAAATTTAAAAACACGCTTTCAAAAATAAAAACTAGAACTAAGCATGGGGTACTTGGTACGACATTTTCAAATTGACCATTCGAATTTGATGATGAAATTGAATCTTTGAAGGATGGGTTCTTGATAACTCCAAAGTTACACAATAATTTCATAACTTCAGCATAGCATATTTTTTACTGTAATATATCTAATATACAAGTCAAATGCTAGTTCTCTGATTAATACTGATTTGTATTATTTATTTTTCTAGAATTTCATGTGATAATTCATATATCGTTATGAACAGGTCTATTGAAATCTATAATTTTTCATAATTTATAATGATTTCTATTTTTCAGAAGTACGAATTATTTTCTTTGTATGCTGTTGTAAGATTCATGTTTTTATTTTCTATTTTCCTATTCATTATTTATTTTTCTGTATGTATACAACATGAGAAAAAATATATTTTTTCATCCAACTACACAATATTTTTTCATTTTTTTCTATTATGAAGAAGGCTTTCTTCAAGTTTTCGAAATTTCATTCTGAAGTCTTTGAAATATTCATTTCAGCGTGAAATTTTCTTCGGTTAAGATTACTACGATTCTTGGTTGAATGACCTGAAATATATTCAATTAATGAATTTATCAATAAAACTTGTGAAAGTATCAACCGGAGGTTAAATTCTACAAGGACTGTCATTTATTCAAATCATTTACCTAATAATTGATATACATTTTATTAAAACGCATTCACGATTGAACTTTTGAATGTAGGCAACCTCACATACGCTGATGAGCATAGCTGGTTATCTAGTCTTAAAGTAGACGTTACAAACATACATGTGAAACTTATATAAGCATATTGAGAAATTAAATATATTGTGTCAGAGGACACCATGAGCCCTCGATTAGAAATTAGAACTATAACAGATATTTTTTTTTGTTTATCTCATGACTAATTGAAATAACTGTTAGCCCAAAAGCTGTCGGACCCACAATTTTCTTCGAGTTTATCATAGAATAACCAACCCTTTCTTGTTCAGAAACGTCCAGTTGTTCAGCCCTTTGGATTACTTGCACAATGGCATCTTGTTCGTCGGCTGCTATAGCTGGTGTTTTCGAAGCCTTGGTGTTGTAGCCAAGAGTCTCTGTCTTCACGCTCCAACCAGTGTTCAATCTAAAGAAATTCAGGAAACAAGTTGTAAGTAAAAAAAGACATGTGAATTTCTCGTGGCCTTCATGAATAATTCCACTACAAAACAGAGTATTATTCTTCTTGGGTTTTTTCCATCTTCGTGGTCTGCGGAGTGTTATTTTACATAAAAAATGCTATCAACAAGTTTGGCAATGAACTAGGAATTATCATAGTCAAAACAGAAATAATCTCCATGTTTATCGGTGTTAGATGGAACTGAACACAATATCGACTAATGCAAGAGTATTATCTAGAAATCAATACGTTATCAAGTGAATTGTTGTAAATTGGTACATTACAAAGCGAAAATCTTTCTGACGATTTGTTGATATCATGTACAGGGTGGCCACATTCTATCCGATTTTATAGTGGTCTCATTACATTCCTACCAGGAATATTTATTTCGATAAAAATCACTCAAGTGATATTCACATTTCTTATTAGGTATGGAACATTTGCTTCTGTTGCTTTTCTATAGAGGGTGTTCGCGATAAGTTAACGTAGAGTATATAGGGTGTCTCAGAAATCAACGGCAACGAATTTTTTCACTCCTGTCGCTACGAATCTTAACTTTTCGATTATTTTTTGTTATGGAATGTTGAAAAATGTATCTGTTAACTCTTGTTCAGAATATAAAGCCTTAGTTAATTAGATAGAATGAGTGGAAAAACGATATTTTCTTCCATGACATCATTGACTATTTTCTGAATGGAAATCATGATTTTTCCCGGAGTGTATATCAAGAAAAAACATACGTTTCAAATGATGGATTAATATTTATTGCAGTTTTATCATTTTAAAAATGAAGAAAGTCTAGAGTTGCCGATTTACAACCTCACCAAACAATCACCCTGTAGAATACCTACGAGATTCACCCTGTATACCATTGTACGTAGAATATCAACTGAATTATACCCAATCGAAGAAAAATTTAATAAAACATCCGAGTATAAAGCACGAGAGTAGCTTATTTATTGAAAAAAGCTCTACATGTGGAATCTGCAATAAAAGTCCGGGTAACAGAATGGAAACGGTAGAATATTACAGCAAAACATATCAAAGGGAATCGGAACCAAATCGAACAAAAACTCTGCGGAATGTCAGAAGTACAGAGAGAAATTTCATTATATCGAAGCGTTTGACATAGAAACCTTGAAGCGAAATCGCACTATTGAATATTATTGAAGTTTGGAGGTCCACTGTTCAAATAAATGATTATTAGCAGACAGTCTAGTCGATATGATGTGATTTGTTTCCGTTAACAATATCAGAAAAATATAATTGTGGTATAGATAGAAAATCTGCGAGAGTAACAAGGAACGCAATAATCACGTCACAGCCAGTTGAAGAGTTCATCAATTTTACTAAAATTCAGCAAGCTATCTTTTATGCTCTCATTGAATCACAATACTCAAGATGAATTATTTCTGATACTCTATGTTCGTTTCAATCGGTTTTTTCTGTCTCATCGCATATTCTGACAGCTGTCACCCACAGTCCACCTCAAATACATATTCTATTCCCTCTACTATGCCTCCACTACCCGTTTCGATATATCGGAGACTCGATAAGGTCAAAAACGCATTAGTATTAACCCTTTTCTTTGTGAGTCGCTGGATCGAAAGCAATCTCTTGTTACCACTGAGAGCGTAATTGAATGAAAGGATATTGAGTGACAGAGTTTCAATTAAGAACCAGACTCCCTAAAATCAATAATCTCATTTGGTGAAATCTCATTATTTTACTTGTTGCGTCAATTCTTTCTTGTTGTATGTGGGAGATGACGTTTTTCTTAATCATGAGAGAAATATTGTGTTAGCAGCAGTTTGCGAGAGTACGTCTACTGAGGTTTAATAATATAAGTACAGGGAACTCATCGAAGGAAGTTGGTGTCTATCGTTACCATATTTGTATAATAAATTTAGTTTACGAAAACTAAGAAACGTGATTTGATAGTGAACTTAAAAGGTGAAAATATTTATTAATATGGGAATAAATTGAGTAAGAAAAACATTGTTTTTGTGAAAAAAATGTGGGGCGCTTCATAAACTAATCTTCCTAGCATCCCACGCTTTTTTTACAATACCAATATTTTTCTTATTGAAAACTGCCTTTCGAGTTTCTCCGCTCTTATTCCTTTTCACTTTGTATTAAAAATTGATTGTGAAATGTTTGTTTTCATTTTATATTTTTTCATTCTCATCCATATCATAAATGAAGTTTCGTGAATTAGTAATGAGTGTTATTTTTTATGCAGTCCGTCAAAAAAATTCTAGAATTCAAATTGTCCCGTTGGTTAATAATATTGCTCACCCCTGGTCTAAATGAATAGAAGTGCGGTTCAGGAAAATCTTTTAGCACAAACGGTCATGGGAACGTTTTTATGCGCTCCTTCTCAAGAAACCGAATTGATTCCTCAAATTTTTGAGCAAGCAGTTAATTAAAAATATCGAATTATTCGAGATCTGTCGAAATGAATGACTCGATTTCTTCAGCCATTTCATTCCTTTCGGAGCTGCCGAAAGAATTGGAAAAAAATAGTCCAATTTTCAGTCGAGTGAAATAAAATTGTCTGAAAAAATAACACCTGTTAATTTACAAAAAGGTGAGTTACTTTATACAAACATCGAATTTTGCTCACTCTCTGTATGAGATCTCACCAGATCTGTAAAATTCTGAGCATTTGTAGCGAAACGATATTTCCTATCAACAATAAGGCGAATAAGTGTTTAGAGATTATTTATTCATTATTATTCACTACGTATGTTTTACTTGACAAGGTCAGTGTATCAAAATATATAGGAATCATTGTCCGGAAGTACAAGTGGGTATGAATTTTTTTCAGTTCCTGAATTTTATTCAGATTAATTATGTTGCATGTTTCGATCGAATAATTTCGAAACTGATTAATTAACATACACAAATACTCACTTTGCCCTGAGGGATAATTGTCGATCATTAGGACAAACAAATCTGTTCGTTTTTTCCTCAGTTCCAAAACCCATCATCGTGAAAAAACAGTTGAGGAAATGTGTCCCAAGGAGCCACCACGCTCGAGAGTAACTCTAAAAGATTTCTGAACTGAAACAAATCTGCGAATCTTAGTTTCATATAGAGTTCAGTATTCAGTTTATGTGCTTTAATATCATAACTCTTCTGAGCATTAATTCTGAAAGAGGTATCTTTGAAATTCATAAATTCTTGAAGTTGAGATATAAGGATGTAAAGAAAGTAACTTTCACCCTGAAATAGACCAAATCATTGAAACTAAGATGCAATAACTACTCACCTAGTAGTATTTTTCAAAAACTGGCGAGGAAATTGAAGAGTCTAAATTTGTATAATTTTTTGAAACAAATGTAACTCGGTTCAATCTCAATTAGGGTGAAATAATTAACGAGATTTACATTCCATGGTATCGAAAGAAACACTGTACTATATGCTTCAATATGGAATCAAAATTCACACCCCAAATCAATCCATACTATTAACTGGCATTAAAATTAAAATTAAGTGCAAATTTCAGTAACTGAAATCTGCGCGTTAAACTGCAAAAAACATTAATTGTTATTCCACCAAAAATAAAAAAAGTTGAAGAAGCTGAATTTAAATTCGAAGTTTTTGATCGACCGAGTTGAACAACTTCCGAATTACTCAAAGTAAACAAAACAGGAAGTAATTATACCACGGCAAAAAATACCATACAAAATCAAAAGCATTCATGAACAGAACATTAGTTACAACCAATCAGCAACCAACGGAATGCTTCCCAAAAATTTCCGTCGATACATGTGGGTCCACAAGAAAATGTCGCTTACCTGTCGGCCTAGAAAAATAATTATCTAGCCCTGAAGTGTATTTCACACGATGGAACACATTCGCATCGTGTTCGAATTTCTCCGCACACTTCTCGACTCTGCGAACATAGAAAGCGGATATCGTACTGATGCCAGCCTGATGTGTCGCCTGTTGCACGCTATTATCAGGCGCCGCGACGTCGTAATCAATACGAGCAGGGCCGTAGATCGAGCCAGAAAAAAGGGTAACCTTGTTCGGGTGTTATTCACGACGGAATAATGAGAGCGAGGTCCGATTTCTGTCATGTAGACGAATTTCTTATTGTGTGTGTGGATATTCTGAATACTTCTGCAGGGGCTGAAAAGAAGGAAGCTTGTGTTGGCAGACGTCAAACTTCAGAATAGTTTCAATAGGAAATATTTCCCGCATAACAAAGGAAATCCATTAGACGCCCAAAAGCTATTTACTCAATTAAGCAGAATTGAAAACCTCAACTGAAAATTCAAGAGAGCATTCATAAGAAAAATCAAAATTGACAGGTGTTCCTTCGCCATTTTGAGAATCACTGAAAAGGCGAAGTCACATTGAAACACTCCATGAAAATCTGTCCCAATAAATTATTCGTTGAAAATGTCTAGTACGATAAGTTTATTTTTGTTCATAAAAAAATAAAAGAAAAATTAAAATATTTTTCAAAATAATTCAAATTCTTCATGGGCCTCCAATCTGAAATAACGAATAGAATCAAAGTTTTATTTATAATGATGAACCATTCAAAACACCAAAAATCATCTCGAAATAGTTCTTGTATATTCTCTCCATCTCTATGGTTTTGAAGCATTGCGTTGAATCTAATCAAATGATTTCCTCCAATGAGAATCAAATGAAACATCAGAAAAGTCATACGCCCAAATGATGAAATTTTTAGACCTAATCAGGTCAGATATCTGATTAATGAAACCTTGCAGTATTATCTCTTTTATTTCGAAATTGACATTATGTGAAACTTCAGTTGTCATAAAATTATTTCCGCTCAAAATATCGTATCTTTTTCATATATGATGCAAAGAAATTTGAAATAATTAGGTACACTTTCATGTATACTAATATTGATAGCTCTTTTGATTTATGAGTGAAAGCAACCAAGAAACAAGTTGAATATTTTCGCACAATTAAAATGTCGTCTCTCCATATATTTGAAGACATTTTTTTCAACACTTATCGAATTCACTACGAATTGTTGTTAATTTTTTTTAACAGTCCAGAAGCAATTACGGAATCTTTCTTGCAAAGTTCTAGAATAAAAGATACCTACCTACCTAGATCAAAACAACCAACAAGGTCAAATTTTCAAGAAATGCTAATCGCTCGTATATATAAAATTGAATCGCCGTATTTTGTTTAATCTTCTTCGGACATTGCTTCCGATATAGTGGACAGTTCAGTACCAAAACCAGTGTTTGTTTTTTCGAAAATTCCTCACTAGCGTCGTCGAGTGTGTGGGTGTAGTTCGAAGTAAATTAGAAAAAGAACAATAAAACAATGGTAAGTATCTTTTGGATTTTCATTTGTGAAATATTTTCATGTAGTCGAGGGTTTTTTTTTTCTGAGGAAAACGATACAATGCGTTGAACAAATATTGCTATTAGATTATGAAGAAAATAAAACCACATCGTTTCTGTAAAATTTTCATCAAGTACGCCAATGAATCGACTCTTGGGGAAAATTCATTTAACACCCAAACTCAATGAACAAGACAATTGAAAAGGAAACCCCGGAGTCTGAAAAAGGCACTTTCCAATTATTTCAGGTTTTGAAAATAAATGCAGGCTGTCAAACTACACAATGTTCGATGATGTCACCTTGTGAAAATCATCTGGAAATTATTCGGAGCGATATTTGCGAAACTGAAGCTAAACTGGAACATTTAGAAAGCGTTTTGGTTAAATGGATCGACTGCCAAAAGCATTTCCCTAAAAATTATGGTAAGCACCACAAGAAATAGAGTGAAGAACGCACTGCAGAAATTATTTTTCAGATAAAAGTTTCATTAAAAATTTTCTGCGAGGTTCCAAATTCGACATGGAAAAAACAAAAAATAAGCTAGAGACACATTTCAGCACGAAGACTAGTTTTCCTGGAATCTATAAAAATAGAAAGGTTGATCAAGATCTTGTCGATACAATGAAAGCAGTGTAAGAGTTATCGTGGTGAAAGTAAGGCTTCAAAATAATAATTCCTGTTTTCTTCACAGGAACATCTTCCCTCTTCCCAAGTTGAGCAAAGACGGACATAGAATATTCGTTTTCAAAATCTCAGAAAATTGTAAGAAGATTGACTTCAACGTCTGCCTCAAAATATTCTTTATGATTTGTAAGTACTCATTTGTATATCGGCCTGAACAAACATCAATTTAATGATCGTATAAATATTTACTAGATATTATTTCAACATTTTTCAAGCTACCAGTTAAAAGCAATTTTATTGCAAACAAATATGCAGCTGGTTAGATGAGTGTATTTGCATTAATCTTAAACAAGTTCTTGTTTCGTTAGTTTCGTCAATTATTAATTTCTATTAGAGATTCACTGCTTGACTTGATATTCAAGCTACTTGACTTGAATTGACTTGAAATTAAGTCAAGTTTAAGTCAAGTAATAGTTTTTAATATCAAGTCAAGTTCAAGTATGTGTTTATCAAGTACTTGAAAATTCAATTACTTTTATCAAGCTACTTGATTTTTAGCAGTTTTATTGTGTTTCAATAAATGATGAAATTAGAATAGAAATTGCAAAAAAAAAAACCTCCGTTTATGAAACTTATTATATAAAGAAAAAACAGAAATATAAACTATTTTAAAATGAATTCAGTCAGATCGGAAGACGCATTAAGTCTGAGCGCCTGCGAGCTTGCAGAAATATATGCCGTTCGACACGTCCGTATCAAGATCAAGTAGCTTGATTTCAAGTCAAGTAATGAATATCTCAAATCAAGTCAAGTATAAAAATTTTCACGAGCTTGATTTTCAATTCAAGTCGAGTAGTTTCTCAAAATATCAAGCTACTTGACTTGATGAATCTCTAATTTCTATGTATTTTTTGCACTATATACGTTCCAATGCAACATCGTTTTTTTTTCTGTATTCGATATTTACTTTCCATCTCGTACAAGGTTCATTCTAAATAATCCTGAGAACAGTGTAATCATGGTTCGAAAACACAATCAATTCAAACACGAAACGTTTACTCATGTGTTAGCTTCTCTCATAGAATCACGTTTACTTTGTATTTGAACGTTCGCGGAAATTACTTCTTCATAAACAACTGCGATGTTATTGCTGAACATGACATTGAACCTCAAAACATTTTAATATGCATTCAAATGTTTTTCCTCAACTGATTTCAAATTCAAACGACAACAGTCATGTCGCCTTATGAACACAAACAAAATAAATAATTTTTTCTCTGTTAGATGATTTGCTTCTGCGAAACCAAAACCCAGTGGCCAAAGAAATAGCAATATTTGACTGCGAACACTTGACACCAACACAAATAATGAATGGGCTCGTCTCGATCAAAAATCACATGCAGTTGCTGAGGCAGGCTTATGCTATAAGACTCAAGGAGATCCATGTACTCAAAGCTCATTCGGCTGTGGAAAAAAGCGTCGCTATATTGAAACCGATGTTGCACGATAAAATAAAAAATAGTGTAAGTAAAACTCCAACTTGAATAGGTTTTAAATTAATCCACTGATATGCACGTCTAGCAAATTAAATGTAATCAAACAGCAAGCTTCATTGTTGAAACGCGTATAGATCTATGTATTCATGAATTCATTTCATTCTCTATACCCTTTAGAAATACCATGGTCGAAATGCACTATTGTGTAGAATGGCTCGATTATTTGATGTATACTACATATTTTTCGCTCTTCGATAGATTTCGGTTGATAAGCAGGATATGAAATGCATCTTCTCTTATAAATGTATGTTGGTTCTGAAAGTAGAATTGAAAAATCATGATTTTAATTTTTTTCTTCAATAAAAATACAAAAAAAATAGTAATAGCACCAATTCAATTTCACCAAAACGATACGTTCTTCTTATTGACAGCTTAATTCTTTGAAAAATGAATGGAGAATATTTTGAACACTTCCTACAGTAATTGGAGTTATTAATTAGATTAATTAATCCAATTGATCAAATTCTGAAGATTCAATCTGATATTATTTATATTTTTTTTTGTATTTTTATTATAAAATCTCGACAATATCGCATGACCTTTCTTGCCATTTAAAATAAATCAAGAGAGAGAGATAAAAAGGTGAAAATTATTTCTTTGTTAAATAACATCCCGTTTGAAATAAAAACGTAACCGAGCATTTTTTAATTTAATCCTCAGTCATGGAGATTATAGGGAGGTAAGAGTTATCATCCGTACTGAACAATTCTCGCAATTAATGATACTTCTAAAATACTCTGAAAAACCTAGCTCTGAACGAACATATATAACATATCTTGATGGATATTGAAATTGTTTACACTTTCCCTTGATCTTTTCCACTTACCTAAGAACATCCTTTCCAATACTCGTTGTGCTTGGTTAATTAATCGAATCAATAAAAAAATGTTTTCAGTTTATCTTCCATCGAGACACTACCAGCCTTGTGGATAGTTTTGGTGCAGATATTTTACCTTCGAACTACGGTGGAAAATGCAAGAGCGTTCTCCTGTTGACCGACGAGTGGTTGGAGATTTTTAGAGAAAACGAAGCCTGGTTTCGTGAACAAGAAGAGGTCGAGATGGACGCTTCACTGATACCGAAGGAAAAGACGAAGCAGGCATATTTCAATAACCAAATCGGAATTGAAGGATCCTTCAGAAAACTGGAAATTGACTGAAAATTTGCATCTGATAATAGGATAGGCTTTTTATATGTTAAATTTTTATTTATTGTCAATACAACAGGTATTTATAATATAGTTGAAAAATGGTTTCGAATTTATTTTGATCTGAGCACCGCCTTAGGTTCTGCACCAAAATCTGGGAGGAATTGTAAGTGCATAACATTTCCGTTTAAATTCTTAAACTTTTATTCCAATGGGAATATCTAAAAACTTCTCATCAACGAGTTAAACCCTGTATTTAGGCAACAAAAAAAATCACACAATTATACAAGTTTATATTCACAAACAAATAATGATACAAAATAACTTCGAGAATATAACAACAAAGGAAATATCATCACCAGCATCAGTTAGGGTCAACGAAGATCCTCTGGCGGCATAAAAATACACTGCTTGAAAAAGTCATTCAATAATTTAAAAATGCAATATTGTTTTCGTATATCAAGTTTCACCTAATTTAAACAGTCTTATTTTTTAAAACACTAAGATGCTAGTCTCCATAAATATTATTTTTGAGGAATTCATACGTCAGCACCCCCATACTTACTTACTTCTCAAAGTAAATATGAATTTATTATAGAAATACTTTTATTAGTCCACAACCGAAATCAAGAAACCACAAATTAAAGTATAGACATCTTCATGGGTAAAATTCGCAAAACACAAAATGAAAGTCGTGAAGGAAAATCACTGACATCAGCAGTCACTAATATCGTTCTCATATATCCCATAACCTTTGATATGTTCCTTCACCCAATATGGTGTAAAATTTAATAAATAAACTAAAGAATTGGTCATTATGAACGTGCTAGTCGAAAATTGCTGCCTCGAAACGCAATGAAAACAGACACATAAAAGTTTAAGTATATTTTCACACTTAGAACATGGAGAACATTTGTATTTAAATTTCTGAATACAACAAACCAAACGCCATTACGAGATTCCCAAATATAAAAAGTGATTTCAACTGATGGTATAAAAAGAACTACCCTTACAATAACCAGCCAGAAAAAAATACCGAAAAATCATACTGAGAAGCAAACCTTCCTCAAAATAAAACATCAATATTGGAACATACACCAAGGCGATACGTTGTTTGACTAGACAGTAGTAAAAGTCGTACAAAATACTTTTCTTTTCACAATTCATACAAGTTTTATCAAAATCACTACAAACGTTTACGACAAACTGCAACCAAATGTTTTTCTTTGGTAATAATTCCGGCAAAGTTTGCATTCATCATACGATCATTTTGTTTAGGTCACAAGAAATAATTTTACTGAATGAATTGATAGTTTTCAAGATAACTCGAAGCCTGAAAAATGGGGATGTTTTCTTCAATTTAAATGGAGACAAAAAAGATGAAATTTCGACATACGATTGGATTATCTGGGGAAGCATTACTTCGAATATCGAATTCGTGCTATTTTGTCAAGATTCGTTGATACAAACGAAATATTTGGTATAAATATCTTTCGTATGATGATTGCAAAATAACAAAAATCCATTCTGAAAGTCGATCATGTACAAATAGTTTTTCTTCCCTCCAAAAAACAATTCTCGTCGATACTCCCGCAACTGAAAGTGTAGTTATCACAGAACAAAGCCACACCCTAGTCAAAGGAACCAGTCTAAGTTTCAAAATGCTTGTAAATAGCCGTTACATAACTCATGACTTGCTGCCAATCCGGTCGTTCCAACAAAATCATGTCGTTTATATTCTGAAAAAAAAAAGATAAATGTTCTATATCTGACGAAAGAGAGTCTCAAAATTATGTAGAAAAATTTATTAAATTTCACTAACAGTGTGCCGATAAACCGCCTCGTGTGTGCTGAAAGACCACTACAATTGACAGTTGAATGAGCACAGAAAGAATATTTTTCAGCCCAGATCGTCCATAAACGAAAACACTGGCTCAGGTGGGAATTTGAAGACAGTATAAGAACATTCTTCAAACTGTCTACAACGCTTTAAACACCAAAATCAAAGTGTCCCCTTTTTTATACAAAATAGAAAAATGGTGTCACCAAATACCAGACAAACGATTTATAAGCCACAAAAGAAAATATATGTAGTAAAAAACTAACCAAAGTGGTGGGTATTCCGACACTCTCAGCCGCCGAGAAAGCCAATGAAAAGTTGGTTCTCTTCTCGTGCTGGGTAAGGCTGTCGTAGGGTATCCTGTCGGGCAGGTAGGTGTGTAGAAGGGCGCATAGCGCGAGTCCATCGTTCCATGAGCTACTGAAGTTCGTGATATCGATGTTTCTGTAGCCGACCGTCTTGTTTTGACACCACTTCAATAAGGCGTTGCGTTTCGAGCCGCCGTTCTTGACTAGACCGTTCAGTGGATCTTTTCGCTCACCTACAAAAAATTTTACAAGGTGGATAAATGGCAATCGCAACCACCTTAGAGGGCGCTGCGGAATGTAAATAAATATCAGTAAAATGAAAATATATTTCGTGCAAATTTTTTTTATTTGATATCAGCATAGCGCTTTCGACGGTCAAGTCATCATCAGTGCTCACTTGTCAGGTGTACAACGAAGACCATAAAAAATCTCACAAACATACGGGATAACACGAAAATCAAGAATAAATTTTCTTTTCAATGTTACCTGGACGCGTGCATACAGCCTTACACTTCATTGTAAATATATATGGCCGACAAAATCGTTTCGATAACGGACATGAAAGCATTGTGATTCAGTTGTGTAGGTATTTTTTTTCTCATGCATAATGCTCGGTACGTATTTACTAATAGGATTGATTAAAACACTTTTTTCATGTTAAAATACAGAAATAATTACGGAATATATACATTTTCAACAAACATTATTGAAAAAAAAATGTTTTAAGATGCACGTTGTTTATAATGACCGTTTACGGAAGTTCTCAACGTCACCCCCAGATAGTGTCGAGATTTATGGAATCGCCAGTATGAAAATTTCAAACAAATAAAAAGGTGTTTGTTAAATGGCTGTTTTCAAATAAATCACTGAAGATTCAAGCTAAACAAAACCTGGGAAACGATTTATAAAATAATGAAACACATAAATAATATAATAAAGTCATGTTATTTAAAAAATACCCCCTTCACGATAATGGCAATTCTATCGAAAAAAAAAAAACACTGCTACCGAGAAAAGTAGTTGATGTACTCACTAAGATCAGAGTAACTATTTCTTCTGGAGAAGTCTATTCCTTTCTGCAAAATGGATTCCCTGTATCCATCTTCATTTTTAGGTTTAACAATTTCAGTCTTTGTAATCGTATCTGAAACAAAAAAAAATAATTACTATTTATTGAATTTCGATAATATTGCATTGATTATCTTATTCACCTCTTGGCCACATACCATTTATGATGCTCTTGGACCAATCCCTATTTATTTTATTGGGCTGTTGTTCCTTCAGGGGCGTTTTGGCATTGTTAGACGCCTCCGACCAATCATTGAGAGACTTTAGCGGCGAACCAGGCGAGGGGGTAGGCAAGATGGAGGCATTGGAAGAACTCTTTACATCGGAATTCGCAGAGTTGATTGAGGAGGAAGAACTGCTTCGAGACACTGCGTTCCCGACTGAAAAATAAAGTCGAGGTTAAGTGGTGTTCGGGAAAACGGCATGTACAGTCGTGAACATTGAAAAGGGACAACTTACTGGTTTTTGCTATGACCGGTTTGGCTTGACTTTCGATGGTCTCGATGAGCGATTTAACCGACTGCCTACTGTTTTGACGGCTCAAGGCTATGTTTTTCCTTCTCAAAGCCACATCATCTCCAGGAAAACTTGTGGGTCTCAAAGGGACCGGATCTGTAGGGACTGAAATTTCAAAATAAACGTGTTCTTTGATACTGAACGCATAATGATGATGAGCTTCGGTAATGTGTCGGAATAGATAAGGGAAAATAATTGAATCAACGTTGTATTGATGTGTATATTTTGAGGACGACATTATTTTGAGGTTTCTCGAAGTAAAATACTATTATTTTTTCGTGATTCAAAAACCAAATAAATCATATGAAGGTTAATAGTGAAAAATTAACTAAAACTATGATATACTTAATTCAAATCTAGCTTACCTCCTTTATTACGATTCTATATAAGATGTTGATTATTTTATTTTTATACAATTTGATTGCATAATTTATAATATTAAATTTTTTTCAACTGAAAATATACGAGAACAAAAAATCTCTTGAAAAAATGGACGCAGTATTTAATAGGTATAAAACGAGGGATGTACAAAACCACCAGCTAAAACAACCACAATCACTCCAACTATTTCTCCTCGATTTTCTCAATGGATTTACTCCCTTTCACGCTACCCTTCGTCAACGACCCACTCGACATTTCCCTCGACGCGTCAGCCTGCGCTTGTAGTGCCTCGAAAACCTTCTTGGCATCGGAAAAGCTTGACCGTTTCACTTCTTTAGCTTCCCTAGCTTCCGGAGGAACAGACCTCAACACCTGATACGTGCTCTCCCTCTCGAGGGTGTCATATTCTGTCGGCTCCTTAGCGAACATCGGCCGTGTAGCCTCGTCCAGAGGCACAAAGTCCACAATTTTCGGCTTCTGATGCTCGTTGTCGTCCAAGCTTTCAACGTCGCTTCCTGTGTCTAGGTATTCCTTCTTGGGTTTCTTCTTCTTCTTCTTGGTGAAAGCGTCGAAGGCTTTCTCCTCGGGGGTTTTGAAGAGGTTGAGGTAGGATTCGTCGAAGCTGGAGGCGGCGTCCAGGTGGAAGAGGTTCAAATCTGAGGCGTTGCCGTCGGAGATGGTGTCGAGGTCGAGGGAACGGCGCGTCAAGTCGAGTTTCTCGAATTTCTCGGAGATTTCAATGGAAGACAACGATTGTTGCGGCTGTTCGAAAAAAAAAATACTCAATCAATTAACAGAATTAAAAACTATTGATTCGACTATGAATTTGACTTACAATTAGATGATGAAATTAATGAATAGTAAGGTAAAATTAACTTAACATGCAACCAAAATTTAAATGCAAATTTTTTTTGGTACTTGAGTATTATAGTCCAAAAATCAATTTGATAATATTCTCTTTCATGATTTCAAGATTTTACAGCTTTTTGGCCAATTTCTTCAATAACGTGACACATTATATATTGAGAAATGGTGTATTACGTATTCATCCTGAGAAAATATCGTTTTTTGGTCATTATCAAGACCTAACAATTTTTAAGGAATTGTCAACTTTATACCAAACAACTTTTGTCGTTTACAGTCAAAATTTTGGTCGCATGATAAGTGCAAATTTCACCTATACTACTAGAGAAATGAAAATGAACCCAGAAAAATACAAAATGGAATTGGACTCACTTTGCTAGATCCACAGGCCTGATCCTCCGCATCAAACTGCACCTTCTCGGCAGCGGGCGTTTCAGAACCGATTTCCCCCACCACTGTCTCCACAACACTCTCCGCTTCGGCCGTCTTCTCCATCTTCGCATCTGGTTCTTCCGAAGGCGGCACCAAACGGGAGCCCGACACCTCGAAAACTGATTTCTCCGGCCCCACTACGTCATCGTGACCGTCGACAACGACTAATTTATCATCCTCGTTCATTTTACCGACGGCTAGTCTGTCATCTGTCACTGGAGAATTGTCAGTTGACGTGACGGTTGCTCGGACAGCTTGATTCTTCGACGGTCGGAGGTCAGTGGATACAGGGCCGCGGTTTTTTTTGCTTTCCAATGAGAGGTTTTCGAAATGCTGTGCGAACGATTTAACTCTTCTGGTGCCAGAACGCGGTCTTTCCTTCATCACAACGCTCCGAGTAGTGGATTTAAAAACGGGCACTGAACGTTTGGGTCTTAAAACTACTTCATCGGCAGCTAGAGAATCAACAGATTGGTTTTCTGAAATGGAGCTGGTTTTGACTACATGAGATGTAACATTGATGCTTTCTTTGGAATGTGGCTGCCACTCCGTGTTTTGAATCCTGCTCCTTCTTCCTATAGCTCTAGTTTTGGTAGTCGCAGCTAATCTTTTTAGTATTGCGTCTAAATCGTCAGCGCCATCTGATTCAGTTTTAATTTCCTCACCTTCAATCTTTTGTGGCCTCGTATCAATTTTATTCTTATACATTTCGACACTCGGATATTCAATAGATGCTACGAAATAAGTGTCAGCAGAACTGTCAATAATTTTCGAAGGATAATCAACGGACGTTTCCTTATCATCAATTCCTTTTTTTGCAGCCAAAACATTTTCGTTTGTTTCAGATTCGTCTATTTTCCGAGATTCTTCCAAGTTATCCACAGTAACTGAAGGTTCAGCAATAACATAACCATCGAGGGGTTCTCCTAATTCTTCACCTTGAATATTTTGCAGAGAGGGTTCAGAAAAGTAGCTCGAAGACATATCTTTGATGAATTGAAGATCGGTTTCGTTTATTTCAGAGATTGGTCTCTCGGACCTTTGTTGCTTTATTCTTTTCACCAGTTTCACCTCATCGATGGTCAATCCCTGTTCCACATTATCATCTGACAAGGGATTTGACGATATTTTCTGTTGCAAATCGATGTTTTTCATGTCTTCAATAGTAGTGTTTTCTGAATTGTTGAAATTGTGAATCGATGGACTTTCATCGTTGTCATCTAACTTTTTTGAATTGTCTTTCGAATTTGAATCATTCACTACTGTTGACGATTCAAGCTTTTCCACTTTATCAAAAATATCACTTGTCAAATCTTCTTCTTTTTGTAGGAAAGTAGAAGAAGAATTAGATGAAGATTTGGTAAGCTCGTCGTCATCTCCGCCGACTTCAAGCAACTTGTCTTCAATCAAGTTTGATTCAACAGTTTCTGATTTGTGTGTATCTTCTTTAACTGGTGTGAAACTTTCAATAATGTAGTTTGGTGCCTCGACTAATTTTACTACGAAAGCGTTTGATAAGTGTTCTTCTTTGGCAAGATTATCAACGATAACATTTGATTCTACACCTGATTTTTCAGGTTCGATGACAATTTCGTGTGTTCCTTCTACGTTGATGTCGTTATCTTCGAAAGATATATCTGCTTTCTCAGATATCTGAAATAACTTGATTCTTTCGCAGTTTTCGATCTGTTTTCCTTCTTCAACCAACTCTGAATTCTTAGTAGATTGTAATTCTTCGTTTGAGTTTCCATCTATAGCAATATCATTGGATACTTCTTCTTCAATTTCAACAAAAGACATATTCTCTGCAGCAATTTCCTCTATAAAGTTTACTATGGTATTATCAACAATAGATTGTGAATCATCAGCAGCTAGTTTATCCTTGATTATAATTTCGCTAGTTTCTTCAGGTGATATATCTGTTTCCTTGACTTCCTGAACCAACTCAATGGTATGATATTCATCAATAGGGCGTATGTCTACGTTTTCGTTATCGATTATGATTTCGTTTGTTGCTTCTCCCCTGATTATATAATTATCTTCTTCCTTTGCTTCCTGAACCGATTTCATTGTAATACTTTCATCGATGGAGTATGATTCATTGTGATAACTTTCATTTAAGATGACATTATCATTTGTTGCTTCTTTCCATATGTCATTTGCTTTTGAAGATATATCTACTACTTTCAAGTGTGATGCGTCCTTGAAATTCTCATTGTTTGTGATAAGTTCCTTTGTTGCTTCGTCACTGGTTATGTAATTTTCATCAGAGCATTTGTCAGTCTCAGCTTCTTGAACTAACTTCATTGTAGAATTTTCATCAATAGGATATAATTTTTTGCTGAAATTTTCATTTTCGATGACATTTGCTTCTCTTTTCATCACCTCATATCCATCAGAGGAAATATCTGCTTCTTTCACTTCCTGAATTGACTCTAATGTTGAATTATCAACCATAGAGTGAATTTCGTTAAATATTTCATTTTTGATGGCTTTTTCATTTGTTACTTTTTTCCTCATTATGTCATTTTCTTCAACATTCGGAATAAACTTTATTGCATAATTGTCAACAGTAGAGTGTAATTCTTCATTTTTTATGACATGTTCGTTTATTGCTTCTTCGTTGGTGATTTTATACTCTTCAAGATCTGCTTTCTTGGTTTGCTCAACCAATCCAACTGTAGAATTGTCGACAATAGGGTGTAAATTTTCGTCGAAATTTTCATTCTTGATAATAGCTTCTTTCTTGGTATCATCAGTATTTTCTAAGGCTATATCTAGTTGCATTTCAAAGTGTCTAGGCCTTGGAACTGGATCAGTTTTCATCACTAAATCACCTTGATCATTTTCTAATTCTAATTCTCGCTTCGGTTCCGACTCTTTGATTATACCGGATACACGAGTGTTGAGATATTTCGAAAAAATATACTCCATATCCTCGTCAATTTTATCAGCGGAATTCTTTCTAAGTAAAACACTGTCTGATCTGGTGACATCTGTTGACTTGAAGAAATCATCGATGGAATTGTCCACACCTTCTTCTGTGGAATCGTTTTCAACTGGTTCATCTTCCTGATCTTCAATCAACGTATATTTAGCTTTGATTTCTTTAACCACATCTTTGTAAATGCGTCTATAAGGTAATGGGGGTACAACGCCATATCGGTTCTCCTTCAAAATTGAGTTATAGTTTATTGCATCGACACTGCCCCCTTCAGAGTATTCACTGAAATCTTCTACAGCGTCTAAAGTTGAGATATCAGGATTTGGATATTCAGTTTCCTGTTGCTTCATTATCGTGATCATTTGTTGTTGTGGTTCTGCACTCTTGCCGATATTTATAGGCGTTGCATTCTGTTGGTTTAAAATTTCGTAAGATTCTTCCAGCCTAGTTTCTAACAAAATTGCTCCCCTGTAGCTGATTATTTCTTCATCTACGCGAAACTCACTCGCATTATCATCGTGAACGATATCGTTATCTGTATTTGTCACAAAACTAGGACTTTCACTGGCAAATTGATAATCATCAGGATTTGTCCCACGGCTCTTACTGATGGTATCATTGTATATCAAAGAGTCACGTCCAGGAAAAGCCACAGTGTCCCTGTTTTCGTTCGCATTTTCTAGATATTGACTAGTGTTTCCCATCAAGTCCGAAGATCCCTCTTCGTCTGTCAGTTGTCGATTTGCGCTTGCTTTATTTTTCTTCAGAGCAATGGTGTCATGGTATGTTAAAGAATCCGCGTCAGATTCAGCTTTAATACGAAGTTTTCCGACTTTTCTATCTGAACTAGAGTGAAACGACGACAAATCCTTCAAACGAGCAGTAGCGAAAGCGTTCGGATCGTACGGCCCAGTCAACCCTGTCTCCACATCGAACTCCCCGCTCGACAACGTCTCAGAAGACGTCGATGCCATGCTAGGCTGTTTTTTGGCGGACGTTTCGAATCGAAAATGGATATCATCGTAACTCTTGCTTTGCCTCAAAGACGCCAAACTCCTCGGTGGCGATCCCACATCCGAATTTCGTCTTTGCACCACCGCCACTTCAGGATCCAACAAAATCTCCTTCAGCTTCGCATTGCTGACGACAGACTCAACAGTAGGTCGGCTGATCGGTTGATCTTTAACCGCGCCATTCTTTCTCAAGGTGTGCTTTCTTTCTTCCAAGGCGTGCAGTAATTTCTGAGCAAACTTTTGCTCATTGCTCAGTGACGACTCTGGAGTGTCTGCAGGAGTCGTCCTGACGATCTCCTCCAGAGTGGCGAAGCTAACTTTACCGTCGCTGTTGTTCACCACGACCGAAAAATCTGAATACCTCTTGTTTGAAACAGAATCGCTCGGTACGATGCTCGGCGCTTTCAAAGCGACTTCTCGCGTCAAATCTTCGGCCTCCACTGACCTATACAACCGGCAGCCGCGGTCCTCCAATTTATCCACATGGTTGCTGCTGAAACTACGACCAATAGCAGATAATCTATCGGCGCCGGCGCCGCAGTCGTGACTCTTGGCTCTGGTCCTGTCGAAGGAACTCGTCACTGCGACCATGTCGTCGATTGTTTTGACTTTGGGATCGCGCATCACCTCCTGAAGCTTGGGGTTCGACAAAACCGAGTTCAAAAGGGGTCTGCTGATGGCTAGCTGGTTTTTGGCCTTCGGGGCGACCGGTTTGACCTTCAATGAGTCGTCATCGAAGATTATTTTGAGCTTCTTGAAGACTCTCTGCTCCTCCGTCAAGTCACTATCGGGGATGTTGTCGTCGATGTTATAGCTCCTCAAAGACTTCAGAAGAGCTTCTTCTTCCAGTGATAAGGTTTTCAACTTGTTTCGTCGGGATGATTTGCCCGGAGATTTCGGTAAAGTGCCGGTTGAAGACTTCGAATTGCTGGGTAGATAGACTTTGTTAGATTTGTCTCGAGTTTTGTTCGGGCGCTTCAGCAACAAGTCCATGTTGGATGTTGTTGGGTCTTCTTTTTTCACAGCGCTACCTATTATTGATTCGGAGAGAAAATTATTGTTCGTTAGTTGTGTTTGTGCTCACATATCGGTCACAACACAAAAGCTGGTATACTGGAAGAAAACTCGACCTGGAAAGCTCAGAATAGGCAGTAAACTATGTCACTAACAGAACATGTTTTAGTGTGAAATAGGCGTGGTATTTAGTATCCGTACCTTTTTTCTATGCCAACACATACATCGAAGCTCATATCCCTCTTTCATTGAAACACTCACCCTTTAGTTTTTCAATTTCGGCTCTAAGCTGGCGTTCTCTCTCTCGACAAGATTTGTTTTCCAAAATCAGACGCTGCAACTCCTGCTGCGCCTCAGTCTTGAAATCATTAGCTACTCTCACCGAGGTGAGCAAGTCGTCTTGGAATGTCTTCCAGTCTGCATTCTAGGTGACCAAAAAATAAGGAGGTCAAATGCAACAATGGAAATAACTGGGACTCACGGTTTCCCAATAGATTATTCGAACAGGTGTGGCCAAATAGTGACTGATAAACGATTTTCAGGTAAACATGTCACCAGTCAGAAATAATCTTATCAATCGTATTTCATGCTCTTATCGAAATATAAATAAATACAAAGATAAGCTTGAAAAAGAGAGCTTACTGACCTCATCGTCTCTAGTCCTCTTCAGATCCTCGAACTCTTGTTCCAGTTTCGAGTGTTTCCTTTCGGCTTCACTCAGGTTCCTTTGCGTTTCCGATAAAACCGCAGACAGCTGTCGTTTGTCTTCCAATTGACACTGACTTTCCACCTGTTTACATTAACGTGTGAACTGCGTCCCAATAAATAATACTATGTATAAACGTACCTGTAATTCGTTGAGAGCCTCTTGGAATTCCTGCAGCTTCTCAGTCAAAGCGTTTTTCTCCTTCAGCAATATTTGGTTTTTGTATTCAAGATCAGACTGGGTAGTCTTGGCATTATTTCTTATCACCTGGGAAAATATCAAGAGTAAGGGAAATTTTCAAACTAAATCGAATCCAGCGAATACCTTGCATTCTTCTTGTAGCACGGAAACTTGTTCTTTCACCTTGTCGATTTCGTTTTTGCTTATGGCGAGCTGCTCTTTCAGATGTGCCACTTCCGACTCCAGGCTGTCTTTTTCTTTTCTGGTATTGTCGAGGAGTTCGTCCAGTTCCGACTTGTCGCTCAGCGTTCGGTCCTGTTCCAATTCCACTATCTGCATCGCGAAAATTCAACATCAAAAGTAAATAGAGGAGTCGAAATTTCAACTTTCAATAATTCGTCCCATCGTTTTGAGGATCGTATTCGTTGATTTTGTTTACTGTTCGTTGTTCAATCTTGTTTTAATTCCAAAGCAAAATATTTGTGTATCTTGTTTGGTGTTTGTAATTGGTCAAATTAAAACAAGGATTTTCGAGGCTATCATCTTCAAAGACAGTTTTTTCTCTTGAATAAAATCAATACGATATCATACTGAGTATTTTTTTATTTAAATCGTGAAACAATACTTATTTGACATCGAATGAATTTATACAGTAAAAATCACGTCAGACCTTTCAAGTAGTGCTTTAAATTTTTTAAAAAAATCTATGATGAACATTGCAGGACGATTCATTATTCATTAATAGGCAGAATAACAAATTTTTTGAAAATAAACTACTAAATCCAAAACCATCTATCACCATTACCGCTCATTTAACATAAAAAAAACCTACCTTGGTCCTCGCATTGTCCAGCAGATCAGTCAATCGATTGATCTCAATCAGCTTCCCGCTGCACTGATCCCTAGCCTGCGTTAACTCCTGCTCCAGCTGCTTGTGCTCCGCGTGCTTGGCGTCCAAAGCGCACTCTAGCGTCTGAACGCGTTCCTTCGCCTGTTCCAGACGCTCCGTCTTGTCGGCAACGCCTTCCCCGACGCTGTGTAGCTCGGCGGTCAGCTGGTCGATCTGAATCAAGAGAATTTCCATTAACCGCCCAGTCAATGACCATACCCAGGCATATGTGTCAGGTAGAAAAGTTATTTTTATGCTATGTGGCATTCAACTATGGAGACTATACACATATTATAGGCCTCATCCGTATAAAGGATCGGATAGAAACTTAATATTGATGATTTTTTTACTGCTCTTCCATTTGCAACTTTTTTATTATCGTGTAGCCTAACGATTGATGGTTTTTTGACGAAAAATGAGGCATATATTCCATCAGCGAGAGGAATTATCTACTGCGATTGATTTTCATGAAAAAAATAGCCATGTGAAATTATGTGCCCCAAATAAGGTAGTTATTATGCTACCATCAATGTAGCATGAAGCAAAACTCAGTGGAAAGGCAAAGAAACAACCCGAAACCATCAAATTTTAGAACTAGTCAAAAGCTGGGGTGGACAGTATGGATAAAATAATTGGTAGATATACTACAAAAAGATATGCCTGAAGATGACCTCTAGCATTTTTCTATAATAATCTCGAAGTCGCCTAATTACTAGAACTTTCTTCATAAATGTGTATGAATTATGTTTTTTACTTTTTACCTTTGCTTTTTTTATAAAAAAAAATATAAGCCCGACATTCATGCATAATAACCTGGTAATCAAGTATCGGTATCAAGTTTGACCTACAATAACTATTATTAAATAATTGATTATAAAAAAAAATACAAAAATTGGGTTTCACTACTTGAATTTCGGGAATCCAGACGGTTAAGAAAAAGTTAAAGAACTATATATCCGAAGTTGAATGTCCTAACCACTGAAAAACTCAACTAACCTTCGCCAACAAGCTTCCTCTTTCCTCCTGCCCATCATGCAGCATCCCCAGCAACTTCTGTTCCCGTTCCGCCGCCGCTTCGAGTTCTCCGCGGTCTTTCTCCTGGTACAGATGCTGCTTGAGATTCTCGACTTCTTCGCGGGAATCGTTCAGTCTTTCGGTCTGCCTGCACAGACTGTCGAACATTAGAGTCTTCTCGTCGTTGAGTCGTTCGTTCTCCTGCCGCAGCTCGGTCAGCTGCATCTGGAGGTCGGTGAGCTCTTGCAGGGTGGCCTGTAGCTCTTCGTTGGTGCTGGAATGTGATCAGGTTGTGAAGTTGGTCTAATTCAACTATGATATTTTCAGTGGATAATCATGGATTCGTCAGTGATTGATTGTGATTGTTAGAATGTGCACACACCAATTTCGACTGTTTTTTATTCGTCGGAGATATTACGCTGTAATTGTGGATGAAGATAATTTGATGAAGACAGCTTCACTCTGTTCACTAATTTTGATTCCATAACAAAAATCACGAAAAACAATATTTTATAGAAACGATTTCAGGTCGAAATGAAATTTTCCTTTTTGAAGTTCGAAATTTCACCCTATGTACTTTAACATTATTTAAGAAGATTGTACAGCTTTATTGCAAATTTCTTTATCAAGGAGACACATAACATATTAAGAAAGGATTCACTATGCATTCATTCTCAAATAAACATCGGAAATGCAGTATTATAAACATGCATGTTGAATCCTAATGGTTGACTGAATAATAATGTTTACATGCTGTGAGATTTGACTGAAAATACTGAATTTTAAATGTTTTCTCTAGATGAATACAAGATGAACCCGTCCCCAATTTCCCCATGATAATATTGGATTGGAAAGAAAGTATCCGCGGAATTTGCCAATAGATGATGCTAGCGTCGATATCTCGGTTTGTATGATTCGTATAGGGTTATACTAAGCGCCGTTTGAAAGATGAGATTTCAAACTACATTCTTTATGGAAACAGTTTTGCTATTTGTCGTACGTGTCAGAAGTTATATTCTGTTGAAAATGAGCGAAATTTCCGAAGAAATACACTATGTGATGCTTTATTAATATAAAAAAGACAAAAACGCTGCAAAAAATGCCGACAAATTTGTACGGTTCACGGTGAGGATGCTGCACGATCGTATACATAGGTTTGGCAACTCGTATGGTCAAAAATGCCGTAGTCTCCAGACCTTATGTGTATGACCGTGGGATGCTGTAAGTGAACGTAGCACACAGGAATGGTTTGCTCAATACCATTCCAGAAATTTCGATGTCAAAGATGCACGACGCTCTGGTCTCCCAATCGCCGATGAAATCATGGAATCAATTGAGGTAGATCGTGAGCACTTGATCGATAGCCGAGGAACTAAATACCACTCATACAACCATTTTGAACCATCTGAGTAAGGCTGGATACAAAAAAAGGTGGATGGGAGGTTATGTCACACCCACCGTATAGTCTGGACCTGTCACCAAGTGATTACCACCTTTTCCGGTCCATGCAAAATTCTCTTGGCAATACTAAGCTGGCCAAGTTATCGAACAAAACGGCGCATATTTGACCTGAATCGGTTGATTCATTCTTTGTATATTTAAATTTGAAATGAAAATTTCCGCGGATACTTTCTTTCCAATCTATTATCATCAAATTAGTATGTTTTGGATCAAAATATGTGAGTACACCAACAAAAATTTTTAGCAAAATCCAGAAAGCATGATTGCAAAATTACCATTTCAGAAAATGTTACATATTTGAAAGATAGTGAATTGGGTTTCATTATAGGATTGGAGGCAACTTTGTTTTTCCTGTAAATTCTACTGAATATTATCTTATCAATTTCTTTAATCCTAATAAAACAATGTAATTAGATAATTTTTCAAGTATTACGCACATGTTAAACCACACGTAAATATTGTCTAACTAACCTGTAATGAGTTTCTTGCATTTGATTTATTTTATCCTGCAAACAAGCTACGGAAACTTCGCTAATGTTGCCGGAAGAATGTTTGTCCCAATCCGGGGTAGTACAAGCAGTATCAGCACCAGTTCCATCATCAAGTATCTAATGAAAAAACAAATTAGAGGAGATAGCTTTCTACATGCAGAAGAGCTATTTTTGTAGTTATGTCATTCCTCGACATCTAAATGTCACCAACACAGTTTGAAAATAGCCATCACAGTTGCTGGGAATGGCTAATAACACGTCCGACCGCGATTTTAAAATATTACAGGAATATATGGAAAATAACAATTGAAAAAACTCACGTTTGTTGCAATGGATGCTGGCGCTGAATTATGATGTCTATGAGACTCAAACAACAGTTGCTGCTTCTCGTTGTCAGATAAAGGAGAATGAGCAACATCCCTCAGTCTATTCCTGAGGGCAGTGTTGTCTTCTACTAACTTCTCCAGTTGAAGATTACATTCCTCTTGAAGTGACTGTAGGAAAACAGGAAATCCTGCATATTTCAAGACAATAAATATAATAGTGCGTACCTTCAGTTTATAATTTTCCTTTTGCAAAAAACTAACTTGACCATTTTTTTCTCCCAACTGTAGGGCTAGATCTGTTTTTTCCTCTGCCATTTCTTGAAGCTGCTTTTTCAATTGTTGCACGTCTTCTTCAAGATTTGGGTCCAAAGATAGAAATGGTGCTTCTGTACTGTCTAGTTTGTTATTATTTTTACCAAGTCCTATAAAAGATTCTGTGTCAAACCTAAAGAAAACAAACAACAAGAATTAGTACCTTTTTTTTCATTCTTCTTGCCATCAGCTATCTTATCAATTCTGTCCCTTGAGGAAGTCTTTCTTGGTTTGGCTCCCTTACTATTCTTCTGTTCTGCTTCTAAGTTGGTGACTGAGGAGGTTCTTGATATATCATCCCCTTCAAGTTTAGGGTTCTGTCCTCTACGAAATATAGCTTTGAAACTCTTCATATTTTGCTTGGGAGGGTGTCTTTTGGTAAACAGTTCAGACACTATCAATTACACTGCTTGTCAGTTATAGATAAAAACTGATTGTAGTTGAACTAGGGCATTAACCAAGATAAAATTTCACTCAAGTTTAAGGATACACTAATTTCATGTTATCAGTGATGCTATTGAATCAACACCAGAGTAAATAAAGCAATTAACTATTCAAATAATTAGAAGTTTGACACTTACAAATATATTATAAACTAACATTTAGTACACCTTTACAAATAAAAAGCATAATAAGGTATTGACTCTTTTAATGTTTCTTCATCAAAGCAGGCTAAGCTGAACACATAATTGCCTTAACATTCCTTGGAAAAGAAACTTGGAAAGTAGAAGTAGGTAAACCCTGTTTTTATGTATCTATGGCACAGCTGCCGAGCTAAGCAAATCTAATTGAACCACCTGAAACGTTTGCAAATGTGTTGTCGATAACAATATTATGAGTGCACCAATAAACTAAATATTCAACAGAGCATCAAATCAAGTTCGTTCGCGAAAGTAGGTGTAGATAGTCCAGCTTGCAGCATTAACGTTCACATACAAGATCTTGGATTCACTAAAAAATCACGTTTAGCAGCGTTACACCACTCACTATGCCGACAGTCATAGAAGATGTCGCCGAAAGCTTACGTGCTTCCTTTACTGTAATTTACTACTCAAAAAAAAATGAAATGGAAATTAATAAAAACAAAAACAAAACGCAGGCGTGTCACACGACGAACGCGACAACCACCTTGCACTGTGCCTTGCACGGCTCCCTAGATTTCGAATTCTTTTCTTTCAGTAGGCTGTGACAGCTGCGCTCCGTGTCTCGCAGTGTTGCCAGATATAAAATCTGGAATATCCGCAAGTACATAAGAAATTATTTTCATCCCGAATTTCGACACAATTCAACTCGAATAACCGGAATTTGCGAGAAGAAAAAATATAAAGTGGCAAATTCATAGCCAAATCACACATACAAGTTCAATTACTGCTTATATCGGAAGCACATAAGTTATCTTCACTATTCTGATCAGGTTTTCCTCGCGCTTGGCAACATTGATGATTTGAAATCATCCAGCAGCGTAACGATTGTTAGGGAAGAGGGAAGACAAATATCGATGGAACAGTAGCGTACGTATGGAATAAAAAATATTACCTTGCAGAAGTCACATTGGATTTAGAAATCAACGGTATTTGTCTCTTCTTCTTCAAATCTGCATTGGTCGGAACTATATTTGAAGATTTGTCCTGTAATATAAAAAATATTTGGAATGATGTATATTACGATTACACTTACTACTACTTTTTTGGCGTTTTTCGGGGAGAGTCTAAGCCAAAGTCTACTTTCTTTCAGTTTGGGTTCATTTTTCGCTGGGAATCCATGGGCCTTTTTAACATTCTCACGTTCCGAAATGGGTAAATCTTTCGAAGAAGATGCTCCCAGATTGTCCTTTGGGTTCACTAATTGAGGTTGACTTATTGTTCTTAAATTAAAAAAGATTCATGGTAATAGTGACCAGAAAAATACTTTCGTAACACAAGTTGGAATGCCAAACACACCTTTTTATTTCGGTCACAGGTTTTTTTGATGCCTCTTTGTTGAAAATAGAACTGATAGGACGACTTTTACGCCCATTCACCTGAAATGAATGAGAATTTTCACACTACCAAACAGTCGACTTGTTCGCGTAAAGTTTACAGTATTTTTAATTTGTATAAACTACGTCCAAGTAGTACAGCGAGATATATTCTTAAAATATTCGCTCAAAGGAAATTAACGTACTAATCCTAAAACTGACTTAATCTCAATTTAGAGGACTGGAAAAAAAATTCATATTTTATACCGTCAAACTATTATTTCATATGCAAAGCACACTTAATATCAAATTGAAAAAATAAATCTGTAATAATCTTGTATGTAAAAGAAATAATCAGAAAAATGAAATGGGAATATTCGAATTGAGATAAATATTTTCATCAACTCCAATAAATCATCTCAAATGCCATGCAAAATATTTAGAATCATCATTATCTATCGATTCATGGTAAGCTGATTTTAAAGTTTATATTTGACTTCAGTTTCTCAAAAAAACTTATCATTCAGGTTGTATAAATGTGCAAGAATTATAATCTGTATTTTTTCAATTTACGTAAATATGGGAGTGCCTCATGATCTCAAATGAAACATACTGTTTATACAATTTTTGCTTTATTTACTGAGCAGTGAAACAAGACAACGAGATTATCAGTGTCATGATCAAAATTATTCCCAGTCTATTTGCAATTTTCTGGGAAATATCCACACAAATCGATCATTTCTTATAGGAAGAAAATTTAAAATCCAAGTTTCATTGTTGATTGTGACTTATATGATTACTGATTTGTAATTCGTACCTTTTTGGAAAACATATCATCTAGAAACCACATAAGAATTAAACAAACTTTACCACACCTAATGAAAACAATGATTGAATAGATACATCGAAGGTATGACTTATCATTAACCTGATTTTATTCACATGCTATAATAGAAATGAAACATTTTCCTGGTATCTTATCTGAAAATTATCTTGATGACATTAAAAACATACCATAAGATGCCACCAGCCTAATAAAACATACAGGAGGAGACAATTTAATTTGTAAATTTACTGGAGTTATACAAAGTGAATAAAAATGTGTAATAAGCTTCATGAGTACATTGTAGTGCAAAGTATATAGTTTGATGAATGATATTATAGACCAAAATACATACTCAGAAAGATATATCCTTCCAATCCTGCCATTCCCTGAAATCTCGGTTGAAAATCGAAGTAATATAACGAAGAAAAAAAAACACACGAAGAAATTAAACGATATAATGTTGTTTACATAAATATCAAAATTTAGATCCAAGTTGATCACGGCCTTCCGAAATTACTACAAAAGCTCAAATATCTTGAAAATAGTTATTTTTTTTTCTTTCGACAAGAGCACCTTCTCCATGTAACTTTCTTTCCTCTATCAAATGCTTTTGTTTTTTGACTACTTTTTGACGGAGTACAAGAAAGTTGTCTTAAAACAATCACAAGTTAGCCTCTGAAATCACCCTTTTTATAGCAATAACAGAAATGTATCGTATTTAAAAATTGTATTTCAACAACAATCAGCTATGCAGAAAACTCGGTACATATTGTTGACTCATCCTGTATATTGTTTACGAGGAACATGCGGAAAAATTGAAACATGATCAAAATGAAATAGAAAATCAATGATGATGTTTCATCAGAGCAATTCACTCTCTTTTGAAGCAGTTTCTTGAAGAAAAATCGATCGTCATAGACAAAATGTCACGGATGGTCTATATTGAGAGCATCGTCAGATTCAGAGTAACTTGTAGATATTTTGGGATCCAATAAATACCCTGTACTCTATTTACCCAAAAATCGGAAATGTTTGTTTATACTTATTCCAAACACGGCCCGAGTTATAAATAAACGACAGGCACTCACCTATGACATACAGATCACAAACACGAATTCCTGTCAAACCAGAACAAAGAAGACTATTCCACCCTCCAAGAGGGTTTGTATACAAAACAAACTCTTTCACCCTCGGAACAAGGAATCCACCTCAATCTTTGAATCTCGCACACGAAGTATTTTTTGATGAAAGCAACGTTTGGTGAGTTTCGCAAATTTCCTTTTATTCGTTTATTTCCGGAAGCGAAAAACGAAAATGCCGACCGAAAATCGAAATAAGCGCGCAGCTTATCCTAGTTGGCCTAGGAAGTATACGCGGACAGCTGCAATGTGATGCAAAGGCGGTGTTGCCATATTGTGTAGCTTGAAAGTGTATAGAAAATAACAGAATAATATCGATGGTTTTCATTAAAATTGACAGGAATCACTGTTTCTCTCCAATGTTTCATGTATCACTAAAAAAATTAACAAATCTATTCCTAGTATTGACAGCTTTTGATCGTTATCTGAAACTTGAAATATTAAAAGTTCGTGATTGTTTATTTTATATGATTTCTCCATTTCAAATAGTCGACTCCTCTGTTCAACAGTGATTGATTTCTTGTGCATATATTTCTATATCAATTGAACCACGAATTGTTCATTACAATTGGAATTAAAAAAATGATTAAAACTTGTTTTTTCAGAGAATCGCTGGGAAAATTAGAAATGGCAACAGTGCAAGTCCTGACAAATCACAAATCTTTTCTTCAAATAGAATTATCATAATCTTCAGTAAATGAAATAAATCAATTCATTCGTTTTTCTGATTCATCCGTCAAATGTGTAGATCTTGAAATATGGAGGAAATGGCAACGCATGCGTTGGGGAACTATGGGTTAAGAATATACGATTGTTATGCTCGGGAGGTTAACTAATGAAACCGTTAAAATTACGCACACCGGCGAATTAGAAAATAGATCGAAATACATACAGGGTGTGTTTGGTAGTCTAGGCACTACGAATATAAATCAACAATTTCGTTGAAATAATTTTAAAATATCGATCGATTGTTTAAATCCTGTTCCAGTTGTAACCGTTATTGGGTCAATTAAAATATCTATCAAGTAACGATACAATCTGTATCAATTCTGTATAAGATTGTCACATTTTTTCAAATGCACTTATGTTGGAGAAATTGACTAACAAAACTTAGAATCATCCATCTGATTTGTTGGAGGGAAGTTATTTTGTTCCTGAAAACGTATTTGAAGTTGAGAAAGTGTGTTGGTATGAAATCGCACACACTGTATGAGAAAATATAATACCTCCATGAATTATAGGTAATTCCTTATAGAAGAAGTGTTATGATACTTATTCTGCTCTAACACGGTGCTCTAATTAACTATACTTCATGTACTGACTGCGTTTTCGCATTGAAAAGTTACCTTATTTGTTATTGGATTTTATGTGCCACATACAGATTTCTTTTTAGTAATGCATTTGATAAATTCCGATAGATGGCACGTTGAGGCAGAATCCTAGCATCGTAAAAAATCATTTTCGTTTGGATTACAATACAATACAATACAAATCTTTATTTCCATAGACTTTACAGTATTGGATAATGTCAAGAATAAGTTTAAGAAACTCAAAAAGTAAATTAATGTCACGTCACCAATACAGCTAATGTAAGGTTACTTTTCCACCAAACAGGGTGTTCCAAAAAAAATTTAATGACAATTTCCCATGAAAGAAATTCAATACAAGGACAATTGACCTTGAAACATACCTGCTTCTTTAAGTTCATCTGGATTCGAGTTTTATCTTCAAGGCTTCAATTTCCAAACCTTCTTATGATCAAGGTTTTGAGAAATATTAGGGAGCATCAACCTAAAAGGTCACCCTCACAAAAGTTACGAATTTTTCTACATTTTGTCGGACCCACACAATATATGTTTTGGTGGGATTCTCGAACTCATATTTTTTTTCAAAAATGTAGAAAACAAGGTTGAAAAATTTCAGAGTTCATCGATAATCAATAAATGATGATCATCCGATAGTTTTCAATGCGATAACTATTTAAATGTCTACTATTTTTATTTCCTAATTTCATTATTTGTTCTCACATTATCCTGCTTCCTCCATAGAGTATAGTTAATTAAGGTATCATTATTTTCCAAACTTATGGGAGAGTAAAAGTGATTTTACACGTTTTCGTCAAAACGAGGAGGTGTATGGTCATAATAAATTCGGAGAAGCGTTATAAGCAATATTTAAATAAATGATTAGACTTGTATTTTATTGAAATCATGTCAAGATCAACCTCTAGGATCTACTAGTCAGGACCGGCGTCAGTTATTCAAAAAGTAATATATAATTTCCATACATTCGTTGAAAAAAGAAGGAATTAGGCATTACTTAATTTTGTGATGGAATTCGAAAGTTTGCTGTGAACAATATGAGCATAAGTAAAGTTAGCCTTAGAAAGCCCACAGAAAACTATGAATATTCCTGATTATTATTGAATTATGAGAGACCAATCACCCCATTTAATTATAATGTAATGATTCACCTAGATGTATCACCAATAGTGTATACCCATAGATTTCACAATTATTCAATCAATTTTTATCTGACAAGTGAATCATATACTCTTTGCATTATGAAGAAAAAACAAATTTTGAAATCAATTTTTGTTTCCAAGGCACAAAAAAATGTAAGAATTAGATTTTTTGCAAAACCATTATATCGAATCACTATATGTGATGAATCATAAAGAGAATCAAGAACGTTATCTGAAAATATTGACAGGTGTTCCTTCACCATTTTGAGAATCACTGAAAAGGCAATGTCACAGTCAAAAATATCCAGTACGATTGATTTGTCCCACAGAAATTAAAAACAAAAATTGAAAATTGAAAATTTTCGTGTTTTAGCAATATCTTCAGAACCATCGGAGATTTTCATTATAGACACAAAAATTATGAAGAATCAACATCATCAAAATAAAAAATGACGAAAAACGTAGATATTCAATTGTACCAACAAAAGAAAACAGCATATTAATCAACAAAACCTCACGAAGGATATCTTTCTGCGACCTTTGTAGATAATCAATTATGTGATTTTCTGGTCGACGGTGAGTACGGTCCTGCATTACCTAATGTGAAATACTGTGTCATGTCGATGAACATATACTGCTGGAATGTTTTCATTCCTTTCGGTATAATCAATTCAATGATGGAAACAATTATGAGTATTGAGTAACCAAAATTATGAAGCGACACTCGAAACACAGATGTCAAAGGTTAGCGAATTTCCATTTTTGAGGAGCTTGGAATGGACCCACCATAAAAGTCGAATGTATTTTGGATGATTTAGAATGGATTTGTAGAGGATGGATGATCATTTTATTGCAAACTATTGCAATAATCATTGTCAAAATACAACCTTGGTGTGCTGGAAATTTCCATACACAAATATCGGTTGCTGGAATATTTATGAATCAAAGTATTTCAAGTGTAGAATGTCTAAATTGTGATTCATCTGTGACAAAGTCGAAACATTTTACCTAGGTAACTCTTGGAAACACCATAGTATTCATAGTACACACGACCTACTAGTGAAAAAGATTTCTTAAATTCCTTAAACTCGACCAATTTCCATTTTCCCGTTTTCTCTACTTTTACCTTCAAAAAGGTAATAGGTTAGATACAGAATCCAGATGAAAAGTTGATGCATAAGAAATTGAAAAAAAAAGTGTAAGAAGAACATTGAAGAAGATTGATTATTTTTATACGCAGGCAGTCCGCGCATTTCTGTGCTGAATAATAATCTGAAGAGAAATCGAGAATATTTTTGATAGTTCCGGAGATATTGCGAAAAAAAGGATGATTTTCGTTTCTAATGTTTTTGGTTCAACTAACTGTATTGGTAATTTTCAACCAAAATCTAATTTTTCATTTATTGCAAGGGGTGCTTTGGAAAAAAACATTATCCTTGTATTGTATTGTGAACAAAGTTTCGACAGGTCGATCAGTCTGTCTGGTCGACATTGGCACTGAATTAGTTATAGTTCCTGAAACTCGTCATTACTGCTAATGTTTCTCCTCTCAAACCTTTTGGTGTGCCACAAGGTTCAATACTGGAACCATTGGGACCCAAGTTCTATGCCACAATACGATGAAACAAAGCTGTATAGCTCTTTAATTATTGAACGATTTTTTGATACGTCTTGCGCTCATAATTTGAAACTCAAAACGAATGAATTACAAATTACGTTCGTCGATTTCAGAACAACAATATATGAAGTATGCGATTTCCTTTTCATTTGAATCAACAATAAAATAATGTCTTTTGTGAGTAAGTGTAAGAATTTGGGTTTATGACTCGACACGGTCATGAGGTATACTAAACATGTTAACCATTTATGCAGAGCTTCATCCAATGTATGGAGGCAGCCTTAACTGAGCAAACATTTCCTCAATTTTTCCTATGATGATTGCATTAATAGGAATGTTATTCTACAGAATGGAATTTACGAACATAGAAGTGCAACATAAAAAAGTTATATTCAGAGTTGTAGTGGTGCCACGTCTGCAATATCATATTCCTTAGTATATTATATGAATAACTCCATGATGCACATGACAGTTTTGAAATTTTCTGAGTGATGGATTGAGATATCATCATTATTATTAGCGAAAATGATATTCGAAGAGAAACCAGAGCTATTATCATCTGTATTCAATAAACAGATACTGATTCATAAGGTTCGAATGGAAAAACAATAAAATAATATTCATCGTCTCACAGTATGCGATGTCGCAGATAGAAATTTGCAACCTCATTGTTGTAATTATGAAATTTTTAGTGATGATCAATGAACAAACAACAGATTTCAGTCAAAATCTTCTTCACTGAAACATGACTTGATTTAGAATTCAATAAAATGTCCGTCACTAAATCGCATTATGATGTGTCAATTAACAAATATGTCAAGATATTCAACGATTGTACGGAATTGAAACCCGAAACGAAATATTCAACCATCGTTGTTCACCCTGTATGATTGAAGATGCGCGATATCGTAGATATGCCTGACCTATGATGAGAAACAAACGCATGAATGGAGCTCAATTATTCTGTATTCTCACAGATTGGTTCAATTATAAAGGATATTCATCTTTGGCTAAAATAGCCTGTCTCATATTAATACCCATGTATTTCGTAAGAAGAAGCAGTCACGATCCTAAACAGGATACCAACACGATTGTAACGATTATAGTTGCGGATATTAATATTCATTTTATTTTTCAATAAACAGTTTACTTTATGGTTTTATTTGTTTTTCGAGCTGATCTTCACAGAAAACTTTAAATGATGCGGTTAACAATAATTATACCTGCTGCGATCTTCAGGCGAAGTTATAATAAGAGAAAATATGTGCTGTAATTAAACGAAAGTATTAGTCCGAACCAGCATTGGTAAATACTGATTTATACACCTCGATTGTTAAAGTAACATTACAATGATGCCAATATTTCACAATGTCTAGAAGTTACATGCGACGATTTGAAATATTGAAAAATATGTCAACTCACCAATCGTAAAAAATACAAAATGCACTAGCAACTTAACAGGATTTGATAAGGATAGGTAATTGTATTTTTCAGAATGTACCTACTAGTGAACCATCATTATTTTCTGCATAAAATAATGGACTAGTATTGAATTTTCATCAACTAATAATCAGTACAATATGTAGTCATAGCCATAAGAGAGATATTTTGCACTGCACGGGAAAAAGGGGTATTTAAAGTCGTCTTGAATATTGGAAATTCTATGTTTTTTGGCATGAAAATTAAGAACTTTATGCTGATTTCAACACTATTCATACAGGGCGTTAGTCACACCCTGATACTTAGGTAAGTTACAATATCTTTCTCGCCTAATGAGTCATGGCTAAAATGACTAGTTGACCCAAAAGCACTTCAATGTAGAATGAAAAAAGTACTCTTGTTTATTTTATTCAATTTAATTCAATCGCCATATTTTGGTGTGTAGTATCTCTAATTCAGAGATTGCCCATTCTTGGTGAATCACCCTGTATTTAGTCTTTAATATTCGTTTCCATGAATTGAAATAGTTCATTCCCATCATCAGTAATTTTCAACGAAATGCATGACATTATTGCAGAGACGAAATCGAATTCTTGAGGCAATTCGAATATTGATGATGATTTGATAATATTCTGATATATTCAACTTTTTTGAAATAAATAATCGCAAACATATAATTGGAATGAATACATTTATTAATTGAAATGAATCTATATTCAATTGAAATCAGATATAATATCGTTGAATGAATAAGATATAGAGATCGTTCAAAGAATCATTAATTGATTCAATTTTATATTTGCTCTTGGCATCAGAATCAAGAATTTCACGAGCTTCCATCAACAGTTTCTGATGTCTACAGATGAATTCTGTCATGTGGCAACTATGTAATCACAGATTTCTTCGTGACGTCAGTTACTGTTCGGGGGAGAATACGGATCATTTCATGGCAATTTTAAGGCCTCGAAATCTCTCAGAGATCTAATCAGGAGTTTATCATGCATAATTCTAGGATACCAAAAAAATTTCAGTTATCCATCATACTCATGGAAATTGAGTCACAGATAATTTTTTATTGCAATGAAAAGTTTTTAAGAGAAAGCGATCTTGATTCCGGTCTTCCGTCGTACTCGGGAAAAAATTCGTATGTGTCCGGTTTCTCTTGTCGGCATTTTCGGTGGAATCTCATCGATCCCACCCAATTACGTAATTTTGCACCAGAACAACCTTCTTATCTTTCGGCGTCTCTGAGACGTCCTTCGATTTTGAATAACCCTAATTAAATCTGTTACATAGGAATGTTCAGGTCAAATAACAATCAATAACAGACTTTTTTCTTAGGAAATATTGATAAATACACAAGGATAACAAGGTGAAAATATGCCCTATGAGTGAATCAATCGAGATGCAATCGTCTGAGGCTACAGATGAAACTAAATCAAAATAATTCCTCGACAGGATTTCACGAAATTAATGTCATTGTTGTTAGATTATTCAAAGGAAACGAAGATCCAATAATAGAATAAAAAAGTAACCTGATATAATCAATTTTGGAGAAAACCAATTACAGAGAAATCAAGGGGCGAGGCTACAGCAGAAAATATATGGAATATTTTCATCGAATATTTGAATATTTTTGTGACAGAATTGAGAATCAAAATGTCTGCTTTCAAGAGAAGTTCATACGAATTCATTGAATACAAATAAATACTATTTTAAGAAAAATAACCATTATCAACAAAAACTTAGAGGAAATTAAATTTCAAAATAATGGTTCCTATTCCATTTGCAACCTTCGTAATTTTTGAATGGAAAACAATCAAGAATTTTCACAGCTATTATTAACAATCAATTCTTCATTCATGAACAATCTAACATAATACATTGGAGTTCAAAAGTGTCAATCTTAACTTTCATATTTCATCATCATCCCACAAATGTCAATTGATATATTTAATAATGCTGGAAAAATGTATATGCGGTCTCCATTATGTTACAATCATGTTTAACAACCTTGTGGAAATGTAAAAGTAATCTATTGAAATTTATATTGCATATGCTTCATGACCTTTCAAGGAAAGATGGAAGAGATTTTGGTGCAATTATCAACCTATGAATGAGAAAGCATTCCAATTTTCAGAGAATTTTAAGAGACTGTATAGAAGAACCTTCTTATTTCTAGGCGAATCTATATTCAATTAGAAATGTAATAGAAATCAAGTATTAATAGATGATAAACAACCAAATTAAGTGAGCTGCGTCAATGAAAAAAATCATGAATATAAATTATTCGAAACAAATAACATATACCGGGTGTTTCACAGTGGATAGAACATTAGACGTATCTGGAGAACAGAAAGACAGATCATTTCGAAAATTTGTGAACGTGGATAATCAAACTTGCTTTATCCGTCTAAAATATTTTCATCAATACAGTGTTGCCGCTTGTAGAATGAAGTTCATAGCCTACTATCTTAAGCACTATCCAATATTTATTCTATTGAAGACGAATTCATAAAATTATTGATCACAAAACGTCATACGTCAAACAACGAACGACCCTGGAGCGTGCCCCCATGTCACGTGCCCCCATGCCAAAACGTCATCGTTGCCCCCACGTCACTAAGTCAGGTTAGGCCCTAATGCGGCGTGCCCCCATACGACACTGGAGCGGTGTGCCCCCTAGGTTAGGTTAGGTCCCATGTCACTTTCCCCCATGACACATTGCGAAACGTCATATTGTTAACACACCCCCCCATGTGGCAGTTCTGCACCCCCCACCCCTCGTTAGGTTAGACCACGTACGCCATCTACCGTCGTTAGGTTAGACACCATACACTACTCCGTACGTTAGGTTAGACACCTTCACACCATCCTACCAAGTTAGGTTAGACACCATAACAGTAATCTGAACGTTGGGTTAGTGACGTCATTTTGAGCCAGAACTCTCATAGAGTAACTACTACTAACAAACTTCGCTTCGCTTACTAACTCGCTTACTTCTCTGGAACACCGTAGAAGGGTTGGCGATCTATCTCTATTCTATTCATGGGCGGTGTTCTTCTGAAATATCAACAATCGTTCCTCCTTTGGCGGTCTCTTCGAGGTTAACCCGTCAAGTCCAGTCTCCTTTCGTGAGAAGTTTTATATCAAAAAAAAACTGTACGAGATAGGTAAAGGGAGGGTATACTCAATCAAAATGGAAAATGTTATAGCTTTTCGAATAAGTGATAATATACAGGGTGTTCCATTAAAAAAACGGAGTTTCAGTCATTTTCATGAGTGCCCGGATGGCACTCATTTCTGAGCCCCCCTGTATGCTGAAACTAAGATCCAGTTAATCGACGGAATACCTAATGGTCTCATGCAGCTATAACCCAAATTGAAATATTTTGTAAATTTGCATTGGGAAAAAAATTTATATTTTTCAATGGTCAGGTTTTGCACAAAAATTTCACAAAATAATTTTTATCTCGGAAATCGTCACAGATAAGTATAGGGAATTATGTGGAAGAGTTGTGAGGAATCTCATGAGGATTCCAAAAATGATATAATTTACGATGTGTTCCATTCGAAATAACAAAGTAGCTACTACTTTCTTATACAAGCGGCCACACTGTATGGATGAAAATATTTTAGACGGATAAAGCATTTTGATTATCCACGCTCACAAATTTTCGAAATGATCTGTCTTTCTGTTCTCCAGATATGTTCCATCCACTGTAAAACACCCTGTACATGTCATTATTGCATTGATCACTGTTGAACCAATATACATATGATACAATATCATACAGGGTGTTGTTATTTGTATAGAGTAAGTTTTCAAGGAGTTTCGGGTCATCTTAACATTTTGAGGGTATTTTCAGTGTATTTCAAGTTATCAGTTATTTTTTGGGATCTGATCACACATGGCTATTGGTTGGGTAGATATAATTCTCCTCTTCTTGCTCATTGGGCCATTGCTATTTACTCCGGTAGCCAAGCGAATATCAAAGCAATCAGCTCTAGTCAAACTAGCTCCAAACTTGAAGACCCTCCAAGAGGTCAGCACTCAAAATAGACTAACTCCAGCCTGGGTACCAGGCCCCATATGTTAGAGAGGCTACGAAGGTGCTTCAATTGGTCCAGAACCTTTCTGTGGCGTGGTGAAAGCACTGAGGAAAACATATAACAATGCTTGGATCAACAAGCAATCGCGTGAATCATGGAAAAAGGTACCAGGTATGAGGTAGGCCAACGAGATCATCAGTCAGCCTAGTCAGAAATTTGTTTGAACCTGCTAATATCATTCATCCTGTATGTTATTTATGAGATATATCTAATCTACCATCAGTAGATTGATGTTATTTCTTGATGTGAACCATCCGAATTTAATATTCAACCACAGACAAATTCGAAAATGCTGAACCCGTTTCGTCCAGCAAGTAGGCGTAAAATTTAAGCAATTTCTATTCATCAAAGTACCTAACTTTTTTCAGAGAACAACATCTTGCATAACGACGAAAGAAATAAACCAGTTTTCGCTATACAAAAGAGTGGGAATCCAATTCAATTGACAACGATCACTGTTAGATGAAACCAAGATAATCTATCTTCGCAAGATGTAGAGAGAGTACAACTTAATTCAAAGAAAAGACAAATACGTTATTTCGAATTCAATTATTTTTGGCTTATCCTCCGACCATTCAGTTGTGAAAGTCACTTGGTGCTAAATCGGGGGAATATGGCGGATGTTTTGACTGGACCAAAAAAATGTTTTATTGGTACCATTCCACGAATCCAACTTGTAATGATGAAATGTGTGACTTTGTTGAATATTCAAATAAATAAAAATAATTGAATACATAGCATTGTATTTGTTGGAGTAGAAACAATTTTGGACGGATTCGCTTTCAGTTTCACTGAGTTATTTCACCATATTTTGGAAACTTCTATTAACGATTATTCAATAATAATTCACACATATCTGATAAACGTCGTGAACAATAAATAGTGTAAAGATATTCATTACCAAACCCTAATCATTCCTTTGATACCAAACTCACGGGAATCAGAATATTATGAAAAAGAAAGTATAAATAATTAATTATTATGTATATTATCGTTGGGTGCATATTGGTACAAAGTAACGAAGGAGATAAATCAATAAAAATTCAAGATGTAACAGCTATTTAACTCCCAAAAAAATCAATAATTATTGTTAGGAGCCTTATAAAGTTTTAATTCTGTCTTTCGATAGTTATGTAAAATAGGCAGGCCTTGTTCTTGCTATATTGTCGATGTGATCTCGGTCATAGATTCTCATCGCTAATTAAGAATTCAACAAAATATTTGTAGAATTTCGTTGTGCAATGTTCAAGCAGATATAATTAAGAAATCAACTTATTCATCATCAGAGTTACCTTTCTATGCGTATTACAGACGCCACTCGAAGTTATCTTGGCAGGAAATCTGATAAATGCATGTTTTCCTGGCCTTTGATGAGTGAGATTTTGGCTCAATATAACCAAAAGCGATAGCTGAGGTCACCTCCAACTGGTTATCAGAGGCGACAGCGTCCAAATTTCCTAGATAGATACAGCAAAACAGCACGAAGAATGCACTAAATCTAACAGATATCTAACCTAAATAAGAATGGACTATTCCTGTGTTGTAACATACGTTTCATATAATCTTTTGCATTCGCATTATTTAATCCAGAAGTAAAAAATAGTACATTCACTTATATTGTGAAAAACGGAATGAATTTGATGCTTGTGATTTATTTTTTTTTATCGTCCATGAAAAAAATCTCACGAAAACTCAGGGAATCACTATCCATTATTATATATAATGAAAATCAATGTTCAGATTGATCTAATTCAAATGTTCGATAACTTCACTGCATCCGAAGAAGACATCCACAATGATTCTCATTTAAATCGATAAAGATAAGCAGTTCGCATAGATGAGCTTATCGAAAACGAATCGTTTGTAAAATGGCATCGACGTGAAGTATTGCCAACCGTAAAAGTAGCGTGAAATGGACAATTCGATAATGGTAGAAACAATTATTCACCAGATATGACGTAACTATCAATCTTAAATGAATAGACCGTACTTCTGTAATTTGAAATATTTTTCTGAATGACCTGGTATGTTTTGGACACTTAGCCCCTATCAGATATTCTGAACGATTTTCAGTTCCTTCAGAAATCGCCTTTTTCAGCCATATTTTTCTCAAGAATTAGTAACACTTTGGATGGAATTCTTCGAGAACATCTTTGTTGATTGATTGAACAACGTTGAGCTGGTAGAAATTTAAATTTTTCGTAAAATTTTATCAAAACCTGATTCAAGGAATTGATTTGGAAACTCTGGCTTTTAGAATGACCTTATCGGTGTAATAATTAGCAAAACCATTGAGAACTGTCAATTATTCCTTACATTCCATAGAATTCGTTCGTGAGTAAATTTTGTGCAAAACGTGAGGTTTTTGTTCTATGCCACTTTTTTGGCAAAATACCTTTCATAAGTGACTGATTCTCATTCGAATGGCTTATAAAAATTCCTAATCGATTTCTGCAAAGAATTACTATCACAAAGAATTGTTGAAGAAACTGTTTTACGATTGGCTACGAAGTATGAGGAAACGCGCTTATAGACGATTTAAAATGGAACTGAAAATCACCGAGTTCATCCGACAGGAGCTAAATCGGTTTTGAACGTGCCTGAGTGGATAACAAATTTTATTCTTTCGAAAAAATACAAACGAAGATTTTTCAAATTTGTTACGTACTTCACGAATGTCACTGTATACTTAATTTCCAAGCTTGTGATTTATTTGTACATCACTTGCCTCGCAGCTCTGTTTTTACAGAATTTTCCATGTCAAAAATATTCGTTAAAATTCTCATGAAAAAAATACCCTGCTCGTAAATTCACATGATGAATGTGCGACTGAGGTTAAAAAAATCCGACTGCTTATTTCCTGGAATATAATTTGACCAGATGTAACAGTCAGGTATTAGCGTAGGATTTATATTAATTTCATTGAAATTAGGAACCGCATGAAGATGTAGCGATTAAATGAAGAAGATGAGTGACTATTGGTGAAAACTTTTGAATCCGGTTGAGCCAATGACCTTGTCGCATAACGTAAAACGTGAAGAAAGAGAATATCGTGAGCAATAATAAGCAATTATCAGAAATACCAAGTAAGGTTATTCGAAACCTGTTCATATCGGAGTTCAATATAAAATTATTTCATTTCGCAGGAATCGTCTTCGAATGACAAAAATGTCCCAACACATCAACGAAAACTAATAATTATAAATTGTTAATCAATGATAAAAGAATCTTCCATGTTGAGTTGATTATTAGTATTTTGTACTTATCCTTATGCAAATCAACTCACAGTAATGTAATTTATCTTTTATTTCAATGACCTCAATAAATTTTCCGAAATGTAAATACGGAAACTAAGCACGGATGCTATTTTTCAAACCATCACAAATATAACACGTACATATTTTTCATCTCACTAATTGTTTGAGCAGGAACATTCGCGCAAAGATTTTTTTGTATTTTTTGCGGCTATACCTAGACAGATAAAAATAGATTTGATATTCGAAGACCAGGATACAGAATATTCAGATGAGCTCATCACAAAAAACACGTCAATTAACATAGAACAACTGGTAAATCAGCGATTCTCAAGTACATTCCTTTATCTATTTCCTCAAAATATAATCAACGATGAGACCATAGTGATTGCAAAAACCTCTCGATACAATTGCAGTAAACGATCAATTGAATCATTACATATGTTTCGACTATTCAAAATATCTACAGTGGGGTCCAATAAAATGCAATAACTCGATTTTCAGTGTCAATTTGCCAATTTCCAGAATCTGAAATGGGCGACTGGATGAGCATTGAATTTTCGACATACCTAAACAATATTACATCGATTGATATTGATAGAAGTTCCTCGAAACTAAAACTCACTGCAACAGTTGTGAAACTGATAAAAATATTATATCTCGTGCTCGAGCCAAATTAGACGCTTCAAAAATTTGCCTAAATCTGAACGATGTTGATCTGCTACGGGTGATGAAACAATGCCAAATGCGTATCAATCAGGTTGAGAAAGGTTTCCAAATATCTGAAAATGACAAGGTTAAATAACATCATAGATGGAGGTAGATATTATGAGTCGAAACATGAATCTAGAATAATTATAAAAAAACATTGCGCATTGGACGAAATATGTTAATAGAAGATACCTAATGGCTAGTTGAGATATTATTCGAGTAATTTTATTTCATTTTTGTGACTGTTGTTTCTGAAATAAATCATTCAAATTAAAAAACGCTTAAATGAAGCTTTAATTGATGACCAAATTGAAAGGAAGAACGGGACATTACCCTAGCTTCACAATTCAGAAATTATTTTTTGCAACATGTATACGATATACAGTGACATTCATAAAATACGCAACAAATGAAAAAAATCTTTATTTGTATTTTTTCGAAAATATAAAGTTGCAACGGTTTTGCAAAAAATTTACTCACGAACGCATTCTATAAAATGTAAGGAATAATTGACAGTTGAGTCAATAGTTATGCCACTCATTACACCGCTGAGATCATCATAAAAACGAGCGGCCTTTCAAATCAATTCCTGCTATACGATATTTTTAATCAATTGAAAAATTTGTTAACATCGATTATGGTAAAATTTTACGGAAAATACAAATTTTTTCTCACCTTCACATCGTTCAATGAGCTCCAACAAAAATGTTTCGAAGAATTTCATCGAAAATGTTGCTAATTTTTCAAAAAATATATCTTTTAGGATTCACAGTATATCTGATAGGGTCTAAGTTGGTTTCAAGACGAGCCTAAGTTGATGACAATTTCGATTTTCTTAAAAAAATACAAACAAATATTTTTTTCTATTTGTTGTGTAGTTCATAAATGTCACTGTATAATAAAGAATTTGAAACTGGACCGTTATAACATGAATATAATAAGAGGAACCAAAATTTCACATTTAAGTTGATGGTATCACATAGAATCATAGGATTTTCATCCTGAAAATGGCAACTAGTGAAATAGCACCTTTGAAGAGGGCTTCCATGGAATCGGACACCCTGTATCGACGTTTATCGGAGATTCCGTTGGTAGGTGGTGGCATCCTAACCTCTGACTCGATGAGTCGAGCCCGCCTATAAGAAGATGCTTCTCGCGACGACTTACCAGTTTTCAAGCTTGCCGCCCAGTGATTCGATCGGAGATAGCGGTAACCCAACGAAATGTAAGTAGATTCAACAATTTTGGCAACATTTGGCAACGGTGCACGCGCCCCTCAGTGCAGGAATTCGAACAGTGATAGTGATTTGGGATATTTTTTGGTGTTTTTGGAGTTTCCCGGATTTGTGATTTCGGTACCCACAGAGGCGCGGTTGCCAGTTGAATGTTATATATTAAAAATAAGCTTACTGCTCGAGTATAATTTTGTTTCTGAAAAGGTGAATAACACAAAATTTGCAAACAGGAAAAAATTTAAAATCAAACAAGTAAAGATTTTTTATTTTGGTGATTTAGAATTGAAGTTTTCGTAGCAAAATGAGATTTGTACTTATATACTACATATGGCAACATGAGAAATTGATTGCAACAAAATCTTTTACTCGATACAATATTTTTTATAGGGTATTTGTCATAATATTTCTGATAAAAAACTGTTTTTCTTTTTCGTATATTTCATTTACCTACCATGGAATCTATTCAACTTTTGGAAAAAAACAGTGATTTTTGTTTGGAAAGAAATCAATGTAATGATAAATATTAATGGTGAAATATGGTGTTTTTGTATATATTGAAATTTCTCAGAAAAGCAACTTTCTTGAAAGCTATTATCTGAGTACATAAATCACTTTTAGGATTAAAAAATATTCATATAGGCTAGGTCTATTAGTGACTAGTTTATTTCATCAAATCAGAATCTCTTTCACATACACTGCAAACCAACTATAATGACCTTCCTTCCCACATTTTGAAAACAATTTTACGACCGCATCAAACGTGAGACCTTCCAAGTAATGAATCATTTCACTGAATCTTTTCCTTTTTTCAATGATAAATTCAAAACTGCTCGAACGACTATGTTATTCGAAATAATTATTTCAATTTATAATCAATAAATTTCGTTGACATGTAAATCTGCATAAATTTGTTCCATCATTGCCCGAGAAGAATTATCATAAATTTATACAGATTACAATGACCATCAAATGATTCACTAATATTTTATTCAAATCATGGTGGGTGCAGCTTTTTTTGAACTATGAAAAAAATTGCGGATTCAAGAACATCAGAATAATCTCAAGGAATCTAGTTTGGAGATGGGTAAATTTTTTTCCATTCGTTAAATATAATTCATTAGTAATATTGAATTAGTATGAGATCGAATATTTTCATCAACTTCTACTTTCAGTTTCATAGTACCACTTTTTGCATTTGTCAACAAACAATTGGATTGAATATGAGAATATCTAGGCCAATGTCGAGCATCTTTGATCTATTGCATCACATTATTTTCTAAGCTAAAATTTCAGATACCCACTCACAATATTATTCAATATTCAATTCGAGATGTAAATTTATGATGATTGTAGGTACCCATGTGGTGTTGCACCAACAAATTTTCGAGAACATAATTAGGTTATATTCCAAATGTATAATATCTTGATTCAGATCTATCTCACGACACAACGAAATTATTGCACTCAGGAGTTATGAATTGAGAGAAGTAGTAATTAAAAATGTTCCCATGTTTATTTGCAGACTTTTGGTAGCTTCTACATTAAATGCAAAGACGTAAGAGAAGTTGAATTCACAATAGAAATTTTCACAGTTATTGTGCAGGATATCCGTAAAACTAAGCAAACATCATTCCTCATCTTCATGATGGTGGATTGAAACAATTATATAACCCCGTGAACATCAATATTTATGTTTCTTTCGTGTAAATAGTTGATTAAATGTTTTACTGGTCCATAGAAAGTTTCGCGTCTCACCGCCTATCTGAATCTCCCGGGCTAAATGCCATACGGATCCAAAGAATTGAGTAACACTTCGTCACAATAATTGCTACACAGCATAACCGACATAAGTTGTGTATATTTAGAATCAACACGTCACTGTATCATTAATGCAAGATGATACATAAGAAATTCCGGAGATTCGACTCTAATACGGTCAAAGTCACTTACTCATTGCGACATTTACGTCTCAAATCACCTTTTACATCGGTCAATTTTCCCATAGAAAGAAATGGCGAAGTGAACGTAAAAGTACATGTGAAATCAGCAGAAAATTGACTTGGAATGTCGGACAAAATGTTTTATCGAAAACAGAAAAATGTTTGACTAGACTTAAAATTTTGGTGCATTCGCCGAAAAAAGTTGGATCAAATAGGGAACAAAACAGCATAGATTTTATATTAATTAAAATGTACATTTCAATAAATTCCTCGAATATGTCGAAACAATATTTTATGTTTCCTGAGATACCACACAAAATTAATTTAAAATTATATTTTCTGCCCTCCGTATTTATTTATGGAAAATTGATAATTCGGGGTGTAAATTTCAACATCATTAATCGCTATCACAATTTGCCTTCCTTAGAGATGAAAACAATGATAATCATTGAAATTATGAATTCTGCATCAGCTTATTGAACAAATGACAATTTTTGTTTGTTTTGTGAAGTGATGAATATTTAGCAGCTTTTTGTTAATTTCAAAGCTATAGAAGTGCATTCCATATCATCCTTGACACAATATCTTTTGGCTACTCATTTCTAATACTTAGCACAATTTGAAAGACAAATGAGATTGAGAGACTAAACATCAGATTCAGTTTTTGATTCTAAAAGAAAATGTATGAATTATTTTTCAAAAATGTGAGAATATTTTGATAGAAATTATTCACCATATTTGGATCTTTGATTTTGAAAGCTTCAAGGTTCAATATTTATTTGAAGAAGATACATTATTATAGAAAATAGAGACCTGAGTAAGTACTTTTAATATACAGGGTGCATCATTCTATGTATCACAATTATCCGAAATTTTGAGAACAGTGGACTAATCATTGTTTTCTCGAAGAAATTTGCTCAAGAATATAATCTGCGAACGAATAACTCTTGGAATTCATTAATCTTGATTATTTCAAATTTTATCCGAAACGAATATTCGAAAAATTTAGTCTGTAACTGTGAAATAATCCTTATTTTCCATCAATCTGGTTTTTGAGACAAAAATTGTTAAATTAGGCGATGAATTGAAAGTTTCGGAGATATACAGAAAAACGAAGTTTTATGTAGTCCATTAGCCTTCTACTTTATGACATGTAATAGAAGATAATATTTCGTGAACCACCCTGTGAATGCTCTAAAATAAATATTGATTGCTGCCGATTATCTTGTTGACTCCGCAAATTAGAAAAGGTGCTAATAACCTCTACTCTTGGGCAACAATCTTTGCCCAATCTATCATTGAAAACGACCGAATCGCGGCAGCAATTAATGTATATGTCAGAGAAGCCCAACGGTGTTGTACAAGATGAGAATTTTGCAAGATGCATTAGAAACCAACCACATATCGGCCGTAAAAAACATCTCAGAAGATGCTCTTAGAGACGAGAGGCTCGTTTGACCTTTCATTCAAGACTCGCAACGGGGAACATTATCAATTGAAGTTTACTGAATATTAATTAGACGACAATACGTGAGAATATTCATGGATGCTCGTATCTGCAATATTGCGTTCTATTCAAGAATTTTACTGGTAATGCATGGTTTTTACTACAGAGCATCTGCGGCGATTGAACTTAAAAAAATCAGTTCTGTTAACTGTATCCGTTAGTATAGTTTATTGAATACTCTAAATAAATATTCCATACGTGATGAATTATTGACATTCCATGCTGTGACGTCAGATGCAGATACTATATTCTTCATTCGTGATTTAGCAAAATTGCATATTTTTGTAGTATAATACAACTACGAATAATAACGTATCTTTGCAAAATTAGTGTCTATAATTTTTAATTATATTCCTCATAGATTAGCCTTAATGACACAGTGATCAAAAATTAAAATAATATAAATGAATCTATTCTGTTTTTCCAATTTTCAGTCCCTTTGTCGAGGAAGGTATCTAAGTAGTTGACATTTTTCTTTTGCGTTCTGTTAAAAGTTGCTTTTGAACTTCTTTCAGCATCTTGAACAAATCGGTTCATAATATCAGTGGCCAAACTCCTTTTTACAAATGCTATCGAGAGTTTATTTTGCTGTTCTTCGTAATCCATACTACCAATATTTTTTATATGTTCTGGCACAGTAAATTTCTTGAGCTCGTCTTTAGAAAAACTAGCTTCTTTTTTTGAACTCCATCTTCGGAGTTCTCAACATTTACCTCGTTATTTCCCACTGAACCGAAACAGCATTGAGCGAGTTCTTATAGAATCTGTTGTTTTCTTCTTATTGAATGCTTTCATCCCTTACTAAGGATAATTAAATATATGAATAAATCGAGCAATAATAAAATATCTGATATTGCGAAATGATATCCAATCACGTGTCCATTAAAAATTCTATAAAATATTTCAATGTGACGTGTGACATTGATTTTAATTATTCTCAAATTACATAATGGCGATGATGTTCCGAGCACACCTGCTAAGGATTTCATTTCATGTAAATGGAATTTAATAATAAATCCCGTGGAAAATCAAGAAACATTCTATACGATACTAAATATACGGCCAAGGGAAAGCAATATCATAATTTACGAAATAATCGATGATAATGAAGTTGCGTAGAAAAATTGTTGTTTTCATTTTGGACTGTTCGATTTCTCCAAGACTCGTCCATTATTTTCGTCAAAGAAATATCGAATTTGCAAAGCGGAATTTCAATGTATAGGAGGCGGTTTTTCAAATATCCCTTGTGTGACGATAGAAAATCACATTGTTTTTCGCTTCGTTCATTGAACCGTTATTTCTTAGAACAGTCGTGTTCAGAACTTCAGATGAGACAAATGTTTAGTAGTACATCCTGTATACTAATGGCATTTTCATAATTGCCAATTTGATTCTGTACACAGAACACGTAAAACATCTACTATCTCGATTCACAATCCAAAGTTTGCCGAATAATATTGACAGAGATTGTACTTTTATTCTACGAAATTTTCATAGAGAAAAAAAAACCATATAACCTGATATAAAAAAATCGATTTGATGTTGAGAGTTGTCACCAGAGTTGTGACTCATTTGCAAAACTTGTATTCAAAATACAAATACAAAATAAATATTTTATGTACTGTACTCAGATACTTTTTTCTTGAAGTATTTTGTATTATATTCGGAAGCATTGCCAGTATTTTTGAGTGAATAAATAATAATAATAATAATAATAATATAAGTTTATTCATTCAATCGAATGTACATGGAGATAAAGTTTAGGCACATTTAGAAGATATGAATAAACAAGGACATCACAGAAGCAATAACATAAGTATCGCTTGTGCGTGATATAGCCAGGTGATATGAGTACTAATTCTAAAGTATATTACAAAAGAGATAATGAATTTCAATTATTTTAATGACTAACAAAGATGAAATGATAATATATGAAACAAATTGGGTGGATGTCACAATTGGGCACGAGTGTCACAGACTAACACAAACATTACATAATCAATATGACACTAGCATTGTCACTATCGAGTAAAAAGTTACAATCGAGTAAAAAGTCACAATCGAGTAAAAAGTCACAATCGGGTAAATATCACAGTTGGTGTCACATTCACAGTTTCGCTATCGGATGAACCGAATTCCTCAGTTCACACAAGCACAAAACAGTAAGTATAAATGGAGTGATCTCATGTACGAGCAATGAAGTACAATATTATATATACACATATACCCATGCACGCAAATACATACACATACACACGCAACAACCTGAAAAATATCCAGAACCAGTCCATATAAAAAGATATTGGGATTAATTGATGAAATCCTGGATAAAGGATCTTTCTCTCTCCATCAACCACTGTTTCACCTTGTCCTTGAATACTCCTGGATTGATGGTTGCCCTTAATTCTTCTGGCAATATCTGGTATAGTCGCGGAGCCATATATCCAGCGCTTTTTTGCCCTATAGTTTTTTCGCAACGAGGTCCTTTTAGGAGTTTATCTCGGTTTCTAGTAGATCAATAAATATTTCATACATCTCCCTTCATCACCTACCTCACTCCAAAGTCAAAGAATATTTCAAAAAACTGTAATTTAAGAAAATATCGATTTTCTTTTTTTTTTCACAGAATCTCCAACAAAATGTCTCCACTATTCCTAGTGGGGATACTATTTTCGACTGCTCTAGCAGACGTATCTCACGTTGTCCAGAGTAGCCGCAGCTTCTCTACCAACCCCAACGAGATCAACGCTCTAGCTCACAGCACCTCAGAAGATGGTAACCCCCAAAACTTCTGGTGGATGGCCTCGAACAGCCCCCTGAAGGAAGCCTACGAGTACTACAAGAAATGCTCGTCGACAGGTGCGAAGATTCATCCAAAACAAGCCGTGAATATTTTCGAACTCGTTTCCATTTGCAGGAAACTGCTTGCCTCCTGCAAGCCTACTGTCTGACGGCGAGATCAAAGAGGGCAGTTTGAAGTTCGACTTGAAGAAGAACCCTTTCTTGAATGGAGTGTATGAAGCAGGTGGTTCCTCATCTGCCTCGTTCTCGTCCTCATCGATTTCTTCCGCAGCCGGTGCCGAATTCCCAGCCCAATCTCAAGTGAACGTTGATGTGAGCCAGAACCCTTTCCTGAATGGAAAATTCCTCACAGCAGGTACGTGTGGTTATGCTGCGATTCCTGCTGTCAATGTTAACCTGAGGGGTGTTTTTGAAGGTAACGGCGACAAAGTGAATGACGAGAACGGTTTCCTAGGTGTCCAGCCTAAGAAGCCAGGTTTTGCTACCACGCATCCCCTGGCCAACGTGAAATCGGGAGGTTTCGCACAGAACCAGATCGATACGGTGTCCTGTAAACGCCCGGAGTATGCGTGCGTCAGCATACATCTTTGCGAAAACGGAGTTTTCCAGGAAAATGGCTTGTTGCAAACGAGAGTCGATGTGAGTATAAACGATGTAGTACGATGCTATCAGCAAAATCATCATGTAAATCAGTGTCGAAGGTCGCCGAAACATTTCGTTTCAGACTTTACTTTCTAATAACCATCTGAATTAACTGAGCGAAGATTCCTCACACATCATGGTCGTTATAATAACAATTGAATAACAACTTTTCGATGTGGCATTTCTATTGATAACGATCGTGTTCGGAGATTATCGATTGAGTATACCGTTTCAAAATTGGTGAAAGTATTCACAGGGACGTTATGCAACGTATTTTTTGTTGTGGGAAATGATTTATTGAAAGATTTTGTCACATGATTCTTCTTTCATGCGAAATGATCAGGGTAAACTGAAACATCCCGTATACAAAATGCGATCCGACGAGACTACCTATTCTTACATAATTTCGTATAAATAAGTATGCAAATAAATTTATTCAAGAAGGATAGCCGGATTCGGTGCCGAACAAACATAATCTAGCTAAAAACATATATAAATATTAGCAAATACATCTTCTGATTCTGGCTGAGTTAAAGTTATAGTGTAATAAATGACGCCTCAAGGTTGAAATGTCTGTTTGTTTATTGAAATGAAAACAATTAATATCTTGAATATTTCAGAATATACAGCATGTCCTTGATTTCCGGAGATAGATAGAGATATGTTGACTCGAATTTATTTTGCTGCTATAAAACATATTTTCGTATTTGAAACCATGATTCAATGCATTTCTGAAATGATATTTTGTAATGTGTTAAAATAATGAAGTTAAATCATTTTCAAAAAGATTCGTTTCAACCTTTTTGAGTAGTCTATTTGTTTAACAAAGAGAATCAGGCGATTTTTGAACATCACAAATGCATAATAAAAAATATATATTCACCAATTCACAAGAAATGTGGAAAGCAACAACTGAAATGACAACGCTTCATGAGAATGCCGGAAAGATATTGAAAACATTAGTCAACTCTTTTATTCAAATTTCCAAACGTAGTTCATATTGTTTCTATTGAATTTTAATCTTATTGGAATCCAGATATTATAAATTGGTCCCAGATTTCTTCAGAGCATCGATAAAAACATGAAAGATTGGCAACAGCGCATATCCTGACTCGCTGTCACAACTCTCTTTCTCTTTCAAATAGATTTAAGCCGGCTCACCCAAGTTCCAAATCAGTTCAGAATCCAGATCAGCGATTTCGTTTTCTACAAGACAGATCATATTTATCACCGATCGTGCAATTCGTGTTTTTCTTAATATATTCGCCATCCGAATACGTACATCAGTGACATTCTGACCTTTTGTTACCGAAACTTTCGCTACCTCCTGCATCATCACCAACTTTCTCCGAATATTCAATCAAATCGACAATAACTGCATTCGCGTGCGTGATGAACGTTCAACCACCGCCAGTATTCCGTGGTCGAAGAATCGTGGTCGAGAATAAACAATCGACAAATTGGACCTTGTGTCGGTCATTACGGCGAACCTGCCGCATAACTTGAGATGCAAAAAGGGCGTGTTTATGGTCGCCTAAATTTTACTTCCCATAAATCCGATGCACCAGCGGTCATTCTCATTGAATAACCATCATGTAATGAGCGGTAATATTCCTAATCGCGGCCTGAGAATGATTTTGTTACCGGAAAAGATCGTGCTTGACCACGATGATCCATCACGTCTGAATCTTGTGGAAATTTTCTCTAAGAATCTAACGATGATACACACCTTGTGTGTTGATAATGAGACAAGTTCAGTACACTGCAATAACGGAGAATTATCCTTCGAAATCGTATTTATTATCGCATTCACATTGATCAAGATGAATGATCGTTATTATTAGCGTTATGAGAATCAATTTTTATGTAATATGACCCCACGGTGCATCACGCTTAGATGGTTTTTTTCCCACGATAAAAATCTTTATGGTGTTTCAAGATCACAATGTTTTACACAACATTCCGATGAAAAAATTATTGGAAAACTTATTCATTCGCTTTTTGTAACTGTACTAGGTAACTATAGAAGATTGGAAGAAATGCAAGTTTCTTCCTCGATCGATTTTTTCGAGATAAGTTCACTTGAAGAAACAAAACTTGGATTTGTTTTTGAGTTGTGACTTGAAGTTGTATTTTTCAAATGGAAGTCATAGTTGGTTATAGTTTAGTTGAAAATGAATATTTTTTCATTTTTAACTATGTATCGGACATTGGGTCGTTTTCGATTCTTTTGAGACTTCAATAGAGAAAATGATACTTTACTTCATTTGTCTGTACGCGTTTCTGTTATTTTTCACAAGTAGGCGGAATTATAAAAAATAATAAGTAGTTTGGCTTACTGAATGATGAGATTTTTTTTCGAATTCTTGAAAATAGCTCAATTGGGTTGTCTTTTCTTTGGAGAGAGACACCCTGTCTTTTTCGTTTCATGATTTTTACAATGATAGATATAAAATTCCCATATAATTGATGAATGTTTCGACCGAATCAATTTTTGATCTTGGAAAACATAATATTCTTCTTTAAAAACACGAACCAACTCGAACTATAACACGAATGATCCATTTCATTTACAGGACGATGCCTGCAACACAAAGACCAAAACTTGTTGTCGATTGAGCCGCTCGATAGGTGGCGGTAGCTCCAACGACTTCATTCTTCCAAATTCTCCTCGAAAATCTTCGTTCCCCACAAGCATCAACGATCTATTGGACAACGTCGAGAAGGGTTCTTCTAGTAACAGTTTATTCAACTACAACAGCGTCAAGAATGCATCTCCTGGTCAGGTACAGGTCATCCATGCTGGAGGAAGTGGCAGCACCAATACTGTCAAACCTCCCAGAGATACAACCCCAGGTTCCGGTTCAGTATTTTCCGTCACTCCCGATTACAGCGACGTCCAGTTCGATAGTGACGTCAGATTCGCTTCTGCATTCGGAGGACCAGCTTACTTGCCACCTTTCCGTGAGTATCGAACGATTATTCAATTCTCCATCGGGGTTTGACATGAGGCACGAGTGATTGTATTCTGATCGATTTTTCAGCTGATACCACACCGACTATCACTACATATGAACCACCAACTCCGAAACCATGTCCATACGGTACCAATAGACAACCCGATGGTTCCTGTTTAGAAACAACCACACCGAGACCAAGTTGTCCTTATGGAACTATCAGGCAGCCTGATGGCAGTTGCAGTAGACCAACCACACCTGCTCCATCATGTCCTTCAGGGACCATAAGACGTCCAGATGGAACCTGTGAACGAACAACAACGCCAGCTCCGTCTTGTCCATTTGGAACCATCAGACGTCCTGATGGAACGTGTGAAAGACCAACCACTCCAGCACCATCCTGTCCTTATGGAACGATAATACAACCCGATGGTTCTTGTGAAAGACCAACAACACCTGCTCCATCTTGTCCATTCGGAACCATCAGACGTCCTGATGGCACTTGTGAACGACCAACAACACCTGCTCCATCTTGTCCATTCGGAACCATAAGACGTCCAGATGGAACCTGTGAACGACCAACAACGCCAGCTCCGTCTTGTCCATTTGGAACCATCAGACGTCCTGATGGAACATGTGAAAGACCAACCACTCCAGCACCATCCTGTCCTTATGGAACGATAATACAACCCGATGGTTCTTGTGAAAGACCAACAACACCTGCTCCATCTTGTCCATTCGGAACCATCAGACGTCCTGATGGCACTTGTGAACGACCAACAACACCTGCTCCATCTTGTCCATTCGGAACCATAAGACGTCCAGATGGAACCTGTGAACGACCAACAACGCCAGCTCCGTCTTGTCCATTTGGAACCATCAGACGTCCTGATGGAACATGTGAAAGACCAACCACTCCAGCACCATCCTGTCCTTATGGAACGATAATACAACCCGATGGTTCTTGTGAAAGACCAACAACACCTGCTCCATCTTGTCCATTCGGAACCATCAGACGTCCTGATGGCACTTGTGAACGACCAACAACGCCAGCTCCATCTTGTCCATTCGGAACCATCAGACGTCCTGATGGCACTTGTGAACGACCAACAACACCTGCTCCATCTTGTCCATTCGGAACCATGAGACGTCCAGATGGAACCTGTGAACGACCGACAACGCCAGCTCCGTCTTGTCCATTTGGAACCATCAGACGTCCTGATGGAACATGTGAAAGACCAACCACTCCAGCACCATCTTGTCCTTATGGAACGATAATACAACCCGATGGTTCTTGTGAAAGACCAACAACACCTGCTCCATCTTGTCCATTCGAAACCATCAGACGTCCTGATGGCACTTGTGAACGACCAACAACGCCAGCTCCATCTTGTCCATTCGGAACCATCAGACGCCCTGATGGCACTTGTGAACGACCAACAACGCCAGCTCCGTCTTGTCCATTTGGAACCATCAGACGTCCTGATGGAACATGTGAAAGACAAACCACTCCAGCACCATCATGTCCTTATGGAACGATAATACAACCCGATGGTTCTTGTGAAAGACCAACAACACCTGCTCCATCTTGTCCATTCGGAACCATTAGACGTCCTGATGGTTCTTGCGAAAGACCAACGACACCAGCACCATCATGTCCTTATGGAACGATAAGACAACCCGACGGTTCTTGTGAACGACCAACAACGCCAGCTCCATCTTGTCCATTTGGAACCATCAGACGTCCTGATGGCACTTGTGAACGACCAACAACGCCAGCTCCATCTTGTCCATTCGGAACCATCAGACGTCCTGATGGCACTTGTGAACGACCAACAACGCCAGCTCCATCTTGTCCATTCGGAACCATCAGACGTCCTGATGGCACTTGTGAACGACCAACAACGCCAGCTCCATCTTGTCCATTCGGAACCATCAGACGTCCTGATGGCACTTGTGAACGACCATCAACGCCAGCTCCATCTTGTCCATTCGGAACCATCAGACGTCCTGATGGCTCTTGTGAACGACCAACAACGCCAGCTCCGTCTTGTCCATTTGGAACCATCAGACGTCCTGATGGTTCTTGCGAAAGACCAACGACACCAGCACCATCATGTCCTTATGGAACGATAAGACAACCCGATGGTTCTTGTGAAAGACCAACAACACCAGCGCCATCTTGTCCATTCGGAACCATCAGACGACCTGATGGTTCTTGTGAAAGACCAACGACACCGGTGCCATCTTGTCCTTATGGAACGATAAGACAACCCGACGGTTCTTGTGAAAGACCAACGACACCAGCACCATCATGTCCTTATGGAACGATAAGACAACCTGATGGTTCCTGCGAAAGACCAAATACACCAGCACCATCTTGTCCATTCGGGACAATCAGACAACCTGATGGTTCCTGCGAGAGGCCAACAACGCCTGCACCATCATGTCCATTTGGAACTATCAGACGTCCTGACGGAACCTGTGAAAGACCAACCACACCGGCTCCTTCATGTCCATTCGGCACCATCAAACGTCCAGATGGAACTTGCGAGAGACCAACCACACCAGCTCCATCTTGTCCATTTGGAACCATAAGACGACCTGATGGTTCTTGCGAAAGACCAACAACGCCTGCACCATCATGTCCATTTGGAACTGTCAGACATCCAGATGGAACCTGTGAAAGACCATCCTCACCAGCACCTTCATGTCCTTCTGGAACCATCAGAAGACCAGATGGGTCCTGCGAAAGACCCACGACACCTGCACCTTATTGCCCCTCAGGAGAGGTCAGAGGACCCGATGGTTCTTGTCGAAGACCAATTCAAGAATGTCCATCTGGAACCATCAGACGTCCTGATGGAACATGTGAAAGACCAACCACACCGGCTCCTTCATGTCCATTCGGCACCATCAAACGTCCAGATGGAACTTGCGAGAGACCAACCACACCAGCTCCATCTTGTCCGTTTGGAACCATCAGACGACCTGATGGTTCTTGTGAAAGACCAACGACACCCACACCTTCATGTCCGTTCGGAACCATCAGACGTCCAGATGGAACCTGTGAAAGACCAACCACACCAGCTCCTTCATGTCCTTCTGGAACCATCAGAAGACCAGATGGGTCCTGCGAAAGACCAACGACACCTGCTCCGTATTGCCCTTCGGGAGAGGTCAGAAGGCCTGATGGTTCTTGTGGAAGACCAATACAAGAATGTCCATTCGGAACCATAAGGAGACCAGATGGATCCTGCGAAAGACCAACGACACCCGCTCCATCTTGTCCATTTGGAACCATAAGACGTCCAGATGGAACCTGTGAAAGACCAACCACACCAGCACCTTCATGTCCTTCTGGAACCATCAGACGTCCAGATGGGTCCTGCGAAAAACCAACAACACCTGCTCCCTATTGTCCATCGGGAGAGGTCAGAAGACCTGATGGTTCTTGTGGAAGACCAATACAAGAATGTCCATTCGGAACCATAAGGAGACCAGATGGATCCTGCGAAAGACCAACAACACCAGCACCATCTTGTCCGTTCGGTACCATCAGACGTCCTGATGGCACCTGTTATAGACCAACAACACCAGGTCCGTCTTGTCCATTTGGAACCATAAGACAACCTGATGGTTCTTGCGAGAGGCCAACAACTCCTGCACCTTCATGTCCATTTGGAACTATCAGACGTCCTGATGGAACATGCGAAAGACCAACAACACCTGCTCCATATTGCCCTTCGGGAGAGGTCAGGAGACCTGATGGTTCTTGTGGAAGGCCAAAACAAGAATGTCCATTCGGAACCATAAGGAGACCAGATGGATCTTGCGAAAGACCAACGACACCTGCTCCATCTTGTCCATTTGGAACCATAAGACGTCCAGATGGAACCTGTGAAAGACCAACCACACCAGCTCCTTCATGTCCTTCTGGAACCATCAGAAGACCAGATGGGTCCTGCGAAAGACCAACGACACCTGCTCCATCTTGTCCATTTGGAACCATAAGACGTCCAGATGGAACCTGTGAAAGACCAACCACACTAGCTCCTTCATGTCCTTCTGGAACCATCAGGAGACCAGATGGGTCCTGCGAAAGACCAACGACACCTGCTCCGTATTGCCCTTCGGGAGAGGTCAGAAGATCTGATGGTTCTTGTGGAAGACCAATACAAGAATGTCCATTTGGAACCATAAGGAGACCAGATGGATCCTGTGAAAGACCAACAACACCAGTACCATCTTGTCCGTTCGGTACCATCAGACGTCCTGATGGGACCTGTGAAAGACCAACAACACCAGCTCCGTCTTGTCCATTTGGAACCATAAGACAACCTGATGGTTCTTGCGAGAGGCCAACAACTCCCGCACCTACATGTCCATTTGGAACCATCAGACGTCCTGATGGAACCTGTGAAAGACCAACAACACCTGCACCATCTTGTCCATTCGGGACCATCAGACAACCTGATGGTTCCTGCGAGAGGCCAACAACGCCTGCACCATCATGTCCATTTGGAACCATCAGACGTCCTGACGGAACCTGTGAAAGACCAACAACACCGGTTCCTTCATGTCCATTCGGAACCGTCAGACGCCCTGATGGCACTTGTGAACGACCAACAACACCTGCACCATCTTGTCCATTCGGAACCATCAGACGTCCAGATGGAACCTGTGAAAGACCAACCACACCAGCTCCTTCATGTCCTTCTGGAACCATCAGAAGACCAGATGGGTCCTGCGAAAGACCAACGACACCTGCTCCGTATTGCCCTTCGGGAGAGGTCAGAAGGCCTGATGGTTCTTGTGGAAGACCAATACAAGAATGTCCGTTCGGAACAATCAGGAGACCAGATGGTAGTTGTGAACGACCAACAACGCCAGCTCCATCTTGTCCATTCGGAACCATTAGACGTCCTGATGGCACCTGTGAAAGACCAACAACACCGGCTCCTTCATGTCCATCTGGAACCATCAGGAGACCAGATGGTACCTGTGAAAGACCAACTTCACCTGCTCCATACTGTCCATCTGGTACTGTGAAAAGACCCGACGGTACTTGTGGAAGACCAACCACACCCAAGCCTACATGCCCAACCGGTTATTACTTGAATTCTGCCGGCCAATGCAAGGCAGACAAAGAATATCTACCACCTACTACACCACCGTGAGTAGAGTATAGAAATAAAAGGGAGAATGTGGAAAATTAAGTTACAATGGATATGTTATATAACTACTTTTTACAGGTCCACAATTCATGATGGTTACCATTACGACAGACCAACACCTACTTTCAGTTACCCATCTTCGACTCTGATTCCTAATCAGAATATGATCAATAATCAGTATGTACCAGCTCCTACGACAGAACGCCAAGGTAAGTTCATTTCCGTCTCAAAAGAACACCGTATTCAATATAGAAAATAATGTTACAGGATCGAACAAGTACGGTAACCTTCGTCCAGGAGAGGGACCCGACAATAAGGGAGAACCCGCCAACACCAACAGCATCGTCGTCTCGCCAACAACCACTCCCACAAGACGGCCACGCCCACCCGTTTCGGGAGGCGAACAGAACGTGGCCACGCCCTCGACCTGCGCGGCAGCTCTCAAGTGCGTCCAGGAAATCTACTGCACAGTCGACGGCCTCGTGTCTCCGGTCCCCGTGGTGCTCACCAAGGAACAAGAGCTGCTCAGGGCACCCACAACTGTGAGTACGACACGGAATCAACGTGTGATAGCTCTGGTCGGTTCGGTGGATGAGTGAACTTGTTTTGTAGGAATGCAGAGACGTAGCATCGGGTACCATTGGCAGATGTTGTCGTGATCCCAACTATCAAGATCCTTGGCCGTCTGCGAATTTGGTTGACGGTGTAGACGATGGCCAATACAAAGAGGATAATTTTTACGGACAACAGGAGTTACTCACCAACAGACTCACGAGGGCTTCGAACAGCACCAAGAAGGCGATTGCAAGCCCAGGAAGTGACAGTGCAGCTTCTGAGATTGTCTCGACAGTGTCTTGCGGAAAAAGAAACTTGGTAAGTATGCCAAATCGGCACTGATGCAGGAACTCGAGGATGAAATTGTTATTTCGTTTTGAAGGATGGAACTTTGGGTGGAGAAGGCCCGATTGATGCCAAATTCGCGGAATACCCATGGCAAGCCATGATTCTGAGAGACTCCAACCGCAGCCTACTATGTGGAGGAGCCATCATCAGAAGAGACGCTGTTTTAACAGCGGCCCATTGTGTTGAAGGGTAGGTTGAAGCTCAGAATCATAGAACACGAGCTTACTGAGCATGATTTTTCGACAGCTTGGCGACGAACGACTTATTGGTCAAGGGTGGTGAATGGAAACTGGGCATAGACGACGAACCGCTGCCCTTCCAAATCATCAAAGTGGCTGCTGTTATCAGACATCCGGAGTACCAATCTGGTTCGTTACAAAACGACCTGGTGCTGTTGGTTCTTGCCGAGGAATTCCGATTGGCTGATAATGTCGGCACCATCTGCTTGCCGAGTCCTAACCAAGTAGCCACTACGAATTGCAAAGTAACCGGCTGGGGAAAGAGAATTTTGCAGCGTAAGTGAATCCTACGCCAATAGGAATTCGTATTGAGTGTTTCGTTTTTCAGTGCACGCTAAAGGAGCTCTCATGCACCACATCGATGTGGATATCATGGATAACAAACAATGCCAGGAGACGATTGCTGAAAAATTCCAGGATTCCCTGGCGAATTACAGTCCCAACACTCTTTGCGGATTCTCCAAAGTCGATCAATGCAGGGTAAGTTAAAGAGTGTCCAATGTTCTCGAGAGGGAAGCTAATGAAAACGTTTGTCTTCTGAAGGTGGACTATGGTAGTGCCCTGGCTTGCGCTGGAGACCAGGGCCACTACACTCTCTCTGGTATATTCTCATGGGACACTGGCTGTAAGCAAAGAGGTCAGATCGGAGGCTATGTAGCCCCAGATGTTGAATGGATCGAAGGCACGTTGAAGAAAACCAAGAAGGAGTTGAGAAGATTAGATAGACAATATTCGCTCAAAAACAAAAACTGATCATGTACCAAGAACGCATTTCTGTTAATTTTATATTCGATTGTACATACTTAAGTTAAAACAAATGATTGTGATAGAAGCACTACATACTCAGTTAATATATTGTAAAGTTACTAAGAACGTCAGGTTTTGTATATTATTCGTAATGAACATTTTTTGAAACTGCCATATCTCCTTTACGCATATTTGTTTGTATCGATAAGAAATAATAATACTCATTTTTACATGTTGGATATCCTACTTTGAAACGATAAAAATAGGTACCTATGAATTCGTCTTTTATTTATCACCTAATATACTACACCTAAATATTTTAAACGCACTGTACAATATTCAATGAACGATAATAAAAGCTTACTACAATATTCCGTAAAGAGTTTGTAGATATCTATATAGTCAATCTATATTTTATATCAATCAGTAATCTATTTCAACATGAACAAAAATAGCGCTATCTTACGGTATACACATGCTTGCACTTATTAGTACTGGTAGAATGGTAGAATGGTACCTGCTTATGAAATGTCATAGTACAGTTTCTATCCACGAGATGGGAGTGTGATCAAGAAAATTCCCAAAATGTTCATCAAACCTTTCTGCAAATGATTTTGACATTCATGACACCTATGAAGTTCATTTATTATGAAATAAGTCTGTCATATGTCAGTTCATATTGAATTTGTGTTTGAATCCGTGGTTTGAATAAACAAAAGAACACACGAATACTTCATGTCATTGCGGTGTATAAGTTCAGAAGAAATATATTAGCTTGCATTCAAAAATCCAACAAATTTATTCAGCGTTAGGTTTCGAGTTTTGTACACTTTTATACAACTTGTTTTTTTTTTTCGTCCCGTGCTTAACGTGGATCATGTCTTAACTCTTAACCTCAAAACAGGCGATTGGTGAATTTTTTTCCGACAGAAAGTGCCATTCGACTTTGTCCGAACGAAAATCGCCACATAAAATTTGATTGTCGAATCGCCATTGGTCGGTTTCGGGACAATGAGTCGAGAACCGGCCTAATTAATTATGATAAGTAGAAACAAATAAATTCGAGCGAGTATTAATCAAACTGGGCACGTTGGATCCGGCAGGCTGTGCATTCCATCATGGGCGTAACAACGACAAGGAGAGGAGGCATAGAAGCGGTGAAAACTAAGTTTTTGAGATTGAAAAAAATTGTGTATTCACTGAATTGATGTGTATTGTACATTTGAATTTATTCACTCTAGGAAAGAAATTACTTTATTCGAATCAAATAATTTCAGGTTACAGAAAAACTTCAATTACTTCGTTGTTGTTCTTCATTGTGAATTATTGGAAAATTACTAGACTTCACACAGTTTTACAGTGAAATCACTTTTGGAACCGTAATAAAGTCCTTTTCACAGACTCAAATGTATTTTTCAAACATTTTATACTTCTCATGCTTTAGATCATTGAAACATTAAATATTGGCCCTTCAAAATTTTAATGAGGTTCCGTCTATGGAAAGGATATCGCAAACTGCATCATCAGATATTTCGAATGAGTGCAACACAAAAAATACGAGAAATAACTTTGTTCAAAACGAGTCTAAGGTATTTTTTATCAAGAAGGATTCTTCGATATTATTTTTTTTTTCTTCTGGAATATTTGGATTCATAATACTGTGACATTTTTTGATTTCGAATAATTCATTAGCACCTGGAAAAAGGTAAGCATCAATACATTGTATGATGAATAGTCTAAGAAATTCAACAAAACATACGTATTTTTACATTCGCAGGCATAGTGCTCACTGTAAAAAAAATGGAAGTCTAAATACCATTCCATAACATTGTTTGGGAAATGGATGAAAAGAGATATCACTATCAATAAAGCATTACTTTTTGGCGCAAAAACTAACACTGAAAGTTGAAACCAAGGCTTGACATTATAATGTCTTAGCACCAGGATATCAACAGGTAAGAATTATTTTGCTAAGTTCAAATGAGGCAAAATCACTACCGAGGGCAATGCAAGGATAAAAAACTCAACAAAATAATTTCAAAATGAGATATCAGAGGAACGTGTTTGACATATCCTGAACGAATAATCCGGTATGCAAAATGGGTACCGCGCAAACTCACAACCAAAACAATGCAACATGTCAGAAATCAATAACAAAATTACATAAAGAAGGCTTCAAATTGCTTCCGCATCCACCGTATTCTCCAGATCTGCCCCCGAGCGACTTTTTCCTGTTCTGAGACCTCGAGAATGGTTGTTGGGCAGAGGCAATGAAGCCTATTTTGTGGTTTTAGATAAAATATATAATGGAAATTGTATCGAGGGCAACTATATTAAATAATTAAATTAAATTCCATTGAAAACATCTTTTTTTTTCTATAACACAGTCCTATTTTATCTTTCAAAAGGTATCCTATAGTGATAGTGAATGGGGTGTGCTATTAACGAATCTGTATCAGCAAGTAACATTTTCGAGCCAGCAGTAATCAGCTATTATTTTAATGGAACCTCTCTTCCTATTTTCCACTAACAACTCCAGGATTTTCGGGAAAAATGTGGTAATCCAGAGAATGAAGTTTGACGTACATATTGCATCCAAGTTTATTTTTTATAATTTTCGACCATGTTCGACTAATTAGGTACAAGTCGTTTAAGGGACGGTACATCAGGATACTGAATAGTATGTTCATTTTCGAATTGAATTCCTTGACATCACATAAGCAAAAGTGACAGTCGTCTCCAAGGTTTTTTGTTTTATAACATGGGAATTTCAGGGTGAAGATGAGCTACGTCTACGCTTTAGTCTATTTTCTCAGGGAAAGCACATTTCGTGTGGAGCTCCAAGTTTGTGCTGATCACCAAACTTTCCACCGAAGTGAACGTAATAAGCTTTTTTGGTAAATTCAACAGCAAAAATCAAATGAGTTGCCATTGAAAAGAAATAAGATAAATGAGATGTTTTCTATCGATGTAGGAAGTAGTTTAAAGAAATACCTTCATGCAAGACAGGACAAATTAATGAAGAACTTCACTCTGGTACAAAATATCTCACAAGGTTTTTTCAAAAACAGATTGTATTTTTCCAAACACCTCGTATATTAACATACAGGAGCGTCCAGAACGGTGGGGGGCAATGGGGGTGTGCTGTGGAGTGTAGACAAAGCGATTCAATAAAATTAAATAGTCATGTCGCTGAGATATGAATATAAACTAACAGCGCTCATATTTCATAAGTGCCTTGTTCGACCTACATATCCGTTGTTCGGTACGTAGGTGCACAATGTAACAATAAAGCATCGTGTTAATTGAAGAATATTGTCGAGATTATTTCCTGAAAGCAACTTTTACAGCACCGATAATATGTCCGAGTGTTTTGTTTTCTGTTCGAACATAGGCGTTCCTCAAAAGGTATTTTATCCTGCATGATATGTGAAACTACATTTTGAAAACATTTTCAACTCTAAAGTAAGTAAAATACCCTATTTCATTATTGTATTTCCATTTTAGGACGATTAGCATTTTTCAACGAACATATACAAAAAAATACATTTGTATTGTATATCCCACAGAGGCAATCACAGTTACTTGTGAAGCCTAAATCTAATATTATAAATAAAACCAAAACTGAAATAATTATCCTATAAATCCAGTATTTTTTTTATATAAAACTTCTCACGAAAGAAGACATTCTGTAATGTTCAGAGAACATCGTGAGAACCAAGGGAAGGAGGTAGGAATTGGTGTTCTTTTTAAATTTCTGAAGGTCATATGCCTCGGGGAACACCTCCCTGGGCAATGTGTTCCAGAGCCTCGCTGTTCGTTGGATGAACGAGTCTTTGAAAAGAGATATTCTGCATTATAATATTATTTTTACAGACGTCTCATGCCCTACTCATTAGTAATTGCTTTTTCTTTCAATTTTATTTTCATTCACTTTCAGTTCTTTAGGTACGTTGCATGCATTTCTAGTTGTACTCGGAGATTTTGAATATAATTCGAAAAAAAGATTAATGATGATATAGTACTGATTCAAGTGCATGTTGCTGTTCAATTGTACAAGATCGATTTTCGTACGTGAAATCATTTTTGTAAATTATTTTTAGAATTTGGTTTTGTCTTCTTTGTAGTAGAGATATTTGTATGGGGTAAGCATCACCTAAAAGGTATGATTCCATATCTGAGTCCGTTATAATAAATCTACAATTGAATCAAGGTGTATGGAACTTTAAACTCTCTTTACCTCGTGACTTTTTATTCTAACTTCCAATCTTCTAAGTATGTAATAGCATTAATTTATTGAAGTTAGAAATACAGTTTTATCCACATTCAACAATAATTCATTGGAAGGAAGCCATTTAGATATTTGTTTCAGATGTAAGTAAATTTTTCCTATACTCTCATCCAATTGATCCTGCAGTTATCACTCCTGCATCATCAGGAAAATAAACTGAGGATCGTCAGTAATTTTTATATTGTTATAATACTGTGAATATTGTTCTATCTTGCCATGGTATTCGTCTTCAAAATACTGTCTGGTAATGCATCCTTATATTTTGATCAGTTTATTGTTTTCCATCACCAAATTCATAATTACCCCACTAGGTGGAATACTAACTTATATGTACCACGCTCGAACTTTACACGATCCATGAACTCCTTATTCCATAAAGGACTATCAGACTACAATAACCTCCCGCTTGAAATAAAACGAAGTGAATCTGTTGTGACATTCAAAAAAGGACTCACTAGTTATTTGAAGATACAACATCTACATTAGCATTGATATTATCTAGTATTTGTAATTAATATTGTTATTTTTCCTATTCATTGAATGCTCAGATAATTCCGAGCATACATATTCCATTGCTATGAAGTTGGAATGTGACTTTGTCCACCCAATCTTGAGAATGTTTTTGTATATTAGGATGCCTATTTGAAATAAAGATTATTATTAATTTTTTTCAGTTCGATAGTTATTTGATGATCCGGCAACATCGCACCGGTTGCTTTTTGACGTAACTATCAACCCAAAATGAACTATACGTGATGGCAAGCCTGTGTGTTCGCCTCGTTGTTTACCCACCCTCGCTGAAACTATCCATGTCGAATGTTATTTTCATTGCCGTCGAAAAAAATATGACGTGTGCATTATTGCAATAGAGAGGCCCTACCTACCCGAGCACTGTCTCGTGTTCTATCATGTCGTCGTCGTCGTCGTCTTCTCTTTTTCCTCGCCGTATTATAATAGGTACCGACAATTTACGAGATGATAGATCACATCGAGAAGTAACGAATGGTTGTCTTGAAGAAAGGGCGAAGTTTGCGGTAATAGGTGTTATGCTCGAACGAAGCGAATTTATACGGTCTGGCCGTATACAGTGGGCTCGATTTTTCTCCGTCGGATAGAAGAAACGCTCGACAAACCGTATAATAAGAAACTAATTCAGCCAGTGCTGAAAGAGAAGATTATGTCTTTCATGTTTTTTTTTTGTTTTCTTGGTTTCAATTTCCTCCAATGGTAGGACTTTTCAGGGGCCCCTGCCTCTTGAACAAGAATCACAACTTTTTTGGCTTTGGACAGGAAAGACAGCTATCCACATCCATTCTTGATTGATTCTCAATTGACAATCTTAGCAATGGTTGACCGTAAAATCATGTTTATATGCTGTCGATGATCCCCAGGAAGCTGAATCTTGACCAAAAATATGAGATCATGTCGGACCATGTCTTGTGTGTTTGTGACAATAGTGTTAATTTTTCTCTCGATAATATCATATCACCATTAATAAAGCAGCAAGATTCTTCAATTGGCGTGACCTTTTTTTGAATGTTGATAAAACACAAATTATAAGGATTCACAATCGTCAAAAAAATTTAGAAAATCTGCAAATTATTTCTCACGAACCGGTAAAAATGTTGGGGATTCACCAAACTGGAAACCTCATTGTGAACAATTGATTTCAAATTGAATCCCGACTGAAATATGGCATTTGTTTTTGGGGCAATTCAACTCATGCACCTGATATTTTTACCATTCAATAACGAATCATCAGGTGTATTTTCAGAATTCCGCGGATGGGTTCATCCAAGAATATTTTCAAAGCTTTCAACATCCTGACATTTCATTGTTTATATATATTTGAAATGTGTTTATACGTTTTCCAGAACACACAAAAATTTCTTCTCAATATGGATATACACGAACATATCGCAATTCAGATCGCATGATAAGTGCAAAATTACCCAGTCAAAAACTAGGCGTGAAAGCTCATCCCCCAAGTGCACGTGATTCAACTTCGACAATTCTTCCAAGACTATCGGCATAATATCTCGCGATGATCCTCCTCACCTCTCCTACGCCTATTGGGAGCGATGCGAATTTCAATTTCAAATGCATCCGAAACAATCATTCAGTTCGACAGATCCCTTACAGGCAGTAGGTGTAGGTATGATTTATGACTCACAGATGCATTACTCTGATTGAGTTGAAAAGTTTTACGAAATTATTGATGTAATTGTTGTCGTTGGCCGCACAAGAACACTTAAACGGCCATAAATATTTACGATAGACAGACGCAATCGTGTTCGTGTTCTTTCGTGGACTCATAACTCGTCGTGACAGTTTTTTTGGGGCATCCAGGAACACATCGATTTCTCCACCAGGTTTTTCTGGGGATGTATCGATGAACTTCTAACCTAATCTGGGTACCTGGACAATGAAGTAGCTCAGAAGAGTCCGTTTGGTCCAGAGCATATACAGAAAAATATATTACAATAGTATTGTATATCCCCACAGAGGCAATCACAGTTAATTATGAGGCCTAAATTTAATTTTATTAACTGGAACTGGAATAATTATCCTATAAATAGGCCATTCTTAGACTGGACAATGAAGTAGCTGATTAACTAGCTTGTAAGAGTTCAGCTACACCTCGATTTGGTCCTTTTGGTCCGGAGCCAGCTTATGTGCTTATGGAAGCCATACTGCGACCTTAACGGATTTATTGTGTACGTCCTCTCTCATGTTAGAGTTCGTAACTAGACCTATCTTTGTACCCATGCAGTATGGGCCAGACCTTAAGTCCTCCATATAGCCTATATTGACAGACTTTCACAATAGAGCAGAATGTGTACTGGGATTTCCTCAAATAATTGTGTCCGTTGATCCGATATTGTTCATTTGTTTTGTTTAGCCTACAATGTTCTGTCAGGAGCTCAAAGATTATTCAGATTGTTCGCCTGTTGTGTCTTCTCCACCATTCAGGAAATTGCTGGTTGTTCCAAGCACTTATGAAAAAGTTCTGGACCAATTGGTCTCTCTTGCTCCTTAGACTAGCGCATCAGTCTTTCCGCCTATAAGAACACATCTTTTCAAGATGGGACTTATCAAGGTGACCAAATGTATGGATTGTGTGGCTTGGAACCCGAGGCTGTCGAAAACACCCTATACAATTGTGAGGCACCAAACTAGAGAAGTGTTATGCAACCAGAGACATCTGATTGGAATCTAGGGAATGTAGGAATTAGGAAATAATTATGTTTTTTCATAATGGTATTTTCCATATGTGCCTTTATATGAAGTTGATGAAATTTTATTAGCATGTTTTTTTTTACTTGCATGTGCTTTGTTTTTTTTTATCTTTTTCACTAGCTCATACTTTTTTTACACGTGTTTATTTGATCATTCTACGGGGAACACCCCCAATATTAGTAAAATACAATATTTTCACAGCAAAAGTACTGAATTCGAAACAAAAAAATATTAAAAAAAATTAACTACTATACTAACTACAATTTTTAAAACATATCTATTATAATCCTACATAACATCACTCACTCGTCCAGATTGAATATTATTGCATTCCTCATTACACGTGTTGAAGGGCTGTTTAGTCCATAATTTCTTTGATGGAATTTTAAATGGAATGTCTCAATCGATCTTGTTCCAAAAGGCTTCACTTTCAGACCAACATTGTGCAGAAGATCAGGGCAGAAAATTTCACCTGATAGCAACTTATACAAAAAACAAAAGTCCGCTCGCGTTCTCCTAATTTCAAGTGTATCAATACTTCACATGGTAATTGGTTATGGGAATATTTAGTCTACATGCTGAATATCTTAAAAATTTGTGCTGTATTGTTTCAAGTATATTTATATGAATGATATAACAGGGATTCCAAACAACTGATGCATATTCCATATTTGAACGAACAATTGCACAATAAATGATTTTTAATGACATCAAAGATAAATCTTTTGTAATTCTCTGATGGGCATATCCTAATAGTTTTCTAGATTTCATTGCAATATTCATTATATGTTGGGAGAAAGTAAGTTTACATTAGAATACCAAGTTCCTTTATGTCATCCACCCTTGTTGAGTCCATTTCATTAATGGAATAAGAAAAGCTCAAGTCATTGTAGGATCTTTTAAAGTAAATAAAGAAACACTTGCTCAGGTTGTTGCATCTAGGCTTTTGTGATTTTGGCTTTTTCAATGTTTTCGTGGTTCATTTCAACTTATGTGTGCTTTGTTAATTGCTTTTTTTGTACATATTTTATACTGGCATTCATCATTCGCATACAGGTCTCAGTGTGTTGTGCAGTTACCGTTTATTTTAAAATGTTTTGTACGTATGTATGATCGCAAATAAATTTATCATTATCAGTATTGGAAGAACAATAAGCCTCCTGTTATAGTACATCCCTTCAGTATATCGAGTTCGTCACTATAAAAACTTAATATCCCCCCAGTCTAAAAACGGTGCAAAACCTAACCCTTCCGCCTCCGCCAAATCCTTCAGCCGACCATCGTAAATAATATCACTGCGATGTTAAATAATTCTATGCTATTACCGAACAAAGTATGTTTATGTTTCGAGTCAATAATTTGCTTTGTGGTCATCGATGCGATCATTTGTTATAGTCTGAAATATGCTGAGGTTACACGTTCGACAGACAGGTCAGGACGGATATTATTTTCTTTGATGCCTTTCTGTCGCCGAAGCCGTGATCTTCGAGTTCGCCAGCGCTGTTTGCGGTCTCGTTTCACGACTTGAAGTTAGGAAAAAATACGAATGGCTTTGAAAACAAATTACCATTTCAATAAACTTCATCTTTAATAGATGTATCATAGAAAACTTGGAAGAGGTTCAGAATAAATAAGGGCTATGAGATCGAATTCCATCACAAATAATAATAATAATAATAATAATAGTGACACAATTTCGTGAAACTCCCTTTCACTGATCTTACGTAAGAATTCTATAAAAAAAATCAGCAAATCTTGCAAACATTCGAGGGGTACATTTTGAAATTATTTTTGTGATGAATATAGGTTATCTCGAAATAATGAATTCATCGAAGTCGCACTTTTTGGAAGGAATGGAATATATATGATAATATTCCAATGTACAAATGCTTGAAATCTTGTGTTGATTGATTCCTCAATGAATGTTTCACCATATTCAATTTGAAGGTTATGTTTGGTCGTCTCAGAATTTACATAATATACATTCTGAATGAAAGACGTACAGTAAACACATTTTATTACTGAACTGGCAAATCACCACAATATGAATCAAGCTAGTGTTTTATTTGCCAATTACAAATTAAGGAGTTTAGAATCAATCATTCGGATTTTTGAACACCAATTACAATCATTTTTTTGTTTCTTTTTACAGAAGAAGAATTTTTTTCAAACGAACGAATACCAAAACAATTATTTACTAGTATTTATGTATGTATTATGTGGTATTAGTGAACAATGAACAATTTTCAGGTTCGTACTGAGAAGTGCTAAAATGCGGGGTCTTTTGACATTATTCTTGATTTATACGCGCAATAAGATAAAATCTCACAGTATCGCAATTCTGACCAAATTACAAAGTGAGGCGATCCAAGCGAAGATACCTCAACATCTGGGAATCTCAAGTCCGAATACCAAGAAGCAAAACAATCATTTTCCCACTAAAGAGATTCCATGAACAGTCCTAATTACGAATCATTAATAAAATATGATTTCGAGAGAAGATACCCATAATTGCGACGGCAAATAGTACCGAAATATTGAAAGTATTTAATTTAAATTGTCGAAAAATATGGCCGGCCGGTTCGCAAAAACTGGCACTGCCGACGATTCGCAATTGTCACCCGTAATTCAATTGTTAATAACGTTCTGATAAGGCCCGCCCATCATACCATCGACAAGTCGCTTACTAACTGTTTTTTGGACTGTTTCATCGGGCACCGTTGCCAACTATTAGCCAAGTTTTTCCGGAGTTGATGAACGAATCGAAAAGAAATTAATACATTTTAGCAATTGGGAAAAAAACAAAGAATTCAAAAGGTTGATAGAAAATGTTGATAAAATTGAGGACATTTCCCGATTGAAATCGTTACAACCCAGATTCAAATTATTTAATGAGACGGAAAACAATATTTCAGGTATCCACAAAAAAATTTATCGTGTTCTGAATCAGTAATGTCGGTAGGTAATGTAGAATTTTTGATCCGGTTACTGTATGAAAAGTTTGTTCTGTTAATTCAAGGAACTTCTTTTATCATTTCTGAGATATTCATTGAGAGTTTCAGTCACTTGGGAGTCAATGAAAAAAGTTCGGACATTGTAGCAAATCTAGAAGAAATTTGGTGGTTGTGGCAACAGGGCGTGCCACCATCACGAAATATCTCAAGAGGGGCCAGTCGCCGAAAATAATGCGCGTCCGTTAACATGACGTTCCGGAGGCCGTACGCCGCCTTCCTTGATTTCAATGCTAATCAACGACTTGAAAATTCCAACTAATTACTAGATATAATTCAATCAAATCAAATAGAATCAAATAGAATAATCGAGCGCTATTCGGTTATTTGTTCTGCGGGCGAAAGATTTCGTGAGGAAAAACAGACTTTTCAACGAATCAGAGCTATAAATATCTGAACAGTGAGTACTGGGAAACTCTTTTTCATCCCTAGATATTTTTTCGAAATTGGTGCACATTCGCCATTAGTTCAAATATATCTGGTGGTAATGGCAATCAAAAAACTAAATACAAACCTACAATATTTGGAGATATTCGCCATATAAATATACTGAAAATTCGAATGATTATTTGTAATGAACGGATGGAATGGATGGAAAAAAATCATAAAAATATAATCATATTGTTCGAGTAATAACTTGACACTTCCATAGAAAATAAATAAAGTCTAATTGAGTGTAAGCATCATACTGCAGAATTGAGTTATTCAACATTGTATTCCAGAAAATGATGAATTTTCTTTCTTCGACATATATTCATCCATGACACTTCCTCACTTATTCTGTGAAGTTATTTCTAGTTTTCATGATATACTTCGGTATGACATACTCAAATGATGATATTTTCATATTCTTCAGTTATAATTTGAAATCATTACTGACTTGGTCGACAAGAGTTTGAAGAAAAGACTATTGCTATTTACTTCGACAGCTAAACGGCTATCGAAGCAATCAACACCAGCCAGTCTGGGATTACTCGAAACCCCTACAAGAGCTGAAGCAATCAAAATAGACCAGATCTAGTCTGGATATCAGGACACATAGGTCGCAAGGGCAACGAAAAGGCTAATGATCCAGACTGAGAAGGACTACCAATTGGTCCAGAACTTTTCTGTGGTGGAGAGAAAGCACTGAGGAAAAGAACCAACAGTGCTTGGATCAACAAGCAATCTCGTGAATGGTGAAGAAGGTCACGGAGAATAAGACTAGAGAGTTTATCTAATTCAAACTGCAATGTTGTCTTCATTTAACTATTCTCGTATCTTCTATAGTTTCCCAAATATTAATGAAGAATTGGAACACCAAGTAATATTCTTCTTCTTATTTTTCCAGTTCAAGCAACTTTTTACCATCAGCTATATTTTGTGACGACATCTTACTCACGAAATTGTCAAAGCAAATGAATAATTCCTGGTGTTTTTTTTTCCTAAACATTCATTCTCAAATGATCAAATATCTTGCTTCCTGGATTGTTTCCGTCGAGATATATTAATACGAAATTTGCGAAACAAAAAATTGAATGAAATAAAAATGTATTTAAATAAATGGCGGATGCGCCAACCATTCTCTAATGAATGACGATCATAAAATAGTCCCTTTCGCTCGAAAACGACGTGAATGTGTGGGGCACTTTTTGCATCATAACCAATCAGTCTCTAATTACAGCGAGGTGATGAGACAAGGCAGCTTCCTGTATTACAAGTCTAGTTACGTTGATCGTGTAACGCCTATAAAGTGAAACGTATCCTGGAATAACATCTCGGTACACGGCTCGATCTAATTAAAGCTAATTTGATTAATACGTGTACGCAATCATTGTCGGCATTTTTTTCTGCGACAAATTCCAAACGGTAGCGAATTCGTTTCTATTCGCTGTCGATTCGTTATTATCATTACTATTATTATTTTCATCTGTCCCGATTATAACAGTAACGATTTTTCATCGCTTCTGTAATTGATGGCCGTTTCGTAATATTTATTGCTTCGGAGTATGTATAAATCAATCTCGTACGTTGTTGATAAATTATTATTTAGTTTCCATAACGAGTCACAGAAAAACGTGTCGCCCGTACGAACAGGTCTGGAATTCACAATTTTGCTTTCTCGGCACAATCCTATCTGCGATAACTTCATTCAGGATTTGCTATAAGACAATTCACTTTCCATAGAAAATTTATGCATTACTTATCGTAACTGAATGACCTTGTATATTATGTCATTATCTATTACTTATGCAAAAAATCGTGTCACGTAAGATGTCATTTCATCATTGATAAATTTTTCTATAGTTGAATTTTGTAGTGAAGAATAATGAAAACTGTAATTTGATCATAGTTTTTTTATGAAATATCTCAGGTTATTTCAGATATAGGTTACAAGGACTGTGTGTAGTTCATAACAAAAGCTTTGATAATTCATTTATTCTCGAAACGGCGTGGCAGCTTGTCAGAATATGCACTGTTGCTGCTCGTCTATTTTTCAGAGATACTCTGAAGGAACAATTGTTCATAATGTGATTCGGACAAATGTCGGGGTTGCAACCACATATCCCTTAAGAACTGGATTATATATAAGAGGGGCCGAGATATTTGGAGTTTTAGAGTTTTCAGGAAAGAAATTAATACTTATTTCAATCGAATGCACAGAGCGACATCGAATAGACAACATCGACTCGAGAGAACTACCCGATAAGCCCAGGAACTTGACATAGCTAATATATAAAAATAGAAACAAAACGATACATACCAGAGGTTGTGAATATTTGATCTGATTGATGATCGAAGATATCAGAATAAAATTTGCCGTAGATAATAGAAGAAAATTAGGAAATTATATGGAAAAATAATATAAATCGAAATAAAACGTCGATAAGGATTTCCAGACACGTTGATTCTTATCAAATTGCTGATTTGAAAATAATCTTTATGATGATGAGCATGTGATGGATTTTGCATAAAACGAATAATTTGATTTTTTGAAACCATTTCAGCATTTGGAGTACACCTTTTCTACAAATAAAATATATAAAATCGTTTTGCTCTCGGAAATTAGATGGTTGAAGAATGAATAGGTCACGAATGGTTGAAGAAATAATGTTGAAATATCATCTTCATGTCCCATTATTTTGGATATTCCAAAACTATTGCTTCCAAAACTCCAAATTTCCGAATACGTTGAGGGTGTGAGATTTTTTTTAGGCTAATCAAATCTCAAGATATAATTATGATTTCAAAGAAGTAATGCCACTACTTAGTGTTGAACCATGTACATATAGAGCATCAGTTTATTTATTCTGAATATACTTGATGACAGGAAGAACACGAAATTATCACTAATTTTCTACTTTTAAACTATAAATTGAATCGTCAACTTGGAAAACCTAATTGTGAAAATTCTCTCTCGGTTATTATGAAATCTCTCTTATTCAGTGATCTGCAAGAATTAAAATCAAGTAGGCACTGTTGAACGAAATTACTTTGTCTGAAACAAATTCGAACATAATGAAATATTCTATTACGACAGTTCTCAAGCTTCGTACAGCCAGCGAACCCAACGAGGAAGAAAAAATAATATTTTAGATATGCACGCATGCACTCAGCATCTGCGATCCGATCGAGAGAACTTTCCATCTCATGCCAGATCAATGATATAACCCTCGCTATAACCCCATTGATTTTATCTCTAACAGTTCCATTGTCGATACTCGTTTATTTTAACCGCATGACATTCTATGACTTCTAAAATGTATGTCGGACAATGCATTCGAGCTTTGTTGATCAAATAATACTATCTAGAAGAAATAATTCCAAGAAGAGTTGAACGATAGCTAGGGAGATAAGCTCGAATACCTCTGATGTGTTCCTTGAATTTGAATCGTATTTAACCGCTATTCAAATAATCATTTCTGTCAGCTGTTGAATAAAAATCATCAGTCAATCATAGTTTCACTGCTGTTTGACAAAACCAATCAATACGGTCAAAAATGTCGAATGTCAAATGATAAAAATTACAGCCAACAAAGCTATTATTTTCACCTTCTCGTTTTGTCATGGTTTCTTTTCTAGACCTATCCTGATACTTCAATTCACATTTCATTCCAAGCTCCTTTTCCACCATTTACGAGCTTACTTCTTCTTTCAACTACTGTGGTATTTTCTCTTCGACGTTTTCGATGTCACAATAAGATTTTAGTCCACTTGGGTAACCTAATGCTCCTTCTCAGGCTAGTGCATCAGCGTCTTCACTGCCTCTGAATCCTCTATGACCTAGTAAACAAGCTAAAGACAGCCAATTTCGACTTCCCAACTCTCGAAGGGTTTTGAAGTAATCTTCAAAAAGTTTGGAGTTAGTTGGTTGGAGCTGATTGCTTCCACATCTTCCGACTTGGTGACTTGGTTTCACTTTGTGCCGGTTGTTTTTTTTTTATATAAAACTTGTAATGTCTGAGTGGTAAGAAGGGAGGTTTGACAGTTGTAGTAACGATATAAAGATGTTTTCTTGCTCTTAAAATCAACGGATTTTTTATGCGTCCTGAATATATTCGATCAATTTTCTTCTCGGTGTTGCACCTTGTAACACCTTGATTTTTTGAGAACGCCTATGGTGGATACATTCCGACTGAATAAACGAGCGTATAAAACTCAGTTACACGTCGTTAGAATGATCTTTATTTATAATTATTCGTTTGTAATTGACCATCGCGGAAAGTACTGAGATGTCTGTTTCAAAAATTCAATAGTACCGTAATGAGAATTGTTACTGGTAGACAGTTAATTGAATAGGCTTTGTTGTTAAATGTTGTTATCTAGTTGGTAATTAATTTCTTCATCGAGAGAGTGGAAACTTGATTTGATGAATTGATGAAAAACTGTGATTGAAACATCTATGACTTGGAAGTATAAGATTATTTTCAATTTTGATTCACTTCATAACGGTAATGCTAAAAATTTATACGAGATATATATCATTGATCAAACTGCATACGTAATAGTTGGAACAAAATAGTCGGTTATTGGTGGAAAGATTCATCAAGTCAATTAATCATCTTTTGATACCTTGAAAACGAACGCATATGAGACATATAGTATGGAAACAAGCTTCATTTGTATTTTTTCGGGAAAATAAAAATTGTCATCAGCTCAGGCTCATCTTGAAACCAACTCAGTCCTTATCAAATATACTGGATGATGTTCAGTTTCTACAAAAAATTACCTTTTTCAAAAGTAGAAACATCCTGGAAGTTATATATTTCGCGGATAATAAATGACAATTTGAATGAAATTCTTCAAGAACACATTTGTTGAAGCTCATCGAACAATGTAAGGGTGAGAAAAATCTTGATTTTTCGTGAAATTTCACCATAACCAATGTTATGAATTCTCATAATTAATTATATTTCAAGAATTGATTTTGAAACTCTGTTTTTCAGAATGACCTCAGTCATGAAATGACAATGGCGAAAGCATTGAAAACTGTCAATTATTTTTTACATCTCATAGAATTCATTCGTGAGTAGATTTTGTGCAGAAACGCAAGGTTTCCCATATAAAAACTGGATATCTGATCGATTTCTGCAAATGAATTACCATCACAAAGATCGGAGAAAGTTTATATTTTCGAAAGAATACCCTTTTTCTTCAATTATTGCGTACTTTATGAATGTCACTGTATATGTTATGTTCGAGAAATTGAAGGTATTTCTTTATAATACGGTACTCAATTAAAATGTGTACAGGACTAAATAAACCAACGACATAATAAATTTTCCCACGAATTCCAAATACCAAATCGACCCATCTTGAATAACAAAAAGTGAACTAAAGAATCGAATCAGTTGATCCCGACAATACTTCTCGTGACTTCGATAAAGAACTCTGGAGCGTGATCGAACAAAACCAGAATAAATATTCATTCCAATCTTTGTTTCTGCTGACCCACATACATTTTCGATTCAATCATAGCTAACGACTCTTTATTCACCACTTAACGATATGATAAAAGCAAAATGCGAGCTTTCAGCACATCGGAAACCAGTGCTGCATGAAGTATTGATAGTCATTCTTAATTGCCGTTATCGTATTTTATATAGAGTGATTCGACTAGAAATCAGTAACTAAGCTCGGAAGTTGAGCATACAAGGTGGATCAATAATGATTCTATCGGTCTGTAAATCCGTTTTGAATGTATTTGAGAGTGTAAATGGACTGTTGAAAACTGCTATTGGTCATTTTCAACTGAATCATCATACATATTTTCAAATATTCAAGAATTCAAGTGAGTCATGAAAAATATTTAGTTGAATACTTGGCCTATTGCCTGATTCCAGTTTGTCGTCGAATGCTGGGACACCCTGTATAAGTGTTTTCAATACTAGACTTCCTATTCGTTTTTCAAGTTTCGATTCTACTTCAACGGTAATTATATGGATTAATATGAAAAAAGTGTACGATAAATAATAATTGTGGTCAATGGAAATTTCAAATTCAATTCTCCTACAGAAAATTCGTTGTTCGCTACTGACATCGGAGGAATTGGAACCGGCTTGAACATAGCCTGCTAGACCATGAGTTATGACCAGTAAGAAGCATTTTGACATGTACAACTGGCCACTCAATAATTTGCATAGTTGGGAATATTCCAATGTGAGTGAAGCCAAGAATGAAAAAAAAAATAAAATACTCAACTTCAATCCTAATTACGTTATATCAAGCCGGTTAAATTCAGATTATTTTGCTTTGAGACATTATTGAAATCATCCTCATAAACTCAATTATAATCAAAATATCTGTATATTTCAATGGAAACTTTCATGAAATTATCATATTTCTTTTAGTGCCTTCTAATGAGGAAACATTTTTTTTTCAAAATTATCAATGATAACGCCGATATAAATCACAAAGGAACTAAAAGACAAGCTCCTGGTTATAATTATATTATTCTGTGAACGTATCCTGTGACATCCTGTATGAATTTCATTCAATTTTTTGTATGAAGTCAATTTTTTGTAACAAAACTGGAACTTTTCAGCCTTTTTTTCAAAAAAAAACACATCTTGGATTTTGATAAAACTAGTAGTAGTAGTTGACGAATAAATCAGACAAGTTTATTTTCGTTTTGTTATTCGTGTGTTTACAAAATGCTGAGTACGTCCAATTTTCATGTAAGTGAGGTTTTATCGAAAGAAATTCATTCACTCTTTCCGATGATGAATAATTTGATCGACAAGTCACACTCAATGCATATTTCCAAATTTTTCAGAACATCAGTAGCAGACGAACATATGATAGATTCATACCACGTAGGCAAAATACCGATATCGATATGTCCCATCTTCTGATCAACTATAACAACGATTCTCAAACAACAACAAACAATCCAGACAATTATGCTTTCGTCAATACAGCCAAACAGACTTTATATGCACAAAACTACCGAGATACGTAAGTCAGATTAAAATATAAGATGTTTTTTTTTCTTTGGTTTCAATACGTAAATGAATATATTCAAACCAAGAGACAATAATAATGAGAATGTTGATGAATAGTAGGAGAAACTTCATTGTATTAGACAGTGATGAATGTTGGTGCATCTGTGCATTTATAGAGAATTTAACAAAAAAATAGGTCCCAGCACCTCAAGGCCTCTCAATTATATTTGACAAGACAACTTGTCAGAAAATGCTTCTGATTTTTCAAACGATACTACAAAACAGAAAGTTAGGTTAAGTTCATCATACAAATTTATTTGAAAAATGTTTCCGATTCATAAAATTTTACAACGATTTACTGTGGATAACCGTTGAACGGTTTTTTGAATATTTGTTAAAATTTCGAATAGAATCAACAACCTTTATTAGCGAATTGAGGATTTCTTTTTAGATGAATTTGGCATCGTTGTGAAGTCACTGTGAATTGTTGATTTTTGGTGCCTAAATTTTCCCAGCTATTTGTTAACCAATAAGAAGTTAGCTAGATACTTTTTATTTTTCACTAATGGTATTGAGAGATAAGATAATTTATCAGAACAATCTTCCTTGAATAAATAGACTATATACAGTGCGTTCATAAAGTGTGGAGACGCTCCATTATCTTACGATATAATTATTTTCAGAGATAAAGCTCGGACAGGTCGATTTTGTTTTTCAGTCTTCCATCTTTTTTTACAAAAAAATAATTTTTTCCCCCACCATTTTACAAGATATGACGTCATCGATATTTTTTTAAAGCGAAAGGGTATATTTTTATATGAAAAATTGAAAGCCCATATTTTTCTGAGTTCAACCATACCACATACGTCATATCTTACACTTCAAGTTACAGTATACTGAGTATAAAAGAAACCAGTGTTCATATTTCTCAACATTCATTTAATTATTTATTTTGCAATGGAAACCTGAGAATTACTCAGTAGTTAGTACGAGTATATTTGCCATACATATTTGTTTTTTTTTTCACTACTTCTTATGATATTTTCATTGCAAATAAATAATTAAATGAATGTTGAGAAATATGAACACTGGTTTCTTTTATACTAAGTATACTGTAACTTGAAGTGTAAGATATGACGTATGTGGTATGGTTGAACTCAGAAAAATATGGGCTTTCAATTTTTGATATAAAAATATACCCTTTCAATTCAAAAAAAATATCGATGACGTCATATCTTGTAAGGTGGTGGGGGAAAATATTATTTATTTGTAAAAAAAGATAATAATAATAATAATAATAATAATATTGCTTTTATTGCCCCAGACTTCAGCATAACATATATATAAGTTCATCATATATTACCAAAGGCTGCATAGCAAAGGCAAAGTTCGCACTTCTTCAGTTGCATACATAGATACCCAACTGCAGAAGCCGCGCTCTTCCACTTAACCTGGAAGACTGAAATACAAAATCGACCTGTCCGAGCTTTACCTCTGAAAATAATTATATCGTGAGATAATGGAGCGTTTCCACACTTTATGAACGCACTGTATATTCGTTTTTTATATCCACTCAGATGAAGAGCCACTTCCAATGAATAATGATCGATAGAAGAATCACAGCAAAATAAATAGTTTACAGAGATCTGATCACATCTGAGTCCCGTCAAAAATGTCAATTCCAATAATTTCTTTCCGCAGGTTGAAACGTTCACTGTTGCCAAACCAGCAAAGAGTTTTGGAATTCTCGTGTAACAGACAACATAAACGAATGAAAGTGGCCCCAAGAAGCGAATTCGAATTGAAACCTTGGCCTGTGAGATCGAGACCAAAGCCTTTGCTTGGACCACCGTCCGTATTCCTAGATATGCCAGATTTAGATTTATATTTGAGTAAGAAGTTTTTCGACTACCCAAACATTCAGTAGCGTGAAAAAAATATGTATATGGCTCATTTATTTGAGGAAATAGTTTCGACAGGTTTGGTTATTTTTCAATACCAATAGTGAAAAACTACTGAACATTCAGGCATCATTAATTATGGTAATACTTCACACTGACTTCACAACGATATCAAATTTATGTCGAGAGAAATATTTGTTCAAAGTATATCAATTTCAGTAGAAATGTTTACAAATATTGGAAAGCTACTCAACGGTTGTTAACAGTCAATAGTCGTCCAATTTTGGTATACAGAGGTGTGCATCGGCCAGAGCTGTAACTTCTGAATCATTCGAGATCGATATTTTGAATTTGGTGGATAGCAACCATATGATATTGTTCATCTTTTGAAGAGAAGAATTGTATTCCATCACTTCCGGTCTAACCGGAAGTGACCCAACTTTTGATTTTCAAATGGAACTCCCTCTATATTTTTCCATTTCCAGTTTCACCGGATCATTTTGTGTGAAACGGAAAGAACAACAAAATTAACTCCACATCAGTCTTCATTATTTTCAGTAGGTTAACTCGTTATTATTCATGTTTATAAAATAGAAAATATCACCACCTGTATTGAAACTTATTATTGGATGTGACTGTCACATTGGAATTGACTTGTAAGGCTACCTCGATCTTGATTACTATTACCAATCAATGGGCACATTGTTTGAACATTAAAACATATTGAGGAAAATTTTTTTGACATTTTGATCCGGAAAGAATACTGGTGTATGTAAAATGATATCCTGAAACTGGAAATGGGAGAATATACAGGGGGTTCCATTTGAAAATCAGAAGTTGGAATCGATTTTTCTCTTCAAAAATTGAACAATATTGTCGCGTACAGGGGGTGTTTTTTGGGGGTCACCCCTGTCGCTTGGGTCGTACTCAGGAAATATGAATTAAATGATTTCAATTCCAGAATTGAATACGGAACAAAACATATAATTTAATGATAATTTTGATGGTACATTATTTAAGAGAGATTTAATGATACAAAGAAATATAAATGCTTACCCATCATCATACCTATTATTACGCATATATATAATCACTGTCTGCGTTATAATGTTTTCCCATCCATCTGGAAAAAAGCTCATGTTATACCACTGCCCAAGAAAGTATGTCCAGTAGAATACAATGATCTCAGGCCAATAAGCATTTTGTGTACCTTGTCGAAAGGTTTAGAAAAAATCATTAATTTACAAATGCGTAAATATATTTCCTGAGCACCAATCTGGCTTTCGTCAGGGATACAGTTGCGCAACGGCTCTCTCAAAAATAACAGATGACATATATTCCTCAATCGATCAGGATAAACTATGTGTTCTTGTTCTCATTGACTATTCCAAGGCGTTTGATAGAGTGAATCACTATTTATTATTGGGATTGCTCCACTATGTTGGATTGTCTCTCGACTCTAGAACTCTAATAAAAAATTATCTAACTGGGCGGTCGCAGTCTGTGATCATCCATGGAAATAAGTCTAACTATTTGAACTGCATTTGTGGGGTTCCACAGGGTTCTATTATCGGTCCACTCCTCTTCACTTTATACACATCCCAACTGAATAAATATATAAATTACTTCTCTTCACACTTTTATGCGGACGATACTCAGTTATATTATGAATTCAGAGAGGAAGACCTTGGTGATGCATGCATCAAAATGAATAGTGACTTAAAATCCTTGGCAACTGTCTCCGAAAAACTATGTTTGAAAATTAATCCATCCAAGACCAAGGCACTATTATTTGGAAAAAGGCAATCACGTCTTCGCTCCAGGCGCTTAATTGACTTACGTGTTGACGATGTACCTATTGTCTTCACAGAATGTGAAAAAAATTTAGGACTCATGCTAGATGTAAACTTAAATTTCAAGCAACACATCTCTTATGTAATTCAAAGGGCGTTTTGCAACCTGAAAATGATTTATGCCAATAGAAAAATACTACCTCAAAAGTGTAAGATAATCCTGTGCGACTCATTGGTGCTATCGCGTTTCAACTACGCTGACACTGTTTATGGCCCTGCTCTGAATGAAACGGAAAGCAGACGCCTTCAGTTGATCCAGAATTCTTGTACACGCCTGATCTGCGGTCTTCGGAGACGGAATCACGTCTCACAACCCATGAAACAGATAGGATGGCTAAATCTCAAAGAGAGGCGTCTCCTGCATAGATGCGTTTTTTATCACACAGTTATCAGATCGAAGAACCCTTCATATCTTTACAACAAAGTCAGGTTCAGAAGTCAAGTCCACAATGTCAATGTGAGAAGTAAGCACCAGATAACAATTCCAAAACATAAAACCTCTTTATATCAATCTTCATTCTCATACGATATTGCTAACATATATAATGCAGTGCCAGATGAATTGAAATCTATAGGTAGTATAAAAGTATTCAAAAGAAAACTGAAGCTTGCAATTTTGGATGGCTCATTCAGTCATTCCATTTGATGTACTTCTCATAATGCTTTTTCTTTCAGAATGTATGTATTCCATTATCTCCCTCTATGTCGAATTTTCTAAATACTTATCTCTCATTTCGTTACAAATCTTGTGATTTATATAATAACTACTCATTCTATGTTTTCCTGTTATTTCTGTTGTTATCTCTATAGCATTGTTACAGTTTTATTTGATTTTTTTTTATATTTTACTTCCATTGCACCATATCTCCAGGTTAAGTGGAATAGCGCGAAATATGAATTTTGTTATATTTATATCATTGTTGCAGTTTATTTCTCTCATTTTTGTATGGTTTGTAGTTCTGTTTCACCATGTCTCCAGGTTAAGTGGAAGAGCGCGGCTTCTGCAGTTGGGTATCTATGTATGCAACTGAAGAAGTGCGAACTTTGCCTTTGCTATGCAGCCTTTGGTAATATATGATGAAGTTATATATATGTTATGCTGAAGTCTGGCGCAATAAAAGCAATATTATTATTATTATTATTATTATTATTAGATACACGAAAATGTTGAGAACTTAGTCTTCAGGAGGAGACCCCCCGAAGACTCCCCGAAAAGAACGTCTTCAATTACTTTTATCAAATCTATGATTATAAATCCGCAACATCAGCAAAATTGCATTAGTTATTCTCTTGCTTGTGATAACATACTTTTCATAATATAATTTCTACTGACCTACTACAATCATGGACTTGTAAATATGAGATTTGTTTATAACAATAATGAAATTGAATTCAGAATAGAATTATACTTGGTGTTTTACTGAATTGGATTTTGAAAAATGTATATCTTGACAATATCATATAGTTACTACCCACCAAATTTCAAATTTCGATCTCGAATGATTCAGAAGTTACAGCTCTGGCCGTTTTTCGTGCACACCTCTATATATATTTCTTGAATCGAAAAAATGTTTCAAAACAATTTTAATGATGAACTTAACCTAACTTTCTGTTTCGGAGTATCGTTGAAAAAAGACCAGCACTAACTGCTGCTGCACTGCCAAGCCTTTAATTGTCCACAAATAAATAGACTATATCAATATAGATTCGTCGAATAACCATAAAATTTCAATCATCTATTTTTTCGCAGGTCACCAAGTGGTCGATTGGGGTAAACGGGGCTACCTGGCGGCCACCTACGCAGGAGAGGTCCACGTTTGGCATCCGGAAGACAAGGAAACTAAGAGGGTGACCAATTCTCAATACGACGTCAAGAATTGCATCAAATGGAACAGGAAAGGAACGCATTTTGCCATTTCTTATGGACTTGGAGGAATCGTCATATGGGATTGCGAATCTTTCAAAGTAATTCTCATTTCATATCGAGTTGAAATCTCGATAAGTTTCATTCCCTGTTCCTCTTCCAGGCCACAGCGACGACCAAATGCCCCTGCTGGTCCCTACGATCGTATCGGTGCGTGGTCACTTCCATGGAGTGGACGTCCAGAGACCATCTGATAACTGGCTGCAGCGGAGGCATGATTTGCCATTGGTCGCCCAGCTTGCAGAGCATCAGGAAAGGCTTGAACGCCCACGTCGGTGACGTCATAGCCGTCAAGCTGTCGAGCGGCGAAAAGAACTTGGTCAGCGCTGGCGAAGACTGCCAAATCAAGACGTGGTTGTGGCCAGAGTTGGAGCCCAACGCCGAAATGGTGTTCTCCACCCCTACCAAGGTTGAGATCTTCGAGTGTCGAATCTCTCAGTCATTATTTCTGTCGCTTTCGAATATATTTCTCTAAATACTTCAAAGCTCGAGTAGCAGCGACAGGAGCACTAGCAGTGTACTGTTCACACTCTACCCCAATCAGGGGTAGCAATTTTAGAACCTATACGAACAACAATCTGATATAACAATTTAGATCGAAACTCTTCAAATTGTATTTTGGAATCGGTGAATTAATTTTGTATCTATAATCTGGTTGGAAATTTGCATGAAACTTCTGTATAATGTGGAATATTTTCAGAATTCTTTTCGACCGGGAACATAAAAATTTTTGATCAACAGGTTACGTGAATAAACCTGTGTGAATAGAAATATTTCCAACATACGTCTTCCAGTGCACTTTGGATATGGAAATTGATGTTTCATTGTTTTCAAGGCGATGGATTGGCACCCCTGGAAAGACTCACTGCTGGCAGTAGGCGCTTACGGTCACTCGGCCATATGGAACGTTAACAAAGGAGAAATAGTCAGTTATCGTAATCATCCCTACCCGAATTGTTATGTCGATTGTTTGACGTTCAACCCATTGTCTGCAGAACTAGTGGTAAATATGACACGATCAAATAATTAAAAAAATAATTCTGGATTTTTTCGAGACGTTTTGATATTCGAAACAGGTAACGAGATTCAGATAGCACCTCGATATTTTCTTGCATTCTTTTGTAAAAACGGAAGCTTGCTATCGTCCCATTTGTTTTAGAGTTATAACCAAAAGTTCGATATTTTAACTTTCTGACAAATAAGAATGTCGTGTTTTGGAAAGATTCTCAGTTCAGTCTAGTAGTATAGAAAGAATTTTCAAAAAGTTGTAGTTGTCTATGGTTTAGTTTATTTTCAATTTATTGTGGGATACTTTTTATTGTCGTAGAAAGACGGAATAGCAGTTTTGTCAAAGCAGAATGGAAATCAACTGATTTAACAGAAGCTTCCTTTTATAGGTTAGTTATCATTCGGACGACCATTATTTGACAGTGTTGAAAACTTTGGATTGCGTCGTAGATGAGCTGAGAAACAGTTTCGGAAGAGTACCGTATCTTTTGTGGGATCACACCGGAACGAAACTTGGCAAGTTTTGGCGATGATGATTTCATACTTTTATACATTTTCGTTATAGTTTATATAAAGCAAAAGGTGGATTTATACAAGCACTAGTTGATACCGAAATAAATTCGAGAAGAAGAATACTTTATTAATTAAACATTACAATGGAACAGTACATATGTTGATATTCTTTATTTGCACTTATTTGAAAGTTGTAGATTAAAACTTCATCTATCTTTTCTCTTTTATATAGAAAGAATAATTTTACTTTTCAATATTTCAGCAACGGCTAGCGCTGCCGAACACCTGTGCATTTTTGACTTTTTCGGAACCTCGACTGACGTGGAGAAAATATATTTGAGGATGAAGAAGAAAAAGCTGACGACAAATATGATGGAAACTGTGAATCGAATTGGGCATTGCATACGATGATATCAGGGTAGACATATTGAGAAGATTGTATTTTATTTATTTCATTACCACTGTTGATTGTTCGGTGCATAAATCTTATTTTAATAAACATTTTTTGATGGAATAGTTTTTTCAACTACAATATCGTACAAAAATAAATCTGTGGTACAGGACGAACTCCTTGAGGCACGCTACATAATCAAGAGAGACCCCCATCGGCATTTTCATCCTACCAACTCGTCAAGTGATCACGTCACAGCCAATCACAAAGCATATCTTAATTTTTTTCATGTTATCCTACCACAATATCGTATGTGCATCATTTCCGAAACTGTATACTATGACCTTTCATATCTGACTAAGGAATATATGATACCAAAATCAAAGGATTCCCTTCGAATCTCTCCAAATTCAATGATAAATGGTTTTTATGAGTTGAATTGAATTACAATTCTCATGTTTCGAACTCTTCTGGAAATTCTCGAATAAGTTCAAAGTGTCAATTCAAGACGTTGTTGTCTGAAAACAATGAAAATTGCATCACTTTCAGATATACTTTAGAACTTTTGATCGAAAGTTAGTTACTTTGTTCACGCAGAATTCGCCCTGTATATAAAAAACAGATATTGCTGTGCATAAAATACATTTGTGAAAGCCAGTTGAAATTATTGTACTTGAAGGAGCATAAAAATAACGCATTATGCTGGAACACGTAGTTCACTGAGTAAAAACCATTTCATGCGGCAAAACAGTGCTTGTTCGAATAATTCGAGATTTCCTTCGAAAAAATCCTCAAGGCACCGAGACTTTTTCTCACATAATCCGGCCAAGTGAGCACAAGAAACGCCACATGAATATTCCGAAACCGTTTGTAACGCGAAGTAAACGGCAAATAGGAACAATACCACCTATAGAGCCAGCTAATAATGTCCTACTTTTATCACAATGTCTCGTTTTCTTCCAAAGTTACACACGAATTACTCCTTTGTTAGTGAGCACGACTCTCGACGACGAATTGCGATGTTGGAGTTGTTGAATAATCGTTGACAAAGACGGACTTGCATAAATTATCAACAGTTGAATATTTTCTGTCGGTGATACCACACCACGAGGACATTGACCAACGGGCTAATTGGTTTTGGTATTTGTCACAAGGGCAGTTCTGTAACGATCTGTAACGATCCGGAATAAACAATTACCACCACTACTTCTTGGATTCGAATTCTTAGGAATTGTCCAAAAATTATATGATCTCAAGGTGTAGACATTACCAGAATATACCACCAGTTTCGTTTGATGAACATGTATTTTTAGCTCCGAAAAAAATCCTGAACTTACCTAAATTCTTTTTTGTGGCGAATGACATTGATATGTTTCCTTCAAAATCACACCTACTCCTCCATTTTTCCATTTATCGGGGTTAGGTTCTTCATTTATTTCATGGGACTTTCATACACAATATCTAATTCCTAGTCCAGAATATCGAATAATATTTTTTATTTATATACGTGATACATTCATGTTGATCATTACATGCCATATTCAATCAGATCACAAATTTTTAATTCTGTTGCTGGAGTCTACCAATGCAATTTGACATATGACACCTTTACAAGTCATAACGTCACTTATCACTCGCAGAAATGTCGAGTATTTGAAAGTAGCAACAATTCTTACAGCAATTCTGAAGCCTCAACATCTCAATTAGAAGCTACAAGCATAATTCTAGAATCTTAAATTAAGAAGTTCAGTCGCCCATTTCAATGTAAAAGTATTTTTAAAACTCATGAGAACATTTCACTTGTTAAATCATCCATCACTAGTTTTCAGTGCTGTTAGATTGATTTTGATAAGTTTTCATATTGAAATTGGTGGTTTTTCGTGACCGTTCAAGCAATTTAAAATTTTTATGATTATTTTCCATGAAAATTGTAGTTCCAATGAAATACGGATGAGAATGTATGAGACAGCAGCTATTTCCTGCAAAGCGCCATTAATACACTGAATGTTTCAACGAAGGTCAATCGGAATAAAAGATTCCATAGTGTTCCGTTTCTATTTCTGAACGCCTTAGACTACTTTCAATAAATAATTGCATATTATTAAACGATAATACAAACAGCATAACATTTCATGACGTGAAAAAAACAGACTTCTTCAAAGGTGAACTACATGCAGTTAACAACGTTCGAGTATTATGACGAATTACCATACAGATACAAGCCACTACCCATTTGTCAGTCATAAAAATCTAATTGTTATTACATGAAATTGATTATCATGGTAATGTGGCGCCTTAATGGCGCTATTAAACGTCAGTCTACAAGTTTGCGCGAAAAAGTCTCCGATAAATATGCAAAAAATGACCGCTGCCCCCTCATTTCGCGATACGATTTCTAGGAACGTGTATGGGGAGAAAAATTTGATCCTACAAATCTTGTAAGATTAGAACGAACATGACTTTCGCGTTGCTCATTTGCATTTATTGTTGATTGAATTGTTATTATATTGTTTGACATTATATTCGAATTGTACATTCACTAAAGGATCAAATTATCGTTTCACATGTGTTAGATTGTCACGTACTTCTATGAGTTCAAAATCGTTGAAGCTTAAAGCTACTTCAGAATATGAAAAGTCATTTTTATCTCTCGAAACAAGTACTTTTGGGAATATTTCTACAAATTTGAATTTCGTTTTTGTAGACAATAGAAAATTGCAGATATTTGGATTAGGATTAGGATAGATGGATTATTCCAGGTGGTGTAAATTAGATCAGAGACCCATAGGTCAGACCTGAAATCCTCCAAATCCTCCACAAATGGTTGTGTCTGTGAGTCCTATATTGTTCATGTGTTTATTGAACTCACAATGCCCTATCAGGAGCACAATCAGCATCCTTTTTCATCAGTCACTTCTTCCAGGTAGTGGACCTTTTTAAGCACTTCTTGGGACGCATTGTAGACGAATCTTCAGAGAAATCTATTCCTTGTCATACTTTGTACACTAGGTATTATTTTATCGAGGAATCCAGTCGTCCAAAGAATCGTCTCCATCTATTTCTAGATGGCGTGAAATGGAGTTCAGTACCGATAATTTTCAGTTTCAGATGAGTTTGTAGCAAAATCTATTTTGCTCGAAATCTGTTAATTGAAAATTGTTAAATTTGATGCGTTATTGAAAATTCAAGGTCGTTGTAGACCCCCAAAATATTGTTTCAAATGTTTTTTATTGATTTCATGCAGAAGCAGGAAATTTCTTGAGAATTCAGGACTCATTTAAGTCCTAGCTCTTCTTGATTTATCAAGAAATCCAATATCGTTGTAGGGTCTATACACAATTATACTATAGGCATCATCTCATCGTATCATCATCCCAAAATGAGTTACAAAAAAATGAAACAAACCTTCGAAATTCTTCTTCATTATTTCAGATGATCGTAATAAAGAAAACCCGCTGATTATTTCTTGGGGTACTCCTTCAATTCCCGCATAACGGTGGGGCGTTATGGATCAACATAAAATCAACTGTCATAACTGCTTTGATTTGTCGGTTGAATAAGGTCGTATCTCAAGCGGCCCGACAGGCGTAGCTCATTAAAAAGTGCACAATGTACGAATACAAACGTACTTCACACTGACAATTACGCTCATTAAAAGTTCAAAATACCGTCTACTAAAATGCGTTTGAGCAGATATGTATGTAAGCACTGGTGCAAGAACTGCCGTCGGTCTTACTTTGAATGGATTTTCTTTGGGTTTTCATGTGCAAGGTGTCCCCAGACATTGTTCTGCTGAGATCAGTACACAGTTGTCCAGTTTGGCAGCTAGGTGGCACTGCTGTATCAAAGTTGTCCACTGCTAAACTAGGTCACTGGTCATTGTTAACTTCAATCGGAAATGAACAATAATGGAGATGAATCCAAATAATAAGAATTGAAATCTGGAATAATACACGAAGGAGGTTTGGTAGTTAGAAGAAGGATACCCAGAACATATCTAGTGCAATCCATTCAATACTGAATGGTCTGAAGTCTAAGTACTCTGTTGAAGCGAAATTCATGAAGGCTGCAGAATAGTTTCAGTCAAACAAAAACGTCCACATATTCACTTTTCAACTGGAGGTGATTTTTCAAACAATCAAAACGTTGCAATAACGATACAGTTCGAGTTCAGTTTATTTTCATTTGTTTTATTTTACTTCCTCACTGATTTCTAGCCTAGTAAGGTGGAAACATTTACAGTGGCCCTTTCAATTCGTCTTGTAGTGCTCGCACCATCACTTGAAGCACCTTATCTCGAAATATCAACCATTGTTTCGAAATCGCCAAATCCAACAACAAAAAAAAAGAGGCGTTCGTAATAAAAAGGCGTGTTTCTTTGTACCTGTATTATTTACAATGTCAAATGGTCCCAATCACATATAAATAGTTGGCTAACACGTGTATACCTACTAATTAAACATAAATATCGGATAAGTACCGGCCAATAACGGCCCATTATGGGCCTTTCGTGCAGGTTATGCGTTCATTCGAGTGGTCCATGCAAATTCCTTATGGGCAATTTAAAAAATTGAACAGGACCGGCCAAGCACATTTCGACCACCCAAAAATACCCTTCTCTCTTTTATTTCAAAAATATTTAATCAATTAATCGATATTTTGCTTATACAAAGTGTTCCTTAAAGAGAAAACCTTTCTATTAACGTATGTCCTGAAAGTCTTTGTCCTAAATTTTATGAGTGATGAACATTATCAAAAATATAATTTTGGATAAAATATAGATATCTCCATGAAATTTGATATACGTCATCAAAGTGCATTTTTTATATACAAGATGTTGTCTAACAGTCTTGTCCATACGGGTTTTGCGTTGATTACTTTCTGAAAAAAAAAACTACTGCTTTCTCTCAAAATGAAAATCAATTAGATAGCCTTATTTATTGTTGAGCGAATTTGATCAACGGAAGGTTGAAATTATTTCACCTTCCTTGTAACATATAAATGACAGGCTAATGGTCATGTTGAAAACGTAGTTTATTTATTAAACAAAGATAGTTCTGACAGATGTAGTAATCTTTCAATGCCACTAGTGCAAAATAAAAAGTGTCTGCTAACCACTGAACTTCTAATTGATTGACACATAGGCATCAATAATTATAGCAATACTTCATAGTGACTTCACAACGATGCCAAATTTATTTGAAGAGAAATCTTCGATCCGCTAATGCAGTTCGTTAATTCTGGTTGAAACGAATATTGAAAAAACTCAATAGTTATCCAATTCTCAGAAAAATCGAAAACATTCCTCAAAACAATTCGAATGATGAACTCAACATAACTTTCTGTTTCGGAGTATCGTTGAAAAAAAAGACAAGCAGCAACATCGCATTTTCTGATGAGTTGTCACACCTATCTTGCTTGAATAAATAGACTATATCTGAAATTGAAATCAATCCAATGAGCTAGAAAGAGACGAGAATCCTACACCTTTGCTAAAGATCAATGTAGCTCAGATCCACGTCATATCGCGTCCATTCCGCTCGAGTTTTTTCTACCTTCGTCGATACGTCGATGTCATTTCCAATGGGTACTCGAAATTTGTCAGCACATTGTCGTTATCTTCGCGTCTCATCAAACCTCCGATGACATTCTATGACTGACTGACTGACAGACTGGTCTGGCAGACTCCCTCTCTCTCTGTCTCTCGGAATAGAAAGCCACCACGAGATGCCACAGATTCCTTATCGACCAATAGGCCCCATTGTATCGGAGATAACCGCATCAGATTACGGCCCTATTTGCAATTAGTACGGGAGGTGCGATCGAAATTCAAAGACTCGTTTCATGAGACATTAGACGTGTTTTCCTGACAAACAGGCAAGCTGAGAAGTGTACTGCTTGTTTTTACATTTTCGAAAATAAATAATTTCAATTTCTCTTCACTTATTCTTGGAACACCTTATGATTCATAAACAGTTGAAAAATCGCAGAAATTCAATAAGATTCAGGTTATTGAATTTAACAATTTAGACTGGTGGAATTTCAGGACTGCCACCCCTACTAAATGTTTATCGCTCAAGATCAGCGCGAAAACGTTGGGTAAAAATCCTCAACAAATCTGGAGACAAAACAATCTAATAAATTCTCTGTGGTTTTTTATACCAGGTGTTGCTGGAATAAGAACCACATTCAAACTTGTTGGTCTTCCATGAAAAATTCAGGAAACTTTCAATTTTTTTATATTAATTAAGATGTGAAAATAACATTCATAAAAATTGAATCCTACTTCTATCAAAACAGCAAGTTATGAAAGATTCAATATAAATTCGTTGTTTCAATCAACAACAGAATACGGGTCTCAAGGAAATAATTTCGGCCCAAGACAATTTTGGTGCATGTTTTCAGTAATCACACAGTTCTACTAAATATCCCTATTATAACTATCGACAGTGTGTGAAGAAGTTTAATGTTTAGAATATTTTCACGATCGAACAGAGTTGGAGAATTGATACGCTTCTTGAAGAACTATTTGAACTATTGAACTGAAGATGAATCGAAAATAAGCAAAAACAGTCGATGTCCTACTTTTCGTGAAATACGCTTGTATTGTGAGAATAGACCTGATGAAACATTCTAATATACGGTTCATGAGATTGATATTCGATATTATCCACAAGAAATAGGTGACACAATAATTTTACAAGATACTTTGTGGTTGTGAATAACGTTACGAATCACGTGTACGATTTCAAGTTTAACCTAACTTTACCTAATATCTAACCTAACTCTATCAGACCTAGTTTATGCTAACCTCCTTTTATTTGAACGTTATTGGCGATCGTTATTGAAGATATCGAATTGAATCGAAGTTTTTGAACATGTTGATTAACTATCATCTTCAAAATTAGGCAACTTTTTAGTTTAACACATTTCAAAAGCTTCTTTGATTCAGACTGATTCAATGGTGGAATTAGCAACTTGCTTCTCAAATATAGGACTTCGTTTCATAAATGTTTCAAATTTATCTTCATCTTGGGATTGAAACAACTCCTAAATGCCATTTGATCCTATCTGTCCCCAGAGCCAGTTGTCAAGCCGTCACAAAACTCCAGGACCAACATCTTCTAGGCGTTCTGTTAGGTGCTCATAAACACTTTTCGAGGGCAAATCGACTCGCTTAATGTCACTGTCGACATTGCACATGCCTTACCATGCCCATACCATTTATAACGCAAAATTGCATGCATATTTTTTCTATTTTTTTTCAAGTCAAAAATAGAAAAAACAAACAAAGACGTAATCAATCTTTCATCATCAATCTTTCCAGTTGTGAACAACAAACTGCTAATACAAATTGGCTGATAATAACAACACATGTGTACCAACACAACAAATAAAATCGATAATCTAATGAACACAGCCATAGAGAATTCAAAATTCACTTTTTATTTTAAATTGGGAGTCAAATCTGTTTGTTCAGTAAACTTTTATTACACTTAATATTATGAATGTTTATCTATATGAACAATGTGCTCACATCTCCTAGGAGAGTTTGAGTCAGGTTTGTATGTTCTCATCAATAAGATGACTTCTCAGTACACTTTTGATAATACTCATACTTGTTTTTTGTTCACATATGTGAGAACCAAAAAGAGAACGAACTTTTTTTAACTGATCGTAAGTATCAAGCCATTCAAAGCAGACCAATTGTGTTATATTTCCGATTCAACACAAATACGTTCTGATTTGAAGCGCCTCTTCGTTTTTCAAATACAGCAATTGTACTTCCAAGTTACCAAAATTTCAAGTCGGTCCAAAGGCGAACCCAGGAGTTGTTTCTGGGAGGGGGGCATATAGAGAAATAAAAAAATTCAGCCTCTCATTTCCAAGTTTTGAGCTGTATAATGGATTGAAAAATGCCATAATTTCATTAACAAGAGAAATTCAAAACAAAATTTCCAAAAAATAACTGAAAATAGTATCTATATTAAAGTATAAGTGGATAAAAGACCAGATCCACGAATACTTTACACTATTTTTTTATTGGTGCCACATTTTACGTTTGAATAAATTTTTGCATTTGTCAGTTATATTTTATTGGACGTTTACAAGGTACTCATCCTGTCAGATCAATAATTAAAAATTTGTCATTTAGGCTTCACGGTCAACACGCTCAGGCGTGCTTTAAATGGGTGAAATGGGACACCAATAAAAAAAATATTTAAAATAAAATGAAAAGTATATGTTAAACATGTCAAAAGCTCACAGCCACCATCACAATAGGATGCCAATTATTGTACAAAGGAAATAAATTCACAATGAAATGTCACTTTTTCTATCCTTCTCTACCAAAACGTCTAAAACGTCAATTTCAATAAAAAGGTTCGTTGGTAGTCTGGGGGGTCCCTTCTCCTGATTGCACCCTTGAGTTGGTCATCAAAGCATTGAGATAATTTTTAATAAATGCTAAAGCTGCTCTGCTGTTTTCAAATTTATGAAACCTTCTGGGAAACGCTTCCCTCGCATGCCACGAGTCGCTTATTTCCAATTGGCGAATATTAAAAACGCCGATGAAGAGCTTTCACTGTTAAATTAATCATCCCATTCCCCTGCAACATCCAAAAACGAATCGAAGGAAGAGGATCCCCGGCAAACGCCATCATCTCGCTCCCTGGTGCCCAAAAAATTCCGATCGGCCCATCAGCAAAAAAAGGTTGGCGAGTCCATAGACCACGTGGTTCGCGGAAAAGGCGATCGTAACCCAGACAGGCATCCGAGAGATAGACAGAGAGGGAGAGCATTCGGTTCTGTGGTTTTTGTTGGTGCTAAACGACCAGCGGACCGGCATACTAATGTCCAACGGTGGATCAGAATGAATGTCGACAAATATTCGAGCGGCTCGTATCGCGAAGAAGGTAACTAGATGTTTATTAGTCGAAAAACAGCACCCTTAATTGCGGTTGAAGGAATGCGTCGTGACGAAACGAATGGACGGATGGTATGGTAACCTTGGTGCTGGAAGAAATGGGGTATCTTACATCAAACCCGGTAGTTCTTATTTATTATCACCTCGTCCATTCTGACATAGTCTATTTTTTTTTTCACGTGGTTAGTTCATACAGCAAATAAGGAATAAAACTAAATGAGAATGCACCAATTGACTTACATATTTCATTCAAGTTGTAAAACTCATTGGTGGATTCTAATTTTATTTTATTTCCTATTTGCTGTACAAATAAACCATTATTTCATGTTATCATGAATAAAGACTTTCTATTCCAATAGCATTTGTTTGAAGAGTTTTTTTATGCTATCCAAAAAAGCATATAATTTCAGAATAACCAAGGATTTGATTATTTTTCAATACCATTGGTACAAAATAAAAAGTATCCAACTAACCATGGAACATCTATTTGGTTGGGAAATAGCTGGGAATATTTAGGCATCGATAAGCATGGCAAAACTGACTGACAACGATGTCACATTCATTTGGAGACCAATTTTGGATCCGTTAATAAAACATGGTCGTTCATGTATAAATTTCAACTAAGTTTGCAAAAATCAAAAAGCAATGTATCCGAAGTATGGATTTTGTTTCATCTGGGAAATATTATGATAGAAATGATTCTTCAAACAAATTATGGAACACACTATTTTCTTCCCATTAGATTGAATGAATAGATGACTTCTCTTCTGGATTATTCCAAGGACAAATCAGGTTCATATATTGAAAAATAAGTTGAGGCTCATGCTCCAAAGGTTGTAAAGAATAGGAATAAAAGTTGTAAAACAGAATATTCGATACGATTCCTGAACTGAGAACTGACAATTATTCAATCCAAACTATTCACCAGTCAATAGTTATCCAATTTCGGTGCATATTTCTCAAAAAAACTCGAATGATAAATTCAACCTCACTTTCTGTTCCGGGGTATCTTTGAGAAAATAGACAAGCAGCAACACCGCATTTTTTGGCATGCTATCACAAGTATTTTGCTCAAATTAATAGACCATACCATTGAATTGGTGTCACTTCTGTTGAGTTCAAGATCGAGTTCGAATTAACAAAATACGAATCTTAATAAACGTTATTGCAAAGGAATAATTACATCAGATTCTCAACATCCATCTGCTGAAGAATAAGTATGAAGGGAATTTCCTCAATAGGCGAGATCAGTAACTTTTGGAAAAAATACAACGACATCCAGAACGCTGAAAGACCTACACAGTATTTTTCCGATAATTTTGCAGTAGTTTCTCCAAGATGAATTATCAAAGTTGGTGTGGGTTCAGAAAAATGTTCCGCGTTTTGACGTCACAGCTGCTGAACGACCACATACGGCGATAGAAAATAGATTTTTCAGTGAAAGCAATGGAGATAAAATAGTACAACACTGTTATTTTTTCTAAAATTCAATATCATCCATTTTACGAATACTGTGGAAAACTTTCTAGTCGATTTTAGTGCATATAAATGAGCGCCAAATAAGTCAGCCACTGTTAAAGATTCAAAGAAATCGATAGAGGACTTTTTGACAACACCGCTAACGTAATTTTGGTAAAGAACATAAGAATATTGATACCGATAACAACTTGATTTGTCCTCGTATTTTAATATAATGAACATAAACAATAATTATATGTTATAAATCCCTCTCACCAGTGCCAGAATAGTGTTTCAAAGCGTTGCCGATTGTCATTCATTATATTTCTCCACATCATTAGCAGACCGAAAAAATAAGACAATGCAGAGACTCAAATAGGTATATTTTTCACCAACAACTATGAAAGGAGGTTCTTTCATTTAAGAATTTACTGGTTCAAATTCCGTTTTTGTTTCGTAGACAAAACTGAAATAGTCTCAAAAGCTACCAAAAATTGTATAGCTAGCAACTCCGACATGCGCTTAGTATTAGCAGGCCTGACATCACAAAGAGCGTCATTTTTATAGTATCTCCAAGTCAAAGAGGATTAAAGTGAAATTTTTGGGAAATTACATAAAATTTATGAAGTATGATGTCTTGATGTTTCAAGATGTGTCTGATGTAAGCGTGCCTTAAGAATCCAATCTCCCCGAAATTTTCTCCAAACAATTAAAGCGGAGCACCACCAAATTACGGTGCCCCAACGTTGCGATTGGTGGCAACTCAAAGCTCCGCGATTGGCTGCGTCCTACCTCTCGAATTCTCTGCATTTTTTCGGCGAAAAATCGTCCGTCAAAAAGTACGATGCGTCGCGTTCGCAGAACATGTGGAGCAAAACGATCAGCCATGTAGCCAGCTCTACGTAAACGATCCATCCGGTGACCGGAAAAATTTCTGGGATGGCTCGTCGTCTCTCCGCCATAGGTGGGCAACGTTTCGAAAGGGACTTCGTTTGACGGCATTTTTCAACCGAATGCATAAACTCGTCGAAATGCATGTGAACCCGCCAAAACAATGCCTTTATGTTTGTTAATTAGTGTCCGAAAACAGAATGCGCCGGATGCCTTACCGGAGGCTGGACCGGACGACATTGCGTGCCAGAGGCGTACCTCTCGAAAAAACAACAGTTCAAATACAAATAAAATTACTTTCAAATATCATCATGAAACTTTCATACCCATCCAGCTACTCTCTTTCAATCACTGACTCTTATGACAAATTCAAATTCGTCAGCGACTAGTCAAGGAAATTCACTAAGGAAATTCATTAATGAATTCAACTGACGAACAGGTGCAGCTTCTTTCAATAATTGTCAAAGTTGTTTGTCATTCGATTTCAGATACGTTAACGTAAAAACTATTAACGCAAAACTGGCCTAGACAGGGTACGTTCAGTAGTTTTACTCTATGTCCTGTACTATTCTTGAATTATCGTCCTTATTTCGAAAGATTTCGGTTAGCGTTTGTTAACATCAGTTAAATAACGCGAGTCTACGTACACCCGTAGACCCGCAAAACACGAAAACGTAAACAAAATAACAAATAATGTAAAAAAAAACAAAAAAACATCAATTTCAATGTAAGACCTGTTCAAAATGTGAAATTTGTGCAATAAAATAATTCTCTTCCTTTAATGTTAATTCTTGTAATACATCTGAAAACACTTGATATTTCCCAAACAGTTGAAACAGTTATGTCTACAATTTTCAAAAGAATCCAAAAAACTGATAATATACAGGGGGTTTTATTTAAAATAAAAAAATTGGTATCGGTCACTATCAGATGACAAACCCTCTATAATTATTTTTGTTTTGAAAAAAAAATGCGCATCTAAAAATGCAAATCGACGTGTCCAAGCGTTTTTCCCAACACGCTCTCATTTATTCGTTATCGAATTTATTCCATTTGGCTGTTCCACACTGTATATTTCATTTGCGAAGTTTCATTTATATATATGATATATACATGTTAATATATATTTTTCGTGAAAAGTTATTATTATTGAAATATTGTTCCTATTTTTTCATTCTAATCAGAATCGTTTTCCCCAATGATCACTGAAAAAAATTTCAACAATGCGTATTCTAACGAGCTGTCACAATTCTCTTGCTTGAAAAATGCACATAATTATACACACAACTTCAGATCACCCTATATAATTGAAAGGAAATTAAGCATGTCGTGAATTTTTCTCATACTGATTCGTAGTTCTTGTTAATATACCCTAGTTAACTCAAAGTTTTGAATTCCCAAAGGAGTCTTCAGAATGGCGCCCGAAAAAAATTCTCCGTCATTAAAAATTCCTTTGTCCGTCCTGCAACCGATACGACACACAAAAAAACAAAAACGACAGCCGGATCCCACAGAAGTTGAGACTGTGTATTGTGTGTGTGAAAATATTCGGCATTCTACCAGTCATAATATTATCGAATATTATTGTAAAAGATGATAATCTGGACTCAATTTGGAAATAATCTACTGCGAACCCGAAAGCTTTTCTCCGGTGATTTAGTGGCAATGCCGAGAGTCCGGACAAAACCATAAATACTCGCCCAAACTTGTTCTACGCTGTCCGATCTAGTCATCCGTGTTCGTTTGTAGTGCTTTGAGAACGAGTCAATTGCCCCTATGGTTGATTATTCATAACCATCGAATGAGAAAGTTTAGTGCTGCTGATTTCTTTGATATTTCTTTCATTTTTTTATGAATGAGCGATAATAGTTCGGATTCGGATAAACTGTCATATCCCTCTTCTTAGAATAAATAGATTGAGAGTGGATGTATCAGATGTTCATGTAGCAGTAGAATTATGAATTCTGAACGACCCTGTATGCTCTCCTTACACAGAATCGATACATGGGTCATTGTTATGCTATAGCCAAAATATTGTTTCTACAAACCTATAATCTATTTATTTTAGGAAGATATGTCTAGTAGATTTGGTTATCTTTCGATACCGATAGAGCAAAATGAAAAGTATCTAGCTAACCCCTGAACTTCTTATTGGTTGAGACAAAACCGGGATCATTTAGGCATCAATAATTATGGCAACACTTCACAGTGACTTCACAACGATGCCAAATTTTTTATCCGCTAATAAAGTTTGTTACTTCTAGTCGAATGTTTCGTAAATTTTGGAAAAACTCTTCAATAGTTATCCACAGCTAATGGTCATTCAATTTTGGTGTAAAAATTTCATGAACAGAAAACATTTTTTGAAACAATTGGAACAATAAACTTAACCTAACTTCGGAGTGTCCCTTGAAAAATAGACAAGCAGCAACACTGCACTCTCTGCTGTCACAATTATATATTTTCCTTAAATAGATGGACTTCAGATAACGCAGTTATAAACATATAAATAATCAGAGCTATGTTTTGAAAAAGTGGAAAAATAATTATTTCTGAAACAGTTGGATATAGGTAATACAAAGTTTCAAACAAAAACATTCAGGAAGTGATTAAAAATCAAAAAATATTATGATATACAGATGGTCCATTTGAAATATATGAAAATATTTTTAATCGACAGATCACAAGTGCTTATCAAGGTAACCAAATTTTCGGAATCGATCATAGATATAAAATTTGAAAGTCATCTGGATGATAATTTTGGTACATCATCATGCATTTACTTCAGTCGACTGACCTTGAATTCTTCTAAATGCTACATTCTATTTGGAAATACATGAGAATTCTTTGATTGTGGATAGGGACCAGTTTGTCATCATCCGCATATGAATGCAGAGACAACATTTAACATGTTTCAGAGCATGGCATATTCAACCGAACCAGCCGACATTATTATAGCCCCTATCTGAGAATAAATAAAACGGATTCATAAGACAATATGAGCTTTTACAGCGGTCACCATAAATCTATACGATTAGAAAGGACCATCTGTTGATAATTCTTGAGTAGACACTTTTAGGACCCAAATCTCTTGGTTCAGTTTCATAATTGAAGTGATTTTTCAGTATTCTTTCATTCTTCTATTTCATGATAATACTCAAGTTGCACATTTTGATCAATCATTCAATTTGTATGATTATTATTGCTGATCAGAACTTTTTTCCTCGAATGAAATCAAAAGATGTTATTTGAATAATTGAAATTTGCAATAATTGAATTTCAACACCTGTCATTTTCAGTTTCCATTGCCAGTTTCTGCCTGACGATTCCTCGTTCATTATTTTGTAACAAACTTGCACTTCATATTATTTCATGAAATGAAAATTTAACTTTTCAACTTTTTCCTTTCTTTATATAGTCTTTATTTTCTATTTTTTTTTTTCATGTGCTTCCTTTTCCTCTCTTTTCATTCGTACATTTATTTTCTTATTTTTGTGTCCTTTATTTTCCTTTTCTTTTTCATGTTTGTTTATTTTTCCCTCATTTTTTTTTTCAATTCTTTTTTATGTTTTCCGTATTTTTTTCCGTTTCTTTTTTGGACTATTATATTTTCGTTTGTTTTCAGTCTTTTTCATCCCATTTTCCTTGTTTTCAATCTGCTTTATTTTGCTCTTCTCTTTATTTTTTATATTTCCATATGCATCTTTTCCATTTCCATTATTTTCTTTTTTATGTTCTGCATAAAATTCACACAGAATAATTTAAGAGTGGGTTATTCAAGTCAGGTTAGGTTAGATTTGGCCAGGTCAGGTAAGGTCAATTTGAATAAGGTTAAGACAGGTTAGATCGTGTGATAAAAGTTTCGGGTGAATTTTAAAAGAATAACTTCATTTTCAGACGTGAAAACAATGGTTTTCAGTTTTTCGGTGACATAACTTTAGCCCAGTGTTTTTGTAATTTGTGTGTCAAGGTCAAACTACTACGAAAAACAAAAATGTCCATTGAAATGAAATTCATTTATCGGGAAAATTTTGTTTACTAAATACAAGGAAACTACCTACTCATGAGCATGAAACTTGCAGTGCATTTCCGATGGATTTTACTTTCCGCTCAGCTAAATTATGGCATACTTTCATTTGGATAAGCTCTGGCGAGCGTTCTGCATCAGAAATTGATATACCGAGCGCTGTTTTATGGCCTTACCTCCGATAACGGACTAACCGAGAGTAACCTTCAGCAGAAAATGTATTATTTCATCGCCATCGAAGCCGTACTATTTGTCAGGTTATCTCGGAATTTCGCAAAATACGGGCCTTTATAATGTCGAAGATAATTAAAGTAATGGTAATGGTACTCGAGCCCTTTGAGCAGCAATAAATCTTTCGTTTATCGGATTTTTCATTTCATGAAACGTCAATTATTATCATGGAAAATTTTTGGATTCGTTCAAAAGGCATTCGTTGAATATTCCACAAATTATTATTTCGATCGTATACGAAATGGCTGGATTCTTCTCTCATTGGTCTATTGAAAATGTCTACAGCTATAATGCAAGGAAGATTTAGTTATCCTTCAATACCAATAGTGCAAAATAAAAAGTATCTATACAAACACTGAACTTCTAATTGGTTGAGACTTATCTGGGAACATTTAGGCACCAATAATTATCGCAACACTTTTCAGTCACTTCACAACGAAGAATGTTTGATCCGCCAATAAATTCTAGTTGGAATTCTTATAAATATTCAAAAAAGTATTACACGGTTATCCATAGTCAATCGTTATCCAATTTGGTGTATATATTTTATAAATCTAGAATATTTTTCAAAGCGATTTGATTGATTAACACAACCGTACTTTATGTTTCAGAGTATTCATCGAAAAACGACAAGAAGCAACAATGCATCAAATGTCCTCAATATGATTTGATGCATATTTGACGAATAAATCCATTATGTTCATGATAGAGAAAGGCATGATTGTTGAACAAAATCAGGTCTGCAGATTTAATATCAGATTCCTTCTCATGACGTCGGTTACTATTCACGGAAAAATATCAAAGCGGTTGAAAATAGCACATTGTTCAATAGTCTATCGACAGATGGTTTTCAAACCGTAATATCGACTCACTTAAAAGTACGATTTTTATGGCGACCGTCTAAGATAAGCTAGGCAACCAAAAGAAGAAAACAAAACGATATTCTGCGGTATCTCCGAATCTTCCTATTAAATCTTTTCATCCTACGATTCTGTTTTCGGAAATGCTATGCAAATGATATACCACGACTAGGCACTCCGTATAATTATATCTACTTCTTTATAAAGCATTTATCATTCACAACAGAGTTGCACCACAAAATCCATTTTCCCACCCGACTGTGTCAGGTATAGATTTTTTTGTTTCGTTTCGTATTCGATTCATCGAAATATGAGTGAAGAATAAATATTTTCGACATGCAAAACGAAATTATTATAATTTAAATATGTTAACAATGGGCTGCAACGTTTGCATATGGGATGATTCCGCAGACTGCAATAACAATATTGGAAACGTACAGGGGGATTTGAAGGTTTGGCTGACAACAAAAGTCAATTCCTTCATTTCGAATAACACATCCAATGTTATAATATCATTTAACTCCTAGATTCCATGTCATATATATAAGGCTTGATATTTTATACCAAGTCCATATGTAAAAAGTGCATTTTTTATTGAATTATTTGTGTCATTTTATGATCACTCTTTATTTATTCTTCACTGACATTCCATCAAAGATAGCTGAGCCATATATCCTTGCATGGGCAAAACAATTCAAATTGAATGAAAAAGGTGTTTAGTTATATACAAGCCTGAAAAATTAATTTTTGACAAAAATTTCTGTATATATTTATGAAAATGTTCAGGTGTACTCAATTGTACGACATCGAGTATAAAATATATTTAATAATCAAATGATACATATGAAAGTGTCGTGTTTTTCCAGGAAAAGCATCAAGTGAAATCAGTTATTTTAATATTATCAATATTTGAAGGAAATCAAAAACGGAAATAGTGTCAAATATTTATTGTTTGAATTCAAATGTTTGTTCTTATTTACATAATTTACACATTATTACTCAATTATTTACAATCTTTTTTGGTCTTTCAAGACTTAAATCACAATTTGTACAAACCTTATTCTAAATCACTTTACACTGGAGTTCATAAAAATATATATCACATGGACACCCAACATCCCTCCTTCAGATTCGTCCTTCCTAACAAGGATATAAATAAATACTTTTTTATGGCATGTTCGAAAAAATAAATAAATTTACTAGGTACGAAGCAACATCAACAACAAGAAAGTCACATTTTTACGACCGCTTCCTTCTTTATCACCTCTCATATAAAATTCAAATAACCTAGGAAACAACTCGCTCCGACTAAGTATTCGAAAATATCGACTCACACTTCGATATCTGATTGTAAACTTTGTCTATCCTCTCGTTCAATATTTTCACGCTCTTGTTGGGTATCGTCGGTAAAATGTCCTTCACAACATCGTTATTCTGACTCTCGAACATGCTCCTCAGCAGCTGGCCGACGTCTCCTTTGACCTTTAGCCTTCTTATCCTCTCAGCCGTCTTCCTCCTGAAGACGCACAAGTTCTCCAGGAGGATCGAGTGATAAATCTCGTACTTCTTGAGCAGCCTGTAGCCGTGCAATAGCCCGGACTCGTTATCCAAGAACACCAGCAGGTCGCTGTCGCTCTTCTTCGCCAGGTTATGGGCCGGCGCCTCCATGATATTCGCGTTCCACTGGTAGTTGTAGAGGTTGTTGACGATACGGTCCAGGTTTGCTGTGAGGTAGTCGAAAACGATCAGATCTGACCACTGCGCCAACTCCACGAGCTTCTTCATTAAACCAACTTTATCCGGCCCGGAGTTCACGGTCATGTTGAGAACGTCGTACTTGTTGAGGTGCCTCTCCACCGGTCTGAAAGCTTCCGGTATGGCCGCCGAATTGAGGTTACCGATGAACTGCGTTAGCACCACAGGTCTGTTGGAGTTCCACTGCGCGGAGGCTATCTCATTGCCGAGGTTCTGCCACAGAGGCTCCTCCAGGTCCACCACGCTGACGGTGCTGGGTGCCAGGTTGGACAGCTCGAGGATCTTGGCCAAGTAGAAGCTGAAGAGCTCGCCTTGGATCTGGTCGGTGTTCTGGCGGTACCTGACGCACCCCTTGAGGCCGTCCCGAAACGTCACCAGGCGGTTCTGCATGCGGCCGCAACCGCTCTCCATTTTAACAGCCACTGCTTTCTTGACGTAGCTCCCCCAGGTGTCGTGCTTGAGGTCCCGGTAGCCTTCAGGCAAAGCTCGCTCCACTTCCTCGCCCCAGTAGATGCCGTCCTCCACGAGACCGTCGCGGTCCTGGACAGCCTCCACGAAGGAAACGGTGGAGTACGAGGAGTTGGTGTCGTTCTGGAAGCCGTAGCTGTTGTTCACGAAAACTGTTCTAATGTCGGAGATGAGCGGCGATTCCGTCTGGTTCCTGCCGTCCGGGGCCTCCAGGTACAACATGGGTATGAGGATGCCTATGGTGAGGCCCACGCTGAACGCGAAAATGACACTGAGCAGGCACAGGTTTTTGTAGACCGAGCTAGCGCTGGGCTTGTTGTGTAGAGGCACGAGGTCGCCGCTGCCCCACGTAGGCTGTTTACCGAACATCGCGAATTCCTTGTCGATACACATCAAAGACCACTTCGCATAACGCACCGGCTTGTAAAGCTAGTTACCTGCGCTCACGACGACGGTGGATGGTGAACTGATCACGGATCGCGCTCTGGCCTGGGTACGGTTTGGTTAACAATGCCGAAGAGTAGGGTCTCGGCTCGACGTAGTGGGATGAATATCTGACATATTTCGAGGGAAAGAGACGGCCGGGCACCTGGTGCAGAGCGACGAGGACGGCCGAACAAGTTGAAATGGGAAGGTTGAAGCAGTTGGCTCGCAATAAAGATAGCGTTCGTCTTGCGATACAGAAAAGTGACAAGGGTTTGTTGTTCGGTTGTTGGAGTGTTGCTCGAAATATATGTATGAATCACGGTCTCGTTTTGATGTTTCATGGGGATCGGGATACGTGGTTCGACGTCTCATGTCACCGCTCTGATGATTTTCCATTTGTTTCACTGCTTTTTGATTGTGGATGTCAATAGTGATGATAACATCGGAAAACAAGAACTGTCCACGTTTTTTAAAAAAGTTGTATCTGTAATGACATGAAATACTTTCTCGATGAATAATTGAAGCTCTATTCACAAAAGTCTTTCGATTCAGTAATTACTCATTAGTACTAATATATTTAGTTGGAATTTTCACAAAATTTCTAAGAATATTCATACAAGTGAATCATTTCGGTACTCTTGGATATAAATTTTCAAGTCGAGGTGACCAGACTTCGTTTTATTTCAGTCAACACCTTCTTTTTTGGAAATATCTGAATGTGTCATTCTTAAATGAATCGGGATATTTTTCAAGAGTGATTAATGACAATCGATGAGTTTTTCTAAGTATGTGAATTTCAAGGCGAAAAGCATTGAGCGAATTATCAAATTTGAGCTAACGTTTGAGATACCTCAATTACTCTTTCAGGTGGAAAGCAGATGTGTTGTGTTTCCTTTATTGAAAAGTGTAACTGTTTTCAGAATTGTTTTCGATATTGAAAAAGTTTAGACATAAATTCAGGGAAGACTGATATGAGGAATCTGAAGAACGAGTAGACAAAAATGTAACCAGTTAGAAATAGTAAAGATGGTATCAGATCCTTCTCATTTGTTTTTGAGACGAAACAATCTGTGTAGTTAAAATTACATGACACTCATAATCGACAAAATGTAAAAGTATCGTCCAAAATTTTTCAAAATTAGTTGAATGAGGGGTAATTGGAAACAAATTTTATCCTCAAAATGATAGGGAATATCGATACATGAGACGTGCTCTATAGGCACCCTACGAAAATTTTGCCGGAATCTTTGCCATCAAGTATCCGAATCCAATGACCACTTGAAAATTTGCCCTGTATAACTACTGGTTGATCTTAAAGTTGGGTGTGGGTATATGTGGGGATGATTGATAATGGCGTAGCCCCCCGTAGTTCGTGTAGGTGTGCGATTTGTTCAAAGCAATACCGGGGGCAACGTTATTATCTAATGAATCGGTACCATTAAGAGCTCGACGAATCGGCACGATATTTTTCGTAGAACAATTCAAACACCTCCGAGCACTATCCGAATGAAAAAGTACAGTGATGTCTTCTTTTGAATTTATTACTCGTTCAGATAGGTTTTACAAGAGATTTCATGAGTTGGGTAATCCATATTAGCATACAATCATTAATTGTCTTGTCAAAAAATTATAATGTTAATATTAATAATGATTATAATTTATTTAAATCATTTATTTATTGAGGCAAATGGAATAACTGTTCTGAGTCAGCGCGTCTACCGAGCGTCCTCTTTTTGGGACTACGTTAACTGTTTTTCCCAAACAACTTTTCTGGAGTACATAAAATAGTGAAAATTCAGGTTTTGATATCTCAACATGCAGACAGTTAATTCTTTGAGAGGATATTTTCGGAAGTAAGTAAAATTACGTTTTTTTTCACTGTCTTCGGAAACGGAAATGTTACTTTCAAGCTCAGGAGGACAGAGGACAGAAATGGACTCGTAAAATACAGTGGCGTACATATTTCAATTTTCAGATTGTAATATCAAGTTGTTTAGAGGTTGAATCATTTCTAGAGTGTTCAAAGTTGGACATACTGTACACAAAAAAAACGTCTGGGATTTCAGTTGCTCCCGCGTATTTTTTTCTCAGATAATTTGAATATGTGATAAAGATCGATTAACCTAAGTTTGACTAAGACTTGTAAACTTTGAATATAAATCAGCTGAGAGAATTGTAAATCAAAGTTTATTGATAATTAATTACGATAGACATACTCAGTCATATAATCTGTCGTAAAAAGAAGAAATTTCTGAATTCATTATTGATGATGTTTTAAGGAAGCTTGGATTCGGTGTTTTGGTTCATTTATTCATCGTTATAATAATAATGAAAATGTATATTGAAAAATTATACATGATTTTTTTTAATACCAGAATTTGCTACTTCTTATCCAAATTGCATTCCTTTATTTTGTGAAAAAAAAAGTTGTAGAAATAAGACACTTTCGACAAACCCCCTGAATATTCTAGTAAAGTATATGTATTTCAGGGCGTATTTGGAGATTCAAACGAAACGAGGTAGTATAGTCTATTTATCCAAGGAAGATAGTTCTGACAGATTTGGTTATTTTTCAATAACAATAATGCAAAATAAAAAGTATCTAACAAACCACTCAAGTTTTGAGAGGTTGAGACATTTCGAATAAAACTGTTCAACGGTTAACCAATATTGAAATATTGAAACAAGACAAGCAGCAACACCGCATTTTCTGGCGGGCTGACAAAAATATCTTGCTTAAATAAATAGACCGTACTTATTATCGAAAAAATACGATATTACATAACCTCAACAACGTACGATGTCTCGTGTTTCCTTCGAGAGATGTGAATGAAGATAATCGTAGAGTTAATCTGTGAGATTTTCCAATTTGATTAGCAATTAGCGATGTTGAAACATCGATAAATTCTAATAAATCACCGAGCTGGCAAATTATTGTTAATGAACACAATTCCCAAATTAATTCCGGTGCGTATTAACAAATGTATATCGTCAGTTACATCTGTATTATGAGCTCGGATACTGTTCCTCTAAGGTTTTTACCCGCCCACATGCGCCCAGAAACATAAAAACAACTAGTAATTTCACATTCTATTGGTTTCGAGATTATAATCTAGAGATATTTGTTATATAGGATCATTGTCTTATTTATTTCCATTATGCGAGATGCTAGTTGCAACATAATAGGTCAGTGGCGGCTCGTATTGGCAATAACTCATGTTGGCAGTGCCTCACAAATTCTCTTCGAATTGCTTGAAGGAGTAATGTCAATAAACTCTCTAACTGGCTGTAACGTGGTTACTTTAGGAGTTGAGTAGGGTTACGAGAAAAGGGGTCATGGTTATGTAATTTCTTCTTAGACTTCTTGAATTCCTGTCTATACCCAAGATATATTTTCCCGATACTGTATATGGACGATATTGTCAGTGATGAATAAAATAATATGAAAATTAAAACATTGGGCGTCGAAAGAATTTTGGTTTTTCCCCAAAACAAGAACATAAAATTTGGTGGAGTGGAATTAGGAAGGCTTTTGATGAATATTTCATTGATGGATCTGACAGAATCGAGAGAATTACGGATAGTGTAACACTTGAATCCTAGATGAACTAGTATTTCTTTCTGAAAATAATGATTTCTGAAAAAGGTTACAAATGCTTTTCATGGCAAAAAAAGGACATGGTAGTATGTCGCAAAAAGTCTTTCAACGGACATCCTCAATAAATAAAAAATATACTTAGAACGTAGTATGGATGTCCCAGGTATTCATTATTTTTGTAACAGTTATCCCATGGAAAACCTTTGAGATGTTTTTGGAAGTATATCCCTAGAATGCACTGAAGGGATATCTCAGGAACTCATTTTTGCCGCCGAGAAATAAACCTAGACTGTCCTAAGTATGTTCCTAGGATGTCCACAGAACTTTCTTATGTTATTAGGGTGAATGAAAGAAACACAGAAACTGTTCAAAAATAAAACCGGGAAACTTGCCGATTGTTGTTTTGTCTCAATTTCGTACACCTTCCTGAACTTTCTGAAGACACTCCATCTCGTATCATGCGATAAATTTCCAATTGTTCCATAAAAATCTGTTGCAAACGCGTTCGTTTTTAACTGTGCCGCGGAGGCGATAAAAACCTAGAAATACCGCGGAATGCGACAAACGTTATAAATAAAACAATATGGTGCCATCGCATGGTCGAACACGGACAACAATTTCCACAGAGATAATTGACACATCCGAAAGTCTCACCGTAAATTTCGACTATTAATTGAGATGTTGCCGATGTTGGTTCTTTCACGCTCCTAATGAACACTATTAAAGTAGAATGAGTTTGGAGGTGGAATTTTATGGGAATTCTTTCAAATGACAGAAGTCACTCGTCAATTATTACTTGACAGCTTCCATTCCATTATTAATATCATGATGAGATTGCAAACATCTGTTCTGGGTTGTTTCTAGGAGAAATTGAACATTCTCATCGAAAAAAGTTGATTTTATCGTGTCTACGCTCTTTTTTTTATTTATAAGTTGAAAAAATTCATGACATTTCCATTTGAGACTAGAAAGTTATTGGCATTTGAAATTTCCAGAAAAATAAACTAGAATATCGAACCCCCTATATAATATTTTGAACACTGTTAGAAGTGTCTAATAGGATACTCTTTTATTAATGTGTATACGTAGAATGACCTTCCCATCATGAAGATTGGAAATAACACAAACATTTCAGTTAGTTGCTCCATTTGTCAAAATTTCTCGAAAAAATTTAATAACTCAAAAACAAATCACGATAGATATGAACGATTCAAAATGCAATAGATCCAGAATTCCACGTAGAATTCGAAAATGCAAAAATAAACGGGGTGTTCCATTCAAAAAATTAAGTTGATACTACTATTAGTTCTTCATGAACTGCTAATGAATCAGATAGTTGAATCATTCTGTATATAATTTTCTCAACTATTCGACAACGACAGTGAAAAAACCACTTCCTTCCGTGTTTGAGTTATATGTCGGATTCACACTACACAAAAAAGTGGGTAGCGCAAGAGTGTGAACACGATACTTCTCATGCTCCTGCCGCTGCTACACGCATTGCTCATTCCTCGGTTTTTCATGCAGAAATAGAAGAACAGACAGCGTCGTCTGTCTTTGTTGCCACCCGCTTGGTGAAGTATGGGCTAAGGCGATTTTTGAAACGAATACATCAGTCTCTTCAGACTAAGACCTACAATCTACTTGTTCCTTTTCAGGCAACATTTCAATCAATGAACAAAAATTGTTGGAATTGAGACATTTACAGCAGCAAAGTATTATTCATTCGCTACTTTCCTGTAATCAATAGTCCACAAAATGTAACAACCGGCATATTGTTATTGTGCATTATCTTACGAACGAATCGTTTGAAATCAAGAATACATTTCTTGCAATAATGCTTCCCCATCAAAAGTGAATAAACTCAAATGAATGCCATTCCGCATTCATAACAGCAGTCCGCATGTGTGTATATTATGTTGGTATACATAATACCAACTGAAAGCCAGATAAAATGAGACTGAGAAATGTTATTACAGCTAAACTTGTTCTATTCCAGAAAATATAATTTACAATGATTGGTTTTTACGAGCATAAGAATATATTAAAAACAATATTTGTCTTTACCGAGCATTACTTTATAATTTTATATTCATCTCTTTCGGAATTATTAAAAATAACTGTGTTTAATAAAACCCGTACGTATCATGAGCGCACCAACGATTTTACATTAGGCTAAGGTTCATTATTGTTAATTATACTCTATTTAATTAAGAAAGATAATTGTGACAGCTCGCCAGAAGGTGAGGTGTTGCTACTTAACTTTCTTTCAATCATACTCCGAAACAGAAAGTTAGGTTAAGTTTATCATTCAAATTATTTTAGAGAGCTATTGACTATAGATAACCATGAAACATTTTTTAATACAATCGAACTTCTCTAACTGGAAGTGCGATCTGCCAGAAGTTCAAGTTAAAGAAGTTCGACTTTTGTAAAAATTTCGACTAGAATTGACAAACTATATTGGCATATCAAAGATTTTTCTCCAATTGAATTTGGCATCGTTGTGAAGTCATTGTGAAGTGTTGCCATAATAATTGATATCTAAATATTCCCAGCTATGTGTCAACCAATTAGAAGTTCAGTGGTTATCTAGATATTTTTTATCTTACACTAACGGTATTGATAGTAACTGAATCTGTCAGAACTATCTGCTTTAAATAGACTGTACTTGAGATACAAACTGATGAACATAATATGGTAGAAATCTTCATGAAATTTTATACACGTCTTCTATGCATCAAGGTGCATTTTTTATGAATATCAGTGGGGTCCGTTAGGGTTTTGCATTAGATATTTCTGGAGAATAAAATACTACACCACTCTTTCCTCTTAAAATGAAAATCACTTTTGGAATCTTCATTCATTTTGTGCTAATTTGATCTGATTCTACTTTTCCCGAAGCTCAATTTTCCCTTAATAACCTTATACTCCAGGTTAATTCACTTGAAAATATGTAGCAATGCGAAATATTTGTGCACAAAGAGATCAGAATCGTTCCAAAATGAATGAGAATGAAGAAAATTTCCTGACAGATGCTTTGTTCTTGATTAAAATGAATAAATCTGAATTGTTTCTTATCAATCACTCTGTATCTCAAATTCAAACTCTCAGAACATACGTAAATGGGAAGTTTTTTTCTCAAAATAAGTCAAAAGATCCCCCTACTTCCTCGACATCAACATGTCCTCAAGGAACACCATTTATAAGCGGAATACTTGAATGAAAACAAAGTGTAAGACGAAATTTCTATTACCGTTACCCTCTCGCACTTTCCGGTCAGCCCATGGCGTGGTGGACATGGGGCGGTGGCGATGGGGCCTTTGGCAGGGGCGGACTTTGCCTTTTTATTTATGGGCGATTGTATCGAATGCGATCTTTAGGTACGCTTCAAATTTAGAACGCGCCGCGCTTATGAAAGCCTCTCCCACTTAATGATGATTTGGCGGTAGACCGACGGAATGGCAGTCGAGAGATTTATATTCAGAGGTATGTCGTCGACATGGAAAGTCAGGAAATATTGAAGATTTTTTGTGAAATCTCTGGATAAATGTAGAATGGTTTATAGGATAGTGAGGTTTAGAGGAATGTGGAAAATTGTTGGAACGTACATCAGGAGAACTCGAAATATGCCAAAGGATACCCTCTTATTGTTTTATGGAGAAATCCAAAGCTGTAGAATAATATACAAAGTGTCCCAGAAGTCGACGTCAAGCTGAAATCGGGCAATAGGCCAAGTTCTAGAAGTTGGTCCCAAACTCACTCAATGAAGTTGGTGTCCCCAATTCAATCAGTCAAAGTTGGACGAAATGTTAATTCTTAATATTTGGTTGTGGTGATAGTGATAGTTTCTCCCGAGCTGGACTAGTTGACTCCATAGTGTTAGCAATAATTCACACACACATTATTAGGCATCTCAAAATAATTGAAAAGTTAAGATTCATAACGAAAAGAATTGAAAAATTGTCACAAGGTGGAAATTTTCTAGATTTTCTCTAGATATTTGTTTTTTTCTTTTAAATACGCAATTTAGATTTTTTTGTATTTCTCTAATAACTATTGTAACTTGACCTATTGCCTGATTCCGTCTTCGACTTCTGGGACAGCCTGTGTACGAAAATTTTTGTGATTCTTTCCGATTTTTTTCGAACAACTAGCTCATGAATTGTTGAAGAACTGTCCCGGATGGAGGAAAATAGATTTCATAGCCGTGATCAACACATCTCAAGGCCTTTTATTAAGTTTTCGGGAAAAATCCAGTACAGTCTCAGAGCCATCAAACTTATCACAAACGATTGGTAGGGCCTCTTCAGCATTTCCCCTCAGAGCAGAAAATTCTTCAAAAATATTTGGGATTATTCAAATTCTTGGACTGAAAATCATGAATCATCGAACATCCGTCCCAGATAGAGGAAACAAAGTTCAATGCCGATATCAGCACATTAAAGGCCCTGTCCCTGCATACGACACATAAATGTTCGTGAAAATGACAGAAACTTGCCAATAAACATCGCTAGTTCACAATAAAATGATCCGATGGGAACAACTTGTATCCTTCTAATACGATATCTGTCGATGAGAATAACCATTCGAAATGCCCCCGCATTCTGTTCTTGACCTATGTCCGTGTATCCATGCACCCTGGGACCATCTAAGACTAACACAACTTGACAGCACACTTGATAAATCTCCTCTCGAAGCTGCTATGATGAATCGCCCATAAATAAAACCATTGTTGGGCGAGGGTGCCTCCATTAATATATTAGAAGTCAGGTTGTTAGACTTCTCTATATCCTTTCTCCAAGATTCTTCATTCATCGAGACTCGATCGTTACAACTGATGATGTATTCACTCACGAATAAGAACATGTTATGACTCGTTCAGTAACATTTTTTCTGAACTATTGGATCGCACATGTTCTCATGAATTCTTCAGAACTGTTCATAAAAATAGGGATGAAGCTTCAGCAAATGATGATTATGTTAGATAATGGTTTCGATTATCAAAGACACTTATTGATTGTCTTCTATGACTATAAGCTGAATTTTTTGAATAATTTTTCATGTACATATATCCATAGAAACTACAAGTACAACTTTTCATGTGAGAATTTATAAATGGGTAAAAATAATACCAAATGTCCAAAACATGCCGGGCCTGTACTCAGTCATGAAAGTGTTGAAATATGCAATATAAAATATTTGATTACATCAAAAACTAGAAAAATAGAATCACAAAACACTGTTCATTCATATTGGGAATTTCATATTCATAAATTCTTCACTGCTCTTAGTATATCCACAACCCACTGTATCACACTTTCTACATTGTAGAAAAATACAAACTATAAATCTATTCCACAGACAAATTCACGTTGAAATTATACATTTTATAACTTGGGATGTGAACGTTGGTTTTTAAAAAAATGGTGTTTCTTTTTTATTTCATTTAATCGATCGAGATTGTATAATTTAGCTTGACAACTTCTCTGCTTGAATGTTGAATCAATAATATTCTATACGATAGTCGCATCTCGAGAAAATGCTGAAAATGCAACCTTCGCTATTCTACAGTTGCGTAGGTAGAGATAACAATACAGGGTGTATGATTTTATAAGTATAAATGGGATAATTGGATATAACATACATAATCTAATTGATGATCAATTGGTGACCAATGACGTCACTGTTAGTGATTTGTCCTTTCGGGACTATTTAAGACTCCTTCCTATCGATGCCACTTTAATACAGATAATTGAGGAAATATATATTGCAGTAGTATCATAGACTTTTCGACAACAAGTTTTATAAAAAATGGTCGAAAATAATAAAAATTTATATTATTGAACTCCATTTATGAAGTCCAATTTTAGGTTAAAAAGAATGAATGCAGGATAAGGATTTTTGTATAGACACTTCATTTTTATTCCTCGTTTCATTCTATATTCTCTCTGAAAATATCCTAAACTCACAGATATCCTGGGATTTTCTATAGATATGTTCATGTATTCTTTCCCTTTTTGTAGATTTTCAAATTACCAAATAATCATAACTTGAATCAAAAAATATTCATTTATCAATTATTTCAAATTTGTTGAAACTCTTTTTTTTGAAAATATCTTTGACATTTCTACACTTTCCATGTTTTCAAGAATTGCCAGAATTATATCATCAATTTTCTTTCATTGAATTCAGTCTTTCATTCAATAATCGACCCGGCCAAATTCTTGTATCTGGTATGGAAATTCGCCCATATACACAAAAGCATGTTGACTTTTTCCGACGTCATCCTCGAGGGCATTTTATTTTTCTTGTAGTGGAAAAGGTTAGGTTAGGTTCGGTGTAAACCGACCAATAACCACACATCGAATACCAACCACAAATTACGATGACCGAAAACTGTAATCGAGGTCGATTTTCAAATCGGTCTAACGACCTGCAATAAATTCATAATAACATAGAATTACTGTGTTTATATACCGGTGGATATGCGTGAGATAGCGTTAGAAAGAGAAAGAGACAATGACGATGTGAGTTTTCAACGAAGTCGTTTTATTTTCATGACCGTTTATTAATTCATTCATTCATGGAGAAAATGAAAGCTCCTATCATCAACAATATAGAAACATTTCGCTCATACGTATGATTTTCTTTCAGTTTCAAGTTCTCAGTTGGGTAGTTGACACTGATTTCTAAACTAATATGAAACGATTTTTGTGGGAAATGTTGAAATCAGCACATCAGCAACATACCTTGAATCGTACGAAATAAATGGTTTCGATTTCATGCATTTCAGTTTTTGTAAAACATTCTTGCGTGTTCTTTACTGATATTGAAAAAATCATCCTATATCAAAACTGTATCAACTCTAAATTTGTGTATTATCAATAATATGTGGAGTCTGATTGTGAATACTGTGACAGTTGAAAATAGCAGTGCAGCAGGTAAGGTTACAACTCTCGAAATCAGTCAAAAATTATTCATAATTATTCGAGCCTAACATATTTTTTTAAGCATGAACCATATTTCTTCAGGATAGTGTAAATGTGATTTAATTCCTATTGCATGTCTATTTCTTTAGAAAAAGATAGTTCTGACATATTTGGTTATCTTTAATTCATGCAAAATGGGGAAAATCGAACCACGGAACTTCTAATTGACTGACACATAGCTCGGAACATTTAGGAGTCAATACTTCACAGTCACTTCACAACTTTATTGAAATTTTCACAAATATTGGAAGAAGAACTGTTCGACGGTTTTTCGCAGTCTATAATTATCTAATTTTGGTATACATATTTTATGAATCATACAGTGTGGAACAGCCAAATGGAATAAATTCGATAACGACTGAATGTGAGCGTGTTGGGAAAAACGCTTGGACATGTCGATTTGTATTTTTAGATGCGCATTTTCTTATTTTAAATACAACCCCCTGTATATTCTTAGTTTTATGGATTCTTCAGAAGATTCTAGACATAATTCATGCTCAATGTCCCATACCTATCTTCAACTGTTTCGGAAATGAGTATTTTCAGATGTATTACAAAAATCAACATTAAAAAAAATATTTTATTTCACAAATTTTAACATTTTGAACATCTCTTACATTGAAATTAATGTTTTCTTGTTTTTTTTTACATTATTTGTGACATAAAATGATCTCCTTTTTCTAATGTTAATTCTTGTAATACATAGGTATGAGATATTCTGCATGAATTATTTCAAGAATTTTCTGAAAAATCCAAAAAAACTAATAATATCCAGGGATTGTATTTAAAATAAGAAAGTTGGTATCGGCCACTGCCACATGACACACCCTATATAATTATTTTTTTTTAAATGCGCATCTAAAAATACAAATCGACATGTCCAAGCGTTTTTCCCAACACGCTCTCAATTATTCGTTATCGAATTAATTCCACACTGTATATACATCTTTTGAAACTATCCGAATGATAAATTTTCTGCTTTGGAATATCATTCAAAAAGGACGAGCAGCTACACCGCAGTTTCTAGCCGGCTGTCACAACTATCATGCTCAAATAAACATAATATAACTGATAAAATGAAATTGAAGTTTCGATAATATAAACAAATATCTACTGACAGAAGTTCACTTGAATGTCACTGATAGTAGAGATGTGTTTCTATAACATTGTTCTCTGAGTGTTTTCCTTCATTACCTATCGTGGATGACAGCTGACAGCTGGAAGTACTTACGGCGACACCTGGCGACAAAACGACTATTAATATTCCTCGAATTATTAAGGTTCGATGATTCTTTTGAGGACCGGTTAAAAAAATTAATGAACTATTGTGGGATCCAAATCAAATATTATGTTACTACCAAGAGGGGTGTAGTGAAGCTCGATGAATGAGTTCAATCAGGTATCAGCAGTCTTACTACCGACGGGGGACTGAAATGTCCATTATCGTTGATTCGGGTATTGTTGGAGGTCGTTTGTTGGATTTTAATTCAATATATAAATATCTTCTGCTTGGAGAACCAATAAACCAATAATTTTGCATCAACCATTTGCTCATGGTAATAGAAATTTGAGAGTCTGTGAAAACATTGGGTAATCCCAAGAAAGCGAAGTCCAGATGATCAAACGAAACTATTTTTATTTTTGTGTATTGTGCAGAGTGTGAAGTTCGTATAATTTTTTCTCTCTCTCAGCAGGTCTGAAAGGTATATTCAATGGAAAAAATTTCACTCGAAAATGTTTTCGATGTTCAACATATGAAATTTATCAATTATCAAAAGTGTAGTTTATTGTTATTAAATTACTCAAAAACGGTCTGTATTCGATATTCTCTCCTTTAATAGTTCAGTGAAAGTTCACTATTTTTCCGACCTTAGACACTTGGTTATTCGCAATTGAAAAAAAAAGACTTCAACGAGTAGTCAGACAAGAAAAACTCGTGTACGAATGAAATTTATTACAAACTCGATATTGCAAAGACAACTGATGCTGTGAAATATCTTGACGAACTGAATAAAATAAATGTAAAAGTAGATAAAACATGAAACTCGCGAATAATTTCAATGTTGAACACTTGAGATTTGTCAATTTGGAGATCAAAGTGTAGTTTATTCTCATTGAATTACTCGAAAATGGTTTATTTTCAATATTTCCATAATATTTAAGTTGAAGTTGACTATTTTTTGAACTCAAGAAAATCGAATATTCTTATTCGAACAAAAGACTTCAACGACTGGTGAGACCAGAAGCACTTGTATTCGAATGAAATTTCACTATAATCGATATCTAAAAACAACTAGAGTATGAAATGTCTGAATGACATGAATAAAGTAAATTTAAAAAATTCATAAAATATAAAACTCGATAATATTTTCAGTGTTTAACATTTCAGGTTGAAATGCTCGAAAATTGCTAATATTCGATAATTTTACCAATACTTGAGAGAAAATTCATTATTTTTCCAAACTGAGACAATTGGATAATCGCACTTGATGAAAATACTTCAATAGCTAGTCAGACAAGAAGCATACAAGGTGACCCATTAGTGTATGTAGAATAACTCTCTTAGGAAACACAAAAAAGTGTTTTCAGAATTGTGCATGCGTTTCTGCGCAGATATAACAACTTTTATTCCAAAAATTCTTTGTATTCTCATTCCTAAGTGATTTATTATTTTTTCACATTTCTACTTATGAGCCACCCTGTATGTATTTTAAATTTCAGTGGAAGCAATGATTCTGTGAATACCCAGGCGAAAATAACATATGATAAATTGTTGATTTGTTTATGGTGGGATTAAAAAAGAAATCTACATAAATATTGAGATTCATTCCATAGAGACTTATATTTCATTATTTCACAAATTCTATCGAATATAACGATTCTACTTGATATTCCTGTTCATATTTCGATTGTCCTTCCCCACTTTATTATCGGATTATTTTCGATTTCTCAATCAGGCTCTCCGAAACGGGCACCGGAGCCGCCATTAATATTAATCAAGCCTGGATCTGATAAAACCGAGATTTCGTTTCCCGTCGGACGGTAGAATAACGTACACACACACACAGAGTGTCGTCTTCTGCCGATTGTTTACGATCCCGGGTGGCGTATGACGAATGGTAGCGGGCACCTTCAGATGTTTTCTCATGGCCGAGCTAGACGATCGCCGCTTGACGTCGACGCTTTCTTTATCCTTCATTATTATCATTATTATTGCTGCACCAGGACCGGGGCACGTATCTGCGCGACATTTTTTTTTTCCTTTCTGGTTCGGCCCTGCATGAGGTGTTGCTCGAAAGGTTCGGGTAGAATTGATGAAGACGTTGGAGAATAAATTTCGTCTAATTTGCCAAACGGTACCAGAGATACTCGCAAAGCGTTCGGACTGACTCGAATTCGACAATGAATATGAATGAGATCGTTTATATAAAACAGTCGAACGACGGAAATAAAATTGGTAAGCCGCTAGCTGGGACAAATCGAACTTTACGGGTGACAGGCAGGAACTCGTTCTCACAAGAGGCTGGAAAGACAACTTTATAAACGCTGTCAGCGTCAAACATTTATGAGTCAAATTGGAGAGTGAACGTATACATAAAAATGCAACATACAGAATGGTATTTCACTCTCGTAGCGTTTGAACATATATTACGAGTGTTATACAGTGCTTCTCAAAAGTTCCTTCTCCCTTTCTTATCTTTGGAGAGTTTGAAAAATGGATTGTATTGAAAGCACTGAATATGAATATGACCTACATTCATCAAGAGAAGTCAAAGGGCAAAACCCGTTTGAGGATCTAAAAAGAACAATTATAATTATATTCCAAATTCAATTTCATTATTTTTATATACAAAGCACGAGTCCATGATGATAGTAGGTCACCACAAATTATCTCAAGTAAAGTGTGTCATCACAAGAACTAAATCACCAATGCGATTTTGCTGATCTTGCTGATCTATAATCATAGATTTGGGGGTCAGAAGACTCGATAAAAGTGATTGGAGACCGAGTCTTGAGTTAGTCCTGAGAGAGTCCTGAGTTAATTTTGAATTAGTCTGGGGTTAGTCTCAAATTAGTCTGGGGTTCCTCTTGAGTTAGTCTAGAATGTTAGATAGGCGTCCGAAGAGATAGTTCAGACGTCTATACCACAGTATTTCTTGAAGACCAGGTTTTCAGCATTATTGTGTATTGTGTAAGCAATTATATTTTTGTATGTATCATTGAATCTCTCTCAAAGAATGTACCATCTGAAGTGTCATTAAATTATATGTTTTGTTTGTATTTCGTTCAGTAATTGAAATCATCATATTTATATTTCCTGAGTACGACAAGAGTGACCCCCAAAGACACCCCCTGTACGCGACAATATCATACAAGTAAGAGGGCATAGCATCAATGTCAGTATTCTGAGAGGATGGATGCAAAATGTTATGAAAAAAGGTTGTCTTATTATCGAAAACATGCAGCCTCAACCTTATCCATTTCATCATCATCGAAATTCGACACTCCAAGCACTTCTGCACTCCAAAAATATCTTCCATATTCTTCTCATAGTCATGAGAGACCATGGAGTAATTTTCAAATGAAATCAATAATCCAGACTGAAACGATACTAAAAACTACAAAAACCATAGATATAGAACAGCATGGATGTTAGGGCACTGAAAAAAATTCTGTTCATAATATCAATAAACGGTGGTTATCAACCTGTTATACGTTAATATCATGAATTTTTCATCAATACAACGAAATAAGCTTTATTAATCGATGATGCTATTCATTGATATTATAAACCTGGTTTATTGATTTTTTATACGTTAATATTATGAATTCTTTATTGATACAACGAAATAATCTTCATTAATTGATGACGTTTTTCATCGATATTATTAACCTGCGTTCATTAACATGTTATACGTTAATAACATAATTTTTTCATTAATACAACGAAATGATCTTCACTAATCGATAACGCAATTCATTGATATTCTTAACCTGCTTTCATCCATATGTTTTACGTTAATGTCATGAATTTTTTATCAATACAACGAAAATATCTTTCTATCGATGATGCTATCCATTTATATTATTACCATGCTTCCATTGAAATTCACATGTAAACTTCCATAGAATACGTCAATTTCTTATTGTTCGGCGAACTATTTCATTATATTATCGAAATACTTTGGTAGTCTATCAATTCATGTTCTACAAATTTGTTGACTATGAATTACACATTTCTCAAATGGTGTAGAAAAGATCTTCGATTGTAACTTAATTTTCATAAAATGCCATGTCTTGCATTTGGAAGAGTCGAAAAAGAATTTGAATCTTTGGAAGAACCCAAGCCACTGTATCATTGATAGAATATTATTGAATAAAACTATTTTTGTAAAAATTAGTGTAATTTCATAATATCAATAATCGTGAATGACACTGTTCGTAATATTGAAGAATACAATCATAAATCAATAAACTGTATACATAGAAACAATGAATGTCATTGATGATTATGATAAATTGTATACATTTTATCAACGAATGCATTACTCAACGAACTAAGTTCGTTTGGACAATGAACAATGTTCATTAACACTGCGAACACATTTCATAACATTAACGTTTGCCGTACATTGGTTCAACGAATGCCAATTCATCGACATAACGAACAGAACATTCATTGATGAATAGGTTATAACTCAATGATCGGCTTTCATTATATGGATAAATTTTTTCATCGGACCAAAATTAATCACCGAATTATCAATATAACGTACTTTTTTATTGTATTTACACCACTTTTTGGTTCAGTGGGTATTGAAATACTTCAATACATAACATTTCGTGTTCCTCAATGAAATTGAATTTGAATACTTAGCAGTGGCTGATGATTTAATGTGGCCAAAATTAATTGAAATATTGTTTACATACTTTATTATACGAAATGAATAGTTTTTCATATTCAGTATTCGTGTTTTAAAAAAGAACGAAAAAAACTCAAAGTCTTTTATCATTCTCTTTCAATATATTTCACTCCACTTTGGGCTATGGACTATCTCCGTCGAATATAAGTGTTTGCTGAGTTTCTGACAAAAATCAACAACTGTCGCTATCTGCGCTCGTTCAGCAGTTGTGACGTTACAACCATGCAACTTCTCCAAGCGCACCCCAACTTTGAAAAATCATTTTCACGAAACTGCTACCTCGTGATCGTTAACTTTATGCTAGCAAAATCCCATTCAAATGTCGATCACCCGATAGACGTATCCTCATTCACACAACACTAACACGACTTCCTCTCCGCATATTCGATGAAATTGCGGCCAAACGCGACTTACCAAAGTACTGAGTACCATCCGACATGCGACGTACCGCCAATCACAAAACGATTGCCCTTATGGCATCGGTGAACATCGCTCCATAAACTGTCGATCATAATCGATATTGCCAATCCCATTAGCAACATTGTTTGTCCAATTAGGAACGTCCCGCTGGGGTTGTTCCTCAGTCCTCACGCTAGATTTTAGGTGTGTCGTGCAAACAACTTCCGGAATGCAGCACGTCGGTCTCAAATAAACGCGATAGGAGGGCGATTACGGGGAGATTTCTTGACTAAATGGCGTTTTATACATACTTTAAGGGTTATATACAGTTAGAAGGCCGAAAAGAAGAGAATTTTCCAGATTTTTTTTTTAACTTTTAAAATTATTGATCTAATAATTTGTACGCATATTATGGTATCTTTCAACATTATTTAAAGACTTAGTATTTGTAAAAATATTTATTTGGAAAGGAGCTACAGTTGAGCTCCGGGAGCTCCTCTCAAAAAAGACTATATCTCTGAACCAGATCATCTGAAATTAAAAAATGAAACACATTTCGTTAAAGTAATGTTGAATCCAGTAAACAATCGAAGGAAAATAGCAATAGCAAAATATTTTTTTTTACGAAATGGCGGTTTCTCAAAGAAAAAAATCGAATATTGACAAAAATTTCGGCCAATATTCATCAGTGAGAAGAAATCTTCGATTAATTACTAAAAAATATATTTAAGAATGTTATGTAAAAATTTTAGACTAATTGGTTCAGCCGTTTTTGACTAATGTTGGTCACCGACTTTGAAAACACCATTTTGAGAAACACGCGTTCAAAGCACTTTGAAGCACTCTGAAACGCCTTTTGAAATTTGCCTGTAACTTCGAAAATATTCACCGGAACGATATGATGTGTATTCTTGAATATATGTACATTAAGAAAATAAGAAATCGATTTTTTGAAAATTCTAACTGTTTATAATTCCTTAATTATATCGAAGGGAGTTTAATGTGAAAACACGAGATGACCTCTAAGATTAATTACGTTCAGGTTACGTTCTGTTTGTCAATTGTTTTCAATTGGAGAGGAGATCTGTTACTATTTCATCTGACTTATACTCAGCTTAAGTATCTCGTCAGTTCGTTTTTCAAATTTCTCGTGAATAACAAGTTCACTATATTCTTTTCCTGGTGTATCAACACAGGCTTCTTTTAGTTGTATTTTGATCGGACTTTCGATGCCGTACCAGTGTGTTTTTAGGCACAAGAGCTGGTTCTGGACTAAAGCTGTTTCAATTTTGTTCAGATACCGAGATCAGTTTAACTCTATTCGACCTTGAAAGGGTCATAAATTCATTGATACATCCCTGATCAGTCTGTACTTCACCTTTTACCCTGAAAGAGGTAGGCTAGCCGAATAAATATGGATTTCCTTATTCGTGAGGGCCTCCACAGTGTGTTCACCAAGCGCATAGAGGTGTTTCTCCTTCAAAAGGGTCAATAAATCCCCTCACCAGAACCTTGCTCTGTCTTTGGTCCGCCTCTAGTGAGGTCTTCATAACACTACCTTCGATCCTCGAAGCGTTTGACATCGATCTAATATTTACAACGTTATCACGTGACTGACATTACTAAAAATACCGAATAGACCAATAAAAGAACAATCTATTAATTAACGTCACTACTTCAGAAGTGGCATGACTTCTATGCGCCATAATTCAGTAATTTAAAAAAAAAAGCATATCAATGTTGTACGCCACAAAAATGCACAAAACATTGATTAATTGTTGGAAATTCACTACTAGTCCATTTGCCCATTTTCAAAATATTATCTATTCTTTAGTTGAGCGAGGGACGGTCAGAAGAATCGCCCTGTAAACCTACATCAATTACAAATTGACATGTTTACCTAAAAGCAATCACCCTCTTCTTTTTTTTTTCTCAAGCAAGTACCGGCGTTTCGATATCCAACATTGTAAAACACAATCTCCCAAGGTGTCCGGCCTCTACCAAACAACTCGCAGATGACGAAAAAAAAATCGTTTCAGCGTCTCCACAGGCTCGAGCATAAGCCGGATTACTGTCAATTGGTTACGCCGGAGCGGAATAATGAAATACACCTCATCCGTTTAAATGGTCCCCGCCAGATCTTTGTCTTAAATTATTTACAAATAATTTACTTTTAACAAGTCGTCGACCACGACGAGACGCTAAATTCGCCTAATTAAAGGACAGGCCGATTGATATACCGGGCGAGCTGGGATCGCATGAATTATACGAGGGCATATTTGTGAGGAACGAGCGTGTACAGAGTGTCTCAAACAACTGAAACAACAATCAGTCGTATATTGAGTTACGGAAATATGAGGAATGTTTCCAGTGAATGATTATGAATTCGTCAATGATTCTTTCTGCGCACGCGGAATGGACGATTTTGATTAGATAAAGATAGCTTCACTCTGTTCGTTCATATTATCTTTAACTCTCCACCAAAAATTACGAAAAACGCCGTTTCACGAAGACTTTTCAGAAGAAAAGGTGGATTTTGATTTTCATGAAAAGTATTAATTTATTCATTGATATACATTTCACCCCTTCAAAGTAATTCCCCTCTTTTAATGTACTTATGAATGCGCTTATTTAATTTTTTTTTATATCAAACTTCCCACGAGAGGAGACATCCTGTAATGTTCAGATTTAAATGAAAGGACAATGAAACGCAATTAAAAATAAAATATCGAAAATGAATTGAAGGAGAAAGAGCGAAATATTAATATTCGTAGGCATTGAATTTGAGACCCCCGGTATTTGATCATTGGATTGGTTTATCGCATGGAGGAATTTGGCTCGCACTCATTTTTAAATGGACCAGACCAATATTTCAGATAAATTCAATTACTTTTTGAGTATAATGGATCTCAAATACCTTTTTCGTGCTGAATATCTGGGAATGACTGGACATGACAATGAACGAACGGAAACGACTATAGTATGGACCATATTTTAAGATTCCGAATAAAACATTATTATTTTTGATAGCATCGAATGGAATTCTGAAGAAATTCAATTCAAACAGGTTATTCGAAATTTTTTACTGCCATATTCAAATTTTGCATCTACTTTATTTGAATTGATTTGTGAGAATCAAAATGGATTACTAATTTTTAAAGTATTATATTTTGCGGAGTAGAGGCCTCATACATCTTCTCGCACTTCTCGTTCATCCTCCGGTCCAACTGGGATGTTATTCAAATATTAAACTAGCTTGAGCAATGTTAATAGCCGACTTTTGTAACGATGTTCTTTATGTTTCAGTAATTTGTTGCTATGAATAAGTAATTAACGGCCACGAATACTATATGAGAAAGAAAAACACAAGACAATCGGTAGGTATACTTTTCAATTATCATTAGTCTACAACTTTGTCAAAACCGGTGATGAATATATCAACTGAATGGATTCTTTTAAGGTTTTCTATGTTCGGGAATTATATTTAACGGAGAAAATAGCATGTTTGTATATAAGAGGTGAATTGCTATAGTTGTAGTACTTTTTTTGTTTTGTCCAAGATTTTTTAATCGCATATATTCACCGCAATTTCTTATTTTTGTATTGTTCCGTATTGAAATCTCAGAAACTAGCATTTAGGCATGATTAAATATGGCAACACTTCACAGTGACTTCACAACGATGCCAAATTCATCTGGAGAGAAATCTTTGATACGCTGAAAAAGTTCATTTTAGTATGAATAAAAAAAAACTGTTCAGCGGTTATCCACTTACAACTTAAAAATCACCGACGAATCCATGATTTGTTCACTGGAGACAATTCTTTCAACTTTCAACGATGTTTTGGTGAAGGCTCCACCATCAGTAGTGATACAATACAATTTAAAAGCGCCTTAAAAGTCTGTTTTATATAAACTACGAGCAATATTACGTCTACCCTACGATTTATTCACAGCCACATTGCATTAGCATATTTGCCTCAAAAAACCCAAATATATGCTGAACAAAAGACGAACGCCACCCAAGAATTACAAGTGGCACATACGTAGATGACTATAAGCATATGGTGTACGCCCTTGAGATCCTTGTCAAAATTTAATACCTGTAGTAACTCATCTTGACGAGATTGCCAAATAAACATAAGCGATACGCCTCCTGGTGGCACTAAAAATAACTAGACGTGCAGACATAGTTCTTTTGTTTTGTATTATGTTTTGTTGATTTTATGCTGAATTTGAATATTTGAAAGGTTGGAAAACTCTGAATTGGTAAAATCAAAATTTCAATATTAATTCCCATGCTTTTCTTCAAGCTGGTGATATAAATATCATGAGTAGATAGATGAAATTTTGTTTACATTAATGGTCACAGTCGAGCATAGTATTGTTCAGGTATCAACAAAATTGAAACGAGATCTCACATTATCGATTTTATTCAGCACTCACCAAAAAAAAACATCAGAAAAAATAAATACTATAAATTCGTTATTCATTCCATTACAAAAACAATGTTCTTGTTATCGTGATATTATGATGTCCAGCACTCAAAACTTCTTCACCTTCATGAACACTTCTGAAAGTGTTTGTGCCTTCAAAGTACCCCAAACTAAATCTTGCCATTCGAATCTAAAAACAAAACAAATTATCAGAAACCTGTATATATTTTGATCGAATCATTCACATTCACAACAGTATTCTAACCTCGTATTTTTTTCAATATAATACAATGAATAAAACAAATGATAATGCTTACCACTTTTAGAAATATGAAAATACATACACATGGATGCCCTAACTCACTGCAAAAGTCTGTAATGTCTTTATTTTCATTATAATAGCAAGAACCATACCCTCTAACCGCTTTCTCTGCTTCAAGAACCGAGACGCTTTCATTCTCACACCTTGGAGAATATACAATGATGTCATGGGACCATCTGGGGAAACTTTGCCGTACGTTGTTATTTGTCACACCCGATGAATGGGAATTCGAACAGAATATCGATGTCGACGGTGTTTACGTCCACCGTCTACCGTATGAATGGGTAAATGTGGAATCAATGGTGGACTTAATAAAGTAGGGAAATGTCTTTTATCACACTATTTTTATGGCATTGACAGTTGTAATGAATCCTCGATATTGGAGTAAGGTGCCCCAACTGTTTGTGGAACTGAAGTGTCGATGGAGATAACGTAGAACAGATCCTATATGAATATTTATCGAATCAGTCTGAGATGGCGATACGATCGTGCTCGATAAAATTATTCATTTTACATTTTTTTCTTCAAATAGTAACCGAATTGATGACTTTATGACTGAAATTACGTAGTTGCTATATGCCATATAAAGGAAATGTAGATAGTGTATTTAAAGTTTCCTAATAATTATCTCCAAGATATCATTTTCGTTTCGAACAATTTCATTGTCTATTTTTTCAAGCAAGATATTTGTGGCAGTTCGCCAGAAAGTGCGGTGTTGCTGCTTGTCTTTTTTATTTAACGATAATCCGAAACAGAAATTTACTGTTACACACTTCAAAGATTTCTCTCCAAGAATTTGGCATCGTTGTCATAATTATTGATGCCTAAATGTTCCCAGCCATTACCCATTCTGTGGTTGGCTAGATACTTTTCAATTTTCAAATAAATAGACTATTTCCGCTTTATATCTCCAGTCGTAACGATATAATTAGTATAGTTATAAAAGCCCTGTACAAGAAATTCCTCGTAACTGGATCATCCCATTTCGCAAATCTAATCGGATTTGGCCATTGTGTGGAAAGAGACGAACGTCCCTTTTTTCCGGTAATAAATTCGGTACAGCCCAAATCTTCCACGCCATCGCTGAAACCAAACAATGAATGAATGAAAACGTGAAAGTCCTTACAGAAAAAAGCAATGATAAACGATCTCTCGGTCCCTTTAGCCATTGTCGACGAGATTAGGACTGGCTGTCTGTCGAAACGCGAGCCTGATTTTGGCACCTACGACACAAGAAAAATCCGCGCAGACAAAGCCTGCACCTTCTTTTGTCGCTCTTATTGAATGTATCGGGCAAATTTCCGGTATGGGTACGTACCTAGGGGACCCGAAAAAGCTCTACGGTGCTGTCTGTTGGTGTTTTGGGCGGATTGGGTTACACGTTTTGACGGATAGTAATGCGTTTGCGACCATGGAAAAACGTGAATCATGCCTCGACAAAAGGGATGCTTGAATGGGTAACCGCCACCCTGAAGATATTCACAATCTTTCTCACTGACTCACTATACGATATAGTAGATTATCCCTATTGATCTTATATATGTAAAAGTGAGAAATTCTGTCAGGCTTTCACACAAAAACTACTCAATTATTTTATATTTACATTTTTGACAACTTTTTTATATTGAACCACAATATGTGTTTCATAATTGCGAAGATAATTGAAAACGGAATCTAATAATGTTGAAATTCGAAGGCGTTCACAAGAAAAACCAAAGTTGACTGGTATTCCTCTGCCATTTTGAGAATCATTGGAAATGCGATGCCATGTTCATAGACCCCATAAAAAACTGCATGAATTAAGTTTCAGTTTTAAATATCCAGTACGATCAGTCTCTTCCAAAAAAAATCAAAACAAAAATCGACATTAGTTTTTCCATGATTTTCTCTATTTCTTTTCAGAGTATCATTCAGCACGAAAATTAGTGACCTAACCAACTTCTTATATGCTGAGATAAACGAGCTCCACATAGTGGCATTTGAAAAACGGACAGCCTGTATAGCGTGTGTATCGACAATTAGGTCATGAAAAGTAGAAACTTTGTTGAGGGATAGCAAGTTATGAATAGTAGACACTTGATTGGTTCTAGCAGATTTCATTCATTTTACATGAAAATGTAATGACTCGTCTCTTTTTTTTCTGGAGGAATGATCATAAAAAAACATTTAGTGCTGTATACAGTCAAATACTTCAACATTTTTTAATAACCTACATTTCGGACATTGTTACATCTTATTTGATTGAGATGATATTCGATAATAAATGTTTTTCAAGCTTCCCAGCATTTTTTTGGGGACTATATTGGTGAAACGAAAAGGGTATTCACTGAAATACTACAATATCATCATTTTATTGGGACAAAAAATTCGTGAATTTTCAAAAAAGCGGTTGACAACCTTCTTCACGGTGAAAGAATTGGAAAACTCCGCATTTTCTCAAAGTGGCAAGTTACATAACATATCCGAATGACCAAAATAATGTTTATTACTTTGTCATTACTTATTTCCTTAACTACAATATAAATTCATCGATACTGGATGGAAAAGATGGAAACCATCGCTGGTACTACAGGTAGTACCGAATTCTCATTCGAACTGTATGCTTGTCGGTGGTCCGTTTCACGGCATTCTTGGCATAACCGTCTACTACTCTCGCTCCCACAGACCGGAGTAGAGTCGGTGGAGCCTCACGGGGTGCCCAACAGGGACGTACTCTCAGGGAAAAGACTGAAAGTCTACACACAGATTTTTGATATATGCCACAACGTTTCCTAATGTTTACTTTTCCAGAGTTAAACAAGTGTATAACTCTATTCAACTTCAGGTAGATGCAGAAAAAAATTTACAACAATAAAATCACCAAATGATTCGTTTCAGAGGATCCATAACAATTATAATGATAATTATTATAATTATTATAATTTTTAGTCCTATGAGTACAGAAAAATAATAGAGCAAAAGTATTTTATTTTTTCATTTTATAACACATTATTTATTCATTCTTATTAATTATAATAATTATCAATTAATTCTATATAAAATCTCCACAGGATGTTTTCCAAAAACTTTTCTCATTTGGCACTGAAGATTTGTTCCATAAAATTCTTTTTCTCTGATTCTTCGTCATGATATTCAAATTCACCATTAACATTTTTGAAACAAAGATTGTTTCTACTTTTTCGTGAGTACACACGATTACTTGAAAATAACGTTACCCAAAAATGCTTGCTTCCACATTCATTGATTCATTCATTCCTCACAGTTGATCTGATCCCTGATGTCGTTGATAATTTTAGTCACAATCAGTTGATAAAAGTGTTTTTGTAATTTTTTTAAAAATCTTATCAATGTTGAATCACAACTTCCAAATGTATCAGTACGTCTCTGCCTACCCCTATATTCTAAAGAGCCTAGTGATTGAATGAGATGCGTTTTTGGTTTGTATGAGGGTTTACCTGAATAACTTCATTCGTTAGTGCATTCTTCGATATAAGGGCTTCGAAAATTGATACAGGTCCAATATATGCCCTGTTGTTGTAGTAAGTTCAATTATGTTCAGCAGATTGATTTGAGAATCATAAAACTATTCGAGAATGAATTATTTAAAAGAATAATTCCACAATTTTTGTACCGTGAAAAAATTCAAATCACGAAATTTCACAAATCACAATGAAAAAATCTGTAATCTATATCTGTATTGCTGATATAAACGATATATTGGTCAACAAAATATGTATATTCGCTAATATAAGTATTTATTCGCTGATATAATATCTATGTATTCGCTGATAAAATCTGTGTATTCGTTAATAAATCCATGTATTCGCTGATAAAAATTATGTATTCGCTAATAAAATCTGTGTATTCATTAATAAAAGTATTAATTCGCTGATAACTATGTATTCGTAAATAGAATATGCGTATTCGTAAATAAAATTGCTGATATAAATTATGTATTCGCTAATAAAATCTGTGTATTCGTTAATAAAACTATTAATAACTATGTATTCGCGAATAAAATATGTGTATTCGTAAATAAAACCATGTATTTGCTGATAAAAATTATGTAGTCGCTAATGAAAATCTGTGTATTTGTTAATAAAACTATTAATTCGCTGATAATAACTATGTATTCGCGAATAAAATATGTGTATTTGTAAATAAAACCATGTATTCGCTGATAAAAATCATGTATTCGATAAGAAAAAACCTGTGTATTCGTTAATAAAACTATTAATTCGCTGATATGATAACTATACATTCGCTAATAAATTATGTGTATTCGTAAATAAAACTATGTATTCGCTGATAAAAACTATGCATTCGTTCATAAAAACCTGATAAAAACCACCAACTTCCTTAATTATAGGCATGAAATCGGTAGTCAAATGTCCAGTACATATGGAACCGAGAAGACGACAAGACAAGTAGAACTATTTTTTACATGAAATGCTCTTTTGTATACATTCTTAAAATCTACCGTTCAGATAAGGACATCATTCTTAGATGGGTCGCTGATAAAGCTGTATGACAAACTTGAAATATTACTGTGGCTCGACTATTTCTACCTGCCTCATTACGACTTGAGACGGATATCTTTCTGTTTCGAACCTTCACTGATCATTGTCAAAAACAACAGAAATCATATCCGAAAATATGTTGTACAACACAGGCAGCCGATGGTCCTGACCAATTCATCGATTTGTACAACTTTTTTACGTTTTTATCGAGATAGAAGTTAATTTAGAATTTCTCTTTCTCTTCATTCGCCCCTTCTGGTCTTCTTATTTTTCAGTGTAATCCTTTGGTCCTTCCTCTTCCTTCCTCTTCTACAGTCAAAATATTAATTTTCCATTAGTTTGTTCATTCACCTCTCAAGTACAGTGTTTATATTACTATTTATAGTATACCATTCATTACGCCTAATTGGTAGAATCGTTTCTGTTTTACCATATCAGTATCTAGTATGCCGAGGAAACGATTGAACGAAGTTTCAAGTATTTGCAATTTGAACAAGCTATTTCGAACAATGTCTTTCTTAATTGTTATAGATGCCAATTTCCGTATAACAATTAAGTGAAACTGAATAACAATCAACATCAGAATGGAATTCACAGTTTCAACATCGTATTTTTCGTTAATAATAATAGCTATTTGAATATTTGTTCTTCAGATAACTCCTTCTACACAGACGAACTTTATCGTATTGAAATCCTATAAGAAGAGTCTGAAGTGGTTTGGGGCGGATCAGGTAAAAAACTGCAGACACATAATTTGCTCTAATGGCGAGAATATCCGAAAATGTGTACGATAATTCACGGCAGATAACGGAAACTCGTTAAGAAGTCCGACAGAGATAGTCGTCGTCCGGTGCTTCACAAATCTCCGGGAACAATTAAAATGCCCTCTCGGGTACCATAATATTTGCTGTTTTCCGAGAAATCCGCAATATCTTCTCTTCTTTATTTCTTTCTTGTGCAATTTCGATACCGAGTCGATTCTGCATTCCGAAAATGTTGACTGAATGTCATTGTGACTTATGTAACACACACGAAATATAGTATACCAAGTGGTTTGCAAAAACGAGCTCATTTCAAAAATTTTTACGTTGATGTCAATAATGACATTAGCGTTGGCGTTACAGTAATTGACGTTGACACTGTCACTGATAAACAGATGAACTATATTATGAAGTTATAGTATAATGATGTTTCAAATTTTTCAATCATCTTATCAACTGATTAATTTTGTTCAATTGTTAATAATGTTTTCCTTTGTGGATATCCACAACACAGGCTATTGAAGATGTTATTTCTAATCTATGCCTTCTATGCTATTGAGTTGCTCTCAGAAAGATGCTCTTAAGGATCTGGATGAATTATCAAAATTCTGTATATTACAAAAATATATATTTACGTATGATGAATTTACAAAGAAAACGACCACTAGGCGTCTTCAAATGAACGTCCAATCAATATCCATAGGCGTCTCACCTGTACTACAACGAATATCGCAGGTTTTGTTAACAAAATGAAGTCATGCACTTCGAGTCGACGACATATATAGTGATTTTCAAAAAGATTATTCGGAGAGACGAAGTCCCAGTTCAAAGTTTACGTCGTTCGTGTACTTAATCTGCGGTAAACCGCTTTCCGCCTTTTTTCTTCTTCTTCTTCTCGCCGGTAATAGATCGATCCGACTAGCGGAATTAATTTTCTATTTTACGACTGTCGTGGTCTCTGCCACTCTCAGAGAATCACGAGCACGGACCATTACGTACCACAACAGTCGATAGGTGATGGTTATGGGTTATAGTGGAACGTGAGAAATATCGTTTGTCGTCAGTGGGTGAGATTTACAACCGAGTGCACGTACGAGGTATCTAGAAATCCATCGAGTTCTGACATTTCATTTCATTCGTTTCTTCGAATATAATCCCACGTAATCAACAGGGACAAGTTGCACTCCTCCTGAATTGCTTCCCTTCCACTATCTCCATCCGATTGACTCGTCAGTCGTCCTTATACGTAGTTATCTGTGACCAATGAGTGCGGCAAATTATATTGTCGTGAAATCAGAAGACCAGTAGAAGAGTGTAAAAATAACTTATTGAGTAGAGAAATTTTTTTCAAGAATTCAATAAACTAGCACTGCTAAACATAATTACAATTATCAATTTGAACTTTCAACTAACACAATACAAATCAATAGAACAGAAATGAAGTTTTGAAGTTGTTAACTCTGCAGACGAGAAATACATTATCCATAAACAATATCTCTGCACAAGAGAAAATTTAAGTGGGCTCAATCGTCAAAAAGGAGCGATTTGAAAATGGATTGAAACTTCTGAAAAAATGTCATTTCGTCAAAAAAAAATGAGAATAACTTATGTGACTATTGGCGAAAGTGAGCAGTCACATAACTATAAATATTGACATTGGTTTGAGTCATTGCATCTGGTTATATGTGTTTTCTCGTTAATAAAGTATGACTTCATATTAATTATAAAGACATTTCAGAGTTCTGCAGTGAACTGGGGCGTTAATGTGTATGTATTGTCATCATTCTAAAAGTGGTGAACATTATCGTTTATTCAGTTCATTGTATTATATTGAAAATAATCCGAGGTTGGAATACTGTTGTGATATGAATGATTCGATAAAAATGTATACAAGATTCTGATAATTTATTTTGTTTTCAAATTCGAAGGCAAGATTTAGTTCAGGGTCCTTGGAACGCACAAACAGTTTCAAAAGTGTTGATGAAAAATTTTTTAATGCTCGACAGGAATTCTTCCACTGCTGACAAGATTATGGTTTATGTTATCGAATGAATTGAGTTTTTTTTTCTGTCAAATAAAAAAGATGAACTATACTATGCTCGACTGTGACCTTTAATGTAAACATAATTTCATCAATCTATGCACGATATTTATTTAATTTTTTATTTATTATCACCAGCTTGAGGAGAAGCATTGGAAATAATATTGGAAGTTTGTTTTTACCGGTTCACAGTTTCACAATCTTTCAAATATTCAAATTCAGGATGAAATCAACAAGACACAATACAAAAAGTTTTAGCTATTTTTAGTGCCACCAGGTGGCTTATCGTAGGGCGGAACTTAGAACACGTGTCCTCTCCTTTATTTTCTAACATATCTATTCATTCCTATGTCTATGGGTAAAACATTTCATCGTTCAATGAACTAAAGTGACATAGGAAAAATGAATCGTCAATTCTAAGAACTTCAAGACAACATTCGTGGGGTTAAATTAGTTCGAATCGCGATCACCGAATTGTGGTTGTCCCGCCTTGGCCGCCCCCGACCTCCGCCTCTGCCGGTGGCCCACGAGTGACAACCGAAACATTAATCTTTGTTAGTGGGTTCATTGTTGAGTATGACACCGCATTTCATATTCGATATCACGACAAACCAACCGGACCGATATCGTCCGTCGTCGGTCGAATGTGTCCCATCTTGGCCGGCCTCGCGAGCCCGAGAAAAAATAATATCTGTCTCAACTCCGGCCGGACTCGCTGTGTCAACGTTTTGTTCTCTTCGAAAAGAAAAATCGTGCCTACTTGCAACTGCATGGACGGGCTCGATTTTTTTCTTCGGAGATCTTCTAGAAAATGGGGTCGTTTTCTCTTCACTCGGTCAACTTCGTCTGACATTTGGGCAATCTTGAATCATATTTTTGGTTCATGGTTTTTGAAATCAATGTTGCTGGACAAACATATTTAAACGATTAAAGTATCATTTTTGGTGAATTTGGTTACAGCATTGATTTTCTCACGTTGGGGCTGGCAGATAAAAAAGTAAGGTGAAATTGTCTTTTGACAACTCCCAGTTGAGAAGGCAGCTATTTTTTCCTAGGTTGGCAGGACTGTCTATAGCATTCACCAAACGTTGTTCGAAATATTGGATTATCTTTGTAAACAACCAAAAGTAGATTTTTCGATTTTCCAATGATTGATTTTCCTCTGAACGACCATCAACGTTCACCGACAAAAGCCACGTCAAAAAATCAAAGATTTGGTGCTCGAAAATCATCGTTCGAAAAGAAAATTCGCTGATTATTTCGGAATATCATTCGGCTCAGCCCATTTCATTTTGAAGAACGTTTCGTATCTCAAACGCGTAAAGTCTCAAGCGTACAACTCCTGAATCAGAATAATGCACCATATGTCATATTCCATTGGTTCTTCCTGACCTGTTTGTCAAAAAACTCGACACATGTAGTTCTGCAACTACCGTATTAGCCTGATTTGGCTGCGTGCGACTTCTGGTTATTCAAAAAACTCAAAAGACCAATGCAGGGACGCCGGTTTAACACGATATAAAAACTGAATCTAAGATCTGGAAGGCTATCTCAGAAAAAACCGGCTGTTTGGAGGACTGACAAGAAGAAAAGTGCATTTTATATTTACTTTGAGGGAGATCAAATTGGTGTGGAAAAATAAATAAAGAATTTGTTTCGCACACGTCAAGCGACCTGAAATCGAATTTTGACTATCAACAGTATTCACCTGACTAGGCACCGTGTCACTTTTTCACGTTTTGAGTGGTCATTGAAGGAAAACGTTATACTGATATTGATGCCATACAAAAAACGACGACCGTCATTGTCAACGCTGTATCGAAATAGTATATTACATAACAAGAGTTAAGTGAAAATATGTTTTCCTACGGCTGCTATGAAAAGTTGCGTATTTTTCATAGCAGTTATGAAACGTCAAAATGTTATCGGCGACGCGGCTTGTTATTCGTTTCCATGGCAACTACTGAAGGCTCTATCTTATTGGTTAGATATCGTGCTTTTTACTTTACAGATGCTACCGTATTGGTTGTTCATCGTGCTCTCTTTTTACGGTAAAGTTATATCGTACAGTTTTACGTCGCCCAGTGCCTAAATAGACTGTTACATAGTTGGCGAGTTGTACAAATTTCGTCATTTTCTGTAGGAGGAGTAGAAAATTATTTTGAAACCAATACCTTCCTAAAAAAATATCAACAGTTCCACTTTTATTGGAACTTTTGAATTACACCTTATATTCATTCCAGCATATATGCGAGTGTGGCTCACGGTCACATAAACATATCTCTTTATGAATTATGTCTTCATACTCGACTCATACTCGTAAATTTGTCAATGAATGTCAAGGTCGACTTGTACAACGAACGTTTTCTTTGAAAATCGAGTTTGAATAAGTATAAACGCAGTGTAGGTACGTCGAGCTGCAAGACACCATAAATATCCCAACTAATTCAATCGTTATCATTAAATCATAATTCCCAATCTAATGAATGCATCTGGCCTTAATTACCGTAGAAAAGTCATAATTCACCGACAGCCTACTGCGCATTGCATATCCGTTACAACTTACAAAGTCGAAGCACTTGATATTCCTCGGATTTATTGTCATTTATCAGCGTTAGCTGCCATTGCCACCGAAGGTCTGGTAATTGATTGTCTGAAAAATTACCGGTAGAAAAGCTAACAGCTACATAAGTGATTTTTTTTCTACGAGTTAACCTAAATGACCTCTCGCATTTATCACGGACTTTAATTGGAACTTGATCATCTCGTTCCATGATTTTTCTCCCATTCCGCTCATCCGTCGTGATAGTGATACTTACAATACAAGTTTAGCGAACACCATAAATTCACGTACAGGGTGGTGCTGGTCGACTCGAGTTACTGGAATCAACAAGGCGATACATTGATATAATGATGTCCAAGGTCCAAGTAGATTGAAGACATCACTAGAACATTCTGTATATATGAGGATATTTTCTCGAGGAGACCTCATTTTGTGAATTTTGTATAACTGGAAAACTATTTCAGAAAGCAGAAACGCAATTTTCTGTCGCGTGTCAGCGCCTCTCGGATACTTAGTCATGCAAAAAAGAATCATGAAAACCATGTTGAACATGAAATACACAGACTCCTGTCGTGGGATTTTCAAGCGTCACAGATGCTCATCGTATATGCCATCTATATTTATGTATGTGTTCTTTTTGTAAATAACAATAAATCAAAATTTGAAAGTGACACATACACACATAGATACCCCACAAGGCACAAATCTAAATTCGTTATACCCAAGCACAGACTAAAAAATACCGAGAAAGGACCACATTATGCATGTATCAAATTTTATAATCATATACCCTCGATGATCAGAGAGGAGAGTACCAACAGGAACACTTTCAAAAGATGCGTTTTTGATCTATTGTGTGACATCGAACCGTATTCATTGAAGGAATTCTATGAAAAATAACTTTTACCCTATCATATATTTTTTTTCACTTTCCTTTTTTATCTATATTCTATATTATATTATATGGTTTTGTGTCCATTTATTTTATTCTTTTGACTGTGATATTTTATTAAATATTTATTCTTGTGCAAGTTAAGTAAGTTCAGAATTTGTACTTTTGAATGCAACTTCTACATATATCTTCAATTTATTATGTGTATATATATATATATATATCTGTATTTATTTGTATTTGTACTTATGACTTGTGTTTTTGCAACTGTTTTTAAATTGAAAGCTTTAATAAAGTCTATCTATCTATCTATCTATCTATCTATCTAGTCTATCGATTTGAAAAGAAAGTTCTGACAGATTTCGTTCTTTCAATGAAATTAGTAGATAATAAAAAGTATCTAGCTAACAACTGAACTTCTCATTGGCTGAGAACATTCAGGTATCAATAATAATGACACTTCCCTTACACTTCGCAATATCAAATTAATTTTTATAGAAATCTGTAATCCGCTAATATAGATTGTTTATTTTCATCAAAATTTTCACAAATTTCGAAAACATATCATTTATATTCTAGATAAACTAAATGACGAAAACGTTTGGTCGAGTGAACCAGAATAAGGTCACATGTTATTGATTAAATATTTCGTACAAAAATAAGATAACAAAAGCTCTCTACTTCCATTTGATTCTGTAGGAAAGGTAACTAATATAGGTTAGTTTGAAAATATCAATATTCCAAACAATTTGAATGATGATCTTTCCCTAACGCTCTATTTCGGAGTATCGGTGAAAAAATAAACAGACAGCAACATTGCACTTTCTGGCGAGCTGTCACAAGTATCATGCTTATAATATAATAATAATAATAATAATATTTATTGACCAAAATGAAAATGAAAACATCAACTTCGAGGTACATATAAATACATAAATTGGTTAATAAATCAAAGACCCAAAAAAGTTAAACTTGTAAATGGGTAAAACAGTTGAATTTAAAATATAAGAAATGTAATAATGATGGTAATAACTCGAATATAACAACAAACAACGTGAATAATATATAATAACAACAACAATACTCACAGAACACAAAACAGTACCACAGTCAACATTGATTATTTTGATAACAAACTCTGACAAATATTTTTCATTTCAATGTATTGGTGGAAGAGAAGACGTGAGTGTTGGCTCATCCATTCTTTTATTTTTGATTTATAGAGAAAACGGGAACTGATGCTGATGCTTGAATAAATAAACTTGAAATTCGAATTCAAAGAAGTCGTTGAGTCTTCAATGTTGGCTTGAAGACCTCTAGAATATTGTCTAATTGCCAATAACTTAAAAACTTACCCAGACTAGGGCAAATTTTCAAAAATTGATTGTTTCTCTCCCTAGAAACATCTGAAATTCTGATTATTCTCGATCCTGCCAACTGTGAGCGTATCAGGAAGTAGGAGAACGTTAACCAGTTTCTCCAGACTTGAATCACTATAATCCGTGAATGAAAGAGGGCCAAAAACTGTTCCCTGAGGCACCTCCGTTTTGTTACTCCTCGATATCGACGGAGACCCATAAGTATCGTCAGATACGAGAAAAAAAGTCTTCTAACGACCGAAAGTGAGATTCCGTATGGTTGTATCACGAAAATAAAAAGAGAAATATACGGCTATAAGTGGACACAAAAGGCAGCACCAATAACAAGCAACGGGGTGATTTGTGTCCGTGATTGCTCGGCAGGGTTGCCAGGCCTGCTGGGAATCGACATTATTAATTAACTGGCCGTGAAAGACACAGACGTCGACCGCGGGGGCATCTTTATTTACCCCAAGATGACCCCCAGGCTCCATGACAATTCATTGGAATAGATCACATAATCGTAAATTTGCTTCAAACCTGTTTCAAGATCAAATATAATGATAACATATAATTTATTTGAAAAATATTGAATAATATCTGAAAAACTCCACTTCAAAACTCCCAAATTTGGCTGGACTATGGAAACGACGATCATGGTGACGTCAGAACTGCATGTCTCAGACTTGCCAACTATACTTTTATACTGTTATGCCTGTATGTACTGAAATGACAACCCCGTATATTGTGGTTTTTATGAATTTTGTTATTCGTGAAAAATATATGTAAGTCTATGGATTGTCCTTATTATTTCGGTCTGCCAACGTTATGAAGAAATATAATGAATATCGATTGGTAAAACTGTTGAATATTATTCTGATACTAGGGAGAAGAATTTTCAAGATTATTGTTCATGTATATATATATATATATATATATATATATATATATATATATATATATATTTCAATATAATTAGTTCAAAATCAAAAGTATCTAGCTAACCACTGAACTCCTAATTGGTTGAGACATAACTGAGAACATTCAGGCATCATTAATTATGGCTTCACTGAATCATAAACTTAACCTAACTTTTTATTTCGGAGTATTATTGGAAAGATAAACAAGCAGCAATACTGCACGTTCTGGCAAGCTGTCACAACTGTCTTGCTTAAATAAATAGACTATATTATCAAAATATGAAGTGAAATCAGGGTGCAATAAACAAGAAAAAGCAACGAACTTTGTGTCGAGAACAGTCAAGCATAGATATTCGTATTTTATGTCATCGATGCCAATATTTTGTGTTTCGTACACAAAATCACTTAATAGCGTTGCCAAACTGATCTCCTTCCATTTTCTTGAATTCTTAGCAATGGCTTGTAATTTAAAAAAAAATTATCTCATCTATAGTATATGACTAATACACACTTTGAATATAGCTTGATGATGTAAACATCAAAAGCGATAAATTATAAGTATACGTCAACGATCATGACGATTTTATGGTCATTTATGAAAACCATATACCGTGTGGTTTCAGATCTATTCAATGTCATATGTCATCAACGTTCGATGTATTCTAATGTCATATATGAGAAGCCTAAAAGTATATTTTCCTGTAGAGCTAGAATGTTTATGTCCTGATCAACTTAAACGACAATTAGAACATTGATTCTCAACTACTCAATACAAACAAAAAATGGAGAAATCATCGAGATATATTCTCTAAATATGCCGTACATTCCTCTGGCTCGTGGTTAACAATGAATATTTAATTGTCGAGTACCTACTCGTTCGGTCATCATCGAAGTTCGAGTGATAGGTAAATATTTTTTTGAGCCGTTGGTATACTTGAACATCGGAATACACGTCAGTCCGTCAATGTGTAAATAAATAATTCGAGAGCAGAATCGCCAGTCATCGGTGTGGGAAGAAGTCAGACGGTCTAAGAGGAAGCTGAACTTAATCACGTGTCATCGCTTTTCTTTTTTTCAACAACTTACATACTAGATTTTCGATCGAGGAAATTATAATTCACCACCCGAATTTGGCTGAAGAGGTGATGATTATATCTTTCTGAAAAAAAAAATACTTTAAGGAATTGATAGGGTTGTTCCTACTAGAAATCCGTGAGAGTTTCTGATAGCATTGAGAAATTGTCGAAATTAGCGCTTGTGAATTCTAACAATCAGAAACATTCAATGACAAATTCATGATTATTTGTTGATGATGAAAAACTGTTGGGTTTACTGACATTCATTTACTGCCAATTCATCAGCTGTTCTGACCTTGAAACGTGTCATCGAGGATATTCGATTTTATTGCAGCGTTTATAATTTCCTGAACAAAAAATGCTCTCCAGAGCAAATATTTATTATTTCTTGCAACGATAAACTCGCGCAGAATTGATGGATTTGTTCCGCATTCGAGATTCTTTAATTGCAATTAATAAAATTCCAAAGTCTCTGCTAATACGAGCAAGACATTCTATTGCTATGCATTACATACTTGTTCGTGAGTTAACTAATTGTTTATATAAGTTTTTTCAGCAGAAGCTGTTGTATGAATTCAATAAGAATGCATTGGTATTCTTGATCTATAAATTATAGAATCAAATATCACTCACTGCATGGTGAAATTTGGTAAGCTAATGACTTTTCTTGAAAAATCATGATCAGAACTTTCATGACTGTAACAATAGAAACAGTAATACTATTATGAGTATTCAAGAATGGGATGTCAACTCTTACAATCCTAATTTCAAATTTTGAAGAGTTACGAAAAGTTCAACACACTTGATTGATATTCAGACTTTTATTTTCAATATCAAGGGAACCACAACTTTTTTATGAAAGTGGCAACACCGCATGGTCCAAAATATTTCAGTTGTGGTTGAAATGATCCCTTGTTTGCCTCTCTATTCATCAACAATTGATCACCCTGCATAAACAAGCATATTTTTCTGAGAACGTTACTGAATATTATGTATTCTATCGAATGTCAATAGTGAGAAATGATTATCTATTATAATTTCTTCTTAGTCACGTACGTCCCTGAGAACAAACTTGGTACGTGATAAATTTCCTTCATTGGCTGAATTGTTCAAGTCAATTTTCCCACGATATAAACATTCGCAATTATAGTGAGAAACTCTCATTTTAAACCCGGAATACTTGAATGTCTTCATTTCCTGAAATATGTCGGATTAAACTCGCCAAATTCAATAAACGTCCACATCTTCGTCATCAACTTCTCGAAATCACCAAATATATATCTAGTTGGGTTGAAATAACTTGAAGGATAATAAAAAACATCAGGTATAGGTAGGTATTTTGCCCCTGTAATTCGTCATTATTACGACTAACATTCCCGATACGCCAGGAATATTTTCAAAAGATTAAGATCCCAGATGTAGATACAGCGACCCAAGGTTATAATAAAACGCCGTCTTAACCACTAATCTTTTTACTAGTTGACACCTGTCAAAATTGATGCATTAGACTACAAGACCACTAAGGGGTGAGTATTAGGCGATAAGGGTGAAAGACGCTGAACAGGTTGTTCCACTTTTTTCTTCAGTTTCCAGTGTACACGAAATTTATTTACCCCGACTGTCTTTTATTGTCAGGTACTATTACGTCTAGTTTTTGAATTATTGTAAGGGATGATTCCAGGGAGAAGATACAGGTGGAATTTTCGAAAGACATTCTATAAAATGGAAGGCGCAAATCAAACGTTCCGGGATTTCGAATGTGTCATCATCTAATCTCGTTCAAAATTGCGTCGTTTCATTCTCGATATTTTGGTGTTGTTGTGTCCATTTTTTATGACATTTAGGTGGCTCTAAATGTGACAGTTGTGTCAGTCGAAAATCGAGCATCGAACGAAGAGCAAATGTCAAATTTTGTTCAAAAGTTTGTCAAACCTTCACCAAAGCTCATCAAATGGTTTAACGGGTTTATAGTGATGATTGTCTATTCCGTAGTCGCCTGTTCACGAGTGTCACCGCTGGACACACGATTTAAGACCAGAACTCAAAATTCAACAACCAACCACGCCTGACATCGTGTGACTTTTTTGTTCGGATGTATTCAATCCGAAGGGAAATTTATTTTGAAACCAATCAATGAATTAAAAAAAAACAGTCATTTCATTATATTATTACACGAATGTTTTAACAACCAATGATATTTCGAGTTGAAGTGTGTTTGTATCGGATACGCCTCTGTTGATTTTTCGAAATAATCTGTCGTCATCGAGAATCCTATGAAACGGCGAGAACAAATGAAGAAAACCTCCGGAGTCGCGGGTCACGTTTCGGAGACACTCGTTTCTCGGAACGATGAGAGAGAAACAGAAGAGCATCTGAAACATCCGCCAGCGAGTAATTAAAAAAACAAACAAACCTCGCGACATTGTGTAGACAAGTCCGTGTCAGTTTTTTCCATCGGTCGTCTTGCTTTCAAGTTTCCACCGTGTGCTATTCAGATGATGTATATTGGTCCCGCTAAGGAATCTCTCTCTGTATAACTATTTCGAAAAAAAAAACGACTCGTACTGAGGAAAGTCTTCAAGCCGATGCTTAGATCGAACATTTCAAAAATGGAGAATGAGTGACTGGACTAGTATTGAATTTCCAACAATAATGCTTATTGTGGCGTATAACATCAATAGGCTTTGTTCAAAATCGCTGAATTCAAGAGCACATTTCAAAGGAAATCTTCCAATCCAACATATTTCAGCAAGAGTGACGTCAGTTATTGAATTGTACTTTTATTGGTCAATTTCAGATATCTACAATTACCAATAAAATATTGTGGTAAGGTCCTCAATCGACTATTTTTTTTATTATTTTCAATTATGATATACAGGGTGGCCCACGAGTATACAGGGTGGGGCACCACATACGACACGGTCTCTGTAAACCAAACCATTGGATATTTCGAGAATTTCTTCTTTTCATTGTCTGTATATTCATTGTGGCTGCAAAAGGAAATTATTTTGGAGTATACAGGGTGGCTCAAAAAAGTGTGACACATCAAAGTTGTGTTTTTTTGAATAGAACACCCGGTATTTTGTTACAGTTTTGGATAGTTCAGGGATATCAGTATCAGTACCATGTACCTAACTATAACCGTTTTCGAGTTATTGTTTTCTTTTTGAAAATGCCGGGTACAATTGGAGACTGAATAACATCGAAATGTATAGAAAGCATCCCTTCTTATTCTGACCAAGCATTAAAGAGGTGTCAGGCTATCAATTCCGATAGAACCCGTTTTCCAATATTATACAGGACGTTCTAAATTCATTGTCACTTTTTTATAATTTCAAATGTAGATAACTTTGTTATTTCAAATGGAACACCCTGTATATTTTCAATCTGAACAATACAAAATTCGATTATCTTTCATTTTATATTAGGGTTGCCTATACCTAGCTTGAATAGTTTTCAAGATATTGGCATTTTCAAATAGTAGTTATCATTTCAATGTATTCTTTGAATCGAGAGAGCTGTGAAACGATATTTATTCGATTTGGAAACAGAATTCTTATTGACAGATATTATATTTCACTCTATCGAACTTTTACTGTTCACTGAAATGAAGTTTTGATTCAGATCCATACTCCGACAGTAGTTCATTTAACAGACAATTTTTTTATTATTCAACTGAAAAACTTCAACAAAATATGAATTACAAATGTATTCAATTCAACCTTGGTGCTCGAAATGATGACTACAAAGAACTACTCTTTCTATGAAAAATTGCCTAACATTTAATAACATTTGAGGGGACCCTCTTCGAAAGCAGCCCTTATTCTCTCGTTCATATTTTCCAATGTGGTTGGAGGAGTGTCGTCAATCTCATTTTTAAATATCCTCATGGAAAAAATCAAGGCAAGTCAAATCTGGCGATCTCGCTGGCCAATTTTGTGGTCCTTCTCTACCAATCCACGTATGCGGAACATTTTTTTCGTAGGTAAGTAGTAAAACGATAAACAAATTTTCATGTAGTTTTTCATTTGAAAAACCAAAGATGGCTTAGAAACATGAAATATTTGGAATAGAATAAAGTTTTTACATGAGTTCATGTTCGAATTGATTTCCATTTTCAGTAATGCAACATTTCTTCCAATCCATCTTACTTGGAAATACACATTCAGAAGCATAATCTATTGTAAAAGTGTTATTCTATTCCAAAAATTTCATGTTTCCAATCCATATTTGTTTTTCGAATGAACAACTTCCATAGAAATTTATCGTTTCGGATTACTTACCTATCAAAAAAAATCAATCAAAGTTATGGCTGAATGAGCATATGAGGGACCTTCACAACAGTGAAAAATATATAGGGTGTCCCATTCAAAATTAGAAAGATGATACCACGTGATCTTAAATGTGCCGTTGAAAGAACGTTGCAGCTTGCTTAAAATGTGTAATATTACCAACGGTATATAACTGCCAAATTTCAATATCGTCCTCCAAATAGTTTTCGAGATATATGCTGCCCAAAACCTCGTGGGTCACCCTGTATAATCAACAATGCACGATCTAGATTTTGATTAAAATTTTCAAAAAATAAATAATATATCTACTTCTACAAATCAATTTTTATAAGGCGCCCCACGATTTCTTTACAATAACAATATTTTTCTTAATCGATTTATATCTATATCAATAATCATTTTCGCCTATTCATTTCATCATCAAAGCCTGTCTTTTAGTTTTTTTTTTCTCAGACAGTAATACGCCACTCACTCTTAGTCCAAAGGAGCTACTCACAAACATACATATATACAAGTGAAGCTAATATAATACGACCTTGAATGGTAACAACATCAGAAATTTCATGAGTTTTCCAGATTTATATAATTCTAACAATATGTGATGAAACAAAAAATGCATATTTCTTGAACCCGAAATGAAGAAAATCTATCCAATCGCTCAAGCTGTAGTCTGTGGCGCCCCCTCTCGTGAAAATATTCGCCGTACGACCATGTCTGCCGGCCTTCTCGATTCGTCTCATGATTGATACGCATCTCGAACGAACACGGACCCTATAAATCATCGTAGATCCATAGATTCGGATCGATAACAATGGACCTGCATGGATCTATTGAAAAAAATTCCCACATCAATTCGTAAGCGAGATAAAAGCGAATGCGATTCAATCCGCCGATTCTCGAGCATTTCGAAGTTATGCGCTTCGATTATGATTATTAAATTATAATAAACATTCATTTGCGAATATGTGGTTCGAGTTGGTACGTGATTCGAAGAGTCGAGAGAGGAAAAACAGTTACCGCTAGTTTACTGTTATGAAATAACGATATCGGGAGTAGTTAGATGGCGGATAAGCTCGTTTTATTTATATAGCACCTTCACGTTTTACCTCTCGTTCATTTTATAACAATATATTCAACGTTGTTCGTCAATAGGAAACAATAAGACAAAAACAGAACCTACAAGCAGAGGTTATCGTAAAACGTTACTCATAGAAGTTTTTGATAACTTGGCCGTTAATTCTCTGTGGTCTACATTTATATATTTTACTTTTGGATTCTAGAATTATGCATAATTAACTTCTAGTTGAGTTTTTTTCGAGAGAATTGAAGCCTCAAGATTGTTATCAAGGTCGTAACTACTTTCAAACGTTCCAATATTTTCCCGCAACTTTACGAGAAGATATCTGTAATTACGTAGTTGCGATTTGCCACAATTAAACAACACACCAAATATTCTACAATTAATATTTAATTATTTTATTATCATGTGCATGCTTAGGGCTGCACATTGTCAACTACACATTGCCGACTACAACCGAACTATGAAATTTGGCAATTTTTGATGTAAGCACTCTGTAGATTATTATTGTAATAATATTACGAATATTGATGTTTGAAGATCGAAAATCGTGGAGAGACATGTATATAGTTTTTCAGTGAGGAACATTTCAATTAACATTAAAAATACCTTCCGCTAGCTAAATGAATGCATTTCTTTAAGGAAGATAATTCTTTATCTACTGAGAAATTGAAAATATAGATTCGACAAAATCCTCATTCGAATAACAACATGTGGAATTTTTGTATTGAATTTTTGAGTATTTATTATTTCTTATCAGAATGGTTCAAATATGAATCGTTTTCCCATGTTCACATGATCATAATGATTGTGTAAAATTTTTAATAAATGATCACTGAATAATTACTCCAAAAATTGGATATTTCCAAACTTATGTTGCCTTGTTCGTATCGTGAATACGTCGCAAAGATACATTCACGTCTGAAGTCACTACCTTTGAAATAATGTGGCTTCACCGATTTTGAACAAAGTCTATCAAGGCTACACGCCTCGAAAATACATTTAGATGGGTATAAAAATTCTTCTAGAACTACATATTTCAGTTATTATTAATTCTTGGGAATTGAATACTTCACTCAGGCACGTATCCAGAAATTAATTTGGGGGGGGGGGGCTCAAGGACAAAAATCTCAAATCCTCAATAAAAGAAAATTCCATACTGAAGACTTTCCAGTGAAAAAAGTCCAATGGACAAAAATTGTAATCTCAGAATTTGGAGGGGGGGAGTCAAAAAAAGAAAAAAGAGAGAAAAAATAACACGAGTTTATCTTCAATGCCACATTTCTATGAAAATCCGACTTTAGTCAATCTCCAGTGTTTTTATCAAATTTCCGGACTCTTACACGCCTATGTCTGGCCAAATATTGAAACTGCCTCGTAGATTTGTAATGATTGCAGCAAACAATGTGAACAAACAAAACGTTAATCTCAAGGAATTCATCATCTAGGTGTGAAAGCACAGAAAAATACATGGTAAACCTTCTTTTATAATCTCATGAAAAGTTCTTTTGTGAAGCCGATTATTTCGAGGACTTTGACAGAGTGACAGTTATTTTATTTGTTCAAGATTGTACCTGTGTGTATTTTGCCTATCAGTTCGTAACTATAAAACTTCGAAGTGTTCAATAAATAAAGATAACTTTGCGGTCTGCGAGAGAAAAAAATATCCAAATAGAAGAAGTGTGTTCGAAAATGAAAATGGATTATTTCCTTCCAGAAATAATATAGATAGCACACTTTGGAACATTTTCATAAGGAAAAAAATTATAACACTTTTGGAGAATAATATCTTTCTAATATAATATCTATAATAAATAGTTCATTCAATTACCTGAATCTATTTTCACTCCTTCCAATATATATTTGAGATAATTATTGGTACAAATTTGGCAACCCTGTAGCTTGTAAAACACGGCAGACGCTTTCTGGAATCACTGTAAGAAAATGTCGGATAGTCGGCTACCTAAAGGTAAACATGAAGAATTCAAAATATCTTCTCTTTTTCCTGGCGATAAATTCAAGTATGTATCGGTATTCCTATGACATTTTATGTTACATGCACGATGATAGTTATGGTATTTGCCCATTAGAATCGTTTGATTGGTTATACGGGGTGTTGCACGAAACTCGTTCGTTAGCAACTTACAATGTTCCTCAATGTATTCATCATACATGAAAGAAGACCAAAACTTTTTCCTTTTCATGTAAATATTGTAGTTATTCTTCATCAAATAAATTCAATATATAACTTTCGAGTTCTTCAAGTATTAAATTATTTCTGTACTTACGTTGAAATTCAATATTTGGAATTTACAGGGTGTTTTGCCTTATTTTCTTCAGTGTGTTGTTTTACTCATTAAAATAATGAAAAAATGTTAATAAATCTGTGAATATAACTTTTTTACTAAAAAAATAGTTTTCGATGAAACTAAATTCCTAACAGGTGTCGAATATTTTATACTTTATTTTTTCATAGAACCAGATTGCTGGAACTGTGGCTGAGAAAAAAAAACAACTCTTTCATGGGCATTTATGGATGAATTCAAAGGAAGATATTCGAAAACGGAATAATGCATTGGAAAATAGCAACAAGGCTTTGAAACGAAAAAATATTTTCATTTGATTCTCATGATGTTGAAAGAAGAAATAACGTTCGAGAACAAATGATCCATTTTTGTTCAGGTTTTTGAAAGGGAAGCTTTATTTCACTTTCCGAGCCTGGTAAAGTATTGCCAAGAAAATAATTCCTTCATTGATAAAAATAATTTCAAATATGAGAAAAGCTTATCTCAGCAGGTTTCAGGAATTTAAAAACAGCAGAACAACTATAGCATTTGTCAAAAATGCTCTTAATACTACAATAACCGAGTTGGAATTTTCTCTCTTTGAATTTGATATTGGTTTTGGCTACATATACAGGGAGCCCAGAAATTCTTCTGTCAAAAGGAAACAAGTAGATTTGTCTCGCATGTTTTTTGAATTGTTGTAATGTTCATATTTGACAGTTTTTCAGCAGTTGGCGCCCAAAAATAGCTTCCATGCGAATTAAAGTGCTATTATAATTGAAATGCTATCAACCAGTCCAACCTGCGCGTAAAAAATCTCGTTCGCGTCTCGTTTTTCAATCACGAAAAAACAACGACTACCTGATGCTGCGGCTTTGAGAGTGACCACTAATTCGATAATAATTTGTCGTAGACGTATTATAGTGGAAAAAGGCAGTACGCATCACATTCAACTTAAGTGTTTCGTGATTGCTGGTTTAACTTCCAGGCCCACCTCCTTTTAGCTTTATTAATTTCAATTTAAACTGCTCACCAGTTTACTGCTGCCTACCTCCTCTCCGACAGGTGTGGTCTGTCTATTTGTTTCCGACACGTGATTGTCTAATGGGGGATGCAACACCCGCAGCCAGAGGCGTTCGTGCGAAGAGGAGGGGTGCCAAAATTATTTGGAATATGTATCTCGAATATAAACAAAGATAATACCACATCATATCAAATAATCGAGAAAGATGCAATGTTGTTTCTCCTTTTCCTGTTACACTACCGGGACGGTAATATCGTCACAACCAGTGAGACAACTAGGAAAAATGTCAGCTGATACAGCTAATGAATTTTCAATTAAGAAAGCATGTAATGCAGCCAAATGGAATAAATTCGGTAACGAATAAATGAGAGCGTGTTGGGAAAAACGCTTTGACACGTCGATTTGTATTTTTAGATGCGCATTTGAATAAAAAATAATTATATAGGGTGTGTCATGTGACAGTGGCCGATACCAATTTTCTTATTTTAATTAATATCACCCCCTGTATATTATTAGTTTTTTGGATTCTTCAGAAAATTCTAGACATAATTCATGTACAATGTCCCATACCTATATCTTCAACTGTTTCGGAAATATCAAGTGTTTTCAGATGTATGTATAAAAATTGATATTAAAAGAAGAAAATTATTCTATTTCATAAATAATGTAAGGAAAACAAGAAAAAACATTATTTTCACTGTAAGAGATGTTGAAAATATGATGCACTAACTTTCAATTTAACTTGCCAAACTAAATGTCAATCAAAATTTCACATTATTCAGCATCCCATACCGCAGAAAGAATATAATTGAAAAGTTTAGATTCGTAGCGAATGGAATGAAGAAACTATCATAGGATACAAATTGTCTCGATTTTTTTCAAATGTCCATAACTATTATAACCAGGCCTATTGTTTGATTCCAGCTTGACATCGAGTGCTGGGACACGCTGTATATCTGACATCATTTTGAGTCTTTGTCAAATATGAATCAAGACATTTATGCATGAATATTTGTCTCGAATGAAGAATTAAATTATGCAAATTACAAAATAAGTAAAATATTCAGTGTAAATTGTGGAATGAAAATAACCTGCATGAATGACCATATCATGTATCGATTGAATATTTTTTGTTCTATTCAGATGGTATCAATTACATTACCCATCCTCGCGACCTTTCCCAAAACAACACGATTACGGTAGAAACGCCCCATACCAAACTCATGTGAGATATTCGATACCAACTAACCTGAAAACCTACAAAAACGTATAATTAGAGCTGTTCTTCGCTATCGAACATGACAGGCGATTTGACGCTAAAAGAATACGTCCTGTATAAAAGAGAAGGCGGCCGCTATTGTTGTCGATTTTCAATAGTTTTCACTTCGATGCATATGATCCAAAATAGTTTTGAATCAGAATTATGTTAGTCTCACTTAGGTATAGGATAAAATATATCATCGGTGTGGGTGTGAAATAAATTATGGTTGAAAAATCTGATCAATTATCGAATTACTAATCAGAAAATTAATGTCTTACGGCTCTTCGTTATCTCTAGCAATTTGGTCAGCATGATTCAGTTTCTGAATATAGGCAACCCAACATACGCTGAAACGCATTGCTGGTTATCTAATTTTATAAAAGCTATCAGAGAAAAGTGACCATTAGATGTATAAAACTTTTACGCCACATTGAGCTTATCGCACAATTGAACAATTTTGACATTGCCTGATATGATTTTTCGAGTTCAGGTCTTGAGGGTCCTTGCATAAAAAGATTTGCCATAAAACAAATGAAGGGTAAATATTTTTCACACCAGAAACAATAATGTTTGCATCACATCAAAATAATAATTTATTGATTATAATTTATCACTCCTAGAAACTGAGCTAGCCAAACAAGTCAAATATACATTCTCTTTAATTCAACCGATTTGTTTTGAAATTTTTCGATAGGTGCTATGTGTAGCAAACAAATATGTGGTAATAAATGGAAGATTCGGCACGGGTGTCACATATTGTTCAGTGACAATTAGAAGAGAGCGGCCGTACAAGTGAGAGCATGTCAATAGAGACATCACGAATACATAAACAATCAGTGAGTGATTTTTTGATTCCTGAAACATTCACAACGTCACATTGTCTCGCACAATTTTCCATTATGATTTTTCAAATTGGAATATTTATTCTTGCGATTCAATGAATTTTTTGAATGAAACTTTTTATAGCGCTACTCGATGAGTTACATAAATACCATACAAACAACTCGAACTTATATAAAGCATATAAAAACACTGGGAAACATATATTAACTTCATGGACAAAAAAAAGTATTTCATGACGATTCTAAAATATATGTGGTGTTATTATTTTTCATATTCTAATTATATCGTCTCATTCTTCTGGTATTCCCTTCATTCCAATAAGAAATTGGAAACAAGTTTGTTGAATTCATCAGGATATTTCAAATGAATGTTATGTTTTCCGTTGATAAACCTATATAACCTGAAACAAAAAACTCTTAAGTCATACCTCACACCAATAAAGAACGAAAGTGTATGAATAAGACAACGGAGCAACAATTTGATGTCTACAACCAATCACTCTTGATGTAAAAACATCGAAAGTAGTCACATAACAAGAACATAAAATAATCAATGTTTTAAGTATAAGAAAACATTTCAGAATAAATAATAAACCAATTAATCTCTAACCTGGATCGCTCGATGTTTTTGAGCAAATACAAGGGATGTTCCAAGGCCAACAAATGGTCCTTATCACCGTGTAAAATGAACGTAGGGCATCGAATATCTTTCAGAAGACCGCTGCATATGTCTTTTCCATTATCGTACATTATTTGAAAGGCGTTGCTATATCTGTTTAATATTTCCTGAAGGACCTTTTTGGTATAAAATTCAATCAATGGTTCTTTAGTTTTTTTGGGCCACATGCTAAGATCTTTTATACCTGAAATAATTGATAAATTGTTGTGATTATTTTCAACTAGACAGAAAATAATGCATTTGGAATAAAGAAAATCTTGGCGCTCCATCTTGCTGGAACCATATAGTGAATTGTCCACTGACAATTCAGATAATGTGGGTACAGAGTCACCTCATTACAAACTACATGTACGTGAATACCTAAATAATATTCCTCCCCATAGATGGATTGGCAGACGAGGATTTTTAAAGTGGCCAGCTAGATCTCCTGATCTAACACCACTAGATTTTTTGGAGGGATAACTCAAGTCAGAAGTTCACGTGAACAGACGAAATACTATTGATGAACTTAAAGAAAGAATTAGGACCGAAATTAATTCAATTAACGCTGATACCCTTAATAATGTTTTGCAGGAGATTCAACATCTTGCATAGTGTCAAGAAGCAAATGGCTTGCAATTTGAAGACTAATTTTAATAATTTGTAGGTTTATTTTGTCCTTTTGTCATTTTTATAAATTACATTATTATAAATGAAATATCTTCTATTTCTTAAACATACGGTTATGTATCATATAAGAGAAAATATTACAACCATGCACAGAAAAAGGCATTCTTATTGAGGGTATTATCAAAATAGGAATTGCCATTTGAAAAAATTATAATGACGTCATAACTCAAACAGTAATGACGTCATTAACAATATGAGAACACCAAGAAAATGTGCAACTAAAAAAGAAAATCGACGTGTCTGAGTTTTATTTTCCCAACGGCCGAAACAAGCTTTTAACGAATTTGTTCCAATTTTTCGTGTTCACTATATAAAATCAAGTTAAATGAAAAAAATCATATTTGTGGCTTTTAAAAAATCATTGAAACGACTGTGAAGTCAGCGATTCACAGGATCCATGTTATTCTAGATCCAGAAATGAAAATTAAAATAAAAATGATCCAATATCTGTCGAATATTTATAAGTGAGGTGATGTTGGATTTAGGATGTCAATCTTGTTGGATTCATTTCCGGCCAAACCGGAAGTACGGGAATGCAATTGAAAATATAAATTGAACTATAAATAAAATATATCCATTGAAAATTATTATGATTATTATTATACATAACCCCCAAATTCGTTTTTCTCTCTCCAATAATAAAAAAGTTATTGGGGTGAATCACCCGGCATAGTCGAAATGTCATAACGTCATAATGACACTTACTTTCGATGTATTTCTGTTCGTTTCGAGAAATATAAGTCCCAGTACCCCATACCACCAGTTTTTCAACTTTTTCTGGGTGTTTTGCGGCCACAAATAAACTAGTAACTCCTCCATCACTCCAACCTAATAACGAATATTTAGGAATATTCAATACCTAAAATAAAGGCGATTATTGACGCGTAAGAAACGAACAGGAAACCTTGTAAACATTATTTAAATTTTCTAATTCCATGGGGATGTCGTAACATTGAAATTCAGTTGAAAATATTTGATTTTTCTGATGTCTCCCTAATGCTTCGGCACCAGTTTTTGAAAAAAGGAACGAAATAAAAACAGCTTCATGATCAATATCATAGGGCGCAACAGGGGGTTATTGGGGTCGTACCCCCCCCCCCCCCCCCAGTTATCATTTTGCATTGAATATGAATTTGTTGAAATATCAAGTACAATATGTTGTTGTTATTTGTTTCTTCAATTTCGAATATTAGCTATAAATATACTTGTTTATATTGATTTGTTCTATTTCTTGTCAACATGTCTACAGGGATCGATAAACAATCATTATCGTTAGATTAAAAATCGAAAATTAATGAGTTTATTATCAATTTCTCCGTAATCAATTAATAAACAAGATCACTTTTTTTCAATTTTGACTTCAAACTTTCCAAATGCATTCTTATCAGGTCTTCACCATATACAGTGTATTTTGACAATGTAAAATCAAACTCATTATTCTATTTCTAGTAGGAAAAATAATTCGTTCTCAAACCTCCATAAGTTTTTGAGCAAAATGGGCATCCACTTCGTAGAAATCTGGATTCAGTTGTTTATCTTGTGGTCGACTTCTTCCGTAACCCGGAGGATCCCAAGCAACAATAGTGAATTTATTCCTGTAATTTCCAATGGTTATGATTGAAATAACACGAAATTCGAATTACCTGTCGAATGATTCAATCTGGGGTTTGAAATCGCTCCAAATCGTTCCCACCATTCCTGCCAAGAAGAAAATATGTTTGGGACCATTTCCTACCTTGATGTAGTTCAGTGTTTGACCTTCGATATTGATCTGACGTTCTTTCGTATCATATTTCCATATCTATAATTATAGTAATATTTTCATTTGACGAAATTTTGACCATTTGGCCCGGAATAGAACCCCTTGTATATTTAATTTGTGAAAATATTTCCGAAAGCAGGACTAATGATCATTAATTCGTGTATTTGAAAATCACTTTCTAACATTGGAAATCTAAGGCACTAACAAATGACTTATAGGAGAAGGAACTAATAAAAAACTAATGGCTACTAGAATGAATTAAATGTTCGAAAGCGAACAAAATATTTACCTTGTAGGGAGCATCAGAAATTTCATTAGCGATTCTGAGATCCTAGAACATATAAACCAATTATTATACAGGGTTTATTTATTACATAAAACCCATTCGTTAGAAGTTTTCGCTATCTTCACTCGAATGAAACTCTGAATAATTGAAACATCGTATGAGTCAACTTGTATAATCAATATTGAATAATTTCATAAAAATATTCGATAGCCACAATACGCAAAATATATTGATGGTATCATCATAATATCTCTACTTTTATCAAAAATCTAATATTTCCAGTGTGAATTCATTTTGTTGATAATCGAAAACTCATTTGAGGCATTTTTTGTCTGTAATTTTTATATCTACTAAACTCACTTGAATTTTCGTTGACGAGTTTCTCACAAAAAGTCTTAAAACGTTATACCCCGACATAGTTTGTATTGATTCTGAAGTAGGTAACCAAGAAGCTTGCAGCATTTTTGAAATCCAAAGATAACGATAACGATGTCTCACACAGAGAAACATACTGGGTGCTTCATTTATACTGGGTGTATTCGAAAGTGAACCAAATTCGTGAAGTCAGGACTTCAGTTCTTTCATTTATACCTATTATATAATTTTTTTTTTCTCTCAGAACATTTATATTCGAAATGAATACTTAATGCTGACCAGTTAACCGCAATAATGCATAATATATTATGTTTCGGTTGCGACATCCCATATAAATGATCGGAATAAGAATATTTTTGTTTTATTGCTTTTATTTTGAAACAAGCAATTCTCATTGACCTCACATTGATTGGATGTCAAATAGTATTACTGAAAAGTAACGTCAGTTTTAACATGAAATATAAAAACGATAGCTGATGAAAAACCAAATATAATGTTTTCATGCAAGAAAAGTTGACTCTCTTGTCTTAAATCTGCCCTCTTCGATTTTCTGAGAGTATAGCAGTGCTTTCAAGTAATTGACAGCTGAAAGGCCCCTTCGAATTCACAGACACTACTCTTGAGGTTCGAGCTTATCAAAATTTTTTCATTCAAGGAACTGCGATTCTTTAATAATGAGTACCTAGATGACATTCAACAATAGAAAATTGACTAGCCAATCCGGGATAAAATTGAAATATGCGTAATGTATGAAATAAAAAAGAACAATATTTTTTCGAAATCTACAATTCAAAAAAATACCGGTTTACCGAATACTAATTATAAAATAGTCTACAATGCCCTTTTGACAGCCTCAGTTGACATGCAGAAAGGTGGATAAATTTAGCCGCAAATAGTCTGCTAGCGCACCTGCGACACGTTTCAAAATGGGCGTGTCTTTCTCATCTGGAGGGTAATACCTATCCCGTAATTTCGGTTAACCGATAGTTCTATCATTGGCCCGTACACTCGTTCTGTTACACAATAATTGGTGAGCAAGGCAGATAAATTTTCCACCGGAAAATCAAAGATATTTTTTATTCTCTTTATTGTCATTAGATGTAAATTCAATTTTTATTTGAAAACTAAAGTTTCTTTAATAATACTGTCACACAAAATACGAAATTTCGCAAATTAATTTCATTGAATATATTTTCAATGCAGTGATTCTTTTTCTGTACCAGGTAATTTTCAGGAAATGTAATAAACAAAGATTATCTCGGCCACATTTTAATACCACAGCTAATCATCTAAGAAAAAACAATAATACACATATTATAATCACAGTATTAAACACATTATCAAATTCTTAATTTCTACCTCTGAGACTAAACCCTGCTCCACTGAATGCCTGAAATTGATTGTTCTCCTCCTCTTCGTTGTTCTTTTGCTTAGGACTCCTCCGTATAAATTTCAGCGTTCCTACTGTGTAATCATAATCAGGGATTCCTTTCACATAGACCACCTTGGGGGCAGATGAATCGCTGGAAGTGGAGTCTTTGCGTTTTTTGCCATCCAAACGGTTACCCGCCCCACGGAAAGCTACAAAACCTGACGGTTCTGGCATCAAATCAGCCAGGTCCATGGGGGCATCTTCTTCTTCTTCTTTTTTCACCCGTTCTGGTTCTTTATAGCCTACAGGGGCTGCAAATTCCACCTACAGAAAATTAACTCTATGTAGCAGAATTGTTTGGATGAATGAAATAGAGTACTAACATTCATATCACACTCTATGATGCTGATAGCATTTCCTGGCTTTGTTTCCAAAACACACAGTTCATAAGCCTTTTGATTGTATTTGACAGCTATCACATCCCCTGTTGTAAGACAAGCAAAAGATCTCAAACAATTTTCTAATACAGCTTTAGGATTGGTGATATCTAGAAAATCAGGATTCAGTGGCTGGAATTTTGAGAATGTTCCTACTGGCAGTGATATACTCTCCATTTGAACCAAATCACCTTCCTCTAATACTAAATTATGCATCATCTAAAACAAAACAAAACTGAGACTGTCATATTGAAAAATGAATTAATCCCTACCCAATGTGGGAGATAAACTTTCCCTTCGTCAGCCACAAATTCTAGCACTCCACAATGTGTCACTCTATTGGTATTCTTATTGACCAGCTTGAAAAGCATGGGATAATTGATATTGAGGCGAGTCAGTTGTTCCAGAGCTGAAGGAGGCATTATAACTGAAAAATACATTGATTAGAACTTGGGCATCCATCAAGGTCTTTAAGCTTACTCTTTCCCCCTCTTTCAACATCATGTCTTTCATTTCCTGGTAACATTGCCACAGAGAAACACTGATATGTCATATTAAATGGTCGAGGCAGCTCGGGGAACATATTAAATCCGAACTGAAACTGATATCAATATCGAATTAAAAACATTTGAATCTATTACTTTCATATACAAAAGCTATCATTTATAATATCTGTATGAATAAACATGTGTGTGGTATCGAAACAGATCATTGGAGGAAAATACTTTACCATTTTTACGAGTAGAAGTTACTTCTAGTTTCCTCCTAATAAGTTTATATTTCTGACTTCGCAATGTTTTGCTGAAACAAAGATTTTTACAAAAGACTAATAACAACTAATAACAACTTAACCTGTCAATGTCATAGATTTGTTTTTGTCATCATTACTTTGTATTTTGTACTATAGTGACGGTGTACAATCATAAGTGCACTATTCTAAATAATGAAGAAGAAAACACACAGTGACTAGAAGCACGACTGGCGTACAATCATTTTGAATTTTAATATTTCAATTTTCAATTTTAATTCAACCTAGTTATTTTGAGATATAATGAATTACGATAAAAAATGCAATAAAGTTGACTTTGTGTAGCACTCTCATTAACGAGATAGTGGACAACTACCAAAGTTTAAAACTCCTTACACGCCTTGCGTACGTCGAGTAGTTCCCGATATGCAAATACTAAAAATACAATGTCTAAATATATAATCTCGTATATATTCATTTAACCCGAGAACTGTCTAGATTATTCTTTACTTCCAGTTGATTATAAATAAAACCGCATATATCGTTTTTCTAAGTATCTATAAAAGATAATGCCTGATCAACTTATATCCTCAATCTCAGCCCCCAAAATGTCTGACGAGGCCAAAGCAGAGCAATTTAAAGAGGAAGGCAACAATTTCTTCAAAGAAGGAAAGTGGATAGATGCTATTAAACTATATACAGATGCCATAAAATATGCTGAAACCGATTCTCGCAACTTATCTGTGTACTATAAAAACCGAGCTGCGGCGTATCTGAAGCAAGATAACTTCAATGCCGCATTGGAAGACTGTGACAAGAGCCTCCAAATTGTCCCAACGGATCCTAAAGCGCTATTCAGAAGATGCCAGGCATTGGAAGCTTTGAAACGATACGAGGAAGCTTACAGAGATGCAACCCAAATATTCAAAGACGATCCTACAAATAAACCCGTCCAGCCTGTCTTGGCTAGGCTTTATAAAGTGGTGCAAGAAAGAGCGAGACAGAATGCACAGACCAGTAATAAATTGGAGAGCATGATGAAAATTGCTTTTGACTTGGCTGATTCCACAGAAAAACGTGAAACTGCCATGAACAATCTGTTGGTGTTGGCAAGAGACAATTCTGGAGCACAGTTGATGATAAAATCAACAGTTGTTCAGCAAATTAAGAAGATGTTGAAAGTAGAGAAGAACCGAGAAATTTATCTCACTGGAATTAGAATAATGGGTGAACTTTGTAAACACAATGAAGATAGAACAAAGATATTACTGAATGAAGTCGGAGTGCCCTGGTTTTTGGAAATATTAGATTCTACAGATGTCAAACAAGTGAATGCTGCTGAACATTGCATGCAGAGTATTCTCAATGCACTCTCTGGAATGGAAAACAAGCCTGATACCAAGCCAAAACAAGAGTTGATTGACAAGAATCAGAAACACATTGACACACTCTTGACCTGTCTAGTTTGTTCCATCAACAATAGATTGATATCTGGTCTTGCCAGAGACACCATCATTGAACTCCTAGTGAGAAACATACACTACAATCAACTAAATTGGGCTCAACAACTCTTGGAAATAGGTGGGATTGAGAAGCTCATGGAATGTGCTAGTGAGCTGGAAGAATACAAATATGAGAGTGCAATGAACATCACTCACAGTACCAGAACCATAGCAGCAGTGTGTTTAGCTAGAGTGCACGAGAACATGTACCATGATGCCTTGAAAGAACAATTCATGGAGAGAATAAACAACTTCATGAAAGAAAAGCTCCTAGCACCTGATATTGAATCCAAAGTTCGTGTTACTGTTGCATTGACTGCCCTGCTCAGAGGACCTTTTGACGTGGGCAACTCTATTCTCGGCCGAGAAGGTATTATGGAGATGATATTGGTGGGTGTAAAATGAATACTAATACTGAATCTTGTTAACATAATTATAATTGTAGGTAATGGCAAACACTGAAGATGAACTTCAACAAAAAGTCGCCTGTGAATGCATAATCGCCGCGGCCAGCAAAGCGGATAAAGCGAAAACAATAATCAACCAAGGCATCAACATTCTCAAACAGCTGTACAAGTCCGAAAACCCCCATATCCGCATCAGGGCACTCGTAGGGCTCTGCAAATTGGGCAGTTCCGGAGGTAGCGATGCTTCTCTGCGTCCATTCGCAGAAGGATCCACCCTCAAACTCGGTGAGAATTTGTGAATCATTAACACAACTTTGAATAACTCTTGTTTTCTTGTCTGAACCAGCCGAGGCTTGCAGACGTTTTCTGCTGCAGCCTGGACAAGACACCGATCTGCGCAAATGGGCTGCCGAGGGCCTCTCCTATCTAACTCTCGACGCCGAGGTCAAGGAGAAGCTGATCGAAGACAAAGCGGCGCTGCAAGCTCTGACGGAGCTGGCCAAAAGCGGCGACCAATCAGCGTTGTTCGGCGTCGTGACGACTTTGGTGAATCTTTGCAACGCCTATGAAAAGCAGGAGGTCATCCCCGAGATGGTTCAACTCGCCCAGGTACAAAATAACACCAAAGAAACATTCCGCATGCTTATCCTCGAGTAATTTTTAGTTTGCCAAGCAACACATCCCAGAGGAACACGAGCTCGACGATCCGGACTTCGTAACCAAACGAGTACTAGCTCTAGGCCACGCTGGCGTAACCACGGCCCTAGTGGCGCTGTCCAAAACAGACAGCGACCACTCCAAAGAGCTCATAGCCAGAGTGTTCAATGCGCTCTGCTGTGAGCACGAGCTCCGAGGAGTCGTGGTGGCCCAAGGAGGAGTCAAAGCTCTCTCTGCCTTGGCCCTCAAAGGCACCGACAAAGGTATAGCTGCAAATGCTTCGTGGGTTGGTTTTTGACGATGGTTTTGTTAGGTAAAAGACAAGCAACGCAAGCTCTATCCAGGATAGGCATAACCATCAACCCCGAAGTGGCTTTCCCCGGCCAGCGCGCCCTCGAGATCATCCGACCGCTGGTGGCCAACTTGCATCCGGAGTGTTCGGGTCTGGAGAACTTTGAGGCTTTGATGGCGTTGTGCAACCTGGCGCAAATGAGCGAAAGCGCGAGGCAACGCATCCTGAAAGAGGGCGGTTTTTCCAAGATAGAACATTACATGTTCGAGAACCACGAGCAGTTGTGCCGAGCCGCTACGCAATGCATGTGCAATTTGGCGCAGTCGGAGGACGTCGTCAAGTTGTTCGAGGGAGAAAACGATAGGGTGAAACTGGCTGTTTCGCTGTGTCTAGATGAGGATCAGGATACGGCCATGGCGTCGGCTGGGATGTTGGCTATTCTCACCGGGGCCAGCAAAATTTGCTGCAAAAAGGTAGGGTATCCCAATTCCCCTTTTTGGTAAAAGTGCACATATTGAAATTACCAATGTCAATGGTTTAATAATAACATTGTTTCTTAATGAAACGAATTCCAGCTAGATTCTTAACCTAAAAATATCTCTATACTGAAAGGTATTTGACTCCAAAAATTGGCTGGACGCAATGCACTACCTCCTAGCTAACTCCTCTACAGCCATGCAATTCCGTGGGGTATGCGTGGTAAGCAACATCATCGAAGCGGCCAAAGAACTCACGGAGAAGCTCATGGAGACCGATGTTATGGAGATTCTGATGGCGCTGTCGAAGTTGCCCGCCGACGGGGAGAAAGCAAAGATCGTGGAAGTGGCGGGTAGTGCTCTGCAAGAAGCTGAAAAGTGGGGGGTCATCAAGAAGCCTGAAGAAGAGGATGAGTGATGATGTTTTATTGTATTTGAAGTGCCTTATGAGAGGTTTATTTATTCGATTCAACGTTTTATTTATTGATTATATTTATCGAAAGGTTTATAGTTTTTGTTTCCTTCACCTTTGGGGTTTGTAAGAATATGTTGAATTAATCACCAACTTCAGTTCAATTCATGATTATATTATACTAATGAGAGATGTACTTCATTTCTCCAGATAAATTTTTCCATCTTCACTAGGGGAAGTAATAATTTTCTGATACAATTAACAATAAATTGTAATGTAAAAAACATGAATCTCCAACTTGTTTTCTTGGATCCTGCTTCTTTGTCATAGAATCCAGGGACAACCAAAACTTCTCTAATTCTTGCTTCTTTTTATTCTCCTAGTCACTTTCTTCCTCATCACTGAAATAGCCACTTTTCTTTATTTTCTTCTTTGGGTTTTCTACTACAGCTTCATTGTCATAGTGTCCAGTTACAACTTTATACCTATATTCCTCTAATTCTTGTTTCTCTTGCTGAAATTAATAAATATAGAGGTTTGAATTGTACAAAAAATTGCTGAAAGCTTATTATTGAACATTAATTGAGTAATGAGGTCCCATAATTGCCTTACTTCAATTGCAATCGCAGCACTAAGAGTTTCAAAATCTTCTGTTTGTTCAGTTTCAGAATTTTCAGAAAGTTTATCATTTTCATCACTATCAAAGAACTCTTTTTGTTCCTAGAAAAAATCAAATGGGTAAGTTAGTAGTCTAAGAATTGTTTCTTCATCATACTTTCGTTAGTTTTGTTGAATTCTCACCTCTCCTTTTTCTTTTTCTGATTTTTTTAGGAGGGGGATCGCGTGTGCCAAGTAAATTTTTTTCACATTTGTAACTCAAATGACCATATTCCCCGCATTCGTAACAACGGGATTTATCTGGATACTCCTGTATTGAAAAAGTAGTTCAGTTATTGTATAATACTACAAATGAATAAGTTGTGTACCTTTCTTCTGATGAATTCTGTTGTTCTGCCATTGTCTTTGGCAATGCTAGCTTTTAAAGTACGCCCAAATATCTACAAATCATAATATATATTTGTGAAAGGATCATAATATGCAGAATGTTACCTCTTTCATGTTGGTTTCCTTGACACATTCCTGGGCATCTTCTTGTTTCAGGTATAATATGAATGCAACACCCTTGCTCCTTCTGGTATCTTTTTCCTTCATCACAGACACCCTGAAATGAAAGCAAACTCAACAAACTGAACTCTGATACTGATGTTCACTTACTTGACTATTTTTCCGTATTTTTCAAACAGTTTGTGTATATCATTATTTTTCAGATCGAAAGGCAAGTTGGAAATGTACACGGTACTTTTACTAGGAACTATTCCTCCACTCATGATGCTTCTGATGGAAAGTTTGGGATGAAAAAATTATGAAAAGCTTATTACCTTTTCATATAACACATAGTATTCATAAATGCTTTTCTTAGTATCCAGACTTCACTTTTGTTAAACACAATTCCTACTAACCATAGTTTCAATTTTGAATCGGTGTGATATCACAGGTGATATCACCACCACGGTCATACACATAAGGTCTGGATTCTGGAACAAAGGCAATTTTGAGTGGTGGGGGGTGGCACCAGTTTTGAAGAAAAAGTTTCCATAATTATCCGCTAGGAGGACATAGGGGTATAATCACGTGATTAATCTTTGACAACAAAACAAACGGTTCGGAATCACAGAATTATACAATAATAATATTGTATAATAATAATATTGTATAATTCTGTGTTCGGACTCGAATGGTAAATAAAATCAATGACAGAAATATTATATCTTGCAAAATTCTCTCGAATGAATAAAAATCATTCTTACTTTCAAAAAGCTGATCGGATATGATTTGTGATTGGCTGACAAAGGGTGCGTTCCATTAAGCGCTCACAACGATCACGCTCACGACCACGAATTTTGTCGTTCCACTTGGTTCTGTGCGTCATCGAAACGCTCACGCCGACCCACCTATTGAGATGGGTCGTCGTGAGCATGAATCATGACGTCATTCATGACATTTTCGCCACGACCCCAACGATCGTGGTCGCCATGTGGAACGTCTGAATGAGTGTTTTGGGCGTTGTGAGCGCTTAATGGAACGCACCCAAAGTGACAATAGAGGACAGCGCTGCAGGTGGCGAAACATGAGAACCACGAAAATTTCCTCAATGTTTGGGTCACCCCCCACCACCCGAGTTGCAAGACCTATGTATACGATCGTGCACACCATGTTATAGTTTGTTGGTCACACCTCGAGTATTTTAATCGAGTAAAAGTAGATGTCGCCCACTCCGTCTTCTTTCTTTTTGGCTTCTTCCTATCAGAAAATCGGCCAGCTCATAGTTAAATTTGAGGTTATCCTCTTCCTTTATTTCCGAATGACCTTAGCTGCCAGAAATTGAGGGTGAAATTTTGACCAGAATTTCCCTTTCTGGTTAATTTTGAATTATGTGGCAGGCAATGCAAGGGATATATCACACATGCGCTGACCAATGATCATTCGAGTTATAAAAAATATGTTTAAATTAATTAATTAAATATCAAGGATCGTTTTCTACGCTACTGATCCAATTGATAAGCATGCTTCGTATGTATTTTGTCACTTGTTTTATGCTTTAATTCACCGTTTTGATTGGTTCACCTGTTTTCCTGTGCGATAGCGAATTACTTTGCGTATTTATATCTATATATTATAAAACTATATATATACTGTATATTTTAATATCTGTGTTGATAGCATCACTTGAAAAATGTTCATTCTCTATTTGGAGTTTTAGTTTGAATAATTCACGCATATTGTGAACTTTTGGAGGTATGAATAATACAGTTATCTCTTTTTTCATTGATGAATCAAAAATGTTTTTTCAAACTGAATACTTTAACTTCGACCAAAACATAACTAATTTTGGTTATAGGTGTATCTTTTCAATTCAAATTAACAATAGTTTACATTCAACATTCACTCGTTCGATTTTGTGGAATGTCTCCACCACAGATTTGTGTAATGTAGGTCGTGTCAGTGAAATTTCGTTCGACTATGAATTATAATCTCGAAATGTACCGGTTGAGTAGACTATTGTTAGTTTTTGCAGTCCATATTGTTATCATGTTGGTAGCTTCAAAGCATTAGTGATGAATTATGGATAGAATAGTTTTCTAGCATTTGAATTTATATATTGTTGTTACAGACCCTTGATAGTTACATTTACATCTCAACAATAAGTCATTGTGATGGAGAAATTGAAGGAAGATGTGGTGAAAACCATAAGAGGACTTTTGATCTCTTCAAAAGAAAAGACAAGTATAAGACAACTTGAACGTAAGAATAAACATTGAATCTCATGTAATTCAACATTTCATTTATGCATAAATTTAAGGTGACTATAAAACATTGATAGGAGATAGAATTCCCTATGGACAACTGGGATTCAGAAGCTTACAGGAACTCATTAGGAATGTACCTACCTTAGACCTGATTGAGGAAAGAGGGGAAGTTTTTGTAATTGCCAAAGTGATACAGCAGTCTGCCCATATTGCTGAAATGGTACATTTCCAGAAGCCAGTTAAAAAGAAGGTGTAAGTTATTTATCAATCTATGTTATCAGGAGAATGTTTGAGATGTTTTCTCAAACCCTTAGGGGAATCCCATAGCACCTATAAATCAAAATTGATATCTTTAGAGTGTTTTTCACATATTCAAGATTTCAATAGAGTAAAATTGAAACTGATAACAACAAATAAGGGAAATTTTATCTTGTTTTTGCCTTCTTCACCAAATCTCTTTCTTAGGCCAAAATTTTTGCGAAACGCCCCAAGGTACTCCCAAAGACTCACCAAACCGGCGCCGCCTACAAGCAGATGGCGTCCCAAAGATACCTCTTCTTGTCATTCCAACTATCCCATGTCTCAAAGACTGGCAGCAGTTTCTCATAATCAATTCGTCAGCTACAACAAGCCTTCTGTGCCATCCAAGGTGGTCATACCTGAACATTCCACTTTTAATGGCCCTACTCAAAACACTGTTTCAATGAGGCAGAAACAGAAAGAAGTGAATGTCAAGGCAGTGGTGCCTCCGGAGAGGCAGATCCAAACCAGCAGGGCTACAAAGCCAGTAAGTATATGATCACTCTTCTGTTGAAAGAATTTCTTGAGCCAGTTGATAACCAATGAAACATTTTTTTTTTTTATTTGAAATAGATGAGTTACTCCTCTGATTTGAATTATTCATTTCAATATTCTATTGATTGAACATTTCATTTTTCGATAATGACTATAAAACAAAGACACTGTGTCTGAGAAGCTTTACGAATTTAATCATTCAATATGTCTTTGAAAGGCTTAAAAAATCAGTTCTTATACATAAGGGATCATAAACTATGATCACAATATTCACATTCAATTGAAAAAAAAAAACAACTAATGAATGGTTTTGATATTGGTGGTCATCCTCGAAGAAATGTTCTTGCTGATTCGAAAATTTGATAGTGGGGATATTGAAAATTATATTCATACAAATGAAGTTTTCACCTATTGATGCAAAATTGTTATATTTGTGATGCAAAAAATGCACTGGTAAAACTGTCATTTGAAGGTTCCTACTAGCAAATATTATGAATCAGTCATGTCGAAAGTCACGAATGATTTGTTACCATTTCTCCATTATTTCTGTTTGTTTATTTTTGTTTATTTGATAGTTTAGGATCAGTCTGATGATGTTTGTTTTGCTTTAACTTATTTTGAATGCCTTTGTGGATTGTTATTTTGTATAGAAGGCTTGTCTACTTGAGAATCAAATTGTAAAAAAATATGACAGCTCCTACCTTGTCATATAAAAGTCATGAAGTTCAAAACAATTTTTCTATTGATTGAAAAATCCTTGAATCATCTATCAATCTGGAAAATTATCAGGAAAAAGTGTCAGGGGATATGGGAATCCATTGACCTCCCTATTCCTGGATATAATTTAGCCATTTCGTGTTTGAGACACCATAAATTCTCGTAGGTGAAATTCTCTACACCGACTAAAGCTGGAAGCAGTCATCGACGGGGGGAAACGGATACAAATACGGAATGTCTTGTATTGTCTCATACTAAAACACGATTATCGGAAAGGTTTTCGAATATGAGCGTCAACAATAAAAAGGAAAGTGGAAACTCCAGTCCTAAGGACGAAGGGAATGTGACAGGGAATATCTCACCTCCGGTCAAGCCCAGTCGGTATCAAGGTCTACCACCATCAATTTCAACCAGAGTGAGTTTTTTAAATTGAGTCTAACAGGAAACCCCATCCGAACTTCTCTAAATCAGTCATATTCAAATAAAAAATAACGAGATCATTTCAAGAATATACGTCAATGAAACTTCATACTGTCCTACGTGAGCCTTGAATAGAAGAGTATGACGACTATGTAGAAACTGTATTTTGTAAGAACAATTTTGTTTGTTGTGTAGGTCTGCCCTTGGTTTTTCGAGGAACAAGTATGTACATGTTGTCGAATGTATTTGTGTGTGTGAGAGAGTGAAATAATTGAATTAGTTTTGGTACTTGAGTACTATCCAAGTGAATTTTCGGTGTCGACCTAGTTTCGACGAAAAGGAAGTAATAAGAAACACAGTTCACACTGATCTTAATTGAATTGTTATTGCTACAATATAAATAAGAAATGACTAGAAAGCATGACATTTATGAATTAACAATCGAAATCTCTATCTCTGTTATAAGTTATTCCAGCATTTTTTTTTCTAAAAGGCAAACTCTTTTTGTTTCGATTTATTAGTTGAAGCAAAAATATTGAATGCTTTGTGAAAAGATACTCGAAAATTCAGTGTTTTTTAATGTTCTTAATTTTGTGTACCTAAACATTAATTAAACAGTTTGTTTTGTTACTTGAAATTCACCGCATGGTTATGAGATTTTTTCTTGAATTTATTTTAAAATGGTCTATGAATTGTGTTTTCAGGGTATAGAATACATTCAGACTGGAGACCCGATAGTAGATCTAACAAAATTTGTGGAAATATACAAATTAGGTCCTTTAGAAATCGACACTAATCTTATAAAAACAAAACACAACAGGTTATATACTTGTAAAATAAAGGTAAGGAAGAACCTAGATTTATTCCACATTTAAAATTATTCTTCTTGTAGGTTGATAATAAAACTTATACCAGTTATCCCAAAGAATTCAGTAATGAGTTGGAAGCAAAGAAACACTGCGCAACTGAAGCTTTCACAGACTTGCAATCTAAACATGATAGGAGGAAATGTTTGCTCATATCCAGTGAAAAGGATGTATTGGACAGGATACCTCCCCTATTAGAAAAACATATTCATGGTATGGATATTTCAACAAAAAACGACATTTTTATGTCACTGATAAAGTTGCACGAATATGTATATATCCGAATTGGGATTAACTAATACAATTTCAAGAACACGGGATCGATAATAATTCCTGAATATTTATATCTCTTCATTCCGATGCATTTTCAGGAATTTGGTACTGGCAAATGCAATTGGATTACGCCGATATGTACAAAGAGCAGCTGCCTTCTGATTGGCTGAAAATTATAGATAGTAACCCTGCCGTTCAAATTGAAAAGTGCTCAGACAACTATATTTTGAGACACTGCAAACCAGAAAATGTAAGTCTTTGGTGACACTGAAACTGAAGAATATCTGGATCATTCCCACAAAATTCAAGCACTAAATCAAGCATTATTTACTTGTCATGTCAGAAACTTCTTTTGCGACACGATCCAGAAATTCTTGGAGTTTTTTTTTCAGTTTTAAGGAGGTTTTGGTATATTTTGGAAGTAGTGGTTCATTATTGACACAATGAAATGTTTGAAGCTTACATCATTATCATCAAAAAGATAATTGCTCCGGAAATAGTAAATGAAACACTTTTTAGGAAACAAACTCATAATTTATCAATTTCAAATTGTTCGATGTGATTCTGGGTTTTGTAGGTTATTTTATGAATTTTTACTGTGCTTTGTGATTCAGTCTCCCGATAAAAATATCCTCCTTTCATGGTGTGACATTTTCGAGACCTGCTGTACATTCAAAACTCACCTATTAACATCTAACACATTCCTGCTTGGATACGCTTTGGGCTAACCTTCGCTAACGAGATCGCTTTCTCTAAACGTCATAGGTATTGCAGAAAAACAGGGCCTGGAAGACGTTCACCTTATCGGACGTCTCGGTGCCATCGAACACCGTCCAATTCCAGGAGGACGAAAAATTGTACGCCGAAGTCACTTGTGTCATGAGCGCCAATGAGATTTGGTGTAGGCAGTGTAATACAGCAGAGAGTGTAAGTACCTTCGCGGTAACAGTCATAAACAATGGAAAATGTTTTCCAAATTTACGAAAAAAAAATTGAGGGAAATAAAAAATACTTAGATTTAAAATTTTTTAAAAAGCTGAATATATTTCATTGAAATCTACCGTGCGGTTCTCGAATAACCGTAAAAAAACATAGTTTTGAGAAACACACGTATGAAGTTTTATAATAGATTCATGTAGAGTAATACGAACTATTTAATAACTCATACTGAGTCACGGTTTTTGGACCATATTATATCAGCTGCCGAAACATCGATTTGCTGTTGCCTATGTAGCATTCTACCTTTTCTAGTGTCATCACTAGTGTTATCAGCTGTTATTACATATGGGTGTTTTTTACACTACAGTGTACTTGGACGTAGTATCCAAGAAATGAAAATACATGAAAATATGACTTGCTCCAATTGTCGCCAAGTTTTACGATTCATAGCAATTTACTCTATTTTGATGGTGTATGGCCTAAACTGACCTAAAATTCGTATTCAGCAGAACGAAAAACATGTCCATATACAGAGCGTCCCAGAAGTCAACGTAAAGCTGGAATCGGGCAATAGGCCAAGTTATAATAGTAATCAGAAAAATATTTAAAAAAAAACGAGAAAATTTGCAATCAGTTTCTTCACTCCTACTGCTACAAATATTAACTTTTCAATTTTTTCTCTGTTATAGGATGCCGAATATTACTGTTTCCTCGACCAAACTAAGTAATTTAGTTGAAAATTGTTTTTTTTTCGCAAAAAAAATGTCTGCAAGAAATATTCTAGAAAGTATCATTTTATTTTGAAATCCTTATTGAATACGTCAACTCCTAATGTTACTTGACAAACCAGCATAGTACATTTTGTTTTTAGTATAGTCATTATTTGGGTGAAATGTAACATTTGGATACTTCGTATTTTCGAAATACGCAACCTAGATTTTTTTCTATTTCTCTGATAACTATTATAACTTGGCCTATCGCCCGATTCAATTTTGACATCGACTTCTGGGTCGCCCTGTATAGGTGGAGTCCGATGTACAGAATACTTATATATTTTTATGTGCCGGTGTTATCACTTGATCCGAATTTGCATAAATTCCTGTATCTTTTATCCATTTAAAGAAACTGACGTAGTTTTATCCATCCGAACAGGAAGCATTTAACGAAATGGTAGCAAACATGGAAGTGTACTACGCCGAACAGAAAAACAATCTGTTGGCCGACAAAATCAACGTCGACAATTATTACGTCACCGAATTCGAGGACCTATGGTACAGGGTACGCGCCATCGCTGACGACAACGGTGAAATCACCTTCTTTTTCATCGATTACGGAGATGAAATGGTTATTGCCAAAGAAAATGTTTTCAAATTGAAGAGGGAGTTTGCGCAAGCACAAGCGCAGGTGAGCGGGAAGACAAATATGTAAGGAATCGTTGGTGAGCTTTTGTTTTGTTTCAGGCTTTTGTGTGTCGATTGGTGGGGTTGGAAGGGTTGTACGAGACATCGAACAATTCGGAGGTTTTGCAGACTATTTTGTATACGCAAGTTATTTTAGAACTTTCACATGAAAATGTCGGTGAGTTGTGAGGAGATTCCTAATTCAATTATTGTGATTCATGTAAATTTTGGCTTGGGTCCTGCCATTTCAGAAATTTTCATGAGTCTATGAGTCCCTGATTTTTTATTTACCTATTTACTGCACCAAACTGTTCCATTTCGCATATCAATCACGAAATAACGATATTGTCTACTTCAAGTCTATGGTAAATTATTAAAATAAATAGTTATTATCTTACAGATGATAAAGACCAAAGCTTGCCAATTTTCATGTATGATTTCGGAACTGGAGAGTCAATAAACGAAAAAATGATTCCTCTCTTGACCATCGAATCGGCATTGCCTGTTATTCAAAAAGTGAGTTTTCGATATGAACATCTCGAATAACGTATTATTCGTAATTTTTTTTTTCCATTTCAAGGAAACTATAACGAAGGTCTACGTGTCGCATATTGAGAGTAATGGTGACGTTTACGTACAAGTGAGGTCACACGGATTCACAAGTCTCAAGAATCTCATGGCCGATTTGGAGGCACGTCTCTTAGCCAATACTCCCACGCATTTGATTGAACCGATAAAAAAGGAGGTTCGTTAATTTTTTATAATTCCTACTCCCTTATGTAACAATTCTGGCATTCCTGAGTCACTTCTGAGTTGAACAATGGGGATCACTAATTTTTTGAAATAATATCACGACGATGAGAAATATAGCAAGGTGTCAAGTTTTTTCGAATATTATCTTCAATTGTTATATTTGCCTTGAAGCAGATTTGAAGCAAATTTTTGATTTTGTGATATTGCCTTTTTCGAATTAGTTGGGTCGGAATGAAATTCCCAAAAACTAATCGATTGCGGATGTTGTAGAATAGCGCCGCAAAAATGTATTTGGGCAAATGCAAAACCCAAAATAAATGGTACAGAATCCAAGCCATCGACTGGTCTCCTTGCCAGGAACTCGCACAAATTTACTACGTCGATCGTGGAGACACCGACGTCGTCAACGTCTCCAAGGAGGTTCTCTTCCCGTTGGAAAAACTCAGCGACATTTTGAGTCTCTACCCACCCCAAGCTGTCAAGGTAAAAAAGTTATGTCTGCGCTATTTTTGCCAAACACCATTGCTGGTTGTAATATTTGAATGACTCTCATGAGACAAAAAATTTTTTCAGGTGAAGATGGCTATAGACAACATTCCAGAAGACTTTTTGGCTCTCGCTAACAAGGCCATGCCCGAAGAGGAGCCAGTGCTGATGAAGATCATTGGAGAAAACGAGGAGCACGTGCCGACGGCAGAGTTTTTCAGGAGAAACTTTGACGGCGGATTGTTTTGCATTAACAAATCCATTACTATGGAGGCAGAAATCAGGTGGGTTACCCATCGCGTGTATTGGATAATTTTGAAGTGATTTAAGCACGCGTAAATCGACATATTTTTCTGTTTTCAGGAAAAATGCTGGCGTTAAAATTGCCAGAAGATTGCTTTCGCAAGATAGTACTTTCAGTAAGTGCATATTGAATATTTTTCACATGGTGTCTCACGACGTTTGATTATTCGAAAAATTTCGCAGTTTACTCAAGACTATGATCTTTATCACAGTCGACACTAGAGAAAGTCTGCGACTATCCAAGCCGAAGAAATTAAAGGGGAAGAACTGATATTTAAAGAAGAGAGTCGTGACAAATTTGGTGATTTTCAGCAATACCACAAAATAAAATGTTTTCTCGAGCTGTGCACATCCATGTTTATCATATCTTGGCATTATCAGCCAATTTGGATTGGTAGTTTGAGAAATGAAAACACCTTTTGTGTGTTCTTCGATTTTTGACTTTTGAAAAATTTTAATTTAAATTTTGCATTAAAAATTGAGTAAAGTGCTCCAAGGTACTTGAAATGTTGACTGGTATTCGGTGAGTTCACTTCAGGTTTGTTCCAACACGTCTTGAAACCGTCACATTATGGTCATGCTCATGCGCAATTGATTTAATCTGTTCCAACCAAGAATTGTTCACAATCATCTTTCTGTTCGTGACCGTCCGCAGCATAGTTTCTGGACGGTAATTTTGGTACATGCTCAAATTGAAAACTGTTTTGATTCATGAGTATTGACATGCACACTAAGAAACTCTTTGCCAAAAAAATAGGTTAGCTAACTTTGTTTGGGTAATTATTTACTTTCATTTGTGTCATTAATAATTTCTTCCGTTCGAATAAAATAGAAATAAAATAAATATGAGTAACGATGGAGATACTGATTACAAGTGAAGATGATTATGATATTCAGTACAATGAAACGAGGGTCAAAAATCGGAGAACGTTCTATATTCATTGTATTTCAATTAGTGTAACCAACGATTATTCTTAAACGAAAGAACAATAATCTCAATCTTTTGAGACGTGGGCGCCAAAAACCGTCAATAAAACCGATCCAACCCTCGAATGTTTTTGTACCGTCACGAAACGGTCAAAAAACAGTTTCGAAACCATACAGAAATGTCTGTTGGAACAAACATTTCATCTCAAAAGAATATTTTCAAGTGGTACAATTGTGGAAAAACAAATTATGGATTCTGCATCACAACAATGCACCAGCCCACACATCAATGCTTGTACGTGATTTATTGGCCGAGAACAAGTGGTGGAGACAAAATGGATATTGAAAAAATTCAAAATTCACATCTTCCTTTGAACAGACCTCTTACATTACGAATCTCACCTCCTTTCATTTCTGCATCATATTCCGGAACACCCCGTTTTACATTTCTCTCGATTTTTAGAAAACGTCCCCTCGGGAGGCAAACTGTCTCCCCCCAACATTCCCACCAAGGGGGAGTTGTTCGAGGTGCACGTACCGTTCGCGGTGAACCCCTACAATTTCTTCGTGCAACCGATGGGGTCTAAGCAGAAGCTGCACCTGATGATGGAGAGGCTTCAGGATAGATACAAGGACGTTTTGTACAGTCCCCTGTCAATTGACCAGATTGTGCCGGGAAATATCTACGCGTCCAAGTTTGACGACGGAAATTGGTACAGGTACGTGAGTACTCGAAAATTATCGATCAATTTTGCAGTTATTATGCAGGCAAGTACAGTCACTATCAATTTTATTGCCAGGATATGATCCACCGATTTCTTTGATTCATCAGCAATGACTGATAATTTAATAAGGTGTTCGCTAGTACTAAAGCAAATATGCAATGCTCACGTCTAATAGTTCCTCGAAGTTATCGACGCAAGTTTATTTTTCAGGACCAACGTATTGAAAGTGATTCACTCGGGATCCATTTCAGTGTTTTTTTGTGATTATGGGTACTACGGAAGTTTGACGGTGCAGCAATTAATTAAGCTAGATATTGAATTCTTGGAGTTGCCCTATCAGGCACTAAAAGCCAAACTATGTGGTGAGTAATCACGCGAAATCACGATCAAACCCCTCATGTTGGAAAAAAAAACATTCGAAATTATCGAACATTTCAGACGTGGCGCCGAAAAACTCAAAATGGACGATGGAAGACTGCGACCACTTCAAGGAGCTGGTTGAGAAAAAAGACTTATTTTCCTTGCTGATCGACACCGAGAGGGATCAGCTTTACGACTCGGACAGAGTATTGAAACTCGTCCTCATCGATACAAGCACCGAGGAGGATGTTTACATCGGCAAGGAACTGATCAAAGCGGGCATCGCCGTCGAGACGCCCCTCGATATCGCCGTCTAAATCAAATTTCGGAGCGATAATTTTTATACTGTTTGTAGCTGTAGGTAGCATAAGCAGTGTCCCAAAGCGTATTCAATATTTTTTAGGGAGTTTTTGCTCCACTTGAATTGGAAGATAATAATACTCACTACTGAGTGTTTCGTGGTTTTGGGACATGACATTATGAAGAAAATGATGGCTAGTGATTACATTGTATCCTGCGAGGAGAGATACCGGTTAGGAGTTGATATTTATAATCTGTTTATGAGCTTCAAGCAATATTGTTTACACTACGAAATAAACATCCACGTGTTTGAAGGATGTCAAAACTTCAAATTCCAATGCTTTTTCAAGTATATTGCCGCTATTTTCATTATTAAACTGAATTGTACGTTTTATTTTAATCCAATTGTGGTACTGTTATTACTTTTGAAAAGGGGAGTTACATATGAACTACACTTTTATCTGGCTCTAGAGTACACCACTTGGTATATCAGTATTGTTTCAGAATTTTTCTACTAGTACTAGATTCAAGATGTTCCTTTATTCACCAAGAATGAAACTTCTTCCATGCAGTACCATATTTGACCATAAACAAAAATTTCATCGTGATCCGTAGAGTGTCTCACACTTGGGAAATTTTGTTTTTTATTCAATCAGTGACAACTGTGGCCTTTGTTGTTATTTATATAAAGCCAAATATACTGAATCCAGTTCAGTTTACTAGTTTTCTTAGGTATTTGTTGAGTTTTGAGTTCTATTTGTTCGTTTCTGAAATTGTCACATATTTTTGTAAAAATAAAATATTGATTTCATTGTTTGTTTTTTATTTGTCAATATACCAAAGAAAACTGCTTTTCAAATCTCTGGAAGATATAAAAATGTACTGTGTATCAATCTTTACTAGTTCGTCAAGTTGAAAGTTCAATGCTCATAAACTTTGTATATTTTGGAATAAATACATGTGGTAATTTTCTTTTTCCATTCCGGGGACAGTTAATTGCAACGGCGATATTTTAAAACATTCAATATAAAACAACATCGAGTTAACATTTCATTTCAACTTGTCTCAACTGTCATGAGTACTAAATTACTTTCATCTCTTCCTGAAATCCCACATCAGCATAAAGACGAGAAATGAAAATCCAATTTGAATCATTTATTTTATTATTAGGTACATTACAATATAACATATAGGTTGCTATAGTATTCATACACCATACGCATGTAAATCATTAACAATAAAAAAATGACAATTCTAGACTACGTTTTGAAAACCGCATTTTACCATCAGATTAGATATACCCAACGCATGCAATATGCGAGAAAACGAAAAGTTTTCAAGAATGAAAAATCGGTGCCTGGAATATCTTATCGCGTTCGGACGCAATAAGGCCCGGCCTTGCGGGAATCTAACAGCATGAAAGAGGAAAAAAATGCTACATCAAATGCGCACGTGTTTCGAAAAACAGACTTTCATTTATTTGTGACAATACCTATCGATATAAAAACAGGCATACACACAACGACGCAAAGATTCTTTGTTCCGGAAAACCACAAGAATGATTTAGCTGGCTTTCCAGGCCAAGGGCGTTGATACGCGAGCTGTTGCTGATAACTTGTCGGCCATTCTCCACGATTCGCTCTGTATATTCGTCAAATTCAGCTTGGTGGTAACGGAAACCTATTGACTCATTGAGAATGGAGCAATCGGAGCGAAGGGATTCGGTCAAAAAGCCAGTAAAATGTTTCGGTTCTGTTTTGCCACACTCAGTAGCCCTTTCTGTGCGTCTCCATTCAACATCTCGCATTCGGTACCCGTTCGCGCGTACACTCGCTCAATAAATAATTTAAAAAAATTATACACATAGTTTAATGGCAATATGCCCCGCGATATACAACGAGAAATATTATAAAAAGATGTTTGGCGACATATCACGGGATACACCGCTGTATAAATTGTGCTCAGAAAGAAACTCCAAGTGAACTAGGGTTACCTATTTGTTAAAAATAAATCCACATAACTCACATTCAAGCTCAAGCCGTATTATTCGGATCCAGGGTGTACCAAAAACGAGAAGAAGTAATTAGTTGTTCGTTTCTCGATAGATTTCGGTATACCCGGAGTACATAAAATTTTCATCAAACGAAACAAATCGAGGAACATCTCGAAAGAAAAAACAATATTTACACTGTGACAAAAACATGGGGGAGGAGGGAGGGGGGACACGGTCGTACTAAAAATTAAGGAGTGTTATCAAAAATGGAACACTGTTCTTGCAGTATTTTAGAGGCAGTATCTCCTGACAATTTGATTCTGAATCTGCCTATCGCAAAACTCAACAAAATAAACGTCCACATCCAATTATTTTTGGTGGCCAAGTCGGGAGGAGTCGAGGTTATGGCTATGGCACGTTCTTCATGTATTTGGTTGAAAAGTTGAATTCCTCCGCGAGGCGCACCGCCGCGCGTGAACGGAAAATAAAAAATTCGACGTGTCCACCACCGAGCGGCTCCTTTGAGGAAACGGGAACCGCCAGGGTGCAAACGTTCGGGTTACTTCAATTTATTTTTTTAGTTTCTCGAAAGTACAGTACTTCAACTAGTTTGGTCATAGGTTTGTACTTGTAACTAACCAAAACGAAAATTCGGTATGCGTAGTACTGACCTGCGATTCGCAGTTGTCATCTCCACCCACATCACAAACATTATTTTGAATCAAGTTGAGGGGATTCGCTATGCAAAATCACCTTGAAGTGATGATGGTCGCGCAACGAAAAAAGTTGGGAACTAAAAATACTGATTTATTAATTATCGAAGCTAAATAATTTATACAACATCCACAAGGAGGTGAAGCAAACTAATATCTAAAGGAATAAAATAATATGACTGTGAAGCAAAATTGACACAATTCTATACAAATAGTAAATATGAAGATAAAAATGCTATATAGTTCGAATAAATGCACAACGTCATATGTCGACGAGTGAAGTTGATGAAGGGTTGTGATGCGGGTGAGAGAAACGACAGATTTGGCTTTGCTATCTTAATTCCAAATGCGTAGGAAACTGTCCCAAGATCCCGTGCCCACAGCCATTCCGTTCTCGGTCACTCCTAGACAGCTGACTCGATTATCGTGGCCGGCTAAAATACCTGAAATAAGACAAAAAAAATCATTTTCTTGACGTTTGGTACTTTCTTTTTAGAAAAATTTTCATAAGCAAATTTTTGCAATGAACATTTTTAATGCCTGAAATTTAATATTTGATTGATTTAATAAATGACTGATTATTGATGAGATTCAAAAGATGGCGACCTCTATAATTAACACAGTACCAAAAAAATTAGCTGGAAAAGTCATTAATAACCATGATGATTGCTATATTCAGCTCAAAGGAGATTTTTCGAAACATGAAAAAATTGAACCAAGAAACAGTTTTTGTTTCATTCGAATTGTACTGAAACCTTTGTAACTTGTAAATTTATTGAAACATGATTTACTATTTTATTATGTCTTATTTCGTTCCTCATTTATTTGTTTTTTTTTTACAATATAAACTCTCCTTCTATGGTTTTCGAATATCCACGGACAGAAAAAAAAAACACCCACCAGCTCTCTCCGTCTTCATCGAATCCCACACGTTGCAGTTGAAATCGTCATAGCCGGCGAGCAAAAGCCGGCCGGACTTGCTGAACGCGACGCTAGTTATGCCGCAGATGATGTTGTCGTGGCTGTACATGGCCAGTTCCTGGTCAGCGCGAATGTCGAATAGCCGACAGGTGGCGTCGTCGCTACCGGTAGCGAACGCGCTCCCGTTGGGAAAGAACGTCACCGCGTTGATGTCGGACTCGTGGCCTGGGAAGGTCTGCTTGCACAGGCCGTCGCGGATGTCCCACAGTTTCGCAGACGCGTCGCACGCTCCTGCAAACAAACAACAATCATTATTAGAAATTGATTACATTTCGTTATGTAATAAAATGATTGTTAATGATTGGAAATATTAATCTGTGTTTCACTAAACTATAATATTCTTACTGAGTTGTACTGCAATTTATACCAGACTAAGACAACTTTTTAATGTTTGTGTCAAATACCATAATATCAAACATTCGATAAGTTTTCGCTCATCTGGGAGTCGTTATGTGAAAATCTGAATAATCCAAGAAATACTGCATCCTCAATGCCTTCGTCACAATAAATGCATGGTGAACCCACAAAAAAAGGGAAAATTTGCGAACTTCAAGAAAAATCATTTCGTAGAGTGTAAGTTCATTTGCAATCATATATTTGTGTTTTTATGGCCAAAATACGCAAATACAAACAAAATTATACCGATACTACGATATGACGAAATATTTTGACTAGTCGCATATAAAAACGGATAGAGTTGAAGTAATTCCACGAACGTTATCGTAAAGATTCAATTAAAAATCTCTTTCTCAAGTTTTCATATTTTCGTGTCTTGAGGGTTTACGAGTGTACAAAAAAGGAACGTATGCTATAAAAAATCTAACGAAATGAAAACGATCATTTGCGAACGGTACAGAACATAAAATAGAAATAGGTATAGAATTATAAAAATCCAATTTACTATTGTGGTTAGATTTTCTCTATCATCACAGTTCTTATTAGTTGTGATCGTTGAGTTAATTGGAAACTTTGTTTTTTTTTTGAAAATGACTATTTCGTTTCGATGATGAATATGGTCTACATTTATAAAGGAAAGTTTATGGTCAAAACCAGTTCGAGGATCTGAAAAGATGGTATTTAATCCATATGAATATAAAAAAAGACGACATTGTACAAATCGCCAATTGTAACAATGGTAACAATGATAATAAAAAATGAAAAGATACATGCACCCACCTGAAACGAAAGTGCGCATGTCCGGCGAAAGCGAGAGTGACATCACGTCGCCTGTGTGGCCTAGGAAAGAAGCCGTCTGCTGACCCGTCTCAATGTCCCAGAGGGCGCAGCTCATGTCACCCGAGCTTGTCACTATTTGGTTGTCATCGAGGAATCTGCAGCACGACAGGTAACCCGTGTGGCCGGGCAGTTCCCTGCTCACCTACGACATCCAATACAAATTGTGCTTAAAAACGCCACGTCAAAGCGATAGGCATCAATTTCGAATCTGAGATGGTTCGGATTCCACCATAAACTGTAGGTGCCAATGCGCCTATAGTATTTGGGTAGAGACAAAGATGGATCAAAACAAACATCTGATCTATACAGGGTGTTATAATAAGGGCAGTGGAACGTTCCTTAGAAAATTATAGAAACTTGAATGAAGTATGACACTTGACTTCGGAACATGTTATTTACAGGGGTTATCGATTGAGTTCTGTCCAATGGAAGTAATGTCAAAATGGCGGTGCTTCCGGTTGTGAACGAAATATGCAAAATGTTCGAGGTCCAAGTGTTCATGGGTTCTTTTTTCAAATGTAATAATAAAATTATTTTTTACTGAATGAAGGATAATTCTATTTTGCATCTGTATTGATGTTTCCTATACATATATTTGATAGTTTTGAAGTTAATATTATTTATCAATATGGAAATAGTTCATTGTCCAACATATCCTCCATAAATACAGAATAAGCCCTCATTCTCAACATATAAGAAATACTTATTCTTTACTAACGTATTATAACTTCAATATTATCAAACGTGATATGCCTAGTCGCATTTTTTTTGTTAGAAAAAATTGAAGAAATATTATGGTAATATAAGTATCTGTTTTGTTTTCTTATGCATTACACTAATGTACACACGGTTTGGCACAACAGATTAACGGAATTTCCTTTTTTTTTTCTAATCGAATATCGTCTGTGTTCCAATTTCAGCCGGGGCAGAACTCAAGGTCATGAAATAAAGTAAATGTTATTATAAATCAGTCTTTATTTTTGAATCACATTTAATCATTCAGTCAGTCTCTGACATTTCAACTAAACAACATATCATATTAATACAAAACAAAAACATGTTTTATATAATATGAAAAAACTTAGGTTGCGTAAAAATGAAAAATGGAAGAAATCATAAAAAGAAGGAATTTTTTGCTGCAACTAAGGAAAAAGTCATCAATGAACTCATAACTAACTTTTCATAATTATTATTTAATCGTGTCCAAGCCATAGGCGATTACACATACTATATACACAAAATATAAGTACAGTACAAATATGTATAGATAGAGTAGTGTTTCATAATGAAACAATCTGATTGAAAGGAATAACTGGGAGGAACGATATCAGTGACCTCTGCTTCTGGCTGTGACGTGGTGATGTAGGTATGGTAACAGGAGGTAAAAAGGAATATCTTAGTGTCTCTCTTGATTATGTGCCACTGTAATATAATTGTCTTTCACGTGTCCATACCAGAGATATATTGAAGCTGCTTCCTAGTCATTCCACTGATTTTGCCAGAGTATATACGACTTTATACAAATTGAATTATGATTATACAATTCCATGGTAGAGTTTTCTTTATTGTTTTTTTTCCTTAATTGGTCATTGTATCATTTTGAAACATGGAAGTTCGAAGTTGGACAAGTATATTTATAGGAGAGATGAGAATGCACTGAGTAGACTTCTTGCTTTCTCCTGGTCTCCAGTGAATTCAGTTGCTTTTTTTATAGCCTATAGTTCTTCATTGAGAATACTGCATATTGTAGGAAGTTTGAATGAAGAGCTGTGGTCTGATGTTAGGTATGCTGAGCTTGTTCCTCCATAACTACTTACACTTACATAATCTTGTTTGAAAACTAAAGAATTTTGTTGTGAAGTACTACGAGTTCTACAAGTTCAATACTTTACCTATTCATTCTTTCATAGTAATAATTGGAGAAGGTACAAAATTACACTTTGTGATAGCATGAATCCAATTATTTTTTTTGCCGAATGTAGAAACTAAAATTAATCAATCCGGGTGTCTAACTAGTAAAATAAATTACTGTACTATTACCTATTATGATACTAAGATATTGAAATACGTGAGCTTGGGTTGTGAAAACTTTATTTTGACTCACCCTGACATTTCCTTCACGAGTTTTTAGGCTGTAGATGGAACAGATGTTGTCGAGCCCGCCGCATGCCACAAAGGATCCGGAGGGCGCGTAAGCGCATGTCATCACCCAAGAAGACCTGAGAGGAATGGCGTGAACCTGGGAAGTATGTTTGATTGTAATCGAATTTATATATTAATTTATTTTGTATATTTTTTGAATTTCCGTTGAATGTACACCAGTGTTTGACTATACTTGGAAGTCCTTTGAATTAACTATGAATGTTTGAATGTCTTGATTTTATATACTGTTTTCTTCCTAGGTGTGCATGAGATTGAAATTTTCAGGTGACTACAAAGAATGTATATAGGCTATCGAGATACAAAGTTGGTTGAATGAGGCAGAGTTGCACATTTCTGTGCTGAATAATAATCGGAAACGAAATCGAGAATATTTACAGAATAATGAAATTTTCGATTCTCATTTAATATTTTTTCAAGATAAACTAATCGTATTGGACATTTTTTGTACAGTTTTTTAAGGTTTTTGAATAATCCATAATAATGATTTTTATTCTTTTCACTACGATTCATTAAATGGTGGTTCATTTTGCTACAATTTAACCAACACTGTATCTCTTGAGATCATTGTGACATCCTCATAGTCACACTCAAAAAACAGACAGCATGTATAGGAACTTCTTGAGATTACTCATCACTGTAAGTTTTAAAACAAATTCATAAAAATGTGAAAAAAATGATGATTAATTCAACTTTGAACCCAAAATATTTTTGATTTCACAAATAAGGAGTCTCATCTCTTCATGAGAGTATTTGTCCAAATCTAGATATTGGAGAAATTTTGAATAAATTCAAGTAGATTGCCAACTTTATATCAAGTTTCTTGAAATAATAGGAATAGGAAAATTTGTATTGTCAATAAATTGATGCCAGTAAATTTGATTATTCCTCTTGGAAGTCCATTGCTGAAAGTTTTGCAGTCATCTCATTTTATTGAAAGACTTTCAAACTTTACTAGACTTTAAAAATTGCGTAATTGTAAGCATGAAAATTAAAATTCGTAAACTTTGAAACCTTAAATTAATGTGCAAATAGACTCTCAATTAATCAACAAGATAATTGAAACTGTTGAATTCAAATAGACACCTTATTGGTGGTGTGGCTGTCCCAGACGATGAGCTTGCCGTCTTGTGAGGCGGAGACGAGGTTCCTCGAATCGGAGCCCCAATGCATGGCGTAGATCTTGGCGAGGTGACCGCGCAACGTGCGTCTAGTACGCATCTGCACCCGCCCGATCGGCTCCAGGCTGGCCGTCGCCTGCACCAGAGACGTGTCGCACGCCGCTTTCCTCGCGTCCTGAATAACAATCAAACAAAAACTCGTACAGGTCTGTGTCAGTAGGTCCTTTTTTGCAGTGGATCAGGATAATTTCGATCTTATCATGACTTTGTTTTCGAATCGCTACATAAATACATTCTGTAAAACATTCGAATGGGTGTGGGTCAATATTTAATTAGCTCGATAGTTACGTCACATAAACAACAGGTGCGATGTTGCCGGATCATAAACGAATCATTGATCTGAAGGAAACAATACGATGATGTATGAGAATATCTCTAAAATAATTTATAACTAAGTGTTGCGTAGAAAAAAAAAACGGTTTTATTTAATGTTCTTCATATTATTCATGAGGAAAACCTACCAAATCTTATACATCTTCACAATTTCAAGGAATAACATGTTCTAAAATTCAACTGGTTTCAATGTTTGATAATTCGGTACTTCCATATTATATCCACACAAAAATTGGTTAGATTTCTACAGATTTTCGATTACATCGATGAAAATTAACAATTCGCATAGATCAGCTGATAAAATCAGGTAAACACTTATTAACCAGGTGTGACGTAAGTCTCAACCCAAAATAAATAGACACCAGTTGGACATATCTTGAATATATGACCAATAAATGACGTCACTACCTCAGAAATGTCGCGACGTCGATGACTTCGTTAGAGATATGCTTTGGAATACAGTGATTTTCAATAAAGCTACAGAAATCAGATAGGTGCAAACTTTTTCTTAGGACAGTACAGTAGCGATAATTCATTTCTTCATTTTCTGATTATCTTTTTGTCTTTGAGTTATATATATTTTTAATTTTTTATTCACCTTATTATCACCATATTTTATTTTGTAATCTGATCACTGTTTACTTTCAGAGTATACGAGACTTAGCTCAGGAATGTATTATTAAACATTTCCCGCCATCATTTGAATTCCATGTACGGCAGAAAACTGAGTTTCCAACCGTTCACAGAACAAGTTTTGTCAACAACAGAACCATGTGCCCCTGAGATGCACGTAAACCTGTTCACAAAAAATTTAAATTGATTGGTCAGTCTATCTATTGTAAGTTGTCTTGGAAACCCAAACTGAAAATCTCGCAGATGAAATTATTTGGAGTTTTCGGAATTCTTATATTATTCATTTCATGGAAATGGAATATATTTTTAACTATGACTTTATACAAACCTCTGAAGTTCCCAATGTTTGTTTTGTATTGTTCTGTTTGTTTATTCTATTTTCCTATATATCCTACAATGTCATCAAAAAATGTTGTATCAAAAGTTATAGTGATGGTATTCTTTAGGTTTACATTAGGGACAAATAGGTAATAGTTATTGAGGGACTATGTAAACAAACTATGCAACACACGCGCAGTTTTGCCGGACAAAACAAAAACCTGTCATAACATGATCTATTTAGATTCCTTCCCTATCCCAAATCATCTGAAACTTTTATATGGGATTTGGTTACATTAATAGATAATTTTCTCTTTGGCACCAGTTTACATACATTTATCTCAGTAAGAATACAATGACCATATGATAATTATATTGAAGTAAAACCTGTATTTTCATTGTATATTTCAAGGAGTCAAACACAGATTGGTTTCTATTCAATTTGAAAAATTGATATAAATGTTGAATTTTCCCATGAATCAATTAATTCATTCTGAAAATAGATACAAATTTTCAATCAATATGAAACTATTGTATCTTTGAGACAAGAAATTATAATGAATAAAATTCTTATCTACCAAGATTACACAGTGAAAATGTGTGGTATGTAAACACAGGAAATATAAACAAAGAAATCTAAACAAAATGGATCATTTTACCCAGGAAATACTCTGGGAAAATCTAATGATGAAAAGTAGATATTAATAAGTACTCTTTGTTGTGTGAAATAATGCAAACTGATGAGTTACCATTGAAGTTATACCATTGAGCCAAAAATTTCTTGTAATTTGATGAACATTACACATTTGTAACCACTTGATGGAAGATACCTATGAACTTATATTTGTTTTTTCTTTTCACACCAATGAATTTTCTTTCCTCTATGCATCCAAATAACATGCTTCACTTACCCTGATTGCATTTTTGAGAGTTTCTGCTTCCTGTCTGAGGGAATCCAGTTCGTTCATACTGCTCAATGCAAACTATCACACCACCTGAAAAGTAAATAGAATTTATGTGAAATAATCAAAAAAAACTAATATATAGGTGTGTTAAATGTAAATAACGGATGTTTACAATACATAGATAATATTGGAAGAATCTTGCCAATCAACTGACAATATTTCATCAAGTGATGTTTTCTCTCATATATATCAAGCTTCATAAGCTAAAACTCATAAATTCATGACATGAAAAATATAAAATCAATGGGCATAATGAGGGGGAGCTGAAACATGAAATTTTCATTTCATTAAAAAAAAAGATAAACAATCAATAGAATTGGGATCTAGATGATTCAATTTTCTATTCATTTCCATTCTTATTGAAAAAAAAAATAAGTGTACAAATTTCATAGTTCCCGCCGTCATTGAAAATCAAATTTTGTTTTTGGACACACCTACAACTCAAAACAAATGCACGTATGATAAGTATGTCCTATATTCGCGTAATTATCACATTCTTATAATGAAACAGAATATGTGAGACTCTAAATTGCTTTATAAATCATGTAGAATACACCAGAAATGATAATATCGTAGTATAGAAAATAATTTGACAGCCGCCATGACAGTCCTTACACCTGCTGCAAAACTATTTAACGACATGTTCATTTTTTATCGTTATTCTTTTGTTCACTTCCGAAGAACAACCGAATCATCATTTTCCACTTAACACTAAACATTTATACTCACTTTCCAAACCCTCGCAGCTTTCCTAAGCCAATCAACCGATAAAATAATCCAATGGTGTATAGAAAATCACGACCACATCGGTTTACACATATAGAAAATAAATTGTCCACTGCATACAGTCATTAAGAACGTATTCAATAACGATTCATAGGTGACGAGGCATTACCTGAACACTCAACACATGGAAAATTCTTATTATCACTAGGGTTTTCACCACGGAGCTCTTTGGGCGCGGTGGAGACGACCGGTTACCCTTCCTTCCCTTCTCGCGTAACGATTATAGACTGATTTGTGACGTCAGTGCCTCCATTTCATTCTATACCTCCATCTGCCGTATATATTGGAAAACTTATACAGAAAGCTGCAAAGTAAGATTCAAGCAGATAAGATCGCTGCCACAATGTGAGGATAGGTGTCCGTCAGAGATGTGTTCATCTTCAAACCTTCTATATATAACATATATATATAGCACTTTTTTCGAATCTCTAATTGTATATTTTTTTCGAAATACGAGTTTTTCTTTCTTTTTCTTCATATTTATTGCCACTAGGTATTTGACGAATCATTGGCAAATATAGTAATGATAAAGCTTCGAGCAAAAATCAAGTTTTATTCCAAACATTTAGATAACAGATATTATGACTCAACCAAGTAATTCTTGGAAAGTTGTTCCTTTATATCCAATATCACTTGTAGATTTGTCTTCAAACGAGATATACATCCTGAAAGTCACGAATTCAATAGTTTAACTTTCAACAAAAATATTTTTGAACTAAAAATATTGACTCATTACCTATCTGATCTAATTCCAATTGCCTTAGTGATACAATCCGATAAAGCCTTAGAGTGTTTTTTGTTCTCCTCAGGTCCCAGTGCTCCAATACTCATTAACGTTGCTTGGGCAGCAGGATCATTACTCCCACCCCAACACATGGAAACACCTCCAACCACTGTTACGACTACATACTAAAAAAATGAGTCAACATAGATATATAAATAACATATCAACACTATAATTTGTTATCACAACTTACGCCTACTGGTTTTCCTGTGGATTTCGAAATTACATCACATAACTTGGCCGGTAGGTCACTAGGAATTTGTTCTTGAGGAACATTAGTTTCAAGACGAAAATGCGGCATGATTGCTGGGTGTGGTATTCGATTTACGATTTTACAATTACAGGTAAAAGCGGTAGTGATTAATTATATAACCATACAAAACCAACAACTTTTGATTCTCCCTGGTGGCTCCATCTTATACTGGAACAATCAAACTCAGTTCATCAAAAGTTATATAGATTCCTAGAAATTGGTAAACTGACAGTTGACGACTGAATTTGATGTGACAGATGTCATATCTGTATATATTTCGGTCAATTTTAATTTTGCTCACCGCATTTTCCAAAGTTCATCAAGTTAGGATATTTAGAAAATAATAGCTGTGATGGCCAAACAAGGAGGCTTCACGTCATTTTTCAAAGGATTATACCAGGATGAATTCAAATGGTATAATATAAATAAATTTTTTAGAGGAAATTTCAAGCAAATTCTTGTTCATAGGTCCTTGGTGAAATCCATTGGATTGTTCGCTCTGGGAATCAGGATAGCACAAGAATGCCGAGGAATGGAACTACTTCCTTCTCAAGGATGATCTATTTAGATATTTTTAAATTCAAGTAGTGTCACTATTTGATAATCAGTTGTGATTGTTGAATGGAGTTGTCATTATTTTCTAGCATTATTTATAAATAATAAATAGTATGTATGAAACATGATTACATCTCAATTGCATAAAGGAAGAGATAGGTGAAGGGGAATCTTATCAGAACTGAATAATAGTCCATATAAAAACATTATTTACTAATTATTTTGTATAATATAAACTCACACAGACACACTCAACACTAATTAATAATACAGTTATAAAAGTTTCCACATTGAATAAAATGTTGAAACATAAAACAATAAAATAAACTCAGGAATATTTAGACAAAAAATTTGGCATAATTTGACTTGATAGAAATATTTACAAAAATAAATGAGCTACCTTCATGAACAACCAAATATGGAAAGGTTACTTTCATTTCTGATTATAAATGAATTAAAGACAGTGTCCTACTCCATCCAAACCAGAATTCTAAATTCCGCGTTTCGTGAGAGTTGAATTGAAATAAAAAAGATAACTGTGAACTATCGTCATATCTTTGAGATCGGAACAACAACATACATAGTACGTTCCCATGTATTCAATCATAACAACTTGGTTCGTTAATCAAGCAACACCTAAAGTTAAAGTGTGATTTTTGTCTCTATGCCCTCACCATTACCAGTACTGCTCACCACAGTGTTCTTGGGATTATGTCTTTCTAAAGAATCCATATTTTTTTTCGGCCTCTTGTCTTTTCTTCCCTCGTTGCTCACATTTGTACTTAAAGTCGTGTTGCCGAGACTCGAAGATCTAGAACAAAAGGGTCAACATTTTCACATATTAATTCAAGACGAAACAATAATGGATTACCTAGAGGTGAGACTGCTTTGGCTGTCGTTCAATTTATTAGAGACAGGCTTGTGATGTTCTCGCTCCCACGTGAACGCCATCTGTTGGCCGTCTAATCCGCATAAAGTTTGCGAATCTGACGTATGACTCGACTTCGAACCTTGACCTTGCTTCATAGGGGTGGGGGGTATCGTTTTGAAATAAGCACCGTTTGTGGAGCCACTTTGCTTCCAAACCATCAGCCGGTGTGCTATCTCGCTGAAGTTGGGCCTCCGATTGGCCTGTTCCGCCCAACATTCTACCATGAGGGCGTAACAGTAGCTCGGGCAGGCGTCCGGACAGGGTAAGAGTTTTCTCGAACGGATCATGTTTATCACTTCTTTGTTATCATAACCGTAATAAGGTTGCAGTCCATAGCTGTAAATTTCCCACAACACGACACCGTAAGACCACACATCACTTTCCGTGGTGAACTTCCCATATAGTATGGATTCCGGGGGCATCCATCTGACGGGTAGTAGAGATTTTGACTGAACCCTGGAAACGAGAAATGATATAAGAATACTTTGAAGGATTGGAATGCAGGAATATCTCACCTGTAGTAGTCACAGCTGTACATGTCCCTGCTTAGACCGAAATCGCTGATCTTTACAACTAAATCTTTGGATACTAGACAGTTTCGGGCGGCCAAGTCTCTGTGTACATAGTGGTTGCCAGAAAGATATTCCATACCTGCAGAGGGAAAATTCTCAATTCACAGGAATAGGTATTTTTTCGAACAATTTTCAACAAACTTTGTGAATTTTTTGAAAATGAAAGACCACACTCCAATGTTCGGGAGCGCAAATTCAATGATGATCGAAATAAATCGTCCTCAATTACTGAGGAAATGTCAATATTTGAATCACAAAATATTCTTTACCTTGAGCAATTTGTACGGCAATATCCAAGAACTGATTGTGAGTTAAACATTTTCCCTCCTCTGGCGAATTTCCAATCAAAAATTCATGTAAATCACCCTAAAAAAAAAAAAAAATAGAAAAACATGAGGATTCTCTCCTAATCACAGAAAGTCTAGTATAATTGATGAAAAAATTATGAATTGAACAATTTTGAGTTCTCACCTCTGACATATACTCAAATAACATACACACGGGCTCTTGCTTCATGACTATCCCCAACAAACAAATAATATTGGGATGTTTCAGCTCAGAAATCAGCTCAATTTCTCTCTGGAAGTCCGCTTGAGTTTTTGGGCTTGCGTTTTCCTTCAATGATTTCACAGCCACAAACATTTTTCCCATTTTCATTTTTAATTCGCCTTTATAGACCTTACCTACACATGAATCGTTCATTTAAAAAAAACATCGACCAGCCACCAATATCACCCGACATGATACAGATGAATCGTATATGAAATTTCATCGTCAACTACGTACCAAAAGCTCCTTCTCCTAATTCATCTATCAATCTGACGTCTCTGAACGTGTAATGAGGCACCAGTTGAATGGCGTTTTTGTTGGAGCCATGATGGGATTTCGGCGGTGGTAAATGTGGCGGCAGCAGAGTGTTCAACTCCATCTGGGGCACACTGGGACCTGGGTTACCGTAGATATTTTTGCTGGCTTGCGGCAGGTCCTTCTAGAAAGGTTTTGGTTCAATAATTTGCCGAAAAAATGTTGGTGTAAGATTATTCGGTTTTAATTTGGTTGAGACTTTTACGCTTGGTCTATAAAATTGAGTACAATTCGAAACTTTTGCCATCAAAGCTAAAATTGCCAATATTACTAGTAACTCACGTTCTGTAGATTCCTTGTTGATTTCTTTTTTCGCCGACAATAGCAGTATATCAATATCAAAACAGCAATAACGATTATTGATAAAATGATCGTAGCAACGTATGTTCCAAAAACATACACTAAAAAAATGAATAATTAGAAGACCAAGGAATCAAGAATCTCTATTAATTTACCGCATTTATTGATTCCGCATGTTTCTCTCAAATTTTGTTCTACATAACAGAAAGGTTCAGATTCCAATTCACCGGGATTCCTACAAGAAAATATTTTCTGTAGTTAAAACTGACAACACAGCAAACATAGATTTTTTACCGGCAATAGTTATGTCCAGCCAATTCTGGATATTCTGAGGGCCTAACTGAGAACTGATGAGACCATTTCAGACATTTTTTACCGCTATGTGAAGTTGACTGATCACCTCTATATAGTTTTCCAGTGTCCCAATAGCATTTTTCATCTAAAAAATATGGGTTAGTACCATGGTCTGGTGCAGGAACCTATAATTCACCCTTTATTACACTCAAATCAGCCACTCCTAATGTCAAACAGTGTCTCGAGCTATTTTCTGTTTCCAAAGGTAATTTCTCGCACATCTCTAGTTCCATAATTTGGCCTAAAAATCAAGAAAATACATTGTAGGTTATATCCAACTGACACAATTAGGCAATCCAGACCACGTGACATTCAATGTGGCGGCTTAGGGCACACAATGCGATACCTTGGCTAGTAAACAGTGAATTCGGAGTTTTTTGGTGTTTCGAAACGGTATTCAGATGGAGAGTGAATATTTGAAGACATTGATGTTGAATAGCAGAGACGTTGGTGAAAAGTATGCTTGGAACTATTCATTCAGTTCATTCTTGCAGAGATAAGCTATAACTTATTGTAACTTATCTCTGATTCTTGTCACAGCATTCGTTTTCGATATTAAATGAAGTTGGGGTTAATTAATAATCCAGATCCTTTCACATTGGATAATGATGCTGATTTAGATTATTCAATTGATGCTGTTCTTCTTGTAATATTCTGGTCAAAAAAAATGTCTACTGGAGACTCTCTGATACATCAGTTTGGAAATCAGTGAGATCATATCTCTTGATCGCATCTAACCATAGGGCCCTTCGCTTCCTAGTTAAATCGTTCTTACTCTATAACTGCTCTATAAGAACCTGTGATTAGTAACCGTAGAAACCGATTACATGCAGACTTTATTTCGGTTAGTACGAGATCTACAGCCAACCACAATGCATGTAATAGGCCTTTTCTTCAGTAAAAGAGTTAATAATTAGCCACAATTGAAAAAACACATAAAAAACGCACTAGAGATAACTAAATGTAACAGTTTTTAACTCAAGTCACATATGTAAACACCAAATGTGTGCCCTAAGCCGCCACATTGGTTTTTCGCTTTGACAGATCGCTGGATTGCCTAATTAGATTAGAAGTTTGACATTCGACAACAATTAGATTTTTTGACTAAACCAGTAACTGTATTCTTACAAAAACTCATTATTGAACCTACTGCCAGTTTTTCCAATACGTCACCACTCACCTATCACCAAATGCCTTCTGGCTATGCTGTATTCTTTGGAACAAAGCTCGTTTTCCAAAAGCATACATTCATCTCGACATATTCTCCTCAAGGAATCGGTCAAGGTTGTTCTGATGTCTTGGAACATGTATTTGGAAGCCGGGGAGACTGTCTCAAATTTTTTCCTGTGCGTGTTTTGGTACTCGTTGATTTCTTTGGGGTCCATGCATATCGGAAAAGCAGAAAAACAAGCGCTGGGTTGGGCGAATTTGTTGCAATTGGCTGATATGTCACTGTAAAAGGAAATTAATGTAACAATAACGTTGTTCCTACTTGGTATTCGTAATGGTTTCTGCGTTTCAGCGCATTTTGAACTCGTTAGCAACTACAAAATTATTGAAAATTATTTCGACGAGCATGCGCACTTTGAATTGTTTCCAGCGTTGCTTGCCATCAAATTATAACCTCAAAGGAATAAGGAACTACCAACTGTTCAGTTTTTTCGTGCGTATTTTGATTTTCGTGGTTAACGGTGAGAAATCCAAATGTGAATGAACAGAGGGAAGTTGTCAAATCTTAATCGTCCAGCGTTCCAGCTTAAAATCTCTAAGAAACTGTCAGCATTAGTGCGGGCTTATTATAACAATAAGAATTGATCATCAACAAACCATGTGAATGGTACAAAGGAAAACATGCAATGTCACATTTTTATGTTTTTTCTAGTGGTAATATCATGTTATTGTACAATGGTTGGACTCTGCAACAACATGCAAAATCAGTGACTAATCTTCATAGGCAAATAATATTGATACAGTGCATTAGTAGGTAACGTCCAAATCAAACAGAAAAAATAAAGAATTGTCCATGGCAGTCGAATTTTTGATGTTATTTTGTTCATCTGTTGTGTTGAACAAAATAAAAGCTATATCGTTGTTCGTTTTATACTTATATAATGCGGTAGAAATAAGAGTTACTTACATAAACCATCCTAAACCTTGCGAAACACTAGACAGAAGCTACCCCCTTTCAAGTGATCGAAGTTGTCAGAAAATTGACAATATTTGTGACATCAATGAATAAGGCAAATCCTTTTTTATCTCAACTTATAAGAGAAATCAGGGTTGGAAAAGATCATCCAGGATTAATTTTTCATAGAGAACAATTCCGCTTTGACATTATCTGTTCTTATTAGAATAACAAAAACTCGAATTCACGTAATTACTCTCATATTTTTTACTGTCAAAACATTATAAGAGTCTTCCAGTTTCAGAGGCGAAATATATGGATATTCAGGCCTTATCAAAGTTTTGTGGACCGATAGCTATGAAACATTTCTTACAAATAAAATATAATGATGCTTAAACAATAATAATTTTGTGGACATTGCATATGTTTTCCTGTATTATTTGATTTTGTTCTTTTTTTGCTAATTCCATGAATACAACCAAGAAGGTTTTTTTTATTATACATTCAAAACTAATATATTTTTTGTTTAATTTCAGGTTTCATGTAGCTTCATTTGAGGATCAAGATCAAGTTAATTGACTTAGTGACATTGCATGTTTTTCCCTGTGCCCTTCATGTTTGATCATGCTTTCAAAATTGGGCTTGTCATGACTGATTACAGTATTTTTTATAGAAAATGTTACGTAAATTCATTAGAACATTTGTAGGAATTTTGATAGATCTCCATGAATGGTTCACATATTTCGCTCACTTCGATTGGGAGATGACCAGGAAGGCGGCATCCAACTTATCCTCGATACCCTTCTGGGTATGGGGCGGCTGTACGAACACGTACTGATCGGCCAGATACCTTCTGCATTTTTGTCCCCTGTACAATTGGCAGAACGGTTCTGAACCATTGTAGATCGTCGGCACGTCGTCCACCAGCTTGCCGTTGGAGTCCAGGTCGAACTGGATGGGCGCCGAGAAGGTCTTCGATTTGGCGTCGGGGTAGACGTTGTCGCCGCCGCTTTTGGATATGCCGTTAGGAAGGAAGGTGGTCAAGTCGCCACCACTATAATAAAAGTTACTTCCTGAATTTTCATCAACATGAAGTGATGGAATTTATATTTTATCCGCCTCGAAGGATCAGAACTATAGAAACATGAAGCAATCACTCAAAGCGTCTTTTAAATTTTATTAGTTGGAAAATTACCTGCCCAAATCAGCATGTTCTGTTCTGAATGGATGGACATCTGGTGCTGAAATACAAAATTATTTCAATCGAACAGTTATTGAAATTACAGCTTCGGAAGTTATTCATTGGATATAAAAGAAGAAAACTATAAGAGTAACGAGGAAAGCAAGTGTATTATTTCAATTTATTTTATTTTCAATTTTAATTCGAGAAGGATACATTTAATACAGATCATTTGAGCCGTTCATAGGAAAATAGTTCGCAAACTAAGCACTTTTGGCTTGTTTGTTGCTTTCCATTTTTCTCTTCACGGTAACACTTTCAATAATTGTCAAATAATTTGGCCCAAATTGGTGGTTTGTTCAAACATGTGATGAAATTATTTCTTCAAATAAAAAATATATACGTTTGTTTCGTAATCTTTTATAAAATGATTTATTTTGCTAATGTTCGATAATATTCAATACTTAGTTGTTATTGAATTGAATAAAAGATTCAGTTCAAATACCTATCCGAATTATTCAAGTAATGCTATCTTGATTTTATCCAGGCTATTCTTTCGCTCTCATCAAATTCCTTTAAGGAAGTTGACTTATATCCGAAGCTGTATGATAATTCACTTGATGATAATAACGATAAAGCTTTAAATGCGAAAAATAGGGAAACAAAATTCTGATTTCTGACCTGTTCGGTGTGCGTCTTGGTTAACTTCCAAATAACTCCCTGATTTTATTTTCTCTAGCCCATTGCTAGCAGTGCATTCAACAAAACCTCTATCGAAAAACTCCAGTTTCGATATTCGTAAAGTTGAAGTAAAAACATTATCTTTTCCTGGCTGAAAAATAAAAAAAATCTCAGTATTTCACTAAAAACCATTTTTTTCTCATCACCTTATTTCTGATCTTGAATCGATCATCAGAAATGGGTGCGTTGTTGTGCTTCCACTTGAACGAAACTCTGACATTGGTATTGTTGGTATCCAAATTCTTCACTTCGCATACTAATTTAGCCAATTTTCCTGGATCCCTAGTTATGTTGTATAATTCAGTGACGAACATTAGGGAACCTTAAAAAAACGTAATGGCATTATTAAATAGAGAAATTTTTAGCTCCTACTTATGCGGAACGACGACTGAATATATAAATTTTTAGCTGAGAATTTCATCACATTAATGTTTCATTACAAAATACCTAGACCAAGTATTCACGAAATTAGTTAAAATTAATGATCCCTTGAAATATCATAAATGTCACGCTGAATTTCTAAAACATTACTAAAATAAAATTATGCAGTTTATGCAGTTTCCAGAAATGAATTTCATGAAAGATGAGGAGCAATTCTGAAATCATACTAGGAGAATGAAAAAATAAAAATTAAAAATTATAATTACCATTTGAAGTTGAATTTACGTTGGGAAAGTCTTCATCGATTTCTTCATCATCGTATTCTTCATAATCTTGTGAAAAAGTTGAAAAAACTGAAACAAAAGAAAAAACTATATAGAGGATGCTTCAGTGACTCATGCAAAGTTTGCGTTTTTTTGCAGTTATATACTATTTTGATATAGTTCTTGAGTTCTTGATTGAAATTTCGAATAAACCATGAATTTTTATAGAAAAAATAATCAGTACGAACATAAACACAGTGTTTCATTTGGAAAACACCAACTTTGTTTGGCCACGCTTCAATGATGATACACTCTGTATAAATTAGAATAATTTCAAATAGTATGTATGTTGGAGAACATGGGAAATTGAAAAAGTTTTTCATAACGAAGCCATCGACTGAGGGCATTTTATTGGCTCACCCTGGATATTATTTTTTTTTACTTACATCCATAATTTGTTGAGACTATTCAAAATGTCAGTTGGCAAGTATAAAAGACGGCGCTAATTCAACGTAAATGTTCTTTGAACATGAAAAACATACAAGGTGTCTCTTTCACTAATAAATTGGAGACTTTGACGGCTGAAAAAAATTGGTTGCTTGCCACAATTTCCTGGTGACTCTCACTTTCGATCCAACACGATATCGTTTATTTATAGCCGATCCGTGACATTTTGAGAGTTTTAAACGGAGTCACTGCCAAAGTATGACATAAAAGTCGATAAAACATTAACCAATTTTCCAGCCAGTCAATCATTGCGATATCGGTGGCTGCATAAAAAAGAAGGTTAGAAAATTCACCAACGACGTGATTTAACCAAATACCCCGTATATAAAGATGAAAATCGCGATTTCGTATTACCACGCGGTCCGAAAATAAATTTTCGATATATTTAGAATCGAGATTTTGAAGATATAAACATTTCAGAGTAGGAAAACCACTACCATTTTACCCAGAAGTCAAATGAGTGACCCAGACCAAGTCGAAAACTTAACCTATTCATCTAGAGTTCGTGGTACATTAAAGTGAAAATTCCGCGAATGAAATTTGCTTGGAAATGTGCGTGAAAATCCACAGCCGAAGGTGTTGAAACCATTATTTTATTTCCCAAATATTTATCAGATTCCAATTACCGATGTTTAGAGTTTCTGTTACAAATCAACAGTTTTTCTGGCGAGAAACACGATGACCTACTTCCAAGGAAATTTGGATTAATTTTAATTTCCAATTTTCTTCAACTAATTTTCAACTTTCCTGGTAAGTGAATTCCAAAGCACTGTATGTTATTTCAACAAACATTATCTTGTATATAATTTTGTACATGTGCGTTTATCAACATCCTGTAGGGTGGTGCAATTGTGAATACAAAGCGATCGCAAAGTACGAACCAGATTTGGCACAATAAACTCTCGATAAGGATATCGATCGAAATATTCAAATATATCAATGCGTCCATAAATTAATAATTTGCTTCTATATGGAAATCAAAGAGAAAAAAGTTTAACTCTGTTCATAAAAATTAAGAGATACTCATGGCTTGGTCAGGAATTTAAATAGAGTATCCCCTCAACATATTTAAATCAAAAATACCTTATCTACTTCTGTTATCAAATTTGAATTTTTAATACGAACAAAGGAGAATATAGGACATACGATAAATAAACAATTGTCAAATGAAAATTAAATCCAGATAAAAGTGATTTTATCAAATGCAAAAAAAAAAAATATTTCAGAGAAAGTAGACATCTCGAAGAATATAAAGATTGGAAGATGGAAATTAGTGTTTTTGATAAGAATTATAAAAAAATCAGTAGAATTTTGAATGCATGTTGAAATTTGTTCAAAAGAAAAATCCCTCACATTATTTGTTGGCATATTCACATTATAGGGAAAACATATGTTTGTTGTCAAGTATAAAATATAGAACTATGAATAGGACTATGAATGCCGAGAAGAAAAATGTGGAGTCAAATAAAAAAAAATCGAAACATGCACTATTTGTTTATTTTCCTTCATTTCATAATTGTAAATTGTAATTATTGCACGTGTTCGACTAGACTACAGTAGAAGAACCGAATATTCGATTTTGTAAGACCGTATCATTTTCTATTTTCAGATTGACCCACACATTCACACTGGTTTACCTGAATATAAAATAAACATATTGAAAGCAAAGACAAGATGAATGCTAGAAGAATGTTTATGGGCAGCAAGGAAAAATTAAAACAATCTATATCTCACTGTCACATTACGTAAAATACAGAATTAGAGGCGATCTGTGTTTTTGATAGAATTAGTGAAAATGTCTAGACCTATGAATATGCTGAGAACCAGGAGGAAAGATACCAACGTCAAGCCCAACAGAAGGTTAGTGAATTATTATCGAAAGGCTTCATTCATAATTGGAAATGTGTTGCTAATTTCGGACACGTTTCTGAGGAATCGTGTTTTTCGATTAATCACAGTGTTCGATGTTTTTTACAGGGAATTCAGAGTTTCGAGGTAAAATGGTTTTGGAGTTTTGTTCAGCTGTTTCAATAATATTTTCTCATGAAAGCAACTCCAATTGTACTGGAAACGAGTGCTTATATAAGGGGCAAATCAAAAATTCCAGGACAATTCGAATAAAACGAAAACTGCCTCCCGTATTTCTTGAAAACGTTCAAACCACTCATGAACAATCATACATACATCTAAGTCCCGGAACTTTCGAATTGCACCTTATAATTTCAAATCTTTTAATATCAATTCGAATGAAGATCGCATGTGTTTTTCATTTTGGAAGATTTTTTTCAACACGAACGATAAATCATCTCGAAAACATCGTCACATATTCATCCAAGCTGGGTTTAACGCATGTTTTTCTCATCTGGTGATTATTTACATGGCTCTATTCTTACGAACATTTCGCATATTTTTTTCAGGTTGGACAGGAAGTCATCGCGCGGAATGATCTATGAAAACGAAGATTTGCGTTTGAAAACAATCAACATCAACGCCGAAGTTGAAAGCCGTAAGTTAAACAAACGCTTTTGTCTATATAAATTATTCGACAACGACTTTCAAAAACCATAACAAAGATAACATTGACCCTATTCTGGGCTCTGCCAAACGACTTATTTGTTTTCGATGCCGAATATCGCCTCGTACATCATTACTCCCATAAAAAAATCGAATAAATGTCGCCGTATTCCCCGCGCAGAAAAAAAAAACATTGGATAATTTTAGCCAGTCGAAAATACAAACACATCGAGTAACTCAGATGTTCGCAGGACAATCGGATATCAAGAAACTGAAAAGGGAGAACGAGATGCTGAAAAAGGGCTTGTGGTATCTCAGAGACGAATACGATAAGCTGGAGAAGCTTGTGAAGGACAAGAAAAACGGATTGTCGTCGTCGTCAACCAGCTGCTCTACGTCCAGTGAATCGGTGAGAAAAAAGAAACGTTTCTCTATCCTACAGTGTTGTTGTTTCCAATTTCCGGAGATATCGCTGCGTTGAAAAAACATAGAAACGGAAAACCAACTACGAATTCTCTGGAGGTGAACTTTTACAATTATCAACGAACTGGCATCCTCAGTGTCGTTCAGCAGATGATTTTTTGGACATTTTGTGCTTCTTCAGAAGTAACTTAAAATTAATAATTAGTAATAATGGCATGTGATTTCAACTGAACAAATCTTTCATATTTGGTTAATCAATCTGTGATATTATACATGTAGAAATGGAAGAACAAGACAAAGACCATTATCAATTCCATTGAAAAATCAATAATTTCCATTAGATTCTAATTTGTTATTTGTTTTCTAGGGGAGCTGCAGTTCCTTCAGCGAGGCTAGCGAGGAAGTAGAAACGACCCAAAACATGACCAACGTCCAGCGCACCAACATGAAAAACCTTCACGAACACTTCGATCTCCTTTCGGTGGTGACAGAAGAGACCAGCGCCGAAAACTCCGAGCTCAACTCCAACAGAAACTCCGCAGCCAAAGAGTGGAGCGACGGCACCATCCTCCAACCGGACCAAAGCTACCCGGACTACCAAATCGCCAAGTCCCGCACGCTACCCACTTTGGAGACGACGCCCATGCACTTCTTCTCGCCTATCCAGACCTCCAAGAGCTTCGACGACAACAGATTCAACCACCACATCCAAGAGAACCTCTACCTGGAAGACCAAGTCCAGGATAACAGTTATCTGGAAGACCAGGTCCAGGAGACTTTGTACCCGGGGGATCTATACGGAGATGTCCCGATCGGGCAGGAGTTCCTCAGTAGGAAGATCGTGCGCACCGACGCGAATTGCTTTTACCAGAACGTGGTGCTGGTGCCGAAGAGCTTGGAGCCGGAAGCGGAGGTGCAGGCTATGGAGAAGGCCTCCACCGATTTGATCGTCAAACTGGATAATCGGAATTTCGGGAATATCGGCAGTCGCAGCACTATTTCCAGTGGAGGGAATTTGGAGCAGTTGCTGAACGACATCGAATCCATTTCGCAAGTAGGTCTACCTAACCTAACATTACAATCACGGATGCGAATAATTCGATTGCAATCGGGATTTGAACCAAATTATGAAAATGAGTGGCCAAAAGCGAATAAATCATCAGGGAATTTAATGAAACAGAAAGATATATACAGGATGTCATTAACATCAGTCTAACATAAATATTCATAAATTAAACTTGAGAAAACACAAACAGTTTACATAAACAATACCAGTTTTTAGTTCATCACCTACATCAATAAATGATATCAAATAAAAATTATCAACGAATACATAAATGATTTCAGAATATGTTGAGTAAAAAATATTTAACCTCGAAGTAGACCTCAGTTCTTTTTTTCTTCAAAATACTTCGAATACTATAATATGCGATATCTCGAATAGTATCGAATACACCATAGCAACTATTTGTACATTTAAATTAGGTTGACATTTACGTCACAGCTGGTGGATAAGTGTTTCCTGTATTACGCTACTTCTACAGTTGGTAACACGACGATGCCAAACGTATTTGGCATTTTTCAAACCGAATTTTTTTCCTTGAATTCTAAATATATTAATTTGTTGAATTTTAACGATGTTTAGCAGTTCCATGAGTTCAATTCAATGATTAATTTATGATTCGGCAACACCGCACCTTTTGCTTTTTTATAGATGGCCTACAAATACAGGGTGATTTTCCTAACTAAATGGGGTTCAGTTTAAAATTTTGCTGGCAATGTGACCTGATTTCCTAAAAAATTTTCACGTTTTGTAAATTTCAAACGCCAATAACTTTCGAAAAGAAATACCATGAAATTTTCATATTTGACGCAAAACTTTACCTATATTATTGAAAAATTGTAGGTACAAGCTGAAAATCATTTTTACTATGTAACATAACCATCAACTCAAAATAAATATACCTATATATTAAAATTCATTCAACATTTGTCGTAGTATCCATCTTGTGAGCTGATGAAACATAATTGTAGGAAATTCTGAGGATATCAAATTTGCAGAGAGGTTTGAACGACCACCCCGATTACGATGGCCAACTCAACGGATTCAATACGAGGTTCGAGATGCAGGACAATTTGGGCTACGTCCAGGACGCTTCGAACAATGATCACGAGGGGACGGCGACCGATAAGCCGTTCAAGAGCGAACTCAACGTCGTTCTCATGCCGAATCCGATGCCGCTGATCGGTGTAGATAAATACAGGAATATCCAGAGGTACAAAAATTATTTAATGAGGAAATAATTTATTATTATTTGACTGATTTATAACGAACATGCTAAAGAAGTGAAGGAGGGACACGTGATTTGAGCTCCGTAATGCTTTTTTTACCATTTTCAAACGAATTTTTTGACAAAATAACGTTTGATTATTTGAAAATTTACTTACAATATATAAATTTTCGTCTATTGATTGAATTAAGCCAATCAAGTAGATTGGTTTTATACACGTATAAATGATTTAGGAAGAACTATTTTATCATATTCATTACTATTTGATGTTGAGCTTATTAGTTCTGTCTATTTTTTCAAAAACATTTAGACAGTAGATTTATCAGCTTAATTTTGCTATATATAACGACCTCCTTATAAGAAAGACGTCGGATATCAATCATACGTTCATTTGTTCATTGATATTTCGAGTATATAAAAACAACCAATATTAATTCCAACATTATCATTCCAGTGTTGAAATAAATTCATGCCACAGTATTTTCATCTCCTCATCGTTCTGTGAACTGATATCGAGTTTTGAATCAACAATAAACACAAAGACAAGAAAGCAATCTATTACATAGTGTTAATAAAGCAACGGAAACGGGTCACGTGATCCCTTGTGTTGAAGGATTGTGGTATGCTATTTTTGATTCTCCTTGACGTGATCATTGTTTGTACTAGCTTCAATTATGAAAATATCACTGCCGAGCTAAAAACCGGGAGGAGTTTTATGAACAATTTGCTACACTTTATAGGTCGTCCGATGGACAAATGTCAAGTGTCATATCCCAGACAACGTTGCTAAGTTCAAGAAACTCCATAAGAACAGTTATTTCCTGCGTGTTTTATTCTTTAGAGCCATTTCCAGGAGCCTGGAGAGTTTGAACGCGAAACCTCTGGAAGAACTATCGGCGTCCCACCAGAACCTGTGCGTCATTCCACCACCACCACCACCTCAGACCCGTCTGCAGCCTCTAGTCATTCCGAAAAGCGCCCCCGCCGTGCCGCTTCAAGACCTGGATATTAACCCGTTCTTCTTCGGCAACTTCAAGGACAATTACGTCAATTCCGAATTGTTCGGCGCTAAATATGGCGGCGACAATTTGTTCGTCGACACGAAACAAAAGCAATCGACGGGTAATGTTTACAACCTTGCGAATTCGCACCATGTGCTGATTTTTCTTTTTCAGGTACGGACCAAGTTTGTGGTTCCTTGGCGACGGACTCGATTTCCCCCGAAAATGCTCAAACGGAAAACGACGAAAACCTCAAATTCAAAACTACAAAAGCTTCCAACTCGGACTCTGACAAACCGAAGGACGAAACATCGAAATCGGATAAGATGAGCATTCGCAAAAAAGTGTGTATCCATTTCAAGGGCAAAAAGGAGCGCGGCAAAACTCCGTGTCCAAACTCAGATTCGTCCATTCCTAGAACTCCAGATGAGAGAAAACCCTCAATATGGACCTCAAGGTACACCAGATTAACGAAAATATATGGATATACCCTACAAATACTCTTTTTTTTTTGAAGAGATAGGACTGGAACGTCGGAAACACCCGGAAAATCCCTCCTGGAACCAAAAACCCCAAGCAGCTCCGATAGCAAGGTAAGCAACGACAAGAAAAATGGCGCTTTCGAGAAAAAAGACTCCGGCTGCGACAAAAAAGACTCTGGGAACGACAAGAAAACCACGAAGAGTTCGTCGGCCAGCCCAGAAAGAAAACACGTTCAGCTCAAAGAGGACGGTAACTAATACGATTCCTAGGTATCGGTCTTCTCTATTCCATCTCATTTTCTCAGCTTCCATCGGAGGCAAGAAACACCGCAAACACAAACGAATTACCGATCGAGCTCGCCAACGACGGCAGAGCACTGTGGCGGACCCGACGCGAAGCTTACGCGAAAGATCCTACAGCGTGTGCACCGACAGATCGAACATGTTGGAGCACCGTTTAGGCTTCGGATCCGGCATTTTTTTCGACGAATTCTCCGACAGGGAGAGGACGAACAGCGCCAGCAGCTGCGATACGGCGGAGAACGCGAGAAAGATGTCGATGATGCCGAACGTACAACTCAGCGGAAAAGTGCCGTGGTGCGGCTGCTGGGGCAACGGGTGTCTGTGAACAAGTGTCCGTGAACAAGTAGTCGTGAACAGATGTTAGTGAACAATCGTCTGTGAACAGGCACCCGTGAACAACTGTCTGTGTACAGAGGCCTGCGATCAAGTACCTGTCAACAGATGTCTGCGTACAACCGTCTTTTATCGCGAATGGGTACCTCATCAACATATTGCGAGTGAACCAAAGGCACAAACATATTTGTTTCGAAAACGGGTCGTTATTGAACAGTTTCAGTATCTAAAATACCATCTTCAATACCGAAACTACACTATACATAAACTTCTTCGAAAAAAAAAAAACGTGCCTGATGAAAATATATCATCGGAAATATTACTGTCAACAAAAAACATTTATTAGTCATTAGACGATTAGTAACAACTTTTCAAAGACTTTATGTACTCTCAAAATAAACCAATTTATAATCCCAGAACATTTTTTACCTACTTCTTTTACTCTTTTTTCGGCAGGCATGTTCAAAATGCTTGGAAAAACAAAAATAAATCAACACTAAAATGACACTTTAAAAATAGCACTGAAGAATGTGCCTGGCATCAAGGCGAGAAATGTCAGCACAGAATATCTTCATACGAAAAAGGTAACTCAATAGATATACATTATATATTGTGGGATTATTCACTGATTACAAATTTATCCATTTAATATTCTCCAAGAATATTTGTTATTCGTTTTATAGTCTATTTCATATGATTCTTGTTCTGAAAACAAATAAATCAGCTCTTTTATATAAATTTGAATTGTTCAAGAAAATTTCAGTTGACGTTCGAGTCACATCATCAAATGAAAGTAACGAATCTGAATACAATATAAGTTACAAATTCCAAAAGTATTTCATTAGCACAAAGTGAGTTACAGTTCTTATCGCTACATATACTGTGCCACTAATCTCTGTCAATGATGTAACCACCCTTCGTTTGCCTGACCACCCGTCAACACAAAAACGTTAATTTTCATTGGTAAAGATGAGGCAAACGGAAGGACCGAATTGCTATTTGGATAGGCACACGTTTGGCACTAGAACCACTGGGGTGTTTAATTTCGATTGTTTATCTTTGCTTCCCTTCATGGATGAATTGAGTGCACCCTACAATATTTTGCGTCACCAGAGGCAACCAGTCTGGGAAATCGTTTTAGATGGACGGGGGACTGGGACTCAACAGATTATTGGTCCCCATGGGTACATAAATGGATTTCCACGATGTTAAGATGAAAGATGAATGAATGTTTGGTATAGAGTCTAGCAGAATAAATATAAGGCGATGTAGAAATAAACTTGAGTTTCTCTAAGGTAAACATCGAGAGCAGGTAACTAGTTAGTCTTGTAGATCATAGCGACCACAAGGAATATATACAACCTCGGAAATCTCTTTCCTTTTCATCTTTATAGTCACTGACATGCCCAGATGTAGAGGAGTCATAAAATGATCTTAAGATCATATACTTGATATAAACTACATTCACATCCAGAATCCAGATTATTTTGAGATAGAAAAACAATAACAATTCGAAAAACAAAACATTTCAAACAGAATAACATTGTTGATATTGTCTATATGCACTATTACCAAATTCTTGAACTTCTTTAAATAAAGTCTATATAATAAGAAAACAGAAATCCTGTAAGTCTAAAAAGTGAGATACACCGAATATATTACACTTCAATCACCATAATTATTACCTTTGGGCATGCACAACATGAGTTGGTACTTACCCAATGCATTCAGAACGATAAACACTACAATGTAAATAGTTCTATTCATCTTTAGTGGTATTCTTCGAAACAATCTCCGTTATTTTCTGTTATCACACAAACATTCTGGCTACTCCTGTAGGAACTGAACCACAATTGAGTCTTTATTTCTAAGTTCAATGAAGTGAATAAGGATTTTAGAGCAAAAGTTCATCGAGTACCGGTTTGAAGATTTGTTATAAAAAGTGTCCCAATTTGATTAGAACTTCACAGGGTCTGTAGTTCCACTCACAATGGAGAGTTTGTCCCTCCAATTTATGGTTTCAAACTATATGTAATAAGCATTGAAGCACGACTGTTGAAAAATAACTAAATATTTACACAAAGGTCTCACTAAAGCTCGTCAAACCCAACCTAAACAAACGTCAGTGTCAGACGACTTCGAATTCTGATAACAAATATGACAGTACATGGAAAATATATAAACTGAAATCACAGAACAACGAAATACGTTCCGAGTTCTGTGTGTACTGTGTGGACGTGCGACTGCGACCGCGACTGCTTCTGTGACTGTGTCCGTTCTTGAGATTTTTCGTTTTCATTGATCTTGTTTTGACAACAAATCCGCCATTTTAATTTCACATTTTTTAAGTGTGATTGAATAATCTTAGGTATCTTGTGGGAGTGATTGGGAGATTGAACGATGTCGATTGAATATTTGCAAGTGGCGGAAGATGAAGGAGAAGAACCCATTGAACTGCCCACTGAAGATGACGGAACTTTGCTGTTAAGTACTCTATCAGCCCAATTTCCAGGTGCCTCGGGTCTAAAATACAAGGCACCGGAAAGCAAAACGTATAGGGGGGTTCGCTTAACCGAAGGAAGGTTACATCCTCCGTCAGAAGGCGGATGGGGATCGCAAATATATTACTGCTCATTTCCAAAAGGTATATAGGATATTTATGCTAATGTGATATTTTTCAAACTGAAGAATTTCGTGACGGCTAATTAAGAGAATGATTATTGTTATTTTTTGTAGAGAACAAGAGAAAAAGTGATGATAATTTGGAAAATTCGACTGCAAAAACTAAACGTATGGAAACAAGATTACGTTGTACAGATTTGATAGTTCTTGGGTTGCCGTGGAAGACAACAGAGCAAAATCTTAGGGAGTATTTTGAGACATTTGGAGAGGTTTTGATGGCACAAGTGAAGAAGGACCCAAAAACAGGTCAATCCAAGGGATTTGGATTTATCAGGTTTGGATCGTATGAATCTCAGATGAGAGTTTTAGCGCAAAGGCATATGATTGATGGAAGGTGGTGTGATGTGAAAGTTCCAAACTCGAAAGTAAGTACTCTTGATCAAATGAGTGTGGAAACACTGTTTGTCCATTGGAAACAGACTTGGCAAGGATCCTATGTTTGGTAATAAGTTGGTAGCTCATTTTGTGATGTTTTATATACAGAAAAATTAACTGATGTAGAATTATTTTGGAAATGTTAGTCTTGATGAATCCATTTCTTTTATGTAGTCCCACCCATCATGAAAGGATACTTCACTAATTATATAATGAATGAGATCTGGCTATTGTTCCCTCTTGGGTTATGCTGCTCCAAGTACAGACAGTTGTTTCACTAGTGTTGATTGATAGATCTGATGGTTGAATGCTCACCATATTTCACAATAAAAAAACAATGATAAATAATAATTCTGTTTCTAAAAATATTTGCAATCCTCTTTTTAGGCTGGCAATCATTGTCTTGAAAAAAATAGTGTTTGGCTATCTGACTGTACTTATCATTGAAAAAATCTTCAAATATCCATATTCACATTTCAATGTGATGGAAGTTACTTTGGAGTTCATTATTGTTGAAAAACAGATATTTTGTAGATGTGAATGTTCTGGAATATCTGCTGTTATTTGGTTTGGAACTGAATTGTTTTGAAAATATTTAGTCACTCATTTGTGTTGAAATATGTGACCAAGAATGATTAGTAGTGTGTTTAAATGTTGATGAGTCTCGTCAAATGTACACGAAAAAAGAATGCTTCTGTGATGGAAGATATTGAATTTTTCTTACAAATGCTGAATGATAGTTTTAAATTGGATTGATTCTTGACATAATTTCTATAATATCAAAAATTGAAATAAAGCTGAAATAAAGAATATGATATGGAATATTTCATCTGAATTATCAACATATCGAAGATAAATGTTAATTTCTAGGAGGGCCTGATACAGCAAGTGCCATGCAAAGTGTTCATTGGTAGGTGTACCGAAGACATCAGCTCAGACGACCTCAGAGAATACTTTGGTAAATTCGGCGAGGTCACGGACGTCTTTATACCAAAACCATTCAGAGCCTTCAGTTTCGTCACGTTTTTAGATCCTGAAATCGCTCAGTCTCTCTGCGGAGAAGACCACATAATCAAAGGTAAATTCCATATTAGCAAAAATTGGAACTGAACACAAATTGTGACAATCTTTCTTACTTCAGGGGTGTCTGTTCATGTATCAAATGCTGCCCCCAAATCTGATACGAGAGGAGGAGGCTTCAGGAGTGAAAGGGGCGGAGGTGGCGGTCCCCACGGTTCCAACAGGGGCGGCGGGTCGGGTGGCGGGCCAGGGGGATCGGACGGTGGTCCTCCCGGCATGTACAATCAAAGGTATATTTTGTTATTATATGTTATGTTCAAATTGATATTTAGTGTTTATATACAGAATATTATGGATATATTTTTTACAGGTACAACGGTTCAGGGCCAAATCAGGGTGGCTGGGGTAACCAGGGTGGTCCGAGGGGTAATATTGACATGCCCAATCTGCAAGCTCTAGGTGAGTATGAGTGCGACGCTTTTGGGCGCTGGTGGGAACAAGAAAATACATTGGAGAGTCAAAAAACAAAGTTATTTTCATATAACGCAAATGGAAATATTTTCCGTTGTGTTTTCTCGAGTACCTTTTTGTTGGTTCATGTTGGCATGCAAATCTAACCTATTCCTTCGTTCCCAGTTGAATTTCTAACCCCTGGCTCCTTTTTGAACCGAACTAATCCTTCCAGTACTAAAACAGCAGGTAAATTGAAAGAGAAATTGCAGTTACACAATATATCCGAGAGTATTGAATGTTTTCAGGTTTTGCAAGAAGGGGTGGATATATATGAAACCAGAAGTGAAGTTGAAAACGGAGTATTCAATTAAACTGTTGAAGTAGAAAACTAATTTGTTCATTTTTGATTGTGTTATATTGTTCAGTAATAGTATTTTGATCAAATCGAGTTACTTCTTTTTAAAAATATCGTGAGGCGGAATAGGGCGTTTGGAATAATCGATAATTTTGTCATTAATTTGAAATAAAAAAGCCGATTTTGGCCTACTACTATTTACAATTTCTAAAGTTTCAAGTTAGTGAGAACCTGATAGGCAGGATTTGTCGTACCACTCTCATACTTCAAGCTGTGTCTCCTTATTATCCCGAACCCCTCACCACACCGTCCCCGCTTCAGCTAGCAAGAAATTAACCTCTAACCGATTCTCCCGATGACAAACGAGATCGTCACCATGCGCGAATTTATGCTACGTAGGTATCACAGGTCAAGGCCAACAACAGGGCAACAATCAGGGAAACTGCAATCCTTTGGGCTTGGGTTTGAACGCTCTGGGAGCGCTGCCCATGAACCCAGCACTGGTGGCGGCCGCTCTCAACCAAGCCGGTTGGGGACTAATCGGTAACCTTCAGACGCAGCCCGAGCAAAACTTCAATCAGGGCTTCGGTAACGGCCCCAACAATCCTAACCGTAAGTCGCTCAAATGAGTGAAATTACCGTGTACTGTCAAAACAACGAACTACAGAGGTATTGCCCTAGTTATGAATAGAACTAGTAAAATAGTAGAGATGTTTTATCCATTCACATAATGTTCACTGTCAAGAATTGAAACCTGTAATTCAATTCAAATGTGTTCTGATTTCTTTGCAAAATGTTAGACAACAGAAAATATAATTATAATGATGATATAATCTAGAACTTGCACGATAAATGTATAATTTTCGTCCCAAAAGTAGTATAACTGTCAACTCTGACAGGTGCCCGTTCAGCTGATGAAACGAGAAGCGTTGTTTGTGAAATCTCGCCGAATATAGGGGTTTTAAAGTGGAATTTTTTCGGTTATTACATAATATTTCTCAGGAAAATTCCATGTACACTATTCTATATCATTATATTTGAAGAAAATTTATAATCTTGTGATCTCGCCTTTTCCTTACAAAAAAAGAATAAAGTTTTACAGTTTATAAGCCCAAAAAACCAACATTGTAATAATTCAAATCGTGAATACTATATCATTGTCAATTATAATAGTTTATTAACTAACACGAATATGGCGCCTAGTATGTTTAACTAGAATTATCAAATAAAATCGCCAATTGATGACATTCTGTTGTAGAAAATGCTCAAAATGGCAGCGGAAGAGGAAACAACCCCGGCTTCTTAAATTGGATGAGTCAAGGAGGCGGTGGAGGTGGACAGGGACAGGGTGGCAGTCAAAACAACCCTGATGGTGGACAATGGAATAGAAACCCTCCTCAGGGCCAAGACAAGGGTTTTTTAAAATACGACTAGTCGTAAAATTTCCCAAAAGGTAGACAACATCAAGAAGGAATCAAAGAAAATCATCTTCCTTATTTGTATTTTATTTATTGAATTAGAAATGTTTATTGTAGGGAAAAAGCGTCCGGGGAAGATGGAGAGCGGAAATTTATAAGATATATAGAATCCTTTATTATGTTTTTACAATTCGACTTCTAGCATAACCCGTAAATAAGTTGGCGTGAACGAAATTGTTGAATAAGTCTGCAATATCAGATTAATTAATTATAAGGGATGCTTGAGATATAGCTTTTTTAGGGGTTATGCACAGAAAAATTATGTTGAAATAAAGTTGTTCTGGAGATGCGGCTCGATGTGAGAATGTGTGTGTAGCGATTAAAAGATTGGACTGTTTTGATGTTTATGAATCTTGGATAAAGTGTGATCAATAAAAAAATCAGCTATTAAAATAGGTTTATTTTAAAATCACGCAATTCTTTCACAGTGCAGAGAATCTAACCACTAATCATTTCGTGCTCTATTCCAATGATTTTAGAGATGGAAGTTTGATCAATAAGTTGAATTTGAAAGGTGTAGTGAACAACAGAATGGTAAGTTTGTTTTTAACAAAACACATTACAAATTCTTCGAATACAAAAATAAAGGAAATAGCTGACAAATATATCAATTTGAGGTGTTCTAAAGACCAGTACGCTTCAATGCAAAAGAAGTGTAATTACTACAGCAATAATAACAAAATATTGATATTTAATTTTACACTACGACAGACTGTACGTTGTATGTTATCACAGCACAATTGAACACTATTCATACGATAGGAGAATTGAAATAACCATTTACAGGGGTGGGACAAATCGGACACATTTGATAGGAAACGCCGACTGGTGTTTGTACATACAGTATTATTATTATATTATGACCCTGTGATGATTTATTGTCACTCGTGACATCGACTTCTGATTAACGATTGGAAAAGTATTCGACAAAAATTAATTATGGGCAGAAAGAAAAAAACAGCCAAAACCGAAAAAGTTATACAAGATGCTGAACCTAATAATGAACAATCACGAATCAAATCGATGGGCAAGTACATGAATAACATTGAATACCTGATTTACCAGTAGAGGTATTTCTATAGAAAAAGTGGCATCTACAATCCTAGAAAATGCATCAAATGCCAGTAAACGTGGTTTAGACGTACTGGAATCGTCTTCCAAAATCGGATATCCTGGCGCTGACGAAAAACCAGAAACCGAACCGATCGAAAAAGGTACACCTTATGTAGCTTCAGGCTCTTTTCGTAAACTCAAAGTAATTTTTTTTACAATAAGTTGTGAGTGACCAATTAGCTGTAACAGCAAAAACTTCAGGAGTTCCCTCAAATGTTGACTCAGAAAAAAATAAAACTAAATCAGCTTCCAAAGTTTCATTTCCCGAAGCAAAGAAATTTACGAAGAAAAAAGATAGAAAAAAGAAAAAAGTAACATCGGAAGAAGAAAAAACAGAAACTGGATCAATCGAAAAAGGTAAGGAATAAGGATTTTTTCTGGCCATTATCAAAACTTCCGTTTTCAACAATCTGATTATGTATACACTGTGTCCAAGATAAGAATGAACAGCATGGGGATCTCGGAAACCATAGGGGATACGGAGATGGTTAAATTAGAGAAAAGTTGCGCATTTCCTAGTCCAACAATGTGCCGTTCAGAATGTTTCGAAATTCCAATTAGTTCCGGAGATATGCCTGAAAAAATGAAATTCGCCGATTTCGTTTTAATTTTTTCCTGAAGTTATTTGAAGAGATACAAGAAAACAAAAGACACTTTCTCATTGCCATTTTTCAATCCCTACAAAACAGCGTTGAGAGATTTTCCGTACGACGTTTCGTTTCGGAGAAACCATCATCAACTTTATTTTTTTCATATGGCCCGTGAAAAAAAAATACCCTGTATTGAATAGCATATTTCATTACCAATACAACGATGTATGACACGATATGATTCTGCGATATTTAAAACGAAAAAAAATTGTTTTTATTAAAGATCGAACGTTTTGGTGTAGTGTGCGCTAAAATGATGACCCTGAGGATGGTATAGTAGGCTATGATTACTCATGTTTCGAAATATTAGATTGAAATCACGTTATTGGATATTTGAGAACTTCATTCGTATAAGTATAGGTAGGTCTCATCATATGTTAATCAATTAAAATTTTTAGTTAAGAATTTCTGACTAGAAACTTAAAAAAACTAATCTCTATTATAGAGAATGTTCAAACAAATTACCATTATTCTCTAAACATAGATAACACCTTCTAAATGTTGAATTGAAAACACTTCTCAACATATCAGGTGTGATGCACTCGCACGCTTCAAGAATTAGTTTCCTAAACTGATCCTCAGATTCAAAAAATTACCGGTAAACATAATTTTTGCAATACCCCAGATGTCCGGCGAACGAGGGGGCCACGAAACTGCTAAATGTGTGCGTACCTATCCATTTTCCTGGAAATCTATTCGATAGAATCTCGCGCACTATTAGGGCATTGTGTAATAAATAGGTAATCATAGCCTACTATACCATACTCACTCATCATTTCACCGCACACTACACCAAAACGTTCGATCTTTGATAAAAACAATTTTTTTCCGTTTTAAATATCGCATAATCATATCGTGTCATACATCGTTGTATTGGTAATAAAATATGCTATTCAATACAGGGTATTTCTTTTTCACGGGCCATATGAAAAAATAAAGTTGATGATGGTTTCTCCGAAACGAAACGTCGTACGGAAAATCTCTCAACGCTGTTTTGTAGGGATTGAAAAATGGCAATGAGAAAGTGTCTTTTGTTTTCTTGTATCTCTTCAAATAACTCCAGAAAAAAATTTAAACGAAATCGGCGAATTTCATTTTTTCAGGCATATCTCCGGAACTAATTGGAATTTCGTAACTTTCTGAACGGCACATTGTTAGACTTGAAAATGCCCAACTTTTCTCTAATTTAACCATCTCCGTATCTCTTATGGTTTCCGAGATCCCCATGCTGTTCATTCTTATCTTGGACACAGTGTATAATCAATAAGATTTCAATTCCTGTTTCAAAAAGCTGCTAGCGTCCAATCACCAAAAACAGCAACAACTTCAGGCATCCTTGTGGTTCCTGAGGAAAAAAACAGCAAAAGTGAGACGCAAGGCATGGGATCAATGTCTAGGGTTACATTTTCTAAAACCAGAACTAATATGGACGAGAATAAAAGCAAAGAAAATGTCGACAGTTCAGAGCAGAACGCTTTAACGGAGAAACCAACCCACACAAAAGGCGACAAGAAGAAGAAGCCGAAATCTAAGAAAAAAATGAAATCCGAGACACCGCGGTCCGATTCCTCAGCAGCTGTTACTCCGACAGATAGCGGTGCTGAAAGTGGGGGCAAAGAGAAAAAAACGATGAGAAGAATGAAACAAGCTTCTGTGGTAAGCGGACAGTCGACGGATTCGAAAATACAGATGCAAGAGCAGGAATTATCGGTGAAAGAATTGACAAAGTCGAAAAGCAATGTTTCGCCTTCGTTAGCTAAAAGCAGTTCAGTAAGACATGGCACTCTTGATTCTGCTACGAAAGGTGCATCATCAAGTTCATCTTAATCACTGTCCATTAAAAATACATTGAAATATTTGTTCTTCAGTGAATATCATATACCAAAGAGTGTCCAGAGCTTTGAAGCTTTCAGCGAAAATTTTTCTTGTACATCCCAAGACATTCTTCTAAATTCAGATATATCAATTTCAAAAAGTAGTAAATATCAGAACCAATAGTAATATTCCTGAAGCGATGTATTGAATGGACAGCGTATCATTCAGTTGAAACAGATGAATGTGGAACTCATCAGTAATTAATTTTTTCCATCGAAATAGTTCAGAGTGCTCGCTCAGATGGCGAAGTTAAAAGAAAGCGTGAAGTGGTCAAAGGAAAATCTTCAGTAACTAAAGTTTCGAAAGAGGTGAGATATACGAGCATACCCTTGATTATTCCGCTGCTAAAAAACAAAATCTTATTAGAAATCGCAAGTCTCTGTGGATGAATACGTTTCTGACTCAACAGCCTCATCAGAGGAACTGATACTAGAAAAAAAGAAGAGCAAGGCAAAAAGAGAAAGAAAAAACGCTAAAACCAAAAAGGAACCCAAGAGGAAGAAGACTTCACCAAAAACCGCTGAAAGCGTTTCCGGTGATTCCTTAACCACAGAAGAAAAAACCGGAAAGGTACGACTACAAGAAAATTTTACGAGCCAAAAAAATCCTGTCCTTGCAGAAAAAAGGGAAGAAAGAGAAAAAGGCGGAAATCGTTATCGACGCAGAGAAAGCCAAGAAAAAAGAAGAAGAGGAAGACGAAGACGCGTTCATAGCTCAAATAATAAAACAGAAGAGGGAACAATTAACTGCAGCTCCAAAGTCTGGTTGGTTGGGGAAAGTTTAGCCACAGTTTGGAGTTAATAAAAGAAGTTGGATCACTCTGCCAATTTTCGTGTTAATACTTTCATCTTTCCCTTCCACACTTGTGGGATTTAGGAAGCGATCATCTATCGCTAGCACCGCCTCTATGCGCGTGAGTTAAAAAATCAGGTTGCGCAGTAGAATAAGTATCAAAGATGCCGACAGAGAGTGCACTAACTGCTTCTATAAGTTTTGAACTGTGGTTTAGCTATCAAAATACCCGAAACGAGTCAAACTGGTCTTCAATTTCAGTGTCCTCGAAACAGGATATCACGTCCCAGACAACGGAAGAACCAACTCAACGACGAGGCAAAAAGGCAACGAATAACATATTCGACAAAGGGACCATTGTCTGAACAAAATTAAATGGTCATTCATCCTAGTTTGACCAATATTTCCACATTGGCCTGCTAGTTCTCACGATTTGACCCCACTTGAACCCTAACGCCTCCATTGCAACGCGTAGTGAAAAAAATACCAGACAATCGTCTTTCTACTAGTTCCTCCCAAAAATCTTTTCTTCCGCAGGCACCCAAGAAGAAGCTGTCGAAGAAGGAGAAAGCTCGTATAGCTGCCGAGACGGCCGAAAAAATCCGCATGGAGGCAGAGCACGAGGCAGCTATGCAAGCGGAAAGGGAAAGGATCAGGATGGAGCAGGAGAAAAGGGCTGCGATAGAAAAGGAACAAATTGAAACGGTGGAGCAGAGGGTACGAGAAGATCAACTCGAAAAATCGGAGGAGTATATTGATGAAGTTGGCGAGTACAACAGGGAGTTGATGAAAAAGGAGAGGACAGAAATGGAGGTGAATATACACTGTCGGAATGAATTTATCTTTCATATAGAAGTTTAGTTAGAGCGAAAAGAATAACTTGCATAAAATTTAAATGGTATCACTCGAATAGTTCATGGGGATTGAAAATTTACTATGATTTTACATAGGATTTATTCGATTCAATTTGAGGTAGTTCGAATATGTTTGGTAAGCATTGTCGCGAAAATAAAACATTATTGAACATCAACATTAGCAAAATCAATAATTTTTGTAGAAGAAAATGAAACAAGAGTATATATTATTTTATTTGAAGAAATTATTTCATCTCTTATTCGAACAACCCACCACTTTGGACCAAAATATAACAAAATTTGTTTAACGATTCAGCACCGGTATCCGCAAAAGAAACTACAACACAACTGAATGATTTCTTGTCTCAGTTCAACCGAATTATTTTTCGATTTGTACTTTCTGTGTGATTTTAAAATAGTTGGTAAGACCGCGAAGTTTACTGTCGTCTTCTGTCTGGTATAGGGACGAGTCAGTCGGGTGCAGACAGTGGAAAGGAAGCAATTCAGAAAAGCGACGTGTCTCGCGAGATTATTATATATTTGCTATCATAGATACTATAATAGAAGTGTCCCTATACGGAAGAATAGTTCCCGTACGATAATGTGAAATGTGCAATGCCAAAGTTCCAGGACAAAAAACAAAAACGACGGCAATTACAAAGAGAAGATGTAACTAGAAGATGAGAAAAGCTCCAAACTTTAGAATTCACAAGAGGGTTACAATTTTGCAACAAATACGAATCTCACATGATTACGCATTGTTATAGTGGCAACTCTACATCGAGTGTGGAAAGTTACCGAATCCGTCCCTGTGCGATAAAATGAATACGTACCTCCATCTGTGGGAGAAAAATATAGACTGCACAACTATCACTGATGCTGCAGAAAGAACACGAGATGTCCTCAAGGTACATGGGCGACCGAACATTTTTTTTAGTTTGGATTGTAGAATAATGCATTTCAAGGAGATTTCGCTATCAAAATCGGAGCTCCGCTGTTTTTCCGCAAATAGTAACTGACGTCACGTCATAAAAAGAAATCTGTAATTACATAGTTGCCACATGACAAACTTCGTCAGTAGACATCAGCAAAAAATATTAGATCCGATAAAATATTGTGACTATTGATAAATACCACAGGAATGCATTTGAATGGGAGCAAAAATTGTGTTGAAGCTATAACAACATGATATAATCATTAATTGTCCAAAATTCAATACTCGTCCATTAATTTAAATTCGTTATTTAGCTCCTGAACGACCTCGAAGATTTGATTGACAATGCAGACGAACCAGATAACGGTACAATCGAGAATTGGAAATGGGTAAGAACAAAAAACCTCCCCTAACGACTTCCGAATCGGTCCCTGCGGTACACCTTTTGTTCCATAGGTTCGGCAATTGTTTCGGGAACGTCAAAGCGAGACTCTCGACGTGGCCACTCACAGGCTGTTGAGAAACGTCGAGAAAAATTTGCACCGGATCGATATTCCCACGGCGGATTTCAATTTCAATGACGAGAACGTGAACTTGAGTATATGGTTGAGAGTTCAGTTGCCTGTGCCCTTACCGAATCCCAGGAGGCCTCCTAAGTACGCATTCAATGTCATTAAATGCGAATGTTTCACGGAAATGAGTTCATACACCGAATAAAATTGAAAGAATTTATGAATTCACATAATTATTTAAAACAAATCAGTTCTTTCAGTATATTTCATTCACAGATAGGATTCATTAATTCAGACACCATCTTAGGAATATTTATAGTTCCGAACGACTGATAAAAAGTTGAAATGTGAAATTATTAGGTTTGGTCGAACGGTTTGGAATCGTACGGAGCATGCGCTATAGTTCGGTGTATTTCCGGTTTGTGACTCGCGCGAAGTTTGAAATAGATATTAAAATTCGATTCACTTCAACATATACATATAATGCGCGGATGATGAATCTCAACCCTCCTCTTCAATCTATGTCAATGAAGACGAAACATCGTGGAAAAAAATTTCAAAATCATCTTCAAGTAAAATACAAAAAAAAAATCTTGGATCGAATCCTCAAGGAATTCTGCCTTATTTTCAACACCTCCTGCAGTATTTAAGCTGTTAATTAAAATAATTTGCCCAGTTAATTTATTTTTGAGGATTCAATAACATATTATTTGTTTATCTCCATTTGTATTCTCATCTAAAAAATCTAAAATTAGAATCTTATAATTCTACTTTTGAAATCCTTAAAAAAAATAAGATTGAAAATTGCTAAAAAACCATTCCGTTGAAAGCGTTTGGTTTTCATGCAGGAACGAATTCCTCGAGCTGTTTAATTACGTACTTATTTTCATTTCAGAACAAGAATAGACGTATCATTCCCAGAAGTCAATTTGCAAATGCTGCTTCCGACAATCATCGATTGCGAAAATATGGCGATAAGAGTGATGTACTTGAAATATGACCATCTGAGTGACTTGTGCAGTTCATTTCACTTGCCCCCCCTACCGACTCATCTCACTTTAGGTACATGAAAACATCAAGAAAACTTGAATGATCTTTTTATCTTCCGCCATGTCAAATTTCTACACAAGAATCAACGCCTTTGAAACATCGAAACCATCATCAGGTTATTATCATAGAGCATTAACGAATAACAGCTAAAATGTATTTACTTGACGTTTGCTTTTCGCGAACGCCATCTATAGAAAAACGGCCGAACCACAGGTTTAGAGTCAACAGCGGTTTCAGACGACCACAAATCTCATTCTGGCTCATCCTGTATATACTTACAGGACTACGAGACATGGTGAAAACAGAGTGGCGCGTCAGGTTGAAATATAAATATGATCATCGCGATAAAAAACCGAAACCGACCGACGTTGCTGACTTAACTAGTGATAGTGCTGCTGTCCTGAAGGAAGAAAAAAATTTAGAGTCGGTCCTGGCACCCGAGGAACCCTCAGATTTCGGTCCAGATGAAGAAATTCCGGTGGTGCCGTACAAAAAACTGGAACCGACGTCCAGTGAATATGCAGTGGCAGTTGAAGGTACTATACAGTGTGGACACTTTTTTCCGGGAATTATTTGGAAAAATACGTAAATTATTATCTAGATAGAGACTACACGCGAACCAGAAAGGCTTTGTTAATTAATGCCCCCGAGAAATTTCTCAATTTGCGGAAATACATCATCTTGGGAGGCGTTTTCCATCTCAACGCCCTCTATCAGCCACCTCAACCGCAAGATTTCGTTACCATTGACATGACCATAACAAGTCGTGAGTAAAAAAAAACATCCGAACGCCATCGAAATTGATTCGCCATCGAAATTGTTTTGTATCAGATGCCTTATAGAATATTTCGATTTTCAGTTTATCTTCCAAAAAGAATTGAACATGTGCCATTTTCTGTTACTTTCATCCCCCCACCACCAACTGAGCCAGGAGTGAGGAAGCTTCCTGAAGAAATAGAAGAGGAAATGAAAAGAGTAGACGAGGAACTAGACAAACTAATAATGGTCACTTTAGCGTAAGAAAGATTTACAGGGTAGATATATATTATACCGTTATTTTTGGGTTCGGGTAAATAACGATCAAAAGTTCTAACTACATACTGTGAAAAAATGATTCGATATTTATACTTGACAGTCACGCTTCTAGAACTTTCTAGAAAATGTCGTCTTGACAATGACCTTTCTTCAACATTTCAAAACAGTCTTCTTGACGTCACATTCTCCACCTATCTTTTATCCTTTTTCTTAGAATAAAGGTTGGAATGTTATCTTAGTCAGCCAAAAGGTACTTATGCTAGCCTCAATGCGGCATCATTACAACATGAATCAGTGAAGAAGGACAAAAATTTTCTTCTTGACAGTAAAAAAATATCTTCTGCGATTGAGAAAGTGATTCTGAAAATTTTTCATTTCGTTTTTCCAGTGATCAATATATTATAGAAGAGATCAACCATTTTTCTTGGGAATACGTCAAGAATTGATTACTTTTTTGAAGTACATATACAGGGTGTTTCATTAATATGGTAAAAAAATTAAACTGAGAGTAGAGAGGACTGAAATAAAAAGTTTGAGCGCAACATCGCTCATACAAATGTTGATGTTTAAAAAGATACAGTGCGTTCAAAGTTGAAATTTTATTTGCAAATTTCTTGATAGCTTCGACAGTTTTTATGATATCGATTTAAGAATTGGTACATGGGGGGTTTTTAGGACAGCAAACAAGAATATTTTATCAGTATTGACGTAATCTCTAGAGGGCGCCACTTAACCGCTCACAATTATTTAAAAATACGCACAACTTTTTTTTTTCGTCAAAAATCAACATTTTCGATCAAACATTCATTAAACTACGTTATCTTTTGAACAAAAAAGTATTCTTGGAAAAAGCCGGAAAACCTTACTGTTTTTACGATGAACCCGAAGTATTGAGATCACAAATGAATTCAAATAAGAAAAAACAAGTAGGTTGCTATTAGACAAGCAAATAGTTAGTTTTCTGCTTCAACAATGATTCATTTCTAATTCGTTGACAAAGTACCCACCTTCGACGTCAATAACTTTGAACGCACTGTATCTTTTTAACCATCGACATTTGTATAAGCAATGTTGCGATCAATCGTCATATTTTGGTCCTCTCTACTCTCAGTTATTTTTTTTACCATATTAACGAAACACCCTGTATTGTTCTCACTTTTTCAAAATGTAATTATTTAAAATGATGTTCATTCTGTATGAGTCATTTCCCATGGCACAATGAAAAGTTGGACTTACAATTAAAGAAAAGATGATGGCGTCATATTTACAATACCGATAACGTCACGTGACTATGCGCAATAGATCATTTGCGCCTAACGTCACAGCCAATCAGAACATCGAACGTTTGAAGGTGAAATAATAACTGAAACAATAGCTCATTGTGTAGAGAATGCTTTTTCCAAACATTCAATAAAATACCAGTGCGAAACACACGAATTATCAACTTGAACGGCCAACAAACACAATACAAATTAACAGAACAGAAACGTTTCAATGTTTTTCCCTACAAACCTGACAGACACGCCCATTTTGTGACGCGCCGCAGATGTTCTATTGTCACCATGACCTTGAGATCTGTTTCCGAACAATGCCTCATTGATAGGTGGCCACAACACGTGATTTTCTTGGAATTGCCTCTGGTGGTGCAATGGGACGAAGAGGAAAGAAGTTGGAGTAAAGAAAATGTACACGATTTGAAGCACAACGAAGAAAAATGCGTCCTGACTTTCCGTACAGGCTCCTTCGGCATTTTCGGTTTGGCGACTCTACGATACGCCAATTTGCCTTATCAAGCTTGGGAAATGAGACCAGAAGCCGAGTCAGTTCACTGACCAAATTTGAATTGTTCAGCTCAAATAAAAAAAAAATCGTTTCAGCGACTCGGTGACCGTAAATATCACAGCCTCGATTTTAGTCCTGGAATTCAACGTCAAAAAAGGTTTGATCTGCATATCCCAGCTGCAGAACAGCCCGAATAATGCCCTACAAGACATAGTGGGCCAATATTTCAAGTTTTACTTTCTCAAAAAGGTAACAACCACGCTCCAAACTGAAAACAAAAAGTAGTTACCAACGTGTTTCTATTTTTCAGATAATGAAAGAAGCTGGGCTAGACATATTCCCTGAACAAGACGCTTTCTGTTACGTTGAAGGTTAAAGGTGTTGTCAAAACAATTTCGAATTTAGTCATTTGATTTCTGATCCTACAGGTAGCTGTGAAAAATCTTGGCCCATGGAGAAACATCTCTATTTCAACATGGCAGGAATGAGCAACAGTTTCAATTTCGCTTGGTCCCGTTGGAATTTGACAGCTGGCAGGAGAAACATTGTATTGCAGCTGAGAGAATATTTTCCAAACAAACCGAAACAGGTGTGACTACCAAAAATATTGATATTGTACTTCACTGCATTTGTTTTTCGTTTTTTTTTTTTTCAGAAAAGTCACTCAATGTTGTTGGTAACACCTTTGAGAGCTACTTTAGTCGATTGCACGGAAGTCAGCCAAGTTTTCAGTGCCAACGATATCGGAGACTCCTCAGCGAAGGTATTCTGAGAAATTGCTGAAAATTCATGAAATCGCGAGACTTTACACGTTTCAGATGAGCAGCGACTTGTACAACCTCATGAAGACCACCAGCGGTATAGCCGTGCGAAAAAATGTGCAAAATATACCCAAAGAAAATGTCTTTGTTTTATCTGAACTGTTGATATCCTCAAGAATATTGAGTTTTTCCTAACCAATAAATGAACAATCAACAGTGTTTGCGGTTGCGTCATCTTTCACAATCCACACGTATAGATCGCGACGTGCACACGTCGATACGCACCCTGTATATCCATCTCCCCCTGTACCGTACGCGCTCGACAAACAAACGTCGCCGCTGGTGCCAACACCGCTCAACTCGTTCACGACCTCACGTCGCAGGTGGTTGTAAAAAAAGTCCCCGAAACCTGCGTCGTGACTCACGCGCGGCAACATCGCCCCGCCACACCGTCGCGCATTTTGAGCGCGCACCACACATCAGCTCACTGCACGCGGTGCGTCTGTTTCCCCTTCTTCTCCCCACCACCCATAAAACGACCGTCGTCGCAACAAAGAACCACAATAATAATCGTTTCGTCATTCGTTTTCGTAGTCCAGATATGTGTGGTTCGACTGTGAAACTTTTCGACGAACGGTAGGGATATTCCGGCAGGGTGTCGCGATAAACTGTTCCTTCCCGGAGCGGGATATTCGCGTAACCCTGAGAGAATAGGCAACGGTGACTAGTTACGCGCACTCATTGGTCGATAAAGCGACGAGTGCACGTGATCTTGGCAAGGCCTAGAAAGCGTTGCGACCGACTCGCTCGGCAGAGGACACGGGCCTCTCCAGACGTCGTCCGAAGCAAAAAGTCGCGGTGGACTCGCTGTCGTCGCTTCGCCAGGTGGTGGTGCGTCGAGCCAGCAGTGTGTGTGCGACTGGTCAAGTTCAAGGGCTCCTGCAACTGTGCTGACTTGGTAGCCAGCAAAGTGAGTACCTACGCACATCTTCGCTTCACGTTTAAGCCTACTGTTACTGCTGTGGCGGTCACGTAGCCGAAAAATTGGCAATCCACATCCGGAGCGGAAGAACAATATCGCTCCAGCACAGGCAGATAGGCGTAGGGTGTTTTCTTATGCGGGGCATTGCCCGGGGCCGCGTGACGTTAAGCATGTGCGCCAACGCTATTGGTCGTTCGCTCGATCCGTGCTCCGTCTTGTTTTGTTTATTTTTATCCGTGTACGATTTGGTGGTAGCTTTCGATAAAATTGTTTGCTCAAAACGTGTTCCTTGAAGATTTACGAATCGAAATCGTCAGCGTTGCGATTGGAAAATGAAAAACAAAACGATCAAATCGTGGCAAAAGCGACAACAAACTCCTGTCCGCTAGTTGTTTCTCTCTGCTAGGGGATTCGCAGTGACACGTTGTACGCGTATCGACGTGACCCGCGCTGTTGCCAGATGTCGAGGCGCGAGCTGTCTGCCACTCCTTGAAACTGATATTTTTCTCTGTTCCTTTGTTCGCTATCAACTTTTCGTTTTCCCCTGTCGTCGAGGGCTACGAGGAAATTTACAACAAATCTAATAACGTTCAAAAGATCGTGTACTCTGATAATTTTCATAGACTATTAATATGCGCTCTTTATCAAACAACTGTTATTTTTCCGTTAACTTATTTGCATATCTATTCATCAACTCACAACGTCCACTACAATCGAAGACTCCTTTTATTGATATATACCTACCTTCTTGAGAATAAGAGAAGAAAATGTAAACACACATGTAATCGACGTGTAAGCAAGAAATGTATACACGGTGTAGCCATAAAACCGTAAAAGATTCAAGGTCACTAATTTAAAGTGGAAAAACAATCAATTATTTGAAAGTATCAATTAAGGGACGATCTGACTAGATGAAAACATGTTTACGCAAAAAAATTACCATGATTAACGACAAAATGATACACTTTCAACAATTGTAGTCTCACTTTCCATAAATCTTGATAACAATAAGTGTAAAAATTATTATGGACTAATTGTAGAGGAAAAGGCGTAAAAGAAACACCCTGTATTTAGAAAGTAGGTACCTCCTCAGCCATACAGGAAATAATAGCATCCCAAATGTGATGTGGGAAAATAAATTCAATAAGCAATCGTCCGAACATGTGAAGAAATATGAAAGTGCTACCATGACGATTTTCCCAACGTTACTAATACGTTACTCGTACTCAAGGTCGTTAAAGTCAAATGAAGATTGTCTTATTTCGTACTCACAACTAGGTCTCATTTTTAGAGAAACAATTGAAATGCACATGACCATAAATATGAAAGTTGCAGCATAAGCCAAAAGCAAGTTTTGCGATAATTTGAATGGGTAGTGGCTATTAAATTTTAGTTAAATACACACACTTTATCTGCAGAGTTTTCGACTAATCAAAACAAATCGATGCCTATCGCTTCGCGTAAGTGATATTTTCAACAACCTTTTGTTTGTATACACTATTTAAAACGTTATTGTTGTCATCGAAAAGAATATCTCAATAAAAACAAGTTACTTTGCTAGTTTGTATAGATTAAAAATCCCCTGCTCAGCCAGACATTAATATACCCCCTAATAAAAATAAGAAAACTGTCAGTGAAGAAAAAAAGATGAGTACGGTAAGGTGTATTGTAATTGTTCGAAATCGACCATACCCATCACTAGCAAACTCTGTTTCAATTCAAAATCAAGTTCTGTTTGATAACTTACAGGTATAAACACGGTATCCGCGAGTAAGCATTGTTGCCTTTTTTTCGGAACGAGCTTACGTGGCCAACTAACGAATGTGGGTGGTTCTATATTTCCACATGCATAGTGCACATGCTTGATGTTTTTGTTACCAAAACTATTATTCGCTGATTGTGTATTTTTTGGCTACTCTTTCTCGCTTTGTTTGAATATAAAATCAAGTCAAGTTTTGATAATACACATCATAGATAATCAATCGTAGTGTAAACACTCTCTCACGTGTTCCTTGAACAATGACAACAATATCATGACGTTGTATAATGAATGAATCACACACACAGCACACAGGAGCATACGCTCACTAACAAAACTTTGCCAATTACTCAAACAAAAAAAAAATACATGTGTTCGGCTTTGGTTAATTGCATTTGTGAAAACTACTTTTGAAAAACGTGCAGGATTTTGGGATAACCCGTTATCGAACGAGAGGCGTGGCAACTGCGCATGGGTGCGTGGTGCGCCAACTGCGATTTTCGTCCTTCACGCGCAATGCTAGCGATCAGATCATCGCCCCTCCACTGTTTCAGCACTCCCCTCTCGATAAAATGATATTTTGGATTGACCGAACTACCATATATGGGATTAATCACGTGGATCAATCAGATCGATTGAAGGTGCGCATGCGTCATGCAGCCATTTTTATTTTTTTGAAAATATTGCGCTTGACAGACACTATTTTATTTACGAAATTTATACCGTGAATTCGAAAATATTTATGAGACCAACTGCGCAAGTTCCTTATCGCACCAGTTAGCTCAAACGGTTCGAGACCCACATCTGCTAAAACGGTTTTTGAATTTAATGTAATCATGATTCATTTTTTATGGGATTTATGTTCAATTTCATTCAGAACACTTTGAAACTTGTTGGGAATAATATTTATTTATTCAAGGGCATTACGAAATTTTCTGAAAATGCACCGTTGCCACTAGCCTCCTGGATCTTTAACAACTCTTATTGAATAAATATACTATATAACACGTGATGAGTAGTATGAATCCAGTTTTGAAGTTATCACCATGCGCATGCTCCGCATGAAACCACTAATGTAACAAATCTGTTTCATGACAAGTGACAAAAGCAAGAAGACAAATGAGCAAAATATGACATTTAACAGTTGTCAATTCACTGTTAGTACAACTAGTCATCGATGTATGATATACTTTTTTCAGAATTTAAAATCAACTCGAAAATTAAATTGTGTTTTTTATTAGGCCCGGTCTCTCCAAACTGGACCTCTCTTCCTCATCACCACCACCGTATAATGAGTTCCTTGAGCACGCTTCTCGAAGCGGCAAGATTTTTGGAACTCCAGGAGCAGAGCCGCGAGACCGTGGCCGAGACGTTGGTCACCATGAAACCTCTACCGATTAGCTTCACCCCCACCATTTCAGTTGAGACGCCAGCAACCCCTCCACTAACCGCCTCCTACCCTTCGGTCACCCCTACAGAAGGCTCACCCCAACCGACGGTCATCATTTCGTCGAGTAACCAAGTCGGGCACCATCAGACGATCATCCAAGGGCCTATCACCTTCGCTTCCACTCCTCCACTGCAGGTCAGTCTTCAGATACTTAGGACATCGACAACACAGACGATATAGTTATTTATTTTAGAAGGATAGTTACGTCACTCAAGCAACAGGTGCGATGTTGCCGGATCATGAAATTATCATTGACCTGACAGAAATTATTTCGATATTTTGAATTTACATATCGCATATCAATTTTCAAGTGTTTCCACTTGAAAACAAATAATAATATAATGAAAAATGTATCTGATATTATTTATAACTTGAGATAATTCATTCATTCACTGACGGAAAATTGTGGTTTTATTGTATTGTGAAAAATTAAATCAAAACGATGGTTCTCATTTTGTGTCATCCGTATAATCCATGAGGAAAATACAAAAACTGAGGAACTTTGGTACAATTCAGCAAAATCACATGTTCAAAACTGAAATATTTCAAATTCTCTTGATTGAAACTTCCATAGTAGATCCACACAAAAACGGTTCTTGAAAGGTCAGATTTCCAACGATTTTTGATTGACCTGATAAAAGCTGAAGAAATTACAAATTACGTTTGGCATTGTCGTGATGAGAAAATAGGGTATTTTGCTCCTTCTAGTGGTAAAAACACCTTTAGCCAAATGTGACGTAAATATCAACCCAAAATGAAAATAAAAAAAAAAATTAAACAAAGGAATTTTCGACAGTTCGTCAAGAAAATCGAACAGGACGGACAGGTATCCAGCACGACAGCCTCCTCGCAGCACCCTCCTCGGAGGATCCTCCACAACAGCTTCGACATCCGCAATCCGCTGGTGATCGACGAATCGAGCGCCTGCGACAGCAACAAACGGAAACAGCCGCCGATGGTCTTTAGGGCAGGCACTCGGGAAGTGCACAACAAACTGGAGAAGCATCGGAGGGCGCATCTCAAAGAGTGCTTCGACGTTCTCAAAAAACAGCTGCCTTCCTCCCAGGACGAGAAAAAAACATCCAACTTGAGCATACTGCATTCGGCTCTGAGGTGAGATTTCGCACATAAAAAACTGTTTCTTTGTTCAACGTCAGGTGGTGTAGTATTTACAGCGAGGACGGAAGTTGACAACTCATTATCATTCAACAGGTTTATCCAGATTTTGAAAAAGAAGGAACGCGATTTGGAGCACGAAATGGAACGCCTAGCGCGCGATAAAATCAGTGCCCAACAAAGGTTGGCTATACTGAAAAAGGACATTTCCTCCCGATACGACAACATCGACTTTGCCAAACTCTTACCTGACGTGGTGGCGGCTAATCCAGGCACCAGCATGTCCAGAGAATCGTTTTCCGCTGGAGATTACGCCCACGAGGATATCTGCGTGAGCGTGGAGTCGCCCAACGGTCCTGTCATTGAGAAAGTGGCCATCCCGATCCTGGCCAAAACTAACATTCCCATGGTTAAGCAGCACAGTGCACTGAAAGAGGTCAGTCAACATTGAACACCAAATATTCATTGATGGGTGCAAAAAAACTACAAAATATCACAATACTTCATTCACAGTCATCAACAGGCATAACTGTATGAATAGATGTGTCATTTATCGCCGATCTGTGACTGATTTTTTATTATCCTAGTCAGGACATTGGAAAAAGCGTTTTGAACCCTTGTGTTTTCAGGTCCCCCAACAAGTCCAAACGACCTCGCTGTCGGTACTGCCCATGTCGTACCCGGTGAACCAAGGCTTGGTACTCCAAAAGGTACTCGTCCCCAAAGGCTTAGACGGCCTCACGCCCATAGTATCCACTCATTTCATCGCGACTCCCCAACAGATCAACGGGAAGGTGGTACCGCTGACGCAGTACCTCGTCAAACCGATGGTGGTCGTGAGTACCGCTTCACCGCGCTCTAGCTAGTTCAGCTTCCTGAGGGATGATCTGGTATAAAAATCCGTGGCGTTCGATGAAGTCTCAGGTCGAGAATTTAGGGGTTTTCGGTAGACCTTGGAGTCCATTCATTTTACATTATTTCCATAGCTTGAGGTCGAAAACTCCAAGTAGAAATTGCGAACGGAAGTATCCTGAGGACATCAGGGAAATTCAGGGCGAGGTGCCTTTTTTGAAAGGTCGATGGTAGTCGAAAACGATGTATTATTTTAAGTTTTGGTATGGAATCTCCTTCTGCACAATTCCTTGAGTACAAGGAAATTCTTAATTGTTGTGGAAGGGAATGTTCATAACCTCTATTCATTCCTTTAAAAAAATCGGAGGACAAATAGTTTTAGTTTCCTTGAATTATTTTATAATTACTTGTGACAATCTACAAACAATATAATTTAATCAATTCATTAATTTATTCAAATATCTTTACATGATCTTATTCGAATATTTGTTTGAAATAGTAACAAATTGGAATGTCCTAGCTTTAATTTATTTATGAAAATGAAAACAAAAAACACAAATTATTCATATAAAATCATAAATAACAGCAACAATTCCATTCTCAGTGGATATAAAATGGTAGAAAACTATCTAAACATTTTTGTTTGCATGTTCGTTTGCAACATTGTGAAACTGTATTTTTCTATTTTTTTGAAGTTGTGGTGTATTTACACGGGAAATGTTTCCGGTTTATTAAGCCGAGGCAGTTCCTTCACTTGTTATGTAATATAGGAGATATCATTCAAAATCATTTCTGTATGATACCATGGGTGCAATAGTCAGACTGCGATAATTTTTTTATTGAAAATTGCGCATTGTGTATTTCATAAACAGGAACATTTTCAGGCTGGTGATTCAAAGATGAATGTATCATAGGTGAAAAACATAAAATTAAGATTCTTCAAATCTGGTGCACAGGTCACAATTCTATACCAATATTCGCCACTTAATTGAATATTTTCAATCGTCAATATTTCCAATCGTAAAAAATACTTCTTTTGGAAGAAATGTACTCTGAATAACCAGAATTTGTGAGTTTATTTGTTTTAGTTGTGAAGTGAGTTTTCAATGCTGAGGCAAAATTAGATCAGGTAATTGGTTACTCCCTTTCCAATTATTTCAATGTCAGACTGAATTGAGTTTTATTTATGTTATCTAAAATCTCTTCATTATTAGGCTGTGATAGAAATGTTAGTTTTTAACAATTTTATAGGGTATGTTAGTTCTAAATCTGTGGGTCACTAGCACCTAAAAGCCATCTAAATAAGACAATGAAAATTAATTCACAAACTTTTCAAATATACAAAAATCAATGAATTTTTTTTGTAACAATATTTGAAGTTCCAATGTTTACATAGCCACCAATGTCTTAATCATATGGATTTGAATCGAATTAATAAAAATACTTAAATTATTAAAAATAGAGATTCTCTTCTTAAACTAGATGTTCTAGTGTAATGGAAATTGTGTATAATTGAAATTGAAATCAATGACTGATAATTTAACTTTCACATTATAGGATTGAGTTACATTAATATGAGAAGAATTTCCAAAGTTGAGACTATTTTATCCATGTATATATCTGATTCCATACATAATTGTCATTTATTCCACACGAAGTTCTGATCTAGTTCTTGGAAAATACCAATTTTGTTAAGATCTAGTTAGTGTTTATGTTGTCTTGATATGTTTTATTGTACATAAACATAATATGATGAGGGGTATGTGTTGAATCATTAAACAATTACAAGAATGACAATATTATTGTGCTGCATCAACTCTAGAATTGTCAGTCTTTGTTGAAATGTATGAAATCCACCATAAATCTGTAAAAAGTAGTATATGAAGTACAATGTAAATAAGATTCAATTTTACTCTGTATATATGAACGATCAAATTTCATCCCTTATTGTTTAAAAACAACATTATCAACAATAAACGAATTAAACTAATTAGTTTTCATTTTCAAAAAAAAATATGCCTTGGATATCACGTAAATGTCATATCAATAAATATTTAAAAAAGATAATATACCATTTTAGTTGCCCTTGGTAATTTTTCTTGATTTTGCACTGAGCACTATAACTGCACTATAAGACAACTCTTTGAAAAACCAAAAAAAAACGACAATTAAAGACAGAACACAACGTTCTATAGAATGTTTCTCATATCATGGTTCCATCATGAAACACGGTTTTAGCGAAATTGGGAGTTTATATTGTTCATGGATGTCTGTGGTTTTTGGCGCGGGAATAAATGTGACAGTGACAAAATGATGACTCAAAAGTGTATCAGACAGTGATAGAAAAATATAATTTTGATCTCAGTAATCATAATTTGAATCACATGGAAATCATATGTTTTCACTGTGAAATAATTGACAGTAGAATGTATTTCTCTCCAATTCGAACCGAATTCATTTAAAATGAAAACTGAGCCGGCGGATAACGATAAGATTTCATTGCAAAATTCAAAATGTTAAATAAGAAAAAGTTGACTCAGCAAGTGACCGATAGAGGTAGCAATAAGTTGAGGAAAATAGAGGGAAATGTGAAAATAACGTCAAATCGCCTAACGGTGGGTGTTGGTAAATCGACAAAGTATTAATTTACTGCACCAATGTACATTTTAGATTCCTCCTGGATATTTAACACTTGGAATTAGTTCAGAAACGTTTCGAAAAGATACGGGTAAGTCTTATTCATTTGAACTTCATGTGATGAATTGAAATAATTTTCATATCGATAGGCAAAGATACGAATAGTAAACGTAACGAAGATCTACAAGGGCTCTTAAGTAAATGCTTCAATGTTGGCTCGTTAAATCTAAGACGTTCCAAGAGAATTTCGAAGAAAAACTGTACTTATGACGAGAAAAATTCCTTTCCGTTTGTACCCGATTTCCCTCCTAAACTTTTCGACAGTTCTGGACATGTAGAGATTGAAAGAACTCCTGCTAAAAGAGATAAATCTATCTGGAGGAACAGATCAAAGAGTTTATTTAAAGAAATCAATGAGAAATATGTTGCTAAAACAGCACCATATTTCAATAATTTCAACATTTTAACACCTCCGCAAGAAAACACTTCATTATATAGTAGTCCAGACGATGATTCTCTAGATCATTACGTGAATTTTTCTGAAAATCTGTCTAAGCAGGTCCATAACTATCCAAGACAAAAAGTTTTCACAGATTGCCGTTCCAGGATTTTAAGGAAAATCAAGGAAATAAACTCTATTTTGGCAGGTGAAACTCAAACCAAGCCTAAAATGGGTGCTAATGTGCAATTTTCTTCTACTGGTTTCCTGAATGATGCAGAAACAAATTTTCAGTATTACCCAAAATCTCAATGGGTTTATGAAACACCACCAAGACAGAAACTTATTCTCCCTAGGCTTGAGGAATGTCAGATACACCCTGCTGTGATATATAGCACTAAAAAAGACACTAACATTTATGAAATATCTCATAACATCAACATTGATCTCAGTACCTATGCTAGTGGGAGAAAAATTGACTTTGATAAACGTTTTCTTAGCCATGTGAGCACACTGAATAAGGCTAAAGTTATTGATAGGGACAACAATTGCCTAAGAAAGACTAATCCCAATCTCCATGATGTAGTTGAGGACCAGGAAATTAGTAGTTTTTCAACTGAGAACCCAACTTCAACAGAATATTACAAACCAGTGGTGAGTAGATATAATTGATGAAAATATTAATATCATCAAAGCAACTTTCAGTGATTTATAGTTGTCTCCTACATTTTTCAGTTCAACTTCACAAAACCAAACCCATTTATTGGTTTGATATCAAGACCAAGAAAAACAGAAAAGGTGTCAAGACTTAAGACTGCTTTGAAAAGAAAACTTGATAATAATGAGTACGAGGAATCTCTCCAATTTATAAATTCAAATTCTCAGAGTAAAGACATATTTGGACACAGCTTTTCTTCAGAGACTGATTTGCAACATGCAAATTTTGAGTTTAAGAAAAAATTATTTTGTGATACAGAAATTGATAAGGGAACAGAAATAGATAAACCCAATTTATTTGACTTCAGTCAATGATGTGCAATTATCAGAGAAAGAATTATTTTTGAATTTATCATTAGATGTATTTATTTGAATTGTTATGTTTCTTATTCTATTTTGTAATCTAGAGTTAGGTAGTATTTGATGCTTTGTAAATTAATACAAGCTTCTTTCAGAAAAATCACCAGAACTACATGAAGTATCCATCTTAATAGTTGTGAAATCGAAATTTATATTTATGATCACTTTCTCATCAAATTAATTATTGTCGAGGGTACATTATTCGAAAATACATGTGAGAAACAATGATATTTTTCTGATGTTTACAAACAATTATAAGTTCAGAGAATTACTATTTTGTGATAGTTCATAAAAGAACAGACTTGGATGAAACCACTTTGTTTGAATTCAGGTAATAATGTGCAATTGTTGAAAATATTTTTTGGTTTAACATGAGATGTGTCTATTTATCTAAATTTGAGTATGTAGAATTTATGAATCATCGATGCTTACTATGGAAATACATTTTTTTTTCTACCAAAAAAAGCTTAAAAGTTTATCGAAATACAATACTTATGAAATTGAATTATATTAGATTCCAAAATTCTATTTTTATGTTATCGTCATAATTATCAATCAGTTTTCGTTTATCAAAACTATTTTTGTAATAAATTCAATTTGATTCCACAATTTTTTGTTCATATTTCCACACTACTTTTCCATCAACAGATATGGCAAGGAAGACAAACAAAACAATATTTGAACAAATATTTATTTTTTTTTTCTCATTTTCTCTCGATTAAAGGCTAGTCGGCTAAAAATACTTCAGCTTCAAATATATCCGGTTGTCAAATCAATATGAAATAAAATGATAAAAACAGTTTTACTCCAACTATGGCATTGAATAACAGGCCATCCTAGAAAAGACAACTCTAATAGCTCTTTGAAACGGCCACATACAGAGCACTTTCAAAAATTTGTCCAAGAGAATTTTTTTATAAAAAATCTGAAGATTGTCAGAAATTTTCCATTTTAGTCAAAGTTCAGTCTTCAGAAAACGTTCCAAACAAAATACTTCTGACAATCTGCGGATGATCTCGACGAACTGAACACTCTGTACACCTAAGACATATAACAATTAAGTTGTTTGATATGGAATTTAGAGATATTTCAATGAAAGCTACAACGCCGATAAAAAAATAGAATAAATAAATTTGAATTACAAAGCTTAACCTAACTTTGTACAAGGCAGGAAAATACATATAAACGTATATATTGGTTCAGAAATGTGGATTGTGTAGAAGTTCACGATAAATCGATTGCCTATGAGGAAAATGGTGTTACTTGAACGTTCGACAGGTATTGAAAATCATCAAGAGTATTGTGTTTTCAAAAATGAGAAAAATTTCAGAACAATTTATATAGAAAACTTTGTAATTCATCTCTTTTTCATGTGGTAATATTTTAATTCTGCACAGTTGAAGCTTCACAATTGTCTCGATTCAGAATTCAAGCAAAACAGTGGCATCACAGCTCAATAACTATAAAATTATCATCAACAACAATAAAATATACAATTGGAGCACCACCACCACCTTTGTACTACTTCAATATAGATAGATCAAGAAATCATGGTAGGTCAAAATGCTCATGACAACAGAAGAAAGAAGAATTTCCATATTTGTCCTTACACTTTTCACTTTCAGAAGTGGAGAGACAATTATTTCAAATGAATCACAATTACACGATAGAGAAAAAATGCATTCGGAAATTCAACTCTTTCGAAGTTGACTATTTCGAGAAACACGGGAAGTTTGTTTCGAGCAAAACCAGAATATATTGAGATTGGAATTAGGTAAATGAGAAAAATAGTAAACAAACTGAAAATGTGCGTGGAATAAAGATGTGTGTATATTGAAAAAGATTATTGAATAAGTATAAATTAAAGATGAGCAATTTATAGCATGGCTGGCTAAAACGTTTCGTTCCCAACGAAGCGGAAAGAAATTTCATCCGTTTCACACCCGAATTTCGTGAAAACAATCGAAGTAGAGATTCCATAGAAAAACTGATACATGGTGATGCTCAAGTTAGAGAAACAGCACTTTCCCAAATGCCGTACCCGCCCGTTCTTATTTACATTTACCAAAATATATTTCGTCAAACTCCGAGATCTTTCGATACATCTGAAAAAGTGCCAGCTGTCATCGAAACGTCTTCATCTTCTAAGGGAATGTTTTCTCGCTACGGCGCCTACAATATAGCCGCGTCTATATTCCTGTGCGGTATGAGAGGGCTCAGGGCTCCTGGCACTTTACCCCCGTGTTCCATTTCGTAATGAGTGTCCAAGGGGATGCCTTGAAAACAAACGGAAACCCAGGATATTTCAGTTATGTCAAATAAAACTCAATTCAATATATTGAACCAGATTTTTTCAATGAATTTCAAATTTCAAGTTCATTTGTGAAAATTCGATGGATAGTAACTTAAGTAGGGAAATTTTGTACTCACCAGAGACAACTAGAGTTTTGGATGGTATGAAAGATGCAACAAAAAGAGCACAAATGACTAGAAAAGCTCCAAATACAAAAGGAGGACCCGGCACAAGCTGAAACAATAATAAATCATCACATTATCGGTTATTGAAAGGTTTCAAGTGGAAACATTGTATAAATTATTCGATTAATCGAAACTCACCTGAGAATATGTTTCGAATGTTGGCGTGGAACGTGTAGCGAGATGCTCAGCATCCGAAACATTTAGGTCGACGTGAAACATGTAAAAAATAATACCGAACATGGCGGGACCCAAGCCGTTACACAATCCTCTCATTCCTGTAACAATACCTACGAAAAAAAAAATCGATTTCAATTATTTACTCTATACATTCATTACAAAAGTGACACTATGAAATATTCTTCTTTACCTTGTACAACACCTTGTCTATCGGCTGTGCTATGAACGGAAACGAACGCTGAAATGGCAGGATATGTGATTGAGCTCATGGAGGCCAAAATGCCGGCGCCCCACATCATCCAAGTGGTGGTACCGAAGCCGTACCACAACAATTGGAGCATCTCGAACAGCAACCCCAACATTATGGTGTGCTTTGAACCCAGGTTTTTTATTAAAATTCCTGAAACGATTAAGACAATAGGGATTAAGGAATTTTAGATATTTATATCATCGCATAAAAATGCAACGTGATGGACAATGTCACATTTTTTTCAAAGAATTATGAACCAGAATTTTCGAGAAATTGTTAACCCAATAGCGCCCACCGTATGAAATTTCGTACGCCAATGATGTTACAATTCAAAGTCATGTTTTTAGACTTCACTGTTTACACTGTACGTTTTGTTGCTCACGAAATTATACTTAGTGCTTATTCTTCAGACAAATAAATGGATCTGCCGTATTACTAGTATTGTTTAGAAGAAACTAGTTTTTAATGTAAGACAGGCAGTTACAGTTATTGCTAGGTTATCTAAGGTTATAATCATTGTTTGTCAAAACTAGCTACATAGACTCACCAATCATAGTCTTAGGGACATATCCTTGCCTCTTTTAGTTCGATTTCTACAAAATTGACTTCGAAAATTAGATTTTTTTCGGATGTATGAAAAATCATACGATGCGCAAATGTCTATAAGTTTATGAAGTACAGACACTTATCGACCGCGTCAATAAAGTGTCTCAGGATCTTTTTCAACCAATACGTAAAAACTTTTCACTTGATGAAGCCATGGAACCCTACTATGGTCCGCATAACATGAAACAATTCATACGGGGGAAGCCTATAAGGTATGGGTATAAATTTTGGTGCATCACAACAACAGATGGATTGAAATTCAGTCCATATTGTGGAGCTGGAGACAAAAAAGATGGCATTACATTGGGAACTAATGTCACGGAAAATCTATGTTTGGGTTTTATATCTCCAAAATCTAGAATATATCTAGAAAAATTTTTCAAATCATTGCCTTCGCTGAATAGTCTAAAGATACATGATATCAACTGTATAGGGACAATCCGTGAAGGTAGAGTAGAAAAAGCTCCACAGGAACAACGTTGTGACGTTAGTGAGGTGGAACGACAATAGTCAAGTAACAATAGCTACAAATGTAGAAAAAGCGAATATTAGTCTTTCCAAAGTGTCATGCCGGCGGTGGTATAGAAAAGAGAAATCTGTTGTTTCAGTCGCGCAACCTACTGTAATAAACATGTATAACCAAAAAATGGGTGGAGTAGACCTATTTGATGAAATGAGAGGTCTTCATAGAACACGAATCAGGTATGGCCATTTGTCCGATTTTGCCTAAATGGAGGAACTGTGAATTTATGGATACTGTATAGATAGAAGTAAGCTTGCACAAGTTCATTTGAGATATAGTATTAGCTCTGTTAACTAGTCCTGAATATTTGGCTGGACCTAATCCAAAGTGTTCCAGATCAGTGTTGACGGAGGTGCGGTTTGATAAAACGGACCATCTCATTGATAACCATGAAACGCATAGAAGATGTGCCAATTGCGTAAAATGCACCAAGTTTCATTGTGTCAAATGTAATGTAGGACTTCATCCTGCCATTTGTTTCAGAAACTACCACACAACTTCACAATGACACTTCATCTCTCTTTGAAATATCGTATTTTGTATTTCAGTTTTTGGAGCTATTTTCGCAGCTTATTGAATATCATACGTTAAAAAAATACATCATGCCAAAATTTTTTTCTGAATCTCTCGACAAAAACGGGCTCACATGTCCTAAATAAAGACAAAGAAAACTTTTGAAATGGGAAAAAAATTACTCGGGCAGCAATGGGTTAAACTGACAACTCCAAATTAGGCTCACAGTACTTGAGACGTCACAAGAACCGTCGTTTTTCAGAGACTCATTAAATTGGAGAGTGTAAAATTGGCATTTATTCGAAAAAATTCATTAATTTCGTATTACTATTTGCTCACCTAAGCAAAGCTGCGCTATGACCGCCAGCAACCCCACCAGCCCCACGAACACGGCCACCATGGGGGCGCTCCAGCCCATCACCAGTTTCAGGTAGACGAAGATGCAGCTGTACTGTCCGGCTTCGGGCAGATAGGACAAGAAAACGGCTATGCAGAGCAGCAGGATGGTGGGGTCTTGGCCGACGTTGCGTAGCGAAGAGAATGGATCAGCCTGTTCCCAACTGATGGGCGACACTCGTACCTTCTCGGGTAGGCTTTCGGGTACGGCGACCAGGATGAAGAAGACGTCGAGGATGGCGACGGCGGTCGCTAGGGCTACCACAAGCGATACGGACCACCTGATAAGGAACGTACTTTCAAGTTTTCACCTTTGTCATGACCCCTTGAAACATACATACTATACCCAATTCTTGAGAAATATTTCTTTGGGAATTAGAGGATAATTGAATTGAATCCATCATTTATGGAATTGGTTGGTAAAAAAGTGACTCTTTATTTTCAGATTAGCTCACAATTTTCCTACAGTTTATTTAAATGTGCTAATAAGAATAAATCTATCATTTATTGTATTGTTTTCCAAGGTTCCAATACTGACTTTTTGAATTTATTTGTATCATCAGAATAAATTTCAGTTTTTCCGAGAAAGGCAATACATAATGTTAATTTATCAATTTACTCTTACCTTTCCATCAAGTAGGCTCCTAAGGCTGGGGATATTACCATACTAGCGGCAAATGTACCGCTCACCAGTCCATATGCCAAAGACCTGAAGAGATGATAAATCTTCAAAAAATTCCTGTATTTTGATTACATTTGACTGTAGCCTTATTAGGATCATGATTTTTTCAGCAACATGTCTTCATTGAAGATCTTAGGTATGTGGCTTTAATGGGCACATGAAGCACTTGGTTTTTACCTTTCGCTCTCGTCCGTGACGTCAGCTACATAGGCGAAAACCACGCTGAAGGTAACAGCGAATACTCCAGAAATACTGATCATAGCAAAGAACCAGAACGTGTTGATGGTCATCAAAGGAATCGGGAGACAGGTGAAGAAGACGGTGATGAGCAAGAAAAGTTTCCTACCGCACACGTCTGACAGGGCTCCTACGAGGGGGGCACTTAGAAAAGACAAGATGCCCTGAAAGTAATGGAATCACTCGAATCTGCATAATTTGAATAACCCTGTATAGTAACAATACTATCAGCCAAATGGTTGTTTCGATAATAAAATGACGGGGAAGTATTCAAGAAAACGCTATTTTTAGAAACAAATTAATTTCAACTTATAGCTATTTTATTATAGAAACTTGTTACGACACACTCAAAATTTACTGCCGTGTTAAATTATCATGATGAGAAAATAAACAATAACAATTTCAGTGTTCTTTTCATTGATTCAAAATGAGAAAACCTATAAAATGTTCATCAATTTTGTTCAAAATTACTTATTAAATTAGATCTCAATCACAGGAAAAAGAATCGACTAAAGACATAGAATGCGTCAATAAAGTAAGTCATAAAAGAACCAAAACATTGATAATTTGAGCCAGATTATGTTCTGTTTTCTTGTTAATAACTGTCATGCTGCTATCAATTGATTCACAAGGAAATATCAACTTGAAAATTTCATGTTTTAAATATTTTCTTAAGTATTTTTGAGATAATCACAAACTCAAATTAACAATTGTGAATAGAAATCGTTTTTATTAGACATACCTAAAATAATTATAATAAATGAAGAACTGAATACATGTTGCATTGGAAAAAATATATTTGGTATTGACCATTGGCGTATGACACATCCTGAATAAAAAGTGTTTAATACTGTATAAATAAATTTTCAACATACCTTGATACCCATTATGAGACCATTCATGAGGAAAGTGTGGTCTGGAAAAGTTGTGTTGAGTACGGAAATGAGAGGCATTGTCAAGAGCCCCCAAGCAAAGAATTCAAGAAATATGACAACCAGGGCATGATAAAGACTCGGCTGACCAATGCCAGAGGTCTGAAAAAAAAACAACAGTTAATTTGAACAGATTTTTTAAAGCTTCATTGTGGATAGAGATAATGTAAGGCATGGTAGATAAAAGCCTTGAGAGGGATTAAAAGATCAACAAAATACTAATGAAATGATACAATGGGATCAGTGATTCATTTGATTTTGGTAGGGTATTATGTCACATAACAAATAAATATTCATCATTTCATAAAGGGGAATTCAAATAAATATTGATTTTTTTTTGTTTCCATATTATTTCAATGATTTCAGTATTCATTTGAATATCTTAGGTATTTGAGAATTTTGAATGAGTTTTCATTAGTTAAACACAATAAAATATATTGATTCATTGATTTCAGTGGAGATTATTATTCAAAATATATTAATTTGCATAGAATATTGGGTTACTATTGGCAAATAATACAAAACCTTATACATATACAATACATATACAAATGAGTAGGAAACAAAATGATAAATTCTTAACTCACCGGAGTTTTGAGGTAACATTTTTTGAATCTCCTAAAATTGAGTACATACTTTTTGAACAGATAATAAAATATGAGCATACACATGTGTGACTGAATTGGGTACAGTGAATATAATGGGTATGAGTAACAAAATTTCACATGAATAAATATTTTATTACTGATTTTATCAGTATCAGTGATAATGGCAGATTTATCCTACTTTGTTATCTCCACATGGGTACCCAACTATTGTCATATCATTGGGTGTTTTATGGTCCTCAATTTCAATAACTGTTTGTCGAATCTCTCATCAAAAACTCATTCACACTTTGTATTTGACTTTTGTAGAAACTAAATAATTAATGGTATTTGGCCAATAATGTTCTGAAATTGATATTGTGGAAATATTTTTTTTACATTCATGATATGAATTGGGTGTATAAGAGTTGATTCATCACAAAATTTGCTCAACTAGCACAATGAATTAATGGGGAATATCTCATCCAAGAAAACATACATTTTGATTTATTTGTAGGTAATCCCATTCGACAATCATAAATATTTTCGTATACATCGATATATCAAATTCGTTTGATTTTCCTAAACATAAATTTTGCTGTGAAGAATGGAATGACATATTTCGAGAAATATAAATATAATCTATAAGGACGTCACTCACTGTCACAACAGCATCCTTGGCAATTGATTTTCGGGATCTTATTATCATCCCAACCATTCGTTTAGACGATTTTGCCTTCATTTTTTTGCTTTGGTCGATTTCAATTTCCATTGGAAACGTTTCAAAATCACTTTAAAATTAACATGTTTCAGTTAATTTACGAACTAGTTCACAAAAAAATTTCCCACAACAATTCAATAATCTTAACCTTACCCAATCCAATAATGACAATGACACGAATGACATTTGACGCCAGTGATATTACGTTTATAGGTCCTCTATATGAATTAATTGGAATCACCGTTTAGAAGAATAGTGATTTTTAGTTCTACCTGGCTCTACCAGGTGGCGAAATTCTTGGAAAATGTCACTAATGACAGTCCAATTTGACACAAATGACGTAATTGACGTTTCATCGTTTCAAAAATTTCGCATAACCAAATATGGGGATTTCTTGAAAGTAGTGAACTAGATATGAAGTGTCTTTTAAAAATATCCTCATTTTGAATTTCATGTAAAATCTTAAATGTACAAAACTTTTACAGTCGTATTAGATATAAAATAATCAACTGAACACCAAGGTTGGTATCAAACAGTTTTTGAACATGAATTTTTAAGGTTATGTTTGAAATTTTACAATATTTTTGTTAATTGTTATTGTTTTACAGATGTCTTTCCGTGTAGTACGCTCTTCTAAGTTCCGGCACGTATATGGCCAAGCTTTAAAAAGAGAACAGTGTTATGATAATATTCGTGTGTCCAAAAGTTCCTGGGATTCTACATTTTGTGCTGTGAACCCCAAATTTTTGGCTATCATAGTCGAAAGTGCTGGTGGAGGTGCCTTTATAGTATTGCCCCACAACAAGGTAAAAAAGAAAGTTCCAAACTTAGTTTATTTTTATCATAAAGTACCTCTGCATTGTGAATTGTTGGATTTACCTTAAATAATGTTTTAGAAATAGGTTATAGAGGAAATGTCAAGAATACTCAATTTCAAAATTAACCAGTATTTTTAAAATGTTTTCCTAAGTGTGTTATTTGTTTTTTCAACATTTTGAAGTAATTGCCTGAATAAATTTATCAGAATATATTGTATATCAGAAATATTCTATTTTAAAATAATATGGCCTATATACATTTCTTGAATCAATGCCAATTTCATCATACACAGCAAAAGAGGAAACTGGGTGCATTTGTAGACTGGGATTGAAAAAACTTGATGTTTACACATTTCAACACATTCTCATTGTTGATTTTTATTATTTTCAAATGTTAATAATATAATCTTGAGATTAAAATTTTACACTCTGTTTATGCCAAAAATCATAAATATATTCTAGTAACACCTGGCATATTCACCTAATAGTATAAACACATAATGAAATCCATCAAATATAATCAGAAAGGGCATTGATATTCAACAGTTATTATCCTTTATGTTTTATTATTCTATATTGTTGATGACTCATCTTGTATGAGAACTTTGCATGGTCTGGTGCCTTATCTATCTGATAGCAATAAATCTTATCTCACTCAAATGAATACATAATCAATACTCTCCATTGATAGAAATCTCTGAAAATATACATTTCAACATATTAATTTTTGAAAACGAAAACTATACAAGTATGCTACATAGAGATTAATAATAATTATAGAACCTTTTTACAACTTCTATATCCAATTGTCCATACTAAAGAAGCTAGCAAAGCCACACACGAATTATGACTGGGAATATGTCTCATAATTTTAGGCTCATTTTAGGCTAATTTATTACCCTAATCCCGAATTTTTTGCTCTTCTCTTTTATAGAAAAATTTGTTGCTTTGCTAGCTTCGGCCGAAGTCAGCAAAGCCATTTTTCAAAATCGAACTTTTTTCCACGATTCGATACCATCATATTTTATTACCAATTTTAGGCTAATTAATTACCCAAGTTTCATATTTTTAAAATACAAATACGACTCTTTGGGAATTTCACTTGTTCAAACTCACATGGAATTTGCAGAAAATCAGCCTAAAATTGGTCATAAAATCGAGTGGATTTTTGTTATTTTTTTATGTTTATTTTTATGATGTTCTTGTTACAATATCTTTCTTATGTTCATTCATGGAATGTTTAGTTGATGTTCTTCCTTGTATGTATAAATTCAAGATTTCAAAATGCGATTTTTATAATAAAGTTTGACGAAATCCCATATGTATCATTGTCTGAACAAGTCAATTCTCGAATCTGATTACGTCACTCATACACGAAAATCAGAAAATACCGATTTTCTTCAAAACGCGTAAACCAAAAAATAAGAAACTTGGGTAATTAATTAGCCTAAAATTGGTCATAAAATATGACGGTATCGAAACGTTGAAAAAAGTTCGATTTTGAAAAATGGCTCTGCTGAGTTCGGCCGAAGCTAGCAAAGCCACAGATTTTTCTGTGAAGGAGAAGAGCGAAAAAATTGGGAATAGGGTAATAAATTAGCCTAAAATTAGATCTACAATTTGACATTATCAATTTAGCAAAAATATTTGTTTTTCAAAAATGGCTTTGCTGATTTCGGCCGACTAGCGAAGCCACAAATTTTTCTATAAAAGAAAAGAGCAAAAAATTCAGGATTAGGGTAATAAATTAGCCTAAAATGAGCCTGAAATTATGAGACTAATTCCCAGTCATAATTCGTGTGTGGCTTTGCTAGCTTCTTCAGTATCAATTGTCCTCATTTGCTTAAGGCTCACCAAATGTTCTCAGACACTTATGGTGAATTTGATATGAAAAGAATTGCTGAATGAAGACTTGTGTCAGAGTCTATCTGTCAATTCTCTTTTCAAAACTTCATAAGAAACATGATGAAAAACCCCAATATTATCACACATTGTTTACAAACCATCACAACAAATATCCGCAGGTTGGACGCATTGCAGCAGACCACCCTCTTGTGGGAGGTCACAAAGGCCCTGTCCTCGACATAGCTTGGTGTCCTCACAACGATAACGTGATAGCCAGTGGTTCGGAGGATTGTGTCGTCAAAGTATGGCACATACCTGATCACGGCCTGCACAAGACTCTGACGGAGCCCATCGTAGATCTAGTGTACCACCAGCGTAGAGTGGGGCTGGTGTTGTGGCACCCAACGGCACTGAACGTCCTCTTGACCGCTGGTAGTGACAACCAAGTGGTGATCTGGAATGTCGGTAAGAAATTTTTCTTCAAAACAGCTCCAAATGGCATATTGGTCAAAAATGAATCTTCTTTCAGGAACCGGAGAGGCATTAGTGGAATTGGATTGCCATCCTGATATTGTCTACAGTGCCTGCTTCAACTGGGATGGCTCTAAGCTCTTAACGACTTGCAAAGACAAGAAAATCCGAATCATCAACCCGAGAACTGGTGAAATAGAAAGTGAAGCTATTGCTCATGAAGGTGAGAATCATAAAAACATAGTTTGGCCTTCCTTACCAATCTCGCTCACATTTTCTAGGTTCAAAAGCTACCAGGGCTATTTTCCTACGACACGGTCTCGTTTTCACGACTGGTTTCTCAAAGATGTCGGAACGTCAGTACAGTTTGCGAACTCCTGACTGTCTTGGTGAGCCCATAGTGATGGTAGAGCTGGATACTTCCAATGGGGTCATGTTTCCTCTCTATGATCCTGACACCAACCTAGTCTTCCTCTGCGGGAAAGGGGACTCTGTTATAAGGCGAGTTTTGTGTAATGCTTGTGTTGTCAGCAGCTGACTTTCAGCACTTATGTTGTTGAATATTACTTGGTGTTCTGAAAATGGATGAAACTATATTTGTATTCTGCAAAATGATATCACTCATGTACTCATAACAGCTGAAGTAGCATTAGATAAGACTCATATTCCAGTAAGCTGTCATTTTAAACCGACATTAGAAATTCATTACACAATGCTTATTGTTTTCTGCAACTAGTACCATTCTTAACGAAAAATATTTTTTCAAACTTCTTTTGAACGTTCGAAAACATGATTTACATGAAAAATTGTGTTTAGGTACTTTGAAATAACGGCGGAACCACCATTCGTCCACTATATCAATACTTTTCAAACCCCAGATCCCCAAAGAGGCATCGGGATGATGCCCAAGAGGGGATGCGATGTTACGTCCTGTGAAATTTCAAGGTTTTACAGGCTCAACAATTCGGGTCTCTGTCAGGTGAGTTGTTCGCTGATATGAGTATTTTTCGATGGACAAACAGGAATTGGACTAACAACAATTAATATAGTGACATTTATGAAGTACGCATCAAATGAAAAAAATAATTGGCATTTTTTCGGAAAAATAAAAATGGTCATCAGGCTCGTCTTAAAACCAACTTAATCCCTATCAGAGTGATTTTCAGTTTCTTCAAAAATAGCATATTTCTAAATTAGAGAAATCCTGAAAGTTATATTCTTCAAAAAATAAGTAATATTTTAGATGAGATGAAAAAAAAATGAATGTCAATGTGTTTTCCGTCCCTATCAATGCACAGGATGGTTAGGCCATACATTTTTCTTGAATACGGAATTATCTAGCACCCTCATATTTCATAGCCAATTGTAATAATTTCATTTGCAGAAATTGATTAGTAGTTTTTGAAAGCTATGAGAATCAGTCAGTTATGAAATGTATTTTGCCAGAAAAGTGTCATGTAACAAAAACCTTACGTTTTTGCACAATATTCACTCACTAAAGAATTTTCTTCAATGTAAGGAATGATATGCTAAAAACAAACGGAGTTTTCGATTCCAGTCCTGATATACGATATTTGTAATTGATAACATCAGTTATTTTAAAATTTTACGAAAAAGTTCAAATTTTATTCACCTTCACATTGATCAATGAGCTTCAACAAAGATTTTCTTGAAGAATTTCATTCAAAATGTTACTTATTTTTCGAAAAATATAACTTTTAGGATTTTTCAAATTTTTTATGAAACTAAAAATCACACGAGTTTGAGTTGATGACAATTTTAATGTTTTCGACAATATACAAATGAAGATTTTTTTCCATTTGTTGCGTACTTTCTGAATGTCACTGTATATTGATACTTTGTAGTGCATTACGATGACGGTACCCCGCAAATCGGAACTATTCCAAGAGGACCTTTACCCCGACACAATTGGTGACACGGCGGCACTGTCGGCCGACGAATGGCTGGGCGGCCGAGATGCAGAACCGATTTTGATATCGCTCAAGGACGGCTACAAACCGCCCGAATCCAAGTCATCGCTCTCGGTCTCAAAGAGGAGCAATGTGCTCGATAAGATGCCTCCGAAGGGCGGCAAGTCGCCTACCAATCAATCTTCCTCGCCGGTCTCGGTGAGAAATATTCATAGCTTTGTTTTACAACTTTGTTTCTTCAACTGCGGTTTTCAGGACAAGACTCTTCAAGAATTCGCCGATGAGATCCGTAAGTTGAAGGCGATGATCGTGAAGCACGAGAACCGCATCAGGGCGTTGGAAGCGGACGCGGCGGCGAATAAGACAGCCGCCGCTGTCGCCACTGCGCCTACTCCCGAGGACGACGTCGACGACGGGTGCGGCGATGGCCTCGATGCTCCACAAGCCTCTCCTGCGGTGGCGACTCTCGCCTCTGACGAGGTCTAACACGAAGAGGCGGCGTCGCGCTGCCGTCTCTCTCGCTCAAACTAATACGTTGTACGGTGAGTCGGGAGGCGGTGTCGTTTTCTTTGTACGGATTTTTTTCCTTTCCTCAATTTATTCTTTTCCTGAATTTATTCCTTCCTTCCTCGTTTCATTTATAGAAAATAATCATTTTTAATTTGAATCTGTTTTTTTTTCAGGTGTCGCACCAGTTTGATTTTGCAACCGCTTTTATACATAATCTAATGTAAGTCCATGATCTTCTATTTATTTTTTATCATTACAAATATGCATTTGTGGTACTATCATTATCATTATTATTATTTCGAGTCATGTACTTCATCCAAAAAGTGCTCTTAAATAACGGTGCAAAGATATGTAAAAGTTAGTTAATTCAATAAGACTTGAAACGTAACAAGTGTATTGAAAGTATTTTTCTATGAAAGATTTGAGAGAAAAAGCAATAAAACGGCTGGCCCGATGTTAAAATGTTGAAATTGTATTATTAAGACCAAAGAGAAACTCAATGACAAAATTTGAAACACCTGCAAAACTCAATTTCACATCATCCCAGGTATAAGGTGCCAAATAACGGAAGTAGCATGAGTTATGATGTTAAAGTTATATCATTTTCCCCACCAGCTCAGTTTTTGTTAAATGGTCAAAATACAGTTACGATCGATTTTGACATCTTACCTTAAATTTTATCGGTCCCAGTTGACGGAAATGATGTTAGCGGTAAAATTGTTCTGGATGCTTTGTTATCAGATTATATGATAGATATAAGGAAATGCAATGAATTGTAACGGGACATGAAAACTATTGTTATTACATATTATAAATAGTTCATTAGTGTCCTAGTGGAGTTTTTGAGAACCCATAAATAAGTTTCTGCTGCAAGTATTTATTCATTAATTCTTATGATGTTTTTGAACCGGGTTTTCCTGCACTGTCTTACGCAAAAGTGTCCAAGTCACTTTATGATTACTGACTCTCACTGGTTCTCTCAAAAATTTCGTATTGCTGTGTGTTGCTGAGATAACAACGAAAAAACTGTGTATATAAATGTATAGTTATATTGGCATTTTTTCAATTAACCAATAATAATAATGATTGTATTGTTACTATTTTTACAAATATAAAAAATCCAAATCAGTTGTCTCATTTTCTTAAATTAATAAATCCCAACAATCTATTCGAAGATTATACTCCTAAAAGTCCTAAATGAATGCTGGACAAGGTTTTGAAGTTCGTTTCTATTTGGAATAGTATTCGAGTCATTCGATTTTTTATTTGCACGACCGAAAAATTTCAATTGAAATCACCTTGAAGCAAATGATTAAATAAACTTTTCCAATAATATTTCATTAAATGTTTCGTTTACATGACGCCAATAAAATTGTTCGTCATATGACGGATGGCATTTGCCATAGAACAATGAGCGTCTGAGGGACAAAAAAATATCGTTGACATCCCCTATGTCAATGCTTTGACCAGTGTGTTTTCTTCATGATTTGTCTGTCAAACTCCAATCCAACAAAAAAATTGTATTATTGAGCAAAGTGGTGAATTTGTTCTGATGTTGAAGAAACCAAACTGTGATTCAATCAAGAATATAAAATCACGAAATCAATTCATCTGTTATAAATAGTAATTACCACCAGAGGCTGATTATAATGGTAAGGTGGCAAAAGTAGGCGTATTGGAGGTTAATTTTTAGATTTCTGATATAATAATCATTCAACTTGATAAAGCTTAATCATCTTGTTTGTTGTGGCAGAGTTTTTTTGGATTTGGTCAATCAGCTGAGATTGAAGTATATTTAGATGGACAAGATAATCGAAAAACTGCTGAAGTCAAAACAGAGGAGGGCAAGAAAGAAAGACTGTACTTGTACTATGATGGTGAAACAGTATCTGGAAAGGTAGGACCAAATAATTCCTTGGAGTGTACTAGTTTCATTACATACTTGCCTATTAGGTGAATGTATCCCTAAAAAAACCTGGTAGCAAATTGGAGCATCAAGGAATAAAAATTGAATTCATTGGACAAATAGAAATGTTTTATGACCGAGGTAATCATCATGAGTTCATTTCTTTAGTGAAGGAATTAGCAAGACCAGGAGATATGATAGCACATTCCAGCTACCCTTTTGAATTCAGTTGTGTAGAAAAACCTTTTGAAGTGTACACAGGTAAACCCTGATTTTCTCATCTCTAGTATATTTGATAGAGATCATTTGTAGGAGCAAATGTGAGGTTGAGGTACTTCCTCAGGGTTACTATCATTAGGCGTTTGGCAGATGTAATGAAAGAGGTGGATATTGCAGTACACACTCTGTCTAGTTATCCTGAGATGAATAACTCTATCAAAATGGAGGTGGGGATTGAAGATTGTTTACACATTGAGTTTGAATACAACAAATCTAAGTAAGTTGAATATTTATAATAAGATGTAAAGTACAAGGTTCTCATTTTTTCAAATCTTTTCCAGGTATCACCTGAAGGATGTGATTGTTGGAAAAATATACTTTTTATTAGTCAGAATCAAGATAAAACACATGGAAATTGCTATAATAAAAAGGGAAACAACTGGGTCAGGAGCAAGTACTTTCACAGAAAACACCACCATAGCAAAGTACGAAATAATGGATGGAGCTCCAGTTAGAGGTCAGTATGTTGTACTGATTCCATATTCATATTCAATGGTTAATGTTTAAGGTGAGAGTATTCCTATTAGAGTATTCTTAGCTGGTTATGAATTAACCCCTACAATGAGAGACATCAACAAGAAGTTCTCTGTTCGATACTTCTTGAATTTAGTATTGATGGACACAGAGGATAGAAGATATTTCAAACAGCAGGAAATCACATTATGGCGCAAAGGTAGGAATGTTTGAAATCATTATCTGCTATGTTTTTATGGAATCCAGATGGTGGTCAATTTTGGTTTTTCTAACACTTCATATGTCTCTCAGTAATTATTTTTCAACTTTATAAAATTTATTTGTATACCCATAGGCACAGCAACATTTCTAATGATTCACTCTATTTTGGAACATATATTAGATAATAAGTTTCAGTGAAATCACTGTATTCAAAATAAAAACTTCCAACTGTGCCGAAATCTTCCGTATACTTCCATGTTGATTTTATTTTATTTTGCCAACGTAACCAATTTTGCTATGAAAACGCGCTCGGAATAGAAGGATTATAAAGACACTTGACAAGATACGTCAACATTTCCAATAACAGCTAAGTAACTCTGAATATCTCTTGATTCAAATATATTTTGATATATTATATATAGGAAGTTCATTCTGCAAAATTTGATATATTTTTCTCATAAACTTTACATTGAAACCTTCAAATTTGATGAGTCCGACGTCTGGTTTTGGATCCGGGATCTATAAAAAACTCAATACTTTTGAGGTAATACCTAAGCTCAGCCAAATTAAGCATGTAACAAAAAAAATAACTTGATCTCTTTTTAAAGATCAACCACTAGTTTCGTAATCTAGGGCAGGACTGGCCAACAAGTCGATCGCGACCAATTTTTATGAGGAGACGAATTCAATCGCAAATAGGTCGATCACGACACAATTTTAAAATAAAAAGTAGATCTTATTGCACAAAAGTTGGCCAAACCTGATCTAAGGTATTTGGGATACATTCCTTCCAAAACCCTTGAATTATTCTTTATTCTCAGGCGACAAAATCCGAAAGGCTAACCTACAAGCACCCTCCATAATGGCCGGTACACAAAACCTTCAAAATACGGCGCAGCAGTACCAACAGACGGAAGAACAGGGAGCAGCTAGAGCAACCGCCCACGGCGCAGAAGAAGAACAGCCGCAGGCGGCCCAGACTGTTAAAGAGGACTTTCTGAGAGTGCACGGTTCGCAATCGAGCGAAAAACTCGACGCGCAAGATCCTTTCGATGGGGCGGTAGTGACTCCGCCTAAAGAGAGCCCCGAGAATAAGATACATAACATGACGAGAGAGGCGGGGGATGGGCAGAACGACAACGGGAATGATAGCGTCGAGTGAGGCGGACGGGTTGAGGTATGACCATAGATTTAAAAATAAATAGATAATATAATACGTGTAGCGCGTTTGTTAGAAAAGTGAAGGGCATTTTTCATCAACTGATTTAGGAACAGAACTATATTATAGTATTTATTTCTCCTTGATTTGTTGTCTGTTTTTCGCGATGGTATGAAAACTTATTTCTCAATATGATTTACACGGATTTTGTGACATCACAATTTATCAAAAGAAATCTGCTTTTCAACATTTGGTCATGAACCTACCGCCTTGTTTTAATAAATACTTTCAGTCAATAAGGAAAAGAAGAACCATTTCTGCATTTAGACAACTTGAAAGATATCTTCAGAACAATACACTAATCCAAAAGTGTATATTAGAAGAAGAATATTTACTTATACAAATGTATTCCTCAGTCTTCTACAAATCATTTTGTGTAGCGGAAGGAACAGGAAGATTTCGCCATGATTCTTAGATAATTCTTCCGTATACTCCCATGCTGATTTTATTCCTGAATACTCCTGAATTCAATTCCAATATATTCAGAAATTTGATACAGGGATACAAAATTGTGTGTACAAAGTTTTTTCTAGTAATCTCCACTTTTAAACCTTCAAATTTGAAGAGACTCAGAAACGACGCTTCTCGTGACGTCAAAAATTCTAGCTATGTGCTTATTTCAGAGTTGCCAGTTGAAGACTTATTCGGAAGTTCTGAGGAGACTTGCTAATTATTTAATTGATCAATAGAGATAGAGTTAGCGTGTATGAACACGTAGAGAATATAATAAAGGGTTGTAGGTTAATCTCGATTCGTGTGTGGAATGTCTACCGGTGCAATACAGATCTGTTTCGGCTCGCCAAGCCTCATCAGTTGCACTAGGCCAGCAGACAAACCACCCACGAATCGGCTCACTTAAGAACGCTACCAATGTAGCGTCTGACAGTGGAATACAGATGTTTGGTACAAGTGCCACCTACTAACAACTATTTAATTGATGTTTTTATTTATTTCAGACAAGCTCGAATTGTGATCATGACATGGAAGTAATAATGGTCGAGAAGTTGATAATGTAGCACGGATTTTGTAAATAATGTAATTGTTATATTATTGCAGTTGATATTGAACTGTCATTCTGTATATTGAGCAAATTTATTGATTTACACACTATTATCATTTTATTGTATATTTAATATTTCTCATATAGCTGAAATAAAATGTTGAAAAAAATCTGCTTTATCTGTTCCATCCTGTAAGCTATCCACAATGTTGAATTCTCAATTAGAGATGATTATACAAAACCTAAAGAATCTTCGCAATTAGTACTTTACTTTTGTTTCATCGGTTCAACATTCAATTTAGAAGCTAGCAATTAACGTATTCTTATCAATGCTTATCACATTTGACTGGTATTTTGAAGTCTTGATTAAATAACAACAATAGGGTGAAATTATTTCATTAACATTCTCGACTTCATACTATCACTGAAAAATCTAGTAAATCATCCTAATTGACATGTGACTGTGCGTAAAAGGCATTTTTCCGTATCAACAAAGATATCGAGGAATTTTTCATTTAAAACATTATAAAAATCAGTTTTTTCTACAGATTACCAATCCCTGCCAAAAATGTCTCATAGAAACTGATAAAAAAATTTTTAAGAGAACTTATGAGATTCAAGTTGGATAGTGAAACCGCAATTCCGTATAGAACCTTATATGTTTCCTATCCGTTTTTATCAGCGATTCCTGGCATGAATGCTTTATGTTTCTATGAGGACTTGCAGTTTGAAAATAAATGAGTATGTATGAGATTCTATAGAATTACTTATGAGGATCTAAGTGTGGAGGAGGAATGTTATTTCCAAATTGCCGAATTCATCTGGATTATCTTCAAAAATTTCAAGTATTAACGGTTCTATTGCGTTTTGTAACAGCTCCAGATAAACCTCACCAGTTAAATTTGTATTTGAAGAAAGAGGCCCAAAACGATGTGGTTTTCCAGGATACCTGCCCAAACATTCACCTTCTGGGGAAATTGGTTATGTGTTTAACGAAACAGGTGAGGATTTGCGTCACTCCAATACCTCACATTCTGTGTATTCACATTTCCATTTAGATAGAAAGTACTTTCGTCACTAAAACAAATTGTTTTGACATAGTCTGGCTGCTGGTTGATTTTAGTTTCCATATTTTCACAAAATTCTAGTCTTCGGTCTGGGTCGTCGTCAGAGAGTTGATGATGTTGATATTTCTTAATCTTTTATATTCTTCTCTACTACCATTAAAACTCCTATTTCCTTCTTTGCTTTATTTCACAAGAAACATACAAGAACATGACTTCTTCCATTTATTATAATTACTTACTACTTGACACTTGACACACTATCTAGAACAGTGTTGCCGTTCTTGATCTAACATACAACAAGAATATACACGCTAGATGGGGTATATCAACCATGAAAGTGATAAATAGGAAAGGTGTGCATTGTACTTCAACACTCTCCCTCAATGCACATCTTTCAAACCTAATTCTAATGTATACGGTAACAACTGATTTTTAGATAAAGGCTTTGTGAACATATCAGCTAACTGAGATTTAGTATTAATATACTCTACATTAATTAAACCTTCTTCTACCTTTTGTTTCACAAAATTAAACTTAATATCCATATGTTTCAGTCTCTTTTGATCTGGGTTCTGTACAGTTTTAATAGTACTCTGGTTATCTTCATAAACAGTTACATTTTTAACATTTACATTCAAATCTAACAGTAATTTAACTAACCAACATGCTTCTACAACAGATTCACACAAAGAGATCAATTCAGCCTCAGTTGTACTAAGTGCTACAGTTGTTTGTTTCTTAGATCTCCATGCTATAGTATTATTATACAATTTAAATACATATCCACTAGTAGACTTCCTATCATTATCTCTAGCCCAGTCGGCATCAGCATATCCTATCAATGGTGATAATGTATTATCATAAGTCTTAGAATATATCAAAGAATAATTAATGGTTTGTTTTACATATCTGAGTATTCGCTTCAACGCTTTCCACAAATCGTCACTTGGGTTTGATTGGTATCTGCTTAAATAACATACAGAAGTAGCTAAATCTGGCCTTGAACCTACTGTAGCATACATTAAAGACCCTATCAGTGATCTACATTGCAATTCATATTTCATATCAATTACTGACTTTTCATCTAATTTGAAGTTTACATCCATTGGAGTATTACTACCATTACAATTTTCCATATTATATTTTTTCAAAATACTTTGCAGATATTTTGTTTGATTGATGTGAATTTGTCCTGGCTGTTGAATAATTGAAATCCCCAAATACGTTAAATTTTCACAACCCATGTCTTTCATCCTAAATTTTGTTGATAAAAATATTTTAACCTTATTTATTTCCTTCAAGTCATTTCCTAGTATTAAGAGGTCATCAACATATAGTGATAAGTACATATCCCTTAAACTATAAAGACAATAGTCATTTTCTGATCTTTTAAACCCATATCCTGTTATAGTGCTATTAAATTTTTCATACCAATACTTGGGAGATTTTTTTAACCCGTATAATGATTTATTTAATTTTAAAACTTGACCTTCCGGTAATTCTAATCCGTCCGGTGGTTTAAGATACACAATTTCATTTATTTCACCGTATAAGAATGCTCCCTTCACGTCCATTTGGTGAATATGGTATCCTCTGTGAGCAGCCACGGATAAAAGTACTCTTAAAGTTTCTAATTTTAAAACAGGTGAATAAATATTTCCCAAATGTTCTTTCTGCTGATATCCACGTACTACTAGTCTAGCTTTACATATTTCTTCCTCTCTTATATTTTTCTTTGTGAAAACCCATTTGCTATCCAATAATTTTTCCTTTTCCGGTTTCGTCACAATTTTCCAAGTGTGACTCTCTTCTAGAATTTCAAGTTCTTCATTTACTGCCTTTTTCCAATCATGTTTGTCTGCTCTTTCTTCTATATCTTGATAATTCAATGGTACATCTTGGTTAGTAAACAGTGCAAATAAAGCTTCATCACTTTCCTCACTGAAATTTATTTCATAATCTTCTTGCCATTTTGGTTTCCTAGTTTTTCTCTTCTGTCTCCCTTCAGCCTGTTCATCTAATACTGGCTCTCTTAGAATATTTTTAGGTACTTCATTTTCTATTCTCTCAATTTCGTGCTCTTCTGTTCTTTGCTTTACCTCGTCTTGTTCAGTTCTCACTTCTTGTGTAGAGGTTTCTTCACTACTCGCAAAATATTTAATTTGATCTTTCAATCTCTCATCAAATACAACATTTCTTGCATTTACTACTCTATTGGTTTCTGTATCAAAAAGTCTGTATCCTGAAGAACTGTACCCTATCATAATCATTTTCTTACCAGGATTGTCTAATTTTTGTCTTTGTTCTTTAGGTACATGATTATATGCGATACAACCAAAAACTCTCATATTTGAAACATCTGGTTTTCTTCCGGCCCATAATTCACTTGCTGTTACCTCTCTCCCAGCTGAGGGACTTCTATTTGTAACATAGGCAGAATATAATACAGCATCTCCCCAAAATTCTTTTCCTAGATCTGACTCTAGTAATATTGTTCTGGCTTTCTCAATTAAAGTTCGGTTCATACGTTCGGCTACACCGTTCATCTCTGGATTATATGGTACTGTATATTGCAATAATATCCCTTCTTGAGAACAAAATCTTTGAAATTCCCCTGACACATATTCCCCACCATTATCTGAACGAAGTTTCAACAGATTTGTATTGAAATGTTTAGTTGCATAAAAGTAATAATCTTTAAATTTTTCGAAAACTTCTGATTTTTGTGTTATCAAATATACTATAACAAAATGAGAGTAATCATCAATGAATGTTAACAAATATTTATGACCTTCTCTACTGATTGGGGTAATCGGCCCACAAATGTCTGTATGCACCAACTCTAGCGGTTTATTTGCCCTATATCCAGGCTTATTGAAAGGTTGTCTTGTCATTTTTCCTAATAAACATGGTTCACATAATGTATTATCTGTTTCATTGTTTTGAAAATCATGTATGCCATTCACTAGGTTCTTCTGCACTAGAATATTAATATTTCTCATTCCCAAGTGACCGAAGCGTCTATGCCATAACTGTGATGTGTTACAATTTTTTTGTTACATGATAGCTACAACTTTGTTCATCTACTTCCATTTCAATAGTATACAAATTACCATTTGCACTACCTATCATTATTATTTGATCATTATTATAAATTTTAACTTTACCTCTATAGAAAGTAACTTTCAATCCATTAGATTCCATTTTAGGTACTGATAATAAGTTTTTTCTAAGATCTGGTACATAATAAACATTTTTAATAGTACAGTTAGTAATATGTTTGCCTACACAACATTTCGCTTTAATATTACCAATTCCTACTGCTTTCAACATTACACCTTCTTTGGCAGCAGCTATATTTTTAGGTATTTTGAGTTCTATATAATCTATAAAAATATCTTTATTGTTTACCAGATGATCAGAGCATCCAGAGTCTATGTACCATATCAGACAATTTTTGTTGAAAATATCATTACAATTGTGTGCTTCGTTTAAATTTTTTTCACATAAAAAAGCAATATCTTGTGACTCACAGTTCTCCGCTGCATATGACTGATGTCTTCTTTCTTGTCCATATCCTTGACTTCGTCCTCTTTCATATCCTTGACTTTGTCCTCGTCCATATCCTTGACTCTGTCCTCGTCTATATCCTTGACTCTGTCCTCGTCCATATCCTTGTATCTGTCCTCGTCCATATCCTCGACTCTGTTCTCTTCCTTGTCTAAAGCCTCTATAGTGCCCACGTTCTAGCCCTTGATAATTTCCAGGACCCCTTTGATAATTTTCTTGTGATTGACTTCTGTCTCTCATAGTACATTGGAATTTCTTGTGGCCAGGTTTACCACACACAAAACATGAGAAAGCAGTTGTGTGTGATCTGACACCAAGTCCATTCAAATCTCTCTTTCTCTTTTCTTCTTCTCCAAGTAATCTATTCTTCACAAAATCTAGTTTTAAGTTCTCCATCGTTTCCAACGCTGTTATAATGCCGTCATATGACTGAGGCATGGACAATAATATATAGTTAACCTTCTCTTCTTCACCCAATTCTGTATCAGCTTCTTTCAACTCTGTGAAAATTCTTTCAACATTTATAAAATGTTCAATCAGTGAACAATTTTCTGAATATTTCATCTCCGATAATTTTCGGCGTAGAAACAACTTGGAACGTACTCCCTTCTTCATGAAATTTTCCTCCAGGTTCTTAAACATCTTAAATGCGGATTCCTTTTTCAAATATTCAATATGGCTATCTGCCACACCAGCTATCAATATCGCCTGGGCTTTCGCCTCGTCCTTCGAGTTCTGAGCATCCGCACTATATGTTTCATCTTCAATTGCTTTTAACGCTCCATTTTCTTTTAGTATACTTTTTATCCTAAACGACCACGTGCTGAAGTCCACGCCGGCGAATGGTACAATTGGGAATCTTTCTCGTAGATTCGACATTCTCGTATATGCTTATAATTTTAAACCACGCTCTGCTACCACTGTTGATATTTCTTAATCTTTTATATTCTTCTCTACTACCATTAAAACTCCTATTTCCTTCTTTGCTTTATTTCACAAGAAACATACAAGAACATGACTTCTTCCATTTATTATAATTACTTACTACTTGACACTTGACACACTATCTAGAACAGTGTTGCCGTTCTTGATCTAACATACAACAAGAATATACACGCTAGATGGGGTATATCAACCATGAAAGTGATAAATAGGAAAGGTGTGCATTGTACTTCAACAGATGAACCATTTTTAATTTGTATGGATGAAATTTGTTTTTTTTTCAACACCCTCTGTGTACTGTACTTCGACTGACCTCACAGGTAGATGCAACGTGAGTTGTTGAAAAAGTGGGATTAACTATATTACTTATGCCAGTATATAAATTTTTTTCTCGTCTGAAATTTGTGGTCTGCCAGATCGTTTCGCATCATTAATACTACCCGTGGTTTCGAACTTACGAAGAAGCTCCCTTAAATAAGTCCTCGAAACGGGGCGATTGGGAAACCTCTCATTAAAAATGCGTTCTGCTGCATGGATATTTTGTCCAGTTTCACCAAGAATTAGGATCGCTGCTACTTTATCACCTAAAGCACGTACCATTTCGCTTCTTGAAGCACTTAAACGTTCGGCTCACAACAGTTTAACAAATTATTGAAATGTACAAAAATGTGAAAAGTACCAAGAGTCGCTGAAACAGTTGAACGTTCGATCAACAATTCACAAATTATTGAATGTACAAAAACTTGGACAATTACAAAAACAAAAACGTCATCTGATTTGACAACTATCCAGAGGCGGAGCTCGAAATTTGAATTTTAGTATCAACTGATTTAATTCATCACAGCTTTGCGTTTTTTCAAAAGCGAGTTGCCAAAACTGCCATAAACACAAACAAAATTAGTATCATTGAATAGGTTTTTTCGATATCTTTTAAAAGAGGTGTCGCTTGCCGTAGGGTTCCATTTGAAATTATTGGTCACAATGGCCTTGTGACATCATCTTTGACGATTTCGTCAATCTATCATCCTTAGTAGGGCAGTTTACAAACTTAAATATTCAGTTTTCAAATTTCACTTGTTTATGTATAATCGTTCCAAAGATAAGAGGGGGGAAGGGGACTTTTGAGAAGCACTTTATAGTCTATTTCAGCTGGGTTGATACCTGTGACGCGTCGCCAGATTTAGCCGTGATGCCACATGTTTTTCACTTTTTCAGCGATGCTCCGAATTAACTCCGAATTAAAACTTGGGTATATAATCATATTTCATAAAAACTATTGAACCAATGTAAGCCCAGTAAACATTTTTGGTCGGCAAAGAAAAGGCCTCAGATAATTCCCCGCACATATGAATATCGGTCCGACGTCGTTTGTCTGGATCGCCCCTGGATCTATTGGTCACTACGGCCGACTTGAATGCCGCTTCTACTTTGCCGACAGAATAATGTCGGCTGAATGAATCGACCCGACATATTGCCTTCCATATTTATCGGAAAATCGACGGGCTTACGCCGTATCATAGTCGGTTGATTGAAAGGCCGATTATACCAGCAGCTCACACCCACCCCTTCCCCTTTAGCTTTCAAGGGGTGTAATGAATGACAAATATTTCTAGAAATTCATAATTTTATTGCAATAAGCATCACATTTGAAAAATAACATAAAATATCTTAAATAGAGGACAATTCATTTAGATGATTTCAAAATTCCTTACATAACATTTCAATTTGATTCTGTGCTGAACAATACTTTTTTTTCATGATCAACTCATAAAATGTATGATGATATAAACAATAAATGAAATGAATCAGCACGTTGGATCAATTTTGTATAACTTATTCTTTCACTTTTTACTGAATACAATTAAAAAAATTATATTTTAATACAATGAATTGTAGCATTTGGTTTGTTCATACAGCAAATAAGGAAAATAATGCACTAATTGAATCACATATTTGTTACAATTTGAATGAAATGTGATTTTATTGGTGCATTCCTTTCTGATTATTTTCCCTATTTGCTGTATGAACTAACCATTACAATTTCCTCCTATTGAAATTGAAATATCAAAAAGTCCACAACATATCATATTCAGGGATGTTCAGCATTAAAAAATCTAATTGATTATATTTCCTCTGCTATTTTATTCTCCTTGACATTGCATGGCATTTCTGAACCTGGCCTTGACAATTTCTATTCATTCTGTACCTTCGAAAACAATAAGTTTCTTCTTGTCATACCTGGAAATACCAATTCATTAATTTCTTTGATGACATCTTATATGGAACGAAGATGTTTTATATATTTGAAAAATACATGAAATTTCCATACCTATAATGAAAGATCAGTTTGGCTAGCTCTTTTGGACAGTCTATTTCTTCCTGAACTAGTGATAGTTCATGAAAATGGGTTCATTTCAACTCCTCACTACATCAGTCATCTTCTTCACCAAGTATCTGAAAAAATGTGACTCAAAACATTTGGACAAACTCAGAAGAAACATTCAATAACATTGATCTTGAATAAATAATATATAATAGATAGTTGAATCTCCATAATACTTACAATATTTGTCAGAATGAACATCCGTCTTTGCTTGGAATAAGTTATAGAAACAATCCAGATCAACTTTTGTTCTCAATAATGAGCCACCTTGAAATATATCACTACCGTGCCTGATTTCATGATGTTGAATGCTGAACATCCCCAGAAATAACTTCTGTACATACTTTCTTGATGCACACTACAAGTACAAAAAATATGGTTAACATTTTGCTATTTAAAAATATGGAAGAAGGATCATTCCTCAAAAGAGTCTAATTATCACCACAAACAATTAAAACTAAGCTAGGAGATTGTTGTTAGTTGATGAGATAGACATCTTCGTAGGATGTATACTGAATTTACTACAGAAAGAACTAATATCATACTTCATACTCACTTGTCCATGCATGCTCATATTTGTTCAGCATAAATAGGCCATGTATATTGATAATTTGCAAACTACAAATGATGTTGAAGGACACTATGCACACTAATCTGCCGAGATGCTTTCAGCAATCAGCACACTTTTAGTTCGGTAATTCAAAATGGAAGGCAAAACAAAGAGAATGAAATTTGACGATTGACACATTTGATTGTCTCTTCAGTGTGGTGCCGAGTGCAACACCAGTGCAACACTTTATGTATGCAAGGCCTTTGATGGGCCGACGTAGAAATTTGATTGAAGGCAAATGTACGGGGGCCGATCAAAGGGCTTTAGAATATTATATTCAGTCATCATTTGATGAAGGCATACTACTGGATTCTCGTAGGTTTGCCGATCGTCGTCATTTACCCTTCATCGACGACAAAAGGCCGACATTTTGCCGATCGGAAATGTTTACTGGGAGATCGTGGTGAATAAATATTCATGAATGAATACTCACCTTTCGAATGAAATCCAATGAAAATAAGGGGCTCCTGTTATCAATTTCGTGTTGAAAATGTTCTTATAAAGATGCAACCATTTTTTGGACATCTCCACTCAATCCTCTCGGCATTTTGATAAGAATAGGCCACATTAGTGTGACGTCACAATGTATGCAACCAACAGTGCATTGAGTCCCAACGAAATATTTCTAAACGAAGATGCGCTAATATGAACCTTAAGTAACCATTATCTAAGGTTCAGAATCTGTGGTTAAAATTATGATGTTATTTATTGAATTATTTCGCTGTTATAAGCAATATTTAAGAAATGTATCTGTTTGAATTCGATAGAAAAAGAATGAATACGTCGTATGGAATGGGTATCGTAAAGAAAGTTTTCTCAAATACTTTTCAATAAATTCCGAAAATCGTTTTACGAAAATATCGTTACTTCCATCCTTCATATCCAAGGTCCCTTAGATGCAATTCCTTAAATATCAACTTATTTCATGTGAGAGCGTAAAACAAAAGGGCCTGTTACGATACTTCTATTATCGTTCTTATGTCATCTGTATTTAAGGTCGAGTATAAAGCATATCATTTCACGCCAAACGATTCAGGACTCAGTGTAATGTTGGTTGCATATTTGTGACGTCATCACTAATGCGGTCTATACGATGATATATTAAGCTCTCAAAAGAACATTTTTAAAAAATCGTAATAAAAGAACAATTCGTATGTAAACAAACGATTGTAGGGATTCGCTCCAAACAATTTGGCATCGTTGTGAAGTGAACTTTCATTGGATTCCATTATCGAAAGGTGAGTAATGAATCTTCATGAATATGTATTCACCACGATCTTACAATAGTTCAATAGTTTTTATGAAATATGATTATATACCCAAGTTTTAATTCGGAGTTAATTCGGAACATCGCCGAAAAAGTGAAAAAAATGTGGCATCACGGCTAAATCTGGCGACGCGTCATAGGTATCAACCCAGCTGAAATAGACTATAATTCCTATACACCATCTAATTGATATACAAATTCCTAAATACCTTGAATCTTGTATTCCTTGTATTTTCAGACTTTTGACAATAGAATCTTTTCAAGAATGTCTTAGAGTTCCATTCTGAAATATCCAGGTCTCATCAAGGAAAACAAATTACCTCAATTTTTCATTTTTCAACTGAACATGTTCATTGAAGAATGTTCATCAACTGATAATATACGATATGCACTAAACTCACTATTCTTGTACATATTGTAAATACAGTATTTGATATTGTTGAGGTTGATCAATATCCACAACTGGTTTCTTCCGTTGGGTTAGACACTTTCTGTGAAAGTATGCAGATATTCCCTACACAGTTCAATTCCTACATTAAAAGCAGCAATCACGCTGTAATAATAATATTTCATAAAAACTATTGAACCATTGTAAGATCGTGGTGAATGAATATTCATGAAGATTCTTCACTTACCTTTCAAACAAAATCCAATGAAGGTACGGGGCTCCTGTTATCCCGTTCTCGTTAAAAATGTTCTAATAAATATGCAACCATTGTCTGGGCATCTCTAGAGGATTGATCCTTTCGGCATTTTTATAAGAATACGATGAAATTAGGCTCTCAAAAGAACAAATTAACAAAAATCGCAAGAAAAGAATAATTCGCATGTAAACAAACGATTGTAAGGTTTCGCTCCAAACAATTTGGCATCGTGACATTTAAGTTTTGCCATAATCGTTGATGCTTTGATGTTCCCAGCTTAATGTATAAACCTATTAAGACGTCATTCATATAAAACCTTGAAGGAACCGCATAAATTTAGATAAGGAATACCTGATCAAAATCATCAAATCCTGAACCCACTTTCTCCACAAGATACACAATTAGATTATAGTTGTGAATTCCCACACCTTTCTGACACGTTCTCATGCTTATGACTGAGCATATAATATCGTTGTTATTGAAAGTGGAATACCTCATCGAAACTTATAGTATCTTGGAACGACCACTGCCTAATACAAACTCTTATATACTTTGTTATCATGTTTTTCTATAGAAACTTATGAATTCTCAGGTATTCTGAGTCATATAAAACCTTAAAGGAACCGCATAAAATTAGATAAGGAATCCCTGATCAAAACCATCAAATCCTGAACCCACTATTTCCACAAGATACACAATCAGATTATAGTTGTGAATTTCCACACATTTCTGATACCTTCTCAAGCTTATTGAAAGTGGAATTCCTCATCGAATCTTATAGTCACCTTTAAGAACCACTGCCTGATACAAACTTGTATACCGTGTATTCGGATATGCTTATAAATAACAACTACTTATGAATTCTCATAAAACCTCATGAAAAGTTTATGTGCCACGGATAACGTACGTATAGGTTACATACTTTCCTCATAGATCCTTAGAAATCCCCATAAATTGTCTATATTGTTTCATGAGATTTCATATGGTATTTTTGGCAGGGATACCTCACTTATGGAAAGTTCTGAAACAATTTGAATTGGACATAGAGTAAGTTACTTGAATTTTACTAGACAGAAACAATTGTATTTTTTATGTATCTAAATTACTGTATTTTTTTTTTGGTATTGGTATGCCCTGGGGTGAAACCCAGAGCTTTTCTGATCGTCAGGAAGAATATTGGGTTGTTTCTGCTTACAGGCTTCCCCAGACAGCACGCAATATTCCTAGAATATTCTCTTAATATCCAAAAAGAGAAAAGAATATTCCTGATATTCATGGGATATTCCTAGAATATTCAAACGTATCTGGCATATTCTAGGAATATCCCAAATTGAATATTCCTGGAATATTCCCGAGAGAATATACCATGAATATTCTCTTGGGAATATTCCTGTATGAATATTCATAGATTATTCATCATAGAATATTCATTTATGAATATTCATGGAATATTCATAGAATATTCTCCACTATTTCTGTGAAAGGATCACTAATCACAAGTGAGAAGGCATTTGTATTGAATATTTTTAATTCGTTATGGTGTTGTTTTGATGATTTATTTTTCCTTTGCTTTGCTGTGTTTTTTGCTAATAGTTCGTAGTTTATATACTTATCATGAATTCTGATTCGTCGGACTACTCAGCTGCCGAGAAGTCTAAGAAAAAAATAAAACTAATTCAGAAATTTAGGAAGAGTGGATGAGTGAAAATGTTTTTAAGATGTGGCTGAAACCAGTTGCAGAAGATGTATTCAAAGCAGAATCCTTTGATTTTATCTTGTCGGCGCTTCAGTGTGAAATACCACCACCAATTTGGTTGGTGTAAGTTACGGTTTGTTAGCATCCAAAAACTGACTTACACCAACCAAAAAGGCGGGCATGACATATATTGGCATGCATTCGTTCATACGCATGCGCTAAAAATGGCGTGGGCTTGATGCTTTACTGGTTATTCGTTAATCGTTTATTGTTCTTGTCATTTAAGTCATGTTATAAATGGTCTGTTTAGTGCTAAGTTCTGAGATTCGAGTTAACAATAATCAACATCACTGTGTGCCTATTCATACTTGAAAGTGAGTACACATTTATGATACTATTTATTTTATTTATTTATTTTATGAAAAATTCATTTGATACATCACTGATCATTTCATTTTCAAGGCGTTTTCTTAAAAATGCCTAAAAGAAAAAGGAGCAGTTCTTGGTATAGGGAAGTACACCAGGAAACTGAAAATATTCTTAATGCAATTTTCACACAAACTCCGGTACAGCATAGCAATGGACAGATAAGTGATCAAGTTGAAAGTATTAGTGATAGAATGGATTCAAATTTAGAAAATGAGGAAGCCTTCAACAGATTAGTGAGTATATCTGCTAACTGTACAATGTTATTGCCTATAAGGAAGTGAAGTTATTTTTGGGTCTTTTTATCTCAGAAAATTGTTGATCCCGTTTTAAACATCAATTATTGATACCAAACTTAGTTGAGTAGTAGTACTTTCAATTACATTAGATGTGAGAGCAAGAAAGCTTCATTTTTAATTTTATTCGAATTTTCAAAGATAATTTTCTCAACACAACTTAATTTTTTGTTTTTCAGATCGATGGACTTACCAGAATTGGTGGAAAAGACTATAAGGAGTGCAGTCGAAGATTCCTAAAAAAAATTTTGGATGACAAATTTGCAGCCGAGTATAGTCTGGTTGGGCATAAGCATAAGAAAGTTTTCAAGTCACTGAAGATATGTTCCTGCATTTTGGGTAAATCATGTTCCTCTGTAATTGCGTATATTTTATAATGATGATTCCCGTAGTTATAATGAAATTATTTTTATGCATACTTTAATTTTTATTATGATTCTGACATTTTCAGAGGCGATACAGCGCTGTAATAGAGAAACTACTCTAAAAGATATTGAAATCGTTGTAAGTTCCTATCTGGCCGAATCCAATGAGAGACTGAAAAGACAACAGTAAGTAATTCAATAAATACTTAACAATATATAGTTTGATTTCTTCAATATATTTCCAAGCTAGCATGATTCATTCTGAAAGCAATTTAAGACATAATCATGCAACTCTTGTTTTCCAGAGATATCCCTGCAGTCATCGCTGAAGAAACTGCTTAAAATGTTGCATTGCATAAATGTAATCATTATTATAATTATGTAGAAATAGACTTCTTCAAATTCATGTTGTTTTTATTAACTTGTAGGGAAAGGGTACAGCTTGCAAATAAAATATTTTTATTTCCTGAGTTGAACATTGCTTGAATTGTCGACATATTTACTTAATTGAAGAAGTTCATGATGAAAACCTTTTATATTACAGATATTTTGTAAATTTCTGGAATTTTAGTGACGGATTTTGTTATGAAAACCTATTATGATATTTAGGGAATATTAGGTCTATCATGCTCCTGAATTATTTTAAATATTCATAGAAATATTTCAATGAAATATTCTAATATTCTTAATATTATAGGTATATTTTGGATATGCCAGGAATGTACCCTGAAGATATTCTGGGAATATCCTGGAAATATTCTTGGAATATCCTGGGAATATTCTGAATATACCAGGAATATTCGCAGAAGATATTCCAGGAATATTATTTCTGGAATATTCTTGGAATATCCCGGGAATATTCTGAATATACCAGGAATATTCCTCATGGAATATCCCTGGAATATTTAAAATTTTCCCCACCAGCATATTCTAGGAATATTCCAATAAAGATAAGTATATCCCTGTTACTTTTAAGTATATTCCAATATCCCAAAAAGAATATTCTATGAATATTCATGGAATATCCGGTGCTGTCTGGGTCTGCACCAAAGATGTTGTAGCCATCCAATAAGTTTCACTACCGGAGAAGAAGGGCAAGACGAACATAATCGCCTGCTCTACTTACTTCCCAGGAGACACGGATACTGTTCCTCCGTTTGCTGTACGCCGACTTATTGACTACTGCAAAAGGAATAAACTTCAGTTCATCATGGACTGTGACGCTAATTCACACCACACCATACATCGTGGGGCAGCACGAATATTAGCCGTAGAGGTGAGATACTCTCTGATTATATACTAGGGAAAGGGCTTTCTGTGATTAACAAAGGCTCCAAACCAAACTTTGTCACAAGAAATAGGCAAGAGGTATTAGATCTAACCATCAGCACAAATTTTTTGAGCAATAAGATACGGCACTGGGCTGTATCTACTGAACCCTCCTGTTCAGACCACAGACACATTCGATTCAACATCGAACCAGGTCCGAGACCAGTAGTGGAATTCCGTGACTCAAAAGCTACAGATTGGAGTGGATACAAAAACTCCCTCCAGTTGCACATTGAGGAAGGCTGCACTAGTATTAACAGTTGTGATGGGTTAGAGACTGTAGCAGAACAAATCCGTGAAGCTGTGATCTCTTCCTATCATGAAAACTGTCCACTAAAATCTAGGAGAGACCATCCTAACTCTCTTTGGTGGAACAAAAGCCTTAACAAATTGAGACAAGAAGTTCGACGTTTATTCAACCGAGCTAAAGAGTTAGGTAACTGGGAACTATATGGAACTGCTCTAACCAACGACAATAAAGAAATTAGAAAGGCGAAACGTAAATCCTGGGTAAAGTTCTGTGAGAGTATATCTGACATACCTCGCAGTACAAGAATTCACAAGATTCTTTCCAGAGAGCCGTGTGCCAAAATTGGATCGATCAAACGACCTGATGGCACTTTTACGGCCTCTGAAAGAGAAACATTAGAGCTTTTGATCACAAACCAATTTCCTGGCAGCTTAACTCTTGATAATAATCGACCTTCCATCTTTGAGGGTGCTAGACACCCAAGAAAAGCCGATTGGAGGTCTAACATCTTTCCTATTGAAAGGACTTGAAAGGATACTGGATGGCTATATCAGTACGCTTATCAAACTGGCAAATCGACTGATTTAGCACTTCACAGGTTGAGAAAATCACCCAATCCCTCAACAACAAAGAGTTTGCGGTGGCAATTTTTCTCGATATTGAAGTAGCATTCGACAATCCATTGAATTAGCTTTTGCTGAAAAAGGCATAGAATCAATCATAACTGGCTGGATTCACGCCATGCTGACTAACAGAACAGCAACTACAACCCTTCAGAGTGAGGCCGTAAGGTTCAAGGTCTCCAGAGGGTGCCCGCAGGGTAGCGTGCTTTCCCCCCTTTTGTGGTCACTTCTATGCAGACGACCTTGTCATTCTTGCAAGGACAGCGTCAGGAAGGATAGCGTCAAATATCCTCCAAAACACGCTGAATGACGTTCACAGTTGGTGCCAGAGGGAACAAATGTCCATAAACCCCAGCAAGACTGTGATTATTCCATTCACCAGAAAAAAAAATTTGGATGCTTTAACACCACTTTCCTTGAATGTTGAAGTCATTCCATTTGCTGCGGAAGTGAAATATCTAGGTATTATCCTCGATAGGAAACTCACTTGGAACGCTCATATGGATAAGGTTCTTCACAGAGCCACACTGTCCCTATGGACGCATGTAGAAGAATCTGTAGTAAATCTTGGGGCTTGGGTCCCAAACCATCTCACTGGATATATGTGATGATTGTCAGACCAATGATCACATATGGTGCTATTGCTTGGTGGACGAAAGCCTCACAGCGTACGTCCCAGGCAAAGCTCTCTAGTATACAGAGACAGGCCTGTCTGGCTATAACTGGTGCCATAAGTACCGCACCGTCAGAGGCCATGGAACGCCTTCTAGACCTAACTTCTCTCCACATATTCCTGGAGAGAGAGGCCAGATAGACTACATTATAGACTCGTGCATATTGCTAACTGTAGGAATCAGGCTTATACGGAGCGTGGCAGACTACTGGATGACACTGTTAGTCACAGTATTCTGGGAATGACCTCTGACATTATGCCTCCAACAGTAAACTACGACCTGCCTTATTCTGTCCTAATCCCGAATAGAGACGACTGGATCCTCCGGAAGGAGGAACTACTGAGAGCAGAAAGCTGCTGGTTCACTGATGGATCTGAAACACCTTCAGGTTCGGGTGCAGGTGTTTATGGTCGCAGACCTAGGACACAAAAATTTGCCTGCCTAGGATCTTTTGTGACCGTTTCTCAGACAGATATCTATGCCATTGCTCTATGCGTCGAGAAATTGGTAGAAATCAACCTCACACATAAAACAATTAAAATATTCTCGGACAACCAAGCGGCACTGAATGCCGTTTGCTCGAACCGAGTGACGTCCAAACTGGTTTTTGACTGTCAGAAGAGACTCTCTTCGATTGGAAGAATAAACAAATTATCCTTGATCTGGATTCCTGGCCACTCCGGTTTGGAGGGCATCGAAATGGCAGATTGTCTTGCAAGGCAAGGCGCCTCGAGCGATTTCATTGGACCAGAACCCGCTATTGGCGTTTCTTTAAGTTTTGCCAAACAGACACTGAATACCTAGACAACAGGAAGTTTCTCAAACTTCTGGCAGAGTATTCCAGGATTGACCCATTCCAAGGCATTCATTCATCCTTCGAAGAATGGAGCCAAAAAATTGTTAGATTACGGCAGAGATGTTCTACGTTGCCTAACAGGCCTCCTCACAGGACACTGTCGTTTGAATCATCACATGACTAGACTCGGTCTATCAGAAGACCCGACTTGTCGCCTATGCTTGGAAGATGATGAAACAGCAGAACACATACTTTGTGTCTGCCCCGCTGCGGCTAGAATCAGGTTCTCGATGTTTGGCAGGGTGGCACTCTCGCCCTCGGACCTGAAATATCACTCACCAGATACCATAATCGGCTTCGTCAGGAAGCTGGAGTTATTTGGTGAAATTTGAATTGGTGTGAGCCACAATAGACCCGCCAGGGTCGCAGTGGAGGGCCGTATTGACCCACTCACTCTAGACCTAACCTAGAGTAAAATAACCTTTCTGTCAAAATCAAACAATCCCACTCACTCAGTGAGTTCAAACACCAACTACTCCTGAACATTAAAACAAGACATGAATAAAATAGGAAAACCCCAAATTTGGATTAAATATGTCAGAGATGGTTAGTTTAGTTCAATTTTTTTTTTAATATTATAGAACAATGTACTGTTATAGATCTCGTTAATCGATAATGTTACAGATTTAATTCTGTTGTAACATGTGAAGCGTATGTATATTAGGTTGCCTATTTGAATAAAGATTATTATTATTATTATAAACCCTGCATTTCAGATGTTTTGAAAGCATCCAGGAAAAATATTTCCTAAAATCCATTCCATTTCTTATGGAACAATAAAAATGGAATACTCCCAACAACATGAAAATGTTAATATTCGTGACATTTTGATACAGTTGTTATTTTCTGAATCCTCAAGTTTCATAAGGTTGTCTTTATAATATGTGTACCATTCCATATTTAGGAATTCAATACATTATAGTATGTATTACTAAGCAGAATAGATTATGTTATCAAATTAAATTAAACTAGATACAAATAAATTCACGGATAATAAATTGATTGACTGAATGAAACGTCTACACTGAGAAATTATGAAATTCATAATATATCATATTCTATTTGATTTATTCAAAGCACTCAATTCAAGAATTTATCAAGATCGCTAAGGCAAGATTTTTGGATATCAGTGGATTTTGATTTGATGTCAGTGAACGTTTTCTAATGGTCATTCAAATGCCATTAAGAATGAAATTTCGATGAAGTTTCTGTAGATTATATAAATTAGTTTTGCACGATATATCAACGTAAAACGGTCGTATAGATTTTTGATGAAGACCCTGGAATCATTCCATAAACAAAATTAAATCTCATCATTCTTAGGACCCACCAGAGTTGAGTACATAAAAAAGGATAGCTTCTAGGAACTGTAGTTTGTTTGAAGTGGAAGCAACGTAAACGATAGAAAACTTTTGCAATTTCATTCTGAACGCATATCATTGCGATTCAATGAATTTTAACAATAAACATTAGCTTAGCCAAAGTGTAACCTTTAACTCCGCACACATTAGCCAGGATAATCATTCATGTATTGGACAAGTTGAAGTTAACTTGCCCAGTTCAAAAATCCAAATTATCGTGAAAAAATCGCGTGGTGAATGAAAGTAAGTAATGGGGCTTTGAATTAATTTTTTTAGGTAAAATTGAAACTATCACTATTTCAATCACATTTTTATCTATTCTATGAAAACTTTCATAATTGAAATTGTCATAGTGACGTAAGGAGTGTTTATACAGCGAAAAAAATAGTGAGAAATTAATGAAATAATAAAAGTCGAACATGTAAGGTGAATTAGAAAAGGAACTAAGAACAAATGTTTTGTATATTAAATTTCTATATTTCTTCAAATTTATGGATTTGATACGTATTTCATGTTTGGAATTCAATGAGTAGAACAGAGTTCAAAAATTCTCAATATATAACAAGAAAACTCCATTTCTGAAGAACATGTTTTTTAGAAAATTGATTTTTCCATGTTATCATTGGAGATGAAGATTTACTAGATATTATCTTTTTAGAAACTTTCAATGATTTTTTTTATTCTTTTCTGAATATTATCGAAAAATATATCAGAAAGAGCATCTCTTTGAATTGTTTCATGTTATTCAGCCCTCATTTAAATTACAATAATACCTAAATTTTCATAACATGTACCATAATTGTAGGCAATAACATACATAGTAGATGTTTTTAAGATAGTAAGTTATTTTTCGACATCATGAGTACTAAATGAAAAATATCTAATTTACAACTGAAATCATATTTTGCTAGAACCACATTTAACAAAGGCGACTTTTAGAATAATATCTGAATAGAAATCAGGTGAGTTTAGGATCATTGACAAATTAATAGTAATAAATTCTTTGTGTAATTTCAATTAAACTATGTATTTTTTGTTTGGATGATGAAAGTTTATAAAAAGATTTTTTAAAATGTCCTTGAAGAAAAAATAACAGTAAATTCATCTGCAAATGAATAATCTGAATATTCATTCATTTTGATTCACACAAAACCTTTTATTTTTCTTCGAAAAGTATATTTGGTACATTTCATATACATTTCTGATAATTTTTTTCCAAAATTTATGAAATACATTGATAATTGATATTGAGGAATCTATAATGTTCTGGAATTATGCACGAGGAAATTTCATCAGTAATAATAATTGAACATTCCTTCGCATAAATATTGGTCGACCCATCGACCTATGTTGCTGAATAAAAGTGAAATGTAAATTTTTCTTGTTAACAAAATTCGTGCGTATTTTGAATATTACTATTGTTAATACTTAGTTGAACTCAACAGCTTCCTACAATTCAGCCGCATCCTATTTGATTACAAAGTGATTGAAATATACAGTTAGTTCGATCGCTCGAAGAACTTTTTTGTATATTTTTGATGGTTTGAAAAACTAGTGTAGTTTGATATATTTCTTCGTATATTGTATCTATATTCAACTGAGAGTTTTTCGCTTCCATAATCAAAGAAGATAAATATTCGATATAAAATAAGAAATGAATCAAGTTGGGTTGAATCTGGAGATTTGACTGGTCATTCTATTCTGCCAATCCGATTTCCTACAAACGTTCTAACCTGGTCGAGTTTGAGTTCAAGTTAGATATTGAATTTCAGGACCCACCCATTATGGCAACTAAAGAAAATATAGTAATAACGGGGATTTCTGGTAGATTTCCAAACTGTGACAACCTGGAGAAATTCGAGAAGGCTTTATTTGATGGAGCTGATTTGATTGAAATCAATGATAAACGTTACCCAGCAGGTAAGTTCATTGTCCGTCATTCTCAATCATCAACCAACTCTGTCGAGTAGGGCATCAGGACGAGTGAACGATATTGCGTTCTAATTATGCTGTGTTAAGATGTTTTTCTGTTGTAATGCTCATGGATTTCTGTTTATACTCAAGATATATCCGTTAGTTGTATTGATATTTCGTTTGATAAGAGATAGTAAAATCATTCTTTGAATAAAAGCGTGGTCATCATAGTGGTATAAACGATTTGACCGGGAATCATTAGGAATCTGTTCTTTTACAAACCTCTATTTTTGCGTGGATCTACTATACCAGGTGTCCCAACAGTGCGCATTTGCTCAATATATCGATAAGACTGATTCATATAGAAAAAGGACGACACCAAAAAGGCCATGTTTTAAGAATAGTTCCAGATGCACAGGGTCTTGCATTTTTCTGTAATAGCGAAAACAATATATTTTTCAATGGAACACGCTGTATATTCTTTCACCATAGAATTTAGCGTTGAATTCTGCATCCAGTCCCATGTTTTTTTTTCCATAAAATGCGAAGTTGTCAAAATAAAGCAAAAAAACGAAAATTTGGGGAATATTTGACGAAAATTTGACGGAAGTTTGTACATTGTAAATGCTGCCAAAAAAACTTTCATCGGTCATAATTAAGTGAATCCATTTGGTGGGTATGAAGGATAGCTAAAAAGTCTAAATTGAGTAGGAGTCTCGTTTTGGATGCAAGGTGTTTTTTGATACGCATCAATTCAGGGGATTTCAATGAGCAAAAACTTAATTTTTTTACATGGAATACCCAGTTGAATTTTTAACATGCAATTTTATTGAACTGAAATCATGTATACTAGTTCCATCTGTTTTCATTTAATTTTCTAAATACGAGTAGATGCACCACCATTTTTTGAGTTGAAAATAATTTTTCGAAAAATATTCTTTGTATTCGATATATAATTTGTAATCCGTCAACATATCATCTGTTGCTTATGTGACGTAACAATCAACCTGGAATCCATCTTTCTTAGCCGTAAGTGTCATGCTAAATGTTTGTAACCATTTAAGGTGTATTGGGAATACCAAAGAGGATCGGAACTGTACCAGAAATTGACAAGTTTGATACCTCTTTCTTCAGGATCCATCCTAAACAGGCACATTTTATGGATCCTCGTCATAGGTTACTCTTGGAAACCGTTTATGAGTGCATCGTAGACGCAGGATACAATCCTGTAGAATTACGTGGAACAAAAACAGGTAAGTTTAACTGCTCAGAATAGTATATTCCTAATCAGTGGCGGGTCTATAACCAAAATTTAACATATCAAGCAAAATTTGACGGCAAACAATGTGGCTCCTTTAAATATCCATACCCATATTGGACTTACCGAGGACGAAATTCTAATAGATTATTTCAAAAAGATCTTTAATATTCACTAGTGTTTTCTTAAAATGCAATAATAATAAATCAAATCTTCTATTTCCAAAATATTGATATTAACTCACCTCCACTTTTTAGTCTTGCTCATGCGACATTTTTCCGTTCCGTAACGAAATTTGAAATTTAGGAGCGGATAAATGTTACGATTAACATCTTTTATTTTCCCGATGGGTTGGGATCTGTACCCGAAACCCCCCGTGGATACCCTACTGTTACTAATCTTTCTTCGCGATATTTTGATTCGGTTGAATTAACTACTTTACGTCGTTTGCATACTCGGAATTTTGGTGGTGCCACGTCTGCAGTATGAAATGTCTTCGGTAAGATCAGTAATTTCATGAGCTTTATACATTTATATCAATAATGACAATAGTCATTTAGACTGATAATTTTGATTTCCAAACAGTTTCGGTAGAAATCTCCTAGCATGAATAACATTCTTTGAAATCTAATCAATTGTTATTTCCAAAGCAGTCCTCGCCAAAAATACAAAAATAGTGTTTTGTCAAAACCGTGATATTGAACCACCATCTGTGATACATCATTGTGAAGAGAATTAAAAATGTTATGTGAAAATATTGAAATTCGATTATGTATCCGTAGGAAACTCTCTTTGTCGTCGTTTTCAGGTGTCTACGTCGGGATTTCATCGATGCCAATAATTGAGGCTTACCGGAAAGTGAACTCAAACGGCTACGTCAACATCGGCCTCAGTCTAGCACTAGCTGCCAACAGAATATCCTACTGCTTCGACTTCAAGGGGCCCAGCTACTCCCTGGACACGGCTTGTTCCAGTGGCATGGTGGCCTTCGCCAACGCTATCAAAGACTTGGAGGCAGGAGAAACAGACATGGCGATAGTGAGCGCCGCGCATCTCATCTTCCACCCTCAGGAGACCAAAGATTTCGACAACCTCAACATGTTGTCTGCAGTTGGTAAATGCCAAGTCTTCTGCAGCAACAGAGATGGGTATGTGCGTTCAGAGACCGTAGTGAGTTATCTGCTACAGAGGGAGAGCAAGAGCAGAAGGATATACGCCACGGTGATGGGCTCCAAAACGAATTCGGACGGTTACAAGGACGAAGGCATAACGGCGCCATCTTCGGAGAATCAGCTGTTACTGATGCGAGAGCTGTACGAGGAGAGAAGAATTAATCCCGAGCATGTGAATTATGTTGAAGCCCACGGGACGGGTATGTATTTCCCAATTCTAAGGAAGCATCAATAATTATGGCAACACTACACGATGATGCCGAATTTATTTGGAAAGAAATCTTTGATCCGCTACTAAAGTTTGTTAACGGTCACGCACAGTCAATAGTTATCCAATTCAGGTGTATACAGGGTGTTAATTAAGTATGTTAACAAACTTCAACCACGAATAGTACTCCGAAAAATAGAAAGAAAATGTCATATGAACATGGGTCCGGAAATGCTTCCTAAGGGAGCTACGCTCCTTTGCATGGGGCACCCTGAAGACGGTTTTCCCTCGATATTATCGAAACCGTTCATAACTAAATTACGAAATTAGGTGGGATGGGTAAACTTCCGACGCAATTGTTGCAATTGTTTTTCACAGCACACTAACTAAATATGTATGTAGACGAACATTTATTTATTTACAATAGCCTGCATCGATTCAATAATTTGCATTTTTCTCGAAAACTGTTAGTCCTATGGAGATGTACCAGGAGACCATTTTTACGTAGAAATCTCTGAATTACCATATTCTGAAATCAAAATGTAAAAAAATTACCATTTAGAAAATGGGGTTATTTTTACCCTTAACTCCTTCCGTATGATACACCTGTGATTAAAATTATGAAATTCTGAATTCAGAATCAGATTCAGCATCGAAAGTTTACCCATCCCACCTAATTTCGTAATTTTGTTATGAACGGTTTCGATAATATCGAGGGAAAACCGTCTTCAGGGTGCACCATGCAAAGGAGCGTAGCTCCCTTAGGAAGCATTTCCGGACCCATGTTCATATGACATTTTCTTTCTATTTTTCGGAGTACTATTCGTGGTTGAAGTTTGTTAACATACTTAATTAACACCCTGTATATTTGATAAATGAAAAACATTTTTCGAAATAATCTGAATGATAAAGTAAACATAACATCTTTCTTTGGAGTTACGTAGAAAAAAAGACAAGCAGCAATTGGTGGACATCACCCTTATTGGTTAATGATCTTCCCTCAACGGTGTATAAAATCGACAATTCCAGGCACCAGGATCGGAGATGAAAATGAGTGCAACGCCATTGCGCAGATGTTCTGCCAAAACAGAAAAGAAAAATTAGCCATGGGAGCCGTCAAATCAAACATGGGTCATTCAGAGATGGCTTCGGGTTTGTGCTCGTTGGCCAAAGCCATCATCACCTTAGACACCGGGATTATACCTGCCACTCTAATATCCGGATCAATCGATACAGAAATTTCCGGAATCAAAGATAACAAACTCAAGGTGAGAATGATTTACTTCAAGCATGTTACTCCTTCGTACGTTCAATGGGCATTCAATGGACGTGCGATTGGGTACATGAATCACCCCATGAAGGCCTGCTGGACGTGAAATGGAGATCCAATGAGTCATTCGTCAGACATCTGAGTAGGTACATGAAACGTCCATTGAAGGTCCCTTGGAATGTAAAATGGACGTCCAATGGATGTGGACATTCAAGACATGTGTGTTATCTATTCTGACTAATACCCAGGTGGTCACTGAGAACATCCCCTTCAAGAAAGGATTGGTAGCGATTAATTCCTTTGGATTTGGAGGCGCTAATGCTCATGTCGTGCTGAAATCTAACGACAAGGAAAAAAAGGTCTATAATAAGCCGAAACACCGTTTGGTTAACGTATCCGGCAGAACAACAGATTCTGTTATCCACTTCCTGAAAGAACTTCAAACCAAGTCCAACGATGAAGATCTTTTAGCCCTCGTTGATGCAATTCATAGGCTTCCCATCGATGGACACAATTACAGGGGGTAAGTATCTTGTTTTAGACGCCGAAAATTTAATACAGAGCAACTTTCTGATTATTTTATTTGAAACATTGAATTCGTCCATTTCCAATCACGCGTAAACAGTGCTTTCCAAAAGTCTCTTCGATGACGTCACAAGGACATTATCTCCAATAATTTCAATTGATCATATGGCAAGCTACACCTCTTTTAAAAAGTATCGAAAAACCCTATTCAATAATACTAATTTTGTTTGTGTTAATGATAGTGTTCATGGTTCATTAGTAAACATGAAAATTCAGTTTCCATTCGGTATGATATCAATTACGAATCTCCATTTACTTCCCTACAGTGAAATATCCTATTTTCAAACTCTCCTAGTACTATTTCAAATGGGTCTGCGGAAACAGCCTCACATTCTGCAACAATATTTCGTTTCAAAACGTCGATATTGTCAGATTCAGTGGCGTAAACCTTCGAATTTGAGTACCTTCCTAGGAAAAAATGCCAAGGTGTGAGGTCCGGTGATCGAGGTGACCATTACGTTGAACCTCGTCGTTCTACCACCACACTCCTCATCCAAATTCACTGTTATAGTGTGGAGAAGTACCACCTGGATTATCAATATTCTTTTTTACAAGCAAATTGTCAGAACTGCTATAAACATAAACAAAATGGGTATCATTGAAAAGGTTTTTTCGATACCTTCGAAAAGAGGTGTTGCTTGCCGTGAGGTTCCATTGAAAATAATTGGTAACAATAGCCTTGTGACGTCATCTTTGCTGATTTCGCCATCCACCATAGTAGGAAAATTAACAAACCTTCAATATTCAGTTTCCAAATTTCACTTTTTCATTCATAATCGTTCACCTGCATATTTATAACCCATTCTTGAAGGTCTGAGCTTCTTGAAATTCTTCTTGGAAAAGAATCAACAGATACGAATGGTTCTCCAGAGTTTTGAGAATAAAACACGTTTTCAGAGTTAATGAAACTAAAGAAAAAAAAATCTATCATGATAATAATCGCTCATGAGAATAACCTATCTACCTAACTTTCGAAGGTACGCAATATTGGGTGATACCACGCAGAAAGAAGTATCGACGTACTTAAAAGATGCGAAAGAACGTCGACCGATTTTCTTCATCTACACCGGTATGGGCTGCCAATGGCCCGGCATGGCGAAGGACCTGATGAAGTTCGACGTGTTCCGAAACAGCTTACAACGTTGTGCTAACGCTTTAGCACCGTACGGCGTCGACTTAATCGACATCGTCACAAACACGTCCCCCACCACTTTCAACAGCATCAACAATTGTTTTGTGGCCATTGGGTGTATGGAGATCGCCATCACGGACTTGCTTTATTCCCTCGATATAGTGCCCGATGGTATTGCTGGGCATTCCCTCGGCGAAGTAGGTGAGATCTATTGCTAGTCCAACTAGAAACTGGAATAATTTAACGAAACTACCTTTCAAATGAGCCATCTCCAACAAGACTAATTTTTCTAAATGCCACCTGGTGACTCTAGAAGATAGTGACATAGCTCTTCTCCAATCCATGCGTTCTGTATTTTTTATGGTTGATTTTATAACAAATTTGTATACTTGAATGATTGTGGAAACTATGAGTTATTCGAATAGCTAAAAAAGTTCCAATATCAATTTTCATGTTTTTTTTTTTTATATTAAACTTCAAGGTGGTTATAAATATCCTATATGCATGGAAGAAGAATCTATTTGCACTAATCAAAGATCACAACTTTCAACAGTCAATCATCGTCTTGTTCTGATATTAACAAAATTGTAATGAGACATTATCTAATTTATTCGGCATTTCCCAAAAATTGTTCAAGTACATCTACAAAATGCTAGCCATCCAAAAATGGATCGTTTTTTTCGAGATTAGTTCACAGGCGAAAAAAAATTGGCTATCGTCGTTTGTTTTAGAGTTATAAAAAAAAGTTCGATTTTTCGACTTCACGACATATCGAATTGTTAGTGAAGTTAGGAGAAAATTGTTTTCGCATTCTTCAGGCACTTTTTTCCGTTCATTCCATTGGCGTGGAGAAAAATTGTTCAATTTCAATTTATGACCTAAAGTTGTATTTTTTAAATGGAAATAGTAGTTGGCGATAGTTTATCTGAAAATAATTATTATTTTTTTTCTTTTCAACGAGGTATATGTTAGGTCGCTTTCTGTTCGCAACCTGTATGGACATTGCTATACCTAAAAGAAAATACCTTTGTTGTAGAATTAGGTTTTATTTTTAGTATGAATCTAATACTGTTTAATCTGTCAGATGTTTCTGAGGAAACTCTTATTCGAAGTGACTTGATTTCGAAGTAACAAAGTTCACAGAATGCTATTTTTAGTAGATAAAAGCATTTCAATAAATGATATTTGTAACCAGTTTTAAGACTCCTCAAGATTCTTCCTAGAATAAAAAAAGCAGAACAACAAAGACAATCAGTTCATAATTCATTCCATTACATAAACCACAATTTCGTCTGTAGTGGAAGAATTCAACTTTCCACATAATATTACGTGTCCAGCATTCGAAATAACTGATTCTAAAAATAAAGTAAATCAACAGAATCCTAAATATATTGAATTGAATAAATGATGATACTTATCGCATTAAAAAAATATATATACACAACAACTAACTAGTAGAAGTCTGAGATGCTTTTTGTTTCCATTGTAATCTCACATATCTTTAACGCAAAAACAAATTCAACCAAAACCTCATCCAATGTCAATACTTATAGTTCTGTGAGTTCTAATAGTCTAGTAGTAAGTAGTCGTCCACCACCCAGAATATTCATTTTAGGTTGTTCTTACGCCGATGGCCAAATAACTCCTGAACAAGCCGCACTACTAGTTTACGCTAGAGGCTACGCCTCGACAAACACCGTCATACCAAAAGGTCAAATGGCAGCTGTTGGTCTCTCCAAGGAAGACCTCCAACCGTTGCTACCCGAAGGAGTCTTCATAGCGTGCCAAAACAGCAAGACCAGCATGACCATCTCTGGCCTCGAAGACCCCGTCAAAACCTTCGTGGAGGAGCTGTCCTCCAAGGGAATATTCACTCGTCTGGTGCCATCCACTGGAATCGCTTTCCACACCAAGCACGTCGCTGAGGCCGGAGAGTTGCTCTTGAAGTTCTGCAAGACGGTGCTGCCCGATCCGAAGCCGAGGTCTGCCAAGTGGGTGTCGAGCTCGGTGCCGCCAAGTAAGGCTCATTTGTCTTGGGCGAAGATGAACTGCGCGGAGTACCACCACAACAACTTTTGCAATACGGTGTTGTTCGACCAGGTGTACCAGCATATACCGAATAATGCTATCGTGGTGGAGGTAGCGCCCCACGGTCTCCTGCAGGCTATTTTGAAGAGGGAACTGGGCAAAGAGAGCACGAGTATCAGCTTGGTGAATCGCACGAGCGAGGATAACGAGCTGTTCTTCCTGAGCGCCGTTGGAAAGTGAGTAATAGGTCAAGGAGAACCTGCAGCGAAATTCAAACTCTTCTACGGTTGTCAAGCAGTCCCAGACGGGTCTCTCTACTGGGGAAAGCAATCTCGTTTTCGCGATATCTCGGCTTTTCTTAGCGAGATCTCGCGGCTTTAACGAGATTGCACTCAAGCATGAAGATCTTGAATTGCCGAGATCGCGGGATCCCGCTTGATCCCTATTCTCTACTCCAACGGTGTTTATCCCAGAACACCGAATTTTTGGGAGTTTACATTGATAAATGGCTAAACTGGTCACAACATATAGGGAAATCTCTTCGAAGCTTGGAAAAGTGTCCTATGGACTAAGAATAATCAGTAAACATCGACAAAAGCAAGCAGCTTTGTCTCTTCATTTTGCGAATTTTGAATCGGTCATGAGATTCGGAATAATTTTTTAGGGATCCAATAAGACCACAAGTAGAATATTAGTTATTCAAAAAAGAGAAATAAGAATAATCAATTGCAAACATTATAGCTTTTAAGAATAATATCATGACATGTTTATGCCCTGTACATTTTTGAATGTTTGATGTTTTTGTTTAAAAATAGAGAACTTTTTAATCTAAATGCCACAGAACACGAATATAACACTAGGAGGCACGACCTCACTTATCCATATCATACATTAAGAATTCCTGAAAAATCTCCCTATTATATGGCAATGAAATTTTACAAGTTACCAGTACTGATTGGACGTTCTGCTAGCAATCAATTGAAAAAAAAAAACATCAAAAAATACTTGTAGATCTAGAACCCTATTGTGTTGAGGATTTTTTAAACATCAGTTTCGAAATATCATTATGTTTGACGTCATATTTTTACATGTTGTAGTTGTTTTTGTACAAATAATTGTAGCATCATTTAAAATAAACATTATTTTTATTATTATTCTCCTGCAGAATTTTCAATGCCGGTGGCCAACCGAACTTAAGGAAGTTATATCAGAACGTGAGCTTTCCTGTGAGTCGAAATACAGCCAAGCTGGCCCCCATGGTCCAGTGGGACCATGGTGTGACTTGGTTCACGCCGATGTGGAAGAACGAAGATTCTTTCGGACGGGAAGTAGTTGTAAATTTGTCCGACGAGAAATATGCTGCGTTGGCTGGTCACATTATCGATGGAAGGATTTTGATGCCTGCTGTAGGCTATTTGGTGAGTCCACACAAAAAATTCTCATGATTCAAGCATTATAGCAAGTAAATAATTTGTTTGAAGGAGAAATGATCCACTTGAGACATTTCTTTACAGAAAACGTTTCTATTCATGAATGAAAACAATTAATGAGGAAGTTTCCTTATGACGAATTCTCATCAAATAAGTACTCAACTATTTAGTTTGATATCTCTACTTTCTAGAATGACAATACAAATCATTCAACTCCATTCTATTTTCAAAATAAACCAATTTATAAATTTCAAGGCGGAAAACTGTGACGTACTTAGTGAGTTTAGAGTGAATATAGCTATCAACGTGTTATGTTATGGTGTAATCCGGATGATCGCGGACGAAATCTACGAATGCATTTGCGTAATTGCCAGATCTACCTTTCTATTTTCATGAAAATAAATTGAAAGCTGTTCCGAAAATTCAAACACAAAATTATATTGAAATAATTCACTTCAAGAACAAATTCGATTCATTCATTTATTTTCTATTCAGCCATAGCCCTCGATTATATCATCGCATTCATATATTTTCGCATGTTATGTGCTAGTTATATTTCATAAGACATATATGATATTATATCACGAAAGGTAAACAATCCATGATTTGGTATTGCAAAATCCACGACATATTTTTCTACCAAGATATTCTGGTCAGTTTTTCCGAATGTTTAGAATAAATTAGAAGCAGGGCAACACTGTACTTCCGCACGCAAAATCTCAATTTGTTCCTGTGTGAACCCGGTTTTTCACTTGGTACGTCATCAGAATGGTGGAGGAGCCAAAACTAGTTTTTCAAAACGAAATTCTGGAGTCAAATTCGATCGCACAAAAAAAAAGAAAAAATACGGGTGTAATAATTTTTCATATATTTTATGGAAAAAATAAAATCTCAATATTGGAAACTTCCTCATTACTAGGAATGGGAATATGGATTCAAAGCATTCGTTATTTGAATCGAATAATAATTCACTTGATCTTTTGACAATATGATTATTTCATTTCGGAAATAAGCGTTTTATTGACTGAAAAAATATGCTGGTTCCAAGATTGCTTTGAATTTTCAAAGAAATGAGTTTTCTCAATCTTTGAGTAACGTAATAACAGGTATGGTTTGTATCTTCAGGAGCTAGTATGGGAAACAGTGGCAAACACACAGCTGAAGAAAAAAGAGGAGCTGCCCATAATCTTCGAAAACGTGAAATTCAAGCGTGCAACGGTACTATCACACGGAGAAGATGTTAAATTCCTCATCAACATAATGAAGCAATCTGGCAATTTCGAAATCTTCGAAGGCGGCTCGGTGGTGATCACCGGCACCACGAGATGCCCGAAGAACGTCTCCAAAGAGTATTCCATCCCCGAAGTAGCCTCTACCCCCTCGACAAGTTCCCTTGCAATGAAACTCAAAGACGTCTACAAAGAGTGCCACCTGCGGAGGTACCATTACGAAGATGTCTTCCAAGGTTTGTCGGAGTGTGATATCTTCGGCTACCAGGGTAAACTCCAATGGAATGATAACTTCATCAGTTTCATGGACACCATGCTGCACCTAACCATACTCGAAAATACTTCGAGATACACCATGCTGCCCGTCTCCATGGGCCAAGTGATTATAGATCCTGTGCAGCATTTACAACTGGTACAGACACAATCAGAAGTGCCGGTGCAGTATGACCAAAATATGAACGTTCTGAGATCAGGAGGAATCGAAATAAGCTTCGCGGAATCACTCAGAGCCCCACAACGTCACCAAACGCACGACAACCCGACCTTGGAGTCGTTCGAATTCATAGAGTTCGAGTCGACGACACCAGAACTTGGCTTCGACACTGCTCTGAGAACCGCCCTCCAAATCATTCTGCAAAACAAGACGGGTCTGAGAAAGAATGTCGCGATATGCGAGCTTATGGATGACAAGGAAGTAGCAGCCGTGACCGATCAGATAAAACCCATCTTGAACTCTCAACCCATAATAACAGTGCAATACTCCGCGAAAGCATCGAAAGCAGTCACTGAGATCTACGATGTGATAGTCGTGGATGACAACTCCTGGAAGAGCCTTGGAGGCCTAGCCAGCCAATTGAGCAGCGAAGGCTTCTTCCTTTACACTGGCAAGGCCAGCCCGCAGGACCCTTCCTTGCAAATCATCTTCCAAGCTTCGTCTTCCGAAGGCAACATCTTCTTGCTGAGGCCCCACTACGACTTCCCTGAGAACTACACAGTCGTCAACATCAGAAACTCGGACTTTGAATGGGTGGAGAAGCTGAGGAAGCTAGCCAACAGTGAGGAACCGAAGGTGGTGTACCTCTTTTCCGAAGGCGATGAAATCAGCGGCATCATAGGGCTGATGAAGTGTTTGCTCGTCGAGCCCAGCATGGTCACCTACAGATCGGTGTTGATCGACCAAAACACCGATGTCTTCTCGGTCGACGATGAGTTCTACAGGAACCAGCTCAGGAAGAATCTGACATTCAACGTGCTGAAGAATAAGAGCTGGGGCACATACGTGCACCTGCCTTTGGAACCCGTGGCCGAGAAGGAAGCTGAGAACGCTTCCATCACCGTTTTGACACCAGGTGATTTGTCCTCGCTGAAATGGATCGAAAGACCTCCACCAGAACAGTAAGTTTACCTCGAGTTAACCACAACGGAAGAAATTATCCTTTGCGTTCGCGTAGGATCTACGAAGACTCACAACTGGTTTACGTGCACTACTCGGCATTGAACTTCAAAGATGTTATGATAGCTTCCGGGAAGCTCCAATCCAACGATACATCTTCCCCAACCGCGCCTGAGTTGACCATCGGACTCGAATACTCGGGTGTCACCGCCTCTGGGGTTAGGGTCATGGGAATGACCAGCTACGAAGGTCTCAGCCTTCAAGTTCGTTCTGATCCTGGCTTTGCATGGGAAATCCCCCGGAACTGGAGCCTGCGTGATGCCGCAACCGTCCCATGTGTTTACACAACCGTGAGTAATGAATTTCAATTTCCACACTGAACCTGGAAAGTTACTTCTTCATACTTTCAGTGCTACTACGCGATGATGGTGCGTGGTCAAATGCTTCCAGGAGAATCGATATTGATCCACGCCGGCACAGGCGGTATAGGGTTGGCGGCCATCTCCATAGCCCTTAGTATGGGCTGCAAGGTGTTCACAACGGTTGGAAGCCAAGAAAAACGAGAATTCCTGAAAAAATTGTATCCCCAATTGGAAGACAAAAACATCGGTAAGATCCTGTTTCTCCTCACGGGAAAAACAACTGATCAACCAAATTGTTTCTAGGCCACTCGAGGAGCAAATCCTTCGAGAAGATGATCATGACGAACACCAAAGGTAAAGGGGTGGATTTGGTGCTCAATTCCTTATCAGATGATCTATTCCAAGCATCACTGCGGTGCATTGGGAGACAAGGGCGTTTCTTGGAGATCGGAAAGGTAGATTTCTTCAATGGCACGCCCATCGATTCGCACATGTTCTTGAAAAATTGCAGCTTCCACGGCGTGCTGCTGGATGACATTTTCGATTCTCCCTCGCTTGTCAAACGAAACATACATCGTCTTCTTGAAGAAGGTGGAAAGAGTTTTCATGCTCATGACTGTAGGTCGTGACCTCTTTGACATTGCAGGTATAGCTTCTGGGGTCGTCAAGCCCCTGCCAAGCACAGTTTTCGAAGAAACCGAAGTCGAAGCAGCCTTCAGGTTCCTCTCCTCAGGTAAACACAAAGGCAAAGTTCTAGTGCAGCTCAGGAAGAAAGATTCGGAGAGGAAGAAAACGATCCAAGCAATTCCCCAGGTGTACGTCGACCCCACTAAGACATACGTCGTCGTGGGTGGTTTGGGAGGCGTAGGCTTGGAACTGACTGATTGGTTGATCAAGAGAGGAGCTACCAACATCATCTTGAACTCCAGGAGAGACGTGTCCACCGGCCACCAAGCATATTACATGAGGAAATGGTCGCAATACAAGCACATCAGCGTCAAAGTGAACACTGACGACACCACAAGCCTCGAAGGGGCTACCCGACTTTTGAAGACAGCCAACAAGCTCGGGCCCGTCGGCGGCGTGTTCAACGTGGCCGTGGTGCTTAAAGACGCTCTGATGATGAACCAGACGAAGCAGAACTACGAAGATGTCTTCGCGCCCAAGCTGAGATCCGGCCAGAACTTGGACATAGCCTCCAGGAAACTTTGTAAGCAGTTGGAGTATTTCGTGGTGTTCTCTTCTGTGGCTGCCGGGAGAGGGAACATCGGCCAGTCGAATTACGCCATGGCAAATTCCGCTCTGGAGAAGCTGTGCGAGATTAGGAAAAGCGACGGCCTGCCCGCGGTTGCCATTCAATTTGGACCAGTGGCAGATGTTGGGGCTATATTGAAATTGGCGAATAGCGGGAAGGAAATCATGGAGGTGAGTGATGCATGGTTGATTTTATGCGATATGTAATTCTTTCGTTGGCAGACTCATCTATTAGTGCCGCAAAGTGCCAATTCCTGTTTTCAAGTCATGGAGAAGATGATATTGATGAAACAAGCGATCAGCTCTAGCTTGGTGGTGGCGCATTCAGAAACTGCCAGTACTAATGCTACCCGAAGTCCAGCGGAAGCAGTTGCACATATTCTAGGAGTGAACAATATAGGTGAGTGGAGGATATTTCTGTACGCGGGGTAGCTCATGACAAAATTCATAATTTCCAGACCTGATAGACAAATCGTCGTCGCTGCTTCAAATAGGCCTGGACTCTTTGATGGTTGCTGAAATAAAACAAACCCTCTACAGACACTACCAGCTAGACTTCAATCTCGACGAAATCCGAGACTTGACCTTCGATAAACTGATTGCGCTGAGTGAACACCGAACGACCACGAAAGAAGAAGAGCCCGAGATCCACAAAATAGCACTCAATTATATGCTGCCCAAAGAGCTCGTTGTAAAACTGAACGCCAGCAACGGCTTCAAACGCAACATCTTCATGATCCACCCAATCGAAGGCAACGTCAACATCCTGAAACCGATGGCCGAGCACCTCAAGGCCACCGTCTACGGCTTCCAAGCTACTGAGGCATCGGACTTCGATGACCTGGTGGACATTGCCCGGTTCTACCTCGAGAAGATCAGATCCATACAGTCGAAGGGACCTTACTGCTTGTGCGGGTACTCCTACGGGAGTTTGGTGAGCCTGGAAATAGGGCTGCAACTGGAAAAGGCTGGGGAAACCGCGGACATGGTTTTCTTGGACGGGTCACCCGAGTACGTGAGGCGTACGCTGGGTCCTGCATTCGAGAGGTTAGGTGGCTCAGAAGAAAAGAGCAAGTTGGCTGTCTTGAAGAACTACTTCCGGTTCCTTCCATCCGCTAAGCAGAACGAGGTTAAACGCGCTGAAGGTGTGTTTGTTTTGTTTTAAAACTGTTTTATTCTTCAGGTGGAGAAAATTCTGGAAGGGTCAAACAGTTGGACTGACAGGCTACAAGAAGTAGGAGAGTTGCTAGCCGGAGAAATTGGTCAGGAAGCATCTCATATAGCTAAGTCGGCGAATCAGTACTACAGGAGGAGTTACGCAGTGTTCTTTTACGAAGCGAAGACGACGTTCGGCGGCAAAGTGTTACTGCTCAGGCGAGAGGAGAATTCGTTATTGACCTCAGATAACTACGATTGGCAAAAAGTATGTACACAGAACACCAAAAATCATCTTTGAAAAAGTAAAATTTTTCGAACATTGAATTGTATTGAGGATAATGAGAAATTATACTTATTTCGACCTATAGATGGCGAGAGTATCATTCCTCATCATCATCTTCTATATGTGAGTCAGTATGAGGGTTGTTTCTTCCGGAAATCCATGATAATTCCTGGTGATTCCTGACGCGCAGATTATGCGCAATTGTAAAGTAAGCGTTCCAGTGTTTCTTTTGACAAACAGTTATTCAGTTGTTTTTGGCGTTGCTTGTCTTTTGATTCAAACCTAAAAACGTTATTAACTTCTCCATTGTTGATTTTATTCAGGCGTATAAACTGTGAAACAATGTTTCTCATATTTTTTGGTGAAGGATCGAAATGAGTACGAGTGAAGCTGTCTTCATGAAATCAGAAGCGTGCGGAGTTTTAATTAAAATCTCTGAAATTTAAAACACTGTCGAAATAAGCGCGAGCGCGTTCTTACAATCAGGAATAATCACTGAAGAATTCATGATCTACTATGAACATCATTTTATGGTAGGTGTCTAGTCAAGAGAGAGAGATAAATTTGCCCATTAGAGAATTTGTTTCGGCGTCTATGCTAGATAAAACAATGAATTTTCAACCATAACATTATGTTACCATACTGAATAAAAATCTTTTTTTTTTGTAATACGTCCAGCATTTCATGAAAAAAATCCTAGACCGGACCAAAGTCGAGGCTGCAGAAAAAAACTGTTTTCATGGCGGACAGTTAATCTCCTGATTTGCGAGTCTAAAACAAAAACAAGAAACGTCATTTGCCACGTGGTAATCCACTACTGTTTCATAAAAATCAACCGCTATAACTTGTTTTCGATAGCGAATTTCGTCATCAAATTTCGAGATGTGAATCTAGACAGCATAACATGTTGAAAAAATAAAGAAAAGACTCTCTGAATGTTCCAAACTAGAGACCTACCTAAATAATGTGCGGGATATCAACCGACCTAGTGCAGCTGATGATACCTGGTAAATCGAATCAGTCTGTTTTGCATCGGTTGGTAATTCTCATAACTCGATTGCTTTTGTCTTTTCTTTAATTAAATTGTATTGTTTGAGTACCGTATTTTTTTTCAGGTATGTCAGCGAACCGTCAAAGTCGTGAAGATAAAGGGTGATCACCAAACGATATTGTTAGGACAAAATTCCAAGATTGTAGCCAACAGTATAAACGATACCTTCCTCTCCGATTAATCCCCATGAGAATTGAAATAAATGATGTTTGAAAGTTTCAAGATCCACTCGATTCTATTTGGTATTGGTTTTGTAACTGACATATGTTCTCTATTTCATTTCAACTATACCATATAGTAAACTTTGATGGTGATGACCATTTGTATTTTCATTTCAAAATCACGGAGTACCTACACAAATGTGTTATTTTTCAGAATTATTTATATGAATGTATCAAGATGAACTTGAACTTGAAAATACTTATTTTAAGGTTCATTCGAATAAAAAGTTGAAGACAGAACTTTGCATACCTTGTACCATAATTATTTGTCGCCTATGTTGTGTACCAGCTGAATAATTATTTCTAATTTAACAATAGCTGAACGTTGTGTGTCCAAACCAGTCTGATAGCAACACTCTATACGAATACTGGGCGATAAAGATAGTGCAATATCAAAAGATTGAGATAGTGCAAGTTTCTGAAAATCGTTTTTCGGTCTTCGTCCAGTGTTTAGTTCAGTAAGGAATCTGGTAAGTTCTCATGCTTTAGATTGTGTATGCAGTTTTTATTGATATTCACAGCTTCTCATTACTTTGAGGCAATATTTCGTATTTCCTAATAATCAGAAATATTCTGGATAAGAAGCTGTAATTTCAATGTACACATTGTTCTTGATTCATCACGAAATTAATATGTAAACTTTTTTACATATGCATTTCCTTGTCGACAGAAGCGATCAACGAAGAATTATACAATTGATAAAACTCTTCTCCCCTCTTTGGTGTAATTTATTTATTCACAAAATGAAAAAATATTGCTTACCATTGAAACTTTATTTTTTTACATGATTAATCTTTATCATTTTTAATAATCAACAGTTATTCAATTATTGTGAAAATCTATCAATATTGTATTCATCATACTATACATTTTTATTTCTTATTCAAATTATCAACAATCGTTAGGTAGGTACTTGTTTTTTCAGGGTATCACTGAAAAAAGTACGAGCGGCAACAGTGCATAATCAAATAATCAAACTACAGTTCATGATATGTACCATAAAAATCATTCTTAAAATATATTATACGGTAGTTGAAAATGAAAGAAACGTATGACCCTTTACACTCGTCTACACAATCCACTGTCCGTATAGCCTTGACAGCTCTGGCTGAAGGGCAAAATTGATTTGAAGTCGATGCCAATCGTTTTTCAAAGCCGTCCCGTTCTTTATTTACATTTCTTGCGGTCTTTTTACAATCGTTGTGACTGTTAATTCTCGAATGAGTAACGGATACTTTTGATTTACAAAAATATATTTGGTGTGATTATGTTGAAAAGATTCGTGTGTATTGACTTTCCCTGAACTTCAAAACTTTGAAGGCCTAATGAATTCTGACGAAGAAAGTACCATTTTATTAGAGGTTAGTGATTATTAGTATTCACTTCTGAAAACAAATTAATTATGAATTTATTACTGATTAGTTTCTACGTCGTTAATGACATCGATTCATCAACAACTTTATTGAAAAAAAAAATGTGAATCCAGTTTCTGTGAATTACCTGGCTTGTTTACAAAATTCATCTTCACAACAGATAATTCCAAGAACGTTATTTGTAGGGGGGATATAATAAAATTGTGCTTATCACGCAACCAAAAATTGAACATATAATTGGTTCTGTTTTGTAGAATTTTTAATAAAAAATCGAAATGAAAACAATATATGTTTGGAAGGTTGACATATTAAAAAGTAATCACAACATTTCTGTGGTTGAATGTGTGTAAACAACAGTTTTCCGCAGTTCGAATGAAGTTTGGTTGATATAAAGTTGACAATTGCTCAAGAAATATGAGGTCTGAATTATTTCAAAAATAACGTGTTTTTAATGTTTTCTCATGATGAATGCATGATAAACCCTTTCCAAACATATAATGTGTCCCGTTATCGAAGAAATTAGCCAGAGAGCTGAGCAGAATTGATTTCCCCATGATTATATTATCAATTTCGTGTTTTTTGGATTAGAATACATGAGAACCAATAAAAATTTTCATCGCATGATAATTACAATTTGGTAACAACTTAAGTGTGAATTCACTTTCTGTGAACTACCTGACTTCTTTACAAAACTCATCGTTTCATCTGAGAATTCTGAGAACGTTATTTGTTGAGGATTAATTCTCAAATTTTTCAACCCATGTCAAAAAACGTCGTAACCTTTTCATTTTATGGATTATGGGAAAACTCAAGAAACTTGTGAATGACGATAGCAGCGAAATGGCTCAATAAGTACGTCAGATGAAAATTACAATGTTGATGGGAAGTAGGCGCAACGAAATAAGTAATTATAGGGGAAGTATTAAGTGCTGTTTTGAATAATAAATTTCTATTGACGCTGACGTAAAATGAAATAATTTTATGGAAACTATCACTAGCTACTCATACATTTTCAATCGATTGAAGAGCTAATGGATATCCAGTTGATTCAACAGTAATATACAGGGTGTTAATTAAGTATGTTAACAAACTTTAACCACGAATAGTATTCCGAAAAATAGAAAGAAAATGTCATATGAACATGGGTCCGGAAATGCTTCCTAAGGGAGCTACGCTCCTTTGCATGGGGCACCCTGAAGACGGTTTTCCCTCGATATTATCGAAACCGTTCATAACAAAATTACGAAATTAGGTGGGATGGGTAAACTTTCGACGCTGAATCTGATTCTGAATTCAGAATTTCATAATTTTAATCACAGGCGTATCATACGGAAGAAGTCAAGGGTAAAAATAACCCCATTGTCTAAATGGTAATTTTTTTGACATTTTGATTCTAGAATATGGTAATTCAGAGATTTCTACGTAAAAATGGTCTCTTGGTACATCTCCATAGGCCTAACAGTTTTCGAGAAAACTGCAAATTATTGAATCGATGCAGGCTATTGTAAATAAATAAATGTTCGTCTACCTACATATTTAGTGTGCTGTGAAAAACAATTGCAACAATTGCGTCGAAAGTTTACCCATCCCACCTAATTTCGTAATTTTGTCATGAACGGTTTCGATAATATCGAGGGAAAACCGTCTTCAGGGTGCCCCATGCAAAGGAGCGTAGCTCCCTTAGGAAGCATTTCCGGACCCATGTTCATATGACATTTTCTTTCTATTTTTCGGAGTACTATTCGTGGTTGAAGTTTGTTAACATACTTAATTAACACCCTGTATAATTGATCATGTCAATGTTATTGAACATCATTTCGATATGAACCATTAATAATGATGTCCACGAAGTCGTAGTTTACTATGTAAGATAATTAAATGTGGTGGAAACTTTTCTTCGTACACGTTTAATGATGGATTTTATACTCTCAACTAAAATTCGTGTCATTGATGTATCCTTGATGGTCATCAACTATTTGTTCCACGACATTGTATCGAGTTTGTTAATTTTTAATTGCGCTACCGCCACGTTTTGAAAAACAGCGCATTCGCCATAGCTCACAATGCGTTGAACCACTGTGGAAATGTAAATGTTTCATTCATTCTTACAAACCTATTCGATGTACTTCAAAGTAGTCCCCGTCACATGGAACGACCTTTTTCCAAAGCTCAAGTCCTCGGTATCGTCGAGATAATATTTTTCCGAAATAGCCTTCAAGACCTTCTTCGATTCGGTTTTTATTTTCTACTCGTGTCAAAACGGCGTCCCCGCATTGGCCTTTTGAGTTTGTTGAATAAATAGGAGTTGCATGGATCCAAATCGAGCTGATTCTGTGAATGCAAAAGGATCTGAGTCGAGTTTTCGACAAAAAAGTCGCCAGAAACCAAGAGTTGTTCGCCGAGACTTGAAGCGTTTGAGAAATATTCTTCAAAATGGTACTTGCTGAGCCAAATGATATTCCAACACTATCGCAAGAGCTCCAATTATCAATCGACGATTTTCAAGCACCAAACCTTTGATTTTTTGGAAGTGGCCCTTATCGGTAGTCTGGAGCGCGGTTTATCTTCAACGCATTCTGGACCCTCTTTGAACTCGTTGTACTACTTTTTTGTGCCATGGTTTGATTTTTTGGCAACATTTTCAACGTGTCCGCACAAGCATATTCATTCCGCACACAAATTTGATGCAAGTTCTTTGCTTGCTCAACAAAATCACCTATTGTGAAAATCGAAAAATTCCCTTCGGGTTGTTCACATAAACACCTTTTGGCAAATAGACGCTTGGCAATATCTGCCTTCCCAATGCCCGGAAGTTTTTAAATGACAAATTGACTTTACTTTTCGATCACGGTGATAGTTCATAATATTCAATGATTTCTTGGAGATTTCAAAACGCTATGGATTGAATATACTGTTCGCATCCAATCGGGATCATCCAGAGACCAATATCCAATATACTTATGTAGAGGAATTCATATTTCACATAGATTGAAATCGCAACTGTCATTGAGAAATTGTAATTCAATTGATGAACTTGATTCACTTACTATTCGTGGTATATTATAGAGAAATTATTCAAGACTCAAGATCTGAAACAATGTATAATAAATAGTCAGACTTGGAATTGATGATGGACTGAAAATAACAGGATGTTCCTGCAGCTGATTCATTGTTTAATTTTTTTCAATATTTGCACATATAAATTTGTTGTTAGTTTCATGCCTTAATATGATATATCCATGAATTATCACGAATAATTATAGGATACCAAATCTTAAAATTCAGTTTCAGCTGGGAAAAACCCCAACAGAATCTATTCACGTTTGTGTAACGAATTAATGATATGGTTGTGATCATTTGGAAAAGAATATTCATTCGAGATGCTTTGCTAATAACAAAAATTATTGACAAATAAAAATTTCAATTCATTTAAATAATGAATTTTGATCCCGTACCGAAGAAGAGAGGTCGGTGAGGTCACATGACCGAAAATACAATTACACAAAATGTCAAAATCAGAAATATTATGGAATAACATCAGTAGCGGGGTTCAGGGTTTTTCTATAGTTATCGCAACATTAGCATTGCTTTATAATAGTATATTAATATATTAGAACTGGACTAGTTATTCTTGTATATTTAACGCCATTTTTTATACGTTTTGAAATGAGTAGAATAGACTATGAGTGAACAGAGTGAAACTCTGACAAACAAGAAAATGTCGTAATTAGCGCGTGTACTTTTCAACAACCAGAAATAATCACTGACAAATTCAAGATTGTTTACAGTGTTTTCCATTTTATACACACTTAAAATAGGTAATATTTTAATAACACATTTTTTATTTGAGCAAGGTATTGACTATGTATAACCGTTTTCACAATATTTGTAAAAAAATCGATTAGAATTCACTTTAAAGCGGCTCGAATTTTTCTCTCCAAATGAATTTGGACTCCTGAATCCAAAAAACGTTCTTTTTAAGTCGCGAAATATTGATTTTCTTATCATCATATCAATATCTAATAGCCGACCCGCTAGAAGTTACTCAAACTGGAGGGTATTCCCCAGCTACAGGGTGTATCGAGTCCCTGTGTCCAAAAACCGTCTTGGATGTTCCACAAAACACCTGATAAGGAATGTCCTACTTATTTCGAACGTTCGTCCCCACCTGTTGGCGAGTGATAGTCGGGACCAACACGGTATGTCATGCGAGTTTTGTTTATGCAGTGCTTTCTTGATTTTCATCCGCGGCGATAGCGAATTTCACGACTTGCTTTCGGGGTATCACCTTCACTTGTTCCACTTGTTGATCGTCGGTGCATGACTTTCGGAGGCAGTGCCACCCGTTAGGCAACTCTTCTGCTTCTTCTCTTTCATTCTTTTTCTCAATCTTTCGAATATCGTTCTCGACTCTTGGGCGCTGTGGGGTTGGGGATATTTTGTGCGGGGTGATGTAGAAGTGTTTTGAAGCTGTTTTTTTCCTTTTCTAACTGGAGTACTGCTATTGCTATGTATACTGGGTGTTAGGTGAGTTTTCGATCACATTCGTTATGAATTGTTTTCTGGGCACGTTCTTCAAAAATGATTTTTTTAGCAAATTCGCCATTTTTTTAAGGGAAATTGAATATACAGGGTGGTCCCGTTTCACTGCGTATGTCGGCGACAATATAAAACCTTATAAATTATTTGACTTTAAGAATTATTTGATTTTTCCTTAAACTTCTTCATTTGTATTTTTATTTCTCAGAATTTTGTTATGGCATGATTATCAAATACAAAATGAAATTCATTTATGACATCAAGAAAGTATTGAACTGATGGACCATACGTATTCAATTTTACTTGTAAATCAGATCAATATAAATTACAAATGATGCCTCTTTTGTAGAATAATATTCAGCCACCAACTGATACTATATGAGTTTTCCAATTAAAAATTCAGCATCATTCGTTATTCTTTGGATCCGACTTCCAAAACAAAGAGGTATAGAATTTCATTCTGCTAGACGATGGTACCCCAGAACTCTTGTTCACATTTATAACTGTCCACATGATTACTCATAATTTATGGTAATTTCTTCGAGAAGTGCAGCTTCGTCAACAAAAAAATCTAACAGATGAATATATTTACCTATCGGAAAAGGGTAAAAAAGTAACTATTATTTATCAGTTAATTAAGTTCGTAATTAATTCAGAAAAATTGTTAAGGAAGAAAGGCCCACCCTGTATATGTATTAATATTATGAGGATCATGTGATTTCAACATAAGTATGGGAGCGTCTTCTGTGGATCACCCCGTAACATTAAAAATATTGATTCATCTCGATCTCTTCAATACTGCATACTAGATGAGTTTCAAATTTTTTCAGAAAATTCGATATCTCCATGTAAAATTTAAGGAACATCTCTTGATGTATCTTGAGATTTTACGGAATCTGTCAAAATTTTTTTTCATCCAACAAATGACAGCTATAACTGTCATTAATTAGACAATTGAACTATCCGATGACACCTAGTGTATGTATGATGATTGACGTTCGTATTTGAATTATTTTTTCATTTATTACTATTACAACCATACAACCTACTTTGACCAATATGAAAAAAAGTAACTGTCAAGTCATTCTGACATTTCTGACAGGAAGATAGTTCTGACAGTATTGGTTATCTTTCAATATTAATAGTGCAAAATGAAAAATATTTAGCTAACCACTGAACTTCTTAGTGTTTGAAACATTTCGGCATTACTAATTATGCCAACATTTCACAGTGACTCCACAACGATGTCAAATTTATTCGATCCGCAAATAAAGTTTGTTGATTGTAGTCGTAATTTTCAAAAATATTGAAAAACTGTTCAACGTGTTGTGAATATATTCGATAATTCGAATACAATATTAGCGAGCACTCACAACTATCTTGCCTAAATAAATGGAGTAAATCTCCGATTTGATCACGAAGCTTATCAATTATCATCTCATAAAAAACTGTTTCAACCATTTTTTGGATAAAACATTATTTCTGAGTCACTTGAAAATTTATGATGCTCGGCCTAACAGCCTTGGGGTATGAACTATCATCTTTCTTTTAATATCTATTATTAGTCAATAGTATGTTTTCATTTGAAGTACCTCTATCTGGTGTCGAACGCCAAACGCAGTTACCTAATCCTGTATGAAACATTGCATAAGCAATTTTAGCCGATTGAACGAAATCCACGAAAAAATGTTCAGATGCAAAAGACGTAACACGACCTACTTGGATCGACGTTTACCAGTTTCCGCCATATAAATACCAGAAGTTTCTGGTCGATGTCTTTGGATATGTAATTGCAGTATAGACACACACACACACATACACACCTCATCGGTTATGTACGGGAATTATATAATATTCTTACAAAATCCACCCGACACCCGGTATATTATCTTTTCACGTGACCCTGGCAGAAACGAGGCTACTTTCCATTTTTCTATACATAACAGCCAGATTATTTGAAGTGGCTCAATATTTTGGCACAAGATGAAATGAAGTGTTCGGAGAAATTTATCAGACAAGGTTAACATTTTTTATATAATGATCAACGCGATGGCTGTTCTTGGAAAAATCAGGATATATTTTTAATCTTCTTGAGGCTGAGGTCACATTTCAGCAACTTTCGTAACCGTGGCTCTTGGATAGTACGTGAAAACCAACATTTCAAAGTATAAACGACGCATCCGCCATTTATATCAATAAGATGTTTCTTATCTTACTAGAAATCCATGATAATTTCTGATGGTTTCTGATGAACTGATCGTGTGAACTTTTATAGTCAGCGTTTCATTTGAGAAACATCCCTAGAAATTAGCTGTCACACTTATAATAATACGACAGCCTGTATACATGAGAAATTCTTCACTTAAATTTTCTAGACCTATTTCTGTACAGCTTTTCAGTTACAATTTTTGGAAATATAAGGGATTGAAGAACATTAGAATCTATTTATTTAAGCAAATAGTTGTGACAGCTCGTCACAAATTATGGTGTTGCCACTCGTCTTATTTTTCAATGATACTCTGAAACAGAAAGTTAGGTTAGGTTCATCATTCTAATTGTTTGAAAAAAAGTCGACTGATGAACGGTTTGAATGAAAGAATTGTCAATTTCCAATTTAGGAATAATTTATCTGCATTCCATATTGTGAGGAAGTATAAAACATATATTCAATATAATTCTTTACTTACCTTTCCGACATTATTAAATGGAAGTAAAGGGCATTCGATAATTTGTTTCAACAAAATTAGTTCATTAATGATAACTTTCATCAAATATAATCAGTTTGAAATTGAATAGAACCAGAATAAACAATCTTTATAAGCGGATCAAAAAGATTTCTCTCTAAATAAATTTGACATTTGACAACCAGAAGTTCAGTGGTTAGGTAGATATTTTTTATTTTGTACTGATGGTATTGAAAGATAACCAAATCTGTCAGAACTATATTCCTCAAACGAACAGATTATAGCTATGATAGATCAATGAATCAATCATTGAGATAGCGATTATCTAACAGTACGAGAGGCTCGAAAGAGAAATTATAATCCTTGCCAATGGTCATTTGAATATTCAAACATTTACCTTGAACTTGGGGAAATATTGATATCTATAACAATCCACCTATCGGTGAGGTTTCAAAATTGGTTTTCATTCTCAACTGATCTCAAACTAAAAACACAAATACATAATTCGATTGTTTGTCCGTCGTGGCGAAACTGGTATCAATGTGTAATTGCACAACTATTTACTTTGATTATTAGCATAACATAATGATTACTGAATTTCACTTTGTGCCTAAACTCTTTCATTTAATTGAGAAGGTAGGTAGGCATTACATTCTTGGAGCAAACAATCTTGAAAGCGAAACCAACAGTTATTACCACACGTGCTACAGACACTTGAAAGTATTAATTACACCTAGAATCTATTTGAATGATCCAGTGGGTTTACTCTATACTCGCCAAACGTCAAACATCCAAATGGTGTCGCCACAACTACCTGTGGCTCATTTTTGTTCCTTTGAGGTTAGAATATCTTCTTCTTTTCCACTTCCATTCACATCGTAGATTCGGATTCCAATTAGTGTCAGTTCGAAAGTACAATTATTTGAACTACTCTGGTGTTTCTACCCGCCAATTATGCCTAACGGTGTATGATATAAAAATGCATTAAAATGTCTTCTTCAGTACGTTTGCTCTAATAATAATGAAAGTCGACCATCTCAGGAGATCTAGATAACTGACCAGTATTTATTACATTAGGCATTAGTGAAGACTTCGAAGTTTGCCATTGTATACAGGATGTCTCACTTTGGCAGAAATCGATCACATCGCGCTGTATATAACAACTGCATATATATTCGTTTTCAAAAAACTGAACTAATTGGGTTCTTTTCATCGTTATGGATATGAGCATTCAAAACTTTTTCATAATCTGAATGGAGGCTTGATGAAAAATACTCATGAGACTCATATCAACAGATCAATATTTCAAATTGACCTTTCCTTCCGACGTAAAAATTATCGACAGTTTGTGTGTGGTAAATAAAGAAAGTTGGAGACAATGAAAATAGCGATAATTTGAACAAGGTGTTCATTTAATTTGAGTAATTCGTCGAGAGGAAAAAATGAAAATGCAATCAAATTATTCAGATTCCACCTGACACAGTGACATTTGTCAAGTACGCGAACAAATGAAAAAAAAAACTTCATTTGTAATTTTACGAAAAAATCAGAATTGTTATCAACTCAGATGTATGTTACGCTGGCACGGCCACTTCAACAAAATTCAAAAATTTTTATATCAAGATTTAGTGCTTTTTTGTTGCTAATTTGTTCCCCTTTTCAAAAATTTGTTGCTCGTGCCAATAAGAAAAAAAGTGACGCAATGCTAGCTTCACGTGAAGCTGGCACAGCAACTTTTTTATTCGGCCACTATATCGGAAAACAAATATACCAAAATGTAGTACTAATTTGTTGCTCATTTGTTCCCCCTTTCAAATTCCTGAATTTTTTTCCTTTACAGAAAAAATCGATTCCATGCCAGCTTCACGTGAAGCTGGCACGACAACTTTTTCATTTCAGAACTATTTCAAGAAATGAATATACCAAAATGTAGTACTAATTTGTTGCTAATTTGTTCCCCTTTCAGAAATTTTGTTGCTCGATTTTTTTTTTCGAAAAAAACCGCAATGAATAGTCGTTCCATGCCAGCTCAATGTCTCGATAACTCCGTTATCTTTCATCAAAAATTAAAAATGACTTCACCAGAATTTGTTGCTTTGTAGTCGCTAATTTGTTCCCCTTTTAGAAATTTTGTTGCTCGTTTTTTTTTTCGAAAAAATCGCAATGAATAGTCGTTCCATGCCAGCTCAATGTCTCGATAACTCCGTTATCTTTCATCAAAAATTAAAAATGATTTCACCAGAATTTGTTGCTTTCTAGTCGCTAATTTGTTCCCCTTTCAGAAATTTTGTTGCTCGTTTTTTTTTTTCGAAAAAATCGCAATGAATAGTCGTTCCATGCCAGCTCAATGTCTCGATAACTCCGTTATCTTCCATCAAAAATCAAAAATGATTTCACCAGAATTTGTTGCTTTCTAGTCGCTAATTTGTTCCCCTTTCAGAAATTTTGTTGCTCGTTTTTTTTTTCGAAAAAATCGCGATGAATAGTCGTTCCATGCCAGCTCAATGTCTCGATAACTTCGTTATCTTTCATCAAAAATTAAAAATGATTTCACCAGAATTTGTTGCTTTCTAGTCGCTAATTTGTTCCCCTTTCAGAAATTTTGTTGCTCGTTTTATTTTTTTCGAAAATATCGCAATGAATAGTCGTTCCATGCCAGCTCAATGTCTCGATAACTCCGTTATCTTTTATCAAAAATTAAAAATGATTTCACCAGAATTTGTTGCTTTGTAGTCGCTAATTTGTTCCCCTTTTAGAAATTTTGTTGCTCGTTTTTTTTTCGAAAAAATCGCAATGAATAGTCGTTCCATGCCAGCTCAATGTCTCGATAATTCCGTTATCTTCCATCAAAAATCAAAAATGATTTTACCAGAATTTGTTGCTTTCTAGTCGCTAATTTGTTCCCCTTTCAGAAATTTTGTTGCTCGTTTTTTTTTCGAAAAAATCACGATGAATAATCGTTCCATGCCAGCTCAATGTTTCGATAACTTCGTTATCTTTCATCAAAAATCAAAAATGATTTCACCAGAATTTGTTGCTTTGTAGTCGCTAATTTGTTCCCCTTTTAGAAATTTTGTTGCTCGTTTTTTTTTTTCGAAAATATCGCAATGAATAGTCGTTCCATGCCAGCTCAATGTCTCGATAACTCCGTTATCTTTCATCAAAAATTAAAAATGATTCCACCAGAATTTGTTGCTTTGTAGTCGCTAATTTGTTCCCCTTTTAGAAATTTTGTTGCTCGTTTTGTTTTTTTTTTCGAAAAAATCGCAATGAATAGTCGTTCCATGCCAGCTCAATGTCTCGATAACTCCGTTATCTTTCATCAAAAATTAAAAATGATTTCACCAGAATTTGTTGCTTTCTAGTCGCTAATTTGTTCCCCTTTCAGAAATTTTGTTGCTCGTTTTTTTTTTCGAAAAAATCGCAATGAATAGTCGTTCCATGCCAGCTCAATGTCTCGATAACTCCGTTATCTTCCATCAAAAATCAAAAATGATTTCATCAGAATTTGTTGCTTTCTAGTCGCTAATTTGTTCCCCTTTCAGAGAATTTGTTGCTCGTTTTTTTTTTGAAAATATCGCAATGAATAGTCGTTCCATGCTAGCTCAATGTCTCGATAACTTTGTTATCTTCCATCATAAATTGAAAATGATTTCACCAGAATTTGTTGCTTTCTAGTCGCTTATTTGTTCCCCTTTCAGAAAATTTGTTGCTCGTTTTTTTTTCGAAAAAAACCGCAATGAATAGTCGTTCCATGCCAGCTCAATGTCTCGATAACTTTGTTATCTTCCATCATAAATTGAAAATGATTTCACCAGAATTTGTTGCTTTCTAGTCGCTTATTTGTTCCCCTTTCAGAAAATTTGTTGCTCGTTTTTTTTTCGAAAAAATCGCAATGAATAGTCGTTCCATGCCAGCTCAATGTCTCGATAACTTCGTTATCTTTCATCAAAAATCAAGAATGATTTCACCAGAATTAGTTGCATTCTTATTTTATTATCGTCTCCTGAGAAATCTCAATGTCATTTCCCGAAAAAAAAAATTTCGCGCGAAAATTATAGTGAGCAATGAAGCTATCAATGACCATTACATTTCTCTTTGTACTTCTTGGCGAGAGAAAATGAGAGGAGAAATTTGAATACGTCTGATGTGTTAGTAAAAATCACCATTGAGTTCACATGTGAATAGTTAGGGTGTACAAGTGTGTACATCGAGACATTAAACTGGCATGGAACGACTTTTCATTGCGATTTTTTCGAGAAAAAAAACGAGCAACAAAATTTCTGAAAGGGGAACAAATTAGCAACAAATTAGTACTACATTTTGGTATATTCATTTCTTGAAATAGTTCTGAAATGAAAAAGTTGTCGTGCCAGCTTCACGTGAAGCTGGCATGGAATCGATTTTTTCTGTAAAGGAAAAGAATTCAGGAATTTGAAAGGGGGAACAAATGAGCAACAAATTAGTACTACATTTTGGTATATTTGTTTTTCGATATAGTGGCCGAATAAAAAAGTTGCTGTGCCAGCTTCACGTGAAGCTAGCATTGCGTCACTTTTTTTCTTATTGGCACGAGCAACAAATTTTTGAAAAGGGGAACAAATTAGCAACAAAAAAGCACTAAATCTTGATATAAAAATTTTTGAATTTTGTTGAAGTGGCCGTGCCAGCGTAACATACATTCAACTCAGGCTCGTATTGAAAGCAATTCATCTCCTGATTATCAGTTACTTCAAGAATCAAAGAAATATTGGATATTCGGATGAAATTGAAACGTCATTCAGTTTTACAAGAAATCAATACATAGCCATCTCATATTGTTACCTGTCAGTTGGCTTGTGAAATAATTTCTCCGGTCTTTGTGATAGTTATTCATTTGATCGAGAATCAGTTATGAAATGAAATTTGCCAAACGAATGCCATGCAACAAAAACCTTACGTTTTTGCACAAAATTCATTCACAAACAAGTTTAATGAAATGTAAGGAATAATTGACAATTGCCGATCATTAAATCGCTGGGGTCCTCCTGAAAAACAACGGAATTTTCAAATCAATTCCTGATATACAATATTTGTGACCGATTGAAAAAAAATTAAACATCGGTGATGATAGTAATTTTTTAAGAAGAATTCAAATTTTTCTCACCTTCACATTGTTCGATGAGCTTCAACAAAGATGTTCTTGGAGAATTTCATCCAAAACGTTAATCATCAAAAAAACTACTTTTGAGATTGTTCTGATTTTGAAGAAAAATTTTAAAAAAATTTAAAATCACTCAGTATATCTGATAGGGGCTAAGTTGGCTCAAAGACAAGCTTGAGTTGATGACAATTTTTATTTTTTCGAAAGAAGACAAATAAAGAAGTTTTCCATTTGTTGCGTACTTCATGAATGTCACTGTATAAATAACTTCAATTTTATGTTAATTAGACATTTGCATGAATAATATGAACGGTGAACCAGTGGTTCCAATAGGTGTTAATTCTTGTATGGAATTTCCACTGTCGTATTTTAGAATCGATAAAAATATTTTATATGATAATTCTCTAATTTTTTATCCACACATAAATATTGGTTTCTCACGATATTATGAAATGAACAAACAAAAATGTTGGTCAAAATGTGAATCGCATGAAAAATGCAAAATTACGAAAAAGAATGTTTACTTCACTTCTGTTACATGATTGAATGAATGTATGATTTAAATCTTACATTTTATAAATGAATTTTTATCACTTGAGTTGAATTTTGCTAGAGGGTATAGTCGTTGAAAAAGTATAGTACATAACTCACACGAATTAAGTTCGCAATAGTGGAAAGTGATTATGATCCCACGTGATCGATAAACAATATACTATTTATTGGTGGTCGATAATTAATAGTGAATAATAACAACATGTAAACGATCAAAACAGAAGTTGTGTTTTATTGAAAATCACAGTAATCCAAACAAAATAATTACAAAATATTTCGAGGTGACAAATAATATCCTATGCCATTAAAAGATATCAGTACGTATGAAAAATGAAATACATGGGTATTCACTTATATTACGTGTTTGATTATGAAGCAATATACTGAAATTATAGTACATTATTAGCGTTCAAAAAAAAATGATAGTTCAGCTTTTTAGAGGACATCGTCTTGTACGTATTGGCAATTTTTTTATTTAGCGATGCAAGAAATTCACAAGTTTCAAGTCATCATTATACTGCATTTCCTGCTTTTTATTCATTTGTTCTAGTTGAAGAAGAGTAATATTGTATTGTTGATAGAATTATTTTTTTCCTTTAAAATCTCACAGATACTTTCAATCTTTCAACTATGCCAATCTATTGTGTATAAGTTGATGATTTTAAAAATTATTTTTACTTACAACACGCACCATGTGAAAATATCAGTTCTGTGGTTTCCTTTCTAAAAATTTTTCCTTCACTGCATTGTATTATATTCAATCGGAAAAACATTATCAGTATTTTTATTATTAGTCGAGGGACACCCAGTATATGAGGTAGTTCCTGTATATTCGTCTCATCAGTGTTAGTGTAAGAGATATATTGAGTTGAGCAGATTTGATATCAACACAACACGAATTATCCATTATAGTGATGAGCATCATTTAAAAACTCATTCAATACTTTGGTATCGAGTACGAAAATGGAGACAAAAATTGTGTAATAAACAAGAAATCCAATCGAGTAGGTCAGTTTTACCTTCAGATTCTTTGCACAATCTGTAACTGTTGATGCCTGTACCAAGTGACGTGATAAAAAATACCACTCCTTTTCTGCAACGAATTTATTTCTCTCCCAGTATTTCGAGTTTAACCGAAAAAATTCAATGTTTCAAGATTGGGCATTTTACTTGTGGATCAGTGTATTTTCTCAATGTGCAAGAGATGATTTGTTAGAGAAAGTGAAAAATTATGAGCCCAGCTCATGAAACGAATTGCACAATAAGAACATTTGACATTATTTATGTGTAGGCAATTTGTTGATATATCTTTTTCGTTTAAATTTGAACTGTGCGAACTGGGACAGGCTTAAACTTAACCTCCAAATAACTCAACTGTAATCGTTCCGAATTTCAGATGAAAAGGAGAACTTCCCGAATGTCAAATTAATATTTCGTACATGTTTTTGCTCAAATAGAAATTTCATTGGTGGAACCAATGAAGGAATGCTTTTTGGGAGGAACTCGAAAACATTTTATCTATGTGAAATTATCGATGTACTATGGTTATCGAAATTGATTAGCATAAATCCCAATCTACGTAAAAAGTGATGACAAAATTGTGACCAGCCTTGAGATTTTCATTCGCCAATAATCACGAAAAATCCCGTTTGAGTACATTCAGGTAAAAATTCGTGTTTTTGTCAACGAAAGTATCCAAAAGGATCCAACTATCTCCTTGAACCTTACTTGTAGCGTTTGGATCATTGAACAACAGAATTTTTGGACATACAGTGTGATTCAATAGTCCCAAGGAGAAACATCTATCATTCTATTTGAGCTCTCGCTTTATAGTTGAATATTTGGATGACATATTTGATGACAAGCGTTATGAATTCGTGACACACTTGGAGCATTTGTTTCCAAGGATATCTTAGAAATAATATAAATTTTTCAATTCAATTAAGACATGAGACTAAATATATTTTATATATTTTTCCGATATTGATTTGTCACCTTTGTGAAATGCTGCCAATTCGTGGAGGTATAATTTGAGAAACAAAAGATTTGTGGTGGTTTGAAAGCACTCGACATCCTGTATAGACTCAAGAAATGAAATAGTAGCCTATGACTAAACTCGAACATATTTTATCGTCTTCGTATTTATAAAACAATACTTACATAAGCAATCAGCAATCGCCTTTATAACTAACCAAGATCTCGTGAAAGTGTTACACGGGTAGACCTACTTGAAAAGAAATATTCCTATATTAGGCCCGTTCGACAGTATAATTTTTTTCCAACGATTTTATGTGCTTATGAAATTTTCGCGAGTTGTGAAATGAAATGCATTCGAATATGTATTTCGTCCTTGTCGGAATGTTCAAAAATTAGTGAAAATTTTATGCTTCACTCCAATTACATAAGGAAATTGTGAAATGCAGAATAATATACGAGATGTTGCACATGTCATGTTCACCTGTTATACAAATCATTAATAATACAATGACTTAGGAATGTGGTTATTTCTGATATTTTCATGAAATTTAATCTCATCATCAATGCAAATAATTCTACAGGGTGTTATGCAGAAGACATTTGATGGACTCTGTCAATAGTTTTGTTTGTTTCGAACAAAAATCTATTGAATCATTTCACAATAAAGTAACTATACAACAAAATTGTGTTCAAGATAAGGATGTCTATCATGGGGATCTCGGAAACCATAAGAGAAATGGTTAAATTAGAGAAAAGTTGCGCATTTCCAAATCTAACAATGTGCCATTCAGAAAGTTTTGAAATTCCAATAAGTTCCAGAGATATGCCTAAAAAAAACGAAATTTGCCGATTTCGTTTCATTTTTTTCTGACGTTATTTGAAGAAATATGACAAAACAAAATACACTTTCTCATTGCCATTTTTTAGGCTCTACAAAACAGCGTTGAAAGATTTTCCGTACGACGTTTCGTTTCGGAGAAACCACCATCAACTTTATTTTTTATACGACCCGTGAATAAAAATACCCTGTATTGAATAGCATATTTCATTACTAATACAACGATGTATGACACAATATGAACGTTTCAATCTAACCAATACCCTGTATCTCCGAAACTGACTCGTGTGTTCTTGTTTACATTATTCATCAAATCATTAAATCTATCTCATGTCGAACATTGTAGATTATTATTTATTGAACGGTGTAGATGGCATTGTCTCCTTTCTTGGGAAGTTTGAAAAGTTTATATTCATTTTTTATCTTCGTTCATCATTGGAAAATGAAGGTTGATAAAGATCCATCCTGTACGAAGATTGTTGATCATCTCAACAAAACTCTTCCGTTACGTCAAAAGATTCGAAGGCAATCGAGAAACACGATATTTCGGTGATTTCGCCCTTCAACTATCAAATTTAACTTAAGTAACGAAAAATTGTAAACACCCATACATCAATATCGGAATATGAACAAAAAAACTTGAATATTCATGGAATTTTTATTGACGTCATACTTCCTAATCGTAAACAGCACAGGTCTTCATCAAAAAAGATAATTTATTCATTTCAATAATGGATAGAAATGAAAAATGTCAGAGTTTACAACAAAACAGTTACAGGTGTCGAATATTAAAAATTCTCATAGCTTGCTTTGTTCGAGATACATAGCCTCTTGCATGCATTCATTTTTTGACGTAACATTTGTTGAACTGCTGTTATTCTAGATATAATTCATACTTATTCGCTTTCATGGAATACCCTCTACATTATCTAAAATTTGTAAAATTCGTTTTTTTCAATATATATTACTCGTTTAAAATCTCGAGTATATACTGGTTGTGAATTATTTGCAGTATGTTATAGGTCCCGGACCCCGTCAGTAGTATCTATAATTGAGACGGAAAAATCAAAAACGCTCGGACACGTCAATCCTCATTTCAAATAGGGTGTTTCTCAATAGAAAATATGTCAGTCTTTTCACCCTCTACCCTTGATAGGTACCTCCTCAATTTTTTAAATAGCAAGATGCCTCGTGCGATACATGATTAGAAGAGATTTCAAATTTGGACGAACATACAAATAAAAATAAATGAACGAATGATGTTGAAATCTAGTTATCAAAAATAAATGAACTTGATAAATTATTCTAATCAACAACTAAAATACTATAGGAGGCGTTCAAAAATTTCTCCATTTACTGTATAACTTTTTAAAGTAGTTGTTTTATGCACAATAAGTCGATACCATTCTTGATCACGAAGGGGAAATGTAAATTATCAATTTATAATTCAATTTATAATCATTATTGTGAGTGATTCAGTAAAAAACTGTTTTACGAGGTGTATTATTTTTTACCTGTACCAAATATTCGAGCTGTATCGATAGCTTCATATTCTCTTCTAGAGTTTTTGATGGTGTATTTTATTGTTCTGACGAATAATAAATGAATTTTGTAACGTATGGTTTATGAAACTAATTTGACGGTGTTCAAATCATCTGTTATGGTAATCTCTTCATTGATAGTTATTATGATTTGTACAACCAATTCAGATAAAAAACACAATGTATTCTAACACAGACAATATAATTCATAAACATGAAATAACCTAACGTAATAGTAACCATTCTCTTCTTCAAGGTAGAAATATCATTTCCTATCATAAAATCCGTGTTATATAAATTTAATTGCTAGAGTTTAATTACTCAATTTATCTTCATTATTATTTAGGAAAGCCTAATAGCTCTGATGATATTTCCAAGAATATTTTAGGTGACTATCATTCTGTACACCTATGAAAAGAATTATTTTATTGATGTAATAGTTTTGCATTTTTCCAACTGGATGCTCTCGAACTATATATTTTTTTAAATGAATAATCATCATGGTCTCTTTAGGATATACAAGAGTTTCATTTCCAATGAATAAGATGCAACTTGTAATTCTACAATTTATATTCTCCTGTTGTTTTTGTGTATTTGTGACTTATCTAGAACTAAGAATGTCTTGATATAAATCTAATCTTCATCAGACAACCCCAAAAATCTCATACTGTTGTCAATTCACAGTTAATAACGATTGCAAAAATATTCCTCACAAATTCCAGGTTAAACTTCGACCAAAAATAATAATCACCGTCATATCTACGATTGAATGATTCGGTTTTATATATTCTTTCAATTAACACTGACGCATACTTTGTGTCTCCTATATTTCATAATAATTTTCCCAAGAAGCCTGATTAAAGGTATTGATAATTTCCAAGATATTCTTCATTGATATCGCCAAATACAATTAACATTTGTAAATGCGTCGGTTATATAATCAATTCAACATACAATGAATCAACCATTGACTTGTTTATATATTTCGGACAGATACAATCGGAAAATATCCAGCAAAACCACTTTCACTAATTAAAAGCCTACTCAAGAATATGAAATATTTTGAATGTACTGTAAATTAATGACAAATTATTATTTGAATGCTAAGAAACACCATTGAGAAGAAAATTTGAACAACAAAATTACGCATTTTCAAAATGACATTTTACATGGCTGAGCTGAAAGTCAATACTCCAATACTAGTGCTCATTTTTTGTGTACCAATAGTTCCAAGATTATTTCATCTTTCCAGACTTCTAATTTCTTATTATCAATATCGTATACAATCATAATGCTAACTTATCTACCATTATCATTATTTGTCAACACCATTAATTTTCTTATCACGGTTTTTCAATAGTATTAATGTTAAATTAATTCGCTGTGATAAAATTACTACCCCGACATCACGTAAGCTCAGGGCCTCACGAAACGCTGATAATAATAATTTGTAATATAAATTATTATACTTGGGTATGCAGAACTCAATTGACGCAAATTTATTAAAATAATACAAAATCAAGAGACTCAAAGCTGTTCCCCCTTTTCAGTTACCCAAATCGAAAGTATCGTCGCTCCTTCAAGTTATTGTGATGCTCTGTAAAAAATCTGCAAGTTATTCTTCACGACATTTAGTCAGAGTATCCAAGATGAATTATTTTCGATACTGAGTACGTGTAAAAAATTTCAAGGGATGATGTCCTATGTTTTGTTATCAATAAATTGATTATTCACTGTTATTCATATTTTTATGCAGGTAGAAAGTACAAAATAAAATACTTATCCAATTCGCATTTATGATTATGTATCTATGTAGTTTTTCGTAAAGTAATTGTATGTTTAGAATAAATTCAAATGATTAACAAATAATAAGACGAAATGTTACATTGAAAATAAATTATAGGGGTTGCGTTTTCCACCCCTCATAATAATGTACCCTGTATATCAACTAATTATTTTCTGATGAACTCCGAACGTTATTTGCTTTTTCTTCTCTAAAGAGCTGTTAATAATCTCGGTAATTTACACGAAATAATTAGTAGCCTTGATTGATTGAACCCTTTCAACGAATACTGTAATTGTTAATTTTTTGTTTCATTGAAACTTCCTTGTCAGTTATTAAGTGCATGTATGTACATTTCTTCCATGAAAATTTATTTGTTTGGATCAATCAAGTGTTTAGTATTTAAAATAATTTATGCGAAATAACAACGACTTCTCCATATCACCTTGGAAAGAGTATATAGTTTTGAGTTATGGGCTATTATACAGAATTAGCGACCATCAATTTGTAAACAACTATAATAGCATAACGGCGATGGAATAGTTTTTTGGCAATTTTATTTCCTAGTACATATTTTCGCACTATACCAATTAGGCATAATTTATCGAAATATTAATGATAAAATAATGTGTTTTGTTGGAAAGCTTAGCATAACGTGAATCACAGAATATATCATCGTAAAAACTGAGCATGTCGTCATCGAAGATTTGGTGCTCCACACGGAACAATTTCTGGACCGACCCTGCCTGCGTTTACAATAAATCGAAATGTTAGAAACTCTTATTTTCTTCCTGTATTCAACGGCGCCTATGTTTAATAACAGAAATATTTATTCACACTTTGCTATCTTATCTGAGATGATCCTTCTTAAAGAAAACGCTCAGCAATGTGTGGTAATTTGTGAATTAGTGGTCGCTGCAATGGGTTCTTACCAAGATGAAGAAAGCACCAAGCTCCTGGAGGTTTGCTATTTATTTATTGATCGAATCTCAGAAAATGTTCATTTCCTATTATTGAGTTATCTATTCGACGATATATCGAATTTAAGTTTGAAATTTTAAACCAAATAATCTGTATCTTGTAATATTTTTGGTTTTAGGAGACATTTCTGAATTAAAATGATATTTAATGAAGCTCGCATGCATACATGCCACTTTTGAAATTTTATAAGATATAATTTTGATTTGAACCCGAGTTACTTGAATTTCATTTTGAGTTTTTCGAGTTGGCACATCACTAGTCAAATATCAATGAGACTTCTAATTAAATTGACTCCCATTTTTGTCTGAACCAATTAAATTCACTTTCTTGTTGACGATCTGACACCATTTCAAAGCTGACATCCTTTTTTGTGCATTTCAATCACTATCTAACATTAATCACTAATTACTAATTTGAGATATTCACGACAATCGATCGAGCGATGATTAGACGCCCCTGGGTAATTTGAGAATGCAAAAAAATCATAAACATGTCGATGCAAGTTTTCATTCGAAAACTTTCTTCAACTTTCGTCCAATTATTTACCTATTGATTTTTTTGTATAGCAGTTGCATGTATTGTCCATACTTTCTATTGTGATGACAATTGTTTGATTCACTAATAATCTGGAGACGCTAGTTCATTGGCATTTACAGGGTGATTCAAGCCATCTAGACTCTCTGAAATAAATCATCGTGAAAATTATGAACTGAAGAACAGCTATAATATTCAAAGTTCTTCAATTGATCACTGAATTTTGAGTTGTAATTCGAAATGTTTTTAGACCCACAAGAATTAAATTATCTTTTTTTCAATGTTCCTAAATATGTTCAAAAACACATATCAAATTGATATTTTTATGAACGATACCTTGCAAATAATAGTCTTCTGTTGTTAGAGAATTTTGACAGTTTGATTCGTCTGTCAGCTGTTTTTGTTGGAAAAATGGATCTTTAACTTGTCGGAAATATTACTCAACCAAATTGTTAATTATTACGAGATATGTTGACCGGCACGATCGCTTGACATGACACCCTTGGACTATATTTCGTGAGGGACACTGGAAAATGAAATGTACATGATATTGCTCGCAGAGTTTGATGAAGAAATAGGTCACAACACAAGTATATCGTGTTTCCCAATGCATTGAAAAATTCATAGTGAAAATTGAAACAAATGAATTTAATTCTATTAAATCAATATTCGATTCACACTTATCAGAATATGAAAAAACTTTGAAATGGCTTCATTATATTTTCGAATATTAAAGTACGTGTCTTATTCGATATTAATATCGAACCGTGTACAATGAATATTTCCGGTATCTTAAAATACACATTTGAGGCAATAAAAGCTACTTCAAAATATTGCAACCATTTATTAACAATGACTTGTCACTGATTATTTCATCAAACCAATATCGTCATTTTGAATATTTATAAATTGTAACGTCATTGTATTCGGGTAATATGATTGATTGAAATGAAACCGTTTCATGAATTAGAGATACACATTTGGCACAGTTCCTAAGTCTCTCTAAAATATCCGTATTCTTGTGGCGACAGATTGACAAATAAACTTTTCACAAGTTGATGCGAATATAAAAATGTTTGATGTGAAAATATTCTTCAAGGTGTCATTTTACGATGAGGCGGCTTTGACCACGGCGCGGCGGTCAGATTATATGACAGCTATATTTATTTCTTCTTCTTCCTAAATCTATTAAGTAATTGTGACATACAGTGTGTGTAAGCTAAATAGAATAAATTCGATATTCAATGAACGAGAATGTGTCCGATAAAAACGTGTTTTTCTTTCAACAAATTTTTTCATACAGTATGTAAATTGTTCCAAATGCAACAACTTCTATATCTATAAGATAAATTTTTCAATTCTTCTGAATTCTTTCGATTAGATTTCTGATATCCATTCATAAGCTGATATGACTTCGAGAATATGACTGCTGATTTGACTACTACGTATGACATCTGAATAAAAACATAACCTCAATAAAAACGATTTTTCGACATTTCTTTCAGGTTATCAATTGTTCGACACAAATTCGAATTCAAATATTGAAAATATCCACAAAATTTCGGATTTAAACCCAGCTTAAGAATACAGAATGTGTATTGAATTCAATATAATCAGTAGATGACTAGATAAATATTTGTCATCAAGGAACTTGCTATTTATTGAAAAATCGAGCTAATCTATTTCCTTCAATTTAGGCATCAACACCATTTTATGTTTGTATGACTGTGCTTGACAATCTAATGCTCAATCTTCATAACCTCAACGAACAAAAATGCACGAATATACTAGATACTCGTGCAATTTTTAAGCCTCAATACCCCAATGCATGAACTTTCACGCGGGTCAATAATAAATTAAGAGTCAAACGAAAGTTCAAATACCTACGTGAGAAGATGTATAGAGATGTTCGGCGAAGATAAAATGTGAGCGTCAGTACAATTTGCATATTTTAGTGTGTTATTAATCCATATCTGAGAGAAAGAGACAGACCGGTTGCAAGATGAACTGGAGGTGGGGTCAAAGAATTTTTTCGGCCTACAAAGTGCGGCGACTTGATGAATTGATTGTTAGGAAAGGTTCTTTCGAGCGGTCGTTAAAATATTTTTTGATTTTTTTTGACACATTATATTTTATAGTTGACAGTCATCGCAGTTAATATTAAATGAAGATGCATATTTCAACCCTTACGATCAATATCATTTTGTATCGTGCTGAATTGAAATATTCTGCGGAAAAGCAGTGGCGCAGGTTAGTCAGCGCGGTGGTCATAAACTAAAAATGCTGTGATCAAAATATTTCACGTCTTTTACTTTGGAATCAACTGTAATAGTAAGTACTACAAAATTATTAATATCATTCTGTCTACATATACAAAACTTTGATATAGAATTGACTTTTCATCCATAATTGATTGAAGTGATTTCTTCGACCAACAAAATGTATATCTTCATTGTACGTACTGGTGACGAGTTTCCAAAACAGTTTTTGAAAACATTATATCGTGCGTTTGTGCGTTAGTGCATTTTCGAAAAATCTTGAGGGGAGACCCTTTGGTATATTTATGAAAATTTTCCAGAATTTTATTTGTCTTGTTAATGAGATGTATTAGATGCGCATCATAGTGTAGTCTCTTTTTCGATATTTTGTTTGAGTTTTCTGGAAATTCGCAATTTTAGAATTTTAGAAAGAACTTTTTGCTTTGAAACTCAATTTTTCACGAATCATTGTAAGTTATCATACCCCTAGATACATACGCTCCTAGCGAATAAGTATGGCGAATTATTCTTAAAAAATGGTGACACTTTCCACCACTCAAAAGTGCTGTAGTCTCCAGACCTGTGTATAAGACCGTGCGCTCAACAATCTCATATGAAGCAATACAGGGTGTAAAAAAAGATTGGATCTTTCATATAAAGAAACTTCATTGGAGCATCCCATCTTTAGATACAGCCCCTTGAAGGGGGTACATAAAATTTGTTCAACAATTCTTTTCACAAGCACTAAAAAAGTTACGGTATTGAAATTAACCTGACATTTTCTAATACCAAAAAGATACTTAGCCAGTAATTTATTTGGTTTACTCCATTGTTGTAAGTAGTGCAAAACGCAACCCCTCAAATTTATTTCCAATGTAATTTCTTTTCTTATTATTTGTTTACAATTTAAAAATTTATTTCCGGTAGCATGTTTCATTCTAAACAAAAAATGTCCTTTGAATTTTTTGCCCAAAATAAAACCAGTTCGCAGCAAAAAAATATTTCACTACCTGCATCAAATGATTGAAGGTGAATAAACAAAACTAATTTAGTAATGACAAAACATACAACATGTAGAAACCATAGTAAATGTTCAATATGCCTACCTTCAGACATTACGCATGCGTCTAGAGGGGCTGTATCTTAATATGGGATGCTCCAATGAAGTTCCATTATATAAAAGATCCTATCTATTTTTCGATGAGGAATCACCCCCTCAAATGTTTCACACTAGTTTAGTTACACCCTGTATACAGAGTTCAAGTTCAATGTTCAAAGTAAAGGGCCCACATTCGATTCATGTGCAGTTTCTTCACCAGTGTTGTTTCTTTTGTTTCAGGTTACCCACGAAGGGTATAACACCATGGGGCTTTACAAACAATATTTTAGGCTGTCTCAATATGCCAAAAATCAGATGCTGGGTATAGATCCAAAAAAACTTGGCAAAGATGGTCTGCCAGTGCAGATGCTTATATCACAACATTTTAGTCATTGTAAGTGAAATATATATTTACTTACTCATCAATCAATGAATAGGAAATGTTCTGATCGTGGTAAATGTCAGAAAATACAAGAATTCTGATTTATTTCAAAGGCTTGCAAGAAGTGTCCAATAAGTATTTATTATAATAAGTTTATTTTTTGGTGACACAATCTACAACCAAATGTGAAAACGATTGAATAATGTACTAGTTTGGAGAGTATCCAATTATCATTTCGATTGAAACAAAAAAAAATAATATGAAAATACATGCTGGTTCACTGTTTTTAAGACCACCGATAATGACAGATTTAACACTTATATAGAATCTGGAACACCCCTAGTTTTGTTATTATAAGAAGAAAATGAAAGAAGAAAATATATTGAAAATTGAAGAATATAAATGAAAATAGGAAAATGAATAAATTACTTACATTACTACATTTAAGTATTGAAAGAAGTTGAACGATGAAAGTTAAAGATCAAAAACTCATTCTTGGAATGGGCGAATAAAATGTTTGAACATTAATATCATTTTGTATTTTCTTAAATGAATTTTTGGATATGCTTGAACCAGTCTGATGGCAAATTTTTGTGATATTGGCAAATAAAACCTCAAATTTATTCCATATAAAATTCCTCAAAGCAAAAATGTATTGCTACGGCTCACATCAAAACTCATTTCAAAAGACGTCGGTTGGCCAATTGGAATTTTCCACCAACCACTAAGAAGCAAGGTTATTGAACGACCTGCACCATCAATTCAATTCAAGGGCCATTGCCTTGGATCATATCAACCTCAAAATTACGCTACAGGCGACGGGTTGAAAAAATTCCCATTGACCAAACCGCGAGACGCAAATTGTTGTTTTCATCCACAACCAACTCGCAAACGCAAACTCATTATTGCCGTACCAACTCAAGGACGTCGAATGACCGATTTCATGAAACAGATAATGAAGAAGTAGCCGCCTTCTGGTGAAAGTTGCGGGTTGTGTCAATAACTATCTGTTGCGTGTGTCACGTTAGAATCGTCTAAGCTCGAAATTATCGAATTTCTGCTCCAAAAGATGCGATGTTTATTGTGTGACTGGACACTAAAAGGACTATTCTGGTTTGAAAAATAGAAGAAATATGTTTTTGTGCATATTTTCAAAGTTTCAGACCTCCAAAATGTGCCCTTGAACGGATTTTTCAAAATTCGAATTATTTTGAGGTGGTTGACACGATATCTCGAGTTCTATCCGACCGATTCCTTTGAAATTTTGTGAGAATCTTCTATATCGCCTGGACTTTGGATTGTGAAAAATTTTGATTCCAAGTATTTCAAAAAAGTTCGTAAAGTTCGAAAAACAGTTTTTAGTAATTTGGAACACTCTTAGGGGTACCTGATAGGTTACTCTTTCATGGATGCGTATACGGAGATTGAACTTTCCATCATGAAAATTGTTGATAATACAGACATTTAAGTTAGTCAGTCCGTCCACTGTCTAAATGCCAGATGATATACAAGGTGTCCCAGAACTCAACGTCAAGTCGAAACGGGGTGACGGATTGATCATAATCTGAAAAAAAATCTATCCCATGCGGTTTGAAAATTATAGGCATTTTAAGAAAAACCTAGAAATTTGATCAAACTGTACCATTTTTCGGTTATTGTGGTTATTTTTTTTAATTTTTGTTCATTTGAACTATAGAAACTTAATCCTAAATAATATTTCTAGAATCCCAATAAAAAATAATAACACAACTGACTCAAGTTTCCGAGAATTGAGACTATTTGTTAAACTACGAATTTAAAATTTTCAAGATTTGTCGACTTTGACAGGCCCTCCTTTAAAGAAAATGTACTAGAGTGCCTTGGCAAGTAGCATTAAAAGTTGGCGCATTTAATCAGAATTCTAAAATGCTACCATACTTGTTAGTTCCATAAAATGAAAAAGAGTGAAAAAATTAAAACCTCAAGTAACTCGATTTTTGCTATCTCAGTTAAAATGTTTTTGATTCGATAGGTAGGTTCTTGATTTTAAGGCAAAATGATCGAATTTCTAGGTTTTTCTTAAAATGCCAATGATTTTCAAACTGCATGGGATAGATTTTTTTCAGATTTTTCTCGTGATGGTTATGATCAATCCTGTCACCCCATTTCGGCTTGACGTTGAGTTCTGGGACACCCTGTATAAACCCACTATTTTCGTTTTGACATAGAGTTTCATCTGGTATTCCCCAAGGGTCGAATTTGAGACCACAATAGTTGAATTGTATCCTAAACTGTTGCAATACGGATAGATTGTGCCTCAATGTTCTTAAGTGCAAGGTCTTGAGTTATATTGGAAAAAACCACAACATTATTATTGGACAATTCTGTATTGAAACATTGTTGTATAATGAAGGGTATGGGTGTAATGTTTGTCAAAAAAACTCAATTTTATTGAAAATAGCATTATTTACCACTGAAATCATATCTATTGTTTTTTTCCAACGTGATATCAAAACTTGTTCTGTTATAATGAAACTAATGTTGATTGTAAAAAACAAGAATTTTATGCGTTTTGAATATTCATTATGATCAATTATGAATCAGAAGAATGATCTTCATTTCCAAACAATTCCTGTTGTCTGCAGATTCATTCCAATATATGGCAACTATGTGATTACAGATTTATTCTTCCCATGTCGTAACGTCAAGTAGAAATTAGCAATTTTGAGACGTTAAAACTCTGAAAAAAAAATTCTTATTGGAAGTTTATGCACAATTCTGAAATCTTGAATAAAATAAAAATTACTCCAATCGTACATTTCACGTTTCGCGTGATCTGCTTGGAAAGTCCGCAGAGTTGCAACATATTCGACTGCTTTAGGAATGCAGAATTCCAAGCCACATTTTATCGCTCTAATAATGCTCTTTTACAAATAACCACTTTGAACCATTTACGATCGGTTATGTAAAATCTTGTGCTGCCAACCGATGCGAAGACAAACTTGTCTCAAGACGAAGGCGGTGGACGGTGCCATACAGAGCGTGTGAATATTTTTGACCATATAATAGTGGTAGTTCATTCGAAATTATCATTGGTATAGTTCAGGAATTGGCAACTTTTTGAGATAAAAGAGTCAACAATTGTAATTAACTTAATTTCAAAGTTTTCATAGAGCTTAAAACAATATGTGGTACTGGCATGAATGAGTTGATTTATAAAAAACTAATTCATTCATTCACACATTCACATTACCACATTGTTACATCAATTCAATTAATTTGACAGCCAGTCAAAGATTTTCATATTTTCAAATAAACCAGTTCAACAAGTTCAATTATGTTGAACAATAATAATTGCTAGATACTTCTTTCTTGAGATATATTCTTGACATTCGAATCTTGTGTCACGAATGTTTATAATATACAGGATGTCCTAGAAGTCGACATCAAACTAGAATCGGAAAATAGGCCAAGTTAAAATAGTTGAAAGAAAAATATATAAAAAAACTAGGCTGCAACAAAATTTGCACTCTGTGAGAGTTTTTTCCCTTCTGTTGCTGCAAATGTTAACTTTTAAATTATTTTGAAATATTGAAAAAAATATATATTTTAATGAATTACACATAGATTCGTCATTCCTACTTTTAGATAATCTTTGATGAACTTGAAACCAGAGATTTTGAATACTTTTCACGTATTACAAATTATCAAAGTAACATCATCATCATATAATGCATGTACTGTCTCTGACTCACTCACCTTGAGAGTACGCACATCTTTTTTTATTCCTTCTTGAATAAACATAAATTTGTGAAAAGTAATGTTTCGAACAGTATATTGGACAAATTTTCTATGAGAATGAGTAATCATTCATTTTGCAACTATAGAAAACTAGTAAAAGAAAAAAAGAATAAAATTGAATTTATATTATTCGATGATTGTATTCAATACTTCATTGTCATTTCCAATAGACTCTTCCATTCGTTATTTTTTGAATAACCCCTGTATAAGAAAAGTCTGAAATATCTGTACTTTTTGTAAAAAAAGAACTTCCGCTGCTTATCCAGCATAGTCGATTGAGGTCAGCAGACGTAATAATCATGTAAATATATTTTTTACGTCTGTGATGGATATTACTCAGTACTGGAACAATCATTTCAAGATCAGTTATAATGATCATTATTGAGCGTAGACGCTTTCATGACATCTGAAGACTATTCTTCATTTCAATTAATAGCTTTTTTTGTTGGCGTCTACCCTATTATGCATATCTAAAGTACTCATTAGCATATATAACTTTTAAAAACCACATTTTGGAGTTACTATGGCAAAGTCCACAACAGGAATATCAAGACTGTCAATTTTTTATTCATGTGACAGGAGTATTTTTATTGACAAAACAATTTGAATCAATTTTGGCATTATTAACCTCAATTATTCTTCTCAATCACACATGTGTAACAATTGTGATGACAAAAATTAATGTGACCAATCAAATTGAAATAATTTTTCTAGTGCACGAAAGTGTCCTGATGAAAGTGTCCTCAGGAATTCAGCCATTTTACTTTTTATAACTGGTTTTTGAAACAGTAGTAGTAGCAAGGTGGATATAAAAACCTGAATATCTTCTTATATCCTTTTCTCGAATTCAATCCCACAATATTGATACTATTAACCTGAGATTCAGTAGATATACAGGTTCAAGAACTTAGGTACAGGTTTTTTTCATGAATTCCATGGTTATGTGATAGCTGAACATTTCAAATTTGAAAATTACTAGAATAATATATTCATCGAATTATATCAGAATTCAATGATAAATAAATTTTCTTTAGAAAGGGTGGAAAAATAATTGTTTTCAACATTCAGTGTTTTCAATGAGGCAAAATTCGATAGTTCAAGAGTTACGAGCGATTTCTCAGAAAAGATGGATTCAATTGAAAATCTACTTACTCTTATAAAAAAATAAAATACAATCTGTCTTCTGATCTCTTGACTGTTCTTATTTAAATATATTTTAAGAATGAAAAAGCTTATTGATTTCATATTATAAAATAGTTTTCCATTCTGAATCGGAGAATAAATACTCCAACCAAAAAAGTATTAGTTACTCTGTATATGGAGAATACTTTTCTCGTCTATCCATAGGTGGACACTGAAAATAAATTATGTGTATTTTTCGTACATGAATTGAGCTTTGTATTTTCTCTTCTAGGTCGGTTAGCTGTTATTCTGGTAGGGATTTTTACATTAGCCGTAGGAATAATTTTGTCGTCAATTCCTTGGCTGGATTATATAATTTTGAAGGTAAGTGAGAGTCAATTCGATCGAGAATTATCACCTCGCGAATCGACATACCAGAATAGATTTGTTGGAGGGATATCCAAACGAACATCTGTGCCAAATACGAATCTAACGATACCGATGAAATTCTCACAGTCAATTGTCAATACAGGAACTAACAAGTATTGACTATTTTTGGAGTTATATCCATATATTTACTGACCCAGATATGTAGGGGGGCCTTTTCGAGGTGAAATAAGAATGTATCACATGCTAAACTTCTTGAAAATTGTTATCTAAAGGCAATTTTGTGTGATTTGTGACGGTTTCATGTAAGCAAAACTTCAAATACTTCTTCTGTTTTGAACAATAATCAAAATGATTTCAGTCGAAACATTTCGCAATTCATAAAATGCTGTTAAATCATTATCTGGTGGATTTATCATGATATACCATCAGGTTCACTGACAGATCTCAAAGGTTACAAACTTTCACAATTTGTCTGTAAAAAATCAGGATTTCCACAGTAATCACAAGAAAAAGTTGAATTGAGATCAGCACCAGCCTTGATTTTTAAATCAATCGTAATGGAAATATCCTGTTTATAATATCCAAACTCGTTCTAAGTTTGTTTGCTTTATTTTCGTACGAAAGAACGTGAATTGCGTTGACAAATTTAAAATTCTATTGTTCTTTTATTTTTCATTTCTCAGAATCTGAGGCTTCGAGATGGATCGCTCAGTTTCCACTATTGGCAGAAACCTGGGGTGATACGACTAACGAAAGTTTATATTTTCAACGTGACGAATCCAGACACGTTTTTGGCGTCGGGTGAAAAACCAAAACTACAGGAAATCGGCCCTTTTGTTTATAGGTAAGCATTTTTTAGAATTTTAGAGTGAATTCGAAGTGAATTATACAGGATGTCCAGTAGAACGCTGGAAGCGGAACAGTGAAAGTGGAACACTCTGTTTATTCTGATTGATATAAACGTGACTCTATTAATGATGGTGATGAATTGAAATATTTCAACATTTTCAATATTGAATTCAATCTGTTGACTAATTGATAAAATAACAATAAATAAATTGGATGAGAAAATATTCAGAATGAACATGAATCCTCTGCATTGAACAGTACATTTCAGTATTCTATTCTGAAGATAATTCGTTATATTAACGCAATAGACTAGACGTCTATCCCAGACGGCGTGGCAAGTAATAATAATTATTGAACAATTATTATTGAGTGTGGGAAATACATTAGTCTCAGTCTACGAACTCTCTTCACAACTAGTACTCTACAGGGTGGTCCTGAAAGCTTCAATCAAAAACCCACAGTTGAATTATTAAAATATCGTTCGGGAAATATTGAAAGTCCTTGAAATATTATTATGCTTGGTATCGTTTGTTTGACAGCTGATTTCTAACTGAAAATATTGACCAACGTTGCAGCTGCGACTGCTCAAGTGAAAAACGATTTTTTCAACATTAAGAAGCAATTAGATGATATATTTCCGTTATTTCACCATTCGCAGTGAAATTCGTACTTGTTCTGCAATTTACATTGGTTTTTTCATAAATATTCAAGCACAATGTTGATATCAATAAACTATTTCAATTCGTATAAAGCTGGATACATGTCGTGATTCGCATTTACCGAACGACTGGCAATTAACTAATATCCAATCGAAATTCGTATAAATGAGGCGTGGTTAACGACAACTTTGGTGCAGACACGTAGAAATGTCAGTCGTTGACAGTAAACGTCAACCTATAAAAAATGAACCCCCCTATTTCTAAAGGAATCTTTCCACTTCTATCAACCTCCTCTCGTCACCCGTACTGTCTCATTATTCATTTCGATTCGAGAGTAGCCTTTTCTGTAGTCTGTTGCGTTTGAATCATCCTGTAGAACAAGGAATCCTATTTACATCAAAAATAAGATATTCTATGATAAGTTATTTACATACATTATGTTCACCACGAGACCACAAACGATGAATAAATATTTTAAAAGTCCGATTTTTATATCCACGGAAAGAACAATCGCGATTCGTTCTCTGTATGACGCAGAAAAAATAATCCTCTTGTATACAGAGTGGTTTTTTAATGATAGCCGCCGTAAAAGTGTCAAAGAATTGAGTACTGTGATATAAAAATGTTATAATAAAAATGCAGATGTTGGAAATAAATTATTGCTCGAATCTGTTGAATTACCCAGGTAGTTTTATACAGTGCGTTTCGGATTAGTAATGAACAAAAAAGCAGAGAAGGCAAATTTTCATGAAAATCCGTAACGATGAATTTGACACCTATCGATATGTGAAATTTTTGAAGTAAACTGAGACAAGTGCTTGAAAATTTTGATATGTCTGAAATTTTCCTCAAGTCAAGTATCAAATATTTCTCATCTGAAACGTTTTTGTTCCTCCAGCGACTAAGGGTTCTGGATACGTTTATAAATTACCGGGATATCAAAACTGAACTCATGCTCACGCTCCAAACATATGCATCCAGAACAAATATACATTTCAACTTGCCCATTAATGTCATGTGTCGAAATTTCAACGAGTTCTCTTTTCACTGTGATATTTTCAATAGCAGCATGTCGGATATTGTCGGATATTTAATTTTTGATCTATTGTTACAAATTGCTGTAGCTATGAATTCATTGGTTTTTCAGTATCTTTTTCCTTTTTTAGCTGTTGTTTTGTGTGGATATATTGTTGTTTTTGTATCACTTTGTCAGTTCACAATTGTCAGTTCATGCAGGTTCGATTTCTTTATTTTTTTCTTTATTTTTTTGTTTTGTATTTTTCCAATAGGATAAAGTAATGAATGAATAAATAAATTGATAGATAAATTCTCAAAATAATATACATTACATATTCAAGACACTCACTGTATAGATGAATTTTTGAATTCATCATTAAATAGGATAAGGTTTAATTTTTATCATATCTTGTTATTTTCCTCCACATAATTATTGCAGTTTTTATTATCTCTACCTGTCGATAATTTTTTCATCAGAATCTTCAAGAAACTTTCAAACCTTATATTTGTGAAACAAACAAGTAATAATTAATTTTGAAAAATCTCCAAACTGCTCCAAAATAACTTCCATTTTGTTTTGAGGTTAAATATTCATAAAACGAAGCATGATGAAAAAATGGACTTATGTTTCGATTTCGATATTGTTAGCCTTCTTGAAATCTCAAGTTCGAAACTATGTCTGAAGTAAAATTTGTACATAACATAGATGAATTAAGTAGTGATGATAAAATTTTTTCTCAATTATTATTGTCACTTATAACTTAATTGAATTCGTAAAGTAAACAATGATGGTATCCATTTTTTACACAAGAGTCCTCAGAATATCAATGATTGGAGTATTTATACTAAGTACTTTTGTACTTTGAAGATGACGCATTATACCTTGTGTTTCAGTTTTTTCCATACAAATAACATTATTGTTTATTCCTCGTGTATTTTTCGAAGAATTAGTCGGACATAAATCGTTGATAATTGTTTCAATAAACATGGGGAATCTTATCTATCATTTGTATGAATCGACTACGATGTATTACTGATTAAACAAACTCGTAATTCAGAGGATTTATACAGGGTGGAGCGAAGTGTATTGGGGCTGTTATAATTTTTCAGAACAACCCAAGAAGCAAAACAATATCAAGTAGATTGAGAATAATTGTATAAAAATCAGTTTATATATTATCGTTTGAATGAAATATGAAATATTTTTCTACACGGACAACGTGTTCCTTGTTCCCGGATATTTTTCTAGTAGTAAAAGTTACCATGTCATACGAGTATTAAGTGAAATATAACAACACATATTAGAAATAATTTGCTTTGCTTTTATGGCTAACATGAACTAAAAGAAATGCGTAATGAATACATAGCGATGTTTAACAAAAATACCGAGAACAGAAAATTTATTCAAGGTCGTTTTTAAAAATCTTATCATTAAATTTGAACGAAAAATAATTAATAGTACATACTTTAATGGTATAGGTACATCGTTTCATGTCCTTCAGGTTCCTTAATGTCTATAATAATTATGTGCCTATGATGAATAAGAAAATAACATTGGTAAATGGCAATATACCTACGATACTTCCTCAAAAAATAATGATCACAACGAAGTATGATAGGTTCGATAAAAACCTTATAAAAAACGGTCTTGAGAGTTAATGCTTGCTCATGTACGTACAGCGAATAATTTTCACCGGAATTAACATAAATTCATACAGTAGGGTCATTTCGATAAGTTTTTGAAAATCCCGGAAGTGGATGCATGATGAAATTTTACTGAACGTTGTGACTACTAGGAAAAGTTTCTCGTCTGTACTTAGGAATTAAAAATAAATTGGCATTACAAGAAAATATTCGTCGAACCGCATAGCGAAAACAACGAAATTTAACAGTTGTAGCAGTAATTGGAGCATATCTACGAACGCTGATCAATGTTATTTTGCTATCGAAATAATCACTTTACAAGAAATAATAATAAAATGCTGAGGTGATAGTATATAGAGAAGGGAGTGCGTACCAATGCGATCGGTCGTATTTTTACATTTTCCCAATAAAAAATTGTGTCGGTATAGTATATTCTTAAGGAAAAAAATCATTTATTGTAAAATAAAGTAGTCTACTTTATTATTGGGTTTATAACTCTTAACAATAATGTCCAATTGATATTTAATTTTACATTATTTCTCAATTGACATCGAAGAAGTCAATTATTTCAATCGAATTGTTTAACGGTGATTCAATTTCAAAGTCATTGCATAGTATCACTGAGAAAAGGACGAACAACAAAAAACGAGACACTGACAAGCTATCAGAAACATCAAAGTCACAAATTGTTTGTTGTTAAGGTAAATACGTCTCAAAATTCGTTGTGGTTCTTATGAGTCTTGTGTACTATACAGATTGTGATCAAAATACACAACATTTGGTAGGAATTCAATTGAGTAATTTTTCTATTGTGACGACCGCTAACAGTTGTAGTCACTTCCAATGGGGTATATTCAAGTAGGTGTACACCTATGTCGACGCACTAGTATTTCTAAACTTTCATAAGTTTCGCAATATTTATTTTATCGGACATTATTACTACCTAAGGCTATTGACATTTATTTGACCAGTTAGGTATTCTTAAGATAAAAAATGTTCTGTCATTAGTTATTGAAACGTGTTACGATCATATTTTTCTTAACTAATTCTAATCCGTAATTGTCAAAGTTTGTCAAAGGGTGTTTTAGAGTTAAATGTACATACGGTACCTATAGATTGAAGACACTTTGATGGATGTCTTTTATAACTGAGATACGGGACGTTATCTCGATATTGACAAAATCTTTTTGGCTATGGTGATATGTAGCCTAACCTCAAATATGATATAGAAGAAAAAAGTACCTTGGATAATTTGTGATAATGGCTTTTTATTGCTTGGACATTAACGATTTCATCGTATCTGTTATATTTGAAAGTTTTTGTCTAAATCCTAGAAATCGTGTTAATTCAAGAACCTCAAACCACACATTTGAAAAACTTAATAACAATAATTTATTCTAAAACAAAGACGTTGTTTCAGATTTTGCTTTCAAGTTTCAAGTCATACCATAGAAACTTTTTCTTGAGAATACGTTTATGTCATTTATTCGATTTTCGAAAGGCAGAAATTTCATTTTGTCATCGCACATTAAGGACGATTACAAAAAAAAATATTTGGAGAATCTAAGACTTACATGATATGTGGTGCCACCATCTTACAATATATTCTAAAAACTTTTAGTTGGATGCCCTGTATATGTCTCTACATCTACCCTATTCTTGCATATTTGTTCTATTTTACATTTCTTATGAATTATGATAGTCCACTTTCTCAAAGATAGAAGAAAAATATAATGGACTCCTTAATCTTTCAATATTATTAGTGTAAAAAATTTTAGCTGTGTCAACCTGTTTGGGCCACAATTTATGTGGCAATACTTAACAACTATTGCAAATTAATATTAAATTCCTTCCCAACAGCAATTCAATTTTTGTATACAGGGTGTTTCATCAATATGGTAAAAAAATCAACTGAGAGTAGAGAGGACCAAAATATGACGATTGAGCGTAACATCGCTTATTCAAATGTTGATGGTTAAAAAGATACAGTGCGTTCAAAGTTAAAATTTCATTTGCAAATTTCTTAATAGCTTCGACAGTTTTTATGATATCGGTTTGTCTGACACTAGAAAACTAACTATTTGCTTGTCTGACAGCAACCTACTTGTTTTTTCTTGATAAAATTATTTGAATTTATTTGTGACTTCAATAAAATCGGGTTTATCGTAAAAACGGTAAAGTTTTTCGACTTTATCCAAGAATACTTTTTTGTTCAAAAGATAATTTTGTTTGAAAAATGTTTGATCGAAAATGTTGATTTTTGACGAGGAAAAAAGTTGTGCGTATTTTAAATTAATTGTAAGCGGGTAAGTGGCGCCTTCTAAGGACTACGTTTATACTATAAAATATACAGGGTGGGGCACCACATACGACACGGTCTCTGTAAACCAAACCATTGAATATATCGGAAATTTCTTCTTTTCATTATCTGTATATTCATTGAGGCTGCAAAAGGAGGCTATTTTGAAGTATACAAGGTGGCTCAAAAAAGTGTGACATATGGAAGTTATGTTTTTTGAATGGAACACCCGGTATTTTGTTGCAGTTTTGGATAGTTCAGGGAAAAATAATACGATTTCATAGGAGGTACCATGTACCTTACTATAACCGTTTTCAAGTTAATGTTTTCTTTTTGAAAATGCAGGGTACAATTCGAGACTGAATAACATTGAAATGTATGGAAACCATCCCTTCCAATTCTGACCAAACGTTAAAAAGGTTTCGGGCTATTGATTTCGATAGAACCCGTTTCCCAATATTATACAGGACGTTCAAAATTCATTGTCACCTTTTTATAATTTCAAACGCAGATAACTTTGTTATTTTAAATAAAACACCCTGTATTTTCTCGATCTGAACAATACAAAATTTGATTATCTTTCTCTATACCTACCTTGAATAGTTTCAAAGATATTGGCATTTTCAAATAGTAGTTATCATTTCAATGCATTCTTCGAATCGAGACAGCTGTGAAACGAATTTTTTTTAATTTGGTTACAGAATTCTCATTAACAGTTATTATACTTCACTTTGTACCCTCTTTTACGTAAGTTCTAGTAAACAAAAAATCAAAGAGGGTACTATCGGCAGCTTCTCATCGGAGAACACTGGTGTCGGAGGTTTAAAGAAGTAGAATATTTCAATTTTTGGGCGCCACGCAATTTTGATCAAGAGGTGAATTTATTTGAATTGAGTTTTCATCAAATTACGAAACACAAAAAAACAAATCAGAAACTAGGTCGCACCTTAGCCGATTGAAACAAAAAAAATCCATTAAAATTATATATATTATATATAATTTCCAAGTTTAAACCCTTCAAAATTTCGTAGAGATCATACACCAATTGAGATCAAATATAAAAAAAATATAAAAAAAAACAAACAAAGGAGAATGGATAGCGTAACTATTCCAAGAAAACAAAGTTCGCAACCTACCTGGTCATAGTACTATGCCGCAATTACAATATATAAAGATATCAACGTTTTTATGAATGGTATTATCTGAAAAAATAAAAAAAGGAAATCAGGTCCTGTCTGTCGATAGCTTCAAGTATCCGCTCTGTTGAGATTCACCAACTGCTCCTAACTTTTTTTGACCTTGTGTGCAACGAAAACTTGGCTTCAATTGCGAGTCAACAATAACCTTCGAGAAGGGTCTTCATACAAAAAAATGATTTCTTGGTACTACTTAAAATTTTCAAACAGAAAAAATATAGGTGATTGTAGTCATGGGATTTCCTAGACAGCTCTTCCGCACAGATTAAAACGAACTTTGTCTGAATGCCATTTCACTATTCAAAAATATCAATCCTATCTCCTCGCCTGAACTCTGACTCTACGCTGAACCCAATCTCGCCTTCTACTCCCACTTGACCGTCTATCAGTGGTGTTGTTTCATCTGCCTAACTCAAGGGACATTGCACCAGAATTTCAAATTTCAAAAAAAAAATTAAAAATTGTTGCCTTTTCTTTTTTTAATGCTACAACTTAAAAAAAATCAATTAATTTTCCATAAGTAATCAATTACATGTATGTTGTTTGTGAATCATGTTTTTAACCGTCGACGTCTTTTAGTATTTAATCACTATGTACAAATTTTATATATTGACTAACAACATTGTAAATATTCTCACTTAAGATTCTTCCTGAAGAAGGAAATAAACATTTCCGAAAGCTTGGAATAACTTATAAGAGTACCCTTTTACATATTGCTGCACACCCCAATATTCGCAATTCCATATATATGTATATAAATATATAAAATATATATTTTGGTCCTCTCTACTCTCAGTTTCATTGTTTTACCATATTAATGAGACACCCTGTATATTTCAATTTTGTGGGAATCAAACTAGACTTCACCATTAGAATAACAAATGATTATAGTTAGTTTTCTCAGAAGATCACTAAAAAAAAGCGACGAACGGCAACCCTGCATATTCTGACAAACTGTCACAGCTCTCTCGAATAAATAACAATAAAATAGTCTCAACAGTTCAGAGACGGGCCTTTGGATTTTTGATGACTTTATAATGTTACATTTCAGTGTTTCTGTGTCACAGACCGCCACTTTCTTCGATAACCTACATCCAGTAAATTTCCTCGAGAAATACACAGGTTTAACAAGTTATTCTGATGCGCCTAATGGTACCTGCTACATGGAGAAATACATTCTTTAATAACGCGGCGTAGCTAGATAGGTACCGTTTCTTCTTAATTGACTTTCATTCATAGCACCTCGATCGTACCAGCTAGCTTTCATAACGAATGCAAAACGGTGAACTCTATCATAGTCGTTATTAGATGTGAACAAAATTTGAAGACGATTATTCTAGGAAAGTTTATAATGATCGACTTTCAGGTCAGATCTTTTATCTACTTGACAGGAAAGACAACTATGTAGATAGTTAGGTTCATGTTTGAAACTTACAATAACGATAACAATCATACGTTATTATTTGTAATATGCCATAATCTAGTTGGTTCCAATTCAACGAAACTTCATACGCTATTTATCTCTATATTGTGACGTGGATACCCCTAGATACTCATTGGCCTTTAGCTGATCCATCTTATTTCTATCCTCAGTTATTTTACAACATCAAATTTAGGAATCTCTATGTTTCTATTATATTGTAAACACAATGATGAAGTTTTTCGGATGATTCGAATATTCAAAACTATGAAATATATCAGGTTGTCAGGCCTTATAAAGACACATATAATGTAGAGTATAATAAATAGTTTTCTATGGCTGAGTTATCAATCGAGCTGCGACATTGTTACCGTCAGTTTCATCTTTCTCTCTGGGCAAAAAAGTGGCAAGCCATACTTTCAGAATTTCATGGGAATTAGTACTCACGAAAAAAAATCATAACCCAAAAATGAATATTTGCACCACTACTCGAAAGAATAGTACCTTTATGGAAGATACGTATTAAATGAGGCCAGGAGGATACCAGGAGGATCATTTATCAACTTTGATTGACACAGGTCAAATCATAGGGTGTGAATAATTCAGAGCACTTTATCTTTCTTCGTTCAAATTAAAGCCCCTGTATATTTTCATGTTATGCACAATTGAAATTATGCTTATTACAACCAAAATTCCTATCGCACCGAAAGTTTCACCGAAAACGATATATTCGTGCAAGTCTATGAGGACTTCATCACCTAGTATTGTCGAATTTGTTTGCAGGGAAGATATGGAGAAGGTTAACATCAAATTCCACGACAATGGCACGGTCTCGTTTCAGCACAAGAAAATTCTACAATTCGTCCCGGAACTATCCGTCAATAAGGATGAAAAAATTGTTGTGCCTAATATCCCACTACTGGCAAGTAAAACACGAACAAATTAACGAAATTCATGATAGATTTCCATAATTGAATACGAATCTTTTCAAATACCATCATCATCTAATTATTTTTTCATTTCTGCCGAATATCGCGGCCGCGGCAGAAGATTTTTCATCCTACGGTATGTATTTACATCACAGATAAACCGAATTCTCACAGTTCCATACTAAGTCGACCATATCACCATCAGCATCACGATTTCATTATCGGATAACCATCAAATATCATTTTTTTTTTCAGACGCTATCCTCTTTATCGAATAACATGGGTTATTTCGTCCAAAAAACAATATCGCTGATGCTGACTATGAAATCGTTCAAACCGTTCGTTAGTCTGACTGCAGATGAACTCGTTTTTGGATATAACGATGATCTGGTATCGCTAGCCCATCGGTTTTACCCCAAAAAGAAGAGGCCTGCCGAAAAGATGGGGCTCCTAATCAACGTAAGGAATTTATTTTTATACCGCTCGTTAATCCTATCCCAGTATGACGAAACAGTTGATAGGTGATAACGCCAACTCTAACAGGGCACATGTTCAGTAGACGTGTAGCTGAGATCACATAAGCTTTAATTTCCTAAATCAATTAGTGAACAGTGTGAGTATATACAGGGTCTTCCTTGAAGACATGGTAATATTTGAAGGGGTTGTTCTTTGACACATTTTAAGAAAAAAACTTCCTATGAACGTATGTCCTAGAAGTATTAACTCTTGAAATACAGAGTGATATAGATTATTAAACGGTTGGTACTGCAATATGAGGCAATTTTGATTCAATTATTTTAATCAAGAACAGAGCATCTGACAAGAAAAATATATTTTTTCGATTCTCATTAATTTTGGAACAAACCTGATCTCTTAATTTGCTTTCAGTCGATGCACAAACATTTTCACGCCGCATCATATTTTTGGGGAATAGACCCTGAAGTAAAACGATTTTTATTTTTTTAAGCGAAAACCATGCGTCGGACAAAGAAAATCCATGTGATTAATTTTGCTCTATAATGAATGAGGCTCTCAGAAGTAATTTTTTTTGGAAGTGAGCAGTGGCGTAGTATTCTTTTCTCCAAACATATTCAATGAAAAACCCGTACGGGCGCCACTGGTAGAGAAAATGAAAAATTTCGTACATCACAAAATGCACCTTGATGCATAGAAGACATGTACCAAAATTTTAAAAGATGTTAATCTCAGTTATTATTAAAAAACTGTTTTTTTTTTTTTAATATTCCATCACCCTGGATCTCAAAAGACTTTTAGGACATACGTTTATAGGAAGTGTTTTTCTCAAAATGTGTCAAAGAATCACCACTTCAAATATTAGCAGGTCTTCAAGGAACACCCTGTATATGTATTGTCCTTATTTTTTCGGTTTGCTGAAAATATGAAGAAATATTATGAATAATAATCGATGACGCTGCGAAACATCATTATGGCACTGGCGAGAGAAATTCATAAAATACGATAATCGTGAATGTTCATCAAGGATGGTTCATTTTCATAAGACGCAATGTTCGCAAAAGGGACAAGACGAGAGGGTATTCTTGACGTCACTGACAGCCCTTTCGTTGTTTATGTTTCATCGCCATTTTTATGTGAATGTAGATTGTGATTTCACGTGTTCCTTTCCATAAGGACAAATAGTGTGTATGTGCAGATTATGTAAACAATAAATTAGGATGAACAACAGATAAAAGAAAAAATCTAATAGCTGAACTATAACCAAAAGAATAAGGTCTAGTGGTCACTAACTAAAAAAAAACGAAGTATATAATCAGTTCATACAACTTATGTTCATATGAATATAAAGTGAAAAAAATATTTCATTTACATCATTTTCAATATTTTGAGGAATAAATAGATACTTTCAAATTTTGACATCATACTGATGAGATTTGATCAATATTCATTATATGATTGTGTTATGTTCTGAAACTTCTGAGGATAAAAAAGATTGATTCACAGTACTTTTTTAACAAAAACGAGTAATATCTGAAGTCACATACTTATATATAATAATTACGAAAGGTACATTATAGTAAAAGTAATTGTTGATACCGATTTGATGATTCTCAAAGCATTACATATCCACACAGAATGAATAAGTTTGAATTCAGGCACGTGGCTGACTTAATTCGCGCCATTGGAGCCACGCCTTTTCGCCGGCAAAATAGCCTAATTGAACCATCCTGTCCAGACTATCATCCTTGTATCGTTGAAATATGAGGCGCAATCAGGGTAAAATGAACCACACAAAGCACAGTCAGGTAGTAATAGTAATAGTAATGGTTTATGTCATCAGTATCACAATTTTGTGATAGTGGCGTTGCCAGAATGTGTTCCGATGTCTTTGAATCCTTAAGCAGTGGCTAATAATTTCATTAGGCGCTCATTTATATGCACCAAAATGTTTTCTCATTTGTGTATTGGTCCCAAAATCCATAGTTTTTCAATTGGAGTATTACCAATATGAATATCCATTGGATTATAGCATGCTAACTGATCGAAACAAGGACATTTTCGTAATTTTCTATTTCTATCGCTCTCGTCAAAACATTAATTAGCTATCACTGTCCGTGTTTAACAGTTGTGACGTCACAACGCCGCACTAAATCTAAGGTGTCTACATAATGGTGAAACCACTCTTCAATTGTTTGTGGTTCCAAAGTGTCAATGGAAAATTCATGGAACTCATCCTAGACGGATACTTATCGAATCGTCGTGAGATGGCGACACAATCGTGTTCGGTAACATTGTTGTCTTCCTCATCAGTCAGAACTGGCGGGAAATCCAAACTTCTCAAGTTCATTAACCTACTTTTGAATTTGTAGTCGTATATTTTTTGCTGTGTGGTGTATTTTAGTTAAAATGAAGTTTGGTATAGTTTGTTGACAAGCAGAAACCGTCTTTCGTCATCTTTATGAAATTCCGAAGGTAATTTGTTGGTTTTTGGAGTCGGAAACAATAATTTACTTTTTCATTACCCACATAGGACGAAACCGTTGGGACACAATGGATTCTCGCATTGGGAAAACATTTACAAGTATTTTGAAAACATCTTCTATCCAATTTCCCGACTGTATGTATATTCAGGAATCAATAAAAGATAATATTTTCACGAGAATTTGTCATTTTTCAATCTGATTGACAACTAAGGGGTTGTCGCTTCTGAAATAAATAATTCACGTTTTCTGCGCAAAACAAATAGTCGCTTCGAACAAAGCCAAAGTTACATTTCTTCTTCAAAAAACAATGCTACGTTCTTTCATCTCCACAGATTCGTGAAATACTGTCGAATCAAAACTTCGTAGACAAACTATTGGTGTATTTCATTAACAATTAGCAACGTTGCATTTCGCATTATCATTGCGCCGACGGTGTCGCCAACAGTGGCGATTTAAAAAAGCATACTTCTAGGTTGGAAAATATGCTTTTTGATTGAGCGGTTTTGGTCACAGGATTATTTCCGGGAATCAGTGATCTCGCCTATTGAACGTCCAAAGAATTTTTACGGGGGAAACAATTTCATTTACGATTCCAGAGAAACGGCACACTACCCGAGGTTCACAATATCAACACGGGCATAAACGGCATGCAAGAGTTCGGTCTGATCACAAGATTGGCGGGCAGCGAAGTTCTGCCGTTCTGGAAGGACTCGCCCTGCAACGATTTGTCGGCGAGCGAGGGTTCATTCTTCCCACCCCGATATTACACCAACGCCGACATCGTCCATATCTACGACAAGGATTTATGCCGGATCTACCCTTTGCAATACCGAGGACCCGATTCCAAACACGGTGAGGTTTTTATCACGCTTATATTTCTGTATTATTCCCTGATGTCATTGAAGTTAATATAATATTCTCAACATTTTTACTTAAAGTGCATATTGTTTATATGCTACTGTTTGTTTATATACCACTATTTGTTTTGACTTGTCATAAATGTACTTGCTACATAACATGATCTAATAAATAATCTATCTATCTATCTAATCTATATAAGTTTCACTTGTATGTTTGTAAATGAGACTAAATACCAGCAACGAATTTCCAGGTATCCAAGCGGACTTGTATACTTCCACGGATGATATTTACGAAACGGTGGATAAGAATCCGGATAACAAATGCTTTTGTCCCGGTAACGAATTTTGTCCGCCCAAAGGGTTACAGAATATTAGCCCTTGTCAGTTCGGTGAGTACCCCATTTTTGATCATAGGAGGTATTGTCCATAGATTTATAAGAACTAGATATGACACTCGGTGATTTGTTATTAACGTTATAGGAACCATTGGGAAGTATAATGAAACAAAATAAAATTCGTATGGCAATCCATGGAAGAATTCAGAACCGTTCATCATTTTTATTTCATTAATTCATTGTAGAATACCTACATTCGGTAATTACATTGAAACTAATCATCTTTGAAATGTTTATCAAAATAATAATGGTAGGTTTTCATTTCCATAAGACGCAATGTTGAAAAATGTTGACAAAGCTACCTCAACTGATGAAATATGAAAATTTTCTCAGAAATGGTTAATATCACGTCAAGTCACATAGTGATCATATACCTACATGAACAATGATTGCAAAACGCAAATTTATAGTACTTAATATAATTGTTGAAACAAAATCAACGATTTTCAAAGGTTATACAGGGTATTTCATTAATATGGTGAAAAATGGAACTGAGAGTAGAGAGGACCAAAATATGACGATTGAGCGAAACATCGCTTATACAAATGTTAAAGACGGTTAAAAAGATACAGTGCGTTTGAAGTTAAAATTTTATTTGCAAATTTCTCAATAGCTTCCACAGTTTTTATAATATCAGTTCAAAAATTGGTACATTGGAGGTTTCCAGGACGGCAAACAAGAATATTTCATTAGTATTAACGTAGTCCTTAGAGGGCGCCACTTACCCGCTGTATCTTTTTTACCATCAACATTTGAATAAGCGATGTTACGCTCAATCGTCATATTTTGGTCCTCTCTACTCTTAGTTTCATATTTTCACCATATTCATGAAACATCCTGTATAAAGTTTTTCTGAATGAATAATCTTGAATTCAGTTGCTGACGTAAATCGCGCCATTATTATTATATTATTATTATAAATTATAGTTCTTATACTTGGCTAACAATTCAAGGCTACAAGCGGGACTAAGAGAAATCATTACAAAAACGTAATTCGAAAATGGACTATTATCTTTCCAGTCGAACATTTTTTTGGAAAATCATTTCAATTCATCAAAATGTCGCTCCACCAAAAAAGTCAGTTAAAAATGATAAAATAGTTGGAATGTACCCGGATGCACGGCACTGCTCCACTATTTGTATCTTGCTTTTATATTGACTTGTTCTTCTGTAGATTCTTATTTTTATATGTGAAAAATGGCTAGCCTATGTATGAGAAGGGTAAAACATGTATATGTATTTACAATATAATCTTTGGAGGAATTATTGAGTTTCATTAAAAATATAACAAAGCCTTAAATGTAGCAATAATCATTGCGTCTTATGTGCTCAGATCATGTGACTCCTGCTTCACTTTTCCAAGATACACACTATATGTTGTACGATATCTACCTATTTTTTAAAAATCTATGGAATCGGCATGTGATTCGTTTTCCAGACGCCCCAGTGTATTTATCATTTCCACACTTTCTGGATGCCGATCCAACTCTGGCGGAGCCGTTCGAAGGGTTGAGTTCGAACAGGGAAAAGCACCAGAGCTATTTCAAAATTCAACCAGTGAGTATTTCACTCAGTTGAAGTTTCGAACTTGTTGAAAATCAGGCATTATTTTTCCAGAAATTGGGAGTTCCTATCGAGGGAAAAATCCGCGCTCAACTGAATCTGAAAATTGAACAAGCGCCGTACATTAGTCAAGTGAAAGACTTTCCTAGCATAGTTTTTCCAATAATGTGGGTGGAAGAGGTGAGAATCTGAGTGTATTCTCGAATGTTATGTCGGGTTTATTCTCAGCCCAAACGGTCAGGGAAGTAGGTAGCGCTCAATGATAGACAGAATAAGATAGTTCATTTCAAAAAGACGCAATGTTGGCAAATTCCAAAATGTAGATTGTGATTTCACGTGTTCCTTTCCATGAGGAAAAATAGTGTGTATTGCAGATTATGTAAACAATAAATTGGGATTAACATCAGAAACCAACAAATAAAAGAAAAAAAAAACTGTAATACCAAAAGAATAAGAAGGTCTAGTGGTCACTAACTAAGAACCCGAAGAGAATAATCAGTTCGTTGTGAAAAAAAAATTATTTAAATCATTTTCAATATTCTGAAAAATAAATAGATACTTTCAAATTTTGACATCATACTGATGAGATTTGATCAATATTTATTGCATGCTTGTATTTTATATTGCATTCATAGTACTTTTTTCACAAAAACGAGTAAGTCACATACTAATTATATACAGGGTGTTTCAGAATTGTACGGCTATATCTCAGGTACGTATTCTCTGGTACAAAATAAGAAAAAACGTTCCTATGAACAAGTATCCGATTTCGATTGTTAGTGGAGTTACAGGGTGTTGAAAGTTAAGAATAAATTTGGTTTTCATTTTATTGTGCTTGATCTACTGCAGATGGAGCTTTCAAATTTTGTATGAGTATGTTTTTCAATGTTTCAATGTTTTTCAAATACCATATAGGGTGTTGCATTTCCCGAGATCTCAATCCACAAAAGCCTTAGGAAAAATTTGGTCGTACGCCACTGGTGAATTTCAATATATTTTTCAAGTTCTTCAACCTAATACCTTAATTTTGTCCCTCCTGACTTTTGGTCGAATTCCGTTCAGTTTCCTCAGAAATTAATTAAGTCGTAAATTGGCACAAAGTTACATACCCTGAAATGTGTATACTATTTTGATATTTGATATTAATTGAAGCATCAAAAAAATTGGAGTGGATCAAGCACAATAAAATGAAAACCCATTTTTTTACTTTCAACACCCTGTTACTTCACCAACTATCGAGATCGGACTTGTTTATAGGAACTTTTTTCTTATTTTGTACCAGAGAATACGTACCTGAGATATTGCCGTGCAATTCTGAAACACCCTGTATAATAATTACGAAACGTACATTATAGATTATAGTAACTGTTGATAACGATTCAATGATAAATAAGTTTGAATTCAGGCACGTTGCTGACGTAATTCGCGCCATTGGAAGCCACGCCTTTTCGCCGACAAAATAGCCTAATGGACCAAGTGTGACGTCAAAATGGGCGGAGCCAAAAAAACCTTTCCAAACAAAGCAATCTTGAATTGCTTTCTTTATAAGAATGACTTTTAGAAGAACTTAATATCACCATATACAAACAGTTTTATTCTTAGTTTCAACTGACAGAAGCAAAAACGTGAAATGAACACTTTGTTTGGAAAGGTTTTCAAGCTTGTGACGTCAAGACTTAGGCTGTCCATTGAACCATCCTGTTCAGTCTATCATACTTGAGTAGAGCGGGAGTATAAACACGATACTACACATGTTCCTGCAGCTCCAACTTGCGCTGCTTAGCGCCTCTCGCGCCTGTTATTGTTGCGAGATCTGCGCAAGGCTGAGGCACTGGAATGGGCTGAGTGTGAATCCCGAATTCACAAAAACCGATTATAAATTTCATTTAAGTTCGTTCTTCTTGTTCTTTTCTTATTCAGGGAATTGACGACCTCACCCCACCAATTAGGAGGTGGATATACCTAGCCACCACGTTCGCTGACATAGCTTGCCCACTTATGACGTACGGGTTTATATTTTTGGGAACTTGCGTCATTCTGGGCGTTGTCGTGAACGCCTATAAATCGTTAGTGTTCACGAAAGAAACCATCGAAATAGGTGAGGATTAAAAAACAGGTATTGTTGACGTAACGAGAATAATGCGTAGATATTCATTTTGGCACCGGATGTTTGACGCAAAAGCACGAAACCTGTTGATTCGCCTTGAATCTGCACTGGGGCTATAAACGGTCAATGACATTTTTGTCCTGGCTCTAACCACACTGTTTTATTCGAGACATCCTTGATGAAGTCTATTTATTTTAGGTTGACAGTCACGTCACACCTAGTGAATGAATGTTTCCACTACTAGACTAAGCGAAATGTTCCATTTTATGATTGATTTTTCCAATATTATACTACATCTCAGTTGGCAACACTTTACAACGATGCCAAATTTATTTGGCAATTTTCGAATCTACAGGGTGGGCCAAATTGGACACTTTTGAAGGGAGAGTCTTGTTTCTGAACTAGACAGATGAAAACTGATGGCAGTGTCTGAGAGTCAATTTTCATGACAAACTTCATGGTGAAAACTGCATATCGATATCTATAACCGTTTCTGAGTTACAGCACGTTTTCCGAAAATGTGAATTTTCGAAATATTGCTGTAACTTATTTCCTGTTGAAAATTCTTTGTTTCTATGAAAACATTTCCATAGCACTTTTTCACGTAGAGTTCAATGGTTTGACTTATTAATTTTTTTAAATCATAGTAGTTGTCAAATTGAGCCTTTTGTTGATGAATTGCCTCTATTGAAGCTGCAATAATAAGCAGTTTTTTGTTTGCAAATTTTGACAATAATTGAGTAGCCAACCAAGAACCGAACCGTTGGCCAGCTAGGTCACCAGACCTTACGCCTATGGACTCCTGGGAAAGGTTGAAATTTTTGCTTCCCTCACTACCGTTCAATTAATGAATTCTGTAAGAAATATTCTAAAAAATGTGCCGCCTGTTTTGGAGAGAAGCTGGTGGACATTTCGAACACCTTCTCTAAAGAAATTTGTTCTGTTTTTAGTTAGTATTATTGATAGAGATTTATTTTTTCATCAGTGCTGTGGACAGCTTTTTCAACTTGACAACTACTAGTGTATTTTAGCTTTCTGCTTTATCGCCGCATTGTCCAAAGCCTACTTGTTCAAGTTTCCGTTCTAAAGTCTACATAAAAAAACCTAAAAGCCCTGTATTTCGAAGATGTCTTGAGCGAAACATTAGGTGTATTATATTTTTGGGATGGTACTTTCAAGCTCTGATGAAATATGCAGGGATACACAGGTTGTCTAATTAGAAAAAAAATATATCAATAACTATTGATATATGATTTGAAAAAAATAATAGGTTAAATCATTGAATTCTACGTAAAAAAGTGCCAAAGAAATGTTTTTACAGAAACAAAGAATTTTTAACAGGAATTAACAGGAAAGAAGTTACAGCAATTTTTCGAAAATGCACATTTTCGGAAAACGTGCTGTAACTCAGAAACGGTTATAGATATCGATATGCAGTTTTCACCGTAAAGTTTGTCATAAAAATTGACCCTCAAACACAGCCATCAGTTTTCATCTATCTAGTTCAGAAACAAGACTCTCCCTTCCAAAGTGTCCAATTTGGCCCACCCTGTACCACTGTTTTTCCCATAAATAAATCAATGAGATATTCCCATATATCGTTTATTTATTGTTTATCTGTGGCTGAAAACATTTTGAAAAATATAAGAAATTGAAGCTGCAATATCATTTTTTACATTTCAATGAATAATTTATGATCCGACAACATCGTACCTGTTGCTGTGACTTTGTTTATAACCTAAAATAAATCTACTATTTTCGAGAGAAATCGCTGCCTGACGTGTTTTGACAGTTTGTAGTCCCACTTCTGCTCCTATAAGTAGGTAAGATTGTTCCGTGATTTTAGGTATGAGGAATCTTCGTAGACGAAGTAGCGCTTATATCTACAGTTCGAACAGGTTCATTTCGAGGCGGGATACCTACACACTTTTAGATCTAAATGAGGAAGAAGACGGTAACGTCTGAGAGAAGAATAGAAGGATGTAAAAGTATCCTTTACTCATCTAGCGTCTCGACTTGCCCCGTTTCGTTCCCCATATAGACGGCTGGGATTAGAGTTAGCTTTTTTAGGGATAGGTTTTACGGACTTTTTTTTCAATTGTTGGATGTGTATATGGAACTTGGCCTTTCCAAAAAACCGAAGCGTACATTTTATATTGAGAATTATTGAATTGGACTGATTGAAGGATTATTATGTCTCGACACTAGAGACTTGCTGTCGTAGTTTTGGCAGAATAGTTTCACTAATCGTTTCGGGCCACCCGAACGTATTTCTGATGATTTCATCAGCTCAGAAATTCTCATTTCATAAAAGTATCCATTAGTTCAATTGTTTTCCGTTTGTCGTATCGGTTCTATGTCTAACGGCCCTATTTAAATGTGATTTTCATTTAACTCCGTCAGAAATCAATTGAATGAGGAATTTAAACGCAGCCAAAATTTCTATATTAGGTCATGTTGTGAATAGAAACAGTTTTGCTCAATATAGAAATATTATGAAATGTGATACATGAGATGCAAATTTTTGCATTTCTATCTATTTTATTTGAAGATTATAATTTATATTAAACATATTTAGTTGGAACATGTGATTTTTATTTCAAATAATCCGAAACATATCCTACCCCAACATGTTCACAATGTCTTTATTTTTGTTACAATCAACTATATTGAATACATCAAATTACCAGAGGTATTATATCACCACACTTCGCAGATACTTTCAATTTAACTAAATGGTCTGCTCTTGTAGGACCTATATTGATAACAGCTACATTTTTGCCTTCTTCTAATGCTTGTAAAACAATCCTGTAGCCGGAGAAAACTGTCAAACTAGATCCTAACACTAACAACGAATCACTCTCACTGACTGCACTTCTCACTGCCTCGACTCGAGTTCTTGGAACATTGTCCCCAAAAAAGGTTATGTCAGGCTTCAACATCCCACCACAAGAGTCACAAAGGGGTGGTTTGAATCCTTCCTCGAGTTCCTGAAAAATGTTCAAGTCTCATTGAAGATCGCACCAACACGAGTTATGCATAACTTGTGATATTTCTACATCACCATCTGGTCTTATCAAGCCAGAATGTCGAGTTACGAAAGGATTCAGTTCAATTAATTTCTGCTGAATGTAATGGCGGTCATAAGTTGCATCACATTGTAAGCAAACCACTCTAAACGCAGTTCCATGCAATTCTATGACGTTTTTACTGCCGGCCTTATAATGAAGGTTATCAACATTTTGAGTCACCACTGTGCATTTCTGAAACGAAACATTAAAGCTACGAAATACCATTGGGACTACATAATATGCATGTGTACGTAATGTTAGACAGAATTTTCCGTTTGAACGAGATATTAGCCAGAACCTTTATGTCACTGTCAAGAAATCTGTCAGTTTCATCTATACTAATATTATGAAAAATATTATAAATGAATTACCTTATCTTTCTCTAGATCACAAACAGAGTAATGGATTATATTTGGTTCGCGTTTGGAAAATGTGCTCCAGCCTACAAAATTCCTTGCCCAGTACCTTTTTTGAATATGAGGATATTTTATGAATTCTAAATGTTGGATAGGTTTGTATTTTGTTCTAGCATATAATCCTACTTCTTCTGATCGATAATCAGGAATTCCTAAAGTATCAAATCATGATTACATCATCAATTAAAACCCAATAGTTTCATCTACCTGATTCCGTCGATATCCCAGCTCCAGTAAGAACTAAGATTTTATTAGAATTGAAAATAAATTTTTGTATGTCCTTAACATCTGACTGTGACACAGGGTTGTGTTTAGGAACAAATTTCAATACTTCTGTAGAAAATTTTCTGCTTATCACATTATTTAAAGGGTATCTAAAGTGAGATGATAATAATACTAACATTTTGAATACACAGAATGAATTTGAGATATTTCAACAACTGTCATAAAAATAACCTGAATTCGAAAAAATATAACATCGAAAGCAAATTAGTATATTCAGGAATATATATATATATTGAAGAACTAGAATCAAAATATCCATCAGTGTTTTTTATATTGATTATATGGAGATGGAAATTCATTCGATTTTTTATCAATGGTCCAATTGCAAATGATGTTTAGGTGGACATCCTGATAATCAATGTCACCTGTCGTCCAAAATGACATAGCTGACAGTAAGTTGTCATATTTGACATTTGTTTTATTTTGCCTGCTGTTTGGAAATAGGATTTATTGGGTATGCTGGTTGCCACTAAAATGAATACTGTTTTGAAGAAGACACTAGAAGTCTTTCCATGTAAAAGCTTCTTGAAAAACGGTGCTGTTTTCTTGCATACAAGGTGATTATCATCAAATCAACTGGCAATCCTTCTTGAGAAACCATAAACGAGTGGGGTTATGTAATTACCAAATTTCTAGCCCCATAACCAATGCAGGAAAATGGTACCCAGACGAAGAGTGGATGTCAAAATTCGATGGTCCCGTGATGTACCCAGATGAAATAACAAAACACTGGGCAATGCAACCTTGGAATGCCAAGAAGGCACCAATTGAAAAGGCAGTGAAAAACATGACTTTGAATTTCGGCCCCCAGCATCCTGCTGCTCACGGGGTGCTCAGATTAGTCTTGGAATTAGATGGAGAGGTATGCAATTGATAAACAACAACACAATCACAATATCCTCTATATTGTATCATTCAATAGGTAGTGAAAAGGTCAGATCCTCATATTGGACTGCTTCATCGTGGAACAGAGAAACTGATTGAATACAAAACATATATGCAAGCATTGCCTTACTTTGACAGGTTAGATTATGTATCCATGATGTGCAATGAACAATGTTATAGTTTGGCCATTGAAAAGTTGTTGAATATTGATATACCCTTGAGAGCTAAATACATAAGAGGTATGTTTGTTTTTGAGATTTCATCAGCATTTAATGAATTGTCTTTGTATCTCCAGTATTGTTTGCTGAATTGACAAGGATATTGAATCACATCATGGGTATTGGTACTCATGCCTTGGATGTTGGAGCTCTAACCCCATTTTTCTGGCTCTTTGAGGAACGTGAGAAGTTAATGGAGTTTTATGAAAGAGTATCTGGAGCCCGTATGCACGCTGCCTATGTGAGGCCTGGTGGTGTATCACAAGTAAGACATGATTTCCTTGTTTGTTGGGATGAATTTGTATGTTCACAGTTTCTTTCTAGGATCTACCTTTGGGTTTAATGGATGATATTTATGAATTTGCTTCCAAGTTCAATGAAAGAATTGATGAAGTAGAAGATGTCCTGACAAATAACAGGATTTGGGTACAAAGAACTGAAGATATAGGCATCATTTCTGCTGAAGATGCTCTCAATTATGGATTCAGGTAATTTGAAATTAACAATATGTTTGGACTCCTCTTCATAATTGAAATGTTTCAGTGGTGTAATGTTGAGAGGGTCTGGAATCAAATGGGACCTCCGAAAATCTCAGCCCTATGATGCCTATGATCTGGTTGAATTTGATGTACCCGTGGGTACAAAAGGTGACTGCTATGACAGGTATCTTTGCCGTTTAGAAGAAATGAGGCAGTCACTGAGAATCATACTTCAATGTTTGAATCAGATGCCAGCCGGAGAGATCAAGACAGATGACGCCAAACTTACTCCGCCTAGCAGGGCTGAAATGAAGGTGAGGATGAACGTCCACAATTCTACCACAATAGATGAATAATAATCATGAAAAAAAATTATAGACTTCAATGGAGGCCCTTATCCACCACTTCAAACTGTTCACACAAGGCTTCCAAGTGCCCCCAGGGTCCACCTACACGGCTATCGAAGCACCCAAAGGCGAATTCGGAGTCTACTTGGTGTCTGACGGCAGTTCGAAGCCGTACAGGTGCAAAATTAAAGCACCAGGGTTTGCTCATCTCGCTGCTTTGGACAAGATGGGCAAGAATCACTTGTTAGCCGATATTGTGGCCATTATAGGTACTCTGGATGTCGTCTTCGGAGAAATAGATAGATAAAAGTGTTGTACCATAGGAATAAAGTGAATTATCAATACCGGTTCTGTAATTATAATTTATTAAAAACAACAAACAGTATGAATTGTTAAATTCGAAATGTGAAATATTTGGTTATAGCATATAGGATAGGGTTTTTGTAATTCAAAGACTCCTCACATCATGTAAATTTGGGAAATCATTTGAACATACAAGATTGAACGAAATCGAGATTATTATTTAACCTGAATATATACAAGGTGTTTCATTAATGCGGTAAAAAAATTAAACTGAGAGTAGAGAGGACCAAAATATGACGATTGAGTCAACCCTGAGAATACAAATTCGTAATCAGTTCTCGTTAGTTCGGAAGTGGGGTCAAAAATTGCACCCTTGATTAAACTTTTGGTGCGAAAAAGAAACGACGTTCACCATATTCTGTCTTTGAACTGGTATTAGAATTAGCTAAAAATCTGTATACAGGGTGAGTCAAACATTCTGAGGGTAATAGTACAATGAAAAAAAGTATGATGAAAATACTTATGGCTCAAAATGAGTACTAAGGAAGATATGTCCTTCCAAAATTGATGAAATTCAGTAATTTCTATACGTAACTTCTGAATGGTAAAATGTGAGTTCAAATTGGGTGTAAAATCCGTGTATTAACTCAATTTGTATTATTTCAGGAAGTTTTCGAGACCTCCAACCAATACCCAGGAAATATATTCAAAGTAAATCTCGAAATGAATGAAGATATAAAAATACATGAATACATTTATTACTCTCTAATTTTCAAAATGAAACATCCGATAAACATACATAAAATTTCTAATTATTTGTAATAAAAATAAACGTAGATAATGACTTCTAAATGAACTCCATGATCACCTTCTTGAAACTGAACTCCACATGATAAAACACTAACAATTTTTCTTCACGCTAAAAAATATCCTCTGCACGAGCATCTAGTAGGCGTGGTTTTTCACAAACAGACCGGTGTCTCCAGCCTTGCCTGACACACTTCCTGCCACGTACTTGCCCAAAGAAGCCTCACTGTTGGCCTATTCACAAAAAAAAACACTCCATTGAAGGAAAGACCTCGATTTCAGAGCACTTGAAAAATCTCCATACCTTGGCACGTTTTAACAACTCATCCTGACCGGCCTTGACGTTGGCATCACTGGCGCCCCATGCACGCAGCACCGAAGCCTGAAGGGCGCGCCCATAGCTGAAGGTAAGTGCCCACGGTTTCTTGCCTTGGAATCTGAAATAACATTAATTAGTGTAAATAAAAATATTTTGTTCGTCCAAGGAATGACTGCATGTTTACCAACCACTCAGTACATCCTAGTACTCACTTATTGATGGCGTCCAAATTGACGGTAGCCTCCTCTTCGGCCTGGCCGCCAGAAAGGAAAGTGACTCCGGGAACAGCAGCCGGTACTGTACGTTGCAGAGCCGTCACCGTGGCCAAGGCGACCTCTGCAGGGCTGGCCTTGACAGCGGCCGACTGACCGGCAGTCACCATATTGGGCTTCAGAAGGGTGCCCTCTAGGTACACATTGTGGTCGGCTAAAGCCTACAAAAAACCAATATAGTCCAATTTAAAATTATTTCTTCGAATTCAATTATCAATTCATGTTCCGGCAACATCGCACCTGTTGATTATGCCGCGCAACTGTCAAAGAAATTGACACTATATGGTCTATTTATTCAAGCAAGATAGTTGGTGTTGGTGCTTGTTTTAATTTTAACCATACTCCGAAACAGAAAATAAGTCAAGTGTATACCCCGATATTGGATAATTAAAGAATGTGGATAACTGTTGAACAGTTCTATCAATATATGTAGAAATCTCAGTGGTTGGCTAGATATTTTTAATCTTGCACTAATGCCATCGAAAGATAACCAAATTTTTCAGAACTACCTTTCTTGAATAAATAGAATATAGCAATGTAATTATCTCAGTATCTCATCACAAGAAGCGAATGTTAGATTAGTGGACTGATATTTGACGAACGAATAAAATCCTCACCTTGTAGACGAACGCCAAAACGGTTTCGGTGACTTTCTGGCAACGTTCCAGGTCGTGCGGCCCGTCAGGAAGGATCTCCGGCTCGACGATGGGTACGATGCGATTCGCCTGGCATATGGAAGCATACCTAGCCAGAACGTTCGCGTTTTCTTCCAGAGCTTGTAGGGAAGGCGTGTGCTCGTTGATCTTCAGTACGCACCGCCACTTGGCGAAATGGCAGCCGTCTTTCTTGTATTGGGCGCATCGTTTACCCAAATCGTCCAATCCTGAAACGTACACTCTAATAGGAGACGCCCTGTATATTGACTAGAGAACTATTTTCAATTAGATGTCTGTAAAACTGACGCAGCTGTTTGGCACAACCAAGCGATAATCATCTAGTATTTGATAACTATGTATTTATGTGCGACATTTCACGTGATACACTCCAATTGAGAGTCGTTGAAAACTGAGCGTTTGAATGAACTTCGTAGCTACTTTGACAGCTTCACGTCACAACCCCTTTTTTTTCAAAAAACGTTTTGTGTTTAGATAATAAATAGTTATTGAATATTGAATAATTTACATTCGGCTGTGCGATTTTGATTTTCATTTGTATGGACGTTTTAATCAGTTATCGAGTGTCTTAGAATGTTTACCTTGTGTGGTGCATTCATCTTGGCTACCAAACAAAGGCACAACCCCTGTGTCGACCTTAATTCCGGGAATGATTCCACGTTGTTTCAACAATTCCGGGAAAGGAGTGCCGTCATCGGCTTTTTGGTAGAGAGTCTCGTGGAACAAGATGACTCCGGAAATGTAGTCACCAATGGTAGGACATGTAGTGAAAAGGAGTTGTCTAGAAAGTATAACAAACGATGTAAACATTTTTTTTTCGCTTTTCCTATGGGCTTACCTGTATTTGCGACGATTGTCTTCGGTATTTTCGGCACCGATATCAGCTAGACGTTTTCCCATGGTGCCGACAGATTCATCTGCAGCGAGAATTCCCTTTCCGGGGGCCACAATGGCGTTGGCAATCTTGCGAAGCTCATCTTGTAGAGCGGGTTCGGGGTAGTTCCAGTGGGTGGTCATGGTAGGTACGGATATGCTGAAAAATGTATTTATTAGTGTATGTTTACCGATTGAACACAACCTTTAGAATGTGCCAAATCAGTGTGTCTTTCACAATATACTTGATTGCTCTGTTAATCAAAACGAGCCAAGCATTGATAGTACTTCTCAGAAGTAAACAAGATAACTTGGATCTTATCAACATATTGTTATTCAATAACCTTTCAAGGTGCGTTGGATTTAATATACACTTATTCAGCTGCTTCACTTATTTATAACCGGCACATTGCCTTTTCAACTAATCAAATCGTATGTTGAATTTGATGTAAAAATTCTTCAATTAAATTCAAATGAACAATTTTAAAATTGTGTAGTGAAATATTTATTCAAAAACAAAGTTCATCAAAATAACAGAAAAAATTTTTTAAATAGGTATTTAAAAACAACAACTGACATTCCATTTATACTATTATTGCGCAACTTTTCAAATTAGACCCACAGCAAAATGTATCCCATATGATTCATTTCGAGATATAATATATAATGACCTAAAATAGATATCTAAAATAATTTATCTACCGAAATTATACCGAATTTCTTTTCAACTAATCCAATATTGAAGTATAAATTTTCTCGGATAAATGTAGAAATTCTTATATTTATCAAATCCCATGATTCCCATGATCCCTACGGAAAATTACGGATGTCATTGCAGTTGAACTGGTTGTATACCTTTCTAATTATTCAAAAAATGCAGTAATTGCAAACAATGAATGGACAAATAGTTTTAGAATTTGAACGTTCAAGTTTTCTGCATTACATCTATCAACTAATACCATTCAAATTCAGTTTCTCAATGTTTCTTTTTTTCAATTTGAAAGCTCCAAAATTTGAATTTTGGGTGAAACCAATTAAAAAAAAGTAAGAACCCAATTAAACATATTGTTACAGAAATATTGCATCAGCTTGCTTGTTAATAATCAATTCGTACAAAATAAGAATACTTACCCAGGTAATCACACAAAATAAAATACTATTCTTATCACGGTATTGAAGTCTGAACACAACTTGACGCAAGATGACCCCAACTGGCAACTATACTTCAAAGGTCGTATGGAGGTCACGGGAGTCAGATTTATTTGAGAATTTCACCACAGACTAAATTTATCAAGACAACAATCGTCACCAATTTATAACCACGATTCCTTAGTAGTTACGTTTTCTTTTCACTAGTGAGTTAACAAGAGAGAGAAATCGGAATTAGTAGAAACGTCAGATAATTCCTGACATCGATGACAACCATGTCTATTTGAATATGATTACGCGGTGACCAAATTATAGCTGGTAGGAAAGAATTACCGAAATAATAATGGCTGAGAAATTCATGAATTTTGATAATATGAAATCAGACTCCATATGGCTAACTTTTCAAAGATATATCACTAGTCATTTATATATTCTTGTACACTTCCGACTGCATGAGTTTGTATGTGTTATATTTCCGCTGAGCGTACACGTACGCGCGACCAAAAAACTTCGAATGTATAATTGGTTGCATGAATATCAAGCTTATCACAAACATTCAAGACCGTGATATCTATAAATGTAATAATTGTACAGATAATGTGATGAATACGTGAGATGTCAACCTGAGTACTTGATTTATAGATTTGAAGATTTTCAACAAGAAAATCAATCAACAGAATTCGTTATCTCAAAAATCAGTTTATCAAAATGAATAATTAAATGTTGCACTCACGTACAGTTGTTTTCATTTCAGTTTAGAAAGTGAACCTTATTCTTATATCGTAACTATAGAATTAAATAATTTTTCATCAACATGGCTTTCAATCGAGATGGTAAGATTAAGAAGTTAGGATTAGTTGCAAGCAATTAATCACTGATAATTTCATATGTCTACAGAATATTTCCAATATAAATTCTTATATCTTGTTTCTTACTGATAAGCCGTATCGTTGTGAACTTAGCCACTGCAGATATACGGAGAGAATTTGATAAATCTCTTGTTGTGAAACGGTTTTGGTTAGACTGATTACATAATAATATTAACCTAATACAAACGAACAATAATAACTATTATGCACAGGAGTCAATACTATCAACTCTAAATAACTACCTATTGATGAAATTAGACAGATTTCGAATACTATATGTAGTCAGTGGCGTACAAATTTTTTCTGAGAAAGGGTACATTCATCCCCTACTCAATTTCCAGAACACCAACACCTAAGGTACAACCCCCTACGGGCCGAATGGCTCCTCGTCTCCCCCCACCGAGCCCTTCGGCCGTGGAGCGGCCAGGTCGAGACAACCGCCACCGAAACCACCCCCCGTCACGACCCCTCCAACCCCTTGTGCCCGGGATCGACGCGAGCCAACGGCAAAGTCACCCCCCTCTACGAGTCGACGTACGTCTTCCCCAACGATTTCCCCGCCCTGCTGGAGGTAGGACCCGAGCCGGAGTCGGCCGAGGACGATCCCCTCTTCAGGGCGAAAGCGGCCAAGGGCACTTGCAAGGTCATCTGTTACCATCCCCATTCGGACGTGTATTTCACGCAGATGACGGTCGCCGAGGTGGTTGCTGTTGTCGAGGAGTGGGGGAAGCAATCGGAGGAATTGGGTGAGTTGTCATTCATCCATTCGAAAAAATATTCCATTCTTTTGGAACATTCAAACGAACAATGGCAGATTGATACAATCGAAATCGAAAAAACGAGATCACCCAGTATTTTTTCGCCTGAATGAACTCCTGAAGTTGGGATGCATTCAGAAATCACACAGAAGAAGCCCAGCTTTGTGACGTCACTAGTGCCAAACGGTCGCGATTTCTTTTATGAGAGCATTAGAGTACAATATAAATTTTGGTGCATATGAATGCCAAAAGAAGTTCAGATTCAAAGGAATTGATGGAAAACAATTTGGCAACGCCATTAACTCACTCAATTTTGTGAAGCAATCGGAGGAACGGACTACCTAAGTGTGACGTCAAGATGGGCGGAGCCCAAAAAATATTGAAACACATTTCTGAATGCGGTTAGGAATCACAGACGAAAAACCTAGTGTTGTGACGTCACAATTGCTTAACGGCCGCGGACAATAGTTGATTGTTTTTTGATAAGAAATATATAGAGTGCAATATGAATTCTGATGCTATAAATGACAGCTAAAAGAAAATCATAGGTTATAGCTTATAAATCCTATATGCGATCAGTATTAGCAATTCTGACGTCACAAAGAACGTCGTTAAGACTCGCTATATACAAGAATTTCAATACATATTGAGTATTTTCAAAAATGTCCATCATAGTATTCAATCTTTATTGAATAATCGAACGTCACAAGAAGAAACAAGCAATGGGGGAGACCACTAATTTTTCAAAACAGCATAATCGTGTTCTGTATGTCTAAAAAGTACCATTAATTATTCTTTCAATTTTTAATTCGGTCTATATCATGAATAAAATAATAAAATGAACGGAACTAATTTGGAACATACAATTTCATGCACCATTTTCAAAGGTTGCTCTCATTGGTGTAATGCAGTGTGACGTGGTTAACCCTACACGCCCATCGACCTTGAGCTGACCAATCATAGATAATTGTTCCATGGAAAATCTTGCAGTGTTGCCGCACCAAAATACCACAACTTATCCTCGGAATAAAAGATGTTAAAGAATACGAAATAAACGATATTTTTTCCACAAATTATCATGAAATGATATAGTTATCACTTATCGATACGTTTTTGGGAAAATATATCAAAGGAATAAGGAGTCATCCACAAGTAAACTTGACAACATTACGTACGGTGTGGCAAAAGATATATGGAAACAGACAAAGATAGACTCAAGATGTGTAGCACGTCATACGCTCATAGCACCGCTCACTTATTTCTGGCGTTTTTAAATTTTGAATGAAAACGCTGATTCCAAAACGCTTTAGAATGTATTTGTTTTGATTTTGATCCCTGATATTGGATATACACTGATCCAATATCATTCTTCATCGATTAAGAGAGGTTTGGGAGGATTTAATCACAAAGTGGTCTTCCCCATTGAATAACGAAACATTTCAACAATCAAACAATTGAGAAAACACAACATTCCAGGCAAAAAATACAACTGGGTGCAAATTTTCGAGAACAGAGGCGCCATGATGGGCTGCTCAAATCCCCACCCCCACTGCCAGGTATGGGCGTCGTCCTTCATCCCGAACGAGCCCAGAATCAAGGACGTCAACCTGAAGGAATACTACGCCAAACACGACAGCCCCATGTTGATGGATTACGTGGCCAAAGAGATGGCGAAAAAAGAGAGGATCGTCTACGAGAATGAAGACTGGCTAGTGGTGGTGCCCTACTGGGCTGTTTGGCCTTTCGAAACCATGGTGCTGCCCAAGCAACAGGTGAGCCAATGCGCCAATTAGCCAGATTACAAAATCGTGAAATTGCTTCAATATAAAATGATGAAATTATGTAGGTATATGAAATTTCTCGTTGCCAAAATCTTCTTTATCGATTTTTTTTTAATCATCAGCAGTGACAATGATAGTGATAATTTCATGTAATATTTTCTATCAGAAAATGCAGTTTTTCAATTTCAGTATCTGTGATATGAATGCCTATTACATTTCAGAATGCTATCTTAGTCTATTCTTTTAATGGAGACAGTTCTGACAGATTTGGTCATTTTTCAATACCATTAGTGTAAAATAAAAAGTATCTAGCTAACCACAGAACTTCTAATGGGGAAGACCACTAACTGATGAAATCCTTCCAAACCTCTTTTGTGTATATCCAATATCAAGGATCATAATCAAAGCAAATAGATTCTAAAGCGTTTTGCTGAAATCAGCATTCTCATTCGAAATTTAAAAACTCCAGAAATAAGTGGGCGGTACTATGAGCGTATGACGTGCTACACATCTTGAGTATATCTTTGTCTGTTTCCATATATATTTTGCTCACACTATATTTTCTCAAAAACGTATCGATAACTATATCATTTCATGATAATTCGTGGAAAAAATATCATTTATATTGTATTCTTTTACATCTTTTAATCTGAGAATAAGTTTTGGTATTTTGGTGCGGCAACACAGCAAGATTTATTATGGAACAATTCTCTATGATTGATCAGCTCAAGGTCGATGAGCTTGTAGGGCTAGTACGTCACACTGCGTTAGACCAATGAGAGCAACCTTTGAAAATGACGCATGAAATTCTATGTTCGAAATCAATTCCGTTTATTTTATTCATGATAATAAAATAAATGAATGGTACTTTTTGGACACATAGAACACGATTATGCTGTTCTGAAAAATCAATGGTCTCCCCCATTGGTTGAGGCATACAGCTGGGAACATTTAGACATCAATAATCATGACAACAATTCACAATGACTTCACAACGACGCCAAATTTATTTGGAGAGAAATCTTCGATTCCCAAAAATATTGAAAATTGTTATCTCAATTTTGGTGTATACATGTTATGAATCGAAATCACTTTTCAAAACAATTCGAATGATTAACTCAACTTGAATATCTATTTCTATAAGACAAACAACAACACTACACTTTCTGACGACCTGTCACAACTATTTTGCTTAAACAAATATACTACATATATTTATCCATTGACTGAAACAACAACTTTGCTGTAGTTTTCTATTCCTATTGCTCCCAAAACATCAATGAACTACCACAGTCGTTTAGCAGTTGTGACGTCACAACGCTGCGCATTTTCCGCGTAATATCTGGACGCACCCAAACTTTTGAATTTACTCTGGCGAAACTTCTGCGACATGAAATGAAAAAAAAAAACTGGGAACGTTCTCAAAAATTATTGATCCGGACTGTCTCCCTTTCAGGTTCAGCGATTCCGGGACCTTCAGACTAGTCAAAAAGCCTCGCTGGCCGTCACCCTGCGCGTCCTGGTTGCCAAGTACGACAACATCTTCAAGTGCAACTTTCCCTATTCGATGGGATGGCATGGGGCTTTTTCCGGGGAGTTTAATGACGTGTCGCAGCCCCATTGGACCTTCCACGGCATGTATTTGCCACCTTTATTGCGTTCGGCTACCGTCAGGAAGTTCATGGTGGGGTACGAGCTATTGGCGCAGGCCCAGAGGGATCTGACGCCTGAAAAAGCGGCGGCGGTGTTGAGGGAGCAGCCAGAAAAAAGGTTCGCTTGAGCTCAACGAAGATCCATGATTCATTAACAGATCTCTAATATGTCAATTGCCAATCAAACTAATTTATCTTGTGAATAAACAAAAACAAATAAATGGATCAATTGGGTAGTTTTATTCGTGCTATGACCTTAGGCATATCATTGTTACATAAGCAATAGGTGCGATGTTGCCGGATCATAAATAAATCATTGAACTGAAAGAAATTATTTTGAAATAGAAGAATGGAATATTTTGTTTTGATGTAACGTCTGAATCAAATCGAAATGTTCATTCCTTAGATGTTTTCAGTTGCAGACATAATATTCCCAAATACGAACACGTATCTCTTCGCTGCTGAAACGTTAAATCAATAGAAATCATCTTGGACATGGTTAAGATTTAGATTCTAGGCCTTCGTATAAATTTCACACAATCTTCATGATCACGTGAATGTAGAATATCGATTCATATTCGAACCATTTTGAATAAAAATGATAATCTTTCAAATGTTTAATACAAATATTCCACATGTCGCCATTCTACTGAGGATTTTCTCCAAGATTTTCCCACTTTCTCAGTAGATATAAAGTCGGTTTCCTTAATAAAATGCATCGTGAATCTCGTCAAACATCAGAATTCACAGACTTATTACAATAATAATCAGCACAATAACGACATCAAAAATTTCTTTCAATTAGGTTATGTTTTCATTATCATTCACTGCAATAATTCATAGTTTGGCTGTGGTTGGCTTCTATCGGGGCGATAATACATTGTAGAAAACCTTAGCTACACGTAGAACGTATCACGTAACATGCAGAAAATCAAAACTCATGCTCATCTGTTATAAGATACATTCACAGTCCGAGTTGTTCCAATATTTTACGTCTAGTGGACGTACATAAACGTGAAATTTCTGAAATTGAAACTTTAGATCCAGTTCTGTACGTCCATTGGTTGTCCATATTAGGTCCATGGACGTTTGGACATAATTTGGACCTAAATTGGACGTCGTGTATTCTATATGATATATCTGAAATAAGCTACAATTTGCACACAATTCATTGATTTAGTTAGCAGCAAATAGTTGTGCATCTCATATATGAAATATACAGGGTGATTCATTGGGAAATGGGCGTACTGTAAGGGTAAGTAGAGGTCGCCTAGCTGGTTCTGAAAAACCGCCATATGATGGGTCTAGCACCCTGTATAAGCGAGATACAGAGTGTTTTATGTATTTCTCCTATTTCTTCAATGGCTCATAATTTACGATCCGCACTGTTAGGTTAGGTTAGGTTTAAAGTGAGGGGGTCAATACGGCCCCCCCCTGCGGCAATGGCGGGTCTATTGTGGCTCATCCGCACTGTATATTTTATTCATTTTCACAACATAAACTCATTATCTTGTATAACTACCGAATTCTGAATGAATGAAACTAATAATCCAGGTACGGACTTGAAAAATTAAAGGTACTTCATCAGTTCAATACAATAGATACAAATTTTGCAAAATTGTATTCATTTAAAAAGAACGAAGATAGAAAATAGAATGAATTTCATCCATTCCAATTTTTTTCATTATAGCTTCTTGCAATCATTTTATCATTTGTATATTGTAGCATGATGAATAAATGCAATCTTCATCACACATACGGGGTGTTTGTAACTGGTTATTGAAATAGCACTTTGTCCTAAATAAGGACCTGTCGACTTATTTTACATCAATGTTGTGATCCAAAATTCAGGATATCATGAAATGGTTAGTAATTTGATTGATTGAAAGTGAAAGAAAGTGGAAGAAGAACATTCAGATACGAGAAAGGTATTTTTTGAATTTCGTGCCACATTTCCATCGAAAAAATTAATTTTGACTGAAATTAACAGGTACAAGAATGACATGCAGAAATACCAAACTCATTTGTTTAGGAATATTTTTCTCTGCTATTTTCATATCTGCAAACGAATTTTCGAAATTTTGACATACAGGGTGTTGTATTGAACTGATGAAATTTCTTTAATTTTTCAAAGTCCGTACCTGGATTTAGTCTCATTCATTCGGAAGCATACAGGATAATGAGTTGATGTTGTGAAAATGAATAAAATATACAATGCGGATCGTAAGTTATGAGCCATTGAAGAAATAGGAGAAATACATAAAACACTCTGTATCTCGCTTATACAGGGCGCTAGACCCATCATACGGGTGTTTTTTAGAACCAGCTAGGCGACCTCTACCTACCCTTACAGTACGCCCATTTCCCAATGAAACACCCTGTAGGAATCAAAAACCCACAAAAACTCGTGGAACCATCATAAATCATTGCAACCCAAGGAAATATCATTAAAAATTCAATCAATCTAAATGTTCAATAATTCATTACATCCACAATAGATCCACACAAAAATCAGTGTATAAAAGAGCAGAGGAGGAAATTGAAAGATGAAATTAGCCTAGTGTAGTGGTGGAATCAGTTATTCAACAGATATAACCAACTATCAACCAAAACTAAATAGACTATACTACATTTTCACTGAATCTAAAGTAATATTCAATTAAACGAAATGAGACAAGTGAAATTTATAACCATCCACTGCTTTCCTACCTTAGCGAGTCCCTGTATAGAGAACTAGCGAATTTCTACAGTGCAATAAAACTAGTCGGCCGGCTATTCGATAGCGGTAGTACCACTTTGGGTACCGCGCGAGGTACCATCGAAGATCCAATCGGACCGCATAGATTCGGAGTACCAAGACCGACAATTTCAAGTAGGTAGGCACTATCTTGGTGGTGCGGTTTTACCGGAAAACGGTACCGGAGCAAGTGATAGCTGCCAGAGAAAGGTACTCGGTGCCCACGGCAAGATAGCAGTACCCGGAACTAGTCAAGTACGTATGAGAGTTTTTTGTTGTTGTGGTGGGAGCGTTGAACTTGTTGTTGTTGTGATTTCAAGGAGATGGATAAAACAAAATCGCGGTCAAATAAGTGAATGATTTCGGCTTCATAATATAGTGGAGCTGTTTAGAAGTTTGAAGTAAAAGCATAGGTGTATGAAAAAATCCGCTTCAGTGTTTTGTTCTGAAGATCCACTTCTGAACGAGTTACCATGCATAGCAATCATTTTGAAGATCTGCTATGTCGATTGCTTTTATTGAAACAAATAATGCAATGAAGTGAATCATTAAGAAATACATTTGTTAAGCTTGGATCATAATTATAATAAGAATTGTTAAAAAAGATTATTTAAAATAAACTACATCACGCAAGTCGAATATTTTTTTGGATCGTATAGAAGAATATGCATTTGAAAAACATTCTTCCACTATGGAAAAATGTTGTTTTGTCAGAAATCCACTAGAAAATTGTTGAAGTAGGAGACTACAGACTTATTGCCACTGAGCGGCTCAAATCACATAACCCCTGCTTCACTTTCTCATATTTTCTTCTACCGGGTGATATAACTCTTTTATTATTGGAGATAGAAGAACAAAATTCGGGGGATGTGTATTATATGTCAATTCGCATTATTTGACGTATTCACTTGCTTTGCAGTACTTCCGGTTTGACCGGAAATGACCTCAACTTTCGATTACCCTATATATTTTTACTTATTTCGATCGAGGATGACATTATCTATCCAACAAAACTTTGTTTGTGAATATTTGACGTATGAAAGAATTTTTATTTCAATTTTTATTTTTCGATCTAGCGTGCCATGGATCGATTGAAACGCTTCCTTTTTGATCAAGTGACATGGGAAAAAAACATCTTTGAGGCATATGACTTCAGAGTCTTTTCAATAATTTTTTCAATGTCACAAATATCATTTTTTCCAGTTAACTCGATTTTTTCAAATGGAAAGGGGGTGGCTCGTCGGGTTTTTGTGAAAGATCATTTTCTTACGAACAATTTGATACCACACACTTCCACTTTATTTTCACTATCCTTCTCAATAATTGCAAGAAGCCCAATACCTAAATTGAAATAAAAATTCTTTCATACGTCAAATATTCACAAACAAAGTTTTGTTGTATAGATAATGTCATCCTCGATCGAAATAAGTAGAAATATATAGGGTGTTCCATTTGAAAATCGAAAGTTGAGGTCATTTCCGGTCAAACCGGAAGTACTGCAAAGCAAGTGAATACGTCAAATAATGCGAATTGACATATAATACACAACCCCGAATTTTGTTCTTCTATCTACACTGATAAAAAAGTTATAGGGACGAGCCACCTTGAAGAATCACCCGGTATATCCAGCGAAATAGAAAAAAAAAACATATATTCTGTATTCTTTCTTATCAGGATATCAGTGTAAGATACTAAAAATGTTGTGTTGGCAATATATAAATACAGATGAAGACTTCTATAATTCAACCCTTGTTATAGTTTTTTTTTGAGATTGTTCTGCTAATAATGGAGGAACTGAAAGTATTTTTTTTTGGTCACATAATCATCTTTGAATACAAAATAACTTGAACATGGTTTTCAAATAAACTGTTTTCGAGTATAGATCGTATGAAACCACCCTGTTTGATATATTTCTATCAAACACATTAGTGTATTGTGGTTTTCATAATTGGAAAGTGTCTTCTTTGTCTCTGAAAGTTAGATGACATTTCAAGTTTGGTTCCTGTAGAACTGTCCAGAATAATTGTTACTCTTTTTAGTAAATACAATTCGCTTTGGGATCGTTTTTATTTATTTTTCGCAACTGCAAAAAAAATCGTTTAAGATCCATTTATTCATTTTGAATATTTTAGTAGTTGGGCATATTCGAGATGTTTAAATCAAATTGACTATATTGCTGAAATATTAGGAGTTGAGGGAGTCTTCTCATTTTTACGTTTTCATCATTTTATATTTATCTCTTCCTCTTTCAACTTTTGCTGAAATGAAAAAATTTTATGAAATCATTGGATTTTCAGTACATATATTGAGTTGTTGACAGATTTCTGAATATAACGAAGATTCTTTTCGATGAAGAAACTTTTGGCCTATTTGAGTATAGTAGAAATTTTTATATTTGGTTGTAGATGATCAGATGGATATAGGCAGTTTACGATTTACCAATTTGAAAGTAGTTGAATTTCTGGTAAATACCTGTTGACATTTGAATCTGGAAATTAGGAAATTGGGTTTGGGTTAATAGTTTTCACTTATCATAAAAAGCATAAATGAATGCACCATCACATTATAACTTTGTGAGGTAATTCGTACATAATCTGGATATTGCAAAAACATAGTGTTGTTTTCGTTGAACATTACAGGAATGTTATATAGCAACACGTAATTCTGATGTAATTACTTTACATATAATCAACATGGCTCAAAATATGTATAGCGACAATTGCATTGATGTACATACGGTTCTTTGAATTTCTTCATTCACTAATACAACATAGAACTGATATAACAGCTGCAACTATTCAAGGAATTAAGAGACAGAACAAATACATTGATATTCGACAGAATAAACTAGTATAAAAAACATTCCAATTAATTATTGGAGAGAAAAGCATCAACCTCCCCCAGATCATAAAAACAAGTATTTGCTAAAAAACGTTTCAACCCACCCCTGAAAGCGTCGTATGTAGGACTGTTTTTTAAGTGACTGGAAAGCCTATTGAAATAAGAAGCCCCAGCGATAAGAGGTGATTTTTTATAATAATTGTGATTTGCTCTTCTGCGCAATAAGTCATTTTTATTTCTCGTATCATGCTTATTTATATCACTATTTTTACTACAATACCAATCACATAATCTTTGAATGATATTTTTGTTGGGTGCCTACCATATTTTGAGTTTTTTTGAGAAACAACGATGAACGGACAATTTTTCAAATTGATATCACCTTCACAAACAATTGAAGCAACATGACAAAAATGTCAATTATGCAATCATTCATTAGGAAAAATAAAAATACAAAAACCATACGAATTATTTTCGTTGATGAGCTTATTTCTCGATAGCGCTCCAATTATATTCTCAACCCGTTTCAGTTTTTATAAAGAATTGGAAAAATGTTTGACGTGGTTTCATGTAAAAAACAGTAAATAGCTCAATAGTAGATAATTTTCCAATGGTATCTCGATGATATATTGGCACCGTCACATGCATATTCATAACGTTGCTGTTTAGAATCGTGTAGAATGCATTTTTATAATTCGTACTTACTCTAACAAATGAAATAAAAACTCGATATGTATGACTATTATCGATTCTATTCGGTTTCTAACGACTGTTGATAGGTTATTGTTATACTATATTTATTACAGTAGGAAGCTATCGCGTGGAAATCATAATAAAAATAAGAATAACCATCAAAATAGATTCAACTGAGAGCGATATAGTATGTTCACTATGTTCATATTTTTCACGGGTATCCTATTCCATTCATTCACATCTGTCAACTTTCAAAAACCGTGTTTTAATGTTACCATAGCAACATCAATAATTGACAGGATATGACAGGAATACATTTTTATATCAAATTGAAGAAACGATCTGTGAGAAGTTTCAAACGGTTTCAAATCATGAAGAATATATGTGATTTTCTTTTATTTTTATGACATTTTCCACAGAACACATGAGGTTTTATACAGTGCTTCTAAAAAGTCCCCTCCCCCCCTCTTATTTTTGGAACGATTATAAATAAATAAATGAAATTTGGAAACTGAATATTGAAGGTTGTAAACTGCCCTACTAGGGATGATATTGGTCACAATGGCCTTGTGACGTCATCTTTAACGATTTCATCATCCTTAGTAGGGCAGTTTACAACCTTTAATATTCAGTTTCCAAATTTCACTTGTTTATGTATAATCGTTCCAAAGATAAGAGGGGGGGAGGAGACTTTTGAGAAGCACTGTATATAGTTTGTGATGATTATTTTTCACAACAAAAAAGATTAAATTTGGTATACCAAGACATCGTTACCTCTGTTATTGTTTTTGAAGACGATATCACTGCATTGCAACATTAACAATTACAAATCGTGTTTCATACCATACTCATCGTGTTTATGAGAATGTTAATTGTTTTCAGGCCATAATTTTAAGCACGGTAGACAAGAATCAGAACTACCATGACGTTAAATTCCACAAATTCAACCTCGACTAATATTATATGGAGCTGAAAAACACGTCCTTATTCATTTTCATTTATCTGGATATATTTACCCGAACTATCGAAGAACGATTGTTTCTCATAGCATATCACTTTATATCATATTGTGAAACGGATATCCGTGAAAATTCGAAATGGTAATACAGTTGACATAACGAAATTATAGAATGTTTGTTCAATATGGTAATTGAAGGTAATATACAGGATGGCCCAACGAAAACATACCGGAAAGTATAACTACCAGGAAGAGATTTTATCGAGAAACTAGCTGGAATCGACAAAAATGGTTCTTAGGAAAATATTCTCAACATTTACTTTAACAAAACGGTAAGTTTTTAAGCGGAATCGATATAGTTTTTGTATTCTTTGACAAATGCACGAGCGACATTTCAAAGTTCCATATCTCTGCAACGAGTAGACAAAATTTCAAAAATAAAAAAGCAATGTAAAGGGAATCGAAATGGCTTTTCAACGAGGTATCATTCAACCTCCACTCCCATTTAAAAAAAATCGATACTACCCCCGCTTATCAGATACCCTTCTAACAAATCATGGTGTAGGGTGATAATTATAAGAAATGGAAAATAATCAAAGCGGAAATTCAAGTCATATAAATTATCAAAAATGCTCTCTATAGTCTTCGATAGAAACAAACAACACTCCAAACACCATGTAGAAATGAAAAATCAAATACTGTCAGAAATATAAAAAATTCGAATTCATTTCGGATGTTTTGAGAATGAAACTTAATAAGAACAATTTCAAATACTTCACATACCGTTTTTCAGCTTCGACAGCAATTTTTATCAGGCAGTATTTTTTCGACTTGAGTTTCTGGATTTCTCTGTGCAACTCCTCGTGGCATATTTTGAGTTTCTCTAATTTAATCAAATCATCGTTCACACTGACACTTTTTTTATGCCGAGATAAACATTCCCCAATCATTTATTATCATTTTGGAACTTTTCGCGACAATTTATAAACGTCAGATATCTTTCAAACCATCAGCTCGAATCTCCCGCTGAAGTTGTCAAAAATGAAAATTGTGTGATTCATTTGCAATCGTTAAGTTGTTATTATATCGATTGTGAAAGATATTTAATATCTGGTGGTTGTTATTCGATCTATATATATTGAAAATTAATGCATCGAGGCTCTTTGATTTTATATAAATTTAATTTAAAGATAACTTTAATTGAGAAACACTAGATTCTTGTGGTTCAAAAGGTCATCTGAATGCTTTAAAAAATAATTGATATTCGTCAATTTTGGCACCATTATGTTTTTTTTTTAAATGGTTGTACTCACCATGAAAGGTTTTTATCCGATATGCAAAAGAAGTGGAAAACTATTTCTTCCTTCATTTTTTTAACAGTGCGATTCAGTGCTTCGTCGTCATTTTTTCCAAGAATCATCTGAAATTTATTTTCTTCATTATCCAATCGCGCCATTTTTCGAGTCAACAGCAAGCTATACAAATAAATGGATTGCTATTGAAATAATTTCATTTCTTGTCACTTTATGACAAAAATCAAAACTGTTACCAATTAAAAATACACTTATGATTATAAGCTTGATTAATTTAATACACCCTGTACATGGATTGTTATTTCGTACATCTTGTAATTTGGAACGGAAAAATTATATTTGGATTTTGTGTTTCATGTTAACACATATAAAAATAATGAGTCACTGAAGTTCTGAGTAAGTGTGAAATGTTGGTGAATCAATTTGACAATCACAAAAAAATGTAAGGAGTGGTCAATATTATCTATCGTTTAATGGAATTACCAGTTCTACCTGAGAACAATTCTTGATATTGAGTATACATTGATTGATTATTACCTAACCATTCTATTCATCAACAAATGAATACCGGGAAAATAATTCACAGCTATAATCCATTATTTTTTATTGTATTCCAGCAAATAATAACATAGTTGTCTACACGATTATATAATTGCTCCTCTGAAATCACATCACCATTTTATATTCGTTTGTAAAATACTGAAATAGCGAAGATTATATAGTTTAGATTGAATTGATGATGCGTAGAAACGGAGGTGTCAAAAAATTTGTAGGTATCTAAAATGTTTTCATAAACTTCTTGTTTACATTCGCAAACTATTCAAACTGAAAATGAGCAAAAAATTATTAGAATTACAACTAATACCAATAAAAGGGAAAACATAGAGCAAAAACGAAAGGGTGGAGTTATTCAAAATTATAATAAAAATAAACAATCTAGATAGCATTGAACATACAAAACAACTCACCTGCAAAATGTTTCTGGATAAGTCGTGTGTTTCATGAAGCCCTTTTGAATAGAGTGTTGATAGCCTGTCAAAATATGCGCTGTTGCCTCTCATAATTTTTTCAGGAATACTCCGAATCATAAGTAGGGTACATATTTGAAAGAAAATGATTACCTAAAATTGAACAGTTCGAATGAGAGACTAAACTTATCTGGTAATAATGGAAAAAATGTATTTAGTTGATAATATTGGGATCTTTTTCATGTGACAGTGCAAGTTCTCGAATATATGGTGTCTTCTAAAAGTTAAATACTTCGGAAAAGAATTTCCCTATTTTCATTAGTTTTTATTGATATCAATTCATTGTAATTGATTTATATTGTTGAATCCTTTCGTATCATGTGCTGTCAGATATAAACTAATGAATAAATTATATTTATGATAATACATCGGTTAGAGAATACATCGTGGTGTCATAACATAATTGAGAGGACCTTGTTATACGAAAAAACGTACACTAAATACGACAAATGATGGCCCATCGAATTTATACCACGTAATAAGCAACAAAACCGTAACACCTGTTATTACAGTGTTCTATTATCCCAAGTTTTTGAACCACATCGGTATGTATACAGATGGAAGTCATTATAACTTGTAATGTCATATTATTTTTTAGATTAATAGCTGAATTAGATGACGGCTTTATGTAATAATTAGAGTGAGTCATGGTGCTTAAATCATTCTAGGAAAACAAATTGATCGCAAAATAATGAGGTGAAATTATCACCAACGTGGAATATCACCCGGAATTGGTACAGACTTGCCTCCCGATGGATTTATGCAATATCCTCTAAAAGAAGATAAAAGTGAAACAAATTCAAACCTAAAACTGATAAGATTGAATCAGATAATGCAATGAGAGAATTTAGGAAATTCATGGAGAACAAAGGCGACAAACTGACAACAAAAAATTCTTTCTTGAACTCATGCGTCAAGTGAAATAATCTTGTGTTATCGGCTTGAGACAAAAGAAGAGGGTTAAAATTCTGATTTTCTCTGGTTATGGTAATATGATTTCGTTTTTTATGTCTCATTTTGAGTTTGAAGCAATTTATTAATATCACACCTAACAGTAATAATATCTCCAGTTTGCTAGTGCTGTGAAGAAAAAAACATATCTGTCATCAAAAGGCGTCAACCAGTTTTTCATGAAGAAGAACGTTCATCAGAATGCTTTCTGTACGAAATTATAGACAATGGAATGATTAGATAATTGTATATTCAGCAAAAGAATAAACTCCAGGACCCATAATATGTCCCTGTTTTGGTGAATAAATATAAACCTGTCCAATGTCTGTGATCATTATTCATTCGAACTGCAAACAATAACGAAGTGTCATGGCTAGTTAGATGAATATAATTTGATTTTACTCAATTTTTTTATGTTTTGTTCGACCGAATTTGGATTAGTTTCGCTAGACAGCAATTATTTCAAATGATACATAATATTCGCGTCGATATAAAATTTTAGTTATTTCCCACGCAGGTAGAATACAAGGTGTCGGATATTTTCAATGGACGAGACAAGATATATCATTTTCGATATTGTGTGTTCATTGGCAAAACCTGTTTTTTATAGCTGTTATTCCAGGAAATACCACCTGCACTTGATCAAAGTCTCTCTTTTCTCAATACGTCACTCCCATGTCATTTTCTATACTAGTGCGGTGTTGCTGCTTGTTTTTTTTTCAACGATACTCCAAAACATAAAGTTTGGCCAAGCTTATCACTTTAATTGTTCTGAAAAATGTTTTCGATTCATGAGTCATAACCATTGACTGTGTATAACCGTTGAAGAGTTTTTTTTTTATTTAGAATATCGCATAAAAAATTCTCTCCAGAGAAATTTGGCATCGTTGAGAAATCACTGTGAAGTATTATAATTATTGATACCTAAATGTTGCCAGCAGACATATCTTAATCAATTAGAAGTTCAGTGGTTAGCTAGATACTTTTAATTTTGCGCCGGTGGTATGGAAAGATAACCAAATCTGTCAGACCAATCTTCAATCTGACTATAGGTCAAAATATATAGCATCTAAACCACTTTTTTTATCAGAAGTGTTACTGTTATATACAGTTTGAGTAAGAATCTTGAAATTTCAACATGAAGAATCGTCAACAATGTTCAAACAAAAGTCTTATTGAAATTATAAAATGGGTAGTCCAGTATAAAGGAAAAGCAATTGAGATTATCAATACAAAATAGACACAAGTTATCAAACTATCACGTAGCCCCCTTCAGGTAAACCTTCTCGTACCACCCCTTGTAAATCCTCAAATACCGGTCTTTGGGCTCGACGGCGAAGTCCCCCAAACAAAACATCCGAAAAGCGCAGTCTCCGTAGTGCCCGATGCCGTACAGCTCTCGAGCACTCTTCCACCTCTTCCCCACGTAATCCACCGACATCCTGTACACCTGCACAGCCCTGGTGCGTTGCAACCCGACGAAGTAGCGTTCCAACTCGCTTGGTAGCTTCCCTGTCGAGAAAACTCCGTCATTCAGATCGATTTTTCAAGACGGTGTAACACTATCACTCACCCAGCACGTCAAAGGGAGTCCTGTGGTCGAGAAGGAACTGAAACAAACCACTTATGGTGGTGGAGCACTTGGTTTTATTTAGGAAAATCGTAGCGACTAGCAAGGCCCAAGGGTCTTGATGGAGGAGCTCCTCGACGAGGTTGTGGGGAGATCTGGGTGGTACCCAGGAGGAGGGGGTTCTTCCCAGGAGGGTTGTTAGGTATTCGTCCTGCAGGCCCACACGAGAGATGGTGGGTTTGTCTTGTTCGGTTGCTCTGTGAGATTTCTCTATAAGTTTGATTAGGTCTGCTTCGACGTCGTTTCTACAGGGAGATTGGCATCGATCCCAGTAAGAAGAAGATAACTCCTTCTGCAGCTCATGAAAATTACTTTGATAGTCCATTTGGAATTGTTCTATATTCGCTGCTTTCTCGATTGGATTGATAGTTGGTTTCGCCTCAAACTTCCGAAAATTATCACAGTGGATCCAAGAATCCAAGTCGGAATTTGTATTGACAGCTGACATGTCACTTTCATTATTATCTGTAGTTTTCTCGCATAAAATATTCTGCAATGGCTTCTCATGTCGTGAGGGTAGTTTCTTCAGTTTTTTGGCATTATGTTTAACTGTAACACGTATGCTAGATAGAATATTCCTACTATTTCTGTAAATCCTATATCGAATCAGCCGTCTTCTTTTCATATGTTTTTCTTCGTTTTCGCTGCCGAAAATTTGTACTGCCACTCCTTTATCGAATTTTTTAAGGAACGCCAAATTGATACTGAAAATTTTAACGTCGCTTTCCTCGTAGCTCTGTGGACATTTTTTGGCGATGAACTTAACATTGCCATCGAAATATCTCGATAAAACTATCGTACTTTTTACAACCATTAAATCTGGAAGAAAAGTACATAATTGATAGTGTTTATGTAGCTTCCAAATGATTCAAATCGACATCAAATATTTTATAATGAGTGATGAAATACTCTGAGATTTATTTCAAATGGCTTCATGCGTAGTACGATGAATGACTCATAATACAAACAAAAACCAGATCTCAAATATTTGTCGATCGTAACAGTTTTTTCAACTGAATAAATAAATATATGAAGAGTACCGTGTGCTATGTAATAGGAATTCATCGAAATTCAATACAAGTGTTTTTCACTCTGTAATACGTAAGCTTTAATTTTATCCAAGCTACGAATTGAAGCTGTAAAATTACGAGAAGTGTTGAAGACTGATTACGATCCATTTCAACACTTTCATTTTATGACAAATCTCCAGTTTCTGACACACCAACATGCACCTTATATCTATTGAGAGTTGAAAGAAATGAAATTTAGAATTTTTTGTAGCAGTTATTGTATATTTTTTTGAGTTGAAGTTTCTGAGAAATATTGGCTGTTTTCAAACAATTACTAGCACAAACATATTATGTGTACTCGAATACTAAAAATATATATTTCTGTGAATACAGTGATGGACCAGTCGACTCAAGTGAATTTTCCAATAATTGGAAAAAATCATCGGAGAATGCGTAGGCATAACACCTCTGCAGACCTTTACGAAACATCACCAAAAAGAGGGATTACATTGACCAATTCTTGGGTAAGTATGATTATTTATATTTTCAGGCACCAATCACATTCTCACCACCTGTTTGACAAGACCACTAACATAGACGATAATGAAGGATGTGAAACAGTAATCCTTTTTAATAAAATCGATTATTCGGTACTCCATTTCTTCTTTTCCAAGTCACATTCCTAAAGAGGATTATTCCTAACCAACTATTTTCAGTCTCAACTCAGACCGACTCAAAATCGTCCGGCCTCTTTGACCTTGACCCCGGACACGTACAACAAAGCGAGGATTATGTACATAGAAAGTCCCTTATCGAGACTTACTCAGCCTGGGTTACTCGAATCTCCATTAGGATCTATCTCTAGGGAAAGAACTCCGCCATTTTCATCGGATTCCAGTATCACTTCTACAACTGGATTAGGATTCATACCTTACAAATCTCCACATAAGGTTAGCAACAAGTAGTTCAAAATAATTGAAACTTTATTCAAAGTGGGTCCAAAATGTGTACCGAAAAAAAAGTATGACAGAAAATGCAAACTAAGAAAAATATATCCTTCCAATCCAGCTCGGTACACAATTTTGACTCGCCCTGTATATTTAAAACCGGTTATGTTTATTCGTATGCGTGCTCCAAAAACTCAAAAAGTTCTGCTCATATTGATCTTCAATTTTGACTCAATATACAACCCACTTCAAGGGATTGTTTTTTTTTCTACTTTTCATTGTTTCTGAAAAGATTATGGCAGAAATTCAGGATAGTAACTTCTATTGTATCTTTTTTATTTTTGAACTGTTGTTTATTGAAATATCTGGTTATCTCTACATTCAATTGTTGTTCCTTCCTGAAACAAATGAAGTTTCAGAAATTTCAGGAAATAAATTTTCAAAACTGGTTGTTTCGATATTGTCAGATCTAGTTCCTTCTGCAAGAGTTATTTTAATCATAATTTACTTTCTTGCTGATGTCGAATATATCATTGATATATTTGTATTGGACAAAATTCACCAATTCAATTGTAGTTCAGTATAACTGAAGTTTGAAGAAGAAGTTTGTAGATACTAAAGTAAATCAACTGAAACTTGTTTGAAGATTTATTTGTAGTTCCTTTGGTAGATTTATTAAATCTAGCATTATTAGAGACATACATAGAAATGTATAATTTCGGAGATACTATTTTCAATTGTATTTTTTGACAGGTGAAGTTCGAAGATGACGAAAACGCAAGGCCGTTTTGCAAATGTTACGATATCGAAGCCGGAGGAAGCAGCGACAAAATCCAACTGGCAAACACGACGGAGGGCCTCTCCTGGAGAAGACTCCACATGTCCAGGGCGAAGCTGAAAGCGACTGCTACCACGTCAGAGCTTTTGTCAGGCTTCGCCATGATAGCCATGGTAAATAATCCTGTTTTTACCATCAATCCCACACTCGAGGAAGCTTTTCTTATAGGTGGAACTTCAGATAAATACGCCCACGCATGTCCCAGAGTGGCTGTTTGTGCTTTTCGCCGTTTGCACCACGGTGCTGGTGGCGGTCCATATTTTCGCCCTAATGATATCGACGTATATTCTGCCGAATATAGAAGCTATAGCGAAACTAGAAGTGTGTGAAATGGTCAGTGAAAGTCCGCACGAGAGGATGAAAGGGTTCATCGAGATTGCATGGGCTTTTTCAACTATATTAGGTGACTCATGGTTTTTTATTTCAACATATAGCTCAGTACTTATTCGTCATTTCGTAGACTTCATCTGTCACTTAGGACGCATATCAGGAAATTATTTTCGATTGTACAAAAAATTGTGGCCTCATAATAATTCATTTGAAGCCTAAGAAGGTCGTTAACCCAGTTTGATTGTCACCAGGAGGTGTGCAAAAATTAGTGGCTTAAGTAACCAATATAATAAATTTGTGAATGTGATAATGAATTATTGTACTATTTTATCATATTTTTATATAATTCAGAATTTTTCAAATGCTTTGCTATGTATATTGAAATATTAAATCGCTCTATTTCAACCAATTCAACCAATGTTCTGGTCAGCATCCGTGTACCTTTGATGAGAGATAATTATTGTTTTCAGGGTTATTCCTATTTCTGATTGAAGTGGCAATCTTGTGCTGGGTGAAATTCTGGGATTATTCCTTCACGGCCGCAATAGCGTCTACAGTGATAGTTATTCCAGTGTTGGTAGTCTTTGTTTTTTTCGCTGCACATTTCTACCATTCCTTAGTGGTTTACAAATGCGCCACCTCCAGTCATGACATGCAAAAACTGGAAGACCTAAAGAAGCAGTTGGATGAGGTCACCATAACCGTTTAAATGGAAGAGAATGAGACATTACTTGATGATACTCGTTGATGAACTGTGATTTATATTAAAGAAACCGTTAATATAAGAATTATATATCGGACATAGATTTTTATTTCTTAAGAAGATTCTTTAAATGGTTATATCAATCTCTTAATTAAAACAAATTAAGAATCTAGTGAAATGATTTATTTCACAAGAATAAACAAGATATAAATTTACTATAATCGAAAACATTATTAAATAAATATATCGTCATCAATTTTCAGTTCCCTATATATTTATAGAAACAAAACAGACTATTTACTAAACTTTCATTATAAAGACCAAAACGTTTATTCAATATAATTAATCCCAATTCAATAAAATATTCTTGTAGTATTTGTTGGTCGACAAGAACTACGTCTCTGTTGAATCCTCATAATTTCTTTTTGTAACCTTGCCTCCTCCTTACGAACATTTTCGAGTTCAGCATCAATCTCTTTAAGCTTCAATGTTTCTTGTAACTTTTTCCTTGAATTTTTCACCCTAATATCCTCCTCCCGAATCGCCTTATTTTCAGTTCTTCTTCTTTCCTCTTCTTCTTTCAAAATGGTCAACTCTCTATTATACTCTTCAATTTTTTGAGCCATTTCTTCACGTTCAGATAAAATTTCAATCTGACTCTGCTTGTTTCTTGCTAGATTGTCTTCTATTTGTTGTCTAACAATACCAATGACTTGTTTAACCAAATTTTTTCTAGCTGTTTCTTCTCGACTCCAAATCTCAATTTGTTTCTCATAAACAGCCTTTGCTTCTGAATCGAATATAAACTCTAAGTGTTTCTGTCTTTGTTTCTCCAAGTCTTGTTGTTGTTTAACAATATTCAAGAATTCTGCTATGCTCTCTTTGATTTCTTGTTTCTTGGATTTTTCACTGATCATTTTTTCCACTTCAAGTTGCTTCAGCTTCGCAATGAGGTCTCTTTCATACTCCAAATTTTCTTGAATGTCATGTGCTTTCTGCTTGAGTTTTTGCTTGTGTTGCCTAATATTGTATAAAGCACATTCTCTATCCTTGCACTTTCTTTCTTCAGCTACTCTCTTTTCTTCAATCTCTTCAACTAATAATTTATACCTAGTATTTTCATCTTCTTTCTTCCTTAGTTCATTACAAAGTTCCTGTTTCAATCTCAGTTCAGATATTTGTTGTTCTAGAAAATCTTTCAGTTGCTTTTCTCTTTCTTGTGTTTGTTGTAGCAAATGTTCTTCTTGTGCTTTTTGTTTCTTCAGTCGTTCTTCATTTTCTTTGAGTATATGTCTACTCTCTTGCTCCTCTTTATCTCTTTGCATTCTCTTTTCAATTTGTTGGTCTAGCCAGCTCAGCTTCAAGTCTTTGGTGGCATATTTGATTTCATATTGTCTAACCATAGGGTTATTTTTTCTCCACTGATTATACAACTTAGATTCCGCTTCTCGTCTTCGTTTCTCTTCTTCGTTCAACTTTATACCAGCATTAACTTCTCTCAAAACATCAGTGGGTATTTCAGCAACTTTACACTGAGGTTTCTCAATTGAACGCCGATTCCTTTGTATCATCATTTCAATTTCATAGGAGCTCCGTTCTTCCTCTAATAATTTCCTCAACTTTTCTCTCCTCTTAATGATCAGTTCTTCTTTGTCACGTTTCATTCTGAGCTCTTCCATCTGTTTGTTGCTATCTTCATAATATCGGGGAGAAGTCCAAGAAAAGAATCGAGCATTAGCTCTATCCCAATGTTCAAAATATTTGGCTGTTCCATTCCACATCTGATCATAGTTGAATTCTTTTTCACGTCGTCTAATAATATCATTCTCTACAAGGTTTCGGTGTTTTCCTCTGTGTCTCGGTTTTTCGTCCATCTAAAAACATTTTGCACCATTAAGGTGTCTGCTAAAAAATTTATATATATATATATATATATATATATATAGTAAAAATATAGTGCAGAACAATGGTGCAAAATATTTTTAAATGGTACCATACTTCAGTATGGGTGCTAGTTCATTGGCTTATATATTACAATCAAGTTTCAATACAAACAAAAAGCGAGAAGCTCAAAGTTCTACGTGAGAATTAACTTACCACACACTTGGGGTGTCTTGGAGGCTTTTCAAAATAATATTTAAGAATTCCCAAAAAATGTGTTGCGCTTGTTGAATAAAATGCCTAGTATCACACTTGTATCTTCTGTTAGTTCTGTTTACAATCAGTTCCCTCTCATTTGAATTGAAATCAAAGACGCACAAGGATTGTTAGACAGATGACATAAAACATAATAATTCACAAGTCAGAATGTCACAGATATGCTGAGATCGAGAATCATAAAACAATACACATTCTATGAAAACCCAATCTATGAGGTGATTTGTCCAAATAGGAGTTTAGCTGATGGCGGGATATTCAAATCCACAACAAATTCAGAAATGGTAATTCTTCAAATTCGAATTAAATTACTTCCAATATTATCAAATAATAATCGAGTATGATCATCCGGGTTCATGATAACTACAATTTACCTAACATGAAGCAAAAAAGCATTTGTTTGTGCTAGCGTTTAACCAGTGCCGGAGATGTTATTTATCATTCAGAGAAGCAATTTATTTCATATTCAAACTGTTGAATGCTGCGGAATTGAATTGAATATAGCTTTCTGCTAAAATATACTAAAAGATGTCCAGTCACAATCACAGATGAATATATAATATACATATATCACATTATACCCAGTCAACTGTTTCATCAAATAACTTTTCGTATGCCACTGGCGTTATTTATTACATATATACGTATACGGATAATGTTTATTTTGGTGAAATAAAGAATTTGTTCAGGCATGACATTAAAATGACAAATAAATGTGTTACGAGGGGAACTACCTTATTTGAATCGCAATAACTATAATTTCCTACGATTCCAATATACAGGGTGAACCAACATATAGAGCCACTCGTACTCTTATCCATGCATAAACCTTCAAGATTCATGAAGTGAATCAAGGTTTATGAAACAATATGTCAATAAGTATACCTATTCACTTTCCAATAAATATCAAATCAAAAAATCAACCCTTGATAACTTGGTGTATATAACAAAACAAACAAACAGACTTCAATGCCTGAAGAATTGTCCAGTATGATTGTGGAAGAATCCAACTCTGTATTATTGGAATAACGAAAATATTGGGATATCTTAATCTTAGATGGAAAATTTTATCATTTTGTCTTGAAATTAAGAACCTACCTAGAGGTTGTGCGAATCAAAAACATTCTGAGATTGCAAAAATCGGGATAATTAAGGTTTTAATTTTTTTATTTATTGTTTATTGTATGGAACTAACATTTATTGTACCATTTTAGAAGTCTGATTAGTACATTTTTTTCAAAGGAGGGCCTGTCAAAGTCGACGAATCTTGAAAATTTTAAATTCGTAGTTTAACAAATAGTCTCAAATCTCGGAAATTTGAGGCAGTTGTGTCATTATTTTTCATTGCGATTCTAGAAATGTTATTTAGGATAACGATAAAGTTCAAATGAACAAAAATAAAAAAGAATAACCACAATAACCGAAAAATGGTACAGTTTACAGAATGCGCATAATTTTCAAACTGCATGGGATACATTATTTTCAGTGTTTTCTCTTGATGGTTATGATCAATCCTGCCACCCCGTTTCGGCTTGACGTTGAGTTCTGGGACACCCTGTATTTATGTTGGTATTTTTTACTTTGAAAGATGTACTAAACTGTAGTGTTTTTCATCATGACAAAATTACCTACCTTGCACGTTGAATGATTACATCAATTTCGTAGTTAATAATAATATGGTGGATTTCAATAACACCTTGTATATAATTATTGCATCACCTTGTCTATTCACCTCCACAGTTCACCCTCTAAATTCCTTCGTGGGGGATCCCAACTCACCAGATGGCAAATAGAGAAAACAAAAATCAACACACCAAAGGTCCATCCTGATTGGTACGCACTAATCGGTCTCTATCGTACCGCTTTATCTCTGTCGGTATTTCGCGCCGATATAAAAATCAGATTTTTCGAATAGCTAATCCCAACTGTGATTAACGCGATTCCGAACAAGTTTGGAGAGATTTCATTATCAAAATCTGTGTCGGTGACAATGTCGACGGGTACATTATAATCGATGATGATGATGGTGATTATACTAGAAGAGGAAATAAGAATAATAGTGTCTCTGTGAATTGAAGAAGTGTCGAGTTGAATTATGTGGAACAAACATTATTTTTCTTTCTTTTCAGTTCTGTTCTGGAGCGCAGGTAATATTTTTCAAAATGTCGAAAAGTTGAGCAATATTGTAGACATATTTCAATTGAAATGTTCGTAGTGTCCGACATTTTGGAACAATAATTGTTCTGGGTGGTTCAAGATTACAAACTTACCTAATATTTATCAAATAGTAATATATTCATCGCATCAAAGTAAATATTTTGTAAAAGTGAAAGTTTGTATTTAATTGAATGAATGTTTGGATATAAGTACTCTTGAACCCAAAACATTATTTATTTATTTTTGTGGTATCATCTTGATCTGATTAAAGATTAAATCATTAATAAAATACAGGCTGTCCGTTTTTCGAAAGCCATTATGGGGATATCGCTAATATTGATAGATACGAAGTTAGTTGAATTGGGGCAAAGTTGTGCTTTTTTTGATGAGTAATAATCGGAAAAAAAATCGAAGATATCGTAGGAAATGAAAATTTTCAACCAAAACTTTAACCAGGCATTTTTCATGGAGTCTCTGAGTCGTCTTATCAATGATCCACGAAATTGCGGCGGAACATATTTAAATTTCAACATTTTCGCTCATGGTGGTGAGATGTCAAAATATATATTTTTTATTTTTGCTAGTGTTTTGGAAAAACCATTGTACTCATCTTGAATAATAAACCCAAAAATGATATAGTCATGTCATGTATCTTTCCTTTCCTTATATTATACGTCTTATATTCTTACATAGCACACGATGTCCGTTGAACATCCTTTTTACGTCCAAATGTATGTTCCATTCATATTCATTCAAAATATCGCAATAAAAAAATATAAATGGTTACATACACACATCAAAAATTTTAAATACGTTCCTGTTCTCATATTGTTTTTAATGAATGAACGGGGAAAGACACTAACTGACGGATATCGCCACGATTCACCATAATTATTGAAAATTAATTACACCTCAAATCGCAGAAGCAGAAGATAAGGAATTCGACGTCATAAATATCTATCTGCTGCGTACTGATTTCAATCAAGACAGTTGAAAACTTTTTAACAAGTTGTGTTTATCATAATTACTCCGTCGCAGTAACAAAATGGATAATGCAGGTATTATTTTTCAACTTGAATGAAGTCTCAAACGGAATGTATTTTTTATATTTATCTGGCAGTGACAACTTGCATTATTTTTGTAACTTCCGTATTTTTCAAAAGTACGTTTTTTCAAAGTTGATCTCGATGTATTAAAACGATACTATAGAGTTACCCATAGGCGTAACGAGGGGGAGGTTATTGGGGTCGTAACCCCCCCATTGCTGCGAAGAAATAAAAAAAGTAACAATTTGAAAAAAAATTAATTTGAGTGAGTGTGGTTGACTGGTGGGGGCTAACCCCCCCCCCCATTAGTCAACTCTAGTTACGCCAATGGAGTTACCTAATCATTTTTTCAGTGGTAAATTCCTCAAGTGACCCAATAATTATACCACGAAGTGAATGGCATGCTAGACCACCAACTTCCATTCAATTGATGGCCAATCCAGTGCCGTACGTGGTTATACATCACAGCTACATGCCGCCAGCTTGCAAAAACTTGGAAGAGTGTATAAGTGAGTTTTACAAACCACTCTTCGCGTATACCCAACGTGGTGTCACGCCAATACCCACGTGACGCCACACTGTAGTCACGCGTGGTTTATCTACTTTCAGTTGCGTGTACCCACATATCAAAGTTGCTCCAGCTGGTATGAAAAAAAATTGAGACATAACAGTGGGTACACACGTGAGTACCCGTTTGGGTACACGCCGAAAAAAAAAAACAAGTTGTATCACATAGATTCGTCTTCGTTTATTCAATCATGATCGTTGTAGTCGACATTGAAATGACCAGATCTGAGTTCATTGGACCATTTGGGAATTAATTGTTTTCCTTCTAGAAGCGATGCAGTGGATGCAGGATTTGCACCAAATAAACAACAGCTGGGTGGATATTGGTTACAGTTTTGCGGTAGGCAGTGACGGAAGAGCTTATGAGGGTAGGGGGTGGTCCAAAGTTGGAGCACACGCCCCCCATTTCAATAATAAAAGCATCGGAATATGTGTTATAGGTGATTGGAGAGGTAAAACAAATAATTGTTCTGAAGGCGTGGAGGATTAAGGCGTGACCTTTTTCGTTCTCAGAATCACTCCCACCTGCGCATCAGCTCTCTACAGTTCAGCAGCTGATCCAAATGGGTGTCCGCGAAGGGAAAATAGCGCCAGACTACAGACTAGTCGGTCACAAGCAAGTCAGATACGGAACTCTCTGTCCAGGAGAGAAGCTATGGGATGAGATAAAATCGTGGCCGAATTACTACAACTGCAGTCCTGACACAATACCCGAGCTTAGAACGGAGGCACCGAAACATGTCACACCCACTGCGATCATGCCCAAAACTGCTGATCTCAGCGTAGACACGCCCACCAAGGCCACGCCCATTGATGCCACGCCCAGCGAGGCCACGCCCAGCGATGTCACAGCTGAGATCACGCCCAGCGAGGGCGTGTTCAGCGATGCCCCGCCCATTGACGTCACGGTTAATGGCATTAACGACCTTGAGGAGTATGGCATGGAAAGGGTGGGAAATATTTCTTGATTATTGTTGGAATTTTCAATATATTTGTTGATGAGTTCTGAATCTGAAGAATGTCCTAAAATTGTAGCCAAAAAGACGAAATTATCACGATATAATGATCGGATGAGTGTTTTTCAATTATTTCTTACGCAACAATCTTCTTCTAATTTGTTTTTATCGTATGAAAAACCTTGCAATAATCTACGAAGTTACAATTAAAACCCACGCACGATGATTCTTTGTCGTAAAAAAAGAATAAACAGTTCAAATATCAATTGAAATAGAAATATACGGATCAGTTAATCAAATATATCGGATTCTTCGAGAAATCTGAAATCATCAAATCGCCTCGAAACTCGAACACGAAAAAAAAGCAAAGGAATAATCCAAATATTTCTATTCCTTCTCGCATAAGTATAGATATAAAATGAGCGTCAGCATATCCCAAAATAGTTTCAGCTATTTCAGACTCGCGCACACCATTCTGAAAATGTCTGCCGCACTGAAAATCGCTGAAAAATCGCGAAGTTGAAGGCAGTAGAAACGACGGAATTTAAATTGAAAATTCGTATAGCTCGATAACAGAAATTATAAAAAGTATTTGTGCAATTGTATATTCGTGAACGAAGATATAAGTGCTGAAAAACGAAGTGATTATTTTTCATAAAGGTTCCTGAAGTTTATCGAAGGTAAGTTTTGCGAGATCAGACTTAGAAAACTATATTAATATCCATGCATTTTTTTTGTTATACCTCTCGCGATTTGGCAGTGTCCAAAATGTCGATGCTATATCTTGGATAAATAAGCTTGACAAATTTTCGACGATTCATTACAGCAGTGGCGCACTAAATAACTTTTCTATCAGCAACAAATTGATCAGAGAACTTCAAGAATGATATAAACTACTGAGATTTCGCCTTCTCAACTTTTCTCTGAATCTAAAAAAAATGGTGATTATATTATTATTGTTGCGCAAAAACTTGGTTTTCCTAATGAAAAATAAAGATCTCCTGATTCTCCTCCTGGATATTCTGAAAGCTTGAAGTGAAGATTAGAAAAATATCGTTTTTCTTCGTGGTGTTATTTTGTCATTCAGTCACATATGGAGGAAACGGTTTTCTGAGACACCCACTCAGAATTTTATTTTCGGTGTACTGTCGAATAATTTAGTAATGTAATAAAAATTTTGGCAATTGAGTTAACAGTGAGCGACACGAAATTGATACATCTACTAGATCATACAATTTTGCGTTTTCGAATTCTATAACCCATAAAATGTTGAAATATTGTAATATTGAAATGAAAATATTTTGAATAACAATTGTTTTACTCGCGAAAGAAATCATGCAAATGTCAATAAATGATCGAAATATAATATTAGTGTTTTTCAGATGCAGTGACGTCATTTATTGAATTGTTCTCTGATTGGTCTACAATTATAGTCTATTTATTTAAGAAAGATAGTTCTGACAGATTTGGTTATCTTTCGATAATATAAGTTCAAAATAAAGAGTATCTAGCTAACCACTGAACTTCAAATTGATTGAGACATAGTTAGGCATATAGGCATAATTATGACAACACTACACAGTGACTTCATAACGACGCCAAATTCATTTGGAGATGAATGTTTGGTCTGATAATAATTTTTTTAATTGTAGCCGAAATTTATCCACGGTCAATATAGTTATCCAATTTTTTCAAAACAATTTGAATCATATACTCAACTTTCTGTTTAGGAGTATCATTGAAAAAAAGACAATCAGCCACACTGCACTTTCTAGTGATCTGTCACAATTATCTTGATTAAATAAATAGACTATTTTAACGAATGAAATCATTATGCACATCATAAAATGACTGTTGATTGGTATAACAAAACGGGAATTTTATTAGTTCTGCGAATTCACGTCAATTCTGATAATATTAAATCAGATCAATTATTTTAATTTTTAACACTTTATGCGTGGTTGCAGATTAATTCTAGCATACGGCAACTATGTAAACACAGATTTCTTTCAGTTTCAAAGTAGTTCTAACCAAATATATTTCAGTTCAATCGAGGAAATTCTTCTCGAATTATCTTCTACGGTTTTTTTGAACTCCCTTTTATAACAGGATAGTGCATTAAGTTTCCAGGTATCCGGATATGCCTGCAGGTAAAGAAGGAGACGGTGGCTCTTCCAATGCCGCCCAGAGAACCACCTTCCGCCCTCCGTGGGTCAAAGAGGGGAACAGCCCCCCTACTACGTCGACTGCCCCTTGGACACCCAACAAACTCAGTAGCAGGAGGGATAGCAACTTGTCAGACAGTGGGTCAGACTACAATCCTTTGGGTAAGAGGAAGAGGGAATTCATTCGGTTTCGTTTAACATGTGTTTGAATGGGTGGATTTTTGTGGAAGTGTATTAAAAGTTTGTACTCCTTCACAATGCCCGGTATACAAGCAATACACATTTCATCAAGTGACGAACTTTTTGTGTTTCACTGCAAAGTTGGGAAATTAAGTTCGGAATTTAGTATCACAAAAAAATAACTGAAAATTGCTGTTGAGTCTACAAAGCTTTTAGAAAATGGTCCCAAAACGTTGTTTTAGATGTTTTTTAATCATTTTTTGTAGAAAAAGGCACTATTTTCAATATAACTGAGACTCTAGGACTTTTTCGATTCTGCAGAAAATAGAAGATCGCGAGTAACTCAAAAACAATTGCAGAATGAATTTATCGAAAATTACAAAACCGTCGTAGAGTCTTGTTCGTAGAAAAAGCTTCTGTATTTTAGATCTTTTCTGTGAAAACAGACTTTTCTGAAATTTTGGACTCTTCGATTAGAATATAGAATAGAAAGTTTTCGTCCAAATTTACCAAAGATTGTTGTTTAACCTATCGAAAAATCCAGGGTCGTCGTATATTCTTCATTGTTTGTAGAAATTGTCTCCAAAGCATTGTCTATAATGTTTCAAAGTTAGTTTTTGTGGAAATATGTGAAAATCTATTAAAATCAACTGAAATGTGATGACGTGAAAAGTTTGTTTTGGATTACAATACACGAAACCATGTCCTGCATGCACACTCAACAAAATAAATACTCATTTTCAGCGGAGGTTCAACTAAGAAAAACTCTGAAAAAACCCACACCTCAAGAAAACGGAGAAAAGGAGAAAAAAAATAAGATCTTAGGTAAAATTATTTGAGATGATTTCATTTGCACTAAAAGCGGCTAATTAGACGAAAGACTCAGTAAGGATATTTTCAAGAGATCAGAATTTTGTCGAAAACTGTCCAGATTTCAATTAATATACTAGATACTTTCTATTTTGCACTAATGGTATTGGAAAATAACCATATCTGTCACAACCAGCTTCTTTAAATACATACAGTGTGGAACAAATGGAATAAATTCGATAACGAATAAATGAGAGCGTGTTGGGAAAAACGCTTGGAAACGTCGATTTGTATTTTTAGATGCGCATTTTTTTCAAAAAAAAATAATTATATAGGGTGTGTCATTGACAGTGGCCGATACCAACTTTCTCATTTTAAATACTACAGAAAATTCTAGACATAATTCATGTACAATGTCCCATACCTATATCTTCAGCTATTTCGGAAATATCAAGTATTTTCAGATGTATTACAAAAATTAGCATTAAAAAAAGAAAATCATTTTATATCACAAATTCGCTACATTACACTCAATACTTATTTCTTATTAGCTCTTACGTTGAAATTGATGTATTTTTGTTTTTTTTTTGCAAAATTTGTGAAATAAAATGATTTTCTTTTTTAAATGTAAATTTTTGTAATACATCTAAAAAAACTTTCCAAAATAGTTGAAGATAGGTATGGGGCAATGTACTGAAATTTTTTGAAGAATACAAAAAACTAATAATATACAGGGGGTCGTATTTAAAATAAGAAAGTTGGTGTCGGCCACTGTCACATGACACACCCTATATAATTATTTTTTCTTTAAATGCACATCTAAAAATACAAATCAACGTTTCCAAGCGTTTTTTCCAACACGCTCTCATTTATTCGTTATCGAATTTATTCCATTTGGCTGTTCCACATTGTATACTTACAATAACTAAAATAATCATAGAAACCAGTTTCGAAATTCAAACACGTAGCTATAAATAAAAATGTTACTTTGGAATTTGGGGATTTTAAAAAATAACTTTAATAATATCCTCAACACTTTTAGTCCCTGAAAAAATACACTGAACAATACTGCCATTTTTCATTTCACTTAGCTGGCGTGCAATTGAGAAAAACCAACATACAAACAAAAGAACCGCAGGAAAACGGAGCAAAGGAAAGTTTCTTCCAGAAACCTGCGCTCAAGCCTGTACCCATACGCGAAAAAACTCCACCGAAAAAGGATCACAAAATACACAATCTACCAACTCTGCAGAAAGTGTCGGAAAGAGTCCTTAAAAGTCCTCCGCGTAAAACATCGTATACCCGGGATGAAGAAGAAGAAGAAGACAGTGATGAAGATGATGATAGTGACGAATACGACGAGGATGACGTCGAAATAGACAAGGTGGGTTTAATATCGTTTTTGCCGCGCTGTCATGCTGTCAATAAACATGACTTGATGCCAAGGGTGAGTGCCTATAACATTCGGTGAAAGTTCAGAATATTTTTGTGAAGATTCCATTTGAATCGCTCACATATTTCATGTTCGTTTTGATTAATACTTCCGCCATTGTCTTTAGACTTTGTTAGTTTTCTGCTCCTCCAAGCAGTCACTGATATGGTCTATTTATTTGGGCAAGATAGTTTTGACAGCTAGCCAGAAAGTGCGGTGTTTCTGCTTGTTTTTTCCTCAACGATTAGGCAATCCAACCACCTGTCAAATCGAAAAAACAATATGGCGGCTTATGGCACACATTTGTGACTTGAGTTGAAAACTGTTACATTTAGTGATCTCTAGTGCGTTTTTTATGTGTTTTTTTAATTGTAGTTGGTTATTAACTCTCTTCCTGAAGAAAAATGCCTGTCACGTGCATTGCAGAACACAACTAACACAAGGTATCGCATTGTAGGCCATCATCCGGCACATTGAATGTCACGTGGTTTGGATTGCCTAATAAAGAAGAATGAATTGAAATGAGGATGCACCTCAAATGAGGAAGTTTCCAATATGGAGATTTTATTTTTTCCATAAAATATATGAAAAATTATTACACCCGTATTTTTTCTTTTTTTTGTGCGATCGAATTTGACTCCAGAATTTCGTTTTGAAAAACTAGTTTTGGCCCCTTCACCATTCTGATGACGTACCAAGTGAAAAACCGGGTTCACACAGGAACAAATTGAGATTTTGCGTGCGGAAGTACAGTGTTGCCCTGCTTCTAATTTATTCTAAATATTCGGAAAAACTGACCAGAATATCTTGGTAAAATATGTCGTGGATTTTGCAATACCAAATCATGGATTGTTTACCTTTCGTGATATAATATCATATATGTCTTATGAAATATAACTAGCACATAACATGCGAAAATATATGAATGCGATGATATAATCGAGGGCTATGGCTGAATAGAAAATAAATGAATGAATCGAATTTGTTCTTGAAGTGAATTATTTCAATATAATTTTGTGTTTGAATTTTCGGAACAGCTTTCAATTTATTTTCATAAAAATATAAAGGTAGATCTGGCAATTGCGCAAATGCATTCGTGGATTTCGTCCGCGATCATCCGGATTACACCATAACATAACTTACGATAGCTATATTCACTCTAAACTCACTAAGTACGTCACAGTTTTCCGCCTCAAAATTTATAAATTGGTTTATTTCGAAAATAGAATGGAGTTGAATGATTTGTATTGCCATTCTAGAAAGTAGAGATATCAAACTAAATAGTTGAGTACTTATTTGATGAGAATTCGTCATAAGGAAACTTCCTCATTGAACTTTCATTGGAGTTAAGTTCAAGTTGGTTAAATTGTCATAATCATTGATACCTTAATGTTCCCAGCTATTTCTCAACCAATAAGAAGTCCTGTAGTTAGTATTGAACTATCCTTCTCAAATAAATAATACCTATTTCATCGGTCAGGTGGCGTAGCCTTCAGACAATAAAAATTCCAAATGTTCCTTCCTACCAAACTAATTGTATATTCCACAGGAGGTTCCAACAAAAAGGAATGCGATCGTCAGAGAAGCCTCTATGAGGAGGCTATCGCAGTCGAATATCCCTCCCCCACCACCTCCACAGCCAGGCATGCCGCCGCCCCCACCGGCTATGCCAGGTGCACAGCCCAAAAAGGCTTTAACCAACAAACAAAAAGCAAAACTCGACAAACTGAAGTGAGTAACATGAAAACCATTTCTGATTGTGGCCAAGTTCCCGCTGACGTTGACATAATTCATCATTGGTCGATTGTTTCATTAGATCTAGACCGAAGAATCGGCCTGATTGGAGCAACTTACTACAAGAAATCGAATCTAAAAAACAATTGAAACATGTGGTTTGCAATGACAGGTCGCAACCGCTATTGCCAGAAGCGAAAGCACCAGACGAACACTTTTTATACAAAAGCGAAGAGCCGAACGTACATAACGTCCTTCTAAAACAGGTAAAAACACCAAAAACTAGCGGTTTCTCCAGTTTTGAATTTCCTGTGACTGCTCTTTTCCAGATCGAAGGCGGGATAAAACTCAAGAAAGTCAAGACAAATGACAGGAGCAAGCCGATGCTGGATGGCTTACGGAAATTCAGGAGACAAATGACCATCGAGGAACAAATACAGAAATCGATATCTATGGCCAGTATAGCACCGGTAAGCTCTAAAATTCGTATCAAAACAACGCCCCACATAGCACTTTCACATTGGACTTCCAATGGACTTTTAAAGGACATCCATTGGACGTCCATTGAACGTCTGCGACCAATGTATGTGGTGTGCTCTGTGGGGCAAATCCATCAAATTATGTGAGTGCAGATTGTTTAAACCAATTCAAGTAGAATTTGAATCAACAGGAAGAAGTAGCTGATGAAATCGACGAGATGGACGACATAGACAAAGTCAGAGACGACCTGCAAAGTACCAAGCAAATGTTAGCTCTCGAGATGAGAAACAAGGAGGCGCAGGAAAGAGAAAACAAAAGACTGTTGGCCAGAATACAGAATCTAGAAGCTGAACTGGAAAAAGAAAAATCCAAAGCCAAGGAAGGCGGAACTGCCAGCTCCAACGACGCTGCAGATGATAAGGTAGAAATAACACAGTTAAATTTCTGATCTGATCTGATTAAAACGTTACAGGTAACGTCATCACTCAGAAAGGAAGCTGAAGAAGCTAGAAAAACATCTCACGAACTTGAGAAGAAGTATACTCAGGCTGCCGAAGAACTTGACTCTACGAAAGCTCAAATGGAAGACCTCAGAAGACAAAATCAAATGCTCGAAAAGAAATTACAAGAAGCTTCATTAGGTGAGTAGAAATCACAAAAACTATATTCACTTGTTCGACTAGAAATAGGTTAAGACTTTTTGAAATCTTAGGACAGAGAACAGTTGTATCAGAAAGTTTTTGGTTTGACGAATACAGTGACGATGATGACGAATATGTATCGAATTTTACAGGCGAGTAAACATGATTAAAAGTCGGTGAGATCCTATGTAATAACATCCGTTTCCGTTGTAACAGTATCCAGTGATTTTTGTGTTTCGTGGAGTCATGGAACGATTGTCAATATCTATACCGTAATCGTAGGCATACCCTATGTGAATGAAGTAATATTTTTGCAACCCAGAAATTAGTACTGTTTGTCCGGTTTCCTCAAATCGTACAACAGAATAAATGAGAATCAAACTATTTCTCCTATAACCATTTTCTAGGTAAAAGAGTTTCCATTTCTGACAACAAAAATAACGCACAAGGCAGTGACGAAGATTTCGACGATGAAGACCAAGAACCGGAAAGCGATGGGGAAGACACCGAAGAAAAGAGAGAAAAGAGAGCACAAAAGGAGTTGAAGTTATTAGTGAAGAAACTGCAGAGTTTCAAAACCAAAGAGGATAATGCGAAGAAAGAACGGATGGCGCTGAGGGACATCATCAAGAAACATCAAGCAGCGATCAAGGAAGAAAAAAAGAAATTCAAACAGCTGAAGAAAGAGGCGAGTCCATTGAATATTTGGGAAGGTAGGTGAGATAATTTTTTATGTTCAACAGGTTGACAAAATGGCGAACCTGATGAAAGAAGCGGACGAGGAATCTGAAGAAGAAGATGAAGAAAAAGAAGTGGAAGAGGAAGAGTCCGAGGAGGAAGAGGAATCAACTGAAGAAGAAGACTCTGAAAGTGAATCAGATGAAAGTGATTCTGAAAAAAGCCAAAGTGAGGATGAAGATGCTCCAATTGATAAAAAGAAAACAAATATATCGGCAAGAGCTAAAAGGCATGAGAACATACTGAATGCTTTGAAAAAGGGAAATTTCTTGTTGAAAACAAATGCTGAACGGTTACAGGACGAGCTCAATAAACAAAAAGATATGACTTTGGCTTTGCAAGAAGATCTTGATTCTGTTCTCTCTGAGTTGGGCTAGCTTTCAAATTATTTAAGTAATGAACTTATATACAGGATGTTTCGATGCTTAAGCAATGGTGACCAATTTCAAATTATATTTATTTTTGTGAAATGGTAATTTGTAAATAATTGGTTCCTCAAGATGTTCTGAGGTGGGATAATAATGATTCTGCGTAACAATATTAGCTTGTTTTTTCATATTTGATGTAGTGTGTAGCTTAGTGATCAAATGAAATCTAATTTTGATTCTGTTTGTTCAGCAAAGTCGCTTTTTTACTCAATGTTCAAATTCTCAATTCTAATGAGAATAATTGAAGGTAAAATCAAGTCAGAACCTGAATCCAAGGACTCAAAATATGTAAATATTTCTGCATAGCTGGAGACCAGATTTTTTTATATTATGTAAATCATATCTCTCTTTACTGTAAAATAAAGTGTGATACGCTTCGTTAACATAAATCAATTACCTATTCCCAAGGTCACATTTTCTCCTGAAGATGTTCTCTGGAATAAACTGAATTTTCGACCCGAATCCGTGCAAATTCTCTACAGAGTAGGTGATAATGATGTCGTAAAATTTTGAAATTAGCCAGGGTCGGCCACAATTCTCTAGAGAGCATAGAATTTTGAAAAAAACAAGAGTTTTTTACGAATCTTATAATATTCTTGAGATAATGAATTACTTTGTTCGAAATCAAATTGAAGTTGATAATTCGAAAAGTTCACTTGTTTTAGTGAATATGAACTGGGTAATTTTTCGAGATATATCCACAAGAACAATTGAAAAACCATTTACTGTCATTTCCTGAAAACACAATAGGGAAAGATCACGTACCGCGAGATGGCGCTGCGAATGAAAAAATGTCGGCTTGAGGTGTGAACAACAAAAACACAGTATTGAGCAAAATATTTACCGATGGTGGCCCGAAACGCGTATTGTTCAGCAGTTTCATATGGTTCTCATGTGTTTTTGTAGTGGTTGTTTATATTCGAAATTTTGTGTGAAAAGACTTTCTTTGTGGTGGATTTTTTTTTATTAATTGGACTTTTATGTAAGTACAGAAATGAGTTACTTGTAAGCATAATCAAGCCATATTGTTTCACATTTTTGATCGTCTAGCAAGATGTTCCTAAAACTATCAGAATGTTTTAAATATTTACAAGTACCAAACAATCGACAGTCAATATGGAGGGAGAGCAAATACTTCATGTCAATCACTAAGTAGTATGAAGGACATTATTAATATTGCAGGTCACTGCTTACAAACGTATGCTCTATAAGGACAGCCTCATCAGATCGAGGGTACATTTTCTATACTGGAAGATTTAAAAATCACCAAGATTGAGTGCACATGCAAATCAGGCTTATCTGGAATTTGCAAGCATATTTCAGCATTATTATTGAACTGTGCAAGGTTGCATTTATTATCAAATTTATTGTTTAATGTTGTCTCTGCCGTTTTTCTTCTTGGGTTTCAGAATCAATATTAGCTGTATGGAGATGCTATGGTCCACTGATGTGGAGTGATGTTGGAAAAAGGCCAAATCAAATGCCAAAGAAATGTACGAACCACCACCTATAAGTGAACATCCTTGTTTAAGAGGAAATAAAACATTGCTTGAAGTTTGTCATGAAATCTGTACCTAAGATAAATAAACATTAGTTAATATAAAATCAAGCACAATAAATTCTTATCACATGCCTTTCGTTCATCAATTTCTTATTATCTCATTCCCTTATTCCCATTTTGTTGGTTACATATACTTTTTTTTTTATTGCACACAATAACACAACAATTGGCGTTTTTATTTATATTTCCTTCAGACATTTCACAATTGGATTTGAAATCGAAATAACCATACAAATCACACACGTTACAAAACAAAGAAACAATATGAGTTTCGGGAAGTTCACATTATGGCCGCTAGAGTCGCATAAAGTTGTGTTTTGCTCAATACTAAAAAGTTTCGTTTTGGAAATTTGGAATTCGTGTTTTCGTACCGAAATACGTAAGTACCAACAAACATTTTAATTAGAGTTGGTTGCATTATGAATGTAATTTTATCGATTTAGCGAAGCCCTAGAGGCATCTTTGAGTCAGTCAGAAGAGTCCGAGTTCTGACAATCTCCTGATATAGCCAGCAGAATTTAGTTTGAAAATATTTCAATCATCTTGTACACACATTTCGGTATCGCAGAGATGACTGAGTTTCAATTATTCAACCCTATTAATCATACATAAAGAAATTGGCAGACTGATAAGACGGCACATATTAATCATTCGATTTTAAACCTCCGTTGGGTTCGGACGTGTGTGACAAAAAGACTTTCTCGTGCGGTGGAAAGTTTTCGCGAGTGTGTTTCCAGTGATATCGTGTGTGTGTGTGTGTGCGCTTAAAGGGCAGTTTGAGAGTGGGCATGTTAAGAAAAATTAATGGGTGAGTTTTTCTTTACGCCACTTCACATAACTGAACGATTTTGAAATTTTCCATCATGATACGTCGGGTTTTTTTTATTGAACTATACTGATTTCTTGGTGGAAATGTACTTCCAGAGAAAAAATGATGGGTGCGTTTTATTTTCATGTCTCTTCACAAAACTGAACGATTTCGAAATTTTCCATCATGATACATCGGTTTTTTTTTTAAATCCACTGATTTCTTGGTGAAATTGTACTTTCAGAGCGGCGTTTTCAATGTTTTCTCATGATGAATACATGATAAATGAACCCTTTCTTAACATTTAAGAAAAGATGCTAGAAAATAAAATACGCAATTTTATATATTCATTTTTGATTTTGTTATAGATGGCATGTGACGTAAACGGATGATGCACGGTGACGTCTGGAAAACAAAGAACTAGGGTGGGAGGCGCAACTACTACCAATCGGTGAGTGATTTTTTGATTCCTGTAACTTTTACAACGCCACATTGACATTTTCGCACAGTTGAACAATTTTGAAATTGTCTCCCACTCAAAAATTCTTCAGAAAATCAGTCAACTTTGAAATTGTAGAGAGATATGCGATAAGAAGAATACCTGGCATGATGCCCGATCATAGACACCCTCAGCAGACAAATCTGGAAAACATCTATGACTCGATCAATTGAATTCACTTTCAGATATTTCACATTCCACTTCTTAGCTTCACATAAAACCTATCTCTAACTTACTTAGGATCAGTGTAAATTGGTTCAACAAAGGACATTTATTATTATTATTATTGAAATTGTCAATTATGATTTTTCGAATTCAGATATTTATTCTTGAGATTTAAACATTTTTTCTGTTGTTACAGATGGTACGTAGTTTCTTCTAGAAAAAGATAAGTGATTTTTTGATTATGAATGACTTTTTGCACGAATTACAGCGGGTGCACCCACAATATTCCGACGGACTATGGAATTCGTTGAATCATAGAGAATCCTTACAGCCGGGATATACGCACAGTATGTCCAAATTGCAATTTTTCGATCTTAACCTCACTTTTCCAAATTACACAATCCTACCTATTTTTTTCATGAAAAAGTGTTTTCAAGTGACAGGTCGTTCAACAGTCAGTACATCAGGATACTGAATAGAATGTTTATTTTCGAATTGAAATCCTTGACATCGCAGTAGCAAAAGTAACAGTCGTCTACAGTGCGTTGTTACAAATCGAATCTACGATCAAAGATGTGCTTGAAGGAATCATTTACGCTGTCAAGTGACTTAATAACTGTAAGTCTATTCAAATTCAGGGGCGTTTAAATTATTTTCAGTGTTTTTTCGACCAGTCAAGAACGACAGTTGACAAACCTCGCCATAAAGCACGCCCGGTACCCTTACGAGGGGAGAGTATTGACTTTGGTGTCTGTAATTTTTCTCTCTGAAATGGAGGTTGACACCTTAAAGAGTCGGTATGAACAGTGTTTTTTGTGCTTGAGGGAGTTTCGATAGTTGTTCTTGATATAGAAATTTGCTCTCCAACATACCGCATTTGAATTTCGATGGAACTTTTGGTTGTGAATCACTAGACGGCATGTTCGATTTCTTCAAGCGCATTTTTGATTGTAAATTTGCCTTGGACCATCGCACTGTGGACGACTGTTGCTTTTGCTACTGCGATGTTAAGGATTTCAACTCGAAAATGAACATTCTATTCAGTATTTTGATGTACTGTCTGTTAAACGACTTGTTACTTGGAACACTTTTTCATGAAAAAGGAGGTAGGCCTGACGATTAAGATGACAAGTTTCCAAATGAAGTGCATTTTGTAATTTTGTAAAAATGCCAATGAACGAATTTCAGGAATCAATTCATTTCAGGTATTAATTCATTTCAGCAATTGATTTATTTCAGAAATCATTTATTTTTTTAATTTTATTTTAGGAATTATTCTCTTTCAGGAATTATTTTACTTTAGGAATTTTTTTTTTCAGGAATTATTTTATTTCAGGAATCATTTCATTTCAGGAATTATTCTTTTTCAGGAATTGTTTCAATTCAGGAATTATTTTATTTTAGGAAAAATTTTATTTCAGGAATTATTCTTTCTCAGGAATTATTCTTTTTCAGGAATAAGTTTTTTTTTTCAGGAATCATTTATTTCAGAAAAAAGTTCATGGTGTCTTCGAGTATCATCTGGTGAATTCATTCAGATGATCAGTTCTTCGTAAAATAGTAGTGCCGTTTCAATTTTCATTCATTAAAATACGAAAATATCAACAAACATTTCCATAAAAAGTTTGGTCACATGATAAATACAATTTAATCTATTTCTTTTCGAATTTTTCCATAGGTGGTACGTGTACTAAACTGATATTATATAATAAACAGATGATTCGACTAGGGGTGAATCACGGTGTCACGTGTTATAGTGGGGATAACAGTTCGTCGTAGGTAGGCAGTACCAGCTTTGGTACCAGTGAGAGCATGTCACAAAAGGAACGTCTCGAATACAAATACAATCAGTAAGGTTCGTATATTGAACGATTTTCAAATGGCCCATTATGATTTCGCGAATCCAGATTTTTCTCTTGAGATTTACATTAAAGATTTAAAAAAAGAAACGAATTTTGAGCTTGAATATTTTTTATGAATGGTTCTTCGTGGATTTTTAGACACACACATAATTTCAAGCAATATGAAGTGCATTTTGCAATTTTGTAAAAATGCCAATGATCGAATTTCAGGAATTAATTTTAATTTCTGGAAGTGGTAAATGCGGTTCGAGAAGGTATCATCTGGTGATTTCGTTCAGAGATGACCTATTCTCAGTGAAATAAGTGGAAACAAATGAAATAAGCGCGGTTTATACTTTTCAGACCCATAAATCTGAGACAATATGAAGTGCATTTTGCTATTTTGTACAAATGCCAATAAACGAATTTCAGAAATAATTCTATTTCTGAAATAAGTGCCGCGTAGACTTTTCAGAGACGTTATCTGAAACAATATATGAAGTGCATTTTGCAATTTTGTAAAAATGCCTTTGAACGAATTTCAGGAATTAATTTTAATTTCTGGAAGGGGTAAATGCAGTGAATATTTTGAAAAACATGGTTTGTAGGCCTACTGGGGATGTTTCCATCGAAAAAAAGCAACGCATTGAGAACTCTACCTCTTGGGTAATGACGGAAACGAGTTCAAATGTTTTTTATTTTGCAGACGCCCAAATACCATTTTTAGATACTTATTACATTATCAGCAGAATTTTTTGAAAATGTGTATGAGGAGAATGAGTACCTGCAACAAATAATATGAATTCAGTGAAATAACCTCACTTTTCAGTACGATTCTTCAAATCCCTGAAATAAATCAGGTTAATAGGTTTTTCTATATTCAAGATTTTCTGCCATTTCTTATCTGCCTTAGGATTCAAAGGAAATTTGTGTAAAGTGATATCTGAAGTACCATATGATGAGCATTGAGGAACACAGCACATTTTTCGTGATCTCATCTCTACGTTACCTCTTCCAATCCGCTGCATTTTCAGATATAAAGTTTATTTCAAACAATGGTTCATTAAATATCATCCAAATATATAACTTTCAATACAAAAATAACATGAAAAGATTACACTTCACACATACAAAAACACACAGGTTAGTTTGATGGTCACATATCGAGTATTTCAAACGATTTAAAGTAGATGTCGCACACTCTGAGATTCTTCCCTATCAGAGTAGCAAGCCGATGCCACAGAGTATATGAGAACCAGAGGGTTCGTTCTAAAAATGGCGGGAAATCACTAATTGACCTTGATATTTTACTACGATTTGTTGACAAATGCTCTCGTACAAATTGTTAACAAAACTATTCAGCTGCAATATTTCTAATGAAATTGATATTTCATAACACTTTCAATGATATTTCATAACACTAAATAGCCATTTGATGACATATTTTCTGTGGAATTATGTGTTGATTATATTGGTTTCCATGATCTTGGTAAGAATAATTCCTGTAATATTACCAACACAGTAACTTATTTTATATAATGATAATTTTATGGGCATGTTATTGGAGGTAGGTATTGGAAAATATACTAAACTGCCACAAATTGCCCAGTTTTGTTGACTACAAGTACAATCCATAGCTTTCTCTTCTTTTCACACACTACTTATGATATACTCTGTGCCGATGCAATGAATTATTATGGTTGACCGAATAGCCCTAGTAGCCAGGCACAAGGATGAAGAATGGATAAAGAGGAATATTTTTACAGCTCTGTGTTCCATGCGTGGGCCGTGGTTCCATGTCAAGAGAGAATCGTCAAAACTTAAAATCATTAGTAGGGTTAATTTTGATTAGGAATTGAATTTTGCCAAAAAATGGCACGATATTTCGGAATAGATCGAATTTTCACCTTCCTCAACACCGTAAAAGAAGCTGGGGGTATAAAAGCTTCTCTCTACAAACTATACAGGTAATAGTTTAAAATTTTCGATTATATAATGCATCCCTTTCAACACCATCTCCCCCATTTAGAATGGACAATTTGAGACCAGGACAGTTGGTGGGAACGGATAAATACGGCAACAAATACTATCAAAACCCTAGCTATTTTTATGGAAGAAACAGATGGATTGAGTATGCACCATACTATGGTAAATAACTATTACAAATGAGTATTTTGTATAGTTAATCATGTGAAGATATTCCCAGGTGTGGAATATGATGGCAGTCAAGTACCAGCAGAGTGGTATGGCTGGTTGCATTACAAAACTGACCTGTTACCTGATCAGGATCAATCAAGACCAAAATATAAATGGATGTTGGATCATACTGAGAACATGAGTGGTACTCCTGGGCAATATATGCCATATTCTACTACAAGGCCCAAAATTCAAGCTTGGACTCCACCAAAAAAGTAGTTTGACTATAGGTTGAGATTATGATTAGAATTGATTTATGAATAAAAATGTTGAACATAGTTGCTTGTCTTACAACTTGGATACTCAATAAAAGGTTGGTTTATTTCAAGAAATAATTTTATTGTAATATTTCAAAAAACATGAATCAACCACCATCAGAAAACATACAAAAATTAAGTTATGTTTGAATATATTAACGGAAGCCTCAAAGGAGCAGAAATAAGTCACCAATAAAAAGAAAAATTTCAATTTTCCTATAATTTCTTTGGTTTGATATAAATTTACATTGTAAATAGTGTAATCATTGCTTTTCTTTATCCCCCTTTTGTCCTAAAATATGATTCTGTACCATATGTCTAGTGAGTGATGATACAAAATGATAAGAACACCCACAAATCTTACACCTGAAATAAATAAAACTCAAACATTCATGGACACAAGTAATAATGCATAAGAGAATTTACTTTGGAAATATTAACATTTTCAACTCACTTGAAAATATCTCCTGGTCCTTTATGGTGTACAGTCATGTGCCTCTGAAGATTTGAGCACCTCGAAAAAGATTTTCCACACATGTCACACCTGAATATTTTACTGGGACTGTGTTTTTTTTTATGCACAGTTAAATCATTCAGATTCGAGAATGCTTTCGAGCAAATGGAGCAGTTGTGGTACACAATCTTCAAATGGTCTTCCAAAGAACTGAAAAAGGTTTTGTCTCAAACTAGAAAACAAATTCAGAATATGGAATTGTATACTCCAATAATGAAGATTTTGAAATGAAAGAATCAATTTTGGTTAGAAGACTCACCTTTGAGCAGTTTCAGCCTCGTGGGTCTGAAAATGTTTCAGCATGAATGCTTCTGTGCTGAAACATCGATTACAACCATTGAAGCTGCAAGGAAAAACATTTTCTTGTCCAACAGCTACATGCCATTGCTCGTTCAGCAACTCTGAATTCGCTTCTTTCAAATCTTTTTCATATTGAAGCTCATGATCAAAATCTCGTTCGCGCATTACGACATCAAGAATAACGCGGATTTGCGTTTTGTTATTTTTCTCATGCGTTATCATTAGTTTTATTTTGGTTGTATCCCGAATCCTAACAAAACGGTTCATTGAATGGAATTTATAGTCAATGTTTCAACTGATATACCCACTTACTTGACGTGTGAAAACATCCGCTCAATGTTATTCTGTGTTTTCCTGCTCCCATTGTTATTTTGCATCAGGAAATCACGTATGAAACTCCATTTTTTCTCCTCAATTTCACCTTCTGGTTGCAAACTACCACCAGCATAGTACACCTTCTTACTAGCTGCATTCTTATTGGACTGTATGTTTTTTTCTTCTACCATGACAAATAATTTTTTGTGTAACAACTCTTTCTCCACATTTTCCATCTCCATTAGACCAGACAATGTTTGATGTAGGTGTTGAGATATTTCAGAATTGTCATCAACATTTTTTAATTTCAGATTCTTTCTTAATTGCTCATATGTTATAGCTTTGGAGGAACCTCCTATTCGAGTTTGCTCTAAGTGACTGATGGAATTTTCTAGATCACAAATGAGGTACTCAAAAATTTTGCCATGCAATGTTATGAAATGACTCACCTTTCTTTTCTGAATTTGTTTTCACTTGGACAACCTTCCCAACTAATTGCTTACCATTCACACTAGCTCCTAACCTAAATGTTCTATTCAAAAGGCTACAAAATTTTGTTTTTCTACTTCTGTTACCATTTTTTCGAGTATTATGCTCAATAATGCTGGAGTGGTGTTTCTTGAAGTAGTTTTCTAATGAGACTGTTTGACCAGTTACCAGATTCTTTCCAGTTATCAAATTTGTGTCTGAATTTGTTTCTGGAGACATTTCCATCCCAGCTGATTTATTATCAGAGGATTGAATATGGAGTTTTCCATCTTTAAGTATGGCGTACTGGTAACCATGTTGATTACTAAAATTCTCAGATTGTTGAAATAAATCTTCTAATTCTATAGTTTGTGGTTGGTCATTCATATATTCTAACTGTTCCTGCATTTCTTCATCCTTAATTATGATACTGTCATCAGTGAGATAGAGAATTTGAGATTCATTTTCATCTTTCACAACACATTGCACAAACTCAGAATCAGTAATGAATTGACTCTCAATGGAATTATCTTCAGTTGTTACCAATATTTGACCTGAAATATGATTTACATCAACCTCAATCATGAAGAAAGTAATGTGATTGTTTCTAAACATACCACTTTCATTGTTGATGAATAGTTGACTAAAATCTTCTTCTTCGAGTACCAGAGTTTGTTCACTATCATTCATAAAATGACTATTTACCAGGTATGTTTGACTTCCATCGGTGTAAAGAAGCTTTAATGGAAATAAATATCATATATGTTAATTCATGCTGAAACAAATTACATCACTCGAATCTTGTATAGGTACGTCCGATGACTCTAGCATGAATTCTGAATCGTTGAGAATATATTGGATTTCTTCACATCCATTCTGCAAGATAGTAGCGTCCATTATATCAGTATTTAGTGGAATGCCAAGTATATCCTGAAAATACGAATGCGAGATTCCACAATTTAATAATATCATAAATATATTAAATGGTATGTGAATCTCATTTCCTAATTTTGAATTTGAAATTGCACAATCGGTAATCGGCACAAAAGATGTTTTACCCTGTCGGTAACAGTATCACAATGGCGTTCTCTCGTTAGACAGGAACGTCAACGGATGATACCACTGTCAAAATTTATAGATGTATAGAATTTTTTTGTGGTTACGTTGTTTACGTTATGACTGAACAACAAATTTATAAGATTTTATTGAAAAATGAACAAACTTTCAACTATAATCCAGAGTGTCCTAATCTCCAGGAAGGAACTGTTGATTTGATATCGAAAAATCTCACAAATATAATATATGAATCTCTCAAACAGAAATCATCCTCTAACAACTGTAAGAGAATCAATACTTTGGTAATGACAATATAAACATACCTAAACTGTGTTAAATCCGCTCGTTTGTTCAGAAATTCATAAATAGTACCTGTGAAATCAAAGAAGCCCACCTCAATAAGAATATCAATAAATGTTTGGATTTGATACAAAAAAGTTTGAGAAGCCCAGATGAAGAAGACCTCATCTGTCTGAAACTCAAATGTAGAGATGAATTACAGAGTAAAGTGCACCATGACATATTGGACAAATTAAATGAACACTATGAATTGAGAAAATCTAAACACTCAGTGAAACTGAAATGTCTAGGTTTGTATGAATGACTTATCTATGTGCTGCATTGATATTGATAATTTTATTTCAGATTTCATTAAGAAAAAAGATCAAGAAGCTCTGAATGCCAAATATGAATTATATTTGAGGAAAAATATATACTTCAATACAAATGATGATGTTCTAAAAAATTTTCTAGAGAAAAAGAAAACAAAATTTTATGAGAATGATTCCATTTGTTCTGTTGAAAATGAAAAGAAAATTATAAAACTGGCATATGCTACTACACACTTGAAGTCAATTGACAATGATTTGAGAGAATCTGTTATTGAGAAAATACTACTGAGATTGTCAGATTCTTCTGGTGAAAAATCATTTTATGAATATGAGCAGGTGTTTCTCAGATACCTCTGGAATACGGATAGTAGGAAGAACTCATTATACCTTATTTTAAAATAATGTTGCTGTTATTTTAGGTGAAAAATTATCTAGGTACATGGAAGATTTTTTCTTTTTGTTGGAAGAAGTGATATTGAGAAATGCCATTGCGATTTTAGGTCTTACAAATGATATTAATGTTTGCCACTACTTAGTAGATCTAGAAAATGACTCAAATATAAAGAAAATCAGAAAAATTTGTAGAGGATACAGGAACATCCACCTCAGGCTCAAGTCATTCTTGTATGAATTGTATTATTTAGGATTTTGCAATGCTAACATATTGAAACTATGTGATTTCATCATTTGATTAAAGACTCAACAACTCGATACTAGTTTTTCTTTATATTTTGGATCTGTTTTAAAAACTAATAAAGTTCATTAGGTTGGTTATCCTGATATATGATTATTCCATCCTCAGTTCCATCAGTAAAAAACTGTCAGTACAGCTTTGCTGTCAAATAGACTGTCAATCCATTTGGGCGAAAATGGCGTCATTGCTGAAGTTGTCCCAGTCAGTAGCAAAATTATCGAAAAATAATAACTTGATTCAAGTAAGTTCTCCTTAGGCAGATGATAACATTCAATAAATTAGTTGCTGCAAGTTCTATCACTTCAGCTAACTGGACTTTCTAGGTTATAATATTACGTAATCCAGCTACATTGAATTTACGGGCAAAATCTGTTTTTTAGACCTATAACATCTTCAGATACGCATCTACAGCTCAAGCCGAACAAAAATCTCTCCTTCTCAATGTTCCACCCACAAAAGTAACTACTTTAAGCAATGGTATGTAGCTTTTTATGTTATGTCACAACTTTGCTAACATGTACCCTGAACCTCGTAGGTATCAGAGTAGCTACAGAAGACTGGGGATCCCAAACTGCAACTGTTGGTATTTGGATCGACGCTGGAAGTCGATATGAAAATGCCAAAAATAACGGAGTTGCCCATTTTATGGAACACATGGCTTTCAAAGGTACTGGAAAAAGAACTCAAAGCCAGCTAGAAATTGAAGTTGAGAATTTGGGTGCCCAGTTGAATGCTTATACTAGCAGAGAACAAACAGTTTTCTACTCAAAGTGTCTAGCCAAAGATGTTCCAAATGCTATTGAGATCCTATCTGACATCATCCAAAATGCCAAATTGGGCGAGGCAGAAATTGAAAGAGAACGTGGAGTGATCTTGAGGGAAATGCAGGAAGTTGAGTCTAACCTGCAAGAAGTTGTGTTTGATCATCTACATGCCATAGCGTACCAAGGAACACCACTGGCTAATACCATATTAGGTACTCTAATAATTTATTATTGTTCATTACAAATAATATTATAGCTTTTTTTATGAAAAAAAAAATAAGGATAGTACTCTGAAACTGATCATTTTTCTAGGTCCAACTGAAAATATCAAATCAATTAATGGATCTGATTTGAGAAGTTATTTGGACAATCATTACAAAGCTAGCAGAATTGTTGTTGCTGGAGCTGGAGGTGTTAACCATGAAGAACTAGTTAAATTGGCTGAAGGAAATCTCAGCAAATTGAGTAAGTAATTGATATTTCAAATAAAACTCACTTTCTACATACTTGTACTTTATGAGGGAAAGCGACTCCTCTAAAAGTATACACTATTCAAAATTTAAGAGTATTCGACCAATTGTTCTTTTTTGTCTGGAAGATCTAGATCATCCAGCACTGTTCTGACAAGTTGTCACATTTTCAATCTTCATGTTGGGTGTACGCTCAGCCCGATTGGCCAGGAATAGGCTGAGTATTAATACCATGAAGTTGAATAAATGAATCACAACAATCAATGCTCTGCTAAACAACCTCATAACCATTGAAATGAATCATTCACATTCTTTTGTTACAGACAACACCTATTCCGGTGAAATCCCATCGGTGTCTCCCTGCCGCTTCACCGGCTCGGAAATCCGTGTCCGCGACGACTCGCTACCTTTGGCGCACGTCGCCATAGCCGTCGAGTCTGCCGGCTGGACCGATCCCGACACTCTCACCCTCATGGTCGCGTCGACGCTGATGGGCGCGTGGGACAGGTCGCAGGCGTCCGCTAAGCAGAACGCTACCAACTTGGCGAGGGCCAGTGCTGAAGAGAACTTGTGTCACTCGTACCAGAGCTTCAACACCTGTTACAAGGTGAGGAAAAGGGTTCGCTCGAAGGGTTTGACGCAAAAAGTGTTCATAAAGCTACAAAAATGAGGCCACAATGGGGACACAGGGGGAAGGTTTATCACTTGTACAGGGTGTCACAGAAGTCGACGTAAAGATGCAATCGGGCAATAGGCCAAGTTATTATAGTAATCAGAAAAATAGAAAAAATCTGAGTTGTGTATTGAGAAAAAAAATGCACCGTGATAGTTTTTTGACTTGACTTTGCATAGTACCAGTTGGACCAGTTGGATTTACATTTTAGACAGGAGTTCACAGATACATCATTCCGATAACAGAATAAAATGATTGAAAACATGAGATTTGTAGCAACAGGAGTGAAAAAACTGTAATTTTTTCGATTTTTTGTAAACGTCAGTATTTTTTTGAATACGCAACTTAAATTGTATATCCACAAATATGACCAGTCAATACTCAGAAAACTTCTTCAAAATAATGTCAAAAACTGTCTCCATACTGACAGCTGTGTCACAAAACAATTATTGTGAAATTTTTTACGACGCGAAATTCAATCTGACGAATAGAAGTTGCGACCGGCAATAAAATTTTCAAAATTTATGCAAAACGAGATCGAAATAAGATGTATTTCATACTTTCATAAATGAATGAGAAACTCTTCCAAAAATATGGTCTTTCTTGAACTGCACAAATAAATGCTACTATTACCAATTTTCACAAAATACATTGTTTGCTCGTGGCACGACTATTTTGTGTATAGATGTGAACAATTCCGTTGTTTGTTTTTGTTGCTCAAAGAATACGATCTGATGAGCCGACGCTGGTCAAAAACGAGAAAAAAAAACAAAATTTCGTGTCCTCAAGTATTCAGCAAATTGAGAATATATCGTTTTTTATTATTTCTGTAAGCGCGAATATTTCAAGCTAGAGAACTTCTGCTCTTAATTTTCGACATGGAATCGCCACTTTTCGCAGTTATCAGGAAACGCCCAGCGTGTAATACCTGTACAAAATAAAAACCTAACGTTCATTCAACTAAAACGAGTTTGAATGATTTCTAGGATACAGGACTGTGGGGCGTATACTTCGTGTCTGACCCTCTCACTATCGACGACATGATGTCCAGCATTCAGCAAGAGTTCATGAGGTTGTGCACGAGCGTTACTGAAGGCGAGGTCGAGCGCGCCAAGGCTCTGTTGATCCCAAATACCTTCCTACAATTGGACACGACGACAGCAGTTTGTGAAGATATCGGTGAGTTGTGTTGATAGCGCTTTTATATCATCGTGAATAAAACATGTACATCAAAAACCTCTTAGATATTCGTGATGTACGTTGTTGACTATTGGCAAATGAACATAAGCAATATACCACCTAATGGCACTAAAAATAACTAGACGTGCGGACATAGTTCTTGTGTTTGGTATTATGTTTTGTTGATTTTATACTGAATTTGAATGTTTGAAAGATTGTAGAACTCTGAATCGGTAAAATCAAACTTCCAATATTAATTCCCATGCTTTTCCTCAAGCTGGTGATATGAATATCGTGAGTGGATAGATGAAATTCTGTTTACATTAATGGTCACAGTCGAGCGTAGTATTGTTCAGGTATCAACAAAATTGAAACAAGATCTCACATTATCCATTTTATTCAGCACTTTTCTACAAAAAACGCCGGAAGAAACAAAAACTATAAATTCATAATGCATTTCATTACAAAAACAATTTTCTTGTCATGATATTATGATGTCCAACACTCAAAACTTCTTCACCTTCATGAACACTTCCAAAAGTGTTTGTGCCTTCAAAGTACCCCACACTAAATCTTCCCATTCGATTCTAAAAACAAAACAAATTATCAGAAACCTGTATATATTTTCATCAAATCATCCACATTCACAACAGTATTCTAAACTCGTATTATTTTCAATATAATACAATGAATAAAACAAATAATAATGCTTACCAATTTTAGAAATATGAAAATATATGGATGCCCTAGCTCACTACAAAAGTCTGAAATGTCTTTATTTTCATAATGAACTCACACTTAATTAACGAAAAAACACATATAACCTAATGCAATGAAACTATCCAATGTCTGCATGTGTTGTTTTGTGACTGCCGACTGTGGCGCTGCAATCTTGAATTCATTCGCCAATAGAGACGAGCGGGAGTGGTCTTTGTTTTATTTTCATTATAAACTCACACTTAATTAACGAAAAAACACATAACCTAATGCAATGTGGCGCTGCAATCTTAAATTCATTCGCCAATACAGCCTCGAAAAGAAATAATCTTCCATTTATTGAGAGTGGAAAGAATAGCCTGCATATAATTGAAACAGCACTACTCGAATAGTTGGAAGGAGGGACAATAGATGACGTTACACATAGGCGTAGCACGTACTGTGCAGGCAGTTGTCAGGATCGCCTGTTAGCAAAAAAATTATGAGAAAAATTCACGATGATTTTACATAATATAGGTATTTGACTGAATCACTGAAATTACTATACTGAACATTCATTCAATTTGAGATTTGTGATTTGAAAAGCAACTTTGGTGGAAATGAAAAAATCTTACATTTCAGCCCTCGATTCGTGAAGGAAACCATGAGCTTGAATCGGATTGATTCAAAGAATAGTAATTCTGCACTGAATTTTCGTATAATGATTAGAGAAAAAACGATGAATCTGTGAAAACGCGGGTTGCCCTGAATCGAAATACCATTTCGAGGCCGTGTCGTTATTTCCTGAACTATGCAGAATGATATCCCTGGCGTACATGCTCTACTTCTTTTTCTTTAGGTCGCCAGTTGTTGTGCTACGGCAGACGACTGCCCCCTCACGAGCTGACGCACCGTATCAGCAGTATCACCGCCAAGAACGTCAGAGATGTCTGCTACAAATATCTGTACGACAGGTGTCCGGCTGTAGCTGCAGTTGGACCGGTCGAGAACCTCCCAGATTACAACAAGATCAGATCCCAAATGTATTGGCTGCGCGTCTAGGATGAATTATTGTATTTTGAAATAGTGCATAAATTATTTCCAGTTTAATTTTATTTTTCACTTTGGAACACGCTCTGTTCATCGAGGTTATTTAAGGAGATGTAAATAAAATCGTTTTGTTGGACAGGTTTTTATTAAATTAAGGTATCTTATTTGTGGATTTATCAACCAAACATGTATTTATGTTCCGGATTTTTAGTACTTTTGTACTAATTTGTAATCGAAAATATAAGATCCTGTTTCGATTTTTACATTGTCTATTGATTCCACTTACAATATCACACTCAACCTGAAACAATATACACTTTTTGGTGTAGAATGTCAGATCAAAATGAGTAGACACAATAAAATGAGTCTAAAGGGTAGTTTTCGCATTTCAACTAGAATGAAAGCACCCTGTATATTGTAAATATTCAGAATTTCAGCGACAATTATTGACTAAGTGTGCAGTGAATAGTCATCATATTTCGCAATTATTTTTATCAAGCAATCTTCGCAAACTAATATTCTTATATATTGCTCAACAATGTTGAATCATTCAAGCAGAAGTTTTTTTACTTGTGTGTGAAAATATTCATGCTTTTGTAGTTCTCAAAACTAAGAAGATTCACCTCTCTGGAAAATAGTACCTCTATAAGGGTTTTCATCCCTACAAGGGGAGAATGAACAAAATCACTGAAGGGATTGAAGCAGGTAAGAATCAAAATAAAACCGTTGATATTTTTTAACGAAATTAATGGTAATTGGTATATTGTTTCGCTAAATACTATCAACACTTTTTCCTAATCTTATAATGATACGGCAATGACTATATTGATCTTACATTCTGGATTAGGCTATTCGAAATTTGGAAATGAAAAACGTAGTTCGAAGATTCATATTTCCATGTAAATATGCAAATAAAAACAATAAACCATCTTATCTATATAGTATCGAAATGGCCCAATCTCTTGTACGAAGTATTGATTTTTCCACACCCTTCACCACCCTGCTCAATCAGAATCGAGCTATTTCCCTCAAAAATAATTTACGAGGGTCACGTTTCAATACGTGACACCAGGCGCTAAAAATCTAGAGAATACAATAAATTACATATACCCTCCAGATTATAATAAAAGTATTTGAAAAGAAAAACGGTTGGTGGTAGAAAAGGACAATCATGTTTCAATGGAGTACTCCCGCAAAGCTGGCTTTTTATTGGTCTAGAACTTTTGGCGGGCACCCGAAGCGACCCCGTCGGAACGCCAACGAACGATCGGCATTGCCTTCTTGTTTGTCAGTTTGGTAAGTCGATTTATTTACTATTTCTTGAATTAATATAAAATCACTGGAATTTGTTGGAAAACTAACGAATTATTTTAGAACTTTAGTTTTTTCATACAATTTTACTGTGAATTTGTTTTCGAGATCGTCATAGCGACTCTTTAGTTATTAATTAAAAACGGCGTTGTATCGAATGAATTTCTTCGTCATGGCCGACTACATCTATGAAACCCAAGCTTGCTGTGTTCGATTTGATGATTGAAAATTAATTTCTCTGCAAGTATTACACCTCAAATGAAGATTATTTCGTGAATATTTAGCTATTTTTTTCCATTACTAGATATGCTGTAGTTTTCTTCTACTCATTGCGTATTATTGTTGTAAAATATTTGGGTGTTGTCGGTGAGAATTTTAATTTTGTAGCATTTTGAGCGTTTGAGTATGGCGCGCGCGGCATTTGTTTCATTCGAATGACGCCGTTGTTTTTATATTATTTCCGTTGTTTACATTTGACAATATTGATGTTAATTTTCTTCAAATATGAGTACATTTTCATTGAGTGCACTGATTATTTCAGTGAATGTAAATATGTAAACTTGTTTGGTGAGAAATCGTTTATCTAGAAGGCCAAGGATTAGGGTTGACGACTTCAGATTATTGCTCGCCTGGTATTTTATTTGTGGCGAAGCGTCTTCCAATTTTTCAATGTTCAATTTTGGTAGCATGCGTAATATCGAATCCAAGGATTTCTGACTTTCAAGAGATTTCAGCATTCAGCCATATTAATCATTTAATGTTTGGACTGGAATATGACAAAAGCTATTATTCACATTTATTCGTAACAACAATGATTGATCGATTCGTTCTTGTGTTCTAAATAATATATATCACAATTTCGCCATTATATGTGTGGAGGATGAATTGCAATTTGGTAGAGAATGACTAACAAAATGTCGTGCAAGGTGATGTATATAGAAATTAAAGTGCATTTTTTACAGAATTTTGAAGTAATAAAAAAATTACTTCAAAATGTCCGACGACGCTGCACCAGTTCCCGCTAAACGGGGCCGTAAATCGAAAGCTGAAATTGCTGCTGCCGAAAAGACAACGGAAACCAAAAAGCGCTCCAAAAAGGTTAGCAACAAAAAATGTTCAACTATTTTCCGAGACTTTTCAGCAGTATTTCTGATGAGTTTGATTAACTGGAATTGACAAATCAAATATGCTATGAATATGTTTTTTATTTTTAGGAGACCAAAGACATTGAAGAACAAGAAGAAGAAGCTGTCCCAGCGAAGAGGGGTAGAGGCAGGCCAAAAGGTTCAGTTAAAAAGAAGCATCATCTTGTCAAGCCAAAACCTAAACCAAAATCCCCATCAGGTAGATTATTCAAATCCGTCCAACCTTTTAAAATTCTAATTACTTTATGTTTCATCTAGGACGAGGTCGCGGCAGACCGAAGACAAAGAAAGAATCTGATGAGGAAGTTGAGGAAGATGGTGATGATAATGATGTTGAAGAAGAAGAAGAAGATGATGATTGAATAACTATTTATAAATAAACAAATCTCTTGAGTTTCCATCCTTCATCTGTGTCAATCTTCAGCAACACTCGGTATTTCTTTGGGGGTATTCGAATCTCCATTGGTGATGTTTTAGACAGTTTGATATTTCGAGATATTCAAGAGTGTTGATAAGTTGTGACATATTCATATCATTCTGTTTTACATTATTCATTCCGTTTTAACGCATATTGACGTGATTCGTGTTCCCGATTTATTTCGTATTTATTACAGGTTGATAATCGTACAATAAATCATAAGTTTAGTTTTTAACTCACGTATGTATTTTAGTGTCAGAATTAGTCTGAAATTGTGTTTTCGTGATTCTCCAGAAATTGTAGATGTCGAGATTGTCCATAAGAAAATTTAATTTAATGAAAATATTCCAAAACCCACCTTTTGTTTGAATATTTAATCTACCCGAAATCCTGGTATTGCAATTGAGTTGAAGACGACCCTGCATCGTCGGACAAACGTTACTTTGCATGAGGTAGGATCTATTCCATCTGTATAATTCAGATAATAGTGATTTTGCTTTTCGAACATCACCGAAAATACGAAGTTTAAACTGTCAAGGCCGCCTACTCTCTTCTCAAAGGTAACTAACTCGTTTCAAAAGTAAAAAACAATTTCAAAATAGTCATATGTATGTGTAAATTTGTTTTCTCGAAGCGTCTGCAGACCAGCTGAACAAATTTGTTATGATCGGTGATCCTTGCATGAAGAGGATTCGATGAAATAACTAGAACACTTCTCCGTGATATCTTTCCAAACAGGTTTTGTAGTCTCATTGGGAATAGGTGAAATATTACGTCGAAAATGGCGAAAGCGGTAATTGTTTTGTAGCATGAAGAATCAAGTCATGTATATTAGGTTGCCTATCCACGAATAAAACAACACCGCCGGAAGAAAAGTCTGTAATTACCGACTAACCGGAATTCCTTCGATCTCGTTCAGATGTCGCCACAGTCGTTCTCAATGCGAAAAGATCCGTGGACTTGCTAGATTGGTACTCGCCCAAATTTGAAGCTCTCTAATGTTATATTGATTTTTTCGTAAAAGTGCCCAAAATTTTCATTTGCTCGGTTCGAGGGCCACGCAAAGACGACCACTGGATAGCGAAATGTGTTGCTGAAGCACTGTGCTCTTTTTTGACGGTATTTTGTGTTAGTTTTCCCAGGAAATTCGGATGTTTCGGCGCCGGCCCTCCGGATTAGGTAAGAACACTCAATTGCTGTTCGCTTTTCACAGATTTTGTTCGAGAAGGGTCTGCGAGTTGTTGCAGGATCGCTCTTGGTTGGTCTAGATGGGATTATTTATTCCTGAAATAGCGCGAAAAGGTGGGCAGTCCGTCACTCAGCCAACATTTATTTCGGGACACCTACTTCTAACCTATAAAAGCATAGAAATCGCCTATTTATTTGCTATTGCTCTATACCAGGAAAATAAAATGTTGAATCGATAAATAATAGGCCTATTACTTTCATTAATGAAATTGTGACTTTGGCGACAATGGCTGATATATAGGCTATAGGATATATAGGCTCAATAGGGGGCTCTCTACGACCCTTTTGATTTCTCATTATTTTCGATCAAAACTTATGCACCAATATGTTTGCCTATATGTATATAAAAAATTCTGGTTCTTGTGACCCATCACATTTTTATAAAGGAAAGAGAATTGTATGAAAAAAAAAGTAATTTTTTTTGTTTCAACAATTGTTTTTTATCAAAATAATCATCTCAAAAAATAAATTCTTCAGAAATCATTGAAGAGTATTTAAATATTCTGAAGCATCAGAATATACAATATTCCAAAATACTGTTTTAAAATAAGGGTTGAATGTTTTCTTTGTTTTTTTCCTACGTAGGCAGATTGTATTTCTGTCTTTTTCTCGAAGAAAAGTATATAAAAAACTCTATATTATATTTTTTAATTCTCCATATTTGAAAAATTCTTCAATTTCTGCAGGAAAAAAAAGTTTAATATTTCTTCAAAAATGATCTACCGGGTGATTCTTCAAGGTGGCTCGCCCCTATAACTTTCTTTTTATTGGAGATAGAAGAACAAAATTCGGGGGTTGTGTATTATATGTCAATTCGCATTATTTGACGTATTCACTTGCTTTGCAGTACTTCCGGTTCGACCGGAAATGACCTCAACTTTCGATTTTCAAATGGAACACCCTATATATTTTTACTTATTTCGATCGAGGATGACATAATCTATCCAACAAAACTATGTTTGTGAATATTTGACGTATGACAGAATTTTTATTTCAATTTCTATTTTTCGATCTAGCGTGCCATGGATCGATTGAAACGCTTCCTTTTTGATCAAGTGACATGGGAAAAAAACATCTTTGAGGCATATGACTTCAGAGTCTTTTCAATAATTTTTTCAATGTCACAAATATTTTTTCCAGTTGACTCGATTTTTTCAAATGGAAAGAGGGTGGCTCGTCGGGTTTTTGTGAAAGATCATTTTCTTACGAACAATTTGATACCACACACTTCCACTTTATTTTCACGATCTTTCTCAATAATTGCAAGAAGCACAATACCTAAATTGAAATAAAAATTATATATAATACACAACCCCCGAATTTTGTTCTTCTATCTCCAATAATAAAAATGTTATAGGGGCGAACCACCTTGAAGAATCACCCGGTATAATTCACACTCCTTATGAGTTGAACCATTTATCTTATTTCCACAAGTAGCCAAAACATTTACGATACAATCTAAGAATCACAATTTTTACATTAATCTTTTTATAGTTTCGGGTAACAGTCGTTATGGAAAATCCGTTATATTTCATATTAAATATTTAAATTTGTAGAAAAATGTTTATTGAAGCCATTTCGGTTCTTCAAAACTGTACTAAAAATAATTCTAAAACAGAACACTCAGTCTCGAATTGCTTTTGAACTTTTCTATATATTCATTCTATTGAAAAAAATGCATACCTGGAGGAATTTATATTAAAAATTTGATTTGAAAGATAATCGAAATAATTTCTGGCCCCTTGTTTAAAGGCGATGTATAAGAAAATTATATTTCTGATTCTCTTCTTCCTACTTACGAAGTATAAGCATTACTTTTCTTGATTTCAAATAACAAGGTACGTAGAAAAAAGTGGCACAGAAGAGAGTGAAAATAATCAAAACAAATATTCCGTTGCACTTCTGCTAGGTTAATAATAATAATAATATTAATAATAGTATATACGAGAGATTTGAATTTTTTTGAAGGAATGATCAATGGAATTTTTGAAAATTTCTGGGTATAATAATGTATATTTTCAGCTATATTTTAGGATTTTTTTCACAAAAATATTGAAAAATAACTGCGTCATTCGTATGAAAATAATCACCACCTATAAACAGTTAACCAACGAAATTTCGTATCGTTATCAAACTCGTATCGTAATCAACTCAAAACCATTTCAATGGATAAGGAATCCAACACTACTTCAGCTCCGGTAATCCGGAAAAGTCGTAACGGTACCACCGGTACGGCCGAGACATTGAACTTGTACGTTCTGTGATTTTTATACGCCGTAGCCGGTATATCTGTCCTACATTCCTACCCCACTAACCTTCGCTGCTTCGATATCATCGACATCTTCACAGTTTTCTCATACAGCCGAAAGTGGTTCCAACAGTGACAGCTCTCCGTGGTTCGTGGTGGTACCCGAGTTTTTTTTTTTTCGAGAGAGTCTTGTGAACGTTGTGTGCAAACAGCAGTTTTGGATCCGAAACACGTTAGTATGAACTTTTAGCCGTCTTGTCGAATTGATATTCACAGAGGTAAAAAGACATTTGGTGAAAGTTGGGCTACGTAAAATAATTCTGATAATTCAACCTAAATACTTCCATGTCGCTACAGGAAACGAAAATTTGCGATTTTCTTTTGTTTTCGACACATGTTGATATTTCGACTTAACCATAACTTTTACATTCTGGACGAAATTTTTTCTGCCTCAATTAAGCTAGCAGGACCACTTTTGAACCTTAAAAAATTTCTTTGACCATAATTTGAGGAAAATTTAAGACTAATTCATTCCCCATTGCCGAATTTATTGTTCTTTATTTCATCAGAATAATCTTGGGTTCTACTATCTCAATTGTAAAGCTACCAAAATTATTTTTCGTAAGACTCGATGATACCATAATTTAAGGCTTTTTTAAGGCTCTCATTCTAACCTATCGCCGATTTTTTTTGCTTTTCGTTTTTAAAGAAATCGTGGATTTTGGTAGCTCAACCGTTAAACTACCAGAAAGGAACTTTCTAGAAAAAAAGAATATGCTATAATTTGAGGCTCTTATTCTAGCTTATCGCAGATTTTTTCGCCATTTTTTTATCGTGGTTTTTGTGATGGTGTGTATATAATGCAGTATATTGGTTTATCCAAAGAAATAAGTCTGAAACGAAGACTGGACAGTAAATTATAATAATATTTCGAAGAATTCATTGAATAATAGACGAAAAGTCATTACCCTATTGGATTGACGAAACACAAAAAAAAAGAATTACGACTCGTGCAAAAGTATATTCATACTTTCAATGCATTATTTTCTTTTCGATGAGTGGTTTCATAAAAATAATAGTTCAACTAGTTGGACGTAGATATAATTTGAAAAATGAAAAGTGAAAAATCATTGATTAGTATGGAAACTTGTATACCCGAAGCCTGAACGAAGATCAAAAAATTCGATGCTAGGTTCAAATGGGAGCCTTGAAAGATCCTTAAATTATGATATAAGCATATCTTACAAAAATTTTATGTTTGAGAAGTGGTTTTGCTAGCAGAACCCACCATTTTTCTAATAAAACCAACAGTGATAAATTCGACAATAGGGTAATGAATTAGCCTTAAATTATGACCACAGAAAATTTTTGAAGATCCAGAAGTGGTTCTGCTAGCTAATTGTTGTTGTTAATGATTGGTTTCACCTCCTAAGATACTGAACTCGAATATCAACTTCGAACATTATCTGTAAAAGTTTTCATTGGTCTCTCTTAAAGAATCAGATGAATCACCCTGTGTAACTTTTATGGGAATTTCCTGAATTCCCTGTCGATTTTGAGTTTGTGACTACGTCGATCTTTAAGGCATTTTAAATGCTTTAGAGTATATTTTTCGAATCACCTAGACACCAATAAGATCACAGGAGAACAATCTAAAAAAGTATCAGTATGAATCTTTTGGCGGTCTCCAAGTTCAGCCGATCTCAAGACAGTGGATATTAACGTAATGAACTATATAATTCAAGATTGCTTTGATTTTTGGTGGTGATTCATATTGGTCGTGGAAAAGTGTAATTGGATGAATATATATTTATGTATAGCGTGTTGATAAATCATATAATGAAGAGCAAGTGAAGAAAATTAAAATTACTCCATATTAGTTTTTTAGATATAAAACATTATAATTCACCTAATGAGTTCAAATTAGCAATGTTGTTATATGTAATTGGAGTATTAAATGTTGAAAAAAAATATTTTTTATTAACTCCATAAAAAATACCTAATTATTTCACAAATGCAGGAATTGTTTCTCATAGATTTAATTTAACAAAAACGTTACAATTTCTTGTTGGTTTTGAGCATATACATTTCGTAAGAATTCGTGAAAAACATACTACTACCGTCAACCGGACAATTTTATTTATTTTTTCATTTCACTGACCCAGGTCAGTCCAGGTAAGTCCCAAGGATACATTGCTTATTGTACTTATCCTATCACTCTGATAACTCAGAAGACATGAGTCCCTTTGAGTGGTTTACAAAGTTTCTAGGTTCACCAGGTTTCCCTAGTTGCGTTACTCTCCTGTAGTCTACCTCACAATTGCACAAAATGTCTTGAATAGCTCAGATACCAAGAGCTGGTTCCGGACCAAAGTAGAGTGTAGCTGACCTCCTCCTTGTTATGTCATCAGCTATTGCATTGCCTTCTATTCCGATGTGTGCTGGTACCAAGATCAGTTAAACTCTTCTTGACCTTGACTGTGTCAGTTCGTTAATACATTCCCAGATAAGTCTGGACTTAGTACCCTGCAAGAGCTTTTAGTCTAGCCTAACTACCCGAACAAATATGGATTTCCTTTCTCATGAGGGCTTTCTCATCACATAATTTTGCACATTGAAAAATTGGAAAGATTTCTGCGTGGAATACTGGGTGTATAAAAGGGGCAATAAATTCCCGCACCAGAACATCGCTCGGTTTTCAATCCATCTGTAGACCAGACCAGTCTGCCTCTAGTTAGGTCTTCGTACCACTCCCTTCAATCCTGGATCTCTTCACCTCATGGGTGACAGTAACCGTCACGGAAGATTTTGTAGGAAACATCCAATTGTCAATCTGACAGTAAACGTCACTAAATAATTTGTACGAAACATCCAAACGTCAATTTGACAGTAAACGTCACCTCCACAGGTACGAGAATCGCTGTGCCCTCCCAGCCGCATGACCTTCGTTGCCAAAAAACCCCCCCTTCGCCTTCCGACAACCACTGAACACTTCCGGACGACGTACGCGACGGTCTGACGAACGAACAACAACCCCATTCGGTCGCCCTTCCTACCACAACCGAGTACATGGTGACTGAAGGGTGCGCGATGGCAGCCCTTAGCAATTCCAAAGCCGAAACGGGCGTCAGCGAGTTCTTCGACGGCAAGACGGTCTTCATCACCGGCGGCACCGGCTTCATGGGCAAGGTGCTGCTCGAGAAGCTGCTGAGGTCCTGTCCGGGGGTCGTCAAGATTTACCTGCTCATCAGGCCGAGGAGGGGGCAGGATGCCAGGGAGAGGTTGCAGCAGCTTCTGTGCTCGCCTGTGAGTTTTTTTTTGAACTTTCATGCTAAGGTTGTTCCTATTGGCGATCATTGTTGGTTTATTATTATGTAAACTCGTAAAGTGAACGTTTCGACTTGAGATTCACTGATTCTTATGACATGCAGTTGGGCGATCCAGCGCATTTCATTAGGAACTAGTCAGAATGAGTCGGGAATAGGCGAGAACACCAACGCGTGAATTTGGTTATTGAAGAAATTGGTCAAAAAGCTGTACAATCATGTCCAAAAAAAGACATGGAAAAGAAAGCGAAATTTCAACTTTGAAGTGGAACATCTCGAAAAGCATCAATTTTCCCATGATAATATCATGAAATGTGTTTCTTGGACTGAAATACTCAAGTGTGAATGGAGTGGAACTGTCCTCATAAAATCATAATCGTTCAAGTCCAACATTCTAACAATCACAAATTATCGCTAACGAATCCATAGTTTCCGTTTTGGTTCTGCTGCTTCTGTAAAGGTGGCGTTCGCCATTACATTATAGCTGACTTATACTCATTTATACACTGTGTCCAAGATAAGAATGAACAGCATGGGGATCTCGGAAACCATAAGAGATACGGAGATGCTTGAATTAGAGAAAAGTTGGGCATTTTCAAGTCTAACAATGTGCCGTTCAGAAAGTTTCGAAATTCCAATTAGTTCCGGAGATATGCCTGAAAAAACGAAATTCGCCGATTTCGTTTAAATTTTTTTCTGAAGTTATTTGAAGAGATACAAGAAAACAAAAGACACTTTCTCATTGACATTTTTCAATCTCTACAAAACAGCGTTGAGAGATTTTCCGTACGACGTTTCGTTCCGGAGAAACCATCATCAACTTTATTTTTTCATATGGTCCGTGAAAAAAAAATACCCTGTATTGAATAGCATATTTTTTTACCAATACAACGATGTATAACACGATATGATTCTGCGATATTTAAAACGAAAAAAAATTGTTTTCATTAGAGATCGAACGTTTTGGTGTAGTGTGCGGTGAAATGATGACCCTGAGTATGGTATAGTAGGCTATGATAACTCATGTTTCGAAATATTGAATTAAAATCACGTTATTGGAGATTTGAGAACTTCATTCGTATAAGTAGGTAGGTCTCATCATATGTTAATCAATGAAACTGTTTAGTTAAGAATTTCTGACTAGAAACTTAAAAAAACTAATCTCTATTATAGAGAATGTTCAAACAAATTACCATTATTCTCTAAACATAGATAACACCTTCTAAATGTTGAATTAAAAACACTTCTCAACATATCAGGTGTGATGCACTCGCACGCTTCAAGAATTAGTTTCCTAAACTGATCCTCAGATTCAAAAAAACACCGGTAAACATAATTTTTGCAATACCCCAGAGAAAAAAAAATCTAGCGGAGTGATGTCCGGCGAACGAGGGGGTCACGAAACTGCTAAATGTGTGCGTACCTATCCATTTTCCCGGAAATCTATTCGATAGAAACTCGCGCACTATTAGGGCATTGTGTAATAAATAGGTAATCATAGCCTACTATACCATACTCAGTCATCATTTCACCGCACACTACACCAAAACGTTCGATCTTTGATAAAAACAATTTTTTTCCGTTTTAAATATCGCAGAATCATATCGTGTTTTACATCGTTGTATTGGTAAAAAATGTGCTATTCAATACAGGGTATTTTTTTTTTCACGGACCATATGAAAAAATAAAGTTGATGATGGTTTCTCCGGAACGAAACGTCGTACGGAAAATCTCTCAACGCTGTTTTGTAGAGATTGAAAAATGGCAATGAGAAAGTGTCTTTTGTTTTCTTGTATCTCTTCAAATAACTTCAGAAAAAAATTAAAACGAAATCGGCGATTTTCGTTTTTTCAGGCATATCTCCGGAGCTAATCGGAATTTCGAAACTTTTTGAACGGCACATTGTTAGACTTGAAAATGCGCAACTTTTCTCTAATTTAATCGACCCTGTATCACCCACCGTTTCCGATATTCCCATGCTGTTCATTCTTATCTTGGACACAGTGTATATTATCAACAAAAGCTGTAGTTGAGTTGTGCTTCCATCTTCCCATTGCTAGAAAATGAATATCAGCTTCTAAGCCGAATTCTCGTGATTTATGGAAAGATGAAAAATGTGCGACTGAAGCTTACCGAATGCTCTCAGACGTTCTTTTAGTGAAGCTGATAAGAATAAAAGGGCATACCGTGAGTGGTTTCAATGCTTCTAGAGCGGTGATTATTGCGTTGAAAACCGGGAATCCGTTGAAAGGTCATAAAGTTTTTGAATAAGTAAAATTAGAATTGTTCGATGAAGAAGCCAACAAGCAGTTTCGAAACGCCTAAGCAATCTGGGAATTATGAAGCTTCGAATTTTCGAGAAAAAGCGGCGGAAAATTTCAGTTTTAGTTCTTTTGGAACCCCCTATTTAAGACAGATGCCATTCGATAGACTATTGAGAGTTAGCAAAAATGGTTTCATAACATCTTAATTATAATTACGTTCGCAACAATTATTATTCTTGGCAGACGATTATTTTTTCAATTACACTGAACAACTTACGATCGATGATTGACGCATCACAATCCTTATTTGCAATTTCAAGTGCCGTTAGGGGCGCTGCTGATCGTAAACAAATATGGACGATAACGAGGTAATTATTATGTGTGATGTCATGGAAAAACAAGATTTTTTTCATCAAACGAGGCATGAAAAGTAGAAGAAGGAAGGATAGCATGATTCCAAATTTACAGATATAGTCAGTGACTAGATTTGTCATGAATTTGTCTCATCCGTGCCTTTATTTCATTAAAATCTTTCTTGTGGGGACTATAGGTAATTGTGACAGTAATTGAAAAACAGAAATTGCCCCAACGAAATTGATATCCGCATTATAAATTCCTAATAAAAATTGATTTGCGCGTGATCATTGCTCTCAAACTACAATCGACAACATCAACAGCTAAAGTTCAGGAAAACAAAAATATATCAGATGAGAATTCAGATCTGGTATACTAGCTAGAGTTTATTTACTCCTAATTGGTTGAGACACATCTGGGAACGTTTCGTCATCTATAATCATTATATCAATAATATTGACACTTCACAATGGCCTCTCAAAGATGCCAAATTCATTTGGGGAGCAATATTCGATCAGCTGATGGAGTTTGATATTTTTGAAAACATTGAAAAAACTGTTATCGATAGTCAATAGTGTATGTGGATGTGGCGTATATTTACGAAACGTTTGATTGATAAACTTGACCTTATTTTCAATTTCGGAGTATCGTTGAATAAAAGAGGCAAGCTGCAACACCGCACTTTCGGGCGAGCTATCACAACTATTTTGCTTGAATAAATAGACTATAAATAAGTCGTTTTCATGTCTAAATTGTTTTATTTTCAAATTGTATAAATTGTTTAACCTAGAAAATGGACAAGAAAAAATATTTCTTATAGAAACAATAGGAATAATTCATTCGGATTTGGCTGTTTTTCAATACGTATTCAAAAGGTCATTCACCTAACTGGTTTATGGAGAACTGAGATATCAGAAATTTTGGTGGACGCAACTACGTTGTGTTCCTAAAATCACCCTAAAATATTTTAAATGTTTGTTTTTTCAAATGGAACACCCTGTTTACTCTCAGATTTTCAAATTCTACGAAGAATTCTGGACTAGTATAATTTTGAATTTTCTTCCTATCGTGATTCGTTTTCAAGATATTCCATTTTTACGAAAAATTTTGACTGATGGATTGTCCAACTAAAATGTCCATATTATTTTAAATTCTCAAGATTTGAGGTTCAATCTTCGTATACACATCAATGAGTGTTCTATCAGGTATTTTTCAAAGTGTTTCAAAATATTCAACAGGGTGTTTGATATTTCAGTTTACTTTTTGGAAATTTCAAATCCCAATAACTTCCTTATTTAAAAAAAAATGACCATGAAATTACACTATCCGACGCAAAGTTTCATTTCCTATCGATTTGTATGAGCATATTATATTTACATAAATATTAACAAAAATGTGGAAATACGTTCATTCGTCTCATATGTATTTTCACAAGTGTGCTTTGGATGGTTCCAAATTTCAAATTTGACAAATAATCTACGCTGTTTCTTCCGTTTTAAGGAAGATAGAACACAAAGTAATAGAATCCATCAAAATTTGAAGTTGACATCTATCAGTTTTCCATAAACCTCTAATGAACCAGTTAGGTGAATCACCCTGTATTTAAATAAGCGTCTAATTGAAGTTAATATTCGATTACTAGTCAAGTATAACTTGTTTCATGTGGATTATTTTACTTGCAGCAATAATAAAAATATTTGTCATCTTTTGACTCTAGGCCTTTTCCTTTCAAATATTTGGCCATATTCTACGTTGAACTGTCAATCAGATATATCGAAATTTTTGTTTCCAAACCAACCGAAATGCTAGCCACCACTTTTTTCTTCCTATTCATGCTGCCTAGTAAGAACCACATCCTCAATCTAGTCGCTCCCACTCTCTACTTTCCTCAACATAAACATCTTCACTTTCACGTGGTGACCCAGTCACGAATGATGTCCGAGGTTCACTTTTTTCGGAATGCCTTCGTTCGAATTAAGTAGGCAATGAGTCATTGGCGTACCGTCTCAGTCAACCAAAGTAACCGTATTCGATAATTATAAGGATGGGTATACCATACCGAATATGTTTTTATATGGTTGCTGATTTTTTATTGTTGTAGGTACCGCAATAATAAAATCAGTAACGGTGTTTAGAACGGTCTAAGAACTGATTGTGGTAGGTTATACTGAGTTTATAGAAGAATGGTCGAAGATATTGAATTGAATAATTGATATGTCATGAAGTATGGTTTTCGTGGTTTTATCACAAAGAATAGGGAATTTCGATGGTATAAAATAAGTTGTTTTGAGAAAAAATACAGTCAAATTTCGAAAATTTTACCCAAAAAATTACTGAATCGTGATGACGTACACGTTGTATAATAAAAATATTTGTTTGACCTGATGTATAAGATCTCGTATAAGATACTTATTTGAATATACCTTCTGAATATTTGATAACTATTCTTTGAGGGTATTCTGAGAAAAAAAAAGTTCCTGTTCATTCTCTGGATAAAACAATTTATATATTTCAAACAAATAATTATTCAAACACGAAAAAGTGTACTAGACGTGAAAATGTTGCTCGGCAATATTTCAGGTACGTATTCTCTGGTACGAAATAAGAAAAAAAGTTCCTATGAACATGTGCCCGATCTCGATTATTAGCGGAGTTACAGGGTGTTGAAAGTTGAAAAAAATTTGGTTTTTATTTCATTTTACTTGATCTACTGCAGATAGAGCTTTCAAATTTTGTATGAGTATCAAGCAATAGGTGCTGCTTAATATGAAAGTAAATGTTTTCCAAATACCATACAGGGTGTTGCATTTTTCGAGGTCTCAATCCATAAAAGCCTTGAGAAAAACTTGCTCGTACGCCATTGGTGAATTCTATATTTCTATATTTTTCTAAGTTCTTCAACCTATTACCTGAATTTTGTCCCTCCTTACTTTTGGTCGAATTCCCTTCAGTTTCCTCAGAAATTAATTAATTCGTAAATTTGTTCAAAGTTACATACTCTGAAATGTTTTTACTATTTTGATATTTGATATCAATTCAAGCATCAAAATTAAATGAAAAAGAAATTCATAAACAAATGTTCAGAGGAATTGTTCAAAGTGGCCTATGTTTTGTTGAATGCAACATTGAGCCCGACGAATCCATGATTCCTTGGCACTTTGTATCGACACCCTGTAACTCCGCTAATAATCGAGATCGGACACATGTTCATAGGAATTTTTTTCCTCATTTTGTACCAGAGAGTACGTACCTGAAATATTTCCTTGCAATTCTGAAACTCCCTGTATAAATGTATTATATAATGTGGATATAAATTTTCAAACGCAAATTATGAAGTATCACAATCACTGTCACGATTATAGTCTCGATTGAAGAAATCTTCTTTTATTCTGTTTCAAATAAATTGATCGACAATGCCGACTATGAAAACCCAAAATATTCGTGATGAATCTCTATTATAGTGACAGAGTACTTGAAATCGCCACAACTCTATCCTAATCCCCCACCTCTCTCTCTCTTTTGACAGTTGTTCGACCTGTTGCGTCGAGACCGGCCGGCCGATCTGCGCAAGGTCGTCGCCGTGGAGGGGGACATCACGCAGCCGCAGCTGGCGATCAGCGCGGCGGACCAGCAGGTGCTCGAGCGTTCCGTCAACGTCGTCTTCCATAGCGCCGCCACCGTCAAGTTCGACGAAAAATTGAAGTTGTCGGTGACCATCAACATGCTGGGCACGCAACGGCTGGTGGAGTTGTGCAAAAGGATGGACAGGCTGGAGGCGTTGGTAGGTTGGGGTTTCGATGATTAATCGTTACGCCCTGTGGTGTGTATTTTTGGACTCATTCATGCATTTTGATATTTTGGTAATGACGTCAGTAGTTGGTCTATTCAAGACTATGTGGTTAACTGGTTTCTTTTCTGAAAATATTCTTCCTAAAAATACATACATCATTCTAAAATTCCAAAAAAAATAGTATACTAGGAAATTTGTTGCATTCTAACGCACTTCACCTTGCATCCACCAAAATTTTAAATGAAAAGATCCACCAAAATTTCAAATTTCATTGTGCCAAAAGAATTCGCCAAAATATACATTCGCGAGTTCGCCATTATTTCAAATCGAATGATTCACATTGTGAGACGAAACTATTTTAAGAGATCACATAATTCAAAGAAAATAAGATGGATAGATCCTAAAAATTTGGAAAAAGTGTATCCCTCAGAATTTTCGCGGAAGATTTATTGTTACATAACTACAGCAATGAAAATATTCCAAAATAAAAAACATTCCATATTGGCCTCCTTAATTTCGTCAATTTGGCTACACAATATTCATTCTCAACACCGCATACAACGGATCGGGCGTTGATGCTAATTAATATTAATAGGGAAGTAAAAAAAATACTCGAAACACGCGAAAATGAGGTTGACTCACACTTGAATTACGTCGAACAATTTCTCCAAATGGAATTAGCATTACTAACCGAATTGAACCCGTTTCAATTATGGTTGTCATTGTCTGATAATCAAATGAAAGATGACACTACTTTAAGCCCCATACAAAATATACAGGATGTATATACAGGCTGTTCCGTATGAAATATACACTAAATGTATAAGGTATTATAACAATGACATTGAAAATTTGTGTGATTATTCAATATTATCGATTGAGTGCTTTCAAAGATATTAGTTTCAATATGGTGGTAGGTACTTCCGATTATAACGGAAGTGGACATCAACTCATTTATTTGGAATGCATTTTGACATTTTCGTCACATAAGCAACAGGTGCGATGTAGCCGTTTTGTAAAATTAATCATCAAAGTTCAAGAAAAATTTAATAAAAATTTATTTTCATGCAACATTACAATGTCACAATCGCGTGTCCAAAATTTCAACAATTTGAATATTCAAAAATTCATATAATGCATTCAAATAATCTACGTAAATTGACAATTTGCATATATCAACCGATCGTAGAGGAAATCGTTTGACGTACTTATCAACCTAAAATCAATTAACGTAACGTTATTCGTCGGTTCAAATGAATAAATATTACGAGTTTAAGAATTTCACATACGGAGACCTTCACACTGTCATAGATGGATTTATGGATGCTCGTTATTGCTGTTTTTAGAAAATGTCATCTTGATTTTTTTTCGAACATTCCAACACTGTCGAACAAGGCAATGTTATCTATGTGGTTTTGCATATATTTATATTTGCATAGATGAAGAAATACTGATAACTTGACATTTTTTACGAAGATAGTCTGGTAATTGAGTCTGCCAAGGTCAGGAATAAAGAAATAATTATAATGCTAAAAACAATGTCACCTTGATGTCACATTCTCCATCTCTCTTCAGCCAACTATATCCTATCTTTTCACTCTGGCACTTTTTATTTTTGAATAATCTAGACCCTTCAGAATCAAATAATATTTTGTATATAGGGCGAAATGTTATTTCCACCAGCTCAACGATCGATCCTCTTACTGGATTCAGTGGGGTATCATTATTTTTTTATTATTTCATTTATTCATACAAGGAATACAAAAAAGGAAACTTGCAGGAAAATTATTCCGAAAAATTTACCACCCAAATTATTATCATTGTCGACTGAGTTGTATGTAGTGCCTCCAGACGTATGGGTAATCCCTTGAAGTCCCTCAGATAGCTGGTGGCTCTAATTAAAGACCTCCCCCCAAAAGGTCAGGATATTCCTGATGACGCCTTTCTCGCATTGAAATCCCTGTGGATCCGGGGATTCCTTTTGGATTTTTCCTACTCAGTGCGAGTACTTTCCATTTCTTCATTTGATCTGGTCTAACGGGCTGTTCTGCACCCTGGGGCATTTCTCCATGCCTCCCTGGTGCTTTGCCGCTGTCCAATAATCAATCATTTTCCTAATGACTGAGTTGCAAATCCCAGTTGCCGGTTCTGGTCCTATAGAACTCTCTAATCGCGCTTGTTCGACCAGTCACTACACAAATTACAAAAACACATTTCAAATACTTTGACATTACAATATGGGAAATAATTCATTACTGATGTTTTTTTTGAGCGCAAAAAGATGTCAGATATACAGGGTGTCAAGGAAAAAGGTACCATGCATAGTGCCACGCGATAGAGGGCCATAAAAAAACGTCCTATGAATATTTGTCCGAAACTGCTTCCTTTAAGAAATACAGGGTGTTGAAGTTTATTTTTTTATTTGGTTTCTTTTTGAATAACTTTGGATAAAGAGGTATGAATTTAACAAAATGTGGTATCCGGGGGTTTTGTATGATGCAGAATCCAAATGTTCTATTAGTTTTTAGATTACTAATAGAAGGCGCCACATACAGGATTCCTCCACATTTAAATCAACCCTAACTTTTTTGCCTCACGCTGTATGTCATTCTGAACTAGAAAAAGCGATTTCTCTATATTTTTTCCTTGACACCCTGTACATTTGATAACTGTTTTGGCGCAGGTCCACGTATCTACGGCCTACTGCAACTGCGACCGTGCCGAGGTGAAGGAAACTATCTACGTGCCGTCGATAGGACCGGATCAGGTGACGCAGCTGGTCGAAGCCCTCGACGAAGACCTGGTGGACTCGCTGACGGCGAAACTGGTCGGCCGAAGACCCAACACGTACACCTTCACCAAGGCCATGGCCGAGTGTTGGTTGAAGGAGAATCGCGAGAACTTGCCGCTGGTCATCGTCAGACCGAGCATCGTGCTCAGCACGATGAACGGGCCCTTGGAGGGCTGGGTAGATAACTGGAACGGGCCTACGGGTGAGTCATACCCCTTCCTCCTTTAGTTACCGTCACTGAAGACAAAATGTCGATTTTTTTGTCAAACGGGGGTTGTCACCTCCTTCACCCCCTCTTCTTGACAGCCATCCCCTTAATTTCTTGAGGAACAAGAAGTGTCGTGGAGAAGATTTTAAAAGTAGTTATTTTTTCAAATGGAAATAAACAAACAAATAATATTGAATTAAATTCACGAAAATAAACTGGACAAATTATACCAATTTACAACTTAATCACTGCAGTAGGCGATAAAAATGTTCTCTATTTACTTCCTCAAAGAATTGAGATTATAATTAGAATAATTTGTCCAGTTGCTTTAGTTTTGAAGATTCAATTCAACATTATTTGTTTTATTTTTAGTTTTTTTTCGTTTTGAAAAATTAAAAATTCATTAATTCATTTCTGAATTCTACTTTTGAAGTTCTTTGGAATAATGCAGGACCCCCAAGCTATTCAAAAAAATTGTGGGAATAGCTATCAAACGATTAACGAAACGAATAATTTGTCCAGTTGGTTTAATTTTGAAGATTCAATTCAACATTATTTGTATTATTTTTTGTTTTTTTTTCGTTTTGAAAAATTAAAAATTCATTCATTCATTTCTGAATTCTACTTTTAAAATTCTTTGGAATAATGCAGGACCCCCAAGCTATTCAAAAAATTGTGGGAATAGCTATCAAACGAAGTAAGCGTTTAAAAGGGGTGACAATTATTTCTTTGTTGAAAAACACCCCGTTTGAAATAAAAATTTACGGGTTCAAGTGTCTTCATTAACGGAGATTAAAAGAGGGATAGGATTCATTATCCGGTGTGTATATGAAATTTTTATGGAAAATATGTAATATCCGTAAAAAGTCCACTTCAAAACCACTAAATTTTTTGTGGTTTCGAAAATTGTTGCTCTTGTGACATCAGAACTGCTAATACTCGGCGTTGTACTATTTTTTCAATCGATCGGAACGACAACATCACCTTCTTCTATTGCTTTCCTCAAAAAATCAATCAATCATCGCTGTCATCACATATAACGTTACAACAATGCAGTGCTTCTCAAAAGTCCCCTCCCCTCTTCTTATCTTTGGAACGATTTTTATTAATCAATAAAATTATTGAAATGTACAAAAATATGAAAAGTACCAAAAGTTGCTGAAACATTTAAACGTTCGATCAACAATACACAAATTATTAAATGTACAAAAACTTGGAGAATTACAAAAACGTCGAATTAGGGAGACTAACAAAAACGTCAGCTAATTTGACAACTATCCAGCTTTGCGTTTTTTCAAAAGCGAGCTGCCAAAACTGCCATAAACACAAACGAAATTAGTATCATTGAATAGGTTTTTTCGATACCTTTCAAAAGAGGTGTCGCTTGCCGTAGGGTTCCATTTAAAATTATTGGTCACAATAGCCTTGTGACGTCATCTTTGACGATTTCGTCATCTATCATCCCTAGTAGGGCAGTTTACAATCTTTAATATTCAGTTTCCAAATTTCACTTGTTTATGTATAATCGTTCCAAAGATAAAAAGAGGGGAGGGAACTTTTGAGAAGCACTGTACATATTTTTCGCGAACCTACTACAAAAAGGAAAAAACTCTATGCGTTTCTCAATTTTTGTGGTATTTTTGAAAAAAATTATGATAGCGCCGATCTGCAGATGTTAATTTATACAGCAGTGATATGATCTTGTTTCTTCGAAGTTGGTGCAGGTTTTTTTATTTTTTGTTTTTCTTGTAGGTATAATTGCAGCAGCTGGTAAAGGAATCTTCAGAACGATGTTGTGCGATCCAAATAAAATAGCCGATTTGGTGCCAGTGGATATCGTTATCAACTTGATGATAGTGTCAGCTTGGAGGATAGGAACCACCAAGTCGAAGGAGTTGCCCATTTATAATTGTTGTACGGGTAAGTTCAATGTAGAATTCCCATGTTGTTCTTAACATCAGACGTTGGATTCCTTTTTTTATTTCTAAAATGGTTTCGTTCATTTCTAGGCGTGACGAAACCGATAAAATGGAAAGACTTCATCTCGATGTGCTTCAAGTATATAAGAAAACACCCGTTTTCTGATGTGACATGGTATCCGGACGGCACTGTCACTTCATCTAAACTTTTAAATACTGTAAATGGGTATTTGTTACATTGGCTGCCGGCCTATATCATTGACACTTTGGTTTGGGTATCTGGCGGAAAACCAATGTGAGTATTTTCTAAATTACTAATCTAATCTATCGTCTGAATAAACATAACTGGAGTTGATGTCCCAATCACCAATTTTCTACATCGTACATTAACACGCTTATATAAGTTTCACCTGTAAGAATTTTTGGTCGAGCGCATGCGCGTAGTCTCAAACCTACTCCGAGACTCTGATAATGTGTTTTAATTTTCAAGAATGCTGAGGATTCAAGATAAGTTATCGAAAGCTGCTGGATGCCTGAACTATTTTACGACTCAAGAATGGAAGTTCGACGATGAAAACGTTAGGAATCTTGTTTTCACTTTGACGGAGAAAGACAAAAAAGAATTCTGTTTCGACGTGGCCAAAATAGACTGGGAAAATTACATACAGAACTATGTAATCGGTATCAGAAGGTAAGTTATATTCCTATTTTAAGATTTCAAAATTATAATTATAATTCTAATTTTGAAAAAGGCGATTTTTGAAGAAACTAAAAATCACCCAGTATAACTGATAGGGTCTAAGTTGGTTTTAGGACGAGCCTGAGTTGATGACAATTTTTATTCTTTCGAAAAAATACAAATGAAGTTTTTTTTTCATCTGTTGCATATAAATATCACTGTAGATGGATTATTGGCAGACGGAGCCAGCTAGATCGCCTGATCTAAGCCCTATTGATTGTCGTGGGGTTTACAAACCTAATATTGCAGTATTTCCATATATTATTTTGTTTTTTTGTAATTTCCTTTGAGCCGTCCGTCAAAATGTGAAAGCAGCTGATCGAATTTCGTTCTCAGATTTATATTCAAAGAGGATGCTGCGACTCTTCCAAAATCGAGACGACATATATCGAGGCTCTATTGGGCGTACACGGCAATCCAGGTGATATCGGTGTTGTGCATGTGGCGTTTCTTGACTCTGCGATATGCCCCCCTCAGGCAGCTGTGGAGCAACGCGCTCCTCGTCCTCCTCCATTTAGTAAAAATGCTGCCGTTTGTATAATCCGAAAGTTAGCTAGATCGCCTGAGTTTTGCTATCCTTTTCAAAGAAAACCGTATAGTCCCGGTGCTGTGACTAAAAATGAAGATCGGCTAAGATAAACCTTGATTGTTAAAATTTTGTAACCTACAAGGCTGTGTTACTTTAGTGGTAAAAAAAAAACTTCCAAAGGACTCTTTTGCAATTATAGCGTTTCCCGAATAGGCTAGAACAATTTTTATCGCTACTCACACTTTTGGAGGCGATTTGCATTCCGATTCGCAGGAATTTCGATTAAATTCAACTGTTTATGTTACGCAGAACCTCTCGAGGAAATAATGTTACTGGCAACAAACAAAAAAAAAAAGAAGAAAAAATCGTCTTCTAAATGGCGCAAACGTGCGAAAAACTGTGGGAATCTCAAATTCCTGACTGACTTCCAAAAATGTGAGTATATTTATTATTCTGGCAAATACGTGAAGATATTTTACGATTTTCTTAGGCTAGTAGTGCTTCCAATCCAAGCTTCCTTGAAACACCCTCTACGCACAATGCTGAGCAATTTTTAGCGTTGTTTTTGTGTATGCACAAAAAACTGATGATTCAAGTAATAATTATTGTTGTGCAAGTCAACATTTGTTATTTTTGGTCACGGCACTATGTTTTAAAGAAAGTGTCATTTGTCTCCCAATATTAAAAAGGAAAGCATTACTTGTTTATAATTCTTATATTTGTAATGACATGTTGAAAGTGCTTTATTTATATAACTGTAATTTATTGTTAGTCTTGTTTTTTTTTATTAAAAAATGAGAAAGTTGCTCCATTCCAGTTTTTCCAAACCCAAATAATTGTAAATAGGTTTCTATTAGTTACTCATAGTTTTGCTGTTGAAAGCATTTATCCTTGGAAAATATAGTAGTTTCACAACGCCAGAACCTATAAAAAATTTAAAATTTGCTTCAATCTGTTGTTTTAAGTTCTGACAAATGAACACTGAAATCATGGCATTAACTCTCTAACTCCTCAAATCGATGTTTACAAGCTATATTTTGAATGATCCGAAGTTTTTTGTGTAAAACAATACTATATTTCTTGGGATTTGTTTCTATTCCATGCAAGATTATATACTTAGTTTGAATATAATGATTTTACCAAATATACTAGTCCTTTATCATACCAGTTTCAAGTGGGAAATGTTTTTTACTTATTTTATTTAAACGGTGAGAATAAATGTGGATGTTATGATCGAATAATTTAGGAAATAGGATTATTTGAATTGATATGAGGTTGTTACATTATGTGTATCTTCATATGTAAATGATTTTCTTTTATTTTAGTCGAACAAAAATCATTGTGTATGTCCTAAACAGATTGAAAATAGATATTGTTTAAGATTGCCTATTCTCATTTCCGTTTTCCCTTTCCTCTACAGATAATCCTTTTGCTTTTTATAGATCACAGTAAATGAAGAACTAGAAGACATTTTCTTAAGAATATTTATTTTAAAATATGCGTACATTAATAAAAAGATAAAATATTATATTCCCATTTGAATCATACAATTCAAATTTTCAGGCAGATAAAAAGTGAGTTCATTCTGAGTTAAAATATTCTATTGAATTTGTCAATTGCATAAAAAGCTCAACTCAAAATTTGAACAACCACTGAAATGAGAAATTATAACAAAAACATATCACCATAAGGTATTGAATATTTCTCATTGGTACCTAACTATCTGTAACTATAATATTTTTCAAGTAGTGCTTTCACCTCCATATCTATTTTATCCACCTAAAAGAGAATCATTGAGTTGAGTATCCTTTAGCTTGGCATGAATACAAACAAATAAATATTTTTTCACAAAAAATACTTACCATATCATCTCCCTGTTTACAGTTTTCAGCCTTTTCAAGCCATTCTACTGCCTCTTTGTACTCTCCATTAGCAATTTTACATTTAGCTATCATCATCTTGTTCTCTTTCCATTCGAATTTTGCTAATTCCTCTGCCTTCATGAAATGCTCCAATGCTTCTGTGTAAGTTGCACTAGGAGGTTCACCAAAAAGAGCAGCTGCTACTTTACGTTCATACCATTTCAGTCCAGCAATTTCAAAGTCAAATCTCCCTAGCATATGATGCAAAGAAGGGTCTGTAGGGTTCAGTGCTAAAGCTAAATCAACATGTTTTTTGAATAAATGCCCATCACTTATTTTGTCTTGTAGGGAGACATAATCACTTCTTGAACCCACAAGAATCGCATACCATTTATGAATATCTGGACAATCAGTTTTCAATTGAAGAGCATGTTCACATGCTTCAATACCTAGATTGAAAACAAATTTATTATTCATTATTATATTATTCTAACTCACTCCTTACCTTTTGATATATGTTCTTTTATGGAGTCTTTATCATCACAACAATCAGCTATTTTGTGATGTGCTTTGCCAATTCTCCACAAAAGATCTGTTTGTTCAGGGTATTCAACACACAAATCTCTCAAATTTGCTAGAGCATCTTCAAATTTTTCCAATAGTCCAGATTCTAATTTATTATCTACATTTCTGAGAGCCTAGAATATGTTGAATTAGTTTTTCAAATATACTGAAGAAATGACTACCTTATCTAAATCTGTTGAGCTGGTGATGGTAGGTTCATCATCACTGAGATCATAAAACTCTAAATCAGAACTGTCCAAATTACCAGTGCTCATGTAGTCGTCACTCACTGTTGATATTGAACGAACTGATTTGTTTTTCCTAGCTTTGTGCGGTCTGAAACTATCACAAATGACACTTGTTTCTGTGCGGGTTTGATTGATAAACACACCTAGTACTCTTCCTAGCTAATAGTTGGTCTAATTCTCTTCGTACTTGTCCCAATTCTTGATCTAAACGAGCTAGATCTTTGGCCATTTGATGCCTCGTCTTTTCTTGTCTATAATGTTCGATCAGGTACATACCAGCAGCACTTATAACACCCAATACTGCAGCACCCATAAAAGCGTTCACATTATTTACTAAAGGCATTTTGCTCAATTCTTTCAGGTTAGTTCAAAAATAAGCAATAAAAATTGTGGAATATATTCATCACTCTGAACAAAAATAGTACAAGTAAAGGTACTTCTTCATTTTCATCAGGATCTGATAATTAACGTTTGATTCTTGACCCCTGTCCATAAGTAATATTCAAATTACAAACTTGTCAAAACCATAGAATATATTATATAAAAAATGTTCTCTGTGTCCAAACCACGATCATATACACAGGTCTGGCAACTCGTATGGTGGGGGGTGGCCCATACCAGCCCATATGACATTAAGGATATTTTTGTGGTTCTCATGTTTCGCCACCTGCAGCGCTGTCCTCTATCGTCCCTTTGTCAGCCAATCATAAATCAGATCCGATCAGTTTTTTGAAAGTAGTAATGATTTCATTTCATCCGAGAGAATTCTGCAAGATATAATATTTCTGTCATCAATTCTACTCATCATTCAAGTCCTATCCGTTTGTTTTATTGTCAAAGATTAATCACGTGATTATACCCCTAAATCCTCCTAGCGGATAATTACGGCACCTTTTTCTTCAAAACTGTGCCACCACCACGCCACCACCCACCACTCAAAAATGCCGTAGTCTTCAGACCTGTGTATATGATCGTGGTCCAAACATGTACTCAAAACATGAAGCAACAAATTCTGTGACATATTATCTGTCAACTATCATTTCTGTAAATTTTACACAGGTATGTTGCGACGACCGTGGTTGCGATTCTGTAGCACTCTGTGGTTCCGTACCAGGTTGTCCAGGTTAAACGTAGTCGTGATTTTAGTGAAGTTGTTGACGTTTATCATTGATTAATTTTTCAATTCTCGCTAAGTTTCTGATACAAAAACGGTGTTTTTGATTAGTTTTATCTTTTGTGATAGCAATGCTATAGGAGCAAATAAAGTACAACCCTCACAATGTCTGATTCAGAAGGTAGCAACTTCTCGGACAACGAAAACGCTTCCGAAGCTGGGTCTGTTCGGTCTCGAAGCTCCAGAGGCAGCGTCCGTAGTAGATCTCGATCATTGTCGAGGTCTCGTTCAAGATCTCCATCGAAAAGTAGATCTAGATCCCGAGGCTCTAGAGCGTCTAGATCTCCAAGCAGGGGCTCCCGCTTATCTAGGTCTCGATCCAGATCTCGTTCTCCTTCTAGATCTAGGTCCCGGTCCAAATCACGTTCCAGAAGTAGGTCTGTCAGATCAGGGTAAGTGATATTTTTTTCTTGAAAACATCATTCACTATGTAATCTTTCTTAGAGCATCTGAGGCTCGTGAAGCTTCTGGACCTGAAGATGTAGTGGAGGAAGAAGAACCTGAAGGCGATAGTTTAGATGAGTATGATAGTGAGGAGGAAGACAGTGATGAGGGAGGCAGAGCAAAAAAAAGAAAGAAAAATAAGGACCGTTATGGAGGTTTTATTATTGACGAAGCTGAAGTGGATGATGAAGTTGAGGATGAGGATGAGTGGGAAGAAGGTGCTCAAGAAATTGGAATTGTTCCTAATGAGGTTGATGAATTTGGACCTACTGCTAGGGAAATTGAGGGACGTAGAAGAGGAACTAACCTCTGGGAGTAAGTTGTATATGGGTTATAAGATGTGAGTGTGCTATTTGATCAATTATTTCAGTTCTCAGAAGGCATCAGAGATTGAGGAATACCTGAAAAGAAAATATGCTGATGATGGTGCTGCAGTTAAACATTTTGGGGACGGAGGTGAAGAAATGTCAGATGAAATTACACAACAAACATTATTACCAGGAGTAAAGTGAGTGAATTTATATGTTATTTCTGAATGTCATTATGTACTTTGTATTTGTTTTTTAGGGATCCCAACTTATGGATGGTGAAATGTCGAATAGGTGAAGAAAAATCAACATGTCTTCTCCTGATGAGAAAATTTTTGGCCTATCAGAATACAGAACCTCTCCAAATAAAATCTGTTGTGGCTCCAGAAGGTGTGAAAGGTTACATTTATATTGAGGCTTACAAGCAACCTCACGTTAAGGCAGCCATTGCAAATGTAAGTAATTTGCGATCTGGTATTTGGAAACAACAAATGGTCCCTATCAAGGAAATGACAGATGTTTTAAGAGTCGTTAAAGAACAGACTGGTAAGATTTATTCAATATTCTTGTATCAAATATTCTCCTAATGCATCTTCGATTGATTATTTGAAGATCTGTCTGATAGCAGAGAAGCTATATTTCCTTTGGTATAGCAAGTTGGGGGATTTTCCAGGTTTGAAATCGAAGCAATGGGTGAGATTGAAGAGAGGCCTATACAAAGACGACATTGCCCAAGTGGATTACTTCGATATGGCACAGAACCAAGTCCACCTCAAGCTCCTACCAAGAATCGATTACACCCGGTTCAGGGGAGCCTTGCGAACAGCCCAATCCGAATCGGAGGCAGAGAAACGCAAGAAGAAGCGTCGTCCTCCTAGTAAACCTTTCGATCCTGAGGCTATCCGAGCGATAGGCGGGGAAGTCACTTCCGACGGTGATTTTCTTATCTTCGAAGGCAACCGGTACTCACGCAAAGGCTTCCTCTATAAAAACTTCACGTTGAGCGCTGTCATTGTTGACGGAGTGAAACCAACGTTGGCCGAACTCGAGCGATTTGAAGAACAGCCAGAGGGCATCGATTTGGAGTTGCCAGCCGAGAAGGAGGAAAAATCTGCCTTGCACTCTTTCAGTGCTGGGGACAACGTGGAAGTGATTGAAGGGGAGTTGATTAACTTACAGGTGAGACATTTTCTCATATTTATGCCTCATGGTTTTTGAAATAAATACTCAGCAATGTGAAAACATTTTAAATAGCATTACTCACATATTTAGCTGCTTGGATGAATTGTATTAGCTATATTTCTTATTGTCAGGGTAAAATCATCAGCATAGATGGTACCGTGATCACAGTGATGCCTAAACATGAGGAGCTTAAAGATTTCTTGATTTTTCAAGCAAACGAGCTAAAGAAGTATTTCAAAATGGGAGACCACGTCAAAGTATTGGCAGGTAAGAATACACAGACAGCAATATTGTCTCGTTCGATTCTATTTGTTTTCGTGGGTTTTAGGTCGTTACGAAGGAGATACTGGTCTGGTGGTGAGAGTCGAAAAAAATCGTGTAGTTTTAATCTCCGATTTAACGATGCACGAGATGGAGATTTTACCGAAAGATCTGCAGCTTTGCACTGACATGGCCAGCGGAGTTGATTCTCTAGGAAAATTCGAATGGGGTGATCTAGTAAATTTGGATGCTGAAACTGTGGGGGTGATTGTCAGATTGGAGCGGGAAAATTTTCATGTTCTCAATATGCACGGTAAATACACTAACATTACTCTTTTTTACAGTGCTTAATGAATATGATTGTTTGCTGCAGGAAAAGTTGTGGAATGCCGGCCTGGTTCACTGCAGAAACGTAGAATAAATAAATATACAGCTGCTTTGGATTCCTATAGGAACAATCTACATCGTAAGGATATGGTCAAAGTTATTGACGGCCCTCATTCAGGATTTTCCGGTGAAATTAAACATCTCTATAGGTTAGTGTTTGGGTTTCCTTCTAACAATCATTCATTATCTCCATCACCAAATTAATGACTCGTTAAATTACTATAATTGAATAAATATACAGTGACAAGTACGCAACTAATGGAAAACATTTTTTTTCGCAAAATATAATTTGTCATCAACTTACGCTCGTCTCAAAACCAACCTAGTTCCTATGGGATATACTGAGTTATTTTCTTTTTATTTGCAGGAACTTTGCCTTTTTATATTCAGTAGAGTTCTTGCAAAACGGAGGTATCTTCGTCTGCAAATGCAAACACTTGCAGCTGGCCGGAGGCAACAAGAGCAATCCTTCTGCCGACATAGGCATAGGTATGGAGTACATGTCTCCCAGGAGGAGCTCCCCCATGCATCCCTCCAGCGGCGGAGGTGGAGGTGGACACTGTAAGTTTTCGAAGCTCAAATCGAAAAGGAATCCGATTCAATAATTTTTTTCGCAGTCGGCGGCGGCGGTGGCGGAAGAGGCGGTGGCAGAGGCGGCGTGACGAGAGACCGCGAACTCATCGGCACTACCATAAAGATCACGAGGGGTCCTTACAAGGGCAACATCGGCATCGTGAAGGACGCCACCCAATCGACGGCCAGGATCGAGCTGCACACGTCTTGTCAAACTATTTCGGTCGACAAGACTCACATCGTGGATGTCGGTAAGTTGATGCATGATGCGGGACTCGAACTATTTTACTTACTTGTCAATGTTTCAGGGGCACCGGGCAAAGAAGGCGGAGCATCTAGCTATGGAAGGACACCGGCGTACAGCGGGAACCAGACGCCTCTGTACAGGGATACGGGCAACAAGACGCCCATGTGCGATTCAGGTTCTCGCACTCCTCTGCACTATGGCTCGATGACGCCTATCCACGACGGATCGAGGACTCCCAACGCCAGCTCCGAATGGGATCCCACCGTCTCAAACACCTACCCTTCGCCAGGATACAACCCAAGTGAGTTCATCCCCGCTATGAGAGCCAAAACCGAACAAACATTACATTTTTCTTCGACAGGTACCCCTGGCTACCAGATGACCGGCCCCTACACCCCGCAAACTCCTGGGACAGCTTACGACAGCACGTACAGCCCGTACCAGGCGAGTCCTGGATACCAGAGCGTCGCGTCTACGCCCAGTCCGGCTACTGGGTACGGGCAATCGCCGGCTAGCAACAATTCGTATAGCACGCCCAGCTCGGCGTACAGTCCGAACATGCCGTACAATCCGCAGACGCCGGGTGCCGGTTTGGACGTGCTGCCAATGACCGATTGGCATACGGTCGATATAGAGGTGAGCAGAATGAGGGTTCATGCACATTGAGATGGGTGAAACAGGGAATCATGTTAGCAACATTTGAGTTATACAACTTTTTTATGATAGGACTACTTGAATTTGAGCAAATCTCAAACGAGAGATTGATGTTCATCAAAGAACCGGTAACAACACATGTCTCTTGCCTTGATTCATCGAATCTGTGAACGATAGAGGGTTCGATTCCTTACTTCCTCTCATTAAATATCTAACTCGAGCGTCAGTTCGTTCTGACACACTCTGTATATCTCGGTGGAATTTCTGTACAGTTTGAACTAGTAATCGAACGACCACAATTTTGGCATATACATAGCAACAAATTCTATTAATTTTCTGTAAGAACGAACACCCTTTTTGCTTCTCAACTCATTGGTTTTAGTCTCGAATTTATTTTAATGGGGGAGACTACTGATTTTTTAAAACAGCATAATCGTGTTCTGTATGTCCAAAAAGTACCAATCATTATTTTTTTTAAATTTTTCATTCGGTCTATATCGTGAATGAAATGATAAAATTAACGGAATTGATTTCGAACATACAATATAATACCTTAGGCTGACCAATCATAGATAATTGTTCCATGGTAAATCTTACTGTGTTGCCGCACCAAAATACCACAACTTATTCTCGTTATAAAAGATGTAAAACAATACAATATAAATAGTTTTTCCACACATTATCATGAAATGATATAGTTATCACTTATCGATACGATTTTGAGAATAACTATCGAAGTCATCCACAAGTAAACTTGACAACATTACATACGGAGTGAGCAAAATATATACCGAAACAGACAAAGATAGACTTGAGGTGTAGCACGTCATACGCTCATAGCACCGCCCACTTATTTCTGGCGTTTTTAAATTTTGTATGAAAATGATCATTTCAAAACACTTTAGATTCTATTTGCTTTGATTTGGATATACACATTATTCATCGATTAAGAGAGGTTTGGAAGGATTTCATCACTTAGTGGTCTTCCCCATTGCCATTGGCATGAATCCGCATTGAGGTTAACTTATGAGTAACACTTTTGATATTTATTCAGGTTAGGATCCGCGATAGTCACGACGACGCAGGTCTGGTTGGACAAACGGGAGTAATAAGGAGTATATCGGGTGCCATGTGCACCGTGTTTTTACCGGCTGAAGATCGGGTCGTCAACATCATGTCGGATCATTTGGATCCGGTGAGACCGCAGAGAGGAGACCGATTCAAAGTGAGTTTTGATGGCAAACTTTATTCTATTCTTGTTCTTGATCTCTTATTCCAGTTTCAAGAATTGCACGTGTAATATCGTGATCCAGAATCAAATTCATGAGTTAGTGATCTCGTCTGTTTTCGATTCTCACGTGAATGTATTTTGTAGGTTATAATAGGGGAGGAACGTGAACAGACTGGTGAATTGCTGTCAATAGATGCCCACGAAGGGGTGGTGAAATTCGTAGACGACATTACCATGTTGCCGCTTCAGAATCTATGTAAAATGAGGATGCCCGATGACTAGAAAGTTTTTTATTAATGGAGAACAAGGTAATAATAATGAAATGAAGACACGTGTATTGAAATAGGGAGAAATATAAAGTTATAGACTTTTTTTGAGGATTTTTTTAACCTTCAACAGTTTCAAGATAGATAATGTATTTGTCCTCTCTGAACATCATCTGTTCATAAGTCTGATAGTTATAAAAAATTACACTGTGTGTAATTTTTTGAGTCATGACAAAATAACCATATACGGATACCACTACGTGATAAAAGACTAAAGAAAAGACCCGTGTCTCCCAATTTTTCCCAAAGTCATGCACTTTTTTTTATGGGCCGCCAAAGATTTGGGGCCTCGGTATCATTTTCGCAAAAAAGTGATCGTTTTCTCAGGTTCATATCTTGCAAACCGCTCAGAATTTCGATTTACTCTCTGAGGCAAAGTTGTAGCTCTTGTCATAAAGAACAAAAATTGCGAACATACCGGGTGTTTCACAGTGGATGGAACATTAGACGTATCTGGAGAACAGGAAGACAAATCATTTCGAAAATTTGTGAGCGTGGATAATCAAACTTGCTCTATCCGTCTAAAATATTTTCATCAATACAGTGTTGCCGCTTGTATAAGAAAGTAGTAGCTACTTTGTTATTTCAAATGGAACACCTCTCATATTATATGATTCTTGGAATCCTCATGAGATTCCTCACAACTTTCGCACATAATTCCCTATACCTATCTGTGACGATTTCCGAAAAGAAAATTATTTTGTAAAATTTTTGTGAAAAACCTGACCATTGAAAAATATCTATCTAAACCGCGTTCGAGTAATTATTTTCTGCCATAGTATTTTTACACCCATGCAACTTGAATACAAGATTACAATGAAGGAATAACATGTTAGTTCTCTGTCAGAATGAAGTTCATAGCCTACTATCTTAAGCACTATTCAATATTTATTTTATTGAAGACGAATTCATAACATAAGTGATCATAACTAACAAACTGTACGAGATAGGTATAGGGAAAGTATACTCAATTAAATGGAACATGTTATAGCTTGTCGAATAAGTGATAATATACAGGGTATTCCATTAAAAAAAACGGAGTTTCAGTAATTTTCATGAGTGCCCGGATGGCACTCACTTCTGAGTCTCCCTGTATGCTGAAACTGAGATCCAGTTCATCGACAGAATATCTGATGGTCTTATGCAGCTATAACCCAAATTGCAATATTTTGTGAATTTGCATTGGGAAAAAATTGATATTTTTCAATGGTCAGGTTTTGCTCAAAAATTTTACAAAATAATTTTTATCTCGGAAATCGTCACAAATAAGTATAGGAAATTATGTGGGAAAGTTATGAGGAATCTCATGAGGATTCCAAAAATTATATAATAAACGTGGTGTTTCATTTGAAATAACAAAGTAGCTACTATTTTCTTATACAAGCGGCAACACTGTTCTTTGTGACAAGAGCTACAACTTTGCCTCAGAGAGTAAATTGAAATTCTGAACGGTTTGCAAGATATGAGCCTGAGAAAATGATCACTTTTTTGCGAAAATGATACCGAGGCCCCAAATCTTTGGCGGCCCATAAAAAAAGTGCATGACTTTGGGAAATTTCTTCCTCTTGATTCCTACTCTTTAATTAGAATAACAACTTTAACAAATCTTATGTTAGCCTGTTTATGAGAACTAAATATCTATATACGTCCGCGAAACATGCACAAAAAAATAATAATTCTTGAATATACCATGATTGAAGTATAATTTTATTGGGGATTGTAATGAAAGACAATAAAATTTTCAACAATTTAATTCACATATCGGCTGAATTTTAACAGAAACATTTACGTCGACGAATGAAAAACATTGAAACGATGATTAAATTTATTCAAGGGAGAAACGAATACAAAAAGTGGGCGACTCGGGAACATATAAACGTATTATTTGCACATCTATTTCCTTCAATGCAAGCATGTTTGGTCAACAGAATTGCGTCGTTATTTACAGGTACATTTAAAAAAAAGTCTTATCGAATCTATTCAACACCTATTCAGTACAATTTTAATTTTTCCAATAATGAAACTCTATACTATATGCTTATTCTTTGGTATTCTCATATAGGGTGATCCCTTTTTCAATTGAAATACATAAAAGCTGGAGTGATGGACTACTATCTAGAAATACAAAAATCTGGAATTGAAAATCATTGGGATAATGGTAAATTCAGTTGTTTCATTGGTAGTTTTATTCACAACTGTAATCACATATTATAGTAATTTTACATGGAAAATATCACAACTGACAGTTTTTAAGCAAAAACAATCTGATATTCTGAGTGCTTGTAATTGTTCACAGGGTGATCTTAGAATTCAGCAACTTTTGCAAGATATTTGTTCTAATATAACAATCAAGTGATATTCTAACATTGCTTTTATGTTTTCTGACCGGTAGAAAGCTGGTCTGTTCGTTTTCATTTACCCTGTATATGTAATGGTCGATTAAATATCTGACTGAAAATAATTAACTGGGTATTCCTACAAAAGCCGTGATGTTTATCAATCACTCCGTATGTAAAATTGGATTTTTTTCCAGTTTCAAGTAGTCTTCTCAACAATAAATTCATTTGTTTAACCTTAATAACGCAATAATGAAAATTTTCGTCATATTGAAAATAAATCGATGTTTGCAGTAAAATCGCGTTATTACTTTTAAACAATTTTAACTTTCACATTTTGAACAACAACAAAATTATAAGTATTATATTATTTATATACACAGTTCCCGGTGTCCAATGTCGATAAACTTCCAACCCTATACAGTGCGTCCACACGGTGAGGTGTTCTAGAACAAATTCGGCGATCATTTGGTTCGTGTTTGCTTTGAAATTTGCACTGGTATTTGTTAGATATTCAAAATTGAGAACAATTGAAAAATGTAGTTATCAAAGATTAAGAATATTAGTATTGCTCATGGAAACCTTGTCTTTATGGTTATTTTTGTTATTCAAGAAAAAAACTAAACTGAATTGGAATACTTTTTATACTGGGTGTTCCACAATGAACTGACTATCGATTTCTCGGAAAATTGAAAATTCTTCAGAATATCTGGGAGTGTCAGTTCGTTCTGACACACCCTGTATATTATTTTGAATTGAAATACATACATCTCGGTGGAGTTTCTGTATAGGTTGTAAAAGTAAGCAAACGACCACCATTTTGGCATTTACATAGCAACAAATTTTCTTATGCAACTCACGTGTTTTCAACAATGTGAATCGACGAGACCCCGTGGAAATTTCTGTTTTTTATGATAAACCGTCACTACTTCTCGAAAAATAACAAATTCGTTCGTCTCCGCAGGATCGCATCGTTTATAACATTTATACATTGTTTTAACAATTTATATCACTAAAATTAGTTTAATTTTTCATCGTTATTTGGGTATAATAACACATTGTAGTAGGGCTTACAGATAGTTAAGAGCAAAACGATTTCTGACTACAGCATGCAAAAAACAAATGAGATATTGTCCTTTCGATAACGGTAAATATTTTAGTTTCAACAATTCATGCAAATAAATGGACTGTTTGATTTCATTATATAATCATTGAGACATAACCAATTCTTATCTTTTAATGATAATTGTCAAACGAATGATGTATTGTTGATGAACATCAAGATATTCAATTATCAGTCGAAACTTATGATGGGCTTCGTCTGTCAATTCATGAATAATATTTTTTTGGTAGATGTTCATGTGAGCGATATCAAAAGTGATGTATATCACAGTGTCTTATAAAATTGTAATAACCAAAAAGACATAATCTCATTTGTTTATGAACTAATCTGTTCTCGATAGAAATGAGCCAATTTCTGGAACTTGTTGATTTTTAAAATATCGTTGGCATTACAGGTATTTTGAATATATCATCGGAAGGACAGTTAAACACCTAGATATTTTAATTACAATTATATATACAGTTATCATCACAAAATCGACAGAGCATTTTGTGTAAAGTCCTTCTGATATTCAGTTTTGGCCGTCCAACTAGTCTATTTCATGATAATTGTGACAGTTCGTCAGAATTTGTACTGTTGTCATTTGTCTTTTCTGTCAACACATAGTTCCAACATAGGTATACACAAAAATTGTATAACTGTAGAACAAATCAAGTGAAAAATCCAAATGAAAAATGATAATAATTTGACATCGTTGCCATCTCAGTTGATGTAGAAATGTCACAATTTTCATCATTGAATAAAATACACTATAGCACTGCACTGTCTGCAGAAAAAAATCCCATGTGGATAAACAATGCGAAAAATCACAGACAGTTTCTCAAGAAATCGAATTCAATTCAGTTTGGAATGGAACTGGAAAATTGAGCAATTTTCTTGACGAAACGAGATTAAATCGGAAGGACTTTTGGAGACGTTTTCAAGAAGAAACAACCTGCTTTGCAACGGATAATTATTGGACCTGTTTCCCCTCATTGGGCAAGAAACGGACGTCCACCGGACGTACTCAACACGGACACCACTTCTTACTTGAAAACCCTCCGACGACTACCCTGTTTACGCTACATTTTCGACTAACCAAAGCTACTAGTAAAAGTAGACGGCTATGGCCAGTAGGTGCCCAAAGCCGACTATAGAGGGCGTCATAGCTGCGTTTTTCTGGCAAACCGTCGGCTTCTCGCCTTGGATCTTGGAGCAGATCGCGTTGATGAAGTCCAATTCTGCGAGGTCGCTCTCCTCCTTCTTGTATTCCTCGCTGAACACCATGTGACCCAAAGTGTTGGGGGTGTTCTTTGTTTGGTTTCCTAGCTTTGCCAGGTAGAGGGAACCTGTAAAACGCAGCCCGGGGCGGGTTAGAGTGGTGGGAATATGAATGGAATCGAAACGGCAATGTTGGTTGGAGCTATATTTTTAGGATTTTTTTGTTAGACAGATCCTTGGGACATATAGCTTCAACCAATTGATTTTTTTGTAAAATCGGCAACTTTGCAAAATTTTTATAGCGTATGATAAAAAAGGGTTTCAACACTGTACGTAATAGCGGAATATTCAATAAATATCGATGAATATGTTATCAAAACTTCCTGAAAAAAAAAAAGGTTATTATTTCAGACCCTGGAAAAAAAAAAGTATTACTGCAGACCCTGAAAAAAACAATTTAATCGTTGAAAATTGAAGTTTGCCAGATAAAAATCATTTGTCTCGTTTTTCATACAGGGTGTACGGTTAAGGTATATTTTCTCCGTTGTTTCTTCTTTGAATTGCTCATTTTTTGTTGATTGCAATGTTCAATCTGAAAAAAACAATAATCCAATGTTAGCAATTCACAATTTTGATTAAAATCGTTTTTTTTTTTTTTGGCTATGGCGTTAACTTGTTTGATAGAAATCATTGTTTCGAGGATTCAGATCTGGAGATTTGACTGGCTATCACACTTGGAGAAACGTATCTTCTACTGTACGAATTCATCGGTGAAATTCTAATGAATTCTGTCTCTGTCTCCTTGTCACAAGGCTCTATCAATAAAATACCTCGTAGAAATTAAACTACAACTACGTGAATTAAAATCTAGTTAATAATTACTATAATCCCATTTGATGCTTAGTTTGACGATGAAATAGTTGCCTACTCACCTTCATCATTATCACACCCTTTAAATTATTTAATCTGTGTCACACCCTATCTACCCTCGGCTCTTTGTATCAGAGCAGTGTTTAGGGGATGACACAAAAAATCGATAGAGACGTGCGTGGGATTTCGCTCTGATATAACCACAGAGTACATATACTCTGTGATATAACCGCGCGAAAAATGAATGGAGCTCAATCGGGATGGAAGTTGCAACACGAATAGGCAGAAGGTATAGCCTATTTTAAATTAATAGTTACACACAGTGTTTTCACCACTAGAACCAGCATATTACCACATTTTATCAGTACATTTATATCAAGCTATTTCTATAGTCGAATAGTGATAGTGTATAGTATGGTCACAGGTATGGTACTATTTTGTAGGTTGACATGAATCCTATGAAGAATGTAACTAGTGTTTTTTTTTTCAAAGTGATTAGATGCCCTATTGTGTTCTCCTACTAAATAAATGACTCTTGGAAAGTGATATGGAACGAATATTGCAGTATTACCCAAAACAGAAAGTGCGGTATTGCTGCTTGTCTTTTTTTTTTCAACGATACGTACTCCGAAACAGAAAGTTTGATTAAATTCATCAATAATTTTTTTGATAATGTTTTCGATTTATAAAACATATACACCAATATTAGATAACTGTAGACTTTAGATAACCGTTCAACAATTGTCTTGATTGTAAAAATTCCTATTAGAAGTAACAAACTTCCCAAATGAATATGGCATCACTATATGAAGTGTTACCATAATGAGAGATGCCTAAATATTCCCAGCTATATCTCAACCAATTGATGTTCAGTGATTACCTAGATAATTTTTATTTTGCACTAATGGTATTGAAAGATAACCAAAGCTGTCATTGAATAGACTATACCTACCAATGATTCGGCAACATTGTACCTTTTGCTTATGTAACCATCAAACAGAAATAAATAGGCTGACTTTCCAATTAATTGATTCGATTGAATTTATAAAAAAAATATTTCATGATTCACACACTTTGGTTTGTTGAAATATGAATATCTTTAGCATGAAAAAATTTAAATATCATTGAAGGTTCACAATTCATTAATTTTCAAGTTTGCAACGTACCAAACTCACCTATTCTAACCTCAACATGAATAAATTGTCCCCAATTTCTCATTTGAATAAAACAAAATGTTTACACATTGATTTTATTTTCTTGATCTCGGAATATTGTACAGATTGGTTTACACAATAATGGAATTACTATAAAATAAAATGTTGCCTTCAGTACTATAGGCTACAAATATAAATTTTGGTTCCATTTATATATATAAAATTCTTTAAGTAGTAATGGTCAAGTACTTTTTCATAGGGCGGAATAAATATCTCACATCAATTCTGCAATCTGCCCTTTACCAGCGGACACGACTGCAAAATAGGGTACAACAATTATTAGTTTTTTGGGGCGCACAGTAAACATTGAGTAGTTATAGTAGACCAGAAATTATATAGAATAAAAATAAAAATCTTAACCAAATAAAGGAAAAAAATTAAGCAACTGACTTTACTAAAAATGGGACTGCAGGAACTAAATGAGTTAGTTCAACTATTGAAAGATTATTGAATAGCACCGTTGTGAAAATACACAAATACCTTTTCATATTCAATGTCACCACAAAAAAACGTTGTTCAAGGAATATTAAAATTATAAATGGCATATCTTCAATACAACGTACAAATCCCGGTCTACTACACCGAGCGCACCCATCTAAAAAGACAGTCAAAACTTTGAACTTTCCACCTAGTGCATCATCATCATCGCCAAAGCCCCGGCTGCCAACCCTGCTAAGCTCAAGGTCGCGCTCGAAGCGCCGTTCCTCGTACACTCAGCCGGCTTTTCACCGTGGATGTACCGACAGAGGGCATTCACGAAGTTGCTCTGCGCCATGTCGGTGTCTTCCTGCTTGAATTCGTTATTGAAAACGATGGTGGGAACGGACTTGAGAGGGTTCTGGACGGCGTCGGTCATTTTGCCGAAGATGGCCAAGTAGTTGGAGGCTGTAATGGTCGTGGAAGGTTATGTTTGTTATAATTAGATGTATTCATTGTATACAGGGTGTTCTAGAAGTCGGCGTCAAGCTAGAATTGAGCTATGGGGCAAATTATCAGTTATCAGAAAAATGGAAAAAAATGCTACAAATCTTGACTTTTCAATTCAATTATTTTTTCTTGTTTTGGAAGCCGAATAATGTGTCTGTAAACTCTTGCTCAAAATGTGAAGCCAACTGGCCAGCTTGGAACAAAATATCACTTTTCAACTAAATATTCAACATTAACATTTAGCCCAACTTTGACTGACTCTTGAGATAGAAATGAACTATGCTAGTTTCATTAGCAACATTTAAAGTTGGCATATTCAATGAGGATTCCAAAATGGTATGCTACTTGCTAAAATATTCCTTGACTTGTAGACATCTTTTTCTTTGGCAAAGAAATCCAATTTATAACAAAGGAACTAACTTCATTGAGTGAGATGGAAAAAGTTTTATGAACTGTGAAGGCAATCTCAACATTCATTTTAAATGAATGTTATTAAATATTGTGTAACATGATAAAATTAATTGAAACGTTAGCGTTGTAATTTGTCTTGTTTACACTCTCTCCGCATCTCACTCAATTAAGTCAAGGTCTTAAGGAGAGCTTTGGGTACGCTAGAAAAAAAATGTCAATAAGTACATAATTTTGTTAAAAATTGGTTTTTTTGTAAAGTCAAGAATCATACCATTATGGAATCCTTCTTGAATGCACCAACTTATAAACTTTTCAAGCTGGCATACTATATTTTTCTCAGTAGAGTGAGTCAAAGTTGGGCAAAATATCAATTTTGAATATTTGATTGGGAAAAAGTGATATTTTCTCCCGAGTTAAACAGTTGGTTTTACATTCCGAACAAGAGTTTAGAGACACATTATTCAGCATCTCATAACAAAAAAAATTAATTAAAGGAATGAAATTTTCTTGATTTTTTGATGTGCCTGTTTCTTTTAAAATACACAACTTGGATTGCAGCTTGAAGTCGACTTTTAGGACACTCTATACAGGGTGTTCCTAAAAGACATGCTAATATTTGAAGGGGTGATTCCTTGACACATTTTGATAAAAAAACTTTCTATAAACGTATGTCCTAGAAGTCTTATCTTTTGAGATACAGGGTGATAGAATTTTGAAAAAAAAAAACAGTTTTTTAATAATAACTGAGATAATATTTCAGACATCTTTAAAAAATTCGGTGCATGTCTTCTATGCATCAAGGTGCATTTTGTGATGTACGAAATTTTTCATTCTCTCTACCAGTGGCGTACGTACGGGTTTTGCATTGAATATTTTTGGAGAAAAAAATACTACGCCAATGCTTACTTCCAAAATGAAAATTACTTTTGAGATCCTCATTCGTTATTGAATAAAATTAATCTCATGGATTTTCTTGAAAATGTTTGTGCATTGACTGAAAGCAAATCAAGAGATAAGATTCATTCCAAAATGAATGGGAACCCAAAAAATATATTTTTCTTGTCAGATGTTCTGTTCTTGATCAAAATAATAAAATTAAAATTGCTTCATATCGCAGTACCAACCGTTTAATAATCTATATCACTCTGTATCTTAAGAGTTGATAATTTTAGGACATACGTTTATGGGGAGTTTTTTTCTCAAAATGCATGTCTTTAAGGAACACCCTGTATATATTTTCTTAGAAAGTGGAGGGAAAGGATATCCTAGCTGCATTATTCTAGATCTATTTTTTGGGTCAATGAAAATGTGACAATTTGAATGTCACGCGAATTAGCGACTGATACAAAGCCATTTATATCTCAGGGACCCAACACTGAACCTCAGGGAACACCATGGTGGTTCTTACCATCAGAGTGATTTGCGCAGTTCTCGATATCGTTGAGGTTGTTGACGTGGTTGTAGACGGCGCAGTTTTTGGTTGGGAATATCTCCTTGTTGGTTTTGTCGGCCTTGTCCATGAGGCAATTGATGAAGCCGAGCGAGTTCTTGTTGAAACCGAAGTCGGGCGTGTTCCTGCCGCCGTCGATCAGCTTCAACGCGCATGCTTGGATCTTGTTGCCGTAGCACTCGTTTTCACCGTGGTGGCACTCGAATTCGTACTGGTTAACCTCGAATTTAGACTGAAAAAATATATCATTCGTGGAGTGGTTAAACTCATTTTGTCGACCTGGCATGCTCACAAAACAGTGAAAATAGGGTACTTTTGAGTGCTGGGGAGGAGGTGACACTATTTTTGAAGAATAATTCGCCATACAAACCCGCTAGGAGCATAGTTGTCTTGGGGTATGAATAATCTTTGACAGTTCGTATCCTAATTGAAGAGCAGGAAATAACAAGGGTGTTAAGTGCCATAATTTCCATTTTTTAAGGAATTATTTTCAGCTGTGTTCCATGATTTTTTGTTAACCTCTAACATTTAATGCGAATGAACCAAAAAAACAAATATTGCCCACTTTATTACTTTTTTCTCGAATATCTCGAGACTTTATTTTTGGCACTTAGCACCTTAGTCATTTTAACTCTTCAATTGCAAACAAAATTGAATAGTGACTAAAATCAACGACAGAAATATTATATCTTATCTCGAATGAATAAAAAAACTTTCATATTTAAGCCAATCACAATCAGATCAAATGACGATAGAGGACAGCGCTACAGGTGGCGAAATACGAGAACCACAATTTTTTTCTCAATGTTCCCCACCACGGTCATATACATAAGGTCTGGAATCTAAGGCATTTTTGAGTGATGGGGAGTGGCACCAGTTTTGAAGAAAAAGTTTCCATAATTATCCGCTAGGCGGACATACGGGTATAATCACGTGATTAATCTTCGACAACAAAACAAACGGTTAGGACTTGAATGGTAAATAAAATCAATGACAGAAATATTATATCTTGCAAAATTCTCTCGAATAAATAAAAATCATTCCTACTTTCAAAAAGCTGATCGGATCTGATTTGTGATTGGCTGACAAAGTGACAATAGAGGACAGCGCTGTAGGTGGCAAAACATCAGAACCACAAAAATTTCCTCAATGTTTGGGTCACCCCCCACCACACGAGTTGCAAGACCTATGTATACGATCGTGTTCCCCACTCTACCAGTTTCCAGACCTGTATGAAGACCGTGTTGTAATGTAAAATTATAGATGCGATGGTACCAGATCATGAATCAATCATTGCATTGGAAAAAAGGTCCAAGTTACATGCAACATTCATTTCAAATATACAGGGTGAGGCAAAAAATGTACTGAGCATTCTGGGGATTATAGTTCTTTGAAAAAATTGTAGTTTGATGAATAAATTCATGACCCAAAATGCATATTAAGAAAAATATATCCTTTCAATCCTGCTATTTCTTAAAATCTTGGTTGGAGATCACAATAAGGAGAAAAACCATACGAAGAAATTGATTGCAACAATGTTTCATTGAAGGATTAATAAATTTAACAAAATTATAGAGATAATGAATTTAGAAACTAATGTTTGCGGTAGAAAGCACAATAATCTCAGTAATGAACTGCGTCATTTTCGATTGAAAGAATAGCAAAGGTTGACAGCCAATATTCTGTCATCTAATACATCGAATATTTTTTGATAATTTTAAGCCTCAAAACTCCTTTCAGAAAATAGAACTGTAACAGATGTGGTGACAATAATTCTCAGCACTATTTTGATAGTATGATAAACTAAACAGTTGATGCAATTAAAAAAAAAAACGATCTCGAAGTATTAAGAAGCACGATATTCAAGTACTACATAATTAATTTTTCAATTATGTTTCGAATGAACTAGTTGAGTAACTTTATTTTTATTTACTGCTATTTTAAAACCTGAATGAGAAAAATATAGTTGAAAAAATCTGCTTGGGCGAACTAAATGATGAATGGGTCAAATGTTGAAAATTAAATACTAGTCTAATCGCCCATTTTTCTTACTCTACCAAATGCTTCTATTCTTCGATCTCGACGAAAAAAGTTGTCCAAGAAAACTTACCCCCTAAAAACACCCGTTACAGCAATATCAGAAATGTAAAAGTCTATAAAAAGATCTATTTCAACAACAAACGTTTATGCATTTATTTATTTATTTCCAATGATTTACTATTGAATCGATAAAAATAAACAATTGACATAAAGCAGCTGGTCGTTTGGCATCATCGCAAAGTGTTGCCAACACAATTAGTCCTAGTCATTTTGCACAAGTTACAACCCCCTTTCCCGATAAACAGACTATACCAACTAATTTCCCCTGCCCTTTGCATGTTTCGGGACTAGATCACAACAAGGTCACGTAAATCTGCGGTGTCAAAAGTCATCAAGGAAAATAGAATGCCGCTCCCGATTGTGTTAGATCCGCGAATATTGATCACGCAACGTTCAACACTCTGTATGGATTTGTCGAATATGTTTCAGGGGAAACGGAAGAGTTGAATAACCGGTGAACTAGATTTCTCTATCAATTAATGATTGCTGGACATTCTTCGTTATTTTTTGTTTATTGTTTATTTCAAGCAATTACCACAGCTTGGTGAATAATGGATAATGCTTATCGCATCAGTATGTGAATCATTACGCAAAAAATTATTCATCATCATTTCGGTGTTACATAGTTCAACAATTACTATGTAGTGATGCAGATTTCCTGTAGTCATTTATCGCTCAGATTTATTCAACATGTTTTGATGACGAATAAATTTCTTGTGAACATTATTTTCTGGTATTCGTTACACGAGTAATTCTAAAATAATTCATCTTGAATTATACAGTGTGATTTCGACATTTTTTCAATTTATTAAGTCATACCAGTTAAATCAATAAACAGGGAGATATATGTTTGGAGTTGTCTTTGTTAGAAACCGCGGCATTTTTATAGTAACATTTTCAAAATTTGATGATCTGAAACTATATTTGTTTTCTTAAATACTTCTTTTATTCCCCCCAAAACGTTCACACTTATTTGGCACACATTGTACATATAAAATGTGAAAAACAGGAAAAGCAAAATTAATTGACGAAACTTTTCTAAGAAAGAATACTCGCCTGAGCATTTTCATTCTCACCTTAGTTTTTCCATATGGCACCAAAGTCAAATTCACATAAGATGATAGATTGCTTTGTAGAGATGGGTACAGCTGTTGTGTGAAGAATCTCTTAGAATCCGGGCACAACGACTCATAGTAGATTGACACATTGACCTGAAAAAATATTTCAATCACAGTTTAAATTTATTCTAGATACAGTTGGATCATTTAGCACGTTTCATGATCTGAAATTTGGAATGCGCATGTCCACTCGTGAGGCAGGGCAGGCTCTTTGTGATTTAACCACCTCTTGAATGAAACTAAAGACGTGAAAACAATGAGGTTCTTTGAATGCAACTAAAGAGTTCAACAAGAAATGTACGTAATTAGATATTCAGCAATTTTAATCTTTCGAAAAACAGTATTTTTGGCTTAACTTTATATGGGATATTGAGTAGGTGTTATTATTTTTCAATGTCGGATCGGTTGCATTTGATTCAGTAAAAATTTGACATTGACGGGAAAGCTCATCATTGGTTGAACCACGGTCTTTCACATAGGACTAGATACTACGACAATTTTGAGTGGTGGTAAGTGTTACCATTTTTCAGAAATAATTCGCCATAGTTATTCGCTAGCAGCGTATGTATCTAGGGGTATGATCACGTGATTAATATTTGACAGTTCGTATTGTGAACAAAACAAACGGTTAGGACTTGAATGATGGATGAAATCAATGACAGAAATATTATATCTTCAAAAGAACAGCATGTGACTTCAATGTTCAGTACTCGAATAAAATTTGTTTTTGTTGTCTTCCTTGTAAGAAAATAAGATTATTTCTCTGAAAGCACGACCACCCACTCAGCATCACGTCGGTTTTATTGAATTGACGTCACCAATTGGTCGATAATTGTGACAATAACCAATATGATTCGAGCAGGCACATGTTCAATGGGTCCTCTAACGAAGTCAATTGAATATTTGCATGGATTCAAATCAGTGTTAATTACAATATTTGGGTACAATTGTGAAAGCTATATGAGTCTATGAACTTTTGCAGACGTTAATTGGCCTAACCTTAACATTGTTGACAATGAGAAATGGCTATTATTAGTATGTGGGTGCTATTTGAATTAGAAATATGAAAATTTCAAGATACACATACTTCAATGTTTATTCAAAGACGAACTAAAAAATCCACATCGTATATGCTTTTCACTCTACTGACTTGACATTCAAAAAATACTCATTAGATCATGTTTTTGTATCATAAAATAGAAAATAGTTTATTCGACATACGTTTGAAAATCGTTCATTTCAGGGTACTAAAACTTATAAACCAATTGTCACGAAATTCATAATGTTCCATAAAATCACAATGACGTGTTCTTTGGATATTCAGTAGATGGAGTATGACCAGAGGCGTACGATATATTTTTTGCAAAAAAAGTAAGCAATTGAGTTTTTTTAAATGTAACTTTTTTCAGAGGCGAAGAATGAAAACTAAACAAATGCATATACTTCTGAAACCGGTGAATGAAAAACTGTTATAAGTGAACGATAATTTCCTTCTTGAATTTATAGTATGGTTGACGATTCACACAATGTCATCAAAACACATTTTTGGTAGTGTATCAACTACACAATTCATATTCCATCCAACTTAACAGACTTGGTACTATTTTTTGTGCAAAAAACAAATTGATTCGTTTCTTGGGTATCCCATCAACAAATATCATGAATAATGGCAGGGGAGATTTTATACAGGAGAAAAATTGTGAACTCAACAGCAATATCTTGACCGAAAAATGTTACCTCTAGAATTCATGTGATATAAACAAGAAACCCTGTATATCAAAGCAAACTTGAGAGACTTTCCACATTTTCTTGCTTTAGCTGAGAAACCTCACATAGAACATATCTACATGCAATTTCTAATTTCTGTACAAGGACATCCACATTCTTATTCTATATCGTTTCAATGAGAATGATCTCAAAGTGCATTTACTGAAATTGATGATAGTACCACGCATTGGCGAACAATTATTATTTATTCAATTCAGTTCCGATCTACGACTACGATGATTATTCGTTATTAAATGCTGTTGTCAAGGTGAAAATTGTTTTTTTTTCTTGGAGTTGGGAAATTCCTAACGAAGCGAATGATATACAAGGTGAATCGATTCGAAAACTGTTTTCTCAATGGTGTGAATATTTTTTGGTCGGAAATGTTTTTTTTTTTTAATTTTTATTTTGACACTGACTGTTTTTTTAGGAAATTATTGTACTATCAGCAGAATCCACGTCTTGAATCTTGCTGAAGCTCAACATTTTTGAGAAAACTTATCAAAACTATTTCAGACGTCTGAAAATTATAATTTGACCTTCAATCAAATGTTCATTTAGTTAGTACAATTTTGATAATTCCATGACCTCATGAGTCAGAATTTGGGTATGATTAAACACTTATTTACGCTAATTATTAAGTTGGTATTGTTTTCGTTGGATTTGTGGAATTTTGCTTCATTTAATTGTTGATTTATACAGGGTGTCCGAGAAAATGTAAAAAATATGCTGGATTCAAATAGAACCTGAACAGACCATATAAAAATCAAATAAGTACGTTCATTGAAACATATTTATATTTCTCAGTTTAGTTCATTATGGGTGCACTTAGTTCTATCTTAGGTTGAAATTTTCAACACCCCATATAATAAAAAAAAAAACAATTTTTGTTGGTCCTGACACTACAAAATGTGTTCTCGAGTAATAATGATAATAGTGATAAAAATCGCTTTATATTCAAAGTAACGAAGTCCATTTCTTGAATATTTAATCTGGTCAATTAGAGAAATCTTGTGGGAAATAACTCCCTCCATGTTTAATCAAATCGGTTGATGAAGAATCAGTGATATCTGATTCGGGTGGCACAGATACAGCAATATTCGAATATTTCTAGACACCCTGTAAGTATATGTTTATGAGGAACTGTTCCAACTATAATCGTTTGAAAATACTGGACCAATTCGTAACCCACAATTGTAAATGTCCTATTGTTGTTCATTTGGCTCGCACCATACACAGGGTGTGGCAAAATAATCGAACGATCAATAAGAATAATAACATTGACCAAAAAATCAGAGCACCTCGATCTTCACGAAATTCCCGTCAACCCCCGAGAACGAAGACTCCCCCACCCTTAAAAAAACTCACCCTGTGTTCTTCATGGCTTTCTTGCCCTCGAACGACGGCGAAGCAGCTCAGCGTCAACAGCAACAGGTGCAGACGGTTGTCCATTGTCGTTTCGTTTGTTTATGGCTGTCACGGCGGGCTAGGAAGAAGTAGGCTGCTGTGGTAACGGTATTCGACAAACAAGTGAACGGCGGGTCGTTGGGAAACGGTGTACCGCCTGCTACGCCGTTCCACTTCTCCTAGTGACCTATAAATAAGCTACCTTTCCCACGGACGTAGAGATGGGCGGGGTAACGGGGGGATTTGGAAATGATGTTTGATTTCTCATTAATCAGTTGATTGTATCATTAGTTTTTCTTTAAATTGATGAATATTTTCCAATAAAAGGATATCAACAGATTTTTTTAAATTTCAATCGATCTATGAATCGAAATTATATTGCTATATACGCACAAGTCTAAGCAAATATCTAATTTGTTAATGGATATTATGGTTTAGTTGGATCTATAAAATATACTAATTGATAATATATACTGACTCATTCGTATGGTGGTCTTTATTTTTTTATCTGAAGCAAAATCTGTATTTTTTTAAAAGATATTCAAAACAAACATAAATAAGATGTTAGTGTTAAAGTTCATCATCTCCATATCTGAAAAAATAAAAGTTACGGTTTCATCGAAAACATCAAGCACTTTTGATTTCCCGAAAATATCACATGCCTATTGATGATTTATTTGAAAAATTGACAGAAAAAAAATACAGCAGAATTTGATCTAAGAATATTTATTTTCAGTTGGTTATAATATGAAATCTTTGAAAGGTTATCAAAACAATGTATCATCAAAGAAACAGTGTTTCTTTATTTTCATGAGTGATAAGAATATCAGGAGGAAAAATAAATCTCAAGAACGACTCAACATAAATCTATATAATAAAAACAACTAATAAAATGCATCAAGTACCTGCACCATCACACACAAAAATGATTTCAAAATAGAATTGAAAAACAAGCACACTGGACTATTCTTCACTATGTATACAAAAAATAATCCTCTGTCCAATAATGAATTGTATCATACTATCAACACACTTTGACATACACACAGGCTTCACTACAGTGCTGTATGTGATGTGATTTCTTCATTTCGATCAAGAAATTTTCTTATATAATCCTTGATGTCCTGTTCATCTAAAATGAATCAACATTGAAAAAAAAAATTAATTTATCATTGATTAGAATAATTCTCACCTTTATCTGCTAAAGCATGGGATATATTTCTTGCAAGAGTTTTAAATACATCCCTGGACTCAAATCGTCTTTCAGCATATGCAGGTGTCAACAATTTCACTACAAGACCACCAATTTCAGCCTTTTTTAGTCTAGGTTTTTTGCTGCCTTCCCCATTGAGCAAGGTTTTTTTCTTTTGTGTTTCCCCTTCTGGACTTTGACTCTTCTTGGGCAATTCATTTTTATGTCTTTTCTTGTCCTCTTCTCTATCAGTACTGTAAGATCGTTTCCACACCTTATCGTCATCATGTAAGTCAATCACTTCATTGAATTTCTCCTGTTTATTATCAATTAAACTGACTGGTTCCTCCTCTTTTGATTTTTGGGGATTCTCCTGTGATTTATCTTCTTTCTTCTTCTTCTTGTGATCACTCCTATGATGATGGGATTTTCTCTTCTCCTCTTTCTGTTCCTCAACTATCTTATGCTTATGTTTCACTGAATTACTACTATCATCAGAGCTACAGTTGTTAGTAGATTTTTCTTCAGTGAGAACATTCTCATCTTCAGACTCATCATCACCAAAAAGGTTTTTTAAATCCTTTTTCATACCTGCATTTTTGTACATGATTTGTGAGGATTCGTTCATGCAGTTTATATAATCAGAAATAGAGGTTTGCACTGATCCACTTTGCTTGTCCAGTACTTGTTTGGCTGTTTGGAAAATTGGAAAAGTAGACACTTTCTTGAGCAGTTCCTCTGTTGTATCAACACTTTCAACTTTATCTAGTTTTTTTAACTGCTGGTCCTTTTTGATATTCCTGAATAAATCACTCAGAGTTTCGTGTTTGGCTGGTTTTGGATCAAACGTTAACAGAGCCTCGTATACTAGTTGATCGTTAGTGCATTTTTTGATATTACCAATCTGAAAGTGGGAAATGTGTCTCAGGAGGATGAGGTCTAAAAATAACCGGATTTACATCCAACTGTGAACTGATTTCGGCCATTTGCCTGTGATTTCCGACCAGTTTGGAACTATCCGATATTAATTATGTCAGATTTACACTGGAATTTATGGAAAATGAGCTCATTTCACGATATAATACATATTGATAAGATGAATTTTTGCTATTCAATTGACACTTGACACGTTGACACTAATTTTCATAACAAATGTATGTCAAGTGTCTACGTGAAATTGCAGGATTCTACTTTGTGTCAGCTGACAAATTGATGGATTTCTGTAAAAAACTAACGTCAAAAATAAGACAACCTGCTGCTGCTTTACCGTTACACAGTTGAATAACTTGAAAAAATTAATTTCCTATACACGATTAATCGGATGAAATATTCAGCTCACCATTTTTACCATGGCATTCCTATACATAGTCATATTGGTGTTGGCGGTGAAAATCTCGTATTCCACTTCTACTGCGCAATCTTCTACATCCTTTTGGTCCAACGTAGGTTCTTCTTGACAATCCGTGTAGTTCACATAGAGAACATCCGAAAGCCTCGTCAAGTATTGTTCTCTGGTTGGCAAAGTCAAACCTTTGATTTTACTGGACGTTGAGCTAGCAGCTTTCACACGACAATGTTTTGAAAACAGTTTGTCCACAGTGTCTTGGGAGACTTCCTTGAAAAATAAAACACTAGATGGTGATTTATTTGATGGTTCAAATTATTACCTGTGGGTTTTTTCTGAGAGCAAATTGTTTCTGGATGAAATCGTTGGCAGCTTTTTTTGCTTGTTTATCTCGTTCAAAAGCTGAGCTACTTTCATCATCAGAATCTGCATACCCTTGTTGATCCCTGGATTAAACGGTAAATCGTAGAAGCTAGATGAAACGGGGGAATTTCTAATACTCACTGAGAGATTCCCATCCTTCCTCCTCCATACAAATCACTGAAATCAGTTTCTGAATAAGTTGTGGCTTTCGTGTTGAATTGTATGCTCTTAGTCAAGAATTGTTCCACCATTCCTTGGACCTTTTTCTTGTCCACACAGAAATCACATTTATCGATGCATTTAGGAGGGGGCTCACCGAAATGATTCGAAAATAATCTGTGACGACATTCCCTGCAACCACATGAAATTTTCAACAGAATTCAGATCACCATGTTGACACTTACATTGGGTTTTCACAAAACGCTAATATTTTCTTGAACCCCTTAACAGTCTGTTCCATGCGCTTCTTTTTATTTTCCTTGCTCCCTGCACGTCCTAAGTCTTGTACCAGATGAAATTCAATGGCTTTGCTGTCAGATCTGTTGTAGTAGACTCTACAATGAGAAGGTTTGCCATCACGACCAGCACGGCCAGACTCTTGGTAGAAAGATGCTGGCTCCTTAGGACTGCCCCAATGAACAACAAATCTGAAACAAACAACTTTATCTTGGGTATATTGAATAAATGAAAGATTTTCTTACCTGACTGTGGCTTTATCAACACCCATTCCAAAACTGATAGTGGCACATATAACTGGCACATCACCATTTTGCCACTTTTCCTGGAATGTTATCCTCTCTGTGTTCTTCAGACCAGCGTGGTAGCACAAAGTTTTGATGCCCATCTTGTTCAGGCGTTCCATCAACATTTCTGTTTGCTCCCTGGTCCTACAGTAGATGATACCACAGGACTTCTGTTCTTTGGGCAAAGCTTTTTCACCTTTGATATTGAGGCAATCAACAATAAAATCCTTGAGATGTTTAAAAGGGTCTTCCAGCATGTTGGGAAAGAATACATCATAGAATAAGTTTGAGCGAAAACAGGATGTTTTGAAGAGTTTGTAGTCTTTTGCTAATCTCAGACTGGATATTATATCTTTGGTTACCTGAAGAATGAAGAATTGTGAATTATCTAAGGCCCCCAAGCAATTAGGTTTCCCATACCTCTGAATTTGCTGTAGCTGTAAGTGCTATACAAGGTACATCAACATTTTCTCTGAGTTCTCCTAGTTTTTGATACTGTGGTCGAAAATCATGTCCCCACTCACTCACACAATGAGCTTCATCAACAACTAGGTATGCTATTTTTTTGTAGTTGAGTAAGTTTTGATATAATGCCTAAAAATCTTGGACTGAGAATCTACATAAGTCATAGGCATAGAAAGTAATACTTTGAAAGTAGCAGTAGCAGCTTGTTCTGGAGTTACATACAGTATCCTAGTATTGGGAGAGGTTGATTTGAGATCAGCTGTGAGGGCTTCTCTTTCTGCATTGCTTATTTTAGAATTTAGAGAAGCTGCTCTAATCCTCAGTGCAACCAAGTGGTCGATTTGATCCTAGGAAAGTATTGGTAATGACATTTATTATAAAGAAAATTAATTGACATACCTTGATGAGAGCAAGTAATGGTGAAAAGATTAAAGTTATTTTTTCTTCGTGTAATACTGCTGGTAACTGGTAACATAAGGATTTTCCTGATCCTGTAGGCATCGAAACCAAAACATCATGCTTTCCTAAGGAAAAACAATGGTTTAGAAATGATTGATTTTCATATGAAAGCTGTACAAATACTTTGACAAATCTCTGTTACTGCCCGTTTTTGAAGTTCAGACTTGAATTCTTCAAACTTGAAGTATCGTTTTAAACCGGCTTGGATAGTTGCCTCATCCATTTTTAAGTAGCAAAAGGACTTTAATGAATAAAGGACACTCTATAACATGTTTTTATTGACAAGTATCAGCTGTTCAACAAAATTTCCCGGGCTAATGTAACTGTGTGAAGAGCGCTGCCTGATCTAGCTGTGTGAATTTCCGAGCATTACCGAACGACAAGAAACTCGATTGTCATTTTGATGGTTTTATTGGTTATGAGTAATGAAATGAAATAAAAATGAAAAATGAGAAAGATTTTCGAGCAACTTCCAAAAATATTGTCGAATTATCGAAAATTTTACAGATTAAAAATTGTAAAATTTCACAGGTCCGTATTAGGTGACCGAGTAACCGAACTTGACGAAAACACACTCACTGGCAGACTCCTAGCTCATATAAAACCGAGAAATTCCTATGAACTGCACAATGAATCAGTTGATAACGCAGGTATTCTTCAATCTAGCCACACGTTGCAGAAACACAGTATATATCAAATCCTATGCACTTTCAAAACTCTGGGGAACATATCAAACAGGATGGAATTCTTAACATTGCTAAATACATTGGATGGAGAATGTTCACAAAGAGTTTGTAGTTTTGAAACTCAGGAAATCTTAGGGCTGCTACATGTATATATGAAAATTATACCAAATAGAATCATACAATTCAAGTTTTACGGTGCTGCAATAAGAGAATTACAGGAAAGAATTGATGTTTTGACAAAAGATGAATTGGTGCAGCTAATCTTTTATACTGGATTGATGAAAAAGTTTGCTAAATCAGAAACACTGAGAAAGTGTGTTGATAAATTGGATGAATCAGCTGTGAACTCACTCTCTACTGAAGAACTATGTATAATCTGTAATGCAACATTCAAAACTGCTACAAGAATGGATAATGTCCTATTTATGGAAAAAGTTGTGACATATTTGAATGACAACTTATATTTACTCAAAGATCCTGCCTTGTTTATTACTCTTCTGAAAACTATTAGACTTAATAGGTACCAAAATGAAGATTTATTGTCTACAATATCTTGTGCCATGTTTTTCAACAAAACTCTTGAGTATTATTCTTTCATTGGGCTCTGTCACATTCTTGCTCTTTACTCAGACTTTCTTTACTATGATGAAAATGTTTTGAATGCATTCACCCAGAGATGCATCCAGACTTTGAATGATAAAGAGTTTGTGTCAATAACTCACTACACCCCTGAACAGCCAAGACTGAAAGATATAAAAAGATTTTTGTGGTCTCTCAGCAACTTGAACTATAGAAATCTTAATGAAAGTGATATCAAAACTGTAATTGTTCCAAATATCTTGGATAGAATTGAAGGAGGGGAAGTGGATGGTGACCCATTGAGTCTTATTGAAATTATGTTGTATTTATGGATGTTGAATTACCATGCCTATGAACTGGTGCCTTATGCATTGACCAAAACAAACATAAACACAATAAATGGTGAGGAAGACTGTTACTCCAGATATAACTCTAATAACTATTACTTTTCAGCATCAAATTCTCCTGCTGTACATCGTTTGAATCTTCTACTTTCCTGTATATATTACGAAGATAGGACCCTTTTGAATGAATTGAAGCTCTACCCCAACCTCAATGTCAGCTATGATACAGATTTCCAAATGGAAAAACGTCCTCTGCTCTGCAGACTTGTGGAAAATATTAAAAAGTTGTCCATTGGACAAGAAGTAGACAAGTAAACATGTTAAGTTTGTTGTAGTTTTTGAAATACTGATAGCAATATTCTGATTTTGGTAGGTTTGAAGTGGGATGCCAGATCCCAGGTTTGAATATTGTTGGATTAACAGGGTATAAAAAGAAAATTTACAAGGCTGTGCATATAGAAGTGCTAGATGAGTATACAACTATGAAAAATACTGATGGGGTGCCTACAGGGCTCATGCAACTCAAGTTGAGGATTTTGGATGCTAGTGATGAAGGAGTGATCATGGTAAATTTAGTCTTGAGAATCCAAAATTTCCAATGATGTTTATTGATTTTTAGATTCAAGAAAATGAAATGGACAGCCTATCTGACAAAGAAATTCAAGAATATATACTGCAAGAGATACAACTTGTGTGTTGATTAACAGGAAAATAAAGAGCTAACTTAGAAAAGTGGGAATGTTTCGAGTTGTTTAGTGATCTGCTTCATATATAACTATGGATTTGTAGGAGTTAAGAATCAAATTTGTGATAAAAAATTGCTCAATCATTTATTCCATTTTACATAAAATCTATTGTTGTTGAAATATTATCTAACATTCAGGAGTGGACTTGACATCAATATTTATTATTTTATTTATATATCCTTCAGTATATCAATAATCTTGATTAATATAATAAATAAAAAAGAAATTATATAATCTGGTATTTATTTAAAAATTATCCAGAAACACTCATACTTATTTTTTATTTTCTACCTGATATCATATAAACAAAGAACCATCTGCTGGTCCCAGGTAATGTAGAGAAATCAAAATCACATCAATACACGTCCAAACACCTAGGCCTCCAAAGCTGAACAGTTTGCCAACACCTTCTTGCCAATGACCCAGATAGAATCTATCAGCTCCAAAACCACCTAGGGTGATACTGAGGGCTAAAGTAGTAGCCCAACTGTATCCTCCTGTCCAATTGCACAGGATTTTTTTCTTAAACTCCCTGCGGCCTACAATTGGTCTCTTTTCATGTATAAACAAAATTGATGAAAAATAACATACCTAGGCAAGATATATCATTTGTAACAGAGCAATTAGTGATATAGTAGTTTCTGGGAGAGGCCACAGAATTGCAATTGGTCATTTGTTGGCATGAGTGCTCCCAATGTTCAGTCTGATAACAATACCTGCATATGAAGCTCTTTGTGAAATTTCTGGGTTCCTATGAAAAAAGTACAGCATTAACAAATGAATGTCCATCAGTAGTAGATTTGAAAGAAACCATACTTTGCAATTTATTTTATCTGAGACAAAACAGGTAGTGTTGACCAATTCACCATATCGACACTTTGGGTTCTTTGGATTCAATGTGCAGGTGATACACGATTCATCTAGATCTTTGCAATCCACGTCTGAGGGACAGTGAAGTATTGTATCATCCTGAAATATTGGAAGGTTATCATATGACGAGGTTGAGGATTGTTAACATACAGATGTATTTTCAATAATATTGTGAGTGATGATACTGTGGTTTTTCTTGTCGTTACCTTGTTTCTTGTGGGCAATTGATAAACTTTCATCGACTAGAAAGAAAGAGGGAAATAAACATAGAAAATGTGAAAGATGGGTACGTACCCATTTGAATACGATTTATAAGCACAGTGAGCAGTATGAATACTGCTTTCCTGATATTCACTTGCATATATCTCATTTTTCATTATTTATATCGAAGCAATGTAAACATCACTATGAAAAATTGTCAATGTCAAGTTAATCGATATATTTTGAAAGTTGAAAATTCTTCTTCTTATTTATTAACGTATTGTCTCATCGACACGATACTAACATAAAATTACAAACACGTTCGGAACAACTTAGGACAGAGATATGCAACCAAGATAACATAAGTTCGAACGCGTAGATTCAAAACTCTAACTACTCAGATTTTTATTCCAGAAAATGATTATTCAGGTCACATGAATGGACTGCGTAACATGCATCTTCAATACTTAAGAAAAAATAGTAGAACTATTAGATGGATGAAGTTATAGATGTGCAGCCTCGGAAAATATAATTTCTTGTTACTGCAATCCTTGTATGAGTATATATAGCGATATTTCCTTCTCATTTCTTCCTTAGGGTGACAAGGATTCTATATCTATAGCGACTCTCATTTGGATAAGATATCATTGTTCTGAAGTACATCTCAAACCACCGTCGTCAAAGCAAGCCTTGAGACGACGACTATTTGTCAAGCGAATATGTCAGTGTCGTTGCGAAAAAAAAAAAAATGGAACGTTCAACCCCAAAAACCACATGATTATTTCAGAACGAGACAAAAATGAGTCAATTCATTGGAAAGAAACATGTATAAGTAGTTTAACTTTCAATTGAATAGATTGTAACTTGTATATACGTTTAGAAATGTGGTTTACTCACACTTGACTGGCACCCCACTGGTTGGAGCTCCTGACGGCCGCAAAAAAGGATGCGGAGACGCGCCGGCGCGACTGCTAACTCCGGGTTCCGGCCAGTCCGGGTAGCGCAGCCACCGCATCAGGACGTCGGGACGCCGCCGTCGACAACCGTTCTTCCGGTGTGTAGGTACCCGAAACTCACACACGCACGGGTTTTCTTCTGGATGAACGCTAGCATGGCCTGTCGAGATTTCGGTAAGTAACGTTTCACGGTTCATTGAATGACAGGAAAGCAGGAAACAATTGACTGAAGTGTTCGTGGCCAACTTGTTATATCAATATTTCACTCAGTTATGCTATTATTGGTGTTCGTTCGTTTGAGAGGCAGATTTGGGTCAAGTCTTGATGAAATTCCAATAATTGTGGATCGTAGTCTGGTCACGGTGATGATTTATTTTTAATTCTTCGTCGATGAAATGTAGAAACGACTGTACTCACTCAGTTTATGATCATTAGTGCTCATGGGAAGATAACTCAAAACTTATTGAAAAAGCGTCGGAAATAATTCAAGTTATTCGCATAAGAAATATTTCATTTGCTAATATTTTGAATCTTATATATGTCTTAGAAGAACAAAGATACATGATACAAATTCATACAATCCTGTAAAGTATTTTTTTGAATTTCGTTGTCAACAAAACTTATTCAGTGCAAACGTCGTGACTAGAGATTAATCAAACTGTCAAAACTTCGAATAGTACAATGTTTTTTCCAAAAATTCAAAATTGAATTTTGGACAAAATCATGATATAGAACAATCACCTGTGATACATATAGTGGAAAAGAAAATAAAAAACCTTATCTGACCATATTGAAATTCAAGTTGACGTACATGAGGAAAACCAAAGCTAACTTGTTTCTCTGCCATTTTGGGAATTATTCTGAAGGTGATGCCATATCCAAAAACCTCTCGAAAAACTTTCCAACTGAAGTTTCAGATTCAAATTTCCAGTAGGTTTAGTTCTTCCTAAAATAATTTAAAACAAAAATTTAAAATTTTCGGTTCTTCGCCATATCTCTCGAAGATATTCTGAATTCCTTTTCACATTAGAGTTTTAACCAACCTCGTGTCTCTCGTGGCATTCGAAAAACGGACAGCCTGTATACAGGGTGTCCCGTGAAGACCACGTCAAACCGAGGGAGAATGTAGATCACCCAGGATAACCCACATGCTATCACAAAATTCCCATTATAAAAGTCCTTTAAAGATATATAATATATACAGGGTGATTCACCTAACTGGTTCATTAGGGGTTTATGGAGAATTGGAAAAGATATCAACTTGAAATTTTGGTGGATGCTACTACTCAAATCGATAGGAAATTAGTTTTTGCGTCGGATAGTGTGGAAATTTCATGGTCATTCTATTTGAAATAAGAAAGTTTCATTTATGTGCATACGAAGATTGAACCTCAAATCTTGAAAATTGAAGATGATATGGACATTTTAGTTGATCAGTCCATCTGTCAAAATTTTTCTAAAAAATGGAATATCTCAAAAACAAATTACGATAGGAAGAAAATTCAAAATGCAAAAGGGTTAGAATTTTACGTAGAATTCGAAAATGTAAAAATAAACAGGGTTTTCCATTTGAAAAAACAAAGTTGATATCACTTCCGGTTCAACCTCGGTAAACCTCTAATGAACCAGTTAGGTGAATCACCCTATATATATATATATGAATAATGAATTTTTGCCCCTCTCAATAGTTTTGTATTTACGGTTCGTACAATTTCACACCTTTTGGTTAAATTTTTCAGTGAAATATTACTGAAGAATGATTCCAACGTTTACATCAAAAACATTCTCCGAACATTTCAAAGGGGGGCTGTTAGAAATCACTATAAATAGACAATTCATTGGTGTAATGTGCAGCAGTAGCTCAGTACATTTTGGTTTTACTACGATGGGCTATACTTCATCCGTCCAAAATTTTCAATTAAAATATACCTCACAGCCCCCCTTTAAACTATTCGGAGAATATTTTTAATGCAAACATTAAAATCATTCTTCAGCAATATTTTACTGAAAAAAATAACCAAAAAGGTGTTGAATTGTACCAACCGTAAAGACAAAACTATTGAAAGGGACAAAAAAATCCCGAAAACGGTAAGACTTTTATAATGGGAATTTTGTCATAGCAGGTGGATTATCCATTGATCTACAGTCTCCCTCGGTTTGACGTGGTATTTACGGGACACCCTGTATATTGTAAGATTATAAAATGTATTTCAAGAAAATCTCAATATTCACAGAATATTTATCCATGATTCGAATATTTTAGGGGCGCGTTCATAAACTTACTCACAGAGTAGAGTAAGAGTACGATCACGTGATTAGAAATATATGTTGATCATTGCTCCTCAATAGTCAATGCATACTCTAGAATACGTTTACGAACGATTCGAAGTAAGCAGTCCATACTCTGAGTAAGTTTATGAACGCAACCCAGGTAGGTTCATGATTCATTAATTAACTTGGGCTTCTGTTAGGGCAAAAGTCAAATGTACTGAAATGTTTGTATAAATTAAACTGAATATACTTAATTAATTCACGAATATTTAATTTACAAGCAAGGGTGGAAGAGGAGAAAATTGAGATGAAAGGAAAAACTCTGAGTCTTTATAAACACGGAATAATGTCAAAAACATTTTATATCAAAGTGAATTATCTTTTCAATATGGTGGAGCAATCGAGATTCTTTGAAATTCATGGTTAACAATTCGAGATGAAATTTATTTCTAGAAATATTACTTAGGTAGAATTGAGTTCAAACGGAAACTTAAACGAAAAATACTGTTTTGGAATGATACTTCGTCCATTAAAATAACGTTCTTCAAGAAATGTACAAGTTCTCGAGCACCAATAATGGGTGACTGGACTTATTCATTAGGAACTCTGGAATAATGCATGATTTAGTTTCAATCAGATATTTCCAGGAAGGTCATTTCATTATTCCTCAAATATGCATCAAATTATACTAAGATCATTCGATAATGCAGACGTGACACAATCACAACTTCGAGTATGCAAATGTCGTGTGGTCAATAAAAAACCTGACCCCAAAATTTCTTGAATGGTTATGGATATCTTGAAGACCATCAAGAGGAAAATTCAATAATTAACCTCACTTTCTTATAGATATGTGATGGAGCGGGTACAAAAATTATTTCAAGATCAAAACTACATGGTAATTAATTGTTGAAAATCAGATACTAGTAAAGGCGTCCATCCTAACTAACGGATCAGGGAAAAAAAGGATTATATAGCTGAATATTTATTTTCTACCCCATACTTTAACGACAGAAGATACCACAATGTATAAAAAAATAAACGGAAATTGATAACGCTCGCAGCCATGTGAGGATGATCAATAACGCATCCGATCGGCCAACTAACTCCATCAAAGCCACACGTAACCTCATTTTTTGCAGACACCGACGGCGACGTCGCTAGAGAAGTGGAACGACGTTAATCGGACGAGAGTAATCGTCGGGAAATCGCCACCGGCTTGGAATGACCGCTTCCAAAGTGTTATCTGCCGATTTTCCGGACGTCAGTCTCAGCTGATTTGCCGACTCCAGGCCAGCCCGGACGCGACATGGCCGACCACGATCCATTCGACGATGAAGTTAGTCACAAATGTCTATGAAATTGCCATATTTTTTCAAACATTTTTATCAAATAATAATATTTATGAAAAGATCTCATTTTTATGAAACTGTCATATTTTAACAGTTACATTTTTATTTGAATACAGGGTGTAACTAAATAAATGTGAAACATTTGAGGGGGTGATTCCTGATCGAAAAAAAGATAGGATCTCTCATATAAAGAAACTTCATCGGAGCATTCCATGTTGAGATACAGCCCCTTTATTTGAGCGAATAAGTGGCTCAATACGAAGACATCTAGACGCATGCGTAATGTCTGAAGGTAGCCATATTGAACATTTACTATGATTTCTACATGTTGTATGTTTTGTTATTAATAAATTAGTTTTGTTCATTCCCCTTCAATCATTTAATGCAGGTAGTAAGTTTACTAATTTTAAGTTAATTCTAGAGTTAACATTCTCACGATATGTAATAACTTGTATTATACAAATTGGTGTGTTACCCGTTGATAAATAAATAAATAAATAAATAAATAAAATAATGTTTTGCTGCGAACTGGTTTATTTTGGGAAAAAAATTCAAGGGACGTTTTTTGCTATCGGAAATAAATTTTTAAATGGTTAACAAATAATAAGACAATGAATTTGAGGTGTTGCGTTTTCCACCCCTTACAACCATGAGGTAAACCTAATAAATTACTGGCTAAGTGTCTTTTTGGCAGTAGAAAATGTCAGGTTAATTTCAATGCTGTAACTTTTTTAGTGCTTGTGAAAAAAATTGTTGAACAAATTTTATGTACACCCTTCAAGGGACTGTATCTTAACATGGGATGCTCCATTGAACTTTCTCTACATGAAAGATTCTATCTTTTTTCGATGCCGAGGAATCACTCTCTCAAATGATTTACTCTTATTTAGTTACACCCTGTATAATATTCTTCTAGTACTAATTCTTTCATGAAACGGTAATATTTTCATGAACTTTTCGTATTCACTAAATTCACTATGAAACAGCTGCGTTTTTGTGATATTCTTATAAAATGATCATATTTTTATGTATCTGTCATTTTTATGGAAAGAAATATTTTCACTCGACATGGATCGTTTCAGTTTTTTAGGACTATGTTTGAAAACTGAATAATTCATTTATGGTTGAGTCTCCAAGTCCAAATGCATTGCCAAACTTTCATAACTATCGATGATATGATATATTTTTCAAATTTCATTATGGAATTTCCATTACTAGGCAGTTAATTTCGTTACAGAAAACATAACATCAATATTTCTCCAACCATAATTCTGGAATTTAAATCAGGTGAATACTATCTACTATAACTTTGGCAACTTCAGAAAGAAGTTTCTATAAACGACCTTTATTTATCATGTTACTGAGTTCGGTTGAATTTTTCTGTTTGCTTCGAATAATCGAATGGACAATGTTTAAGTAGGAATTGTTATTGGGTTCATTTTGAGAGGAAAAACTTTGGCTTGGCCCCAGTTAGAGTAAAATATTCCACTCCATAAATCGACTTCTAGAAAATAATTTGTATAAGTTGTTATCACTGCAAATTATACGAATATTTGAATGATTTTTATCCAAATATCTTGATGACATTCATTCGAAATTTATTTCGCTTAACAGCATATTTTTCATGAAATGGAATAATTTTTATGAAACTGCATATTCTTTATGGAATGGAAAATTTTTATAAAATTAAGTATTATATCATATTTTTATAAAATAGCATATTCTTATGAAACGTTGTATTTTTTATGAAATTGCATATTTTTATATTACCGTGTTATCTTCATGAAGCGGTATATTCTTTATCAAACAGCATATTCTTATGAAACGGCATAGTATTTTTCATAAAATTGACACATTTTTCATGAACTTCCCATACTTGTATGATAAGGTTGACATTTTGATTCTTCACAAATGTAGCTGGTGTCTAGCAACACGACGCAGCGTAACTGGCGCGGCATTCTGATCGCTCTGTTGGTGATCGTCGTCGTGCTGGCGCTGATCGTGACGTCGGTGGTACTGCTGACGCCTCCCGACGACGGTCCCCGGGTCAAGGGGACGCGCTTCACGTTACACGACGTCCTCAGCCATGATTTCCAACCATTGCGGTTCAACGGCACCTGGGTCTCCGGTATGTTGATGAATTAATATTTTTTATGAATTTATTCTACTCCGTAGCTCCATGAGATGACCATATTTTTATGGAACGAGAATATTTTCGAGGATATTCTTATGTTTGCTCTGAATATTTTCATGAGATAGAAGTGATAGTACAAATTGTTGTCAGAAATTATTTGAAATATAGACTATTTTTATTGAATTATTATACCGTGACTGTATTCTCATAAAATGCTTAAAAACTGTCATATTTTTATGGAGCGAGGATATTTTCGAGGATATTCTTATGTTTGCTTTGAATATTTTCATGAGATAGAAGTGATAGTACAAATTGTTGTCAGAAATTATTTGAAATATAGACTATTTTTATTGAATCATTATACCATGACCCTGGTCTCATAAAATGCTCGAATAATTGTCATATTTTTATGAAACGAGAATATTTTCGAGGATATCCTTATGTTTGCATAAAATATTTTCATGAGATAGTAATGATATAATGACTATTTTTATTGAATTATTATACCGTGACCGTAGTCTCATGAAATGCTCAAAAACTGTTATATTTTTATGAAATGAGAATATCTTGTGAGAAATTCTTATGTTTTCATTTAATATTTTCATAAGTTGGTTTTAATGATATTTTCTGAAATAATGAATTATCAATGGAAATATAATGTTTTGTTCCAATTCTCATTCACCTTTATGAATCTATTCTCATAAAAAAAGTATTTATCCAACACATGACAGTTATGACTATCATTATTAATGTCATTTTAGACAAGTAAAGTATCAAATAACACACTAGTGTGTTATAATCCATAACTCACCAGTGATTATAACTCACGTTCATATTTAAAGTAGTATTCTATTCATTTATTACTATTACAAGCAGAATTTACATTGATATTGAAATTAAAGGAGAACGCTAACGGTTTTTTTGAATTTGAAGTTATTGTAAAATTCGTTGGTTCATTGGAACCAGACGCTCCCATATCGGTACAGCTGCTGATAGTGTCACTGTCAAGTCATTCTGACATTTATAGGGTACTGACACGCAAATAGCTTTAATTTGATCACAAAACTTATTAATTATTAACTCATAAAAAAAACGATTTCTTCCACTTGTTGGATAAAACATTGTATGCCACTCGTGTGTTATGTTTCATAAGTCACTTGAGAATTTATACCACTCGGCCTGACGGCCTCGTGGTATAAATCTTTCTCGCGTGACTTATTTTCAACATAACACACTAGTACCATAAATAACTATTATCTGATGGCATGTCATAATGACAACGTTATGTCACTCAATTTTGATGACATAAGGAAGCTCATTATGGGACTAAGTACCATAATGAAATGGCAAAGCACAGCTCACTCACCTACTAATATTTGAAACTACACAATACTTACTCCTTTAAAAATAGTTGTCATTGTGACATGTCGAAAATGCAGTTTTTAATTTTTCGAAAATGTATTGATATAAATGCCATCAGATAAAATTTTGTATGTAATACGAATCATAAACAATAATTATGGCACACGCCGTGATAACATTCACAACTTGTACCATAATGATCGTCTTTATGATCCTTATTACATAAATAACTATTATGACAAGTTTGTGTTTTCATGAAACAGCCATATCTTCATTCATGAAAACGTCAAAATCTCATAAAATATATCATATTGTAACCTCATGAGGTCATTTTTTCTCAAATTGGTGATGATATTCTCTCGAAATCAATCAGCATATTTTTTTGCAGATAATGAACTTATTCTCAAAGACCAATGGGGAGGCATAAGCATCTTGAATGCCCATAACTTATCAATGCGGACACTTATGTCCAATCATACTTATGTGAGTAGAATGAAGGCTATTAAAACACCCTCACACAATTCTCGATTAGACTATCTATTACGCTTGTTCAATTATTATGGGCTCCCTGGATCTTTGCTGTGCAAACACAGCTCTGTCTTGTGTCAATATTTCATCAAGCCAATTCGACGGCCATTTGATACAATAATACGGTTATCTCTTTCATCCGTTCACTTCCATTCGTCTTCCATTGGCAAATAATTCACTCTTTGGACGAAGAATAAATGTATCGAGTCTATAAGAAGTGGAGTTTATGTTTTATCGTAGCTGAAGTTTCAATAAGCTGTTCTATTCTCAAGAAGTCATCTTATTTTTATGGAGATTCACTGTTTTTATGAAATCTTGTATTTTCATGAAATGATAATATTCTCAAAATACGATCAAATTCTCATGAAACTGCTAAATTGGTAGTATTTTCATAAAACGGCCGAAGTTTTATGAAAGGAATATTTTTTATGAAACGATAGTATCTATGAAGCTGATTTATTTTTATGAAAGGATTATACAGTGTGAAGAAAAAAATTCAACTTTTACAAATGTTCATAAAACAAGATATAATCATTATATTCTCAAATCTCATATTTTGGGAACGTTAATAAATTTTTGAAATGATATTTTTGTCAATAAACTGTCTGAAATCTTTTTCAGCGTGAACAAAAAGATGTTCAACAGATGCAAATTTTGATGAAAATATTGTCATATTGTTATGAAACGTTCACTTTAGGAACTTGTTGATTTTTATGAAATGTATACGGGGTTGATTTCAATACAGATTTAATTTTTATGAAAAGATAATACTCCTATAAAACAGTAATAACAGTTCGGAATAATAATGTTTTTATGAAACAGTAATATCGTTATCTAGCAATAATTTTCCTATCATCATTGACGCATTTGAAGAATATTTATTTCCGGGTCAAATCAAAATTACCAGAAAATCTCAAATCTACAATCAATAGATACTAGAAAAATCCTAACCGTGATCATGGAATTTAATCGATTCACTGATCACCCCGTGTTATAATGTTTCAGTTACGCCTAAATCCGTCGAAATTTCAATTGTCACCGGACCAGAGGTACCTGTTGCTGGCGGTGAACGTACAGAAACTTTTCAGGCATTCCTATTTGGCACAATACGTTATTTACGACGTCCAAACTGGGTGAGTTATCCACATTATCCCACTTTAGTAGGTCACCAGACATCTCGGTCATCTTTCCATCGTTTTTTAGATACACAGGAATACGACTCGAATACCGGTAGGTCTTTCGCATGGCAACTATCCAAATTGGATATATATATTCGTTCACCACTCACGTTCATGAAGAGAATATATACATATTTATGACACTGGCATATTTTTGAGAAATTAGCATATTTTTATGAAACTGACATATTTTTGAGAAATTAGCATATTTTCATGAAATTGGCATATTTTTAAGAAATTGGTACATTTTTAAGAAATTTGCATATTTTTATGAAATTGGCATATTTTTAAGAAATTAGCATATTTTCATGAAATTGGCATATTTTTAAGAAATTGGTACATTTTTAAGAAATTTGCATATTTTTATGAAATTAGCACATTTTTAAGAAATTAGCATATTTTCAAGTAATTTCCATTTTTTTATGGAATTGGTATATTTTTATGAAATTGGCATATTTTTAAGAAGTTTGCATATTTTCATGAAATTGGCATATTTTTAGGATATTGGTACATTTTTAAGAAATTTGCATATTTTTATGAAATTAGCACATTTTTAAGAAATTGACATACTTTCAAGTAATTTGCATATTTTTATGGGATTGGCATATTTTTATGAAATTGGCATATTTTCAAGAAATTTGCATATTTTCATGAAATTGGCATATTTTTAAGAAATTGGTACATTTTTAAGAAATTTGCATATTTTTATGAAATTAGCACATTTTTAAGAAATTGACATACTTTCAAGTAATTTGCATATTTTTATGGAATTGGTATATTTTTATGGAATTAGCATATTTTTATGAAATTGTCAGATATCGATTAAACAGTTAATCGAATACATTCTTCTATCACACTTCAGTGTTTTAGTGTATCTATAGAAATTCATTTTCCTGATTGAATATTTTCGTTCATCAATTATTACTAACATGTAAATAATGCTTTAATGCGAATATATTTCGGACATATTTTTATCAAATTCATAAGAAGACATGGAGTTTTTTTTGTGTGACGGTTATAACTTTAAAAAGCTATATTATTTTTATGGAAGTTATATAAAATGGTCAACACGAATCGCATGTTTTCGTCCATGATTTCTATCAAAAATAAAGTAAATAGACAATTTTATACCTTCACGCGATACATATCACACGTTAGAAAATATAGTTTCCATTTGTAAATATTGGATTCTAAAAATACATTTAATTAACATGGTTTTCAAAACGGTTTTTTCCCTGTGAAACTCATCGAATTTTTGTCTGGATTATTTTGATAAGGAAAACAATAGATATATTTCATTGAAAGATCCTTAGTATAATTCGAATGACATAATTTCTATGAAAAAAAAATTAAATGATATTTTTCATTGAATGAGTATATTTTTGATGAAATGACTATAATTTTTATGAAACGACTACATTCTTTTGATGATAATATTTTTTAATGAAATTGACATATTTCTCGAAAAAATAATAATGAATTTCCAAGAAAAGCGGTATAACCTATATGATCTAAAAAATCCGTATTTTAAGTTTGAACTAATGTGGCGTTTGAAAACAAAATCTTTTTTGTTCTATAATTCCCACTAATTAATATTCAGTAGATGATCATAACTTGGAAGCCGGTAAGCTCAGGAGAAAATTTGTTCGCTTGTTTCGCCCTTCCCCTGTGTGTTCGATTTGATGTATTTCCCGTAGCATAAGCTCCTCTACATCTCTTTGCAATATCGAAATTCTCGCTTGAAACAATGTTCCGTCTCAAAGCCATTCGAGAGGAGATTTTCTACGGGATTCTGCCATCGATGCGGGTGAATATAAAAGCCATCTCTGGAAGAAAAAAAATCCCTCTCGAGAGTTTATCCTCGGAAACCTATCAATAATAATAATAATGATAAATGTGTCTGATATGTCGCTGAATGTTTGGACTTCCATTATCTTAATAGTTAGTTTGAATTCAGTCACTTGTTGTTTTCACGATTGTAGAAATTTACAATTGTCTTCAGGTTGTTTGTTTCAATAAATTACTTCATCAAATAACCACCCTTTTGGGTCAAACAATAGCAAAACCCTCTAAACTATCCAGTTTTGGTATCCACAAGGCTAACTGGTGTTACCTGAGAACACAACTGAATACCCTTTTGCCTCGCTTTATTCAAATTATGTGACAATATGAACTTTCTATGCGGTTGTTTCATACGTTAATTGGATTTATATTGTCGCCACTACTGCGTCTTTGTGTCTGGCCCAGAGACGACTGAAAAGTCATTCGGGTGGGGGCAGTGGAATAAAAACATTATGGGTGCGTTCCACTAAAAGTTCACAACGTCTAACATCCAGGCGTTCCACATGGAGACCACCATTTTTGAAGAATAATTCGCCTAACTTATCCGCAGGAGCGTCTGTGTCTAGGAGTATGATCACGTGACTTATCTTTGACAGTACGTATTGTTAATAAAACAAATAGCTAGGATTTGAATGGTGAATAATAGTATATTAAAGTATAAGTGGATAAAAAGGTCTTTAAAACACGCGCGAGTTTTCGAGCACGACGGCGCAGCCGAAGTGCTCGAAATAGAGCAAGTGTTTTCAAGACCAGTTATCCACGAATACTTTACGCTATTTTTTTTTTATTGGTGCACCATGAAATAATATATAATGGTATTATAACTACAAAGAATAGAAATGAAAACTGTAATGCAAAATGGTTGACTTCGTGATGTGACATTAAGACACCTTTCGTTGTCATGGAAATTAGAAAAACAGATATTCATTCACAATTTTATGTTTATTGTTATCGCAGAGTTCAAAAATGAATTATTTCAATATCAATTCATTGAATAGTGAGGCAAAATCGAGGTTAATACCGGAAATATTCAGTGATATATATAAAAAAGAATATGACAAGTTCATCAAATGAAGCAAGAGGTATCAGAAATAAATGAACTACTTAGTTGTGCTGGCTTACCTTCAGAAAATTTAGGAGCAGTACAAGGCGTCGACTATTATGTACAAAGTACTCCGTCAAATCAATAATCAATAATTTGTCACTTAGACGTCACGTTTCTCGTTTCTTTGTTGATGTTGCCATGGTAACTTTAAAAAACGCGCGTTTTTTTAAGTTCGATTTAAACACGCTGGGGCGTGCTTTAAATGGGTAAAAAGGGGCACCAATAAAAAAAAATCAATGACAGAAATGTCATATCAAGCAAAACTCTCCCGAATAAACCAAAAATCATTCGTATTTTCACGAAGCTGACCGGATCTGATTTGTGATACGCATACGAATTTTTCTAGTTCAACACTCTTACTCCTAAGCTTTCTGCTTACGATTATATCCAAAGACTTCTCTCATAGAGGGTTTTCTGTGCTCTAGGTGTCATTGCATCGAGCTCCGTGCGCAAATTGCGGTTTTTATGACTGTTCAAGAATGCCGTACCGTAAAATATTCGAGTACATTTGGGGATAAGTTTTAGGACCCCGAAAAAAAAAGGAGTTTTGTTAACGACCGCATACATATAAATGATTACTGAATCGATATCGCCCCCCAGAGGGTTGCACGCTAATTTTATGGCTATGAACTGGTAAACGTTGGGGTTTCTAGAATAAAAAGTCTGTTATATCGAAAAGTCACGAACGTTCCGCCAACAATGAAAAAACTAAATAATGAGCGATTTGCGAGTAGCTTAATTCACGATCATTATCAACTCTCGAATTCGTTTCGAAATCAACATCGTATATTAATGAAGAATATAACTACAGGGCATCCCAGAATAACAGGGCATATATTCAACATTATCGAACAAAACACGAAGTATGTGATGCGAAATGGTATTAAATTTTGGGAATCAGCACTCTGAGCACCGTCCAAATTCAAATGATAGATACACGAACCCTATTCAACGATAAACCACGCGAATATTATAGGAATCATTACAGATAATTCGAAATATCACGGTATGACCAATATTCACATTGGGATCTATGGAAATGAGAACAAAATTCATATTTCAAATGAAATCAGAAACAAAATCCACTAAATAATAAATTTAATCATCAAATTAAATCCTCGTCCGATAAAACACTTTTTCCAGTCCTTGAAACTGCCGGAATAGTGTTTTTCCGCTATAGCTTTCAAGACCTTCTTCGATTCGGTTTTTATTTTCTACTCGTGTCAAAAGGGCGTCCCTTTATTGACCTTTTCGGTTTGCTGAATAACCGAAAGTCGCACGGAGCCAAATCATGTGAATACGCTTCGCCCGAGACTTGACCATTCTTTAAAATCTTGAATTTTTTGCCGTCGGTAGATGTAGATGGTCGTTTGTCTTCAACGCGTTCTCGGACTCGATTAATGTTATAGACAGTCCTACCAACCTAAAAAAAAAATCACCTGCCTTTCTGATAGCCAGAAGTTTCAAATGATAATTTCACTCAACTTCTCGATTACAGTGGTACATTAACAAATGAACTGTATTGTAAAGTACCAAAATGATTTTTCACCATGCGAATCAGGAAACATCTGAAAAAGTTGAATTGAAAAAATGGTTAGTAACTTGTTGATTTGCTTCGAAAATAATTCCCCTCTATATCGATTGAACTAGTAAGACGTGTGTTCCATGCACTATTGTGATTTTAGAGCAAAACCTTCAGAAAAACCAATAATCGTGAAACTCTGAACTCAAGACACATCGTTCCGGAACACCTTGTATATCAAGAACAATTCGGGAAAATTCTTAGAATCTCGTACTTTTCAGCAACGACTTCCCCCTGAGACCAATGCCAGAAGAAGAAAATCACCCATTCCTCCTATTGGCTCAATGGGCTCCGAAAGGAAAAGGCCTGATTATGGTTCAGGACTACAATATCTATTACAGAAAATCCCCCAATTCTCATATGGGCTACAGGGTTACCAACACTGCTGTCCCTGGAGTTGTGAGTCATGGAGTTCCAGATTGGTTATACGAAGGTTAGTCTACAACAGTGGTTCCCAAACTGGGGGGCGCGCCCCCCTGGGGGGGGGCGTGGAGAAAGTCCAGGGGGGCGTGACACCCAAATGAAATAAATAAAAAAAGTACAAAAATAATTTCCTCAGATTTTTGAAATAAAGTATTTCTAAGTTCTCAAAATCAGAATATTCACTTGACATAATGGTCAATTGTTTGTGAAAAATGAAATCATTGCTTAAAATAAAACAGATCAAAACACACAAGAGTTCAATATATTCAATTATTTTCATGTAATACTTGTTTTAATTTTCACTATACGTACAATTATTGAATCTTTCCATCCTGCGTTACCGCATTCAACAGTGATCGAAAAATCTACCTACTCACCGTTACAAGTAGGAGTTGGTATGTACGGCACCGTGGAAATAGGGTATTGCAAAATGGAAAGCTGATATGTGTAGAGGGGCGTGGGGGGTCTCCAAATAACCAGAGGGGGGCGTGGTACAAAAAAGTTTGGGAACCCCTGGTCTACAAATTAAAGCCACAATGTCTTACATAACAGATTCTTCTTGGAAAATAAATCGAACTTTGCATTGTTAAACGATAAATAAACTCATATTGTATGAAAGAGTTGGGATATTTCATTGAATTGGTCGATATTTGGACGTCGATTGGACGTCCATGGGATATTTGGAGTAGCAGACATGTACGGCCGGCATCGGAATGATCATGAAAACTCCACTCCACAGCAGGTGGTTTTCTACATGTTGTCCATTTACTTCCTGACAGAATTGAGTTCTAAATTAAAATAATATGCCCAGTTCATCAATTTTTGAAGATTTTATTCATCATCATTAGTTATTTTATTTTTATTTCCATTTTGAAGTCTTTTCCAACGATTTATCGCAAGACCCCCCTTGCTTTTAAAAAGGGGGTGGAAGGTGTGACAATTTTTTTGTTGAAAAACCCTCCGTTTGGAATGAAAATTCGACGTGTGCTAGAATTTTACGATTTTGTCTTAAGGAGTTGTATACAGTTAGAATTTATTGATCTAATAATTTGTACACATATTATGGTATGTTTTAACAGTATTTCAAGACTTTGTATCAGTAAAAATATTCATTTGGAAAGGAGCTACAGCTAAGCTCCGGGAGCTCCTCGCAAAAAAGACGTTTTGTAAATAAAAAAATATTCAACGTTGACAAAAAATATTCCATTAATTACTAAAAAATATATTCAAGAAGCTCGTGTTTAAATTTGAGACTAATTGGTTCAGCCGTTTTCGAGTGATGTCGTTGGTCAACGACTTCAAAAGCACCATTTTGAGAAAAACGCGTTTAAAGTTTGGAAAGCACTTTCAAGCACTCTGAAACGCCTTTTCAAATTCGCGTGTAACTTCGAGAATATTCACCGGAACGATATGAAATTTTCTGTGTGTATTCTTCAATTATGTACATTGAGGAAATACAATAAAAACAATTTTTTGAAAATACTAACTGTATCGTCCATCAGACGTCCAATTAATGTCCATTGGATATCCTGTGCTACATGAAATAATGAAACGATACCAAGACCCTCTCAACAACTTTCCAGAAGAGATCTTGGGCACCAACTCGGCCATCTGGATGTCCAAGGACGGCCTGATGATGGTCTTCGCCACATTCAACGACACCCTGGTCGAAGAGATTAGATTCCCCTGGTACGGCGCCATAAGCGACGACCGTCTCTACCCCGACATCAGATCCTTGCGGTACCCCAAGCCCGGCACTAGGAACCCGACCGTCACTCTGACGGTGGCCGACTTGGCAGACACGTCAAACGTCAAGAAGAAGCACGTGCTGCCACCTGCAGTGTTGGCGAGAAGGTAGATTTACACCACGTGATTGGGTATTGTGAATTCGTGATTTATTTTTCCAGTGATCATTATTTCACGTCAGTGTCTTGGATCAGCTCGACGGAGATTTCGGTGGTTTGGATGAACCGTCCTCAGAACTTATCTGTGATAACGATATGCTCCTCACCGAAATGGGACTGCAGAGAGGTAAGACAGTTGAATTTTTTTTTCCACTCCTTTCCACGACACTGACTTTTTGAAAAAATAAAACGATATTCAGAGCGTTGAGAGACGTACCAAGTTTTTAAATAACTTTTTTAGTGGTAGTAGTTTCGCCAAATTCAACATTCAAAGTTGGGGTGCGTTCAGAAATTATGCGAAAAATAATCAGCGTTGTGACGTCAACAACTGCTGAACGACCGCGGACAGCGATTGTTATTATAATATATTCCGTTATATATTCGAAGAAATCGATTTTGACAGCAAATTTTGATATGAACATCAATAATGATAATAGGTTATAAATCCTTCTCATCAGTTTCAGAATGATGTTTTACAGCGTTGCCGAATATTATTCATATTATATTCATTTACATTGTTAGCAGGTCAAAAAAAAGGGATAATACAAAGTCTCACATATGTTTTCCAAAAATAACTACTTACATATCAACAAACATAAAATAACAGCAGATATTAATAATAATACTAATAATGATAATAATAATAACAATAATAATAATATGCAAGTTTATGAGTATGTAAATTGAGCCTAATCCCTTTGGTACATATGTAGTACGCGGGATAGGTAAATATACCGGTGCTAAGCCGAGAAGTGCAAAAGAAAAGAAGTGATAATAATAATAATGAATAAATAAGCTTCATTTCAAAGAAAGTTCACATTGATTAACAAAAACTATAGATATTATGATCATTTCTTCGTGGAAGGAAGTGAATAAAATAAAGCCTAAGGTGTCACCAAATTTAAGGGTTCCAGAATGGAGTTTTTTATAGGATATATTTGATCCTGTTGTGAAATTAAATTTATTATGAAGGTGGAGCGATAACTCTCGACAACCTTTTTTTATTTTCGTTCAGGACAAAAAGGGACACGGGATACAAGATGATAATAGCTATTCTCTTTTCTTCATCCTTCGTATTTACGAGGTTGTTTGTGATTTTCAGGGTAGTCAAACAGATTTGCCTTAAAGGTTGAATCAGCTAGCGACAATAGGATCATTTATTTGTGAGAGGACTTCAACAATGGTTCATTATTAGGGTCTCGAGGCAAAATGACTGGGACGCACATAAAAACAAGGGAGCGTGTTATATACTATGAAAAAATATTATGATACTGTTACGATGTTCAGTTTTTGCGAAATTGAAGTATTAATTTGTAGGAGGAGATGTTTCTTACTCACTCCATGGCAGAGTAGTAACTTATACAGAATCGGAATGAATATATCTTGGGTATAGACAGAAATCGATGGAAACTTTCTACTACAATTTTTTTGGATCCAAATTTAATATCCAAATTTGAGTAAACAATTGAACGCCCCGAATTTGGATACTAGAAGAAGTAATTGTCAACTTTAATAACATTTTAATCTAAGCAATTGTCAAGTGTAATTGTGATCACATTGTAGGTTCGATCACACTTGCTGTCGAAAATATTATATTATATTATAACGGAAACAGTAAACTCTCAATTCACTTCCATGGCTTCGAGACCAGCTGGGAGTAGATAAATCTAGAAATTTCCATAGGGAATTATTGTCAAATCCTACATTATTGAAGGTCTCATCGAATCATTCATGGTCTATTTTTTCACCTTGATTAACAACGAAATGTCAGCTTGGTAAAATTCGGCAGAATCGAAAGCGATATTTTTTGTTAAGTTCCGTTTTATTGTCGATGAGAACTATCAGACGAAATTTCAAAATCATGAAGGACTAGATGAGACCTGTGTAAAAAAAATTCCACCCTCCACCGAATTGTAGAAGCTATGAGGGTACATAAAGCTGAGAACCCTTTCCTCCTCGAACCAAGAATCGACTTCTTGAGTGCATCACAGTTCACACCCAGTTTATGTTTCCCCACGTAGACACAACGAGTAAGTGGCGAAGGTCTCGGCTGGGTAGACCCCGGAGACAGTCCCCTCTTTGGCCCCAACGGTGACACTTCGAACTACGTGATGGTTGCGCCGGTTAGAGACGGACCTGCGGGAAGCTACAGGCACGCTGTTGCGGTCAGCATACCGAAAAAACGAACTCTGCCGCTTACGCATGGTCGATATGATGTTGCCAGAATACTCGCCTGGGATCACGCCAACGACGTCATGTGAGTACTCTTCTAGCATTTTTTTACAGCATAGCAGAGTTCACTACGTCACGAGCTACTGCTGAGAAACCAACCCAAAGTTTTGTTTTCCGATTTGCTCCCCTAAAGGTAGCCTGAAGATGGTTTAGCAATACCCTACTTTGGTCTGGTGCGCTTACAGGACAAATTTGCCATGCAAGCAAGATGTAAAAAGATGACTATTGAGTGAAAATCAGCTACGACTAGTAATAGGGCTCCTAAGAGGACTGTGAGATCACGTGTAGATTTTGTGGCTTGGAGCCTGAGACCTTAGAATACTTCCTGTGCATTTCTGAGGCACTGAACAACAAAGGAGATACCTCAGTACCCAATGACCCTTGTAAATTACTCGAACAGACTGATTAATATAGCTTTTGAGATATAATTTTGGAAAGTGGAAGTACAATAAGTCTTTGACTGCAGTGCATTAATTGGAATTAGAAATAAAAAATATACTATATCTGACCTCTCCACATCCTTGGGTTCCATGACATTCCTTCTGAATTTCTTGAATTGCTGCCACTTTTGGACTGCTGGTTCCTTTTCTTCTAAGCACAATTCATATTCATCAGTATCTCCCATAATTTTGAGGTATTTTTTTTAGACGCAGTGACCTGTAATATCCCTTTTACTAGTCGGATTCCTCTTCTGTTCAATGCCAGCAGGTTATTTGTTCTTTTGGTTTTGATTCTCTTCTACCAGGTGCCTACTCCGATGCATTCCGGAATTTTACTTCACACTAGAAAATCACCACGATTTCAAAGCTTTTAGTACCTGGTGGTGAAAGCCTCTGTTGAAAGATTCAATCAACTTCCACTCGGGAAGTTGTGGCGAAAATTCCTAGAACGTATAGGGGCTCGACTTTTGGTTCCCCAACGCCAGTTAATTCATCTATCTTGGACCCAACTGTTCCCCAGATGAATCCCATGGCTGAAATGAGAAGGCGTCCGAACTGCCTCCATTCTTTTCTTTTAGATGTGACAGCTTGGTCGGAACTTTTCAAGCGATCGCTGACAATTTATGCCACGTTTCAAAAAGTGCCTCTTTGCACTAATTATGGCATTCCCCAAGCCAAGCATATTGCTCATGGCTAACATATTGTAACAGTACCTCGCCTTATCAAACGTGTTTTTCTTCCAGCTACTTCTTGGGCATCCCTGAAGGCAAACCAGGTCAGCTGCACCTGTACAGAGTGACCTCTGTGCCCCCCAGGACCGGTGCCTCGCTACCACCCCCGGTTTGTCTGACATGCGTCAAAGAACCAAAACCCACCATCAGCCCCTTCGTAACCCTGGACGAAAACGTCTACAGGTAAATCCCTGAAGCGTTGGCCGACCACACACTCACCGTATTCCTCCACAGAGTGAAAACAGCTGATTGGGAAGACGAGGAGGACGACGACGTCGTCGCCACCACGCCGGCACCGCGACGCAAGCGCAAGAGGCAGCCGGTGGTTGTCAGCGAGCCGCCGTGTCAGTACCACAACGCCGTTTTCAGCCCGGGAGTGGCTTTCTACGTGCTGGAGTGTTTGGGGCCGGGAGTGCCTACTAGCGCCCTCTACCGCACGGCGATGCCGGTCCCCCGGAGGCTGATGTGGCTGCAGAATAACACCGAGTTGAGGACGAGGGTCGCGGCGATGGCGATGCCGCAGATCAAGACGTTTCCGGTGCAGATATCTGGAGGGTGAGTCGATACATACATGCATAAATACAGAACCGGTTGAATTACTGGGATTTCATATTGATAGCAAATTTACATGGAATGTGCATATTGAACACCTGTCGAAAAAACTTTCTTCAAGTTCGTTTATATTGAGTCGCTTGAGAATGTCTGTGTCCCATGATATGATGAGAATGGCATATTTTGCGTTCATAAACAGTCATCTACAATATGGAATTTTGATTTGGGGCCACAGTGCCAACATGAAAAACCTCTTTATACTGCAAAAACAAGCAATCCGAATTATATCTGTCTGGTGCAGGTCCAAGAACACACTGTAGGGAACCAATATATATATATATATATATATATATATATATATACAGGGTGTTTCATGATTATAATACAAGGAATAGAAGTAATATTGTGATTCCTGCAAGTCGACTTCAAAAATCCCAACAAGCTGTCAACTTTTATGGCCCAAACTTCTTCAACGAATTGTCTGATGATTTTGAAATATTAAACATGAAAACATTCAAACTCAAATTGCAATGTCTCTGCAAACGAATTGTCTACAATAAATGGAAAGTTAGTCTAGACTGACTAGTTGAAGTAAAACGGAATAATATCTTGAGGATCAAGGTCTGGTTTCATTTTCAGTTCCAACCATCCCAACTCGTTTTTGGCTCTTGTCTCGAATGCGTTTTTCTGGATTGTTTGGTGGTGTATTTTTGAAAGTGTTTAAACAAGGTATTATGTCTATTATTATTCGTCCATGGCGTTTGACTTTTTACAACAAACAAGTCAGTAAGTAATTTATAACCTATATTTGGAGTAAGAAAATTGTTCACATTTCAATTTGTTTGTTTTATAGATGTCTTGAAAAAGGTAATAAACCAAATCCAAATATTCACTGTCTCCGCGCTCCAGCAAAAATTACAGTCCACTTCCCAGAAAATAGGTGGTTGCAACCCCGTCCAAGCGTGCAAAGGAGAGTAGAACGACTTCCGGAGTACCAAGTCCTTCTTTGGGCAGCTTTGACAGATACCGGAATCTTTTCTTATATTTTAGCCAAACTAGATTCAGAATTTCATATTCTCTAACACCCTTCACTTATCTTGGAGTTCCGGGTCTTGTCCCATCTTTGAAACTATGCTCCAAAGGCCAGACCTGTAAGGTTGCGGTTTTTCTACCCCCAGTTTCTGAAACTTTCTTGACAGAACCAAAAAATGGTTGTCTCTGTAAATTCGATGTTATTCATGTGTTTGTTAAGCCTACAATGTTCTGTCAGGAGTCCAACCATGATTCTGATGGTTTGCCTATTGTGGCCAAGTAGAGAATTTTGGGAATGGTTCTTTGATAAACTCTTGCTGCGCTGTCCCATTCCCAGCGCCCTTTTTCACCATTATCGAGACTGCTTGTTGACTCAAGCACTGTTGGATGCTTTTGCTAGGTCACAGGAAGGTTCTGGACCAACTGGAGCAACTCGTGCTTCTCCTTGGGCTAGCACTGTAGCCTCTTCATCACCCTTGTAATCTGTGTGGCCTAGCAATAGTCTATTCTGACTGCCCAGCTCTTAGAGGGATTTCAAACAATCCCAGACAAGTTTGGACTTAATCTGGCTGGAGCTAATTGCTTTGATAGCCGCTTGGCTGAATAGCAATGGTATTTTCTTTAGACTCTTGCTTAAGTAACTCATCTGCTCCATGCTGTATTACTGCAACTTCTGCCTGGAGTAAATCTTCCTTTTTTGCCAGTTACAACGCCCAGGTCCGCCTCCACCTACCGCCGGGCCTGCGCGAAGACGAGATAACTCGCTACCCATTGGTCGTCCAGGTGTATGGTGGGCCGGGATCACAACTAGTCACCGATAGATGGCGAGTTGACTGGAACACTTACCTGGCGGGTCACAAGGACATCATCGTCGCCCAGATCGACGGAAGAGGCTCCGGAGGCCAGGGACACTTAGTGCTGCACAAGGTGTTTCGCAGGCTGGGGTCCATCGAGGTTGCCGATCAGCTGGAAGTAACCGAGTGAGTTGACAAACGTGTTACGTGGTTTTTCAACGGTTTTCACTCGATTTGATGGTTTTATAAAGTTTGACACAAATGAGGGGTATATTTTCCTGTTTTTTTTTCAGATATTTGAGGGACACCCAACACTTCATTGACAAACGCAGAGTGGCAGTCTGGGGATGGAGTTATGGAGGATTCGTAGCAACTCTTGCCCTAGCTAGCCCCAAGGAAGTGTTTCAGTGTGCTATTGCAGTTTCGCCAGTCACAAATTGGAAATTATACGGTAAACCAAACAAACTATCAGGAAAACGTTTTGTGTTCACGTAGAATATGATATTGTGCAGCATATAAGAAGCCAATTTGGATGTCCCCTTCAACCATTTAGATTATTTTGCTTTCAAGTACTTGAAACACAGATACCCACTTGAAGATGTACCCGGTCTCTATCAGTACTCTATTAAAGATTAATTTATATGTATGTGTCAAAACATTTTACGAGATGAGACTTCATTGCTGAAATAGTTATACAGGGTGTAACAAAATGAGTGTGGAAATTTCAGGGAATGATATCTCATCGAAAAAAAGGGGCTTCGAATAAAGAAACTTCATTGAAACAGCTCCTAGAAGGGGGTATATGGAATATGTTTTACATTTCTTTACAAACAATTCAAGAGTTGCGAAATTGAAATCAACGTGACATTTTCGACTCTCAAAGAGATACTTATCCTGTACTTAATTTGATTCATCCCATGGTTTTAAATGATGGAAACGCAACTCATAAAATGTATTTCTAATGTAATTTTCCTCCCATTATTGGTTCACATTTCAACAAAAAATCTATCAATCTCCCAAATTTTTCGCCCAAATTCGACCGTTTTCTCAGTAAAACTGTATTTTACAATCGAACTGAAACAGTATTGTAATTTTGTAGTAAAACAAACAAATTACTGGCTAAGTGTTTTTTATAGTAGATCAATTTTGTAACATATTTAGTGTTATGAAAATTGTGCCCTTTCTTTATTTTTTTCTATGAGAAATCACCCCCTGGAATCTATCACACTCATTTAGTAATTGATAAGTGCCTAGTTTCGTTATCTACACGGTGTTTCATTTGTCTACCACCTGTCTCTCAATTTTACTCTCCAAATTTTATACATGTTTCCTGCTGTCGAGATGTTGCAGATGTTGAAACGATAATAACCAAAATCTTCAATTCCTACATGAACCAATTGTCGAAAACTCTCAAACAATAATTTCAATTCATAGATTCTGCGTACACGGAGCGCTTTATGGGTCTACCCAACGTCACCGACAACTATAAAGGCTACGAGGAAGCGGATGTTACCAAAAAAGTTGATCAACTCGAGGAAAAAATGTTCTACCTCATACACGGCACCGCTGACGACAATGTCCATTTACAGCAGTCGATGTCTTTGGTGAAGGCACTCGCAGAATCAGGGATACTTTTCAGGCAACAGGTAGGGGTGTTTGGGTGACAGATTCACATAGGGAATACGAAAGTTTGATCAAAATCGGTTGGTAAAGGAGAACCTCTGACTACACAGGTTGTCCATATTTCGAATACCACTACGAGGATTGTGCATTTTTGTGCTGAATAATAATCTGAATAGAAATTGCGAATACATTCAATAGTTTTATTGTTAATAATAATACAAATGAAGATAATATTAATATTAATAATAATAATCTGGTGGCTTGGTATTGAAGATATAGCAATAAAAAGAGATCTCATTGAAATTTCGACACTTGACATTAATGGGCGAGTTCAAGTATGTATTTGTCCAGGTAAAATGTGATACTTCTACGTACGGCACAGAAAAATTAATTTTGGCAGATGTATTCCAGGAATTCTTTTGTATCCGACTTGAGCTCGTAGTACATATACCCTTTTAATTAAGTTTTCATATATACCTCACTACCAGTACGTACCCAATATACCTGGAACTGTTCAGTTTAGTCTCGACCTTGGAGCTAAGAAACTGGAAATCTTTCTCAAACTTCAAACGCGTTTTTCTCAAAACTACTTTTGTTGAGGTGGTTGACACGATATCTCAAGTTCTATTTGACCGATTCCTTTGAAATTTTGTGAGAATCTTCTTCATACATCTCTTTATCGCAGGAACTAAGGATTTTTTATTTTAAGTATTATTTAAAAAATCGTAGAGGTCGAAAACCAGGGGTAAAAATGAATGTTTTTTTTAAGTAGACGCCATTTTGTGAATTTCTTATATTTTTCTTCGGCCGTAGTTCAAACGATAGCGACATCTTTACTAATTAAGAATTTTTTTTGTTTGTTCTGTTTGGATGACTACAAGGGTTGGAATCATGTCAACCAGGGAGCCCTGTTTGATTGGCAGCCCCCACTTCACCGGCCTGTCATTTGACAAATTTTTGACATTTCTTTCTTCTGAATTTTTTTCGACATACATAAAGGATCAATAAACATTATATAGAAAAATTGATAGTGAAAATATTTTTATTTGTTTTATCCTAGTTTGAAAACTACCCAAAAAGTAGGGCTCTAGACCAGAATACCCCCTTAAGAAGACAAATTTAATTTTAAGAAATAAAATGATTCAATGTCATGTTCCACCTTCTTTAAATGATTTTCTGGTTAAACATTCAGACATACATTTTACAATTTTATGATCAGCATATAATTTTAATACTTCACAAATAAATCTTCATCAAAAGGGGCCTTGCTTCAAGAAAAAAATGGGTTGATTTGAATATGTTTGTTGAAAATGTTGTATTGTATCTTGAAGGTAATTACAGTTGATTTTTTTGTATATGGTTATAATATTACATTCGTATGTAAATTAGTTATATATACCTAACTAAATAAACTTACTTTACTTACTTACTGACTAATAGCAGTACAATGTTTTTTCACAAGCACTCCCCGCAAAAAATCAATTTGATTTCTGACATAACGATCATGGTGATACGAATCACCATGTGCGATATATCGTTGTGAAGAAAATAAAAAAAATCATTTGAAAAATCGATTTTCATAAATGCCCGAAACTATAAGAAAAATTCTCAATATCTCCAGATTATTATTCAGCACAAAAATGCAAAATTTCGCCTCTTACAATTGAACAATAAATTGGATTATTTTGTCAGCTGAAAGAAGACTCATTATTATTACTGCCCGCATTCCAGGTGTATCCAGATGAGAATCATAGTCTTGGGGGCGTCAAAAAACATCTCTACGAAAGTATGGGACACTTTCTGGACGATTGCTACCGGAAGCAAATTCCCCCAGAATTCAAAGCCGGGCTGAGAGATGATACTGAAGACGAATAAGACAGCTGACATGTCTTCGGATAACAGTATACGGTTGAATCGAATACTTTTTGTTTTCGCGTTTTAGGACATATGACAGTTTTAACCCACTCGATTTTTATAAACTTTATAGTAGAGGAACAAGTATGGAGGTTGCTGTTTGTTTTTTTTTTCAGTTTTCAACGGAAGTTGATCGAAGCGGCAATGATATAATTTAACCTCAAAGTTCTGGGTTTACAGTTGACGTGTAATCACGTAGCGTTTCCGGTTTAACCGGAAGTTGATGTCTACTTAATTATTTTGAATTATTCTATTTGAACGATTGAGTGGGTTGAAATTGAAATGTCCGTAGAGCGCATAACATCCAAACTAATTGGATGCTAGTGATGAAAGTGCCAAATTTTAAGAATACGATTGGTGTCATTTTCATAATTTAAGCGATTTGTATGTTTGTTGTCGAAGAAAAACGCGAAACCGCTCAGGAAAAATAACCCTCGAAATTCCACTACGAGAAAAATTCAACCATGGCGGAAAATTGATAACATTGATTAGGGCTCTCATGAAATTGGAGATTAAATGAGTATTCAGGAGAAATATTGAGGCATTTTCAATGATACTGTATATATTAGTTGCTAGTCTTTGAAATGACCAAGTTCTTATAGTATTAAGTGGAGTACAGGAAAATTCCTTAACGTGATTTTAAAACTTCAACAAGTGATATTTATCTGTCAATTCTGAAACATAGTTCACCACCATAAATGTTACATGAAGTCTCCTGGTCCACAATAGCAATTTTCAAATTTCTTGGTGGTACCATCAATATACAGTATCGGAAAATATATAACTTCTACTCTTTACGCTCTCATTAAATTTCAGTATCCAAAATATATATTTTATTGGTACTGTATATTTTTCATATAGAGGCTTCAAGTGATATATTCAGGAAAACTAGGAATAGTTCTGTACCCACTGAAAATAATCCATTATTAGTGAAAGAGTGACGAGATTTTTAACCTTAGATTAACAATCACTACATTTAGATTTATTAACAAATATTAGCAAGGATTTTATTGCCCGATATGTTCACCGATGAAAAAAAAATGCATTTTGAAACCACATGGAATAAATGCACAAGGCTACAAGCTATATACGAGGTGATGATTCCTTATTAGGTGACTTTTATTATAATAGATTTTAAAGGAATTTTACAAATAGTTTTCAGATCAGACTTTTGCTTCCTCTAAATTCTGCAATTTCCAGAGTAGTAGGATTGAAATATCGCATATAAGCTTCAATCAATTTTGAAAGGGTACATGACCAAGTACAATAAAAAAAGTAAAGTTTAAGAAGGATCACGTGGGGGTACGGCTAGTGACATGTTTTTGTGAATTTTTTGGGACGACTCTGTTGAAATTTCTATGTTGAAACAAATGGTGAATAGAAATATAATATTCGAAGGATACTGTGTGGAATTTTCACGAAGAAATATCCAAAATATGGCAATTGCAGCAATTCAGTCTTGAAAAAAATTAAGACCGTTAGATAATAGTTTTGCCTGGGTAAAGCTTCTTAATTTACATTATTCTGCAGTATTTAAAAAAACGCGATATTTAAGAAAAAATTGGCTTACCAAAAAATTGAGAAAAAACTCTCCAGCGTTACCTCGTGAATTATATACTAAAATTGCGTCCAAAATTTGTTAAAGATAGGTGTGATATTTTTGAGATTATGACGAGTGAAATTTCGCCACATTATTCTTGAGATATGCGTTCAGTTTGAAAAATCTCAAAAAATGCTAAAAAATTACCATGCCCCTCCTTGAAGTTTAGAGAATTGTGGGATAGCAAAAACTTTCGAGCTACAAGCTTTAGATTCTGTTACACATATTGTAAATATATAGTTGAACTTAGAATCATAGACCTAAAAATTCCAGATAATAACTAAATCCAGGCTGTTTGAGGCCATAAATCGAAAGCCCATTCATTTCTTCTAGTTCTATAGTTGTAGGATATGGGTCCAAAAATCTGTTTCATTTATTGTTATTGTTGATGGTTCAACATCTTCGAAAGTCATAGCTAACAGAGATTGTCTAGTGCTTCGTGATCTTTTATATCGAAACTCTTCGTTTCGAGTTCTGCCAAGCTCAAGAAGGCACTGACCTTTGAAACACGCTGTATGATAATATACTTTTCTAATCTATTGACTTATCCTCGAGAGCAATAAATTTTATACTGTACGTGTGATCTTGATGGTTTGTTGACTATTTATATCAATATGTTATACTGTTTCAATATATTTTATTTGTTGTTAGCCATTCAATTCACTTCAGTAACGATTCAGACGAGATCTTTGTTTTTGCTGAAGTGGATGGATTTGGATTTTCTAGTTGAGCTTGACACAGAGCACAAAATCATAATGTTTCTATCTTATAAGTTTTACTTCCTACCTCCCTTTTCCTATATCCTCATTTCCATGTTTTGCCTTAAAATTTGACTTGTTAAACAATAACTCTGATTAAATAAATAAATCGAAATAAAGTAATATACAATTTTATCATACATAACAACCTTTTTTCCATTGGATTCCTAAATATTTCACTTTTTATATGAGTAAACATGAAGATAGTTTTAACAGATGGGTATGATATGTGATATAAGATATACGGTTGGTCGATTGGTGTGAACACTCCCGAGAAATAGTGGAAATTCTGTGGTTTGATAGCACAACTTATAGTTATAATTTATAATGATATATTCCTGGAAAACTACCCCAAAAAGTAAGTGAAGTTTCAAATACAATTTTCTAAAACTGAACGTTGAACAAAGCAAAAACCAATTGTAACAATAACACACGAGAGCGACAAGAAATCGATAAGCAGAAGTAAAATAGTAAAAAACACTGCTAATCACTGACAAATCACCAAGAACAAGAAATAAATAGTACGGAAGAAGACATAAGAGTATGGGTGAGATCTCAAACTTTACTTTCCAAACTAGTCCTTATAAATAATAAAACTTCGGAGTTAAAAACTGAAATACAAAGCATACGAGACAGCTTAAATGACAAAACGAAGAAATTGGAGGAAAAATTCAATAAGCTTGAACACAAAAACGTTGAAATAGAGCGCTTTAATAAAATAAATAATATTGTTATTTTTGGAATAGAAGCAGATAAAGGTAATGTACTTGAAGTTACTATTGAAAAGCTAAATGAAATATTCAACAGCAACCTAACCTAAAGAGACGTAAATAATATATACATCATTGGCAGAAAAGGTCTGGAGTTCGTCTTATATCTACAGAAACTGAAAATTATACAAAACCTGAAACAATTACGAGGAACCGGAATTTCCATCTCCAATGATTTAGGGTCTGAAGACCAGGCTGAAAATAAAATATTGGTCAAAAATCTGAAAAGTGCCAGAATCAATAATTATCAAGCATATATAAAAAATTATACATTATATGTAAATGGTACCCCATACACTCCAGAACATTTAGAAAGTGACAACATAGAATTCGAAGTAGAATTACCACCCAAGGCGAATAGTGCACCACCCACCCCAAGTGCTAGTAACAAAATAGAAAAGAAGAAAGATATCATAGAAAAACCAGAAATTGTGGAGAAACCTTTGAACATAGAGGAATTGGTGAATGAAGAGAACCCCAGGAATACGAAGCCAACGGTGGAGGTGAAGAAAAAACCAACAACACCTACGATACAATCCAGAAACATAATCAAAATCGGCCGTACGACAAGAAACAACTCGATTTCAAGTAACAAATAATATCCCTATAGAACGAAATTATCAATCGAGTTAGAGATACTATTCACCAACATCTCTTTTTTTTTAATATAAGTAATAACATCATCAAATGACAAAATTGCCCATTGTTCTTACATACACATAGCTACAAAATAATCTCGAGTTGAGCTCCCGGACTAATATCTACCAATTGAAACGAATACATGTATCGTTGAAAAACTAGAAACATAACTGGTGAATAAGTAGTTTCAATAACTGTAGAAATCATTATATCATTACATTATCTGATAATTAAATTGTATAACATTAATATAAATATGAATCCATACGTGTGAGATTTCCAAGTGGAAAAAATCATGAATTTTGTGTTAGAAAATGCAGATCAAGCGAAACAAGTACTGAAAGTAAATAGTGATCACTGTAACTCAAGAATCATACATAATAATATTCGTAGTATAGCTAAAAAATTTGATGAATTCATGATATTTCTGGAAGATCTAAATTCTTGGACTGCATTGTGCTTACAGAAACAAGAATAATAGATGACATCGGAGTGACATTGAGGGTTATACAACTCTCTATAACTTTGGCAAACTTAATCAGAACGATGGGGTTGTAGTTTTTATCAAGTCGAAATTATATCACTCTCACCAAGAAATTGAAATAAATGGTACATTTCTACTCCAATTGACTGTAACTATTGAAGAAAAAATTATTATTATCAATGCATTTTACAGATCACCAAGTAATAGTCAAATCGAACCGTTTATTGAAAACTTGGAAAGAATATTGAGAAATCACCCCAATAACTTTACATGTAGTGTATTCATTGGTGACATGAATATCGACCTAAAGGATAATACAGAAAACTCACAAATCTACCTAGACAAAGGCAAAGACAGGAAACCTCGAATCAATTATTCCATTAACAATAGAAACTTGTATAACCGATCGTTACACAACACTAGTGCATCTTATATTTAACACTAAGTATACAAATGAAAGCACAACCAACTCAAAATTTCACAAACAAATAAATGAAAAAAAATTGTTACAAAATACCAAAAATATCGATTGGAAATATTTCTTCGAAATAAATGATTTAGAAAACTCAGTCACTGAATTTATTAGACTGGTTCAAAGTGCAGTTGATAGATCTCCGAAATTCATTAAATTGAAAAACAAAGATATTAAAAGGAAAGCATGGGTTACTGGATCATTATTGAAATACATTAACAAAAAAAATACACTGTTTGTTGAATTGAAGAAAGCCCCACATAATGAAACCTTGAAAAATGAATATATATAATACCTACAAAAAAGTACTCGAGAAAACAATAAAAGACGCGAAAAACAAATACTACAAAAATAAAATAGAACATGTAGGGGCAGATTCGAAACGATTATGGTAATTAGTGAATGAGTTAACCAGACTGAGAATGGAAATATAACTTGCGATCCGAGCATAATTTCTGAAATATTCAACACTTTCTTCAGCAGTGTAGGCACAAATCTAGCAAGCAAAATTGAACAGGATGAAAATTATACGGAAATCAAAATCAAATCAGATAATACTATTTTCCTTTTCCCAACTGATGCAAATGAAATACAAGCAATTATTTCACAATTGAAAAATGAAAAATCACCGGGTCCTGATGGCTTGACAGCTGAAACACTGAAACTCATATCAAGTTACATTTTCATAGCCGAACCTCTCAGTTCTATTATTAATAAATCTCTGTCAAGTGGTCACTTTCCTTCTGTTTTCAAAATGTCAACAGTAAGTAGTACCTATTTACAAGAGTGGTGAAAAAACAGATGTGTCAAATTATCGGCCGTTAGCACTCATATCAAATCTGGGTAAAATACTGGAAAAAATAATCAAAATCAGATTAAACTCTTTCCTGAAGAAACACAATCTGTTGTCACAACAGCAGTATGGTTTTACAGAAAAAAAGTCTACAAATGAACAAAGAACTCACGAGCAAAATTTATAATTCTATAGATGAAAAGAAACCGTCCATTGCAATTTTTTTAGACCTGCCAAAGGCTTTTGATACCAAAATGCTTCTGTCAAGTTTGTATGATCTAGGAGTGAAGCATACGACCTTTTCACGTAACAAAAATACAAAATACACTCAGCAAAGAAGAAATTATATCATGTGGTGTGCCACAAGGAACGGTATCCCACATAGCACAAGACGTCTTGAAGACGTACGTTCTATATCTTATCTTGGTCTGAACGTCTTAGTCCCTGGATAAGACGTCTTAAAGATGTCTTTCTTCAGACGTCTTAAAGACATCTGATTCTCACGTCTTAAATACGTCTTATATATATATATATATATATATATATATATAAATAACATATTACGTGTGTAGTATATAGCATGGTATAGTAGTAGGAGTTGGTATTATCCGTAATAATATATTAAATAAACTTTATTTTTTCAACTTAGGAAGAACACAATATTTGCATAAAATGGAAATCTTAACTCAGTCTCACCATTGGGAGACGCGACAAAAAAATAAATGTGTTCTTCCATTCATGAATAAATCAATAGGTCAGACTTGTTACCAATATCTAGGACCGAAAGTTTTCAATTGCTTACCAGATGATATCAAAAAAGAAATTATTATTATTATTAGATTTAGTTATCTTTCAATACCATTAGTACAAAATAAAAAGTATCTAGCTAACCAAACCAAACTTCTTATTGGTTGAGACATAGCTGGGAATGTTTAGTTATCAAAATTATGACAACACTTCATAGTGACTTGACAAATTTATCTGGAGAGAAATTTTTGATACGTTAGTAAAGGCAATATCGAAATAAAACTTTTCAGCAGTTATCCATAGTCTATAGTCATCCAATTTTGGTGTATATATTTCATGAATCGAAAAAAAAAAAATTCAAAACAATTTGAATGATAAACTTGACATAACTTTCTCTTTCGGAGTATCATTGAAAAAATCTACAAGCAGCAACATCGCACTTTCTGGTCAGCTGACACGACTATCTTGCTTAATTAAATAGACTAAACAATTCAAAATGAGTATTTCATTAATAACAAGCATCTGCATTGAAAAGCAGCTTCTTTTAAAAGATGCATAATTAAAGAAATAGGAAGAAAATAGTGTGTAATTCACAATGTGTTATTTCGTGTTCGGGTTACTGTGTATAGAGGACTAGGTATAGTTTATTCTGAAGACTTTTGAGTTGGTATCCTCTCAATATTTATCGTGGAGAAATGAGTCAATTCTTTAATTAAAATTGTTCAACAACTATTTAATTTTTGTGTACATATTTCAATTTCGTTCAAGTTAGTTACTTCTGAGGATTTCTGAAAAAATTATGAACGGCAACTATGCGTATGCTGACGAGCTGTTACAACTCCCCTCCCTGGATGAATAGACTTTAACGAACATTTCATTCGATTAATTGAAATCTTGACCATATTCAACTGTCGTAAACTTGCGGTATATTTTCCCTGATCCAAGTTATATATTTCTTAATATTAGTGTACACACTCGGCACTCCTGGAGCTCCACATTGGTCTGAACCAAAAGAAAGTATTCCAACCTGAAATAGAAATGAACAAATAATATCACAACCTTCCGTCATCAGGTTGGTTCCATTTCACCTGATAGTGGATCTCCCCATGTCTAACTAAAAGGGGCGCTCCACCAAAACCACTGCAAGCATCATTTCCTGAAATAAATCGGTGGTACTTTCGATTATCCTTGTTTTTGTTTATTCGATTGTTTACCTGCTTCTCCACCTGCACAAACTTGCTCTTCAGATATCGGCAACGTCCTACCATAAACCCGAAGACATTCTTGAATACTTATTATCGGCAATCGTAGAATTTGCTGTAGAGGAGGCGCGTCTGAAATGAATTTCAGTAAGTGGAATCCTAGTCGTTCTCAACTTTGACAGTTCCAGAAGTGTATACTCACACGACTGGCCGGCAGCTTTCCCCCAGCCTACCAAGAGACCGTTGTTGCTTGTGACGGACCAAGATTCTGGCAGGCATATCGGCTGGGTAGTCACTGAAACGTGTCAATTTTAGATAGGTGACAACGACAATGGTTTTTTGAATGATTTGTTTTGTAGTTTCGGTTAATTGAGTATAAGTGAACGCTTCCTTCCTGATGTGGGTTGAAGGAACTGTTATTAAATCCACGGTAAATTCGTGTGAAAATAATTGAATCAATTTGATTTTATTTCGAACAACTGGTACGTAGAAATACAGAAATTCACCTGTGTAGTTCATCCTGTTCTTCGTTACTAGCAGGGCTATGTTGTTACTGTAAGTTTGTTTTTGGTATCCGGGATGCACAATCACGTGACTTACGCCTATGTCTTGCGGTGGGAGACCACAAAATTCTTCGCCGCAGTCGATGTCACTGTTAGTTTTCCATTCTCCCACTCTTATCGAGAACCTTAATTCATCACAAACAGAAATGTTTCATCAGAATGGCATTGTAATTTTACTGATAGCACTCACAGTTTGTAATTATCAGCTCTTGCCAAGGCACAATGAGCGGCTGTCAAAATAATCCTGTTGCTGATTATTGACCCAGTGCAAGGATATTTCAGCTCACCAGTTAAAACATCTGAAATTGAAAGAGTGGACAACTGTTATGGGGAACGATGTGAAGATGCTGTTTTTATTTTTCCAGTCAGGAAAACAATTGACTTACTTCTGAATCCCACTCGGGCTACCCAAGGATACGCTCCTATCCCCTCATATCCCTCGCCTTGGACTTGACTTATCCCACACCTGATTCCTACGTCCGGGGCGTTACCTGTAGGTAGTAAGGTCGTGGGTTCGCTGCTTTGGGGGCAACATACTAGTCCGGAGCCTTGGTATCCACATCCCAGATCACCAATGCTAAATTATTTGAATGATTATCATTATCATGAAAATTATACACCAGAGCATGTTTCATAGTCGAAAATCCAGGGTATCTTACCTGTTGCTGAGAAGGCAGTCGTTATTTATCAAATTGCTGAGTATAGGGCAGGATGATAAGGGGACGCATTGGGTATTTGATGGACAAAATGTTGATCTTTTGCTCAAATGACTAGCGTCTTGATTTACTTCACCAATAGCTGAAAACGAACATATTGTCATATGATCAGAAAGTAAGGAAAATTGTCATGAAAAAGTGAGTTATTCGATTTTTACGATGATCTTGAGAAAAAACCTTCAATCAAATTTTCTTTGTGGAACGATTATTCTTGTGCGGCCGTGGAAGGAATTTGGTGATCACAACTATGTTATAAAAAACACTTTTGAGTCTCACAACGAGTTCAAAGAGGGTTAAGAACGCGTTGAAGACCGACGAGATTCACGTCCAAGTCCTTGATCTCATCAACAGTTTCTAGTTTGATACCATTGATGGTGTAATTACCCTGTAGACTTTCTTTTTTTCTAGTATAGGACACTATTTTGCATTTGGATCGATTAAGCGAGAGATCATTATCCTCACAGAATTTCAGAATGGCATCAATGACTGACTGAAGATTTCTTATGTCATCCAAAGATTCTATTTTGAGATATGCTTTCAAGTCATCTGCATAAAGCAAGAATTTTGCACCTTTGATGTAGTTATTTATGTCATTGATGAACAGAGTGAAAAGCAATGGTCCCAGGATTGAACCTTGAGGTACTCCGGATGTACTGACAAAGCAGTTCGATTTGCTGTTGTTGAATTTCACAGTATTCTGACGATTCGAAAGATATGATTCTATATATTTCATCATGTTTTTATCAAAAGAAAAAGATGTTAATTTATTCAATAGAACTTTGTGGTTGACTCGGTCAAACGCCTTTGCCAGATCAGTGTAACACACGATTGAGGGAATAAAAACAGAATCTTGAATGCTATACTGGAGAAATAATATTCCGACTGTTCCGAGGACTGTAAAAAGCATTGGAAAAAGTCCCTCGAGCGGAGATTCATATTTTATGAACAAATTCACCTTACAGTGGTATGTACTCTATTGAACATCCATTTATTGTTTGTAAGAGCATTCATCAAATATGCCCTACTTACCCTAACATAACCTTACATTTTCTTCTACCCCGTACAGTCTGATGTTTATTTTTCCATTGACTGTTCATTGGATGAGTTCATATAAGCTGTCGCAGTGATCAAATATTTGATAGGATATGTTGATTTAATCAAGAAAAAGATATTGGATTCGTGTTTTTATTGGTGACCTTCGGAAAACAACCAACAATTTCAAAATATAGATTGCATAAAGGGTGTAGTTTACGACCATCTATTGTGTTCTTGGTCTTCTTTTGGTGTTCTTGGTTCTAAATTTGGACCGGAAATCTTGATGATAAACAACCACCATTTATAGAATTAAATTAATAAACAATTCATGTCTAGTGAGTAATCAATTACTATTAGTATGTAATTTGTTAAGGTAAGTAGTTGCCTAGTTTGACGACAAAATTGTCTAGAAATTATTATGGCAAGGTCATTATCAATGCATGGTCGTGGATTTTTTCCCATAAGGAACCATTACGACTTCCGAACGAATTTATCGTTATTTTATTTTATTTTTCGGTTGGTGAATCACAACCTTGATAGTCTTCAATGTTGGCGATGCTTGATCTGAATTTAAATTCATATATAATTGTTGATTAGGTAGATGTTGGTCATTTTCAATAATAAATTTAGTTGCACTTCGTTCAAGGTTGAGTTGAAGTTCCAACGGCATCATCACCAACCATTGATCGGTGTAGATTAATGATAAAAATGTCGCGAATACAAACAAATCAACAAAATGAAACGTAAATGAAATTTAGAGAAACAATTGATCCGGAAGGATCGTGGGAATAAAACTTTTTTCATTGGAGAATGAGAAAGAGCCTTTCTGAATCGGTTCAATGAATTCGATTGTCCGGAATAAGATCTAAAAATCATGGGCTCAAATATGTTACCATTTTTTTTTGGTTTACCTCTTCGTTATGTACTTTGTGGTTCCCCGAATTTACAGGGAAAATTTTTAGCTATTACCGGAAAAAAAATTTTTCTTCAAGTCACGTGGAATGCTTTACAAGACCTCCATATTGTTGCAAGCAACTCCAGACGTTTTTCCAACTATTAAGTGTCATGTTTTTGAACAGAGGCTCGCAAAAACTTCTTCATTGTTGCTTTTCATTCTGCAACTGTTTATAGAGGACATCCCTCAAAATACCATTCTTCCTTCAAGTCAGGTCCATGTGGTGGATTAATTCAGAGCTCAGATGCTTCTAGAAGCCTCTTCAGTACGAATTTCAAAGATCTTCTTCGTATTGCGAAGTTTGTAGTTTCTCCTTTTGTATTGGCAAACCTCAATGTATGCTGAAGTTTTCCCTTGACAGAAGTCTCAGATGGTTGTGTTTGCCAATTCGATGATATTCATTTGTTTGTTGAGTCTCAGGAGATCAACCATCATCCTGATTGTTCCTCTATGAATTTTGGCAGAGGTTCTTTGATGAACTCTTTGGGCACTCTCGTTCTCAGATGATTCATCCACCATTTATTGTTAGTTTTTTACTGCTTCGATCATTTAACCTAGGTGGTCTTAGGATCACCTTAGGAAAAGTGCTGTTGATTTGAACGCAACAACAAAACCTTGTGGACCATCATCATTTGAATTATTACTTTTACAAACTTGTGTTTGGATAAGGATCGAAACTACAACTTTCTGATCCATCTCTCGGAACTTTTTCCTACTGCAGTATTTTGTAGACAAAAATGGATTCACATGTTTGGTAATGGGGTATCAATAGATATAAATGATATTTCTAAATGAAATGAAACAGTGCATCATAGAGATATTGTGAAACGAAACACTAAAATTGACAGTAGTTATTTCAAAATGCCAAAAACTACTTCTACAAACTCGTTCACTTACCTTTGGACTTAATAATGAAGTTTGAAAAAATCACTACTACGACAGCAATTTTCGAAAAAGAATCCGCACAATACATGTCTACACTGTTCGTTCGACTAGATGAATGAACAATATTGTTATGAATTAATATATGAACGAAAATTACACATACATACAATGTTTTGACCTTCCTCACAAAAATCATCTTCATACATGCGTGAAGTTCGGTTTCCGTCAGCGAATCAAAACATTTAGCCCCCTCCACATACCCTACTAAGCGATCAATTGTTTATAGTTTATTGGTCTCAAATGATAAGTAGTTAATTTTACCTACAGTTTATCCAATCCTGGATGATTAAGGAAGAGGGGTTCTTAATCGAAACGGGTTCTTTTATTCTTTCGTGAAGAACGGGGGAGTACTAATTTCATTTGTAAAAAATGGAAAAGTCAAGAGGCAGATTTAGGAGAATTGCTCAATGATAATAATAATAATAATACAGGGTGGGGCACCACATACGACACGGTCTCCATTGAATATTTAGGAAATTTCCTCCTTTCATTATTTGTATATTCATTGAGGCTGCAAGAGGAAATTATTCTGGACTATACAGGGTGGCTCATAAAAGTGTGACATATCAAAGTTTGGTTTTTTTAAATGGAACACCCGGTATTTTGTTGCAGTTTTGGATAGTTCAGGGAAAAATAATACGATTTCTAGCAAGGTACCATGTACCTAACTATAACCGTTTTCGAGTTATTGTTTTCTTTTTGAAAATGCAGGGTTCAATTGGAGACTGAATAACATCGAAATGTATGGAAACCATCCCTTCCAATTCTGACCAAACATTAAAGAGGTTTCAGCCTATTGATTCCGATAGAACCCGTTTCCCAATATTATACAGGACGTTCAAAATTCATTGTCACTTTTTTATAATTTCAAACGCAAATAACTTTGTCATTTTAAATAGAACACCCTGTATTTTTTCAATTTGAACAATAGAAAATTCGATTATCTTTCATTTTATATCAAGGTTCCCTATACCTAGCTTGAATAGTTTTCAAGATATTGGCATTTTCAAATAGTAGTTATCATTTCAATTCATTCTTTGAATCGAGAGAGCTGTGAAACGACATTCATTTGATTTGGTAACAGAATTCTCATCGACAGTTATTATACTTCACTTGATCGAACATTCCACTGTTATTCAGATCCATATTCATTTTAAATTCTCTGTCCGACAGTTTTTGAATATGTGCTTTCCGCAAAGGTGGATTGGTAGGAGAGGACCACAAAATTGGCTAGCGAGATCGCCAGATTTGACTTGCCTTGATTTTTTTCATGGAGATATCAGAAACATGGGGTTGAAGACACTCCTTCAATCATATTGGAAAATATGTAGGAAAGAATAAGGGCTGCTTTTCGAAGAGTGTCGCCTCAAATGATATTAAATGTTGAGCAGTTTTCCATAGAAAGAGTAGCTCTTTGTAGTCATCATTTCGAGCACTTAGTTTGAATTGAATACATTTGTATTTCATGTTCTGTTGAAGTTTTTCAGTTGAATAATGAAAAAATTGTCTGTTAAATGTCGGAGTATGGATCTGAATGAAAACTTCATTTCAGTGAACAGTAAAAGTTCGACGAAGTGAAGTATAATAACTATCAATGAAAATTCTGTTACCAAATGAATGTCGTTTTACAGCTCTCTCGATTCAAAGAATGCATTGAAATTATAACTGCTATTTGAAAATGCCAATATCTTGAAAACTATTCAAGCTAGGTATAGGGAACCCTAATATAAAATGAAAGATAATCGAATTTTCTATTGTTCAGATTGAAAAAATACAGGGTGTTCTATTTGAAATAACAAAGTTATTTGTGTTTGAAATTATAAAAAAGTGACAATGAATTTAGAACGTCCTGTATAATATTGGAAAACGGGTTCTATCGGAATCAATAGCCTGAAACTTCTTTAATGCTTGGTCAGAATTGGAAGGGATGCTTTCTATACATTTCGATGTTATTCAGTCTCCAATTGTACCCTGCATTTTCAAAAAGAAAACAATAACTCGAAAACGGTTATAGTTAGGTACATGGTACTTTATATGAAATCGTATTATTTTCCCATGAACTATCCAAAACTGTAACAAAATACCGGGTGTTCCGTTTTAAAAAATACAACTCTGATATGTCACACTTTTTTGAGCCACCCCGTATACTCCAAAATAATTTCCTTCTGCAGCCTCAATGAATATACAGATAATGAGAAGAAGAAATTCCCGAAATATTCGATGGTTTGGTTTACAGAGACCGTGTCGTATGTGGTGCCCCACCCTGTATATGTTTATTGCAGCAGATAAAAAAAATTAAGATAACTCGTGTCAAAGTCAATAGGAGTCGGCATTATCATTGTAACTGAACCAATAACCTGTTTGAATTGAATAAAATACGGTGGTTTTGGGATGGGCAACGAACCCGAAGATTTTCTGTAAAAATCTGGGATACCAAAAGATAACTAAATTAACTTCAACTATTGAAGTTTTCACGTATTGATTCGAATTTCAATAAGAAAAAAATAAAACAAACTGTTATTGATACATAGACATTTATTCGAACCATCTACTAAATTTATAAAAAATATCTGGTATAACATTGAAATGAAACCGTCCAATTTTTTTAGATTACTTCTGGCACTGAACATATACATAGATATATCAATAATACGTAACATTTCACATACAAGAATAATTGAGGAACATTTCAAATGCTATTGTAAACATTATATTAAATATGAGTTAGTATTGTAGAGATGTCGAAAAAGTGTGTGATATTCATAATTGCACAAGAGAATCTGGTATTCAGCCCAAAACCTATTCAAAAATAGGAGTTGAGGGGGTTGAAATTCACAACCTGACAGTTTTGAAACTGGTCTTCAAAATTAATTGTGAGTTAAACGTGATAAATCTTTTATTTTGTACACATATAGACGGATGAAAACTTGTAAGTATCTTGAATCGACAATTATTTTGTTAAAAATAATATACTGACATCTTGATATGCAAAGCTTTAAGAATATTTCTCATTCGATGATAGCAGGAGAACATCTTATTTTGAAATTCCGATTTGGAAAACCAAATCCGTATCGAAAAAGTTGAATGAAGAGCTCAAACATATTATTCTCTCCAATGGATGAAACTCATTCATAAATTCATCATCAGTTCCAGTCTTACCAAGAAATGCAATGAGTGCATTAGGGGATCAAATTTGCGAAGCGATAAGACAACAGTGTAGGTCGTTACGTATGGATTTTTTGAAAATTTTTTTAGGTAAGAGTGAAACTGGAAATGTAGTTTCTTACGACTACGAAATCGTTAGTCTCAAAATTGGTGTCACACGTATTATAATCCTAAACATTTATAATATATCTCGAATATATCTGCAATAAATCGTGCTACGTATAGGTTCTGATAAAAATTACAGATTGGCAACAATATTGTTATCGGTTACATCGTGGTGTTTAAAATTCGTCTTTTCATCTGTTTCGTTATACGTTTACGAAGACGTAGTTTCTTCTTCTTGATTGTGCTTGGCTATAGCCAACAGAATCATCGTGAGTTCCTTCTTGTTGACTTTACCGTCTTGACTGTAATCTACGCCTCTGAGGATGGTCTCTTCGAAATCCTGAAGGTCTTGTGCATCGTAGTCCTATAAACACAGTTTTTTCACTAACAGATAAACCTCTCCTCAAATCGCCCATTGTATCTTAGTGAACAAGCAGTATTTATGGGGTATCGCAAGGTCCCAATTCGGGTCCCCTCTTCCGGGGTTCGAATAATGTTTTTTTAGAGGCTATCAATTCATAAAAGTTGAAATTTTGAGCGCCTTGATTATTTCATGATCAAAGATCAAATTGAATACAGAAGTGTTAAATTTTCAGAATGCTTATGATTTTACTGGTAACATTACCTTTTTGACTAGTTCCAACAAATCCTTCAAGAACCCTCTTAGTTCCTCATTCTCTATAGTACCGTTGTTATCCTATAAAACAACTCGATTATTCACATTTATAATCAAGTTTATATCTATGAAACAACCCTCAACATTCTTATTTCAATCGATCACTCACCCTGTCGTAAAGGGCGAAAACTTTCTCGATGTCAGTTCTGGTCAACTTGGTGGCTCCCTAGATAAAACAACGTTTTTATTAAACGTTCACTCGATACCATGACTGGTGACATTCATAGAGTGACGGTGTTCTAAATATAGAGTGGAGACTTCAATTAAAATGAATTTAGTAGCACTGCAACATTTTCTGTCTTATTTCAGATATTTCTATGCTTTTAATTTTTTGCAAGTTTGATATGTTCGTATGTACAAATTCGAGATGTTACCATGAAAAATATCCAGTGATGTAAGGTCCGGAAATCTTGCTGGCCTCTTTAGCGTTAACGCATTGATTCCTGTTGAAATATCCACCCTATTTCAGTTTCAAACGATCCATTTGAAAATCGAAACAGCTCTGGGTAACAACATCAAAAAACATCGACTTTTACGGTGAAGCTGGGTTATTGAGAAATGTATTGTGAAGTGTTGTAGTGTTAGTAGTTACCAGGACACGTTACTCGAGCCACTATCCTGTGTGAGGTGGAGGGGATAGGCTGGAATGTCCGATTACTGGTGTGAGGTTTTTTCGAGACGGAAAATGGAAAATCAAGCCTTACAAAGCGTATGACTATCATAGGGATAACATACAAAGCGCAGATAGAGAATGAGAATACTTACTTCGCAGCCCTCCTGCAGTGTTTTGCCACAAAGATAGTAAAGTGAAGCCGTGCATAGTGTACTCAAAAAAATTCGTGGGTCAGGTTTGTACAGGATGGACTCCGAAAGTAATGAGAATTGAAAAATTACAGAATCAGAGTGGGTTGTTTGTCAATACCCTGTACAAACTGGAACTTAACGTTTTTATTTCTGGTTTATATTGCTGAATTTCATGGTAAAGTTTCAAGAAGTTTTAGGTTTCTCTAGGTGATACACTTTTCAGATTTTTGTGAAAGTGCTAAATATAGTGCTCAAAGATCAAATCTACTATAATCTATTTATTCTGGGTTGATAGTTACGTCACGTCTAGTTAATGAGAGGTTCCACCAGTAGACTAAGCAAAATACTCCTTTTTTCATATCACCCTACTTTTACAGTTGGCAACACTTCACGACGATGCCAAACGTATTAAATCAGTTGAATATTGTAAACATGTAATTTTGTTGAATTATAAAGATGTATAATAATTCCATATGGTTTTGTGAGTGTTTCTCATGGATCCATATGGAGAACATAAAATGAAAACCATTTTTCTTATTGAAAGAATTGATGCAACTCATGAAATATTCTCATACATCATTGTATTTTTGTTTGTCTGCAAGTGGGAACATTCGGGAAATGGTATAATTTCACAATGTAGATCCGAATAGATCAGTCCATCCTTCAAAATTATTCCTTTCAGTTTAATGATCAAATTCTGATCAGGCAACATCGCATCTTTTGCTTATGTGATGTAACTATCAGCCTAAAATAAATTAAAATAAATAGACTGTACATTCCTCAGAATGTTGATTTATTTTTCGGATGTTTTACTAGTATCATATTGTTCGTGATTTCATTTTGGAATATTAATTGGGAATTAGTTTTGATTTGGAATTTGACATGCCTCAAAAGTTTTGTTGGCGGAATTATTTTCACACTCACCTTGAAGACTTGTCTACAAAGGAAATTTTCTTTAACCGGAAGCAACCTACGAAATATTTAAATCTCATTTGAAAATCGATTGCATATAAAAATAATGAAATCTAGAAGCCTATTTTAGATAAGCTAAGCGAAATCATCGAAAACATGTGAATTTTTCCAGTTTCTATGTTCCGCACTTTTCTAGACGAAGCTTTTCTAATATAGAAAAATCAAGAATCTATATATACAGTTATGTTAAGTTCAAATATCGCCATACAGGGTGATACCTATCGAGCGTAAATGACTAGTTTCTTTCGTTTGAATTTCTTCAGGTAAGGAAAAATATTTACTTTGCCATTTCGGATAGTTGTAACCTCCCATCTTTGTTGAAATCAAAAACTTGCAGCTGAAAAATAATATCAATGATAATAATCATCGAATATTTGAGTTGTATTGCAAAAAGATTTGGCAATATTGTGGTGCTCACCATTGTATCAGTATACTCTATGAGTTTATCTTCTGAAACGTCGTTCATTCTTTTAGCTTCTTTCAGAAGATCCCGCAAGAAATTCTGAAAAATAAAGAGTTTTGTCATAGGTACAAAAAAAAATTAGTCGATGATAAATTTTGTGACTAATGTGTATTGATCTCACTTTCAATTCATCAGCTTCAATGTATCCACTGCCATCTGAGTCATATTCCCTCCAAATCTGAAAATTTTGGAACAGGGACAATGATAAAATAAAATGATTGAGTGTTAAACAGAGGCCTAGTAGTTCGATGTATGTCTTCTTTAATCAAAGAGTTTCTTTGGACATCCTATATGATCAACCTCAAATGCATTAATTCAAGATGAATATAACAATTTTCAAAAACTCTTTCCCGAATAATTCGAACTCTGAGGTAGGTGACTACTTAAATAAAAAGTCTACATTATATTTCTTTTCAAATAACTTGGCAACGTCGGTGGCATTCCATGGAATAACAAGAATATACCAACACCGGAATCTTTTTGACTCACTCTTACTTACTTTCATAAATTCTACGCTGGATTCCAAAGGATTATCGAATCTGAAGAGCAGCAAGAAATTTTCTTCCATTGGTAGAAGCTGTGCTAGCTGCAAAACATGAAAAAATTCAGCTGTCAAACTACTCTTAGCAGAATAACATATATAATTCTCAAATCTAACCTCTCTTATGTCTATTTTACCATCTTGGTTATCATCGTAGGCTTCCATGAAACAGGCTTTCAATTCGATCAGCATTTCGTCTGACACTACCTGAAAAATATCGCATATGCTCAAAAATTTGTAGAAGAGTGAAAGGAAGACTATAATCGGAGACGTCTAGGTTGTTGCGGAGACGCTGCCCGTCATTTGCTTCGCAAGCAACAGCGACAGGAGCATGAGAAGTATCGTGTTTACACTCTCCTGCCCGATCGGGCTGAGTGTGAGAAATAAATAGGAAAACAGTGAGCAAAAAATTGGAGTTGTCCACAGATCATCACTGTTATTAATAATTTGAAATATTTGATAATGTCTGAAACTAAAATCTGTTCAGCGTCTCGCCTTGTGTACTAGAATTTTGTTACACGAAAATAGTTTGTTTTCTTTATTATTAAATATTATATAATCAATTGTCGGATTTTGTATGAAATTTGGAACGTAAGAATCATCAAACAAAACAAAAGGTATCGATGGAGTTTATTTTGATTCCAAATATTTGAGAAAAATTTGAATAAAGTATATACAAGGTTGAGAGAGATCAACCGGCAAATAAAGTCAATGAAACGTGAAAATATACAGGGTAATACAAAACTTTATAGCTCTTTTTGAATTTTTCCAGTTTCTAGTTTTGATGAAATTATTATTTCACCACCAAAATTTCCCAGATATCCATTGTGAAAAATCGATAGAAATAGTTCACTCGTCAACTCATTAATAAAAATTCTCAATTTATTTTCGTAATACTTCTAGGAAGAAGACGGCTCTCACGCGAAATAATGTGTGTATTTTCTTTGAAGCTAAGACATCAAAAAACACGCGGTACAATCACGTTGATGTAAATGTTTATCGGATAAATTTATGACAGGTAATCATGTTAATGCGTCCATCTAATTTGTGTTTATGACTCCAAAACGATCATTTCCAGGGCCTCGAAAAATCCGAATCGGCTATAAAAAATAAACGATTAGTCGACGATGGAAAACAATAGACGATTGGTCGTCGCGACGTACGTGGGAAAAGGGCGCCCAATAACGTTTCTCGGATAGTTATGGAAATTTTTCGGGTATCTTGCCGCGTTTTTAGTACATATTGAGGTAGAGTCTTTTTCTTCGAGAGATGTAGTTCTGAGAGATTTGGTTATCTCTCAATACAATATTACAAAATAAAAAGTATTTAGCTAACCACTAAACTTATAATTGGTTGGGACATTGAGACATGGTAACACTTTACAGTGACTTGACAATGATGCCAAATTTATTCGAAGAGAAATCTCTAATCCGCTGATAAAGTTAATGTTAATTATAGTCGAAATTTTTACAAATATTGAAAAAACTGTATTCAATAGTTATCCAATTCTGGTCTATATATCAAATGGATTGAAAACATTTTCCCAAGCAATATGATAGATAACATGATCTAAATTTCTGTATTATTGAATAAAAAAGATAAGCAGTAACACCGCACCTTTGGGCATGATGTCACAACTATCTTGCTTAAATAAACAGACAATAAAGCATCTGCACCTACAGCCAATCCCAGCAATCGATTGTCAAAGAGTTTTGAGGTAAAACATAATGAAAACAATAGTCGAAGAATCATTTTTTCAAGCATTCAATAAACTAGCAGTGCGAAACGTCAAAAAAACACAATACAAATCAACAAAACCAAAAATGTTTTACCTCCATACTTGAAAGTCACGTCCATTTCTTGACGCGCCGCAGATGCTCTATAATCTATATGATGACGAATAATAATGTATATTTCCATAAGAAAAAGTCTCAGGTTCGAAATTTTCTTCTGAAATCTCAGTTTGTTTGGAAATGAACAAGAACGAAAGATTTCGTGAAGAAGTATTGCGAACATCAACAAATCTGCTTTTCGTGGTTTGTGGATGAGTTCCTTGGAAGATAAATTTGATGGCTTGTATAACACTCGACTATAACAATTCAATTGCAGGGAAAATGATCGCTTACAAAGCTGTTGGAACTAAGTGTGATGCTAATTTTGGATAATATTCGATTCTCGGCAACAGTGTTCTTAAAAATCCGAGAAATTGAAAGAGAACTGTCCATGGCTCACAACGTCCCACAGAAATCCCATTTTGGTGCACGGGACGTTTTGATCGATACATCTGATGAAATATGTCCCTGTAAGGATATCCCTAATGGACATCATTAAACAGTCCTTAAGTGGAAACATTCAGACGTCCTGAATTGTGCTATTGATGATCAGAGGAACTGACCTGTCGACCATCATTCAAGAAAACGTTTCTTACCTCTGGTCCAACATCAGAAGTATTGGCACTAGACACAAATTCTCGCAAGAATCCATCTAATTCTGCTCCTTCGATATAACCATTGCCTGCAAAACAAACAAAATGAATGTATTGATACCTCTCATAACTTTTTTAAAATATACTGGACATCAAGAAGTCTCTATCGACCGCGGAAAAAGAAAAACTACCAAAAATTTGAGAGAGATTTACAATATTTCATGTTTTACAAGAGTTCAATAAGATGGACTATTAATTTGCTGTGTTTTTGGTAGGATAAGAATAGTTTTGGGTCTCAGAGATGCGTTCCTATAATTTTTCCGATACTGTATACAACAACACTCACCATCTTTGTCGTAATGACTCCAAACCTCCATAAACTGGTTGGCTGACAATTTTCTGAGTTCCCTAGAATGCGGATCTCTATACTGACGCATAAAATTCGTTGCTTTCTCCAAATTCAGGCGTTTAGTGTTGGAATGATCTGAGGTAGCAGACATTTTTTCTGAAAGGAAGAAAGTCGGGTCATTTGTCTTCGAACGGACGTACAACATGTTGCCGTATCCTCTTTTTCATTGAAACGAGATGTCGACCCTAGCGATAACAGAGTCTCCTGAACTCGTTATCGTTTTTCCGGGACATTTGGAGCTTATCCCGGAGTTCAATCTTATTCGAGTGAATATTCTGTGCGATTAGATAAAAGGAAATCCCTATGAAAAAAAAAACGGTTCGCTGCAAGCGTCTCATATGTACGGAAATAATCAAATTGTATTTACATTTAATGAACTCCATTCGGATTCGTTTGGATCATATTATTCACTATATTGTGTAGCAGACAAGCTTCTGGCTTTCGAGTGAAAAATATGATTTGTTGAACAAATAAATATATATCTCAGGATTTATTTATAGCCAAAGGTATTCATTCATACATATACCTACTTAATAATAAACAAAAAAATTCTGAAGAAGAGGAAGTCTGCAAAGTACATCCATCTGAATATATTTTTGTGGCGTATAGCATTAAGGGGCTATAATAGTGTGACACTTTCAAGAAATCGATTTCTTTTGCTCGTTCGATAGTTTATTATATCAGAAATATCATTCAGAAAGCGGCAAGGTCGTATCTTGAAGGCAGCGTTCCAAAAATTGAAAATGAGTATTCTTGAATATATTTACTTTACAATAACCTACAATCTCTTTGAATGATTGAAAATCACCAATTTGGTATCAAAAAACCACCATTTTTACCTCGAAAAACGAAATTTTCTTCTAAACTACGCCTTTTTGGTAATTTTTTATATTTTTTAAAAATCCTAGGTCCTAGTGGAAAAAAATCTTGAAGTACATATAGACGATTATTTTTGACATTTCTAGAAAACAATAGAAATTTTCAATTTCAGTAATTCATACGTTTTAGCCAATCAAAACATTATTATAGTGGATATAATAAACTTACATTATTCCAGCAAGAATAATTCAATGTACATTGTTGAAACAGAATAGAATAAAGAAGCTGTGATCAAGACAATGTTCAATGCATACTGATTCGAATAGTTGAAATAAAAATGAATATAAAATCTCGAAAATTATTTCTTTTGTAACGGCAAAAAATAGTCCATCGAATATCACGAGAGAGTGAGAATAAATTGAAAATAATTCTTCACGCATTCTCTCAAACTTGTTGCCATTTGGCAATAGAACGAGAGCCAGAAGGGCAACAAGTTTTCTAAAATCTGTCGAATTATTTTCAATTTCTTCTCACTCTCTCGTGATATTTCTACTGACAATATACCTCAACATGTCCATAAAACAGCTATGTAATTATACAGATTTCTTCTTATCGTGACATTAGACTGTTTGCAGTAAAGAATTGGAGCGTTATTATAAAGCAGGATCCATGAATATTTCATTATATTGAACGGTCATTACATTGTTTCGATGGATATATGTATTCTTTTTTCCTTAATTACATGCACTGCTATAAAATTCAAGAGCACTCGAGTATGGCCTTCAATTTAGTGGTAGGTACAAACAGCCCATTCGATTTTCGATACTTCTACAAAACTAAACGTCTTTTATTTCTGTATAATACACGTTGAATCGCCAGAACTGAATTATTTCTATTGTTTTCTGTTACCTGGCCTGCTATATAATTAATTCCATTAGAAAGAAAAATATATATGCTTTTTACGACTTCATTTAATAGTAGAGGTGTGGTTAGGAACATTACGGAGGAAATAAAAGTTATATAGAATGAAATATTACCATGACTCGGAGGAAATTGGAAAAGTTCCGTTACGGATAATCCATTCTTTTTCAGACTGTCACTAAGATATGATCTAAAAAATTTGGCACTGAGGCAGTAAAAAATTCTTGGAAAATATATACTAATGATTGTCAGACTCTCAAACGAAAACTACCGAGTTAATCATTATGAAACTTTATACCGATATTCTTGGTTATTTCGAGAATAATATAAAATACTCTTTATGGAGAAAAATGTTCGTAAAAAAATCTAGGAATCTGATTACTTCAATGGTATCTATCTATTTATCACATATTATTATCATTATTATTATTATTATTATTATTATTATTATTATTATCATTATTATTATTATTATTATTATTATTATTATTATTATTATTATTATTATTATTATTATTATTATTATTATTATTATTATATTAATATATTCTAAGAACTATGCTCTGAGCTCTAATAATTAGTTGACGAGACCACCAACTCTTTTCAAATATACCACAATATACCGAATGTTGTGAAATATACCCAAGTTTTTTCAAATTTCTCTCGCGATTGTTTCACCAGAATAAATTCACAATTCAAATCGTCAGAAGACCGGAAAAATATAAACAATTCATAGCCCCACGTATTTTTTTTTTCTATTTTCTATTTCGAACACGTCGTTCTCGAAAACTCGCGCGTGTTTTGAAGACCTTTTTATCCACTTATACTTTGCTATTTTTTTATTGGTGCCACATTTTACGTTTGAATGAAGTTTTGCATTTGTCAATTATATTTTATTTGACGTTTACAAGGTACTCCTGTCAGATCAATAATCACGGTAACTTTAAAAAACGCGCGTTTTTTGAAGTTCGATTTAAACACGCTCAGGCGTGCTTTAAATTGGTAAAATGGGGCACCAATAAAAAAAAAATCTTTTTTTATTGTTAATTTTTTTAACACATAATTACGTCTAGAATTTTCTGAAGAATCCAAAAACTAATAATATACAGAGGGTTTTCTTTAAAATAACAAAGTTGGTATTGGCCACTGTCACATGACACACCCTTTATATATATTTTTTTTAAATGCGCATCTAAAAATACAAATCGACGTGTCCAAGCGTTTTTCCTGACACGCTCTTATTTATTCGTTATCGAATTTATTTCATTTGGTTGTTCCACACTGTATAATAACCATGAAGTATGGGATTCTCTTCTCAGTACATACTTGCACAATACTTGTATAATTTTCGTGGACGGAACTGAATGAAATATCCGCAAAAGCACCAAAGTAGTTCAACTGGCAACTCTGACAGGCCGACAGGCGCCAAGTATTACAAAACGAAACAAGAAGCTGAATTTAGTGAAGTTTTTTCGGATATTACTTTCAATTTCCCAGATGAATTCCACATTCATCATTATTTTTGATTTTGAAACAGTTTCGAGGCTAAATTATATTTTTGTGATCTCGCTTCTTGTGCTCAAAAATTGAACACTCTGTGTACCTAAGACCTGAATTTAATTAGGACACCCAAATTGGCAACAGGGATGCGGAAGTTTTGGGCTCAGCTAATATATCCCCTTCCCAAACTTGCAAATATTACATGATCTGAACCAAGACGAAAACTTGTCAGGAGGAAATGTGTGCTAAAAAAAAATACCCAAGTTAGACCGGAATATTATGCGCTATCACAACGTCTGCGAATGCTATTCGAACATGAAAAGGGATTTTAAATTGAAGTTGTGCCTTTCATGCAAGATTCAGGGAGATAGACGAATATGTTATCCAAAGACATCTCTGCAGACTCTACTGGCATGCATATCACAGTGAGATTCGTGAGTATGATGGCATTGTTCTTGTTTCATTTAATTCTCAGAGGATTTGATCGTCTGCCAGTCCATGCGAAATGATAAATTTAAATAAATATCTATCTCCAATGATCTATAAGGGATTTGAAATTTTACAAAGAAAATCGCATATGAAATCGTTGCAGTTATATTTACATCATATAATCAAACTCACGATCGTTGAGAACTTGACGGTGAAAATTCCATACGCCATATAAAATACAGGGTGTTCCTTACATGCTAATATTTGAAGGGGTTATTCTTTGACACATTTCAAGAAAAAACTTCCGATAAACGTATGTCCTAAAAGTCTTGGCTTTTGAGATACAGGGTGATAGAATTCTGAAAAAAAAAACAGTTTTTTATGATAATTGAAATAATATTCTAGACATCTTCAGAAAATTTGGCACGTCTTCTATGCATCAAGGTGCATTTTGTGAATTTTTCATTTTCTCTACCAGTGGCGTCCGTACAGGTTTTGCATTGAATATTTATGGAGAAAAAAATTCTACGCCATTGCTTACTTTCAAAATAAAAATTACTTTCAAGATCCTCATTTTTGAGCGAATTCAATCTAATGGATTTTCTTTGTCCGACGCATGGTTTTCGCTTAAAAAAATAAAAATCGTTTTACTTCAGGTTCTATTCCTCAAAAATCTGATGCGGCGTGAAAATGTTTGTGCAACGATCAGATTCATAACAATGTCGAAGTTAAAATCTTTTTAGCTGCTGCTTATAGAAACATAACCTTCCGAAAAATAAATGAATCAGGACTACCTTAGAGTGTAATATTTTGACACTCTGTATCTCAAAAGTTAAGACTTCTAGGACATACGTTTATAGGAAGTTTTATTCTCAAAATGTGTCAAAGAATCACCCCTTCAAATATTAGCATGTCTTTAGGGAAAACCCAGTATACCTGCCATTCTTTAAAATCTCGGTTGAAAATCGCATTAATACAACATATAGACAAAAGCATATTTTTTATTTTCTTCGCTATATCGAATGCTCTTATTTTTTGATCATTACAAATTCAAGAAAATAAGTTGTTCCAAAAAATCACCAGTCACCCTTTGAAACAGCCTTTCTAGCAATATTAGGAAAGTAGAAGTGTATTTGAAATATGTATTCACACATCATACGGAGGAATCATTTTGATTTTACTTACTTTGGGAGGATATACCTTACTCAGTATGCATTTTCTGTCATAACTTTATTCATCAAACTATTTTTTTTTTCAATGTATTGCCGAATTCGTCGATTTCGTTTCAATTTTTTTCTGACGTTATTTGAAGACACTTGTCATTGTTGAATCCCTACAAAACAACGTTAAGAAATTTTCCGTACGACGTTTCGTTTCGGAGAAACCACCATAAACTCTTATGGTTTCCGAGATCCCCATGGTAGACATCCTTATCTTGGACACAGTGTATATCTTCTGCTCACACCACTGTAATGTCCAGATTACTCGTGGCTCTTTATTCATCTGATATATTTTCTCGAAAACATATCGATAAGTAATGACTGTACCATTTCATGATATAATTAGTGGAGAAAATTTCAATTAAATTGTATTCTTTTACATTTTTTATTCCGATAATAAGTTATGGTATTTTGGTACAGCAACACAGCAAAACTTACCATGGAACATTTATCTATGATTGGACAGCTCAAGGTCGATGGGCGTGTAGGGTTAAGTACGTCACACTGCGTTACACCAATGAGAGCTTGAAAACGGCGCGGGAACTCGTATGTTTGAAATCGTTCCGTTCATTTTATTATTTTATTCCTGATATAGACCGACTAAAAATCAACACGATTATGTTGTTTTGAAAAATTAGTGGTCTCCCCCATTCCCAAACGACTCGACGGATTTTAACAAACTCGATCTCGTTAGAAAGTGCATTGATTGATCCAACGAATCCACCTCTTTCGTAATGTGTTTAATTTCAAGTGATGCCACTAGAGGGCATCTATTGGTATGATAACAAAAAATCGCAAATTTCTCTGTAAAAACACTATCACTTTCTCTTCATGAGAATGTAGTGAAAAAATACCAGAATGATCTACTTAAAACCGTAATTTTTATTCCGAAATATCGAGGAATAAATTTTTCTGTATCTGTAGAAAATCGATATCTAAATGAGTTATTATTTGCGAAAAATATCGTAGCCTTTGAGAGTAGCTCCAACTTCAATAGTGATTTCAAGGCCTTGAAATATCCCGAGGAATATCCAATTGGAAGTGAATTATTCATAATTCTAGAATCTGAATGAAAAAATTAGTCCAGTCGCCCATTACATCAGAAGAAGAGAACGTAATGAACACTGCCAAAGCAATTCTTTAATTCTACCTTTTCTTCGTTGGAGAAATAATTTCAGTGTTTGAGAATTTCCTACCTGTTTCCGCATTCAGTCGCGTGTTCTTGCTAACCAAATTAAGTCGTAAGGACGTGTTGAGTGTGCCAATTGTGTCCTGGCGCAGGAAATGTCGATTCGAAGAAAAACCACATAGACTATTACTTGATCGTTCTATGTCAGCCCGTGGAAACGATAGCCATTTCCATCGACAAATTGGCCTGTTGCTATTAAAACAGGTTGGTTTTTATTTCGATGGTGATATATATCTTCCTATTTTATCCCCCCATCTGCTATACCCACCAGCACATCGATAATAATTTAATAGAGAATGAAACGTTTCATTGTTGTTTGGAAAAATACATCGACAGATATTTCTTATTGTTCGAAATTGTACTGCGTTTTTCAGCAACTCCCAAACGAAGTAGGATATGCAAAGAATCAAAGATAAACCTCTCACCAAAAAATCGGAAAAAAATTAAATTTGTCATCAACTCAGGCTCGTTCTGAAACCAACTTAGCCCCTATCAAATATACTGAGTTTCGGTTTCTTCAAAAATCACCTTTTTCGAAATTAGATAATTCTGGAAAATTATATTTCTCGAAAAATAAGTCACAGTTTTGATGAAATTCTTCAAGAACATCTTTGGTGAAACTCATTGAACAACGTGAAGGTGAGAGAAATTTGAATTTTTCATAAAATATAACCATAACCGATGTTTTCAATTATCCCAATCAATTACAAATATCGTATACATATATTGTTTTTGAAGAACTCAACGATGTAATGATTGGCAAAACCATTGAAATCTGTCAAATATTCTTTACATTTCATAGAATTCGTTCGTGAGTGAATGAATTTTGTGCAAATTTGATAATATCTTGCATTTTCAGTTTTTTCTGAGAACGATTGCATGATAAATCTAATGAATTATCTTGAAAAGTATTGATTTCCCCACGATAATATCAATTTCGTGTTTTTGGGTCAAAATATACAGTAAGAAAAATATATATCGCATGATTAGTGCAAAATTACCATATTTTTTCAGGCAACATATATCTGATTTGCATATACTTGATGAGTTGATTTAATTGAATTCTCATATAGTTTAGAGTTGAATAACTGTAGAAAAGAGAATGATATATTCAACATTTGGCCGAAATCAAAAATAAATCATCTATTTTGTAGAAATAACTGGTTTTATTCTTATTACTAACTGCCCTGTATCAAGCACAATGATTTTAGAGGGTAATTATGAGACCACATTCCACATAATTCCTTTTGGATTTACAAGGAAATTCAATTGTTTTCGAAAGTTCAATGTTACACCCCGTATACTAGTTAATGTGAGAATGACGGTCACCAGTGGCGTATCTAGAAAATTGTAGGAGTAAGAAATGTTCCAAGTGGCATTTTTTCAAATCATTATAAAAAGGAATCCAGAAATCTAATGAAAAATCGTCATCTAGAATTTCACGAACAAAAATTAAATTCTGATTTTATATGTTAGATGTAAGACTGGTGTAAATGAGGGTAGATATTCAACGAATATCTTGAAATAATTGAAATGGAAATTATATAAAAATAGCCATGTCGAATCCCAATGAATAATAAAAGTATCCACCACCAGAAATATTGCTGTTATGAAATTCACTTGTGGTAGACTAAAACGGATCTCTAAACAAATAAATGCAAACATGTATCTGCTATTTATTATATAGCCTTTGTATAAACTCTATGTTCGAATTTATTCAGATAACAAAAATAAATCATATTCGTGGGTATATCCGGGTGATGAAATTCTGAAAAATTATGATACGAAACAAAATACTGTTTTGATTATTCGGTCTATTCTTGTAATCACCTGTGATGTAATCATTAAAAAACAGTTGAAATATTAACCGGTCGTAAAATAGATGCTTCATCGGCATTTTATTTCAGGCAAGCCTGAATTTATCTAAATAATGTCTGAAATAAAGGTTGCCCATTTATTTTAGGAGGTACAAAGTTGATTGAATTGGGGTAAAGTAGCACATTTTTGTGCTGATTAATAAACTGAAGAAAATTTGAGAATACCACGATTTCAGTTGTCAATTGCTTCAGGATAAACTAAACGTACCGGACATTTTAAACTGAAAGTTGATTGAGTTTTTGAATATGTCATCAATTCTCAAAATGGCGGAGAAACACCCGCCAACTATGGTTTTTCCTTTGAACGCCATCTTAAAAATTTCGACATTTTCATAAAACGTTTTGTATTATCTTCATTTATCGATTTATCACACATAGCGTTTGTTCCAAAGCACTCGCAATATTTGAAAAATAATTTTTGACGAATATGATATTGGTAAGATGAGATAATCAAAAACGTCATCTAAAAATGTTGAACTTCATGAAAATGTTCGTGAGAAAAATCAAAGTTGACAGGTGTTTCTCCGCCATTTTGGGTATCACTGAAAAGGCGATGCTGTATTCAACAACTCATGAAAAGCTGCCTTGATTTTCGTTTCTAATATCCACTACGATCAGTTTACCCACAAATCGAAATTTCTCTCTTTTTATGATATCTTAAGAGTTATCGAAGATATTCTCAATTTTTTTCTGATTATTATTCAACTTTGTCTCTATTTAATCAACTTCGTATCTCTTATGATAAGATAAAAACAGACAACCAATATTAAAATTCAATTAATCAACGATGAAAGTTCGAAATCGTCTAAACCAACCAATTCTCGATAATAAGAAGTCAATTTTCTCCATACTGACATGCAGAACAATCCAAATTTGGCCCCATTATAGTGTTCATGTATCAAAATTGATACTTGCAGTACTGCAAAAACTTTTTCCAATTGAAAATTATTGAAACAAACAAATAAATATTCCAACGAAAAATCGCACGATCTATCATAGACCATTCGTTTCTTCTATGGATATCTGATAGAAACAAAAATGGTTCTCGAGGCTCCAAAAAGAAATAGACCTCGTAAATCAGGGATGTTTGTAGCTGCCCTTATCGGTCGTATAAGGGATTTCTGACTTCTGAATTATCTCAGGTGAATCGCAAACCTGGCTTTATGGCAAATGTGAGCTACCCTCTTCCAGAGGCAACGAGATTTTCAAGTTACGTGGATTTCAGAAATAGTTTTTTGAGGTATCGATTCCGCGAAAGAAATTTATAATTCAAGGTTATGTGATATCGAAATGTCGTTCATTGATAAGATGCAAAAAGTTGTCCAATCTATCAATAACATGCCAGTTTCCCATTATTAATATTTGGGGGGGGTTATTCTCTTGAGATTTGGATTCAATCAAGGTAAAACTCTATATACTCTAATATTTCTTTTATGAGACGTTTCGCTCATTGTTGTAATTTTTATCAATCTTGTCAAATTTAAAATAAAGATAAAAATATAAATAAGTAAATTACATCCACATTGTGCTATTATATCATTTAAGTCTCAACCGTGTATCTTCATTGCATAAACAATTTTTATGTGACGGTCACATGATAAGATTGATAAAGCTCACAACAATGAGCGAAACGTCTCATAAAAGAATTATTACAGTATATAGAGGTTGACCTTGACTGAATCCAAATCCCTAGAAGATGCCCCCCACAAAAGTTGAAAGAAAGCAAGGATTCAAGAGATTATAGAAAATATATTATTAATATTCAAAATTAAATAATACTGAACAACAAATTTAAGAACAAACGAACCAAAGAAATGAAGAGATGCAGTTTCTATACGATTCTTGAAAGTTATATTTTGTAAGTCTAAACATTTGAAGATCGAAAAGATTAAAGAGTCCACTGGTATTTTTTCTTGAGTTTTGACATTTCATCACTGACTATAAAAAGCAGTTCATAGGTATTGAAATTTGGTGGAATTGTTTTTTTTTTTTATTCTGGTGAAACAAATGCAAGGAATATAAGTTGATCAATTCGATACAAACAAAATGGGCCACAACAGCAGTATAAAGAAAATATTGAAACGGTTTTTTCGACAGGTGAATCGGAAGACGTTGAAGAAATTAATAGCCTCCTAGAATACCCGATTTAACTCCTCTCGATTACTTCTTGTGAGGTTATTTGTAATTACGAATTTCAATTAACTGGATAATACTACCAGCATAATCTAACAGTATCAAAATTATACATTTTGAAAACGTTTATCAATCATTTATCGCATTTCATTTGAAAAACTCAATATTGCTTATGAATATTCAAAAAAATAATCAGTGACCTCTATTGGAATTTTTGGAGGAGGTGCTAAAAGTGAGTAATATTTTCGTTGATCAGAACTTTTGGGGTTTTTATCAAATTATATTATCAATGTATATTATGTTGTGAGAAAGCGAATCAAAGTATTGAAATGCGATATACAGAGTCTACAAAAAAGCTGTTAGTTCGGATGATTTGGCGATACCTTAATAATACACCCTGTATAAATGAATATAATTCTGGAACAATACGTAGAGTGACGAAAAAAGAGGACCTAAATATTCATCTATAATGGGCTATCAATCGAAGGAATATTCTTGAGTCACCCTGTAACATCAATATTATAAAATGAATGAACTATTGAAGTTGAATTCTTTATTTAAATTCATCGTATTTCCTTTATTGTACACACTTTTAACGTGAATTAATAATGTCTTTACTGTTTTTCTTTGTGCGTTTCACTAAAATAATTTTTCTACAATTCCATTTGCAATAGCTGGATTATTCATGATGGTAAAATGTTGAATATTATGTTATATCGTTTTTTTTCTTCGGTATAATAAGTTGTCGATATTCAATATAACTTCTGATGGATATTCAGGGCCGCAATACAATAATCAAAAAAGTAGTTGAAAATGAGAAACGATCCGCCACAATTCAATTGTTCATTCATGAAATCTCTGAACCAGACTCTTGTACTCGCAACAATATTACGCCTCAAGAAAACCGGACATCAAAATAATCATCGATGTACCATGTCGTATAGCCACTCAATAAATCAATAAAACATCCAAATGTCCATCAATTTCGAACTCCAATACAATTTTTCCCGACTCAACTCCCCGTTTCGAATGGAAGATCAACAAGAAAACTCACCCAGATGTGTTAACAGTACGATGCGTTTGTTTCAACTGCTGGATTTTCTAAACGGGCAACGTACTTCTACCTCGCTTCGGGATCCACTGAATTCTCCGAAAACTGGAAACCCGTGGAGAGCCAGTCTGGATATCTGGAAGGGGTCAGTCTGCCAGAGCGCTTGCGTTTTCTTTTGCTTCCCGGCATCGTTCACAGGAGCATTTTGGATGTGGTGTGGATTGTTTTCAATTAATACGGTTGATTGTTCTTGGATGGACAATTGGGGTAGTTTTGAATTTTCGATAATTTATCACTACACCAAATAGTTACAGTTTTTACACCCATCCAAATGCATTTTTGTGGTGTATTTGAAAGATATGCTTCGTTCAATTCGCTGAATTCCAGAGCATATTTCAAACGAAGTCACCCACTCCATCGCATTTCAAAGGAAGTGACGTAAGTTATTGAACTGTTCTTTTATTAGGCATTCCAAATCACGTGACATTCAATATGGCGAGAGTAGGCACACAGCTGTTTGAAGTGACGTCATTACGGCATTATTTCCGAAGTTGTGTGAGTTTGTTGTTGATGATAGAAGTTTTAAGATGCAGAGTGTATATTTAAGGACATTATTGTTGGAAAATCCAGATATTGGTGAAAGGTAAGCTGAAAACCCAATTTGTTTTTTGTTTACACAACATTTTGTTTCCCATATGTGAAGTGGAATGTTCATTTACAGATACCGAATGAAGCTGAAGATAATAAATGATGTAGACCCTTTTACATTGAACATCCAGGAATTGGATAGTTCAATTCATGGAATTCCACCTATTACAAATATAGATATTGTTTCGAATTTAATGCTAACCCATAGCTATTACACCAAAGAACAAATGAAGGCCTACAAAAGCTTGCATTCATTCAAGTATTTTGAGTCAGGCTTTGTTGTGAATGTGGGGACAAAAGTGGTGAATGGTTTCTACATTGTAGTGGGAAAGATGAGGTTTGTTCATTTCTATTGACTTTTGTTTATTCAGCAATTTTTTTAGGTCAAACATTCTCAGAGAGGAAATGAGAAACCATTAGACGTTTGGTGCATTGTGGCCAAGGATGAAAGTGCACATTGCCCATGAATGGCTGGACACAGTGAAGTTTGCAGTCATGTGGGTGCACTTTTATTTGCTCTGAATAAAATGTACAATGTAAATACAATAAAAGTTATAAAATGTTTACTACAGACTCTCTGATTTTTTAGTATCGATTCAGTAAGATCGTCCCTCTTAATTGCTTCTATCCATAGCCTTTCAGAAAATTCGTTTTTATCCATGTCTTAAAACCGCAGGCACTAAAAAGAATTTTACATCATCCTTGGAACGACTTCCACAATTGACTAAAAGACATGTAACAGGCATTTTTTAGTGAGAATACCACTAATAAGCTCTAAACAATATAAAAATCATTTGATGCAGTCACGAAAACAAAAATCTCACAACTTTTAGATCAATTTATAACTTTACAATATGTAAACAAAGCATTGTGTGCCTACTCCCACCATATTGAATTTGTTTTGACAGGTCGTTGGAATGCCCTATGGCCAAGGTCAAACCTCGTTTCTTAGTTTCTTCCGATCTGTTAGAGGGCGCAAGATACGCCAATGTTATACTTGTTGCCTGTACATTAGTAAAATATAATTCCGATTTCAAACGATAGGGGATTCCCGAATTCCGTGTTATGATATATTCTATGCGCACTATATAATCACAGAGTATAAGTGAACCAGAGGGTTCATTCTCAAAATGGCGGGAAATGTCTAATTGACCTTGATATTTTACTACGATTTGTTGACAAATGCTCTCCCACAAATTGATAACAAAACTATTCAACTGCAATATTTCTAACGGAAAAAGTGATTTTAAGACACTTAAAAGCCATTTGATGACATATTTTCTGTGAAATTATGTGTTGATTATATTGGTTTCCAGGATCTTGGTTAGAATAAATCCTGTAATATTTCTAACACAGTAACTTATTTTAAAGAATAATAGTTTTTATGGGCATGGTATTGAAGGTATTGGAAAATATACTAATCTTACACACTACTCATGATATGAATTACTTGATAAAGATCCAGAAAATTAATCAAACTGGAATGTGTGTTGGAACTCCAATAGAATAATGATAAATCCATGCCTGGTTGATGAAAAAAGATCTTCCATTCATTTGAAGTACTGAAACGATATTCACATTGAAAATACAGAGGTATATTTTATGGTCAAGAAGCAAGTTGAAAAGATATAGAGAAGATATACCCTTTAGAGGAAGAGCATGATGTTAACATAATTCACAATCCTAATATTTCCCCAAGAACAAAGAAATATGTATCAGATATTTTACCATTTATTGAGAATTAAGGACAACTATGAGGGACAGACAGTTGATAAAATTTGGAATTGGAAATGTGCAGTTTATAGATGCTGTCAAGAAGTTCAACGGCTTAGATTTGCTGGAATGATTCAACTGTGAAGCTGATAGTGACATCTTATCAATAGCACAATACTTAACTCATACAATTATTGTTATTCCTTATTTTCTTCGTGAGATTGTGTAGATATTTCAATATTTAATATTCTAATGATTTCAATAATCATTTCTATTCTTTCCCTACCTCACCTATAACTTGTGAAATGAAGTATTGCATATATTTCAATCAATAATTCTTCGCTTGAGCTGTGTTCCTCAACAGGATAGTGAGTATCCAGTTCATAATGTACTTCCAATTTAAGTTTGCTCAAGAATATATGTATCAACTATGTGAATGGGGTTTCAGAGTGTTTGTACATTCATCATGGTTGTCTAAACTACGGAAAACTATTAAAATTTCTAGATTTGATGAGTTCTGCAACTGCCATGTAGAAGTTGAGTAAAATATCAGAATTTACCAACATTGATTCCATATCTTGTTTTGTAAACAATATCATAAAGCTGGACTTGTACATGACACATAGATAGATACTTGTGATTGGCTGAAAATTGGTTGGCGTGAAAGACAAGTATGAAACAACCAATCCGAATCCGAGAAATTGAAGTCTGACAAACGACAGATTACGGTGTGATCTAGCCATACCTAATTGAGGATGTCATTCTATATGAAATGAATCACGTGACCAAAATAAGCAATCTGATTGATCCGCCACGGAAATGGTTATTTATGAATGGCGTGGCGGATTGCCATTTGGAGGCCAACTTTACAAATTTACTATCTCATTCATAAATACGGTAAGTGCGCCCTCTGTATACTCTGTGATATAATTTTGATGGTACGAAACACGTGCATAACAATTATTTTTCAGATTTTTTTGTGATAAGTGTGGTGATTTGGTGATATTTGTACTTTATTTGTGTTCATTGTTCAAGTTTATTGATATATTTTTGGTGAGTTTTTCAAGTGATCATTTCATTTCAGATATTACTAACATCATATACATATTAGGTTTACCAGTATGGTTGGAATCTATTGTTGTGTACTGGACTGTTGGAAACAACATGGGGGCCAATGTTCTAAACATCGCTTTCTAAATCCCCAGGAGAATATGCCTCTGTTTCAAAAATGGGTGGAAATTTGCCATAATAAGAGACTTCATGAAGATGGTGTAACGGATCACAAAAATTATATGAATTTCAGGGTTTGCTCAGAACATTTTAGTAAGGACGATTACATTGGTTCAAAACTAAAGAGAACAGCTTACCCACATATCAATGTCCCAGGTCGAATTTCACAAGGTACCTTTTTTTCCACCAAAGTATAATTATTTTCACAAACTATATAACATATTGTATAAGCACTAAAATCCCAAGTGGCTGAGGTGCTGCTGGTGAAAGGACCAGCAACCAAAGGGAAAAAACATTGTACCTGAATATTTTTTTTATTATTTGTAGCAGCCAAACAAGAAACTCCATCTTGTTCTGGAAATAGTCATGTTTTTCCAGAAATAGTTACCTCTGTTGCTTCATCATCCATAATCATGATAGACCAGAACGATACTTCTAGGAGAAGAAATGAAGGTATGCCAAATTTTATCAAAATGTAGAATATTTATCCTTAACCCTTTGACTGCACCATGTGTTTTGAGATTTCGTGTCCGCTGTGTGCAATGATTTCAGTGTTGTGTATTTATTCGTGTTGAGCAGTTTGATGAATTTAGATGAATTTTTAGGTTTACTATCAGAAGTCGAGAGTACTAGATCTGTTAATTTGACACCAAAGGCAAAACATCTCTACCAACGAGCATCCTATTTTAAACGTAGAGCTATGCAAGCTACCAAGTCGAAATTGTCCTTGAGGAAACGCTTGGAGGAAGCTACTAAATTCACAAATTCTGATATGTTTGAAAAGGTAGTAATTTGTTTTCTCGGGTATCTGGTTTCTTTCAATACATTTTTTTTCATAGGTAACATCATCCTTGGATCAAATAAGATCCAGATTTTTTGAAATGCAACTTTCCAATCATTGCAAGTCCCCTAAGGGTAGAAGATATTCAGTAGATGACAAAATCCTATCTTTAGCTTTATTCAAACAATGTGGAAGTGGCTACAAACTCCTATCTAAAGTATTCTCTCTTCCATCCCAAAAGACAGTGCTTAGACTTCTCAATAGAATTCCTATTGAACCAGGATTTTGTGAGGGGATACTTGATCTCATTAAGTTGGAAACAAAAAATTTCAAGGATTCTAGGGAAAAGTTTTGTTTCCTTATTTTTGACGAAATGAGCATAAAGCCAGGTCTTTCTTGGAATCATTTGAGTGGCAATGTAGAAGGATTTGAGGATTTTGGATACAAGAGAACCTCAAATATTGCTGATCATGTACAGGTGATTATTACATTAATTGAATTATAAGTTCTAGCTATCATCTATTGATTGCCCCAATTTTCAATCATTATTCTCATTTTATAGGTGTTTATGCTACGTGGAATAATGAAAAATTGGAAACTTCCAGTCTATTATAATTTTGTAGAAGGAGCTACAAAATGGGCAGATATAGTAAACATAATAAAATCAATTGTGAGAAAATGTAGAGAATCAGGTATGGAGATAATAGCTACAGTATGTGATCAGGGTACTAACAATGTAGCTGCTATCAATTCTCTGATTGATGATACTAAGGGGCAATATGGGAGATTGAATATACCTTTCGAAGGATATCATTATGAAATAGATAACAAAAAAATCATTCCACTCTTTGACACTCCACACTTGATTAAAGGAATTAGAAATAATTTCTTGAATTATGATGTTCAATTCAAAATTGGAGATGAATTGAGAACAGCTAAATGGTGTCACATAGTTTTGGCATACAAAATGGATCCTTATTTGGGAAGTTTAAGAATGATGCCAAAACTGACCAATAATCATATATATCCAGTTGGAAAGGATAAGATGAAAGTTGCCTATTGTACACAGGTTTTTAGTAGAACAGTAGCAGCTACTTTAAACTTGATGGGAGTTTCAGGTAATATATTATTTTTTCAATAGACAAAAATTGATCACTGAAAAATACAATATTGAGAAGAAATACATGGTTATATTTCCTGAATTAAATTGTTTTATAACTTTTCAGAAACAGAGATCGTTACAGAAGAAGGTCCTCTGAAAATTTCTAAAGAAGCTATTTCAACAGCAGCATTTTTGGAGTTTGTGGACAATCTCTTTGATAGTATGAATGGTATGTCTAGTCAACCTAACCAGATGAAAACTCTCAAAGGACCAGTAAATGACAAGTCTGCACATTTCGCTTTTTGGGATACTGCTGTGCAGACTTTGAAATCGACAAGATTCATCAAAGCAGATGGCTCAAGCTTTGTACCACCAAGTATAAAAAATTTGATAAAAACTTTGAGAAATTTCAAAGATTTATACCAATCAATGGTTAATTTGGGATTCAAATACATGCTGCCCCGAATGTTCAATCAGGACCCTTTGGAGAATTTTTTTGGCAGAATCAGGCAAAGAGGGGCTAGATATAACACTCCAACAGCTGCTGCATTTACCCCTTTTTTGAAAAGCTTGTTGGTGAAGGATTTCACATCATCACATTCAACAAAGACAAACTGTGAAGAAGATAATTCGGAAATGTTTATCACATTGAAGAACTTCTTAACACAGGTATGTTCAAAGTGTAGAAGAAGTGATTCTTTTGAAAAGTTGAATCCATAACCTGTTCTTGTATGAACTCATTCATAATTTTTGTTCTAGGGCGTAAGTGAGGAATGTGATGAAATAGAAATAGATGATATTGACAGTCATCCAAGAACCTGCAGCAAACTAGGGATTCTTGAGCAGCAGGCATTAAAGTATGTGTGTGGATACTTGGTGAAAAAAAACAAAATTTCAAAATTGTTCCTGCATGGATAAGATTTTGGTGAAGGAACAAGCCAGTGACTACACTGATAGATTCACCAAACTTAAAGAATTTAAAGATTGTCATCTTAAACATGTATCAGATTATTTTTTTTTTCAAAATGTGCAAAGCTTTGGATATCATCAAATATAATTTGAAAACATACACATATAAAAAACATATATTTAGAAAAATTTTAAGAATTTTGATGAAGGACATAAATTTCACTGACTGTGTGCATAACCAACAATTTAAAAAACTAATATTTGATAAATTTCTGAAAACAGTTGGTCATAATTTTCTTGACCAATTAAATAAGATCCTAGATGGACAAGACAGGAGAGTCATTTCTGAAAATGCTCCAACGATTTTTCAAAAATGTAAAAAAAAATTTTTGAAATCAACACATTCTAGAAGAAGAAAATAAATGTTACTACAAACATACAACTACAACTGTTATTATTTATTATTATTAGTAACATGTCAATTCATGGTAATTGAATAAAGAATATTCATCAAATGTGAATTTGAATTTACCGCTCTTCATTCCCTCACAAACCGCAACCCAAAGAACAGATCCTTGGAATTATTCGATGTAGATTTGAATTTCCCGCTCTATTCTGAAATTAGTTTCTTCTCAAACGCAAGGGGCGCTGAAACTTGGTTTCACCACACAGCATTGAAGTGTCCTATCTATATTTACTTTATCTATGGGTTAGATTCATAATTTACTTCACGACTTTTGCATACTCGTGGCACAGTATAATAAGAACCAGTAGTTGCAGCTCTGTCGGAACCTTTGATGTTTGTGTCCCACACTTTCATTTTTTTTGGACCACTGCGCATCATGAATTTCCCGCTGGGAGTCGATTAGTCAGAGTTAGACATTTTATACACTGCTCAACAAGTCAATAATAGATATATACTGCTCAACAATAATGAAAATTTTATTGAAAACTAAAGGGTTTATATAGTAAGTGATATGGAAGTATATATTCATTTCTTGATTCTATTGAAAAGTGGTATGCGGGGTTGAATATTTTTTATCACAATGGACAGCCTAAGTCTTGACGTTACAAGCTTTACATTAAAACCTTTCCAAACGAAGCGTTCATTTCACGTTTTTGCTTCTTTCAGTTGAAACTAGGAATAAAATTGTTTTTTGATATGGTGATATTGAGTTCTCATTCACTCATTCTTCTGGAGGAAACAATGCATATATTCCTTTGTTTGTAAAGGTTTTATGGGCTCCGCCCATTTTGACGTCACACTTAGGTAGTCCCACGATCATATACACAGGTCTGGCAACTCGTATGGTGGGGGGTGGCCCAAACATTGAGGAATTTTTTGTAGTTCTCATGTTTCGCCACCTGCAGCGCTGTCCTCTATTGTCACTTTGTCAGCCAATCACAAATCAGATCCGATCAGCTTTTTGAAAGTAGGAATGATTTTTATTTACCATTGAATAATTATTCAGGTAATCATGACAAATGTACTGTACGAGATAAAATGCCAATATATGGAAGATTTCAGGTGGATCAATGATACTGGTTCACACAATTCTTATTATTACACATGCCACAAATTCTCCATCTGTTGAGTCGGTGCATTGATAGTGGTAAATTCCAAGAAAATGGATTGACCTGGAAACGGTGTAATTTTTCAAGGCAATTTACGGCGCATCCAAATACCTCCCGCTAGGAGTGGATCATGCGCACTGGAATTTCATACCACGAATTTGACAGACTGCGACTACTGGTTCTTATTATACTGTGCTCGTGGCTTCGGTTAACACATTTGACGTTTTTAAAACTCCCAAGTCGTATAATTATTCTATTTTCAAAATGTTCGTTTGTTCGCTATATCTTCAAAATTGTATTTCTCGCTTTATTCTTTTAGATTATTATTCAGTACAAAACTGTGCAACTTCGCCCCAATTCAACCAACTTCCTATTTCAGATTGAAGCTTTAACTAACCAACCAACTTCGTATCTATTAAGATAAGCGGGATACCCTAGTGGCACACGAAAAACGGACAGCCTGTATAGTATTCTGACAATGAATAGTCTATCATTAGAACTCAGCTTTTGTAATTGGTAACTGAAAAATTTTTCGAATAATTTCCGATTGGTTGTGTAAACTTATCCACTGATAAATAATGCTGATCCAAGAGATATATACATAGACAAGAGGAATTTACAGCTACTCATCGAAATTTCATGACTAAACAAGGTCGGCTGAGAGAGTTTCGGAATTTCAATGAAGACGGTAATTCACTGAAGTATCTTAGTAATACAGTCCTGAATACTTCCGTGTTAATTAAACTGGTATAATTAATTCATAGCCAACAATTTGTTCGTAAAATATTGTTTACAATTCGGCATTCAACCATTCTACTTCAATAAATATTAGAAATTTCAGAATACTGAGTCATTTTAAGACTGCAAAATTATGGGTACTCCAGAATATATATTATTTCCGAAAATCGAGAGAATCGTTAATTCAAAAAAATTTTTTTTAAACCAATGTCAATTTTATTGTGTTGGTAATAGACCACATTAGTGTGACGTCAAAAGGTATGCAACCAACAGTGCATTGAGTCACAACGAAATACTTCTGAACGAAGATGCGCTAATATGAACCTTAAGTAACCCTTATCTAAGGTTCAGGATCTGTGGTTAGAATTATGATGTTATTTATGCAGCACTTCCTGGAATGAAGTTTTCCCTTCTCATAGCAACTAACCATTTTTTCCTGATGCTCGGATTTTTTGGAAATCTGAATCTCACAACATCAAAATCATTATTTCTGAAGCCTCACATGCCTTACCTATGAAATTATATATTTTTTTTCTTTGTGGAATCTGTTGGTACAACCATAGGCTGAACAAGAAGTCACCATTATGCAATATAATTTATAATATATAATATAATATATAAAGTCAAATGAAAAAAAAAAACGTTAGTTTCACTACACTCACAAATCTCAGATATGCCCTTAATAATGCACTATAAAAATGAAAGTAATATATACTCAAATAAGACCAAAATTTGAAAAATAGTTGTTAGCATCTATTAAATCCTTAAGAACAACAGAATGTTTTGCCTTTCCTCAGCTGATTTCGATCATTGTGTCTCACTCTTATGTTGGAATCGATACCTCTCTCTCTACAGTCCATCTAGTAGATATATAATAATAGATCATTGATATGACCATATTATGACATTACCAAATAATACATTTTCATTATTTTATCTTCAATAAGAGTATATTGCTTCGTAACTATACCACCTGATGATTTTTAATCATGTCAGGAAATATATTGGTGACAGGATTCGGTCCTTTTGGAGAGCATAAAACCAACGCTAGTTGGGAAGCAGTGAAATTACTACCATCCGATATTGAAGGCATTAACGTTGTAAAACAAGAGATTCCTGTTGTTTACGATCATGTAGAATCCAAAGTGCCTTCTTTGTGGAAAGAATTCAATCCAAAAGTAGGTTAATACAGATGAATTTGCTGACCTCTCAAATTATGATTAGCTTTTTTCAACAGTTAGTTATTCATGTGGGGGTATCGTCTTTGGCAAATAAACTCACTATAGAAAAATGTGCATATCGAGATGGATACAACAAAGTTGATTGTATGGACAATTGTCATTCAACAGGTACTGCCTGTGTTGAAGGGGATTCCTGTATATTCACTGGTATCAATGTGAAAGATATCAGTGAAAAAATAAACGATTATGGGAAGATAAGGACATGTGTTTCTCAGGATGCGGGAAGGTCAGTATAAAGAACAAAATAAATTCCTTTTAAGCTTGATTTTTTTACAGATATTTGTGTGAATTTATTTACTACACATCTTTGAACATAAATCGTTTCAACACACTTTTTATCCATGTACCACCATTAAAAAATCCCTATACAGCAACTGAGTTATGTGAAGGTATTCTGCAAGTAATCAGATTGGCCCTTAGACAAATCAGGGAAGAAGATAATCAATGTCAGGAACTGAATATTAATTAATAGCTCGATATATTATTTCCTAGTTCAATTCTCAAATGTATGATAGATGCAAAACTGAATATCTGAACTGATTCTAAAATTCTAATTTTGCTGAGTGGAAAATAATTCATCATTCAAGTGTGCTTGAAATGAATAAATGTCTGAATGTTACAATTTTTGTTTCATTCTATCCAAGGTTTGATCAAATATCTTTTTTGTGAGATACCAATTTCAAGAAGTACTTTTTCAGTAGTTGAAAAATGTTCTCCAATAAACAAAAAATTGTGACGTAAATTTTAAAATGACAGATTCAGCAATTTACTCACTATGACCTATGACCGTGGTTGAATCACTTCAGTGGTTTGAATACCCGTGGAGTGCCCGTGGAATACCCATACAAAATTCGAAGGCTAATATTTGAGGTTATATTCTTGACATTTTTGTGTTCACTACATGCAGCCCATGCAGCTATCGACTGTTTGTTTCACTTTTGGGAAAGATCTGTATTTGTTAACCTTAATAAATCCTCGGCAAATGTGATGGATTCAAACGAATATCTAATAACTTCTTCACAATCCTCCCAACAATTTTCAGCTTGTCTTTGGGACTATAATACCCTGAATGTACAAAAGTACTACCGAAATGGGGGAACTGCTTCAAACAAATGCTTGGATGTTATCGGACAGGATTACCTACTAATTTCTGAAGCTGGCAAGCCACTTGTACACGTGTGGCCATTGAATAATCAAAATATAGCCAAAAACATTAGACTGATTTTGCCGGAGCCTGCAAACTGCCTGACAGTTTGCCCCCATAACGTGTACCTAGCTGTTGGTATCAACTGCAAAGTATATCTGTGGCACATATCCTCTGGTAAACTTATGGCTCTCCAAGAAAAGAATTACCAACCTGTAACATGTATCAAGTTTTCCTCAGATGGGGATTTTCTATTAGTAGCAGGACAAGATGGGGTGCTCATGGCTTATAACTTGTGTGACTTGACTGCCTTCTCAAATAACTTCTTATCACAAAATGACATTGGCCAGGTGGAGCCTGTTTATGTGATAAGTGATTCTATGGCAATTCAAGATATATATATTGGTTGTTTTGGTAGAAAATCCAAATTTGCCACTGTTTCAGAGGACCATTCTTGCCGAATATATAGTCTTCTTACTGGAGAAGTCTTGTTGAACTTGATTTTCGAAGAATCTTTGACTTCCATTGTATTTGATGCACCCTGTTGGCACCTTTATATTGGCACTGAGAAAGGAAATATAATTCAGTTCAATCTTGAGAAGCCTCCAGCAACTTTGTCTCATCATGTAGATGGAAATTCTGATATAATTTTTTCAGAACACAACAAGAAGATAGTTTGCTTGGCTTTGAATGATTCTAATACAGTTCTAGCTTCAGGTAGTGATGATCATTTTGTGATAACTTGGGACACAATTACTGGGTCTATGCTGAAAAAAATTGAGCATAAAGCTCCAATCACAAATATAAAGTTTGTGTTGGCTTATAAGAACTTTTTTGTGGAAAATTTCAAGCCTAAAATTGTTCTGAAAAGCTTGAAGAGAAACAGGGATTCCAACAATGAATTCGTTGTGTCACAGATACAAACTGATGATATTGAACTTAGTGATGATGAAACCTCATTATCCAAAGAACAAATTAGGTCAATTTTAGATAGAGAAAATAGAAAACTCCGCATTATGAGTAAACAATTGTATCATACCATAGTAGCAATGAGTAAAAGTGTTAATAATATGGAAAATGGTTGTACGTAGAGGATACTATATTTTAAGTTATTAAAAAGGATTCATATATTTACCTGGTGTTTGATTTTAGATGTTTTGAAAAAAATATTCTGAACATTGATTAACATTAATTTTGAATTTTCAATTTGTGCTCATTTCAAGAACATAGTTTGATTTGGAATTTATTAAATAAAAGTATTTCAGATATATCTTATTTATTACATTGAATCTAGTTAGAGTAATTATAAAATTGCACAATCTCTTATAATTTCAATACACTCTATAAAGGAATAACAGAAGATCAAGTATATTTAACAGATGATGGTTCCTCTAAGAGGCTTTTTGAATCAGGGGATAGATGGAATGTTGCCACGTTGATGCTTTGGAAGTAACCATTTCCAACTTGAGGTCAGAACTTAAGATCCTTGATGGCCTGTGGCAGGTCTGGCAACTTTATATCTTTAATCTGTTGGGGGATGTTCATGTTTTTCACAGCTGATACAGCTCTTGCTGGGGCTGCTGTTATGCCAGCCTGAAAATAAAACATGTTGATTGATGAAATGAATAAACTTTCTTTTGCTAATACCTCTTGTTTCTCTAGTTTGTTCTGATCTTCTATCCTCGTTAATATTTCTGTCATGTTCGTCTCTAAAACCATGCCACCCATCACCAATTCATTGAGTATGTAGTGTACTTTATCCACATGGAAAATCAAATCTAATTCACATACATTTTCAAAACATTTGTCTAGAGTTTCAACAAAAACTTGTATGAGATCTAGAATGCCTAATTCACTTTCAGAAGAATCTACACAAAAAACGAAATACAATGTAGCATAGTGACGGTAGATTAATTTATAGTCACTGCCCCCTATTAAACTGAAAAAAAAAATTCAGCTTGTTTGAGTACTGGATAGATTTGAAATATACCTTCCTCCTTCCAAAAAATTGCATACATTATCGTCTCTTTTGGAAACTAATTGAAAAGTTTCTTTAATTATCTGTTGTTGCATATCTTCTGTCTACAAATGAATAATAAATTATGTATAAGTTAATCAAAATATTGATACACTCACAAAGTATTGATAGAATTTTGAAACTCTCGGTTTTCCATGATTATTGAATACAAGAATAGCTTTGATCATTGTTAATAAATATTATATTTTTGTTTTATACTTCAATAAAAAAAAGACTGTACTGTACATAACATTTTCGATCAAAATAAACTAACCAAATAATTGGAAACCTTTTGTCACCTGTCATTTCAAATTAGGCAATCCAGCGATCTGTCAAAGCGAAAAACCAATGTGGCGGCTTGGGGCACACACTTGGGGTGCGTTCCATTAAGCGCTCACAACGATCACGCTCACAACCACGAATTTTGTCGTTCCACTTGGTTCTGTGCGTCATCGAAACGCTCACGCCGACCCACCTATTGAGATGGGTCATCGTGAGCATGAATCATGACGTCATTCATGACATTTTCGCCACGACCCCAACGATCGTGGTCGCCATGTGGAACGTCTGAATGAGTGTTTTGGGCGTTGTGAGCGCCTAATGGAACGCACCCTTGGTGTTTACATATGTGACTTGAGTTGAAAACTGTTACATTTAGTTATCTCTAGTGCGTTTTTTGTGTGTTTTTTTAATTGTGGCTAATTATTTACTCTTTTACTGAAGAAAAGGCCTATCACATGCATTGTGGTTGGCTGTAGATCTCGTACTAACCGAAATAAAGTCGGCAAGTACTCGGTTCCTACGGTTACTAATCACAGGTTCTTAGAGAGTAAGAACGGTTCAACTAGGAAGCGAAGGGCCCTATGGTTAGCTGCGATCAAGAGATATGATCTCACTGATTCCAAACTGATGTATTAGAGAGTCTGCAGTAGACATTTTTTTGACCAGAATATTACAAAAAGAAAAACATCAATTAAATAATCTTAATCAGCATCAGTATACAATGTGAAAGGATCTAGATTATTAATTAATCCCAACTTAATTTAATATCGAAAACGAATGCTGTGACAAGAATCAGAGATAAGTTACAATAAGTTATAGCTTATCTCTGCAAGAATGAACTGAATGAATAGTTCCAAGCATACTTTTCACCAACGACTCTGCTATTCAACATCAATGTCTTCAAATATTCACTCTCCATCTGAATACCGTTTCCAAACACCAAAAATCTCCGAAAATAAATAAAATTCACTGTTTACTAGCCAAGGTATCGCATTGTGTGCCCCAAGCCGCCACATTGAATGTCACGTGGTTTGGATTGCCTAATAACATATGTGCAAAAAAGAGATGAACAAATAACAGGTCTGTGACAAATAATTAATTCATAACATAGTCATTTGTAAATCGAGTGACTTTTATCGGTTATCTGATTAATTCTGTAAATATAATTCTCAATCAACAATGACTGAGGAAGAGACGTTCGATAAATTAGGAGACAATCCACAAAAAGTTTATGAAGAAGCAATAGAAATTCTTCGTAAAATAGCCAATGCCATACTGGAAACCCCTTCAGATATGAAAAAACGTACCTTACAGAAGAGAAATACCATAGTTTCTAGTAAACTTTTGTCGGTTAAAGGTGGGGCAGAATGTTTAATACTCATGGGCTTCTTAGAGGTAAAATCAAGTGATTTCCTAATATTTTGAAGTGCTTACAATATTTTATATCTGCTTCAGAATGATACCAGCTTTACTATGCCTACTACAGTACCTCTTGAACAGATTCAAGAATTCAAAACATCTCTCCTAGCATGGCAAAGATCATATGAAAGAAGATTGAGACAGGAAATGGTGAATATTTTCAGAAAAGTCAAATACTGTTCATTCCTGAGTCATGTACCAATTTTTATTTGAATGACAATGTTTCTTGTTGAAAATCAAGGGCTTGGACTTCCATTGTCTAATAAGTTGTTGAAAGTCTAAATTTAAGGCAATGCTTTTTACCAACTCATTAGATTATTCAAATTTTTTTTTAGAGGGAACAGTTGAACAGGAAATTTGAGATGCCTCCAATCATACAGGTAGGTACAAATAAACTCATTTGTTCATGTTATTACATAGAGTATTCAGTTCAATAAAAATAATGTGAATATATAATATTTTCCACTAATTATAGCTCAAAAAAGAATTTTGAAAATAACGCAAAAACAGAATATTTTCCTAAGATCAATTATTTGACAAGGCTGAATCTTGAACAACTGCACATAAAAAATGTTTGTAGATTAATACTGAATAATAAATATAAGACACAAGAAGTTTCACACTGTATCACTACCTGAGCTGTAAGTCTAAATCACGTTACATTCCCAAGCACCTCCTTTACATCAATACAAACCTACTTGTTTTCTTTATCACTCTTATTGTTATTACCTATACACAAATACTGTATTTACTATTATTATTATTATTACCATTACTTAACATTCATTCATCTTACCAATACTTGTACCTCATTACCATTAATATTGTAAATTTTATCTTTTAGAAGTAACACACACACATTCTATAAAGAAAATGTTACTACTATGTGAATTTTTTTTAATGCATATACACTGCTGGTGTTTTTCTATGGCTAAAAACAGTTTCTATTGAATTTGCAGTCCTATACCAATCCTTTTCTAAGGAAAATAGAAGCTAATTGTCAGTATACAATACAATATGAAGACAAAAAACTTCATGCAAGAGCAAGAGATATTATTCCTATAGCTACATTAAATGAGAGTGCTTCACAAATATTGAAAACTATTCAAGAACAAATGAAAAAAAGTGAGTAGAGAATCTTCTAATATCAAGGTTCACCTTGAATTCTTTTAGATGAATTAGGTGGTCCTAATCTAAGTTTACAAGATGCGTTAATATTGGAATTGCTGAGATGGTTCAAAGAAGACTTTTTTGAATGGGTAGACTGTCCTATGTGTGAAAGATGTGGAAATGAGACAGTTTATTCACATCAGACTACAGATTCCAAGTCAAACTACATAGATAAAGTAGAGGTTAGATGCAATTAAAAGTTTTCGTGATATAAATAACACCATAGATAGTTGAGGTCCGAAGGTCTGTATATTTTTCTTTCAGGTGTATCGTTGCAAGAATTGCACTCAATTCACAAGGTTCCCACGATATAATGATTTGAACATTTTATTGGATACTAGGAAAGGAAGATGTGGGGAATGGGCTAACGTTTTTACTTTGTTTTGTCGTTCCATGGGTTGGGAGACTAGATATGTCATGGATGAAACTGACCATGTGTGGACAGAGGTAATTATATTCAATAAATTGAGTATAAGTGTACATTTTTAAGTGATCTGGATTTTGATGAATTTTTTTGTATACCCATACAGTGTGTAAAAGCCAAATGGAATAAATTCATTATTTCGGTTACTGTACATATTTATAAAAAGTCCCGAAACACGTCACATTTGAATTATAACTTGACATTCTTTAACGTGAAAATGCAACCCCTACCTTCAACCCCCTTAGAATGACAGGTACAACCCCCAATTTTTTAAATGGGAAGTATAGGCTTGTGATATATCATTTGAAAGGTCTCTTCATTCTCTATTCAAAAATGTTATTGTTTTTAAATTTAATGCAAAAATTAACATAATATGAGAAAGTGAACAAAAACCGTAGCAATGTGGTTTTTAGATGGTAACCATTAAAAAACTTTAAAGTATTTCCGTGGCAACGCTATTTTAACAAGCAGTAGTAAATTGTTTTATTTAAGTTGTCATTGTTGTAATTTAAGTATAAAGTTTGTTCAATTCAATTCTGAAAAATGGTTAGATTAACGGAAATGCATAAAATAACAGTTTTACAAATGATTGGTTACGGAGATAACATCCGAACACAACAGGAAGTAACTCGCCTATTTCATGAGAAATTTCCTAATTTACCGCCTATATCCCAAGGAACAATAAGTAAAATAGAAAAGCAATTTCGCGAGTTTGGTCATGTAAGGCAGATAAAAAAAGCAGCTGCTAATGCACTGAGTGATGAACTCAAATTAGATGTGTTGCTTGAGTTTCAGGAAAACCCACATACATCGAGTAGACAGGCATCCACTACATTCAATGCTAGCCATACATCGATAGCAAACATATTAAAAGAAAATAAATTGCATCCGTATAAGATGATACCTACTCAGGAGCTCATGGAAGACGATTTTGATAGGAGAACTTTTTTTTGTGAGCAAATGATGGACATGTTGGATAACAATATTATCCAATTAGAAGACGTTATGTTTTCTGATGAGTGTACTTTTTTACTTAACGGTCATGCTAATCGGCAAAATTGCCGCTACTGGTCCACGGAAAATCCTCACTGGATGAGAGAAGAACACACTCAATACCCTCAAAAGGTTAATGTTTGGGCAGGGATTGTAGGGAACAATATAATTGGTCCCTTTTTTATTGAGGGCAACTTGAATGGCAACAATTATTTGGCACTACTTCAAAATGATGTCATTCCAACGTTGGCAAATTTATATCCTGATCCAGGTAATCCTCAAGTTCCAGCGAATACGATATGGTTTCAGCAGGATGGAGCACCACCACATTACCAACTTAATGTCCGGCAGTACCTCGATACAATATTTCCCAATCGGTGGATAGGGAGGCGAGGATCGATTGAATGGCCAGCGCGATCACCTGATCTTACATTATTAGATTTCTTTTTATGGGGATATGTGAAGAGCCATGTGTACAAAACTAAACCTTCTGATTTAAATGACTTAAAAGAACGAATAACGCTTGCGATTAGGTCGATCACGCCTGATATGTTAAATAATGTTAGAAGACAGTTTTATTTGAGATTAGGATGTTGCCAAGACGTTCGCGGAGAACATTTTGAACATCTACTTCATTAACATTCATAGTTCTTTTTCGTGTTCTACATTTTATTACGTTTTGCATTACATTTTAGTTTTTGATTGTATGTAGCGAATTTCGGTAACAACATGATATTAATTTTTTTTATGTTAATTTTTGCATTAAATTTAAAAACAATAACATTTTTGAATAGAGAATGAAGAGACCTTTCAAATGATATATCACAAGCCTATACTTCCCATTTAAAAAATTGGGGGTTGTACCTGTCATTCTAAGGGGGTTGAAGGTAGGGGTTGCATTTTCACGTAAAAGAATGTCAAGTTATAATTTAAATTTGACGTGTTTCGGGACTTTTTAGAAATATGTACAGTAACCGAAATAATGAATTTATTCCATTTGGCTTTTACACACTGTATATTTTGGTCCAAGAAACACGAATTTATCATGGGAAAATTAATACTTTTCAAGATATTTCACTTCAAAATTGAAATTTCACCTTCTTTTCCGTGCCACTTTTTGGACAAGATGAATACTACATTTTCAATATTTATCTGAGAACGAAAGCATGGTAAATCCTCTCTCAATATGTGATGTGTCTCGTTGATGAAAAGATTTGCAATTAGGCTGTACCATCTTGTTCAAAAACAGAAGGTGAACTTTCGGACTTTAAATAACTATAACCTTGCTATATTCGTAATTTTGGACCACAATATGTTAATACAAAAAAAAATCAATAAAACTCATTTCGGTTAATATGTAATTCCACCAGATATTGATAGAAAGAATATATCCCCTCCAGGTCTATTCGACCAGAGAGAATCGATGGCTGCACTGCGACCCCTGCGAAAACGCGTGCGACACCCCCTTGATGTACGAATCGGGCTGGGGCAAAAAAATTTCCTACGTCATGGCCTATTCGAGCGAAGAGGTCCAGGACGTCACCTGGCGGTATTCGGGGAACCACGCGGCTGTACTGAAACGGAGGCGGCATTGCACCGAGCAGGAGCTGATCAAAGTGTTGATGGAGATGAGGTTGAGGATGCAGAAGGATTTGCCGGACGTGAGGAAGGAATATTTGACCAAGAGGCTCGTCGGGGAATTGACGGAGTTTTTGGTTGAGAAGTAAGGCGCACAATATTAAACAAACCGGTTATGGAATATGAAATTGAAATATTTCCTGTCCAGCTTCTCTCCGTCCCTTAGATTTCCCTCTAGAAGTAATAAATCATCATTAGTGTTGGACTCCACAACGTCGCATCTATTTTACAACCATTTACTACAATTTTATTTCAAGATGACACAGATTTTATCCAACTTTTCAGCGTACTACTATCTCATATGTTCTATCTATGTTTTGTTCATCTATGACGAAACTGAACGAAATATCCCCAGAATATCTCAATAATAATCATATTCGATCTCAAAGCATTTCAAGGCAAATTTGTGGTCTCGCCTATTCTGATATCTGTGATTCATAGTGCAGATATAGCCGAAAACGTTACGCAGATTTCATTATTACATGTTCTTTCAGGAAACCTAATAGCGACGAAAATAAAGGTCGTATTTCCGGTTCACAATCGTGGCGATTGGCCAGGGGCGAGATGCAGATAGACTCCCCACCGTCTTCTTACGTTTGGCAATTGAGTCCCGATGACGTAACTGCCGATACAGTTACCATTAGATATTCCAGTGCTTTGGACAATTATCAATGTATATCCGGAGATCGTGTATTGCGAGAAGTCAACGGATGGCAGGCAGGAGCTTACAATCACAGCGGAGTTTTTAGGAAAGTGGAATCAGATTGGAAAATGGTATATTTGGCCAGAAAAGGTAAGTGTCATTATTGTATTTTGACTCAGACAACAGGAATACCAATAAAATGAGAGATAATTATTACACATTACAAGAAATCCTTTTCCTATCAGACAATGAAACAAACATATAGTTTTAACTACCAATTTGAGCCAAACAATAATCAAATTCATTCAACGATTAAGCTCTGTTATTCGCAAAGGAAACTGGAACACAACTGAATGATTTCTTGTGTTAATTCATCCAAATTATTTGACGACTTGTACTTTCTCTGCTGGTTGTTTAAATACTTTGCTCGTTTCACCCGTTAATAATTTTCCCGATATTGTCGCCTCCACTGTATCGAATACCGCCTTTTTAATCTATCCCATCGTATTTTCTCTGGCAAATGGACTAGTGGGTCCGACGGGGACAGTGGAAGGAAAGCTATTCAGGAGAAGAGCTATCTGCCTCGCCTTATATGAGATTATAATACACTTTCTCTCCTCGTTACTCTAATTGATTTCTCCCTATATCGAAGAAGATTCTTTCCGATACTGTATATTTTGAAACATAAAATGATAGTCAACACGTTTTTCTTTGTTTCTCAGAGGGTACCAGTACAGGAACCATAACATGGAAAATCGATCTAACAAATACGAAAAAGAAAATCAAAAACGTATCAGCTGTCATTAATCATGATACGTACCAAAATGGAATTGTGGGCATCAAAATATCAACGGAAATTCTTGAAATACCTCTACCTAAAGGTAATGAAGCACCACTGAACTGACAATGATAAGTCAAAATGTAATAAAAATTTTCAGGTGAACGTAACGCCGTCCTTAATTTTGATCCTAGTTGTCAGAATTTAACTTTGACAGCTGAGCTATCGGGTGGAGAAGGAGATGTAGCCTGGCAACATGCTCAGTTATTTAGAGAATCTATTGACAATAAAGATTTTACTCTTACTATTTCTTTGACTCTCGAATAATCGCTTCTCCAAAAAAAATAGTGACGATATTCGAAAGAGTCTATATATATATTTATTTTTATTCTGAAGTTTATTTACATTGATGATGAAACATGTTAGATAATATTATTTCATAAATTATATTTATTTTTATTCTTAAATATAATTGAACGGTTCACAGTTACTGAAAAACAATATCATTCACGTGAATTTTCCTATTAGCCACGCTTCAATGAAATACTTTGTGAAAATAATTACTTTTCCATTATCCTATACTTTCCTGTTCTATCTTGGCATTAAGGGAATTTATTCTGTCAAAAATATTATGCAAAAAAATGAGAAAAGACTTTGTACGTTTTTCAAAGTTCTGGATGTCGTGGTATATTTTCCAAAAACTAATGGTTTCGTTCATTGACTCTTCATCTAGTATATAACAAATCAAACGTCAAATTCCCAAACGAATCAGCTCCTTTCAGATGACGCGTCAACGTTTCGCTTTTGAATGAATCGCATTCGAATGAATGTCCAAAATTATCCATCCAAATGTACGACGAATTAAACGTGGACCCCCCAGAAAGAGAAATATCGAACGTGGAACTTCAAAACGAGAATTCCGACGAGTCCGGCAGAAACGAAGTTTCCAACAGCAGTTTTCTGAGCGACGGCTGGTGTATCAGCATTTCCGGAAAACCGTGCGCGAATTTGAAAATTTATCAGCCGGATAATCGAAATTCAGACACCATAGGGAATCTCTTCAGCGGCGGTAGACATTCCAAAGAAAATTTGGTTGAATCTGGAGTTGTAGATGAAAATTTAGCTTCGGAGATTGAGGATCACAAGCTGCAGGCGGTTGACCCTGGAAACGACCAAACGACACGTAGGGGATCAATTGAATCTGCGAGAAATGGAATAGCGAGTCCAGATATTAGAACCTCTGTAGAGGAAGGTAAAAACTGGGAAAATTCTGGAGTTGGTGAGTCTAAGAAAATTCTAGTGTTTTATTACTACTTATACTGGGTGATTCTTCAAGGTGGCTCGCCACTATAACTTTTTTATTATTGGAGATAGAAGAACAAAATTCGGGGGTTGTGTATTATATGTCAATTCGCATTTTTTGACGTAGTCACTTGCTTTGCAGTACTTCCGGTTTGACCGGAAATGACCTCAACTTTCGATTTTCAAATGGAACACCCTATATATTTTTACTTATTTCGATCGAGGATGACATTATCTATCCAACAAAACTTTGTGAATAATTGACGTATGAAAGAATTTTTATTTCAATTTTTATTTTTTGATCTAGCGTGCCATGGATCGATTGAAACGCTTCCTTTTTGATCAAGTGACATGGGAAAAATACAACTTTGAGGCATATAACTTCAGAGTCGTTTCAATAATTTTTTCAATGTCACAAATATCATTTTTTTGTTTGTCACGATTAACTGAGACTTAGTGCATGAGTATACCGAATACGTATTATTTGTTGTTAGGTATTGGGCTTCTTGCAATTATCGAGAAAGATAGTGAAAATAAAGTGGAAGTGTGTGGTATCAAATTGTTCGTAAGAAAATGATCTTTCACAAAAACCCGACGAGCCACCCTCTTTCTATTCGAAAAAATCGAGTTAACTGGAAAAAATGATATTTGTGACATTGAAAATATTATTGAAACGACTCTGGTCATATGCCTCAAAGTTGTATTTTTCCATGTCACTTGATCAAAAAGGAAGCGTTTCAATCGATCCATGGCACGCTAGATCGAAAAATAAAAATCGAAAGTTGAGGTCATTCCGGTCAAACCGGAAGTACTGCAAAGCAAGTGAATACGTCAAATAATGCGAATTGACATATAATACACAACCCCCGGATTTTGTTCTTCTATCTCCAATAATAAAAAAGTTATAGGGGCGAGCCACCTTGAAGAATCACCCGGTATTTCAACCAAAAAACATGTATTCGATAGTTTATCGCATATTGAATGAAAAAATGTCCTTTGTTGTAACACTCATAGTTACCACTCAAGTAAAAATGATTCGTCATACATTTTATATGAATCAGAAGTTGTAACTATCTCATTTTATTCGGCATTTCAAAGCTTCCACAATGAATAACGTCACAATCTCGACTGCAAAGAAAAAGAATGAAATATTCGTGAGTGCATACGAAAAAATCATTTAAATATTATTCATACGGTAAGCGTTTCAAATTCCACCAGTGTTTTTATTCAAATATATCTTCATGTATTTTGATTTCCCAATTTGAAGTTGTAAAGAGAGGGAAAGATTTCAGGTGAACGAATACCAAGAATTTCAATAGTTTTTGTGTTATACTTTTCAAGGTTTATTTTTAATGAATCTATGATTAAATGATTCTGATTTTTTTTGTCAAAATTATCAACTATCTCAAACTTGGAAATGACCTGGTTATTTGTTTACAGAAGAACCAGCAGCTGTTTTCGAGAAACATAACATAGATCCAAACTCAACAAATTCCATTTCAATTCCAAAGAAGGAATCTCCTATATTACGCACCAAGAACACACAAGAATTCGAAACTAGGAAGACTGATACAGATAACATAAAACAATCTCAAAAGATCGCTGACACGAAAAGAAACTCTGCTGTTTCGTCTCCTAACAAATCGGAACGTCGATTCAGTACAGAGGACGGTACTGTCATTTACATCGGATGCAATCGCAGTGGAAAACACTCGAAATCCAACGACAGCAAACCCTACAAAAACAACGTTTACTGCGACGAGAACTGTCAAACTTGCCGCCCCTCAATTCTGAAAACCCACCCGACTCCCAAAAGCGGTTCCAGCTCCTTGGAGCCCTGCCCAGGCAAGAGGCACCAAAGAACGTCTACCGGGGCGATGGACGCTCGCCCCGTCAAAGATACCAAGGCGTGGGCACGGTCTCAAAAAGGAGATCAACAGATTGTGACGACTAGCGACAAGATACTTCAAACGTCAGACGATCGCATTTGTTTCTTCCGATGCGGTAGGGACTCTGCTTCCAACACAGAGCAAACCAACGTGACAGATTCGTACGTCAATACAATGAATTCTGAGTCGACTAGAGTGCAGACCAGTGATAGTGCTTGGTCGAGTCCTGAGAATAAGCGATGTTGCTACTGTTCCAACGAGCAGAAGGAGAGAGTTTGTAGTTGTTTGTCTCCGAACTGTAGGTAGGTTTGGGTTATATCTTTGGTGACGCTTTTGCACCAATACAGACTTCATATTGAATTTTCCAATTTTCCACTGTCCATCAAAGACCGCTTCTTTTATCTTTGCCGCGGTATTTGCAAATGAACATGAGCGATACGCCACCTGGTGGCACTAAAAATAACTAGACGTGCGGACATAGTTCTTGTGTTTGGTATTATATTTTGTTGATTTTATACTGAATTTGAATATTTGAAAGATTGTAAAACTCTGAATCGGTAAAATCAAAATTCCAATATTATTTCTTATGCTTTTCCTCAAGCGTGTATTATAAATATCGTGAGTAGATAAACGAAATTCTGTTTACATTAATAGTCACAGTCGAGCATAGCATTGTTCAGATATCAACAAAATTGAAATAAAATCTCACATTATCCATTTTATTTAGCACTTATCACCAAAAAACATCAGAAAAAACAAATACTATAAATTCATAATTCATTCCATTACGAAAACAATTTTATTGTCATCATGATAGTATGATGTCCAGCACTCAAAACTTCTTCAGCTTCATGAACACTTCCTAAAGTGTTTGTGCCTTCACCCCAATCTTGCCATTCGAATCTAAAAACAAAACAAATTATCATAGTAGGGGAGCCCAAGCGGGGATTTCGGGATTTACTGAAGCGCGTCAGATTAATATACAGGGGGATACCTTGTACCCGGATAAGTACCTCCACAAAACATGAGACCCATATATAAGGCCGCCCATGAAGGATACAGGATCAGATTAGTAAAAAAAAATTGACCATCAGAAATTCTCGAGCGCGTCAGATTAAGGTAGGGTGAGTTAATTACATCCTAAAAAGTGTATATTCCACTAATCTGACAATTTGAGAGTAACGTAAAAAAAGGGGAGGGCAACAAAGTTGCAAAAAAAACGTCATCTAGACATTCTCGAGCGTAGCTAATTTTTTTTTTATTTCGAAGGAAATAATTCAAGAATAATGAAAAATATATAATCTGACAATTTCCGCAAGCCGAAATAACAAAAATTCGTCGATAAAGTTGAATGCGTGCAGCTGCGTGATGCCTACATTTCCTTCTCCGCGCTTCTATTCCTATGTGTATGTGTGAGTGTGTAACTCGCTTATAACTTTTGAACGACTAAACCGATCGGAATCTACTGAACGGCGTCCTAAATATTTTCCTCAAAATTAGATATCTTGTGAATTCGGGCCGATAGACTTTGAGAAAATTTTAAAAATCTCAAAAAAAATTTTTTTGAAAGTGTTTTTTTTTGAAATAACTTTTAACCGGCTGTATCGATTAACTTCAAAAGCTAATCCGTCTTTGAGCTTGAAAAACCACATTGATTGCCACCAAGCTGGTCAAAATCGGTTGATTCGTTCGAGAGATATCGTGAATGAAAGAAACCCAAAAAAGTGTTTTTTCGGGATTACTCCGAAATTTGTGGTTCTATCAATTAAAGTTGCGAAACCAACCGCGTGAAAATTGCTTGATCCATTCAAAGGTTATTGCGGTTTCAAAATTCCAAAAATAGTGTTCTATGAAACTTGTATCAGACTTTCGAGCTGGGAGAGCTTAAATGCACAGAAATATTATTTCTTTGAACTCAGCGAGCTCAAAATATCACATAAATTATATTTTGAACTCAAAAATATCATGAGTACAATTTTAAGCGCCCAAGAATGGAATTAGCGGGAAGTTGCAGGGATGGCCTTTAAGGTGAACCGTTTTTCTAATTTTTTTTTGTCAGATTAGGCGAATCCCTCTAGATAATCGTCAGATTATGAGACAGTACGTTTAGAACATAAAGATGAACCATATATATCTTAATCTGACGCGCTCGAGTATTTCAAAATGGCGATTTTTTTTTGCACATTATGAAAATGGCCACGAGTTTGCGTCCCATCGAAATCGTCAGATTAGTGAATGAGAGCTTTTTTTTGGTGCACTTAACACTCCCTTAAATACAACCACCCGCATCATGCAAACGATCAGATTAGCATACGTACATTATTAAAAATACACAGGGCATCAATGCTATCAATATCTAACGCGCTCGAGAATGTCCATGCAACAGTTTTTTTTTTACATATTCAAAATTCTATAGCCGCTTCCCCCACCGATGTAAAGGTATATATCATATAACATTTCTTTCTTCTTATCATCTAAGCTTTGCATCCCACTAGGTCTCTACGACGCTCGAGTAAATCCCCATTTAGCATCGTGGGCTCCCCTACCATCAGAAACCTGTTCATCAAACCATTCACATTCACAATAGTATCCTTACCTCGTATTATTCTCAATATAATACAATGAATAAAACAAATGATAATGCTTACCAATTTTAGAAATATGAAAATGCATACACATGGATGCCCTAGCTCACTACAAAAGTCTGAAATGTCTTTATTTTCACAATAAACTCACATTTAATTAACGAAAAAACACATATAACCTAATGCAATGAAACTATCCAATGTCTGCATGTGTGGTTTTGTGACTGCCGACTGTGGCGCTGCAATCATGAATTCATTCGCCAATAGAGACGAGTGGTGGTGGTGGGGACAGTTACTCAGCAGCATAGAGGCTATTGTGGTATTGTTATTGCAGATCGCGTTTGATTCAGCGACGTCTCAGTTTTTCATCATTGGATACTTCACCAAGAACTGTTGACAGCTACCCATTGAATGCTAGATGTCACGTTCCTCGTAAAAAGTCGCCTAGAGCTGCAATCAAATACTTTGACACGTCCGAAGCGAGTACTGGTTATATATGCGTGCCACCTTGCGAGGGTTATAAGAAACTACCCTTCAATGCTAAGCGATTCCAAATACCCAAATCGCCGTCTAGACAAGCTCATCCCAAAGTAGTACCGTGCGATGGGAGTTGCAGGCGAGCTTATAACAACGCTGTTCAAGTCCAAGGATTATAGACTGAACAGGATGGTTCAATTCCATAAGACGCAATGTTGGCAAATTTTTCGATGCGAGGGACGAGTATTGAACCATCTTTTTCAGTTTATAGTCCTCAGTTTAAATCCACGTTATCGTGAGATGATGTTGACATGAACTGAACAACGGCAAATTTGAAATTGAGTTGTTTTTAGACGTTCTTCGAATGCAGAGCCCTATAAAAACTATCGACAATTTAGACCTCCCCCGCCACCCATACAGTCTGAGTTTTCCAGTTCTGATGAGGAGTTTGAGGTGGATGAAGGAGACGAGGAAGTTGATGGGTTCACGTCAGACGGTAGTAGAAGACACGACGAGTTGCCGTATCAGAACAACGAAGAGTATTTAGAACTGGTGCGTATTAAAGTTTGGTTCTATCCAAAACTCAAGATATGAAACGAATGAAATCAACTAAAAATACTAAGCTCAGTTCCTACTAGACTGAAAGGATAAACCGATACATCTCATTATTTCACACGTGAGCCAACAGTAGATTGTCCTAAGCCACTTTGGAATTCACAAGAGAAGTTTTGAAACAACGAAAACAAAACCAAACCATAACTGAACAAATCAAACATGTTTGTCTAAACTTTTTACTATTATTTAAATCTCATAAATCTTGGCCAGTACCCGGTAACTTCACCATGTGATAAAGCGAACGGTGCTGCCAATATACAGTGAGGTCCTAGAGTAACGGATAAATTCATTTTCTATGTAATCATGAATGCAAATGAAAAATTCTGTAACAGGTGAATTTTCATATACAGGGTGATTCACCTAACTGGTTCATTAAAGGTTTAGGGAGAACTGAAATAAATATCAACTTGAAATTTTGGTGTATGCTACTACTCAATATGATCTATCTTCCTAAAATATCTTCAATTTGCTGTTACTTCCGGTTAAACCGGAAATGGAACAACCTGTTTATTTTCAGATTTTCGAATATCAATCTACATGTTCTGAGTAAAATTATTCACTTGCCCCCTCAACCCTCTAGGGATAACAAAGTAATTTTACTTCATACAAACAAGTATCCCTCGAGTCAAATACCTGTCACGATTGACTAGTCTATTATTTATTTTTTGACAAAAAAGTAAAATCCGATTCTTTTGTGACTTTCGAATGTAAAAAATTATTTAAAATATATTTTGGTTCGCTGGACGTCGTTAATAATTTTTAAATATTAATCGTTTATTTCGGCATTACTGAATAATAATAATCTTTTTTAAAATGAGCCTTTCTGAGACCCAAAGAATTGAGATATTAATATTGATTGGAGTGGGTGTTGAAACAAGAACGCTTTTTGAGGTATATAATGAGAGGTATCCTGATCGTCACATTTCCCAGTCTACTTTTTTCTTAAGTATCCACGTCCAATAATCAAAAGGCGTTATATTGGTAAATAGAGAATTGAAAACCCCTTTAAACGCGGTGTCACAAGCTATCCCTTTTCATTTAAAATTTCTATAGGGGTAGTTGTTACTTCTAGAGGGTTGAGGGGGCAAGTGAATAATTTTATTCAGAAAGTGTAGTTTTATATATAAAAATTGACCTGTTACAGAATTTTTCATTTGCATTCATAGTTACGTAGAATAGTTATAGACTAGTCTAACACAACTATTCTGTATTCGCTGTAGTCGACTATTCGCAAGATTTGTGGCATGGACTATAAACTGTATCGCAGTATATTTTTTTTTATTATTTGGTCAACATGTTTTTCGAATCTTAATTATTGTAAATGTGGGTTGTTGCTATATTTCTAGTGAACGCACATACATTTTTGGACGTACAAATAAAATCCAGCTACGTACAACCCATGGATGTCCAAATATGTACAATCAATGGATATCTAAATGTTGTTCCAATATTTCACAGCCAGTGGACGTACATAAACATATATAATTTCTGAAACTGGAAATGGATATCCAGTTCCATACATTCATTGGTTGTCCATGAACGTTTGAACTTAATTTGGACCTAAATCAGGTGCACGAGCTGGAAGAGACGTTGCAGAATAGAAACAGAAACAGGGTGAGAAGGGCGATGAAAGAGTTCGAGAACAAGAGCAAATATAATAGACCGCTGGAAAAGCCTATTATAGATTACGAGGAACCCAGTGAGAGCGAAGAACCAATAATACGAAGGATTTCTGAACTGAATGAGAAAAGAATCATACGTTGCCAAGGTTGCCAACGCTTCAATAATTTCTTGTTGTTCATGGGAGCTTTTCAGGTGATTGCTGTGGTTGCAGAAAAGAAGAACAACCGAACTGTCAATCCAAACAAAACCGCCCCACTTCCAAGAACAATAAATACAAAAAACAGCCCCGTTGGCAGCAGGACAACAAATCTGGGGAGTGGTTTAAAATCGGGGAGACCAACCCCCCAAAACTCCGAAAGCCTCCCAAGACTACACCACGTGGTCATATCGAGGAGCTTCCTTGTGGTTGTGCGTGCAAATGTAATAAATAAAATTCAGACACTCATCATGTATCATTCTTTTAATATGACAAAATACATTGCGTGCTGATTAAAATCCCTAATTATCTTCCGGTTCAACTTGTTTGCGCTCCTAAAAAAAATGCAATGAGTTACACTTCAGCTGTCAAAAACAAGCTTCACCTTCATCCGTTTTCCGAACATGGAGTAGAAAGTGACCTTCGCCGAGGACTTTTGTCCTGTGTTTTGGTTGTAAACTGAGCATTGTTCGTACGGTGGACAATACAAATGTAAACTGATGGCTGTGTCCACGTTCGAAAGGTTTTCAACACGGTGCAACCCTATGGAATCTGCGAAAAAAAGTATGTCACCGATGTCTACCGCTTTTTTGTGTTGGAATTTTACCGTTGATGTAACAAATATCGTTGATGTTCAACGGAGTTCTGCCGATCTCTCTCAAAGTGGCGTCTTCCTTTTCTGGCCATGCGAATCTATTTACAACACGATTAAAGTCATTTATAATTTTTCATTGATCACGGTCTTACATACATTTTTGAAGAATAATTCGCCGTACTTATCTGCTAGTAGCGTGAATGTCTTGAGGTATGATAAACCTTTGACAGTTCGTATCGTGATTGTAAACAAAACAAATGGTTTGGAATGGTGAATAAAATCAATGACAGAAAAATTATATCTTGTAAAATTCTCTCAAATTGAAAACCTTCGTATTTTCACAAAGCTGGTCGTATCTAATTTGTTTTTCGCTGACAAGGTGACAAAGGTAGTGCAGCGCTACAGGTGGCGAAACACAAGAACTACCAAATTTTCCACAATGTTTGTGTAACCCCCCATCCTATCAGTTTCCAGACCTGTATGTAAGACCGTGTCATTGACCTACGCTCCGTACCTGATTTCGTTTAAGGAACCTTGCAATATTTTCATGAAGCAATGCGCGTCTGAGTGGTCGTGGATGGCTGAACCGTGGCCTTCGCCCCAACAGAGCAACATTAAATTATATTTGCCGTTGCCATGGTCGACTAAGTTCCTAGTGTACCTGCAAGAAATCGCGTAGATAAAGTACCGGCCATTGTCGTCATAGCCACAACTCGCCGGAGTGGTGTATTGCCGAGTGTCGATAGTTTAGTCACGGTGGCAGTCTTTGAATCTGGTGACCGGTATTTCTTGGGAATAAAGAGCAAGAACACGGTTACGATGTAATTAAATATATTGTGTAAGTGAAAACTAGATGCAGGTTGATCAAACGGGTTGTTTTGTTATAATCATGTGAATTATAACCTGAACTCCTTGTGTGAGAAAAATAATTATTAGGATAATTTTGTGAGTGGGGAAACACATGCTAAAGTATTTTTAAAACTATTTCGTAAACAATGAAATATAAATGAATTATTTTTTGATAAAACGTTCTTATCACACGAAAACAATGTGTCAAAATATATTTATTTCAATTTTAGAATCATTTGCAAAAATTCTTGAATATTCTGTGAATTTGATGGTAGAAAGAATTCTTCATGAAATGTTAAATGTTTCTAATAGATAATAACGAGATATGCTGGCATAAAAATTGCTATACACCAAGTTTATCTATTTTGTTGAAACATGGGCAGTAAGTTTATCTAATAAAAACAGCATATTTTTTCAACGAATTATTCAGGAATAAAAATAATTCTAATGAAATCTGCTGAATGAATGGAAAAATTGCTATTGTCTCCTTTTCTTAATTTTATAAATCAATGACAAACAAAATTTCTCAAATACTTTAGTTTCATAAAAATGTTGCACCTGTTCGTATCGCAATTATAGTAATTATAGGCACCATTTGATGCGATTTTGAGTAGTTTTATCCGTTCCATAAAGGACATTCTCACCTGTGCCTGTCAAACTTGGCGTACTTTTTCCAATCGGCAGGATTAGATTTGTACGACCTCATCACATAACGCACCAGATCAATGTCCACATCCTCGTTCTCGAAAAGAATCCGCAGCTGCCCGATCACATCGTCCAAGCTGTTAATCACCGGTAAATCGTCGCCTAATCTCTTGTAAAAGGTAACGTCGAGGTCTTCCTCTACGTTGGTCAAGTACCCGCAGACCGACATCGCATTCGTTTGTTTTTCGTTGATTGTTTGTTGTTCTTGTGTTGATCGTGCCAACTGTTGCTTGGGGCAGATGTCTTGATAAACTATTACGGAAATTTTATCTTGGGTCAAAGCAGCGATTTTGATATGACGCGGTTGTTGCAGTAACTGATTCTCGGTGAAAACAGCACGTAATTGTATCTAACCGGAAAAATTACTTTACAACTAGTTTAAATAGCTAGCGATAATTGAAATGAGTTGTCCTATTCATGCTATGGAGGGGTAGTTTTGGTATGGCTGCTATTGTTTCCGGTAAACAAAGATACTCAGCACGAACACTGTTTATGTCAATTAAAATGGCGATAATAACTATTCACCGAAACAAAGAATAAGTGTTATTCGTAACAGAATTCAAAAAATAGACGGATTTTAATGTCGAAAATATTTTTTTTGATTTCTCATTTCTGCGAATTCACTAATGACTAGTCAAAGTTGAATAAGATGCGAAATGTGTATTTTTCGTATTGTCCAATGAAACCATACAGGGCGATTCATTATGAAACAGCGTATTGAAATTGAATTTTTTTCTTTTGGAATTTATCAAAGTGAATATAGTGAAGTCACGTAATAACAGGAAGTTTTTTGACTTAAACGTTTGTATTCAACTATTTGAAGACAACACGAAGTAGTGGGTCGAGCAAGTTCTGAAAAGAATAGTATTTTTTGGGGCATCAACACAGCATTTATCCATGCCTGTCTTAAAACAACTTCGTCTATTATTTGAAGAAATATGGAAACATAATGAATTCTCAATTTTTGATTATTTTGTTTTTTGTCCAACCGTTATTTTGAATATTTCGGTGGATTTTTATTGTTTTTATCACTTGAATTACTCTAATTCGAATTGGAATTTTAATCCAAATCCATTTTCCCTGTCAGAAATCTTCTGAAAATCTGTAGGCAAAGGTAAGGTGTTGAAAATAAAAAACACGACATTTTTAGGACAAACTTTTATATCATATTCCAAAAAAACTATGAATCAACTTATGAACCTCTATAATAGTATTTCAATCATCGTTATCTAACCAAAGTATTTCAATTGTAAATAAATACAAAAAAATAAAATTGGCGCGGCCAGCCGCCGCCTTAAGACATCTAGCTGTAAAGGTCGTCCTCCGGATCGTCCTGGAAGTTGGCCTGATCCCCACCAGTGCCGCCCGGGGCGGCAGCTCCACCGGCCGCGGTCGGGAAACGGAAGTTGGTGCCGAAGCCGCGAGACTGTTGCAGCGTCTGCGCGAACATCTCGTACTTTCTGATGTCGTTGTCCGAAACGGAACGTCTAGCGAAACGCATTGCCTCCTCGAAGTGGGCTCGAGTTATCTCTGGGACAGGATCCTCCTCGTCCAACTGTAATATTCGACCATATCCAATCAAATTCGATCTAAATATATTGTTGACGCTAATGATCGTTCCGAAAAAAGCCTCCAGGTGAACAACGATTTTCATTAACAAGCCGATTGGAATAAAAAAAAATTGTGGCTAACCCCATATGAATTTTCATTTACTCATTTCTGTAAATACATACATTCCCAAACATCAATATTAGTCATATACAGAAACCACGAAAATAAAACAATGGTACTATTTCAATTTTATCAGCACAGGCAGCAAGACTATACGTTAAGAAACGATGAAAAACATTTTTGTTGAATTTTGGAGTGGGTAGCAATTGTTTTTGTTACACTTCTTGTATTTCATACTTAAAGCATACCATGAAAATATATTTTTTCTGTGACGGGAAAAAAATTTGACATTTTATTTCTGTTGACAGGTAAAAAAATATCACTTTTTTATTGGTGCCCCATTTTACCTATTTAAAGCACGCCTCAGCGTGTTTAAATTGAACTTAAAAAAACGCGCGTAGGTTACCATTGCAACATCATCAAAGAAACATGACGTCTAAATGACATTTTTTTTTATTATTGATCTGACAGGAGTACCTTGTAAACGTCGAATGAAATATCACTGACAAATGCAAAACTTTATTCAAACGTAAAATGGGGCATCAAAAAAAAAATAGCGTAAATTATTCATGGATCTGGTCTTGAAAACATTTAGTTTATTTCGAGCACTTCGGCTGCGCCACTTATACTTATATATTATTTTGAAATTACTTTTTTCTCGGGAAAAAAGTGAGTACCGGGAAAAAAGTGAGTACTCATATACCATCTCACTAAAATTAATTTTTCAATGCAAAATGAAAATAACCAAGAAAAGAACAGAAAAACGGATTCACTTGAAATTTTCAAAGAGAAATTCGACGGAATTGATCATTGTCACATTTATTTATGATTAAATTTCATGGTTGAAAACATACGTACTTCCGAACAGAGACATTTGCTTTGCATTTTTGGAAATTTCTCAGGGTTCATGTACAATTTATAAAAACTTCGATGCAAATTGGGAATACATTTTTCGAATCGGTATTTAAATTTTGCATATCAATCACTTCCATTTGACAGTCTTCAGGAATCGAATCCACATCGACATGAAATGGCAAGGAAAACATTTACAGGTTTGAAAATTTATGAAATCGTTGATTAAAATGTCTATATATCGTGCGTATTTTTGAGAATTACCAAAGTTTTTGTTTTTCTGAATGTAAAAAGTGACACACATTATTCTGTGAGAGAAAGCCTTGAATTATTTCATGAAAATGCTTGGCGAACTACATAAACATGTTTACCGGGCTGCAAGCGGCTGAAGTGCAAAATATTACTCACGTCCATGGCCACATTGGGGTTCTCTACCCTCTCCCTCTCGCGCCTAATCTCCGTCTCGATGCACTGCCTGATGGCGAGCTTGCAAGCGCGTTGACAGATCTCGGTGATGTCGGCACCGGAGAAACCATGAGTCACCTTGCCGATGTACACGAGATCCACGTCCTTGGCGACCGGCGACTTGCGCAGGTTAGCCTTGAAGATGGCTTCGCGAGACTTCTCGTCCGGCAGCGGGATGTAAATCAGCTGATCGAGACGGCCGGGTCTCAAAATGGCCGGATCGATGATGTCTGCGAAAATATTATATAATCAATACCCGCTCCGCTGGGCTAGTCGTTTTACTCACCTGGTCTATTGGTAGCACCGATGATGAAAACGTTCTTCTTGGCGCCCATACCGTCCATTTCTGTCAGGATTTGATTGATCACCCTGTCGGCGGCTCCACCGGCGTCTCCGACATTGCCACCTCTGGACTTCGCGATGGAATCCAACTCGTCGAAGAACAGAACGCACGGGGCCGCAGATCTAGCCTGAAAAGACGAATTCGTACAATCAAAAGGAAAAGAACACTTGAAATCAAAACTGGGCATAGCTTTCAGGGGTTTCTGTAGCCAGCATTTATTATACTCTATTTTTATGCAACAAAAGAGGGCCATCAGATACTTGTGCAGGGCTAAAAGCAAGAGACCACTGTGAGTCGCTGTTTGTATACCAAAAAATACTCACTAACTAGTGTTTTTCATTTTGGAAACTGTCTATTGATTCATAACAAACAGTCTTTAACTCTTTAAGTACAAATACGACTCGCACTCTTGTAACCACCCGAAGTAACAATAATCTTAGCCTGCCAATACCAAGAACAACGCTTGCAAAACATTCACTTATATATGAGAGTAAAAGAATTTATAACCACCTGCCGGAATATTCAAAAGTAATAAATAATCTTAAGCACCTGAGAAAGGCAGAATACTTCCTCATGCCAAAAGCATACTATGATTTGCAGGAATATTATAATGAAAATTTCAGGCTTCAATGAACAGAGTGTTGTTATTTTGTTTCATTTAAGTTTTATAATTGTGTGGGTGACAAATTGATCTGGGGCAACCACGATCATATACATAGGTCTGGCATCTACGTCATTTTTGAGTCGTGGGGGGTGGCACCATTTTTGAAGAAAAAGTTGCCATAACTATCCGCTAGGAGGATTTAGGGGTGATTAATCTTTGACAGTTCGTATTGTTAACAAAACAAACAGTTAGGACTTGAATGGTGAATAATATCAATGACAGAAATATTATATCTTACAAAATTCTCTCGAAAAACCATTCTTACTTTCAGAAAACTGATCGGATCTGATTTGTGATTGGCTGACAAAGTGACAAGTGCAGAGGCAGCGCTGCAGGTGGCGAAACGTGAGAAGCACAAAAATGTCCGCAATGTTTGGTCCACCCCCACCATACGAGTTGCCAGACCTATGAATATGATCGTGGGGACAACCATACTGTTTTACAATGTTATTGATTATTCCCCTTTTTTAGCCTTCATATTTGTATGTCCTTTGCATTTTATCCTCGACATTTTTACTTTGTATACTTCATATTTATTCTTGTTTATACTTTTTTGTATTCATTTATCTGTCTAGCATTTTATATATGACACTGTGGATCTTACTACTTACTTACTAACTAACATTTCTTGGACAATAAAGCATAGTTTCAATTGATTGATTGAAACTCTCATGTGACCGTATCAATGTCTAACATCGACAGTTTATTGATTGATTGCGCTCGGAGGCCTAATGTTTCAAACCTACTATTTTTAGTCGATTGAATTCTGATGGACGAACGACGATTTTCTCCTTTTATTTACACGTTATTACAATGATTATGACAAAATTTCTATCAACGAGTTAATAAAGAACTAAGACTTACCTTATCGAAAATATCTCTGACGTTAGCCTCCGATTCACCGAACCACATGGTTAGCAGCTCGGGCCCTTTCACGCTGATGAAGTTAGCCTGGCATTCGTTGGCTATGGCCTTGGCCAACAGAGTTTTACCGCAACCTGGGGGACCGTAGAAGAGTACACCACGCGACGGCTGCATGCCGAACTTCAAAAATTTGTCGGGATGCTCCACCGGGTATTGCACCAGCTCTTGCAACTCTTTCTTCACGTTCTGCGACAAAAAAAAACAGTGAAATAAGTGCGTCAAATCACAATCTTATTGGAACTGGATAGATTCTTGGGCAGTTTGTATACTGTAGGATATTTTTTTCGTTCCTCACCTGCAAGCCTCCGATATCCTCCCACGAGACGTTAGGCACCTCGACGACAGTCTCTCTGAGCGCGCTCGGGCTGCTCTTCGTCATGGCGTAGCGGAAGTTCTCCATGGTGACGGCCAGCGAGCTGAGCACCTCGGCGTCGATTTGGTCGTCCTCCAGATCGATCAGATCCATTTTCTCGCGAATTTGTTGGAGCGCAGACTCGGAGCACAACGATGCCAGATCGGCGCCTGCGCAAAACACCCGTTTCAACGTTTGCAGGAGAGACTTCCAGTAATATCGGAAGTTTTTTATTACGAGTGATGGATGGGTGAGATCACTATGTTTTTTTGAATATACCACAGCTACCAGAACGTTGAGAAATGTACTGTGCCTTTTTTTAATATTTCTTCTCGGAATAGTTTCGCCAGAATACGTTCTCAAAGTTAGGGTGCGTTTAGAATTCACGCGGAGAACGCACAGCGACAAAATGTCATTTTAGGGCTATTCTCCACGAGCGACAAAAACGCGATCGTTTGCCGGCTGAAAAAATGGAAAGAATGGAGGGAGCGTCTCTCTCGCGTTTTAATCGCTGTTTACTGGCGGATAATCAATCGCTCGTGTAGAATAGCGAAGATTTTCACGTGATTGAGCGACTAAACGGTCGCGTTTTTGTCGCTCGTGGAGAATAGCCCTTAAAGCGTCATATTTCTTCACATCGTCAGTGACTGGTAGAATAAGAACGTCTTGTCGAATATAGAGGTTTCAAGGTGATTTTTTTTCGGATATTACATAAAATATTTTCGAACAAATTTCGTATACACTATTTTTTCATAATTATATTTGATGTTGAAGTAGGTTTGAAGCAAATTTACGACTTTGTGATTTCGCCTTACGTTGAAAATTATCACTCACCGACGTGTCCGTGCGTCTCAGCGGCGATCTGTTCAAGATCAACGTCCTCGGCGAGTTTCATGTTCTTGGTGTGGATGCGCAACACTTCCAGCCTGCCAGTTGCGTCCGGTATGCCGATGTCGATTTCCCTGTCGAAACGGCCGAATCGTCGCAGCGCCGGGTCGATCGAATTCGGCCGGTTGGTGGCCGCCATAACGATCACGTGAGAGCTCTTCTTCATGCCGTCCATAAGAGTGAGCAGTTGCGATACTATGCGACGTTCCACCTAGAAAAAAGCGAAAAAAATAATTACTGACAGGTGATATCGAAAGGGCTCGATAAATTACCTCTCCATGAGTTTTCTCTCTTTTGGGTGCGATGGCGTCCAATTCGTCGATGAATATGATGGCTGGCGAATTTTTATCGGCCTCTTCAAACGCTTTGCGCAAATTGCTCTCCGATTCGCCAGCAAGTTTACTCATGATTTCCGGACCGTTGATCAAGAAGAAGAATGCGCCGGTCTCATTGGCGACGGCGCGAGCGATCAAAGTTTTTCCAGTACCTATAAATAAGGGAGGAACTTAGAATTGGAACCGTTTGATTGACGTTTTAGGCTCAACAAGTATTACTCGACGTCTGATAAACGTGAAAACATTATGTGGATGTAATTTTTGTGAGAGATAAATAATGACCTGGAGGTCCATAGAGCAAGATGCCCCTGGGAGGCTTGACTCCGATAGCCTTGAACAAACTGGGATGTCTCAGTGGCAGCTCAACCATCTCTTTGATTTGAGCCAGCTGTTTCCTGCATCCTCCAATGTCATCGTAGCCCACTGCGTTGAGAGCCTCCTCTTCTTCTTCTCGCTGAGAAAATAACTATTATTTCCCAGTTTCTCAAAAAAAGTGGAGAACAAACAAACCTTGATGGGATCGCCGTCACAATGGATCACTGTGTCCGGTGCAACAATACAGAATGGTGCTGGATCAGTTTCAACTACTTTGAATTCAATGGCACGCATGCCACCACGCACTATGAACACATCGTCTTTGTGGATAGGACGATATGCCTCAAGGAAGTAAGGCTTCAGATAAACTTCAAACAGATTTCTGTAAAATACAGTTTAGTGTAATCATAAAAATATTGTAGGACTAGAGTGATATATTCAACTGTATATAAGAAATCAGATTTGAAATTATCATCTGTGACTGACCATAATTATAGGATGATATATGTTTACATAACTTGAATGATTTTGTTCACATATACGTGAACCATTCTTACCCTGTAAGTCCTTCCACTGTGTCATCAATGGGTAAAACATGTATTCTTTTGCCATATTTCACATCTGGGCAAGGTTGTATCGATACAACATCTGACAGACGAACTCGTAAATTGTTTCTGACATTTCTGTTCATCCGAATTTTCTCATCGCTGCAGGTATCATCTGAAAGTACTATACAAACAGTTTCTTTCCTACGTTTGCCTTTCAAGAGTACTGTGTCCCCCCTGAACAACTGTAGTTCGTCCATTTTTGCTTGAGATAGGGCCACAACAGAGTTGTCATCATTGACAGCTTCTTCAACCAAGAGCCTGTTTGGGCGATCTTTTTTGCGAAGAATCGCTGTGGCCAAATCATCAGGACTAAAAGCCAAAAATAAATAGTGTTATTTACCGATTTTATAAAAATAACCCGGATCATAATTGTATAAAACAAAATGGATGCAATATCACCAATTGATATCTATATACTCAAGATAGTCGAAAATATCTCATCGGCTGAAGAATTGCTGAGATTGAATTTTGAAAATAATCTAAATAGGTCCACCATGATGACATGTACATAATTTTCATTGCACAGTAAACCGGCAGCATCAACAAAGAAAACTCACCTTTTTCCATCGGCCATTTTTGTAAAATTACTATGCGAATACTAATGAATGTGACCCTAAACTAGACTGTAGATGGTAGTAAACCACAAAAACTTCAATATCAAGCAAATCAAACTATTTTTGCTCACCAAGCACAAATAGAATGACGATCGTTAGCCTACCTCTGACAATGAACAGGCCAGAGAATGACGTAGCTTTTTGATATAAAAATCTGACAGAAGACAGAATAATAGAGGTGAGGGAAGAGTACAATGCTAGGAAATTATCGATAATTTCTTTTAGAACAATAGTTATAAATTATGGTACTCATATGATCATATCAGTTTGAAGCTGCAAAGTAACAAGGACTTTCAAGGCCATACTTAAAGAGTTCAAAAATATATAATAATTCTGTTACCTTCATATTTTTATCTTAACAAAATTGAGCCATTTAAAGTTGAAGTTGATATTATCGGCTACTTTTTTACCGAATATGTATAATAGAATGAAGTAGTGCAACCATGAGCTACAAATATTATCTTTATTATCTGATTTTATCTCAATTAAACAAAAAAAAACTGATAGTAATTATTCGATAACGATTCTATATCGGTTATTCAAGATTTTGTTATTCTAGAAGCGATTAGGAGTTGTCATCAATTAAACATAATAAAAATAATATGTGTCATAGAAAAAATAAATACACATAATAATACAGTCGCTGGAGATACCCTCTAATCGAACCAAAATGTTAAAATGTTGTTTCAGAAAACATAAGAAGGCTAAATTGAAAGATGAAGAATTTATATCTAACGATAAACACATAGGTGAGATTTTTATATTATAATTTTTTATTTGCGAGAAATTTGAAAGATCTACATTCACAACTGAACCTTATTCATGAACAGGCTAGGATGATATTTAGTTTCTATCGTTTTAATTTTCAGCTCCTGGACATTCTCAAAACGGATCGGTTGATATGGAAAAAAATGAAGACCCAAACGAAATCGTTCCTTCTAAACCAGCAAGAGTAAGAAGCTTATCGGGAACAAGTTTTTACAGTACTAAGTCTTCCAAATCGTCAGGTGACGGAGATTATTACAGTGTGTGTAGCGGAAATTCATTCAAGAGTGTGTAATTCAATGAAAATAAAAGTTTTCAATCTTTCAGCCAAACCTAGGATTGCAAAATATGAGGGGTTGCTAATCTGTGAATATTAATTCTTATAATATTCGAGTAGAACCACCAAATTCGCCAATTTTTCAATTAAATAAAGTCTCCACAAATTTGGACAAAGCTGTATCTGTGCGTATATATATCCTCAAATTCAAATCCAATATACATATTTATTGGCTGAACGATTGAAATGTTTTTGGACTTGGTGGATTGAATAATTTATCGAATGAAAAGAAAACTGAATGTTACTATAGTTTTGTCTATGTTATATTATAGTAATATTTCAAAACTGAGTGGTTGAAAACAAGATTCACCAATACAATATAATTTTTCATGACACGTTTTGGTTGACAATTATATATCCAATAAAAATAACCATGTCTTGTGATTTTTATTCGATAAAATTAACCCACCACAGAGTCAGTTGCTAATGTTTGCTGCATGAATCTATTGGTTTTCAGTATCGAAGATTTGAACTAATAAGAATGATATCGGAAATTGTTGTTGATTGAATATATTAACCTGAACAAAAACAAAATCGATGTTTTCTTCTTATATTCATTAAAGATCGATATGGAATCACCATCCCATAAAGACTTATATGACAATCGACATATGTGATCGACATGACGCGCTATCGACCTATGTGAAACGGACACGTCTGAGGTTTCAATTGTGACAATTTGACAATGATTAGTATTTAGTTTATACTTTATACACTATCATTGAGCCGTTTGATATTAGGATTTTTTCAGAGGAAATTCTCCTCGAAATATATATTATTTCTGCATTCTCATGCACCTGTTACTTTGAATGACGATTAGAAACAAATTCTAGTGAGGTTATGTTATTGTTATTGAAAACTTGGAAGTGTTTTGAGTGAAAATTATTGTATTGTTTTCTTTTGCCCCCGTAAAAAATTCAGAAATGTCGGATTTGGGAGAGTGGTTCCGGAGTGTTCCATTTTTCACTCGTTATTGGTTCGCTGGATCAATAGGTTTCACACTTCTAGGACGATTTGGAATCGTCAAACCATATAACTTAGTTCTGTTGTATGAACCCTTGACAAGATTCCAAATATGGAGACTACTAACCAGTGTTCTATATTATCCTATTCAGCAAGCTGGATTCCACTATCTCATCAATTTATATTTTCTATATAATTATTCAAGAAGATTAGAGGAGGGTATGATCTTTTTTTTAATATGCCAAAAGATATTCATTAATTCCTTTGGAAAAATGTTCCAGGTGCTTTTGCTGGAAAACCCTCAGATTACTTCTTCCTACTTATTTTCAACTGGATTTGTTGTATAATACTAGGATTGATTGCAGAATTACCTGTGAGTATAAACAAGATTTACATTTTCTGTATATGATTAAGTAAAACTTTTTAATCAAAATCATTTCAAATTACACCCTACTAAGAAAATTGAATAATTTTTCCATAGATTTTGATGGACCCAATGATCCTTTCGGTACTCTACGTGTGGTGTCAGCTCAACAAAGACACAATAGTCTCCTTCTGGTTTGGTACCCGTTTCAAAGCTATCTACTTACCGTGGGTGCTGCTCGCATTCAACTTGGTCCTCAGCGGAGGCGGTATCATGGAACTGTTTGGCATCCTTATTGGTCACCTCTATTTCTTCCTCATGTTCAAGTATCCACAAGAATTAGGCGGAGCATCCTTGTTGCAGACTCCAGCTTTCCTGAAGAGTTTCTTTCCCGATCAAGTCGGTGGTGTGCACGGGTTCGGAGTTCCCCCAGAAAGACCTGCGACCGGGGTCGCCCCCGCGGCCAGAGGCATGTTTGGGGGTGGACACAATTGGGGTCGAGGACACACTCTTGGGAATTGAAGACGCTTTGTGATTTTGTGAGGATAGGGGGAATAAACGTGTTAATTTATGTATTGAGGAATATATATCTGTGTGAATTAATTTTTTCATGATACTCGTTTTATTGTGTGTTCATTGCAATCGTTGGAAGAAAACTTTAATTTTTATATACTCCTTCGGAAAGAATTTATCTTCCATACAGAAATTCAATGAGTAGAAAAATTTCATCACTAAACAAAATGTTCTGTGATTGAATGCTGAGCGAGAAGAAGAGGAATTGTGTTAAATAAAAATAAGGTTATGTTGAGCACAAATGTTCACCATTCACCTGCGGTGTTGACGATCTCCAAACTTTTTAGACTTGTTTATTTTCTTTCTTATTAAAAATGGTAGGTTTAAAGGTTCAAGAATCATTTATACCATATCTCATACGAATATTCTAGAAATCGAAGATATCAAAAATAAAAATCAATAAACAGAAGTCATCCAGAATCATCAAACAGGGTGCAAAGAAGAGAAAACTGACTAAAAAAATCAATGTACCGAGTACTCCCCGCGATGAATCTGAACGAAATGTTCATATCTCCGAGGAAAGTGATGATGGAGAGGATATGTTGGGAATGGTGGATGATGAGGAAATAGGTTTCTTGAAAAAAGCTGTAGCTGAGCAATCTTACAGAATATTGAATAAGGTCAGATATTCCAGGTAAGTTAATCACTCCTCTAAAATTAAACAGAAAGTTGATGCTATTTCAATACATGATCAGGCTGATATTCTGATTTTACAATATCAAGTGTTGTGTGAAATATAAACAGGATACTTATTTTGAATGAACTATGAATTCTTGATTCATTATTTGTTTTGCAAATGATTCAATAAAATAAAAACAATCTCGATACATAATTACTTTATTATGATAATATTGAAAAGATCTTTCCATTTTGCATGCACTGTCACAATAAATTCTTATATTCCAGTTGATTTAAGAGAATGATAATAATGCCTTATTTTTCAGTTCTCATGGTCTTAAAGCAATTAAAAGAAAAGCTGAAGATGATGAGACCTTGGAAAATGATTATGAAGACCAGATCCCTGAAGAGGGAGATAAGAAATTGAAAAATTTGCTTCCTATTAAAACAAAACATGGTGTGATTCCACAGCAAATTGAAGAATTAATTGGTATGTAATTCAAGTTTTTGTGTATATGTATGTAATATATTTTGTCTTTTTTAGAACCAGAAAATGATTCTGAAATTGATACCAATGAAAATATAAAAGAAGAAAGTGAGACAGAAAACTCAATACTTGAAGAATCGGATCTGGATCTTACAAAACCAATTCCATCTATCCAATTAGTATTAGCAAGAAATGAAGCCTTGAGACAAAAGAAAATCCATATAGGAACCTTGTCTGCAGGTCTACTTGAAAACCCTGAGGAGAAAATAAAAAATTTACAAACTTTGCTGAATTTAATGGATGATGAAACTGAAGGAATATTCATAACTATCAGAAAATTGGTTATAGCATCACTAAGGGAGATTTTCAAAGATATTTTGCCTTCATATGAAATCAAAATAGTTGACAATAAGGAAGTAATATGTAAGTCAAGGTGTAGTTATTTCAGACATCATAACTATCAACAATGATTTTCAGTGAAAAAGGATACTCTAAAGCTCCAAAAATTCGAGAGAAATTTGTTGGAATACTATAGTAAATTCCTCCAGAAATTAGAGCAGTACGCAGATAAAAAAAGTCGAACAGAAGTAGTTATATTCAGATAATTTATTGAATATATTTTTTTATAATCAATTTTTAGGATAACATCAAAATAGGTGTACTAGCTGTAGAAACAATGTGTGATCTTCTAGTTTCGCACCCCTATTTCAATTATTCACAAAAAATTGTAGAGAAACTCATACCCTTTTTGAATAATTCCAACAAAGCTATCAGGGAACCTATAAAAACTTGCATGGAGACAATATTCAAGGAAGATAAAAAAGGAGATATCACTTTGAAAGTAAATTTGAAATGAAATAATTTGGTGACAGTGTAATTAATCTGAAAATTATTATTCAAGATAATGAGGACAATCAATCATTTCATGAAAACTCATTCTTCCAACGTCCATGTGGAAATATTGGAAATTTTGTTAGTGCTGAACCTACAAGATATAAATTTAGATCAACAAAAAGAACAAGAGTTGAAAGAGAAGAAATTAGAAGCTCACAAATCTAGGATCCTGCAACTACCAAAGAAAGAACGAAAGGTATATTAGCAGCACTAACAGTATCAAACATATATTTTATCTTCTTTACAGCGCCGAAAAAAACTCAAAGAAGTTGAAACAGAAATGTTGGAAACAAAAGCAGAGGAAAATAAGCTTACCCTGCAAAAAAATATAACAGAGATCACCAAACTCGTATTCAACATTTATTTCAGGATCTTGAAGATGTCCAGCAACACCAAAGTACTTGGAGTTTGCCTAGAAGGCTTAGCAAAGTAAGTTTGTGCTCCAATAGTTCTACAGCTTCGTCACCTGATTCTAGAATTACTTCAGGTAACCTTATTATTTCATCATTATATTTGCAGATATGCACACTGTTTGAACATAGAACTTTACGTAGACATGGTAAATGTTCTGGACAAACTGATAAAGGAAATCTGGCTGGGCTACAAAGATAAAATGCTCTGCATTCAAACAGTATTCGCCATTTTGAGTGGTCAGGGAGAAGCCCTGAGCTTGGATCCAATTAGATTCTATAATGCCCTCTATAAAGACCTACTGTGCATAAATGCCGCTTCCAAACTCTCTAGTCTCATGCCAATTTTGTTGAAAACTTTGACAGAAGCTTTGATCAAGAGAAGAAAAAAGATAACTAACAGAAGAACAGTGGGTTTTGTAAAGCGACTAGCCACTTTGACCCTACAGGTAAGAGTATTCATTTTAATCATCTTATTTTTATTCTCAATCAATATTCTTTCAGGTGTCTCATGACGGTGCATTGGGTATCCTAGGGCTCATCAGATCTGTAATGCAATTGAATAGATCCGTGGACGTACTGTTAGATTTTGATACATCTGTTGGCGAAGGCAAATTCCAAGCTGAACTAGATGATCCGGAGTACTCAAATTCTGCGAGTACTGCGCTTTACGAATTGCTGTTGTTGAGAAAACATTACCATCCGGTGGTCAGCAAGTTTGCTCACAATGTAGCCAGTGGAGTGCCAGCCTCAGGTGATGGCAGTTTGTCAGGAGAATATGCGAAAAGGTGGGTTTCTTATTCATTATTTAGAGTTGAAACTTGTTTTGCATGCTTATTCTACAGTGGGTGGCCAAATTATTTGATCCACAGTGTAGATCATGGTATACTTCACTTTTATCCAATAGTTTTCAAACTAAAAATTTAAAACTTGGAGTATCCTTCAGATATCATAAACAACAACATTTGACATCCAAATGATCATTTTCCACTTCCAGTTTCGCTGGAAGTACATGTTACTTTCGATTTTTAAACTGGACACTCTGTATTTTAGTACATTTCGGATTCTGAACAATTTTCTGAATTTAACGATACCAAGCAAGTGACATTTTAGTATCCAATCCTAAGGCCACCTTAGTTTTAGTAATACAACTGGAGTGAAATTGCATTATTTTTTAATTTTCTTCAAGCTTTAAGTTTGATTGTATTTATCGCACAACGTAATGAGGTATATTAATGATCACGTTTTAAGAGTACTGATAAATGATACCACAGTACCACTATGGTTCCATTTGAAAAAACTGAGTTTTAGTCCAAAAACTATTTATATAACATTGCTTTAATATGTGATCCAGTATATCCTATGATATTTTGATTTTTCGAACACTACACGTGTTATTTCTATGCATTCATACAGCTATATCTTTTGTTATTTTTTTTCCTGGTATTCAACTCCTGTATTCAATGTTATAGCTCTGCAGAACAACTTTTTGAAACATTCAGTATGTCAGAGATGGCATTCAATCCACCAGTTCCGATACCGAAAAATGAACAACCTAAATCCAGGCCGAAAAGGCTACAATTCTCCGACAGTTCGTTTGAAGAAGAATGCAGGACAATCTTGAGGCGAAAGCCTAATCAAAGTGATTTTTTCTGGTGAAAAATAAATTTGAATGTGAAATAATATTTTGTTATGTTTGATAATATTTATCGAACATTTGTTCAGATACAACTGTGGATAATAAAAATAAAACAGATTATACTGAAAGTATTTATTTTGCAAAAGAACACTGAAAGAATGTATCGTTGAAACATGAAATACTAATATATACGTAATATTGAAATAAATTCTCCCCATCACAAATCATCTATAACCTGAATTCGATAAAAATTACTGAAAAAAATTGGTAAATCATGTTTTGCTACATTAAAGTTGATGTCATACACAAAAAATTGTTTGTGTCTGCTACTCAAATATCTATAGATGCATTCGATCATTTACGAAACTAACGAGTAAAAAAGAGTTATGCAGTACAGGAATTTTCTACGTATAAATAAAAAAATCAAAACTGAACAATCTGTAATAGGTGAGAATATGATCTGTTCATAAATGTTAGGTTTCACGAGTTTCAGCAAATTAAGCAACATTTTAAAATTCACAGTATGTATATTAAGGGGGTATTCTGGTCTAGAAAATTGAAAAAATCAATTTTTTTTTCTTGCATATTTTTAAAGCTTAGACTTTCAAAAATATGCTCTCAATAGGATTTTTCGAAATTCGAATTATTTCGAGAGATACAGTGGATTTTGTGACTTGCGGCACTTAGAACGGCCGAGCGGAGTGATCAAACAATGAATGGTTGATGTTTTCCAGGAATTCTTTATATCCGACTGTAGCTCGTAGTATACCCTTTTAATTAAGTTTTTATATATACCTGACTACCAGTACGTACCCAATATACCTGGAACTGTTCAGTTTAGTCTCGATCTTGGAGCTAAGTAGACACGAAACTGGAAATCTTTCTCAAACTTCAAACGCGTTTTTCTCAAAACTACTTTTGTTGAGGTGGTTGACACGATATCTCAAGTTCTATTTGACCGATTCCTTTGAAATTTTGTGAGAATCTTCTTCATACATCTCTTTATCGCAGGAACTAAGAACTAACTAATTTGAAGTATTTTTAAAAAATTCGTTAAGGTAGCGACATCTTTACTAATTTAGAATTTTTTTTTGTTCGATTTGGATGACTACAAGGGCTGGAAACATGTCAACCAGGGAGCCCTGTTTGATTGGCAGCCCCCACTTCACCGGCCTGTCATTTGACGAATTTTTGACATTTCTTTCTTCTGAATTTTTTTCTACATACATAAAGGAACAATAAACATTATATAAAAAAATTGATAGTGAAGATGTTTTTTTTATCCTAGTTTGGAAACTACCCAAAAAGTAGGGCTCTAGTCCAGAATACCCCCTTAATATTGAAATTCAAGCGGAATTATATAATGAAATTAAATTTAAGGCATTAAGCAGGAATATTCAACAAAATAGAAAACCTAACCTGGTAGTTCAATGAATATTCAATAAATAAAGCGTCTCCTTCCAACTGAATCCAAATTTCCACCTGTTGTATATTTATCTCTTATTAGCAAAGAAAAGTCATTTGAATTTATATAATCAAAGCGCAAAGGCACCCAAGTCAATTTCGAGTTCCATATTGAATTTTTTATTTCATGTCTTAATGATCAATATTTTATACGCTATTAGGAAAACTTACCAGCTGATCGCTTTCATCACTCTCATTTTTCCTGTGCCATGACAACGTCTTCCTCATCCGAAATTCTACTCAGTTCAGGTGTCGACATTTCGAACATGAAATGAGATAAAATTATTGATTCCATGCAATCAAAGTCCATGAATATGAAAAATCAGCCACAGTAAAGGAAAATCGCCATTTGCATAGGGAGACAACCCAATAATACATTTCAAATAACATCAAATGTGATTTCATTACCACCAATTGAACATGTAAAAAATGTACTTCCATCTAATGATATCATCGATTTTTATAGGACACAAGAAAATTTTAGTGGAATATCCCTTCATAGGTGAATAATCACTGGCCCACTATGCTTTCAGTCATATTAAGAAGCCAACTAAATTCTATGAAGCAATAAAATGTTGTGAAATTCAAAAATTAGTAGGTGATATACAAAATTTCAAGTATTTTTTTATGCTAACCTGAAATTAAAACAGATGCTAGGGAACATCTAGAAGCAACAACTAACTAAGAGAAGACGGCTGGACCTGATCTGAAACAAGTAATCAAAATTTAAGATTACTTGTTCACGAAATCTAGGATAGAAATGCACTCAAAATTTATAGCATTAATCGATAATATTGAAAATCAAATTCGTACACAACAGTAAACAAAATAAATATGTTAATACATGTCAGGTATAAACATTTTATATGAAATTGCAATAACAGTGCTAAATATATAAAATACCATGTGTAGAAAAAGTCCATAGCCATCGAAATAAAATACGTTCATGACAAGAATAATCAAAATAACTTCCTTACCTTTGTGTATATTCTCGAACTGATTCAAGAAATTTTCATAACGAATAAAAATGCATTCGAAAGGTGAAGAAAGAAGAATTTATGAATTTAAATGATAGATTCAAAATTTCTGTACGTTTGGATTTCTTGAATTAATTCAGGAGAATATAAAATACACCTCATAGCCAAAATGTCGCACACAGAAGTATATCGTTTTAATATGTACTAAAAATTCATCAGCATAAATAACAGTTGTTCGACGGACACATCACAATTATAATCCAGCAGCATAAAATATTATCGATATCAATGAATAAATGGCCAATCGATAAAAAAACCGTGAAAAAAAAAACAAACATACGTATAAATCATAGCATCAGTATGTAGAATAATCAGGATATTATCAGCAATATAAATAATCATTGCTTACTGTATAATAAGAAAATATAGCATAGAATATAAAGACAATTTCATAGATGGCTTCCATATATCAAGAATTTATTGTAGACGTAATACGCGAATAATATTGTCAACAATACGATGAAAATATCAAGACAATATTTTCACATCCATGTATAGAATACATTGCATTATATTTATGGAAATCCGGCTTATTACAAATATCCTTGTACGACCTTGCGAATATAGAATTGAAAATAAGTGTTGGGACCGAGAAATATTAACTGAAAAAATAATCAATATTTTCGAGAACAACAGATACAAGTGAAAAACAGGGCATAGATAATTTTATAAAAATTTCGTAGATAATAATGAAATAACCGAATGAAGAAATCATCAAACAATAAAATAATCAGGGGAATATTTTCAGCGAACTAATGCAAGTTTTTGGCTCACTCATTTCGGGGTACCCTGCATCATGAAAAAAATAACACATCGGCAGAATTTGGGAGCGAATTAATACCAAAATAGCATATCACCAAAGTGTAAAGATTATCTAAAAATGCAACTATATGGATCGAAAAATTATGTTACCGTTTAGTACACATGTGCGAATATGTAAATGCACTGCTCGCCGGCAAATCCAAGTGTACCACAAGACATCCTCCTTGGCACAATTTGTGGATCGCCCTGTATGTGCAAGTTATGAAATTTACATGATGATGATTCATGGCCAGAAAAGTTACTATTGTTGAAACAGAAATGCAGAAAGATGCAAAGTAGGTCAAGTTAATCAATATCATGATCATTACAAACTAAATAATCGAGGATATCTTTCTCATTCCCCTATGTATCTTGGTAACGGCTGCCTACTTTTATATTCATCATTAAGGTTACGTATAATAACCAAATCTGTTGTTCCCCACCATTTTCAAGACGAAATTAAGCCAGACAAGAAATATTATTTACTGCTCTGTATATATGAGGTATGATTTAATGAGTCGCTCGACGAGTTGGTCAAACAGGAAACCAACTATTGATAACTGATAATCAACAGTTTATTATACTACTGAAACTGAAAACTAACGATTTTATAAAACGAAATTCATGATTTTTCATAACTCAACACACTTCCCATTAACCTCCGTTTCTGATTCAACAATAATGAGTTGTATAACACGAAATACATTCGAATTGTGTATGGTCCATAAATTGGATTTTCGAAACCCGAAAATCGTGGATCATTCCTTTCGATATATACCATACCTGTAGGTGAAGAGGATCTGCAAACAGAAAACAACAAACACCAGAAGTAATATGTCATGTTTAATATTTTTACACCATCAAGCAGTCAAACTGCTTTACAAAAGAGAAAATTTAACATTATATGAGATAGTGATACTGACGACAACCCAAAAAATCTCAATTACCGCTGACGTTTCACAAAATTTGTGTCCAGAGATACAATAATGAAGGTAATTTCGCACTTATGCGATCGGGATTGCAATGAAATTTTTTTGTCAGTACTTATTTTGATCTGAAATATCCGAATTCAATAATATCACCGTGGGAAAACCAATACTTTTCGAGAAAAATCCACCATCTTTTTCTCTCGATAAATTTTCGATCAATATTGTGAAGCTTCCTGACAATTTTTTTCAATAACGTTACAAATCATATATTAAGAAAGGGTGTATCATTTATTGGTGAAATATCTCTTAACGTATTTATTTCGCCACGATAATATCAAATTCGCGTTTTTCAGATCAAGTATCGACGGAAATTTTCATCGAGAACCAAATCGCATAAGTACAAAATTATCATGATAACTATGAATAAACCCTGTAGGACTCAAACTTACCATCTCATCATGTACCCTACAAAATTTAACACACCGAATTACTACATACTAGGTATACTGAGAAAGGGTTAGATTAGACGACTCCAATAAAATAGAGAATATAAACAATATAGAATGGGACAAGTGAACAGTAAAAACCTAATGGATACTGTGTTCAATAAATTTTATTGGAACCATTTTTCGTCCAAGGAAAAATGCAATGAACAAAAACAAAAATCTTAATCTCTAGTAACTCTATTATAAGTGGATTTGTTTTTACTGTAGCTTTCTAAGCGCCGGAAAACAGGAGAACCGTTGTGTAAGTGCTTACAACTAGGACAGATGGTGTTCAAAACATTCTTAATGACTAAGAAATCATTCTCCAGGTGGTCATAGTCGAGAATTTCGCCCACAATAATTATCTGCAAATATATAAATCGGGTATTTCGCTGCTACATCGGCGTCTGAAAAAAAAAAACGGCGCTCTGTCCACATAAAGCAAAATTCAAAATTTTCCGCTTCAAAGTATTCATTCGATTGACAGAGCATTTTATGTAGACAGAACACCAATGAAGAAATATTGACTCTACATAGAAAACAATTGATATTGTATCAGGAAGCTTGCAGTGGTTCCTGAAATAAACGAAACTCAAACACGAGAACAGTAATAAAGAATACGCATCCGTTTTAGAATAAAATCATCAACAACAATACCGCTTATCATGAAAAATATATTGTTTTCCAAATAGGCAATCGATAGACAGTAATAAAACGAGGAATCGGAAAAAATGACGTTGACTTACTTGATGATTTCACTTAGTTATCTCCATTTCCAGTACCACCTTGTCCGTATCCGTATGACGGGAATCCGTACCCTCCTTGTGGAACTCCTCCAGGTACAGGAGCTGTTTGGGATTGACCACCATAATAACCTATGAAAGTCGAATGGTTCAACTTAGATTGTGAATTTGACGTTGAGTAACATCAATAAATGAATCGACTTCATATCGAACATTATATGACACACACAGTTCATCGTCATTTACCTGAAGCTGGTGCTGAATATCCACCGTATGCCTGTTGTTGCTGGTATGCTACAGAAGCACCACCTGCAGGTGCGGCAGCAGCTGTAGCGGCAGTCTGTGGAGTCTAAATACATTGAAAACAAATCAATAAATGTTCATTATTCAAATCAAATAAAATCATACGACCACGATTAATAATGCAAAAGATAATGATTTTTACCGACCTTATTCTTCATTTGAGCCTCGATCGCCTCGGCCTCCTTGAGTTTGCCGATACTGCGATAGTATTCGGCCCACTGCGAGCTGTAATCCGGCTGGGAACTGACAGCAGGTGCCGCAGTGGCGGCGGTAGGAGGCGCCACTTGCGGCGCTCCGCCTCCCATTGCCGCCGCGGCGGCCGGATTGGTCGTTTTCACTTTCGCCTGCTGTTCGATCATCTCCGCCTCTCGATGCATTCCTGAAAGAAAAAAAAAATCGATACACTCATTAAGAGTCGGTACGCGGTATTTTTTCCTGACATCAACGATCTCGTCTATTGACAGATGACAGCGATGAACTCACCCAAAGACCTATAATATTCGGCCCACTGCATCGAGTAATCGGGTTGACCGGTAGAAGGGTTGACCTGCACTTGACCGGGCGGCCCTTGCGAGGCATCGTTGCCCTGTTGCTGTCCGCCCCACTGTTGTTGTTGCTGGTAACCGCCAGCGGGTACGCCCCAGTTGCTCTGCGGGTTGTAACCTTGTGGAGCCATGCCCGGATAAGCCTTAAGCAAAAATAATCGAGGTATTATTCGTGGGTTTGGAGTACAAAACTAATTTCATCCAAATGAAATGATTTTTATGAATAAGAAAATTTTATCTTTCCTTGGAACCCTACATAATATGGTGGTAATCAACTACGAGAAAAAAATCCAGGACATAAAGTACTTACCGTAGGCATATTATTTGACATCTGCGAGCCTCCGCCACCGCTCATAGACACGAAGTTGAGCGGTAACTGTACTTTATCGCTGACTATCCTCTTTGCTGTCTCAATCTGATCAGGATCTCCTTTGATGGTGAAGATTTTCTCTGTCGCATTAGGATTGGTATTTTGTCGCCTATCCAGTTCGCAGTACGCGCCCGACTGTTGGTTTATTTGTTTGATAGTTTCGCCTCCTGCAAATAATGATAATAGAATCAGAATCAGTTTATTCGCCACAGAGACATACATTTGAATTCAAACACGTGATGAAACAATGATCTTATGACCTCATCACAATGTAATGCCTAATTACAGTCACGAAACTTTACCATAGAATTACAGATTAAAATTTAAATCATGTGCTCATTTGTATAAAACAATCCATCATAAATCCATTGGGATCATGAATTGAGGAATTCATCAATCCCATAAAACTGCTTGTCAATTAGAAAACTATGCCAGTTCCTCCTGAAAACAGTCACCGTGCCACTTGCATCGACAAAACTTCGTATTTTATTGAAACTCCTGATGCCTACATATTTTGGCGAGTTCTGGCTGACTCTAAGTCTAGAGTAGTTTTGGTGGATGGCTTCGCCGTTCCTCGTGAAATATGAATGCAAGTCGCAATTTTTTATGAATTCTTCAAATAGGGGTTTACATGTTGAGCAAAATGCTTGAGCAAAGTAGCTGGAAGATCCCCAGAACATCAATCCATATTGTAGGGTTGATTAGACCAATCCAAAGTATAGAATTCTCAAAATTTCAAATGATATGGTTTCTCTCAAGTATCTTATTATGTAGCATGTAGTGCCTATCTTGGAACATAGTGTATTTATGTGCTTCCCAGGTCAATTTCTGATCTAATAATCCATTTATTGATTATCAAATACAATTGGCTTAACAAAAGACTGGTTTGATTCAGAACATGACAAAAATACAATAGAATTTTGAATTTCCACGTCTGTTCTTCTACAGTACCTGAATTTAGTTAAATATAAGATAGCACAAGGTGGATTGAAGAAAATGAAGGAATGGAATACAAGAGAAAAGATTGGTTGGACAAAAAAACACAAAAGAAAAAAGGAAAACTATAGCCTTAGGTGGGTACTTGGTAAAAATGATTCATATTTCATTCTGAAAGCATTTACTGATGAATTTAAAACTGAAATAATATTACAAAAAGAAACTTACCTCGGCCGATGATGACTCCGCACTTGCTCGCCGGTACCGTAAATGACACGACGTCCTGGTGTCCGCCACCTTGATGGCCACCGCGACGATCGTCCCACTGCCCGCCACCGCCGCCAAAGTCGCCGCCACCGTTGCGGTTGTTCCTGTCGTAACGATCGCCGCCACCGTGATGACCACCTCGACCGCGACCTCCCCCGTGACCGCCTCTTCCACCCCCACGGCCGCCGTCACCGTCACGTTGCAGAACGCTGTCGATCAGCTCGTCTATCCTTTGGCGCGCCTACAAGAGAAATTTGACTTCAGTTTCAAAGTAGGATTGCTCAAATCAAATTGTTTGGCCTGAGGAGAGGTATGTCTGCATATTTTGACAAGCATTTGATTTATACCAAGACAACAAATTTGTATGTAAAGGGCCGATGGCTCAATGGGGAATTCTCCTTCAGACGATAATGAAGTATTTTTCATGATATATCTTTGAAACGTCGCATTTCAAATTTATCATTTCAACCTTTTTCCTACAAAAAATATTTCAAGTACTTGAAAAACAAAAATAAATATGGGAATTTAAAGTTTGAAGTGCTTTGCACCATTTAGCAACATCGACTGCGGATTACAGTGATAAGAAAGGACAACAAATTCGTTACGTTGATTAGGTAAACAAAGATGGCTAGATTTTAATCAGATCAGAAACCCATTCTGCTTATTTCTATTCCATGAATCATGACGTTCCATGCATCGCAAAGGAGGCGACGACCACGGTCATACACATAAGGTCTGGAATCTACGGCAATTTTGAGTGGTGGGGGGTGGCACCAGTTTTGAAGAAAACGTTTCCATAATTATCCGCTAGGAGGACATAGGGGTATAATTACGTGATTAATCTTTGACAAAAAAACAAACGGTTAGGACTTGAATGGTAGATAAAATCAATGACAGAAATATTATATCTTGCAAAATTCTTTCGAATAAATAAAAATCATTCCTACTTTCAAAAAGCTGATCGGATCTGATTTGTGATTGGCTGAGAAAGTGACAATAGAAGACAGCGCTGCAGGTGGCGAAACATGAGAGCCACAAAAATTTCCTCAATGTTTGGGCCACCCCCCACCAAACGAGTTGCAAGACCTATGTATACGATCGTGGCGACGACCAAGTTAGAGAGAGAACTCAGGTTTTAAGGTTATGTTTAAGTTTGGCGTGATTTGGCTTCTAAGTAAGGTTGTTGTTTGGGTTGGACTTAAAAACAATTCAATCAAGTATTCTTTACCAGCCACAAAATATAAAAAAAAATTTTGGTTATGACAACCGACAAATTTTGACACTAGATTGTAAATGTACAGACAACAAAGAACAAATATATGTTGTTCTTTTTCTAGCTTACTAGGCGCTGTTGCCAATTTGTGAACTAGAAACAAAGCAATTCAAAATTTAAAACCCCATATTTGAAATATTATTTTAGATAGTTTCTGCAGAGAGTTTGGAATATTCATGAATGAAACTCATAATCATTAACTTTAAACTTGCATTTCCCGTAATAACCCAAATTGAGGAGAATTCCTCATTAGGAGCATCAAGTGTCAGTTCCGTAGGAATTGTGTTGTTTCAATAGTAATTTCGAAAATTTTCCAAGAATATGCCAAGTAAAAATAATGTTATATTTCTCACCATTTCAACAGCTTTCGGATTTCCAGACAAGAAACACCTTCTGTCTCCAGGACCTTCATCCCTGGCTTGTTGGAACTGTACTTTAGCACCTGTTTCTGCTTGTATTTTCTTGATCATGTCCCCACCTTTACCAATCACAACACCAACTGCCGGTCTTGGCACCAAAACCTTCAAAATAATTACATATTCATTCTTTATTACATCTATTGAATAAGACTCGTCACTCACCTCCATAGAATCTCCACCACCACCAAAATCATTGAATCCTCCATCACCCCTACCATCGTTCCTGCCACCCCTTCCGCCGCCGCCACCGCCACGGAAGTTCTTCATTTCTTTTTCTGCTATCAAATCATAAACCAGCTGCTTGGCGTATTCCACCTAACACAAAATTATTTATTTTTTCAGCATTCAGTTCTGTATATTGTTTGTTTAAAGAGCCAATTTAGTTTACCTTCTGTGGATCGCCGCTAATCATCAAAGGCTTCTCGTGTTCCTGGTTAGGTCCATCCTGGATAACCACCATTTTAGCGCCGCTTTTTTCCTGTAGCTGTTTGATAGTTTCGCCGCCTTTACCGATGATCAGCCCCACTTTGGGGCCGGGTATCATGATCTCGAGTGTATTGCGACCACCCGGACCACCCTGGCCGCCGCCCATACCTCCTTCAACGACAATTTCATACATGATTTCGTGATCATTGCAAATTCAATGTTATATCACTCAATCCACATTTTCAAGTTATTTACCTCCAAAATGACCCATAGGTGGTCCAGACATGTCAGGTGGACCATCCTCACCAGAACCCCTTTGCCTGATGATGTTCATGATGATTTCCTTGGCCCTGTCAATGGAATCTCTGCTACCCGATAAGGTGCACACACGATCTGGCATACCCATTGAATCAGGTGCCAGCTGAATTTTGCAGCCAGTGTCAGTTTGCAACCGCTGGATTTGCTCACCACCACGACCTATGACTGCAAATAGGAATATTTTTTCATTTCTGTATCTGCCATAGTTATACATTGAATGAACAGTTCACAGAATTCACTTGAAGGTACTTCTTCATATAATTATTGAAAACAGTTCAAGAAGTGCACAAAATAAACTCACTTAGTCCAACCATTTTATCGGGGATCTTGATATCTTCGTTCATTCCACCCATTCCTGGATTCTGAGGGGGCCTGCCCAATGGTGGAGGTCCTTGACTGTTCGGAGGTCCAAGTGCACCGGGACCTTTCTTCGCATCCGGCTCCGAGTCAAAACCTAACGATTAAATTAGTGAACTATAAATTAACCTTGAGTACACCTTACCCGAACCGTCTTCTAGGGGTCTCTTGGGCCTACTATCACCTGGATTGGAGCCTGGGTTGATTTTCGCTGCAATCTGAAGTAACGGAGGAAGGAAATAAGACTCATATAAATCGACATGTTATTATAATAAACAGGGAAAGGAAAGAAATATTTGGCGTTTCATTTGCCGCTTGTTTTCTGAATTCTATACCTGTTTAGCGCGTTGCAAGGCTGCAGCAAATGCTGAAGACTGGTTAAAATTTTGTTGTGGCGGTGCTACCGCAGAATAATCACTCATTTTTTAAAACATCAACGAATATATAAACACACAACTTAAAATATTTCTTTCGGTCAAATATAAAATGGTGTCCAACAACGCGTTCCACAAAGCCATTCATAGAAGGAATAACACGGAACGCACAAAACATAATAAACAACGACAAACCACAAATCACTTGCCTCGCCCAGTCGACATCGGGTGCGTTCCATTAAGCGCTCACAACGATCACGCTCACGACCACGAATTTTGTCGTTCCACTTGGTTCTGTGCGTCATCGAAACGCTCACGCCGACCCACCTATTGAGATGGGTCGTCGTGAGCATGAATCATGACGTCATTCATGACATTTTCGCCATGACCCCAACGATCGTGGTCGCCATGTGGAACGTCTGAATGAGTGTTTGGGGCGTTGTGAGCGCTTAATGGAACGCACCCATCGAATTCGAACACAAAAAATGATGACGATGTGGAGAGGTCGTTCGATAGATCGTATTGGAGCATGAGAATTGCGTAATTTCATTGAGTCTGACATCTTTCTAAGAGGACACAGATGAGGAATCAAATGTGATCAAATTCTCTACTTTCCGGTAGAAAGTGATAATGTTATGAAAAATTCTCGGAAGTTTTTGTAGAAGTAGTGGAAGCGTGAATAATAATACAGCTTTTTAATTTCCCAGATATTTTCATCAAATTTTAATTTTACATTTAGACACATTAAAATAATAAAGCATTTGCAGAATGGCGGAGAAGGACCAAGACAAACTTCCTGATATTGTATCTGATCAAGAAAGAGATATTGCTCAAAATATATTTATTGAATTCAAAAAGTGAGTTTGAATATAAATTATTTCATGAACAGAGGAATACCCCTCTATTCCATTGAATTTCAGAAAGAACTATGCAGCCTGTTTGCAACTCATAAATAAGCTTGAGAATAGAACCAATGATTTAAAGGTTGTCTATAATAAAACGGTTCTGGAATTCTACAAAAATGATTGCAGAAAAGTTGAGCTACTGCAGAAGAATCTTGCTTCAATATGCAATCAGGTATATACCCATTTATTATCTGATTCATACTAAATTGAAAGAATTTCAGTTCCAGATCAAGCTTGATAAAATGGATAATCTTGACCATTGTGTTGTTCTATTTAATCAGGCTATAATCCTGTTTCACCAACAACAGTATACTGCTTCGCAAAAAATAATGGATAAGGTGTACAAATTCATTGAACCAATGGGTGAGTCCTCCTTCTTTATAACTTGATTGAGACTCATCAGTATGTTCTTCAGAGGAATCCCTAGTAAAGCAAATCAGCCTATTGGCCATTGAACTTCAACTGAAATTGAGACAACCAGACAAGGCATTGACCTTGATTAACTACTTGGAGAATAACTTGATGTATGGTGGATCCATTCCTTTGAAGGGTTTGGATAAAGTGAGCAAAGAGAGAAAGGCAAGTCAAAAGTATTGGTTCAACAGTGTTTTTTCATTTCAATATTTTTGGGATTTAGATCCAACTTCCACCTCCAAAGCCATTGTCTAAAGAATTTGAGAAAATTCTGCTCAAATATAAGCTGAGGTGCTATGTAATGAACCATTCTTTGAAGAAAGCTGCAACAGAAATTCAAATGCTTTTGAAAGACAAATCGGTGAGTGCTATTGCTAACTTGAATTGTCAATCTGCACAAATGTTCATTCATATCTTTCCATTAGAATATTGAAGCAATGTTTCTTTCTGCGAACATAGAATATCTGAAAGGAAACTATAATGACTCAATGAAAATTTTGACAGCCATTCCAGTTGACTGCTTAACTTACAGGTAAAGTCATTACCAAATACAAAACTGAATTTTTATAACTATCTTTACTTTCAGTGCTTCTGGCGAATCATCAAATGTTATGTTCTACAACAATATGGGTATTATCCACCATTCCCTGGGGAAACCAAATTTAGCTTGTCATTATATCCAAACAGCTTTGAAGGAGGACTTGAAGTATACTCAAAATAATTCAAAGAAAGAAGAAGGTAAGTTGAAAAGCACCAAAAGTATTAGAGTCGTGATTTTAGCAGTAGTAATCATCTGTAGTATTCTGGGGAGGGGGGAATTTTCTAGGGATTTGGATTCAGTTCAGACTTTTTTCTATACCATTATATTTCTTTCATGAGACAAATCTGAATCCCAAGAAAATTCCCCTCTCCCCAGAAGTTTGAAAGATAGCAGGGATTCAAGAAATTGCAAGAAATATATCTGTAGTTTTCAGGTGAGAAGCCTTTGTACTGTTTGGGCAGTACAAGGTACCATGAATTGATGTACAACCTGGGCATTTCCATGCTTCATGCTAAAAAACCAGCACAGGCTTTTGATTGCCTCATCATAGCAGTTAGAAGGTACCACAGGAATTCGAGGTTATGGTTAAGGTTAGCTGAATGTTGTATAATGATACACAAAGAGGTATTTGCCTTGTCAATCAATATGCAAACTTTCCAAAACAAATTTGCTTGCAGACCAACGAAAGTGACTTTGAAAAACAGAAGAACCTCATCGCCGAAATCGTGGGCTCGAAAGAAAAACAACGAATAGTCCTGACGACTAATTTATCGACTGACAAAAAATACAGCTCGGATAGCCAGTCATACGCCGTTCCCGTCCCCACTCTAGAATTCGCGTCTTTATGTCTGCGCAACGCGTCCCATCTCGTCCCCTCTGAAACCGCCACACCTCCCGTACCTCTCTTTCTAATCCCAGGGGTCACGCCTCCCGCTCCGCCCCCTTCTCCCGGACTCCACCCATCCAATGTGGCAGATGGAGAGGGCGTGGCCTCATTGAGGAACAGTGTGTTGGCAGCGAGTGCATATGTTGCAATTTGTTTGGAAAATTATGTAGTAGCGCTGGAGTATGCGAAGGAAATGTTGGAACAACCAAAATTGTCAGGGTTACACAAGTGAGCGATTGTGGAGTCTTTGTAATGATGATGGTGGTGAATGGGATTATGATTTCAGGTTATTGGCTCATTTATATGCTGCAGAGTCTTTGGTTATGTTGGACAAAATTCCAGACGCTTTGAATCATTTAAATCCACTGAATATCACGGATATATCGTTTGAGTTTTCGCCATGTGCTGAAACAGACGATGATGAGATTAAACTAAAAACAAAACCTCCTTTTAGTGAGTAACCACCTTGACAAATTAGAAAATATCAATAACTTTAACATTTTAGACTTCAGAGTAGATGTTTGTAGGACCATTTTTATTCCGAATTAAATTTTTCGTCGATTGAGAATGTTGTATACTGGGTGTACCATTTGAAAAAATTCATCATTTTGAACGGGATGTTCGATTTTTGTTTCTTTTTCATCATCTTAGTATCGAGTAAAAAAAAGTTAGCAATATTGCCAACTCGAATTTGAAAACCTTATGTAACAAAATGGTTGGTTTTCAGAATGGTTTCCGAATAATCTAGAGACAGTTCATGCTGTCATGCAATACAACATTGCAGTAGCAAAAACGATTCGAGGCCAATTAGATCAAGCCACTGCTATATTGAAACAAGTTTGGCAACAAAGGAGTCAGATTTGTAGAGTGCCCACTCATATATTTATGTTATTTATTTATATAGAGCTGCAACTAGGTGAGATGATGTTTGATCTGTACTGGGTATTATGTATATTTTTTCATTTTCAGGACGCACGGATGTTGCCAAAAACTTGATTCGACATTATCCGTACCAAAAAATAACTGGATGATGCATCATTCACAATTTATCGACCACGTTACTCTTGATGAGAGTGTTTTGTATTTTTTGACGAAAAATTGTTTTTATTATTTATACTTAAAGCCTGATTGTATTATGATTGTTGTAACCAATAAAAGGTACATCTCTGAATGAGTCTGACTTCCTTACTTTTTAAGTACATATAATATATGTTATGAAAGCTTTGGTGGGATCTAAATCCGGTCCTGGCATGGTTTGAAAGGCAGATCAACAGGAATACATTGATCTGTAATTAGTATGCTTGCTGAATATGGATTTTTTGTTCTATTTCATGCATTACTTGCACAATTCTGCAAGTGTTAGTAAAGTATATATATATTCAATCAATCTTTATTTTTCGACAAATTACGCTGTCTGTGACAATATTTTATTCCATGTTCTATGGCTGCTCTACCTTCTACAGCGTTGCCGGTCTCAAATACTTTTCCCGAAACTAATTACTTCTTCAGGGTGTTTATTTAGACAATGATCTGATTCGATGTCTCACAAACGAAAACTTTCGGAAATAATCACTGATTAATTGAAGTGGAAAATTGTACAAAATTTCAACTGATTAAACTTATGATTCGATCGACGAAATAACATTCCGTATTGCCAATCATACCATTCTTTTCTCCCTTCTCCAATAGATATTGACTATGAAGTAAATTATTGCTTAGTGTGTGAACACTTTTGAATTTGAGAAATTTCATATCTTTCTTCATTCTAGGGTAAAATATCTAGAGAAATGTTTATTGATGATCTGGCAACACAGGTCTGGTCTGGGACTGGGAGGGGATCATTAAAAGAAAACAGTGGTTCGCAGTTCGCTGCAGTAATGGTGGATGTAGATTTCAGTCAAAAGAATGGCGTTGAATAATACCTTACATTACTAATTGCATTCTTGTTGCGTCGAATACTGTGTTAAAAGTGGTGTGTGGACTCTCAGTGACGTCTGCCGTGGTTTTTCATAGGTATTTGGTGTGTCTTACATATCGTAATGACTGTCAAAGAAAGCCAGATCGTTTGGTGGCTGTAAACAATCAAATTTTTATACTAATGTTGACAAGGAGACTATATCGCAAATAGTGATATCGGGTGGTGTTGCTATGAATATTATGGAAGGAGCAATGGAACGGGAATCGGGTGCTCTTGGTGGACTCTTCCATCAAATTATTCATGATATGAAGGTACGTTTCGAGTTGATTATAAGGGGTGAATGAATTCATTGAGCGGTGTTTTGCGCCTGAAAGCTAGTGCTTCAGCTGATATTTCAATCTCAATTAAAATATCTAACTTGTACCTTAAATGTTTTTGTTATTTCCATTTTTATCGAGTAACAATCAATTAAGTTGCATTAAAAAGATAACTGTTATTGTCAATAACTGTTTGCTGGAATAAGTACCTACTTGTATTGAAGATTTTGGAATATTTTGGGTTTGTTCAATCCGGAATAATCGATGACGTTCATATTTCACCTTTTATAGTATTCTTAATTGTACACGTTCAGTTTATCTGTGTGCGATTCAAGTATCTATATCTTTGATAGACAAATAATATGTAGGTAGAATTTATGACCTCAAAACTAGTCTCGCCTAAATGGTTATATATACATTGAAATTATTGGTGACTTCCTTCAACATTTCTAAAAAACTGAGTACGTTATTTAAGGAAACTCGATTTGGTTATCTACCATCTATACAGGAGTATGTGAGTGTAAAATTGAGCAAAATTTAGCCATCTTTATACGGCCAACCACAGTCAAGTTCGAACAGTATGTATAAATGTATGGTTGCGATAATAATTTTATTCCTCCTTATTATTATTGGCGGGAACGTATCCCGGTGTTACCCTTGCATGTCACGAATCTACCTTGGCAAATAGGGACGACCCAGTAATATACAAGTTTCAGAAAGGGGGACGTTATTCTCGACAGAATCGCGAACCAGATACCAGATGTTCTTGTAAATGGATACATTAGCAGAAACCAGATATCCACTAGAGAAAATTCTGCGCGGTTATCTTCAGTTTCGATGTTAAATTGCCGCCCACATATTTCACCTTCCTCCGGTATACAGGAAACAGCGTGAGTGTCACGTGGGCTCGAATTCGTTTTCACCATTTTTTCAACCTTAGCGTTGATAAAAATTATGGTAATCATGCGATTTGTATTATAATGAAGAATGTTAATAGTACTGTAACCCCAAAAAAACGAATCTGATGCTTGTCGTGGTAATTCGTGTTGAATTGATTCTTTCATCCATGTGATCATCTAGGAAAACTGTCGTTTTGTTCTCGACAATTAGTATCGATACGGTGAATGACAAATTTCCAAACGAATCACTGTTTATAATTTTGTTAAACTTCGTTGATATTACTGATAACGTCCTGGGTAAATAACCTTCTCATAAAGACGAATCAACTGTTTTCCTAGATATCTAGATTGATAAGTTTTTGGTGTTTCTCACTTGGCAAATTCTTAGGAAAAAATACCGAACCATTTTTTTTGTGTGAGTACTATCACCTGACTATTTCACAAGAATGTTCAGGAAAATTATTTTTCTGATTATACCGAATTGGTACATTACCGGAAACTTGATGCTATCAATCATTGTGTCGGTGTGATAATTTTTATTTTCTGAATGTGAGTTTGAGATTAATTTTAGACTGCTCTGTCTCCGTTTCCTTTTTTTGTTCAAAACAGGAAGTCTGACAAGTGTATGTATCCCCTAAGCAACAAACACATCAGGGCCAGCATATTGTCATTCGAAACTGCTTTGAAATGAATATGCGGAACAAAGTCTCTACAGGGTGTTTTAAATTATCATTCAATATGAGTATATCATTGAAATTAGGTGAAAAAGGTTACGATCACATGGCCATTTTTTTTTTCAAAAGTCGTATACCATTCAAGAATTTCGATATTCATCGAATTAAATGGATGTCATAACTGGACCAAAAATATCTGTGGAGTGTACACAGAACTCTGTGTAGCTGTAATAACTTTACGCTCTGGTATATCGTAACATTTCGAGTACGAATCGAAAACATCGATTTACGAGTATAAATTAGCATCTGGTGTCGGTTTTATTATATATAACTGCATTGGAAATCTGGACTCGGTGCTCGATATTTTCTGGAGGAAAAGTGCTTGGAGGTTATAAGCCTTCTCTTTCGTTTATTTGGAAAATATTCATGGATCATATTTCGTGACTACCGGGTGTCCCAAATTATTACATACAATTACTTGCTTATTTGACAAGATAATTTGAAAATTAAAGTATTATAAAAATTATAAATTGCCTATAAAATGCAATGAAGTCATCATGAAGGTACATTAGTGCTCTTCAAAATAGTATTCTAATTTTTAAATTATCTTGTCGAATAAACGAGATGTGTACGAAAAATTGCGCATTTTTAAGCGTTGCATTGTTTATTTATTTATTCAAAGTAGTTACTGGTCATACCAAGAAGTAGCATAAATGTAGTTGTTGAATTTAATTGCATTTTTGAATTCTCAATCTTTTTTCAATCGTTTTGCCTGTCCCTAACGGTTTTGTGATGATAAATATTTTCCGGTGTGTTTAATTAATTAAATGAGATTTACTATCTGATTATGAGTTATCTATACAGGGTGTTTCACAGTGGATGGAACATTAGACGTATCTGGAGAACAGAAAGACAGATCATTTCGAAAATTTGTGAGCGTGGATAATCAAACTTGCTCTATCCGTCTGAAATATTTTCATCAATACAGTGTTGCCGCTTGTATCAGAAAGTAGTAGCTACTTTGTTATTTCAAATGGAACACCTCGTATATTATATCATTTTTGGAATCCTCATGAGATTCCTCACAACTTTCCCACATAATTCCCTATACCTATCTGTGACGACTTCCGAGATAAAAATAATTTTCTCAAAATTTTGTGCAAAACCTGACCATATTCAATATTTAGTACACACTATTCTTTTCAATAATTTGCTAATAAACTACAACTGAATAAAACTCACAATTTATTAATTATAATATTGATTATAAATATAGTTGATTTTTTTTGGAAAATTGCTAATGATTTTTTCGAATTTCAATCTAGACGATGACAGAATATAAAAGCATCTCAATAGATACAGAGTGTTCTATTTAATGTTTTGTAATCCGTTCAATAATGGATTTTCTTGGTTATTTTATCCAAATAAAAAAAAAACGAACAAGATCAAGGTCTAATTTTTTCGCGAACGGTAAACATATGTTTCCTGTCACTCCAATTTATACCGAATCAATACATTTACGATCCATAAATAGTATTTTAATATTTTTCCAGCTCCAGTTCAGCAATTACCCATTCTGATTTCGAGCATTTTGTATCGGTCTCTGCATATATTTGCATACACTTGACTACTTCATCTGTATTAGCATGGACTAGGTCAAGTCTCCTATATGCTCTGAATTTTTACGCGACACTGTGTATTGTTTATATTCACACCGTGGTTTCTTGTTTGCCCACTTTCGGGCGAACGATATTTGTTTTTGACTCTTGTGTAACGGTAAAAAACATGTGGTCGTCGGATACATTATCGAGTAATACAGACTTTCTTGCAAAACAATTATTTAAATCGCAGATGAATTTTATCCATATTTTTTTTCAATTAATGGTGAATATTTGTTCATTTAAAGTCATGTACAGTGTGTTCAGATATGATGTAAAAACAAAAAGGGGTACTTCGTTGGATCATCTTAGTTTTAAACGATTCTGCCTTTATTTCCGAGAAAAAAAAATGAAACAACTACCTGTAGTCCTTTTGCTCGTATCCCAAATAATACATTGGGTATTCCATGTGCAAAAGTAAAATTTTCACTTTCAATTCTGTCAACTTCACCTGTCTGTCATATAGAAATTGTTGAAAAATTTGATTTTATTTTATGGTGATGGCCGAGACAGTAACAATTTATCACTTTCTAACGTTAACACAGCTCTCACAATATATTTTCTACTAGAACTGTTGAATTTCCGGAATCTGGAAAATGTTTGGCAACCATGCAACCGAATTCGGGAGATGAAAAATTGATGTGTATTTTTTCGGAAAGCGCATTGGAACATTCACAAAGAAATGCAACACTCTGTTCATGTGAAGAAGTAGAAAACGTGGCGTGTTAGGAAACTTTGTTTATAACTACGGAATATTTTAACGAATAGATGTGGATTCAGCTAAAAAATCGCACTTTATATGAATAACCGGAAATCATGATATCTATAATGTTGACATATCATTAACGAACGTGATATATTGCAATTTCCATTGCCTGGTAGAGTGATAGTGTGTCCGAAAATAGCCAAATTTGTCGTTTTATATGCCTATCTTTAGACCAAACCAATACATACTTAACGGTTCCACAGATAAGGGGTTGGTATGTTTATGTCTCTTTCAAACATTGTTTGTAATTCCATAGAAATAACGCCATGTGTGTCAGCTATCAGAATAGACAAAGCCGTTAGTCACATAAAAATAACAAATTCTGTATTTTTAACTTCGACTCTTTCGACTAGATCAAAGCTCGATCTTTACAGTTTTGAAATTCTGTGAATGTTGTGACGAGAACAGTGTGCTACCATTTCGATATACTACTTGACTTCATACAAAATCATATACAGAGTGTTCAAGAGAATGTAGGAAATATCTCAGCAAACGTTGATTCATTATTGTTCGAGTTTGTTGTTGATTTCGAGCGAATCCGTCCCTGTTGGCAGACTGACATACCGTTATATAACAGACTGGCGATCACCGATATAAAAAATTGCCATCGATGTGTTCAGAACCCACCTAGAATGGCAATTGGCTAATCGGCGCGATCACGACTTTTTTTTTTTCGTTTTTGTGGTTCCAAGTGACCCAATGAGACGATGCGATGTCACGTAATAATACAAACGACTCGTGCATGTTGATGCTGAACGTACAGGGTGTCCGAAAAAATATTCGTCCGGTTGAGTTAGGTTAGGTTTGATGGAAATGAATTAGATTTTTTCGTAACGAGGCTATTATGGTGCTATCAAGGCATAACCATCGACCTTGATCTCGGTAAATGAGAGAAAGTCTTGCTCTTAAGCGTTATTCAGCTCCTACAATCACACTTACTGGGTGATCCAAACGGGATCGTCAGTTCGCGCAATGTTGCCGTTCATTTCCTCTTTCTAACGAAGAATAGGCCATTCCTACATTTGAATTGTTCAACAGTAACTCAATTCATTATATATTTCGTGAATGGAGGTATATATTAGTTTTTTCAATTAGGAATGAGGTTCGCTGATAAGTATGGAAACGGACGATTATTTCCTAAAGCTAGATAGCTAGCGAAAAATGTTGAATAATGACGATGAGAAGTTCTAGGGTTTTTTAAAATCTATCACACCAACTCAAAATCAAAAATACAGATGAGTCGAAAAGTCTCGAGAAAATAAAATTGTTTTTTCTACAATAGACCACGCTATGTATTATTCCATATTTGAATTCTTCCAGAAATTCTGGAATCAAAATGGTACATCATTCAAATTCAATCGTTTTCGAGATATCGAATTTTGAAAATAACTTTTTACTACTTTAAAATTTATTAAGGGAAAATCACGAAATAAATATTTATTATGAAAGTCACACAAGTATGTGGATATGATCACAATTTATTTATATGTTATTTCTTTACAGAAAATGAAAATTCATAATTGTTCAGGGTTGAAAAATGTATTTTTGAATAAATATATCCTGGATATTTAAAATTTTATGAAAATATCGATATTTCGAAAACGGTTGAATTTTGTTTAAAATTATGGACAGAATATAGAAAATTGAATAATATATGGGGTGTTCTATTGAAGAATTAACAAGCGAATATTATATACAGGCTGACCCAACGAAAACATACCAGGAAGGGATTTTATCGAGAAAAACCTGAAACACGTCAACTTTGCATATGAGGGGGATAACTTTTGACGCAAAAAGTATAGCCCAAATTTTACCCTCCTTGCGGGGGTAGCGCCCCCTAAATTTTTCCAAATGGGAATGGGTGTCAAATGATACCTCGTTGAAAAGTCCTCTTGAATCCCTACACATTGCTTTTTTAGTGTATTTCTCAAAAATACGAAAAGTAAATCGATTTTGCTCAAATACTCACCGTTTTGTTAAAGTAAATGTTGCGAATATTTTCCTAAAAACAATTCGCTTGTTTTTCTCTTTTTGTTGATTCCAGCTAGTTTCTCGATAAAATCTCTGCCTGGTAGTTATACCTTCCGGTACGTTTTCGTTGGGCCACCCTGTATACAGTTTAAACTCTATATAACAACACTCAAGGGACTGTGCATATGTTTTGACGTTATGGAGAGTTGTCGTTAAATGGAGATAAGAAAAATTATTGCATGAAAGACAAGCCAAACCAACCAAAGTCGAGCAATTTTGACGCTTCAGGGATTTGTTGAATCGAGTGATGTTACTTGGAGTTTACACAGTATTTATATTCCCGAAAAAAAAAATAAAAATAGATATGCGGCAATAGTGCATATTCTACCATTGAAATATAACATTTATTCATCAAAGCATTCTGTGAACACACATTTAGTTTTTTCACATTTATTGTTGTGCATTGAGACGTAACTATTATATCCAAAGATATCCATCGTTTTTTTTTTGTTTCAGAATGGGATGCCATTATGGGAGGACCTTATCACAAAAGCCACGAAATTACATTCGTCTCTCAAGTAAGTTTCATTTTATTTTATAAATCTACTTGACTATTCTAATTATATATTTTTTTGAAATTTAGCATCTATATTGCGATTTATATTTCGATTTTTTTTTTAATGCAAATATTCGATGGAGATTTCACATCGACAGATATAAAAAATGATTCACCATGCATTCGTTCTGAGAAAAATAAAAAAAATCGAAGAAATCAGTAAGTGCATACAATTTTTTTTACCAAAATATAGATAGCATGATGATTTGCTCATTGACCTCACATCAAGTCCCAAACTTTTTGAAAACTTTATTATACCTCTGTATACCTATCATGGGTAGTTATGAGACTTTGACAGAACGTGCGTCTACATGATGGTGAAACCAGTCCCTATCTCGACCCGTGACTAAATCCCCTCGATCAAAAAGCATGTTTTCGAACCGAGACGTATGATTTTTTAAATCGACACGGATGGCGACACCGTCGGCGCTATAATAATGCAAACCGTTGCTAATTGTTAATGAAATACACCCCAGTAGTTTGTCTACAAAGTTTTGATTCGACAGTATTTCACGAATCTGTGGGATAAAAGAACGTAGAATTGTATTTTGAAGAAGAAATGAAACTTTGGCCTTGTTGGAAGCGACTATTTGTTTTGCGCAGAAAACGTGAATTATTTATTTTAGAAGCGGCAACCCTGACTTCTAATGCTCGTCAGTTTAGTTGTCAATCAGACTGAGAAGTGACAATTCCTCGTGAAAAAATTCTCTTTTATTCATTCCTGAATGTACGCAAAGTCGAAAAATTGAATAGAAGATGTTTTCAAAATACTTGCAAATGTTTTCCCAATTCGAGATTCTATTGTTTCCGAACGGTTTCGTCCTATGTGGGTAATGAAAAAGTAAATTATTGATTCCAACTCCAAAAACTATCTAATCACCTTCGGAATTCCATAAAGATGACGAGAGACGGTTTCTGTCTGTCCACAAACTATACGAAACTTCATTTTAACTAAAAAACACCACACAGCAAAAAATAAACGACTACAAATTCAGAAGTAGGTTAATGAACTAGAGAAGTTTGGATTTCCCGCCAGTTCTGACTGACGTGGAAGAAAACAATGTTACCGAACACGATTGTGTCGCCATCTCACGACGATTCGATAAGTATCCGTCTAGGATGTGTTACAAGAAATTCCCATCGACACTTTGGACCCACAAACAATTGAAAAGTGGTTTCACCATCATGTACACACCTTACGTGCGTCCTTTGTCAAAAATCTTTCCTTGGTTCAAGTTTTTTGATCCATTGAATAATGAATAATATCCATGGATCCTGAATCACAATTATAGAAAAAAATCGATGTTGCGATGCACTGTGTGTCGAATGTAATCAACTCCAAGGTCACATTGAATCAAAAATAAACGTCTTTTCATGGCCCATTACTTCGATATGAATAGCGACCTTTCAAAATATTTAATCCGCCTTAAATAGTTCAAACACTTATCGACGTGACAATCTTCGATAGAGGAGCTCCTGTACTCAATTAGATAAACGAATTACCGAGATTAACTTAATGATGTGATGACAGTGGTGACGTCATAGGTGTAGTATGGTATTGGGAAAATGCCGGTACCTCAAGAGATTGTAGTGGAAACACCCATTCTGAAACATTTTAATTTTGTCTGTTTCATTTAAATAATAATTTAATATTTTCTCGATTGCACTATTTTCATTTCAGAAATGTTCTGAAACATTTTGGGGCAGAGTGAGCTAAACAATTGCAAAGTATGCAGAATATAAAGTGAATAAAAGCCTAAAATATCCAAATGATATTTCAAGTGATAAAGTCATCAGTGTTCATTGCAGATACAAGCAAACTTGAGATTATCAGAATGTTCTTCACACGAGTCCGTAGTTGCAAATTTTCCGACTACACTCATATCAACTAGTTTTACATGAAGCCTCAAATTTCTTGACTTTTGATTGAAATGATAAGATCCATTATGATTCAGTTTGTGCCTTGAAACCTATATCACCTTGTATATTCATTATCAAATTCTCGAAATATGAGACATTATTTACACAAGAATTTAAATGATTCGGAAACAGGTATCATATCACTATTATATTTCGATTTCAAGATTGAAAATTATGTTTTATTCTCATCATCATCGACAATAATTATTATCAATTATCGAGAAAATCTCAATTCTCCATTGATTTTTTTCTATTGATGATTGATTTCGAAATCGCAATGTATTCAATACAACACTGTCTGTGCTTCTACTTTTCCTCACCCTGTATTGAAGACTCTTTCACTGAGTCATGTCCCTGAACTTTTCGCATTCGTGAATTATTCAATATGATGCAATGCGCTCACGTTTTAATCTTTATTTTTGTTTGTGTTTCCAGAGCGACAATCTTGGCGGTCACAGCCTACTTGGACGCGTTCCAAAAAATTGCAGACTCAGCAACCAATGCTCGTGGTACGTATATTTTCCTTCCTTAAAACGAATGATGAAGAATAAATAAACCACGATGAGTTTTATTAAAATTCCACTACACACACTCTCATCGATTGACCCATATTCTCACCCCTCCAAATACATGCCTCAACACCACGCACTTTGGCAACAGAGGCCGTTGCACCCTTCTTACGACTAGTTTTTTTCACACATGTACTTTCCCGGAATAGACTGCTTCCATTCTCGTCAAAACGCCGGGCAAGGCGAGCGAACATTCGTTTTCGTTCTCTCCGATGGATAGGTGTCTGTCGATGTTACTCCAAAAAATTTGATGGGGTGATTCTTTGACTCATTCTGTAAAAACATAGCACGCCACTGTTCTCTGTCTAAATAAAAATTACTCTCGGGTTCCACATTCATTTTTGAGCAAAATAGATCTCATGATTTTTCTTCGTTCTGCGCATGGTTTTCGCTTCACGATCAATTATTTGATCCAAAAATATACAGGCTGCAACGAAAACGTACCGGAAGGTTTAACTACTAGGAGGAGATTTTATCGAGAAACTAGCTGGAATCAACAAAAACAGAAAAAAAAGCGAATTGTTTTTAGGAAAATATTTACTTTAACAAAACGATAAGTTTTTAGGCGAAATCGATTAACTTTTTGTATTTTTTGAGAAATGCACTAGCGACAACTCGAAGGTCCATATCTTTGCAACGAGTAGACGGAATGGAAATCGAAAATATCAACTTTGTATATGAGGGGGGCAACTTTTGACGCAAAAAGTATAGCCCAAACTTTACCCTCCTAAGCGGTATATGGACCTATGAAATGTCGCTAGTGCATTTCTCAAAAAATACAAATAGTAAATCGATTTCGCTTAAATAAAAAACTCGCTTGTTTTTCTCTTTTTGTTGATTCCAGCTAGTTTCCTGGTAGCTATACCTTCCGGTACGTTTTCGTTGGGTCACCATGTATTTTCTTTGTAAGATGCTCTGGTCTTTGTAGTGAAATCATTATTTTTTCTGTAAGTATTGCTTTTGGGGCACAGTTGAGAAAATGCTATAAATACTGCAATATAGTAGTAGTAGTATATATTTGGTGCTAATACAAAAGTTTACACAGGTCAAATACAAGTTAAATAGGACATAAACTTATTGTACGAATACAATAGTGTTATAAATAATGAAGATACAACAGCGAATCGTCCAAAGAAAACTTCCATCAACGGTGCAAAACGGTACTGCTGTGGTGACTGATCGCCGACAGAGGGCTTGAGTAAGCCACAGGTGCGTGCGCATAGGCCACAGGCGCGTGCGCGATAGCTATAGGCGCATGCGCGATGGCAACAGGTGCATGCGCGATGGCAACAGGTGCATGCGCGATGGCAACAGGTGCATGCGCCACAGTCAGAGGTGCGTGCGCAACTAATGCTTGAGGGTGGTTGAGGGGTTCTCTACGCACCACGGCATTGAAACCGTTGACAGAGTCTGCTACGTAATCTACGGTGCGTTTGCTGCCGTCCGGTTCTACCAGGCTGTAGCTGCCTTTGACGACGTCTCCGTCGCGGATTTCTTGTTGACTCTTCATGTCACCTGTCGAGTGATCCTGAAAAAAATAATGATCGAACACATTTCGGATTTGTTTTGTTATATTTCGGATTTAGTGAGAAGAATTGATTAGAATCGATTTTCTAATTCAGAGATGTCATTGTGTGTATTGAGAACTATATCACGTTTTAGATAAGAACTTGTTCCAAGAAAAATGCATTCATCTATGATACCATTTATCAGGAACAACAAATATTATCGGTAGATAAACTGATGGAAATTGAATTTTCTATTGATGGAGGAATTTTATTGTTATCATTCTGCCATACTACAAACTGTGCATTATCGTGAGAAGAATTTCCAACAAATCCGCGAATCCTTCTAAGTAGTTGCTAATGAGCACTGGACCTGTTTTTATGAGAATCAGAAATCATCAAAAACTATCAGGGATTTCTAAAAGGAACAACTTTTATACTTGGTGTTTTCAAAATGAGGCGTAGATGAAACATATATAGGGTGTCTCTGAAAGACTACCAAAAATTCATGACCTTTTTTCAGAAATACTTGTGGCAGTTATTTCACGATTAATTTATAACCGTGTTGCCAAATTTGTTCGTAATTCAAGAGACTGAATTTTGAACAACCGGCCATTTGTAAGAAGTAATACTTATATCTAGAACTTACTTGAACTCCGTATTCGAAATTGTATTTTGGTGGTGCCATCGGACCTTGAGGTATCCACAATGCTCCACAGTTGGCAATCGTGGCTACGGCGATCATCAGAACGATCTGAGGAACATGAAAAAATGGGGTTACTCGTGCATCACTTGCGTGGTAAAAAGTAATAGTTGAAACAAAAGAATAGCGCTACGTGAAATTATGATTAGGCTAATTGATGAGTTGGTGAAGAAAAGTTGGTATGTCAGCCAGGATTTCTCTGTGTTTTTTCAACGAATTTTCAAATAAACAGTGTAGAAATATATTTTATCTTCAATTAATAAGGCTCCCATGGAAAATAATCGATACAATGGTAATTTCTCAAGAAAATCATAATGAACAAAATTAGTTTTGACACTCACTATAAAGTAGTTTTTCCAACGTGAGGCACATGCCCCACACGGGGCAATTTGATTGTTAAGGGGGCTCCTCGAAAATAATAATCATTATTAAAATTATTCCAAATCCGAATGACAGCTTGTATGTGTTTTGAAAATTTATTTATTATGATTCGTTACAAATTTCCTAGCGTTTTCATCCTGAAACCTTTCAAGTATATTGGATGAACAATTTGGTTTTTTGAAAACAAAAATTATGTACGTTTTATAGGAGGGCATTTTAGAAAGATTGAGGTGGGGCATGGCACAAAAAAGTTGGGAGACACTATCATTTCAGTTTTGACTATAAGTAACACACAACACTTTAAATAAAAAAAAAATTAACCACTCAAAATACGCTATAATATATTGATATGAAAACACTCGCTGTTGAAAAACGAAGATGGAATTTGAAACAAATGTAAAGTTTGGAATGCACTCGAGACCATGTGTCACTGTCAATGATTATTTCGTGCGGATGTCATAAGTCATTCTGCTGACCATTCCTTATTGATTATGAAAGCGCTGCAATAATTTGAAAAAATGACTCGTCTACAATGTTTCATTCAGATGAAATGTAAGATGAACCTTCAATAATTCAGTAGAAAAATTTCGTATGATTCAAACTTGCGAGACGATGGTGAGATTTCACATTTACAATGTTGGATATTGAAAATAACATGTCTAAAAAATACATTCGATTCTTAAAAAAACAAAGACATGGGAAAAAGTCGTTGTATTGGATGCAAATCGAGGTGAAACCTACGGACCAAGTTTGCATAAAATCAAATATATTCAACGGAAAGTATACGTATTATGATTATAAGACGTGACGAAAGAATTGATTTTTTATACGTAAACTCCACCAAAGCCGAACAGTATTCTTTCACGCTTTTTAAATATTCATATTCCGCATTTTTATACAGAGTGAGCGTTACTTGAACTAGGACGAAACACAAAATTTGGACCTACTATTGATTATGTGATCATTAACCGAAACTTTACCAAACTCAAATATTCGACACTTCTATCAAAATATTTTGTTTCATGGTACACTAATAATCAATTGAGTAAAAAAAATGCTGCGTTGATGAAAAATAACGATGAAAAATTGGATGAAAAAATTTTAGAAAAAATTTTTCCTAGAATATTTTCCAAATAGGAAAAACCTACCTTGGGAGACATTTTTTCTTTGATACTTATCAACAAATCTCACTATCAGAATTCACGAAACCACTTGGAAGTACTGATCTACCAAACATCAAGGTGGTACCATATTTATAGTACTACTCAGTTACGTAACTAGTAACGCCGTTCGAGAACCAGATCAGGCGGGGTACTACCTACCCTTTCGAAAAATATCGCACTTTTTCGGATGCAAATATGGCGGAATTTTTCCACACGGGTACTAGGGCACCGTCTGAAATGCGAATATATTACGAAATTGATACATGGCGTCGAGACTTCGAATTAATTGGTTATACACTGGATGATAGATGATCTGGTCGCTTTAGGATGGGGTTATCCTTCGTTGTTGGATTTGTACTTTCCCAGATGAGTTGGAGTGAAAATTGACACCTTTTCTAATGTTGTAGACTTACAAATACTTGATTTGTTTCAAAATAGCTCGACAATAATTTTGGCAACACATTATAGTGCAATATTTACTTGTAGAGGAGATTTCGATCGGGTAGCAAGTGTGTCAATTGTAGTCAAATTTTGGACAAATATTGAAAGTATTTTTTAATTAGAACTTTTTCATTCTGATATTTCGATGAGAATCTAAATGACGTAAGACATTGCAGAAATTTTATTGAAAACAGTTTGGAGAATATCTGCTAAATCAGCACATGGTGAAGAATATAAATTTTCCAAATTCCGGTGGAAATATTCCATGAATCGAAAACATTCTCCAAAACAATTTGAATCAAACTTTCTGTTTCGGAGTATCGTTGAAAAAATAGACAAACAGTAACTAATGAATAGACTATAGGTATTCATATCACGTATAATAAAATTAAAAAACTATACATTTCTGTTGAAGATTCGAATCTGATCGATGGAGAACATTTTGGAAATGTCACAAACTTTAACTTTGATACCGATGACATGGAACATGATATTTTGTACCTGGCACAACGTCTTGTTCATTCCACCCAAATCTTTAACTTAATATTCTCCTGGAAAAAAACATTGAAATTAATTTTTTCATAATTATATTTGATCTTGAGCAGGTTTGAAGCAAACGTATGATTATGGTACCTCGCCTATTAGACTCTTATTGCTTGAAATTTTTTTTCCGATGGATGAAATGTATGAGTTTTTCAAACAATTCATTGAACTTTTCACTTCCCAAGGAACAAAGTTTCTTGTCTAGTTTCAACTACTATTTGCCTACTGGTTTATTCATGTTTTTTATTGTTACTTGAACAGTTCTGTCCTACATGTTACTATCCATGTTTTCCGTTCGACATCAACCTTAATGGTGTGGAATTGTAAGAAATCCATTACGTCCCACAACTTCAATCGTAATCATTATTTCGCTCTGACAAGAACGATATGAAAAAGGTAGATACCAGTTGTTGGTGCAGTGTGTCTAGCTAGATAATTCGAACTATTCATTTTATTACGAATAATAGATCGATAGCGATCACGACGCACTCGGGCAATAAACAAGTTGGCAGTATAAATTTTCAATGATGTAATTTCGTAACGTCCGAAATGTAGGTTGTTCGAAACCATAAATGATAACGAGAGTATTGTCATTGAATTATCTGAACCATTTGATTAGCTCGTCTGTTCTCTTTGTGATATAATAACGGACGATGATTGTTGGAACAGGTGTTCTTCGAATAGTAATTTTTTGCATTTTTCGCATATTCCTACACCGGACTGATTGACATTTCAATATAATCACCAAAAATGTAGTGACGTCAGGTATTGAATTGATCTCTTATTGGTCTGTTCAAGACACGATCGTATAAATAGGTCTTGCAACTCGTATGGTGACCCAAACATTGAGGAAATTCTTGTGGTTCTCATGTTTCGTCACCTGCAGCGCTGTCCTCTATTGTCACTTTGTCAGCCAATCACAAATTAGATCCGATCATCTTTTTGAAAGTAGGAATGATTTTTATTTATTCGAGAAAATTTTGCAAGATATAATATCTCTGCCTTTGATTTTATTTACCACTCAAGTCCTAACCGTTTGTTTTGTTGTCAAAGATTAATCACGTGATTATACCCCTATGTTCTCCTAGCGAATAATTATGGCAACTTTTTCTTCAAAACTGGTGCCACCCCCCACCACTCTAAAATGCCGTAGTCTCCAGACCTATCTGTATGACCGTGGTTCAAGATGACTTCAACTATCAAACAAATTTTAAGGTTATGTTCTGTATTTACGTGGTGTGGTACTACGTTTGCAATAACAAATGTCCTTAGTATGATTTGATGCATATTCAACGAATGATTTCAGTATGCACATCATAATAAATGAATGTTGATCAGAGATCTGTACAGTACAATACAGTTAAATCAGATCAATAATTTTCATTTCCATACAATTTCTGTTGTCTGCAGATGAATTTTATTACAGATTCCTTGTTTTGTCAGTCGTGATGTCAGTTTCTAGAGAGTTGAAGCAATCACACTACGTAAAACGTCCTAGATACGTTAACGAAGAAAATATAACGTTCACGATGTACATCTATATTTATATTATTTTGTCGTTATCGATATTCTGCCCGAATTATCTGGAACTATGGACCAATGAGAATTTTCCGAAGGTTCTACACGCCGTCGATTTTCCCTTGATTTTCCAAACATAAACAATCCATTCGTTATGGATCCGTCGGATTGGAAAAGAGCAATGTGGCCCTGTGCGTGACAAGCCGCCATATAGATCACCACCAGAGGGGGTAGTAAAGGGTGGCAACGAAAATCTAAAACGGCAAAATCGACGGCTTGGAAAATTACGCCTCATAACTTCTAGAGAAACAAAAAAAAACCCTGAGCAACTGTTGAAAACTTAGTAAGGAGTATAAGTTTGACGTCACTATGGTGTGAAAGACAGCAAAAGATTGATCCTTTTTTAGGGAGCTGATCAAGAAAAATACAGTATCGGGAAAATATATCTTGGGTATAGCCAGAAATCTATAAGACCAACAAGGAAAGCTCTCATTACACAATACCATAGATACTGTATACTAAAAAGACAAAATTGTGCTTTTATGTTTTTGGAATGAGAATAATGTCAACAGTGCTTTATTTGTTACGCACATTGAAAAAATCGTATCTTGAGGCAAAAGCGGATAACAATCTTGACACATTTTTTCTTTCCGCTGTCGTATTCATTTGTCACTATCTCCGTTGTTTATCAGGTATGCTTTATATTCTCTGTCCTTACACTTCTTGATGTCAGCATAAGATGCTCCGCACGCTCAAGATGAAGAGTGACGTGAAACAAATTTACGATGGTAAAGTGCATTTCTTGTGAAGCGTTGAAAGAAAAATGCCTTGATTTTTCCTTTCATCGTGTGAACTCCTCAGGTTCGGCCACATGAATGTTTGTATTGTTTAAGATGAATCCACTTGTCAGGTTTTTCGGAAGACATTATTTTTCATATTGTTTTTGACGTTAAATAAATACAGGGTGATCGTCAAAAGTATCTTTTTATAACAGTTAGTAGTTGATATTCAGTTTATTTTATGAAAATAATTCATCTATTGTGATTCAATAAGAGCAAAAAATAGGCTGCTAAAATTTGAGAGACCATCACCTGTAATTGGCTGTGACGTGTCACTTTACGAGTTGGTAAGATGAGAATAGCGTTATAATAATAATAATAGTGTGTCAAAATTCATCCATAAACGTCAAAGTTTCGGAAACAAGTGACAGCTCATAGGTTCAAATCTCATTTTAAGCGAAGCATTCGAAAACTGAAAAATATAAACGTAATCCGAGCCTCTATCTTTCCATTGAAATGCATTCCTCACACACTCCTTTTGTTTTTGGTTTGAAAATACTGAATAAGTATCCCAGTGGAGTTTATACGGTAAAACCACGCATAAAGCTTCTCCCTTTTTGATCCTTTCCACTTTTTCGGCAATAAAGGGCGGCAGCTATCCCCAATCGCCCCCTTCAGGCACGTTTAATCCAGTCACCCACTTTCGGTAGTGAAAACAACCCAAAAACAAACAGACCGCATCAATATTGCGTATGAGTTTCATATTCGGGAATCAGGGAATTATAGGGATAGGGTTGGGTAGAAATGATTCCAGCCAATATGTATCGAATCGAAATGGGGGTATTTCGTTAACCAAAACGCGATATTTTAATTAATATGCTTATATTAGCGTCACTCGTATGTATATAACTCTCATACAGTTATACTATTATTGGTTGTCTACAATCAGGGTTAATTTTACTAAGCAACAGTATATCCTGTAATTTTAGGCTGGACCATTGGCCGAGCAAGTTAAGTTTTAGAGAACGTGAAACGTCGGGTCCATCGCCGAAAATATGAAACTAAAAAATTAAAAATAAGGCAAAAATAATTATTAATCTAGAAATAAATTAATCAAGTAAAATATTTTTATTGCAAAGAAATGTTATATCCAAGCTAAACCGATTTTTGAAGCACCCCACGGTTTTTTATAACAATATTTTTCTTGAATAATTAATTTCTATATCAATAATTATCATCACTTTTTTAGTTCATCATTAAATCGTGTTTTTCAAATTTTTCAAACTATATCTATTTTGCCAGAACTTATGGTGCTTTTTTAATGAGCAGCACTGTACCTCGTTTCCGCAAGCTGGTCGTCATCACGTTTTAGATGAACAACTGCAGAAGAAGGGCCGTTGAACTGAAGAGGTGTTTTTTCTTCCTGTTAGACTATTACAGATCGCCAGTCGATTCTTTGTCTCGAGAAGACGATATTTTATTATTATATGAAATCCTGAGACCTCCTAGTGATCTGTTCCTTGTTCAAGCTGTTTCAACTTATTCCAGATGAAGTTTGAGGTTCAAAGAGTCAATACTATTTAATCAATCAATCAGTCAATTAAGGTACACGTCTGTAAATATGCTTTCTTGTTGAAAGGTATCCATCGGAGGAGCAATGATGAGAATCATTCAGTATTCAGTAACCATTTTCTAGTACAAACAACAATTTAACAATTTAATTAAGTGTGGTTAGCAAAAAAAAAGTAACAATTGATTCATCATTGAACTTGGTTCTTCGGATATTTTTGATTTCAACTGCACTATTGTGGAATTCTGAATTAAAATAAACAGAAATTTCTCCATTGCTGATGATTGCTGGAGTTATTGAATATTTGTTGATAAAAATGATGTCAAACATTTTTTATTTGTCATTTGTCAAGATTTTTTTTTGTTAAATCCGAATGAAAACAAGCGAATCGTCGATTGAAAATATTCAAGAATTTGTAATAAAAAATTGGCACCTCGTATATGTAGGTCACTAATTTTTAGAGTTTAAATAATGACAGGAAGTAATAAATAAAATCACGTCGACAAATTGCATAACTGCGTCTGATTCAAGATTCTTCCAAGTTTATATTGTGTTTTGTAATGAACAAGAATAGGATATCGTAAAATGTGACGAAATTATAATGTTAATCGTATCATGAAATTTCTGGAAACATTCTCAATCCATAACAAATTCACCTCAATTACTAATAAAAATGATATCGAGATCACCAATACACTGACAATTCATTCTAGTTGATATATGCCAATTTAATATCTATAGGGTGTCCAGAAAAATATGGAACTGAAAGAATGATATGACAAGTTTAACACGAGTTTATATCAATTTTCACCATGTAAAATTGAATGCGCGATGTTCTGGATATATAAGATTGTAGTTCGGAAATATTTCGCAAGATTTTATGGAGGTAAGGAAATGGGGACGGATAACACATCGATGATTGGGGGGAACTGAAAAAGGGGAAACATCAATTTCCTGCAAAAAAATACGAACGTTGCGATAATAAATCAAGATTGGATGGAGGAAATTGCCTCATAGTATTTACAATATCTAATAAAGTATGTGTTTCGTGTTTTAAACTTTATTCTATTTTTTTTGTCAGTCTATATTTCAAGGAGATGGATTTAGGCATCAATAGTTATGGCAACACTTCCCAATTACTTCACTACGATGCCTAATTCATTTGGAGAGAAATCTTCGATCTACTATAAAGTTTCTCAATTCTAGCCGAAATTTTCACAAATATTGAATAAACTTTTCAACGGTCATCCACATTCAATAGTCATCTAATTTTGGTGTAAATATTTTATAAATCATTTTTCAAAACAGTTTGAATAATGAACTCGAAATATCATTGAAAAAAAAGCAACATCGCACTGTCACAGCTGTCTGACTGAAATGAATAGATCATACATAATTTCAAGGTCGTGCAACAAGTATCGAGTCCCCTAAGTATATTTCTATTTCGACCACCCGGTATACCGAGTCGGTGGCTCGAATATAATATTCGATAATAACTGTCTTAGCTAATGTTAAATGCAAACACTGAATTAATGACAAGGCATCGGTATGTCTGTCTCCTCATTGTTAACAAGTTGAATTGGACATCAATCAAAATTAATCATTCTTGATGGTATTGAACGTCCTCAAATAAATATATTGATGAGTTGTTAGTTCATTGCTCCAGGAATTGTATATTGTGAGCATAGAAAACATTTTATATTATGGTTTTTCAATCTGTGATGCACCGGTCGTGTAGACCGAGAAAAAAAAGCTTTGATAAGACGTTTTCTTTATGACGGACAATAAGCCTCTATTGTATTGTTTTTTTTTTGTTGCAGGGGCAACCAGAGATATCGGCACTGCATTAACGAGAATTTGCCTGAGGCATAAAGCTGTGGAAGCTCGAATGAAGAATTTTACTAGGTAATTTTTCCATGAAGACTGGGAGCTTGAAATTGTCTCTCCTAAGCTTCTACCATGGACGTTTTTATTTGATATTATGCATATTCAATTATCTTACCCTTCGATATGCACCCCTTCTATATCTCCACACTGCTCCATGCAAATTTTCGATTGTTCGATATGGTCTTCACTGCGAGGTCTTCACGAAGTGTGTAGTTTTCACTAAACTGGTATTGAAATTTCACTACACGTGAAGTCAGTTATTTTATTATTGGTCTATTCAAGATGTCTCCACAACTGTCTAACGAATATAAAGGTTTTTTATTGACTTCACGTCGTTTGCATATTTGGAGTTGTGGTGCTACGTCAACAATATCGAATGCCCTTGTTATGATTGGTTACATATTTGACGAAAAAATCTATCATGCAAGTGATATATTGATTGTTATCAGAATCTGTAATTTCTCGAGTTCTGTACATTAATATCAATATCAACAATATTCATTCAGATCAATAAATTTCTAAACAGTTGGTTATCATAGATTTCTTCTTATATAATCGTAAGGTTAGTAGACATAAAGACTAGTCAAATTAAAATTGAACAGTTATCAACTCAAATACATGTTGAAAATAATTGATCGATTAAAAAAAAATTAATATCATGGAATGGTCACTAGAGCAGGAAAGAAATTCTGGTACAGCAGAAGGTGACTTATCTGAATATAAGATAGAAAAGGATCCCAGTGGAACTCCTTGTGTTCTTTACGCTTTCGTAGTAAACCAATAGAACAGGAAGCATATTTTTGTAGTAATTATTGAGTATTATATCAAGTTGCATTAAGGGGTTATATACAGTTGGAATTTTCAAAAAATCGTTTTTCTTATTCTATTTTCACAATGTACATATATTTAATTCATATCGATCCGGTGAATATTTTCGAAGTTACACGCTTGAAAGTGCTTTTCAAACTGTAAACTCGTTTTTTTCTCAAATTTAACACGAGCGTCTTAAATATATTTTCCAGTAATTAATCGAAGATTTTTTCCCACCGATAATCAAAGGCCAAAATTTTGGTAGAAAATTTTTTCGTTGAGAAACCGCCATATTGTCAAAAAATTTATTCTACTCGTTCCTTCGATTAATTACTGGATTTAACTTAACTTAATCCGTTCGGTTTTTTAATTTCCAGTTCAGAGATATACCTAGTGGTAACCGCAAAACATCTTGTTTGAGAGGAGCTGCCGGGGCTCAGCTGTACCTCATTTCCAATTAAATATTTTTACTAATACTAAGTCTCAAAATACTGTTAAAACATACCATAATATGTGTACAAATTATTGGAACGATAATTCGAAAAGTTTTCTCAGAAAAAAATCTGGAAAATTCGCTTTTTTTCGTCCTTCTAACTTTATATAACCCCTTGAAAGAATTAATTTTGGACAAGCGATTTCACAGCGATCTTGAGGTATATTATGCAATTATGTAGGAATCAAGTATGATTCTAGAATCTGAAATAGAAACGAATAGTTAATTATTTTTCTTCATCCACAGTGTCATCATGGAATGTCTAATCCTACCGCTGCAGGATAAACTGGAAGAATGGAAAAAAACGGTCGTAAACTTGGATAAAGACCACGCCAAAGGTACCTTTTTCTCATTTCACAACCCCCACCCAGCTAATTATCATCGATATTTCTTCTTTTCGTAGACTACAAAAGGGCGAGAACCGAGCTGAAAAAACGTTCGACGGACACCCTGAGGTTGCAAAAGAAAATGAGGAAGGGAGCTGGTGGCGACCTCCAGAAGCGTTTCGAGTGCGGCCTCCAAGACGTCACCGAGAGACGACAGCTGTTGGAGGAGACTGCCAAGCATGCCGTGAGGGCGGCGTTGGTCGAGGAGAGGGGGCGTTTTTGTTCTTTCGTCGGATTTTTGAAACCCGTCGTGGTAAGATGAACACATTTCTAACGGTTCAATATTTAATCCCAAGAACTAACGTTTGTGTGTGTCAGTACCAAAGCTTGTAAAATGACACTCATACAATACGCTACAATTGGAAAAAAATCTTTATTCTTAATTTTTCGAAAATATAATTTTTTTAAACATTTATTTCTGACCTCCAATCAGATTACAATAAATCTGGCATCGAGGCCTTAGCTTGTAATGTATAGTAACAAATTCAATAACAACAAATAATAAATCATAATAAATTCAGTAATGATAAATTTGATTTAGAAATTCACAATAATAATCAATTATTTTTCTGTTCCTTGTAAAATTTCTGTAGGTTATGGTACACAACTTTCTCACATCCCCCAAAAACTGACTCTGGTACAGCATTATATGTACATACACTTCGATAAATAGGAGAGTCCTGACCTTTTATTATCTTTGCAAAGTAATTTCTCAGTATTTCCTTATTTTGTAGGTTATAATTATGATAGGAATAATAATTATAATAATTGTCATCAACTTAGGATCGTCTTCAAACCATCCTAGAAAAATCTCAGGTTATATTTTTCGAAAAATAAGTAACATTTTACATGTGATTCTTTATTTATTGAGCTCATTGAATAATATGAAGGTGAGAAAAATCAAAATGTTTCGTAAAATTATACTATAATAATGGATGTTTTAATTTTTTTCAACTAATTACAAATATCGTATATCAGGAATTTATTTGAAAACTTCGTTTGTTTGTTAGGATGATCTCAGCGATATAATGAATGGTGAAACCATTGAAAACTGTCGATTTCTCCTTATATTTCATAGAACTCCTTGATGAGTGAATCTAGTTCAAAAACGAAGGATTTCGTAACACTTTTTTGGCAAAATACCTTTCATAACTGACTGATTCTAAACCAAATGGCGTTTAATAACTCGTAATCAATTTAGGGGAGGGAGCTTGGTAAATCTGCGTTTATAAAGCCAAGTTAATCGACAGACAACATTATACATGCTGGTCCAACGAAAACGTACCGGAAGGTATAACTACCAGGAAGAGATTTTATCGAGAAAAACCTGAAACACGTCAACTTCGTATATGAGGGGGACAACTTTTGACGCAAAAAGTATAGCCCAAGCTTTACCCTCCTAAGTGGGAATAGCATCCCCTGAATTTTTCAAATGGGAATGGGGGTCAAATGATACCTCTTGATTCCCTATACATTGCTATTTTATTTTTGAAATTCTGTCTACTCGTTGCAAAGATATGGACCTTCAAAATGTCGCTAGTGCATTTATCAACAAATAAATGTTGAGAATATTTTCCTAAAAACAATTCGTTTTTTTCTTCTGTTTTTGTTTATTCTAGCTAGATTGTCGATAAAATCTCTTCCTGGTAGTTATACCTTCCGGTTCGTTGTGCACCCTGTATGAGATAGCTATGGATTGTCCTCCTGTGAAAGTTTTTTATTTTATTTTATCGAAAATTTCCCCCATTTTTTATTTTGAAAAAAGACAATTCTTGATGAAATTAATAATTGAGTTGAATTTAAGACGAGCCTGAGATGATGACAATTCTGATTGAGTAATTGCAGATGAAGTTTGCCAAAGTTTTCAATATGAAACAGTAACAAATAGATCGTAGTATCGTAGTAGTGAAATCTCAAGGACTTTTGATAGTTTCCCGCCATTTCTCTAATGACCACTCTGGTTATCAACATATATTCCGTGTTTACACCTTCCTTTCTCTTGCAGGACGAAGAACTGGCAATGCTAACCGAAATAGGCCACCTCCAGGAGGCTGTCCAGCAGCTGGAGAAGCATTCTGCCGATCCGTCCGCGCTGCCGCCGGCCTCCGAACAGGTAATCGCCGATCTGAAGAGTTCGGAGAGCGGCTGGTCCTTCCAGACGCCACCGTCGTCGCCGTCGAGTCTCGGCTCGAGGAAGAGCTCCATGTGTTCGATCAGCTCTATCAACAGTTCGAGTTCCAGCAGCTCCAAGAGTCATCATTCGCCAAGTCATCCGTGGCAGAGGTCGTTGTCCCAGGTAGGTGGTTGTGTATGGGGTTGGATGAGTGTTTTTGCAAGGTGTTAAATGTTTGGGGATTATTTTGAGTTTAGGTAAGATTTGGGAATCACTTTGAAGAAAAACAGGTGATGTTAGTGTCAAGTGTCAATGGCTGAAATTCTGAGTTAGTTCGAAAGTGTTATGTTCAATTGGGAACCGTTTTGCAAATATCTTGATTTGTTATATACCATACACCCATACCTCGTTTTACGGCCTAAAAAACTTATAAGGCCTATAAGGAATCAATTATTCTAAAACAAATTTATAAAAATTCAATGGGATCGGTTTCAAATTTGTTGAATATGTAACTTGTTTCATCATTCAAAATGCATTATATTTTTTTATTCCATTGAAATCCAAAATACTTACATACTTTCGTACCAACAATAATCTATTATCATAAAATATGTTCATGTATACAAACAGACATAATTTTTTTGAATGGCATTAATCTGAAGATGTTGACGAATAGTAACCTGCAGATCACTGTCGGCATCATTTTTCGATGGTAAAAATGGAATTGGTTTAAAAAATTGTCCAACGTTATTTCTCTTGGCTGCTTGGCTATTTCATCCGTCAGTGATTCATAACAGCTGATGACTGAGTTAATTTCTCGAGAAACTTCGAGTATCGTTTTCATGGAGGATTTTTATTTCTTGTTCTGTTCGAAATAGGATGAAGTTTTTGAAAAATGTTCTGCTGTCAGCTCGATAATGAGAAATAGAAAATAGTGTGCATGGAGAATGCCCTTGCCGGAAAATATACGTCATCAAAAAAAATATTTTGGCAATATAGCGAAATATTTTAGGTCGTAAATCGAAAACATGCCTTAATTGAAGAGTATAGCGTATAGCAGCGAGGTATGGGTGTATAGGGCTTCAGAATCCTCACATAGTTAGAGGAGATTTTGACGCAAAATTCTGACTAGAAATGAACAGTCTCTGGAATTTTTTTAAATTATACGTGAATGATTAGAGCCTATCTTGCATTATTTTGATTTTTTCTTTCTTCTGTTTTGTTTTTTTCGAACTATTTTTGAGCATGTTGAATATATTATGTTTCATTTGTTTTTATGTTATCTTTTTCGTTTCTTTTATGGTAAACAGCCAGTAGGTCGTAGTGGTACTATGCGTGTTAGATCTGTGTCCAGTCAAGATTCTGGCTTCACATCCCAGGATACATTGTATCTAAGGCCACCATCTTCTCTTAGTGTTGCACAGGTAAGGATTAATTAGAAAAGAAGCTTCCCAGAATCAACATAGTAGAAAAAAAAATCCACACTCGAGGGCGAATAGAGCACTAGTAGTGACTTCACTTGTCATTTATGAGTCAACTAATATCAAATACAAATACAAAAACAAGTAGTAGTCCGTTTATCATACTATATCAGTTTATAGCCGTCGTGTCGTGAAGTCAGCTGCTGTGCGCTATTACTAACCAGAACATTTTTAGTACTACTAACACTCGTAGGTTAGCAGTTGATATCGCGAAGTGAATTTTTTTCGGGCACTTGTCATTTAAAAACACTCACATTTCCCAGGTTTCAAATATGTCAGAACATAGCATCAACAGCAGTAATTCAAGTACGCCCTGTACACCGTTTCCAGTCGGCGTAGTTCCTACTTCTACCGCCACCTGGCCGAACTTGCAAGAAACTATGCAGTTTGAAAGAGCTGCTTCCGCGATTATCAGTGACAGGCCTCACACAATATCGTCAGGTGAATGACAATTGATGGTCTATCTTAATTTGATTTACGTGTTTCTGACATGAATGATAAGATTCACGATATAATCAACTTTTATTGCTTCTAAATTTATATTGTATTTTTTTATTGGTGCCCTATTTTACCCATATTAAGCACGCCTCAGCGTGTTTAAATCGAACTTTAAAAAACGCGCGTTTTTTAAAGTTACCATGGCAATATCAACGAAGGAACGAGAAATGTGAAGTCTAAATGACAAATTCTTGATTATTGATCTGACAGGAGTACCTTGTAAACGTCAAATAAAATATAACTGACAAATGCAAAACTTTATTCAAACGTAAAATGTGGCACCAATGAAAAAAAAAGCGTAAAGTATTCGTGGATCTGGTCTTTAAAACACTTGCTTTATTTCGAGCACTTCGGCTGCGCCGTCGTGCTCGAAAACTCGCGCCTTTTTATCCACTTATACTTTAATATACTATACCAATTTGACTCAACACAATTATGACATCGATTGTGTCAATGTAACATTACTATTTACAACGTAGTTATATATTCAGTTGAGTAATGATATTGATTCTTTAGCGTATGAGAAAGGTCACCAAAGATCACCACTGACGGTGTACACATTCCAAGCTCCAGACCAGAGTATTTCTCAACCTGCTAGTCCTGTCACCACCACGGACTCGAGTTCCAGCACCATACCCCCGAAGAGTCCAGCTGCTTCCATCAAGTCTATCACCAAACCGCCGTTGCCAACGGTAAGAAAACTGACTCGTTGACAATTTGTCAGAATATGCGCATCGCAAAGAATATTTCTTGAATAGTGAATCTGTTGTCATTTCCTTTTATTCTACTCGACAGCAAGCGTTTGGCCGATTCGAAAGTTTGGTTTTTGGATACTTTTATGACCTGAAATTGTGATCTACCGTTGTTATTTTCGCATAGAATTTATATATTTGATGATGGATTATGAGTGAAGTTCAACGAGTTGAAATTCCTTCAGACATTGTCAGTGAACAATGAACACGAAACATACCACTTGTCCGCAAGAATACTGTTTTAAGTCAAAATTTGGCACTGAGTTAAATATACAGTGCCACCTAAAAAAGTACGTTCTACCCTCGGAATAAGATCAAAAATAGCTTAACGCTTCTATGAGCCAATTACGAAAGTTACGGCGTTATCCCTCTCACTCTTTTCCCTTTAGTGGAGAAAGGAATAAGGACACGTTCAGTCTTGTTCCTGTCCTTGAATTGCTTTGACGTGTGTCGTTATAAGGCACAAAGTATTATGTGCTAACGATTCATTCGATTGGTTATACTTTAAGAAGAAAAGGATATTTTTGTGTTCTCTTGCAGTCTCAAGTAAGTAATTTATTTTTTAAATCTTAATTAGAATATAGTTATAACATGAAAGTGGATGAGGCTGACTAGTTGATTGTTTTGTATTTAATTTTAGTACCTACCTAGATTTTGGATAATTATTAATTTGTTAAAAGTACTAGAATTTATATTTTTGTTCCTAAACAGCCTAATGTTTTATTACTTAACTTTTGATGATTTCATACTTGATTTGTAAATCAGCATATTCTTATAAGCAAGATTGAAGTTAGGACTTTATCTAATGAATGAGAAATGATTTGGTTTTGTGATTTCTTTTAGGTACTCTAAGCACAATTGAAATAATATAAATACTGTTTTCTTTTAAACTAAATTGCTTATATAAAATAAATAATCAGAGGAATACAGTCGTATAAAAAAAACTACTGTTTGTCTTATTAAAATATCAAATTATTGGTGACTTACACCTTCAATTGCTTCTCCTGAAAAAGTATTTTTTTTTAAGTTACTACAGTATTCTTGCGGGCAAGCGATACCTCAAAACAATTGTAATTTGATTTGTGTTCTTGATATTTGCATTGTTGAAACATTAATATTTATCTCGATTCGTAGAGATGCTCCTCCCTGGAAAGACCCCCAACAGGCCCCACTGTCCCCGCCAAAACCATCGCCGGCATGCAAGGCGTGAGGGTGTTGCCTCCCGGGGCAGAACTCTCTCTCAAGAAGCCTTCCCCACTCCCGTCGCATCTGTCCAAGAACGCCCCTCAACCCACTTACGTCAATATGCACGAACTGGCCAATATGGCGGCCAGCAAAGTTGCTGGTGGCGGGCAGGATAGAGGATTTCCCCCACCGCCGGCGGAATTCGTCAGTCCTGTCGAAAAGGTAAGGAGAAATGGCGGGTTGTCAAGATTTGGCTAGATTGGAATTTTGCATTCCACAAGAAATATCGAATATGAATCAGTTTGTTCATCATAGAAATTTACAAACATCTTCAATATCAAGACGCTGAATCGGGACATTTGACATGTTATAAACCAGTGAAGAAAATCTTGACATTTGTCAGCACATCGCTGTCTCATGTCATTATGGGGAATCTCAAACAATGTTGCTTGATTTATCTGTTCCTATTGAATGCAACAACGAAAGTATTAAATTTGACAGGTCAATGAGGGTGAAAAAGAGAGCAGCACCAGCGAGAGTTCCCTAGAATCATCCAGCGGCTATGGAAGCCAAACAACTTTTACCACAGAAGATGTTCAACATTTGGAAGGTAAGTCAGTCGTGATAGATGACCGTTTTTATTATGCATGACGTGTTTTTTTTAGTTGTAATGTTGTGAAGTCACTAGGGACTTTTTCAAAACAAGCTGAATAAAATTCTGACAGTTGTTAAGGGTTGTGTTTTTCGAGTAAAAATTTTATTCGGTTTTTCGAATCAGTTTGTTCATGTTTGATGAATTTGCATAAGCATGTGTGTGATTGAGAATGTGTTATTAGATATAACTGGTACTACAAGCGAATATTGCATGCCAAGGAACACCGAAATGTTTAACGCAGCGAGAAGAAGACCAGTGTCAATGTCAGGTAAGGTAGAATGTAGCACATCTCCTATAGCTTATCTCAAAAAGTTTGATTCCTAGGATATCCGTGAGAAAATTATTTCACCCTTGAAGAGCGAAATTCTCGATTACCGTTCATGGGTATCTAAAAATGTTCAGTATACCGCTTCTCATGGTATAATTTGTGGAAATCCATTATTCAGAAATTATAAATAAAATATTATTATTATTATTAAATGCCCATCTAAAAATACAAATCGGTGTGTTCAAGCGTTTTTACCAACACGCTATCATTTATTCGTTATCGAATTTATTCCAGTTAGCTGTTCCACACTGTATATGTATTAACAATTTGAATAAAAAGAATATTATTCACTTTCTGTGATGAGTTAAAGGAGTATCTTACGTAAATCACGCTGACAATATTTCTTTCTCTGTTTGAAATAGTCAATTCTATAACTTGTTATTTTGATTAGTCATGGGAGGTGGTACGATGCGCAATACTCTGCTGAGAAGAGGATCCATGCAGACGCAAAAACCTCCGCCGCCGATCAGGAGGACGTCCTCGATCACCAACACTTCGTCTTCCATGGGTAGCCTGGAACATCTGCCTCCGCCACCGGCTTTCCTGTTGGAACCCACCGTACAGCCTCAGGGGAAAACTTCCACCGGTATGTAAAGCTTCTTTGTTCGATCGTACTCATTTTAATTCCTCACCAAAAGCAACGAGAAACAATGCTTTGCAGCAGTAGTTTCTAACCTGTGGGGCGCGCCCGCCTAGGAGGCGCTAGAGTGTTACAAAGGGGGCATGCTAGCTCAACCGTCGCAAATTTTTATAATGTATCAATTATATGTTATTCTTTTTATTTTTGTAAGATTTATTTTTATGGCATTGAAAAATTTACATTATTTCCTATAATGGATAATTATTTTATTTCTGACAGTGACATTATAAGCTTATATCGTCATAGTTACGATATCTATAATGAGGGTCATAACTTCCTTGGGATATTAAAGTTCAAAAACTCCCTCTTACCTTTTACAGGTGAAAATGATACAAGAAATGCTTATAAACGTTTATATGTAATGAAAACTAAGACATATTTTCCTTATTCACGTCATTACAAATAATAAATGTACAATTTTCAAATGTTCCCTGAAAATTACTTCCGCCGCTGGAAACAATTTCTTCTTTTTTATGGGTGGTGCTGTTGCTGTTCACTACATTCGAGGTGCCTGCCTCTTCTGATGGCAAAGTAGACAGCATACGCGCCGTTTTATTTCTCAATTCAATGCTCTCCTCCAGATACCCCTCTGCCACCGTAGAACTTCTTCAACCTCCGTGTCTTTTTAAGTTTGTCATAGTTGCTCCTGCATTGGCTAGGGCAGTAGCAGAAGTGCGACGAAGGCAATGTCCCGTATAGGTTAGTGGGTTTGGCAATCCTAAATACATTGCGATTTTGCTGGGAATTTTGCCAAACATATTCTTTCCAATTGGCTGAGTTGTACATTTATTTTGTCGGAAGCTCAAAAAAAATCGTTTTGTACCTTCAGGACGCAAGGACATATAAAGTCTCAATAAAGGCAAAGCAGAGAACTCTTTCTCATCCACAACTGTAAATTTCTTCGATACACCAGTTTTACTTTCCGGTACGTTCACTACCATAACAGTATCCCGGTCCTCTATATCTGCTATACTCATATTTAGAAGTTCCTGAGTTCTGCATCCTCCAAAATAATCTATAATTAGAACAACCTATAACAAATAAAACGAAATAAACAAACGAAAAAGAAAATTATGAGAAAAAAATTACCTTATGCAATAAATGAATTTCATTAGGGGCGTCCTTTAGAAATTTGATGACATCTTTAGGAGATAAGACAGCAGACTTTTTCGGCTTATACCCCTTACTTTTCCGTTTCAAAAAAGCCTCTAGTTCGTTGAACTTGGTGATATCTCTTTTCTCATATATGGTCACCATCGATTTGAGCATTGACCATTTAGTCCATAACGAATTTGGGCTAAACGTTTCTGACTGCAACGAATAAATACAATTATTACCAAATCTACCAGAAAATACTGAAAATACTTTACCAGTTCTTGAAAATATGCCAGAAAGACAGTTTCGTTGGCATCTTTTGACATAACATTTCTCTGTGTCAGCCACTTCAGATATAAGTTGTATTCTTTTTGATATAGGGCTTCACTTTTCGATGGAAGTAATGATTGTCTTGCTTTTTCCGCTTTTTTTATAATATCCTCCATTATATCAGAAAAAGATCGTCGATTTGTGGTAAAAAATAAACACGTTTTTAACGGAAAAACATTGATTGATAAATAAAGTTTTCTTATAAACATGTAACATAGCGACAACCTAGCAACAACCAACAATGCTACAATCAACGCTACCTAATTCAAATATACCAGAAAGATTATGAATTTATACATTTATTGCGTTCTAAATATGGACATATTGTTATGAAAATCGGTCAAAAATAAAATTATCTATGTACCACGGGAATTATAGAGCCTTAATAACCTCTGGCAATTGCTGTCCCTCGGGCCAGAGGCCCTCGGGACGCAAACTTTGCCATCGGTAATTAAGGCCCTCATTATTCCCTTAATACATAAATAACTATTTTTCATGTATATTTTTACATAATATCGTAGATTATTTTGTAGCCCATTGAACGAATCATAATATCATTTAAGTGTTTATGAAATTAGATTGTTGGAAAAATTGATGTACAAGAAGATTACAGTTTATACGCCCAAAAAACTTGACAGTTTATTTATTTATTTTATTCATTTATTATTACACGGGATCACCCCTTTTATAATAGTACAACCAACAAAAATATAAAAATTTATGAATATACAGTTAAAACTAAGACTAAAAATTGAAAATAAAGTAAAAAATAAAAAATAAGACTCGAGTAAACTTGAAACATGAGAAAATGAGCAAAAGCACTAAGATAGACAGAACAACATATTTTTATATAATTCACAATACAGAGATAAATTACGAGTAGAACACTTTTTATGTTCAAATCAAACAATCGAAACAAACCGTGCATGAATTTCCAAAGAACCTATTGTCAAAATACAAACAACAGTTTTCATCGGATCCAACCACGGAACGATTGATTCTATCGACACTTTTGACGTTTCCGCAGGCATAAACGTCGCGGAGACCGTCAAGGCGCTCACCGAGCTCAAACACATGCCGGCCAGTCCGAACGCTTCGCGACGCATATTCTCCTCGTCCCAGAACATATACCAGGCATCGCAGCAGGCCGTTCCTGCGTTGCCACCGCAGCCTCTGAATTCCGTCTTCAGCACTTTCCAGAACCAAGCCAAGGTGGCGTACGTGTCGCAGAGCGGAGGCGTGGTCTATGCGCAGCCTACGCAGATCGGCAGTCCTAACGCTGTCAGAAGAATAACGAGTTTCAGGTCGCAGAGTGCCGATAGGAAAAGCGAAGGTAGGTAGTAGTAGAAAAGTAGGAGCGTTTTCACTATTGGCGACTGAAGATTGCTTCATATTGACGAAGAAGGATTTTCAAAAATGGCAAATTAGTTCGGGACTTCCTTATAATATACAGGGTGTTCCTTAAAGACATGCTAATATTTAAAGGGGTTATTCTTTGGTACATTCTGAGAAGAAAACTTCCTATAAATGTATGTCTTAAAATTCTTAACTTTTGAGATACAGGGTGATAGAATTTTGAGAAAAAAATCAGTTTTTTAATAATAACTGAGATAATATTTTGGAAATCTTTAAAAAATTTGATACATATCTTCTATTCATCAAGGTGCATTTTGTGATGTACGAAGTTTTTCATTTTCTCTACCAGTGGCGTTCGTACGGGCTTTGCATTGATTATTTTTGGAGAAAAAAATACCACGCCACTGCTTACTTCCAAAATAAAAATTACTTTCAAGATCCTCATTCATTATTGAGCAAAATTAATCTCATGGATTTCCTTTGTCTGACGCATGGTTTTCGCTTAAAAAAATGAAAATCGTTTTACTTCAGGGCCTATTCCCCAAAAATCTGATGCGGCGTGAAAATGTTTGTGCATCGACTGAAAGCAAATTAAGAGATCAGATTCATTCTAAAATGAATGGGAATCCAAAAAATATATTTTTCTTATCAGATGCTCTGTTCTTGATTAAAATAATTGAATTAAAATTCCTTCATATCGTAGTACCAACCATTTTTTTTTGATATTTATGATTTATGATTTAATAAAAGTGTTTACAGAATAATGATACATTGGTAATAAATATAACTAGTAAATATATCAATAGCTTTTATATATACAAGCACGAGTTCGGTTCTGATGCGAGACCGGTACGCACGCGATTGTGATTCTCTGTGCAGATTAACTGTTTGCGGTGGTTACACGGACCTTTTCAATTCGAAATTCTACTCAGTGCAAAATCCACAAAAGTGCATTCTAACTGTTCTAGTTCCAGTTCGGCAACTGTTCACGTAGTCGCGTTTCCACGCAACTTTTGTTAATTTCTTCTGTAATTTCGTGGCGACTTCTGGAGTCCCCAACAACAAAAAGCAGTATATATCCTTTTTGTGGCCCGTTCTATATTTGCGCGGGCGAAGGTGTTTTGCCTCGTCTGTCCAGCTGAATTATAGACCAGGAATTCTTCTGTATTTTCGGAACATGGAATTGAACACCACAGATGAAAACACTGCCAAGGATGCCACACTAACGGTTTTGAAAGAGGAAACTGATATTCTGAAATCGAGAGTTCACAATCTGGAAATAAAAATTCAAGAGACTAACCTCGAGGAGACATGCAATGAATTGAAAATGCGTTTCGAACGTGAGAAAAACCTAATTATATTTGGTCTGGAAGAAACGGTTCCAGCTAACGAGGTGGAAACGCTCATAAACAAACTAATCTTGCCTCACACTGTAGCCATTAATCATATCACTCGTCTGGGAAAGCATAGAACTGGTGTCAATCGCCTGGTCAAAGTGGAGCTCTCAAGTGCTAAAGACGTGGTTACGGTTTTCAGAAACACGTCCAAAGTTTCCAAAAGCTCGTATCCTCTTATCAGAATCAAGAGTGATAAAAAACCAAAACAAATGAAACAATTAGGCGCTCTGTACGATGATCTCAAGGCCCGAAGAGCCAATGGAGATACTAATTTGGCTATTAGATATGTGAATAACATCCCAAAAATTGTCACCGTTTCTGACTATCATCAAGGCAATCCAAAACGAACGCGCGAGGAAGAAGAATCACCAAGACAAAATCAATTGAAAGTAAGCAGATCGTTCAATGGGGAAGTGGCAAGCACAGATACTCGCTCCCAATATTCAAAAAACGGAGTGTGGGGACTGGGACAAATTTGATATTCTGGAACATGCAAGGATATAGGAACATCGATAGCTTTCTGCAGGATAATTCTGTTCATTTTGATGTTTTGTGTGTCTGTGAAACCTGGATGACTAATGCAACAGAGGTACCCTCGGGTTTGCGTTCTGAGTTCAATATTGTTTCCACTCCGGCAATCAGGGAGAGGTCGAGAGGACGTGCTAGTGGCGGTATTGCAATCTTATACAGAAAATATTTTTCGGTGAGTCATCTCGATTCCTCTCCCTGGTGGCTTATTTACTTGTTCAAGAATCATTCTTGTGAATTCATTGTATGTTCGGTATATTTCAAGCCATCCTGTGACATTGGTGAAATGCTCGAAATTTTTCGTATTTCTCTAAACTGTATTTTGGATACATACAGCAATCATATAATATTTTTACTTGGTGATTTCAACTGCCATGTTGGCGAGTTGAGCTATATTCCTGAACAAATTTTGGAGAATACTGTTATTTTTCCTAACATGGTCAGCATGCATAAAGCATCTAATTTTAGAGGTCACTGCCTACTGGACTTAATGGCAGAATACAATTTTTCATTGCTGGATGGTCATGTTTCAAATGATAGACCAGCAAATTTTGTTATTGTAACTCTAATAAACTTGATATTGTCAACTCTCTTAGAGTGCTGGACGATCAATATTTATCCGATCACTTTCCAGTTCATCTTCAATTCAAATTACAGGCAAGTGCTAATAGAACCAAAGATCAGCATAATTTTAATTATACCCGTTTGATTTGGGAGCATGAAAAAGTCAATTCATTTACCACATAGACACAACTGAGATGTGTTCAATTTGCAACCTAAAAGCAACCGAGTCTTTGCATCACATCCTATTTGAATGTCCTATCTACTCAGTCATAAGGCAAAATGCGATTCTGTCGGAAATCGGCGATATTGATGGTCTAGTACTTCTACTCAATACTCACAATATTTTACACTTAGCAAACCTCGTGAAGTCCCTGATGAATATTATGAAGTTACGATCGTTCATTATGAATGAATGATTGTTAAAAATGTGGCTATTAGGTATACTTAGGAACTTGTATAATTCTTTAATGTATAATGTACCTACATTAGTTACTTAACTTATGATCCATGTGGAATCATGTTTGCATACCGAGCCCTTGTGATAAAAATGTAATTTTTTTTTATAACACAATAAAACTATCTATCTATCTATATACAAGCACCTAGGTCTTTAATAATCTATATCACTCTGTATCTCAAAAGTCAAGACTTTTAGGACATACGTTTATAGGAAATTTTTTACTTGAAATGTGTCAAAGAATAGCCCCTTCAAATGTTAGCATTTCCTTAAGGAACACCCTATATATAGTATACCGGGTGTAACAGGATCATGGTATGCCCCACTTTTCTCGGGCATTTTTCTAACGAAAAATTTAAAAAGTTGGGGTTATCTCTCAAACATAACAAACAGCAACTTTCGACATTCAAATGATTTTTCCCAGCTCCTGTTTCGCGCCGGAAGTACCTGTTACTTTCGATTATTGAATGGGACAACCTGTATTATTACAATTTCGGATTCTGTACAATTTTCTGAATTCAACGATACCAAGCAAGTGACATTTCGTATGTTAATATATTTTCTTCATTTTTCATTCTAAGTGTGCCAATTTTTAGAAATAATATGTTCAGGGCTAGAAAAATCTGAATATCATCGGAACTACTGAGCTCGCATTGCACCCTAACTTCGTCGCAAACACAAAAACTTTCAAGTAATTCATAATATTTATATTCCATTATGAATGTGAACAGGTGAAGGATACCACATCATGAGTTAGTGATCTCGCCTATTTCATCATCATTTACCGCGACTAATAGGCCGCATATTCCTTCTTAAGGTCCCGGAGGAGTGGGCTCCAACTTCATAGCATCTCTGAGCGCCAAGTTGGCTCCGCAACTGAGCCCGAGGTCGTCTCGGAAGCAAACGGAAGATCGCACTCCTACCAACTCGCCCGTTGGCAAGCTGGGCTACCAGCAGCAGCAGCAGCAGCCGAAGCTCGGACCCGGTCAGACTTTCCTCGAGTCGTTGAACGCGAAGTTGTCGCAGCAGCACATATCGAGCGCGCAGACGCAACCCCAAGTCAAGGCCAACAAGATCCGGCAGGTGATTAATAGTCGAGCACAGGTGAGTCGATTGACAAGTGACGTTGACGTGATAGGTTAGGGACGAATTGATACGTATCGTCTCGTATTCACTTATTACAATTATTTAATTACAATGAAGTCAAGCTAACATACAAGTTGATGAGTTGCGTCATATTATGTTTCCTATTCTCATTTTACAGAATTTGAGCTATGACGAAATGTTTTGATGCTCAGGTGAGACTCGTGTGATTTTGTGCTGATATTCCCGCTGCGCTTTCATTTTCTATTCTCCCCATACGGCAATAATTCGCTTTGAAATGTTCAAAATCTAACATGTAGCGATAAAAATAATATTGTGTTTTTTTATGTATATCATCGGTATTTTTCAGCCTGACCCGAAAGTTTGCCACGACTCTCTGATGGATCAGATAAAAAAAGGAGCAACATTGAAACGAGCCAAAACGACAAATGACAGATCAGCTCCGAAAATTTACTAAAATTCGAAGGTTATGTATTTGTTGGATGCACATAACCCTACATTCAACTATCTACTCCGTATTTATCATTGTTCAAAAATAGAATAGACTTTTTTTGTTCTAGAATGCATTTTCACGAACGTAGAATGTGGATATTGATGTTCAAAGGAGTTGATTTTGTACAGAGTGTCCATGTTTCAGCAGGTTTTACAAACATCCCAAATTTTCATTCCAGTTCAATATTTCGTTATCAAATAATTCTTTTCACGGCGATAACACTTCTGAAAGTAGTCGAAGATCAATTATAATTGAATTATGCTGTCCACTTTTGTAGAAACATGACTGACATATTTTTGTATTAACTTAGTATTACTCTAGAACTGATGTTGTATGTACTTGTATATTACTGTTGTGATTTAGTGGTTATATTAGATGTGAGAAAAAAAAATCTAATTTAATGAAATAACAACAAGAAATCGTGTTCTTTTGCCCCGCGCCCTGTTTTAAATCCCCGAAATCAAAATATTTCATGAAAGTCACTTATGAGATTTGTCTTATCATTTTTGCTATTATCAATAGATTCGGTACGTGTAGTAAATGTAAATAGGTGTAGACTGAAGACAACTGTTATTATGTTCAAATACATAGAGCATTGATTCGAAAACAAAAATACTTGATAATTTCTGATTTTCGACCAATTTCGAATGAACATTACTCTGTGACTATTTTTATTTCCTTGTACCTATTACTTCAAAGTACAATCTGTTTTTCGCTCGTGTTTGATATTTTATCTATTTTTCAGTTATTTAATTTTTGTTAGAAAGGACCTCTCACGGTTCTTATGGAAAATGGGTCCCAGTCGAATTGGCTGAAAATTCAGTATAATGTAGTTTATGATGTCCTGATCAAATGTCTCCATGGGCACAACAAGATCTAATGCACAGTTTTTGAGATACAGGGTGTCAAACATGCGGAGAGATGGTTGTTACTTACCTTCAGAAAATCAATAATGTGGCTTTGTTACAAAAAGTTGATGATAATATAATTACCATCTCAATATTGTCGACACGAGTTGTAATAAGAAGTCATAAGACTCCGTATACAGGGTTATTATTTGCTCAGCCTATTTCCTAACCGAATTATATGATCCGTACAAGATGCAACAAATAGACAAGAGCCACAGAATATTGATCATATTATTTTTAGTTTTATACTTTCATGTTAAATTCTTTTATATGTTCCTGAAAAAAATTAAATCATTACAACTAAAAAAGTGGAAGAGCCCGTATAATAGTAACCTCAGATCACCCAATATAAAAATCAAATGTTCTTTACTTATTGTGCAAGTCTACGAGCTTTTGCGTTTGATTGAGTTTGTTTAAAGAATTACCTAAAATTATGTAATTATTGATAACACTGTCTTATGACTTCTTATTACAACTCGTATCGACAATATTGAGATTGTAATCATTATCGTCAACTTTTTGTAACAAAAAAATCGCACCATTATTGATTTTCTGAAGGTAATGAACACCCTGTATCTCAAAAACTGTGCATTAGATCTTGTTGTGCCCATGGAGACATTTGATCAGGACATCATAAACTACATTATACTGAATTTTCAGCCAATTCGACTGGGACCCATTTTCCATAAGAACCGTGAGGGGTTCTTCGTGAATGAATATTTTTAATGTAGTTTTTCATGTGCATTTTTGGAAACATTGCGTGTTTCAGTGTTTTGGCATACTTTGCTGTCGAATAGGTACTGATCGATAATTTTCCATTGAAACGTACACGAAATATCTTGTATTACTTACTAATAGAGTCCAATTAGATGAGTTAGGTTAATGTTTAATGGTAATATATCTCGACTGTGTATATATATTTAACTAGATATTTATCAATATTATGGTTTCATGTATGAATAACTTTCTCACATTCACGTTAAATGGTATGATTCTCTTGTATCAAACGAAATAGTATTGTTTCAGCCTTTTGCTTGATTTGTTGTGTCGATTAATGAAAATAAAAATGGAAAAATTCAGTGTTCCTATTCTTTTGTGAATACTGCGGAAAAAACCCAACCTTATCTAACTTATAATTATACAATGATTCTATCTGGCCAAATTCCCGAATTTTCTATAATTTGTGAATCAAACGAGACCATTCAATTCAAAAGTTCCTGGTATAGTTATCAAAAACCTCTTCACTATAATCTTTGAATTAGATTCCAATCATCGATTCTTATACGGGGTGATTCACCTAACCTGATATTAACTTGATATTTTGGTGACTGCTTCAGCTCAATGTCAGCTGAAACATTTTCAATGCGTTATTTCCAGTTAAACCGGAAGTGATATGAACTTTGTTTTGGACCGACTAAAATTTTGGTAATATTTGTATGACTATCCATGATTAGAAAATGAAATTTTGCGTCAAATAGATTGAAAATTTCATGGTCTTTCTATTTGAATTAAGGAAGTTGTTGGCATTTAAAATTTCCAAAAAGAAAGAAGAAATATCGAACTCCCTGTTTAATATTTTGGAACAATGTTAGGGGTACCTGATATCTGGGATATCTCGAAAACGATTGAGAAGCAATTCAAAATGCAACAGAACCAGAATTTCTAGTAGAAAAAATGTATAGATAAACAGAATGTTCCATTTGGAAAAACGAAGTTGATATAATTTCGGGTTCAACCGGAAGTAACAGCTTTATTGAAAATATTTCAGGGAAATAGGTCACAGTGAGTTGTAGCTGCCACAAAAATTTCAAATTGATATTTCTTTTAGTTTTCCATAAACCTCTTTGTGGATGTACAGATATTTCGAAATACAGCAAAAGTATACTGTTCAAAAGGAGTGAATATTTCATTTCGAAACTAGATTCGTCTTTTATATTATCCTTCATGAAACTTGGAAAATTCGTCAGAAGAAATGAAAAAAACTGCGAGTTACAATTCGAAAAAATAAAAATTTGAGGTGTTGTTGACTGGTGGGGTTCGACCCCCCCCCATTAGTCAACTCTAGTTACGCCAATGATCTCTACGGATTTTGGACTGATCGTGGCAACACAGACGTAACTTTAATGTGTTTCACATTCATATTCATTGTTCAGCGATCGAGTTGGTCTCAACCCGATGCGCAACTGTTGGAAACACGTGAATGTATGTCAACATTGGCTTAGCCCAGCCCACTTGGATTGGATTACAACATGAGAAAACGAACGCAAGGCAAAATAATTGTAGGTTAGTTTACTAAACATTCCAGTTGGTGTTAAGTGACAAACAATTAGTTTTTGTGACATATATAGACAGTTGGTGTTGTATACAGGATGAGCTACTGCAGTCCCGCCAGTAACAGTTTCTTATACTACATTGACGAGAATCTTTTATTCACGGCAATAGCTAGCATAACTTTTGCAACAGTGGCTGTTTTTTGGTATATCTTGAGATCCTACACTTTCTTTGATAAACTTGACGTTGTTGGCAGAGCAGTAAGGCCGAAAGCACCGTTCGGGAATATAAAGGATGTTGTTTTCCGAAAAACATCGCTCTATATTTACTTGTGGAAATATTATAATAAGTTCAAGAGACAGGGTCACAAGTTTGGGGGATTCTATCTGTTTCTAAAACCTGGTATATTATTGGTCAATCCAGCGTTGACCTACAGAATACTCACAGACGAAAAATTGTTTGTAGATGTGTATAGAAAGAATGATGTGGAAGAATGTAAAAAGATAACTAGACTTTTCAATAGTGATGTTTTAAATAACTTAATACTGAAATGTAATACTTTCAAAAACCAATTCATTCATGACATCGGAGACAAGAGCAATTTTTCTTCAGTAGTGCATGACTATTTGTATGAAACTACTTCCACAGTTTTTGGTTTCAAGCTGGAAGAGAAACTGAAGAAAATCGTCAACAACATTATTGAAGAAAAAACTGCTTCAAATTTGAGCCACTATTTCCATCTTGTTTATCCGTGTTTTGTGAAAAAACAGACCCGTAAAGAACTGAAGAGTTATATTCGGGCAGTAATGAATTCTCGAAAGAAAAATGACATAAGAGAAGACGACATTTTACAGAATTACATTGATTTCATAAATGATAATGATGATGATCTAGAGACATTAATACTCGATGAATTATTGGATGTCTTCATTGTCAATATTTACCAAACATTAAACACAGTATTATTCTGCCTTTACGAAGTAGCCTCGAATTCTGATATCCAGCAAGATTTAATTGGAGAAATTAGACGATTCAACAAAGCTAACAGCTCCATTAATTTGAATAATTTACACCATTTGATTTACTTAGAAGCCGTCGTAAAAGGTAGGTTATCTAGCTGATTTTATCGATTATACAATAAGATGATTCGGCCTACAATTTATTTGACAGATGAGCAAAATACAGTGCTTCTCAAAAGTCCTTTACCCCCTCTTATCTTGACGATAGATAACAAAATCGGCAAAGATGACGTCACACAATGGAATTCTACGGCAAGCGACACTTTTTAATAGGTATCGAAGAAACCTATTCAATGACACTAATTTTGTATTTATGGCAGTTTCAAAGGGTCATTAGTAAACATGAGAATTTAAATTCCATTCAGTATGATATCAAATACAGATTCAAAAACGGGTGTCTACTTGAAGAAATTTCTCGAAGTGATCTTCATTTACTTCCCGACAGTGAAATATATTTTTGAACTCTACTCGTACTTTTTCGTATGTGTCTGCGAAAACGTACTGTTGCAAAATGTGAAGCTCTTTCTTGTCGTAGGGTTCCATTTCGAATTATTGGTAACAATGGCCTTGTGACTTCATCTTTGCTGATTCTGTCATTTTTCATCACTAGTAGGAAAGTTTACAACCTTCAATATTCAGTTCTCACGTGTATGTATAATCGTTCCAAAGATAAGAGGCACGAGAGAACTTTTGAGAAACACTGTATGTTATGTCTCTGAAAAGGATATTGGAAGAGAACAAAATTTTTCGAAGAAAGAAATCGTTTCAGAAACATTGAGGAAGTACCCACCCATTCCTCTGGTAACTAAAAAACCCATAACGGACTACACAAACATGGAACTCGAAATGAAAATCCCGAGAGATTGTTTGGTGTTTGTGTCAATATATGGGATACATCATGATCCCCAAAACTACTCGGATCCAGAAACTTTCGATCCTGATCGGTTTTTCGAAGACAATATCAAGTTTTTGAAGCCCAATACATATATTCCTTTTGCGATGGACTACAGAAAGAATATAGGTGAGTGCAATTCTATAATAATAGTCCACAAGCCACTACCATTAAAAATCGATTGGCTTCAGGTTTGGTGATCTCGTAGGCTATAAGATCCCAAAAATCATTTCGTGAATTATATTTTTAATGAAACGAGTCCATTCTGAGAATTGATATTTTCACATCGTGAGGAAACAGAACAAATAATGATAGTAATGAGAAAACAAAAATCTAATTACATGTTCGTAAGGTTGAGATAATTTCTATTCTGAGAAGATTTATGTGTAATTAATTTTTAATTTCATTCCAGGTTTCTCCTTGACCATGACGCATATCGAATTATGTTTATTCCACGTCTTCACGTCGTTTAAAGTTACTCTAATACAGGGAAGAAAGAAAATGGAATTGGATGTTGGAAAATTGTCGACATCTCCTAAGTTACCTTTACCTATAAAATTCGAAGAATTATCTAGATGATATTCATCATAATGTAGTTCGTAGTAATAAAAAATGAGTTTCCTCCTGCTTTTGTCTATATATTGTACACCACAAAACAGATAACATAATAAAAGGAATGGAAAAGTTACATCTGGAGATACAAAGAAATTCAACAAAAAAGATGAAAATGTTCCTATCCTGATTATTTTCAATAAATCAAGGACCGAAAATGTTTTTCGAGTATTAATTTAATCAAGGATATTCAACTGAAACTAACATGTTCAATGTAGTCTAGTGCAGTATATAGTCTCGTATCGTTTGCACAACCAATAAATGTGTGAATAGATTGAAGAATTATGGCCCCAATACAGAACCCTGTAGAACACCCGATGTTGATATGTAGATATCATGTAATTCTAACTATGGCACATCCCATAAAGGAACTAAACTTTCAGGTTAGGAGTTGAAAAAAAGAAACATTTTGTCTGACAATTTTATTGAAAAATGAGACAATTAATTCACACCTTAGAACTTTCATGCACTTCCATTTCACATGCATCGAGGTCTAAAGTTTCCAATGATTTATCGGAAGATCCACGTTTGGGAGTGGATTTCTGCATTTGGGGAATCATCAGCTTCTGCAGAGCCGATATGGGCATTTCGAACATGAGACACATCATCGTACCCACCAGGTAAGATAGGACAACGTCGCCGAGAGTTGTCGTTAGCTGGAAATCAAATAAGAAGTGAATCACTGGCGGATCCAGGGTTTGGGCAAGGGGGTCCATAACTCGAATTCACGTAATTGATTCATTAGGGGCTTATAGAGAACTAAAAGAAATATCAACTCGAAGTTTTGGTGGCAGTTAGAGCTCAACACAGAATCAACACAATAAAAATCAGAAAATTGCAATATCTGGGCCACGTGACGAGAGGGGAGAGGTATACACTGTTGCAAACTATTATACAAGGAAAAATACAAGGTAAGAGAAGTATAGGAAGAAGACGCATCTCCTGGTTGAACAACCTAAGGCAGTGGTACAACAGTAGCTCTGTTGATTTGTTCAGATCCGCAGCTTCTAAGATAAAAATCGCCATGATGATAGCCAACCTTCTTAAAGGAGACGGCACGTAAAGAAGAAGAAGAAGAGCTCACTGTGATGTATTTTCCTCAAATATTCCAATAAGGTGTTACTTCCGGTTACACCGGAAGTGATATCAACTTTGTTCTTTCAAATAGAACACACTATGCATTCTTACATTTTCTAATTCTGTGTGGAATTCTGAACCTGCTGTGTTTTGGATCGCTTCTCTATCCTATTTAAAAAAAAATCGACAGATGAATCGATTACGTGAAATGTCTGTATTATCTACCATTTTTGAGAGGAAATGATAAATCTTCGTATATACATCACTGAAAGAGTACCCTGTCAGGTGTTCCAAAATATTCAACAGGGTATTCCGTATTTTAGGTTTAATAACTTCCTTATTTCAAATGGAAATCCAAGAAATTTTTACACTGTATGACACAAAATTTAATTTTCTATCGATTTATATAAGCATACTAAATTACTGAAATAGATATTTACAAAGATATTATAAAAAATGTGGAAATCGCTTATTCTTCTCATGTGCATTTTCACAAGGGCGCTTTGGATGGTCTAAATTTCGAATTCGTCAATAACTTATTGAAATGAACGATAGACGAGTAGGTCGATCGATAATATTGAACTCACCAATAGATAATCATTAACGTGGAGTGGAGACCTAATGAGACCTGCTCTTAATCTCATCACAGCTGTATGAACGATGTACGTGCTGTAGGTAAGTCTCCCAAGAATTCTCAAAACCCGCCATTCTACAACAAATCTAACAAACCCTACGAAAATATACGTCAGTATCAGATTAGGTTGGGTTAGGTTACGTCACTATCATATACACAGGTCTGGCAACTCGTATGGTGGCCCAAACATTGAGGAAATTTTTGTAGTTCTTATGTTTCGCCACCTGCCGCGATGTCCTCTATTGTCACGTTGTCAGCCAATCACAAATCAGATCCGATCAGCTTTTTCAAAGTAGGAATGATTTTCATTTATTGGAGAGAAATTTGCAAGATATAATATTTCTGTCATTGATTTCATTTATCATTCCTATCATCAAGTCCTAATCGTTGGTTTTGTTTACAATACGAACTGCGGATAATTATGGCACCCCCCACCACTCAAAAATGCCGTAGATTCCACAATTCCACACCTGAGTATATGATCGTGGGTTACGTTGTGATAAGCTAAGTTACGTCAGGCCAGCAAATTGCCACCAGGAGATTCAAAGAACTCACATCCAACTTTTTGTGTAAATCCGAAAATGCTGATGGCTATTCCCAAAGCGAACATGTTTTTCCCGAACGCCCAGTACAAAGCTGATTCTATTGGCGAGCTTTGAAAGTCGGGATCGTACATGGTGGCTGCTATCAAAACTACGAAATTGCACATGCCGAACGTTAGGAGCCACCATACAACTACTTGTGTCTGAAAATTATAACAGTTTTACTGGAATATTTATGCGAAACATTCGTTTTTTTTTTTATTTTAACAGTTTGGTTACAAGTCAATGTAGTGATTGAAGGTTATGAAGGTGATAAATGACAGTTTCGAATCTGCCAGCATACTAGATTCAACAATGAAAAAATTCTACCATATTTCGATCCATTCACAAGAAGTGTTCTGAGAAGAATTATCTCTTACTCACTTTGGTTATTGTGAATACTTTGTTTTTGGTTCTGTAAAATATACAACCGAAAGTAAGACCAATTCCATAGCCACCTATGTTTGAATAACCAGATGTATACAGCTGATGCCAAGCGTCAATCTTTAGTCCCTTTAAATCATATAGCATTCTACAAAAATGATCACAACATCAAGTGATTACGAATATTATTCTGTTTGTCATGCATACTCACTCAGGATATTGACGTATGATTATGTCATAATTTTTCACGAAAGCTACAACACCTGGTATGATCAGGCCTATTGTGATGACGCTTCCAAGAATTAGCTTGATTTTATTCTGGTTCTTCCACATTAGCATCAGGATGATTAAAGACAGAACGTATAACTGAGTGTCTGCAGCTATATACCAGGTTTGGTGTAAACACTAGGTGAAATAATTTATTTATGCATCGAAAATAAACACAATTGCATGGTCAATAGTGCAAAATAAAAAGGAGCTAGCTAACCACTGAAGTTCTTATTGGTTGAGACATAGCTGGGAACATTTAGGCATCAATAAGTATGGCAACACTTCACAGTGACTTCACAACGAAATCTTTGAGTCAGTAATGAAGTTTGTTAATTCTAGTCGCAATTTTTACAAATATTGAAAACAATTTTCAACGGTTTCCAGCGAAATGTCATGTTTAAATAAATATATTATACAGGGTGTTGAATTGCACGGCAATATTTCAGGTACGTATTATCTAGTACAAAATAAGGAAAACAGTTCATATGAACATGTGTCTCAATTATTAGTGGAGTTACAGGGTGTTGATTATCGTCGTGCTCAATGTTGCATTCAACAAAACGGAGGCCACTTTGAACAATTCCTCTAAACATTTGTTAATGATTTTTTTCTATTTAATTCTGATGCCTCAGGGTATGTAACTTTCAGCCAATTTACAAATTCATTAATTTCTGAGGATACTGAACGAAATTCGACCAAAAGTCAAGGACAAAATTTAGGTACTTGTACTTTAAGAACTTGAAAAATATATTAAAATTCACCAGTGGCGTAGGATCAAGTTTTTCTTAAGGCTTTTATGGAATGATACCTCGGAAAATGCAACACCCTGTATGGTATTTGGAAAACAATTACTTTCATATTAAGCAGCACCTACTGCTTGATACTCATACAAAATTGGAAAGCTCTATCTGAACCAAAGAATGCGTACCTGAAATATTGCCGTGCATTTCTAAAACACCATGTGTATCTTATGTAACTCTCTTATTCAAGACTAAAAACTCACCATATTATCATTGTTGACGTAATTATTGATATACAAAAGATTAGTCCACCAATTTTCCCGGCAGCTTTGGTATTCTCTTCCCAATAAATTGTCCCAATATGGTCCATTGCCTAGATGAACTAACCAAGTGCTTTCGAAAGCAATCATGATAGCTAATATTGGCGTCAATCTAAGATACAATTTTTTATCGTTACCTTGTTTTGCTTAGTAAGAAAACGTCTCGTCGTATCCGAATCGAATTCTCAGAAACCTTGTGAAGGGTGAAACTCACCTTACATATCTGTTCGCAAAAGCAATTAACAAAAATTTGAAGTTGAAATTTTTTCGGACTTCCAACATTTTGAAGAAATGGAATGATAGTAACCAACCGGATATGACGAAAAAGGTTTGGACTACATAGTTTCCGTTGGCCAAAAACATGTTCAGGGGTTCATTCATCATCTGAAACCCACATAAAAAGCCATTTTTAATTCAGAATAGGAATATGAATATCAATAACACAATCAGAGGTTTGCTGGAAAAATGAGAAATGGCAACAACGCATACTACACCTCGAAAAACATTGAAATTTGTCCACCGCATAGATTACAAAGACTAAATGGAACTATGTGAAAATCTGCAAAATATATGAAAATGAAAACAGGAATGAGAAAACAGTTTTAAGACATTGATTATAAATAATCAACAACAAACACAAGTTAGGTATTCTATCTACATTAATTTCATAGAAGTGGCAACACTCTAGATTCTCTCCTGTCTCAGAAATATAGTAAATAGACTAAATTGAAAGGTCGAACATAAATTATTCACGAATTTCAGTATGAAGGGTAAATGAAATTAGTAAGTCAGGTAAAAAATAAATATAGTCGATAACAAAATTAAAACACGATTCAATGATGAACTAAGAAAGCAAAAACAATTATTGATCTATAAATGAATTACGATATTATTATTGTAAAAAATCGTAGGGTGCTACAAATATATTTTTTTATGAATCGCCCCACAGGCAATAACAATATTTTTCTTAATTGATTTATTTATACAATGATATTTATTTCTGCCTTTTAGTACATCATCAGAGCATGATTTCAGTTTTTTTCACAAGCATACATTCTCACAAGTAGACCTAATACAAGCATGTTAAAAAATATCGATGGGTTTATCCAGAACTCACATTTTCTGTATATTTTGGATTTGCCACTGGTAATGCAAACGCGATCATGATGGTGTGACATAAAATCACGCAAATCATGGTGCAGAATCGCATACCTTGTATCGATCTTAATTTCTCGTCATCTTCATTGTAAGTGATCGATTTCAGTCTGTGCCAATTTCTTGGAACCGAAAAAGCTGCAATGATTTTACCTGCTGAAATCAACAAAGTCAACGACACCCTATACCTGTAGCTGAATATTTTTCTCACCAGTAGTGCCAATAACTTCATCATAAACTTCTCTTTCGTGATATCTCGCCACTCCTTCATATATCGAGGCGAAAATTACGAACACCAAATACGAAACGAAGAAAATGCTGCAGAAAATACCTTCTTTCAATATGCGGTGTGTACGTGGACGCCCTGTATACTTACACAAATATAATATCGTATATGTCAATGGGGTATTTGCTTTCTGTGCCTTCACAATTCAAAGATGTAACGCCACCCTTCAAGCCAAGAGTTTTATATTTGTTATTACAGCATCTTTCTACTATATCTTTAACAGAGTTATTTTGAGAATCTAACTCTGGAACTGGACAAGAAGTCGGGACACAAATGCTGTGTCTCAAGTGGTCGTGACGGTAATTTTTGGCATAAGAACTGACGCCCTGTGAACATAAAATTATTTCAATAATGTGGATGCGGTTATCGAAGCCTACCATTTCTTTGTATATATATCTTGGCCAATTTCATCATGAAAATTTTCATCCCAAGTCTATATAGGGTGTTCCTTAAAGACATGCTAATATTTGAAGGGGTTATTCTTAGACACATTTGGAGAAAAAAACTTCCCATAAACGTATATCCTAAAAGCCTTAACTTTTGAGATACAGGGTGATGAAATTTTGAAAAAAAAAACAGTATTTTGATAATAACTGAGATAATATTCTAGATTTGGTACATGTCTTCTATGTATTAGGGTGCATTTTGTACGGGTTTTGCGTTGAATATGTTTGGAGAAAAAAGTACTACGCCACTGCTTGGTTTAAAAAAAATTACTCTGAAGATCCTCATTCATTGTTGAGCAAATTTAATCTCATGTATTTTCTTTGTCTGACGCATGGTTTTCGCTTAAAAAAATACAAATCGTTTTACTACAGGATCTATTCCTCAAAAATCTGACGCGGCATGGAAATGTTTGTGCATCGACTGAAAGCAAATTAAGAGATCAGATTTGTTCAAAAAAAATCCAAAAAATATATTTTGTTGTCAGATGCTCTGTTCTTGATTGAAATAATTAAATCAAAATTCATATTGCAGCACCTACCGTTAAATAATCTATATCACTCTGTATCTTAAGAGTCAATACTTTTAGGACATACGTTTATGGGAAGTTTTTTTCTTAAAATGTGTCAAATAATCACCCCTTCAAATATTAGCATGTCTTCAAGGAACACCCTGTATAACGAATAGTCTTAACTGGTTACCCTGTACATTGAATATCATCAGTGTTGATGAAAATGCAAAGAACTCATGAAATTCCTCTTTTTGTTAGATTTAGTTCATTATCATGTGCATCGAATTGCATCACTTAATTCATACTAAGGTCATTTGATATGGCCGACAACAAATTGGAGTATGCACACGTCGTGAAGTAAATAAAAATATAACCTTAATATTTGTGTATTATATATAGTAAATAGATCAGAAAGAGAACAATTTGACAACAGATCTCTATCACAGATATGTAACGGAATAGGTGACTTCTTTTAAAATATGCTCTGGAATTCGGGATACACAACTAAATTGCATTCAGATTGGTGAATAATTCAAGGGCAATAATTACATGGTTTAGTGAAAAATTATTGGAAATATCAGGAATATACAATTTCTTAGCCATTCTTCTCAATTATTTTCACCAAATTAGAAACACCCGATATTATTTCAACAACCTTTTTCACTTTTAGAGCGTTTCATATACAATCTTCAGAGCAGAGACGGACTAGTTGTTTTTTTATGATTTGCTTCACAGAAAGATGCTCAGAACTCCCTGAGCATAATACATTTTTCTGTGCCGCCATACAACTTACATTTTACTTGGACCAGTCCAGAACAAATATAAAATTCAACTCCTATTAATGTCATGTGTCAAAATTGAGATCTCATTTATAGCAAGATATCAGACATTGTTTCAAAAATTGCTTAACTTGGTTTCAGTGTGTTTTCAATTTTCTGCTTTCGTTTGTTTAATTTTTGCTGTTTTACTTATGAATTCATAATCAATTGCATAACTTGTTTCAGTTTTTTTTGGTCTCGTGTGTCATATATTATAGCTATATTTTTTTTTAATTTTCCTTTCAGATCAGTATTATTATTATTATTATCATTATTATTATTATTCAAAGATGTTCTTGTTTCAGTGGATTTAAAATATGCTGAAAATTGTCAAATTGACATTAGCAATTTCCCTGTTCAACAAATTCTTGATAAAAGCAAAACTCAAGAGACAAGACTACAAGTTTCTCTTGTTCGTATATTTTTACTAACCTCAATGATATTCCAGACATGGTTGGTTTCATTTTCATTGATCGGTTTCAATTCGAAAGTTAGTGTACAATACAGGGCACTCTGTCCTAATGCCAAACAACGATCATAGTTATCCATGAGAAACAATTCTGGTAGAGAAGCATAGTCTTCGTCTGAAATTTCTGAATCAAGATTCAACACTCCCACTGTCATTTTACTTGCCTGAAATTTTTTGATAGGTCCCGTTACATCCAGAGAAAATGTTGATTGATAAAATAAAAACAACACTGTATAACCTGACACCCATTCTCAACGTTCTTCAACAAATGCCATCTAAAAGTAGGACTAGATCAAGAATGTTAGAATGATGGATTCAATTTGTGTTACCTCTCCATACCATATTGGTAACTTCTGTCTCACAACCATTGTACGAGTTATAACTACTATTTTTCTATTTTCGAGATCAAAGATTGCACAAAATGTTCATGACTTATTTAATGAGAAGCTAAATGCGTTGTATACAGGGTGAGACAACAACATCATCTTTGTCGATTGCTGCGTTATGAATTTCGTGATTTTTTTTTACAATGCTGAGTTTTTTTTTATTTGAAATAATTTTCATTTATACAGGGTGTGATATCGAAGCGTATCCCAACGAATGGAACACCCTATATATTCATGTAAGATCGAAATGTTTGCCGAAGATTTGCTAGTGAATGACAATGGATATAATAATATGTATCGTGAATAATCTGAATTTCATGTGAGCCAGTGAAGGTGTTCGGTAAAATAACCATTTTTGACAAAGTTTTTTTATTGAAATCACAAGTAATGAATGAGCAAATGTTTTTTGTTCGTACCGTTTTCATTAATACACAATCTGAGTTTTTTCTCGTAAACTATTCCCTACGATTACCACAATGTCTGCAAATATTTCATTCATAAAATATTTTTTAATAAACGCTTTTCCAGTGACTTGGCAACGGTGCATTAATTTCAACAGCAGTTGAAATTACGAATTGTGACAAAAAAAACTTTGGTTGGCCATGCCTCCACAATTGAAAATAATTCCATAAGATGCATTATATATATCAACAATAATATTTTTTTCAAAGCGGAAACTATTGTGTTATAAAATGTTTCATAATTTTAGTCACGATTAACATAGATAATTTGGAAATTCTACCGTTAACTTCCGAATATTTATGAATTACTGCTGTCCTAGATGTAACATACATTTTTATTGTCATATTATTACAATTACTGTATATAGAAGGATGTTTTTACGGTACTTAGTATGTACAACAAGTACTTATGTTGGGACATATTATGTTGAAATCGTTTTATATACTTGCAAGAGTTCTATGAGATTTTATCAACATACAATGACTGATTATCGATGTGTTGTATCTTCGAACGATGTATTTCTCAATTCTCTAATACTTTTGACACCATGTATAATCAATCACTGTATTTAAATTTATCGGAAAATACGAAGAGTAAAATAAAAATACTTGGGAAGAATCATAGTGAAAAACCATTGATAAAATGATATTTTTAATGAATTCTCGGATTTCGAAATCAACTTAAATATCTATTCCTTCTTTTTCAGGACCAACTTCTTCGATTTAAACATCATGTTAGCCAATTCGTTAGAAGGCATTTCAAAAAACAAGGTGAGCCACAGCGCTAAAATGAATGCCGCACAAATATCTGCTAAAACACACACCACCTGAAAGAAATACAACAAAGAACTTTGACCTAACCTAACATAACCTTATGTTACTTACAAATGTGAAATAATCAAAGTGGATTGGGGACCATGCCAATCCTATCCTAATATTTTGAAACACAGTGTGACCAATATAAACAGTGAAAGATAACTTGGCTAACACCATCAGGGGGCTCCATTCGACAATCCATTTTCCGAAACCTCGAAAAATAATGTTCAAAAGTCCAACTAACGACGCCTGAAGATTTCACTCACCACCTATGCCTTGAGAGTAGCCTACGATCAGGATTCCCATTGCCAAGGCAAAAAATGGCCTTGAAAGTGCTACCCATATAGCAGATCTGACAGATGTTGCGTCAATGTTGTAGATGAATGGGGAAAAAATCAGGAGACCCATGAGACCGGAAGTGATGATCCACCAGAAAATCACAGATACCTGCAATAGTTATATAACCATTTTTTTTCTGAAGAATCAAACTCTTCGTGTGATATTATTGTAATTTCAAGTTCATTTCGTAATAAAAAAATATATCGTGAAGATTTGTATCTTGCTCACTTTATTTTTGAACAACTGCTGATTTTTGTTGTTATAGAAGAAGTAGCCAAAACCTAATCCGATTATCGACCCAGCTGCGTTGGCATGGTAACTAGCAAAGTGGTCATGCCATTGTGGTTTTTTATTGAACAAAACTCGGTAAGTCTCCCTGGAAAGTTGATTGTTACTATTATATAATTGTTTGCTTCAAAATATATAACAATTCAAATCACATAATGTTGATATTTGTAGAAGGGTCATGTGACAGTTCTACAGAATGTCCACGGGTGCCAGTTGTATAGAAAAAACGTAGATACAATTCCTAGTTTCTTATTCTTTATCAAGATCGAATGCTTGTACAAATGTTATATTACGAATATTTGCACCAAGATTTTCTTGGCGTAACTTTCGAAATCACCACGAACCAAATTAACTCAATCAAGTGAAATACGTTAGATATTTTCAATTTTACATTAGTGGTAAACAACTGATTGCTATATTGTTATAATTAACATAATTATTTCTCCAAGCTGTATAATTTCGAGATAGTTAGAAATGATTATTCAATTATAAAATGCGTTAGTAGGACAACAAAGAATATTCTGATAAAATTCAAGGTTGAAGAACTCGTTCATTTAACAACAGCTTTAAATGCAACCAATTATTAGTTATTATTTCAGATTATTCGATACTTTATTGGCGTATTCAAAGTGAGTTCATTCACTTACAATCTCAATAATCATTGTGATATAATATCATACATTGAACCACTCATTTATCCATTCGTTGAGAATAAATGTATTTCATGAAACAAAAAACTGGCCCTTAAAAAATTCATGGAACTCTTCATTGGTTACTTACTCTGGTTTTCCTGACAAAGTCGATGGATATCCATGTCTATAATGGTCAAAAAACGCGAAAATAACATTCACCACTAACAAAATGCCAATCGCTAGTGGTAATTTGTCTTTGAACTTCATTATCACCATTATGAACAATAATGATATTATATAATACTGCATTTCAACAGCCAAAAACCAACTGATTATATGACACTGAAACAAAAATCGATTGATATTTCGGATATCATTTTTGAAAATATCAAAACTAATTGACGGTATACAGTGTGTATGTGAATATATCAATATCAATATTTTTTATAAAAAGTCAAATGCTGGCAAGTTCATTCAAGTCATTTTTATATTCATTAATGAAATTTACGATATGCGAGTGATTTTTAACGGACGCACTGTATACACACTTTAAGTATAATATTTTCAAAACAGCTTTCTATGGAGATGAAAAAAAATGATGTGACAAATCGAAAACAAAACTCGATCCAATCATGAATCATAATACCATATAAAAAACTTTTCTCACCATATTATATCGATCTACATGGTTCTGGATGAACAAAAGATTAAGCCACCAATTCTGTCTACATCTTTCGACTTCATCGCAAATACCTTCCCAAAATGGACCAAAAGGAATATGTCTAGCCCATGTAGCATAGAATCCTACTATCACAATAATGGAAGGAGTAAACCTAAAAAAAAAGGATATTCTTGTAGGATCACAAGCACACTGAGGTGGTAGTCCGTCCAAATGTCAAGTGTCAACATTTTTAGTTTTATTTTGGGAGATTTTTACCTGACGTATCTCTTGACGACTGTTTTGAATATGAAACCCAGAGTGATGTCTTCGCCCTTTTCAGTTTTTGCTAGCATAGAGTTCATTAACATCCATGATGACATCATAAAGTGAAAAGATAGTAACCAAATACCCCTTTTTGGGAATTCGGTAGTGAAATCTGGAGAATCGTTAGCCTGAAAGCATACGCTTCAATATCTCCTCTGCTCTTTATTACAATAATAATATTGACGAATGTGGTCTTACGTTTTCGAAGAATCTTGGATTGTTTATTGGAACAGCCACGAATGTTATCGTCGTGTGAACCATTATAACCAAAAATGTCATATACACCCTGATACCCTGCACAGACTTCAGTTTCTCAAAGTCGCCACCAGAGGGGATCTTCTTCAATTTGTTCCAGTTACTTGGAATTGAGAAAGATGTCACAAATTTCTCGACTGAAAGGAAATAAGCAGAAATTAGCCTTGTGGAATTTTGCAGAAATCCAAAGAAAAATAACTTGAAATTTGTGAAATCATTTTGATTCGTTTCAGGTAATTTCTGGAAGTTCAAAATCAATCTTTTGTTCTGGTCACACGCAGGGTATTTTGACATCACCAATTTCATTATTGCTTTCAGAACGTTTCTCTCTTAGTAGACTTCAATTTTCACATACAGAAATTTCGATTTTTGGTTTCAATTTCTCAGGATATACTTGAGAATGTTTCACTTTCTCAAGGTATAGGGATAACATGAAAGCAAATCGTTGCGCAAAAATGAACCATCCTCGTATTTATCATAGTCTTCAAAACCCCAATAGTACGGATGAAATTTAAAAACACTCACGAGACGACTCAGCATTATCTGCTGCATCACGACTTCGCATCGAGTCGTAGACTGACACCAACAGAATCATACCAATGTAGGATAAGAAGAGGACCCTGGAAATATCCACCGTAAAATTCCTGGATTCAAAAATTCCTTTTCACTTACCCTACAACGTAGTCTATGCCATCTACTTCATACAAGGGTTTATTGCTCCTACATTTCACATCCAGCACCTCCCCTTTCAGGCCCAATGCACTGTATTTTTGATCGTAACATTCCGTGATTTGAGCGAGAAAACCTGCATCACTCTCATTGTAATTTTTCACATCTGGACAAGTTCGTGGAACACAAATCTGGTGGCGGAGTTTATCGTGCCTATAATGGAGTTCTGACTCGCTAACTTCCTTGAAAACGAAAACAATTCACGTGAAGTTGCCACCGGTTCAGCCGGATCTAGTCCCTATTGAGTCGTCTATGTTTACCTTTATGACAGCCCATATCCAAGGGGGGTTTTGTTGATTGATGGGTTGGAGTTGGTAGGTTAAGCTGCAGTAAAAAGCCTTTTCAGCGAGCATCATGCAGGTGTCAAAGTTGTCGACATGGAAGAGATCTGGCATCGATGCATATTCTTCGTCTAGTAACAGCATTTATTGATGGGTGGGATGCAGATTGGAGCTCTAAAAACTCACCTGTTATTGCTGATACGGTTGTGCCAAAGACGCAGAAAATGCAGAATAATTTCAAAATCATCCTTAACAGCGAAACTTCGACACTACAATAACCTTGCACCAAAACTGGTTGAAATGTGTTATTTTGATTCTATCACTAGGTGTCTTGTTTCTCATATACCCCTGAAGTTCCTGATGAGAATAATCAGAAGGACAACATTTGAAAAAAAATTGTTAGGTTCTGATAACCTCTGGGCTTATATCGTGGTTTATCTTCATCGTTTATTAGTCGAAGCTCGAATTGTGATAAGGTATGCCTCAGACACAAAAAGATATTTGGACTGTAAAAAGTATAACCTGCTTGAAAGTTGTTGAGTTTGTATTTCGGTTCAATCTATTATTATTTTTATTTATTACTGTTCGAGTTTTCAGATGTGACTTAATAAATACTGAAAATAAAATTCAAATGTTGTTAAATAGTACTAAATATATTGACGATATGGATATATTTATAATCAGTGACGGGGATTTCAGGTCCAGATGCTCCATTCTATACTCGAATCTCAGGTCTTGCATTTTGAAGTAAAACGTCTTATAATCCTGTGCCTCATTGTTAGTCGTCCTTTGGTTTTAATTGGTTTTGACTTGGTGTGTTTGGTCTTTTTTCTTCTTCTGCTTTCTCGTTTATTTTCGAATGGTCCATTGTATTATCTTAGTTTATTATTATTATTTGTTACATTCACCGGCTCCTCATTTCCAAATTTTGTTAGAAAATGTTGCATGAGCAAAACAAAAAAAGTGATAAGAGTTGATATCATTAATTCAACATTTTTAAATCTTCATTGATTATTGTAACATTAAAAAAATGAATTGTCGAGGTTTCTTGAAAAATTCTACTAGAATTTCGTTCTCGATATGTTCGGTATGACTATGTAGACTGAATGTTTTGATATACCCATGGTGATGAACTGTCTCAAGAAAATGGTTGAGTCAAGATCATTGGCGTAACTAGAGTTGACTAATGGGGGGAGGGTCGACTCCCACCAGTCAATCGCACTTACTCCAATTTTTATTTTTTCAAATTGTTACTTGCAATTTTCTTCTGAGCAATGGGAAGGGGTTACGACCCCAATAACCCCCCTCTCGTTACGCCTATGGTCGAGATGTCCAGTTTTTTCTTGTTTTTCCCATTCCTTAGCTTTCACTTCAAATAATTCGTAGACAAGACGAAATATTCACAGGGAAACTACTCTGAAAGTACCAGAAGTTCCCTAGGATTGTTCTAAATTCGCCAGCGTCGTACCACAAAAAAATAAGGATGGCACATGAAAAAATATATCCTTGATTTCAATCATCTTGGAAAAATATTCGAGCTCAACCGAATTCCAAGTGAAGTCGTAAAACTAAGGACGAAACTTGGAATTTTATCCTATGATTTTTCGAATATAGTTTAATATGTAACATAAATACAGCCTAAACAAGTCAGAGAATATTAGATGCCATCTTGTAAAAAATAATGAATTCATTTTAGAGTTTTATACCTCTGATCCTAATTTATATACAGGGTGTTAATTAAGTAACTTAACAAACTTTAACCACGAATAGTACTCCGAAAAATAGAAAGAAAATGTCATATGAACATGGGTCCGGAAATGCTTCCTAAGGGAGCTACGCTCCTTTGCATGGGGCACCCTGAAGACGGTTTTCCCTCGCTATTATCGAAACCGTTCATAATAAAATTACGAAATTAGGTGGGATGGGTAAACTTTCGAAGCAATTGTTGCAATTGTTTTTCACAGCACACTAAATATGTATGTAGACGAACATTTATTTATTTACAATAGCCTGCATCGATTCAATAATTTGCAGTTTTCTCGAAAACTGTTAGGCCTATGGAGATGTACCAAGAGACCATTTTACGTAGAAATCTCTGAATTACCATATTCTAGAATCAAAATGTCAAAAAAATTACCATTTAGAAAATGGGGTTATTTTTACCCTTGACTCCTTCCGTATGATACGCCTGTGATTAAAATTATGAAATTCTGAATTCAGAATCAGATTCAGCGTCGAAAGTTTACCCATCCCACCTAATTTCGTGATTTTGTTATGAACGGTTTCGATAATATCGAGGGAAAACCGTCTTCAGGGTGCCCCATGCAAAGGAGCGCAGCTCCCTTAGGAAGCATTTCCGGACCCATGTTCATATGACATTTTCTTTCTAATTTTCGGAGTACTATTCGTGGTTAAAGTTTGTTAACATACTTAATTAACACCCTGTATATACTTTTATTGGGACCACGACCACATAGGCGTGCTAAAAGGATATTGGACATTGGATAGATATGCAACAATAACTAATTGTTTCCTAAAACTCGACGATTATCTGAAGAATAAGACGAAATCGTTTAAAAGCAGTTTAACATAAATCCTACGGAAAGTTATAATCTAAATATTTGTAGAAAATCAGTAAGTAAAAATGAATATCAAATTTTCAACATTGAACACTTGAAGTTTAAAGAAATAATGAAATATATCAATAATGAAATGAAACAACCACATCTGTTGTGAAGCCACATTCTTCTTTATGCTGAAAAATAATTAATTTTCAGGGATTCTGTTATATACAGGGTGCTCGAGAAAATGGGGATGATCTGGAATTCAGATTTTCAATGAATAAGATGATATAATCCCATGAAAATGTTTCCTACAGCTACAGATTTCTTGAATCTTTTTCAAAAGAGATGTTTTGAAGAAATTTCAGCGTTGAGGTTTGAACCACACTGCACTGATTTTTTTAGCATGCTATTCATTATGCTCTCACTAAATCACAACACTGTAGCAAAATAATTTCCGTGAAAGTCCAGGAGTTGTTGAACAGAAATGAAACTTTTGATTTGCTAATAGTTCAAGACAATTACATATTGCCTTTGGTGTATGGTTTTGCAGTACGTTTTCCTGTCCCAATTATTGGTGAGTATTTTAGAAGCTGAATTGCGATGTTGCCACCGCGCCAAAAAGTCGTAGCCACTTCGATATTTCAAACATACATGCTTTGAGCAATATTTCTTTTTAGCCGTATCATCGCTTGAAGGTTTTTTGCACGTACACGATGCCTTAGGAAATCCCACACATCATCTGATATCCCCTGACATGACCCTAAACTTCCATGGAAATCTCACATTCTTCAACAAAGTGGAGAGTGTATTATACAATATTTGGTATCGCCTATTTTACTTTTGGTACGTGCAATCGCAATATTGAATATTTCGATCGCAATCTTTCACTATAATTTTTTTCTACTTTTCAGTTTCATGAATCTTGTCGTGAATTTTTCAAAAAAAAAGTCAATATACTGTGAAAGTCGTATCTCTCAAGAGTAGATCTGGAATTACGCGCATGCGTATATCGCACACTAGCTCTATCTTTCTTACTACCATTAAAAGCATTCCAACAGATATCTACTAGAATCTACTTAGGATGATCGAATATTTTAGTGGAATTGTTATATTGTCGTCGATCTTTCATAAGGGTGCGTAACCAAATCTGATCCCTTGAAGTGGGACAAAATCGGTAGCAAAGACTACAAACAGGCAAACAGGCTAACATACAGGTGAAACTGATATCAGTGTGTCAATAATAAATTTCATAATTGATGCTCGCATGAGTATATTCAACCTGTAGCATAAAAGCGATTCAGAGAAGAATTATCTGTATGCTAATATGCTACTTAATCAAACGTTAAGTATTTTTTTTTATTCTTTAATGATATAAACATTTTCATTGTCGAAATTCAAGGATGCACGTTCGTTTTCGACTAATAATTCCATCGAACCCAATCTATCATTATAAGTTACACAACAACCTCATCTGCAATGTCAATGTCTGATATCATGGGCGCCGTTGAAAAGTATTTGGAAGGGGGTGGATATAGGAAACGAATCGTGGAAATATAATGATTACATTGATAGGTATATAGCATTGAGAGGTCATTTCGTAGGCTCTGAACGCAGTGGAAAATGAAAAATTAGTATAGGGAGAATTAGAAGTTGAAATAGGCCAATTGAAATGTTTAAAGAAATCGTAATAGATTTTTTGAGTACGCCACTAACTGAATGTTTATGCTCTAATCAAGTACGAAATGGTTATTTTTTTGTGATTTGACTTCTTTCATTTATTCATCTTTGTTTATGATATATTCAACAATATATTCAACATCTATTCATTTATTATCGTATTCTTCAGTTTTCATCAACTAATTCAGTATACAGTGAGCACGTAAATGTTGGAACAAATTTGTTAAAAGCTTAATTCGGCCGTTGGGAAAATAAATTTCAGATACGTCGATTTTCTTTTTTAGTTGCGCATTTTTTGATGTTCTCATATTTTTGATGAGTCATCATTTAAAATGGCAATCCTCTATTTTGATAATACCTTCAAAAAGAACGCATTCTTCTGTGTATGGTTACATAAGCGTATGTTCGAGAAATAAAAGATATTTCATCGATAAAAATGTTATTTATAACAATGACAACATGAATGAATGAAGCTACAAACTATTGGAATAAGTGCTCGATTTGCAAGCCATCTGCTTCTCGACAATATGCAAGGCGATGATGAAACTCCTGCAAAACATTATTAAGGGTATCAGCGTTAATTCATTAATTTTGGTCCTAATTATTTATTTCAGTTCATCAATAGTATCTATAAGGTATATTAACGTCAACAAAGTATATATTTCTTGTTCGAAAATCCCTTTCAATAAATAGGTAGTTAATTTGAATATCGTTTGATTATTCAACAATGAAAATGAAATTATCACGAGAATGATGACATGTTATGAATATTGATTGTACTTCAATACTTTAGATTTTGTAGGATATATGAAAGAAATTGCAAGAATAGAAACCAATCAGATTCACATCAAGAAGAAGAAACCATTACCAAAGGTGAGTAATTTTCCAAGATTATTCGAGATATCAAGAGGTTATGAATTCTTGTTAAAGAATAATCTAAAAAAAATAGTTTATCTCCAATATTTGGAAGATATCACGAAAAAACGAGAGAGTTTGAGGTTCTGTTACAATTTTTTCAGGTTGAACTAATCGAATTCGAAATCTCTAACTGTATTTTTATTTCGACTGTAATTAATGGAATTTTCAAACATGACCTATTTTTTCGCAATATCTTCGAAGCTAGTGACATTCGAAAAACGGACAGCCTGTATACTAATTATATAAATTATAATCCATCATAAATATCATCAGTGATTGCTTCAGGATACTTGAATTCCTCTTCCCAAGGCGTTGATTACTTCAACTTGGGTTCGAACGTCAAAAGCTCGAACCTAACCTCACTAGAAACGCTATCATGGAAGCATTTGGCGAACTCTTCTACAAAGTAATCTGGAAATGGGAAACCCACTATTTCCCAGGAAAACCAGACAACGTCATGATAAGAAAATGGCTGCTGCAGCAAGACATCTTGGGTAGAATTCATTTCATTCCATAGCACACCGTGTATTCCAAATTCTTGAACTCCTTTCAACTTTTAACAATCAGGAAAGTAATTACCATAATGTCACTTTAATTACTACATATTTGAATTGTAATTGGTAGTTAAAATATTGTTGTACGTGTAAAAATTGATAAGCACCAAAGATATCAATCCTAGTGAAATTTGTTTAAATAATGTACAATACGTACAGCATGCAGGTTATGTGGTTTTGTGTTGGTCTTTTTTTGCATCTGCGAAACACAGCAGACTCCTCCAGGATTCTTGCTTTCACTGGGTTCCCTTCGTACAGTCATCAAGTGATTTTCAACTCTATATGGCGGGAGCTGTCTTTGAGAGGTCATGACGTCACTGTCGTCACTCCCGTTCCCACCAGGGATCCGTCATTGACAAATTTGACAGAAATTGATGTTGGATTTGCTCGTAAGGTGAAGTATTACATTAGATACATTGTCACTCAATATTTCTTAGATAAAGAGAAGCACAACTCGAAATTCCGAAATGAGTTTAGTTTTAGGCAAAATAAAAAATAACGATGATTCTTTCATCAGATGATTGTTTATTGCCGAGATTTGTACAGTCATTGAAAATCTGTCATTTGCATAATTATTTTTCAAATACCAAAAAATATCGAGTGGAGATGCTCAGAAATTGGTAACGTCTTTGATCGAATTTTTTAGTACAATCGAGCTACCAAATTCTTCTGAAGAAATTACCAAACTTTTAATTTAAAATAATATAGGTATTACATGATAACAACTGGGTAGACAAAATGGCGAAAGATTCGTTTATAACAACCAAAGTGTACTATGTGTTAACGATAATGAACGATTTGACTGAGAAAGAAATGCAGCACGAAGACTTCCAAAAGTTGTTTAAGCTACCCGAGAGGCACTTTGACTTGGTGATAGTGCAGGCTTGTAGCCCTTTAGTGTATGCGCTGGGGGCAAAATTCAAAGCTCCAATAGTCGGTGAGTGATTTGATAGATAGCTTTACTGACTTCAGCTAGTTAAGTTAAACGTTCGAATGTATTACAGTCATTTCGTCTATGCCAACACTGCCGAACATCCAAGAAGCGCTAGGCGTTCCCACGCACCCTGTATTATCACCAAACTATCTTATCAATCCTGAAGGAGACATGACGCTTTTCGCTAAAATCCAGAGCTTGTTCTTCGAAATCATATTCAGAATTATCTACAAATGGATCATTCTACCGAAATCAGAAGCTGTAGCTAGGGAGTTTCTTGGGGATATACCACCTTTGGGGGACATCGAGAGAAATATTAGCTTAATGTTTATGAATAATAACCCTTTTCTACACCCCATCAGAGCTAATGTACCAGCTCTCATCGAGATGAATCAGGTGCATATTACATCAGAGAGGAAACCGTTGCCAAAAGTGAGCGCACTGGGCTGCTTTTTCTTGGAGATCATCTCATTACAAAGTCGATATTTCTTCTAGGATATCAAAGAGTTCTTGGACTCTGCCCCACGAGGAGTGGTTTACTTCAGCTTAGGCTCCAACGTGAAGAGCTCGAGTCTTCCTCCAAAGACCAGAGACGTGATCATCCAAGCTCTTCGAGAGTTACCCTACAAGGTGCTGTGGAAGTGGGAAACTGACACTTTACCCAACCAACCATCCAACGTCATGGCGAGAAAATGGCTGCAACAGCAAGACATTCTAAGTAAATACTCTTCACGTAACTCTCTGGTTGGTCTAAAGTGATGCTGTTTCAGGTCATCCCAACGTGAAGGTTTTTATAAGTCAAGGAGGATTGCAATCTATTGAAGAAGCCATGGCTTATGCCATACCAATGGTTGGTTTACCTTTTATATCGGACCAGCCAGCGAATATCAAGAAGATCACTCATTTGGGTATTGGGCTAGGGCTAGACCCTAGCACCATGTCCAAGGAACAGTTTAGAAATGCGATAATTGAGGTTGCAAGCAACTCAAGGTCAGTAGGCTTTAACCAAGTTTGATATCCGTTTGATTGAATAATGGACGCATTTTCAGATTCAAAAAGAAAATAATGGAAATCAGGTCTATTTTGGTGGATCAGCCAATGAAAGGGGTGGCGAAAGTAGTATGGTGGATGGAATACGTCATACGTCATAAGGGTGCTAGACATTTGCATTATCCAGCTGCAGACATGTCTTTCTATGAGTACTTCATGGTGGACGTGTTCTTGTTCCTTTTTACTTGCTTCCTCGTTTTCATTTACGTTATCATAAAAATGTTGAGATTAGTGAGGACTATGGTGAATACGCGAAAAGTGAAAATCAACTAATAGTAGTCACGATGTAAATGAGGATAATCATGACTTATTTATCGATTCTTCTTTGTTCAACAACCAAATGGCTAAATGCTTCAGGTAGTAGAAGTCATCATTTCGCAGATCCATCACTACATTCACACTTTTAATCACGTGTTTTTATTCGTTGAGGTTAGAACCAATGGAGCCGATCCATTTATCAACTGTTTTTTCATAATGCATTCATTCATTTATTGGCATATGTAAATAATGCATATCATAACACTAGAACGCGAACTATAAATGACTTTTACATAAGAACAGATAATATCATGTGTGAAACAGTTTTTAATAGGGGTTTAATTCTTTTTAATAATTCACCTTTTGATATCAAAAACACATCATCTTTGAGCCTGTTCAAGAAACAGTGTAAAGACTATGTATTCGACCAATTTCAATATCTTCGGAGTGTATATGATTGTGGTGAGTAGTTTTTAATCTGTTGTGGTAGTTTCGACTATTGGAAACTTTCACTACCTATAGTATTTTTAATGTGTGCCCTTTGATGGCGCATTTTTATTTTTTGTCTATTTTTTATTATACCTGTACATTCTTCTTGTAAAAAGCAAATTATGTGCTAATAAATAGTTATATATGTTAACTCTTCGGGGGTTTGTTTGATCACTTAGACACACGATAACAAAACACCCTTTATTGGCCTGCACAACTATACGAATGAGACACTAGTCTATTGGATGAGCTCTCAAGCACTACCGCCTCTGGCGTTTCGTCAAGAACTCCTCCTCTGGCGTTCCCGCAGGCCTCGCTGCCGGCCACACCAGTAATTTAGCACATGCGCTCGGTACCCTGACTCATCTGGGGTTGTTTGGGGAATAACCTAACATATTTAAAGAATGAATAGTAAGGGACACCTGAGGATGCTGTTATTTCGACAGACTTGGATCCATTGTATTGAAGTCTCATATGCCTTTCGGTGAGATAGAAACAAGACAAGAAAAGAACAAAGTTCTTGGTCAAACCGAAGGAAAGCCTTAGAAAAATCAGTAATCATGTATTTATGAGTTGGCATAAAATGGAAGTCAACTAGAGCAAGTATCTATGAAGCTTGACTGGGTTGTTCGGGGATTTTCATATTCTTGTAATTTTTCTCCAGAATTTGAAAATATTCGATAGAAGTATTTATAATCGAAATATTCAGTGAAATAATTCCATGGGCATATTTATAGGCTATTAGTTATTGTAGAGAATAACATTGAGAGCATGTTTTCGATATCCTAGAGATTAGATATTGGTATTTCTATGTTTGGTTGCGTTTGCTATATGTTATATACAGGGTCAGGCGAAAGTTTGATTTATGGTTCTTTATTGTCAACGGTGAAACGGAAAAGAAACGGGTAGATATACACAGTTGATTATTTTCAAATTTGTCGATTATAATTAAATTAAATGTTGGTTATTGTGATAGTGGTAAAAATGCGAATGAATGGAAGTTTTGTCGACAGCTTCTTCAAAGCGTCTTTGCTTCATCAGCGTTTCTTGTAGGTATATTCCAGTGGCGTGGTAGCGGAACATAACATTAATGATGACACGTATTTTACCCCAGAAAATATTCCGTATCAAATACTACCTGCTGTTTGTTGTTTCACGGTTTCATTTCAATCCCTTCCTCGTCTCCAAAAAAATTTTTTTAAATTTATTTCGGGGAATATCCTCTTCTACGACGTCCGCGCACGCCTATGTCCATTAGGTAATTACCCCTGATACTTTCAATTTATAGAATAGAGATAGACGGAAAATATGAAATGGGAATCCATTCGCGAACTGTGTGTGTTGAGTTTATTTGCATCAAAGTAGTTTTTGGGACATGAAGTGATGAAAAAATCAGTGAATTCTGGTAAGTTTCTCTAATTTATATTTCATATCGGTGAGAGAAATAGATGTATTCGTGAAGGATGATAAAAAAGCATGTATATTGCGCGTTCGATTTTCAAATATTCATCAATTCAACACACTCTCAAGTTCTCTCTCCAGATTCGTTTTGTAATCAATTTCGAGATAATCTGAAATAGTTCATCTTAGAGATGGCACTTAACGCTGATAACGTATGTGAAAAAAAAAGCGTAAAAGTGAATATATCACGAAATAACTGAAATGATAATACAGGCCATTCATATAGTAGTGAATTGATTCCTGAACATATTTCCATGCTGACGAGAAATTCCGTATACAGGGTGTACCAAAAGTAATTCTAAAGCACTATTTTTATATGTATCTGTATTTTTCACTTCCCGAAGTTGAAAGTGTTACAGATTGATTATACAGGGGGTTCCTTCATGAATTAATTATTCTGATTTTTTATATATACTGAAGGAGGTGTGGAGAATCCAGGTGAATTATTTTGGTTCCAGTTTCTACGGAAGTAACGCCATCATATTATTTGAGATAGAACACCCTATATTTGTTATGATTTTTGAATTCCTCCTTTCGATTTCAATTGAATTACATGTATTATACCCTATAATGAAATTGACCGTTTCTGAGTTGTTCAAGTGTTTTTTAAAAAAGTGACAGATGCAGCTCGTCATACATGTGGCATTCTTATGTAGATACCAATTTTTTGAGATATGCATCTTGAAACAATTACATTTCCTAAAGTATCCACAGGGTGTATGATTTTTTTTTCATAACATAATTCGATTCTACTACAAAAATAAATCCGAATTCTACTCCACTTCCCCATACTCTAAGCTCATGAATTCGGAGATATTCCATAATATCATTCATATCTTTTATAACTGCTGAAAATTATGATTTTTCTTGTAGCCTATGTATAATAATATCTATCAAAAGTATTTAGGGACATACAGGATCTTCAGCTAAGGCGAAACGACATTAAGTTCACTTTTTTAAATGGAATACCCTGTATATTCCATGTAATGGACAGCCTAAGTCTTGACGTCTCTAGCTTGAAAACCTTTCCAAACAAAGCGTTTTTGCTTCTTTCAGTTGAAACTAAGAATAACATTGTTTGTATATGGTGATATTAAGTTCTCATTGACTCATTCTTATAAAAATTCTTATTGAGAAAACAATTCAAATATTTCTTTGTTTGGAAAGGTTTTATGGGTTCCGCCCACTTTGACGTCACACTTAGGCTGCCCATTCAGCATGAAATTCTGCATCCAGTACCGCCTTTCTGGTTCCCATGAAATGCTACGACGCCAAACTAGAGCGAAAAAATTAAATTTGATATAATCGATGCATCATAAATGGGCCACCTTGTATAATAGTGTCGATTATTGTTAATCAAATCAACCGTTTTCGGGGAAAGCATTAATATATCTACTAATCAATAATTTATTTTTCATGAAGAGAAGAGGCAATAAACGTATTTTTCAGCTCCAATATGGATTTGTTTACACTTTTGTAGGCCCTGTATATTGGTTTTCAAGAAATGCTGATGTTTTCGCTAAAATCTTCAAATAATCGCCCGATCATCTCATAATTACACTCTGCGATCTGAAAATATGAACAGTCATTGAATGTTAACGCAATATACAAGTTGTTACATAAATAATAACAGATAATGATCATTATGTGATAAGGACCACTCAACTTTCCCACTCTAAACATCGCGAAAGATAGCGAGACCCAATAGTCCGATAGATAATGAAATTTTTCAGACTTATCACGTGTATATAAAAACGACCCGCAGAAAAATACGCGCACCGATCGCAAGCAAGTGACGTAACGTGCAGAAATGCGTTTTCTGTGGTTCTGTGTCGGCATCGCTTTATCCCTGCGTTATACAGAGTGCTCCAGGATCCTAGCTTTCCCGGAATTTCCTTCACACAGTCATCACGTGATCTTCAACCCCATTTGGCGAGAGCTGTCCTTGAGAGGTCATGAAGTCACTGTCGTCACTCCCAATCCCATCAGGGATCCGACCTTGACGAATTTGACGGAAATAGATGTCGGACACGTTTACGAGGTAAACACTTTTTGTTTTCAACATCTGGGTATTATTAGGTTGTTGCCTTGGTTGTCCAGGGCACCAGGGCAAACAATCGATGAATTTGTCATGGACTACTAGAAAAATGCCAGTTGTTTTGTTGGTCAAATCTTGATCGATTGAATGTTACAGTTTTCACATTCGTCTTGGATAATATAAAATTTGATTATCATTATAAATTCATGAAACTTTCATTTTGAATGAATAACGAGTTTCAATAAGAGAAATTCTAAAACAGTGAGCTGTATTTGAAAATATATGATTGTTTACAAAATATTCACATAACATGAATAATTGAATAATTTTGTTGTGAATCAAATTATTATTGAAAATATTCAATATGTCTTGATTGACCAACTCATTATTGATACATGAGTACTTAAGAATCGAAGTAATCAATATTGATCCTGCTATCTAGTTGAATTTATTTACTTCACGACTATCTGATATTGAGAATATGATTCGCATCTGCCTGATGCAAATTAATTTCAATTCGCTCCATTCTCTCGCAACAAATGATAAATCCTCAGATGGTTCTGAAAACCAATTAAATAAGCTTTCGAGTGATTCTCATGAATCCTCTCTCCCCCATCAACCATGATACTCCTCAACCGCATATCTTTTAAACACCTTTTCAAGTGAATACTAATTTTTAAATCTGTAATCAATATCAAAACTTATAACACAAACAAAATAAGTATAATTGAATAGGTTTTTTAATACCTTTTGAAAAATGTGTATTTTGCCATTTGAAATTATTGACCACAATGGCGTTATTTTTGCCGATTTTTTCATCTATAATCACTAGAAGGGATGTTTACAACCTTTAATATTGACTTTCCAAATTCCACCATCATCATTTCATGAGTTTTGAATGGCATAACCAGACTATTCTGGATGTATTTCTCATAGCTTTTGAGAATTGTATCTGATATTTTATTACCACACTGTATCAATATGTACAGCAACATCATAAAGATATATACCTTGCTTAAAATAATGTATTTGTGTTGACTGTAGAAATCTCAAAGTTTATGATTTCCTATCGCATGATTTGGATTTACGTTTCTGCAAATAAAACTCTTTTAATCTGGAAACTCGAATTGAACTAGAACTTTTATGTTTTTAACTCATAACTATATAATATAGTGCGACATGTAAATGTAGTTCAATTTTTCTTGTCAGGTAGCAAACGAAGAACATTTTTAACATCTGCAATAATTAAGTTGTTAATTAAAATAATTTGTCTAGTTCTATGATTTTTGCAGATTAAATTCAATATTATTTGTTCATTTATGCAATATTTTTATTTTCACTTGAAAATAATGGAAATGATGATTTTTCAATTCTACTTTTCAAATATTTTCTAACAATGTATCTCACCGCCACTCTTGTTATTCAAAAAATGAGGGGTAGCTGTTAAGGGGAGGAAGTGGAAGTAGTAAAAAGTCTAGTTTTTGTTAAAAAATTCCTTTTGAAATAAACATTGACGTGTCCCAGTTTCTTTCACTTTTGTCTTCAGTAACGAATATTAAAGAGAGTCTTATCATTCGTACTGTATAAACAAGGCTTGGTTGAGAATCTTTCGAAATGAGACCAAAATTTCTGTCTACCAAAACTTAATGATTTTGGACTTATCTATCATCTTATCTATTGAAATAAGTGTGTGCAAATAGAAATTTTATGGAAAATAACCAACGTTTATTGATTCCATCAGGATCAAGTAAATCTTTTAATATTCAACATACATTTTTTCTCTACGAGTTATGTTTTGTATGTAGGAATACATCTTTCTTGAATGACACTTAAATATGAGGAATGTCAGTCGGAAAAATGACGTCATAACTAACAAAACATGGTTGTTTCAAAATGTAATTATTTCTGGAAATCCATTTTAACTATTTTCTGCTAATAGTAATAGTACCCGAAAATAATGAATTGATACAGATAATACGACAAAAAGACTTCGTGGGCAACATGGGGAAGGGTACGTCTATATTGAACAGGGTGTTGTTCCTACACTCATTGACCAGCGAACTTATTGAAGCAGAAATGCAACACGAAGACTTTCAGAAGCTCCTTCATCTACCTGATGACTACTTCGACCTGCTGATATTGCAGCCCTTTCACCCCTTGGTGTACGCTATAGGTGCTAAATTCAAAGCACCAATAGTAGGTGAGCATTTGGGTTGCGAATTCATCCCAAACACATGTGAAGCTAGATTTTTCCAGGAGTTTCCTCTATGGGGGCGTTTCCTAACACCCATGACGTCACAGGAAATCCTACCCATCCGGTGTTGTCACCAAATTTCCTCGTGACACCTGAAGGAGACATGACGTTTTCTGATAAGATCGAGAGCCTCTTGTTCGATATTGTACAGAGATTGGTTCACCATTGGATCGCTGTACCAGAATCAGATGCTGTAGCCAGGAAATATTTTGGCAATGATATGCCGTATCTAGGAGATATCGAGAAGAATACGAGCTTGCTGTTGTTGAACGTTAATCCATTTGTACACCCTGTGAGGGCGAATGTACCAGCTGTTATAGAGATGAATCAGCTGCATATTACATCAGAGAGGAAACCGTTGCCCAAAGTGAGCGCACTGGGCTGCTTTTTCTTGGAGATCATCTCATTACAAAGTCGATATTTCTTCTAGGATATCAAAGAGTTCTTGGACTCTGCCCCACGAGGAGTGGTTTACTTCAGCTTAGGCTCCAACGTGAAGAGCTCGAGTCTTCCTCCAAAGACCAGAGAAGTGATCATCCAAGCTCTTCGAGAGTTACCCTACAAGGTGCTGTGGAAGTGGGAAACTGACACTTTACCCAACCAACCACCCAACGTTATGACGAGAAAATGGCTGCAACAGCAAGACATTCTAAGTAAATAGTCTTCACGTAAAACTTTGGTTGGTCTAAAGTGATGCTGTTTCAGGTCATCCCAATGTGAAGGCGTTTATAACCCAAGGAGGATTACAATCTGTGGAGGAAGCAATCTCTTATGCTGTACCAATGGTCGGGTTGCCATTTATTACGGACCAACCAGGTAACGTCAGGAAATTATCAGATTTAGGAATGGGGTTGGGCTTGGACTATAGTACTATGACCAAGGAACAGTTCAGAGATGCAATCATCGAGGTCACAGAAAACCCTCGGTTAGTACCGGAAACTTTGATTTGATTTATGAAATCAACAAGCTCATTCCTTAAAGCTTGATCATTTGGTGATTTTTTTTTGTTCAAGATATAAACAGAAAATAAGCGAGGCCAGGTCTATTTTGGTGGACCAGCCAATCAAAGGGGTATCCAAAGCAGTTTGGTGGATCGAATACGTCATACGTCACAAGGGTACCAGGCACATGCGCAGCTTAGCTGCGGACATGTCTTATTACGAATATTTCATGGTGGACGTGATTCTGTTCTTCCTTGCCTGTGTCTTCGTTATCGTGTATTCTGTGGTGAAACTGTTGAGATTGTTGAGGAATATAGTGAGCTCACCGAAAGTTAAAGTTAACTAGATTATTTTGTTATTCATATAATATTTTTTGATATTGCGATGGATTACAGTTACCTGATACTTATTATATCTGGTAGGTCAATCTTATCACACCATTTCACCTCCTGAGATCATTCGTTGTAAATGATGAAACTGATGAATTCGTATTTTCACTTTGAAATCATGCAAGTTCATGATATGGAATAATTCAAGTCGTCCAAATGATCAAATACTGTTGATAAGATATTGGTAGAGTACCTTAATCACAGAAAGAACAATTCTCTTTGTAGCAATAATAATGAATATATATATGGATGTTGCGTCTTTCAATTGAAGTTTGCAGTCTACGTTTCATTGATTGTTTTATTGATGTCTTCAATAAACGTTTGTTGAATATACTCGAAAATTAAGCAAATTCAAACATATCAAATCAATTTAATATACTTACACGGACTTTTTTCATTCAATTCAAAAGTACACCTCAAATAACTTTCGAATTTGATGAATATATGTAATTTTTACCATGTTTTCCATGATTACCTCGATGAGTTGAATTTTTGAAGATGAGACTCCAGACTATTTACTATCTGGAAACAAACTCCGCAAACGAATATGTGAAAGATAAAAACGTTTTTATATATAAGTATTATAAGAGAAGAAACAAGTGAAATAGATAATTTCACATTGTATGAAACGGTACGTTTGAACTGAAATTCCAGTGGCAACACTATGAGAGACGCACTTCGGGAGTCATGTTTTATACCATGATAGCATTGTTTCAAATCTACCATAGTTACCGAAGATATTAGTATATTAAAGTATTAGTGGATAAAAAGGTCTTTAAAACACGCGCAATTTTTCAAGCACGACGGCGCAGCCGAAGTGCTCGAAATAAAGCAATATATTAATAAAGTAGAAAATATCAAATGAAAATATATTGTCTTATTATGCGTGCTCATTGTAACATTAAAATCATCCTTAAAAGTGTTCCTTAAAGACATGCTAATATTTGAAGGGGTGATTCTTCGACACATTTTGAGAAAAAAAAACTTCATATGACCGTATGTCCTAAAAGTCTTAACTTTTGAGATACAGAGTGATAGAATTTTGAAAAAAAAACAGTTTTTTGATAATAACTGAGATAATATTTCAGACATATCTAAAAAATATGGTACATGTCTTCTATGCATCAAGGTGTATTTTGTGATGTACGGAATTTCTCATTTTCTATACCAGTGGCGGCCGTACAGGTTCTGCATTGACTATTTTTGGAGAAAGAAATACTACGCCACTGCTTACTTCCACAATAAAAATTACTTTTGAAATCCTATAAAAATAAAAAATGTTTTACTTCAGAGTCTATTCCTCAAAAATCTGATGCGGCGTGAAAATGTTTGTGTATTTAAGAGATCAGATTTGTTCCAGAATGAATTAGAATCCAAAGAATATATTTTTTTGTCAGATGCTCTGTTCTTGATTGAAATAATTGAATTAAAATTGCTTCATATCGCAGTACCAAGAGTTTTATGATCTATATCACCCTGACTTTTAGGACATACGTTTATAGGAAGTTTTTTTCTTGAAATGTGTCAAAGAATAACCCCTTGAAATATTATCATGTCTTTAAGGAACACCCTGCATTGAAACAAAAACGATCGAAAATTCTGTTGAGTCGCTGCTGCATCATAAGAATGGAAATAAACCTTCCTTTCGAATGATAATTAGAAATCAAACATCGAGGTTTGAAGTGAATATCGTTTTATACATTATTTTTCCATAATTACACACCACCTATATCCATCGATCAGATCGAATTACATACTTTCCTTGATTTGCTGAAAAAAATTTATATTCAAAATACATAAATTATTTTGTTGGTCGGTCAAGAAGACAATGTTTTTTGTAAAATTACCATTCATAACGGACCAACCACATAACGTCAAGAAAATATCAGATTTAGGAATGGGGTTGGGCTTGGACTATATTAGAGAGTTGAAGTGGTTCCACGAACGGTAACGTTGGGATTCATTCTGACATCTGGGCATGCGCATTGCACAAGTTTTCACGTTTTCGTATTTTGAGGGTCTACGGGTGTACGTAGACTCACGCTAGAGAGTTGAAGTGGTTACACGAACGGTAACGTTAGGATTCATTCTGACATTTGGGCATGCGCATTGCACAAGTTTTCACGTTTTTGTATTTTGTGGGTCTACGGGTGTACGTAGACTCACGCTATCTAACGGGTGCTAAAAGAGGGAACGTACGCTAACCGAAATCTCACGAAACGAGGACGATAACTTGCGAACGGCACAGGACATACAGTTAAACTACATGAAACAGCATGGAAGTTAAGATTATTAAAATTATTTAATATTCCCTGCCTAGGCGAGTTCTGTGCTAACGTGATGAGATACTTCAACGCCATTTTAGATGTATATCAGGAACGTCATATTTCTTACGTTACCGTGTCTAGGACTGCTCACGTACTGTGATTACTTCAACTCTAGTACTATGACCAAGGAACAGTGCAGAGCGGCAATCATAGAGGTCACAGAAAACCCTCGGTTAGTACCGGAAACTTTTATTTGACTTACGAAATTAACAAGCTCATTTCTTGAAGCTTGATCATCTGGTGATTTTTTTTCTATTCTGTTGCTGAACTGTTGAGAATATTGAACACTATAGTGAGCTCGCGAAAAGCCAAAGTTAACTAGGTTATGGAATGTTTTACATACATGATATTTCTGGATTTTCAGACACTGACCCTCAATAACTAATCTGTCATCTTTATATCTGGGTCAATTCACATTATTCCTTACCATTCATCGAGTATATTCAGTAATTATAGTTATAGTCCATAATATAGTTGTAATTTTCTGTTGAGACTATGAACTCATGCAGTTATACGTAGTATATAATTGTGAAATATCGTGGATTTCCAATATGATAAAGACTTAATACTGCTATAAGTGTCCTGAGTAGTTGTTGGTCATCGAAAAAGGTAAGTGGCAACCACAAGAGAATCATTAAATATATACCAATAATTGCATGACTTTTTAGTAATTCACAGTTTCATTCCTTAGAAAATATTTCAATATAACGAAAAGAAATAAAAATATTTCGAAATATTAACCAACACGAATTCTTATCATTCATCCATTAATAATTTGAAACGAAATGGTTATGAAATCGATATCAACCGTCTTTTATTTTTTAAATGTAGCTATTCTCAATATAGAACAGAGGTTACAAAATAACCAACCGTGTACATGTTCCTGATGAATGATCATTACTTTTAATATGCATAGATAACACATAATGAGTTATTGCTGAACTAGCATTTATTGGTCACACAAGTAATTTTCATACATATTATTGACATTAAGTATAAAATTATTATTTTTTCTTGGAACTGTCTTTATTAGGAGAGACCAAGAGCTTCTGAAGATTTGAAAGTGGCATTTCAAAGAGTAGAACCAGAATGACAGAAAAAATATAGGTTAAGGTAAAATCTCCACACAAATGGTATATCTGGAAAATAAAGAAACATTTGTACAGTAAAATATTAAAAATCATTTCTGAGAATATTCTCTTGATTTGAGGAAGATAGTTCTGACAGATTTGGTAATCTTCCAATATCATTAGAGCGAAATAGGAAATATCTAACTACTGAACTTGTAATTGGTTGATGGGCACTTTTAGGTATTAATAATTATGAAGTGTTATATATAAAATAATTTATTTTTATTGATAATTATGGCAACACTTCACAAGAATGTCAGATTTATTTGGAGAAAAATCTTCGATCCGTTATATTTTCTATAAAATTGTATACAGGGTGTTTCACAGTGGATGGAACATTAGAAGTATCTGGAGAACAGAAAGACAAATCATTTTGAAAATTTGTGGGCGTGGATAAACAAACTTGCTCTATCCGTCTAAAATATTGTTATCAATACAGTGTTGCCGCTTGTATCTGAAACTAATATCTACTTTGTTATTTCAAATGAAACACCTCGTGTATAACACTATTTTTGGAACCTTATAAGATTTTTCACAACTTTTCCATATAATCCCCTATCTGTGACGATTTTTGAGATGAAAATTATTTTGTCCAATTTTGTCCAAATTAATTGGGTATACTTTCCCTATACCTATCTCGTACAGTTTGTTAGTTATGTTCACTTATGTTATAAATTCGTTTTCACTAAAATAAATATTGGATAGTGCTTTAGATAGTAGGCTATGACATTCATTCTGACAGAGAACTAACATATTATTATTTCATTGTCATCCTGTATTCAAGTTGCATGGGTGTAAAATACTATGGCAGAAAATAATTACTTGAATGTGGTTTTGATGGATTTATTCATCATTTATGGTCAATGTAACAAGAATATCAGTTGAACAATTGCAAAGAGTTTGATGACAAGTATGATGATTTACCTCGAATGAATTTGAAAAATTCATCAGATTGAAAAGAAATTTTGAAATACTTGAATCATCATGAGAAGCTAGAAGTATCAAAATCTAACATGTGTATTAATGAATCTAGAAATATTTCAAAAACATTCCAAAATTTCTCTTCTTTTCAAATAAGTAATAATATACAAGGTGTTCCATTTGAAAAAAACAGAGTTTCAGTCATTTTCATGTGCCCCCGGAAGGCACTCATTTCTGAGCCTCCTTGTATGCTGTATCTGAGACCCAGTTAATCGACGGAATACCTTATGGTCTTATGCAGCTATAACCCAAATTGCAATATATTGTACGTTTGCATTGGGAAAAAAATGTTATCTTTCAATGGTCAGGTTTTACACTGATAGGTATAGGAAATTATGTGGGAAAGTTGTAACGAATCTTATAGGGATTCCAAAAATGATATAATATACGAGTTGTTCCATTTTAAATAAGAAAGTAGCTGTATTGATGAAAATATATTAGACGGATAGAGCAAGTTTGATTATCCACGCCCACAAATTTTCGAAATGATCGTCTTTCTGTTCTCGAGATACTTCTAATGTTCCATCCACTGTGAAATACCCGGTATTTCCTCAAGAATAATCCATGCTCTTCCTGAATTGACTACCAACTAATCTTTCATTCAAGCTGTTCAACGGTTACCTAATTTTGAAGAATATATTTTATATTTTCTCAAAACAATTTGAATGACAATCCCAGATTGAGGTTTGGCTGGATTCATAAAGATATGTCATTTCTTTGTTTACAGTATAGTTAGTTTATACAGCAAATAAGAATGAAATAAAATAGGAATGCACCAATGAAATATTTGTTACGACTTGACATGACATGTGCAATTTCATTGGTGCATTTCATTTCATCTTGTTCTCATTTGCTGTATGAACTAACCATAATATACTTACTAAAGAATAATCACTAATGAATATTGGATGTCGGTTAGTGGCCGGTCTACTCAAGATAATCGTTGCATGAATCAAGTAGGCGCAGTATGACAGTTTGCTTAGGACACAAGCAGGTGACCATGTCATGATTGACCTTGACAACCCTGTTAAAAGAACTAAGCGTCTTTCATTCGAAATTATAAACAACTATATGGATACATCAATTGTGGAATCTACTGATATCAAGCGGAAATTTTGAAAGAATAATTAACGAAGAATGAACTTATTTGCATATGTAAATCTAAAAAATTTCTTATCAAAGACTGACATAGATTGGACAATTAACGGTATTATCATAACAATTAAAATTAGTTGTAACGTAATAAAGTGCGGTTCAGACAGAAACTTTTTCAGTGCTTTTGATTGAAAATAAACCTGAAAAAACCTAATCGTATAATTATTAAATCATCATATATTTTAAATACATACATCTACGATATTTCCCAGCCAATTGAGTAAGTGTCACTCAAGTTTAACTAGAAAATTTTGAGATGAGGAGTCACTCAAATGGGACTGACTAAGCATTGCATGATGAAATGACAAGTGACAGAGTGACTAACAATTTCGACAGGATTTTCGATAAAACACTTCCTATAAGGATTGATGATGGACAATACTATTACTTCAATAAAAAGGATCATAATGTACATTACATAGGTCAGAGAAAAAATATTGGGAACAATGCACCAAATCCAATGATTCGTAACAATTTTGTATATAATATAAAAAATATATTATTCATTCATCCGCACGGCCTTTAAGTTGTTTTGCAAAAAATAGTCAAACTCAAAAATCTTTTTATAAATTTTCTTTATGCATTATGCTGCATTATACAAACGCGTGCATTGAAAAATAATTCCATAACTTCAAAAACAACCACGATGTTTACTTGTGTGTTGACGTCGAAAAATCAAACATTTGTTTATAACTCAAAATTGATAAGCAAGTTTTTGTTTTCGCCAATGAGTTTGTCTTGAAATTGAGAATGTAGCTTTCATCTTTGGTTCCTAAAATTACTACTGAGTTACATGTACAAAACTGTAATTTTGCCCACTCTGTACTTGTACTTGTGAAACATTATCGTATCCTTAAAAGCTCATAGAGATATCGACGATATAGTTCTATTACGACTAGTAAAAGCGTTGCATGAATATTTATATTGATGCACGTGTATCAATGAATTGAGTTCTATTTACTTAACTCTTGACATATATTTTCTAGATTTCACATGAAATCTCTCATTCTTGTTCACTTTAAGCATTAATGATAGTTTTAATCGATTCGTGTTCGAGCGAAAGCAAGTTTTTGTGTGATTGTTTACGGATTTTTGGAAATATCTACTCCATTCATTTTCAGTTCCTGGTCACGTGTTTTTGGTGAGTTTTTTTTTCGCTTAATGGTCAAAACGACATTTGAAACATAAGAGAAATGTTACGAATTCCATTGTTTGTTTGTTGTTTGTTTCAGAAGTGTCATTAGAATTTATTTCGTATCGTTCGCTGATTCACGGAAAATAAAATAATCAATACAGCTCAGAGAAATATTTCAAAAATTTTCTCAGTATTGCATCTTTTCCAAATTTCGATTTGGGATTTCTCAGTGAATCATTTTTCCCATGAAAAAAACATGGGGCATATTCCACTTGAACTCATCCAACGAATTGTAAACATTTAGCCTGATAAGAATGACCCTATAGCCATAGACATGGTCTCAAAGTTTTACTTTGGGGTCTAATTATAAATTTTCGAGATGATGCTATCTGAGGGAATTCAGAAAAAAACACGATTGAAAGTCGCAAACATTCAGTATAATCTACATTACTGAAGTTTCTACATGAATTAATATCTTTCCAAAATAAACGAATTACTATACAGTGCTTCTCAAAAGTCGCCTCCCCCTTCTGATCTTTGGAACGATACATAAACAAGTGAAATTTGGAAACTGAATATTGAACGTTGTAAACTCCCCTACTATGGATGATAGATGACGAAGCGACACCCCTTTTAAAAGGTATCGAGAAAACCTATTCAATGATACTAATTTTGTTTGTGTTTATGGCAGTTTTGGCAACTCGCTTTTGAAAAAACGCAAAGCTGTGATGAATTAAATCAGTTGATACTAAAATTCAAAATTCGAGCTCCACCTCTGGATAGTTGTCAAATTAGCTGACGTTTTTGTTAGTCTCCCTAATTCGACGTTTTTGTAATTGTCCAAGTTCTTGTACATTTAATAATTTGTGTATTGTTGATTGAACGTTCAACTGTTTCAGCAACTTTTAGTACTTTTCATATTTTTGTACATTTTAATAATTTGTTAAACTGTTGTGAGCCGAACGTTTAAGTGCTTCAAGAAGCGAAATGGTACGTGCTTTAGGTGATGAAGTAGCAGCGATCCTAATTCTTGGTGAAACTCGACAAAATATTCATGCAGCAGAACGCATTTTTAATGAGAGGTTTCCCGATCGCCCCGTTTCGAGGACTTATTTAAGGGAGCTTCTTCGTAAGTTTGAAACAACGGGTAATATTGATGCGAAACGATCTGACAGACCACAAATTTCTGACGAGAAAAAAGTTGATATAGGAAAATAGGATGTTTTACTGTCAGGAAGTAAATGGGGGTCACTTCGAGCAATTTCTTTGAGTAGATACTGATTCTTAAATCTGTAATTAATATCATACTGAATGGAATTGAAATTTTGATGTTTACTAATGAGCCATTAAAACTGTCATAAACACGAATAGGTTTTTCGATACCTTTTAAAAGAGGTGTCCCTTGCCGTAGGGTTCCATTTTAAATTATTGGTCACAATGGCCTTGTGACGTCATCTTTGAAGATTTCGTCATCTATCATCCCTAGTAGGAAAGTTTACAACCTTAAATATTCAGTTTCAAAATTTCACTTGTTTATGTATTATCGTTCCAAAGATAAGAGGGGGGGAGGGGACTTTTGAGAAGCACTGTATGAATATTCAATAACGCTCATCTGCTATCTTGCGAAATGTTTCATTCAGAAAAAGTCATGATCGAAGTTCGAAATTGGTTTATCCTGTTTAATTTACATCAAATTCACAATAAACATCACCATATCAAATCTATATGAAAAATATACCGAATCAAAAAAAATATTTGAATCTACAATATAGGTATATTTTCCCAAGTTACTTATCAATACTACAGCTGAAACATCTTGATACACACTGTGTTCGTAAACAATGAATGAATGAAAAATTTTGGTATATTCCCTTAGAAGCAAAAATTATATCATTGGGTCATTGAGATAACATGATCCGGAATCAATGAAAATACGAAAGAAAGTAGTCCACTGATATCATTAAAAAATAATGAGTTCCACATCTATTTTTAAGTCGAATTGTAGAAACATATTTATATAATTAATTGTCATTTTTCTTTCAGATTATTGTTTACCCTGTTATGGGTTCTGGATAATTATTTTTTTGCCTAGAAACACCTGCACGACCCACAAAAATGTTTTCCCTGAAGTTTTATTTGATGATCGCATTATATTTGCGATATACAGAGTGCTCGAGGATTTTAGCTTTCGTGGAGTTCCCATCACACAGTCACCATGTGATTTTCAACCCGATTTGGCGGGAACTGTCTCTGAGAGGCCATCAAGTCACTGTGATCACCCCTAGTCCCTTAAACGACCCTACCCTTACCAACCTAACGGAAATTGACGTCGGTTCCGCCTACGAGGTACGTATTCAACGTTCGCAAAGGCACACTGTTCAACCCGTTCATTTTGACAGGTCGTTCGAAATAAAGACTTCGTCACCAATATGGCGAAGGGTAGGTTCATAGTAAAAAGACTTTTGTTCCTACACAAAATGCTTAGCGAATGTACAGAAGACGAGCTTCAGAACCCGAAAGTTCAGGAGCTATTGAAGCTGCCTGAGGACCACTTCGACCTGCTAGTCGTGCAGACCATGCACCCGTTGGTATATTCGATCGGAGCTAAGTTCAAAGCACCCATTGTTGGTGAGTACTAGCTCAGTACTCGTGGAACACTTGAAAACCTAGATATTTCACAGGCATTTCCTCCATGGGGGTGTTTCCCAATTCTCATGACATAATGGGCAACCCCACCCATCCTGTACTGTCACCAGACTTCCTGGTTAGCCCTGAAGGTGACATGACGTTCTTTGATAAAATCAACAGCCTGTTTTTTAACGTCGTCTACAGATTGGTCTACCATTTTATCATCCTACCAGAGTCGGATGTCATATCCAGGAAGTATTTTGGTCAAAACATACCCTATCTAGGGGATATCGAAGCAAACACTAGTTTGTTATTGATGAACATCAACCCTTTCGTGCATCCTATCAGACCAAACGTACCAGCAGCCATTGAAGTCAACCAGTTACATATACGAGAAAGAAAACCTCTTCCAAAGGTGAGTGTATGTCATCGAGAAGCTTCAACATCGATCCTCGTTTGTTTTCCTCGAAGGACATCAAAGAATACTTGGACTCCTCTCGACAAGGAGTAGTCTACTTCAGTTTGGGATCCAATGTTAAAAGCGCGAACTTATCCTCCAGGACTAGGGAGGTCATCGTTCAAGCCCTTGGAGAGCTACCATACAATGTGTTGTGGAAATGGGAAGCTGATACCCTACCAGGTCAGCCACAGAACGTGATGACAAAGAAATGGCTGCCGCAGCAAGACGTTCTAGGTAGGTGTCACGCGAGGCTCCGCTCTAGGGCCCTTGTGAGTTGATGTTGTTTTCAGGGCATCCCAATGTGAAAGTGTTCATAACACAAGGTGGGTTACAGTCTATAGAAGAAGCTATCTCTTATGCTGTACCAATGGTTGGGTTGCCTTTCATCACGGACCAGCCGGGTAACATTAAAAAAATCAGCGTCCAGGGAATGGGACTAGGTCTGGATTACAGGACTATGAGCAAGGATCAGTTCAAAGATGCTATCCTTGAAGTTGGAGAGAACAAAGAGTGAGTATGAAACCGAGAACTCGTACTCAAGTGGCCAAAAATGCTTTGCTTTCAGGTATAAACGAAAGATCGACGAGGCCCGATCTATCCTATTGGATCAGCCAATCAGAGGAGTTCCGAAAGCAGTGTGGTGGATCGAATACGTCATACGTCACAAAGGGGCTAGGCATTTGAGGAGCCCGGCTGCTGACATGTCTTACTTCGAATATTTCATGTTGGATGTGTTCACATTCTTGCTCATTTGTTTCGTTGTTATCGTGTTTTTAGTGGTGAAAATTTTGAAAATGCTTAGGACGATAGTGACTACACGAAAAGTTAAAGTAAATTAAACGATTGCATGTTTAGTGATGTTTCCTTGTGTCTGAGTTGTTAGTAGGTGAAAAAATATGAAGACAACAATAAAGATGAATGACAATATTATTTAAAGAATATGCAGTAACTGGTCTCGAAATAACTTGAAATACTCACACCCTATTCCGTTCATTGAACACAGCATTGCCAACCCAATGCCGAAAGCGAAAACAGGTCTTCCAACGGCTACATTTAAGGAAGCCCAAAACGGATCATGCCCCACTCGAGCAATAAAAATATACGCTCCTGGTAGAAGAATTATCCCCAAAACTGGAACATATGATAGCAGCAGGAGTGTAACATTGTTCTTTAACTGAAATCGAAAGAAATAATACTCATTGCAAGTAGTAGGGTTTGATAATAATAGAACCACACGAACAGAAGTAAGGTTAGGTGTTGACAGTTACTCACATTGTTCTTGAATAAAGTCGTGTCCTTGTTTTTATAAAAAAAGTAACCAAAGCCTAGTCCGATAATGCCTCCAGCAGTGTTGCCAATAAAATTTGCCATCTGATCTTGCCATTGAGGATTATTCAAAATAATTTTCATATCGAAAGCTTCCCTTAAGATGAAAAAAAACAGAAACATTATAAACTTAAAAATTCGAAGTTGTGTCTCACTCAGGTTTAGTAACTATCAATGCTTCATAGTTCTTGGTGTAATTCTCAATGAATACAGCTGCTACATTGAGACTGAGCAAGGCTCCTAAGATCCACCACACAAAGTGTTCTTGTTTTCTCACTACCCATATTACCAGGAGGAAAAAAACGAAATATTGGACATCTTGAGCAAGATACCAGGTAGGAATATTGCACTACAAGAATATTTTTATTAGAAACTGTTACTCGCTGGCGCTGTTTACACAGCCCCTCTGTTCATGTCGCCTTCATACTTCATACCGAGCGATTTTCAAGAGGGTATTCTGGTCTAGAAAATCTAAATAATCGAGTTTTTGTGTATATTTTCAAAGTTTAAAATATGCTCTTGAACGGATTTTTCGAAACTAGTGGAGTAATACAGAGGATTCTGTGACTTCAAACTCAACCGTCAACCACCTCAAACTCCTTTTTTTGAGGTGGTTGACACGATATCTCAAGTTCTATCTGACCGATTCCTTCGAAATTTTGTGAGAATCTTCTTCATACATCTCTTTATCGCCTGGACCTTTGATTTTGAAATTTCAAGTATTTGAAAATATTCGTAATGGTCGTAAAACAGGGGAGAATGGATGGTGAAAATGTTTTTTATCCCTGTTCGAAAAATACCCAAAAAGTAGGCCCCTAGACCAAAATACCCCCTTAAGGGAGCAGCGAGAAATGCGAATAGCAGCGGCAGAAGCATGAGACGTATCTCCTGATATTTATGTTATGTGTGGAATCATTCACCATGTTGGTTTTGTCGATTACTGTATTCAAGAACAATAAGTTGGTCCACCAATTTTTTCGGCACTTTGAATATTCTTTGCCTACGATGTTCCACCAGTTTGGACCGCTTCCTAGGTGTCTCCACCAGGTTGCTTGGAAAGCTATCACTGCTGTTAGTACAGGAAGTAACCTGGAGAACATGAAAATCACTAAAATATCAACATATCGCACACCTAGTGTTAGTTTTTGAACGTCCTCTCGACTATTTGCAGTTGAACAACATCAATTCACTATTTATAAACACATTGTGAGTTGGTGATGATAATAAAAAAATAATATACCAAGAGATACTGAAAACGATATTCTCGGTGCATTATTTTGATCTCCTTATTAAAGCAAGAAAGTTGTGACCAGAAAATGCGGTGTTGCTGCTTGACTATTTCTTCTACAATACTCCGAAGAAGAAAGTTTGAGAAAGGTTGAGTTTTTCATTCAAATTGTTTTGAAAACTGTAATACTTCAGACTGTGTATAACCGTTGAATAGATTTTTACTAATTGTAAGAAATTAACAAACTTCATAGCGGATCAAAAATTTTTTCCGTTGATAAAAATATTCTCTGCTTTTATCTCAACCGATTCAATTTCAGTATTCAGCTGGATAATTTTGATTTCGCAGTGATGATATCGAGGAATTACCAAATCTGTCAGAACTATCGTCCTTAAATAAATAGACTATAGAAAATATTACCTCAATACTCTATGGAGAAATATAACGACCAAATGCTTGATTTTCAGTTCTCTTTGCTCAAACTTCGAGAATAAGCCATAGACGAGTAGTAAGGCTGAAATTGCGAAAAAAGTTGACACACACAGTGGCCCACTCGACAGAAAAAGATTCGCCACTTTCTGGTTCATCTGAAAAAAAAAAACTACATCCTAGTGGACTGACGCTCAATTAAATAGAAAACTCACCGTTTCTGGGTATCTTGTATTTTCAACAGGCCCCATAAGAAAGGATAGTGCTGTGTGAGAAAAAATAACCAAAATGGTATTGTAAAATCGGACACCCTGTATAGGTTTCAATTTTTCGAACCCGGGTGTTTCTTTGATTGATATTAATTTCGTCCAATTTTTCGAGATGGAAAATGAAGCAAAAATTCTACCCCATTTGAAATTGGTGAGACGTTCGTAATCTTTCTGGTTTTTGAGACTAGCTGAATATTCGTAGCAGGTAGAATAAATGACGAAACAAATGTAGAAAAAGAAGAAAATGCTGAAACAAATGAATGATTGATCACAGAGATTCTGTGAGTGGAAAAAATTTCTCATCGACATAAACAATGGACTGGCAATATGCTTCCGCGCATTGGAATCGGTGTAGAGAGAGAGCGCAATAAACTTTATGAATAATCGACATTGTGTTTGCATTGGTCGCACAGCATAGTTCACGTTTTTATATGGTTAATTGCTGCCACAAGGTGTCCTAGGTGATTAACGATTTAAAATTTTGCAGTTAATATTGAAACGATATTTTGTAACACGAATCATTTTTGTGATCTGAAGATGGTAACTTTCGACATAAATTCACGAAAGTTATCCTCTATAGCAATCAGTAGGTCACCTAATTGATCATATATAATGTATTTCACCTTGATGTTTATGTAATACTTGCTTCAAATTGCGTATAGATAAACTTGTAAATGAATACATATGTATTATTTGTATTTCCGTTATTTTCCCTTATTCAAGAATTTTATCAACGATAACCATGTCAAATTATCATCTTCGCCAAAAATTTATACTTCAATAAGAATATGTGATATTGAAAAAAAAACTAAAACTTGCGCACATAAGATCTATCATACATGCAGAATGTATTTCTTTCGTGTTGAAAACTTTCAACATCGATATATGCATGATGTAAACTAAAACAGGATTCTAATAGTATATCCTCGTACCTACAATAAATTTTCATACGACTGATTGCGCTCTCTCTCTCTACACCGTTTCCACGCGCGCAGAGCACATTGCTAGTCCATTCTACAGGGTGTAACTAAAACATTCGAGGGGGTGATTCCTCATCGAAAAAAAAAGAAGTATCTTTCATATAAACTAATATATCAACTCCATAGGAGCATCCCATACATCCCATACAACCCCTTTATTTGAGCGAATACGTGGCTCAATGCGAAGACGTTTAGACGCATGCGTAATGTCTGAATGTAGACATATGGAACATTTACTATAATTTCTACATGTTTTATGTTTTGTTGTTAATGAATTAGTTTTGTTTATTCCCCTTTAATCATTTAATGCAGGAAATAATATATTTTTTGCTGCAAACTGGTTCATTTTGGGCAAAAAATTCAAGGGACATTTTTTGTTTAGAATGAAACATGCTATCGGAAATAAATTTTTACATGGTAAACAAATAATAAGACGAAAATTATATTGGAAATAGATTCGAGGGGTTGCGTTTTCCAGCCCTTACAACCATGGGGTAAAACAAAATGAAATACTGGCCAAGTGTCTTTTTGGTAGTAGAAAATACATGGGATGCTCCTTTGGTGTTTCTTTGACAAAATAATCAACCAGTGTGGAATATAGCCAAGGGATGAAATGCAATCCAAAATATTCTATTCAAAATGAGAAATATTGTGTCCCTTAGTGATATTGCACAGCGACCTCTCTTGTTGACACATTTCGTAGATAATTTTAAAAAAACTCATTTACCCAACTACTATGTCTAGTTCATCTACTGGGTGTTTAGATACTGTTGTTTCACATTTGAAATCTTCTATTCGTCCTCTTAGACCTAATTCCAAGAACTTTCTATCGTAACAATCTTGTACATCCTCTGCCAAATCAGTTATATTTTTCGACATGTAATCAATGGTGGGGCAAGTGAAAGGCACACAAATCCAGTGGCGTAGTATGTCATGTCTGTAGTTGTAATCATCTGAGGATACCTCCTGAATCATTCAAATAAAGTTTCGAGAATATCACTGAATTGATTGCTACATTTCGTGATTTGGCATCTTATTTCGAGAATAACTATTATATGTGAAAACAAAACAACAAATGGTGCTATATTAAAGGATATTGTGAGTCTATGACGTTAACTTGTCGCGAACGCCATTTATGGAATAGCATAGCATATCTAAGTAATATGTATTAATGTATTAATGATCGAGCAGATACGAACTGTTCGAACACCTGGTACATCATACACACATACTATTTTATACCTTAATGACTTTCCATGTATCTGTCACATTTGATATATCCCTCGGTTCCAATTGGTAGACAAATGAACAATAGAGAGCTTCATTTTCCAGTAGCATACATCTGTCGAAATTATCTTGATAAAAAATTTGAGGCATACGAGCATATTCTTTATCTGGAAGAGAACATGAACCTCTGACTCGATGTAAGTAAAAAAAACATGAAATTTTAACCTCGAAGAATTTTTTTTCTTCTTCATATTCAAGAACACCCCGAATAGTTGAATTATTGAATACCTGATATATATCCATGGTTTTTTTTGGCACAACTCAGAAGGAGAATTAAAAACGAACAATTCCTCAACATGTTCAAGCCGAAAACCAAAACACACTGAAGTAGTTTCACCGGTATAGGATTGATATAAAATTTCGGTTTCTATGTAAAACATGGTTAATCGCTTATGTCTAAGCTGTATTTGATGTTTTTATATATTTATCTTAGTCTAGAAAGTGTGAACTAACTGTTATACTATGTCTGCAATGGATAACTTTGATGTATTCGATGTCGTATTATAGCAATTAACATTTTAAAATGTGTAACCTATAAATACATAAAAAATATACGTAATGTGCTGAACACGTATAATTCGTCTGCTCTTGAAATAAACCGCTTCCGCTTCACAAGAGGCAGAAGAACGATTTATTATATTATATAATCGATAGATCATTGACAATTTGACACATGATGTTCATTTAGATTTTTCATTCAGGCAACGTTGTCTTCTAACTTGTGGAACAAACATGTTTTGTAATTGAGAGGCAGGCATTTCAAGAAGAATATGCACCAAAAAACCACAGAAAAAGGATAGAATTGCATCAGAAACGAACGAAGATATCTGAAAATAAAAGATGCAAAATTAACATTGACGAAAATATTTCTCCCTTCCTTCCTTACCAAAACAGCATCTGAGATATATAGTGGGTGTTTTGCTGTAGCTGTCCTGTAAAAAACTATCCCATAATGAGTCACATAAGTACTGTATGTTATATTTCCCATGATCAGAGCTGGTTTCCATTCGCAAATTCTCTTGGCGAGGCCTAAAAACAAATTGAAGAATTAAAATCAACGTTTGCTTAGATGATTGAAATTTCAGTAGACCTCCAACGTTTTGGGACATCCCCAGGATACCGATAGCTATCCCAAAGGCGTAGAGGGGTTTCAGAATTCCACTCAAGATAGAGCTGAGGATTTTTGAGTGGTAAAATGATGAAACTATGATAACTGCCAGTGGCATTCCCATAAACATTATTGCCCATGTTATTTTGGAGCCCTGTAAAGGAAATTCGATTGTTATCCTTTATTTATTCAGGCATGACTTCGACTTACCAGATTCTTGAAAAATTTGGTGTTGCTGTGTTTGAAATAAAGATATCCAAAACATAGGCCTACCATATAAGTAGCCATATTTGCATAGCTCGAAGAGTATATAGCATTGAAATTGAATGATCTGAATTTATTGTTTTTGGAATTCCTGTAAAAATGATACGTTAGCAATTCAACCCAGATAGTGTCCAAACTGTTGTTCAGGTTACTCACTCTGGGGTAATTCTATAGATGATATCCAACTGGTAAATATAAGTTATCACACTAGGAATCAAAATCCCTATTATAACACTGGACGTCAGAAAAACTCCAACCTTTTCTTTGTACACCCAGATCAGTGACAAGAGAATCAATGACACCACGTATAATTGGGTATCGGCTGCCAAATACCAGGTCGTGAAGAAACACTGCGAAAATGTATTGTTGTCCAAAATTAAACGAATAAAGAATTTTGAATACTCTTACTCACCATATCATATTGATTGTAATGATTATTGATGAATAGTAGAGATGTCCACCAATTCTTCTTGCACCTTTGTAATTCCAAATCGGCATATAAGTCTGTAATAGGTCCGTGATAAAATTTAACCAACCATATGGTGCTGCCTGTTCCTACCATCAAAAGAACTGGAGGAATAATCCTGAAAAAAATTAAGTTTTATCTTCCAATATGATAGTTCATTGCTTGCAAAAACATACCTCAAATACCTGTTGATGAATGTCAATATAATCATCTTAATGTCAAACTTTTTAGTCCTGTCCATGAGTTGAAAAAAATGATAAGATAGCAAAAAAGCTGAAAATAGGAAGAACGTTTGTACCAGAAAAACCAATAAGTTCCTGAAAATAAGTCGTACTGGACTTTTGGGTATCTGAAAATAACTCCATGAATCAGAGTCTTACACTTTTCAAGTGTGTGATATTACGTTTTCTATGTACTCTGTGTTGGCGACATAACCTCCAATATAACTAGAGATCGTATGACAAAATATGATCAGTAACATGTTGTAAAATCTGATGCCCTGCATGCATTTCAATTTCTGGAAGTCAGGACTTGTTTTAATTGTCTTGAATTTCTTCCAATTTGATATAACCGAAAATGGTATCAAATATTTCTCACCTGAAACAGAAATATCGAGGTTTCACGAATTAGAGGCGTATAAATTCTTACCACTCTTGCTAGTATTCGATTCATTCGATTTAGAAAGTCTTCTATAGTCCCAAAAAGTCGCGTAAAAGATGATGAATATGTAAGAAAACATAACACACCTATAAAAATCAATTGGTATAATGCTATTATTAGTTCAGGAGAGAGTTATGACTGCTTATCCTAATCAAAATTACACATTGATGATATGTTTTGTCAGAGGACCCCTGAAAAAATTTCGAGCGGCAACAGTGCATAGTCTGAAAAGATGTCATAACTCTCTGAGAGGCAGTGTGTAACAAAACTCACAACCATAACACGTCTATAACTCCGGGTTTGTAAACAATATCGCGATTCGAACAATTCAGACTGATTATGTCAGCTGTCAAACCCATATCCTTATATTTCTCCTTGTAACAGTCCGATATGATATCCTGGAGATTCCTATCTTCGCTGAATTGAATAGGACAGAAGTTTTTGACGCATATGGCATGAAATAGTTCATTGTGATTGTAGGCTCTTGGATCTTCCAGAGATTTCTGGAAATAGGAAAAGGGATCAGTTTGTTGCATTTGGTATTGTTCATCGACCTCTATGATCTCCACACCTGATACCAATAGACCACTTTGTGCAATGTTTTGCATGCGAATATAACTAAAAAAAAACTCACCTCTATTAACTTCCAATGATATGAGGAATTCTGATCACTGATTTGCTTGAGAATAACTGAAACTTTGCAATAAAAGTTTCCATGCACTTTGCAATCCTCATAGTCGTCAATATGGAAGATTAGGGGCAGCTCACGGTATACATTTTCTAAAAAATCAAACATACAGGGTATTATTTCGGGGTTGTCGACGAACATAAATAATTTTTATTGTTTGTAATGTCATGCAACCGTTATAATACAATTAATCCATCAACTTGCCGTGTAAATATTCACAGTTTGCCAAATAAATTTGTAGCACAACTATCACAGTGCATGGTATATTCATGTTTTAACTATGTCACTACTCAACCAACTAGACTATGCGGAAAAATACCAAACGTTTGCATTTTTCGTTAAAGCAGCAAATAATTTTGTGCACATTGAAATGAATTGTAATTGAATATCAAATTGCCTTCGTTATATCAACATACAGGGTACATCAAACTCTGTGAATATAGATCTCTTCAAAAATGCATTGAAATTATATCGTTATGCTCAAAATATTTCCATAGTCGTTATCAGTATTCTTCAAGATGGCCTTCTCTTTCAATAGGGATCGAAGTTTTGGATTGGATAGGGAAAATATGTTTTATTTCGTATTTGAAACATTCCTTCAATAATGCGGTTCATTTCATGGACGACTATGATTATTACGAATGATTTCAACTGCCATCAAAACTTTTTTGTCGTTGACAAACTCCACCAAACACACATTTGAACAAATTACAGTTCATGAACATTGACCTGTTTCAGTTGAGTACCTACAGTTTCTGAAGTGACATGTATTTTTCAAATTTGAAATACTGTTTGAAATTCATGGGGTACAGTGGGGTTCATCCACTCAAGAAAAAAGATAAACTACAAAAATTTCTATTCATTTTCAACTTATCGGCCAACAGCTACATACTTTTGATGGCTGTATTATCTCTACGATCTTACGAATTCCTTCAACTCAAGAACTTCACTTCAGTTATGGAAGGAGTTATCACTATAAGTCACGTGAGTATGAAATAAACACCATGGCGAGATCACGAATTCTTTGAAGATATACCACATACAGAAGGTAGAATGTACCCGAGTTTATTTTTTTTTTTCGCAATAGTGTCGCCAGAGTAAATTCCTGAAGTTGGGGTGCGTTTAAAGATTACGAGGAGAACGCACACTGTTTATACGTCACAAGTACTCCCGTACCTGCCAGCCGCTAGCGACAGAATTATACAGCGTTGCCAAGCGTTATTCATTACATTTCTTCAGATCGTCAGCAGATCGGGAAAATAAGGACAACTCATAGTCCCACATTTATTTTTCACTGGTACTGAATCTATAATTACCATTGAATATAGGGTTTTCGTTTCAGTAAATAAGGGGTGTCTCAGAATGTTTTTCGTTTTTAGATGTCAAATAAAAAATAAAATATCAATTAAATCTCGTTTTATTTGATGTTGTTTCAAAGAGCAATTCTTGAAGTTCATAAAAAAAAAACCGTTTGCAAATGTGCACCATTCGTTCACAATCATTTAACCTGGAGCTAAACTTTTCAATAACTCGCTGGAGCATATCGCTCTTGGAATAGAGTTGGTTTCTTCAGTGATTCTTTGCTTCAAAATACTCAGGTTGGGTGGCAATGGATTGAAAACTTTGCTTTGTAGGTAGCCCGATACGAAGAAATCGGCAGGCGTTGAATCAGGGCGCCTTAATGTCTCCTCGGCGACTTATCACTCTTCCAGGGAAATCGTGAAGATCAGCCAATGAGTCATTCGTAACATGAGAATTGGCTCCACCTTGCTGGAAAAAGGTGTGGCGGTTGTAGCCATACTGGATTTGCATTTCTGTGGTCAAAAAAAGTTGGATCATATGGCAATATCGGTCAGAGTTCGAAACGAAAATCATTCTGAGACACCCTTTACTGGCACGATACTTGTATAATTTCCGTGGATGGAACTGGATGAAATATCCGCAGAAGCCCAGAAGTAATACAACTGTCAACTGTGACAGGCGCCAAGTATTAGTTCAGCTGACGAAACGAGAAGCATTGTTTTTAAAGTTAAGTTTCCTTGGATTACATAATATTTTCCTGAGAAGTTGCATGTACATGATTTTTATCATTATATTCGGTCTTGAAGCAGATTTGTAGCAAATTCATGATTGCGTGATCTCGCCTAATGTATTCATGAGACCAGACGACGAAATCACCTGTCTCTTTATTCTTCAGGGTTCCTTAAAACTGATCATGATCAGAACCAGAAGCTCTGAAATTTTGAAGCTTCTCCAGAAAACAGAGTCCTTTTGGAGAACGGAAAATATAGCCAACGTTGATTTGAGATTATCTTGTTCTAGAACTCTGCGCTGGTTGAAAATCACTTCTTCTCTATTGGTGTTTCTTGCAAGCACCACTGTGACGTTGTTCATGATATCGCCGTTTATAAACAAACGCGAAGGTACGAAACATTCTGTATAATCCACTCATATCAAATCGAATGTATTCAGTTCCATTGAATGAAAACGAACAGAACATTCATGATGTTTCCTCAATGTTTCTAAAGAAGAATCGAAGAACTCGCATCAATGCGACTTCCGACTTCTGCCAATAGATGGCGAAGGCTTCATTCTTCCAATACAATTTGTATAAAACCAAAAACTTATTATCCTTATCCAGGGCCAGGTGGAAGCTTTTCCAAAGATTTTTTCGAGATATCTTGTATATCAACGTTCTAATTACAGGTGTTCATTCTATGACATCGTATGATGGAGTATTTGACACTTCCAATGTAATGTTGTTGCCAAATTCATTGACCATTCTTCTGGAGCAGTACCAGCTCGTCTTTACTATCGGTCTACCCATTGTCTGCTTCGATGTTTTTTACCAAACCATCATCATATTGATGCTAGTTCAGTTCAAAATTTTGAACCACGAAGTAACAGAGATTTTCCAAGCGACAAAAAAGGAAATTGTTCAGGAAAAGATCAAGCTATGGGTGGACAAGCATAATGCCCTGCTTGAGTAAGGAGAAGCTGAATATTATACCGGGTGTCCCAACGGTGCGAATTTGCTCGATAATGCTGATTTATATGAAAGTGGTTCTTATTGAAATGTTACACGGCACCAAAGAGGTCATGGTTTGAGAATAGTTGCAGATGCACAGAGTGTTTATTTTTCTGTAATTCCAAAAATAATATTTTTTTCAAATAACCTAATTCGAAAGCAAGAAATAGTTTTCCAAGATGATGTGGAGCATTGAAAAAAGTGAGGTTTTCGCTAATTGACATCTTCTGAATTGATGTTTATCCAAAAAAACACCCTGTATACAAAACGAGACTTATACTCAATTCAGACACATCAGCTATCATTCAGCTTCATAACCACCAATGGACCATGGATTCACTCAATTATCACTGATTTTTGGTCTAGTTTCACTTTATTTTGACAACGTCGCATTTTATGGAAAAACGAAACTTGTGAATGGATCGAAAATTCAACGTTGAAATTGTTGGTGAAAAAATATACAGGATATTCCGTTAAAAAACACATTGTTCTTGCAACACCCTGTGCATCTGGAACTATGTATTTTCAAAACGTGATCTTTTTAGTGCCATGTAACTTTTATGTGAGACTTTTCTTCATATGATTGAGCCGTATTGATATATCGAGTAAATGCGTACTGTTGGGACACCCGGTATATTCGTTGAGCTCAACTGATTTTTTTCACAGGATAGTCGATCTGATCAATGATGCCTTTTCTATACCTTTGATGCTTTATTTTGGAACATTCTCATCGACAATTTGTGTTGAATTATTCAACCTGACCAATCAGTAAGTGATATATTTTTGAATTTTGCGTAGCTTTACCGATAAGTAGGTTACATTCTAAACATCCTGTGTTGTTTTTTGGCTATGGATGCATGTTTTACAGGGGAGAATTGAGTCTGGACTTCATTGTGAAGTTGATAATGTATTTGATTGCTGGAATATTCGAGTTTTCAGCTTTTTATTGTGTACCAGCACAACTACTTACTGATGAGGTGAGTCTGAAAAATATCCAAAATGATCCAGAAATAAATAAGTAATATTTTTATAATTGTTTTTGATTCTAGGCTAGCCGAATAAGTTTCAGAACTTTTTCCAGTTACAATTGGGAAAGAAGTTCTCGCTCAGTAGGCTTTGGTGCTAGAATGATCATCATGAAAAGCCATCAGCCAATAAAACTGTGGATAGGAAGAGTTGCCATCCTAAATATGGAGACTTGTTTGCAGGTAACTTTTTTCGGTTTGGAGATAAATTTTATCATTTCAATTTCATGGCTGAATTTCTGTCATTTTCTAACATTAAGGAATCAATTTCTCACCAACATCCTGTACATAATGTTATGGGTTCAACTAATTTAACTCTCAATTGATTTTTACTGAAATGAGGTCAAGAGAGACAAACGAGAGTGTGAAAGCTTGTATTAGATAGGCATAATGAATGACAGTATACGAATGATTTTCCTTAATTTTTCAGACCATCAGATCGACGTTTTCGTTCTACATGTTTCTGAGAACTGTAGTCATGAAAAAATGAAAAACTGCGATGTGTATATGTACTTCACTGTTTCATTATGAATATATTTCCTTTAATGTTATATAAAAGATAATAAAGAACAATCGAACCTGTGCATGAATTTTAATGTGAATAGTACTGAAGAAATTGTTGCCAGATAGCAGGCCATGACTGTCACTGGCGACGTCAAACAAAAAACAACGAATAACGCTAATTGACTTCTACGGATAAGCCACCGTATTCACGATAGAAATAAAAGCAAGTCATTGCGCACGCATTCGACAATCAGCGACAATCGTTTATCGGTCCGTCCCTGTTTAGCGTTGTCACGGTGAACACGATGCACCGACCTCGCTTGTCCATCAAGGAAATGTCTCTGATCAAGCTCAGTAACCACCGGACTTGCAGATAAAACCAGTGTTTCGGAATCCCTCTAGTGACCTTTGGAACCGTTCCAAGCGACATGGACGAGCAACAGGTGATTTTGACGCTGAATTCCAACAACGAGACGTCCGTGATAGTGCAGAACGCCAAAGTCATCGTGGCGAGAGAAAACGGTAATGTTTTCATCAAGTTTTTAAGGTTATGGTAGCGCTCTGTTATGTGCATTATGTTCTAATCGCGTAATTCGTAATTGTTGAGATCGAGCAAAGCTGTTCATTTGTTTCTAGTAGCTTATCTCTGGAATCCAGTGCGGACTAGAACAGCTTTATTTATAGGGCTATCTGTGGTGTACGTAGATGTTTTATTTTGCGTAATCAAAGCAGGACCGCACTGGTCCAAATAGACATTCCAGATAATGGGTTTCTTACTATTCTTCCTCGTATTCTATCTGAACAATAATTCACAATCTTGCATATGCATATGTGAACAGACACATTCCAGTAGTAGTATATGAATGTATATGAATTGTTTGTTTGAGCCAGGATGCGAGTTGAACAAATGATTTATTATCTAATCACTATCACCAAAGGCCTATATAGAACTCCTCTTCAAATTGGAAGAAGAATTCGATCAAAATATTAATAAATCCTTACTATCAAGTTTTCTAAAATCCATGAAAATGTTCTGAAATACTTCATGCTTCCATTTTCGATTATTATTTGTGATTCGTGAGATTTGACAGGTATAATGCTAAAATGAAGATCACTGCATAATGTGTTCTGTTGAAGCGTCATCTAATTACGCATCCTCTTATTAGAGTCGTTTTGCGAGCTTGGCATTACAGATTCCTTTCTGTGTATTATCATCCGCTAATAGTTTAGTTCCGAGATCTTCCGAAGGATGGCGATATAGATATTTAATCGATATTCCCACGATGAGTAGTAAAATCAAGTAACAATTTTGAAGGAAATTATAAATAATAATCCCAATGTGGATAGCATAGCCTGGCATTTCCTCTGTTATAATGCATACCTAACGATGTCTCAATCTTTAGTATGTTTGTTGTCTCTGATGATAATTCGAAATTGATTTTGCTTGTTCTGATAAGAAGGTCTGTATTATTTAAACTTATCTTGTATATTTATAATCATGAAAGTTTTTGTATAGACTTGTCGAAACTAACCTTGTCATTATTGATGTTGAAATGTGACTGGAAAATGTGCTGCCACGAAATCTCAATTATTTTCACATTTCAATTAATCGAAAAGTATCATTTACAGAGGCGGACTAAGAATTATTGAGTCCCGGAGCGGTTTTGTCTCGGAGGCCCCCCTCTTCTTATAAATTCGTCATACATTTCAATTAATTGGGGTCCGCTTGCGGGGGGGGGGCCTTTAGATCGCGGGGCCCGGGCGCATATACGTATACTGCAGACGCACAAGGGACGGGCAAAAAATTCGTATATGTTCGACTACGATCGGTGTAGTAATAAGATCTCTTATAATCTTTTGGACCAGCTATAATGAAACATTTGGACAACTGTACCAAGTATGCCCAATCAAATGAATCATTGGTATCAGGCTTGCATTGTACTTTTAAATATACAAGAATTCCGTCTAAAAATAAGATGCAGGCAGTATTATGAAAAGAAAAAAATATCTGTACAACCGACCTCAATATCGAGACGTAAGGTTACAATGACAGGTAGAAGAGCATCGTTAGTTGGACGAAAACCTGAAAAATCTAACAGAAAGCAGCAAAAAAGAGCACCACACAAATTGCAACTGTGGGTAGAGAGTAACATTGGTTTAGGTGACAATAAATTTAGGCAATAGTGATTTTTTGGGGATGTCAATTTGTCATTATGTTAATTCACGGTCATATAACATAAGGTCTGGAATCTATGGCAATTTCGAGTGGTGGGGGGTGGCACCAGTTTTGAAGAAAACGTTTCCATAATTATCCGCTAGGAGGACATAGGGGTATAATCACGTGATTAATCTTTGACAACAAAACAAACGATTAGGACTTGAATGGTAAATAAAATCAATGACAGAAATATTATATCTTCCGAAATTTTCTCGAATAAATAAAAATCATTCTTACTTTCATAAAGCTGATCGGATCTGATTTGTGATTGGCTGACAAAGTGACAATAGAGGACAGCGCTGCAGGTGGCGAAACATGGGAACCACGAAAATTTCCTCAATGTTTGGGTCACCCCCCACCACCCGAGTTGCAAGACCTATGTATACGATCGTGTGTTAATTTGAATATAGTAGCAGTTAAAAAGCCTGGTTTTATACTGCGCCTTATTTACATTCTATAAACTGGCATATAGACGTACTAACATAAACTACGTCTGCCCTTGGCTATGCTTGACCAACGTTAGTAAACTGCAGACGTATAAGGACAATTTACGTCTTCACTTCACTGCTATTGTTATTGGTCGGATGAATCTTGAAAAGCCGAATCGTTCAGCTATGCCTTAGGCCTGATCCACATTGATCCGTGATCACGGACGTGCGTGTCCGTTTCAAGAATAGCCGAAAAGTTCATCATCCACATAGGTCAATCCGTTTGATACGTTTATACGCCTTCGTTACTGATACCCAACCTTAAAACATTTTAATATTTTGCAGTACGCACATTGGTACGCGACTTGGCTCGACATTTGTCTTAACTTTTTAATGAAAGTAAAAAATATTTGAAAAAAGGACAGTCCACCACCAAACCCACAACAATAACCTAACCTCAATCACGCATGAAAAGTTGAAATTGACCAACTTCAATCCGTGGCGACCTTGAAACGTGCGTGATTTTATTCCCTAAAATTTCATTGGTTCATATTGATCATGTGGTACACAACGGATGCGTATCACGGATCAATGTGGATCCAGCCTTATTCGTCTGCAGTTTACGTATATGCCCCCTCCCTTCCGCTACTTGTTATTATTTGATATAATGTGTTATTTCTACAATCAGCTTGTATCAGTAGGCTTGGAAAATATGGAAATAATGACCTCAAGAAAATAGTATTGCACATAGGTGACTTTTCAAAATTTCCTCTGGAAATTGCTAAACTAACAAATTGTTCAGGATCGGAAATAATTGAAATAGTAGTGGTTCAATAGGAGCGTGAAGAGAGCTTGTTGAATTCGCAGACTGAGATTTCATTTCGACCCTGTGTGTTTTTGTCATTATTTTCGTTACAAATCAAGTTTTATTTTTTTTTCCTTTTTTATTTTATCCATTACTTTTGGGACACCCTGTATATGGTTATTCCAATAAGGACCACACTTTTCGGATAAAGTTAGATGATGTGTGGCGAGATTCTTTTATTTCAGGTCAGAAATTTGATAGGAGTTAGATCAACCTTCTAGATATCAAACCATTATGCGTTATTATCTCAAAGATAAAAAATGTATCAGGGCAAGTAGATGAGTGTTTGTATTTCATGCAATGGGTGACCAATTTTTTGTTGGATTCTATATTATGCATGATTTACTCCCATTTGGATATTTTTTGGGTACTTTTATGGATATTTTGAGACCCCATAACTGTTATCAAATTCGTAGCTACTATTGAAGTAACTGTTACGAGTCCATGAGAAGAACCCTGTAACATATACCAAAATTCATTCACAGTCACTAAGAATTGGAAATTAAAATCAAAATTTTCAGTATGGCATCTATTGTATAAAACTTTTGAAATTTCTGATTCGGTGCTAACCTGAATCCACTTATAATCGATGAAATTCATTTTGTTCTTAGCTTGTGGGTCGTTTGATAATTTCTCTAGAGTACTGAAATAATAAGGTTATTTAAAATGACAGTTCTATAGCCAATACAAAAGACTACCTCTACAATATAATCTTGGTGTATGCCTCGAGTAAATATCACGAAATACACCAAACTCATTAAAGATAATAAAAGATAATATTCTAAGAAATATAGGAGATTTCGTTGTAATCATTTCATTCAACTAAAATGTTATTCTTGTTGTTTATCAGAAGCATTCAGACTAGGAAAAAGAAAAAATAAATTGAATTCAATCTTTCGAAGAGATTTAAGATACTTTATCATTCAAATGTACTGCTCATAATGCCAATTGTCTTCAAATTTGGAGTGCGCATGTCCACTAGTGAGTAGCGAGTCAGGCAGGGCAGGCTCTTTGTTTTTTGTTTTTGAAAATCACAAAAGACGTGAAAACATGAAGTTCTTTGAATGTAATTGGAGTATTCAACTGGCTATCTACGTAATTCAATATTGATCAATTTCGTTGGTTATTATTTTTGAAGCCGGTCCTGATTCTGGCATTTGATGGCGTAAAAATTTTACATTGGCGGGAAAGCTAATCATTGTTTGAACAGAGCGATGACTCGCAGGTCTGTGCGAAGTTCCTTGCTCACTTGCCTATATAAAAAATAAAATTTGCCAGCAAAGCAAACAGCAAAGGGACCGACAGCAACTGACACTGCTATATGTCATAGTCTTATGTGGTGATAACTTGATTTTTATAAAAGAAAACAACTGGTGTGCATTGAATGTAACGTAAAACAAATTGAACGTTGAAATATTATTTATATTGCTGAAACATTGAAAGAATCAACGATGATTCTAACCCGTAAATTTGAATATTTCAAATAAAGACAGTCTTATCATCGCCCACTGATAACAAACTCTTACACAAACAAGATGAAATATGGAGGGAGATCCTATTCACCAGTTATTCCGAAACTGGTAATTATTTCGGTAACTAGTTCATTTCCGATATCTGAGAAGAGCTCCTCAAGCTCCTGAAGTTGTATTTGTTGGGGTGATAGTGTTTTTCATGGTTTTCCATGATGCCTACTTCGTGTTATTCACTAAGTCCTGGGGAGATTTCGATTTCTGATGGAGAAATGGATGGTACCGATTATTTGCTCAGTAGCACGATCAGGTTGGATGAAGGCTTTCTGAATTTCAACGTTCTTGGTGAGTCTATATAATGCTTTTTTGTATAGTTCTTGAGTTTTCGTGGGGACTCAAGTCTCAAGTTTTCAGCCATTCAGCCTAAATGAAACTAAATTTCAGTTATCCAGTGACAGTTTTCATGATCTCAAGTTATCGGGGTGTCAAGGGAAATGAGAGGCAATTCTAACCTAGAAAATGAGAATTAACTAAACGTTGTGCTCGGTGATCAGTGTCGTAAATATTATTGTTGAATAATTCTTCTGATTCGTTCTAAGAAAGATGATATGAAGAAGTTAAAACAAAGATGGATATTTAATTGTTTTTAATGATTATATCATCAATGACACAATACAATAGGATTGGTTTATTAATTTCACATCCTTTATAATCTGTTAATCTGAAAATAAGTCGAAAATATTTGGATAATTTCAAGATATTGCGAAAAAAACGAAAATTTCTGATAGTGATAAGCATTGCTTAGCTCTTGGTTAAAATTTTGAATTACCAGTAGTATGAGAGTTTTATTTCTGATTTTTCCAATATATGTGAAACTACAAAAATATCTTGGGAATCAAAAATCCTCAGCAATACAGGGTGTAACTAAATAAGTGGCTCAATGCGAAAACGTCTAGACGCGTAATCTCTGAATGTCTGTCTATGATTTTAACATGTTGTATGTTTTGTTATTGATAAATTAGTTCTGTTTATTCCTCTTCAATCATTTAATGCAGGTAGTAAAATAATTTTTGCTGCTAACTGGTTTATTTTGGGCAAAAAATTCAAGGGACATTTTTTGTTTAGAATGAAACATGCTATCGGTAATAAATTTTTAAATGGTAAACAAATAATAAGACGAGAAGTTACATTGGAAATAAATTTGAAGGCTTTCGTTTTCCAGCCCTTACAACCAAATAAATTACTGGCTGAGTGTCTTTTCGGTAGTAGAAAATGTCAGGTTAATTTCAATACTGCAACTTTTTAGTGCTTGTGAAAAAAATTGTTAAACACATTTTTTATAGCCCCTTGAAGGGGCTGTATCTTAACATGGGGTGCTCCAATGAAGTTTCTTTAAATGAAAGATCCTATTCTTTTTTCGATTACGAATCACCCCCTCAAATGTTTTACACTTATTTAGTTAAGCCCTCTGTATCTATCTTGGTTGGGACTTTACAGCAATATCTATTTACCTACAGTACGTTCAAGAATCCAATCCCAAAAATGTATGAATCTAGTGAGAGTTAGTGACTAGAAGAAATGATTCGGGAGCAAATAAGTATCACTCCAATCTGTACCAAAAATGCAGTTCAACACTAGATACAAGACCATTGGTGACTTAGCTGCTCAGAGCATTAGCCTACAAGGTTCCCCGATCCAACGCCTTTGGATTCCCACCTTAAAATGAGGAATCTGCATTATTGGAGAAAGCAATGCTTTATGCTTTCCATTTTTTACCTGTAGTGAAGTGTATTGCTGTTTGTCATGACTAAAAGCGTCAAATACATACAGGGTGTCCATAACAGACGTTACGAGCTAGGATTATGGATTAAAAACAAAAAAAAATGTTATCAGGAAAAAATTCCAATCAAAAGTAATCTTGAATAGTTGGGAAAAGATTTCCAATTTGGGTCACCCTGTACAATTGTTTTATCGCACATGTCGTAAGTTGATTCTATTTTAGTCAATAAACACTATTCACAATAGAAAAAAATCGATGATAAAATGATTTATCATTTCATTACCACACACCGACTACATGATCCTTATATCTAGATAGTCTTGACCCATAATTTCGAAGTCTTCAATGTTTTTTGTTTCTGTACTTTTCCTTTCGTTATCCCTCGTGAGTAATATGTATTTCATCTGTTATCATTGTGGACAACGATATCGTTGAATTGTTCCGATAACTATGAGTAATATCAGCAAATTTAAACCGAACAAAATGACAGATGATAAAACAGTGACTAGGACATGATAAAACAATTAGTAATGTGTTATAGTCTTTCCAATATCAATTGCAGAATATAAAAACTCATTCCGAACCCTTGCCGACAATTTTGTTTGATCTGCCATAGGCGGGGATACATTATTTTATGAATTTATTATTTTTATAAATACGTTTAAAATCATATGCGAGAAAGTTTTCCTTAAAAGGCAATCGAATCATTATTACGCCGTTGTTTAGCACTCAATTATTTTCATTCGCCCACGGTCTCCAAAACGCCATATTTCGATTTATTTAATAAAATATCTTAATTCAACACACCACACTACACCACTGATATCCAGACTGAACTTCGCAAGGGCTGTCTGTTAAGTAAAAAAGATGATTTATAGCTTCCGAGTGTCCATAACCCTTCGACCAATCAAGTGCCAATGCTTGCCTGATTCACTGATTTCATTGGTCGAAAGGGATGTTGACACATATAACTCGAGTCCACGTTGACCCTGGCGGCTTCTTTGACTTCGTACGAGTACTAATCATTATTTTTCTTTCTTAATTTGGCGTGAGTGCCACGCGTTTATATAGGGCGTATATTAAATATTGATTACTCCTCGCATAACTGTGTTCTGCAATTGATATTGGAAAGACTATACCACTACAAGAGTCATTCAATGAAATCAAAACCGTCTGCAAAATCATGAGTGTATAAAACGTTACCCCATCAGTTAAATGTCATAAGTTTATCTCCTGATAACACTAAAAATACTTCAACAATTTGTTACTTTTCGGTACGAAGAGGGATTTTTAATTGTTATCTTGATGTTATTCCACAAAGATCTTCGGAAATACAGGGTGACAGGGTAGATGTTGTGAAATACTGGTAGGCCAAATTTCCAACGAAACTGTTCTGATTCGTACAGGGTGCTGGGGTATTACGTGAATTTTGGTTCGTTGATTAAATTAGATGTTGATGAAATTATTAATTTGCTGAAGTAGCGAATTCAGAAAGTATTGGTTATAACAATTATATTTAACCTTGATGGGAACATATCCACAAAAACCATGCATTCAGTAGTAGAGGAACAATTGTTAATGGCTACTCATCAGTTGAAGTACATAATTAAATTAACTTGCCAGAATCCCAGATTTTATATTTCCTCGAATGTATCATTCCCTATGCGATCGCTTTCATTAATCTCAAATTAAGCTTTTATATTATAAATAATCACAAGTATCATCATCTACAATATGACACTACATTGTTGAACAAATAATAAGATAATTCTATGGCCATGTTTATTGATACAACTTAATTCTTATCAAACAAATTATATGGACATACAGTACGATGCTTCGAATAATGAAAATATACAAATACACCATGCCACCACTGACGGATACAAAAATACAGGGTGGTGCTTCGTGAACTAGCCATGTCGAGTTTTTTCAGGATACTCTGTATTATTAATGACGTGGAGGCATTCTCGATATACAATGCTCACCATCAGCTATGGGATATTGATCGATCTAGAACAAAATTTTTATTGGGCAAAACAATCGGTTTATTGAAACAAAATGACATTTGCAGACTTCAACTTTACTATCATTATCCAGTTGATATTGTTTTTTTCATAAAATGTATGAATGTAGAATGTGATGAAAAACAAACACTGAAAATCGAACTGGAAAAACCGTTGAAAGTTTCAGTTCTTCAAATGACAATTATGTCGTCGAGAATTGAGGTTACGTGAATTTCCCTGTATTTGTTGTCGTTAAAAACCAGTCGCTTAGCAACAGTATTGTTTTGCCAATCACACTACTCATCAGTTATCTTATTATCAACTTTGCTGAAAATGTTTCATAAGATGATATGAAAAACATTTCTGAATTGCATAAACATCTGAGACAAGGAGTGCAAAAATATTGATTATCCATATTGAATGATCTAGGCTTTGTTGTTAACAATATAATCGCTCATTTTGATGTACTTGAGGTTCATTCCATTTGTATTTATTGCAAATGAAATCAAAAACTATTATCATTTTAAGTATATATATTTATATTTCCGAAACAGTTGAAGATAGGTATGGGATATTGTACATGAATTATGTCTAGAGTTTTCTCCAAGAATCCAAAGAACTAATAATATACAGGGGGTTGTATTTAAAATAAGAAAGTTGGTGTCGGCCACTATCACATGACACATCCTACATAATTAATTTTCTTTTTGAAAAAAATGATGCACATCTAAAAATACAAATCGAGTGTCCAAGCGTTTTTTCCAACACGCTCTCATTTATTCGTTATCGAATATATTCCATTTGGCTGTTCCACACTGTATAGTATGAGCAGTATATTGATGTCCATATTCATGGGTAATTATTGGTGCTTCTTAAATTGACTCAAAAGTAACAACAAAAAGCACTACAATAAAATTGTTTCAACATTGAATCACTTAAAGCAAAGTCGTTAATTGGTAATAATAAAATAATTGGTGGCAAATGAAAATTTGTTGAATCAATAATATTTTCCACGTTTTGCATAAAAAATTGCAGACAACATTTTTTCACATAGCTAAACTGATTTTCAACATTCAAAAAATTTTATCATAATAATTTCATTGGTATTGAAAAGAATTTACAACTTTGTGTAAGGCATCAGGGCAAACCGAAAATTTGAGAGGCAATGGAGTTGAAATTCTGAACATTGAATCAAATTATTTCGAAGATAATGGAAATTGTTTTCGGTAATTTTGCTCTTAATTATTTTTTTATACACTTTCGTTTGTACCTCCGTATTTGACTTGAAAATAAACGAACTATGAGCTAGAAATTCTCTATGGCAGACTGGTAGAAAGTTTAATTTGAATTGATTTGAATATGAATTCTCTTATTATTCTATGTGACTGTCAACTGTCGTACTAATGTCTTTGATCGATTCAAAATTGTCAATAGCTAAATATGAATCAGAGTAAATTCTATATTAATTAACATACATATAACGTATATTTTCATGATATTCAAATTCGTGTTTTTTTATCCAAAAGGGTATAACAAAGAATTCCCATGCAAAATTATCCATTTTTTTCTTCAATGTCCCAATGTTATAATGTCCCGCTGAAGGCTGAATATTTTCGTTACCTCCAAAAATCCAAACGCTTTGCGTAGAAATTGCATAAGTTCCAGGGTCTGAAACTACCGCCATTACTACACTAATATTCTGTGCTAATAACTTGTTTTCAACTGACATGACAGCGCATTTTTTATAACCATACCAGTCGTCGGTATCCGTTCGGTATGGCCGGTACTATTAAAATTTTCTTCAGTACTTCTCATCGACTTGATGAAATGAAATGAAGCGCAAGTGACAATTCTCAAACCACACGAATATTTTTTTAATTATTTTTCGATAGATATGTTTCGTGACTATATTGTTATGGATTTGGATGTTCTGGTACCAGCAGACTTGGATCAAGGTAAAATTCAATGTCAAAGAGCCGATTGTTCAATGGAATATTTTTTTGCGAAAATATGTTTTTATAAGAAAGACTCTCAGAGTACGGTGTACACTTCGAAAACAAAATAAAAACTCATTTTATTGGAAGACAATATTTCTTCGAAGAAATTTTCATTATGTGATACTTTAATCATATGATTATAAAATAATTTTAGTATAATGACTAAATTAATGTTTTTGGCAATTTTTCTTCACGTTTAAATTTTTTTGGAATCTTATTTCATGATATCTATTTCTCTGACACTAGAAAACTAACTATTTGCTTGTCTGGCAGCAACCTACTTGTTATTTCTTGGTAAAATCATTTGAATTTATTTGTGACTTTTCCCAAGAATACTTTTTTGTTCAAAAGATAACGTAGTTTAATAAATGTCGGATCGAAAATGTTGTTTTGTGACGGACAAAAAAGTTGTGCGTATTTTTAAATAATTTTAAGCGGGTAAATGGCGCCCTCTAAGGACTACGTTAATATTGATAAAATATTCTTGTTTGCCGCCCTAAAAACCGATATCATAAAAACTGTCGAAGCTATTGAGAAATTTGCAAATAAAACTTTGAACGCACTGTATCTTTTTAACTATCAAGCGCTCAATCGTCATATTTTGGTCCTCTCTACTCTCAGTTTAATTTTTTTACCATATTAATGAAACACCCTGTATATGAGGTTATTTTGCACTCATCATACGATCTGGATATCCATGAAAATTTCTATTGATACTTACGTATTATAGTCAAAAAAACACGAATTCAATTTCATCATTGAATAAATACTATTCGAGAAATTTCACCTTCTTTCCTTGAATATCTTCAAACAAGATTGTACAGCTTTATTGCATTTTTTTTTTCAATAACGAGATAGAAAAAGAGTATTTTTCAATTTACAAACATGCCAGTTTTATCCATCTGCAATAAAAGTATGACAGTTTGACACTTGTTAATCGTACCAATGGTTGGCGGAATAATTATGTTTACATGCTTCAGAATCTGGATTTTTGAAAAATACTACATTTTCAATTATCTCTAGGAATGAATACATGATGAACTCTTTCTTAGTATCTAATGTCACGTCATTTAAGAAATTTGCAGAAACGTAAAAAAATGTGAAATTTCGAACAAAGTAACATATCTCGAAAAGCATCAGTTTCTTTCACGATAATACTATCGAATTCGTATACTTTATATCAAAATATTTAAACGAACATTTTCATCGAAATCTAGCTAGCACGAAGTATGTAAAATTCGAAATGTTTCATTCATCACCCTCTACTATTTCTAGCAATAGAGAAAATTTAAATCGAAATATAAACACTGTGGTATCTTCAGAACTGATGAGCAGTTTATTTCCCCTGCATTCTGGATACGGATTAGTCAGATGCTTTCTAAGATGGAACGCGTAAATAATTTGCCTAGTTAATTCACGACGTTTTTGATCTTGTTCGGAAGTAAAAACGAGAAAACCCGGCACTTGTTGACCGTATTGTCAACTCCAAGATAACCCTGAAACTGAACCAAATCTAGCCACACATGATATAGACAAAACAAACCATCCATCCTTATTATTATATTGACATACTTATTCGTAGCATCGTGAAGTCAACTAACATCAAAAACAACATCGTTCATTTAGTCAAGGCTTTCGTTGATTCTCTCTCTGTGGCGCTAACTAGACTTACTCCATTTACAATCTACCTAATTTTAAAACGTCAAACGTGTGCCAAGTTCTGTGAACCTGGCGACAAACAAGTGAAAAGCGTTCGCGTTTTTAAGCGGTAGTTCCTAGAAGGAAATCAGTCGGCTGTGTTTTCGAGAACATATTCAACAGGTTCCGTGGTACACGCGAACATCTGCACTGTTCGGAAGTCTCCTTTATAATATGGGATTAAGTGAAGGTATTTGTGGCACTTTATCGATGTCTTATCGTTGTCGTGTAATTCGAATATTGGCGATTGATATTTTTTGAGTACGTTCTCGCGTTTCGTAGGTGCAGGCTGTTTACTGTAAGTATTTTCTAGTGATATGGTTTTTGGTGGCTTGATTCAATTTCGTTTTGTTGTAGTTACTCTTAGTCATTGCTGAAAATTCAGGCATGTATATGCCCAAAGGGTTATATTAAAGTACCGAAAAATACACCTGAAGTAGTTGACTACCTCAATATCTTTCTGATTTCTAGTTGGAGTTGAATATATTTTTCAAGGTTATATAATATTTAAATTTCAACGTTTGTAGAACCAGAAGTAGAAAAAAACGTTATTAACATTGAAAATCATCCAATCAATTGGAGTTGTGTGTTAATACCGGTGACGTTGAAGCATTTTCTTTAACTGATCTTATGAGTATCGTGACAGCCTCGAATTCAAAAATTCATTTTGGGAGGGGAGGGACGCTCGAAAATCACTCAAAAACGGCGTTCAATATTTTATAAAAATACGTTGGATTGATGTCAAACGAGCTTTCTATCGACAAATGCTCAAATTTCAAAGTGTTGAAAATTTTACACTGAAGACATTTCAGTGAAAAAATTTTCGAATTTCAGAAAATCAAGGAGGGGGCAAGACGTGCCTGTGTCGTGATATTTTTTACGAGGGAATATATGAATTCATTTAGATACTGCCTTTTCTTCATATCTCCATTGTACGAATAAGAATTATCTATAGTTGACTACTTCATTGCAAAATAAATACTACTATCTGGTTATCTTTCAACTATGTTGTATATCTGACAGATCTTCATCAAGTGTAATTGATTTATGTTTGTTGTATCAGTTTCTGTGTAGAACACCACCAATTTTATGACATTCATGTTCATCATCGTAAAAACGATAAAAAGCCTATTTCTGCATCGTAAAATTCATCACAAAGTCTCTCTCTCTCTCTCTCTTCAGTCGATGTCTGGTTTCAGACGTCGTGACCCCTTGGATTTATGCCCGGGACAGTCATGCTTCTCCAGGCTTCTCTGTCTTCAGCAGTCCGCATCACTTCTTGTATGGAGAGGTTTGTCCAGGATTTTATTTGATCGATATATCTGTTTGGTGATCTTCCTCTCCGGCGCCTTCCGTCAACTTTTCCCTGGATGACTTGTTTTTCCAACCCATCTCTCCGAATGACATGGCCAAAGTATTTGAGGGTGTTTCTTTGGATGACTGGAAGCAACCGTTCATTCTCTGCAATTTTTAGCTCTTGAAGGATTGAAACGTTTGTTCTGCGGGCCGTCCATGGAATTCTAAGCATTCGTCTATAGCATGTCATTTCGAAAGCTTCGATCCGGCGTCTACATGCCACATTGATAGTCCATGACTCGGAGCCGTAGGTAGCGATCGAGAATACAAGGGATTTCATGAGGCGTTGTTTTGTAGCTTTACTTATGTTGTGGTCTTTCCATACTTTTGTTAGTTTGGGTAACACTGTCCTTGCCGTCCCGAGCCTCCTTTTTATTTCCTTTTCACTTCCACCTTTGTTCGTGATGCATGCACCGAGGTATATAATTGACTCTTTGGACTCAATGTCAGGTATTGAAGAGAGGATTTGCGGTAAAACTCCGCTTCTATCCACGATCATTAGATAACACTTGCTCCTGTTAAGTTTTAGCCCCGCTTCTGCACTAAATTCTTCGACTCGTTTTAATAAGTTTCTCATTTCCTCTTCATTGCTAGCTAAGATTGTCGTGTCGTCCGCGTATCTGAGATTTGAGATTTTTCTTCCGCCGATGGATATTCCTCCTTCCCAGCCATCTGTTGCCCTCCTTATGATCCACTCCCCATAAATGTTGAAGAGGAGGGGGGAAAGAATGCACCCTTGTCGGACACCTTTTCCTACTTGAAATTCCTTTGACAGTTGACCGTCAACACAGACATAGGCTTTGTTGTGTACGTACAGTTGGCGTATAAGATGTGTTAGGTGGTTCGGTACACCCATCTCTTCTAGGATCTTCCATAATATGGGCCAGTTCACAGTGTCAAAGGCTTTGGCGTAGTCAAGAAAACAAAAAATGGCTGGGACATTGTATTCGTACAGCTTTTCTATTAGTTGTCGGACATTTATTAGCTGATCTCGGGTGCCTTTTCCAGGGATGAACCCAGCCTGTTCTGGTGGAATTTGCGGTAGGAGGTAAGGTTTCAATCGTTCATGCAGCACCTGTAGCATAACTTTGCTCGCATGATTTATAAGTGCTATCGTTCTGAAGTTGCTGCATACCTCTTTATCACCCTTTTTATGTAACGGTACGTACACTGACTGTATCCAATCGTCTGGCCATGTTCCAGATGTCCAGATTTTGTTGCATATAAGGTGCATTAGACGAACTCCTCCGTCTCCTGAGATTTTTATCATTTCTGCAACTATTCCGTCAGCGCCAGCTGTTTTATTGTTTTTTAGGTTCTTGATGGCTGTTTCTACTTCACTGTACAGGATGTCTGGTTCAGTTAATCCTCTGAAATTGAAAGTGTCTCGAGATGCCGGGTTATCGACCGCCATGAGTTCGGTACAATATTGTCTCCATCTTTCCAGTATTAGATTTAGATCAGTCATTGTATTTCCGTCCTTATCTTTTACAGGTAGATGTCTGGGTTGGAAACTCTGAGACAAGAATTTGACTTTTTTGAAAAGATCACGGGGCTTATTTTCAGTTCTGTGTCTCTCTATGTCTTCGCAGATGGAGTCAATAAAGTTGTTTTTGTCAGTTCTCAGAGCTCTATTAACTAATTTGTTTAGTTCGTTGTATTGGTTTAGATTTTGCTGTGTTCCTTTCATTTTTGCTTCTTGTCTCTTGTTAATTAATTGCATGGTATTTGTTGATATCCACGGCTTTCTTATTTGTTGACTCTTCACGTGTTTTTCTACTGAGCCCTCAAGAACGCCTCTGAACGATTTCCATAGGTCATTTGCTGTTAGGTCATCCATTCGTGGTAGTGATAATTCCTCTATGGCTTCACTTATTTCTTGTTTATATGAGTCTTCTTGGATTAGGTGCCATTTGTTCCCTTTTCGTGGATTTCTTGATGGTCTTTTGAGTTTAAGGCATAGCTCAGCTACCAGTGCATTATGATCGCTTCCGCAGTCCATACCTGGGTAGGTTTTTGTGTTTCTTATGGAGGACCTCCACCTAGACTGAGTCAAAATGTAGTCTATTTGGTTTCTGGTGCTTCCATCGGGGGACTGCCAGGTATAAAGACGGCGAACGTGGTGTTGAAAGTTTGAGTTGGCGACAAAAAGATTGTTTTCTGCGCAAAAGTCAAGCAGCATTTCTCCTCTTTCATTTCTTTCTCCTATTCCGAACTTTCCTACAACTGCTCTTAGATGATCATCTTCATCCGTACGACCGATTTTGGCATTAAAATCTCCGATTATCAGTATCATTTCTCGCCGTGCTATTCTGCTGAGTAAAATGTTGAGCTCATTATAGAATTGCTCGATTTCTTCTTGCGATGAGGTCGAAGTCGGTGCATACACTTGAATGACATTCAGTTTGATTGGGCTGGTGAGTAGTTTAACAGTCACGATTCGATCACTGATGGTTTCATATCCGAGAAATGCGTCTTTTATCTTATTGTTGATTATTATAGCCACGCCGTTTCGTGATTCCGTTTTATTGCCGGAGCTTACCACCAGGTTGCCCTCCGATGATATGAAATGTCCAGACGATTTCCAGTGCGTTTCTGAGATTCCTGTTATAGCTAGGTTTTTCACAGTTTGTTCTAGAATTTGAAATTTACCTGGGGCATTGAGACCTCTGACGTTCCAGGTGCAGATCTTCATCATTGCAGATGTTGGTTGTGGTCCAGTCGCATATTTTCTGTGTAGAGCCTGGTTACCTACTCTATCACAGCCAGTAGTCCATTTCACACAAGCGACCCTGGAGTCGCTGCGCCGAGTGCTGGTCGGATCGCATAGCGTAATATTTCCCGTTTTAGACAAGTAACCAACAAGAAATCCTACTGTAATATATAATACATTTTTCATGACGTGTCGATATTGAGACGATATCGAATCTATCACTTGAACATTTCACATGAGAAAAATGACAGTTGAACGAAAAAAGCATTTGGAAAGTTGATTTGTATTGCCTGGCGTATTTTTCGAAATAAAAATCGAAAAGTAAGATTAAATTAGTCCGTTTGTTGCAAAACATCTGCTCCGAATAAACATGATGATAATAATAATACGGGATTCCTAGCGCCTAGTCTCGGGTCCAAAGTTTATTTTTACTGATGACTTTTGAATTCTAATTTCGAGCTATACTTGATTTCTTCATATTATGCAATTCGATTCGTCAAATGTATGAATGGAATGAACTTTTGACATAAATGACCGAAATTTAGCAATAACAAATACAATCCCTAAAAATCAAATTGGCCATGAACAATCGTATAACTCTGGTTCAAAAACGAATAGGCGATATTACTGCATTTCAAACTAGTAGTTAGTAGATATAATCATCCGTACAGAATTAATGATAGGTTTGAAAAAATACTAAGTGTTTTGTAGACATTGTTACGACGGATCTCAAATTACACAATTCGAGCTTTTAGTTATGACAGCATCAGTTGCCTAATGTAAAAAAATATGTCATTTGGAAACAATTACTAATACAATAGGTACATCGTAAAAATATCATTAAAAAACAAAACTTTTCACTACGTAATACTTCAAATTGATTGTAATTATAGTCATTTCGCTTCAAACTGGACATAACTTATCACGAAAGATATCATTACGTTTCATTGTAGTTTCAGTTCTCACAAAAATGTCAAGAACTTGAATGACATACAGGGTGTCCGTCATTCCTTGACAGCATATTTTATATTCGCATCCGATATCGTTTTATTTTAAATGCCCTGTATAGAGCGCCGTTTATTCGTTGTCCCCATCCGAAATAAATACAACGTTTAACATGAATGATAAAACAAAGTTATCATTTCTGGTTGGTTCGTGACTTTTCTTAGAAATAAATGACTTATCGGTCGTAGTTCTCGATAATAAGTTGAAGCCATTTACGGATATTTTATAAAATGCTTTGTCCGATGAATAACAAGTTTGTTGATGAATTGAGCACAAATAATAGATGTATAACACGTTCTTCGATTTTTTTGGTTTCTTCAAAGTTTGATCATATCAGAAGTCGGGGTAAAAAATTTTGAATCACGCTAATTAAACGGTTGGCAACACTTCACGACGATGCCAAACGTATTTGGTATTTTTTAATTGCTTTACAATACTGATACATGCGAATTATTCATTTTTATCAATTCTGCATTTGAGATCAGGTCTTTAAGAGGGTATTCTGGTCTAGAGGCCTACTTTCTGGGTATTTTTCAGAGATAAAAAATTAAAAACATTTTTAATATCCATTCTTCATGCAATGTTTATTGATTCTTTGTTTATATAAAACAAATCGAAAAAAAGTCAAAAATTCGTCAAATGTACAGTCCAGTAGAGTGGGAGTCGAACGGTACTCCCTAGTGGACATGATTCCTACCCTGGTAGTTATTTAAATTAAATATGTAAAATAAATTTTTAATCAGTAAAGATGTCGCTAGAGCTTGGACCTTGGTAAAAAAAAATTATAATTCACAAAATGGCGTCCACCCAACAAAAAAAAGGTACCCCTGTTTTTCGACCTTCACGATTTTTTTTTAAATACTTGGAATCAAAATTTTTCAAAATCCAATTGGGTATTTTTCGAACAGGGATAAAAAACATTTTCACCGTCCATTTTCCCCTGTTTTACGACCATTACGAATATTTTCAAATACTTGAAATTTTTCAAAATCAAAGGTCCAGGCGATAAAGAGATTTATGAAGAAGATTCTCACAAAATTTCGGAGGAATCGGTCAGATAGAACTTAAGATATCGTATCAACCACCTGAAAAAAAAAAAGAGTTTTGAGAAAAACGCGTTTGAAGTTTGATCACTCCGTTCAGCCGGCTTTGATGCCACGTCACAAAATCCGCTGTATCTCCCAAAACAATTCGAATTTCAAAAAATCCGTTCGAGAGTATATTTCTCTGTAAAATATGCACAAAAAGAATCGATTTCTTCAATTTTCTAGACCAGAATATCCGTAACCGATTTTTGTATGGATCTTCTCATAAATCATTGTGTTATTATTTGTTAGCAACTAAAAACATTCAGAAAATGATACGAAATGAATGTTGAATGTAACTCGAAACAGAACAATCCATTCTCCTATTTCAAAATTATTTCTTTCAATGCGATGATCAATTTATGATCCGGCAACATGGCACATATTGCTCGCGTGACGTAACAATCAACCCAAAATAAATAGGCTTTGCGTCAGCAAGACTGATGTGTACTACTAAAAAACGCGATCGAAAACGAATGAATGAATGAATGTTGGACTTTTATCAATAAGTCGCTTACTATACGACAGTGGCTGATTTGAATTTTCGAAGTTTGTACCGCAGATATCACAACAGTAAAACGGAATCCCATTGAGGCAGGTCTATATCTAACTTTGAAACTTCTGACTATGATACGTCGAGGTCGTTCATTATTCATCCAAACAACTAGAAATATTTAAAGGTTGAAGACAATTGAAAACAAAATGGCGACTCACCGGTTTTGAGTTGGGAAATATCAGAGTTGTTTGTCCAATTAAATCAACTTAAAGGTTGGGATTCGTGGTAATTAAATTCGTCAATCAATCAAAAGTTTTAGTCTGTCTGTGTTATCTCTGAATCGTTGCATGAATAGTTATGTAATCCCCAAGATAGGATTTATTAAAAAAATTAAGCGCGAACTTCTGAAGGTAACATGGCTTTTTACAAGGTAACCAGACGTACTTCATTTGGCTAAATGTTATTTAGATACGATAACGAAACATTTCGAAGAGGAAAAATAAAAAATGTTTTCATTTGCGTACTGTAATGGGTTTTACAACCAAAATAATATAAAAACGAAACAATTCAGCCAACTTAACAACAAATTATTCATTTATAGCCTTCAGTAAACTGGAGACCTTATATAATTGAGATTTTTTCGAGAAAAGTTGTTTTTATGTTTTTTTGTTCAGAATGATAAAAAACATCATTTTTGGCGTCGATATCAACACAATTCCTCTTTCATATAAATCAATAACTAGGATATTCATCAACATTCAGCTTAAGGGGCTATAGCAGTGTAACCCGTGAAAAATTAGGCGATTTTCGCGTTTTTTTTAATACTCGATAAAATGTTTTCAGCTATATTCTGGGATTTTTCTTCATGAAAATATTGAAAAATAAAGGGGTTATAAGCTGTCGTCGGAACGGCCAGAAAAAGTTCCCAAATACACACATGATTCCGTCCGAATGAGTAACACAAACCAAATATATTCGAAAAAGTTGCTAAAGTTGAAGGTTCCAATACCTACGAATTTTCAAAAATATCAGAAGTGAACAAAGTGGCCTAGTTCTGAAAAAAGTGGCGTTTTTTTTTTTTCAGGAAAAAAAAGTCGTTTCTTCAATGCCAAATTGACAACTTCCAACCAATCAAAATGATCGTATGTCAGTGTATAGAAAATATATTATAAAATATATAATGAAACTATCAAATGAGCCCAAAGAATCGATTTTTCGAAAGTGTAACACTCAACGACAAAAATATGTATGGTCATAAGCAACAGGTATGATGTTGTCGGATCATAAATAATCATTGAACTCTAAGAAATGATTTGGAAATATACGAATGAATTATTTTGTTTTGAGTCAACAGCTGTTTTCCATATAATCCATGAGAATTGCCCAAAAAGTCATGGAACCACAATACATCATTACGATTCGATTAAATGCTCAAAATTCAGCTGAATTAAATGCATCCATAGATCTGTACACTTATTCAACAGGTGTGACGTAAATATCAACCTTAAATAAATGGATTATATTTCGATGTAGCAATAACCTTCAGTTTTATCATCATTTCAAAAATAACAAGCCCAAGCTGGACAAAAAAATTAATTACCTGATGTAAAAACATGAATAATTCATCAATTCGTATTTCGCAACTAATGGACATAATTGCATTATTGGTTAATAAACGTAACGAACTATTCGATTTCTTGAATGAACTTAGTGAAAATGAAATTTCCATCAAGTCAGGTTGTCATTAAAGATTTATTCACAAGAAAAAACGAAATTCTCAGAAAATAACTGAACAAATATTGAAAATAAAATAAAAAGTATATGTTCAACATGGAGAAGGTCACAGCTTCCTTTCTTTCAAGTTTGTGTCTGTATACGACGATTTGACTAAAATGATTCATTGGGTCTCATGAAATGATATAGAAATTCAATTGATATAAGGTGTGAATGTGAATTCGACGAGTTAAAATGACAATGTCATGAGGTGGAAACATCGAAAACACCGAAATTACTGAAAGACGAAACGTCCTATAGGAATTCTGAAAGCAAATTTGTTGTAGCAAGTGGAAGCTTATTTTTAATAGACGATTGATAAACTATACATGTCTTTCCACAATTTTAAATCCTGTATAACATCAGTTTTCGCAATCTTATTACAATAATAATCAGCAGAATAGCGACTCAAAATGTGCTTCCAATTTGGCCATGTCTTCAGTTTACGTATCTATGCGTCGGACGTATTTCGTAACGTAGACAAAACTGCGCAGGCTCAGTTGTCATGAGATGTATGTTGTTGATGTGCAGCCTCAAGTGTCCATTTCAGCGAGAGTTCTACTCTTCTCATTTTTGCAATTATGTTACCGGTACAAAAATCGAATGAAAACGATCTTTGAAGAAGATCAATCAATGTAGACCCCTGGAGGTGAAAGAAACATAAATACATGTACAGAATGTGCATCAGTTCGTCTGGTGAATTGTGATTCACAATTATTTCCATTAAAATAAATTCGAAATATGTAGTTCGCAGCTGAAAAGCTAATGATTTCAGTATACAAAACTGCGATAATAATAACTTAGAAAACAATATGTTTCGATTGACATTGCAGCAATCTTCACGTGAACATCACGTCCTTAGCGAAATAAATCTCATAGACTGGTAAGGTCATTTGATCGAATAAGATCGACAAACAACTCAAAAAAGAATAATTGACCCCTGATTTTCAAACGAAAAATAGTTATTATGATCACCAGATACTTCCATGTTTTGCTTGGAACTATTTTCTGCTATTATTACAAAATGTTATCTTTGTATAATTGATGAACATAAATAATTTTGAACAAAAAAGCTCGAAGTAGATTTCTGCCGAACATTCAAAAAGCCTAAAAACGAACAAGATAATGAGTTTGCACTCCCAATGGGAGAAGAAGAATAATTCAGATTTGTCCAGGAATTGCCAGCGTTATTCTAGATTTTTTCCAAATTTCGTAGTTCAGTTATTCTCTGAAATTGGTGTCTGTATATGTTTTTTGGGGTGAAGGCTGATTGCAATTTTTTTAAATGAGGATTCGTGAATCCGATACAGCAGTCCAAGTTTTCGACTGTGATTCTGTACTAATCTCAATTGACAATTTATATGGGTTCAAAAGTAGGTGACAGTATTTTTCACAATAGCAAAACAAAATTATTCTGCAGCAAACGAATGAATCGTAACCTAAAAATACAATTCTCAAAAATAATAAATTTTAGAGGGTTGGTGCATTATGTGAACATGATTTGAAGGCACAAAATACTTCTACAAGATTATGTCTTTCATTCAAAAAATAAAATGTTTGCTGATTAAAATGTCTTGATTTGATGCTTATCCAAAAAACATCCAGTATACAAAACGGGACTTTCACTCTGTTCAGGCAGTTCAGCCATCTTTCACTTTCCTACCTACCAAATTCAGACATTTCAGCTATCCTTTACCTTTATACTCACCAAATGGATTCACTCAATTATCATTAATAGCATTTTTTGATGAGGATGAAACTGGATGCAGAATTTATGAAAGAAAACACGATGTTTTCTCGCCTGGGCTGAACATCTTATATATCTTGAGATATTTAAAAATAGTGTATATGCGAAAATATTACAAATTGTATTCTAAAAAAATTTTTGCATTCTTATTTCTAGGTGAGTTATTATACTCCCACACATTAATAGGACACCCTGTATTTTTTGGCAAATTATAAATTGTCTATTCCAATAAACAAGTGTATAGTTGTTGTTTTTGTAATGCAATCACTGGGCTATACTAATTATCTAAAGACTCCATTAAAACATTGGTAATCAAAGACGTTGTATTAATTATGTTTTAAATACTTTGTTATTCAATAAATATATTGTTGAAATAATATTTACGGTTGATAATGCCGAAGATATATCCTTATTTAGACTATTCGTATCTATGAAAAATCTATACACGCGTGCTTAATTTTTCGTTCTGATGCCCTTCGAATATTCGATGAAAGTAAACGTGTTTCTCCATTAGTTGATATGTTCGTTATTTCAGTTATTGAATATATCTCTGGTCAAATTTGAACACCGTCTATTCATCTTCAGAACAATGACAAATATGATCTGGAATGCAGGCGGATCCATATTTTAAGGAGAACACACTTCAGTATCCAGGCAGAAATTTCACTGCAAAAATATATAGTGAAAAGGCCCTCGCGTGAAAGGAAATCCATATTTTTTGTAATAGTCAGGCTAACCTGAAAAGTCTTGTATAGTATAAAGTAAAATTCACACGAGTGCCTAAAAACACATTTGGAAGTGGCATTAGAAGACGGATCAAAATGCTTCAAAAAGTAGCCTAGGATAACACATCAGGACAAAAAAGTCAATTTAATATTCAGGTAGCTTGTGGAGAAGAAACAGACGAGATACTTATGTTTAGAATGAGAAAACATTTACAAAAGATTTCTACCAAACTCGTAGGTTGTGCAACTTGGAGTCTGAGACTATTGAGCAGATTTTGTTCAATTGGGAGGCACTCTACCACAGGAAAGTAACGCAACTGGAATAATCTGATTCAATCCTAGATAACGTAGGAACCTTGAAACCTATCGACCTTTTTCTTTCAATGTATCAGTGTAGTATGAAATAAAAGGCTGTAGTGCTTCGTCCCTTCATAAATAATTCTGAATAAAATTGACGAGCTTTCATATATTTTTGAAGGAATAACCATTATTTTGTCTTCATTAAAACGAATGAAATCTTCGGCGATTATAAATATTTTTGAAGAGTTTTTATTTGTTTTTGGCAACGTAGTAGAATATTTTTTCGCAAATACAAAACTACTTAACAGTTCAGATATAGTTGGATATGCGAAGAACATATTTTTTCTTGTGATTATTTCAGTTTCAGCTTTTTCTATACATGGAAATTCAAATACATTTTTCTCCATATTGAAAATTCATTGTCACTTCTATGAATAAACGACAATTATACCTTTTTTATTCAACAGGTAAATGTGTAAATGTAGATTGTATTTTTGTTTGCATTGTCCGATATTCATATTTATAGAAAGAAAACAATGACGTATACCAATGATATGCAAGGAAATATGTTAATAGCGATATTAGTATAGCATTCGAAGACATATAGTCTTGTAAAATAGAAAGTCAAATATTTTGAATATAATGTAAACATGCCTGAGGCGCTATTCAACTTGGCACACATTAATAGTGAGATTTTTTCGTCTCATCAATATTTCCTCGGTGTATTTTAATTTAACTTGATTTCGGAAATCGTGAATGTTAATTCTGATTACTTATTATTTATAGTTCACAGAAAACTTCGATTGTAATTCTCGTTGATGAATCGTTCTCTGTGTCAATCGCACAGGCGTAGACAACAATTATAAGGAATGAAAAATAAAGACCTTGAAATATTCCCCGAAAATTTTTTCACATTATTCATTGTTTCAAATGTTTTTTTTTTCAAATTACTTTCACACTTTGAGTATTTTTTGTTACGCCAATGGATCCAGTGGCTATTCGCAAAGTTTGCACAGCTGTTTATTTCACAAAGGAAATTCTGAAATTACATATCACTTTGTATGTACACGCACATCTCATCTCAGGTATAACACCTGAAAAATTAAAGATCGTACTTTCATTGGTGTGTAAATTCTTGAAAACGAATGTCAAAGTGTCAAGGAGAACATATTTACTTCCATCGTCGTTCGTTGTTTGTACCTATTTCTCAATGTGTCACTGTGATGGTTTCGAATTTACTTCAATTTGACAAATATTTGTACCAACATTCCCGATGATGTCCACATAAGAAGTACTAAACTACCAAAGAAAGCAATACCTATTTGTTTTTCATGAGAGCAATACCATGGCAATGTTGTTGCTGTTCACTGAACTTTTGGTGAGAAACAAAATAATATTGACATAGATGACGTATTACTAAACACAGTTGGAAATAATTCATCTTCCGAATAGGAATTTAATGAGAGCGAGAAGAATAGCCTGCTTGAGATAGCATTAGGATATGGAAAAGGGGATACCATTGGGCATCTCTACGCAGATTGGTTACGTGATTTCTCCTTATATAGAAGACAAATTCTTTCCGACACTGTACATTCCCACAGTTTAATAAACATGTTCGATAGACCATCCAACTGTATCTAGAATACATTCAAACTATGATGGGATTCTTTTATCATACGTTAATTCCAGTGAATAGAGAATAAATATCATTAGGACTCCTATAAAAAAAAAACTTCGTGGTTTGGTCACTAGAATCATCGTTTTCGAAGTATAAATTTATTATTTATCTAAAAATATATTGACTACTCACCAAATGAAAATCACGTACCATGCATTAATTGAGTCTAGATTGTCGTAGGGATCCTGGGTTGGGGAGGTGTTGCCAGCAGTTACTTAACTTGTCTGGATGTTTTACAGGAAAAAAATCTGAGAATTTGCTTCAATAAATCTAGAACGTATTCATCGACCTTGCTTTATTCTGAGGGTAATATATTAGACCTCAGACAAATCTACTTCCTACGTGTAGCGGTAAACCAATATAAGAACAAAAGTTCCCTGAGAAATATTGACCACAACTACAGTACCAGGGCAAAAAAAGGAAACATGATGCGCACTGAATATTCATTCAAAACCATTGGGCAGAGGGGATATACGTATCTCAGCACAAGAATATTCAACAATATCCCTAGAAATATCAGAGTCAGCATCAATAGTATTATTCAAAAAACGTACGAAACAGTTCCTCCATGAAGCTGAACGAAAAATAATACATGATCTGATAGACCCAAATAAAATTCCCTGTGGTATTATTCACTAAAAGTCAAAAAGCAGTACACTAACAACACTGTCCCAAAATTTTATAAAGATGTTCATTGGTATTATTATTTTCATCATTTTGTCGTCTCATTTAAGTGGTAGACATTATTAAGATAAACAGCAAATTTTATTATGCATAAAAGCACTTCACAACCACACGCTGGCTTCTGAGCCTTAGTGGTTCATTTGTTTATTTCAAGAGTAGAGTTGTAGAGTTTTTGATGATGTCATGCTATATTGTATGTAGATAGATATTGCTATATGCAGATTCTACGTTGTTACTATTATTATTATTGCTGTATGTGGTATTTTTGTATTATTCTACTTGTTATTTCATTGTACCTTTTGTCTTTGGAAATAAAAATTATTATTGTTATTATTATTATAGAATTATTTTAATGTCTATTTTGAAGCACATTTGAAAAAAAAAACAGTGTAAAAAGGATTCTCTCCAATTGTCCATTTTGGACAAATACACTTTTTTATCTTTCTTTAATGAAATCATTAATTATTATATTTCTGTTCCAGTGGATCCGGAAATGTCTATACCACCCTCCAACATGAACCCGTTGACAGCCACCCTGTCTGCCAACGTGTCGGCGGCTTCCATAGCTGGCCAGCAGTGCGCGATATGCGGAGACAGAGCTACTGGAAAACATTATGGCGCCGCATCTTGCGACGGCTGCAAAGGATTCTTCAGGAGATCCGTCAGAAAAAACCACCTGTACACGTGCCGGTTAGTATTGAAGGCGAAGCGGTACCCCGTGTGGTACCAAAGTTACGGTACCACCAAGTAACGCACGAAGTGGAGTCTGGTGATAGTATTTATTGTGGTATCGCACCACCTGTTATATTACTGATACCACGAACTAGTACCTGCCGTAGTACCAAGCTTAATTTTTTCGGCACACCATCTAATATGATACCATCAAATTGTGGTACCACTTCTTATGGTACTACTGAGTACAACATCACCTGTTGTAGTACCACTTTATATTTCCTGTTGTACCACGAGTACAACCATACATTATTCTTCATAGTTCCACCATGTAGTAGCTGTTGTGGTACCATCTCATATGGCACTGCTAGGTACAACTAGACACCGCTTGGTGTAGTACCACTTTTCAGTATTCATTGTGGTACTATAATATGCGATTTCAGTGTACAACCATACATCATTTTCCATGGTACCACCATTTAGTACCTGTTGTATTGCCCACCTGTTCTGATATTACAACGTATCACTTTTTGTGGTACAAACAAGCGGAATGTTTGGTACTACCATGTAGTACTCATTGTGGTACCACCAGCTGTGTCACTGGGTACTATAATTGGAGGATCAGCTGTTCACTACTTACTTTAATAATTGTCTATATGAACTTGGTACTATCAGTGGTACCGCTGTGTACTTTTGGGATATTCTGGTTCCCAATTAATTAATTAGATGTATGACGTCATAATGGTTGTTTGTAACAGATTCGATAATTACCTGCCAATAAACATATCTACGAAGCGAAAATAAATTATCGATAACCGTTAATGTCATTGATATGACAGACATGTTGTCGTGTTTCAATTGAAGATCGACCAGTTTTTGCAGGTATATCGTTCTACGTCACTATTCAAATCAAATATAATTTTCCTCAAAAAGAAGCAAAAACTCGTTCGAAAACATTTAGTTTCACCTTGACAAAAATAAGATTCGCTCAATTTATGTAATCTGATTTCTCAGAAGGTAGCTGAAAAAAGTGACGAACGGCAACTGCGGATTTTCTGACAAGTTGTCACACCACACTGACTAAACTCATAGATTCATAGAGTATACAGCTCAAGCCTACTTTGTATTCTCTGTGAAAATGATTTTGTGTAATTTAAAAATAATTCATAGCCAACTAGATTTATCTCTATTTCACAATTCATTTCTCTTTTAGAAAGTCGATTACGATTGAAACAGTTGTGAAATAGTATAATTTGAATTTTCCCATGGTGATAAGCCGATACAAACTTATCTTATGACATTCACAGGCACTTGAATACGATTTTGAATAAAATTTAAAATAAGCGTTTCTGAACAATTTTTTATTCGATTTCAGATTCAGCAGAAACTGTGTGGTAGATAAAGACAAAAGGAATCAATGCAGATATTGCAGGTTGAGGAAATGTTTCAAGGCTGGTATGAAAAAAGAAGGTCAGTGTTTCATTTATACTACTTTGAATCATCATCTTATTTTTATCTTGTATACATTTCAATAGAAGTTTGTATATTCGAAGTTGGTACTCATGCATGCGATTTTGTCGAATTTATGTGAATAACTAATGAACCGACTGTCGGACATAATATTTATTTTTGTTATCGGAACTATTAGGATTATTCAGTAGTTCAGAAGAATCATATTTACCCTAAATCTTACCTCGAACATTTTTTGCAGCTGTACAAAATGAAAGAGATAGGATAAGCTGTAGACGGCCTAGTTATGAGGAAAACAATCAAAATAATGGCCTTTCTGTAGGATCGTTATTAAACGCAGAAATGTTGTCTAGGCAAGTAGGAGCTGCACTAGAGGTAAGATCATAAAAAATTGCAGTATCAAAGTCAATGATTTTAAAATTGTTCTCATTTCTGCAGCAAATGGGACCAAATCCATCAAACGACTACGATCTATCAAACAAACAATTAGCTAGTATCAATGACGTATGCGATTCTATGAAACAGCAATTATTAATCTTGGTGGAATGGGCTAAGTACATACCTGCTTTCACTGATTTACAATTGGACGATCAGGTAATATCATCAATCGATAAATACACGTAATATCATAGATTACGTTAACGTGTGACATTTGACAATTGAAGTTGGTTTGTACAAATCAATAATAGTTTTTTTTTTGAAAAATATTGAAATCTCCGCATGAATCTGGTTATTTTTCCATTTGTGCAACAGTAATGTTTTCTTAAAATTCCAAGAATTGCGCTTGCATAGATGCCAGATTATTAATTTATGTCAAAGTACATGCCCTTAAACTCTCTTATGTTCGAGTGAACGAGATCACATTTTCTTTTGAAATTATACTACGACATCCAGAACGTTGAGAAATATAGGGGGCGTCCATAAATTACGTGAGGTGTTCAAGGGGGGAGGGGGTCAAGCTTATTCTTTCTAAATCTCACTTAGGAGAGAGGGGGGGATTTAGCAAATAACACGTGAAAGTAAAGTTAAATTAAAATAAAAAATGTTGCTAGAGTGAAAATATGGCGAAATTTCACACAATAGTGTTTAATTTTATCGTAGTATTCTGAACTACGGCAATACTCTCGAATCTTTAATACTAGTCATTGCTAGTCAAATAAAAGTAATGGAACAAATTATGTTTTTGTTTTTTTTTATAATCCAACGCAATTACAGCAAGATCACAAAATTTGAAAAATCTCACGTAAGATTTGGGGAGGGGAGGAGGTAGTTGAGGAAAATTTTGCGAAATCTCACCAAGGAGGGCAGAGGAGTCAAAAATCCTAAGAAATGCCTCACGTAATTTATGGACGTCCCCATACCAATTTTCAATATCTTCGTCAAAATAAATGTTGTGAGAAATCACGGGGACAACGGAGAGCGTTGGTACGTCACAAGTACTCCTGTAAATATAAGCGTTGGACTTCCGCCATCCGCTAGCGACAAAATGATATTTTACAGTGTTACCAAGCGTTAATCACCATTTTTCTTCTCATCGTGAGCAGACCGGAAAAATAAGGACAATTCATGGCGCCACGTATAATTTTCACAGGGAACTGAATCTATAACAACCATAAAACATGGAATTTTTATAGCAGTACACATTTGCACAATATTTGTATGATTTTTGTGGATGAAACTGTATGAAATATCCGCAGAAACCCCAAGTAGTACAACTGGCAACAACTCTGACAGCCGAGTATTAATGGACTACCTAAGTGTGACGTTAAAATGGGCGGAGCCCAAAAAACCTTTCCAAACAAAGAAATATTTGCATTGTTTTGTCCATAAGAATTTTTATAAGAAAGAGTCAATGAGAACTTAATATCACTATATACAAAAAATTTTATTTTTAATTTCAACTGTAAAAAGCAAAAATGTGAAATGAACGCTTCGTTTGGAAAGGTTTTTAAGCTTGTGACGTCAAGACTTAGACTGTTTATTAGAACAACTGATGAAACGAGGAGCTTTATTTTTTTTTCAAAGCGAAATTTTTCCGAGAAATTCCATATACACTATTTTGCATCATTATATTTGATCTTGAAACAGGTTTGAAGCGAATTTATGATTTTGTGATCTCGCCTATTGACACCTACCATTAGCTAGAACTTTATGAGTAAGCATGGCATCACTTTCGTGGTAAACCTATGTGACCTTGAGCTATCCCCACCTTTTTATCTCTGCAGGTGGCGTTATTAAGAGCACATGCGGGGGAGCATCTTCTACTGGGTTTAGCTAGAAGGTCCATGCATCTCAAGGATGTCCTGCTGTTAGGGAACAATTGTATCATCACGAAACAGTGTCCAGGTAAGCGTTGCCCAGGTTTGAAGATCTCCCTTATGTCGTTATCTGGTGTTACTAACAAGATAGTCTGAAGTTGAGTTTGGCCACTTCAGATCCCCAGCTTCATTAACGGATTTCCATATTTTCCAACAGTTTGGTGTATTCGGTTATTGGTTCTTCAAACCGAAAGTCAAAGACAATCTAGAACGTCCAAATTCCGAATTTCAATTCAAAAAATTCTATTCATTTTAAATAAAATTGTTTATGACACGATTTGGCCTCGAAAACGAAATTTCCTCACAAGGTCCTGTCATTCCGCTATCGATATGTGTATTATTAGATAATTAATCAGAATTTATATATTTTATCGAAGTGAATTATCGAATCAACCTACATACATAATGGAAAGCACGTGTTCAATCAATCGGTGACATAAAGTATATATAATTATTTGTCGAAGAAAACATTAATTGAAGATGAGTCGAAGGCCGTCTTCATAGAAAATTTATATACGCGCAATAAAAATTACTAGTTATTACAAACACTTACCTACAGCAATTTCATAAGTAGACTAGTTTTTTTGTAATGGTGGAAATTTTTATAAAACATTCGTTTCAAACCATACGAATAAACAATAAATCACTTGACAGAAAACATGCTAACTGGAAATGGATCAATGCAAACCAACCTTGATTAAAGCCAAAATTTTATTACTGTGACTAAGTAAATGTTGTTTTCAAACTGTTTTTCACCTATTTGAAAGTATAATTTTCCACGGTTATGTGCTAGTCATTTGAATTTATAAGATGTGAAACGAACTAAAAATCTGACAGTTCTGACAGATGATTGAACGAATCAATATTCTCAATTGATATTCCATGGATCTCATTTGTTTTTCAACGTTGATTCTTAAAAACCAAAATCAATTCAATGGAACTTATTAAACAAATCTTTAAATACACCGAACTGTTCCTTCTTGTTAGTCCATGTTCGTACATTATTTTGGCATCCATTTTGTTTTCTAATACGAGGTCGTGGGTTTTATAGAGCGGTGGGGGGATTCAGTAATTGGTATCATGCTTTTTTTAATTACCAGTAATTTCCCTGAACCTGATACTTAATTACATTGACCCAATTAAATTCAAGAATACATCAAACAAATCATCTTTTTCCTTGAAAATATCTGTGATGCTTCCCAATTATTATAGATAATGCGTTTTTTATTACCATCAGTTCTGTGGAGGATTTGTTGAGAAACATGTCATTGGATAAATAATAACAGTAACAGTATTTCTTGTGATCAGGGGCCAACATAATTGTAGATTGGATTAGATTTTTTTCTGCCTATTGACAGATTGCATGTTGATATGAATCATGCGGCGATATCTCATCAAGCTGTGTATTTTATCATCTACTAGTTGTAGATATAGATTCTTATTCCAATATTGTCGAGGTTTTTATGAAACACAACATTATATCATTTAAGAAAGACAGTTTTGACTTATATCTTGTTATCTTTCAATGCCACAAATATCTGGTTAAATATCCATCTAGCTAGGACTATTTGAATTACTAAGTTGATATTCCATTTGATTTACATTTCTGGATTCGGAACAAATATGTTAATTATATTTCATTAACATTTTCTAGAGTGATTCAACTGAGTGTACATATCTGAATTATGAACAAAAAAAACTTGATTGAACATTTGGATAACTTTTTCCTCAAATAATTAGTATATACACTATTTCTAATGGCTTTATCTCTTCAAACCATATTTCATCACTTCATTTTATTCACTTGTTTGTCATCTGATGAAAGATCGCCGCGAAAAGTTGAAACCAAATGATATTCTGAATATTTTAATATTTTAACTATATTTTGGTATTTTAACTATACATTATTAATGTACGAACAATTGGACGCTAACTGTTCATTCTTTCGGCCAATTCCCTATATAGTAGCGATGTTAGCAGATCACCGTAACATATCTCCAGATCTGAGCATATCGAGAGTGGGTGCCAGGATCATAGACGAGCTAGTAAAGCCGATGACAGACGTCCAAATAGACGACACCGAATTCGCTTGCCTCAAGGCCATCGTTTTCTTCGACCCAAGTGAGTATAAATTCGAAAATTCCTTCATTTTTTCGATGTATACCTATAATCGAATCAAAAAATCTCGACACTATCTGTAGGAGAAATTGCAAACTTCCGTAAATGGTTATTCTGCAACTTGATTCATTTTTTCCAATGATAGTTGTTCGAAAATATGATTAAGTATAGTAGTAAATAGATGATGAGAACAATTTAATTTATTTCTGAACATGTTTCGAAGATATGTAAAGGACAATTATTAATATCTGAATTTTCATTTTACAATACTGTTGTTGATGTGATTGTTCCTCAAGAATCTGAATCACCATTTTTTCTTATATACGTTTATGAAATGATTATCCTAATGCCGCCATATTTATTTGCATTCTGCAGCGCTCTCTACGGTATAGTTGCAATCGCCAATGTAGTCTGTTCATTTTGGTTGACAATTAAGTCACATGAACAACAGGTGCGATGTTTCCAGATTCTAAAATGATGATCATTAAACTGAAAGAAATAATTTTGAGATTTCACAAAATCTGAAAAAAATTCCAACTTGCAGTAATTTCTTCGTTCAGAGTAGGAAAAATTGTGGTTCATTTGCTGATATTGAGAAAAATTAAATGAGAACGAGAGTTCTTTTTTATGTATTCTGTAGGATTCATGAAGAAAACCCATAAAAACTCATGGAAGCACTATAATACATCTTCCATATTCCACAAAATTCACCTATCTAATGTTCGTTTCGATAATTTGTTGCGTCCATAGTACATAAACTCGAAATCGGGTTTTGAAAGAGAAGATTTCCTATAATTTTCGATTAATTCATATAGATCAGCTGATCGTAAGGATCACCTTTGGCATCGTCGTGAAGTGTTGCCAACTGTAGAAGTAGCGTATCATGGGAAATTCAATGATATAACGGGATATTTTCTTAATATGGTTATTAAAACACTTATTCACCAGATGTGACGTAACCATAAACTCAAAATAAATACTACAGCTATGGTTCAAAAACGGGTAGATTTTTTGAAATTGTGGTTGATTTATATCAAACAAACTCGGTTAAAAGAGTATGTTTGTCCTTCAAGGCATATTTGATTTCTATCTGAGACCCGTTTGGCCCTTACACTCTATGAATTATAAGTGAATCACAAAAAAAACCGCTCAATATACATTTTAATCTGGAAAAATGTATCTCAATTTTTGTCGACAATTTCATTTCTATCGTTTTTCAGACGCAAAAGGCCTAAGTGAACCGGCGCGCATCAAGGCGCTGCGCTACCAAATCCAAATCAACCTCGAAGACTACATCAGCGATCGACAATACGACAGCAGGGGACGCTTCGGGGAGCTCCTGCTAACGCTGCCACCTCTCCAGTCCATCACGTGGCAGATGATCGAGCAAATACAATTCGCCAAACTCTTCGGGGTAGCTCACATCGATAACTTGCTGCAAGAGATGCTGCTTGGAGGTAAGAAAACCGTCTCAAGAAACTCCAGGTCGCTCCTTCGCTAGCACTAATAAAAACCCAGATCCCCTTTTAGGTTCGACGGCTGAAAACGCGCCGACCATCGTTGTGCCACCTAACGGGTCCAGCACGAACTACCACAGCACCAGCGATTCGGCGGACAGTCCTATCACGTCCCCCCACACGACCCCCAACAGTCCCCAGGACCACTTGATCAACGGCAACATTGCTAGTCCCCCCACGCAGGCCACCAGCAGTTTGTTGATCATGCGCGATATGGACGGCATGGACGAGGCGGTTTCCTACTCCATGGCATTCAAACAGGAGCCGATGAAGGAGGAACAGCACAGTTTCTGAGGCGGATGAAGAATCCGAAGTTTTGAGTGAGGAACATTTGGTGTTGAAATTTGCGTACGGTTACCACTTCGGTCCTCTGATTTGTCATAATGCCTAGGTAATGTGTCGGCAATCCGAGGTACTGTGCTATTTTCAAGATATTCTGATGCTGTCATTGCCACGTCTCAACTTGAAAATAAAACAAATTATTGGTATGGGACCCAAGTGAGAAATAGAACTATATCAATACATTTCTTGCAATTTCTTGAATCCCTGCTATCTTTCAAACTTCTGGGGAAGGGGAATTTTCTCGGGTGGATGTGGTTCTGCTTATTTATGTTTTTTATCTTATTTTTAATGTTGACGTGATTGATAAAGCTCATAACAATGAACGAAACGTCTCATGAAAGAAATATAACGGTATAGAAAAAAGTCTTGACTGAATCCAAATCCCGAGACAATTCCCCCTTCCCCAGAAATTTGAAATATCAATACATTTGCATTTCTAGCTCAATTGTTTTATGAGTTGACATTGAACATATTCTATGGACGGATCATGACAATGCTAACCGGTGAAGATGAAAATTAGCGCCATCCTCAGCTCGTTGTCGTATTATTTTGGTGCGGGAAATTGAAATCTTGCTTTTAGTCGAAGTTTAATGTTTCAACAGACATCTCAAACACTTATTGAGGTCAACATTGAATTCTCTTTTTTCTTCATTCTGTGAATGTAACGAAAACAATTTCGACACATTATCACTGTGTTAAGATGATAATGAAATATATCCTGGAAATGAATGTCCTATTTTGCGCCCACTGTCACACGAATGAAATCAAAACATTAAAAGGGTTTCAGAAAATGACACTATAAACACAGAGATCAATTTAGACAGACTTAAAACTATGGAAAGATTTATCAATACTAAAAAACGATTAAAGATCAGGTAATCTGTGTGAAACGTCTATAGGATATGGAGTCTGTAATATTTTTCTCTCAATGCTCATTGGACTCGTTCATTTCTTGATAGCTTCAACGCTTGAATGTCTCAGGATTTCAAGATAACTGGTTCATAGCTCTCAATGGAGTGTAACGATGAAAATATTTATTTTCAGAAGGTGAATCAGATGATTAATTAGGGGGGTCTAACTCAAATAAATTGTGACAGGAAATATTTAGGCTTAGGTGAGAGAAATTGAAAATTTTCATTTCTCTCAAAGATATCTACTAATGGAACATGAAGGAACTGTTTGAAAAATAATGTGACCAGGAAATATACTCAACTCTATTTGGATATAGAAGTTCGTCTTCTCTTAATTTTCATCAAATTATGGTTAAGTTGGGATATTTTTGCGAGTATATATATAGTTCACTATATAATTTTTGTAGCAATCATATTGGTTGATAATATTACTGTTATTTGTTGTACATAAAGTACACATAAAAATTGTTTAGTTAAAAAAGTTTTCGAACTGTTGTTTCAGGAATCATTGATAAGACTGAAAAAATAGACTTTGAAAAAATGAAAACTTGCCTTCGAAAACATTTGAACGTTGTTAATTTGAATGAATATAAATTCTTTCGTGAAGTCAAAAAATGAAACAGAATTGAAACTGTGGCTTGTATGTTAGAAAATCAAAGTGCAAAAATGTTTCTGGAAATGCAATCAATCAAAAAACAAAAAATATCCAAATTGACCAAAATATCGTGGATTTTTATTTCACAGAGAAAATAAAAATTGTCAGTATAGTCATTATGCACTCATGACATTTTCAGTTGATTAATGGTGCCAAAAATAGGCTGCTACTACTAACATGAAAAATATCTCTATTTGAGGCCATAAGGATAATAATCGATTGAACTACATCAAGATGGCTGTGCTAGATATTGATATATGCATCTGTTTTACTGAAAATGAGCTCATTTTTGAATTCCTTGTTGATAATTTTTGTTGATGATTCTTACCATTATTTAATTAGATTTGTTATGGATACACTAGCTCAATAATGTAAGTGATTTTTTACTTAGCTTCAATTCGATACATTGAATTTGAGCAAATATAACTAGATTGTCTTTTCACATTTTCAAACATTGGGCTCCTAACAAATTCAACTATGAAAATTTGTTTTTTTCAGTGAGAATATAATTTTCAGGAAAGCAAATAAACTTAGTTTCTATGGGCATTAATAACCCGAAAACTATTTTTCATTGATGGCTTAGCTCAATAACAATACAGTTAATTCAATAATGTTGAACTGTTACTTTCAACTTATACAAAACATATTATATCTTTGTTATTCCTAGTTGTTAGAGAATATTTTTTATTTAAAGGAAATTTTATACATTGGATGAGGATTTAGATATAAAACTGAATACTGTTTTGTAAATAGATTATCAATTATTTGGTTATGTTGTTACTTTTTATTTACAATGTTATATTTTGAATAGGTGGATTTCAAGAGGAAAGAGGCCGGATATGGCAATATTATATTTCTATATTTTATGTGAATAAATATACCAGGTTTAATTGTCTCTTCTTATATACTAGTAGGAATTATTATTGAAGATGCCTCTAGAAGTGCCTGTCTGTTAAAGTAGAGGAGAATCTTCAAAATAATATCCAAAAATGATGATTTTAGAACACAACATTTATAACTTTTCCTTGCTTTCAATCAAGTTGCTATGCATTTACTCGATCACACTAGTTAGAAGTGTTGTCCAAGTTTATTCGTTTCCTTTTTTTATGGTTGACTACCATATTTGCAGCTTCTATAATGGCTCCAGACTCCACTAACCAACTATTCAGCTTTGTTCTTGCATTGTAAGCATCACCAAACAATCTCCTCTCCAGTGTTTCTAACCTATCCTGAACTGTAGGGTCTGATACTGAATGATCAGCTAGATCCATTATTTGACGAAATCTTGTTTTGAAAGTCTGAAAAATTTTGAATGTATACACATATTCTTGAATATACTGGACAACTCACATGTAAGAGTATATCATGCACATCTCCTTTTCTATCAAAATGTTTGATGTGCTGCCCCAATTCGTAAAAATATAAGTTGAATTTATGTAGATCTACAGCAGATGCATCTGCTTTCAGAATTTCTCTGTAGGATTCTTTATATATTTTTGGCAATTCAGTTGTTACTATAGATTGGCGTCCAATGGAAACATCTTTGACTAGCCACAAAGGAAGCTCTAATGCTGTTCCCGCAGATAGATCCGTCTCAGAAACAGACGGATTCAAATGGCCTGATGACAAAATTTATATACTTCATACTATATAAAGTTGGAGGTACTTACCCATTTCTGGTACGTTCGATAAAAACTTGCAAGGAATGCGTTCCTGTGTAGCTAGGATATCATCAATCGAATAGTAATTGGGAGCATATGCTGGGTGTAATGCCATGTTCTCGAAGAATTATCCCGGCTCAAAATATTTTTGTTGATTAAAAACTCAAAATTGACGTTTATTATAACCTCAAACTGTGAGCTAGCTACATCTCTGGATACGAATACTTGATACGATTCCAGTACTTTGAAATCGGTAACAAATATTCAGTAAAAAATTAGGTATCTGTATTTGCGATTTTGTGAGATTTACAAGTTACTTTGCTTCGCAAGGCTTCGCATAGATGGCGCTGGTAATGCTTACAAATTGAAAATTGTACGCGAGAAATCTATCGAAAATTGCATAAATAGTACTGCAGTGACAGTTGTCAATTAACCAGTAGTTAACGGATTAACGGAATGGTATTGTTTACATGCTGTCGAATCTTAATATTCAAAAAAGGCTGTATTTTCAGTGTTTTCTCACAATGAATTCATGATAAACCTTTTCCTAATATTCAATATTTTACGTTATTGAAGAAATTTGCCAGGAAGCTTAAATTCTTGTTCGAAAACATTCAAGAAAAGAAGGTGATATTTCGGACTTAAAGTGGAATATCGAAAAGTATTAGTACAATTTCCATAAAAATCTGGATCGTATGATAAGTGTTAAATTCCCAAAAACGGTTACAATTGAGAAATGGCAAATCGGATGGCGTGTTTACGAACAGAAAGCGTTTTCGAAATGGGTAAAATTTATTCATCATATTCACATCACAGAGAAACAAACATACAATATGAGAGTAACAATAAACTGTTCTGAATGTTACATTTACTGATATTTGGAAAACATGTATACCATTCACTGTGTGTATCTACCTTGGTATTCCAATAATCAATGGTGTTTATCGTACCAACATACTTAGCATAACAGGTATATATGCGAGTGTAGAATAGTAGAAAAAAATTGAGAAAGAAGCAATGTCAAAGTTCATCGAATATATACAAACGTGTACAAACGTCCTAATAGTCTTCTACATTCGAATAAACTGATAGCATTAACATCTTTCTCAAAATTCATCAAAAAGTTGTCATTTTTCGGTGACTTGATATAATTGAATTATTTTCAGACTATCTACTCAACAAGTTTCTTGTTAGACGATAATTATAAAATAACATAAGTGAGCAAGTAGATAGATACGAGAAGAAAGAGCAAGAAAAATGTAGGTTCCTCGAAACATTGAAAAAAACTAACTAGGATCAGTATAGTGAGCGTTAATAAATCAAACTATCAGACGCATAGGTTGGTTGGTATGAAACAACCAATCAATCGATTAGTAATGGCTTTTCTCGAGTGAAACACAGTTGAATTTCAATGAAAACGTTGTGAAATGATCAGGGTGAGCCGAAAAAACCATCGAGCTAGTTAGATGGTGAGATACTTTAGGCCCACATCGAAAAACGTCCAGTTTGGACTACTCTTCTTTATCCGCATAGATGTGGAACACACCTTTAGTCTACGTACTGTGTGTGTTTCCAAGAGATACCTACTGACAAGTGTCTCATTCTCCATTTTCATTTCTTCGAGAAAAAAATGTCATAATGCCAAAGATTCCGTTAGAAAATTATATTGACTAGAAAATAAATAGACTCGATTATCTACCGAACATTGAATACTTACAAATCTACTTTTATACACAACAGACTTGATCTTATTAAAAAAATAAAATTAACATAGAGTACAACACACAAAACGCTCGAACGATTTATCCCAAACGCGTTGTTATGTGATTTAAGTTTTGTGTGATAATCGCCAATGGAGTAGTTTCGGAGAATCCGGAGCGGTTAAAAATTTTGTGCAGCGTAGTTTATGTTAATTTTCGTAGATAAGGGACTACTACGTCACGTAAGTAATGGATGATTGTATTCCAGTGATTCTTCGAGAAAAAAAAGACTGTATCCGCTATTACGTCCGGTGAATGTAAACTGTTAATCGAAGAGATACAAAATACTTGGGAATGTATCACTTGAAATTGCGCGTGAGAGTGTAAATGACAATGGTCGAAATGAAAAAGAATCGCGAACGCTACTCTAGGAAATGGTACTGAAGCTACTTATTCTTCAACTGTAAAGCGCCATATACTTTTATGTACACATTAAATGTATAGTGTAATAATTATATTTTTATCTATCATAAAGGTCCTTAGTTTTCCTGAATTGCGAACATTTTTAATGTACCGTTGTAGACGATCATCAGACCTATTTTGCGGTAGACCAAAAATTACACACAAGTAGGCTTTATAATATATTGAGACGAAAAAATGTGTCAAATCAAACAATCACCAAAAAATACACGATACACGTGGTTACTTGATTCTGTATTCCATCGTTTCCTACCCAAAATCAAATTGAGCTGATAGTATAAAGTTTTGGTTCTGTTCCATAGACAATTCACTGAAACGACTATTTGGTAACTGAATTTTTGCTACAGCGCATAAAATCATATAAACATAAATAACATTACATATACTTACAAAAATACTCTAAAAGAAAACAAATAACTTACAAAAAATGCTAATACGTCAATAAATGCAATCTCTCTAAATGGCACAAATTCATATAAAGGAAAAAGTAGATTTATTATCGGACTTTTGTGACATTGAACGAAGCCTCGAAAACAAACAGAAACGATATAGTTTATGTGGGATAAAAACTATTTTCAACCAGTAATCGATTTCTCCATCACCAACGTTTTTATTTTCAACAGATGTGATTTAATATACGAATTATGTCCGGTTTAGTTATGACCTAATAAAATGTTCATTTTACGAAACAAAAAAAAACAGCTATAGAATCTTAGTTTTAGGAAGCGTGTTTTATATTGATCGAAAATTTTAAAATTTTTGTCTATGAATGAGACAAAACTATTTTAATTCCTTCAGTGTATATTCGATATCGATTCGATTGTGATTCCTTGTGTGAAATTTAACTTGCTGAATAATATGAATTTGTGAAACATCCAATATAAAAAATGGCAGTGTTCAAAGTTAAAAAGTTCACCATTAATTTTCAAAACAACGAAAAAACTACGTCGAATAAGAAGTAACGGAATGGAATTATTTTCGGTGGCTTCAAGAATCATCGATTTTACTCTGAAAGCCGTTTCCGTTTGTATTTCGAGTCACAAGACTTGACGTGTCGTCCGAGATCCGATTTGGGCAGAAATTGTGCGACTCATCCAACAAATTGTGCAGAGAAAACCTCCATCGTATTATCAAGCACAAAGCTACTTCCTTATTGATTTCTTTACATACCTAAAAATTATTCTCGCGTTTTCATGTCATAACAAAAAAGAACACATCGTCAACGTCTCAGTCAACTTTGGTACGGTTCCGTTCTTTCGCAATTTGCATTCCCTCCAACTCCAAAGAAACGAGCTACAGAAAATACCAATTCAAAGCGAACGTACTGCGCGGGGTGACGCTTTTTAAATCCATGTCAGATGTCAAATGTTTCAAATTGTGGTTCCATGGACTGTGTTTTGAATATCGACAAAATTCATTGTCATTTCCGGTGATACCGTGAAGCATAGTCGGTTATTTTCCCTCCTAGATCACCGGAAATGACAATTGACAACAGACAAAGATTGAATCCTGGAAATTTGAGCTGCCCAAAATATTATCAACTACAACGAATTGTGTGAATTTCAACGCGCAAATATCAATAATTTAATTTTAATTAGAACTGATTTAGTATTTTCCACTCCTAGCCGTAAAAGTTAGCAAAACATCGCCCATGGATAGAAAAAAACCACCAGGCACAGCCTCACCCTTACACTGAAAAACCCCATCAGACATCGTACTGCAGTGACCAAAGCAAAAAAGAAATGACAGTCCGAGCAGCGGTCCCTCTCTCTCTTTCAGTAGAGACCGCAATTGCGCAGATTGTTGGCTATGATGACGTCCGTGACGGCGTCGAAGACGAACTGGATGTTGTGCGTGTCGGTGGCGCACGTCATGTGGCAGTAGATCTCTTTGGTGGTCGACTTGTTTTTCGCCTCGAATTGCGCCTGAATGTAAGCCGCTGCTTCGCCGTATTCTTGGGCCCCTACGAACGAAAAATAATTCGTCAGGCAAATCGCAATACAAATGGCTGGTTGAAAAATGCACCCATTTTTGTGAGACCCTGTGACGTCACAGCTGCTAAACGACTACCAGTGACGCCTAGCGTTATTAATAATATTTCTTTACACTGTTTGCAGATCAAAAAAAAGTAAAGACAATACATAAACTCACGTATATTTTTCACTAATAATTGATTCTACAACAACCATGAATAAATTCCCCAATGTGACACAAACCTTTCTGAATACCCTAAATTCTCAACTCCTTCCACTTTATTTCAAACTCTGTTCCATGAACTCAAAGCCAAATACTCCGGTTATGATTGCATTTACACTGATGCCTCCAAAATAGTTGGCAACGAAAACGTAGGAGCCGCGGTTATCACGCCTCATTCACACCTCTCCTACCGTCTGTCAGCAACTTGCACCATTTATACTGGGGAGCTTTTTGCCCTAGCAGAAGCCATATCAGAAGCGCGCAACAGTACCAGTAACAAGACAGTCATTTTCACAGATTCTCTCTGTGCGGTAAAAGGAATCTTGCAAATGTACCCCTAACATCAACTTCTGCAACGCATAAAGAGGGACCTTTTGGCACCATACCAGGAAAGCAAAAATGTGGAGATTGCATGGATTCCTTCACACACTGGAATTGGAGGAAATGAAACGGCCGATTCCGTAGCAAAGCAAGCCTGCGCAGACCCCGATGCCAAAGTTATTCTGGAAATACCGAACCAAGACTTCAAATGGTGGCAAAATTCTAATAATAAGCTAATGGAAATAAACCCAAACTTCGTCAAAAATAGAGTAGAAGGTGTAAGCAGAAGACAACAAGTTATCCTTTCGAGCAACGAGAACTAACGCATCAACATCTCAGGAAATAGGAAGCCATGAAATGCGAGTTCTGTGGAGTTAACATCTCGGTGAAACTCATTATTTCAGAATGTCCCGGGCTAGAGCGACAAAGAGTATCCAGTGGATTATCGAATGACCTTCAGAAAAATCTCCAAGGAAACAACATACCGAATCTCATGAAATTTTTCAAGTCAATTGATATCCTGAACGAAATCTAGACACTGTCAACTCTGATGGTAATGTACTGTAATGTAATGTAAACAACCATAAATATGGAATTTTCATTTCAGCACATAATGGTACCGATTATGATTTTCTTTCGTGGACGAAACAAAATGAAAATCCTTAGAAGCCCCAAAAAATAGGTCAGCTGGCAACAATGACATGCACCAAGTATTAACAGTTCTAAATTCAAAGGATATTACATAACATTTCCCAGACAATTTATATTAAGAGGAGTGCACAAAAATCGGCCACAGCTGTAACTTCCGAATCATTCGAGATCGAAATTTGAAATTTGGTGAGTAGCAACTATATGATATTGTTCATTTTTTGATTTTCAAATGGAACCCCCTTTATATTTTTCCATTTTCAGATTCAGGGTATCATTTTACATGCACCAGTAGTTTTTCCGGATCAAAATGTAAAAAAAAAATTCTCAATATGTTTTAATGTTTGAACAGTAATTTATACCCCAAGCATTGTTACACAACGCAACTTTTCGTGTAGCTAGAAGGTGTCAGCAATGCATTGCACAAAATAGTGGTCAATTTGAGTATACGTTGTAATTAATTTTTTATCGCCCCTCTTTCTATGCTATTGAAAATAATAAAGATTTCTGTTTCACACAAAATGATCTGGAAAAACAACTGGTGTATATAAAATGATACGCCGAATCTGAAAATGGAAAAATATACAGGGGGTTCCATTTGAAAATCAAAAGTTGGGGTCACTTTCGGTTAGACCATTCCAAATTTCGATCTCGAATGATTCAGAAGTTACAGCTCTGGTCGATTTTTGTGCACAACTTTGTATACATTATTCGTCGCTATTTTTTATTTTGAAATGGTTTGAAGCAACCCTATGATTGGACGTCACCTGGTGGTAAGATAGTGAACTTGTGCGCATTTTCGTTTTGAATAATTATTGTTGAAAGACATTCAGTGATTGAATTTCGATATTTATCTGAATAAATTCATATTGGCAGTGATAAAAACAAGATTATGCTGTATCATGAATAATTAAGAAACGCAACCAAACACAATTATTGAGTCACAGCTGAATCATATGCGCTCGTGAAACGATCACTCCTTTGTTTAAGTTCCGCAGCGCCCACAGTGGAAGTTGTAATGAACTCCGAACAAGTTTAATGTTAATTTAAGGTTGAAATAACAGTTTTAGATATTTTTCTCCCGGTATTTTGATTATTTCATAATTTGTGAATGAAGTCAAGAGATCTGTAGAAAGTCATAATTGTTGCTTTTTGATGGTAGAAGAAAATTTCAGAAGGTTGTGGATTTTATTTTTATTACAACAGTTTCTTTTGTTTTGATTTGAGGGGGATATTCATTCAATTGTCAGCAGTAGTAATAGGAAGATGATGAAACTTTCAATAGGAAAATTAGAACCGTATGATTTCGTACCTGCATATTCCTGGAAACATATCGTCAAAGGGGACTTTCTGATTTTTTCTTCAAACAAATCTTTCTTGTTTAGGAAGAGAATAATGGATGTATCTGTGAACCATTTGTTGTTGCAGATGGAGTCGAACAATTTCAAGCTTTCCTGCATTCGATTCTAGAAAAATAAACAAAAAATGTTCAAGTATTCCTCTTTCGGACAATTTTTTGTTCTCCTACCGTCGTCTCGTCTTCATGCAAGACTTGATCGTATTCGCTCATAGCTACGCAGAAAATAATCGCCGTCACATCCTCGAAACAGTGTATCCATTTTTTCCTTTCTGATCTCTGGCCTCCCACATCAAATAATCTGGAATCAAAAAAAGGAAATTTGAATATTGAAAGTCTACTGAAGCAAGGTAGTTGTGACAGCTTGCCAGAGAGTGCGGTGTTGCTACTTGACTATTTTTTCAACGATACTCCGAAACAGAAAGTTAGGTTGAGTTTATCAATCAAATTTTTTTGACAAATGTTCCCGATTCATGAAACTTATGCACCAAAATTGGATAACTAATGACTGGATAACCGTTGGAAAGTTTTTTTTTTCGATATTTATAAAAATTTCAATTAAAAATAAACTTTATCCCTCAAAATGTATAATCATTTAATCCTATATTCAAGAGACAGTGTAAGAAATTCCTCGAAGAGAAAAGCTACTAGTCCTTACAGGAATATTTTAATGACTCATTTTCATTTGGTATTTTCGTCTCATTTTCTATGTTTTATATTAAGCATGGACAATCAATTAGAAGTTCAGTGGATTGCTAGATACTTTTTATTTTTCACTAATTGTATCGAAAGATAATCAAATATGTCAGGACTATGTTCCTCAAATGATTATACTATGGAACTGTTTTTTGATCACTGTGTCAGTCAGGAAGGTGTGATTTGTGAACATTTTATATACAGGGTGTCCCTTAAAGACATGCTAATATTTGAAGGGGTGATTTTTTGTGACATTATGAGAAAAAAACTTCCTATAAACGTATGTCCTAAAAGTCTTAACTATGGAGATACAGGGTGATTTTGAAAAAACATCAGTTCACTAATAATAACTGATATTATTTTTTTTGACATCTTTGAAAAATTTGGTGCGTGTCTTCTATGCATCAAGTTGCATTTTGTGATGTACGAAATCTTTCATTTTCTCTACCAGTGGCGTCCGTACGAGTTTTGCATTGAATATTTTTGGAGAAAAAAATACTACACCACTGCTTACTTCCAAAATAAAAATAACTTTTAAGATCCTCATTCATTAGTGAGCAAATTTAATCTCATGGATTTTTTTTGTCCGACGCATGGTTTTCTTTTAAAAAATAAAAATCGTTTTACTTCAGGGTCTATTCCCCAAAAATCTGATGCAGCGTGAAAATGTTTGCGCATGGACTGAAAGCAAATTAAGAGATCAGATTTGTTCCAAAATTAATGAAAATCCAAAAAATATATTTTTCTTATCAGATGCTCTGTTCTTGATTAAAATAATTGAATCAAAATTGCTTCATATCGCAGTACCAACCGTTTTATAATCTATATCACCCTGTATTTCAAAAGTTATGACTTTTAGAACATACGTTTATGGAAAGTTTTTTTTTTTCGAAATGTGTCAAAGAATATCCCCTTCAAATATTAGCATGTCTTTAAGGAACACCCTGTATATAGTCAATAATTTATATAATACATTTCACAAATCCTAACCTAACCTTACTGTTTGTTTTGGAGTATCACTGAAAAAATAGACAAGCTTTTTCTGGCGAGCTGTTACAACTATATTGCTGAAGTAAATAGTCTATAATTGATAAACAGTGGTTGATTATTTTCTTCATTGCTTTTAGCTACATTTCACTCGATATACTCACTTGAAATTGAGGTTTTTGAATGAAAAGTGAACCTCCACTATACCCGTGGTTTTTACCCTAGTCCTCAGTATGTCTTGTTCGGTGGGTTGATAATCCTTTGCGCCTAGCCGGTCTAAATCATCTAAGAAACTGGAATAAGAAAAACCACATTATGGTACCTCTCCCAATACCATTACTGATTGGAATCTGTGACCGGATTGTACAAAAGCTTGTAAAGTGAGCGTTGAAAAGCGTTTTAACTTACTATTTGGCTGAGTCGTTGAGCTGGTACTCGTTGGATCTACCGAAACATTCCTGGACACCTGAATCGACCCATAACCTTTTCATTGCCGCCAGAAGCTCTTCGGAAAATGGTTCAGTGTCCTCCATCCGTTGGATAACGTCAAACACCATTTTGCCATCGAGCTGAAAAACAATTGTTCGCAATGAAACATTGAGAGAATATATACAGGGCGATTAATGAGTACAAGGTAGTTTCGAAACAAGGCAGATTTGAAAATGGGGTCGCCGATGTTGCCACAGTTTCAGTTTTTCCGAAATTCTCCTCAAGATCATTATTTTAAATGACAGACCCCAAATATTTTCCTAATATACTGTATGTTTTTTGTAGATATATGTATTTTTTTAACAGCTCCTAACATAAATATTTGAAAGGTGTTATATCCGAAGGCCTAGGAGATATCGAAAAATATTTATCCAGATGAAATTGAATATATTTTCTCTCATCAAATACCAACCATTATTTCAATCAAATAAAATTTTTCATCTTTGTAAGTGTTGTAATCGTGAGGGTATTGAACGGAAAAATATTACGTTTGATAAGAAACTGTTTATATTGGCGATGAGATTATACAAAGCGTGTATATTTCCGTGTGCAGAAAAATCATCATATATTTATGTAGTCTGATATAAGAATGATTATTAAATAAAGCTATTGAGTCACAATGAGATATCTTGTTCATGATTTTTTCGCATTCATCTACTTTTTTCCAAAGAATTCATAGGTAATTCAAGATAATATTGGGATACGATTTCTATGCTTTATTGCATAGACAATCCATAGCTGTGTGTCTCATTACAATAATTAAACAGTTATTGCTCATTGATCTTCATAATAGTACCCATTAATTTTATCCGTCAAACAAATGTGTTTATAATAATAGGAGGTATCACGTTGCTATCAGTGAATATTAATAAAATAATCAATTTCTTGGAATTCGTATGTCACCGAAGAGCTCATGATGGATAAGACATTTTATTCCATCATCCCACACAATATGTGATATTTTATCTTGGTTTCAAATGATTAACGCTTCCAATTAACATGAGAAGGCATCAGAATATTTACAATGAAAGTGGTCACAGTGAAACAAAACATAAAGTATATTTATTCAAAGAACAGGATGTTGAGATTTTAATAAACTAGGAATAATTTTGGGTACTATTCGAGGGAATTTAACGCTTCAAATCGGAGTAACCGATATTTCGCAAATAGTAAATGACGTCAAGACTCGATGAAGAGAAATCTGGGTAAAATTGCGTTTGTAGCTAGTTATGATATGATTTTGGTTCGATTTTGGGCCAAGAAACACGAATTTGACAATATTATTGTGTGAAAATTAATACTTCTCGAGATATTCCACTTTGGAGTCCGAAATTTCACTTTCTTTTCTTCAACGTTTTCGAACGAAATTGTACGGCTTCCTGGCAAATTTCTTCATCAACAAGACACATAACATATCGAGAATGGTTTTACCGTGTTTCCATTCTTATATAAACATAAAAAATGCGGTATTTTACATATTATAAACGTGCACGTCAAATCCACATTTACATAGTTTAATGTATCCTCAGGATGAATACATGATAAACCCCTTTTCTATTACATAATATGTCATGTTATTGAAGAAATTATCCAAAAAGCTGTACGATCGTGTCCAAAAATCATAACAAAACGTGAAGTGGGCTATAAACACAATTTACCGAAATCTATGACGATATAGTCCCCATATTTCCAAATTCATCTGAAACACCAGAAACTGTTCGGAAATGAATTAATTCCGAAGAATGTCACTTCATTTTCCTCACTTCAGCTGTTTATTTATAATGAATATGAAAGTATCTTCTTTCCTATCGTAAGGGAGCGAAACACAGGGGAGAACAGCAAAGACGAGATATCATTTCAAAATTCCCTAAGGGTTCAAGAACTCTCCAAAACCTCTTTTCTTCTCGCTTGTCGTTGTTGCCGTTTTTCCACTCAAGCATTCATACAAGAACACTTGAATTTCGCTCGAAATACATCAATATTTTCGCCTCACTTTTCAATTTTAAGTTAGGTATTCAGTGATTTTGGTGCAATAACTAACCTCCCTCTCGTTATTTCCATAACTGATCCCGAGGTTTGGCATCGATCGTAAAATGGCGACCAACGATTGAATTGTATTGCTGTAAACTACCGGCCGATATTGCTTGTGATCTTCAGGCGTGAAGCCACTTTCATGGATAATTCTGAAAAATGAGAAGCATGATAAACACTAAACACACTGAATAAACTTTATTTCCATCATAACATAACCTAAAAACAATAAACTGGTAAGGACTCGGCCATAACGGTCATTTTATTTACCGATTATTGTTGATCCGATGCTACTGACATTCATAGAAACCCTGTATACATATTGTTTCGAAAATAATCACGGGCTGGAATTGATGAAAGTGATTTACAACAGATGAATATGTATGCTCTTCCCGCCCTATTTGAATTATCGATTATGCGTCTGACAATACCAAGAGATCGTGAGAATTTAAATCGATTTAACTTCCACACTTCTGTCCTGAAAAATGAAGAATACGCCAGCTTGCACGTACTGGAACAACAATCATAAACATTATTACTATCATTTTCAGCTCCTATTAGGTGTACCTTTTCATTAAAAACATCAGTGTCGAATTCATATCACGCAAGCGCATCATAGTTTACATCTACGAGAATCCCCTGCATGGAAGTCTGGTCGATTTGAAATGTAGCCTTGTGTTTCAGATCGATCAAGGACGCGAGTCTTGGCATACGTATTGTTACGATAAACGGTTACGCCCCGTTTTCATTCGGGAGTGATGAGAAACTTCATGAATTGTCGCGATATTGAGTTCTGTTTGCAATTGCTTCACTCTCTCAGCAACTTGCGTACTATACAGGGTGAAAAATGATTGCGAATTACTTGTTTTGTCGCCATTATTACAATAAAATGTTTTCATATTTGGAAGCATTATTGAATTAATGAATTGGGACAATAGGAATATGTATAAGTAAACAGAAAGGCACTGTAGCATGATATTCGATATGCAATTTCCATCTCGAAAATGGCTCTAATCGATTGACGTCACATCATGGAATCGAACTATATCAGTTACGGCTCAATCAAGAATTTATCTAGAATCAATATTTACCCATTCGTAAATAAAAATCTGACAGCTGCGCTTACCTACTCTTTAAACTATTATTAGTCATGTTTCTATCGAAAGACGGCAATCTTTGTTAATACAAAATATAGAAATAGCTTTTTGTGAAATTCATGAATTTTTTAAGATAAATGTCTATACAAAAAAACACATTTAGCCAACTCCGAAAGTTGGTACTAAACCAGGACGAAACTATCAACCTCTGACTACATGTTATCTATATAACCGAATGAAATGTGTTTCCAGCGATATTTCGTAATACTAGAGAAAATTATGTGAATAGAATAGCACTTTAATGATGACTCACAGTTTTCTTGGAACTTTCATGAGGCGTGTGAGATAAAAATCGGGGTGAACACCACAGAAATGTAACGATGAAGATGAAATGAAAACAACTACGAATATTTCATACATCGAATAATGAATGTGACTGGTACTCACTTCATTTGTTTCACTATCGTACTTTTTCCTGATTCTCCGGCTCCTGAAACAAAATAATTCAATCAGCACATGATGTCGATATCTCATTTGACAATTCAAAATATCAAGTTTTACGTTGATTATTTAATTAGAATGAATTCGCTGAAGCTAGACGAGAAAATTTCTGTGGACACGTCATTTGCTAATGAATGAATGTAATGAAATGTAACAAAAAATTATCCGCTAGGTTGAAGACATTTGTTTTTCAGTGATATTTCATTTCGATATATTCTCCGCGTAACCCATTTTTCAAATTCAACTTTGTGAGGACAATTGTCGCAATGATTTTACTCTACCCTGTATACAGGGTGTTCCTTAAAGACATACTAATATTTGAAGGGGTGATTCTTTGACACATTTTGAGAAAAAAACTTTCTATAAACGTATGTCTCAACTTTTGAGATACAGAGTGATAAAATTTTTCATTTTCTATACCAGTGGCGATTTTTTTTTTAAATTTGATCACCCTGTATCTCAAAAGTTAAGACTTCTAGGACATACGTTTATGGGAAGTTTTCTTCTCGAAATGTGTCAAAGAATAACCCCTTCAAATATTAGCATGTCTTTAAGGAATATCTACCCTGTATGCTCATTTCTACTTGTTATTCGTCGTGCTGCGATATTTCGTAAAATGCTCGCCCAAACGATCAATGCGATTGAAAAAGCTGAAATGACGTCAACGCCTACTGTGTTGACGAAAATAATTGAACCGAGAATCAAAGCCTACTGTCTTAGTTTCATTCATTCATTCAATCCTACAGATTTGAACAATATTTGGACAACACCTTGTATATTCGGCGTAATTGTCACGACACTATTTTTTGAATGAGTAGACTATACAATCGATCGTCGTGGATATTACTCTGGGTTTGATAATTTTGAAGCGTCTGCTCCTGGCGATACGGTCCTGCTATTCAGGACCTGCCGATCAATACAGAATCTTGGATGAATATTCTGAGAGCTGGTTGGAAATAAATTCTGTCAAATCGGGGATGTCCCTTCGGAAAAACATTTGCAAATATCATTTCTTATCTTTTACTTCATAATAGAGACAGAAAATTATGCATACAAAGTTTGTTGGCAAAATTTCCGTCGAATTATTTGAAATAATTGCTAAATAATTATAATCTAGTGAAGTCGTTAGACGAGTTTGGAGTTTTCGAGTATTATTTAGGATAACATTGTGAATTAAAGTTCGACGAATATGAAAATGAATTGCTTTCCAGTAGGTTTTCAATACAAATAATTCAATTTCTGTTGGCGAAATCAAATCATTATGAATAGTCGTTCCATGCCAGTTCAATATCTCGATAACTCCGTTATCTTTCATCAAAACTCAAAAATGATTTCACCAGAATTTGTTGCTTTCTAGTCGCTAATTTGTTCCCCTTTCAGAAATTTTGTTGATCGTTTTGTTTTTCGAAAATCGTAATGAATAGTCGTTCCATGCCAGTTCAATGTCTCGCTTTTCGAAAAAAAAAATCGAATATTTTTGGAATATTTTTTTGGTATTTCCATGAATTCCTAATAAGGTGCTGAGAATATATAGGCAAGGCAGGGGAATAATGCGGTATTTCATGAACAGGGGACGGTAGTGATCGAGGTAACTGGCGTTCGCTAGAATCCGGAGTACTTTTTTTTGTTTTCTGAAAATGCTATCTGCCATAGTTGAGTTTCCCCATAAGATTACTCCGTAGTTAATTCGTGAGTCTACGTATTATCCTTATTTTTTTTCGGTCCACTAACGATGTAAAGAAATATGGTGAATAACGGTAGGCAACGCTGAAAAATATTAATGTGGCTTGTGACAAGTCGAACGTTTTTGTTCGAGGTGGTAGTGTAGCAGTTGTGACGTCACATCATTGCGTGTTTTCTGCACATAAACTTTGGGAAATTATCCTGGTGAAACTACAGTGAGAAAAATTGAAAAAAAAAAATTATTTTGTATGTCGTGTTGTTTTTTGCAGAAATTATTTATTTGTTAATTGTAGGTTGTGACGTATTTCTTAATGATTACTTATTCATTGTTGTTCATGAATCGGTAATATAAACTACTTTTGTCGTTCTAAATGGTTTGTGTTTTTCGAGTCGAATTCATGAATATTCACATTGCACTGTTGTCGATTAGTATGACTTCCATTCTTCAGTTCAAATTTCCTGATGAATTATTCGTTTTCAGAGACTCATTTTTGCGCCATTTTGAAATTCGATTCGAATCACAATACACTTAAAAAATAACTCGATTTCGATCGACCATGGGACACATCCTTGGAGATAGAAAAAACTATGAATTACCTCAAAATCCTCCACTTTTCATTCACCGAACAAAAGCCTACAAATAGATTCAATAACTTTGCGTTATTTCCTCTACTGGAGACTACAATATAGTTAAATGCGGCTCATGATATTAAGTGGCCAGTTCCTGCTCCGAAAGCGTACTAAATTTAAAAGCATCACACGCTTTTAGATACATGCGAGCAGAGAGATGATAAGAGAAACTACAGCAAACACATTATACCGGCTTCTATTATAATCTTCGTTTTCGGTAAAAGACACATTGAAAAAAGTTCGGATTCCTGAAAGTGAGTCTTTACAACAAACAAAATGAAAATAATATTGGAAACAAGTTGAAAACAAATAGTAACTAGAGACACATGATTTTACGTTGGATTGCATTAAAAAACAAGAAAATAAAAGTTGTCCACCGTTGTTTTTTTCTTGATTCTTATTTTATTCGTACGTCCTGTATAATCTTATGTTAAATCTGATTTATTGTTTCATTTTGTTTGCTGTAACTTACTCTAAATCAATTCAAATGCGAACTAATTTTGAGATTGCGAACATTTTGGTGGTTCAAAATAAATCTCACAAAATTCGAGTCTGCGTTTTTATTATTCATATTGCTCAAACTTCATCGAATAATGATCAAAATATTGACTGAATTCGCAAAAAATTATGAATTTATTGAATAAAGCATAGAACGCCTATGTCTGAATCATGAAAAAATTAGAGGAAATAGACAAAATCAACCAAATAATAATAAACGAAGTATACAAATCAAACTAAATAGACAAAATGGAGTATTCGAGAAAATATTGATTTGATAGGCAAACTTTGATAATTGTATAAGATACAGGGTGTTCCATAAAGACATAATAATATTCAAGGCGATAATTCTTCAACTCGTTTTACGAAAAAAAGAAATTCCTTCGAACGTATGTCCTAAAAATTCTAATTCTTGGAAAGGGTGTTATGAAGATTGAAAAAACAACAATTATTAGATAATACATGAGATGATATTGCAGGGTGTCCCGTAAAGACCACGTCAAACCGAGGGAGAATGTAGATCAAAGGATAACACACCTGCTATGACAAAATTTCCATCATGAAAGTCTTAACGTTTTCGAGATATTTTTTTGAAAATAATGAATTTTTCAATAGTTTTGTCTTCAAGGTTGGTACAATTTATCACCTTTTTGGTTAATTTTTTCAGTAAAATTTTGCTGAAGAATGATTTTAACGTTAAAATTAAAAACATTCTCCGAACATTTTGAAGGGGGCTGTGAGAAATATTTTTATTGAAAATTTTTGTAGTAGATTCTTCTGTTCATGAAGTTCAGCCCATCGCAGTGCAACCAAAAATGTACTGAGTTACTGCTGCACATTACACCAATAAATTGTCTATTTTATAGTGATTTCAAAAAGGTCCCCTGTGTGTTCGGAGAATGTTTTTAATGTAAACGTTAAAATTATGCTTCAGCAATATTTTACTGAAAAAATTAACCAAAAAAAGTGTGAAATTGTACCAACCGTAAAGGCAAAACTATTGAAAGGGGCAAAAATTCATTATTTTCGAAAATCTCGAAAACGGTGCGACTTTTATAATGAGAATTTTGTCATAGCAGGTGGGTCATCCTTTGATCTACATTCTCCCTCGGTTTGACGTGGTCTTTACGGGACACCCTGTATTTCAGATGAAATTTCATACATGTTTTCTATGCATCGAGGTGGTTTTTTAGTTATCTATCAGTTGCGTTCGTACAGGTTATGCATTGAGAAAAAAATACTAAAGCCGATGCTTTCTATCGAAATCGTTTTCTCATTCATTTTCGAAAAAAATTTTCATTGTCTGACGCTTAGTTTTCGAAAAAATTAAAATCATTTTACTTCATGATCAATTCAATCAATAGATAATATTCGTTCCAGAATGAATGAGAATCCAAGAAATTTATTTTTCTTATCAGATTGCTTCATATCTTCATGTACACCTTGTATATGTACGTGTACTATCAAAACTCGAAGATCCTATTGAAGTTGTAGAATTCTTTATGACAAAACGTTTATAATTCACATACAAGAGATTCATTTTGGAACAATTGTCTTCGAAAATCTTGTTCCATTCTCCTATTTTTGAAATAACTGACAGTTATATTAGTATAAAAGTATAAGTGAATAAAAAGGTCTTTAAAACACGCGCGAGTCGCAGCCGAAGTGCTGGAAATGAAGCAAGTGTTTTACTTTACGCTATTTTTTTTATTGGTGTCACATGCGCGTTTTTTAAAGTTCGATTTAAACACGCTCAGGCGTGCTTTAAATGGGTAAAATGGGGCAGCAATCAAAACTTCAAACAATTTTGGCTTCATCATTTACCAACTGAAATATTGTCGTAAACCGATATTTTTTCATGACAAGGCCGAGGTCAACATTCGATTTCCTGCTAATGAATGTATTATAATTATTAATATCGTACCAGCAATCACATTAAAGTCTGTTTGCCAACATGAAGCCTGTGTTGGGTAGTCGACAAGCAACGAACGATAATGATACACACAAACCTAATAAAAGAGGCCTTTGTGTCGCGATCTGAAACCTCTTGAGTGAAGAGAGTGAGACAGGGAAAGAAGAGGCGGAAATACAACCGAGCGACAGTGGAAAATAACCGAAGTTTCGGTAATTTTGCATCCATCATACGATTTGGATTTCGCTTTGAAATCCGAAATCTCACCATCTTTTTTTTGTCAAGATTCTACATTGCCAATTTCTTCAATAACGAGACAAATTATACAGCTTCAGAAATAATTTATCATATATATAATATTCATATAATTATAATTATCTTCATTTAAATAGGAATCCTAAATTGAATCCAAAAGTCTGATAATTCTTACATAATCATTCAACAGAATGAAATAAAAATAAATAAAATAAAATAGATAAATATCTGGCGTTATTATAAAACGATGAAACAGTATTTCTAAAACAGCAAATCAAAAATAACAAGAATTATAAAAATTCAATGAGAGCGAAGCCTGTATGGGATAGGTATTGAACAAATTAAACTGAATCATTTATACAATTTAATTTGAGATATTTCGAATCTGTTTTGTAAGTGTTGCCGCGAAAATGGGATATAATTATTAGTAAACATTATTGTAGAAGAGTATAAAACAGAAATTCATATATTTTTTTTATTTCAAAGAATTATTTCATATGTTCGAACAAATTATCAATTTGGGACAAACAGTAATCAAATTTATTAACCGATTCACTTTGGTATTCGCAAACGAAACAAGAACACAACTGAATGACTTCTTGTCTCAGTTCATCCAAATTATTAAACGATTTATCCTCTTTTTGTGGTTGTATAAACTGCGTCCGTTGATTGAATGTCCCAATGTTGTCTCCCCCACTGTCTATCAAAGGCTGCCTCTTCAATCTTTCCCGTCGGTCGTAGTGTGTGGCATAAGGACGAGTGGGAACAAGGGAGATCTTCGGGAAAAGACCGATATGTCTCTCTTGTTTATGTGGCATTATAATATACTACATCTTCTCCTCGTTACTCTTATAAATTTCTCCCTATCAATTATTTCCGAAGCTGTATACAGTATCGGAAAAAATATATCTGTGGTATAGGCGGAACTGAACATTTGCTTTCACAAAATTTTGAAAATTCGCACTTTTCTTCTAGTAATAGTAAGTGAAAAATGTGTCGATGTTTTCGGTACGAAATCAGTTGTCAAACAAGCGATGTAAAATATCAAGGACACTTGGTATATTCCCGCTATTTTCTTAATGGTCTCTCTGAGTATCACGATATTAAAATCTATGCTTCAGGAAGGTTCTGTTCGAGGGTGGTTAGGTCTCGTAAAAGTTTATGACTATTGATGGTTGCCAGATGTGATGGGTATATGAGCTTAGAATATGATGTGGCATGACGTATCATAATTGAATAAATACGTGGGCGACTAGACATTCACATTTTGACAAAATATAGCAATATTTCTGATACAATGCAGTGCCATATAAGGAGAATTATCGCGATTTATAGAGGCCAACTGCAACATGATTCATTGTTCATTGATACGGCAAGGAAACATAGAATACACATATTTTAGGTATAGGAACACACACACATGAGGTTTGTTCCAACACGTCTTAAGACCGTCACGTTATCGTCACGATCATGCGCAATTGATTTGATGACCATCATCTTTTTGTTCCAACCAAACTCGTGACCGTCCTCAGCATGGTTTCAGGACGGTAATTTCGGTACATGCTCAAAATTGAAAACTGTTTGATATGCGCATATTGACATGCGCATTAAGAAACTCTTCTCCAAATAGGTTAGCCCAAGCTTTTTGTTAGGGTACTTATTCACGTTCATTTGTGTTAATGATAATTTCTTCCGTTCGAATCGAATAAGAAAAAATAAATATGAGTGACGATATATAATATAGAGATACTGATTGTTTATACGAAACAAGTGAAGACTATTTTGATTTTCAGTACAATGAAACGAGGGCAAAAAATTGTTGAATGTTCCATTATCATGTTATTTAAATTATTGTAACGAAAAATTATTCCTGAACAAAGGAATAATAAACTCCATCTTGTGTAGAACGTGGGTAGCCAAAAACCGTCAATAAAACCGATCCAACCCTCGAATGTTTTTGTACCGTCACGAAACTATTCAATGTTCGCGCATGCGAACTAAAAGAGACCGAAACGGCCATAAAACAGTTTCGAAACCATACAGAAATGTTTGTTGGAACAAACCTATGGTTAGAGGCATAATTCATTTTCCTATTGGGTATCATTCCATTCGAAATAGAAACTTTGTTCTGATGTTTCAACTGTTTCAAAAATTTCAAGATTACCAAAGCAAATTCAGCATTCCAATTCACTGATACATAACTAAAAAAAATAATTCAAACATCATCATATCATAACACTACCTTGATTTTGCCAGGCGTTTTCACTAAACGAAAGTAAACAACATATTTTCAAAGTTTTTAATTCAACATCAACAAAAAATATCCCAAAAAACAAGTGTCAGAAATAAATTTAATTAAAATAAGCACATATGCTTGAATTATTATAAAATTATACAGGGTGGAATAATAAAAAAATTCATCTCGGTTTTTTACGAGGGAACTAACTCCGAACTTTTTTCACATTCATAGCTATTGTGGCGATTGAACAAGTCTCAAAATTTAAGTAGGGAATGATAAGTAATTCACTAGGATTTTTCCTAGTATTTAAAGACCCTATAATCTTAAAAATGCTCAATATCTTACGACAATACTTATTCAATGGAGTTTGTTTAACCCACCACTGTAATTTTTTCAATTTCTATTTATTTTTTGTTCTGAAACCATCAAGTTCCTATTCAAATTAGGGTGGGAAGTTTCCATCGACCCAACCTGTACATTCATGCCTGTTGACTTCCACTGCAGGAAAACGTTTTTTCGATGTGGTCTCACCGTTTCACGAACAGTTGTATCCAGACGAATGAGGCAAAATATAACGTGAATGACGTAAAACGCGTTCTACATAAATAAACGAGATATGTTGGCCATTGTTTAGCTTCAGTTTTAGAAATAATCAGTATTAGAACACCTTTCAGATTTGTGATGGATCAGCGTAACGTCGAACTTATGTGTTGATCAACGGCAAAAGCAATAAATAGCAAAATAAATGGAATGACATTCTATACATAAAACAAAAGTAATGAAAAAGAAGATTTTGTCGAACGCCAACGTCATCTATCTACTTTGAGAGAAAATCATTTGTCAAAGTCATACGTCAAAATCTTCGGTCAAACGACATGCCTGTCGAACTCACTATGGACTTCGCTGACAAAACTCCCCGTTCACAAAATTTCAAATGTCACGGAACAAAATCGACAAGATGACATTCGAACGGGGCACATACAGGGCGATTTCAAAAATATTAAAGTCATCTGTTAGTTGCGATGAATGTCAAGTTGTCGATATACAGGATGAGCTCGATGGAACGTTGAGAAATATTGAGTATTAGCAAAATTTAATCGCACGGAAAAACGAATAACATTAGACAGATGAAAGGGAGCTGACGCATAAGTTTTCAATTCAATAGATTAATTTCTGGAATCAATTGGGAATATGAAAATTCATCTAAAATTCAACAAGAAAAAAAAAAACGAAATCGCGTGTCAGCGCCAACTTCACTTCACCTGAGCGTTAATTCTATAGGACTCGGCTCTATTATTAGACCTTCGCGGTAAACCTACGAAACAGGTCATCCTGATTGAATGAATCTAATTCGAGGTAGAGCATCAATTGAACTCTTGAAATCTTTAACCTCACGTTAATGACTGACCACTTCAGCGGAATCTGATCCAGACGGCGGTTATAAGAGAAAAATAATTGACTACTATCGTCGTCTATTACAGCAAGAGAGGCTATGAGTGGACAATTGGGGTTTCGTTTGTTTTCATAGCGAATCTAAATAGTGAAATGAAACATATTGGGGTGGTTTTAGGTTCTTCGACAAGTAAACAAACCACGAATCGGCAATTAAATGAATTCTAGACTCAGTTCGATGATGCGAAAATAGTGAAAATACTGGGTGTCCTGAGACAACTTGCCTTGAATTCTTGTAATGGATTTTGTGTTATTTATCCAATTCAACATCATTTTGTTGATATGTTTTTGTTTGATGACAATCAGATATATTATTAAACGTAACTAATTCAAAATAGTGAAATGGTATGAAATTAATATTATGAACAAATTCATGATTTTGTTCAAATGTTGCTTCTAAATATTATGGATCATTATCGCTAAACTATTTCGTGCAACCAACCTTGAAATGCCTATTAGATATTTTCACGTGAACACCTGTTAATAGAACGCAAACACGAAGAAACAGCGAACAAATCAACTAATAAAGCGTGAATTAATTCATTCAGTCATTCTCACTAATCACCAAGCCTTTTAACAATCGAAAGAACGTTCATGATTTTTGTTTGAAAAATTTCACCTACGCCCCTGCAACTCTTTCATCGTCGAGTTTTCAGTTATCGAATCGATGACTCAAAGGTATTGTGAAAATGCATTTTTATCTTATCGCGAAGAAGTGTTTCGTGTGTGTTTAGCAAATGAAAGATAGCAAAATAATACTGATTACATAAAATACCGTTTATTTTTCAGTTGAAATCAATTTGCTGTGGTGTTAAATTTTGGAACGAAATGTGTAAAACAGTATTGCAACTAAATAATGAATAAAAATTCAACATATAAAAGTTGTTCATAAGCTAAAGTGGAAAAGGATGACAGTCTTGTTAAGTACATGTTTCAGTAGATTTTTATCAATTTTGTATACCTCCTTATCACGTGATATCCGTAAACTGTGGCCAACTTCTGTAAGCTAACACAACGCCATTATTTTCAAACCCGTATGAGGGAGGATTTTTGTGCTTGAAAAAGTTAGTATTCATCAGATACTAGATGGTACTAGAGGTACTAGATTATTACATTGACGTACCGAGTAAGAGCAATTTGACCTCTCGCCTAGCCTTCTGCCTCTCCCTTTTGAGGTCGTTGTCGATTTCCCTAGTCCTGGCAATGGCCGCCCTCTCTTCGGCCGAGGTAGTGCACCCCATGGTGCAACACTTGTTGAAGCACGCAATTTTGAAAGATTTCACAAAGACACGTTCACAATTTTTTTTTGTAGAGCGATGTGTGAACCTAGATAGATTTCAACTATTTTAGTTCGTAACAAAATGGCATAGAAATTGTGAATGAAAAAAAATATCTGATATTGAAACCAATCGTTTACCGGGATCAGGAAAAAATCGTCTGGACCATTGAAAGCTTGTGTAAATATTCAGTATTGAGTGCCATAATCTAAATTGAAAAAGTATACATCATTTTACAAGATGTGAAATTTCAAGTTTATTTTTTGGTCTGGATACATAAAACTTGAATGTGTTCTTTTAGATTGCTCAAAACTTCGATCTTGAGCAATGTCATTTGTCGATTGAACGCGGATTCATAAAAACAGAAACTTGTGATACAATTAGAAACCGTTAGTTTCAATTAGTCATTGTCAAATACCAAATTCCTAATGATTTTCTAGTACCGATAACAAGGAAATACCTACATCATAAATTCACATTATCGTGACATACAACACTGCTTAGCCACAACTTTTATTGTTCAACTATACAATTCAGCTAATCTGGGCGTTACCCTTTAGATCACTCGAAGTATTCACCAGAAACTAATCGCCTCAATAGCATTCAATCTACACTTGTTACTTCAAGGTTTAGACGAGTAAAAGAAATCTAAATTCGGTGACAAAAAACAGTGTTGGCATAGGTTAACGAAATAAAACTGAAATCTACCTACATTCACAGCATCACATTTCCATATTGTTATAATTTATGTCACTGATATCACAACGAAAAATCAATACCGGCACGAAGTAATTTACGTAGAGTTAAAAACATCAATTATATCACACACTTGACTCGTTCGATATGACACCTCTCGAGATGAATTATTTTACCGCAAATAATATCCTGTTCCGTAGGAAGAACAACCACAGAACGAAAGTAGTAAGAAGTAAGCATAAAAAACATCGACCAGTGTCTTCTGATAACGACGATGAACGTTCGACGCGAAATCGATTGTCGTCTATTGTCGATCAATTCACAACACTATTTTAATAACAGTCCTGAACGTGACTAAACTGAAGTTATCCGTGACTCTATTCGCCAGATGGAAACATTGTCGGGTTATAGATCGGCTATTTTTCGTCACACGGCGCCCCTATCTCCTCAAAAGATCCCAGTATGTTGTGTTTGTTGCAGTTATGGTGGGGTTTTTATGATTACGCTCGATGTTGCCAGATGTCGAGCCGTTTTTTGATCAATGATTAATGATGACACTGTTTTGTACAAGTTGAGTGCAACGGAAGATAAAAATACTCAAGAATCAAGGAAAATATATCGTTGTAAATGAATAGAATAGTTCAAAATCTTTTCAATGAAAAAGACAAAAAAAATGTATGCCAATAAGAGAGATCGGAGATTTTTGATTAATGTCACCAGCTATCTGAGGGACGTCAAGGGATTACTCATACGTCTGGAGGCACTACGTGCCCAACTCCAGTCAGTCGACTAGTAGTCAACTAATAATAAATAAATAATAAAGATAAATTTTGGATTTATGGAATTATTTATTCACCTCATCATGTCGGAAATAAACAATAACAGGAATCAGATAATTGTTCGATGAAATGGAAGATAAGTAACAATATCTAATTGATAGTTTATCGAGTGGATGTGTATACCTGGTGATATAGAGTTTCCAAGTAGTGATATGGGATTTTCATGATAGTACATTATTTTTCGATATAGATGATACATAAAAACATATCAGTTTATATGTTGAACACTTGCTACTGTTATCCGAAAACCCAAATAATTGGAGTGACAAATATTTTCTGAAAATCTATCTGTTCTAACACTTTCTAAGTAGTACCGGCAACATTGCAACTGTTCCAATTTCCTCCATACAAGCACATACAATGACGTAATTTGAAATACATGCAGTAATACCTATACGGCATTTTTTGTGATCATTATTATAGGTAACATGATATAATACCTATAACAAATCGCATCCAATATCGTGGGTGCATATTTTGGTTATATTACTATACGACTTGGATTTCATTTGTATGTAGAGTTGTTGAAACTACCATAAGAAATTTGCAAAAATCTCCTCTATATTTTTTCAAAAAATCTATAACATTTGCATGAATAAATGCCTAATGATATACATTTCTTAGAAAATTAAGAATATGGATTAAAAATTCGGCACGCCAACTGCATATTCCAAATTGAATTGATTCCTACTAGTGACTTCTTGTTGAATAATTATCCGAAAAAATTGATCAATATTTATTCTTAGATATGTGCATTAAAAAAAGACAGATGAAATAGACATAGATAAGTAAACGCTGCATGAATTCAAATTGTTTGAACGCAAAAATTTAATGAAAAATTACTGAACTAAATTAAGAATCGAAAAGTGAGAACACAGGTTTACGAAAAGAAATAAAGTGAGAATGCGTCAACCAAATCAGAGATGTGGGGTATGTTTTGATATCACTCTTCTGATTAAAAACCTGAAATAAAATAATGTCATTTGAGCGACTTCCTGTACGTCAGAGTCGAAATCAAATCAACCCCTAGGGATCGGAGTCCCTGAAACTCCGTAATGAAGAGAGGCGGTGCGCATGCCCCCACCGCCTCCGTCCGCGCCCAGACTGCCACTATCGAACTCCCGCTTCCGATCCCATCCGATCCCGTCCGATTTGAACTCACCCAACAGCAGCAACTTAATGTCCTTGGCCGCTTGGATGCCATCCTCTTTCAGGTTTTTTTCAATCTGCTTGCTCCTAGCCAGGGCTGCCCGCTCCTCCGCCGAAGAAGTGCACCCCATCCTGCACTTGCCCTCCGCGCAAAACGTCGCGACGGCCGTTATTCCTACCCCCTAGCGAAACAACACTAACACGCACACCCTCTGTGCTGCCTCACCCGCACAAATCTCTTCGTCGAAACTAACAAAGGACGCGCGGACTCCTACAGGAACTCATGGCCGGCTGGATCGACGGGACATACGCACCAACACTCACAGCTCTCTTTTAATATGTTGCGACGACTGTTGCTTGCCAAGTAGGCTGATTTCGCGTTTGACAGATCTAGTCGGCGTCCGCCACAAACGCACGTTCGCTCGATGCTGCGCGACGGCGAAGCGCATGCGTGGTCGATTCGGCGTGTTTCGCACCCATCCACCCTACGCGTAGTCAGAGGCGTGGCTGGGAAGGGTCGGCGAGGGTGGCAGCGTTGCCAAACTTTCAATTCAATATTGGAATATACGCGATTTCGTAGCCACTCTTTGTCTCTTTCAGTAAGAAACTTCCCACTATGGAATATTCGTGCATAATTATCGTCAACGATTTCTGATAATTTTTTGTTTCGTATCTGGCAGCATTGGCGGGTATGATTTAAGCTGATCGAAATTCTGACGAGTCGCGAATGGCGAAATGTTGTCAAGAAAACCACTATTCGGGTAGCGTACAAATTGATTGAATTGTTTGTTAAAAGGGGGTGCTGGCTATTCCGTTTTCTGTAGATGACGCTTCTGGAAAATGTCTTGCGCTCTGCCGTACAGAGGTGCCACATCTATGAATTTATTATCATTTTGGGGGAAATACATATTCGATATAATTCATCGAAATTCCATGCACATTTTCGTAATACTCGAGAATTTTATTTCCATTGATTACCGTAATCCATGCTTCCAGTATATAACAGGGTTAAAACATCTTACTTTTTCTGATTCAAATTTGAATAATCTTTCCCGCGTTGTCTTCCTAACAAAAATCAGCAGCAAATGAGAGCAATATAAATAATCAGCATCTACTATGTGATAATAATTCACTCTCACAGAGTTCGAAAACAGTATATGGGTTGATTCAAAAGATGTGCATTCTCTACACAATGAGCAATTCTTTTCAGTTATTGTCTACCCTCCACTCACATTCCAAACCTTTGACAATCGATTATATGACGTCGGGTGCAGATGCTGTGTTGTGACAACGTCTATCTCAACTTCAGCATCTGCTATTTCATTCCTGTGTCACTTGTCACTCTGGTTGAAGTTTGATGTTCATGGTTCAGACAGATTTTCGATCTGCCTATTGTTTTGAAAAGTTTTTAACTAACAAGTATACACATTTTTCTTAAAATTATAGAAGAAACCCTAGTGAATCATCAGTCACAATGAGTTCCGCCCTAGCATCTCTGACGGCCACATATACTGATTCTGAAGGCGAAGAAGAGGGAAACGACGAAATCAATGAAAACACTAGTCAAGATGTACAGATGAAATCTCCCAGCAACTCAACCTCCGATAACAAATCCACAACTTCTTCTGGTTCTCATCCAGTCAGCCCTGCTACAGTGAAAGTTACAACCAGGCTGAAGAATTTGGTATCCTACCTAGATGACACTGTTGCCTCTGATGAGGATTATGAATCTGAGGCAGTGCCACATGAAATAATAATGATGGTCGATAATAATAAGGTCGAGGATATGGATGTAGCTGATGATGATGGCATAGCTATTCCTGCAGAGCCACCAGGGCACTGTTCTATAGAACTCCAGGAAAAGATCACAAAGTTGTATGAAAAAATGGTGCATCAGAACCTTGACATGAATTTAGTTATACAGAGGAGAAAAGATTTCAGGAATCCTAGTATTTATGAGAAATTGATACAATACTGTGATTTGAATGAGCTTGGTAAGAGTCTTGTGAAATCAAATTGAGGTTACAATTTGAGATGAATTCATTCTGATTCAATTGCTATCTCAATTCATTGTCTGAGAAGTTGCAGTAGCAATCAAAATATTCATTCTTCCATAACTTTTCTAGGCACCAATTACCCTCCTGCTATATATGATCCCTTGAAATGGAGCAAAGAATCTTACTATGAAGAACTTGCTAAAGTTCAAAAGACAGAAATGGAGCAACGAGAAAAAGAAAGGAAATCAAAGGTTGAGTTTGTCTCTGGAACAAGGAAAAATGAAGAAGACAAGAAGAGAAAAAGCAAATGGGATCAACCAGGAGGTGGAGGCATGTCAAATTCGAATATAAAACCAGCTGGTTGGGTACAACCTTCTCTAACCACTAGTTCTACTGGTACTAAAAGTACTGTTATATCTGCTTTCGGATCATTGCCAAAGAAGAGGCCATGAAACCTTGAGAGTGTGATTTTAAATAGAAAGACTAATAATAATGATTTTATTTTTATTTAAATCATCTTGAATTGACATTTGTTGTCTTAAATCTGTATGTGCTAAGAAAATGTGCAAAAAAGAACAGGAGTTATTGAAGAAACTTCAATTTTTATTTACTCACATCCAAAGAATTAAAATTGCCGCTGTTTCATTATATAACGGGATTGCCATGTCTCGAGTTCCCTATACTATTCAGTTAGCTAGATCAAAAAGGTCTGTATAAGTTTTGGCTAAGGAGACACATCGCTTTTAATGGGCGTTCGGTCAGTTCGTAATTATTTCAAGAGGATTTGAAAACTTACAGACTCGAAATGTTGACTATTTGACGGTGAAAACAATATTAAATCCTTATTCATACACATTGTGGCAACAGTGTACAAGAAAAGGTAATGAACCAATGATCTATTATTATATATCTACTAGGGGTGCGTTCCATTAAGCGCTCACAACGCCCAAAACACTAATTCAGTCGTTCCACATGGCGACCACGATCGTTGGGGTCGTGGCGAAAATGTCATGAATGACGTCATGATTCATGCTCACGACGACCCATCTCAATAGGTGGGTCGGCGTGAGCGTTTCGATGACGCACAGAACCAAGTGGAACGACAAAATTCGTGGTCGTGAGCGTGATCGTTGTGAGCGCTTAATGGAACGCACCCTAGATGGACTGTAGAGAGAGAGGTATCGATTCCAACATAAGAGTGAGACACAATGATCGAAATCAGCTGAGGAAAGGCAAAACATTCTGTTGTTCTTAAGGATTTAATAGATGCTAACAACTATTTTTCAAATTTTGGTCTTATTTGAGTATATATTACTTTCATTTTCATAGTGCATTATTAAGGGCGTATCTGAGATTTGTGAGTGTAGTGAAAATAACGTTTTTTTTTTCATTTGACTTTATATATTATATTATATATTATAAATTATATTGCATAATGGTGACTTCTTGTTCAGCCTATGGTTGTACCAACAGATTCCACAAAGAAAAAAAAATATATAATTTCATAGGTAAGGCATGTGAGGCTTCAGAAATAATGATTTCGATGTTGTGAGATTCAGATTTCCAAAAAATCCGAGCATCAGGAAAAAATGGTTAGTTGCTATGAGAAGGGAAAACTTCATTCCAGGAAGTGCTGCAAAATTATGTTCTGAACATTTTTGTCCGTTGTTAATTTTGGAAATAAATTTTGGAAAAGTGGTGCAGTTCCTAGCATGTTCAAATTGTCAAAGCATTTAGTGAATAAGCCAGTCAAGTTTTAAGGTCTCAAAAGCTGCGTGTGAGTTCAATAAATGAAATGAAAGAACGAATCAGACATAAGTATACAAAATTAATTTTGTTCAAACATCAGTGAAAAATCTACAGAGTGAGCTAGTAATTCCGATGTTGTATAGGGTAACTCTGAACACAATAAATTTATATTGTCTCGAAAAAAAGTTGTAATTTTGACTTATGGGGATATAGCCGACATTCCTTTTTGAAAGCTAAAATTCGAGGCCAAAACTCGAAAGATCGAACTTTTGTTTATAACAGAAATACACGGTACCAAATTTTTGTATTTGTCAGTGAATTCGTCTCGAAAAAAAGAGACCGAGAATTCGACCTTTATTTTTTTGTATCTCATATACAGAGTTAAGTATACCCTATACAAATAATCGAAATTTGCCCACCCTGTACATTCGGAATATTGCCAACATTTTTCAAAGCCCACTTGCTTCAACTTTTTGTACAAAAGAATAAAAATTATTTTTAGGTATACCTCTCATTATATTTTTGTACCCAATAAAGTGTATACCTACTTGAATCGTTCTAAAACAATTTTTATTTTTATACCTGTTTGATTTTTCATCGTCAGTTTCCACATAAATACTTGAAACTTTTTTTAAATATTCAAATCATGAAGCCAAACATAAAGGTGCTTCATAAGTTATCAGAAAGAAGGCAAGTTAAACTCATATTTTTTGAATTTGAGGGCCTATAATGATCAGATATCATACAAAAATGATTCATTATCAACAAATGCTTGGCAGGCAATGGATATTTTCAATTAGAATCACGTAATTCTTCGAAATTTTGGAAAATTCAAAGTATCTCCCATATAACGCAATGTTAAATTCATTGCTTTTTGCCTCTCAACTCTACCTTTCTCAGTTGCTCTCAACATATAGTCTATAGCTCCTTCTCTCTTTAATGTTGGAATCAATGCTTTGCACAGCACATCGACGCAAGGGATCATCTAGTAGAGTATATTATCAGATCATTGTAATGAACACACCCTCTCTGACATGTTGATACTTGTCTTTTCTTGTCAGCTGACCTCTTACCGTCAAACTTCTGTATGTCAGTGTCAAAACCAAGTTTGTAGGTTATAAAGGTGGTGTCATAGACTTTTAGTATTACAAAACAAAGCGTACAATATGAAATTACTTTACACTATTCTGATTATTTAAATAACGCTTATTGTACTGTGTGTTAGATAGTTCGATGTCTAATAAGTGCAAAGTAGTTTTTGATCTGTGATTATCCGTTAGTTGCACCAATTGAGAGTCCATGGAGATCGACCATCGTCTGAGGAGTAATGGTTTTCTGAGAATTTTTGCAGTTCTGTTATTGGGTATATAATCTCACTCATCAATATCATTAATGGCTTACTTGTCTTAGTTATCGTAAAGATTAGACAATATTTTGTGCATAACTTTTCTATCTGTTCTAGGCTAGAAAACGGGATACTGCTTTGAGCTGGATAATTTGACTTTGGATATATGAAGAGTATTCATGAGGTATGTGATGAGAAATTTACAATAGTATTGAATTATAAATGAAATTTTCATCAACGAATTTTCTAATAGTAGTTTTCAACAGATCCTAATAGTCAGGTATATTTATTTAAAGAATGCCACAGTGTCATCACCAATCATGAATTTTTTTTCAATGTATTATGTGCTATCAATTTGAATTGAAGTAATTTCTTCTTATCTTTGTCCTATCAAGTTATCTGTGATTGTTTCTTATCTAAGGACTTATTTATCATTGTTTTGAATTATCTTGATTATACTCTGGCTTGCTATGAAAATCATCTCTTTATCAAGGTGCTCTTGATTTTTGTTTCCAGATAAACTACTGGACTGCATTTCAACTCAAACCATATTTCCTATAAAATCTCTCCTGATGCTGTGATATATAAAATGTGATGTTGTTGGGCACTTTTAGATCCCATTAACCTATCCAAAGCTTAGTTTTCACCACTTCTAAATTTTCAATATGGATCAAAAAACGAAAAATTCGAAGCGCCACGGCACCGCCGATACCCACACCACCAGACACACTGTCAACTCCAGCTCAGGGGTCCTCATGGTGGGCCCCAATTTCCGTGTTGGCAAAAAAATTGGCTGCGGCAACTTCGGGGAACTGAGGTTAGGTAAAAATTTGTACAATAATGAACATGTAGCTATCAAAATGGAAGCTATGAAATCCAAAGCACCTCAACTGCATTTAGAATATCGATTCTATAAACTGCTAGGTAGCCATGAAGGCATACCTGATGTTTACTATTTTGGACCCTGTGGCAAATACAATGCCCTGGTCATGGAACTACTAGGACCCAGTTTGGAAGACTTGTTTGACATGTGCGATAGGAAGTTCACCTTGAAGACTGTTTTGATGATAGCAATACAACTTCTGTACCGTATTGAGTATGTTCACTCTAGACACCTCATTTACAGAGATGTTAAACCTGAGAATTTCCTGATAGGCCGTACTAGTACTAAGCGAGAAAAAATCATCCACATCATAGATTTTGGCTTGGCCAAAGAGTACATAGAGCTTGAAACGAATAAACACATCCCTTACAGAGAACATAAGTCTCTTACTGGCACAGCTAGGTACATGTCCATAAACACCCACTTAGGCAAAGAACAGTCTCGAAGAGATGACTTAGAAGCACTGGGGCACATGTTTATGTACTTTTTGCGAGGTTCCCTGCCCTGGCAGGGTCTCAAAGCTGATACTTTGAAAGAGCGCTACCAAAAGATAGGTGATACCAAAAGAGCTACACCCATCGATGTTTTGTGTGAGGGTCATCCAGAAGAAATGGCCACGTACTTGAGATATGTGAGGAGATTGGACTTTTTCGAAACTCCTGATTATGAATACTTGCGCAACCTTTTTATCGGATTGTGCAACAAAAAGGGCTATGCGGATGATGTGGAGTTCGATTGGTCAGGAAAAACTATGACAACACCAGTGGGGACACTACCAGCCAACACTCATGAGGTAGTACAAGTTTTAGTATTTTTTTCTTCATAAAACAAATTATTGTTTGCAAAATATGAATGCGATATGTTCAAGTATTCTGTTCATGTACATAGAAACAGAGAATTTTACATTGACAGGCAGTTGTTGTGTTTATCATGGAGTTTTCTTCCTCGACTGAAATGACCATAGTTCAAAGGTTAAGAAATCAATTCACATTTACAAGAATTGTCTCATCTGGAAAATTTTGTTATAAATATTGATATCATTATTAGACACATCTCGTAATTTCTTAATGAAGATAAGATAACAAATATTTGATCATTTCAAATAAAAAAATCAGGTTCATATATAATTAGTAATTTGATTCTGTATCATATAGGATGTTATAAGATTAACCTAATACAAGTCTGAGTTTCAAAGGGTTCTAGTTATTAAATTCCACAAAATATTTTTTGAATTGTGAATGATGGAAATGAGATGAATAATATGGGAGAGTGAAAGAGAAAAAATGAATGAAGTTAATCGAATGAGGGACAATAAACAGAACTAAAACTCCATATAGATTGTGCACTGAATCATAAATAAAACAAATAATTGTGCTACAATTGGGATAACGATTTTAAATCCGTATTTGATTGTAGTTCCGTTCATTTTTATCCCATTTTAATATTTTTCATTCCATTTTTCATGTTTGTTTTTGTAAAATAATATTCACTTCACTTCCAAGTCCAAGTATTCGAATTCTGACAACTTTTAAAACAATACAGTATGCTTAAGGTGCCTACAACTATATGGTGGAACTAGTCCTCAATTCAGCACGTGACCAAAACCCTTCATCAAAACGTTCACCAGCCAACTTGACATCTCATATTCCAAACTAATAAGAAAGCTTTTTTAAATCGCCACGAACGGTGACACCGTCGGCGCGATAATGAATGCATATTGCGATTTCGCCAATCGGTAATGAAATACAGTAGTTTGTCTGCAAAGTTTTAATTCACCAGTATTTCTCAAATCTGTATTATTCTAACGTATGAATGGAGTTTGTATTCAGGAAAATAAATGTAACTTTGACTTTTGTTTGAGGATATTTGTTTTGATTAGAAACGTCACCGCTGCTGTTCGTGTTTTCATAAAACACATAATTCCCATCGACACTTCGGTTCTCCGAACAATTGTTTCACCATTATGTAGGCACCTTGAGTACGCTATAGAACTCATTGTTGAATCTCTCACAAAATCTCTGATTTCATCAGCAGGTCGCCGAATCACCGTACCGAGGTGCATCGAAAACCAACAAAACCCACATCTGGCCGGAGGTCTCCAAACAGAGCACCCTCGGTAATCTAACCCCAGCCGACAGGCACGGATCAGTCCAAGTGGTGAGCTCGACCAACGGCGAACTGAACGCTGATGATCCCACAGCAGGTCACAGTAACACCCCCATAGCTCAACACCACGACGTGGAGGTGGTAGACGAGACCAAGTGTTGTGGCTTCTTCAAACGCAAGAAGAAGAAAAACGTCCGAGCGAAATGACTGCAGTGCGGTGAGACGGACCAGCAGGTGGTGCTGTTGCCTCGCGGACACAGTGGGGCCACGATGATAGAGTGACAGATGACGTGTTTGGACTGTTCTCTTAGCTTGTAGGTTAGGACTCGTTTACGTGTAAGTCTAAAGTAAGTCCATACCATATCTTTTCAGTGTCTATGGAAAGCAGCCTTGCTCATTAGGGTTTCCATAGGAGGGTTGATGAATGAATGAATGAATGAAACGAACTTTTGTTATTTGTTTTGTGAGAATATTGGGTTGGTTGAGCTCTGAAAATTATAGGGTATCTATTCACAAACTTTGCTTTTAAATAGTTATCATGCATTTATCTGATTTTTGTATTCAATATTTCACTGCTTTGTAGTGCTTATTGCATTTACAGATTTCACAATCTGTTCGTGACACACCGTTTTGATTTTATTTAGTTTAAATCAGCTGATCTCTAACCTATTCACGAGCACTTCGAGTGTCAATGGTTTTTCACGGAAGAAATCGTTGAATTTACTTGATTCCATTGTCAGTACTTAGAAGCTGTGGTACCCTTTAATTTTCATTTGGAATTGTTTTTCTCAAAAATCTTTTTGACAATTATTTTCATGATCGGAAGTTGGTAGAACGGAGTTTTCTGAACTGGAGAACAAACACTGATCCTAACTGAGGATAGATAAATAATACGGCATTTTCAAATTATCACTTTAAATTAAATTGAATTGTTATTAGCCTCGTCTTCCGCTTAGAGATGTGATTTTTTCAGATTTCGATCTCGTACATAATCTGAATCTGTCTTGTCAAATATTGAAAACTTTTCTATCCCAGGTTTGCGTCAAATAACATATTTAACAATAAATGCTCCCTTATGTTATCACCTTCATTATTTATTATAAAGTACCATAAGACTATGTTTTATATCTATACAATTTTAATAGTTTTAAGCAACGTGTGTTCGAGAGTTTAACATTACTGATATGATTTTGTGAAAATTCTGAGCTTTCGTTTTTTCACTAGTGAGGCAGATAATTTTCAGTGATAGGCGAAAAACTGAGTTCTTCAGAACATTGTTACGTTTCATAATTGTATATACCTGGGTATCAACTGTTGCAGAGTAGACAGATTGTCTTATCAACAATTTTAAATATGGAATTTTAATAAATGTATACTAGAGTTTTTTGAATCAATATTTATTTTTATCATTGTTACGTAACTACAAACTATATTGAAGCAAAAGGACTCAAGATATCATCGCAAGGTTAGTTTGCAAAGAAGAAATTGAAGCTACCTCTTGAAATCCAAGTATGAATTAAAGAATTAGAATATCGAAAGTAGATATGGGTTGATACAGCGTATAAATTTTTTGAACAGAACGTCGACAATATAATTGATTTGAAAAACTCTTTTATCCATCTCAAATAATTTTACTGAGTACCTATTCCACCCATTTTGTTTACTATAATTTTCTAGGAACCAGCAACTTTTCTTTGTGAAAAACACTTACATAATTTTGACCGAATGTGTGTGTATTATACAGGGTGTGGGAGCGATAGATCTCATCAAATGTAATTCAACCAAGATACGCAATTGATACCATTGGTCTTAAGTTTTTGGCTTTTGTTTGCTTGAAATTGTAAACATTGATGATTTTTATGAATTGTTTGTTTGTTGATCCAGGAAGTAGGATATGTTATGATGGTCACTCTGTTTCGAATTTGCGAATGAACAGCAATTTTTCATACACCCAGGACTATTTGTGAACTATATGCTTTTTGAGCTCCTTATGTATATAAAAGTGATTTATCGTATTAAATGCAATAAACGAAAAGAAACAGTTGTTTATTTTGTCTTCATTCATCATGACGTTTATTTTTCACAAGTTACATGACAGAATGGATTATATTGAGTACAGACAAATTGTTCATCACAATATGATAAGAAAAGCAACAATGAACAAATATTTTCAAATTAATAACTTTGAAAACTTAATACATTAATGATCTCTCAATAGCTTATCAATATAAAACAAGGAACCAAATTCTCGGGTTGAAATTAAACAAGAGTTCAATGGTCTTCGATTTCGAATCTTCTTAGAGTAACATTTTGATTGCATCACGAAAAAAAGTCAAAACTGAAAAATAAACTGTCGAAAAATCGTTTTTTTGGTTTCCATCAGCTGATTTGTGGATAAGTTGTCAATCCAGAGACTGCTAGCGTCTCGTAGTGAGTAGATTTTCAATTCGGAATTGAGAGAGTGCAGACGGATGCGTAAGTTTACTTTATAGTTATTCCGGTAGATGATGTTAGTAGTATACATTTTCATAGTCATCGGTAGTTGCTTCCAAATATGTACTCAATAATTGTACTTATTTCAGTCGTCTACAGACATGATTTCATGTGATGCGATATTTCAGCAGTGGAAATTTTTGGATCTATGGATTATATGTGCAAATGGGGAAAGTTTCATTATTCAAATGTATTATACATATACATTTTATTCAATCTCTTGCTTCTGCTGTCAAGTGATTTTAGACTCCTTGTTTTGTAACGAAGACATATTCAAGAATATTCCACCTGAAATATATATTGAAAAGTGCATTACCTGAATGACGCCTGGAACCTAAATTATTTGATCTGCGAGAAGAAAGAACAATTGTTGAATAGAGATCAACACATTATTTTCAGTGTGAAAATCTCGACTTGTTTGTTATAGAAATAGGAGTAGCCAATGAGTGGTGGAAAAGGAATATATCGATATTAGTTATTCATCTGTTTGCTCTCGGATTACTTGAACACGGAAATATCGAAATTAGGTTATATAGAGCGTGTCTGCATGTACACAAAAGTCTCAAATTTCAGGATACGAATAGTAAATGCATTCAAGATCCGTCTAGCATCTCGGATGACTGAGGTACAGGGAGATCCCAGCCGTGTTGTATCTCATAATTTGTTACAAATTTGCTTTTATTATGTTCCCTGTATGGAATTTGAGATTTCGCAGATGTAGCTGGTTATGCTTCACAAAATGTCAGAAAAAAAAGGTAGGTTTTTTATGAAACCACATAACCAAATTTTTCTAACCTAACCTAGGACACAACATGCAAAAAGTCATCATAGGAATATTGTTACACAACTGTATGGATGGGCTATCTACAAATTGAAATTGGTGCATAATAACAATAATTTTACTCGGATTTTTCTTCTTCAAATGTTGATGACTACTGCTCGTATCTGTTCAGGTCATCAAATTTCGTTAAAGAAGGGAGTTTCATAACTCCCTACAAGTCTGATATCAAAACGCAATTACATTGTTTAATGTTAGATTAATGTGATAATGGAAGACAACATTCGGTAGCACCGGATGATCAAAACTACAGTGGCGTAGTTATAAAACAGTGGCAAAATGAATTATTTGCAACCATAAAAATATTAAGAAAACAAAAACACAAAAACAATTTAAACTATGAATTTCGAAATCTTCTGGCAAATTCTTTCAATCACGTATTGAAAATTTATTCATCGTTCATCAATGTTGATGAAAAATGCATTATTTCCTTAATTTTCCAGAGTCCATGATATGTCAACAGCAACAATCAATGAGATTTGCACTGCTAAAAATTTACAGTCGAACACAATAAATACAGGAATATATAATTTTCTGATACAAATTCTTTCATGAAATTAAGATTCAATCCTAATTTGTTGGGAGTTCAGAAATTGTCAGTTGAAAAAAAAGTTTTACTAATAAACATTTTCAGAATATCGTATGGAATTGAATAATGTAATGGAATATAGGGTGTTCTATTAACAAACCATGTTTCCACTTCACAGACTTGGTAAATCTGATATTTGGCCGTTTCATTTCTTACACGCTGTATATAAATACAGATTATGAGAATCTCAATATGTGTATTATATGAGTGAAAATATAGAAGAACTAGAAACATTTTTTCATTATTGTAATATTTTCTGATTAATTGTACCGCCACTGTTTATTTCTGGGAGTTGAAGAGGGTTGATAAGCCTGCGTACAAGATTTACGACATCCTGGTTTTCAGTAGAGCTAAACGGCAGTGTCAGGTGTAATTTTGAATAGGAGCATTAGTTTTCCAACTGATTCCGAACTATTAACTTCACTCGTGTCGAAAATGTTATCACTCGTGTTCGATTAGCAAGAACAAGATTTTTCGATAAAAAAACTTCAGACGTTGTGAGAAAATTTGTTTTCGGACTCAAAGAAAATGATTCGAGTATTTCGCATACGGAATGGCGAAAAATCCCCTCATCCAATTGACACTTATTGTATGTGATTTAAAAAATAAAATAACCGAAATGATTATGACGTCAGCATCAGGAATCAAATGTCAAATAGAGCATGCATGAAAATCAGAACGATTTTTCTTTCGACCCAAGAATATTTGTTGAATGTCTCAGACCAGGAAGAAATGGAGCTTCGATTACTTTGGATGTGGTAAGCAATATAAGATACTCTGTAAGGTGCAGTATAATACCGAATTGAGACGGCGAAGGCGATTTATTTCATTGACCTGGATAAATAATTACTTTTAGATAATAAAGCGTCCTATTAATACCATATGTTAACAATACCATGTTAGTAGATTTGCGGTGTTAACATAACCTAACTAAAATGATCAACAGTTGAAATCAACAATTTCGATTGAATTTTTAAGTTTAAAAAGAAATCGAAATTTATAGACACGTACATTTTTTGAAGAACTTTGGGAGTTGATTTAACTTCACATTTCAAAATATTCATACAGACCAATGAAAACTCTCTTAACGTTTGTTTTTCGGTATTTTGGTAATCGATCTGGATTTCGTTGAAAATTTTTGTCGTTGCCCACGTATTTTGACCCAATAACTAGAACTGGATAATATTATCGGGAAGACATTAATATTTTTCGAGATAACTCACTTTGAAGTACGAAATTTCACCTTCTTTTGAGCAACATTTTTGGTCAAGATTTCACAGCTTTTCAGCATTTTTTTTCGATAAGGTGACACATTATATGTATTTTTTCTGAGAAAACATTGAGAATGCAGTATTTCCTAAATATTCAGATTCCACAGCATGTTAACATAATTATTCAGTTAATCGTTGATGTCAATTGTCAAACTGTCATAATTCTTCAATAATTCCTTCTATGATATAACTTGTTTGTATAGATTTAGAAAAAATGAAGCATTCCCAAAGTTTATCTGAGAACGAATACATTGTGTATCCTTTCTTTATTTGAATGTCGTAGTAGGAAAAGAAAGTGAAACTTCGAAATCGAAAGTGGAATATTTCGAAAAGTCTTTATTTCCTGCCTTCGAGTTCCTGTTTTTTGGGCCAAAGTAGCGACAAAAATTCTCTTCAAAATCCAGATTGCATGATATGTTTAAAATTATCCATATTTCATATATCTTGAAAACACATAAAACACTATGTATTTATTTCATAGATCTGAAATTTCTACACGATATACAATACGCTTCTTGAATTGTTGGGGGTTCCATACGTTTCTGTACGAAAACACCGTATATTTTTTGAAACATTGATCGAGAGAGTATTCGCATTTGCGCGAATAAATCATTGAGTTATGATAGTTGACCTCGGTATTCACAAAGAACTGATCTTTGGGTAGAAATCGGAAAATTTATTTGATAATCGTGTTGATGGATTTTTCTAATTATTAAGGCGCAGTTTCCAATCAACAGACAGAGAAATACAAGTAACTAAAAATAGACATTGAAAAAACTTTTGAATTATGACTGGTTCATTATGGGTTTCTCTTAACAAGCAATTTATTTTATCTCTGTCGGAGTATCAGTAATGACATAAAATACCTACTGTTTTTCCGTATTTTTACTTGCATAAGAGTCAGCGGACACATTTTCCGTTTGAACAATCGAAAGAGATGTGTATTCCTCTTGAGTACATCTTATACGAGCTTATTCATTCAAGATAGTTCTGACAGATTTGGTTATCTTTCAATACCAATAGTATAAAATGAAAAGTATCCAGCTTAATTCTGAACTTCTGATTGGTTGAGATATTACTGGGAACATTTATGGTTAGGTCATACAGCGAATAAGAACAAGATAAAATAAGAATACACCAATGAAATTACACGTGTCGTCATGTCAAATCGTAACAAATATGTGATATCATTGGATCATTATTCTTATTTTATTTTATTCTTATTTGCTGTGTAAACTCTACAACGATGCCAAATTCATTCATTCCTTGATTGAGAACTGACAATTTTGTCATTCAAACTGTTCAAAATCTGCCCGTTTTTTGGTGTATATAATATGAATTTTACTTAACTTTCTGTTTCGGAGTATCGTTGAAAAAATAGGCAAGCAGCATCACCGCACTCTCCGGCGAACTGTCACAATTATCTTGCTCAAATGAATAGACTATACCTTCAAGAAATGTTCTTTCATACTCGATATAGTATAAAATAACAGTGTCATAACTCGTTAGACACGAATTATTGTCTTGGCAAACAAAACAGTGTGGTTGTTTGATATCTCTGTCAAATAAACTGAGAATTTATGGTAGGGCAAGTTCATTCATCAAAATGCCCTGGTATTGAGTGAGGTTATCTCAGAACGACCTTCAAAAATCTCTGTTCAATGTTGAAAAAATATACAGGGTGAGCCACAGTGGATGGTACCTTAGACGTATAAAAATTATCGCCTACTTCAGTAAGCGCCTGGGATCAATTGATTGAAAATATTTTTAGTAATGCGGCGTTGCCGCTTTTATCAAAAAGCAACATCATCTTGGTGGGTTCTTGAAAATATTTCAGATCAACGAATCTGATTTGTTAAGAGCAATTCAATATTTGCATCAATTTTAATTATTGAATTTCGATTTCCATGTGACACTAATCTTTGATTGAAATATTTGAATGTGAGAGTTCATGACCGTTCATTATTCACGAAGAAGAATTGATGTTACCTTTATTTTGTGCTTTTTTAATTTCGCATAAGAAGCGTTTCAACTGACTTGTTGTTGAGAAAAAAAAATTCTATTCCATTTTTCAGTTTTCGTTCTCTTTATGCAGAAATTCTCTGATATGATGACCGTGAAATTACTGTTTTGAGATTAAATACAGTTGTGTAATAGTTGATACAATTCATATGCAGGAAAATATATAATTATTATGGTAAACTGGATGGTAATAGATGTCCTGTACGTACTTCCGTTTATTTGTTGAAATCGGAAATGAGAATGGTCATTATATTGTTCCTATTAACTAGCGGCCACTCGTTCACAGATACAGAGTGATATTGAATTATCCCAGACGCACTTCTTGACACATCCTGTATATACTATAGAATTTAAACACATTACTACAGACACGCGCATTTTCTCATTAATCATGAGAACAAGGTGGTAATTTTTTCTTAATATTCGAATAGAATAAAAGCCTCGAGATCATGATAGTCGAACATAAATTCTAAGAGATTTATTATTGATCATAAATTTCCTATATCTTGTGGCTCGTTACTTTGTGACTATTACATTCATAACTTCATTGCAAATATTTGTCGTAAATAACTTGGTTGCGTAATGAGATTGGTTGGACGACACCATTGGCAGACAATGTTGTTGAAGACGGTTTCTTTTAATGGGAATGATGTGCAACTATAAAATTCAACAAGCACATAATAAATAGGATTAGTTAGGATAATCAATGTTTCTCTGTGTTAGCATATCTTGTTGACATTTATAAAATCTTACAGCAACAGGTGTTACACTCAATAAGACTGGCATAATTAAAAAAATATTGGTGATTGAAAATGGATCAAGTAAGTTTTGGTTCCATGACCAACCTATAAATAATCATATCATAACATTGTTTCAAAACAACAATGATATTGTTTCTATTTCTGGTGCTTATTTCTTTGAGTTTAAATATTAATGAGTGAAAACAATTCATTATAACCAATATGTCTGATGGGGGAGATGAAATTATTATGAAGTCGTCTTTCTCAATAAAATGGATTCATTTAGCTGGTGGAAAATAGTTTTTTATAGATGAATGAAATGATCTGCATTACCACACTGATGAACCATGATTTTCATGATTTTTTATTACAACAATAATCAGCAGAAAAGCGACATCAAAAATTATTTCCAATTAGGTTATGTTTAAATTATTATCCGCTTCCAAATTTCATTGTTCGGCTGACGTCGGCTTTTATCGGAGCGATAGTACTGCGTTTTGAGTGTACGTAAAAAACGTATTTATACGTTGGACGTATCTTGTAACGTGGGGAGAACCAAACTGCTGTCGTAAGATACGTTTACGTATGTTGTCAATGTGCAGCTTCAAGTGTCTATTATGAAAGACGCAGAGTTGATTCAAAAATGTCATACGAAGTACTCCATGCTTTCATAAAAGTGACAATAATTTTCTCATCAGTAATTTTATCTCTCTTATACTCATGATTATTTTTTACTTTGGAGGGAGATTATTGCTAAAAGCGCATTTTTTTTTTAGTTTTTCCAAACTATAAATTATAAACGATTTAAATCACATTTAGTTTGTGGGGTTTTCATCATGTTTGGAGTATATTGTATTGTATATTTTGTCAACTTAATTTGTTTTCTATTTCATCTTGGTTTTTTAAAGTATCAAGTATTCGGTAATTGTATATTTGTTTAAAAAATAATTCATTCTTGTTGATTTTGTACACTTGTTTTCAGATAAGTTTGCGATATGTTCGTATTTTGGTTGATTTCTTGAATAAAAAAATTATAATTGATAATTTTTTGCACACGAGTTCGCCAAATTCCTCGATGTACTTTGGAATATTTCTGAGCGGTTGCGGTGATGATAAATAATCAAAAAAAGTATATATCCAAGTCTGCTTAACGCAGAAAAAATGTTGAAAACGATAGTTGATGATGTATTTCTGCCTCGTACCCCCCAATGGATCAGTACCAATTATCACGAGCACGCGAAGGGACTCAGATGGGAGGGGGTAACCTAAGCTCGTGCTCCGATTGGGCCGCCTCTCAGGTACGGTAAGCAGGTGAGATTCACTCTCATCAAAACACAGCATCACTTGACCAAGTAGGTACGTCTCGACGTCGTCCAAGAGGCTTCGGACAGCCGCGAAAATCAAACGGGAAGAAAAGATGCACCTCCGAACCAAGACTAAACAATCAGACTTTGTCAACTAACACCTTTCGGTTAAACATTCGTTGATGATGTCGTTAGGTGGGCAAACATGGTTTATTGCACGTCAAACAGAAAGTGTTTAGGTTGGAAATTCGAGACTTGAGGTGTGCGTGAGTGCAGCCCCGATTTTTCGTTAGTTAGTGGTTTTTCCGACGGTGTGTTTGGTGCCGTGATGTTTTGTGGATCAGGAAAAGGATTTTGGCTGATGAACCAGCATGTACCTTAGCCGAATCATTGAGAGAAGGTTGGCACTCCTACTGTGGATTTTTTCATTGTGGTCTGCAAGGTAAAACATAACAAACACTCTGTACATGTCCTGCTAGTCGCATTGGCCAGGGGGGCAAAGTATTTCGTGCCATCGCCAAAAAATAGGTATTTTTTTCAAATTTTGATTAGGCGAAACTCAAACTGGTTCTCATGTCATTTATATTAATTGTAATATTGAGATGTCAAATGAATACCAATCGATTATGAATAAAGTTCACGCGAATATTTCAATTAAAAAAATATGACATGAAGACATAAATAAATAAAGAAATGAGGACATCATACATAACTGAACGAAATCTGAAAAAAATACGATATCAGTCACGTTTTTATATTCAGCTAGGATTATATTTCCAATTTTTAAAACTAGGAACATAATACTGAATTATAATAAATAACAAGACCAATATTAAGTTGAATTATTAGGATCATCGGATCTGTGTGGATTTTTAAAATTGACTATTTACATAAACCATAATTCAAAAATTATTTCAGATAGGGAAAGATATTCAAACTGTTTATTTTTGATACAAAACTATGATGACAAGAAAAGACATTGATGATACTGAAATTTTATCTGAAAATCATATCTGATTTTTTTTTGTTATCTTTATTATATTGACACAAAACTTAACAAACAATTAAATGTCGTACGTAAAATAGAAAACAATAAGTAAAATATACTATACAGGGTGTCATAAAATTTTTTAAGTATTCATAACTCAATTTCGCTTGAATTTTATGAATTCATTCAGCTCTTTATTTTCTGCCTTGGTTTCAATGAGGCTTTCTTAAAAAATCGAATCAGTTGTCAAAACGCATACAAAAATCCCATCAAATATTTGTTATATCCAATGTAAATGTTTTTTTTCATCGTGAAATGATACTCATTCTATTTTTTCCACTATTTGATTGACAAAAAATCACAGACTTTTGTGAAGTTCTCAAACTGGACATTTCGATGGATAAAATCAAACTCATAGTTCGAAGACAAATTAGATATAAAAAACAAGAGATTTTTTATCTTTTTATATTTTTATTCTATTGAGGTCCTAAAATAAAAATGTCTTATATCGTAAGTTTATAAATTATTCACGAATGACTGACAGGATAAGTATTCGTATTAGAAAATCACTCAGTATACACCAATAAACGTAAAACATCTAATGGACTTTCATTGATAATTGAAAATCCATTTGATGGACAGTAAAAGTAATGCATTAGATAGCGTAATATATAATGAAAATATATATAAATATATGTTACTGTATTTAAGTATCCATATTGATTGAACGATAATCATTTATGAGATATGAAGAAAGTGCCTATCGTCATGAATTGTAGAAAACTTGAATTATTTTCATGATTCGTTCGGTATATTTAGTTATTGCATAATGACAATTGAGGTATGTTTGTTCAATGCATGACTTGTTAATTTGAAAATCATGATAGTTTTCGATCGTGTACAAAATAGTCCAAATATTTACATTATATTTGATGTAATATTGAACAAACAATGAGATTGTCAAATATGTACATACACATTAACCAAACGTTTTAAAACAATTTTGTTCTGAGGCTTATAGAGAAGTTCTACAATATATTGTTAATCATATATAAACATTGCACCAGCAAAATTACTATATGCACATTCTTCACGAATAGATTTAGAAATAATGGGAAATATATTTTTCTTACAGTCATAAATGAACTTGCATGAAAAATTATTGAATAAAATATTTATACAAAAATCAAAGAAATCAGCAGGAGTATTGTGATATCAGAGCAGAAACTATTTCTTTTGGAAATATTGACACCCTGTAAGAGAGGAAAGCAAACATTGAATCTCTGAGTTCAATAGGATATAGGAGTCTTAACCATTGACACCATTATAGGTTTTGAAAAGTCTTTCAATCATATGTCATTGTTCCAGATTGTCATATGAAAAGTGACGTTTAAAACCAGTACATTCATTCCCTTGATAAATACTTATTTGTTATTTTTTATGTGGACAATAATTAAGGGTGCACCATTCCAAATTATTAATAATAATCATTATTAATTTATTTGAGTTGTTGAAAGTCATGATGAAACGATATAAAATTCACACAATATTTCTTTCTCATAATCAGAGGCATGGAAAAAAAAAATAAATCTGAAACGAACAACATACAGACAGTATAATTATTATAATTTATCAATGTTTCGATCTGCTGAAAATTAGTTGATTGGTTGAAACGTTAACACAAACGTATAGTCAAGATATTTCGATGATAATCACGAGAGGCACACCACTGGGATAGCTTTGATAACTAGATAGTTAATTACTACCCAACCGTCATTATCGTCTTCATTTAAACGAAAAGACCAGTTTGCGAAATCAAGTTTTCATGTCCAGAACATCACTTTTTATAAATAGAATTCGCAACTCTTTATATCTCTACATATGAAGAAACTCATTCATTCAATTTGTTTTTCAATCGGTTGTTTGGAGAATAGTCCATTTTTTGTTTATTTAGTATACAAATGGAAATCTTCATGTGCATTTCACTCGTGAAAACGTCATTTTGACATCTGCCATATGTCACCTTCCACCACTGCTGCTGAAATAGCCGACCATATTGTTCTCTGCACCAGAACTCAAATTTTGACACAATGTACAACGCACCCTTTCTCATCACACATACCCGCAACCCCGGGAAATGTCTTTTCAACAATTTGCAACATTCGTTTGACTATAGTTCACAATATAATAAATATTGGAAATCTAATTAATATCTGATTTCAATCCAATCCAATAAATGCTTGAGATGGTGTCTATTAACTAACTGACAATATCCTGAAAGGAATTGAACATTAATTATTTCGAAGAAAATCTGTACACCATCCTTTTTGTTTTCATAACTGCTCATTTTGGTATTAAGTACTTCGTTTTGCATTACCTACGTAAAAATAGTCGATATGTGTCAGATCTGGACATCTTGGAGCGCCCTGTATAACCGAGATACAGAGTGTTTTAAGTACTTCTTATATTATTGTATATTATTGATTTTCACAACATAAACTCATTATCGTCTATGCATTCCGAATGAATGAAATTAATGATCTAGGTACGGACTCGAAAAAATTTAAGGTATTTCATCAGTTCAATACAAGATCCTGTATGACGAAATTCTGAAAATTCGTTTGCAGATATGAAAAGGGCAGAAAAAAATATTCCTAACCGAGTTTGGTACTTCCGCATACCATTCTTGTACCTGTTAAAAAATTTTAAAAAATACCTTTTTCGTCTCTAAATGCTATTCTTTCACTTTCATTCAATCAAATTACATTTCATGATATCCTGAATTTTCGATCACAACCTTGATGTAAAATAAGTCGACAGGTCCTTATTTAGGACAGAGTGCTATCTCAATAACCAGTTACAAACACCCCGTATATGTGATGAAGATTGCATTTATTCATCATGCTACACTATACGAATAATGAAATGGGAAGAAAGCACATTCCGAAAAAGTATGAGTTTTTTAAGAAACACAAATATTGTAAAATTGTATTCATTTAAAAAAGAACGAAGATTGGAAATAGAATACATTTCATCCATTCTGCATTAATTTTTTATGTATAGCTTCTTGTAATCATTTTATCATTTGCATGTATTTTTTTATTATTTTATTCTTACAAACAAAATATATCGACTGATTATTTCATTCATATTTTCAGTTTGTCTGTTACCACTAGACCTTTCTCTTTCGGTATTGCAGATTTTTTCTTTTATTTGTTGGTTTCTAAGTCCTTCCTCATTATTGTTCGCATATAATCTGGCTAGTATTTACGTATAAACAATTCGTCTTTATGAAAAGGAATCCACATTAACCATGAAATTTGCCAACATAGCCTCTCGTGGAAATGAACCATCCAGTTCTGTCTGTCATTCTTTGGTGTTGCCACTGTTAAAAAAACCAAGCACAGCCAAAATCGAGCTCCAGTTGCGCGGTCCAGCAGTCAAATGACATTACATTTTCAACTTCTTCGCACGAGAAAGTATTCCATCCATTCCGAGAACAAATCTACTATTAACTATCTGAGCAGGTAGTGCTTTCAACAATATCATAAATAGTCTTAACAGGGTTATCGTAAGACGAGGCACTTAATAGAAGACTCGATTTCTTTCTGTCTACCTCTGAGGGGGAGTCGATAAGATCAAGGAGCATAGAACAATATGATGGTGTGGGCATTTAGGAAAATAAGCAGCGAAACTTGAAAAATATCCCATCACCAATATCGGAATGATTCATTTTGGAATGCTGTAATTTGATACTTGCCTTTCGATGATTTGATGACAATCTTTGAGAGTTGAAAATGCATACATTGGCCAAATTAGGAGAGTCACAGAGATGACAGTTGATATGTTGTTTTTCACTAAAAATTGTTTCGAAATATAATAAAAATACTGATGAAATTGTTGCTAATTTGAATGTTTTGACACTTTTGATCCTTATAACGAGATGTATAAATAACGATGAAAAAAAGACACAATCTTAAGAATTTATCATGAAAAATAAATAAATGTGTGGTGGAATTGAATATATATATAATAAATTTTAAATCAATCAGTTCTAATGATATTCACGCCTTTTTTATTTGGTGAATTCATGGACAAAAAACTGTTCGGTATGCATTATTGAACACGAGTAGATCTCCAATCAATATCTTGAAATCTACAAGAGATCAGTAAATCAAATGAAAAACTGTTTATTTTATTTTTCAACTCATGTATTGGATGAGTATTTTTTCATGTGTCTCTTATTTATAGCTTATATAACGAATTGATATTGGCAATTGAAATGTTATTGTTTATGAAGTTCAAGTCTGGATGAAATGAGCAACAGCCAACACTCTGTAGAAAGAGAGAGCGAGATTCGGCTTTGTGATTATTCGATTAACATCTTTGATATCCACAAATCAAGATTGAATCGTCAATGTCGAGTTGATCACATTTGGCACTTATATACGTATAAATAAACATTTTGAGTTTGTTTGTACAACCATTCGAACTAATGAATATTCAAGAGAATTGAAATTCGGTGTTGATATTTTGATAAATATTCATAACTTAGCGAGAATTGATACTTTCAAGACGACCAAAAAGAGCATCTGATTCACTAGCTTTTCCCTGCGGCGCGGCGTTGCTCGCATTGAAGCCATCAAATAAGTAGCGGAGATCAGTTCGATAGAAATTAATCAATATGGTAACTATATTTAATTGCTTGGCTGGGACCATCAGTATTACCAGTTTTTAAAAATACACCCTTACCTCTGTAAAAGCTGTATAAAGAGTCAATTTTTCTAATACAAACTGACACAAATTCAATGGGATCGTTTCTAAATTTATTAAATATACAAGGTGTTCCTTAAAAACCTGCTAATATTTGGAGGGGCGATTCTTTGACACATTTTGAGAAAAAAACTTCCTATAAACGTATGTCCTAAAAGTCTTAACTTTTGAGATACAGAGTGTCAAAATATTACACTCTTTCTAAGGTAGTCCTGATTCATTTATTTTTCAGAAGGTTATGTTTTCATAAGCAACAGCTAGAAATATTCTAATTTTGACATTGTAATGAATCTGATCTCTTAATTTGCTTTCAGTCGATGCACAAACATTTTCACGCCGCACCAGATTTTTGAAGAATAGACCCTGAAGTAAAACGATTCTTATTTTTTTAAGCGAAAACCATGCGTCGGACAAAGAAAATCCATGAGATTGAATTTTCTCAATAATGAATGGGGATCTCAAAAGTAATTTTTATTTTGGAAGTAAGCTGTGTCGTAGTATTTTTTGTCCAAAAGTATTCAATACAAAACCCGTACGAACGCCACTGGTAGAGAAAATGAAAAATTTCACAAAATTCACTTTGATGCATAGAAAATTTTTCAAAGATGTCCTAAGTATTATCTCAGTTATTATTTAAACACTGATTTTTTTTTCAAAATTATATCACTCTGTATCTCAGAAGTTAGGACTTTTAGGACTTACGTTTATGCAAAGTTTTTTTCTTGAAATGTGTCAAAGAATCACCCCTTCAAATATTAGCAGATCTTTTGGGAACACCCTGTATATCATGGTTTATCATTCGAAAATCTATACATACAAGCACATAAAATAATAACATACTCCAAAAACGAACAATAGTTTATAAACAAAAATTAAACAACTTCATGTTACATAAAACATGTGTATACCGGGTGTTTCACAGTGGATGGAACATTAGACGTATCTGGAGAACAGAAAGACAGATCATTTCGAAAATTTGTGAGCGTGGATAATCAAACTTGCTTTATCCGTCTAAAATATCTTCATCAATACAGTGTAGCAGCTTGTATAAGAAAGTAGTAGCTACTTTGTTATTTCAAATGGAACACCTCGTATATTATATCATTTTTGGAATCCTCATGAGATTCCTCACAACTTTCCCACATAATTTCCTATACCTATCTGTGACGATTTCCGTGATAAAAATTATTTCGTCAAATTTTTGTGCGAAAACCTGACCATTGAAAAATATCAATTTTTTTCCAATTACATTACATTACATTTTATTTTACGAACTCAGCTAGACCCGATTCTCGTCGGTTCTGATTCATTTTTTAAGTTGCCTCTGAGACAGTCAAGAACAAGAATTAGTCAGTTATATGAATGGACACAATTTTTATGTTTCATTTCATTTATTCTAAGGGGTTAGCTGCACGGATACCTCCAAGAATATATGTACAAATTTTCATGATGATCGGTTGAGAAGTTTTCACGTGAAACCCTGACAAACATTCTCACGTCCACAATATTAAAATTAGTAGAGATCATTCCTATGCAAGTTCGATGAAATGGTCGATACGAAGTATCATATAATTCAGCTTCCCCAATTATTCTCTCTACAGCTGTTTCAATTTATGACTGACACTGTTTTCGTGAATGGGGTGAAATTCTTTTGTTTTACGTTAGGCCACTGTCCAATACGATGGCCTTTTTTATTTCCTTGTTCTTGCGACCGAGATAAGGATATCTATCTCAATGGGTGAGTGGCTAATGGGGTATCACACCCCGGACACCATAAATTTGTTGTCTGAGACAGGGGTGGCGGGGTGGATTTTCATCCAAAAGGGGTTCAATGAATTTTATACTTGTTGGAGAAAAAATTATTGTAGTTCATTACAGATTTTTTTGCTCATTATTCATGATGATTGAAAGTTGATGTTAACTATATTAGAAAAAGAATGTATATAGGGTGTTTTATAAATATACCAGCGGTGCCTCGCATGAAAGAAAAACGGGGGAATAATCATTAAAAAAATATCTCTCTGTAGATTCCCACAGTTATTTAGCAAGCTTAATGATGGAAGCCTTACAACTCAACAAGTTATCCTTGTCAAAATAATCATCTTCTAGATATTTGAGTTTTCATAGTCACATGATCTCAGGATCAATTAATCGCGAGATTCATCGGTAACTATATTTTAGGAGGCCATGACCAATTTTGTTCTGAATTTTGACGTTCATGTCAACAACGTTATTGTAATAGACAGCCTAAGTCTTGAAGTGGAGGGGGAGCTTAAAAACATTTCCAAACAAAGCGATGCAACGTGTTAACGGTCCATTAGAAATTGTTCATTTCATGTTTGTGCTTCTTTCAGTTGAAACTAAGAATAAAATTGTTGGTATATGGTGATATTGAGTTCTCATTTACTCATGCTTATAAAAACTCTTATGGGGAAAACAATGCAATATTTCTTTGTTTGGAAAGGTTTTTTGGGCTCCGCCCATTCCTGACGTCACACTTAGGTAGTCCATTGATTTATTCGTGTGGTTTTTCTGCTTAGTTGTATTACTGCGATTTTCAACAAAGATTTTGAATGCACTGTCACTCTCAGAAAACTTCATACACATTTCGACCCAACCTGTATAACTGCAATCAGCAAACTAAAAACGCAATAAAGAACGAAACTCGACTTCAATATTTTCAGTTCTTTCTTGTTGTACGTCGTGCATCATCTTTATTACATGCCTCTCAATACGGATATTTGTGGAATGAATATATTGCGATATGTTGTCAAAGAATTCCCAACAAAAAGTCAGCTCGTTCTCAGCACAACTGGTTCTCATGGGTTGCACGGACAGAACGTCTTGATGCTACACTTATTTATTCCCCTGAAAATAAAAATCGAGTATTGTCCGATCAAGTTATAACTTTCACAAGATTTATCGACTCACCACGAAAAGTGAACGAGCCACACAACACATTTGTCTTTCGAATTCCCGCGACATTGATACCAACATCGTGTGATCGTTGAAATGTTTTTCCACCAGCCAACTTCGTTTTCGAGGCATTCACAGAAGAGCAGAAAGTGAAAAAATATTCATAACCTAATCATTGGAACAAATGAGACACTGCGTCGTACGTGAGAAATAATCTAGATGGCTTCTTTAGCAGATTGTTGAGATTGTATTATGATTTATAGTCTGGCCTGCAGCGCAATCAATTTACTGAGCTGGGGCTTCGTTTTTATACCTGAAAAGTTCATTAAAATGCCTGGCTAATTGTAAGACCTGTGGCTCGTTCACGTATTCGTTGCTTTCCAATGTTTCCAACCATTTTCGACGATTGATTCCATAGAAAAAAGAGAAACAGCAGTGGATAAATATCGAAAAAATAACGTTGTATTAGTTTCGATCAAAATTTCGAGCAGAATGGTGTGGATTAGTGGTGTGGAAAGTGTGGATTAATAAATAAAGTGCTCTATTAAAGAAAAACTAACTTTATTTTTCATGATTTTTCGACTAATTCTGAATATTTATTTTTTATTCATTCCTATTGCAATGTTCTCTGATGAAAGCATGATTAGACCTTCTTTGCTCAACCAAAATATTTCGGACAAATCGGTGTTGTCATTTTCATGAGAAAATAGTGATATTTTGATTACAAAATCCTACCAATGATATGGAATCTTCTTTTGTTTTCTTAAAGCTTCGTTTGATTGTTTCCTATGCCTACCTAGTATTGTTTCAGAATTGACAATTCGTTGATTTTTAAGCGAATCAAAAACAACATCTTCAACCACCCTGTATTGAACTGTTGTCTCTGTTTTCATTGAACGAATTCTTCAACTAATGATATGTTAAGAATCCGTTATCTTGTTTTTTAAAAGAATACAATTTTTAATCCCATTTGAATATTCCTCAAGTTCCATTAACATATCTGAAAATTAATAAGCTTGAATAGGTGATAACTATTCAAAAAGCTACCAGAATTTATATCACATGATTTCAAAAAACAATGTCAATCGTAGAAGATCACCCAGAAGTAATCGATGAAGTTGTTCTACGAATAATATATTAATTATCCTAGGCAGCTGTGAATCACATATTGCACATCATATGTTTCGGACAGTTGAAGGCAAAATTATTTCGAAATCGTGAAAACAATAATGTTTAGCTACCCACGACTTCCTTTATATTTGCTCGGAAAGAACGAGTATGTAATAGGAAGACGGTGAAAATTCATTTAACGGGTCGTCAAATAAAAATGAGTATTTAGATCTAAGATATCTCTGAAATGGAGCAAGAGTTGGCTCGACCAATTTCAGTTCTCTGTTGTTTCAGTAGTGGCCACAACTAATTTAATTCATCAGTCATCATTGGCGTAACTAGAGTTGACTAATGGGGAGGGGTCAATCCCCACCAGTTAACCACAATTACATATTACTCCCTTCAAAAAAAGATGAAATAACTATGTGTACTTTCTTGTCTATCTTGTGTTTTTGGCATTTTCCCTTCCCACAAAATAGATTTGAAAAAACGAAATATTTAAAATTTTTATTTCTTCAAATTGTTACAATTTTTTTTTCTATTTCTTCTAAGTAATATGGGGGTTACGTCCCCAATAATCCCCCTCGTACGCCTATGTCAGCCACTGTCATCTTCAGAAAAAAATTGGATATATTGTTTTACAAAGATTATTTCATGATCAACGTATTATTTCTATTCTTCAACTCCCAAAAAATATCAAACATTCATGATGTTTTGTAAACATGGTTTCACTCTGTACACAACACTCGATTTTTTGGGGCAACAGAGGAAACAATCATCTACCCAACGCAAATATTATTTTCTCTCTTTAATAAAATTAAACAGTAACATGTTAGTTCAATAATTTGTGTGAACGCCAGACCCCGATAACGTTACATCATTATTTAGGGATTTTATGAAGGGGTAATCGTTCGAATCGTCGTTGATTGGGTGAGATGACTTTCGGTGATTCGAAAGTGATCATTTCTGAAAGGAATTCAGAGACGAATTATGAGCACTGGAAGATTAGAAACCAACACATAAGGAGGCTCAATTATCATTTGTCAGGATAGGATGATCAGTATAAAAAAGTTTAATGAACGTTTTATTGCACAGGGTGTTGCTTCAGAAGTGGATTTCAATGAAAAAAGTGCTTTTATAGTTATCATATTGATTCATTCCTATTGTAATGATCTCTGACATTTATTTGACGGCTCCAATGTGAACAGGAGAAAGCTAATTCTCATCAATCATAATTGATCCTATGAAACGAAAACAAAAAAAAAAAACATTGTACATGCAAGTCATGAAAAAAAACAACAAAGTTTTTCTTTGGAGACTGCGAGTTTCTGTAATTTGTAACAGTGTGATTGAGAATACCGAAAATTGGAATGAATACCTTACCGTTTCAAGAGAATATGGTTGAATTGCGATATTTGGACTCGTTTTCTGTGTCAAATTAAATTTTGAACTGGGAACCGAACCGTTCCTCTATAATTTTCGAATAAAGATGTGCGAATTCTCATACCACTTAGTGCTCCATTCTAAAGATTTGATGAATCAACCGAATGCAAGATTAACGTATCTCACCCTGTATACACTGAACGAATATTTTTTGGATAGCGATAGAAAAGAACAATCTCATCATCCTCATCGTAAATTTTATTGGAAGCTGTAATCACTGTCGTATTATCTGAATTGAAGACATCGTTAACTTTCCATATAAGTCCACCGAAATTTATTATTTTCGTGCCCACACTTCGTCAATTCGATTATGTTGACGAAATGCACCTTTAATTAAAAAAAATTTAGTCGATTGTGGTCGCGTCATTTTTAAAAATGATGAGATAATCTGCCGATTTATTGGAATTAGATAATTAGGGAAATATAACGGTGGGAGGATGATATACTAGATTTAACGACATTGATAAATAATTAAGTAATGATCATAAAAACGGTGAATTGAAAATATGCTCTTGAAAATGAATCTTTATGATTTTATTCACAGTTTTGAGCGATATACTGAATAGTTCGAAATTACTCCTTCTATATTTCACAAGTTTGGAGGTGTCTGCAGTGACTATAATCACATAGATTAAAAACCAAAATGCATTTCGATTTTTGATTTCTTGGAAATTCTACTTCATGTTTTTTTCAACAGGGAAAATTTCCATGGATTTTGATTCACTTATCGTTTTCAAATTGAATATGGATAAGGAAGAAAACAATTGAGGATGAGTTTCTCTTATTCCTTATAATTATTCTTATTGATCAATTCGCCATAAAATAATTTGAATTCTCGAAAATTTTTCTCAATAAAAATTCATAATGAGCGATTCAAATATATCCAGTTATCGAATAAAAAAATCTTTGGCTCATCATTTTCAATAAAATTATCACAAAATATAAATCGTTGTTAAAAATCACTGATTTGTTTTTGAATAGACGAAATTTCCATCCAGATCATTGGAAATGAACCAAGATATCTTTAATTTTTTTCTCGCAATGGTTTCGCCATAATAAATTCCCAAACATGGTGTGCGTTCAGAAGTCACGCGGAAAACACGCGGCTTTGTGACGTCACTACTGCTAAACTTCTGCCTCGAACATATAAACATTTGACTTATCGCCAGACTCTATCGATAAAATAATGCTCCATATTTTTCAATAGTCACTAAACAACGTTTAGATATGTTTTTTGGTAGATACATTATATAAAAACTGTATATTTTTGTGGAAAAAATTAAATGAAATATCTTCAGGAACCCCAAAAAATATGAAAGCTAACAACTCTTACACGCTCCCATTATCAACAGCTCTGACGTCATAAGCAGCGTTGTTTAAAGTCTTGCCAAATTCAAAGTTTTTGAAGTGTAATTTTCCGGATATAACACAATATTTCCAAAAATTGTTGTTTGTTTTTGAAGTCTCGCCAAATATAGAAGATATTTCATAATCTTTTTTCATCATCGTGATTGATCTCTGGTTTGGGACAAATTTATTTATCATTTCAGTAATTTGTGTTTCTACTTCTCATGTTATGTCAATCATTTTTTCATTTTATTTGCAGTATGAACTGTCACGTTTTTTGGGTGAAAATACGTGGGTACCAAAAATGTCTCGACAAAATATCAATTGCGCATGATGAGTGCAAAATAAATCTGGCTTTCACTGCCGTTCGCGACGAATTCCTCTCCCGCATTTCAAGTCCGTTTCTTCCACGAGATCTAGTGCAAGATTAGAACACCCAGAGTTATTTGCAGAGGCAGAAATATGCACTGGCGACTTCCACTGTCTCCGTAATGTTTGCCCTCCGGTTGCACTCAATATTTATATGGTTTTCTGTCCCCTGGAGACCAAGAAATTTATTTTCATAAAAAGTGTGTACTTCATTACCGATGGAGAAACGCCTCAAACGTCAAGCGATGGTATCTCGCTGGATATTTTGTACCGGCAGCCATGATATCAATAATGAATGGGGAATTCTGATCGGAACTGCAAGAGTACATAAGAAGGTACTACATTATTGATACGAGGTGTTATTATGTTAAATATTATCGGTTATATGTGGAGCTCATGACATGTTTGAACGTTTGAATACGACAGAATTCCCGCGTTTATTGACGCCGGTTTTTAATTGACAGGCAGATGAAACAAAACCACACCATTACTTAATTTTTTTTCCTCTACTCGTGCAGGGTGGTCGAAAATTCAAAAACAACCTGTAGGCACGGTTCAATATATCGATGTACGGTTTTTGGCTTATGCTTGGATCACCCTGTACATTGTAGCTTATCAGCATTTCCACTACGAAATTCTTCCAAATCAATTTGATCTACTTCAATTCCCGTCCGATAAAATGCAATTTTCCAATTCCTAGAAACAGTTGGAACAGTCTTTTTCTGGTATAGCCTTCAGGACCTTCTTCAAATGTGTCAAAACAACCTCCTTGCATTGGCCTTTTGAGTTTGTTGAATAGCCAGGAGTCAAATCAGGCGAATGCGATGGTTGTGGAACGATATGAGTCAAGTTTTTGGTAAAAATAGATCATCGAAAACTTCTCGTCAAAATTGAACACAGTCTAATAAGGTATCACCATCTGCTAGTGTTGTATTTAGTAACAAAATCAAGTTTTCCCGGATTAAATTGAAGTCGTGTCAATCTAAATAATGCTTTTACGCTGGCGTCTGCTTTTTTGCACTAGCAGAAATCCCATTTCACCCCACCAAAGAAGGTGTGACTCAGTGACATTCTCATATCCTATCAGAACCGTTAATGAGCGCTAGCTATATCTACGTATCGTATTTATCAATCTCATTCCTTTCATAATAAATAGCGAGATACATTCATAATGATAATGTGTCAGGATATATGCAAAGTCGATCGTTTAAATTAATGCATTTAATTCATCATTCTGCACTGCTTGATACGTTCATTGAATGCGACGATAATTTATAGCACCAGGTATATTTATTAAATATTTTTAATGAGTGTTGGTTAAGCATGGTCAATGTCATGGAGAAAAAGAAACGGTTCAAGTCTAAATAGAAGATTTATGAAACAAACCAATGTAATTGCTGACCAACTATAAACATTTTTCGAACTGAAAAAAAGAGTATCCACAGTTTTTTGAGTGAAATCAATAATGGAATTCACGATCGATTATGTAAACAACAACAATCATTGATAATTGGTATCTATGGTTGAAATCTTGTGAGATCAAAATATTAAACAAATCTTGTAACTTCAATAAATATTGCTTGTGAAATTTCTCTGGAAAATATTATTTGTTATCTGAAAAAACTCCACTTTGAAACCTTCAAATCTGGTAAAACTTTAATAATGAGCTGGTGGTCGATGAAAAGTCGAACGTTAATAGAGAGTTGTAGCAATGAGGAAGTTTCCAATATTGAGATTTTATTTTTTCCATAAAATATATGAAAAATTATTACACCCGTATTTTTTCTTTTTTTTGTGCGATCGAATTTGACTCCAGAATTTCGTTTTGAAAAACTAGACCTTCGGTCTCGCGATTTTGTCATGTCAGTTTTTCTCGTAAATTTACTGATTGGCAAAATTATTTCGTTACAAAAAGAAATTTTTCTCGTAAAAAAAATCTCTTGTGTTTTTACTGTTGACAAAACCACTGTAAGAAAAAAAATAAAAAACTGGGTAGATTTTTCAATGTTTTGAAATTTTCTGAACGTTTTTCTGAGAATTTCGCCTATTGGCGAATGAATTTGAGATTGCAGCGCCAAAGTGGGCAGTCACAGAACCATAAATGTTGACATTGGATAGTTTCATTGCATTAGGTTATATGTGTTTTTTCTTTAATAATGCGTGATTTCATGATGAAAATAAAGACTTTTTAGATTTTTGCAGTGAGCTAGAGAGTGGATGTGTATGTATTTTCATTTTTCTGAAAGTAGTAAGCATTGTCATTTGTTTTATTCATTGTATTATATTGAAAATAATACGAGGTTAGAAAACTGATTCTGATTATTTGTTTTGTTTTTAGATTCAAATGGCAAGATTTAGTTTAGGGTACTTTGAAAACACATTCAGTGTTCATGAAGGTGAAGAAGTTTTGAATGCTGGACATGTAATATCATAAAGAAAATTGAATTCTTCTACTTCTGACAAGATTATGGTTTATGTTAAAGAATGAATTATGAGTTTATAGTATTTGTTTTTTCTGTTTTTTTTTGGGAGTGCCAAATCTAAAAGATAATGTGAGATCTCGTTCAATTTCATATATCTATTCACGATATTTATATCACCAGCTTCAGGAAAAGCAAGGGAATCAATATTGGAAGTTTGATTTTACCGATTGATAGTTTCAAAATCTTTCAAATATTCAAATTCAGTATAAAATCATCAAAACATATTACCAAACACAAGAACTATGTCAACACTTCTATTTATTTTTAGTGCCACCAGGTGGCATATCGCTTATGTTCATTCGCCAATTGCGTTGTCTAACTTCGGAGCTACCAAATGAACGCCTGGATTGTATTATCGACAGTCGACGTACGAGATACTTTAGTTGAAAATAAATCTCCAACTTTTGCTGAAACAAGAGGTCATGGGATAGGTCAGTAGAAAGCGCCACGAATACTTGAAATACAATCGCTAAAAGCTTTCCGTAATACCCGGAGATTTGTTTCTACTTCGTTTGTTTAATTGCATCGCACAGGGAACGTTTATAGTCAGGTTGGACTCGAAGAAAGAGGTGATCGTTAGATTTTATAGCGCTTTATGCTTTTATGATTTCTCATTCTCACATCATCGGCTTGACTAATTCTTTTGATGGATTTTATCTTCTTGATGGCCTCTGAGAATATGTTCTTTGTATCGGGACGGTTCTCTCTGTCGGAAAGATGAGGAAATTCAATCGAAAGTGCTGCCACATGATGGGATACGACAGAATAAAATTGGATTTACGTTAGTGTTGATGACCGGTAGGAAGTAAAAAGGTTATGGAGTGATAAAAGTGAAATAATAGCTTCTGAACCATTAGACATATTGAAGATTTAATAAATCGCATCTTATCCAATGTGAAGCTTCTCCGAAGTTTATTTCACAAACCATAAAAACACTTCTATTGATATATGTGAAGTCCCCTATCCTTTATCTTTGAAATGAAGTGAAATTTTGGAAACTGAATATTTTTCTGATTGTGTCTACTGAAATAATCTCACATGTCAATACCGTCATTGGCGTAAACGTTCGAACTAGGATACCTTTATAGAAAAAAATTCAAAGGTGTGAGGTCCGGTGATCGAGGTGGCCATTCCGTTGAACCTCGTCGTCCAATCCATCTATCATAATAATCCTCATCGAAATATCGTCTTATTGCACCATAATAGTGTGGAGGAGCACAATTACAAATTGCTGAATTCATCTGGATCATCTTCATCATTTTTTACAAACTGCTATAAACACAAACAAAATTGGTATCACCGAATAGGTTTTTTCGATACTTTTCAAAGAGGACCTTGCCGTAGGGTTTAATTTGAAAATATTGGTCACAATGGCCTTGTGACGTTCTCACTAGTAGGGAAGTGTTCAACTTTTAATATTCAGTCTCTAAATTTCACTTGTTTGTTTATAATAATATATGTATAATAACACATTCATATAGTCTTGACTATCTGTAATACAATGCGATTGTATTATATTCTTACTTTCATATTCAATATACAGGGTGGCCCAACGAAAACGTACCGGAAGGTATAACTACCAGGAAGAGATTTTATCGAGAAACTAGCTGGGATCAAGAAATACAGAAAAAAAAGCGAAAACATTTACTTCAACAAAACGATAAGTTTTTAGGCAAAATCGATTTGATTTTTGTATTTTTTGAGAAATGCACTAGCGACAACTCGAAGGTCCATATCTTTGCAACGAGTAGACGGAATTTCAAAAATAAAAAAGCAATGTATAGGGAATCAAAGGGGCTTTTCAACGATTTGACCCCCATTCCCATTTGAAAAAAATTAAGGGAAGCTACCCCCGCTTATGAGGGTGAAGTTTGGGCTATAGTTTTTGCGTTAAAAGTTGTCCTCCTCATATACAAAGTTGACGTGTTTCAGGTTTTTCTCGATAAAATCTCTTCCTGGTAGTTATATCTTCCGGTACGTTCTCGTTGGGCCACCCTGAATTTGTAGATATTAATTTGGAGTTCATTTATGACAACATCGCTAAAATGAATGATAATCTCATCCAACCCCGTTAATAATACTTGTTATTTTCGTGTTTTTTAATAGATACTACGTTCCTTTTTTCAACAAGTTTTTTATGTTACGTATCCCAATGTCGCTATTCTTCTCTTTCTCTCTGATCACTTTAGTGTTTCTGATAATACATGATCTACAAGGGTTGAGATGTGAGATATTATTCTCCTATTCGGAAGTCAGATTACCCAAAAATGATCGTGAAAATCTGCAAGGAGAGAATCATTTCCTCTTTCCTTGAATTATCTTGTGCTCATGAATTTATTTTTTCATTTTTTTTTATATATAAAACTTCTCACGAAAGGAGACATCCTGTAATGTTCAGAGTCAGAGAACATCGTGAGAAGCAAGGGAAAGGAGGTAGGAATTGGTGTTCTTTTTAAATTTATGAAGGTCATATGCTTCGGGGAACACTCTGTATGTGATCATTCAATAGATTCGATAGTGGTTTTTATTTCAATTGTCAGGAGCAAGATAATTGCCATGCACCTTTGTGGAAAAGCCCAGCAGCCGCCCCTGGCTTCAACTCCAGAAACAACTGAATAAACCGATAAAAAATCCCGAAGAAACCGGTCCAGCACTCCGAACCGTAGTTACTAACTAACAGAACTCATCTGCTACATGCGAATCACCTCGTTTCATAAACGTCGATGAAAATTGATAACAAATACTCTCGATGACGGCTCAATTACCTTGGAAGTGGCCCACCGTATCGCTTTCGTACGGCCAATAATTCGGTCCGCGGGGGTTCCGCAAGGTTCGGCGACGGGGAGAGGCGAGGGGAAACGGGCGCATGCCTCGCCAGACCACCCAGTATATTTGTCATCGATGGAAAATGGTTATTTCGGTGTAGCCGTCCGTTTGGTTTGATTTACGGTCGACGTATTGACAGTTGACAGCTGTTTGGGCTTTCAAAGAACTCGTTTTTCACAGAAAAAAATTGGGCGTCACAATCATGAACTCAATTGGAATGGATTTTGAAGCGTTTTGGGCGTTTATTCGAATAGAGAGATCAGGTTAAAATCTGTAAATTGTATCGTCAAGAATCATTTATTATCAATTTATATTCGTATATAATTAGAATGTCTTTTACGGCGATAATTTGTCCAGCTCAGATGAAAAATGGAATAAAATTTCACGAAAATATAATCGTGAAAAACGAAAACTTAGACCACGTATTATTAATTGCCATAATGCAATTATTCGTTATTCAAATGAAGAATTCAAAAGTCATTTCAGGTAAATAATTTTTCTTCACTTGATGCATTGAAGATTTTCAAAATATTACTCATGTAATTAATTATCTCTCTAGACTCTCAAGATATACATTCAACATTCAATCATTTACATACAAGAAGATTTTGTTCGATTAAGTTAGGCGCTTTAAAGCGAAATCGTCGTTGTCGCCATATTTGCTGCTTCAAGTTTAAAAAAAATTGCACTTCTTGAGATCATAAGTAATGACGTCATTAATGATGTTTTTGCCGCGACCACAACGATCGTGGTCGCCATATGGAATGCCTAAATGAGTATTATAGGCATTGTAAACGCTCAGTGGAATGCACTACCCATTTCTCGAAAAAACAGCAAACACTATGAACATTTTTTCGAAAAATAGATTTGTACAAAATGTCATTAGTGTAACGATTTTCTCCATTTTGAAGCTCAAGACAAATTAGGACTCATAATTTCAAAAAATATTCTATACAGGATAGTTTAAAATTTGGAAAACTATTTTGAATGGCTCTAAAGTACCTTCATAATGATTTACGAAAAAAAAAACTTTATTGCATTTGATAGACTTGTGCATCACCATCACTTTTCATTTTAAAATGATACCCCTGTATATTGTCTATGAAAACTGCTTTTTATTTTATTGGAACACAACGATACTTGTTGTTTTTTTATTATTAACAATAACAACAAAAAATTACACTTTAGACTTTTTAATATTACCTAATTATCCTTATAAAAATCATTAATTGTCTGTCCAATGAAATAGAGTTTTTTATAAGTTATTATGAAGGTACTTTAGTGCAATTGAAAAAAGTGTTTTAATTTTTGATTCATCTTGTCAAATAAGCGAGATATTATATGTAGGATAATTTTGTACCCCGGTAAACTGTAAGTGCAAGGCATCATCATGCAAGTATCAATAGATGGATTTTTCTCACGTCTGTGACTCGAGTCAGCGCAATTTCTACACAGTCCTTCATTGTCTTCACTATCATCGGCGAATCTGAAAAATTGGGCTTATTGACGCTCACAAAGTTGCATATTATTTATCCGTACGGGCATTGTTCGAGCTACCACGCACTGAGTACCGATATCTTTTGATATATCCATTAGCATGATTCATGGCTTATTAAATGACAGCCTTTGAAACGTACGTTTTTTTTTATTTTGTTCCGTATCCATTTCATCGTTCTGGTTATAGTCGTGAGAAATAAATGATGTTATGATATTCTTGATGTTTGATAGATAATACTTCAAGAAAGTATCGTTCTGGTCATTTCTTGGTTTGTACAGGGTTATGTGAATTTCAGGGTACATTAGTGTTGAATCAGAAACGGGGAAAGATGCAAAATATGTTCAATAGACAACAAAAATACTACGTCATCCAAATTATCGAAAAATGTTAATTTTTTTCTTGCACTAGTTTTGTCAGAATATTTTCTCAAAGTTGGATTGTGAGCAGAAAACACGCAGCATTGTAACGTCACAATTGTTAAACGTATAAATGTTCATGTTTCTTCACATCACAATACATAGCCTCATGTATATTCTTCACTAGTAACTAAACTTACAACAATCATAAAATATGGGGTTTTTATTTCAGTATAAAATGCCAAAACTTATGTTTTCCTTGTGAACTAAACTGAATGATTCGTTTTGAAAAAAATACTCGTGATATTAAAATTAAATTATCTTATTTCATTATATTTGATCATAAAGCAGGTTATCGCAGAGTTACTCAAATTGACCTCCAGAGAGTCCGGATTCGAGACATATGCAGGGAATTTTCTAACCTCATTGAATACTCATGAAAATCAATCACGTTTGGAAATTAAATAAAAATGGATGTGGAAGTGAATTAAACTTCATATCAAGAAATATATTAAGTTCAATTCTTCAGTGAAGGAAAATCGAAGAAAAACGTATTCTTTTGTTTCATTAGATACTATGCCATTGGCTACTACCTGGCACATTATATTCGTATTCAGCTCCATTTGAAAACAAGTGAAAGATAATGACAAAATGACTATAGATATGTATAATTTACATTCTCTTCGGTGATTATATAGTGTCAGAAGTAATTTTGTTTACTTACCAGCTTTATGCTAATGCAATATATAGCAGCAGGTGGTAATTTTCGAATTATGTATGATAAATAAGTGTGCAATAAATTTTTCAAAACGTGTGGTCATGATTTTGTGATATTATATTGTATGTATGTATATACATGTGTTTAGTGATACCGGCTGAGATTTGATTAGCATTTGCCAACATTAATGATGCTGAACCTGTCATCAGTCTTGTTTATATTTATTTATTGCTAAAATGCCACAATGAATGCAACATAGTGTCCAAGAACAGTGTTTCAAAACCTTGAAACCATTCACATGGTCATGCAATATTTTATTATATTATTTTTGAAATATGCAAAAAACTCATCCATATATATATATTTCAAGAGGGTTTTCCAGTATTTTTTCTGAGAACAAAACCTTCACTCATCAAGAATTATTTCAATTCAGTCATCCAACGAGTTGATATTTCACTGGAATGATTCTATCCACCCTGTACAGAAAAAAATGTTTCTTCATCAAAATACGTTATGAATCATGTCATAACTTATGATATGGTTTCTCAAAGATCCAAAAAACAGATAAGTGTGCCGCCTTCAAATGACAGATGTATACGACAAAGTGAAAAGAAACATCAAAATCCTCAACATCTGACGAGTCCGGCTCCATAAGCTTCGACACCGATATTGTACCATCAACAATGGACACTCGGAGGGTACTTCAACGGAGGGGTATCATTTACAACTTAACACTCCATTGTCCACTTCTGGAGTACCTATTATTAGTCCCTCTAGGTCAAGAGTAGCTTGCGGTTTTGACGTCGGTCTTCTTTTGTCATCGTGAAAAGTGAGATGTTCATAACGGTCTCCTTTTGTCACCGGAATATTCACAGCAGCGGAAAAATCATAAAGGAGGTATTAGACACTTGAGGCGGAGCACAGACGTGAACGTATCTATGCGACGTATCTCAGATACGAACACGTATCTCCTCGCTATTGAAACGAGAGTTAAGGCGACATGAGTTTGGAAATGTAACTTATTTGTAAAATGATCTATGATATGAAGCCATACCCTCATTCGTTCTTTGATGCATACATTTTATTTATTTATTCATTGAACGGACAAAGCTATTATACCATTACAAACAGAATAATATACATAAAAAAAAGAGAACGAAGTAAAAATACATGTGTACATATGACAGTAGTCATGGTGAAAAAAAAAACTCCTTTACAGCCCTTCTAAAAGATGCTATAGATGAATTGAACAGTTCAAGTTTGTTGTTGTGAGTGTTTGCTGATCTCATTATTTTATTAAGAGACTTATTTAAACCATAGTTAGTTCTGCAAAAAGGAACATTGAACCTCCTTTCGTTTACGGAGAGAGGAATGAGCTCAGCAATTTGAGGACAATCAATATTGCCATTGATAATTTTACACATTCGTTTAATATTTCAACCATTTCGATCAGATTTCTCAAATGTTCACAACATGAATTTCACATCGTCGTCATTTGAATGAGGATTTTCACAGTTGTCTTTCATTGAAATGCATTCGGTTAGCTAGTGAAAGATAATTTTTCACAGACAACTATTAAAATCATAGCAAAGGTCTACAACAAAAAAGCTGTCTAGACATTTTCAACCGATTTCGGGTTGCGAAACGCGAAATTTTATTGCAAAAATTTTTTTTTTTGGGATAACTAGGAGTCAAAATTGCTCGGACAACAAATTGGGATTATCAAGTTCTCTTGCTTTTTGCATCCATGGGATAGTAGAGATCGAGCAAATAACTGGACCAAAAAGTATTCGCCTCTGAAGGAGGTAACTTTGATGCCTTCTCATAAAGTTCTACTACCACCGCTTCACATAAAGCTTGGATTAATGAAGCAATTTGTGAAGTCACTTCTAAGAGGTGGAAATTGATTCAAATACATAAGGCAATAACAACGACCCTAACTACAAGCAAATCGTTAAAGGAATATGTTGAAAGCATCTCGAGTGTTAGGTTGCCTAATGAGTTTGAAAGTTTCTTCATTCCTTCCTCTACTACTTTCCAGAAAATTTAGGAAATGTGAGTGAAGAGCAAGGTGGACAATTTCACCAAGATATCAAGAACATCGAAAAAAGATACCAGGAGAGATGGAGCCTCTCAATGATGCCAGACTACTGTTGGACTCTTCAGAGAGATCTTCCACTGTGTCCCACTGTGAAAGAGAAATGTGTTCAGTGCTTACTAATGGATGTTTTCCAGATAAAAATAAGTCACGCCATTATTAATGAAAAAATGTTTTTCTCAGTATTTCATCTCTCATTTCAATTAATATAGATTCCACGAGCACATGAAAGTTATTTTCGGATTTAGCACACCCATGAACATAAGCATATCGGAAAAATTAGCCCTCAACTGTTTTTTTTTTGCAGACTTGTGTATTCCATAGTTTGGTTGTTGTCGGCATCTATCGAAACGATAAAACCGTATCTTTACTTCGGACGTATCTCGTGACGAAGATACGACGACGAAGTTTTATGAGGAATGTGCGTCATCTGAAGTACGTATTATTTGCGCTTGGTGGAAAAAACCTTGGGATTGGTAACACCCATGAGTGGGAGTGTCGTTTTTGATTGGGAAAACTTGCATTACGTATGCAAATTTGCCACAATTATACATCCATTTTGCATTCGATTAGTGTACACGCCTCATGCATTTAACAATTGATTTATTCGTATGGAAATTCAATAAACAATAAGAAAAAGTTTTTGGGAGGGGAAACGTAATTACTTGATGCTCATATACAGTTCCAGGAGAAATATAACTGGGGTAAAGCTAGATTTATGTGAGAGCAACAAGGTAAGAATGTGTTTTAATCAAAAGAGAGACGTCACGATAAATCTATTGTAGGGAATACACGTATCATTTTGTCCGCCTAACAAATACCATCACTAATGATTACCTTTATTTGCTCCAAGCAGGCGTATATGATCGAAGGAACAATCATGGCGCCCCGTCGTGTTTTATCTTAATGAAAATCAGTAAGTAGCTAGTGGTGTCGAAAGGTGCAGCGATAAACCAAAAAGTTACAAGGCCCAGCATCAAACAAAGTCTAGGATCCTACTCTCTCGTGGGATAATTGAATAACTACGAAAAACATGATGACTTTGTATTTTCCTCACGTCTATGATCGTGTCGTCACGAAATCCTATAATGACATGTCTGTAATCCGATATATCACGTGTTAGAATGGATGAAAACGCCATGTTTGTTAGTTTTGAACTTCTGGACGGAATATTTCTTACAAACTCTATTGCACCACAGGGTGATGTATAAGTACGTGGCCAAACTCAACGGTGTGATTCTGTGAGTGATTCCAAGAGGAATAATTTCTTCCCAAGATACAGGATTCATAATTTTTTTTTTTGTCAAATTTGGCAGTATCCATAAGTCCAGTGGCGCATGGGACACCTTACCAATATTATTAAGGTATGGTGACAGGGGTTTCATCTCATTTCATCAGAAGTCCCTCAGGGGCCTATTTTATAGGAATTCTTCTCTTCAATGAATGTATATATTATATGCCTATGATATGAAGATTTTCCAATTCTAACGATAATCATGATCACATAATGCAGACTTTGCTAAATGTTCAAAATAAGTGTAGTTAACCTTGAATATTTGTAAATGTCAGATGATGTCTTTTAATTTATTCAGATAAAACTTCATAGGAAAGGATTACTAAGAAAAATAAAGATACTATTCTGGCTAGACCTGAAACTTTCACTGTGGTTACTTTCATCCACTCTCAAATGTGTAAACTTCAAACACATTATATCATGCATTTGTGAGATCAAAATATGAAAACGGTTCGGTAGTTTGAAGCTACCAGATTCAAATCGACAAACTTGAGTCTGTGCAGTAACAAATATCGAATTTGTTGAGTTCCAAAATTGATCATATTTATCCACCGATTGGCTCTCCTATCGAAACATCAAATGAATAAATGGATGGATGAATAAATGGATAAATGAATAAATGAATAAATGAATAAAAGAATAAATGAATAAATGAATAAATGATTAAATGAATAAATGAATAAATGAATAAATGAATAAATGAATAAATGAATAAATGAATAAAAGAATAAATGAATAAATGAATAAATTAATAAATGAATAAATGAATAAATGAATAAATGAATAAATGATTAAATGAATAAATGAATAAATGAATAAATGAATAAATGAATAAATGAATAAACGAATAAATGAATAAATGAATAAATGAATAAATGAATAAATGAATAAATGAATAAATGAATAAATGAATGAATGAATAAATGAATAAATGAATAAATGAATAAATGAATAAATGAATAAATGAATAAATGAATAAATGAATAAATGAATAAATGAATAAATGAATAAATGAATAAATGAATAAATGAATAAATGAATAAATGAATAAATGAATAAATGAATAAATGAATAAATGAATAAATGAATAAATGAATAAATGAATAAATTAATTGATGAATTATGGAATGAATGAAAAATGAATAGATGAATGAATGAATAAATGAATAAATGAATATTTTTGAATAAATTCTCAATTATTGTGATTTTTGCTTGTATTTTTTAGACCCAGACATAAGCGAATAGCCGCTCTGAAAAATGGTTATTTTATGCTTCTTGCGCCTGTTTTGGATGAAATTTTCAAGCCTACAGTTTTCAAGGTGGCATCAGTCCGACTAGTAGAACTCCAAGATGCAAAAGGAGAAAATGGCAAGCAGCTTTTCATCATCATTCTTCTTTGTTCTGTCATCCACAGGAACGCATTAATTGACATGAGATATCTGGTACAAATAAGAGCGACTGGCCAATGCCGATTATCTTATTTATACTCATTTGTTGCTTTAAGAAGCCGCCTGCCTCCTGCCCACTCGATTTCTTCGACGCATTTCTTACATTTTCCTACAATAAAATAACGGCGTAACAGTGAAGAAGTAGATGGGTTTTCGTCTCTCGAATCGAATTTACGATTGGATACTTCGGCGCAGCTTAATTGATGGAAACTTTATGGCTGCCACCGCGATACGAAATCGGAATCATCGATGTGATGAGGAAGCCTGAAGAGTTTAGAGTTACGTACAGAACCAGCTGAGAATGTCATTATACTTTAACACAGAATTCCTGAAGAGTCAACGAGAGAGTCCTACGAAAATCATATTTTTTTGAATATATCCTATGGATAATATCACTATTTTCAAATAATTTGTTGAAATTGTCATTTAAAACTCCCGGGCATCAGGAAGGCAGTTAATTTTTCCTGATTTAATTATCTCCGAATACTTATATTTTTGTTGGAAATTTTGTGGAAGACCTTTGATGATCAAACTAAGGCACAGAAAAACATTCAAAGTGGCCTACCATCAACGTCTACCGACTAGAACCACCTAAAAAAAAAACAAAGATATGGTGCTTGTAAATCGTCGATTGGCAGTTAGAAATCTTGCTGATAGTGTTGAAATATAATTTGGCCTAGTCCAATCTATTTGTGTGTCAAATGCGTCAAAACTCGGGAGAACAGCTCTTAGTTCTTTCATCACGATGATGCATCATACTGCATTGGTTCTTCCCGAGTTTCTTAAAACAACTGAATGATTTCTTGTCTCAGTTAAATGATTGGCATGTTTCAACTGTAAATTAAATTCCTTATTGTTGTTGCCACCATTGTCCATCAAAGACTACCTCTTCAATGCGAGTGTGTCAGGTGGAGAAAGTGGAAGGGAAGCAATTCAGAGGAGAAGCGATTTGTTTCTTTTGTAATATGGTATTATAATACACTTTCATAAATTTTTCTCTATACAGGTTGTTCCTTAAAGACATTCTAATATTTGAAGGGGTTATTCATTGACACATTTTAAGAAAAAAACTTCCTATAAACGTATGTCCTAAAAGTCTTAACTTTTGAGATACAGGTTGATGATAATGATAATAACTGAGCTAATATTCTAGACATCTTTAGATAATTAAGTACATGTCTCATATGCATCAAGGTTCATTTTGGAACAAATTCGATCTCCAAATTTGCTTTCAGTCGATGCACAAATATTTTCACGCCACATCAGTTTTTGAGAAATAGACCCTGAATTAAAATGATTTTTATTTTTTAAGCGAAAACCATGCGTCGGACAAAGAAAATCCATGACATTAATTCTGCTCAATAATGAATGAGGATCTTAAAAGTGATTTTTATTTTGAGTGTGAGCAGTGGGGTAGTATTTTTTTCTCCAAAAATATTCAACGCAAAACCAGTACGGACGCAACTGGTAGAGAATATGAAAAATTCCGTACATCACAAAATGCACCTTGATGCATAGAAGAATGCATAGAAGACATGTACCGATTTTTTTAAGGATGTCTAAGATATTATCTCAATTGTTATTAAAAAACTGTTTTTATTCTCAAAGTTTTATCAACCTGTATCTCAAAATCATAATAGATCGCCATCTGCGGTGGGATCTGCAAATAAAAAATGTTGTAGGGAAAGTGAGGGTATTGTTGCATAGATTTAAATATCTGAGGGATTTTCTTGATATTCGATGTACCATGCACTAGTCGAGTCTCAGTTGCAGTATGGAATAATCGGATGGGGAGGGGTGAGTGATACTTATCTAGAAAATTTGAATATTGTGCAAAAATATATTCTTAAAATAATGTATCGAAAAATACCAACTTACCCTAGTGACGATTTATATAAATAATCTGGTATACTCGACGTGAGACAACTCTTTTGTTTGAGTATTTTAAAAAATATTAAAAAAGGATCTATCACTTTACAGTCTACGAACCATTGCCATGACACTAGAAACAGGAAAAATAATGTATTTCATCCTCGTTGCGAAAAATATATAGGCCAGCGTAACGCATATTTCCTTGGACCTCGTCTTTATGACATTCTACCGATACCTATAAAAGACATTGAAAATAAAAATAGCTCCAAGAAAAAAGCAAAAATATGGATATTGAACGCAAGTAGATCTTTTCTTGGAGACTTCATAAATCAGGTAAAATTCTGACATTCATCAATGTTCGCTGCTCCCTATGATCGAGTTATTTTTATGAACCTAGAATTCAGCTTCGAATTTTGTAAATGTATGATTTTTGATGTAATTTTAATGTGTTATGTATGTATTTGTTTTTTTTTTATTTTATCGACCTCCAAAATCTGTTTGTATTTCTACATGTCTACTACTGGGTTTGTTACTGCATATTTCAAATTTTACCGATGCTTTATTATTCAACATTTGTAGAGATCGAAATTATTCATGCATTCACAATAGCATGAGAAGTCACACACAAGTGGTATAGCAACTTATAGTTGTATACACTTCAGTGACTTATTCGTGTTTCTTCACACTGTATGAAACTATTATGTATACTATTTGAATTTGAATTTGAATGAACATATTATTATTATTATTATTATTATTATTATTATTAAAAGTTAAGACTTTTAGGACATACGTTTATGGGAAGTTTTTTGCTCAAAATGTGTCGAAGAATCACCCCTTCAAATATTAGCATGTATTTAAGGAACACCCCGAATATCCAATGAATCATTTTCAGAGGTGATTTCCCTTCGTCATTTCCAAATATGTTGAAAATTTCATCACGGAGGACACTTAATAAAACCCTGAACCCAATGTTTGTTCCAGGATAGCGTATGGTGTAGTGGGAATGCTGGAATTCGGCACCGAAGTGGTGTGCACGAACAGCCCCGGTCTGATCCATCGTCAGAGAGAGATGTGCAGGTCATCTCCGGACGCCATGGTGGCCGTAGGAGACGGCATCCGATTGGCGCGGGAAGAATGCAAGTACCAATTCCGGAATCACAGGTGGAACTGTAGCGGAATAGACAATCCATCGTCTTTCGGTCACGTGGTTGTTGTTGGTGAGTTGATTTGATTGTTATTTGGTGCTAACTCTTCAAGGCCTAATTTTTTTTTCAAAGCTTTATCGAACAATGTCAGCGATCAAAGTAAATTATTGATTATTTCAAACTTTGGAAATCTCTCTTGCGTAATATTGCGAAAACTTTTTGAGATTACGTAAAAATAAAATAAATTGTGATTACATATTTCCAAACTGAAAGTTGATAGTGAGTCTTGAATAATTCGAAAACTCTAATAGATGATGGAAAATGAAGGACAGTGCCGTATTCAGTAGCCAATTTTTGGTTGAAATGCTCAAAATTCATTAATTTTGTGCTTATTAATGAACAATTCTAGGTCATTATTTGCTATACTAGGGCATTGTTTTTGGCGAATTGGAAAGTCACCAACAAAGGTCACTACAGATGGAGGAAAACGGAGTTGAGTGACGTATTTAGTACTAAAATCTATTTATTTAAGTAAGACAGTTGTGACAGCTCGGCGATACGATGTTGCTTTAATGTTATTAGTGGATCAAAGATTTCTTTTAAAATAGATTTCGCATCGTCGTGAATGATATTGAAAGATAACCAAATCTGTCAGAACTGTCTTCCTGAAATAAATAGGCTATAGTTGAAGTTGAAAGTGAACTAGATGGCTCTATATCCATCAGCCTTCCTCTAGTAAACTCTCCCACGTAAATGTGATTATCAGTGGAAGCACAGAATTTCTCTGTTTGGAAGGAAATAGTTCAGAAACTATTAGCATGCGTAGTACCGAAAATGACGATCGCAGTTCATATAATCCTTGAGTTTCATTCGTAGTAACGATTTCAATTCTCGGGAATAACAGCTTGTTATTTTCTAGAATACGTACTGTATCACGTAACAAGAAAATGATTGAATGGTATCAAATTAGAAAACTTTTTCATCAATGTGACCTCCCGACTGCGCCAATTATTTCAGCGCAAATAATACATGAGATTTTGGATAATCAATTTTGAGATAGTAAAGCTGGAATCAACTTTATGAATCAGAAGATCGTTCTCTGTCGAAGAAAATCAGAAAAGAATCATATCCATCTGAGTCAAACAATTTCGTGATAATTGGTCAGAATAGAGTTACCCTTCTCGAAATCGGATATACTGTGTCGTCGGCGAGAAAATCTACAGGTGTGTGTGTGTGGTGCCACCCACGCCATTCATGTTCGAAACAGATGAACATCGATGTAAACACACTGACACAAGACATTATGAGCATTTGCCATCGTAGTGACTTAATGTCTCGTTTCGTTGGATTTATTTCGGTACTTATCATTTTTTGCATGTCCCCTGTCGCACATTGTTAAATTATAGAGCCAGATTATTATCTTTGGGAAATTTATGTTTGACGTACGGTCGTTCGGTCAGGCGTACTTTCACTCAAGTAATTTGGGGAATTATCGAGAGATCCTTGAATGTCTTCTCTTTATATCAATAATTTCATTTTTTCCAATAATGATCTGATAACATCTCACAAAGATAGAGGCTCAAAATATTACTATTTGATGGGAGTCACGTTGATTTACACGATGCTCTCTTTCTACAGGGTGTGTATTTTTTGAGTGCCACTTCGTTTAAATTGCAGCAAAGTTGCGTAATAAATCAATTTCCTTGAACACCTCTCATATAAAAGAAAAAAAAATTCGAAAATATCGCAGACGGGGTGCATATTTTACCTATACTTACACTGAAAATAGTTTTTCACTTTCTAGTTTTATGAACTCTGACAGCGTGTTTTTCATTCCCAATACTCTGGAGAAGCTTTTCGTTATATCCAAAAACTTATCCACTCACAATTGAGCTTGTGAATGTAGGCAACCCAACATACTCTGATACGCATTGCTGGTTATCTAGCCACACGCTTGCGCATGAACGAAGAGTGAGTTAGAAACATACATGTGAAACTTAGAGAAGCGTTAGAAAGAGAAAAATGCAAAAACCAAAATATGTACACCCTGTACAAAAATATCCATGAATAAAATTACCCACTATTGAAACAAGGCGATAAGTCCTGATTCCCTGAAGGCGGCTATGAGTAATCTGATGAGCATAATAATTTCACATGTCTCTCTTAAATTAGCGACCTTACATAAATTAAGTCGAATTATGTCATATCGAATTAATCCGCAGAATAAACGACAATCATATTTAGCTATTTTTTGCAGACGGCTCGACGTCTTTAGCTGCTATCTCGTCGGTAATTGATTGGCAATTATGAGTTGATAAATCATACACTGTTCCATTTTCGAGCTGTTTCGCGACTTTTTTTTTTCAGGGAGATAATGAGTTACGATTTGATGACTACGTGGGTTTTGAATAAATGATAATGTTTTGAAATGGACGAATTGATGATAGTGAGAAACAAGGGGATACAGTATCGGAAAAAATTCATCTTGGGAATAGAATAGAAAATAATGGAAGGTTGTCCATACCTAAGATATGTTTTTCCGATACAGTACATGATTAATTCCGTATATTTTGTGAATCACGCAGCTCATTAGTTGAAGTAATGATAGTTCATTTGAAATATTCGAATAGAATCATTCGAATATTCCTAGAAAATCATATTTTAATGACCACTAGTCACCGAATTCCAATTAATTTCTAAGATTCCGGGTATATATTACCTGTGTTTTTCAGTTGAATTGTATAATTCATCAAATTCCTTCAACGTTATTAATTAATTGAAGATCGAAATATCCCGACTGAGGTCACTGAATTCTCAAGTCGTTTTTTTGGGAATCGACAGGGGAATCTATAATTCGGAATTCAAGAATTAGCCGTTCTATAAAATGATTCAATGATTAATTTGATCCAAACAAGATTATAACGAAGTGATAAATATTGTTTTGAATGTTCCATGAAACCATTAATATTTGAGTTTTGCACAAGCCCGAGCTAACGGAGTTGTGCCTCAGAGGTAGAAATCATGAATGGTCTACTAGAAATATTATAATTTTTAGAGGTTACTTTGAAGACATAAGTGATATTATGGAACACCTCAGAATTCATGAATTTTGAGTATATGAACCGACGATTTCGTACACCCTGTGGATCTCTAGGAGATGTGATTATTGCAAAATATTCATTCAACCTTCAAAATTCATTGCATTTATCCAAAAATTGGTATCCACATGAAAATGTCAAATGTTTTATAGGATGTTCTATTTGAAATAACAAATATGGCGCTACTTCCGGAGAAACGGGAACTATAACTGAAATATTTCAGTCGGATCCCAGACAGCACCAGATATTCCATGAATATTCCTAGAATATTCATCTTCGAATATTGGTATATTCTAGGAATAATCTGGAATATTCAAGAATATCTGTGGTATATTCCCTGAACATGCGAATGGGAATTCCTCAGATAATCATAGAATATTCTGAAAAGAATATTCCATGAATATCTAGAATATTCTTAGAATATCTATCGAATATTCCAAAATTTCAGATAGAGATTATTCATGCAATATCCTTGAAGAATATTCCATGGATATCTAGAATATTCTCAGGATATCCATGGAATATTCCAAAATTTCAGGTAGTGGATATTCACCCAATATCCTTGGAGAATATTCCATGAATATCCAGAATATTCTGGGGATATCTATAGAATATTCCGAACATATTATATAGGGGAATCAGGGGATTATTTATTTAATAAAAATGTTTTCACTAGTGAAAGATATATACAGGGTGATTCACCTAAGTGGTTCATTAGAGGTTTATGGAGAACTGGAAGAGATATCAACTTGAAATTTTGGTGGATGCTATTACTCAATGTGTTCTATTTTCCTAAAATATTTTCAATACGCTGTTACTTCCGGTTAAACCGGAAGTAATATCAACTTCGTTTTTTCAAATGAAACACCCTGTTTATTTTTGCATTTTCGAATTCTACGAAGAATTCTGGGCCTGTTGGATTTCGAATTTTCTCCCTATCGTGATTCGTTTGCAAGATATTCCATTTTTTCGAAAAATTTTGACAGATGGACTGACTAACAAAAATGTCCATATAATCTTCAATTTTCAAGATTTAAGGTTCAATATCCGTATACACATGAATGAAAGAGTGTTCTATCAGGTATCCTCAGAAGTGTTCCAAAATATTCAACAGGGTGTTTGATATTTCAGTTTACTTTTTGTAAATTTCAAATCGCAATAACTTTTTTATTTCAAATAGAATGACTATGCAATTTTCACACTATCCGACGTAAAATTTAATTTCCTATCGATTTGCATATGCATACCAAACCGATAAAATGGATATTTTCAGAGATATCAACAAAAATGTGGAAAAACGTTAATTTGTCTCGTGTGTATTTTCACAAGTGTGCTTTGTATGGTTCTGAATTTCATATTTGACGAATAATATGAACATCAATCCATTAGAAGTAACTATATTTCCACTTCGTCTATGAATATACTCATGCAAACCTATCACGAAACAAATAATATGGCGTTAAAAATGATATTCTGGTATACGGATAAAACAAAACAATTGTTCAAAATGTCGTCTATGTTTTTCAAGACACATAATATTCTTCTCCGGACACTTTTAGTAGTCGACCTTTCAATTTCTTGTGACAATTTTGCTAAAGCCAGGCGCAATTTTTTGGCTCTAGGGAATTTTTAGAGTCATCAGCCTTTTTGAAAACTCTATTTTTTCTGAAACCCCAGAGATAGAAATCGAAACATCAAGTCATGTGACCTCGAAGGCAATCACCATGATCCACCCTTGCCGAATCCATCAGTCATCAATTTCTGTATAATGTTTCTAACACCATATGATGGTGCACCATATTTGTTTCTTTTCGTGTTAGGAATCAATTAATATTCATATTATTCGTCAAATATGAAATTTAGAACCAACCAAAGCACACTTGTGAAAATACACATGAGACAAATGAACGTTTTTCCACATTTTTGTTGATATCTCCGAAAATATCCATTTTATTTATATGGTATGCTCATGCAAATCGATAGGAAATTAAATTTTACGTCGGATAGTGTGAAAATTGCATAGTCATCCTATTTGAAATAAAAAAGTTATTGCGATTTGAAATTCACTAAAAGTAAACTGGAATATCAAACACCCTGTTGAATATTTTGAAACACTTTTAAGAATACCTGATAGAACACTCTTTCATTTATGTGTATACGGAAATTGAACCTGAAATCTTGAAAATTGAAGATTATATGGACATTTTAGTTGGTCAGTCGATCTGTCAAAATTTTTCGAAAAAATGGAATATCTTGCAAACGAATCACGATAGGAAGAAAATTCAAAATGCAACAGGCCCAGAATTCTTCGTAGAATTCAAAAATGCAAAAATAAACAGGGTGTTCTATTCAAAAAAACGAAGTTGTTATCACTTCCGGTTTAACCGGAAGTAACAGCGTATTGAAAATATTTTAGGAAAATAGAACACATTGAGTAATAGCATCCACCAAAATTTCAAGTGGATATCTCTTCCAGTTCTCCATAAACCTCTAATGAACCAGTTAGGTGAATCACCCTGTATTCATAACAATATATATAACATAATCAAAAAAATATATAAAATGATAAATACAAAAACAAACAAACAAATATTTCAAACAACACTTACATATATAAATATTATATAAACTAAATAATTAACATAAAAACTCGTCTTTTTTTTTGGTATATTTTATTCATCATCCATCTCTGTTGCTGAATTGGCAAGTCTGAAAAAAAAACTTTTCAAGTAAGGAAGAACCAGATAGTACAAGATGTGTTTTTTTCAGTTCTCTTGGGGTAATTAAGTTTTTGTCTTCAAAATAATTGTGCAAAATGATTCTGACAACTAAAAAAATCAGAGGAAGTATTGATCTTTGGTTTTATCACCTTCCCCAACCAAAATACATATATATTGAAAAAAAACCTACTCATTCCTTTTTAGTCGCTCGGTGGCTTTGGCAAGATACACCGACATAACCATTTCAATTTCTTTCAGAGAGACCTTGTTGTGCTGACATCGTTGAATTTCATCTATAGAAAAAATAAATTTATATATTTCACTATTTGTGTGATTCATCCACTCACTGATAGTCCCTTCTTTCTGAGCCAATACAATTGATATATTATTACAGTTATTGAAAGAATAACTTCTTCACAAATCTCACCTTGGGTAAAGACATTTACTTCAATTTAATATTGAATAATTATTGAAAAGCAGTGACAAATATCCTTCCATAATATTTCCTATATTTTTCGTATTTATTTATGTAGTATTTATTTATGTATTGTCCCTGAAACATCATTCAAGTCATTGTATAACTCTATCCTAGAGTAGTTCAGGAAGAAAGGACTGTCTTTACATAAATATTGTTTCCTCAAACACCAGAACTCTGACAGGCTATGTGCATTTTGATTGTGCCAACTATATTGGTCTTTTGTTTCTTGAAAATGAAACGAAAATAATTATACACCATTGTTTATAAATATCTCACAGCACAAGAATCATTGTTCGTTGTTACTTACCTGTTCTATAAGAAAACTTGTTATCGATGAGTCACTTTACACTTCATATGATTATACTGCTAATCGTAGCAAAAAAATAAAAAAAACAGAAGGCTTCTTTGTTCTCAATTTCACCACTTTCAACAAAGAACAAACGCAAACGCACGTGAAACTGAAACGCACACACTAGTCAGAGCTCAGAGCACTCATAATAATGCTGTCGAATGTCAAATGACAGTGCACCACCACAGAACTAGACTATAATAGTAGAGTCAAAATGTTTTCAATTGTTTGAAATTCAGTGCCCACAGAATTGGTCTTGGTTCAAAAATATATTTGTGCCTAATATCTAACGCAAAGTATTTCATTGGAAACAATAAATTGTATTTTGAAAGGAATCGATGTCCATTTATAAGGCGTCATTTCGCATGCGCATCATATGAAAACATCTTTTCTGGAATAATTCATGAATATTCCGTACATACCATTCTAGGAATGAACCGTTCAGGATATACAATATTCCATGAACATGCAAATGAGAATATTCGCATCGGAATATTCCTGGAACATTCTTTCATGAATATACCTAATATATTCCACTTAGAATATTCCATGAATATGCCCAACGCATATATATATTCCAGGAATATTCTATGAATATTCGGAATATATATATCCATTCAGGGATATTTGAGGAATATTCTAGGAATATCTGGTGCTGTCTGGGATTCTTCATATATCCTTCGGTTCAATATAAATTTCGAGAATCATGTTTTTAATAATTCTCCTTGTATAGATCGCGTTAATTCATAAACTCCCTGTATACAGAGTGGGGCACCCCATACGACACGGGCTCTGTAAACCAAACCATTAATTATTTCGGAAATTTCTCCTTTTCATTATCTGTATATTCATTGAGGCTGCAAAAAGAAATTATTTTGGAGTCTACAGGGTGGCTCAAAAAAGTGTGATATATCAGAGTTGTGTTTTTTTAAATGGAACACCCTGTATTTTGTTACATTTTTGAATAGTTCAGGAGAAAATAATATGATTTCATGTAAGGTACTGAGACCGACCGTGTCGTATGGGGTGCCCCACATTCTATATCAATCACGAAATGCAAAGTTTCTCAATATCAGTATTGGTGAATCTCTATTGGATTGTTAAATGCTATTAATATTGCCGGATCTATCGTTATTGTTCTTGTCATCAATTAACTATCACTGTCCGCGTTCGTTCAGCAGTTGTGACGTCACAATGCTGTACTTTTTCAGCGTGTTTTCTCAACGCATAGCTGCTAACGTTTCATTAAAATTTTTATCATGATTTTTTTCACATTATTCCCTTTTTTCCTCCCTATAGGTTAAAATTTTACTGTAATGAATCCTCGATATTCAAGTAAAATATTCACAACCTCGTTTATAATATATATTCTTGTTTCTTTTTTAGAAAAACTATGTTGAAGATCCTTGATGAGCTTGATGAAAACAAAATGATCGCACAGGGTTGTCAAATCGGTATCTCCATACAGAGTGTCATTTTGAAAACTTCCCACCCTTAATATCTTCCTTCCAGTAAACAATATGAGGAATCGGAAAAACAGGTCAATTTTATTTGGGGGGGGATACTTCCAAGGACTATTTGTATCACTAGTGGTTCAACCCCATAGGAGGGGTAGATGTTACCCTTAGAGTTTCAAATAGGAAGGGGAGTCAATCATTTTGATTGGCGTTCAATTCTGTTTTCAATGATACCATGATTTTTTGACGGTCATTTTTTCGAAAAATGGCGCTCTAAACGTACACATGTAATTAGAATTTGCCTGTTCTGAGATGCATTATTGTATTGACTCCATTTAATGAAAATGGTTACAAGAGTAGGTGGAAACGTTTCAATCCTTGAAAGGGATGAATGTATTACGCGTAGGATTTTTTATTAATAATAAACTATCAATACTAAATAATAGATTATTATCAATAATGAACAAAAAGGGTGGGACGTTTTCAAATTGACACCCTGTATATACGGTTCAAACAAGTGTGAATCTATTCTCTCTGAAGTTTTTCAACGGATAGGTGGTTGCAACCACGTCAAACATTCAAAGAAGAATCATAATCTTTTCATATCTGCGATCGCACCTTATCCAAAATTCAGTTCCTCTGAAACAAAAATAACGCCAGGAATACAGTTGAAAAAAAAACTGGAAAAAAGTTTCTCAACGATCTGGATTTCTTGCTGATTTTTTTTTTTTAATCTAGTGAACTCGCCTATTATCAATGAGAAAAACAATAGAGATTTTACCGAAAAAAAACACATGGAGATCTGTAATCGGACAGCTTTTCATCTCGTATATCGCTCACCCTACACGGAATTGAGTTCCTGCGGCGACCGAATGTAGCCTCAGGAAACTCCCAGCCCATCGAACCCATATCTCTTTGACTTTAATTATACTTCTCCCATTACCGCCCGGAGGTAGTTCTATTATACCGAGCGTGTTTCAACGCGCCATAACCTCACTCTTTGTCAATCGTAAACTACAACAGATATTGTGTGTACTACAATATCACTAGGTATTTACATTGTATAATAACTTCCAGAGCTGTACAGTCGTCTTTATAGTCTCGCACTGTATTTATGATCGAATGGTCGACAGTTTGGAACCACGGGAGGAAAATATTTCAATAAGTAACCACCTGTGGTGATCGAGTTTGGAACGTACAGGGCGATCGAGATTAACTCACTGTTAGTTGTTCGATAAAAAAATTTTCGTATCGAAAAAATTTGGTGGTTTTTATTCGTCCTTTCTTATCCCATGGGTTGCTTCAACTTTGTTTTCCTTATGGCTGCCATTCCAGATTTTTTTTAATAACGCAAACATGATTTCTACATGTTGTATGTTTTGTCATTACTAAATTAGTTTTGTTTATTCCCCTTTAATCACTTAATGCAGGTAGTAAAATAATTTTTTGCTGCAAACTGGTTTATTTTAGGCAAAAAATTCAAGGGACATTTTTTGTTTAGAGTGAATTTTTAAATGGTATACAAATAATAAGACGCAAAAAATACATTGAAAATAAATTCGAGTGCTTAGTGCACTTAGTGCTTGTGAAAAAAAAATTTAAACAAATTTTATGCACCCGCTTCAAAGGGCTGTATTTTAACATGGGATATTCCAATGAAGTTTATTTATACGAAAGATCCTATCCTTTTTTTCTATTAGGAATCACCCCCTAAAATGTTTCACACTAGATAAAATTGAAGAATTGAATCCACATATTTTTATGTTATTCTATTTTATTTTGTCATTGTAGCCAATGCTTGCTAAGGCAACTGCTTATTGGAAGACAGGAGATCATGAAGCCCCTTCCTATATTGAAGCCAAAAGGTAGTCAAAGGTTGGCCACAAGATAACTTTTCATGAATCGTGAAAGTCACACACTCATCCAGTGTGTTTCCTCGTGAAATATCAAAATTCAAGCGACGTTTCCAATGAGGACACCTTGTTTGGCGAACTTAACGACCAGTGGGCCGTGGACAGTAGCGACGATGGGACTTATCTCTGAAGGCTGATCGCGTTGTTAGGAATCCCATGGCCCACGCGATTCTCTTCTAGAAATATAAATATCTAAGCCGGTTAAATTTCGTGTAATGACGCTTGTAAAAAATGTCCAGAATGCTTCGCGCTCGAAGCCAAACTCTACGTCTTCACGTGTGACGTCACGCAATAGGTATCTCAATCAGTTGAAGATAGTCCAAATAAAAAATTATAGATGGTCAATATTGGTTTTTCATAAGATCAGAACATTTTTTTCTATACGTAGAGAATGCAATTAGAAAATAGCACACTTTTGTATTAGACCTATTGTCTTAAATGAAATTGGTTCAATTCCACAACATGAAGAAAGAAATAAATATGGGACAAGGAGACAATTTTATATAATTCAGGAAGAATGATTTGTGGAGCAAAAATTCATTGTAATCTACTCACAACTCAATTTTTCACTCTACATTCGTTTCAAGAGTTCCAGTTTTGAAATTGGAGGTCCAAATTCTGTCTTTGTGAAAAAGTATCAGGAGGGCAGTATAGTAGAAAAAAGTCAACGTATGAGATTTTGATATCGATTTTCGAAAAAAAGGGGTATTATGCAAATTCTTCATTCTTCGATATTTTAGGACGATATATCGAGATATGGTATTCTCTAAATCATTTTAAAAATCACTTTAAAAGTTTCAGGTGACGATAACGCCCCCTGGTGGCCATTCTGGACATATGACAATGATTTCCAGGGTTTTCTCTTGACTACTTTGATCTCTAGATGCAGCACTGCCCATTCTTACGTGACCACCCTGTACACTGCTCATTTCAAACATTATTAAGAACTCCTTAGTAGTTCTTCTTTTCAAGACATTCTCGAACAAAAAGGAAGTATCCCCTGACCAAAAAGATGTTCGTTTGCATTCGTTGAATTTATCTCCAGATTCAGATGGAACCTGTCAAAACAAGTTATCTCCATTTTTGCAGCCAATTTTTTACGCTTCTAGTTTTCATACATTAGCTTTTCAAAAGCTTTAATGAACAGGTTTTTCTGTTTATCTATGAAAACAAAGGTGTGTGATATACTTGAGCTGAAATTTATTTCATATTTCTTTCATTGTTCTTTTGAAATGGTGCCAGTTCAATAAATCACTCTCAAAACCATTTGGTTTTCTACACACTAATCCTGACACATTAAAATTCGAGGTGTGTGAATTATTGCTGGGGCAGATCAGCGTCGAGGATTATCATGTTATCCTGTTTATTCCTGGACAGACCATAAAGTATGGAATTAAATATCATAAACAAGAATCCGGTGATGACCTACGGTTAGTCGGTACGCCGATGTTGTTTTTTTTTGTTTATTAGTCATCTCTGCTAGTTTTCTATGATGATGATTTTCGAGAATATGTTATGACCAGAGCAGGAACATTAATTTCGTTATGATTGTCATACAGGATGAAGCAAAAATTTTAATAACGATTAAGTTTTTTTTCGTGAATTTTCAATTCCAACCTCAAATTGCTCCACTATCAAATTGATTTCATGGTAAATATGGTGATGTACAAATGCATCAATTATAAGATCTCATTTTCAAAATTTTTTTCACGGGAGGAACGGGTCATCTAAATATCCATTTTATCAATAACAAGGCCATTCATAGTGTACGTTACCAGTTGATTTCGCAAATTACTCGACCGACTGCGCCAAAATTGGTATTATTGGTGACAGACAAGATTCAAATAGAACTTTTGAATATTGTACAGTTCTTCAAATGTATTCAATAATCTGAGAATGCTTAGTAGATCTTTCGAAGTTGGAATATCTGATGAAGATAACAATGAATGAAACATTATACTTCCTACTGAACAAGATGAGTAATGCTTAGACCGAAGGCATTAGGAGAATTTACCACAATATGAACGCAAGAAAATCGATGGTGGGGGCTTTCGTAGCGTTAGAATGAAAACTAAACATGGACGTGAATAGAAATGTTTTCCACACACACTATTGTCTGCTTGGATCACCTTCCGGAAAACTGAAAATCATTAAATGAAATATTTAGATTGAAATGAAACAATTGAGCACCGCCTACTATTATAAACATACATATGAAATCACTGTTCTCCATTGACCATTGATCATTTTAATACTCGAATGATTTTGCTGTTGTTATTTTTTGTTTATTTTTATTTATGGTAGGTACTGAAGATTTTCAAGTAGAATTTTATCGCCAAAATGGTGTAGAACACCTCTCATCTTCGTTATATCTTACAGGCGTCATTTTGAATTTCAACATTTTCAGATAACGTCTTTTATTTTCTTTACAACGATGCATGACACATGGTGGGTCCATATTAATGATTTGTCAAAAATCCATTTTTCATTTTTTGCAAGGATTGCTTCGGGAAAAAATTGTTCTTTGTTGACAAAATGTCGAAAATATTGTCTCATTTTTTCAGATTATCATTTACCTTTACATTCCCTTACTTGGCATTGAAGGGATGTGATGTTGAGGCCAAACAATCAGCATGGGGTTACCATCTTGTTATATATATATATATATATATATAATCTAGGCTCGAAACTGTAGATGAGTGAGACATCACATCAAAATTTCCTCACGATAAATAACTTGATGGTGAAGGAAGTGAAGAGTAAATGCAAATTCAATGATTTACCGCATCTTTTGGAGGATAATGCAACCAAACCAGCAAATCCCAATGACCATAAATTAAATAGTCGCATTAATTAATAATCTTTTATTGCTTATTACAAATGGCTGGTGTGGGTGAATTTACCATTTGCGGATGCCATTATTTACGGCCATGGCAACGATAAATCTCTAAATTCATTAATTGAGGATTTTATTTTTATTACGTGCTCACGAACGCACCCGTTGTGTTAATGCAACTCGTTTCTCATAAAAATAATCAGGTGTGTATACAGGGTCTTCGACGCCAACGGAACATTACCAAAATGGGCAGAGAGGCAGCTCATTAACAACTTCGTTGTATCAGAACTATCAAACACTGCGAAATATTCAATTTATGATCTCAATTAATTCCAATTTATAGACAAGATATTTCAAATCGAATTGAGCTTATCAATGTTTCGAATTTATATGACAAGGCAGGTTGAAAACAAATAAAACTATCAAAACATTGAATATATATCATTTCGAAATTTTAGGAATTCAACACTACTGGATAAAAATTGAGTTTCTTCCAATGAAACTGGTTTTTGGAACATAATTTTCAGTTTCTCGTTCGATTTTTTCACTCTTATTAATTTTGTCAGAATAAATTTCCAAAGTTGGAGTGCGTTCAAAAATCACCTAGATAAATAACAGCTTTGTGACGTCACGATTGCTAAATGTTATCAATAATATTTTACAGTATTTTCGAGCGTTATTCATCATATTTCTTCATATTCTTAGCAGTCTGAAGAGATGGGGGTACTACGTAGATGCATGTATATTCTGTGCTAGTAACCAAATCTATAAAATCCATAAAATATGGGGTAGTCGTTCCAGTACATACTACCAAAACTTTTATTGGTGTTCGTGATCGAAGCTGAACATGAAATATCCCTAGAAATCACAAAACCAGTTTAGCTGGCAACTTTGTTATATGCCATTAGCAGTTCTGACGTCACAAGGAACGTTGTTGTTTAAAGTCACATCAATTGTAAGAGTTTCAATGTGAATTTTCTTCGGATATCACGTGATATTTTCCAGAGTAACTGCTTACACTGTACGTTCATTAGTTTTTTTCTGGCATTTTGGCAGCAGAAATTATTCTGAAAATTTGGTTTTGCTCCGGTGGAAAAACATGCAACAATGACCATTTCTTCTTTCTTCTCATCATCATCATCAATCAAATCATCGATTGACATCGACGCATTCACTAATCATTTCAACTCTCCACGCAGTTCCACTGTACGCCGACTTGATTTCTCGTCTTGCGTAAACAGTTGACAAGTCATATTTAACGCTTATCTTAATTCGCAGTCAGCCGAACATTCATTTATTCTTGAAGAAATACGCGGATACGGTGATTTAGATAAGCTCACTCTATATGGCGATAAATCAGTGAAGGGTTAAATTAAAACATCGAGTAGATATTTATTGAGCGTGTAGCAAATGAAGTTGTGAGTATAAGCGGTCATAGCAGAAAAGCACTCATTTTGGTTTGTAGTTTATTCATTTAAGGAAGATGGTTCTGATAGGTTTGGTTATCTTTGAATACCAATAGTGCAAAATGAAAAGTATCTGGTTAACCACTGAACTACTAAGTGTTTGAAACATAGTTGGGAACATTTAGATATTAATAATCATGGCAATATTTCACAGTGACTTCATGACGATGCCAAACTTATGGAGATGAATCGTTGATCCGCTTATGTCGATTATTTCACATATATAGAAATAACTATTCGATGGGTATTCTCAGTCAATAATTGTCCAATTTTGGTGTTTATATTATATTAATCGAAAACATTTTTCAGGCAAAAAAAAACGACAACACCGCACTACGAATACAAAGTTATATGTTGATAGAAAATGTTTTTAGTAATCCCCAACTTCCTCTGAGTTATTACGATTTCAATACGATACGATTCCTTTGACACATTTTAAGAAAAAGATTCCTATAAACGTATGTCCTAAAAGTCTAAACTTTTGAGATACACGGTGATAGAATTTTGAAAATAAAAACAGTCTCTTAATAATAACATTTTGTGATGTACGAAATTTTTCATTTCCTCTACAATTGGGTCCGTACGAGTTTTGCATTGAATATTTTTGGAGAAAAAATACTACGCCACTGCCTACTTCCAAAATAAAAATTACTTTTAAGATCCTCATTCATTATTGAGCAGAATTAATCTCATTGATTTTCTTCGTCCGACGCATGGTTTCGCTTAAAAAAAATAAAAATCGTTCGACTTAAGAGATCAGATTTGTTCCAAAAGGAATGAGAATCCAAAAAATATATTCTCCTTGTCAGATGCTCTGTTCTTGATTGAAATAATTAAATTAAAATTACTTCATCGCAGTACCAACCGTTTAATAATCTATATCACTCTGTATCTTAAAAGTCAATACTTTCAAGACATACGTTTTCAGGAAGCTTTTTCCTTAAAATGTGTCAAAGAATAACCCCTTCAAATATTAGCATGTCTTTGAGTTCACCTGTATGTTTGTGAATATTTTTGGATATGCGCATGCGCGTGACTAGATAATAAGCAATGCGTATTAGCGTATGTTGGGATTGCCACTTTCAAGAGCTGCATCAAAATTTTCAAAGTGGAAACACGCTGTCAGAGTTCATGAAACTAAGAAGTAAGAAATAATTAATGGAGTGGGTAAACTGAAATAAATCTTTCACTTTTTAGTTAAATTATTGCTGAAAATGTTTTTTAACAATAATTTATATGTGAAAAAGTCGGAATTTTCCTTATACTTCGCCATTGGATCCGAAAGATGCCATCAAATGATCCAAAATCGGGGTCATCTCCGTTGGAGACTTTGGAATAATTTCAAAACGTAATCCAACATGAATAGTATAAATTATGAATCTCAAATATACGTCAACCTAACTCCAATGTAATCCCCCATATGTCCATTATTTTTTGTTAATTGCGAAGATTCGCACAGATGTGGAGACATTTGAATTCTCTACAATTTCTTCAACGGCAATAAATACCCCTGAACTTTCACATATTAATAAAGTCATTAAAAGAAATGAATGAGTAGTAGGTGGATAGATGTTATCGACGTGAATGCAAACGTTGGCAAATGTCCATAATAAATCCTTTGATTGTGCATTGTGGGTTTTTGTAATTCTAAACCTAGACCGTGTGTTACATCAATTCGACGCCCTCTCAGACCTCAGATTTTTCTGTTAAAGGATAGATGACAGAGAATCAAGTCGATAGAACTCCTTTGTTTTCATCAACGTCTCAGAAATCTTTCAATTCAATAGGCATTGATCTGGCAGTTTTCGAGTTCGCCCTTTCGTTTCTTGGTATAATTAGGTACAGAAACAAAGTTGCAATGGACGATGTCCTAGTCTCACGAGGTACGTTCGATACGTCTCAAATTCTCCTCCCATTGTTCTTCAATCGTATATATCGATCCATCGGCTATAAATCTGCGAAAGCTAATTAAGAAGAGACGTTTATACGTCTGCCTCTTTTCACTTTTTGAGGAATTTACGAGGGGTACGGCATTCGCAGACTGAAGACAAGGATTCAAACTAGTTACGAAACACTTTTTCCAATAACCAGTCTGGAAAATGGCAGCTGAATCACCTGAGAATGCGTGATATAGATGAGCGTTGGTCTGGTTCATTTTGAGAAAATAGGCTGAATAATTCTCATGGAATTGTGAGCTACAACTCGACTCATTTTTATGGAACCAAATTTATTCAACAGGACTGTGGAATTTCCAAAAACATATAAAAAAGCTACTTTCTTTTATGTACGCTTCAAAAACATTGTACGTGAATGGTTTCCAAATATTGACACATAAAACTCGCTTCAAAGATTATTTTCGACATCTTTCCAATAATAATAATAGTAATTAAGTGTTTTTATTCATCAAACATGAAACGATGATGTGTCAGCCAATGCTGTTATTCAACTACATACCAATTAGGGCATTTGGTAGTGGTGAAAACTGTAGATGAACTTTATTGATTATATGAATCACCCTGTACTTTTGAGGAAATGCACTTGTATTTCTTTAATCACTTGAAAAAAATCCTTCATTCGTACACCCACTTGAGAAAGCCAAATTATTCCGATGCCCACGAATCACTTTGCTGAAGTGATTATTATAATTTGCTGACCATTATCACATAATTTGAATAATGATTATACACGGTTTATCTGTTCGATCAAAGTAGTTTCATTATATCAGGGCAGATATCGAAAGGCAGGTGAACAGATTTTGTTTAGATATGTTTTTTATGAAGACAAACCAATTATGTTTGTGTCTTGGTCAGGATAGCTATTATTTTCGAGGGGTAACATGATTACATATGATTACATAGATATTATCGAATTTTGGCAGAATTTTATGACTGGATTATGGAAAGAAAACTATGAAAAAAAAACGAAAATGATGATAGTGAAATTCCAAAGATTAAACGGATTTTACTCCTGACGAAACAAGAAAACATTCCAAGGACATTATTTTCAAAAAATCTTCCTATAAAATTTTCCGGTTTTGCTTGCATTGAAGTCATTGAATGAGTTGCTAGACAGTTTTTAATAAAAACTCCTATGTTACTTCCAATACCTCTAAGATTATGTTTACAAAGTTTTATGATAATCACTTAGAAAAAGGAAGTGCTTCTATGCACATTCTTAGATATAGAGGGGGCATTCAATAACACCCATCTAAAATCCATCACACGAGCTCTCGCTCATCATAATATCGAGGAAACTATTAATAGATGGATCGAGAATATGCTGAAGAGCCGTGTGATAAAAAGTACTATCTCTGACACTACACTGCAGGCTAAAGTTACAAGAGGGTGTCCACAGGGCGGGGTTCTGTCACCGCTTCTGTGGAGTCTTGTTATTGACGGACTGCTGCGTATTCTAACCCAAAGTCATCACAGCGTACTAGGCTTTGCAGATGATTTGGTTATCATGGAACAAGGGAAATTCAATACCACTGTTAAAGAAAGGATGCAACAAGCATTAGACCTCACTACTGAATGGATCAATGAGGAGAGCCTAGCAGTTAGCCCTCACAAAATTACAGTAGTAGCATTCACAAAACGAAAACGAAAAGAAGAGCTAGGACCTCTCTACCTGAATGGTACACCTATAGAGATGTCGGGGGAAGTTGAATACCTGGGAGTCATACTAGATTCCAGGCTAACTTGGAACCAACATCTACAAAGGGTTACAAAGAAGGCAACCATGAGCCTTATGGTTGTGAGAAGAACATTTGGCAAAACTTGGGGTTTGAAACCAAAAATCATACATTGGCTGTATAAAGTGGTAGTTAAACCAGCCATACTTTATGGTGCAATCGCCTGGTGGAGCAAGACGTTGCAGCATAACGCTATTAGAACACTAAGCAAGGTGCAAAGACTTGCTTGCCTATGCATAACAGGGGGAATGAGGACTACCCCAACAGCGGCCATGGAGGTAATGCTCTGTCTTCCCCCGCTTCACCTTGAAGTGCAAGGGGAGGCTAGACTGGGGCTCCTCAGATTACCTGTAGCGTCAAAAGATAGTGGGAAAAATACACCACTACAATTCGTTGGGGACAATATCTTGCAGATGCCAAGAGATAATATGATCCCTAAATACATCTTCGAAAAACCCTTCGAGGTGGTAATCCCGGATCGAAGGGAGTGGCACGAAGTTCACGCTAGAGAAGAGCAAAACAGAATGATCTGGTACACAGACGGATCAAAGACTGAACAAAGATCTGGTGCGGGAATTTATTCCCCTACCCTGAAGGAGAAACACTCCTATGCGCTTGGTGAAAACACCTCGGTGTTCCAAGCAGAAATATTTGCAATTTTACAATGTGCAAAAATATGCAATGAGAAGGCCTTCAAGAGGAAAGGAATCCATATTTATTCGGATAGTCAGGCCAGCCTAAAAGCCCTTGCAGGTTATAAGGTGAAGTCCAGACTCATCTGGGAATGTATCAACGAACTTCTGACGCTGGCAAGGTCAAACAGAGTTAAACTGATCTGGGTACCTGGGCACAGTGGAATAGAAGGCAACGAAATAGCTGACGAACTAGCTAGGCAGGGGTCAGCTACACCTCACTTTGGCCCGGAACCAGTACTTGGAGTACCCAAGAAACTACTTGGTAACTCCATAAAAAGACGAGTCAAAGAATTACAAAGAATAGCCTGGGATAACACACCAGGACAAGAATATAGTAAACTTGTTATTCAGATAACAAGTGAAAAACGAGCTGATGAGATACTTAGATTAAGTAGAGATCAGATAAGACTAGTAACAGGTCTCCTTACAGGACATGCTCCTGTCAGAACACACCTACAAAAGATGGGGCTATATCAAGGTGACCAGACTTGTAGATTGTGCGGCTTAGAACCTGAGACTATTGAACACATTTTGTGCTATTGTGAGGCACTAAACTATAGAAGAGTAGTTCAACTAGGGGAACCTGACTTGAACCTAGAGAATGTGGGAACCCTGAAACCTAGTGACCTTTGCAAGATAGTCAGAGGGACCAATGTGTTTTAGGGTATTGGAATGATAGGGGAAATACAATAAGCCTCCGGCTGCAGTATATCCTTTGGACCCCTGTAGTAAAAAAAAAATGATAATCACTTGAGTAGTTTTTACGTTTTTACCGATTACATGATGTGTTTGAGGTGAACATCTTTGAAAAATACTTTACATTTATTCGGACACCCTGTACATGCGCTGGGAAAACTGGTCTCAGCCCTATTTTATCACACCTACCACGACACAAGAGTGTTCGTAGTTTGCGACAGAGGATACTAAGACAGTAGCCATGCGTTTGACAGGTCATACATAACCTCTCTTTGAAATAATATACCCAGAGCGTAGCCAGCATAATATCTTACGGGAGATATGCAATAAATACCGAGCATAATGAGACTAATTTATGTTTCTGCATTGGATTTGCATGCGTACCGACGGTCCGACAATGTAATTGGTCAGAATTATTACTCGGCAAAGATAATAGGGCATGCCTCAGTGTCTCAGTGACTTCTTCTTCTTCCGAAGGAAAGAGAAAAATAGGCGAGTTCATGGGAATTTTCACGTAGTAGGCGTCAGCAGATTACCGCGCATAAGTTGACAAACACATGTTTTCTCATCTCGAGTGCTAGATCTGGAGGAATCGGTGGATGCGAAAGCAATTCGAAATTATTTCGTGGATTTGTTTCGTCGGTAACAGCCTCTTTGAGGCGTCCGCTCTTCGTGTGTTCGTTTCGTCTCATTCAAACTTAGCGAACCACTTCTTGACTGTTAATTTTCCTGGTTCAAGGTCAGAAATTTTTTTATCAAGCGAAGCTTTATCGACACACTGTATTCTTACTAAGAAAATGTTGCTTCACTCAAATATGTAACTTATACCAAAGTATAAAAATCAAAATAAAGGACACCTGTCAAAGTCATACAGCGTCATAGAGCATCTGCACTTGACGTCACACCCAATAAGAGCATTCACCCTTCAGGCAGATGCTCTATTGACTATTCAAATGAAAATTAATAATAACAAAAATTACAATTTAGGTTTATTGAATTTAAGAACTAAAAACTAACTGGGCATTGCGCAAATAAATCAACATTTTTCTCGAAAAACTTTTCAATGTTGATACATTTATCAACTGGAACTTGGTAATATTTTTTTTAAACTTATATTATATGAAAACCAATTTTATACACCGTTTTTGGCATTTGGCGATTCGTGTGTACCTACCTTAACGCACTGCATTCGCCTATATATACAGTGCTTCTAATAAATTATTCCACCTCCTGAGTCATTCGATACGATCCGATTACGTTGGATGGCTTTTTTTTTGGTACATGAGTCTCGCGTTTCGCTGAATTTGTCATGGCTTGATTGACTCGCCGGTAAATCAGATCCGCTATCTGTGCAGGAAGTCAGTTGACAATTGACTATTGAGTGGACTCTACATTGATAGCGATGCAACAATGTCCATGAACGGAGTCCATTCAATTCAGCTGTTATTCTGGTTGGGCTATAAATGTCTGGTGGTTTTTCATCTGGAACTGTCTCGGCTACTAGAAATGGTGACAATGCGAAGGATTCCAGATTGCAATGTTTTTTTCACGCATTCGATAGATGTGCATTTGTGAATGGTCAAAAATCAAATCTGTATTTTCATCGTTCATTAATATTATTCAAGTAAATGAATTTTGAAAGAAAAACGGGATTATGTAGGTATCTAATATTTGAGTTAGATTGTACATTTTTTTTATCATTTTCAGAATATTTTCAGTTGCAATCGAACAATAAAACAATGAGGATATCTCACATAGAATCATTACATCGGTGAAAATAAACAGCTCTCTAGAACAGCTGATCGCAAGGAAATCTTTCACAAAATTCCAAAGTGGTTTAGTGTTGCCGACTATGAAAGCAAGAAGATGAGGAAATTTCAACAATAAAATAGGGTATTTTGCTTACAGTAGTAGTGGCAACACTTTCTCACCAGATGTGACGTAACTATAAACCTAAAATAAATAGACTTTTGGCGATTCCAACCACTGTAGAGGGCACTGCGGAACGTAAACAAATATGGCCGACATAACGGTAATCATTTCATAAACGTATGTGAAAGCATCCAATTGTAAAGGTAGTACCGTCATTCAATGCGCGTATCTTCAGTGAAAACATGTTCTTAGCTTTAGCAGCTTTTTAGAAAAAGTTGCATGTAATTTGTGAAAATAAAGGAAAATAGTCATATTGGAAATTTTTATTGCAACGTAATGTATTTCAAAATAATCCACTCCATATAGGTTTCATATGTCAATTTTCATCTGAATAGCTTCGAAACATATTCAAACACATTATTTTGTTTCATCCTATAAAATTAATCACTGAATATGTTCTTGAACACATACTTGAAAAAGTATCGAAATGCATGAGCACTATGTTTACGATGACTATGTTTACGATGATTTCACCACCAGATAGCGTCGAAATTTTTGGAATCGTCAACACCTCATAAATAAATGGCACGTTAGTTACAGATACATACTATGAGAATCATTAAAAATCTAGAATTAATGTACACACATGTACACCACTGCTTCAGCGCTGATTTAAATCTCGGCGTGAAATCGTGGGCTGTCGAGGGATGCAAATACGCAAATTAGTAATTCTTCTTTCTTTCAACATTGCCGACACGGCCGAAAGAAATTGCCTTGCCCTCCTTTTTATCTATATTAATTCAACATTTAACACATCCGTTCCCACCTCCCGCTTTATCAAACAATTAACCCCCCAGCACATAAGTTTTATCTTTCCATTATGCGCATATCAAAAAGGGAATCCGATCGTGAATTAAATGAGTCTGACACGCCCACATTCGTTGCGCGAATCATATGGATTGTATTAAAGCTCAATAAATTTTTTTATGCAAAATGAGGATGTCAGTGGCGGGTACGTAGGCTTATACAATAACGAAGCTATTTGGTCATATTCCATTCGAATACCCCCTGTGTATCCACCTTCATTTCTCAATGTGGTAGACCAAATTCATCTACACTCTCAACCCCCCTTTAATATCTGTTACTGAAGACAAAATTGAAAAACGCTTGGACATGTCAATTTTTCTTTGAAGAGGGTGCTTTCAACAAAAAAATTCCACCTCTTGAAGCTCATCTTCTTGATAGCGACACTCTCAATTTTTTAAACAGCAAGGGAGGTAGTGCGAAACATCGTTGGAAAAAATTTTAGACGTAGAATTGAAAAATTACACAATTTTGCAACAAAAAGCTGTCTGGATATTTTCACCTAATTTCGATTCATTCAGGTGTTCTGTAAACTAAAAAAATACTCAAAAAATTTCGGTACGTCAGGTTATTAACGCCATATTTTACTATGAAAAAGAGATTTTCTGGGATAACTCGAAGTCATGAATAACAATCTGGGTTCACCAAATTCCCTTGCTTTTTGTGTTTATGGGATAGTAGAGATCGATACATTAAGCACAGTATTCAAAATGAGGTTTGATAATATACAGGGTGTCCCGTAAAGACCACGTCAAACCGAGGGAGAATGTAGATTAAATGATAATCCACCTGCAATGAGAAAATTCCCATTATAGAAGTCTTACCGTTTTCGAGATTTTTTTTGAAAATAATGAATTTTTGCTCCTTCAAATAGTTCTGTCTTCACGGTTGGTCCAACTTTACACCTTTTCGGTTGATTTTTTCAGTAAAATATTGCTGAAGAATGATTTTGACGTTAACATTAAAAACATTCTCCGAAAATTTTGGAACGGACCTTTTTGAAATCACTATAAAATAGACAATTTATTGGTGTAATGTGCAGCAGTAGCTCATTACAGTTTGGTTCCACTACGATGAGCTAAACTTCATGAACAAAAGAATCCACTACCAAAATTTTCAATGAAAATATTTCTCACAGCCTCCCTTTAAAATGCTCGGAGAATGTTTTTAATGTAAACGATGAAATCATTCTCCAGCAATATTTTACTGAAAAAATTAACCAAAAAGGTGTAAAATTGTACCAACCGCAAAGACAAAACTATTGAAAGGGGCAAGAATTCATTATTTTCAAAAATCTCGAAAACGGTAAGACTTTAATGATGGGAATTTTGTTTTAGCAGGTGGGTTATCCTTTGATCTACATTCTCCCTCGGTTTGACGTGGTCTTTACGGGACACCCTGTACATGAATTCATTGGATTTCGTAGCATTTCAATAGGGAGTATGCAAGCAAAGCGCTGTATAAAAAATGACATGATTTATATCCAGCTGTTGCAAAACTATAACCTTGCTTGCAACTGACAATTTCGTTTCCTGTACCGAATTTCGAATAAGATCTCGGTCGGACGTGCAAGAGATTCTGGACGATATCCAGTGAACGATGGTACGTGGGTAGAAAAAACGTGAGCATAGATTCTGATGGGTGAAATGTGGGTACGCGTGGTCACGCGATACGGCGTGGATTAATTGGCGATCTTCGTGCTCTTTGAGTGACTGCGGTGTCTGGCGGTCGTGGGAGGCGCCAAATCATTAGCCGCAGCTGAGTTATGGGAGCTCAGTAATTGAAGAAATACGTTAAGGTCAATAGGGAAACAATGGGATTCGGCAGATTCGGGAGATTTTAAGAGAATACATAAAAATTCATGAAACAATCATGATAATTCTTGAGTTTATGAGAATTTATGAATACTATGAGAATTTATGAAAACTATGGGAATTCATGGGAACTCAAGCATAATTTCATATAGAGAATTTATGAGACTTTTTTGGAAATCATGAGAATTAATTGAGAATTCATGAGAATTTATTAAAAATTCACGAAAATTAACAAAAATCAATGCAAATTGATGATTTATGAATTATGTGAATCTATGGGACTTGATAAAAAATTAATGTGGAATTCATGGAAGAATCATGAGAAATATTCAAAATTAATGAATATTTCTGGAAATTAATGAGAACCAATAAGAATTTATAGGAAATTAATAAGAATTAATGGGATTGAATGCAATTTCATAAGAACTCATGCAATTTCATTGGAAGCTACCAAAATTCATGGGAATATTTGAGGAATAATGATAATTTATATATTATGAGAATGGGAATGAAAGAGATTTTATGAGATTGACATTTTTGAGAACTCATGATGATTCATGACTTTATGAGGAATTCATAAAAATTCATGAGAATTTCTGATAATTATTGGGAATTGTATGAATAATCTTTTGAGGAGAACCAGTAACAATTTATAGGAAATTGATGGGAATAAATGCAATTTTATAAGAACTCGTGCAAATTCATAGGAAGCTACTGAAATTCATGAGAATTTTTGAGGAGTTATGATAATTTATAAATCATGAGAATGGGAGTAAATGAGATTTTATGAGATTGACATTTTTGAGAACTCATGATGATTCATGACTTTATGAGGAATTCATAAAAATTCATGAGAATTTCTGATAATTATTGGGAATTGTATGAATAATATTTTGAGGAGAACCAGTAAGAATTTATAGGAAATTAATGGGAATAAATGCAATTTCATAAGAACTCGTGCAAATTCATAGGAAGCTACTGAAATTCATGAGAATTTTTGAGGAGTTATGATAATTTATAAATCATGAGAATGGGAGTAAATGAGATTTTATGAGATTGACATTTTTGAGAACTCATGATGATTTATGACTTTATGAGAAATTCATAAGAATTTCTGATAATTATTGGGAATTGTATAAATAATCCAGGAATTTTTCAGGTTCTCGTGAAGCTGCCTTCACCTACGCCATAAGCAGTGCGGGTGTGGCATATTCCATATCAGCAGCGTGTGCGAGGGGTAACATCTCCGCCTGCGGATGCGACCCCGGGCCGAAACCTAGAGAACCATCTCCAGCGGGATGGAAATGGGGTGGTTGTAGCGTCGACATCAACTTCGGTGTGCGATTCTCCAGGAAATTTCTAGACGTCAGGGAGTTGGAAGGCGATGAGAGGAGTTTGATGAATCTGCATAATAATAAAGCAGGAAGGAAGGTAATAAGTGAAACTTGTTTTTTTGAAAAACTTTACTATGAAATTTTTTGATATCTTTCACAAAGTTCTGTATAACATTTTTATGATTTTAAAAGGTGACACAGACTTGTAGAAAATTTTTCGTTATAAACTCAACAAGTATGCAATGCGGTTGATGCGTTTCTGTAACTTTTTTCTTTCGATGAAAATATTGTGATGAATTTGAGCAATAAATAGGTCTAGACATAGAAATTTCTCGAAGTTTCATAAGGTAACATGAATTTTAGAGCCAATTTACATGTAGCTCACAGTTCGAAAAACAAAGCTACTTATACCCACCATATCATCTCAATTTTTCTGAGAATACGCTGTTCTTCGAAAAATAAGAAAAAATCTCGTTCGTTTCGTGACACGAAATCATAAACGCTTTTTGGGAAATAATTTCCCATTGTATCAGTCGAAAGAATGCATAGAAGCGAAATTCGACTGAGAATCAGGCACATCACTCAAGCAGCTGTCAATTAAAGCCACGCACACTGAGAAAAAAAATAGAAGGAGGCCATGGGAAACCAAGGTCGAAATTCAATTTGAATAATTCTGTGAAATAATTTATTAGAAATTCTTTTTAGGTTCTATAAAGTCGTTTGATGGTCTGAAATCGAAGATTAGTTGAGTTGGTTGATATATATCAATACCGCCAAACAAAATTTTGGATTATGCGAATGTTTTTTTTCCTTGTGGAGTTAGTCAATATTCAGTCCATTTTTCTTACTTGCACTTTTCTTCTGTTTCTTTTTCGCACAACTTTCATTGAATCGTCCACAATTTTGACATGCTTAGATTTGCTCTACTTGTATATGTATGTTTGTGAGTAACTCTCCTACTTCCACGAGTATTCGGGCATTGCCGAAAAAAAAAATTTAGAAACATGCCTTGATGAAAAATCAGAAGGGCAAAAATAATTATGAATACTGGAATAAATTGATCAATAAAAACATTGCTATTATAAAAATGTATGGGGGGCGCTTTATAAAAACAGATATTTGTAGCTCCCCACTTGGAGACTTGCCAATAAATATTTGAATTGACCTGAATCACCTATTTCCTACGATGATGATGACTATCAGAATCGAGAGTAAGACTACGATGGCTTTCTCAAAAATCACACCAAAGCCCAAATTATCGTCCATCTACATAAATTTAAACTGACGGTAGGTATGATGATTTCTTATCTGCTTGACAATCCTTTCCGCGGGCCATGTCTCAAGTAAACCAATAAAAAACACCCACATTATATTATCACGAGCAAAATGCGCCGTAATAAATTATCATCAACGATATAGTTGGTATCTCGGAACCTCCAGAATACCCGGAGGTGTCAAAGTTTCGACGGAACGACTCGTAATCAGAACGGTTTGTAAAGTAACTAATGACGTTTGATTCCTGTAATCAAAGAGGACTCCGAAGATACCGTGCTGCAGAAATTACCTGGTTAATGACTAGGTATGGGTGTATTTCCAGTCGTGCAAAGGGTGTTTTGCAAATTCGTAATGGCGGCTGAAATTATAGAGCGCAGATACTCGGCGTGGGAGAAAGTAGCGAGATTTTTTTTCACAAATTTAATGAGGTAGGGTAGAACGATGATGAATCTATGGAAAATATTCGATGCTGACTTTCCAGCATATTGGTTCTGGAAGACAAATAATATCCACAACAATAATAGTTTGTTCCAAAACTTAAGCTGAAAGACACACAGCTTGTGATATGTTCAAAAACTCATATTAACTGATAAATACATAAATGGGCTTGAGGAAAGGGGCGTGGCAAAGAGAGGCGTGTCTGAGTGGAGGCGTGGCAACGTGCGAGGGGCGTGGTCGTGTCAATCGCTTTCCATATCTTCCACAACAAATAAAAAGGCGTGCTACAGCGAAGGAGTGGCAATTTGGGGCGAAGTGGCAATGAGAGGGTGTGACAACGTAAAAAGGGCGTGGCAACGGGATGGGGTGTTTCAAAGTCTTCACTTCACGTTTTTCTCGTCACCTCATGTTATTTTCGTTTCTAGGCGGTCAAATCAAGTCTGATAGTCGAATGCAAATGCCACGGCGTTTCTGGCAGTTGCACCATGAAGACCTGCTGGAAGTCGTTGCCGTCGTTCCGGCAAGTTGGCGACATCCTCATGAAGAAGTACTACAGAGCGCGGCCGGTTGCCGCGGGTACTACCCAGACCAATCACGGCAACAACGACAATCGTCGCAGGGCCAAGAGGCAGCACTTGGTGCTCACCAAGGGAAAGGTGCCGGTGAAGAAGGAGCCCAAGAAGTCGGAGCTAGTGTACCTGCAGATGTCGCCGAATTATTGCGAAAGAGATTTGGCGGCAGGGTCTTTGGGGACGGTAGGGAGACAATGCAACAGAACGTCGAGAGGTTAGTGAAAGCTAATAATAAAAAAGTTGCTGAGAAATTCAGTTACTAACACCTTGGGTGGGTGTTCAAACGTCTGCGTTCCAAAATTTACTCCCCTTTTCAAATGTCATACTGCTTTATGTTGCTTCCAATATACTCTTCCAAACTTCTCAGTTTTTTTTTTTCGATTATATATATCGAAACACAAATGACAACGTTTATTCGTTTTGTGCTATATTTTTTTTTACATTCTGAGCTTCCGATAGTAGTTGGAATCAATACTTTTCTGACATACATACGCACTTTTCGTAGTGAGGTATCTATATAGTCTATTTCATCTGGGTTGATACCTGTGACGCGTGGCCAGATTTAGCCGTGATGCCACATGTTTCTTGAAAACCATTGAACCATTATGTATGATCGTGGTGAATGAATATTCGTGAAGATTCTTTACTTACCTTTCGAATGAAATCCAATGAAAGTGAGGGGCACCTGTTATCCATTTCGTGTGTAAAATGTTCTAATAAAGATGCAACCATTTACTGGGCATCTCCACTCAATCCTCTCGGCATTTTGATAAGAATACGATGATATTAAGCTCTCAAAAGAACAATTTAAAAAAAATCGCAATAAAAGAACAATTCGTATGTGAACAAACAGTTGTAAGGATTCGCTCCAAACTATTTGGCATCGTTGTGAAGTGTTGCCATAATTGTTGATGCTTTGATGTTCCCATCTGATTTATAAACCTATTGAGACGTCTGTCATTGCTAGATACCTTTTGTTTTGTACCAATGGCATTGAAAAGTTACCAAATCCGACACAGGTATCAACCCAGATGAAATAGACTATATTCGTTATACATCTATAATTGGAATCACGAAACAGCTAATCCTAATGATGAATTAAATTTTTTGCAGGTATTGACGGTTGTGACTTGATGTGTTGTGGAAGAGGCTACAACACGCACCAATACACGAAAGTAACCCAATGCAGGTGTAATTTTGTGTGGTGTTGTACAGTTCATTGCGACAATTGTACTGAAAGGACTGAAGAGTACACGTGTAAATAAGCATCAGGAGTGAAAATCAGTGTGGAGTTTTGTGACACTATTTGGTGAAATAATTAATTATGAATGACTATGAAGAGATTGAATTTTCTTTGCATCACAAATTATCAATATCTTCGAATGGTATACCATGTAATCAGCATTGAACTAATTTGATAACATCATTTATTATTAGAAGGATATCACCAATCAATTTTATAGTCTTGGTCATCAATGATATACAATTTGTGACAACTTTTGTTTGTTTACAGTTAAAATATATAGAATCAGATTGGAATTAATTGATTTATAATACATCAAGTATTACTGCAAACCTAGACATTCATTTACTCTGTATATTTCTTGTAACTAATAGTCAAATTAAAATGTACTCTCTAGAATAATTTATAACATTCCATTATAGCATAGTAAGGTCCTTAACATATTTTTTGATACTAGTTCTTAAGTAATTTATTATTGTATTAATATAAGCTATGTTTGAAAAACTGCTTTGTAACGATGGCAATAAATGAAATGAAAAAAAATACGTTGCATTGATTCACCAGAATAAGAATATAATCACGCACTTTAAAATTATAAAGAAACAAATCATTTTTAGGTTTCACGAAGATTGCTAGCGCTTCATAATGGGATAATTTCCAACACTTTCTCAGGTTAAAGAAAACTGTCAACATTCAGTTACAGTTTTCTTTAGCATGCCAGTTACAGAAAACTCCATTTAGAATTGAAGACATCTTCAAGAACTCTGTTTGGAATGTATTACAGAAATCTTTACCGATTTCACTTCAGATTTCTCTCTTGATGCAAGTTAAAAAACAACACAATTCAAGATATATTTTATTGTCTCAATGAATCCAATGGCACGATTTTCAACTGCCCATTCTCACTTGTGTGCAAATCTATGCCCATTTCATCGAGAATTTCAGAACTAACTGTTCCTTTTTGATGAAGCCCAGCTATAAACTTCTGGTTATCTGGATTATTCTCACATAAATTTCTGATGGCCAGAATACACCATTGCATGATGACTGGATATTATTAAGAAAAATATATCAATACTGATAGGCGAATATATGTTTATGAAAACTGTTTAAAAAGGATACAAGGATTCTTAGTGTCCATATTACAGCAGTCCAGAATTATAGGTATGATTTCCGCTGTTCTAGCCTACAATTGAGGAAAATTCATTTTACATTTTTACAATATATCATTAAGGCTCACCAAATCTTGAAGTTGTTTATTTTTCCAACACATATTCCCAATTAATCTGACTAAATCTGCTTTGAGTCCAAAAGCAGGGTTGTTGCCGAGATTTTCGTTACTTGAATCACATTCTGATAGTTTTTGAACAGATGTGAAACAATTTTCAGATACTTTTCCTAGTCTATGCACATTTATTAACCATACTCCAGCATTAATGAGAATGTCTCTACAATTCTGGAGTTTACTCAAGTGTTGTTCATCACTAGAAATGGATGAGAGTATTTCTAGGATGAGAGAAATTTCTTGAGCTCTCAATGTATCATTCATGTAAGTGTTGATAATACTATCACCACTTTTCAAGAAGCATTTTATAAGAACATCTAACCCACAGTCTGGTAAACTATGTGCATTATTTTGTATTTGCATTTGATTTTGGAATAGCAGAGTTGTCATTCTGCTTTCCACTTTCAAATTTTCAAAAAAAATCCAGAATTCTGGTTTTGAAATGCAACTTTCAATGTAAAAGCACAAGAATTCATTTTGATAGAACTCAGTTCCATAAAGGTTGAATAAACATTCTATAGTGTCAATGTTGCATAAATTAAAATATAAAGAGATATTATAGATCAAAGCTGAGCATTCATATACATACTTCTGTTCATTAATAAAACTCATGATATAACCTAGGAATTTAGTGTGAATAATTTCTGTAGTAGTCCTGTTTGTAGTGATAAGGTTGATAAGGAATTGTAACAAAACTTTTAGGAACCTATCTTGCTTTTTTACAGTCCTTAATAAGTTTTCAACACTGACCAAAATGTCAGTTTTTTCAGTAATGCTAATTTGAGTTTCATTACTAGTTGAACAATTTCTGAGTGCCCAGAACAGTTCTGCCAGCAGTTCCAATGTTTCTTCATTTGTAAAATCATCTTGAAATGACAAAACAGTATTTCGTAATTGACATGACAACAAGATGAGAACATCGTCAGTAACACAGTTTCTACAAAAAGTACGAAAATATTCATCTGCATATAATTTTATTCATCTTCTGCTTACATTTTTGGTTGTCCATTTTCGAGCCTTTGGATCTTGAAAAAATATCTCAAAGCTGGTATAAAATCACTTGACTGAATGCTGCAATCGAATAGGCTTCCTAGTTTGATCTCTGAGCATACATCAATATATGTCTGGTCGAGCCTGGTGATCCAACGAAAAAAGTTTTTTGTAGAAGTCATTTTCTATATAAAATTAATGATTCGTTTGATACATTACGATTGCAGTATTTGTTTACATGCTGTAAACTTGTAATCGCAAAGAAATTTGTGAGGTTAAGTATGATTATGAATTGTCACTGTCTTTCATCTTTCCACTATCTTTCAGCAGTTGATGTTCATGATTCCATGTCACTGTTTTCATTACAATCATTCTTCGTGATTTGAGAGAATCGAAGTTTCATCCGAGAATAAACAAGACGCTTTTTATCAGTTAATATAGATTCAAGTAAACTGTATAGTTTTCAGGCGATAATTTGCCATCAAACCAAACCAAGTAAGCGCTTCAATTCACGAACAATTTTTAGCTAACGTCTATTCAATTCAATATTTCTGCCTTGTCATTACACCTAACCTAACTATCAATTTTCGAATTGTTTGAAGATGTTCCTCACAAGAAGCGAATACGACCGTGGCGTCAACACCTTCTCTCCAGAAGGTCGCCTTTTCCAAGTAGAATATGCTATTGAAGCCATCAAGTTAGGATCAACAGCTATAGGAATATGTACCAGCGAAGGAGTAGTTCTAGCTGTAGAAAAACGTATCACATCCCCTTTGATGGAGCCTACCACTATAGAGAAGATCGTGGAGGTCGATAAACACATTGGATGTGCTGTATCTGGTCTTATGGCTGACTCACGTACAATGATAGACAGGTATATTTAGAGAATATTCCATGTTAGGGATGGAAGTTTTGACAGTGAATGTTTCAGAGCAAGAATTGAATGCCAAAACCACTGGTTTGTCTACAATGAGAACATGAGTGTGGAATCTTGTGCTCAAGGTGTCTCCAACCTGGCTATTCAGTTTGGTGACACAGATGATGATGGTGCTGCCATGTCTAGACCTTTTGGAGTGGCCATCTTGTTCGCTGGTATTGATGAAAAGGGGCCACAACTTTTCCATATGGATCCATCAGGTACTTTTGTGCAATTTGATGCCAAAGCCATCGGTTCTGGGTCTGAGGGAGCCCAGCAAAGTTTGCAAGAAGTGTACCATCGTAGCATGACTCTAGAGGAAGCTACGACAGCTGCTCTGACTATACTGAAGCAAGTCATGGAGGAGAAACTCAATGCTTCTAATGTAGAGGTTATGACCATGACTCCAAAAGACTTATTCCACATGTTTACTAAGGAACAGGTTGAAGAGGTAATAGAAAAACTGGCTTAGTTTGGTTGGATGATTGAATTTTTTTATGGGATTTCTTTTTGTCCAGAAGGAATTTATATTATCTACATCTTTACATGTTAAGAAATAAAAGTGCGGCTGAAATGATGACGGTTTATTTTAAAACCTCACCATTCCTTCCTTGCTCCAAAACGAACCACTGAACTGTCATAATAATCCTGATAAACCCACCTAATTTTTTTCTATTCATTAATAACATGAAGTATTTTTTTGCATTTGTAACCTCCCTGCCCCTTGGTGATACATGGATAGGTTCAAGACTACCCCTTTATATCGTGTGTATCTACAAAAAATCCAGTCGAACTTTCTAACTGTAATTGCGATCTGCCAAATAAAAAACTCATAGAAGTCATAGAATTTTGAGTTGTGGGTTGAGAATTATAAGTGATTCATTTACTTGGCATACTTTTTACTTAGAGTTATATAAGTTGAAGAAATACGACTGTAATTGTAAAGGTTGTGTTTGACATAAAAATAATGAAAGTAATGCAATTTTTTTATACTAATACATGAAAATATTTTAAGAAAAAATAAATGTACCTGATATATCACTATATCCCTCTCCCCTTGTGATATATCGTGTATTTTTGTGGACCTCTCCCCCCTTTCGAGACCCCAATCTAAAACTTTGGCAATAGAAATTTCTTGAAAAGTATCTGTTACGCTGGCACGACCACTTCAACAGAATTCAAGAATTTAGTGCTCTTTTGTTGCTAATTTGTTCCCCTTTCCAAAAATTTGTTGCTCGTGCCAATATAAAAATAGTGAGGCGGTGCTAGGTTCACGTAAAGCTGGCACAGCAATTTTTTTATTCGGCGACTATATCGAAAAACAAATATACCAAAATGTAGTACTAATTTGTTGCTAATTTGTTCCCCCCTTCAAATTACTGCATTTTTCTCCTTTACAGAAAAAATCGATTCCATACCAGCTTCACGTGAAGCTGGCACAGCAAATTTTTTATTGGGCGACTATTTCGAGAAATGAATATACCAGAATTTGTACTAATTTGTTGATGATCTGTTCCCCTCTTAGAAATTTTGTTCGATTTTTTTCTCGAAAATCGTAATGAATAGTCGTTCCATATGCCAGTTCAATGTCATGATAATTTCGATATCTTTCGTCAAAAATTAAAATCGATATCACAATAATTTGTTGCTTCCTAGTCGCTAATTTGTTGCCCTTTCAGAAATTTTGTTGCTCGATTTTTTTTTCGAAAACTAATGTATAGTAGTTCCATGCCAGATCAATCTCTTGATAACTCCGTTAGCTAGCACCGCAAAACATTTTTGGAAAGGGAAACAAATTAGCAACAAAAAAGCACTAAATCTTGGCATGAAAATTTTTGAATTTTGTTAAAGTGGTCGTGCCAGCGTAACATACATTTGAAAAGTCGAGGAAGAGAAGAGAAACTGTAAAATGACATCTGTCATAAACTAACAAAACCAGTATTGACAGCTATCTTCGGCGTATAATGAATACGCTATTGCCATCTATTGGTGGATTATTTTGAACTTGATGGTAACCAAAACAATCAAAAGATGGCGGGCCCTGTTCCGAAAACGAGCATTGTCAGTGCCAGTAATTTATCCAATACTCCAGGCGACATGTAGAAAAATAGGCTAATTACGCTGATGATTGATACCAGCAAAAACCAAACTTATTACTGGAATTGGCGTCGAATAGGGGCTCAGCGGCCTTGGTACTCGGTCGTTCTGAAACAAACAGTTCATTTTTCATGACAAAGGAAACGAACAGTCATTGATGATTATTATGGGAATGATTTGAGTACAAAGTAGTTATTGAAAAAACATTCAACAATCAACAGTAATCGCGATTTTTTGTCGTGTTTTCAGATGTGGGCAGAAAAGCAGGAAACAGGTGTATGTTCTTTGTTTTCTCTTGACATCTATAGTACCAATAAACGCGATGTATAATAAAAGATCAGATTATCGATGATGGTACTATAAGTTATCATCTAGACGTTTGAGTGAACAATTTTTCTGGAACATATCCAGGTGGTTAAGGGGGAGGTATGGTTTATTCGTACAAAAAGGCATATTTTGTGAATTTTTTGAGACAACACAGTTGAAATCTCTACATTCGAACGAATTGTACATCAACAGCGAAAGTTTTTTTCAGTCTCATTAAGATTGTTGAATATAATGAATTAACTCCTTTGATTAATCGTTCTTTATTCAATCGAATCAAATTTTCTGCAATCGATTAGTTATTTCAATTAAAAAAAAAAGAAAATATAAACTATAAGTTCGAATAAAATTTCAGTATTAGGGCGGCATTTCTTCCGGTGCTCAGGGCGGCGGCATTAAGTTCAAATTCGGCCCTGTACATCAAAGTATTATATTCGAAGAATAATATGTGAAATTTTCCATAGAAATATTGAACATTTCCATTACCATATTTCCCATTGAACAATTGGTCGAACAAGTCTCAAAAAAAATAGACACACAATTTGGTGGTGGATCATTTGGAATCCAAAAATCCCTGGTAACGTTGAGAGAAATTTCAGTTTGTCACTTAATTGCAAAACTTTGGAAGGAGAAAAGCTATATTTTGAGAAAAAGCGGCTTATTTGTTATAGAAAAATCCAAAACCAAAATATTCGGAAAAATCATTCATCGGTTTGCTTCACATTTTTCTCATCCAAGGATTATCGATCTCAGTCGAATGAAAATCAATGTATCTTCACAGTTCGCACACTTTACTATCGTATTAATTTTTGGAAATGAAAAAATAACACTCACAACCACGTCAATTTTGTTGTAATCGATTGGAGGAAATTACGACATATATTTTTTCGTTTATCGATAACAGAATGTGTCATTATTATTAGTATATTCTTGAAATATTGATATATGCATTCAGTTGAGAAAATAGAAAATGCAAACAACAAATAAATTCCTACCCCTCTCGAAGTGGGAAATGACACAAAATCTAATTTTGAAAAATCGAACTGGTAAATAATTGAAGTCAAAGTAATCATAATTCAATGAATTAGTTTTTGGTTCATATATCGAGTTGTTTCGATTTTTTCAGATACTCAAAATGATGGAAAACAATGTCCCGGAACATCAAACTGTCCCGACCGTGGAAAGTACTGTTTCCAAAGGGGCACGCAGAAGAACACCCAAACTGTCATAATTCAATTAACCCAACCCAACTTTCCTTTGATATTATTTGTAATTAAACTTGTTCGAGTACGTGTTCTGTATTTAATTAATGCCCATCCATTTATCGCAATTAAAACTCCTGCCAAATGCCAAAGATCATGTTCCCGTGTGTTCGAGTACTTTATTTTATTTATCTCAGATGCATAATGAAATTCTCATGAATTTATATCCTGCATGATTTAATTTATTGGTTAAAGGTGTTATAAAATCCATGTAACCGTATTCTTCATAAGCCATTCATCATTGTATAGCAGAGCGAATACGATGTTATAATAAAAGTGAAAGTTATGTAATTAATTCCTTTTCCTGCATGTATTGCATACGTAGCTAGATAGATATACTGAACATCTGGGTTATCTGAAATACTTTTCAACTTTTCCTTTTTTTATGTGGAATTCGTACATCAAATGTTTGGTAAACGCATCATGTTATATTAAAGCCACCAACCGTCTGGCGCAGTCGGTATGGCATTTTGGTGACGTTCAAGATTTTAAAAACATACAGTACCTATAAGTTATACATAATCTCTGTTAATTTCTTGATCTTGTGAGATCTGTTGTAATTTTTAAGAAACTAATCACGAAGCATAATATCATGATGAGATCTCGCTTGAAGTGAAGTGACAATTCTCAACAATAAATGTTGTAGAAGAATGAAATAAATAAAAAATTCATTAGATATCAGAAAACGTTCTATATAATTTGAGACTAACAATGTAGATATAGAACAGTGAGAAATAATTCGGTTAATTTTCTATCCTTACCTCACAAAAACAGATCTCGAAAATCCGATTTGAAAAATTCATAACACTTTGCTTCCAAAATTTACGGTTTCTGAGTTATTCGAGAACTAGTTTCAATTTTATAGCAATAATATCATGGATTTTGTCGATTACAATGATTTGTTTCTCATGGTAGATGGTAATTTTTTTTTTGAGATGAGTAAAATTGTAAATTAACAACCAAATTTAATAATTCAAGACAGCAATGAAATGATTATTTTTAATTCAATGAATGAAATACATTGGTTTTTTATTTTTAAAATTCCGTCCACTCGTTTCAAAGATATGGAACTTTGAAATATTGCATTTCTCAAAATATACAAAAAGTAAATCGATTCCGCTTGAAAACTTACCGTTTTGTTAAAGTAAATGTTGAGAATTTTTTCCTAAAACCAATTCGCTTTTTTTTCAGTTTCTGTAAATTCCAGCTAGTTGGTATTTTTATTGAGTAAAAAGTTCTTTTTCATTAAAATAGACTCAGTAGTTGCTAGCTGTCTTGCACCTTGTATTCAAGTGCTTCAAAATTTACTTACTCAACGGTATCATTTGACCCCCATTCCCCTTCAAAAAAATTCAGGGGATGCTACCCCTGCTTTGGAGGGTAAAGTTTGGGCTATACTTTTTGCGTTAAAAGTTGTCCTCCGCATATATAAAGTTGACGTGTTACTGGGTTTTCTCGATAAAATCTCTTCCTGGTAGTTTTACCTTCCGGTACGTTTTCGTTTGGCCGCCCTGTATTTATTCCACCATACTGTATGAAATATATATTCAGAAAGAACTATAGGAACACCTTCAGCGGCATCATGTCAGGCCTAGACACCTACTTCGGCTAATAGTAGATGTATTTATCGATGTTTTTACCATAGAAGGTAGATTCAATCTGGACTAAAAGTGTGTGAAATATCACATTATTTTTCATCATTACATATGAATGAAAACACCAAGTGTCAATCTTGAACGAGACGAGATACTCTACAATATTCGTGGTGTACTTAAAAAAATACTGAAAAATCATAACACCAGACGATTTCAGCTGGTGTTGACTGGTATGATTTTTTTAATATATAGAATTACTTTTTGCTTGCCTTGAAAAGTTCAGAAGGGTAAAAATCACTAGTAGAGAAAGAGGTATTTTCCTCGCTTCCGATGAAAAATTATATCAAGATTCCGCATTTGCATTCTCCGAATTGTAACTCTAAATAAAAAATATCGCCGCAATTTTGGTGGAATCGGCAAATTATGGAACTCATTTTGCGAATTACAACTTACGAAGTATCGCTGCTCATTAATGGGGATCGCGATAAAAGGAACGATCGTAAAGAGGTTGCTAATGTTCCGTCGAATTGCTAATAAATTGGTGTGTTGTCTGCTTCAACGACACAGCAACGTGGTGGGTTGGGGTCGAACGGTATATGCGGGATAATGAGATTACCAGAGTTATTAATTCCTTTTGTACGAATGTAACCGTTCACCTGCGATTACGTGTATCCACTTTAATTCCTGGATAGAACCGAATTGTTAAAATTGGCAGAAGTTTGAACCCTAGACGTATAATAGAGATTTGTATTTCCGCGAAAGTTAACTTTAGGATTCGATCTTACATCTGGGCATGCGCATTTCACAAGTTTTCATGTCATCGTATTTTCTGGGTGGGTCTACGGGTGTACGTCTACGTAGACGTAGAGTTGGTTGAATTGGGTCAAAGTTGCGCATTTCCATGCTGAATAATTATCTGAGAAGAAATTGATAATGTCAACGATAGTTTTGAAAATATTGCGAAAAAAACTGAAATTGTTGTATTTTTTCATTTTTTTTAATGAACTGATCGTACTGGACATTATTAACTAAAAATTTACACCAGCAGTTTCTCATGGAGTTTTTGAATATGACATCGCCTCTATACTGATTCTTAGAATGGCAGAGAAACCCCTATTCATTTTGGGTTCTTTCAAATATCTACTTCATCATTCTTTTTTACGGGGAGTGCTTTGGAATGAATTGATGCCAAATCATGTTATTCATGTATGTGCTAGATAAATTGAAAGAAATGATACACATTTAGTGTATACGGTGATTCTATTGAAACTAGTAGTACCAATGTTATTAAATGAATTGTTACTAAATAATTATAATGATACTTATAAAAAAATCGATCAAAACGTTTGCGTTGCTTTTTACGCTTACAACTACTCTCCCGATCTCACTGAATGAAGTTTGAAGGCAATTTGAACATCAATTATAATTGAATGAAATTTTTGATATTTAATTTAATAAAATTAATCGTCTACAAGCTAGACCAGCTGGCTTAACATTTTAAGCAGGAGTTTGCAGACACATCATTCACCATCCCGTTACAAAAAAAAATAATCGAAAACTCAAGATTTGTAGTGACAGGAGTAAAAGACCTGGCACAGGTTGCAAATTTTCTTGATTTTTTTTTCATAAGGCCGTATTTCTTATAATACTCAATTTGTTTTTTTTTTCTATTTCTCTGATACTATTATAACTTGGCCTTTTGCTCGATTCCAGCTTGACGTCGAATTCTGGGACACCCTGTATAATAAACAAAAATTTTACATGCCACCAGTCGGTCACCTTACAAGTTCTTATAAGTTCAATGTTGTTTCGGAAAAAAGATTCAATGATAGTGAAGAAAAATAAAGAAAGAACATTCCTGCATTCTTCGGAGAAAATTTCGTAATTTAAAAATAATAAAATTAGCATTGCATCTTATGAAATTTCTTGCCACATAGGGTGGAGCTCAACTCACGTGTTCCTATTTAATTTTTGAACCATACGCCCTATTCGTACAACGCTGTCTATTTTTTCTATATTTACGACAGAAACATAAAAAATAGTGCAAAACAAAAATGGGGTTATTCTTAGCAAAGGCGGGTAACATAAATTTTAATCGCCGATAGTAATAATCAACTTTCAGAAATTCAATTTGTACATCTGCATATCGTGTTGTGTAAACATAAACAACCTATCAAAAATAAATAAACAACTCAATAGGTGTCCGTCTAGACGATGTAGACCGCCTTCAGTAATAAGATAAGGGTGCTCAAATAATATCTAGGCTAGTCAGTCCACCTTGTGTGTTGGAATCCACAAAATGAAAATAAACACGGCTACCGTAAGCGACATACCCAAATCCGGATTATTCAAAACCCTCATGACTCCGCGATCACTGATATTATTCAATAAACTTTTATTGAGAAAAAACGTTGGCACGCGAAAAAGCTGCCATCTGACACGTGTCCACGGTGAATATTCAGCCACTATTAGCACGCATAAATAGTTGGGTAGTTAGTAAGTATACTTACACATCACATAGAGGTAAATTAATCTGCAGGTGTGGGGGTTTTTATGCTGGTGTCCCAATTACAAAAAATTGAGTAAGGTCAACCGCTACACCAGGATTCGTTTGGTCAATGAGGCAAAATGCATAAAGGATTGGATGGTAGGGTATGACAAGCTGCGTATGGCATATGCCATTCTCCAGTTATGGACATGAAGTACAAAAAATTGACGACCTGTTTATAAAAAAAAAATTGATATGTGAAGAGGCGAGATCACAAAATCATGAATTTGCTTCAAACCTACTTCAAGATCAATTATAATGATTAATGGTAATGTATATTAATTTTTTCTTCTGGAAAATATCATGAAATGATCAGAGAAATTCAACTTTGAAACCCTTTTGACAGGACCTTAAAAACGATGCTCTATGTGACGTCAAAACTGCTTACAAATAAGAGTTGCCAGCTGCCAGTGTGCTCCTGAAAATATTTCATTCAGTTTTCCCATGATGAGGAAAGCATAACTTGTATGTAATGAAATGAGAACTTTATTTTTCATACTTATTGTTCATAAAATTGATAGTAAAAAATACATGTAAGTTTTATTTTTTCGGTCTATTAACGATGTGAAGAAATGTTATGAATAATAATAGGTAATGCTGTGATACATTACTGGCGCTGTCGATAAGGATTTATAACCTACGATACTTATTAACAAAAATTTTAGGCAAAGTTAGGGTGGAATGAACAAGAAGAATCGACGAACGTTGTGTTTTTTACCAAAATTGAGTTGGTGGCGATGTCAAAATGTTCCTCATTTTATCATATTCATATCTCAATGTCTAGCACTGGTTGATAATTTCATTTGGTGCTCATTCATATGCACCAAAACTGATTATAATTTCGTTTATCAATTTTGGTATTCGTAACGAAGAGCATCTGCACCTGACATCACAGCCAATCACAGTAAACGAATGTCAAACGGTTTGGAGATGAAAAATAATCAAAACAATAGCTCATTGTGTACAGAATGCTTTTTTCAAACATCCTATAAAATACCAGAGCGAAACACAATACGAATTATTAATTAGAACGTCTAACGAACATTACACAAATCAACAGAAGTTGCTTTACCTCCAGACCTAAAAGACACGCCCATTTTGTGACGCACCGCAGATGCTCTAGTGGGATTTGAATGTTATCTAAATACATATCGATCAAAACGACAACATATAGCTGTAGATTTGTTTCGTCTATGAATGAATCAACTATCGCTGTCCGCCGTCTAGTGATAGTGACGTCATAATGTACCTCACATTTTGGAATTAATTTTGGCTACTACAAAAACACTTGGTATATTACTCAACGTTCTGGATGTCATGGTATTTTTTACAAGAATTGGCGATCTCACACATCAGTACACTTGATATAATTTTGTTATCAAGATTCGACAAAATAAATAGTCCTAAAAGTCCTGGAGCCCTGTTGTCATCAGATAGTCGTCGAACATATTGAAACCATGTACAAACTGTCCACATCAAGCAGATTACATTTATAGGATTAGGTGTGGTTTTACTACTCTGGGAACACCCTTAAAAGGCTCGTTCGAGCCTTTTTAATCCGGGACAGGCCTGGGAAAGGACCTCCAGAATAGAAGTCAACCGCGAACGTGCAGCTCAAACGGCTGTTCAAGTGGAAAACGCGACAAGAGGATCACAATTAGGGAGAAAGTCGACTCGGCATTGTTGCCACTTTTTAAATTTGTCGGGACTATGTTGATATTAGTGTTTCACTGATATTTAGAGGTTTCTAGTAGTTTAAGTATAACCCAAATGTATTCGACTTCAGCATGAACTTTCAGGTCATCTCCATATTGTATTTTGAGAGTCCACATACGAGTATTCAATAAAAAGTTCGATAATTTTTTATTCATTCATGAAGGTTCTTAAAACAAAAGCCTTTATTTTTATTCTGTTTCGAGAGTGTTTTGAAAATATTCCAGATCAATTTTTTCGAAGCATCGATAATTTCCTTATATTTTCTGGATACGATTCAGTATTACATATGAGAACATCAGTTGAAATTAAAAATCTGAAGTACAGAAGACACACCAGTCGTATAATAGATTTTCCGATGAATCGAAATTTCTGATCACTTTTATGTGATTTATGTGATTCTTACAAGCGGTCTGTCGATCACTTTCCCATCTGTATCGTGAATCCAGAATGTCAATTTGTAAATTTAATGCAAATCCTAAAAAAAATATTTTTTACGGGCAAACTGGTATACAGTGTGGAACAGCCAAATGGAATAAATTCGATAACGAATAAATGAAGGCTTGTTGGTAAAAACGCTTTGACACGATTTGTATTTTAAGATGCGCATTTTTTTCCAAAAGAATAATTATATAGGGTGTGTCATGTGACAGAGGCCGATACCAACATTCTTATTTCGAATTCAGCCCCCTGTATATTATTAGTTTTTTCGATTCTTCAATGTCCCATACCCATCTTCAACTGTTTCGGAAATATTAGGTGTTTTCAGATGTATTACAAAAATTAACATTAAAAAAAGAAAATTATTTTATTTCACAAATTCCACATTTTGAACATCTCTTACATTGAAATTTATGTTTTTTTGTTTTTGTTTTACATTAGCGTTTTTCCCAACACGCTCTTATTTATTCGTTATCGAATTTATTCCATTAGTCTGTTCCACACTGTAGAATTAAAATATCCGACCATGAGCCTAATGGACTTTTTCCGACTTAATAAGGTCGTCGGGGGCAGTACAAGGGGCGTATTGAGGGTCGCGTGTCCCGGACTGATCCGGCAACAGCACTCGGACGCCGAGCGGTTCTTCGGGATGGTAGCGCTATCTTCGTCGGCCAGGGAACGTCCTGGGAATACAACGGAAAGGACGTTCGATTCCCTCCTCTATTATGTAACTGTTACTGTTATTATCGATATCTCTCGGGTCCCGGTCTGCCCAATTGGGGGCGTATCCTGTTGGCCGCATTAAGGGATGAATGATTCTATTATTCAGTGGGAAAAATGTCTAGTTTTCTTTCGTTTCACTGAAGGAAAATTCTCGAAAGAACAAATTAAAATCAAAATTAAATTGAGTAGTTATACGAACTTCAATGAGTGAGAATTTCTGTCATTTTGGACTTATCAGAATAGATACTTCATCAGGAAAGTGTTGTAAATAAATGAAGGTTTGTAATTTCCATTCCAGATTCTAGTCTCTTTTTAGGAAACCAGATCTAAATCGTTATAAATATGCTTATTATTTGGCCCAAATTGCTAGTTAAAGATGAGAGGAGGGGAGCATAGATAACGTAGAAAGAAATAGAGATTAAATTGCAGAAGTAAGGCCTGTGGAAATTTTTTCATAAACTCAAATGCAAACAATATTCAAGATGAATATTTTCTCGAGGAAATTTTTCATGAAATATAAACTTTCGTATAACTATGATTATAATCATAATTTTTCCTCAATAAGAATATTTTTTTATTTCAATCCATTCTTTATTGATATTATCAAGTCAAGACTAAACTATGATAGAAACATTACACTATCGATTCCATCCTATAATCGTAAATAGAATAGAAAATTCAATATTCGAAGTGATGAAATTATTTCTTCCAATAAAAAATATACTTTCATTTTATAATCTTCTACAAAAATAATTCATTTCGCTAATGTTGATGTGAATCTTCAATAAAGTAGTTGAAACCATTTGCTCAAGGAATTCGGCCACCCACAAATTAGCCAAATACCATTACAAAAAGTTTTTCGTGAAGAACTCAAAAAACGTTGTTGATATTTCGGGGGACATCGAGGCAACCAGGAAAGATCAACTTGTGAGTTTTGACGTGAAGCCTCCTCACTAACGTTCCGATAGATAAAGCACTACTCAAAAAAAACAAAGAGCCCGTGCTATTCTCTTCGCTCTCATTGAATTTCTATGTGGAAGAAGAATTCTTTCCGAAGCTGTATGGTGGAAAGAACGAGTGTCAACTTTATTTTCAATAAGTGTGCACCATGTACTGCCTTTCGGTACGTCTTTCGATTGGCCACCCTGTACTGTAACAATTTGCCATCAGAGTCTTTGTTTTACAAACTATATCTGGTTAAAATCATCTTCATCATCATCAACATCGTAATATTCACACACCCGTTATCAAACTTCGTGCCCATCATTTCTCAATTAAAAACACCATAATTTTATAATCAAAGTATATTCAAATTAGTATAGACAGGCAAGAAACAAGCTTTGAAAAAAGAAAGAAATTGCGATGAGAGAGTTGTTAGGGCCGGCACCTTGCCAATATAACAATCTAACTAGATTTCAACAAGGATAACGAAATTTAAGAGGGCAAATTAAAGATTCAACTGAAAGAAAGCAATTACGGTATGTCGGGTATACACTCAGCCCAATTGGACAGGGAAGTAGGTAGTGCAGACGAACACGGTACTTCTAATGCTTGTTAAAAAAATATCAATAATTTTCAAAATGTTGGTTAATACTCATTACTTTTCTGACACATCTCTTAATTTGAAAGCTGCAGGAGACGATTCGAATGTTGATTAAAAATAATAACAAACACTCAAGGCTACACATCAACAACATACGTTAACGTATCTTATGACAGCTGAACATGCGCACTTCAGAATTTATATACTTTACGAGATACGTTCGACGTAGAAATATGGTTTTCTACGTGCACTCTAAACGCGATATTATCGCTCCGATAGAAGCCGACCACAGCCGAACTATGAAAGTTGGCTGCGGACATAAACATAACCTAATTTTTAATTAGGCAATCCAGCGAACTGTCAAAGCGAAAAACCAATGTGGCGGCTTGGGGCACACACTTGGTGTTTACATATGTGACTTGAGTTGAAAACTGTTACATTTAGTTATCTCTAGTGCGTTTTTTATGTGTTTTTTTAATTGTGGCTAATTATTTACTCTTTTACTGAAGAAAAGGCCTATCACATGCATTGTGGTTGGCTGTAGATCTCGTACTAACCGAAATAAAGTCGGCATGTAATCGGTTTCTACGGTTACTAATCACAGGTTCTTATAGAGCAGTTATAGAGTAAGAACGATTTAACTAGGAAGCGAAGGGCCCTATGGTTAGCTGCGATCAAGAGATATGATCTCACCATCTCACTGATTCCAAACTGATGTATCAGAGAGTCTGCAGTAGACATTTTTTTTTACCAGAATATTACAAAAAGAACAACATCAATTGAATAATCTAAATCAGCATCAGTATACAATGTGAAAGGATCTAGATCATTAATTAATCCCAACTTAATTTAATATCGAAAACGAATGCTGTGACAAGAATCAGAGATAAGTTACAATAAGTTATAGCTTATCTCTGCAAGAATGAACTGAATGAATAGTTCCAAGCATACTTTTCACTAACGTCTCTGCTATTCAACATCCATATCTTCAAATATTCACTCTCCATCTGAATACCGTTTCGAAACACCAAAAAACTCCGAAAATAAATAAAATTCACTGTTTACTAGCCAAGGTATCGCATTGTGTGCCCCAAGCCGCCACATTGAATGTCACGTGGTTTGGATTGCCTAATGCCGCTATTCCGCTGATTCTTGTTGTGATAAGAATGTGAATACTTATGTTATACAAGATTCGAAATCGTGAACAGACATTTTAGTTTATCAGTGTAAATGTATGCGACATGTAGAATCTAAATTATAACCATGTTCAAAATGATTTCTATTGATTCAAGTTGAAATGATTAACTGCATAAATGTATCATTTAATATGAAAAAATGGTATTGCTTCATTCATCGAACTGTCGAATTGAATCTAATCGAATCGAAATTATCGATACTGTACTCATAAGTAAACCGCATAAAAAATGTTGATCTCATAAAAGTATTGTCGATACCTGATACTTTTTGTTATTTTTGTTATATACTTACCTGTGATGTAGCCATACGCTAAATAAATAAATAAGACATCGAGTACTTTTCCTAACTTAGTTACTAACGTCTTCTTAACTTTAGTAGGGAAAAAACGTATCATATTGGTTCACAAAATCATCACAATATTAGATAGAAGAAGAGAACTGTTACTCAAAAAATCAACATGCATGTTTATTTATGTCTGACATTTTTCAAAAATTTTTCAGGTTTTGACTGAAGCTCATTTTGCATTTCCCTTTATTATTGTGAATCCTGACGAAACATTGTTAAAGTTCACTTCGAGTAGGCGAAATTTTTCTAATGGTTCAATATTGACAATACAGCTACACAGCAAAGCATAATAGTGAGAACTTTTGTGTACTTGAATGAATCAAATAATAGAGAGGCGATATAATGATCAACCGTATTAATTAAAAACTAAATGACGTTGCCATAAACATAAACTGTAAACGCTAGTAGTTTTGATAGGGTTATTTCTATTACCCCATTTAAAGCTCGATTTTCTATTCGTTTGGATGCCTGATGGAAAGTAAAGAATTCAATGTATCGGGTACAAAAATATCAGTATCGATTAATTTTCAAAACCCCAGCACGTTTTCGGACCTCCACGCGTCTGCCATTTTTTGTCCTGCAATTCCCAACATGAATCATTATTGAACTTCAAACTCGATAGTAGCGATATTAATCGCAACAACCTCACCTTTTTTTGTACCGAACTCAACAATTATGATTAGGAAATGGTTCGTTAACCACTTTTATGCTGTCGCAAAAAAACGTCGATTTCTGAACAATTGCTTAACGACGTGTTCTTCAAAACCTTCGAGGCATGTAAGATGGAATTCTGTTATGATACGCATCTCGATGAAAAAGTGGCAACAAGTTTCATCCGCTTTTAGATGATATTAAAAGTATTCGATAGCAGCTGATGAATTTAAGCAGAGGAAATGGATCGATGATTTGGAGCCAAGGCACGCGTTGCTAAAAAAATGAGCTCAGCTGCACTCGCAGACTTGTCATAACCCATTATAACAACAAATTATTGAATTACATGAACGTTTGATTTGATGAAATCCAAACTGAATTCGATATTTTCAGAAGGGACAATCAGAGGCTTCCATATACATATCTGTTCTACACAAGGTGTTTGGTGAACATTAAAAATTTTTATTGAATTAGTCAAGTTATGGAAACATTAAATTTATTGTAGCCAAACTGTTATTTCTTGCAGAGATAATTATTTTCCCTTCTGTTGTTCTGCTGTAGATAAATGAATAGAACATCTATAACACTCTGTCTTGCCTTTAGACTCTTATTAATCATGGATCATTTTTAACAAATTAGTTCAAAATGTCAGTTGAAGTGGAAACTTTCCACAAATGCTATCGAAAATTCTTTTCTTTTAGACACCCGGTATATTCATATTACATAACCTTCAGCGTGTTTTGAAAAGTTAAGGTTTTCATAATACTCACATATTTTGAATGGATATAATAGTATCATTGTTATTCTCTAATAACAATTGGTTCCTTCAGTTCCTATTACGAATCGTGTATGAAATCAAATTTAGAACAATTAGAATTGTAACAGAAGAATTCAATCCATTGTGTATAATTTCAAATGTACAACCAAGTCATAACCTTGGGTAGTTATGAAGCACACTTAATTTGAACATTTTGTTCTTGAAAAACAATTTGTATTGAAAGTGACTGTCAATTACTGGATTATTTCACAACTTGCTATCTTAGTTTCAAGATTGCGATAAATAATCTTCAGGTTATTGAGAAATAACTTTGGAAACTAGGTCTCCATGGCATTCGCAATATAATGTTTTTGTTGAATTTCACATCAACTTTTCACTAATGAACTATGATTTATTGCAGTTTCAATATGTTTACATTTACATTTACAATAGTACAGTTATATACAGAAAATCATTGGGAGTAGCTTCCTGATCGTATTTCATGAAAAAAAGGCAGTATTCAAACAACCATGGAAAACTCTTTGACACACGATCAACCAACAATTGAGGGCAGTGCAAGATGTGATAACACTCTTCTATGTATGGCATTCTCATAAGAAACATGAGCATGAGATGCATGGAAGAAATTGAAAGGAAACCAAATGATTTTAGGAAACTTTGGAATGACAATGCATGGAAAACCTATATAACATTGTTTTCAACTGTTTCTTTCTTCGTGCATGTGGTACAATTTATTTTAATTACTCCGATAAATAATGACAATACGCGCCATTACCCTCTTTTATTTTGCGACAAAACCTCCATTTCCCAATTAGTTGTGGATTATTGAATATCGACAAGGAATATTTCGTCGAGAAAAAGTAACGGGTAGACGGACACAAAAAGGGTTGTCGCAAGCCCGCATTGTTCACAAGAATATCGGCCATCTCACGTCCAGTAACAACCGTCTGACATTGGAAAGCTATCAACATTTCTAAGAATGATGATACTAAATTGATCGGGAGAGACCATTTATTATATGCGATATATTATGAGGGTAGATCGACCGAAATGGGTCGACAGACAATAATTTGTCAGAGATTATATTGTCGTATATGGAAATTATTATAGGGAGACATATGTTGGCTATTAAGTAGGTATTTCGAATAACACATTATCTTTTGATTATTCAATCATTCATATCGCCTTCGACGACAGTCATGGTATGTTGTAGGATTGCAGTTTGTCGATGAAACATGATAATGTAGATGTATATTCAAATTTCGGTGTCCCTTTTTTATTATCTGGTTAATTCGTACAGGAGGTATGTTTTTGTAATTTTTTTGACATGACACAGTCGGGATCTCTGCCTTCAAACAAATAGTATATAAAAGTATAGTGTTTGAAATATATTCCGTGAAATGTTTGCAAAAAATTATTCAGAAATAGGGCAATGGCAGCAATTTTTAGAATAACTGCGATGCCCCTCATAGCTTGTTGGATCATTTGAAATCAGATCAGATGATAGTTTTGTACAGATAACGCTGGGAGAGTTTTTGGAAATTTTTAGTTAACACGATTTTTGCGAGAAAATATTGCCAATGTACTATTGAAAAATGAACAAATTTGACCTCACGAATTAAGTACAGAAGTTATGGAGCACCGACTTTGAAAATATGAGTTGTGGGGATGGAAATACTTCATCTTACTTCGTTAAATGTTTAAAAACGAAGAAATAATTGTCCTATCTTTTTCTTTCTCTATTACAATTTTTTTTTGTTCTTTTGTCCCCTCTGTTCCTCTATACCAATTTTCCTCTCAAGCCCCAGTTCAAGTTCAAATATTCACAACATCCAGTATATATATAAATATATTGTTTTTTGCTCTGTTCTTTGGTATTCTGTCAAAGTTCCCTTGTGGGCTTATCGAGAAACAGATAGTAGCTCTCTGACTCTCAAGCAAGTAGTTTTATAAAGAAATCGATATATCTTTAAAGTGACTCTCAGTTTTTTCTCAAACTCTCTCAAGAATCTGAATATTCACTGTCTCCGCATCCAAGTCAAAATTACAGTCCACTTGCCAGAGGATAGGTGGTTGCAACCCCGTCCTGCCGTACGAAGGAGAGTAAACGACTACCGGAATACCAGGTAAGTCCTCCTTTGGGCAGCTTTGACAAGATTACGAAATCTTCTTATATTGTAACCAGACCTCAACCTCTAACAAATTTACCCTACCCCCTTCTTAGTAGGGTTGAAAATTATTCCAGATCAGATTGTTTTGTATTGAAGCTGTCACAGTTTATTTATTTGAGCAAGACAGCTCGTCAGATAGTGCGGTCTTTACCTTGTCTTTCTGAAGATACGCTCTAAAAACAAGTGAGGTTAGTTTAGCATTCAAATTGTTCTGAGAATGTTCTCGATTAATAAAATATATACACTAAAATTGCATAACCATTGACTGTTGAACAGGTTTTTCCATATTTGTAAAAATGTTGACTCTTAGTGTATCCATGATTTCTCTTCAAATGAATTTGGAATCTTTGTGGATTCGCTGTGAAGTGTTGCCATAATTATTGATACCTAAATGTCCCCAGCTATGTCTCAACCAATAAGAAGTTCAGTAGTTAGCTGGATACTTTTTATTTTGCACTATTGGTATTGATAGATAACCAAATCTGTAAGAAGTATCTTTCTTAAATAAAACGATTATAGCAGGAAAATGCTTTGTTTTTTTTTCACTACTGATAAAAATTTTTTCATGTTTATGTACCGGGTGGCCAGATAAGAATGGTGAGTGTTGTATCTCGGAAATTATTCGTCGTAGAGAGTAGTGGTAGATTTCTGTTTTGGTGGCCATGAACGTTTTATGGGCCGAATTTGACATCGAATGGATTTCCTGAAAGTCTATCGGACTGTTATGTCATGTGAAACGTTGCAACTTTTGATAATTTCATCTCCCGAACTTCAATTAGCAGAATTTCCATATTGTGATGAGTAACGAAATTTACGAACTATAACAAAACGGGACGAAAACGAACCAATCCAATAATTCAATTTGAACATAAAGCGCGAGCTTCAACAAAGCGTGGAGTAAAACGACGATAAATAGCTGTCGCTCTAGGCCGATTTAAAAACAAAACGCCACCGCTTTTCCAATTAATGCGCAAAAATGGAAACCCCTCGCACCATTTCACCGAGACCAGAATGGAACGGTCGCCCAACTCGTTTTTCCATCGAAATCCTGCTTGTCATCCCCAAGTCGGCTCTGAACGATTGAGGGTGAAATGAATTTCAATTTACGCGATGCCGTCGATAAGAACCCCGTGGCGTTCGGGTTTTTTTTCATACTCGAAAGCGGCAGAGAGTGGCAATTATGAAATAAATACGATGCTTATCGTCGGCCAGGGTTAAAAGTCCCAATATTTTGACGAGTGACTCGACGAGAGCCCAAAGGACAGATGATCTTTGGAGGGGTAGAAGGGGTAGCGGATTTTTCTACTAAAGAGAATCAGGAATGCCAGAGCTTTCTAGGCCAGCAGAATTATCAGTTATCTACAGAATACACATACACAAATATGCAAGATCACTGAATTATGAATTTTCTTCAAACCTGCCTAGAGATTGATAATATCTTGATCTTATAATAATAAAAAAAAAATAATTAACATATGTGAAATTCAATTAAAAATATTATACAATCTCTCTCACTGGAGACAAAATTATAAAACGCCTAGACAGGTTAATTTTTTATTTCAAACAGGGTATTATTCGAATGAAAAAATTGTCACCATTTCACTCCGTCTCCTGGACAATTACCCCCTCAACTTTTTTCAATAGCAAGGTTAAACAAGAGCACAATTCAAAAATATTGATTTGAAAAAAACTAAATTACAATAAATTGAATGAATGATTTTCACTAATTAACAACTTAATAATTGAAGATGTGCAAAACTGCATTGGCATTTCCTGGTCGAAATGTCTGAAAGACTTATTCAGAGCCTTGGCAACTTCAGTCCAAAACAAAAAATATATATATATATATTTTTATTAACGTACGTTTCGGCTATGTTCAAGTCATAATAATTTGGTATAACAACTTACAAGTCAAAATTAAATTAAAATTATCAGCGTGTTGCCGTCAAAGTCGATGATTGTAAATTCGAAACACGGATACCCATAAATAAAATAAAATGTAGTTGATAAGATGTCACGTACAAAAAGAGTGAAACATGAAATGTTGTATATAGGCTTAAAGTATGAAATGCAAATATAAGGTGATTCGGAAGGATGCAGAATTTTTATGAATGGTGCAATTAATTTATTAGTTTTGTTTGAATTTTAGAAAAAAAAAATTAATGTCATTCTGGTTATTCACTGTGTTATGATATTTATTGATATGATAATAATAATAATAATAATAATAATAAAAATAATGCTATTCAATAAGCCATATTACAAAGGAAACTATATAATTCTAGATGCAGAAAAAAGGCTATTTGAGAAGGACTATATATGAAGCCTTGCAAGTAGTACCGTTCTTTTGTGGTAGTCGCTTTCTCTCGCCTCTGTTGTTGGTTTCAGTTTCGAGAACTATTTTCAACTGTCGTTATTCGGTTTGTGAGCAGCCATAACATCCATGTTATGCTGTTTCAATAATTTTTGAATGCATTCTGAGGTACCTTTGACGTAGGGTAGTGAAATAAAATTTATTTTCTGTTTATTAGGTTCATTTTTATTATTATAACAGGTCAGTTGATTTTTTGGTGGATTACCAATCAATTCAGCTTCATGCCATTTCAAATGTTCAAAATGTTCTCCATTCATTTCCTAGCAGAATCAAGTTGGCAATTGAAATAATTTGTCCATTTGATTTATTTTTGAAAATTTTGAATTCAATATTATTTGTATGAATTTTTTTCTGTATCTCTATTTTGAAAAAACTCGAAAGTCTGATTTTTGAATACTACTTTCGAAATCTTTCTCAAAGATGTATCGTATGACCCCCTGGCCATTTGAAAATGAGGGGGTGAATGTCAAGGGAAGAGGGTGAAAGGGGTTAAAATATTTTTTGTCAAAAAATACTTCGTTTGTGTGTGGGTAGAGAAGAATTGGCATTGGAATGTACCGTTTGCCACAGAAATTTGTAGTATTAAGAATTAATACTTCGTTTGAAATAAAACATTGACGTGTCCGAGCGTTTTTCAATTTTGTCTTCAGTAACGGAAATTAGAGGGAGGGTAAGACTCCGCACTGTCTAATATCATAATATATCCGAAAAAACGAAGTTCTTGATTCCGTCAGAACTGCTTATCCTTGGTCAATGTTGCCAGCTGCACTATTTTTTGTGGCTTCGGAAAATATTTTTTCGATCAGACCGAATCGGTCTTCTAACGATGTGAGTATTACTTTGTCGCTGGAGACTGGTTCGAGGCAGTCGTTCAGCAGTTGTGACGTCACATTGCTGAACGCACCCCAAGTTTCGAGATTTATTCTGGCAAAAATATTGCGACACTGGGTACATTTCACAACGTTCTAGATATCGTGAGGTTATTTTCGAAAATTAGTGATATTTACACCATGTTTGTTAAGTCATAGGTCGTTTCATCCCCTTTTCAAGGAAATATTATATCAAAATCCCTAACTTTTTATGCCTTGTTTACATGATTCATTCACACACGGAACATTTCCTTTAAAAAAATAGAGATAATTATCTGAGTGGGGAATCAAAGAACATCATATTAGTAGCTGGAAGATCACGTGATTTTGACAGTCCGATTGTATTTATTTCATTCAGGCTTAATACTTCCTGATTTATTCACCGAACGAGAAAAGTGCAACTTCCTTAAACACCACCTAACAGTTCGGGAAGTAGGTGAATAATCTTGGCGAAAATTTGAAACGACATCTCCCGTACTGTGCCAACCGATATCTCTACCAGCTTCGGCATGACATCCGAGATTATCCTTGTAACGAGCCTTCAAAGTTATCGAAGATTATCCGAGCGACTCGACGCGAAAAGTGGGGAGGGGGGACGCTTTAATGAGTGATTTAGGGCCACAAAGGCGTCTCTGGAGACTTCTATCAGGACGCTGCAGACGCAGCCAGAACGCCTTTCGATCTGGGGTGAAGTAATTCGTTAGTCGTGAGGTCGAACGCCATGCTTGATGCCTTTCGAATTAAAATGTGGTGTGGTTTTCTGATACTGATGCCATATTGGTTCACAATCATTCTCCTGTTTCTGTCAAAATAATTAAAAACCAATAGTCGTTCTTTCAGAACATTTTTGTTCATGTGGCCAAAAAAATTCTGGAAGTTATGATCATCTTTCAGAATGGCCACAAGGGGGAGCAATCGTCGTCTGACTAGTGAACATACTATATACATGTATACATATACAAATAAAATATTTATGTTGATCGATATCAATTCTTAGAATTTCATATATTTTAGATTATTTTATCCTTATATCCAAGAAATTTTCAATCATTCTTTGGCGATATGCAGAATATGGCCTGAAGGCCAGAAAGAAGAATACAAGCTTGAAATATAAAAATTATCCTCTAAACATGTAAAATTTCCCCATTTTCTCGTCCAACATCTAATGACAATAGATAATCTGGCGTTCGAAATCATTTAAGTCATTTAAGGTTTCATATAAAACCAAATGGTATGAGTGAAAAAATTGGAATTATATGGACATTTTAATGAATTTCAAGTTTGCTTATATCTGCAATAAATACTGATTACTCTGTCACTTGAGGTATTATTTGGTATTAGTTATAAAGATGTTTCCAGGATGGTCACCAGAGGGCGTAATCATCATTTAGAACTTAATTTTTCAATTTAAACATGTATGTCTTGAGAGTCATTAGAGTCATTGGAGTAATTCTCAGACCCTTTTAGACGTATTTATTGAATTAAACTGGTAAAAAGTGGTTCAATATTTTTTCAAACGAACAGTTATAACTCCTAATTTCGAAACAGATTGCTATGAATTTGGTATCGTGGGGAAGAGCATCAATTGATCCATCGAATTCTTTTCATTTCTAATGCGTAGTTTTTTCAAAAACATTCAATGCAAAACCCGTACGGACGCTACTGGAAGATGAAATGATAATATTATACATGTATCAAGAAATGCACAGTGATGCATGAAAAAATGGTATCAAGTTTCATGAAAATGTTTCCAATATCATCTCAGATATAATCAAAAAGTCCTCATCACCCTATACTTTCAAATGTTTTTATTTTCTGACGAGCTGGTTGATTCATTCTTTCGAAAACAATTACAAAGTTTTGGTATAAAAAACTTGACTCACTAATCTGAAATCAGTCCATTTGTTTCAGGTGGATAGTGACACATCTAGTGAATAGGTGTTGCCACCTTTGGATTGAGCAAAATACTCCATTTTATCATTGAATTACCCAATTACCCATATCTCGCCAATTATTCAGTTGGGAACAATGCAAGACGTTGCCAAACGTATTCGATATTCTTCAGATGATTTCATTTCAGCTGATTCATACTGATTCTTTTCTTTTACAGATTCGATCAAAAATCATTTCAGATACGTTCTTTTGAGGCCCTTTTTTATGCAAATGTATGTATTGATTTCAATTTGTCTATGTCAATTGAAAATACTTGAGAAATGATTCGAAAAAACTTTATATGTAGAATATATCTCAGATGTAAATTTGAAACACCCTGTATCTCAAAAGTCAAGACTTTTAGGACATACGTATAATGACGTATTCAATACTTTCTTGGATTATTTATAAATCCAGTCGTAGTGATCTTAGCATTTCCTGAATTGTAATAATTTTTCACAGTCTGAATTCTCGAATTATAAATCATCAATGGTTACTTTCATGCTCGACTTAACATGGCGCTGGATCGAGCGAATATCGTGACGAACATCAAGTCGATTTCCAATACCTAATAATAACAGACAGCAATGTACGTTTACGACTTCGAGCGACATATGGCAGGCTTATTGGTTAATAGTTTCAATTAGGAAAATCGGTTCCAGATGAATGGAAATGCCGTCGAATCGCGATATCTTTACTTTCTCCGTAGCGCAAAGAGAACGCACCGTGTGTGCATCTAATTCACCTTCGCTTTCGTTCGGATATGCAGGAACGAGTATGGATGCGTTCCATTAAGCGCTCACAACGATCACGCTCACGACCACGAATTTTGTCGTTCCACTTGGTTCTGTGCGTCATCGAAACGCTCACGCCGACCCACCTATTGAGATGGGGCGTCGTGAGCATGAATCATGACGTCATTCATGACATTTTCGCCACGACCCCAACGATCGTGGTCGCCATGTGGAACGTCTGAATGAGTGTTTTGGGCGTTGTGAGCGCTAAATGGAACGCACCCTATGTGTGCATATGTTGTGGTCGGAAGAGTTTGCAATAACGTATCAACGTGCAAATTTCGATGGTTGTGTAGGGCAACTTCATTTTGTCTTTACGTGTTTTTGTTATTAATCACATGTAGACGGAATCATTAGAAATAATATGTAGCTTGGCTTGTTAAATGATTTTTTTTGAATTATTGAAAATAGCTTCATAAGGTTGTCTTTTCTGTAGAGAGCCATTGATAATTCTTATACAAAATCAAAATTGTTTCAACTTTAAATGAGATATTTCAACTCTTATTTCAATTTCTTATGACACTATCACTTGAAATGGACGAAAAAAAAATGCAAATAGGAATGGAGAAAAGTATTATTTTCGCTATTGAAGACTTGCACATCGAAAGTAACCGAAAGTGACCATAGCCAACTATGATTTCTATTCGAAAAAATACAACTGGAGGTGTCATGACTCGAAATTGAACGAATTTTCTGAAACTTCTTTTAACGCCACTGGATTCAAAGTAAAGAAGTGTCCTATGAAAACATTCAAATTTACCCACCCTGTACGTAGTTATATTTTATTGTCAAACTGTCAAATTTTTTATATTCCTGCTCTTTAGTTGGCTGCAAACTTGTTGAATTATGTAAATTGAATAAAAATAAATATAGAAATGAGGATATCTCCGGAAAAAATAAAAAGTTCAGTCTCATCAAAATTGGGATACCTTCCTAATATCTCCTCTTGAAATAAAAAAATGTCGAGTAGAGTAGAAAGTGATTATTTCAAATTCTATTATAGAATTCAAGATTAATTCACGAATTTCAAAAATTAATCATATTACATCACCCTGCATTTCAATTATCGAATGTACATGTGTTATCTAACAGTGGTATGACTTGAAATGAGTAAATCACCTCATGTAAAACAGATTGCGACAGTTAAGTCATGTATGTAGGCTATACAGAAATATTTCTTCGATGATAAAATATTTCCATTACCCAGCTCGTATTACATCACACACTTTCAATTGAACTAACATTAATTAGATGATTAGTTTTTCGTGTCTGTATTATTCAAACGAACTCTACTAATATTGGAGCTTTCAATTCCAATTATACTAGAATTCTCCATCATATTGTGACTGCTGTTTTCAGCTTATCCAATTAGTAGTTATAAATGCATTCAATATATCTCTAATAATGCATTATATATAGTAATAAATGACCCCGTATATTTTGAATCACTGTGAATACAACTTACTTAAATTGGCACCAAATATCATGAAATTGTAAATTTCATCATGCACATGATGATTTGGTGTTTTATGTAATACTCAATATTGGTCTTCTATGAGTACCTATTTAGAGTGATGTGATGAAACACCTTCTGCAGTGCTATCATGCATTATGCAGATACCTGCTATTATTCCTGTAGATATAGTGCGTACTGAATGAATGTGAATCAACCACAGCGTAACTGACAATACTGAAAGGGGGCACTTGTAAGAGTTGCAATAAAATCCCATTATTTGGTAGAGAAGAATTTATTTTCACCAAGATAATGTTTTCAAACACTGACAAGAATCGAGATACCAAAGTAGTAGCTTATACATTATTATATAGTTCCATAGCAATAGGTAGAATCTGTAGTATTGTCATAACATTTAATGATTCTCACACCTGAAAAGCATCACGAAAGTGACAGTTTTGAACAAAACTCTTCATAATACTATTGGTCCAAAAAATACTCATGTGGATACGAGACTCTATTGTCTGCATTATTTTTTCAGTGTGTACATTACTAGTCCTCAATAAAAACTTCAAATCATAGAGGAATATTTATTACAAAAATAGATAAATACAATAATTAACACAGATTCTACATAATACTGAACTCCTCCTCCTCGTATCTGGCATGAAAGAAATCATAATGAAACACGCATTCGAAACTGAGTATTTCTTTCCACAAACATTACATAACAATTACAGAACAACAACAGTTTAGTGGTACCCTCCATGTCCTCCATCGTACCCTCCATGTCCTCCATCGTACCCTCCGTGTCCGCCGTCGTAATCACCACCGTAATCGCCTCCACCGATGTCCTCGTGGTGGCTGGGCACGTGGACGGGCACGTGCACCGGTACCTTCACAGGGTAAGGTACCTCCTTCTCCACCGGGTACGGTACTTCCTTGTAAACCGGGTACGGTTTGTCGACGGTCACCTTAACTGGTACCGGTACGGGCTTCTCGATTTCTACTGGTACTTTCTTCACCACGGTGTAGGGCTGTGGTACTGGTACTTTAACCGGGTAGGGTACCGGCTTGGGTACGTGCACTGGGTAAGGTCTGTCGACTGGTACTTTGACCTCGTAAGGCACTGGCTTGTCTACTGGGTAAGGCACGTGTTTTTCGACGGTGACTGTGTAGGGTTTGGGTACGTGCACGTGATACGGCCTATCGACTGGTACTTTGACTTCGTATGGTACTTTCTTCTCGACAGTGTAGGGTTGGGGTACTGGGACCTCCACTTTGACTGGGTACGGTACTTTCTTGTAGACGGTGTAGGGCTGTGGTACTGGTACTTTAACTGGTACTGGGATTTTTTTCTCGACGGTGTAAGGTTGTGGAACATGTACTTTAACTTCGTACGGTCTTGGTACTGGTACTTTCACTTCGTACGGTACTTTCTTTATAACTTCGTAGGGCTGTGGGACGTAGTAAGGCACTTTGATGTACTCTTTAACCGGGTAGGGTACTTTCTTTTCGACGGTGTAGGGTTGCGGTACTGATACCTTCACCTCGTAAGGTACTTTCTTCTCTACGGTGTAAGGGACGTGCTTGATGACTTCCACTGGGGTGGGGATTTTCTTTTCCACCACGATGGTTTTGACAGACTCGTGGTGATGACCACCGTGGCCTAAGTCGAAGCCGCCGCCGTAGCCGCCGCCGTAACCGCCGCCGTAACCGCCGCCGTAACCACCGCCGTAGCCGCCTCCGTAGCCTCCTCCATATTCGCCACCCCCATGGTCACCGAGGCCGAAGATCCCGCGTTTGTCCTGTTTTTTGCTCTCCTGTTCGACCGATTTCTTTTCGGGCTCTGCAGCTAGAGCTATGCAAAAACAAACTGCGCTCACTACAACCTAGAAGAAAAAGAAAAATCAACAAGAGTTACCGATTTTTAACAAGCGAAGAGTAAAATATTCCAATAACAATTCTTGATCTCTGATCTCAATCTCTATGCTTTCGGTAGTTTTCAAAAGAAATCCCTGCATCAACTTCGTCTGTTCTGGAGGATATTCAATTGTCTACCATTTTCTCGAAATTCAGTACATTTTTTTGTTCATTTGCCAACTGTTTGTCAGACGTCAGTATTTCAATTATTGCTCGTATCTCCCAATCAGTAAATTTTTATGATACCTATCCCATTCAAGAAAATTGAATATGGAATTCATTTTCTGCCATTGAAAATTGCTGTATATGTTACAAATGGATACTTTTTTTCGCTGCCCCTACCTACTACCTACGTCTATTGAAATTGTAAAAATACATATGTCATGGCAACACTACAAGTTTTTTGTCATGTTTTCATATACTGACGTTGATTCGTTCTTTCGACAACAATAACAAATTTTTCTGGTATGAAAAACTTGATCCAATAATCTGGATTCTTTGGAAATGTTTCAAATCTACTAGTATAGTCCATTTATTTCAGATAGATAGTGACACATTTGGTGAATAAGTGTTACCAATATCAGACTAAGCAAAATACTCCATCAAATCATAGAATTACCCATACCTCGCTAATTCTGCAGTTGGAAACATTGCACGACGTTGCCAAACGTATTCGATATTCTTCAGATGATTTCATTTCATCTGATTCATGTTGATTCTTTTCTTTCACAGATTAGATCAAAAATCATTTGAGATACTTTCATTTGAGAACTTTTTTCATTAGAATGTATATATTGATTTCAGTTTGTCCATGTCAATTGAAAATACTTGAGAAATAATTCGCAAAAATGTATATGTACATTTTATTTTATTTGAAATTTATTTTTCTCAATTCGATCGTTATAATTGCTGATCTGACGTTACTATCTTGCTGAATTGAGACTATACCAAGAGTAAATTTACAGGGCGATTTTGAGTAGACACTGACACAACTTGTCGAACACTGCAACTGACCACTTTTTCGAAAAAAAAAAACACCGCACAAAATACTCACCAGGGCCTTCATGATTGCTGTGGGTTGCAGAAGGCTGGTACTCTGTGTGACTTGAGAATCCGTCAACACGGCTTATATATTAGCCACTTTCTACCAGCGATCTCACACACGCACCACGGTGTTCGGCTTGTAGTAGGAATATTTCACTTCACTTCCACATCCTCGTCCTCTTACGCAACGGAGATCGCGAGCCGACGACGCGGCGGACCATGGAGAAGACACCGAACAACCTAGCCAGCATCATCCTCAAGGACAAGCGATCGGAGATGTGGCAAGGTCGCTGCCCTACATTCAGCTGTTCGCGAATTTGGTTTTGGGAATTCAGAAGTTGACAGCTGCATTCGTAATTTCGACAGTTGATAGAGTTTGCAAAAATATACTCAAATATACTCATTTTTGGCCAAAATAACTGATGGGTTTAACAATTTTAAATGGTGGAGTATTTGTAGCTGAAATAAGAAATTTTGGCAATCATTTTAAAGTTTATCCCAAATCATCAAGCTTAAAACTACTTGTTTCTGTTCTCACCAAAACAAAAATATCCTTTCAAGAGTTTGACAAGCTGTCATTTCGTTTTCGACGAAATAATAGGTGGTAATTATAGGATCATAAAGACCTCGAAGAGAACTTCAATACGATATATGGTATCTTCATCTTTTCCTGATTAAATGAAAATTCTAAATTCTTTCGTCTTTCGAATATCAATGATTCACTCTGTATTCATATAATTTTCTTTCAAGGTACACAATATTCAACAGGAAAAAATGTTCAATCTACTCCGAATCATTGTTGTGCTGTGAATATTTCATTTGTCAAATTGGTTGAAGAATGTCCAAAAACTTCTTAATGAGATGAAATATTGAATAATGTCAGTTTTGGTAACATTTTAAAATACTTTTGCTTTCTACCGGACACTCTCAAGCAGAGTTGATAGAAAATTCTGTGGAGATATATCATGAAATGGATCTATTTTCGATTCAAAATGCCTAGCTTCCTTGTGGTATGAGATGGTTTTGTCTAGAAAATTTTATCCTATTCTTCAAATGAGGAATCTGGAACGTTTGAATGAAAAACTCGTATATATGATGGATTTTATCTCTATAAAATCTGGAATTTTGATAGTTGACTTCCGAAAGAAGAAACCTCATAATGAAAAATGTTGAGACCAGTGAACTGTAATCCTCAAAACCCTCCACAATATTCTAATGGCACGAAATTATTTCAGATGAGGGCAGTTTTTCAAGATCATTTTCTACTCCAATGCTGCCAGAGAAAATTCTTGAACCTGATGATACGGATATTTCGTAAATTAACCATCCTTGCTGGTCTCTACCAAGTAATATCCACAATAAATAATCCATGACACAGTTTGATAAACATCTCTACACCGATCTGCGTACCATTAATACTTTTCCCATCCGATTTGCGTCAATTTATGTTTTAATAATGCATTCTGCATCAATTTTCTAATAGAATTTCGAGTATATCGCTCTGTATGCCTGATTCTGTCACATGGAACTAATGTATACTATTGATATTGTTAAACACAATCATAATGAACTTGCGTTCATATCGCCTCATCAAATTATGTTGCTAATAGGGAAATTGATGAATGTATACTTTCAAATATTCCTAAAGCGGAAAGAATGTTGATTTTTATGTTAAATGAAGAGTTTGTTAGAAATACACTCTAACGAAACTACTCTGATTCTTCACTGATATTGTTTGAAGTATTGACAACACATTGACAATTGACACATTTGGTGACATTACTCTGAATAAACTGTCAATTTCATGGAACATTTTTTTATATATATGTTGTTTTTTAATAACAACAAAATTCTTTGAATATCCAGAGAGTTATTCGCATTCTATTTATTCCAGACATTCCATTAGCAACATACTAAAGAAATCACGAATTTTAGTAGTTAGTACGGAAGTATAAGTGATAACTTGAAATATCTACGAATTTATGAATTTATGGAGGAGTAAGGTAGAATTAGGGTTAATTTCTGAAGTTGAATTGCAATAAAAAACTGGATTTTCGTTTGAAAGAATTGAGTTTTGACCTTTTTCTCGTCCAGACATCAAACCGACTTTTCCGTACACCCAGTGAATACTTCAGGAAATGTGATTGTTGCGAAATGTTCATTAAATCTCTAATATGCATAGACCATTTGATGCATATCCCGAAAAAATTGTATATAGATAAAAATGCCATATGTTTGATGAGATGCAACTGTCACTTTTTTAGAAACGGTCAATCTTAGGTATACATGAAATTGAATTGAAATCATGAGAGGAATTCAAAAATCATGAGAATATAGGGTGTTGTTTTTGAAATAACAAAGATGGCGTCACTTCCGGAGAGACCGGACTAATGAAGGAATTCCCTGTATAATTGAAAAATATGCCTGTAACAATACAAATCAAATATAGTCGACTGACTCGAATTTGCGAAATCGACTTTCCTATAGATCCTTCTAACTCTGTTTCGGCTATAAAAAACAATGATAATGATAGTAATAAATCTAATAAGTATCAATGTGACGCAAGTCGAAGGCATTACTCAATTTTTATTATTTTGCTGTTAATGGTATCTACTGAAAAGCAAGATATTCATCAAACGAAAGTTATCATGAGATTGTTGGGAAATGGGCATGGAATTGTGGTAATTATCGGTCCAATTATCGGAAGTGGGAGAATTATCAATATAGGCTTCAATTCGAGTTAAATGGGAACCAAATGGATAGAATATGATTCGAAAATTTCGAAACTGAATCGGCAATAACATTTCATCACATATGTCTTCACCGATTTCGAAAACTATATTCACGTTTTCATAGTGGCCATTTGAAAAAATTACTTTCAAATTCTTCATGATAATTTTTACTTATTACCTTATATACCTCAATTTGTCGTAATTTTCAATATCTGAAAATGGTTGTCATGTAAGTCATGTAAGTCAGCTATGGCAAATAATAAACGAAAAATTTTCATAATTCAACGAATAATTCAAAAAACAAATTGAAAATGGTGCCAATAGAAATATTCAAGTCGATATCTGTCAATATCACTGAGTGTCACTGATTTCTAGTTTCCGATAGGTTAATCGTAGGACACCCTATATACAGGTTGTCCGTTTTTCGTGTGTCACTATGGGGATCTCGCTTATCTCAAGAGAAACGAAGTTGGTTAAATTAGGGCAAAGTTGCACATTTTCGTGCTGAATAATAATCTGTTAATTAATCGAGAACATTTTCGACAGTTCCTGATATATGGTTGAAACGATTTTTTTTTAACTAAACGTATTGGAAATTTTTAATCGAAACTTCATTCATCGGGTAATTTTTCATGAAGGATCCGAATATGGCATAGCCTTTTTAATTGATCCGTTATCGCGACGAAACACCTGTCAACTGTCATCTTTTATGGGCGTCATTTTGAATTTCAACATTATCAAACAATGTTTTTATTTCTTTTCACAACGAGGTATCTCTTAATATAAGAGAGATGCCCGTATTAATACGAGAAAAACGTATTTATGAAATGACCGAAAGTGCTGAATACATATACGAATTCAAAATTTCCCATTCGGATTTCTTGGCTGTCTGTCATTTGATAAAAAACGTGTCTTAGATAAGTGAGATATTTTTGAAAGTAGTTCATTCAACGACTTGTTTAACGTGTCTGAAGCGCCTCTAGACGGACAATTTTCGCACATAAATTAAATTAATAACATTTTGAAGCCCCAAATCAACCCAAATTGCACCTTTTCCCCCCTAACACGAAGTCTCACTGTACCATTACCCCTTTCGGCGTTCAAAACGAGAGATTAAAAAAACAACACGTAGCGCAAGTGCCAACCTACCTTTTAGCCAATTATTATAAAGGGCCAAGATATAAGCAGGAGAATCTAAACAACGTTATTAGTAGCTCCCGGTAGGTGTGAACTCTTTATTATCAAGACGTTGCTAATTTTCGTATTTTCCTCGGCCACACACCTGTCATTGACGAATTTGAAAAATTCGTTGCCTACCTACCTCCAGAGAATTCGTGAAAAATCGTGCACCTGCACGGGGGAATGCAAATGTTTGCCCGAAAAATAATTCGGACATTTCTCAAACTTCACTTTCGATCCCGGGCTAATCAACCGAAATTGAATCGTTATTAGGCTCGAAAATCGGTTTGTTTTTTTTTTGGATGTTGGGTGCACCTGTGTCATATTATTTCGACATAAAAAGTTTTACGATTATGGAATAGTTCGGTAAACGCATCGAATTTATTGGCGGAGTATCTGGAGAAAATCGGCATTAGAATGACATAAAGTCGACGATTTCGGCTATAACAATTAAATCCCGTATTTAGATTGACATCGATGTTGATTAAACCAGGTATATATGGGAATATGGCATTATGTAACCACTTGGGCAATATGAAATGGGTCCACTATACTACTCAATTTTATAGTTTCAGCTAACTGTTTATCAAAATATTGTTTTTGCTGCACAGAAGACGTGTGATGCTTATTTATCTGTCATCAGTTTAAGGTTATGGCTTCTTCCTCTTCTTTTAGTCCGATAATTCTGCTGTGAATATAAAAGGGCAAATAAGAGTAGATCAATCCTCACCACAAGCATACTCTCTTGATGAAAGCCATTAAAACTTGAAAAATATTTGGATCAGGCAAAAGGCCAAATTATAATAGTTATCAGAGAAGTTTTAAGGAGAATCTAGATTGTGTATTTTAGGAAATACGGACGGAAAAAATAGAGAATCACTCATGTCACTAAAAACTTAACTTTTTGATTATTTCTTCGCCAACTTCGACTGACTTCTCTGAGGAAAAATAGTACTATGCTAATTTGACAAGTAATAATTTTCACTTATGGAAAAAAGCTAAATTTTTTACGAACTCATTTAAAAATTATTTTAGTTTACCCAAGACTTTCCTTGAGGTCGAGATGGGGAGAGTACTTTTATAAAGTGTGAGCGAGACAGATAGCAACGCTAACGTCTCAATTAATTTTATGAAATTAAATATCACATTATTCGGAATGTCAACAGATGGTCGATTATGGTGACGATACACCATTCGTTCAAAGAATACCTAGTGACAAAAAAGTCAATTGGAACTTTTTAACTGAGTATAATCTTAATACCTTTTTCTTGGAATAAGAATTAATTTGTTTTTAATTTTTATTGGTCCATTATTGAAATCAAATCACTAAAATATATCAGTCTCTATTCTTTTCAATTACATAAAATTATTTCATTTATTACATTCCTATAAATAGCATTCATTTCAGATTAGAAACTGTAGTATACCTCACAAACTCCTATTCATTAATGTTTGAATATAAACGAACCATTATAGAAGAAGAAAGAGTCTGCGATAAGTAGAAAAACAGCTGATATTCGATACCGAATTTACATAATTATAATGTTAATCAATCAGACTACATAATATTCATAAAATAGGTCAATATGTTGGTTTTGCTAACACATTGCACGTCTTTCGCTCACGATGCCATTCACTTGATTTGATTCACTTTCTTTCAATTTAAATTTGTCGATGGTTCATTTCAAACGATAGCCATTCCGTAATTGGTGATGATTATAGCTTCTTCAGCAGGTATATAATTTGATCCTATTAAAAATTATCTGAAGATTATAACGATTTGGGAATTATTCTCCATATAGAAGTAGATAATAAAACATTTATCAAGATATTTAATATTTATGTCAAATAATAATGATGAAATAATAACTTTGAAGGTGAATTGATTTCGGATAATCAAAAGATTCAAGTCATAGCACAATCTGTTTTCGTTACAAACGACATTGTCATAGGCAAAATATCTCCTTCAGATTTTGCTAAAATTTAATTATTCAAATATATTGTGAATAAAAGCAGCCCTACCACTGTGTCCTGAGGTACACCACTCGTCTTCTAGAGTATTCAAATAGTTTCACCATTGATTGTTTGCAAAAAAATTAATGTCGTTCTTTCTAGTTTCGCATTTGTAACCCCAACTGATTATTAAAAACTGTGTTGATGATTATTTGGAGTATTTTATGGAAAATGATAATACTGTGAGGGCAACTTGACTAATTTTAACTTCGAAAATAAAGTGTTTCAGTAATTTGAGTGTTCACCTGTATGAAAAACGTACATTATCAATTCCACGTCTATTTTGCTATTGCCTTTTCGGAACAGATCAAAACTGCAGCTTCCGCTATTAGATAATGGCCTCACGCCACACGCACTTTCGTTAGATCTAAAAATGGACAGGTGGATCTCTAGTTTCTAGTCCATTTCAATCATCTCTCAGGTTCCTCAACCATAGACGTAACCAACAAAAATTGCCCGAAAGGGATTCATAACACTCCAATTCATGTCTACAAGATCTCACTCCAAATTGATGATAGATTCAAAGGAATTGACATACGATCACGAGGTCAAGCCTCCTGGCCCTTGAAAGTGCCCTTTGACAGCCCTCTCACAAAAGCAGATACAGTTTCATCCAGAACACTTTGAATGGATTTCTTCACAAAATCATGGTAGTTCCAAGAGTTCAAGTGATATATGGAAGGAAAGTATGAATATTTGGAAATCAAATCATCATAACAGAAAGTAAGAAATGAAATAAATGTTTCAATGGCAACCATGGTGTTACATTTGAACGAAGCTCGTTTGTTTTACTTTCACTTCGATCACATGCAAATGTCTCGTGAAATACAGGGTGATTCATTAAGTGTTCATGGAGAACTAATAGATATCAACTCAAAATTTTGGTGGGAGCTACAGTTCAATCAATCTGACATATTTTCCCAAAATATTTTCAATATGCAGTTGATTTCTCTGTTTCCTCAAATGAAACAATCAGTTTTTTCTTAGATTTCCGAATTCAATGTAAAATTCTGAAACTGTTGCATTTTGAATCGCCTCTCTATCGTGTTTTGTTTTTTGAAAATTTTCTACAGATGGACTGACCTAAAATGTCTGTATTATCTACAATTCTCGTAAACACATCAATGGCAAAGTATCCTCTCAGGTACACCTATTAGTGTTTCGAAATATTCAACAGGGTTTGATATTTTAGTTTTGAAAATTTCAAATGACAATAACTTCCTTATTTCAAACGGAAAGACCATGAAATGTTCACACCATCTGACGCATAATTTTATTTTTTATCAGAGATGTGGAAAAACGCTGCTTCGTCTCATGTATATTTTCACAATTGTGCTTCGGATGGTTTTAAATTAAGAATGTTTCCTTCTTTTATATATTCTTCTACTACGTTTATGTTACTTACCTGGTGTGGACGGAGTTGATTTATCATAGAGGACCCATCAAAACGGTTGCGTAGATTAAGTGACCTGATTATTTGACATCTACACGTGCTGATCGCTGATTGTTTAGATAAGTTGGTGACCGAATGCCGAAGCATTGTTAACATCTTTACATTATTGATAATAATTTATGTTTTATGTCGGTTAAGAAATGAGGAAAAGTGACAAACTTTATGTGGTATTTTGGGATTCGGTGATAAGATCGGGGTTTTTACTACAGTAGCTTCTCGGAAATAAGGGAAACAATGAAAGTTGATTTCGAGGATAACGAAGTCTTCCTTTACCAATATTTTCACAAGTGTTTGGATGTATTGGGGAGGAGAGAGTGTTTCCAAATAAAAAGTCTATTCGATGCCAATTCGATTTCTGTTTTAAATTTCACAATATATCACAAGTTTTTTATTCAAATCGATATTCGAATCAACATTTTCACTATGACCGATGTTCAAATATGAAGAAGATTATGGCAACGATAGATAGACAAATCCTTTCTCAATAAGGTATCCATGGCCAGAGATGTTACTCATCTTAGATAAAAGTATCTGAAACATATTCATACCTTCCATTTGATTTTTTTTATTATTTGAATCTTTTATTTAGATACATTTTCCCCGGTAACTCAATATTTTGAAGATACTTTGTTCCTTAAGATACTTCTACTAAAATAAACTTCGTTATCAAAAACCTCAGAATGAAAATTCTAAAATACTGCAGCCCTTTGCTAGATGTAATGAAAGAAAACTCAGATGGTTCAATCAGTTTTTGAAGTGTGTCCAATCCCATGTTCGCGAAAGAAATATGTAAAAGAACGTGTCCTGAAATGAGAAAGATCAATCGATCTTGAAAAACATTGAAGGCTTCAAACAACATCGAGGGTGATAATTGAGAAAGTCGAAAGTTGAATGTTATTATATGATTCTAGAGGACTCCGATTCCTGTATTATTAGAGGCGAAAACACAAGCAGCACCAGTGATTTAGAGACATTCCAGTACTTCAACAGTGAAGGTGCAAACTTCGAAAGCTCAAATGCTTATCCTACAATGAAAAATCATTTCTTGAACACCTGTTTGCCCAGCTCTGCCCCACTGGGCGACTCTTCTCCTTTGGAGGCATGATCATGAGGCCTCATCGAAGGAAGATGAGCGACAATTTTTTCGAGGAATATCAACTAGCACATAATGATCAAAAGTCTCAATTCTAATACTTTTTTATTATATGTCTTCTCACATATTCCTGATCCTTGTTATCAACGCGATCTATTCGAAAATTGTTTTCTCGAACAAATAAACTCAATGTTGCTTTTCAAATACCTTTCAAGAGAATTGTTTGTATCTGGTATCTGAAAAGATTTTTCTAAAGTATATTGCATCTCTCGCAGATCCTTTGTATAGGGTATCTTATGCATCACATGACATCGATAATATTTGCATAGAAGCAGTGGTGGTTTGAATGCAATGTGAATTAATGTATCTAGAATTCATACCTATACCTTGTACTGAATGTAAAAGATTTGTAGAAAAATTCATGACTACATTTATAGTTTTGAGAAGACATTTTGTGGCATTGAAATGTCCCCTCTTTTCCTTCAGTGTGGCAGCTACCACCTTATTGTTATAAATTCGATTAAATAGTTGAATGGTACCTCATTCTATGATATTCAATTGTATTTTCATTATTGTCTTTTTTCATTTTGGTGAAGATGAAAAATTCAAGAAGTACAACATTTCGAATGATTCCACATCGTAACTATTATAAAATAATACTAGACTATCCTCCTAACGATATCACATATAGGTAACAGCTCTGATTTCACAACCGGTGAAATAGGTATAAATGTATACCTAACTTGTACGTCACTAGAAATTTTTCATCGGATATACGCGATTACAGAGCATGAAATAGGAGTCATGTGTCCGATGGTGTACAATTAAAGTAAAACTTAAAGCTAGAAGGTTGTTGTTGTCGACTATCTCTTACATAATAATTAGAATATTCGAATAAACTGTAAAACGAGTAAAAGTTTACTTCCGCGAACAATTAGAGTTGGTGAACTATCGATACTTTCGATTGAAAGCAACAAGGTAGCTCAATAGTGATAAAGTGAATGCGAACATGTGAGGTGATTTTCCACTAAAAGAATAATAAAACATTAACATAGTTATATTTTGTAGTTCATTCAACAATTCGTGTGTTGAAGATGGAATTGATCAGAAAATTTAAATGGGGATTATTTAAGAAGGAATATAATTTGTCTGAAGCTAAGAAAATTCTATTTTTCATATATTTATATATGTTTTTGAACAAGAAAGCACGTGGCTCATCATCCGACTATTAATTCATGTGAGACATAAAAAGTTTATGAGATTTTTCAACTAAAGTTTCTCTATACGCTCCTCTCCATAACTATCGATACTATCGACTGTTTACCATCTCTACAGCCAGGCAATAACAATGCGACGATTGCTCTCATAATATATTTAAAAATTAACGATTTCCTGCGTGCTCCAAATCACACTTTCTAATCCTCGCAACGAAAATTATCTACCATTTATATGTGTAAACGAAAGAAAAATGTAACGCTGGTAAGGATGTCATGATCTGAATCCTTTCTTAAACATATACAAGGTGACTCGGCATAATGAAACTTTTGTGAATCGTTCAAGAAATCGACTTGTATCTTCGAATTATAGAGCTTTGTATTTCGTCGAGGAATTTGACATCAGAAAAGGTAATGAAAATTGACTTATTTTGCCTTGAATTTTTTGGGTCATTGCTTCGATTACTTCATTTATGTGAAAGAAGTAGACAATTTTTGATTGTTACTTGAAAATGTAATCGGTGACGATTAATTTCGGGGTTGCAATTGATGTGAAAAGTAGATCAGAACATTTGGGATCATTTGGTGCCGAAATTTTTTGGGTTTTTGAAGCGCACACAAACCAATATAACGTTTTCATTCGAATCCGATTTGTTTTCTCTGAAATGCCCCATAGAAGAAATATGAGCCGACAGCTGTCAAAGTTTTCTTTCAGATAGCAAACAAAATATAAATCCTATAAGCTGTGTCAGAAAATGATTGAAACATTGACGGTATCGATGAAAAAAAAATTGAATAAAAATTAACAGATTGTTGAATCACACATTCAGTTCATCAGAGTAATAAATCATTACACTTGCTCGCCAACAGTCGATTTTACACCACCCCACTACTATTGGAATCACCGAGCGTAACCGCATCACGTACATATAAATATCCAGTCACTATTGCCTGTAAACGAACAGTATGAATGGCTATTATTTATACACTACACATATTATTGGACCAAAGAGGGACCATCAACAGATGTGGCGGCAGGGGAGCTACTGGACCGGAAAATGTCTTATTTTCCTGTCAACAAAGAGAGGAGATTGTCGAAGGTTCATGTAGTTACTCTCCTAATTTCTATCTCTCTATCCTTATCTAGTTTATCCGTCTCTTTACTATGATTACTCTATTTCTTTCTACATCTTCTACTGGCGATTAAAACAATCTCGACGCCACCTGGCGGTGACATTGTGATCCTGTCAAACAAATCAAGGAAGTAGTGGTTGCATTCAACTTTGCAGTAAATATATGCTTGTATATATCAAGAAATAAAATCTAAAATCAATGAAACATTTCAAAACTTTTCACCGATAGAATAAAGCAATCGAAGAGTGGCTGTTGTCAGAAAATCGTGAGATATGTCATGACATGATTTCACATCTTTATATCTTTGGAATTTTATTGTTTTATATTTTAACAAATGAATATTTTTTTCATTCCTTAGATTTGTATATTTTATATTCTTACATTCTATTCGATTACATTTTCACAATTTTGAATCTTCATATTTTATATTTTTATCGTTTTATAGTTTAATAATTTCATATTTTCAATTCTCCATCGAACTCATCTGATTGTGAGTGCCACATACATGTTCAGCTTCTACGAACTGTATTTACATATTTCGACCTTTGGATTTTTTCGAAAATTTCAAAGTCGGTTATTTTACCTCAATTCATTGTGATTCTTACGTATTTTGACGTGCTGATTCCGAATCTATGGTCATTTGAACTCGTAGAGCTTCAGAAACCTGAGAAAATTGCAAAAAAAAACGTAAGTATTGCGACTTTTGGGAGGTTTTGGAGTTTTCAACATGAAATATCTTGAAAGCTATGCTAGATATCGAAAAACGGTTCTCACCACCATTTTCAACGCCTCCAAGACACCTTATACACGAGGCATTTTTTTTATTTTTCAAAAAATTCAACAAAATCAGCTTTGGATTTTTTCAAAATGTATTTCAATGTCGGTAATTCGAACTCAATTCATAGTGATTATTACGACGTGCTGATTTGGAATCTGTGTATATTTCATATTCTTGCATTCTTTCATTGTATATTCAATCGCATTTTCCCATTTTTTGCATCTTCATATTTTATATTTTCAATTCTCCATTGTACTCAGTTTTGATATGTTCAAACTCATTTGAGTGCCACATACAAGTTGACTTTTCATCAGCTTCTACAAGTTTATTTACAAAACTGTGCACAATCTATTTCTCATTTTTTCTCTCTATCATGAAATAGTGGTTGGATGAATTTTGTTAATTTTTGTCTATGATTTCGCGATGCACCACGAAGTGTTCAATAACTAGTTATTTTTGGTCGATTTCTGTCGAAAGGGTGCAAACCAATTGCCAGTTCGACAATGCGTGACGGCGTTAACACCCCGCGGTCTCGGTACACCGATCCAGATGACGCGACAGGGTGTCCCGATGTGCGTTGGCAAACTAGCTAGACGCCAGAAATTACTCCATTATCACCGAATAATGTTGCAATGCCACCCGAGGGATACATCACTAGATATTCTAGATGAGCCATATGTCGTTCTATTACGGGACAGTCCTAGATGGATGAACCAGGTTGTACTGGGCATAGGCGTAACGAGGGAGGGGTTATTGGGGACGTAACCCCCCCGTTGCTTGAAAGAAATAAAAAAAAATTGCAACAAAATCTTTCAAATTTTTATTTTTTCAAATTTATTTTGTGAGAAGGGAATATAATGCCAAAAACACAAGATAGGGTTACTTGTATTTAAAAGCCATTGCCTTCCAAAAATAACATTTATAACCATATATGTATATATTTTTTTCTGTGACGGAAAAAAAATTTGGCATTTTATTTCTGTTGACAAATATCACTTTTTTAAAATACCTTTTTCCCCGAAAAAAAGTGTGCACTTTTTTCTATATTTACACATTTTGTCAATATTAAATCGTTGTTTTACCCGTCACAGAGAAAAAATTTTCCCTTGTATAATAAATAACTATACTTAATTTGGAGCTACAAGAATATTGTATAATATATATTATGTTTATATTATGAGAATACTATGTAAGTGTGGTTGACTGGTAGGGGTCGACCCCCCCCCCATTAGTCAACTCTAGTTACGCCAATGGTGAGAATGATAGGTACGAGGGTGGTCAGGAAAAAATTACAAAGTAGGGTTGTAGTCGTTGAAACTTCGTTTTTTTCTTCCACTTTCTATACTTCATTCATTTCTAGTAAATGATTGCAAACATCCGTAGGGATTTTTTCGTATTTTTTATACTATGAATCATACAGGGTGGCCTATCAGTGTGTGGAAGTAGAAAAGCTCACTTAGGGATGAGAATACAAAAACTATTTCCTATGAAAGTCGTTTGCGCGGATACGCCTTCCCAGAAAATTTCCAAATATGCAGGGTGAGACAACATCGAATTTACTTTTTTCGAATGGGACATAAAATCAGCATGAAATCTCTGCATCCGATCCCATTTTCAAAATGCAAAGTTTTCAAAGTGGGGGGAGAGAATAATAACGATAATTGGTGGACTATTTTGTACTATATATTATTTACTATAATAGAAAAACGTTATCAGTGTTGAGTAGATAATAATAATAATAATAATGATACTAATAAATGGTTTATTGAAAAAAAGTACAGTTCGTTTAAAAATTCAATAAGATTTAGAAATATATAGGATTTAGAAGAAATGTCTGAACAAAGTAGAAGTTTTCTTTTGTATACAGAGTGTTTTCTGGATAAGCATGAACTTAGGAGATTCCAATGAGCAAAAACTGCATCTTTTCGAATGGAACACCCAGTATATTATTGCATCACCTTGTGATTATATGCCTTATGGATTTTTTGTTTGCGATTCGAAAATTTTCATGATTACAATGAGCACGCTATGAAATTGACTTTTAGAATAATTCCTATATGTATATAGGCATTGGAGAAATTAAATTTATTTCAAATTAAAAACGAATAGAATGACTCCAAGACATATTTTGAGCTTCAAACTCATCGTAGCCTTCAATGTTTGTATTAAAAGCATCAACAAGTACTGGCTCCATAGTTTTTTCTCTATCGTATCAGACGTATTATGAATCCTGGACCTTTTTGATCCTGTAGATTTTAGATGAAAGAACATCGCGAATAACTCGAAAACTATTCCAGATAACGTGTAATAGAGTTCAGTACCGTGTTCAGTGCATTTCGCACACCCTACATAAGTATGAGTTTTCTTTGTTTTCCTATTGTTTTATCGAAAAAATCTAAATCACAGATGTTCAATATTTATTTTTCTGTGGAAATATGTACTTTTTCGAATATTTCTAAGAATTCTGAAGTCAAGGGAATTACAACTCTGATTCCGATTATGTTTTTTTCGTCAGACTAGTGTCCCACCTGTCGAACTCTCATTCCAAATCAAATTTGCTCACTCCATTCGTTGATATTCAATCAAAAAAGTCATCTGTAAAAAACTTCAATTAGCTTTTCATTCGAATAAAATTCTTGAAACAATAATCTCCTCATTACCTTCAGGTGTTTGAGCACGCGAACAGTACCCAGCTGTACCAATTACTGGCGATTAAAACTGAAAAAAATGCCTGCCCATTACGGCCATATTCGAATTGAATTCCAGACCACAGGGACACATACGAACACCATTTCAGAAGAGAGTAATTATGCAAATAAGAATAAGTGAACCTTGAATAGCAGATCGGATTTGAGTTGCACTGTAGTGGGACTATTAGACTTTTTTAATGACAGATCAGGAGATATTGAGGTGGTTAATTTGGACCTTAAAGTGCAGGCCGGGTGCGGATTTTATTCGCACATTACGGCAGCCCACACTAGGGAAGATGAAGAATAAGAAACATGGAAAATTTATAGACTGTTTGGCGAATTAACACTCAGCCCAATTGGCCAAGGAATAAGGTAGCGCGAGAGTGTGAACGCGATACTTCTCATGCTCCTGCCACTGTTACTCGCTTGCCTGGAGATCTCTCAATTGTTAGTTTTTCATGCTAGCAACCAATTGTTGAGAGCTGCTAGATGATAAGAAGAGTGTAAAAACATCACTCAGTGTCGTAAAAGGACTGTTTAATTTTCACCGAATATTTCTGTGAATGTTCGGTGCCATCCAAACAGTCGTCTCGTGACGCATGCACATGAACGATGAAAGATAAACGATAAGATAGTGACTAGTAGGTATATAGGTAGGTAGTACAAGAAATGAAGAAACGAGGAGACTAATCGAGCTCGTGTTATTATCTTCGGCAGTTTATCGCGCTCCTTCATCTACACTCCTAATTAGGGGGAAAAGGAACAGGGGGTCATTCCGAACTGTCAACGATTTTACGTCATATCCTGGTCATGAAAAATTCGTTAGCTGAACTCAACGTTTGTGGTGCTTTTGAATAGGTTTAAGGATTTTTTTGTTTCGATCAATCATCAGTGAAGTATTTTTTCAGAAAATTCGACTCAATATAATATTCATTCAGAAGAGCATCTTCAATTTTAACTCAAACAGCATAATTTTGGTTGGTTACTCACAATCGAAAAATTATTTTCATTTAAAAAATTCAATTATTTTTTAGATCTCAAAATGTCGATGGCATTTCTTATTTCTCATGATAATTCGATTTCCTCCTCACTGAAATGATTTTTTCATCAAGAAATTCTGATTTCTGAACTGAGAAACATGCTTCAATGATGAACTGAAAAGTTGATAATAACTTTCAATATATGATTGAATTAATTAAGAAAATCATTATTATTGTAAAAAACTGTGAGACGCTATATTAAAAGTGATGCTGACGGTATTAAACTGATTAGATCAGGTTGGTTGAGAGAAACTTGTAACTTATTGTCAATGGAAAACTGCTGTGATGGAAAATTTTTCAATAAGTTCAAAAGATGACGCCACTCGTCAGTCCGAAGAAAAGTTACATACATACTCAACTTAAGGCTAATATAAAGCATGTATAAAAAGCATGTGAGAATCAGAAGTTACGTTTATTTTTTCAAAATTCCAGTTCAGTGTCAAATTGAGTATTTGTATCTAGAAATTTGGAGCAGACTAAGAATTTCAAGGGTAATCTAGCAACTTTCCCTGTTCTTTGAATTCATAATTTAAAAATGTTCTGATTCCTATCATAAAAACAAAACGTTTATCAACAAGAATTCACTTCATGACTAAAAACAACAATTTCTTTGAAACTTTCAACAATTACTTCGACAGTTTTTTCTCGAAATTATTTCCCTACTTGAGAAGTGGCGAAAATAAAATATCATAATATATTCGAAACCTCCATTACGCAATATATAATCCCGTTATTTTCTCTGTTATAACCATATTTTATCGCCGTAATGTCGAGCGATAATTAAGATGAAAATTTATTATTCACTTGCACGCATCCCGATTAATAATTCCAAATCACGACAGTGGCGCACGTCGAACCAAAATCGTCTCTCAATAATTTCATGTAACGCCAGGAACATCGAAACGTGAAAACATTGTTGAACAAGTTAGGATCTATAGAAATTTATAAAAACAATGATGATGACATAAGCCTACAGAAAAATGAATGTTGAAAGCCATTTTTTTTTGTGTGTGTGATATTTATGTTTTTGGGTATGCTAAATCTGAAAATCACTTCCATTTGATCTTAGATAGATACCTATATTAAACAAGTATATCATATTGAAATGGAAGGTAAATACTGAAAAAAATTACTAATAATTGCGTTTTCCCTATTGGTACACTTTCGCTTGTAGGAAGCATCTGGAAGGTCTTTCTGAAATATTCAACAGTAGTCTGCCATCATGGAGACACTCCATCTCCCCTGGTATTTTTTTTTCTATCTCCTTGATATCTTGGTGAAATCGTTCACCTTGCTCCTAAATTTTCTGAAAGTAGTTGGAGTGGGAATGAAACCTTAAAACTTTCAAACTCATTAGGCAACCTAAAGTTTGAGATTCTTTAAACATTCTTTTAACTATTGGCTTATAGTTAGGTCGTTGTTGTTACCTGAAAATTTCACTATGACCTCTTCGAAGGCAATCTACCCTTTCCTTTGAGGATCCATCATGGTTGTGAATGTTGTGATGAATTGTAGATAAACATATTAGAAACATTATATTGATTCTGAATGAACTAAATATCGTGTTACAGTTCATGAAATTTCAATATAAGCAAGAGATCTCAATACCAAATCGTAGGAGATGTAATGACCATAGATTCCTAATATTTATTACATTTTTAGGCGAGGTCAATGCTTCAAAAAAAATACCTTGACGTCCAAAACGTTGAAAGATGTACCCAGTTTATTTTTCAACTTTTTTCGCGGCGTATTTTGACCAGAAGATCAAGGTGCGTTCAGAAAATTCGCAGCTTTGTGACGTCATAATTGCTAAACGAACGCCTCGAACATATAAGCGTTCGACATAGCCCATCGCGACAAAATTATAGCAGACTGAAAATTTAAGGAAAATACATGGACTCACGTGTATTTTACGAGTTCAGGAATATTTCAGTATATGCGTCGAAAGCTCCTATTTTTTGTAGACGAAACTAAATGAAAAACCAAAAGCGTCGTTATTAAGTCTTGCCAAATATAGGAGTTTCAGGGTGGAGTTTTTCGGATATTCCACAATATTTTTCACAAAAATTCCCATTATTTGCTCTTGATGGATTTGATATTGAAGAAAGTTTAAAGCAAATTTATCACTTTGTATTTTACCAATTGTTGTAGCAGTGTGACTAATTGTCAAAGTCAAACCTACCTAGAAAAGGCTGAAAACTGTCGTGTATCCATTAAACATTTGATGAAATGCTTCAGACGAAGATTTTTCAAATGAGAAAAAAAAACATAACCCAATTAAAATTACTAAAATATATTTTTAGATTTCTCCAGATCGCCTCCTGCACCACTGCTTATTCCACCACGAGAAATTCAGATGTTTCCCTGTACGATTAAAAAACCGCCTCGCCAAAAGCGAATTGTCGATCATCATTCTTAAGCCTTAAGTACTCCTCGTGCCTATCGGAATTGTGAGGTAAGTCAGGTGTTAATGACAGGGTACTCGAACGGTGTAATCCAAAAGGCATTAGCATACGCGCTAGCACCACGTCGTTGTGATTGAATTTTCAGACAGGAATCGCATCAGACAGCTGCGCATCGCGAACAGATGATCGAGAGATCGTACGACGCACACTTGAATTTGTTTGAAGACGAATTAATCAGTTTTTTTATTGTTTTTCAGACGCGATATCATATTATGGATGATACTTCAGCGCTCTGTTTTGATATTATGAATAAAAACATTTGAAAATACCTATCTTTATATAGATATGTTTTCACTGAAAAATGCAATTTAATCATGTTACTTACACATTGAACTGACATTTCGTAACATTAGAAAAATTACTCCATTTTTCTTAAAACAAAAGTCGTGTTGATATTGTCAAGTTGGCCCCATAAGATGGTGATTTCTTTTTGTAAATTTCGTATTTGATCAAAAACATTCAGTACATCATATTTCCTGTTTAATTTCTGTAGAATATAGAAATCGTTGCAGAAAATTGTCGACTGAGAAATCAGATTTGAATTCCCGTAAGTTCTATCACAATCTGTTCGAGAAGCGACTTGGTCAATGGAGATTCTTTCTCCCGTTTTTTCTTCATTCTGAAAGCTTGGATTCCAAATGGTAATAAGAGTATTTTTAATGAAAGCAACAACTATCTTTCATGGGAATACATGTAATTGGTTGATGAGTCAGAACTAAAAACCTCCTCGTAATGCCAACCCAGTCTGAGCTGAAACAATATTGGAGTAGGTTCTTCTTTGACGCAATCTAAAAAAAAACTTCCTATAAACGTAAACGTAACATTTGTAATGTATGGCAAGGAAGATAGAAAAGAATTGTGCTGTAATAATTTCTGAGATATTATTGTAGATATATTCATGAAATTTTGTACATCAGGTGTATTTTTTGATGTATTGATATTTATTATCCTTCACCAGTGATGTCCGTGAGGTTTTGCATTCAATATTTTTGAAGGAAAAAAAATATGCCACTGATTTATTTTGAAATAATCATAGAATGATTTTATATTCCCGATAATTTCTTGATCGAATTTGACCCTCGAATATGAAAAATAAAAACGTTTCACTTCGGGATTATTTATTCAAATTGATAAAGTACGTTCCAAAGTGAATGAGAATACGAAGAATATATTCTTCTTGCCAGATTGTCTATTTTTGATTGACATATTGAAATCAAAATTGCTTCACATCAAGATTTATATTATTGATTACTTTGTTTCTCAAAAGTGACTTCAAGACGTTCATAAAAAATTTTTTTAGTTAATATTCACTCCCTTCACTCCCTTCCTGAAATTCGAAAACTTTTTCCTTTGAGATTTTCCACTGAAAAGTCTTCAGTATAAAATTTTCCATTCTTTATAATTTGGATATATATTTTTGTTGATATAAAGCACGTCTGGCATCAATCCAACGTATCTTTATATTTTTGAATTATATGAAAATCCTGCCATTTCCAGTAAAACAACTTTGAACATTTGTGGTTCAGCTGTACGAATTGAATCTGATCGAGATTCAGGGGTTTACAGCTCCTATTGTATATCTCATACTGCACATTTTTCGTTCATTATGAATAATATAATATAATTTAATTGATTTTATCGCTTGTTCTTTTTTGTTTGTAATTTCTCTGTTTCTTTGTGCGACGTGTCCATATGACTCATTGTAAACCATGGATATAATATATTTTATTCTATTATATTTTATCACAATGTCTTTAAGGAACATCTGTGTAAGTATGTATGTGATGGATGCGCTGCACAACATTCGCCATGGCGTACTCGCCATTTTTTAAATATCGATCGAAACTAAAAACCACCAATATCATTCTGCAAAATCACCTGGATTCAGCAATTGAAATGATGCATGGATAACTGAACAAAAAACTTCAATATCTGCGCCACTCAATCTCTGAAGACATTTTTTTCTCTGATAAATACCCAAGATAAAGTCATTTTAAATTAAGTTATAAAAGACCACCGTTTCTAGCCGCAAAATAAATACCCAGTCGAATAAAATCGATATAGAAGATAGGGAGGGGGCGTATACCCCACTCCAAATTACCGATCGGGTAGAATCAATGCGTGAAATCAGAGCACACTGGGATGGATTTTGCACCTGCTGATCTGTGGCAGATATACGCGGTTACACAAAAGTTTGATTTTCGAAGTCTCTATTTAATGAGTGTATCCATGGGCGTATCAGGGGGGTGATAAAAAAACAATACACCAAAATTTGTTTTGAACGGTTTTTTTTTTATTTATTTTTTATTACTACAGGGGTCCAAAGGATATACTGCAGCCGGAGGCTTATTGTATTTCCCCTATCATTCCAATACCCTAAAACACATTGGTCCCTCTGACTATCTTGCAAAGGTCACTAGGTTTCAGGGTTCCCACATTCTCTAGGTTCAAGTCAGGTTCCCCTAGTTGTACTACTCTTCTATAGTTTAGTGCCTCACAATAGCACAAAATGTGTGCAATAGTCTCAGGTTCTAAGCCGCACAATCTACAAGTCGGGTCACCTTGATATAGCCCCATCTTTTGTAGGTGTGTTCTGACAGGAGCATGTCCTGTAAGGAGACCTGTTACTAGTCTTATCTGATCTCTACTTAATCAAAGTATCTCATCAGTTCGTTTTTCACTTGTTATCTGAATAACAAGTTTACTATATTCTTGTCCTGGTGTGTTATCCCAGGCTATTCTTTGTAGTTCTTTGACTCGTCTTTTTATGGAGTTACCAAGTAGTTTCTTGGGTACCCCAAGTACTGGTTCCGGGCCAAAGTAAGGTGTAGCTGACCCCTGCCTAGCTAGTTCGTCAGCTATTTCGTTGCCTTCTATTCCACTGTGCCCAGGTACCCAGATCAGTTTAACTCTGTTTGACCTTGCCAGCGTCAGAAGTTCGTTGATACATTCCCAGATGAGTCTGGACTTTACCTTATAACCTGCAAGCGCTTTTAGGCTGGCCTGACTATTCGAATAAATATGGATTCCTTTCCTCTTGGAGGCCTTCTTATTGCATATTTTTGCACATTGTAAAATTGCAAATATTTCTGCTTGGAACACCGAGGTGTTTTCACCAAGCGCATAGGAGTGTTTCTCCTTCAGGGTAGGGGAATAAATTCCCGCACCAGATCTTTGTTCAGTCTTTGATCCGTCTGTGTACCAGATCATTCTGTTTTGCTCTTCTCGTTTTGAACGGTTGTGAATGTTTCTTTTTAATTAATCAAAATATTCTACAGAATATACATATTAGTGGAAAGAATGAAAAAAGTGTATGCAGTTGCCTTGTCGATAGTAAATTGAATATTTCTTTCACAATATACGTATACGAATTGAAATATCACAGATACATCCCTGATCTCTTATATTACTGGTATAAACTGTTTGAAAATTTGAAACGTAACTTTTTCTGGTAGAACAGGAATTAAACAAATTTTAGACACGCAAGAATATAATATGCACATTCTCAAAGAAACGAAATTGGTCCATTATGATAGACATCACCTGCTAGGGTGTCATGCAATTTATGTAATTTTAGTTTGTAGGTGGAAATTGTCATTATTTGAGGAGCTGAATTATAAAGAATGGTGCAATGATCAGGTATAAAATGTTCAATGTTACAGGGTGAAGTAACAAGATTTTTTCAAGCAGTCAATTTTTGTGATTGCATTTAAATTCTGATTGTTGTTTATAATTAATCAATGAGAATAATTTTGACGTCAATTTGAACATTCTACTCCATTCAAATCATCCTTTTTAATAGCATTACGTCATAATTCCCAGCATAGGGATATTAGGAACGGTTAGTGATATAAATTAGAGAGAAGTAGCACATCAATGTGCCTAATAATATGCTATTCGGAAAATTTTAATATTCCGAGTAGCTTCTGTGATATTCGGAAAATCCGAAAATTAAGAGTTTCGTTTTTACTTTCTCTCAACTTTATTTTTGAAGGAAACATAAAACAACCAGCATTTTGCCTTGGCCACTTTTGAAGACTATACGATAAGATGGCATATTTCTTCGGTGACATTTCGTGTTTCAGAAAACTTCATCACCTTTGTATTTTCATATGGGTTTGGATTGTGGTATACCTTGTATGCGACTCCATTTTTCATAAGAGCTTGTGATGTCTAGGGAAATATTCTTGAAAGGATACAAGAATTTTTCGACTGTGAATTTTTTCACAACTTTCTATATGTGCTACGTTCGAAGCTTCATAGGTTTTTGTACATATACAGGATGTCAGTTTTTCGAATGCCACTATGGGGATCGCGGTCATTTCCAGAAATATGAAGTTGGTTGAATTGGGCCAAGGTTACGCAATTTATTCGAATTATAATCTGAAAAAAAAATATCCTCCTCACGAAAATTGAATGGAGTTTTACTGAACAATTACCAATATTAATGAAAATTGAAACGGAAATTATTTATTCTTGTTTTTTCGCCATATCTTCAAAACCATCGAAGATTTCCTCAATTTCTTTTCAGATTATCATGCAGCCCGATAATGAGCAACTTTCAATACAGGGTGTTCCGTTGGAGTGTTCAAGTGGTTTATCAAAATTGAACTGAGTAGATACGTGATGATTTTTACTGATTTGGTAGCGTCCAAATAATTTGCCAGTCTCCTCAGATACCTGAAATCAAAACGTAAAAACTCATTCGTAAATCAATTAAATATAAAATGATAGTACAAGGTGTTTTTTGAGAACTCAAGGATATGTTTAATTTTCGTTAGTCCGGTCCTGACTTTTGTCAATAATTCATAGAAATGTCGTTTGAGTAGAAGTTTGGGAACGTTTATACCAAATATCATATAGTTGCAACCCACCAAATTTCAGATTTCGATCTCGAACGATTTTTGTACACACCTCTGTATGGTATATTCTGAACCAGCTCGGTGAACTCTATAGGGTGTTAACTTATCTCTATTTCCTGACGGAACAATTCGAATAATCGAAATCATCATAGTGCTATTCGAAAACCGGACATCCTGTATATGTGAGAATTATAATCGAATGCAGTCTACAACAATCATATTTCAAAGTATACATACATATTCGTATGCATTTTTGTTAGAAGTTTTCTTGTAGAAATTCAAATATTTGGATTCCTATTTTATTTAAATAATCAATTACAATCCCTCAAAATATAAAGAATTGTTTTAACGACGTTTCGATTGTGTAGATCCACAGTCGTCTTCAGACGAGATCTAACAAAGTTTCGAGGATATTTCTTTATTATGTTTCACATCATAAACCATCTCACTACCCTTCAACCCACCCCTTCCTGTTTGCGTAGCATCCGCACAACGAAAATCCCCTCCCTCTTGTAACCCGATCCGGATCGTCCCGGAAAGAGCGCACGGAACGGAGCGTGGAGAGGGTGGCCCACGTGCCACCCCGTCGTCCGTCATTGGTCCTTCGCTGCCGGCGGCTTCACGACCCATTGGCGGAGGGAGCGAGACCGGCACAGATGCTTTACCGTTGCCGGATAGAGCGATGAGACTGGGGCACGTGCCGAAGAGTTTCAGCTTGACACGCTCGGTCGAGGAAATTTGCTGTCCCAACACGATCGTTGTAGATTCTGGGGATGTGACTTGAAGAAGGAGAAATTAGCAATCAATCATTTTTTCTCTCTTCACATTAAATAAATTTAAAAAAGTGGGAAAATGAAGGACAGTCGATTTTTTAATAATTATAAATATAAAAAAAAATCAAGATAAAAATATAACTGATCGAATTTTTTTTTCTTGTACCCAAGTAATGAATATATGAATAATATTATTCAGCACTATTCAACATCTCATTCAAGTTTTTTTCAAAATGAAACGATTAAATAGAAAATAAAAGGGACAAATAGGGGGTTGAACTGATATACTAGTTTTCGTTCAAAAACAAGTTTGGCCCCATTGATTCAATCCAACAATCGGGCACGTATCCATAAATTCAGTTCAGGGGGGTTAAAAAACGAAAATCGCTCAAAAATGACGACAAAAAATCGAATTTTGAAGAATACAAAGCATTAACTCATCAGTAAACAATCTAAAAATTTCGAATTTCGGGTAGGAAGGGGTTTCAGAAAATCCATTATAATTATAAAACAATGGAATTATATAAAAACCGATCATTATATCACACCCCTAATAAATTCCGTTATTCAAATAAATGGATTTGAATTTTTTAACAGTCCCACAGGATGGTTGGTCGAACTCTTGAAGGAACTCAAAAAAAAATTCCAAACCCATGCATTGACAAATATTATTGATTGACAATTTTTTTTGTGATTGGGAAATCTGAAAAAAATATTCCTGTACAAAATTCGCATCCCCAATGTCTTCATTATTTTTGTTTATGCCTACACAAAATTGATACAAGTTTATTTTTTCGATGTAATATTTTACGTTTATTATTGCTGAATAAGTGCTGAATGTAAATTAGTAACACGAAACTAAGAGATCTACCTTTCATGAATCAAGTCAGTACATTTCTAATGAATATTCAGGACGTTTTGTTAGTAAGTAATCAAATTCGAAAAGGCGAAGTTGATTTTTAAAAGATATATTTTTTTGTGAAATAACTAGACGATTTTTTTGAGATTTTCTTGTGATATTTTGGGATTATCAGGGGCTTATTTGGTCCAAACTAATCTAATAACATGTCTTATGTACGGTAATACAATATGTAATACTATATTTTTATGTCAATTTGGAGATTCAAAGATTCTGAATTTGACATTTGCCATTTTTCTGATATTATTGGTATTTTTTTAAATTATTGGCTACATTTCTCAACGTAGTCTTAGTCTCGAATATGTGATATTGTCGCGTACAGGGGGTGTTGTGGGGGTCACCCCTGTCGCTTGGGTCGTACTCAGGGAATATAAATATAACTATTTTAATTACAGAGTGAAATACCAAAGAAACATATAATTTATTGACAATTTTGATGGTACATCCTTCAAGAAATATTCAACGATACAAACGAGAACAAATGAGAAAATACAATTGCTTACCCCTAATATACAATAATGCTGGAAACCCAGTCTTCAGGAGCAATGAGAGTAATCAAGAAGAATTGTAGCATAGGCGTCCGAACTAGGCCTTCGGAAGCCTACCTACGATTCTAGACTAACTCAGGACTCTCTGAAGACTAAATCAAGAATCTCCCTAAGACTATGTCTTCAATGACTTTTATTCATTTTGATTGTTATGCGAACATGCCTTAGTGAGTTCAACGTGATTATTTGCGAATTGTAACAATATGTCTGGTAATGAACTCGTAAACTTGAACTAACTCGCATTCGGGTCATGTAGGTTCAAACGCACCTGAGTTCGAACATGGATTGGTTTACATATAGTGAGTGATTATAATTCTCGGAACATGTCTTGCGGTGTTTGTGACAATATAGTGTAAATATTTAAATACCTTCTCATTAGAAGTGTGAGTTTCAAAAGCTTCAACCATTTTCACTATTGGAGAAAACTTGAAATGGTTTTTTGTATTATGAAAACTTGATTTTTTTCCTAAAATGGTCGTCAATGAAGAATAATTTTTTATGAGTCTTGCAACTCAATTTTTGACACAATGTTTCTGATGATTCTGTATTTGTTCATTATCAAAAGTTTCAATATATTTCACTACAAAATGCCTCCAGTTTCAAGAAATTCGAATTTTAATTCAATTACTCCCTAATTTTCATATTTTCAATGTACTAACAACGATTAGAATGTTTCGATGAATATAAAATGTTGGAAATAGAAAATATGTATAAAAATGTGGAATTCGAGTTTTCGATCAATCAAAATTATCACCTAAAATTTCAAAAATATTATGGAAGCTCTGTCTTTGTTCAAATATGGAGGCTATTTAGTTTTAATTCGTTGGTCTGTTCTCTATAACTCTTTCATTATTATTTTTTTGGTAAATATAACTTGAAATGATGTGATCATGTGTAACATATTAAATAAAAATACGCCATTCCATGACTATATGAATAATAAAGTTATCGAACAAATATTTGTCTTTATGCACTAAACCTGCCCTTCTCCCCTCGACCCCAACCGTCTCCAACAACCCTACCCGCACCCATCCAGTCATCTCCGCTATCGAAAAGGGCCGTCCCCGAAAAAGGGGGCGGGCCGATACGGCCCTGCCCCCGCGCTCCTTCGAACTGTCCCGGAGCATCTTGCGCGTGTCCTCCGCACTGTCCGTTCCGGCACGGCCCGAATCGAATCGTCCTTGTCGTCGTCGGCGTATCGCGCGTTAGTCCTGCTGCGCCGCGGCAGATCCTGCTGCGTCAGATAGTCTTCTTGCTTGCTCACGGAAGAGTTTAGTGTCGAAAGGACGGCCAGGAGGAAGTACGAGGGAGTTTTAAGAGGTGCGCGGTTTTGGAAACGGAAAGGCAGAAGGTAGGTGTAATGACATTGATAAGTTTGTTGATGAGATATTTTTTTTCTTGAGGTTTGTTTATGCAAATAAGAATGAGATAAAATAAGAATGCACCAATGAAATCACATAATTGTTACGAATCAACATGCCATGTGTGATTTCATTGGTGCATCCTATCTTATCTTGTTCTTATTTGCTGTTAAAAATAACCTTTAGTGATCGGAATCAGAAGTATGAGTGGTTTTGTAGTTATCATGCGATCTCGATTTTGATGGTAATTTCTGTGGGTAGTCCTGTATTTTAACTCTTGAATCACACATTTGATAATATTATCGAGTGGAAATCAATACTCTTCATGATTTTCCACTCCAAAGTCTGAAATTTCAGCTTCTTTCTCTTGGATGTTGTTGGTTAGGATTGTACAGGTTTCCAGCAAATTTCTTCAATATCGTGACACTTTTTTCGTTAAGAAATTCAGATGTATTCATCCATTCATCCATTTTTATAATATTCAGATTCCACAGCATGTAAACATTGTTATTTAGTCATACTATTTATGCAAATATCACATGAATATAAGTTATATTTTTTATTTGGGACATTTGATTTCTTATGGTTTTCTGAGAATGAATGTATGGGAAATAATATCTCAATATGTTTTCGTTATTGAAGAAATTTGCCATAAAGCTGTATAATCTTGTTCAAGGAAAGAAGGTGAAATTTCATCCTTCAGACTGCAGTATTTCGAAAAGTTCTGATTTCCACACGATAATATTATCAAATTTGTGTTTCTTGGGTAAAATTCCATTGAAACCAGATTATAAGATAATCGCAAGATTTATTATATAGTTCATTGGGATCTACGAATACGTGGAGAGAAAATGAAGACGTGAATCGAAATATTATCATGAATCATTTATTCTGAAACTGCAAAAGAACTAAAACAATGAAGTAATGTTTGCAGTATATGGTGATCACTTCATATACTTCTGATTAATTAAAAAGAAGAGATTTTCGCATCTTCTACATGTTGTCTATACAGGGTGTCCCAGAACTCAACGTCAAATCGAAACGGGGTGATAGGATTGATCAAAAAAAAGTTTGAAAATTATGGGAATTTTGAGAAAAACCTAAAAATTTGATCATTTTGCCTTGAAATTAAGAACCTACTTAGAGGTTGTGCGAATCAAAAACATTTTAACTGAGATAGCAAAAATCGGGTTTCAATTTTCTTACTCTTTTTTATTGTGTGCTACCAAGTATTGTACCATTTTAGAATTCTGATTGAATGTGCCAACTTTTAATGCTACTTACCAAGGCGCTTTAGTATATTTTTTTGAAAGGAGGGCCTGTCGAAGTCGACGAATCCTGAAAATTTTAAATTCGTAGTTTAACAAATAGTTTTAATTCTCGGAAACTTGAGGCAATTTTGTCATTATTTTTCATTGGGTTTCTAGAAATATTATTCAAGATCACGGTCTCAAAGTTCAAATGAACAAAAATAAAAAATAATAACCACAATAACCAAGAAATGGTACAGTTTGATAAAATTTCTAGGTTTTTCTTGAAATGCCCATAATTTCCAAACTGCATGGGATAGAATTTTTTTTCAGATTTTTCTTGTGATGGTTATGATCAATCCTGTCACCACGTTTCGGCCTGACGTTGAATTCTGGGACACCCTGTATTTTCACTACGATATGCATATCTTCGATTCACATTTCACGACTTTTTAGTGTTTTTTTTTTAATATACAATGAGGGAAAAATACTTGTTTAATCCCCAATTCATTAGGTTCTACACTATATTTAAAATTCATATATCAATGAATTCTTATCTACACAATAATTATTCATTTCTTTCATACAAATGTTTGCGTTAATGATTTTTCTCTAATATTTTCGTGTCTTTGATGTATATTTCTAGTAATTCTCATTATTTTTATTTTTTTTTTTATCTGAAGTACTCATGGGACGAAATATATTTTTTTTTCAGTAGACAAAATGATGAAAACAGAAACATTTCTTGTTAATTTAGAAAGTTCATTTAAATTCTCAAATAAATCTGTATTTAAATAATTTACGAAAGTAGGACGATAAACCTTGACTTTTTTACAACTATTATACATTCTTAAGAGGCATGAATTCTTAAAACTAGCCATGGCAAATTTTTCTTCAAATGAACCGTCCTTTCGAGAATGAAAAAATTAGACCAAGTGCCACTGCGATAATAAACTGTGTCTTGTGACTTTTTGACACATTTCTCGACGTTGTGAAACGCCAGCCGAGAACATCGATGAAACGATTAAGGAGCGAATAAATCCCGACACTGAATTCCTAGCGAAAGCGCCATCACAATTAAACGATAATAACGATTATGCGTGTTTATGCAAATGCCTTCATCATAATTCAAGATGCTGACACGATATCATAGGTGTGCGGGAGCCTGTCCAGATGGTCATTCACCGATATCCTACTATACTTGCTATACACCGAATTAATTTACCCGACTAATATGGGAATTCGGTGTTCGTTTTGTTTTCAACACCGACAGGTGAATTTTGTCTAAAAATAACTACGATAACCACGTTTTCATTTAGTCATAAACAGATCTTCAGTTTCACTTGAACCTCTTTTTGTTTGTGATTTAAATGACCGTAATAAGATGCCACGTCAAATATTCGAAAACGTAAATATACAGGCATTTGTTTAAAAAAAGTGGAGCCTTTATTTATTCTTCCAAATCAATTTGATACCCTTCAGAGTAGTGCCTGTCCGATAAAACGACCTTTTTCAGTCCTGGAAAGAGTCGGGATATTCCTGGCCTTGAAGAACATCTTCAATTCGGGTTTTATCTCCTCAAAAGTATCAAAACTGCGTCCCCGCATTGACCTTTTGAGTTTACTGAATAACCAGAAGTCACACGGAGCCAAATCAGGCGAATACTATGGTTGCGGAACGATATGAGTCGAGTTGTTGGTAAACATGTCGCGAAGAACCAATGCAGTATGACACGGTGCATTATCGTGAAGAAACACATTCCTCAAAATAGTCTGGGATGAGCCAAATGATGTTCCAACACTATAAGCAAGTCTTCTGTCAAACAACAATTTTCAAGCAATTTTCTGTGGTCGTCCAATTCACGGTACGTCTTATCGGCCCACTTTGAATTTATTGTAAAGATTTTTTTGTAGCATAGTTTGATCAACAAAAGCCTTCCGTAACATTTTTAAAGTCTCCGCACAAGAAAATTCGTACTGTTAGCAAAATTTATATGACAGTTTCTTAGCTCAACAAAATCACCTATTGTAAAAATCGAGAAAATCACTATTGATTGTTTTCAAAAACACATGTTACTCAGATAATTTAACCTTTGGACAAAGAGACACTTGCCAAATGTTATAGACAGTCCTACCAACCTACAAAACAAAAATCACGTGCCTTCCCAATGCTGGGGAATTTTATATGACAATTTCACCATCACAGTATGTATTTACTTCTCACCCTGTACTAGGTCCTGTTTTTCAGCTCATATAGCTCAGTTATTAGTTGGGTTGGTGTATTTTACAAAGGTACTTCATCTGTTTCATTGGACGCATACCATGAAAATATTTTTAATCGTACAGGGTGACCAAAATGCTGTATTATATTTTATCGGATATTTCAGAAAACTAGTTTAATTTGTTTTTGTTATGAATCAATTGATCCTTTTGATCTGGTTGGGGATGTCTTCAGTACTTTTTCTATTTTTTTTCTGGCGATTTGTCAACATCTTATAAAATCTAAATCGTCTATATTTTTTCTCACAACATATCGGAATAACTACGAAAACTACACCCTTTACAGTAATAAGGGTACATTTTGGAAATGTTTCACCCCTATATACCCTTCAACCCCTCAACGAAAATTAGTAGTCATAAAAAGCGTGACCGTAATTACACAGTCAAGAAGTTACGACTTGTGTGAATTTAAATATCGACTAGCCTTTATACGCGCTGAAAAATATGAAATTAATGTAAATCGAAATCACAAGCGCAACGTGTCCGGGGAAAATTATTCTGGTAGTTAGCCGGCATTTGCATCCCCTATCACGCACCATTCTTGCACCCTCTAGCGACCCCGATAGGATTGGCCGGCCATTTGAATTTTTACGGCGGTCCAAAGGGTTATACTTATATTGCGTCCAGCGAAATTTTAGATTGCCACGCGATTGTTATTAACGAAATATAGGACTATTTTTGAGGGACGATGAACTGAGATTTTCTGAAAAAAAAACGACAATAAATACATTACTGTCCACTTGAACAAAAGTTCTGTTGGAAGAACTCTTTGCTGAGACAGCTCACTTATTTTACGAGAAGAAATTTTGCAGTTCAAGGAACAGAAATTTTCGAAAAAAAAAAAAATGAATTATATATGAGCAGAAAATCACAAAATTTCCGTAATTTTATAGACAGTAACAATGTTTTAGGTCAAAAATTGAGTTAAAGTATCTGTCATTTGATTGGCGCATGTTGATTTTATTTTAGTCAGTGCAGTTAGTTAGTGCATAAGCTCGTTCTTCTACTCCACTTTTTTATTCTCTGAAAAAATTCCTCAAAAACGGCAGATGACAATAAATCAAACAAGCACTACAAAAACGCCATAACAAAAATTAAGGAATATGTTAGATTAGTCGAAACTACATGAATGTATCTCTTATTTCTCTGCTTATTCGTTTGATAGGTTTTCATTTACTTCAGCTTCCATTTTATCTGGATTTATTTTTAAAGATTTGCATGTCGCAGGAAAATTTGAAGTTGAGGTGAAAATGCTGTTCAGTAACAAAATTTCTCAATAAAATTTTACTGAAATTGAAGTAATTGATTTTGAATGCCACTTTCAAAATGTAATATTTCTTAAAATTTTTTATACGTGTGAAAATAAACTGTCGTGTTTTATTGATAGAAGTTTTCCATTTTATCCTAGAAAATACACCCAATTCAAAGACAATCGTTTAGAATCGTGAATTTGGAAATGAAAATGAAATGAAAAATAGCTGGATACTTTTCATTTCTGAAACTGAACTTTCAATTTGTGGGTGCATAGTTGGGAACATTAAGGCATCAATGATTATGGCAATACTTCGAAGTGGCTTTACAAGGATGCCAAATTTATTTGAAGAGAAATCTTTGATTCGCCAATGAAGTTTGTTAATTCTAGTCGGAATTTTCACAACAAAAACAATTTTTTTAATCGAAAACATTTTTCTAAAAAATTTTAATGATGAACCCAGCTTTCTGTTTCGGAGTAAGGTTGAAGAAAACTATCAGCTACAGCTAAGAATTATCATCATTTGCGATGAGAATGATTGTAGGATTTCAATTGCTCAACAATTTCAGCTGTGAAATCTTTATTTCAATTGCAGCTTCACATACCTATAACTCGTTCAATTAATTTTTTAGTCTATTTCGTTTCGAGTAATTTAACGAATCACCTTGTACGCATAAAGTTAATTTTCTGAGCCAATCAAATTGATATCTGTCAAGCTTATTGAGTTCTGCTTTGCGATTCCTGAATGGGAAACCAGTTATCGAACGTCGGTGATATTTTCTATGATTACCGCGAGATCACGACGTTTAAGCCGACCTAATCAAATATCAATCATAACAGAAAATCTCCGTGAAAAGATCCATCCACTCACTACCCGACCACTACTACCTGTTTCCACGACGAGACGACGCATAAATAATTCAATTATTGAAATGTCCGTGTCCTGGACGGCAGTCTTTTTCGCCAGTGGCGTACATTTCTTCATGTAGAAACACTGAGAGGTTACCGTTGAACATTTTTTCGCGCAAACGTGAATTGTTTTGAACTATTGAAACCATATTGACGAGACATAGGTTTTGCAGTCAGGACATTGGAAGAAAATGTTTAAGTGTCATTATGCTATACAAAATAATAAACAACAAAATTAGTTGTCGATGCTTACTAGGTCGGATAAACTTTAGAATCCCCCATCAGTCATCTCGATGCACCGACTCATTCTATACTACCGCGCCACGTACAAATGTATTAAAAAAACTCCCCTGATCATACTATGTGTAGCAATTATAATTTTATAAGTGAACAACTTGATATATTTCATTATGATGTGTGTGAAATTAGGAAGTATTGATATTCCTAGATTAACTTCAAGCTTATTTTCTATTGTTTATTTTATTTTGTAATGTGTACTAGATTTAAGCTTTTTCGATTGTTATTATTGAGTAATTTCCTGTAATTGGAAATCTTTTTTTTCTGTAAAACACTGTGAATAAATGAATAAATGGATGAATGAATAAATAAATTAATAAATAAATAAATGAAGAAATAAATAAATAAATAAATAACCAATGGATCTTCTTGAATAGAAATAAAAAATCGAAATGCATGTGCTATTAAGGCCATAATTCTGTTCAAATGCTTTCTGGGTATAATTCATATCGAAAAATATTACAAATTTCGATAGGAATATTGACGTAGAATGTTGTTTTGATGTTTCGATGTTTATAATGAGATATTGAGGTTGTTTCTTATAGAAATCTAGTCCATAACTAACTATTTGAGCAAGATAGCAGTAACAGCTTGGCAGGAAGAGAAATATAAAGTTAGGTTAAGTTTATTATTCGAATTGTTTTGGAAAATATTCTGGATTTATAGGATATTCAAACCAAAATTGAGTAACTATTGACTATGGGTAACCGTTTTTTCGATATTTGTGGAAATTTCGACTAGAATTAATAAACTTTATAGGCGGGTCGAAGATTTCTCTTCAAATGATTTTGACAGCGTTGTGAAGTCACTATGGAATATTTAATAATTATTGATGATAAATACATTCAGATGGTTTCTGATGTTCGTGAGCGTTTCAAGTTCAAAAACACTGATTTTCCCAACAGCTAGGCGTTTCAGAGCATTTTTTATTCGTTAGCAACTAGTCAGAAGAATTTGGGAATTTGTTCGAAATTCTTCCGAAGAATATGTCTAGTTTATGTCGAAACGAGTATGAGTGAACTTGAAGTTGTCTTCTTCAGAAACTGTCCAGTATATAATACGACAGTTTTTTCCTAATTGTCTACGCCACTGACTTTAGCTGGGTGGCTTTCATCAGCCCACTGTGATCATTATTATCAGGTCTGCCTCAATCGGCTACTTGAATATCGGTTCCCAGAAAATAAATTATTAATAATTAAAAATGTCCCCCGCCGGGTTTCAACCTCGCTGACATACGTTATCCCCATTTAGAAGAGTTTCAACGGATTTCGAACGAAATTATCTTTATCTGGCCATCTGAGTTAACTGTGAAAAATCAACGACAGCGTTGGGGACAGTTATTTTTTTGATTCATAAATAATCATGAACAATAATAATGTTTTTCAAATAATACAGGCCATTGTTCGTGTACTGATCTTGAGAGATACGAAGTTGGTTAAATTGAGTCAAAGTTGTGCGTTTCATCTCAATCATCTCAAAATAATCGAGAATATTCTCAATAGATTCGAAAATATTTAAATTTTAACCAAAGCTTCATTTAGTCTCTTAGTCTCACACATAATCGTTTAATATTCTAATATGGTTCTGATTCAAAATCTATTTTTCATTTTTTGCAAGGAGTGCTGTGGGAAAAAACATTTTCTGCTGTTGTCAAAAAAGTATCGACGTTTCGATTAGTATCTCTTAAGATATCCTCATTGTGGTACACGAAAAACGAACAGCCTGTATAATACGACAATTTAACGTGTTATTGATAGACATTCAATTTGAAGATTTTAGATTCGTTGTTTTGTTAACCCCTATTGATGTACAATGTTTTTGATTTTTTCATCTTGAATTCAATTTTGAATATAGCCAATGTATTTTTTCTTGCAGATTCTGAAACATCCACAAGAATGCCGCATACTGGTAAGTCAGAAAAATATTTTCGGAAAGTTATTTTTTTTGAAAGTGGCCCCTAAACAGTAAAATTTTTGAATGAGTGGAGTACATACACAACTAAGCATTTTTAGACCAATTTCTTTCGTTTCTTATAACTTTCAGTTTCTCCATTTCAATTAGGTAATTCGCTTGTAGGAATCCTCTCAATAACTTTCTGACATCATCATCATTTCTATCATCCTAAAATCTACAATTTTAAATTTTCAACCTCGAATTTCAGAAAGTGATTCAAAATATTGATTATGTGAATCGATCATCATAAAATGAAAGTACTGATTTTTCTTCAATACGGATGATTATTGAATAATATCAAAATAATTCCTAATAAATCAACATTTTTCGAAACAGACTATCCTATACGTAAACGTCAAAGACACAACGATTAGAATTTTATGATATACGACGAACAACTTGAACCGTTGAACTCTACGATGGTTATCTCCATAATACTCCTGCACCACTAGACGAGATGAATAGTCAGATTAGCTCCTACTTCATTTTAATACCACCATGAAGCGACTCAAATAAATTTTCGTGCCATATAAATCAATTCCAACAAGATTCGCACAGTAGATCACCATAAAATTGCATCTATATGCACGTATACAAGGTGGACAAAATTTCGAAGATAAATTCATTGGCGAAAACAAAAAAAGTTCTCTACTATATTTCTTTGGGAAATAATGAATTTTTGCCCTTTTCAATTGTTTTGCCTTCACAGTTGGTACAATTTTATACCTTTTTGGTTATTTTTCTCAGTAAAACATTTCGAAGGGGGGCTGTGAGAAATATTTCTATTGAAAATTTCGGTAGTGGATTCTTTCATCAATAAAGTTAAGCCCATCGTAGTGGAACCAAAATGTACTGAGCTTCTGTTGCACATTACACCAATAAATGTTTATTTTATAGTGATTTCAAAAAGGTCTCCTTCAAAATGTTTGGAGAATGTTTTCAATGTAAACGTTGAATTCATTCTTCAACAATATTTTACTGAGAAAATTAACCAAAAAGGTGTGAAATCAATGATTTAAAATCGTAGAAAGACATCTATAGTTCATCAGTAGGGTACCTATAGTGGGGAATATTTTCAATTGTCTGAGGAAATTATCTTTATTAGCTAAACGAATGCTTTTATGGAGGAAGACGGCTTTATATCTGCTGAGAAAGTGAGAAAATGGATTCACGTCTGTGCTTTACCTTGAATGTTATACAATATTTTAGTGAAACAAAGAATGATTCATATTTTCGCATCCATATGGATGAAACGTAACAATATAATAATTGTTTGTGTAACTTCAACATTTTCGAGACACTGTTTGTGTTCAATCCATCGCAATCGAATCGAAAACAAAAGAGACGGCTAGACTGGTGCTCTTGAAGCAGCCCTCATGCGATTCCTCGAGAAGGGTTACGAATTCCATACGTCAAAGTATGGTACGGGGTCAGCCAATTCCATCGTGGATGACAGAAAAATAATGCCTATGTAGGCGGATGCACATGTGTACGTATGTGTGTTCGCATGTAGAAGGACGTACAGTGCAAAGGTCCACTCAGTATGCGGGACAATAGTTAATTTCGAACGTAATTCTTTCTTGTCCATTTACCTGACAGGACCTATAAAAACGATGGATCAGCAGTGGTGGATATGGATATAGGGGTACGTCTTTCGTGTGATAATTCACCGACACCTGTGTGAAGAACCGTATGAATGAAACTGAATTTATTTTAATCGAAGGACTTCAACTCTTATATGCATTCGATAAAATTTCGTCTTCAGAGGGCTGTGAATTGATTCAAGCCAAGAAGTCGTTTCGTCAATAAAACCTCATCAATGTTTTCAGAATTTTAGTACAAAAAGTTTAGACTATTCTGTCTAAAATGCACGTTTTCATTCCTATCTAGACCGCAGGATTGAGAAGTTGGATGAATAAATCAGAACAAACATATTGACGAAAAACATAATTTCAATGTGACACCCCGACATGTAAATTATGAAATGCGAGTGCAGAATTTATTTGAAACGCATCATGGACAAAAGAATGATGAAATTCTTGCTCTTCTGTGTGGCATGTTTATGGAGGGTTATCCAAAATCATTTTTCATTTGAATGACCCAATAATCAACCCCTGTATAACGTAGACCTTGCTTCGCAGGGATATTATTATCAATGCATTAGAGATAATTCCATTTCAGCTGTTCAGTGACAATGTTTCGGGTGTATCCGCAGGTGATGACTTGATTCGTTAATAATTACTGACGTGGTCGAAAAAAAATCTCGCGCGAATAACTGTGCAACTTTTTTTTTCAGTTGGTAGAGAAAATCCTTTTTTCAAAATGTGTTGTTCACATGCAAATGCATCAGGATATATTCAGCTAATTACATCAACATTGTCGTTGAATATGACAATTAGTCTTGTTCATCATAATATTGTTTTTTGCAATAATCTTGCGGACTCGATACGCCTACAGGCCCCCGTAATGAAATAATATTACTAAGGTAGATGGAATGAAAAATTGTATGCATTGAGAAGCCATGCATAAAAGCTACTGTGTAGAACATAATTATACAAGGTACCCAAATTTTAAGGATATACAGGGTGTCCCAGCAGTTGACGTCAAGCTGAAATAAGGTAATAGGCCAAGTTATAATAGTTGTCAGAAGTATTAATGAAAAAAATAACTTGCCACGAATAAGAAATTATTGAAAAGTGAAAATTTGTAGCGATACAAGCGAAAAAACTGCCACAACGTGCAATTTTTTCATAAATGTCCGTACTCCTCAAAATACGCAAATTGGATTTGTTTTCTAATTTTTTGATAAATATTGTAATGAATTCAGCAATGTCATGATGGATGCATTGGGGAACTGTCAAACTTGAATAATCCCCGTGTATCACATGCTTCCACCCAAATCTCGATTATATTGGAAGCACTCGAATATTCTAGAATAGAGGAAGATGGAAGATCCTGCGAGCAGTCTGACAGATGAGAGAGATGAGCAGATGTGACAAAAGACTGACAGTTCTAGAATATTCCAGAACAAATGTTGAAACATATAAATATCAAGCTTCCAAACAACGTTAGTTAGTTGAAGAATAGAACGCAACGAAGTAACATCGTGGTCAATATAAATAGTTGAAATAATTAGTTCTCTAGTGTTTGTACGTGAACATAAATAGTTCATCAGTTAGAAATCAGTCTGGTCTTTACTGGAACCCACGAATAACGTTACAATATTATTATAACTTGTCCTATTGCCCGAGTCCTGTTCTACTTCGAATTCTGGGACTCTGTATATGCGCAATTTTGGAAAAATGGACTAATTGTATTTTTCACATTCAATTTCAATGTCAATTTTTGTGACGAATGTTTGTTATGTAACTTTGAAGTCATTCGCCATGTGTGTTACTGGGGTATATTCCATTTCTGAAAACATAAATAATACTTGAGGAAAAAAACTACACTAGAAACTCCATATGACGTTGGTAACAGAAATATCTTCTGAAAGAAATTTAGTTCAGGATTTTTCGCAAAATAAGTACTACTTTTTTACATAATACCACAATACGTCTAGAGTTGTCAAATCAGGAAATCTTGTTGGCCGTTCGATAGCACTATTTTTTCCAATCCAATTCAATCCAAACTACAACATTATATGGAAGAGAAGAAAAGGTTTGCAAAAGAGTGTGATGCATATATTTTTAACAAGTATATGATATTCTATGAATGTTTAATGAAATAATCTGATGAATAAATGAAAGAATGAATTTTCTCTCTGTCGATATCAGCGGTTGTAAAATAATGCAACAATGCATGAAATTGATTATTTTGGTCAAGAATAACACAAACTACAGGATTTCTGTAATAAATCTTGAGAAAACATAAATTACTTCACCGCCTCTGTGCATTCCTGTAGTTTTCAATCAAGATGACGACTCTTTCAAATGTTTTATTGAAAAGTTGAATTGCATTAATCCGACGCACGCATTTTTGGCTTCGATATTCCTCCTAATTGGATATACATCGCAGATAAAATAAATATTAATGAATTTATTTATGTCTCTGTGCGATTTTACCGACACAAGTCAAATAGTGAATGGTAATGGCAGACCTGGCACAAACAAAAAAGCAGTTCTCCTTCATTCGAGAGCGCCTCCTCATGTACGAAGATCAGCACGATAATTGTTGCAAAACGCATGAGGGTAAACACGGCCGATTCATCCATTTTATAGTGGTATCATATTTCCATTCAGCAGGATGGGCTTCCGCTGATTTTTTATTGTTTACTGTCAAAAACAGCACGATTTCTAGCAGCAGGTGATCAGATGTGATGCAAATGATCTTTGTTTTCGTACCTATGTTAATTGAAACATTTTTATCGCTGAACACGGTAGTGAAATCTGGTTTTCGATACCTACTTCAGATCTCCAACAATTCGCGATTGTGGAATTTTAGAATAAATCATGGGATATATTTTGAGCTTTTCTGAAAGAAATTCTCTGCCTTGAAACTCGTGTATAAGGTGTCCCTTTGATATATTTGATAAATTCTCAAAAAATTAATTCACTTCAAATATGAATTTTCTGGCAATTTTTTTTCAAACATACCAAAGTTGTAAAATCTCAATTTTCTACTTTCACCCACACTAATAGGCCACCCTGTATACGAGTTTTCAGAAAAATCTATTATTTTATATTCTAAATCGTCGTAGTTTTTCAATATTTTTAAATTAGATTTATAAATCATCGTCTGAGATATTTTATAGTTATATTCTGTGGAAACAGGAAACTTATCTAATATATTTGGGAATCTTCGACTTTTTCGATCCTGTAGATGGTAGAAAAACGAGAATAACTCGAAAACTCCTTTTGCAATATCAAATTTAATTTATACACCATTGAAATACCGCTAACTCAATCAAACACAGGCGCTACTAATTAAAATTTCCGAACAATCAAGATGAATCCATCTTAGACGATTCGAATCCGATGCCGCAAACATTTTCCTACGAACGTTTACCGACTAATTGGCAGACATTTCAAATTTGGGATAATTCTTGTTGTTTAGCAGGTGCTCGGTTTTGGGTCACGCAAAACACTTTTTTTTTATTTTTGACTGATTATGATGTGGGTCTTTCGGGTGAAAGTTGGAGCAGGTAGCGACCATGCACAAAAAAAATCATTAGTAGAATGAAAGCGATTTTTTTAAAGGAAATGTGACCTTCGAGTTTATCAAATAAGAATCAAATCCTAAACGAATCAGATCAAAATAAGAAATAAGAAATGGGGTTAATAAATATTCATTTATTTCTCAGGTCAAGCCGGTGTTAATCAACTAGGCGGTGTTTTTGTCAACGGCCGCCCTCTACCGGACTGTGTCCGAAGAAGGATAGTAGAGCTAGCCCTGTTGGGAGTCCGGCCCTGCGATATTTCCAGGCAATTGCTGGTGTCTCATGGGTGCGTTTCGAAAATTCTCACCAGATTCTACGAGACCGGATCCATCAGACCTGGATCTATCGGTGGTTCCAAAACAAAGGTGAGTTCTCCGGACATCCTGTATAAGAAATGGAATAGAATGTTGGACGAAGTGTGAAATTAAAATCGTGTTGAAGTTCGAACTATAAGAAGAGAATTTCCAAGAAGAGTCATCAACATTGTGGGTTTTTGACGAGCGGAAGTAGGCCCCAAATTGATCCCTGTGGAACTCCAAACCATCATAAGGGATTTTTATTTTTCGGTTTCGAATCATCGTGTTTTGGTTATAATACCAAAGTAAAGAATGAGTGTCACGAATAACAGAAGAAATTATCATCTAGAACGAATCTTTCGATAGCATGAATTTTTTTATTGTCATAATTGCATCGCATTCGAACCGGTGTTTGCCTTTGATATTTATTCGTGTTTACAGAACGTTTATTACCGCTTAGTTCTGAGGGAACGAAAATTAATGGTCACGTGATATAACACTACGTACACTTGATGATAGTACAGAAATTATATTCAAGTGACAAGATGATTACTAACTCTATATTTTTCATGAAAACATGGAGAATTTGAAAATGACAGTAGGTGTACGACTGCTTTAGCCATTCGTTTTTTCGGAGTATGAAGTTTTGTCTTTCCCTGATTGGCTAGGCGTTATCAAAATACTTATTAGCTCACTTTTTTTTTCTGACCTCGACAGGAGTCGTCATTGAGCAATTTCTCTTATTCTTCATTTACAATGACTGTTAATATTTCACCACCATATTAGTGTTTTCTAGGCATAAATATTTGCTCTTAAAGCGTGGAAATCACTCGAGTCAAGTCTTTTCACTGATAATAACACCTTCGGAAAGAATTTGTCTTCTATACAGGAATTTGATGAGAGCGAAAAGAATAGCCTGCATAAAATTTAGGTAGCATTACTCGTAAAGTTATAGAAGAAGCGATTTCGGATGAAGTTACACATGTAAGTAGCATGTACTATATAGACAGTTGATGGGATCGCCTATTTGCGAGAAAATAAAAAAAAATTACCATGATTTCACATAAGTATTTGAACAAATCACACTACATCATTAGTAGATAGTTCTAATCTGTTTTGCAGTTGTCGCAGCGAAAATTGTCGGTAAAAATAATTTTTGTAGCAATTTGGGAGAAGAGCGATATATCTCTTTCCTCGTTACTCTGATAGATTGCTCCCTATATAGAATAATAATTATTTCCGAAGGTGTATGATGCAATTTGTCATCAGAGACTGTACATCAACATAAGTGGAAAGTATGAGATTGAAAACTTTCATTATCGCAGTTTGTCGAAAATCTGATCCTCTGAAATTTCACCCCTATTATGCAAGGTGGTTTTTCCGTTTGCTAGTAAAAACAATTGGAGGGTTGAATTACGCTTCATAGTTCTCCCTGAACGTGTACGTTTTATCGTCCGAATCCACATTTCGATCGAACGACACGATAAACTGTCATGAAAATAACAAGACTCGCATTTTGATCGTCCTCTTCGATGACAATTAAACTTCGTAATCTCGATTATGGGACACAACGTGTACGTACGGAATTTACGATACACACGTAAATGTTTTAGGCAGGACCGAAATAGCCCAAAACGCGAAATTAATTCAATATCGAGAAGTCATTTCAATGTGAACCAACTGTCGTTATCTCACAATCATGTATTCAAATTATACTTAAAAATACACCGTTCTATTTAATATATCCAGAAGTCAAGATCAATTTCCAAAACGATATTCATTAAAATAATTATTTAATTTAATTTAACGACATCAGGAACGCTACATTTCACAAACAAAATCCTGTATTGAGAGTTTAACTTTAATTTTCTGTCCTGTTTTTCCGTCCTGTTTTTCTTTCAAAAATACATAATTTTCACAGCAAGTGTGATCTACCACTTACGAATATAAATAATTAAATAATCAGCATCTACTCTGTGATATAAATCACACTTGCTGGTGACATGACATCAGTGCATTCTCTTTCCAATAGATGACGTATTACTAGGCTTTAAATATCAACAGTTTGTGATTGCATTACATAGAAAATGGTCCATCTGGGCCATCTACTTTTTATATATTATTCTTAACAGTTCTTCGATTCATGATTTTCGAATTGAAGGAATTCTTAACATCTTTCTAATGGAATGTTCATGTGATTTTCTCAGATACATGTTTTAAATTATTGGATATATTTTGATACCTGCAAAATAAAATATCTAATGTTACTGTCACATATGTCGCACGCTATCAATATAATGTATATTCAATATTTATTTCATCATGAATTGATAAAAGTCAGAGTATTTTAGAAATATTATAGTGGGAAAATTTGCCAAACCTGTTTGAGATATTCTTATGTTCCGAAGATCATTCCCAAATTCTCTATAACGACTCTTTTTGCAACTTTTTTGAAGTGACATGTGTCAAAATCAATTTTTAGGTTATCTGATAAGCAGAACTGATCTCCTGGTATTTTATTTCAGAAATTGTTTTCATATGTCGTGAATTTACTTGAACTTTAAGAACCCAATTTACCATAGCTGAGTGGAAACTTGACCATTTCTGAGCAATAATTTGCTGAAGCCGGACCTGGTCGGTGGTTGTCGTTCGGTAATTACCTCAGATGTAATTATCGAGCTGTGAAGGGCCCCAAAGAGCTCAATGCTTGTGAAAGGACGCGGCCAGCGGAAGCCTCATCAGCTTGATAGATAAACATATACACCTAGATGTGTCTTCTTGATAAAAAGGGCGTTATGACCACGTCATGTGACGACACTACAAACAACGGTTTTGTCGGTTTTTTAACGCGACACGATGTGTGGAGACATTTTTTTTCTGCCATCGGAAATTGTCATACTAAATAGTTTTCACTGATCGGAGGCTTTATTTTTGTTTGTGGAATGGAAGTGGAACACAAACACAACCGAGACAATGTGAAACATTATTCGAAGCAATAACATCTGTCGATCAATCGATTGTTTAAAATTATTCACATCGACTTCAAACTATTGAATAATTTGGCAATTCTATCAAATGAAACAAAACAGCAACTGGTGTCAAGTCGGGTGATTTGGTAGGCCAATCTAATGTTCCTACATCATACCAACCTCTTCAAACATTCCTGATTCTTCTTTGATGCAACTCGAAATAGACAGAATCTTCTTATTCCTAAACATAGATTGACCAGTACAAGTCGTAGCCAACTAGGCATAAAATTGTATAATAAACTTCCATTACCTTTGAGAGATGCTAACCTGGAAACATTCAAAAAACAATTGAAAATTATATTACTGCAAGAAGCCCATTATGATGTCAATGATTTTAACCCTTGCTGATTAGATCATCTTTAAATTTTATTGAATTTTATTATTATTTTGTCTCATAGGGAGAGTTGTAATGCATAAATTTAATTAGTTGTAGGTGTATGTGTATATCTGTATATTTGTTATGTAGTAGGTAGGTAGGTAGGTATGTAGTTTTTGCATTTTAACACTACTATTATTAATAGTTTTTGACCTATCCAGACACCAAGGTGTATTTGTGATCAATAAATATTATTATTATTATTATTATTATTATTATTCAACAGGAAATCTACGTGATTTTATTCAATGTTTATTTTTCTGAAAATAGTATTTTTGTGACGAATTTATGTCGGATTTTATGTAGGGGTTATTATTTTTTGTAACCGGACATGCTTCCGGTATTTGATTCCGTTAAAATTTCACATTTGTAAGGGAGCTCATCATTGGTTGAACAGGGTGGTAATTCGCAGGTCTGTGCAAGGTTCCTTGCACACTAAACTATTGGACACCAACGTCAAAGGGTCCGACCACAAGTGGCAAATTGAAGATGGCAAGGATTCCTATTGGCTGAATGTCATTGCACTTCTTGAAGATCATAAAGTCTTACACTGAGTCTTATCAGTTTCACAAAATTCCTGCCTTCACCCACTTCTACTCGAAATCAAAAATGCATAAAGATACTAAAACGTCCTCTAAAATATTGATTGTACGATGTGTACCAAAAAAACGAACGTTGGACGCTAATTCTGTTTGACTACAGCCAATGCGAGATCCGAATTTCAGATAACTCATCGGACATAAAACAATAACGACCAATAAACAAACAGATAGTGTCATTTCGGACGACTGGGGCGCGATAATGACATTACTAATAATTGAAATTCGACTGACCACATGATTGATGATCTGAGCGAATGGTGTATGGTTGTCCTGGTTGGTAAACATTGCCTGTCATCGAGATACATTACAATTTGCAGTGGAAGAAGAAATTAGCTTTATATCATCACCGCAACTTTGATTGTTGTTATAATTGTATTTATTCATTTATTTATTCTAGGATTGAGATACGAAAAGGTGAAAAAGCCTTACAAGCATCCACTGATAGCATAACAATAAATTTTGGTAATCATATAAAGTTCTGTAATAAAAAAAATATTTGATTTCACGTGATGATTAAAGACATGTTTCACAGATCTTTTGAAGAAGAATAACGTCTTGAAAAACATATCTATATTATCACAATATTTATTAAAATAATAACATACGCACATTCCTGCCCAGATTTGTATTATAACTAGGATCGCAACTGTCTATTTCTAGTAAATCTCTGAGCAAAAAGTTTGGAGAATCATCACAGTTTGAAATGGTTTTCTACAAAAAAAAAAACGTAATTATTCGTCGTTCTTCTAAAAGTTGTATATTACAAAAAGAACGAATTGCACTCAAGTCCGACTATAAATAATTATTAACAATTATGGATTTCATATTATACTGCTTCAGTTCCCTACATGTTTTGCACAAAAATCCTATCATTACATATTATAAAATATTGAGATATTTTTTGCCAGAATGCCTACCGACGAATATACACGCACATTAACAGACATTAAGTAGAATTCTGTTACAGTTTTGTTACGTATACGTATAGTATTAAGAAATGCTAATGAGAGGTTCAATTTATTTAAAATTGAATGAAAATCATCATTCCATTGACAAATCATTATCAATTTGAAGAAGCATTTCGTCCAATGGTCTTATCAAATGTTTGAAACTTCTGTATCCTTAAATGAGCTCATCTCAACTTATGAATAATTCACGAGATGATTGGACGTTCCCAAACTTTTGATCCACCAAGATAAAAATATCGCGAATTTGAAGTAGAAGCATTTTATTTTTGTTTTCAGTTACCTCAGGTGTATGGATATCAGAATATATTCAACAAATTTCAACTATTTTACTTCCTGGTTTCAGTACCCAGAACAATTTAATTCCGTGGGAACTGAACCAAATGTTTGATGTCTGCATCCTCATTTTTGTCTGGATGTCCTAATGAATATGTAGAACACTTCACCGTCTGTTTACTCACTCTTACCGATATGAATTAATGAAGGCTTTGGTTTTATCAGAATTGGAATGTAATTTTGCAGCTAGTTTATTAACAATAATGTATGCTAGATTATTAAGGATATTACCCGTGATTTTTCATAATGATTGATGTGTACTTATGCATCCACATGTTCGAAACATTGAACTGAAATGAACATTTACAATTTCACATTTGGGCTAAATATGTGGCTATTTTTTTCATTGACGGTTATTCCATTCATTCTTATTTCGTGAATCAATATGATGAAGTGTAATATTTGACATATAAATAATATTTAAAAAAAAATGCTACTCCCAATACCTCCAAGAATATGTGTGCAAAGTTTAAGGATGACCGATTGAAAATTTTTCTCGTGAAACCTTAACAAACATTCTCACATTCAATTTTAAATTCAGCCCTGATTAATCTCATTGATTCTAATATATTTTCAGCAAGTTGCTACTCCGACAGTGGTCAAAAAAATCCTGCGTTTCAAGCAGGAAAATCCCGGCATGTTCGCCTGGGAAATCAGAGAACAACTCATTTCACAGAGAATTTGCGAACCCCATAACATACCCTCAGTGAGTTCAGTCAACAGGATACTGCGAAACAGTGGCGTTTGGCCCGAGTCCCCCCCTGATATGGGCTCCCGACACAGAACCGGACACCCCACAGGTGCGTCTTCAATTAGTTCAGTATCAATCCTTTTCTAAACTGTGTTTATTTCTCCAGCAGAATCCATCATGGCCAGCGAAATCTACCACCCAAAATCCCAAGTGATGATCAGCCCCAACCTACCCTACTACTCCGCTCTACCGGACCCCCAGTACTTCCCCAACAACCGCTTGGCAGCCCTGCAACGCCAGCTGCACATCGCCACTACCACTCCTAGTGAGGTGCAAACCAGCCAGGCGTGGTCGAACCTAGTGATACCTTACCAAGGTGCCAAGAACCTAACCTCTTTCCATCAAGATACCGCGCACGACCGGAAACAGGTGGCGCTGACCGTAACGGAAGACGGAGAGAGCAAGAAGAAGAATCCCTATTCGATCGAGGAGCTGCTGAAGAAACCCGCGACGAGGTCGAAACCTTTGAACGGGTGGCACTCGGGTTTCCAGCAACCCTACGGGGTGTTGATCGCTAGCGAATTCAAAAAAGAGGTGTGTCAGAGCGAGAGCGAGAGTGAGCAGGAGGAGGATGTTAAAATCGATGTAGATTGAGAAGCGAACACGTGATCTAGTTGTTATGTTTTTCATTATGTTGTTCTTAATGTCGAATCAGTCAGTGTGGTTATGTAATGTTATTATGGATGTTGTTCACTGATGACGTCCTTGAATGATGAGAAAATGGGAATATCATTTCGATGTTGAAAGTAATAAATATCTTGCCTCTGTAGATATATTGTGATATTTCAATAGTAAGTATGTAAAATGAGGGATAGTTTTACACTCATTATGCGATCTATCGTAGGTTTTGAAAATGGACCCGATACGTGCTTTTTGCTAATAAACAAAATAGTTTATGGATATAAATATCTCATGATAAGTGTAAAATTACCACCAATGGAACAAATGGGTATTTGCGGAATCCATTTTTTATTTCCCATATTCATGATTCAACCCAATTTATTTCATTTATAGCATTAGTTAATTATTAATATGTGTATGATGTATGAACGTTTATTTATTTGATGCGACAGCTGTTTCCATAGATACCAAAAATGTCTATTAGTTAATTTATGTAATGATTAGAAAACTGAAAATTGTCTATCAATACCAAATAATCACACCTAGAAGTATTAAATGAGTTTTTTCAACATGTATGAGAGTTTTTTTTTTCGATTATGAAGAGGTTAGTTTTTTGTAAAATATTCATCGCAATGATGCGTCTGTGTGTAAGTCTTCGATGTTGGTACGATTAAACTTTGAAAGCATTGTCTACGTCGGTTCATAGTTTTTGTTTTTTTTCGTAGAAAAAGGCAATCCTTCGGATTTTTTGAGAATCTGCGGGTCAGTGTTCTGTACTTGAACCAATAATGATGAGCTCTACTACCACTTTGAAATTTTTACAAAATCAAATGCGACCAAGTTCATTTTCAAGCAAAAATAACCTCTACCTAATATGCGACATTCAATCGATATATATGGTCGTCACCTTCCAATAGAGATCATAAAAGAAACAGAAGCACAATTAACAAAATGGTAAGATATAAAATGCACGAACTATACAGAACCATTCAAAGCGTATTCAAACACCAAGAGCCTGCCATGCCTGACTCATCCACTGCGCACATAACTCACGAGTGAACATGTGCACTCCAAATTTTAGGACACGGAAAGTGGTAAGTGACCCAACTGTATCTGTGTAGCCTGTGTAGTATCAACCTGTGGTTATATTTATATATGATGATGACAGTAAAATTGTAAACTGTTCGCGATCCATTATAATTTGACGGTAGACATATTTCCTATATGATTGACATGCAAGTAGTATCTCCTATGTTCTGTGTCAGACTTGCCAGTTTTTTATCTGCTCACCTCTCACCTGTCAGTGTTGAAAGTGATTTGTCAGCACCACAAATATTTACAATACAACTTGCAACTTTTTACAACTTTTTTAAACATTTCACTGTGATATTAATACGTGTCACATATCCATGTGAGTTTCGTGCTCATTTTATATCATGATCTAACAAAATATTCAATTTTCAAATATGTAATTCGTTTACAAACATTTTTCATTTTGTAGGCTATATTCGCCAGTATGGCAGGAACTGTAGACAAAAATCAGTACATCCTTCCCAATGAACAACCAGTGGTTAATCTAGAAATAAAATCAGCATTTAACGGCCTATCTCCGAAAGAAAAGTTGTATGCTCACTATATAAGTAAGGCTTCTTGGCATGGTGGACTCATAACTCTGTTGCAAACGAGTCCAGAGTCGGGGCCCCTTTTTGTGCTTTTGCATAAACTATTCTCAACCCAAAAACCAGTCGAATTCAAAGCTGCAGCCCTTCAAAAGGGATTCACTGAGGATGAAGTAAAAGCTTTGTTGGTGTATTCCTGTGGGGTATTTTGCAATGCTGGTAATTATAAAGGTTTTGGAGATACTAAGTTCATACCTAATATTGAACAGAAGCGTTTAGAAGACCTTCTGAAAGTAAGCACTGTTTGGAATGAACTAGAACCACTATGGAAGGAAGTCAGTGATAGTTTGTATGACTTAAGGCCTGGTCATACATGTCTAGGGTACAGCGCAGAAGGTTGTACAACTTATTTGTCACAAAATTGTACACCAGATGACAGTGAAAAAGTTCAAAACTGGATGAAAAATGAGAAAATGGAGTGTTATAACAATAGACTTTTCAAAATTGTGAAGGACAATAAAGTTAGTAATATGAATCTCATTTTATTGCAGAGACATTTTTGATGTTTTAGATTCAATATGAAATTCGTCTTGCTTCTGAACAAAGCAGAGAAATAAAAAGTGATACTATAGGTGATGTAACTTACAAAGTTACTTCTGGAGATTACTCACCAATTATTGGTAAAGTTGCTACTTTCTTAGAACAAGCTGTACAACATGCTGCTAATGAAACAGAATCAAAAATGCTCAAAGCATATGCTTCTTCATTCAAGACTGGTTCTTTGGATGATCACAAAGATGGGTCTCGTTACTGGATCAAAGATAAGGGACCTGCTGTTGAGACATACATTGGTTTTATTGAAACCTATAGGTAAAATAAAATTTCAAGTGTTTCAACCAGAATCTGAATGTTTTTTCTAGGGACCCTGCTGGTGTTAGAGGAGAATTTGAGGGTTTTGTAGCTGCAGTAAATAGAGAAATGTCTGGAAAATTTTCAACTTTGGTGTCTAATGCTGAACAGTTTCTAACTCTGTTGCCTTGGTCCAAAGGGTTTGAGAAAGATGCATTTTTGAAACCAGACTTTACATCTTTGGATGTGCTCACTTTTGCTGGTAGTGGTATACCAGCAGGTATAAACATACCAAATTGTAAGTATTTTTTCATTGAAGTGGTTAACTACATCAATGTCATAAACTCACTCACTCCTTCACTTATTCAATAAATTTACTTATGATAAAATGCAACAAAGTTGATTTCTATGTATACGTATAATGATTTTTCGAATTTACAAAAAAAACACCATCGCGCAATACTGATTTTAGTTACTAGGGCTATCTGGATAAGATACATAATTCATAACGGTTGTCAGGTAACTCTAATCGTTTTTTCAAATTTCATCTAGTGACAGTTTATGAAAAACTATTTTTCTGTTAGATGATGAGATAAGGCAAACGGAAGGGTTCAAGAACGTTTCTTTGGGAAATGTGATACCTGCTAGCTACCAGTTTGCTGTCACTCCATTCTTAAGTAAAGATGACGCAATTCTTTTGCAAAAATGGATAGTGCCTGCCTTTGAGCTACAAGTAAGTGAAAGAAACCATGAAGTCATCATTTCATGTGATCTTACTCATCATTAGGTTGGTTTACATGAACTTCTGGGCCATGGTTCTGGCAAGCTTCTTCAAAAGAAACCCGACGGCACTTTCAACTTCCCGCCGACACTTTTGGATCCGTTGACGGGTCTTCCACCGACGTCTTATTACGAGCCTGGAGACACCTACGACAGCCGTTTCGGTCCTCTAAGTTCTTCTTATGAAGAGTGTAGAGCCGAAGCTGTAGGCTTGTATCTGAGTCTGGATACAGACGTTCTCAAGATTTTTGGGCACGAAGGACAAGCAGCGGAAGAAGTGTCCTACGTTAATTGGTTGAGTTTGGTGTGGGCAGGCGCGGGCAGAGGTTTGGAATTGTGGGAACCTGGTAGAGGTTGGTTACAGGCCCATGCACAGGTCAGTCATTGATTTTGAAAGTTGTTATGATGTGGAGGATTTGGGTGAAAACACGAATTTATCAATACTTTTCTAGATATTCCACTTTGAAGTCCGAAATTCCACCTTCTTTTCTTGGACGTTTTCAATCGAGATTGTACAGGAAATTTCTTTATCAACGAGATACATGAGAAATGTTTCCCTAGCATTCATTCTGAGATGAACATTAAACATGCAGTATTTTTCATAATATTATAAACGTGCACGTAAAATCCATCCGACATTTACTGTGGTTTGACAGTTGTCAATTAACTAATAATGATGTTCACATGCTGTCAAATCTTAATATTCGAAAATGATAAACCCTTTTCCAATATATAATGTGTCACGTTATTGAAGAAATTAGCCAAAATGCTGTGCAATCTTGTTCAAAAGTGACACGAAAAAGAAGGTGAAATTTCAACTTTGAAGTAGAATTGATCATAATCCAAATCATTCAATATGTAGACATTTACTGAAAGGGAAATTGAAATGGAAGATTCGTGTTATTTTTAGGCTCGCTTTGTCCTAGCGAGAGTCTTGATTCAAGCTGGTGTTGCCTCGGTTACTCAACCAAGAGAAGGAGATCTTCTTGTATCTTTGGATCGTTCCGCAATTCGTGGTGCTGGTAGAGCAGCGATCGGCCATTTCCTGCTGCAGCTGCAAGTTTACAAAGCCACTGGCAATGTAGAAAAAGCAAAGGAGCTGTATAACCATTACTCTGAGGTATTTCAATGTTAAATATTAGTGAGAATAGGTTGAAATTCGAGTGTTTTTCTTAGGTTAAGGAACCATGGTCGAACTGGAGATCCATTGTGATGGCAAACAAACAACCTAGGAAGATGTTTGTACAGGCCAATACCTTAGTCGAAGGAGGGGAAGTTAAGTTGAAAACTTATGAGGCTTCTGTGGATGGTTTAGTGGAGTCTTGGGTGGAGAGATTTGAAGATCCTGCACCTTTGTATAAGGATCTGCTGGATTTGAGCAGAGCTGATGCTCATCATTTCAAATAATGCATTTTCGGCTGGTATCCATATGAAGAAAGTTCTGCGTAATGTGAATTTCTTTATTGGTACTGAACTGCCATAACTTGTATTGGTTCTTTGAATATTCTTGATTTGATTGATTAATTATTTAGCCTGAGGAATTATTTCCTTCCGGCAATATGATTCAGATAGAAAAATGTTATATATTTCACGTGGCAAAAGTATATCTTCATCATGTTCTGAACATTTCAATGAGCGTTTTTTTACGTGTGAGATAAAGTATTTTTATCATAATGACTTGTTTTCTTTTTTCCAATGTCGCGAAACTATCAATTAAAATTCCAAAATGATCACAACAGATGATAAATTTCATTGCTTATGAAAGACTCTACAATGCATTTATATTTCAAGAAATAGGTACGCTAAACTATGCTGATGAATGTTTTACTTGGAATAATGAAACTATCAGATATAACAATATATATTCTATTTTATAGTGATAGGTAGGTACAACAAAATAATTTAAAATAATAATACATAGGAAACTTGACATTTAATACAAATATATACAGTTTCAAGCTGTACAAAAAATATACAAAAAGTGATTGGTTTCGAAACCCTACGTGGGAGGCCTAGCCCAAGTATAAACATAGCCATCCTGACAAGCAGTGATAACACAGTCAGCCCTGAACACTAAAGACGTCAGTCGTTCATGGGCAATTTTCTTGCAAACTAATGGTTCCAAAATTGGACACTCATCTAAGCGAGGACAAGCAGAAGTACCCACCAACTCCAGTGGGTCTGGTTTACGTTTCACTCGTGGCTTGGGAGGAACCAAATTATCCTCGGGAAGCTCCCAGAGGCATATTTGAGTATCATGTCCTACTGAACCTAATCTATAACATGTCTCTACATCTAAATACCAGTCAAATGCTACTGAAGACACCCAGGAACGGTGCCCTTGAGCCCTGGCTACCACCCGTTTCTGTTCCAAGGAATAAACAGTTACTAAATCATCTTCTCCACCTACTGCTACTAGTTTACCATCCTTTGACCAGGCAACACACAATAACCCACCAAAGTAAGACCTGGCTTGGCCTAAAAGTTCCATGCTATCATACTGGAATATCCTGAGTAAACCGTCCTGAGATACTACAGCCAGTTGTGAACCATTGGGGCTGAACTCCAACTCATTTATTGCTGCTCCATTACCAAGAAGCCATCTAAACAATGGGTTTCTAGTAGACTTGGTTTTGCAAGTGTTCACTGAAAAACCCTCTCCAGCCTTGAATGGTTGGTAGTGGGGAGCTGCTGACCCACAGGGCAGTTCTTCATTATATACATAGAACTGACCAGAAGCATGAGCAACAAGAAACAAAGATTTACTACCAGGCACCCAACGTAAACATGTCACTCGAGTCTTATCTATCAAGCGTTCCTCATTGAACAGCTTACTCATTTCCTTTTTAACTGGATCTATAAGCTGAATTTGTCCTGTACTAAATCCTATCAGCAAACTTATGCACTCAGCTGTGGCAGATGAAGAGTTGAAATCATGGCAAGTGGGGTTGGTTCCTTTATACACTTTTTTCTCTAAAGGTTTGCTCAAATCAGCAGCCTTCTTTATGCCCTTGTAGACGTACACATAGAGCTCTCGGCCGTGGTTAAAACAAATCCGTTCACCTTGATCTGTGAGGGTGACCAATGAAACACGCACTTGTGGGGGCGTTTGGCCCTGAGGTTGGTAGCCAACTCGATTTGGTCGAGAGTATTCACTTAAGGTCATGAGACGATAGGTGCCTTCTCTGGTGACGAATTGTGTCTTAACATCTCCGGGTTCACCGATCGTTCGATCCAGTGCTCGCTCGCCAGCTTCTAACAGAGACTGGTTACATAAAGTATCCGGTCTTGCCATTCTGGGGCCTCTTTGCAGTAACAGTCAAGGCATCACTTCAAAATGGGTTTAGTAACTAGTTTCTGGAGTTCAACTTGACAAATTCATGAAAGAGAATTTGAATACATTTTGTATCTATTAATTGATATCTAATAAATAATGATTGAGAAATCAACACAAATCAAACATTTCTAGGTTAGGCTTGAATTTTCATCAAATCTATTGACAGATCCTATATGTCTTCTTTACATTTCTGTAGTTGACAGTTGTGGTGAAGGCGCGGTCTGTGACTGTGTTGTAGTCTGTGTTCTATGATGTGATTATGTTAGTTGAGTTCACAGGTCGAGTTCATAGTAGTTTGTAGGTTAGGTGTGTTTGTTGATTTTTATTGAAATTTTGAGATCCGTATATTACTGGGAGTGAATTCCAAAAGAAAATGGCAAATTCAAATGATGACGACACTGAGAAAATATCCGGACCAATTGAGAATGCATGGCAGATGAAAATACCAGAATTTAAACCAGAACACAACCCGCATGGCTTAATTGAAGAAAGCAGTTTTGCTACATTATTTCCGCAGTACAGAGAACAATACCTGAGACAAGTATGGCCCTTGGTTCAAAAAACCTTGGGGGAACATTTCGTAAAAGCAGACCTAGATGTTGTAGAAGGTAGTATGACTGTTCGAACTACAAGGAAAACCTGGGACCCTTATATAATTTTGAAAGCTAGGGATATGATCAAATTGATGTCTAGGAGTGTACCATTTGAGCAAGCCAAAAGAGTGTTAGAAGATGAAGTCAGTTGTGATATTATCAAAATAGGAAAACTGACTAGGAACAAGGAGAAATTTGTTAAAAGAAGACAACGTTTAATAGGTCCTAATGGTTGCACCTTGAAGTCAATTGAGCTGCTAACTAACTGTTACGTTTTGGTTCAAGGACAAACAGTATCAGCATTGGGTCCATACAGGGGATTACAACAAGTTAGAAAGATAGTAGAAGATACTATGAAAAACATTCATCCAATTTACAATATAAAGGCTCTTATGATAAAGAGAGAATTAGCTAAGGATCCTAAACTAAAAAATGAGAATTGGGAAAGGTTTCTACCCAAGTTTGTTAATAAGAATATCAGTAAGCGTAAACAACCCAAGAAGAAGAAGGAAAAGAAACCATATACACCCTTCCCACCACCTCAGCAAGCTAGTAAAATTGACAAAGAATTGGAAACTGGTGAATTTTTCCTCAGTAAAACTCAAAAACGGGCTAGACAACAAAAGGAGCAAGATGAAAAACATGCAGAGGCTGCTAAGAAACGTGAGGAAAGAAGAAATCAAGCCTTTGTACCTCCTGAAGAACCAAGTACTTCAAAAGAGACTAAAAAGGATAATTCAATAAACATAGCAGCACTTAAGGAGAAAATTGTTAAGGCTAGGAAAGGCACAAAAATATTTAATAAGCAAAAAGAATAGTTTTGTTATTGTAAATTCAAGTCAATTAACATTGAGAAATGTTACCCTCTTTTTATTAACGCTTCTTAGGTTTGAGGAAGGAATGGTCTAACTAAAGGAATAAATACTATTACACAATCATTAGTATTTTATTGAAAAAATCATAACATATGTATATAACTTATTTACAAAATATGCTATGCTAAAAATGGTAGGTCCACATCAAATATAAACCAATGATTATTAATTTCTGGATAAAAATCGTTAAGAAAGGCCCAAATAAAAAAAAAAACGCAATTGTACATTAATCAAGTCCGATATGTTTGTAATTTATAAATTTATACAAGTATAATAATCGAATCAACTGCATAAATTCAAAATAAACATTTGACTCCACTTCCTCATAAGAACTATAACAAAGTTCTACACATCTGGGCAGCCTTCCAACGTACTTACAACCACATACGAAAACAAAAATTAAAGAACAACATTTTGTATGATTTTTGATTGGCTCACTCAAGTATGAATGGCGAATATCTAACTCATTCCTATATAAAAATAAATTGACCCATTTTCTTCGACGTTCCGTCCTTTCAAACTTGTCATAATATATATTCCCATAGTTTAAAAGACTTCCTACTCTAATGCTGACAATTTCAAGCCAATATGCAACAGTCTGTTTCAAAGTGCAATTCCACTACATTTATTTTACTCACCTTCACAAAACCACATCAAAGATGTTACTTGAAAAGAGCTCAATATAATTTAGACATCAGAATTTGAGCGTTTCAAACAAATGCAATGTTGATATTTTTAATATTCGTTTGTTAATTACGAAAGTATTATAAAATTTGATTTGAAATCTAAATTCAGCAATGAAATTTATCGAGATAACTGATCAAATTCTGATTCAGAATATATTTTGATGACCTACTTGAATAATTCTTATTCATCAGCTATTTCACTATCTTCAGAATACGAATAGTTTCGTAGGTCATCACTAGCAATCTTACTTTCTAAAATATGTGAATAAACTGACAACACTCCAATACTAGACTCTAATCTAAGAGATACTTTCAATGGCGAGAAAATACGAATAAAAAAATACACAAAAATAAAGTGAAAATAATTTTAATCGCCAAACTATTGCAACAAATTTATAACTTTCGCTTAAAGCTTCATTATTTGCTCGCCACTGCTAATACCGCACCAACCTGCGAATTTTTCACCAAAAACATGGAGTAAGTACTTGTTTTTCGCGGACTCCTGGCGGAAAGATATCCAACCTCCCCACTTTACAAAATCACAAGCTTATCGCGCTAGCGCACAAGTTATAATCCGTAAAGCGGGAAAAAAAAAGCCGTTCATTTTCGCCCATCAACGTCTTAACGCCTCGTTTACCGGGAGGACGTGAGATGGCGGCGCCTCTCAGCGCGAGCCGGTCGACGGAAGAAGTAGAAGAGAAAGGGGTCACTGGTCGAGCAAGTCGACGAGAGAGGCGAAGGCACACGAGCCGAGGCCGGCGTTCGACATTAGCCGAAGTAATTCTTCGGCGTGGGCGATCGCCACTTCCAAAGGAGGTTTTCTCGGTTTGTTATTCGAATCTGACATCAAAAAGTTCGGTTATGGTAGGTTCGACATACCTTACACTCTATTAGAGAGAATTCATGTAGGGTAACAATGCTACGTCCCTTTTCCTGTACCCAACTTGATATCACTTTTTTAGAACCCCAAGCTGATTCATAGTTTACAGATGACGAGTCACTTACCTAAAATTGCTGAATTTAAAGATGCACAAACATAATCTCTTTGTGAGGAGTTTAACTGCCAACCTACGGGACTTGCCCAAGGGTTAGAATATGCTAATAAACTGAACGCATTCTGAAAAAAAGTTTTTTGATCAAACTAGGAATCACTCTTGCAATGAATAATAACAATAATATGCTCACCTCTAGCATTTTTTCGTTCTGGCTACTAGAAGTTTTATCTCCTTTCAGTCTCTGACTCATGGTATATAATTCTTTGCCGAATTGTAATATCCTTTCTAATGGTTCTTTTTGACAGGTTCTTCGGTAGGGTAGATCTATTTCTGGAATGAAATCGTCAGTCAAACTAGCGATAAATTCACCAATAATTCATACCCATATTTTCTTCGTCAGTATCACAGCAGGTATTTTTTAAATCGTCTTTCGTATTGGTCGTATTATCAAGCGAATTACTACTGCCGTTTTGGTAGCCATTGTTCGAGTTATTGGATTTGCCATTCATGCAGGTATCTCCATGGCCGTTTTGTACCTGACAAAAATCCAAATTGAATCGATATTAATTTTCGAGGCAATTAATGATGATCATTTAACATCTGAATACAAGTTTCGATAGGCGAGATAACGATCATGAATTCTTCAAACCTGCTTTTTATCAAATAAAATAGTGAAAAATAATATTCATACAATTTTCCTGAAGAATATTATGTAATACCCGAAAAAACTCCACTTTGAAACCCTTGAATTTGGTTGGTTGAAGTTGCCACATACCTCGTCTGAGGTGTCCATTTCCACATCGCAATCCTCATTACCGATGACAGCACCGTCGCACTTGCCATTCCTAGCGGCATTGCTGCGATTCATCTCTTCTACCGATTTGCCCTTCAGACTCTTTGTGCTCTGGATGACCGACGTTTGTACCGGACTGCCAGGTCTAGGTGATGCGCTATTGCAATTTCCTACCGATTTTTTTCGTGGCACGTCGGCATCGCAACCAATTATCTGAAAACAGAGGTCACTGACTCATTGTGGATTCATCAGCAGTGACTGATAATTGATCAGGCGTTCGTTAATATCCTAACATGTTATAGTTCTTTAATATATGATTTCAAATAGGAATGAGGTTTGAATTGTAATATAATCAACGTACCATTTCAATGAACTGACGACATTTGAGCTGGAATAAGAGATTTGGGTTGTTTTCTAAGAGACCTGGGTAAAGACGATTGGTTTTCTCGATGGCTTCGCTTATCCTACCAGCCAAAACTAATTTCAGTACTCCTGGAGACAAAAATTGTTTCAATAAGTGACGATAATTCGAAACATGGAGTTATTCGAAGTTTGATCACAAATAACTTACTCTGGCGATTTTTTATTGATACTGTATCTTCATTGAATGGTTGTTCGGTTATATGAGCAAATGACTCAGCTGTGTTACAAAAACCATGATGGACTAAATATGTAGATACCATACTGTGAACAAAAAAAGATATATTAACATGGAATTACAATCATTCACTTATTATATCCAGGAGAGAAAAAATGTATTATAACCGTCCGGTCAATGACCAAATTCTCCCCATTCGTTTAATAAATTTAGGGTTGAATGTATTTTTCAATGCGACACAAAAAAAAATAAAGGAATTCAAAAATTGTCTAAAAATTCAAGAAAAATGTTAAGGGTGGACAACCCTTATCACTAAGGGGTATGAAAAATAGATGTTGGCCGATTCTCAGACCTACTCAATATGCTCACAAAATTTCATAATAATCGGTCATCCGTTTCGGAGGAGTAGGGTAACGAACATTGTGACACGAGAATTTTATATATAAGATATTATTTCTTATTTATTCAAAAGTCAAATTATCTAAATACTTCAATAAATCGTCGTTTCAGTGTCTATAAGACCAACATTTATGCGTAATAACAACAGTGAGTACCCGAGTACCTGGTTATCGAACAAAGTTTGATAGTTAATAACTAATATAAAGTAGATGAACCAGGCAGAAAATTTCTGATACAATAGAAAAATTGATTTAAATCTCACCGGTTTAACATTCCCTGCCATTCCGCCTGTTTGTCCGGAACGGGGTAAAGATATATTTCCGTCCTAATTCTCGATCTCAATTCCTTCATCATATCTTCGATGTCGAACACAAACGGTTCTTGGCCGAAATTCGCATCAACCACTTCACCAGGTGTTTGCAAACCGACAGTAGGATACAAATTTTGCTGAAAAATAGGAACATGATGTAGTGGTATTGTAATGGTATTGTTATTTCAAGTACGAAGGTGTGTCACTCTGTTGTGGCTGCTACTAAAGATTCCAAGTGGCATATCAGTAGTCCAAAGACGAAAATAATCAATCATTCCAAGGTATTTCAACTGAAATGTCATTATCTAATCATGTTCGACATGTACTCCTGTCATTCCTAGGATTTCGAATTTGCGTCAGCATACAGTGGCGTAACTAAGCCATCTGGGGCCCCTGGTGAACTTTTTGGACGGTACCCTATCAGTAGAAATCGAAACGTCGAAAACTTTTTTTCCAACATTAATGGTAATTTAATATCTGAGCTTGCAGCATCTTTTGCTAGCCCTGCCACCCTTTAGTTACGCCACTGTCAGCATATCAAAAGTTACTAATGACACATTCATGTGTCTTGTAATCCGATATTTTCAATTATCACAAAACTCTGGACGTAAATTAAGTAAATACGATAATCAACTGGACTATTTTAAAAGTATCTGAAATTCTATGTAAAATCTGAAAATGCGTTATTATGCATCATAGAGAAATTATGAACTTTCTATTTAGATTGATAGTAACGTCGCATAAGCAACATACGCGGTGTTGCAGGATCAAAAATTACACCAGTACACGAAAAAAAAAAACAGTTTTCCAAACACCAGACGCAACCTGTCTACGGGCATGATTACAAATTTCAAGTCAGTCTCCAATTTAGGGGAATATTTCAGAAAATCATGAACAATAGCTTGAAATGAATGTTTTAGAAATAAAACCAATAGTGAATTCAAGGGCAAGCATAAGTTTCATGTACTGTGATCCGTTAAATACCAATTCCAAATGTAATTAGATCACAAATCTAAAAAAAAATGTAAAAAACATGAAAATTTCACACTGTCAGACTGTGGAAGTGCCCTGAAAATAATGAATTCGCTTTGAAAATTGTGAACAGGGAGGACGATTTAATTTAAGGTATAAGTGAAATGGAGACTAAATATTAAGGAAATAATAATCTCAACACGATGGCAAATTTTCACTAGGTATATGTCATAGATCACAGTTTATAATTAAACCTAGATATTGAACTTGCATTTTATTGATAACAAATACAAGAAGCGTTTGATTTTCAGCTGTCATAATTTTGTTTTTTTTATCGGTTTTATGTAATTTCTGAATATTCGGATTAATCGAATTATTTTAACGTTATTTTTTATTGAATTAAGATAATCGCAATTTTCATGGCATTATCGCTTGTTCCCCCAGGACACGTTCACAGAATAACGATGGCTTTTTTACAATTTTCTCAAATCTAAAACGGCTTATGGTGTAGGTACACTATTATCATTCAATGAATCGAAATACATGAAAATTATTCTAACCACATATTCACAACATTTTCAATACTAAAAAATCCAATTTTCGTTATTTGTTAGGATTTTTTAAAATCCGGCGTCCAGTGTACAGAAAACTTTTATTTAGGTTGTTTTCCAAATGTTTTCTGTTGCAGAAAACTAAATGTGTCTGAAATATCGATGGGAATAAAAAAATTGGAATAGATCAGCTGATCGTAAGAAAATCGTTCAGAGAATGCCAAACACGTTCGGCATCATCGCGAAATGTTGCCAACTGCAGAAGCAATGATAAACGGGGGGTAATTTTCTTAGTTTAATGTTGGGAACGCTTATTCGCCAGGTGTGAGGTAACTATCAACCAAAAACCGCCTTTTTTTCAACGAGACTCACGGGTATATCCCTGAAGGCAATTCCGAGATGGTGCCCGTTTTTAGTATAGAAAACGGTGTTGTCTATCAAATTCACCCCGCAGCCGATAACATCGCCAGTGGTGAATGTCGGACCGTACGGTTGGCCTGTACCTGAGGAGCAGAAAGAATGGCCGTCGTCACCATGGTAACCATAAGATTGCTTGTCCCAACCTAAGAGAAATCAACACGATGGATAATCCGTTCGTTGAATCTCTAAGATGTTTCGGGTAGATCGATTGACAGATTTTTTGACGTTTTTGACAACGTGGAACGTATAGAAACCGTCCCAAGTAATGACGATTACGTGAGAAACAAACATCTACCTGAAACATTTCAGATAATGCATTGTGTCATGACATCACCACAAATCACATAAGCACCGTTTTATTTCAAGAATCTCAAGATACACAATCTATATTATTTTTGAGATATTCAATTTAATATAGAATATAACTCTACATATTTATAGAATTATTCATATCGAAGCAATCCCATAACTGGGTTGTTTATAAGGGAAACGAAAACTTGGGAAAAACTTAATTTTCTTACGAATGCAATTGAATATAGCAGTGACGAAAACCTCTTATATTATAACCAGCATCATGGTTTTACCTGGTAACCTGTTCATATTGACCCCATGTGCAGATAATCCAATTCCCATGTAACCATCTCGTCCCTTGCTGATGATCCTAACTTCAAAATAGTACAGACCACAAGATGCTGGTATGGGATGCATGGCTTGGACACTGGCTGCATCTCTGTGAGTTTTTCCGTGACCTAAAAACAACGAAAAAAATCAAATATAAATGTTGGCGTGTTCATTATATTATAAAGGGTCCAGTATTTTATCTCCCGGTTCCTATAATTCAGTATTTAATTGAATTAAGTCTTGTTTCAATGTAGGCTTCGACTATGTACCAAAACATATTCAATTGTACTGGGTGTTTCAAAGAAGTGAGATGTCAATGATACATTTTTTGAATGACATGATATATATTTTGTCACACATTTAAATGTTTCCTGTGGCGACCTACATACTCTTAGGTGATTGAAATATGATCAGGAAAAATTAAAATGGCACTGCCCAAAAAAATTCATAATAAAATTTTACCACATCGAAAGTTATTTACAGATAACTCGTTTTATCATCTATTATAACAACAATTTTGAAGAATGAAAAACAATTGTAGTTATCACGTTAAGCTTCAAAAAAATTTCTCTCAATTCTCAATTTGTCAATTTTAAGAATCGAATAATTACAAATTATAACAAAAAATTCACTGCCATTTTTTCTTACGAACGTAAGTCATATATCCTCAATATTGTTTACATCATGATGAAATTCGTCGGAAATCATCACGTTTCAATGCGACTCAGGTTGAAACAGCGTTGTCAGATTCATTCAAATTCTCCGTAAATGGGAAAGTACCGTAAAATCGATTAGAACGAACAACTCGTCTAGAGAGTGCATTGTCCCAAGGGCAACAACATGTAAAAACGAGAGGAATAGAGATGAGAAGATATCAAGATACGAAGAGGCAGGTAGGTAGCGGTGAATTTTCGCCCTTCTAGTATAACCGTGATAAAATTGGTCGTTCCACTAAATCACTATCTACGCGCAGTGAACCCTCTAGAGTTCGAATAGGCAGATACAAATCCCTTTATTTCTACACATATTGAAGTATAAGTAAATATTTCGAATAAATCCTACAGTTTCTTTAGTTTAAGGACTTATTTCGCACCTAATTCTTTGAATAAATCTCAAAAAAGCATAATGGGTATTCCACCACTCTGTATAATACCAATCCCATAGACATCCACCTACTTCTATTCCTGCAAACATTGTGAAGATCAATTATCTCTGAAGATCGTAATGATGAAGTTACTGAACCCTGAAATAAAGACGGTGTACCACATGTTTCCGATGTCAATGCATGAGTCAAATGTTACTAATCTCGTGCTTATAGTCAGGACTAGTAAACAATTGTATTTTGTGCCAACGTTGCTGCAAATTTCTCAACAAAAAAAAATAAAAACGAATGGACAATCAATGAATTGAAATCTCGAAAAAGTTTGCAAGATAACAAGAAAACAAAGTAACTTAGGATGGCACTATTATAATAATCTTTCAGTTCGAAATTCCTATCGGTAGTGTCAACACTAGACTTGAGGTGAAACAGACCTTCTGCGGTGTTGCCATCTCTGTAGTGTGTAGGTTTGAGAATTTCTTTCGTACAAATGAATCAAGAAATTGGGAAATATCTAACGAAATTGAGGTAGTTAGAAATGTAACATTGTTAGTTCGTAAAATTCGATTCGGAAATGAATATATTTCAGAGCATCTAACTCTATGATAGCACGAATGAGATATAAATAGAGAATCTAATTCTGGTGCCTATCATAATGATTGTTATAATCCAATAACTCTATTACTGTTCGTGAATTTTCCTATTCCATTTACCATATTTACTAGAAAAAACATTCCTAACAATGTATTTTATACAAACTATACATAATGTACCAAAATCAAACAAGAAGAAGTACCTCTTGGTCTCATTTTGTTGAATTGCTGAATTCCTAATTTGAGCAAGATATCCAAGAAACTGCAGAAGTTGAAATAAAAAAACAAATGAGAAACCATTAAATTTCAACACCTCAAATTTTACATTAATAGGAACACCCTGTATATATCACAAAACTCATCTTTGATAAAAACAATAAAATTTAATGTAAAAATTGATATGAGATTCTTACCAAATCTTCAAGTATTACATCTACAATTTCACGGAATTATGATTAATTAAGACCTTTCAGGAAATTGATTAATGAAATCATATACTCAGCAAACAAAATACACATCACATTACTCACTGCTTCATTCCATTGAAATTGTCATATTGAATTCCAAATCAAGATCAATACTGCTCAGATGATAAATTTAACAACACTTTAGTTCACCAACAGTCTCATAGTTATCATAAACAAAAAAATATTTGCTTCATCAAAAATAGATATGCAGTAAAATCAAGTAGGAAGTAAATCTACAAATACCACACCATTTAACCTTGAATAAATTATGATCAACATTGTGTCGAATAAAAATAATGCGATTTCCATAGCTGTGTATGATTTTTCTGTTAAAAGTACTCATTAACACAAAAGAAAATAGTAGGCACCAGTACCAATGAAACATCTAGAATGCGAGATGAACAATAAAGCATTTGGTACAATTTCCTATAATGATAAGCTAATGAGTGTAACCTACTTTAACACAAAGTAGTCAGAATATACGCAGATTAAAACATTTTACTTCTACCATCGCGAGTCTAGGGGTTTATATTGTTTTTACTCGATGTCACAATCAGCTGTTTTCTTTGTTTGCGATCATCCCGTACAGTCTCTCACAGATGATGACATTTCCCAGTAATGACAAACACTAATAGAAAATTTACCATCATGCAAGAATGACGCATAAATGAGAAGTCGACTGCGTGCCAGTTCATTTAAAACAGCTCGAAATATTTCCTTACCTTTGTAGTGCACACGCAAATTGTTCTGAGACAGTCCTATATAGCCATACTTGTCTTTTGGGCTCCAAGATCTCGGCAAAGGGGTTAAACGTTGATCCACGGCAGGATATAATTTTTTCAAGCGGTAGTATACACCATTTTGTGATTCGAGTTGAGGATCCATCACACTTCGACCACTATCAACGGCAGCCATTTGTAAAACCCTTTGCCATTCCCCCACGGAACAGATACATTCTTTCTCCCTTTCTCCACTCAGAAAATGATTGAAATCGCGGTGCGCACACTCACGACGATTTGTTCACACGACCGAATACGACAATCAGCTGATAGATGTCACAGCACCACGTTGCCATGGAAACTCAAGGATGACAACGTGAGTTAACTCAGGAAAATATTTTCTGAGAAAATTATGGTATCGACTGATCATGTATAGAATATTTCGAATTTTTCAAGAAGAGTAGAACACTCGACGTTTGGTTCGATTTGGCCAATACTAAAATAATCTCTTAAAAGTTCCGTGGTTGTAGTTTCGCCTTGTCAGGCCTTGTCACTACACCTAGTGGTATCTATGAATAACTTTCAAAATACGAATTGGTTGGTCCGTTCAATTTACAGGAAACTGTATTGTTCTTCTGAAAATCAGTTTACATTCTGCAGAAATTTGGAACGTTCGAACTCATCTCTATTTTCATCACATTCTATCGATACTCTATCGATACATACGTATTTGCTTTCAGGAAAATTGTTCACTTTTCATTCTGCCAATTTTTATCAATGTTCAAAAACTGTCCTATAGAAATTGAGGATATTTTCTTGTAGAAAAGATATTTCATGACAAAAAAAAGTATTTATTATGTTTCAATATTTCCCTCTTTCATGAAAGCTGAATTTCTGAATTTCTAAAGAAAATGAATTCCCAGAAATGAAGTTTTCTAGTGAAGATGCTGCATTTTAAAAATCTTCTACATTTAACATGAGCTATATACTCTGTATATATACCTGCTACCTAGAGAAAGCTACGTCATTCCATATCAAATTTATCACATGAAGTTTCAATATATGAGCCAAAAATAGACTGCCTCTAGAGTATTCAAATCAATACACGCGAGCTGCTGGTTGGATTTTGTGATGAATGATTGATAAATTCCTATGTTGGTATGAAAATTACCCATTTATTCACAACATGTAAATATCAATGGATATTTCTTCCAATATTGAGTTCAGATATATTATCCTTTCTTGTAAAACTACATATATGGAATCCAGGAAATAAAATATTGGTACAAGAACGTCATGATAGGAGATATGTGGATATACCTCACTGATGACGAATGATTCTGTGCTACCATAACGTCATCGTTTGTATCCGCTTTTCTTGTTGCCTTTCGACGAAATCGCGTGCATTTATTCAGATCGACCAGATATCCAAATGCCGCATTGAACAGAAAAAAATCGAAAGCGCTTGCGTGATGAATAACAGTTGTAATAATCGAAGAAGAGAGATCCTAGAAACATACTTCCAGTTTTTCATACCCATACACAGTAACTAAATGCTATCGAATTAAAATTCAACTAGAACATGACAGGACAAAATTAGGATATAATTTTGTTTCCAAATTAACACGCAATAAAAGTTAGATTCTGTAAATATTCATATACTTTCTTGAATTGATACACATCTCTTATTTCAGTTTCACTTCTGAACATTTTAGTTATTATCCGAAAGTTTAGGTGAATGAAGAAGCTTCAAAAAGGAAACTGATTGATTCACACACGTATTATCTTGATACCGTCACGAAATTACTAATATAATTACAAAATGAATCCTCTTCCGCAATCTGTTCGAGTTTCTTGAATTTGGCGCCACAGCCAGACAACTTCCGATTGGTCTGTTTGGAAGTCCGGTACATCGTAACTCTCGCGTCATCGTCCCCGCCTGCCCTACCCTTTCAACGGAGTCGCGTGTAGTTGCGCGCGCACCTTACTCTACACCCGCCGTTTCATTGATCAGGCGAGTGACGGCCACGGACGAAGGGCTAGTGTGCGGCAAGACAGCGAAGCAGAGATAGGTCGCAGAGTGCCGTGCCCGCGAACTTTCGCTCTAGCGTGCCATGAGATGAGATGTCCCGGGACGCGTACGTGGGCGGCACGCGGTCGCCGAGAGGCGTGAGACTGCCCACCGTCGATCGGTCGCCCAGCAGGGCTTACCCGGGCGGCAGTCCGCTCGGCAGGAAGCCCCTCAGGCAGACCAGGTCGGGCAACAATTCGCCGGACCACCAGTACGGCGGTACGTACCACCATTCGTCGCCGTACTACAGAGACGAGGACTTGGGCAGTCCCATGCTGGAGGAGAGGGGCAGGCCCATGACGGTGGGACCTGGGGGGGCACACCATCGCTCGAGGAGCGCCACCAGGTATACCCCTTTCCCCCATATAACTCAGATAACTCGTCGTAGTCGATAATTTGTTTTGAATACATTGAAGCTCGCCCATTTTTCAAGTATCTGCAACGTAGGATCCTCATGCCGTGTAGTGTTTCCTTGTTTTGTGGTACAGTTAACGATTTTGTGGAATTTACGGACGTAGCAGATGATGGATGTAGATGAATGAACATAAAACTGAACCGAGTGTTCATGAATGCAGAGGAAAACAATGATTTTTTGCCCACTCACGATTACAATAGACGTACGCGTTAATTTGGGTCGTCGAAATCCAGTTTAATGTGTCTGAAAATCATTGCACTAGAGTCGAAAACGACTGTAATAAATATTACAATTATTATAATTATAGTCACGAAACATTTTTGACAGAGAAAATCACCACACTTTTTATTGAAGCTATCGTAAAATGTGAAATAATAACTTACTGGGATAATTTCTGATCTATCTGGGCTGCAATTATTTAACCAAGAGTCTCGAAATGTTCTTTCTGCTTTTTATAATTCAAAAATTCTGAAGGGGAGGGGGAATTTGGAGTCGTAAGCCCCCCAGAAGAAATACAAAAATTGCAAGTAACACTTTTTAAAAATAAAAATTTCAGTAAGTGTGGTTGACTGGTGGGGGTCGACCCCCCCAATTATTCACTTATTATAACAATGATTTGGTAATAATATGATATATAACAAATTGAGTGCACCTGATCTCATGATGAGATCGTTTTGTGCCTGAATAATACTTAATGACAATAATTTACTAAGAGTATTATGAACATTTGATAGATATAAGAAGTTGAATACAACAAGTAGAATAATAAATAAACTAAATTTATGACAAATAGTAAAAGATAAGATATCTATTGTAGGAGTACTTCAAGAGTTCTAGAGCTCAGAAAAAATGTAAGATATCAGCTTTCTGCTGAATGATTTATAACTATGAATATTCTTTATGGACTCTGGGATGGAATTGTATATTTTAGGGCCATTGAATGCTATTGACTTTTTATAAAGAGTAGAATTAGGACGAGGAATATTCAAATATTTGAGACTTTTTTGTCGTGTACTGTGACGGTGTGAAATTTCTTGATGTAGCATTTTGTTTTTGTACATAAATTTCGCAATATTGAAAATATATAGTTGAGTCAAATCAAGCAATTTACTTTCTATGAAAAGTTGTTCGGTGGAGAATCTGCGTCTTTTTCTCAGTATTACTTTTAAGATCCATTTCTGTGTGATTTTGAGACAATTTATTTGATTATTATATGCAGCTCCCCATACTATTATTCCATAGGATAAGACAGACTCTACTAAGGATTAATAGGCTAGTTTCAACATTTTTTCTGAGAAAATATCTCTGAGTTTATAAAATGCAAATACCAGTTTTCTCAGTTTGCTATTCAAATATTCTGAGTGGTTATCCCATCTGAGTGTTTCATTGACAATCACTCCCAGATATTTGATTTCTGTAGTGTTTTGAATTATTTTTTTACAATTACAGTTAGTCAGATCACACCTTTCGTGAAATTTAATTGATTTCAGATTTGGTTGTGTTATGGAGCTGTTTGTGAAAGTTATGAATTTAGTTTTACTCTCATTCAGGCTTAAGAGGTTACAGTCCATCCAACATTTGAATCTATATAAACCTGCTTCTCCGTTTTTTGTAATATCTGACGAATTTGTTCCATGGAATAGGAGAACCGTATCGTCGGCATATGAGATGACATCTCCACCCATCTCCATATTCAACATTTCGTTGATATAGAGAAGGAACAATTTGGGACCGAGGACCGTTCCCTGAGGAACGCCATATCTAATTTCTGACGGTTCACTGAAATTATTTTTTATTTTGACAGTAGATTTTCTCTTCGATAAATAACTTTTGATAAGCGACAACGGCAAGCCTCTTATCCCGTATTTTTCAAGTTTCTCTAGAAGTTTGTCATGTGAGATACTATCAAATGCTTTAGCTAAATCCAAAAAGATACCTAACACTCTTTCATTCCTATTGAGGAGTTGGTGAATTTCATTCGTGAAATAATGTAGTGCATCCTCAGTGGAACATCCTGCCTTGAAACCGAACTGTTTAGGGGAAATGAGCTGGTGGCGATCGATGTGATTTTGTAATCTCTTGGCTATACTTTTTTCATACACTTTTGCAATAGTATTTATAACAGAAATTGGTCGGTAATTGTTAATGAGAAGTGGGTCACCACCTTTGAATATAGGAGTGATGACGGCATCTTTCAGCTTATTTGGAAAAATGCCACTTTGGAACATCGAATTTATCAGGTGAACTAAAACGTCAGCAATATTGGTTTTTATCATTTTGATAGTTTTCGCTGATATTTTGTCTATTCCTGAAGCAGCACTTGTTTTAAGATCGTCAATTATTCCCAGTATTTCTGTAGTCGTGACAGGTGTTAAAAATAGGGAGTTTTTTATTGGTTTCTCTTTTTTGTTGAGTGGCGATTCAGTATCTGAGAGTGAGTTCGATCTAATCATTTTTGCAAGGTTTTCTCCAACTTTTGAGAAATGATTCATGAATATATTGGATATTTTATGTGCGTCATATTCACATTCATTATGTTCATTATATATAGAAATCGGTTCGGTGGATTCGTTATTTGAAACGGATTTTTTTATTATTTGCCATATTTTTTTGTGTTTTTGTTTGCATCTAGAATTTATTCGTAATTAGTCAAATCTAGTTACGCCAATGATCCGAATAACAATAATATGTAATATCATAATATTTGCGAGTTTTCTACGATATACCTAACTATATTTTCAAATAGCTAATATTTTTTAATTTGACATTTGGCAAATGTTTATAGTTATTCAATCAGAAAAACTTGATCGAAAGTTGAATTGCCTTTGTAAACTGAATCACTGAAGCGATAGTAATTTCAAAAGCAGATACTCGTGACCTAATTTTAATTGGAATTTTTATAAATAGAGATGAACTTGTGTCTGGTTTCAACAGGACGAGATAAATATTTACTCGTTATTCGTTAATCATTTAAAATGATTCGTTGATTCCGAAGAGGTTAAATAGCTAACAAAATATATGGAATCATTTTTGCTACTTTCTGATACGAGCTTTGCATATTCATTTCGCTCATTATTGAATTGAGTGAGGAATTCATTTGTAACACGAATTGTTGATTGTTAAAGGGACAGATTATTCGAGAACCTAAAGTTTTCATTGGTTTTCTGAAAACAGTTCTTGAATATCTCTCAGGTTGATTTGTTATTTTGAATGGTGGGTGTGTGTATGAATATTTCTTCAAATATGATACTCACGAATTTTATGAATCTATTTTTTATTACATTCCAGAAATTGCAAGAAAAAACATCATACGAGCTTTCGCTATGTTCAAGGCAAAAGAGAAATTTTGTGTTGGTCCATTGAACATCCTGTATAGTTTACTTCAACTCCATATTTACTATGAATATTTAATGTAGAATTTCGTTAGTTATTAAAAAAAGTTTACAAAATAGTTTTCTTAATAACTTGACAACGCTTCGAAGTTCTGAATTAAAAATATCGTCTAGTAGCCTATAAAATACAAAGTCTTCCAAAAAACCAGTATTCAATGATTCGTCTCGCTCAATTGAAAATAATTTTTGACCAAAAGTATACAATGTCTGGCGAAAAAAATCAACACCACAGAGCTCAATTCTTCCACAACTTCATTTCATGGCTTGGCTGGGATAACCAGTTTTTTCTTGGAAAAATTATATCATATAATGAAGTTTTGAAAGTTTCAATTGATTTGAAGTAGCTATATTTTCACAATTTCGACATAACTCATGTGAAGTTAGCGCCGACTTTTTTGAAAATGATTGTTTTTTTCAGAGTTCTGAGTAGTTTCGATATAGTTCTGGAGTTCTTTACTGAAATTTTGAATAGTTCTAGCAAATTACGGACGGAAATCGAAAACTTAAAATTTAGGCGCTAACTTCACGCAGCGCCGTCTTTTTCGAAAATATGAGTTCTGATTATTTTTTCCTGTCTATTTGGAATAGTTCTGGAGTTCTTTGATGATTTCAAAAATAGTTCTGGTGAAATGGAGAAGTTATTTGAAAAAACAATTCCGAGTTTCAAAACTCCGAATGGAAATTTTCGATATATAAAAGAATCTTTTCGCAGTTCTGGATAGCGCCCGAAGAGTTCTACAAGATGTCCAAATGACATTTTTTCGAAAAGTCGATAATTTTTTAGTTATTAGCGAATTCAAGTTCCCGTTCAGAGAAACACGATTTTCGTAAAAATTGAAAATAAAAGAGTTCTGATCGGAGTTCTGAATAGCGCCTGAAGAGTTCTACAAGATATCCCAATGATATTTTTTCGAAAAGTTGATAATTTTTTAGTTATTAGCGATTTTAAGTTCCCATTCCGAGAAACATGATTTTCGTAAATTCGTTACATCATTTTCAGAAAAGTCGGCGCTAACTTCACATGAGTTTCGACATACAATCCTTTCTTCAACACAAAATTTCACGATGCTCGGTTGAGTAGTTTTCGCGTGAAAGCCTGACCAACATTCTAACTTTTCCATTTATAATATTAGTAAGGATCACTCGAAACGTCAACTTCAGTCCTAACCGAGATTTATCACTGAAAAATTAATGTTGCGTGCCCTCGGCAACGAGGATCGATTCTTTCCACTCTTACACGTGCATTTTTACCCTTTCCCACTGCCCATTCGAGCTGGACGTATAGTCGGTTAATTTCCAGTGATTTCGAGTAAACAAGCTGGCGTTTCGTGAAAGGGTTTCAACCAACCGGTCAGGGTTGTAATGCCTCGATTAAATTCTGATTCCGAATACGGGTAATCAGGATTTAGAGTGTACGAGGGGTTAGAGAGGGTAGTTATGTCCCTAAAATGATTATAGAGACTGGATAACCAATATGCTTGGGAATGGTAAAATATATTTTATTTTCCTCCAGAAATAATAGTCGACAGGTCTGGAAACAACCAATTATTAAATTATGCTCATTGTTAGTAAATTGTAGAAAATTTTTGCACATTTCGTTTGGGAGTTTCAAAAATACTTCTTTGTTCACTTACAATGAAATTTTCAACTTCTTTTCACTTTGACAAGTGTCGTTATTGAGCGATTGCTTCTCTTCAAAAAGTTTCGATCTGCCACCACAATGGCGGTTTTCTACGAGAATATCACCGCTCTTGGAACGTTGAAACCACCCACGACATGTCTTTTTACTCATAGTAACTTCACCATAAGCATTTGAGACAATTTGGTGGCCTATCCGCGGATTTTTTGATGAATACAGAAATTGGAACTCGTGTATGAGTAAAATTCGGATCATAATTTGTAAAATCTTCGAAAAAAATTTTTTTATTGCTTAACGTGAATTGTGGACAAAATTACAACATTAAAATTTCTTGAAATCCCCATATTTTGCAACCATACAGGGTGTTCCTTAAAGACATGCTAATATTCGAGGGGGCGATTCTTCGACAAATTTTGAGAAAAAAAACTTCCTATAAACGTATGTCCTAAAAGTCTTAACTTTTAAGACACAGGGTGATGAAATTTTGAAAAAAAACAGTTTTTTGATAATAACTGATAACCAATTTTTTGTATTCTCATTTATTTTGGAACAAATCTGATCTCTCAATTTGCTTTCAGCCAATGCACAAACATTTCCACGCCGCATCAGATTCTTGAGGAATGGATCCTGAAGTAAAACGATTTTAATTTTTTCAAGCGAAAACCATGCGTCGGACAAAGAAAATCCATGAGATTAATTTTGCTCTTAAAAGTAATTTTTATTTTATAAGTAAGCAGTGACGTAATATTTTTCTCTCCAAAACTATTCAATGCAAAACCCGTACGGACGCCAGTGGAAGAGAAAATGAAAAATTTCGTACATCGCAAAATGCACCTTGATGCATAAAATATCTCAGTAATTATTAAAAAACAGATTTTTTTTAAATTCTATCACCCTGTGTCTCAAAAGTTAAGACTTACATTTATGGTTTTTTTTTTCTTAAAATGTGTCAAAGAATAACCCCTTCAAATATTAGCATGTCTTTAAGGAACACCCTGTGTAAAAATATAATAGCGTCTACGAATCTTATGAATAGCATTGAATTTTACTAGACAATTGCACGCTATTGAAACTTTCAAGAATTATTATGCAACCATCTTCTCTTGGAGCAAAAAAAATCTGATATTTTTTGCAGTTATATCCATATGAAATCCAATATTCATTACGATTTAAATTTTTTTTAGACCATCCAATCCAATGTCTGTTCGTTACCAATCTCTGGACAGGGGTCCTACCATGGATCACGAACGAGAATTTCTACCGATACGAGACAGACGAGATAGATCCCTTGACCGAAGCCTTTATTTCGATGACGAACCATACAGCTCCAGGTTTGTAGATTCATATTCTTTTCCATGTGAATAATTTTAATTGATAGAAAGTACGAGGAATGGTTTCTTCGTCATTTATCAACTGAATTCAGATCTGGAGAATACGGTGACGGTGACCAACCTCATAGCTGAAGCCTCAATAGACACTTGAGGCAAAGCACAAATGCTCGAAAATTATTGGTAATAATAAAATTATTTGTAATATGGCGTATACCTAGTTTGGATTCGACAGTTCGACGATTCAAACCATATAATTTTTCGTCATTTAATTATTCTTTTCTGTAGCTATTATTCTGTGATTATACTAGGTTGAATCAGAAGAAATCAATTTGGACATGGTTATGATTCAGATTCTGAACGAAGCATACATATTCTCATATTCAACACAATATCTATAAGATGTAAGATTTTCTACGATACGTTAACGTAAGTTCACGATGTAGATCTAAAATTGTTACGTTAGCGCAGAACTCACCTAAAACGTTAAAATTTCAAATACTCAATTTCCATGACGTTTTATGTACTTCTACTTCTTGTTCTGTGCCATTCGTGATTCCGCCATTCCGATATTTAACACAATATCTATGATACAGTGAACATTTTTCAACCATTTGTTACTATTGCAGTACAAATAAAGTCGTCTTACTTGATGAAATGCATTCGTTTATTGAGTGAAACATAATTTTTCACAGATAATTCAATATACCCCATTGATAAACTACACATGTCTTTCCATGATTATAAATCTTGAAAAACATCAGTATTCACAGTCTTATTACAATAAATCATTAGAATAGTGACATCATCAATTGCTTCCAATTAGGTTATGTTTTTTCATTATTCGCTGTCAAATTTCATAGTTCGACTGTGGTCGGCTTCTATCGGAGCGATAATCCCGCGTGTACGTAGAAAACCGCATCGATAAGTATCTCGCAACATGGAGAAAATCATATTTGCGTATGCTCAGCTGTCATAAAATACGTTCACGTTAGTTGCCGATGTGCAGCTTCAAGTGTCTAATGTTTGAAAGTGAGGAATAAATCTCAATATCGTTTGGCAGGTCTGCCAGACAGTCCCCAACTTCCCACCAGCCATTTATTGGGGAGCTTCAACACCAAAACTCGGACCTCCAACGCGACTTGGCCAATCTGAAGAAAGAACTGGAACTGACGAACCAGAAGCTGGGATCATCAATGCATTCCATCAAGACGTTTTGGAGTCCCGAGTTGAAGAAGGAGAGGGCACTCAGAAAAGAGGAATCCGCTAAATACAGCCTCATTAACGATCAGCTCAAGCTACTCAGCAGTGAGAACCAGGTTGGTCCCGTGTTTCCGTGACCCACTTTGTATACGTTGCAATATTACTGCTATTAATTAACACGCCATCATATCTACACAGTTCCAATTGCGCTCATACTCAATTGATCGCTTACTGATTGGTAATAACGAGTATGTTTTCAACCCGAACGATTTATAGACAAGCATCTAACAAGATACGCACCTATCTAATTTTAGTCTCCGTAACTAAATACAAAGTTGTATACAAGATGTGAATTTGTTGAGTGCCACTGTAGGGATCTCGCGAAATAGGTTGCACATTTTTGTGATGGAAAATAACCTAAAAATAAAATTTGATACATATCGTATTGTTTTGTAAATATAGCAATAAAAAGAAATTCTGGTTTTATTTTATTTCATATATCGTATAATTTCAGAATGAACTTTTTCATGTTGAATTAGTTTGCGAATCTCATAAACTTTATCATAGCACTGGAATAACCTTCATTTGCTTCAGCTGCTTGAATGTTCTCGATTTTCCCAGATTAAATTCCTTTCAAGTGATTTTGAAATCGCACGAAGTCACGTGAATATTTCTATTAGCCAAAAACATATTCATTGAAATGGCTGTGTATCCTGAAAGCCTACACAAAAAACATTCGTTGATTTAATATTCATTTGAATCAAACAAACAAATATAAGTGTCATATCGTTGTTTTTTGGAATTATTTGAGATATTTCGAATTTCATATCGAAATAAATTCGCCTTTTTCTCTTAATGGACAGCCTGTGAAAATATGGCAACGACCTGAGTGATTCTGTATCCGTTTAATCCAGTTAATTAGCCCCAAACTAGGCTCTGCATTAATATTTCTCCCATTTAATTGGTCAAATAAAAACAAGTACCAGTCTGTTCTTCGTATGAGTGTGGTAATTTCCTTACTCATATTGCTCGAATCTATAAATAACTTCTCGTTTCCTCATCGGTGATTCAATTAAAGGAACTGTTCCATTTTCGCTATGCGAACATCGTTCGTCCAAAAGGAACTGTTGCTGCAAATTCCTAATCGTTAATTACGTAAATGGCGAGCCATTTAACATGTTACGTAATTAGAAAATCTGTGTTTTACCATAGCGAGCTGTTTATTCTGCAAGAATTTGCTACATCGATTCGAAATGCCGCAATCTGGAATGAGTATCAGAGAGAAGATTCTTAAATGCGAATTCATATACAGACACTCGAATCTGCTATGGAAATAAGAATTATTGATCTCATTAAATATTATTATTAAGAACGATCAGAATTCACGGAACTGATGAATTTCCTGATTTTGTTACCAATCGACATTTATTTCAATCGTCCAAGTATCAAATCGTACGAGTATGCAAATGTCATATGTATTTTCATCTTCTTGGTTCAGTTTCCACAATAAATTAACGTTGGATAATGTACGCTATATGCAATGAGGCATTAGAGAGTTGAAGTAATCACACTACGTAAGCTTGCTTACGATACGTAAACGTAAGAAATATAACGTTCACGATGTACACCTAAAATTGTGTTGGAGTAGTTCATTACGTTAGTACAGAACTAACCTAGGAAGGAAAAGTATTTCGAAATCTTCATTTTTCATGTTTTCTGTAGTTCTACATTATGTTCTGTGCCATTCGTGAATTATACTCCGTTAGATTTTGGTTAGCGTACGTTCCTTTTTTAGTACCTACCCGTTTAAAATAACGTTTTAAAATAATGTTCGTGAAACTACTTCTACCTTCTATCGCTGAGTGTTAGACATAAAAAAATCACGAAACGTTTGCGCTAAACGCTGTGCATTGTGGATATTAAAACAGTGCGTACGACTCTGTATCCTTTTTATCGATTTTTGCCTGAAGTTGCAAACGAGCGCAGCCTCGAAAGATAGATATGCATTATTTTGGGTCATGTTCGTCCTGAATAAAAGGAACAGAAAAATACGTCCCTAGGGCTACACATCCGCAACTTCAAACGGCGTGGGGAACACCATTTGATGTGTTTTTACCGGAAAAGTGTAAACTTTGGAAGTTTTTAATTAAAACGGTACATTTATCAAGAGTTCCTCATCATTTTGTAGTCTGGGTGTTGTCTTTACACTTCTCCCAGTCTCTTTCGTTGAAAACATAGCTAATTTAATTGTGATATTCATGGTTACAATTGAATAAATGGACAAAAATAAAAAAAAGTGAACACGTGATATTTTAAAAACAGAAAAAATCTGCTATAAACCACATAAAGGTGACGATCGTGAATGAGTTGGTGTCGAATACGAAATAACTAATAAAAACGATAACTAGCAAACATAACCTCCACATTATCCATCATAACTATTCAACAAAATATTGTACACTAACATAAAATCCCCCATTCTGATTGGCATATAAAAAGTCCAATTTGAAATCGGACCATAACCTTTTTCCCTTTTATATAAGCACCTACATTTCATCCTTACTAATCTTGGGAATAAAATCGCAAATAGAGCAATTTCAAAGATATCCACAGGAAAATGGCGATATTTAATCTCCACTGAACCCGAGTTGGGACGATAAATCGTGTGTCCCACTTTAGTCCATTGTGGTGAAGCCATTATGTACCTAACTCTCTGTGAAGGTAATACGATCTTGACTTTCAAATACCAACTTTGTGTTGCTAAGAATCGAACAAATCTGAAATGCCGAAGGAAATATTTTCCCGAATATTTTCACGACAAGTGGTAGACGTCGTGATTGTTGCAATGACCCTGCTCGTCCGTTGAATTCCGCAAGAAAAAGTGATGCTGGGCATCGCGAGTAGCAGCGGCCGGAGCATGAGAAGTATCGTGTTTACACTCTCGCGCTACCAACTCTCCTGCCCAATTGTGCCGAATATAAACATGGCACTATGGTAAAGAGCGTCATTTCTTGCTCCTTATAAGTTGTGCGATTTCTAGGAAAAGACGTCAATCCAACTGAGAAGGAATTTCTCTTGTATGGTAATTATAGCTGATGGATACAATTCACGACGTATCAGCTAACATTTCAGAGGCAATACAGGGAAAAAGCTGTGCATTTTTGGTCCCAAAATATCTCGAAATCTAACGGCACTGTTTGAATGTAGTTCAGTGGGCTTAGGTAGGTTCAGTTACGTTAGGTTAGGTTAGGTTGGGTTAGGTTAAGTTGGGTAAGGTTAGGTTAGGAAGCATGGAAATCAAGAGATTAAAATACTCTAACGTTTCTTGCCCAGTCTAGTTTTGAGCTGATTGTAATATTTCCTACGTTAACATATCTAAGATGGCGTTCGTACTGTGAAATTGAAGAGTTGAATTATTTCAATATATTACTTTTCATGCTGTCGTCCTTGAATCTTTGGATTTCAGCCCCCGTTAAATAACGCGAGTTTAAGTACAAAATACGAAAACGTAAAAACTTGTGAAATGCGCATGCCCAGATGTCAGATTGAATCCTAACCTTTACGTACTCTATTGTTAGTAGACATGTGTAATTTCATTGCTGCATTCTCATCTCATCTTGTTCTTATTTGCTGTATAAACTAACCTTTACTTATTTCAACTCTCTATTACCGGCCCAGAGAACGTGATAACCATTTGAGACTTATAGCTTTTCTTGCATGATAAATTCAAACAAAACTAATACTTCCTTAGTTCTCCTGAGTACGGATTAATTCATTAGTTCCTACTATGTTCCTACTACACTCCATCAATATCCCACTTATTGAACAGCAATGAACATATGCTTCCAATATACCCGTCTGTTCCACACAAACAAACTAAGCGAAGCTTCAGCTAAACGAAATAAACCGAACAGCAAGTGTAATTGTAGACGATAACCAGCATCCCAACGTTCCTGTGGTTCCAAGCGAACAATGGACCCTTTTAAAATGATAGGACAATGAAACGCTCAGATGTTGTGTGGGTGGCATAGTAAAAAGTACGCAGAACAGACACATGATGCGAGCAGATGAATGTTTTCATTCGATATTTTCTGCAGAAAAATTACATTCACCAACATCGTTGCCACAAGGTTTTCTCAATTGTGAGGGCAAATTATCAATTGCTGTGATAACAGGTCACCAAAGCAGGAAATTCGAATAAAAGGAAATAATTCACGCTGAACTAAGTCAGCTAACACTACAAAATTTCAAACTACTCGGTGGAAGAATTTGCCAGTTCTCACATGGACATATAGAACACTATGTATGTTGACATACGGGACTCACTTGGGGAAATTAGATAAATGAAGGAATTTTCTCTATTTTAAATAATGGTTTCAGCAACACCGCACGATTGTATTTGCGTTATGTAATTTGTATGTTATTTATATTTACTTATGTTTGTCTATGTGTACGCGTGAGCAGTGTGCATACCTATATGTATGATTTCCTAATATAATTCGTATTATTAGGAAAAATTTCATGTTATAAACTGACAGTCATCATAGTTTTACACTGTGTGACGAATGCCATGACTTGCTACAAATGTTTTTTTTTACATAACGTAGTCAAATAAAAATCTATCTATCTATCTATCTATCTAAGTCCAACGAAGACAAACAATTCATAATGCGAACAGTTCATAGTTTGAAAAATTATCTATAACCTATTTGAGGAAGATAGTTCTGACAGATGTGGTTATCTTCCAATACCATTAGTACAAAATAAAAAGTATCACACATCAATAATTATGGCAACACTTCACAGTGACTTGACAACGATGCCAAATTTATTTGTGTGAGTGAAACCTTTGATCCATCTTGTTTGAATAAATACAATATACATACATGAATAAATAACATCAAATCAACATTGAGATCGATTAAGAAGATGATTTTGAAATATTTATGGAGTATAAAAAATATTTTACCCAGAGCATATCTCAAACTCTCACTTTATACCACATTTCTGAGGTAGTGACTGTTTTGAAATGTTTTTCATTGGTCTGTTAAGGTTACTTACAACTATACATAACAGATCTTGAAGTTAGGTGTTTTATTTTCTTCAAGACGTTTGCATACTCGGAATTGTGGTACCACGTTTACAATACCTTTCATTTCGTAACAGTTTCTTATGTCTGCAGATGAATTTGGGCATATGGCAATCATGCTATTATAAATTTTCTCTTTTGAAATTCGTTACTTATTGTGAAACATTTCGGAGCGATGCTTCGAAATTTCCCAAAAAGTATATAAACTGGAAGTAAATCATGCATTGATAATAAAATTGTCCAGTCAACCAATCTCTTCTTCAAATGAATCGAAGATAACTCGACAGAAAGAAACTCCATTTGGTACAAAATTCCCATGTCGTCATGCGAAAGAACAGAAAGCAGTACACAGTAGTAAAACGAAAATAAAAAACATCTCTCAGTGGCTGATAAGACTGCATCGGATAGACTTCCAGTCAAGATGGGGTGACTTCGCAACGGAATAAAGGCTGTAGGGCGCACTATCCAGGTCAAAGGGTCGTCGAACTTCCCCCCAAAATATTGATCGAAACGATACGCTACGTAGGGATTGTTAACTTCGGTTACGACTGCGATGAAAAATTGTGGCTGACATAACCTCGAAAATAAATGGAGCGTTCGTGGCGTGCTCTACTGTCAGAAGTATTTGGAGTAGAGGTTTTCTAGGTTACGGTTTTTTGAATTATTAGGATACGTGATACTTATTTGAGATTATGTGTCATATTACCGAGCCTATAGATTGATGTTGTATGACAAGTGACATGTTGATACTTCAAATTGACACTCCAGAACGAATTATTTTTGATTTGACAGCGAAAATAACGCCGTGAAATGCTTCGAAAATTCTCCCTGTACCTGTAGCATGGTGATACTAGGAGTACTATACTTTTTTGCGGATTTAATGATTTTACCATGAAAAGAAAAGTTTCCAGCGAGTTTCAAACAATAACGCGAAAACAATAGCCATCGTACGACGTCATGACGTGAACAGCTATTCGAAAAAAACGCTAACTGGAAAAGGTTATACGTTCAACAGGACACCGAAGGCGACATTCTCATATTTCGATCGATACCAAGTAAGACGGGTTGCCGGCATCTGGGTCGCAACCGAAAAAGAAAAAAATCAGAAGTGGGATCCCAGATAACACAAGTTCATCTTATGGATATACTATGGATATCCATTATGGATATTGTGGATGTCCATAAGATATCCGAAAAAAGGTCTGGTATATCCTATGGACGTCCATAGGATGTGACAGTGTGACCTTTTTGGATGTCTTATAGATATCCATTATGGATATCCATGAGATATCAACTATGGATATATACAAGAGATAGTATATACTATGTATGTCTTCAGGATATCTGTCAAAGGACGGAAGATGTACGATGGATGACCAGAAGATATGATATGGACATCTTATGGATTTCCATAGTCGACATACATAGAATGTACAATTCAGTACATAATATATAAGTAGGAAAATTAAATGTTGAGGCATTGAAAACACATATAATAAAAGTTTTGAGAACAAACTTAAAAAACAATTCACAACAAAAAAGTAATTCTACCGAATAAAAAATATATCATGTACAAAATATAGAGTATTGATCACATGAGATGATACAAATCAGTCTGTGTGTCACATAGTTTTCCCAGACCTCTCTTTTGCACGTCTCAACCATTCTTTATGGCAATTTCTGTTGCCTTTCTATCACCTGATAAATCGCTCTTGTCTGCAGCAACTGAAATAAAATAATTATTAGAACAACTTTCTTATTTCAAATGGAACACCCCGTATTTTATTGAATTTTTAGATTCCTCCTGAATTATAGGAAAAGGTATGAACAGAATATAAACATAAAATAGTAGGAAATAGATAATTTCATACTAGTCACACTCACCAAGTAACTCACATAATATATATTATAATATGTACTCATATAGGATACACCATCTCAACCACAGTGAATTTCAACTGCTCAACAATCGTTCGCACTTAAATGGAAGGCACAGCGAAAATGTAGGTAATACTCTAATTGTTAATTAGGTATAATGAAAATGTGAAAAACACACGCAGAACGCCTGGCACTTTAGAGACACAATGCAATGGCGGCGATTACGGAATGCGGATCATAGATACGCTTTGGACGTTTGACTTGACATGTCTGGCCACCCTTCGTACATTCGAATTCAGATGGCGACTTTGTTCACTGTAGATTTGTCAAATTCTATGCGGTTCTGTGGTCAGTTCTTATGCATCATTAATTTTGGAGGAATTCACAAGAAAGCACTTCGAAATTTATAAAATATGAGAGAGCAGATTGGCATTTGACTCTGAAGATGTATCGCCATCTCGCGGTGTTTCTAATGATTATGATTGAGTTAGCAACTCCGAGTAATAAAAATGATGATAATGAATGTCCTTTATTGAATCAAAACTCGATAACTCGGAAACGGTTGAATTCAAGTGCATTATGTCGATTACAATTATTGCTCAAAATTGAAGGACGAATTGATATATCCAATAGTATACAGGGGTTTCCATTAAAAAAATGCAACTTTTGTGTGTCACGACTTCATGACCAACACGGTATAATTGAAACTTTAACTGTCTAATAGACGCTTAAAAACCCTACAACTTTTGTTTCAACTTTTTTTTGATACCTTGTATATTTTACCGAATAATCGACCGTTTTCAGACTTTTCTAAAGCTGTGTATGTGTATGTATAGATATCCATTATTGATCTCTTATGGATGCCTGGATGTTACCTGATATGGATATCCAGAATGAAACTTATTTGGATATCCTATGGATGTATCCAAGAAGTTCGTTTCGGATATCCTAAGTACATCTGCAATCGGATATCTTATGGATATACATTTTATGTCCACGGATATTCCGCCTTGAATAGGACTTGAAATGGACATCCATAAGATATCCTGTGTTAATTGGGATCGTAATGCGCCAAAAGGGATCGACTGTGAAATGAAGATTGACAGGAAACAGGAAACAGTTTATTGGTCTAGTTTACTCAGTTTGTCTCAATCATTACAATCGCTTGATGATGAACAGTAAAAATTCACATGCTTTCTTGATAATTATATTCTTTGTATTGATATCATTACAATATCATCATTTATTGAGGATAAAAGGGTAGGCTTTTAACCAAAAAATCTGATTTAGTGTCTGTGCCATGTGACTGTAGCCAACTCTGGATCACTGAATTTTTTGGCAACTTTGTGAAGAATATTGAAAAACCATTAGCATTTTTCGATACTGCCATTGATTGATGTATTCAATTGTCATTAATCGAAAATGCTCGATCAGTAGGAAATACTGAGAAAGAGAACAGCAAATGGGAAAATTCTACGCGTTTTCCTGTATTTTTTTGCTGACTCACTTTTCATATTTATCGATAGTTGTTTTTTCATGAGGCATATCGAGTTTCAGGAACGATTCCAAGATTGCCTCGGAAATGGAAAATGAAGGCATTTCTACTGGGTTTTCTGATGAATGTGCACTTTCCAGAATGAATCGAAGACGTGACTTGATAACAATTTTAATTGAGGTTTCATTTTGAACAACGTTTGAATGGTTATGCCGATATTAGGTTTTTTATTCAATGCGAAAGATACAGGGTGGATCAAAAGCAGTAGAATATGTAGTTTATTCACTCTGTATCCACAGAGTAGTATATATTTTGAAGAAACATATCTGAATTCAAAATACCAAATTCAATTCATGACTTGGGACAGAATATTATAATATTCCGGAAAAAGAAAACCAATTTTGATATTTAACAATAGCCAAGTCGTATTGATCTTCTGTACATTCTTAATAATTCATTTCATATTCAAAAGATTCACAATAAACATTATATCACCTATGATTTGCCAGTTTCACCAAATATTCGAAATATAGTTACTGACTGGGTGTCATGTGCGATTGATTTTATTTGCCGGAACCTGGATAACCAGGTACGACTTGGTTTGATTTGAAGTAAAACACTTCGATATTATTTGAGTGGACTGTATTTATTTGTTGTTCGGTTATAATATGTCTGAATATAGACCATTCCAAGGTGACGTCATTGACAGGCGGCCATATTGCTTGTGGGGCACACAAATTAATAATCCTATCAAAAACAACGTAATCACAGGTCGAAATTAATTGCTTTTTCTTAAAAATACCAGCTTTTTATGCAGTTGTTGGGTGTTCTAAAAGGGGGGAAAGGGATAAACTTCGTTTTTTTTTCGAATTCCTAGGGCTTACAAAGGACGTAGAGAAAATTTAGATGCATTATCACAAGAACGTCGTATGGCATGGATTCGAGCACTAAAACGTGGAGAGTCGAATGAAACGTTTGTAAACAATGCAAGAATTTGTGAAAAACACTTTGTAACAAGTATGTAAGTTGTCTTTTCAAAATAGGTGAACTAATAAGAGTATTTTTTCTGTTGCTAATTCGTTTTTTTTATATATATTTTAATTTTAGTGGAGCCAGCTGAGCTTATAGGATAAAAACAATCCTGATTGGGTACCCTCAGTGAACATGGGATACCAAAGTATTAAAAGTCAGGATGGAATAATATATGTATTTAGTAATAAATAGTCTCAGAAGTATAGTGTACATTTTTGTTTTATCTCTTCTTGTTTTCAATAAACAAGGGAAAAGTAACAAAACTTGTGAATAGTACTATAACTTCCATCTATCAAACAAGCTTTAGATAATATTCAGGTATATAATCTACCTGGCAACAACAACAAAATGTGGATCAATTTTCTTTGCCAAAACTTCCAAAACAAATCCAGCCTCATAATACTTATAGGCTCGCAAAGACTTGTAAGCCTTCATCTGTTTCCCGCTATAAAAACTATGACTGGTAATTGAATACGTCTATTTGGCCTACACTGGGCAGAATACTTGAGTCTTCGGTAATTTCTCCTGGCACTAAAGTGTAGGGGTCTATATTGTTTATATCGCACTTTAATGTCGTTCTCAAGCGAAAGATAATAATCACTACGATTCATTTTTCATAAAATCACTCGGGCAACACAAGAATGAACTTTGTAATCACCAAATTTGGCACAACAGGTCAGAACCACCACTGTTAAATAAATGGAGATCGGTTCTTTGTTTGCCCCACAAACAATATGGCGGAAATGTCAAAATCAGGTGAACTGGAATGGTCTATTCAGACTACAAAATGCCAGTGTTAGAAACTGGACTAGACTCGACGGAACTCGAGTGAGTTACAAGTTGAACTGCCTTCTTAACAAAGTATCGTCCCTAACCATCGACATCTTCTTAGGTAAGGGCCTCTCAATAAATTTAGATAAAAAACAGATGTATACGAAACATGACCTAAAATGCGACATAAACAATTGAAAACAAACAGAAAAGGTTCGGTATTCCGACACTTTGGAAGGATGTTCACATCTGTTAAATATAAACTTGAATTTTCTAGAATGACTAATATTTTACAAAGAACCCTTCACAATGCGTCTATATATACAGGGTGAAAACTGAACATAACTTGGCAACGCTGCTACAGACTTCAGAAGAATAAATACAAAATATATTCTTCAAGAATCTGTATGGTGAAAAAATTGTTGGAAATCTAAATAGTAATTTATAACGGAGCAATCTACGATTTTAAACTTTTTGACTGACCCCGTAGAGCCTTAGTTCGCTTTCAAGTTGTTTGATTCACTAGAAAATTGCACTGTACATGAAACCCAAGAGAGTTGTTCTGATATTTTTGTCAAGGCCCCCATTGTAGTCTCAGAAAAGAAACTATTGTTCATATTGTCTCCGAAACTAAACGAAATCTGACATGGAACTGAATCAAGCCAAATGTGAAACTTGATGTAGAATTCATTGCAATTCGATACTTTGTAATTCTCGTAGCTCAGGTTATCAAGTCGTAAGAAATGAAATCAATTAGGTACCTATTTGATATTGACATTAAAAAAAATGATGTAGAAATAAACTCATCAGTTTTTCCTTCCAATTATGATTCGCGCTAACTCACTTATACTTTGTTTGACCGTGACAAAACGTGAAATGCTGACATTTCCTTTTTACAGAAACAAGCCATGTTGGTACGTCAATTAGAAGAGGAACTGAGAATGAGAATGCGAGGACCCAGTATAGAAATCCAACAACAAATGGAGGCTCTTTATCAAGAAAACGAACATTTAACTAGAGAAATCGCTATCTTGAGGGACACCATCAAGGTTGGTATGAAATTATGTAACAGGACAAGTGGCATTTTATCTGATATACAGTGCGTCCATAAAGTAACGCATAAATTCATTATTGGCTAAATAAACAATAAAATTAGGAATTCCCAAAACAGGTCGATTATTGATTTCAATTTACTATTGTTTCAAATCATAATCTAATATACAGGGTGAACCACTTTTTCGTCATTTTTTTCAAATGGAACCCCCCTTTTTTTTTCAATTTCCAAATTGCCTTTGCTGAGCTGATTCCAAAAATGTATAATATGTTGCTTCAAATTGGTACAGGGTGGGCAAAAATTATGATGAACCAAAATAACAATTTCATTGATAACGTTTTATTTTCGGACGAGGCAACGTTTTTTGAACGGTCATTGGTCTGATGAAAATCCACACTGGATGCAAGAGTACCATACGCAAAGACCACAAAAAACTAACGTATGGGCTGGTATTGTGAGAAATACAATTATTGGTCCATATTTTTTCGATGAAAACTTAACAGGAGCATTATATCTGGATTTCCTACAAAATACATTAATTCCTGATCTGATCCAGCTTTTTCCTGATATTCAAATACCCACTAATGTAGACCGCAGAATCTGGTTTCAACAGGATGGCGCACCGCCACATTTCGCAGTAACTGTGAGCGATTTTTTAAACACAACTTTTCCACAAAGGTGGATAGGAAGAAGGGGACTGGCCTGGTAGATCACCTGATCTGAGCCCATTAGACTTCTTTTTATGGGATCATTTAAAATCTAATGTCTACTTATACAGACCTGGAAATATCCCTCAATTACAAGACCGAATCAGACAAGAAATACAGAGCATAACACCCGCTATGCTACAGAATGTTAGACGGTCAATGGAGAACAATTTGAACATTTTTTGTAAATTTTCGTTTGTTTGTTCGTTTTTGGGAGTGTATCACATTAATTGCATAACTACTAATTCCATTTAATTTGTTTATTACATTCAGTAACGTATTACTTTCCATAAACAATTTTCATACTTTTTTTTGCATTTTTGCCCACCCTGTACCAATTTGAAGCAACATATTATACATTTTTGGATTCAGCTCAGCAAAGGCAATTTGGAAATTGAAAAAAAAAGGGGGGGTTCCATTTGAAAAAAATGGTGATGACGTCATTACACGAAAGTGGTTCACCCTGTATATTAGATTATGATTTGAAACAATAGTGAATTGAAATCAAAAATGGACATGTTTTAGGAATTCTCAATTTTATTGTTCATTTAGCCAATAATGAATTTATGCGTTACTTTATGGACGCACTGTATAGAGTTGATTTACTAATACCGCCTCATTTCGAAAATCAATATCTTGACAAATTCCGAGTTTTCTATGCTTTCCAAGTAATTGGGGGTGGTAAGTTTTAAAATAAAAACTGTAGGTATCTGAGTAATCCTCAAAGTCCAAATGCTCCTCATATGGTGATATAATTAACACTACATCAATGAAGAGGTGTCGGAATAAGAACTGCAACAACAAAAATAAAGAAAAAACCTTGTTCTCCACTTCAATTAGTGACTAGTGACCACTCACACACTTCCATTTTCACAGGAACTGGAGTTGAGGATCGAAACGCAGAAACAAACTCTACAAGCTCGCGACGAAAGTATAAAAAAGCTACTCGAGATGCTCCAGAACAAAGGGATGGGTAAGTGGATCGTTCTTTTCCATCTCCATTTCTGTCGCTTTACCCTGCACTCACAATATTCTCTCACGTATTTCTTGGTGTGTGGTCTACATACATACATAGAAGCTTCTGATCTTAAGAATACCGAAATGACATTCCGTCAACTGTCAAACATATCACAAAAATAATTCCTGTTCCAACCGAAGCAGTTTTTATGACACGCTTTCATAAGTTTATTTGTAACTGTATCAGCACATGTTGGATCATAAATGTGCTTGAATTATTTCGGTTTGACCTTGAGATCTGAGTTCTCTGTACACTAATGAGATGGTGATGCGGTTTCCATAGAGAACATATGAGAGTCTTATATCATATCGAAAAAGTGCCATGGCACACTCTGATATCTGATGATGTCTCCTGAGAAAAAAAGTACTGATGTGATGTTAGATATTTATGTATTTTGGGTGTTGGTAGGGAAGACTTTTGGAAGGGTTCAGAAGTTTTGTCACATTGGATCATTTCTTTCAAATAAAAATGAATATTAATATTATTCGTCAAATATGAAATTTAGAGCCATCCAAAGCCCACTTGTGAAAATACACATGAGACGAATGAGCGTATTTTCACATTTTTGTTCATATCTCTGTAAATATCCATTTTAGCAAAATGTTATACCGACACAAATCGATAGGAAATGAAATTTTGCGTCGGAGAGTGCAAAAATTTTATGGTCATTCCATTTGAAATAAGGAAGTTATAAGAATTTGAAATTTCCAAAAAGTAAACTGAAATATCAAACACCATGTTGAATATTTTGGAACACTTCTAAGGATACCTGATAGAACACTCTTTCATTCATGTGTATACGGAGATTGAACCTCAAACCTTGAAAATTGTAGATGATATAGAAGTTTTAGTTAGTCAGTCCAACTGTAAAATTTTTTCGAAAAAATGGAATATCTTGAAAACAAATTAAGATAGGAAGAAAATTTAAAATGCAACAGGTATAGAATTTTACGTAGGATTCGAAAATGTGAAAATATACAGGGTGTTCCATTTGAAAAAACAAAGTTGATATCACTTCCGGTTTAACCGGAAGTGACAGCGTATTGAAAATATTTTAGGAAGATAGAACACATTGAGTAGTAGCTGACACAAAAATTTTAAGCTGATATCTCTGTTAGTTCGCCATAAACCTCTGATGAACCAGTTAGGTGAATCACCCTGTATACTCTGTGCTTGAACGTTTGTCTGACCTCTTGAAACATAATTTAAGTAAGTAATCATAAGTGAAAAGTAAACGCATTATATGGCGTTTTTTATGACGATAACTGGCTGATTAGATCAGGGTGAATAAAAGAAACATGTAATGAAAAACTTTTTAATCTGTTCAAAAGATGACGCCACTCGCGGAATGTTACAAACATACAACTCGATCTAATATGTAATATCAAACTATTATACAGCGAGTATTCGGCCTCGAGTTCTTCAGGACCCTAATAACTTCATTTGGATTGATAGCTATTTAGCTTTTCATCTGAAAAGAGTCGCAATCATTCTCTGAAACGAAGAAATTAAGTTCAAATAACTGTACTGGACTTAGATATCTATCGATACCAATTATCTGGTTGAGTTAAGCAACTTAAGGAATGAAGCTAGTTAAAGAGCAGCGGTAATTATGAAGCCTTTGAAAATCCATAATGTGGCAAACATTTTGAATCCCTCCAATTTCCCGTGTCGGGACTAATGCTTTGGGTGTTGGGTATGTTTCAGGTAAAGAGGAGGAAAGACAGATGTTCCAACAAATGCAGGCTATGGCCCAAAAGCAGGTGCTTGTCATTTTGTTATCTTTGATGATCATAGTTTCCTCCAAATGCATCGAAAATCTATTCTATAACATTCGAAAAGGCGACATTGCTTGTAGAGAAGAAAGTATACACTTTTTCAAATAATGTAGGCTCATAAATACATCGTAGGCACATTTGTCAAAAATAGAAACATCTGGATTATTTTAGAAAACTCAAAACTTGGTTTCTTTCTTCGTCTTGAACAAATCCATACTTATCGTCTATTTCAATTCAATGGTGAGAATTGTAACAAATTTAGTTATTTCGCAATACTACAAGTACAAAATGAATGATATTCAGTTCACTATTGAGGTTTTAATTCGTTGAGGACATTTGGGCACCAATAGAGTTAGTAATACCCCAATTCGTTGTCAAATTTATGCAAATGAAGATTTCTGAATTGCATAGAGAGATCAGTTCTTTCATTTAAATTGTTCAAAAGAACTTCCACTTTTGTTTATAATATATTTTTTAATCTACGAATCAACTGACCATGTCACATTTCGATAAAAATAATGAATCTTTCTTGAATTGTCTTCAGAATATTTTTATTAATTCTGTAATTCGGTTTGTCTGACAAGCTGTCATGACTCTCGTCCTCAAATAAATAGGCTTCCATAAATCAAACCAATATTCGATTAATCAGACATTTTCTAGATATGTATTCCGATAGTTGTGAAAATGCGATATTTTTCCAATGTAGCAAACACTATTTCTTACAAATTTTTGCATAATCTCACGAGTAATGTACATTTTTCAATTATTTTGTCGTACTTCCTACTCAAGTGTTGGCGCTCTTTTCAAGAATACCTTGACTTTAGTATCGATTGTGTCTTGCTATTTTGAGGACTCTACGATTAAGTATTGTATACGTGCGTGAGGGTATGTGTGACCGTGGTAGATCATATCATTTGGCACATAATCAAGATACCTGAGAATCCGTGTAACTAGAAATATTTTTTGGGTAGAAACATACGAAACTCTGGTATAAACTTTATTTTGAGAATCAACTGTCCATAAGTTAGAAGAAAACAAATTCGAAAATCCTCTCACGAAACACTCAGCTTCACTGTCAGATGCTTCTTCATTCTCTAACCTTCAACGGTATCGACAATCTTGTCTCCGAATCACTCTGGCTCATCAACTAATCCCCATAAGTATTGACAGCTGACGTGTTTCATTGTAATAACAAAATCTTTTTTCCCCTTGTTTTCTCTTCTGATGTTTCTACCAGAGTCTGATGAGTTCAGTTCTAGATACACTGGCTTCCCAAAATCATTCAGCATGTTCGTTGTTATCATTTTGTAAAGTTGTTGCTACTAACGCTGCAAAACTTTTTTGTAATTTGTCGTAATCGCCAAATCGAAACGTCCGGTAGATGGCGTTGTTGAGGTGTTCCTGATATCAGTTACGTTTAGATTTTTGATTCCGCATTGTTCGATAGAAAGAGAAAAAAATTACGTTTGCAAAACAAAGCTTTTATTCTGGATGGCTATCATGTAGTCTTAGATATTTCAGAAAAGTAATGGCTCATTATTTATTTTCGTTATTTCGACGTTTCTGATCATCGAATTCACCATCGTCACTTTGGGAGTTTGTTTTCAATGTTGACAATGACACACGTCAGATTTCGAACTTCCATCCAATGATTCAACTTATCTGTCACACTGGTTTTGCTTATTACTGGTATCAACACTGATACAACAACTTTTTGGAGCTCCGATGATGAATTCTTTGAGATACGGAACGTCTGCAGTCGAAACCCAACAAGTTTGGATGTAGGAGTCGAACCCTTCGAAGCAGCTGAAGCAGCTGAAGACCCCTTGGGGGTATGGTCGATGTTTCGACTTGGCGTCGGTGGTATTCTTGGTAATGTGTCGAACAATTCGATGGTGGTGGTAAAGCGTGAACGGCCGGTACGTCCCCCTAGGTCCCACCCCTTAGCCTTTTGACGCCCCGTTCGTTCCCTCTGCAGGAGTTGCAAGCGGCCAACGATACGTTGCGCACCCTCCAAAGCCAGCTGGAGCTGGTACCCTCGCCCTCTAGCAGCACCATCAAGGTGCTACTCGACACCAAAGACGCGCGCATATCGACGCTCGAGCGCGAGGTCGTCCTGCTAGAGGGCGAGGTCGAACGCTTGACACGCCCAGGCCACGCCCCCGCCCCCCACTTCGCGCCACAGGCTCCGCCTCTCAAGCGCCAAGTAAGTTTTCTGTTGAACGACGTGCAAATCGGCAAAGACGGTGCAGTTATCAGAATGTAACTAGGTACCGAGATAAAGACTCTATGGCCGCTTAAGTTCAGTTTTACCACCTCACTGTCGCTTTTGCCCCGCATGGATAGTGCATGCTACTGCTCGTATGTGCAGCTGGACGAGTTTCGCGTGGAGATACAGCGTCGAGACCAGGAGATCCTAGCCATGGGCGCGAAGATGAAGACGTTGGAAGAGCAGCACCAGGACTACCAGCGGCACATCAGCGTGCTGAAGGAGTCGCTGTGCGCCAAGGAGGAGCACTACAACATGCTCCAGGCTGACGTAGAGGAGATGCGACAGCGCATGGACGAGAAGAACAGGCACATCGAGAAGAAGACGCAGCAATTTCAGCAGGAGAGGGCCAGAGCAGCTGCTGAGGTGGCGGAAATGCGCGAGCATATGGACATCAAGGATAGGAAGATCAACGTGCTCCAGAGGAAGGTAACCAATCTTCTGAAGTCCTTGTAATCCCATCCATTGGTTTTGTTTTTACACTTACGTTCAAAGCCTTATGATACATTGAATAGATTAGATTGAAATGTGCTTCTGGGAGCCTCCAAACTACGACCTTTACAGATCTATTGTGTATGCCCTCTTGTGTTAGAGTTCCGGATCTTGGCCTATCTATGTAACGATGCTCCATTGGCCAGACCTTAGGTTCTCATTGCACCAGGATAGTTGCGGTACTTCTACCTTCAGTGTAGAAATCCTTAGCTTCGACAGACCTTCGCAGTAGGACAGAATGTGTGCTGAGGTTTCCTCATATTCTGGATATAACCTACAAATGGTTGTGTCTGTGAATCTGATGTTATTCATGAGGTTGTTAAGCCTACATTGCACTGTCAGGAGCCCAACCATGATTCTGATTGTTCACCTGTTCTTTCATAAACTCTTTGGCCGGTCTCATTCCCGTCGTCCTTTTCCACCATTCATGATATTCCTTGTTTTTTTATAGAAAACTTTCCACGAAAGGACATCTCGTGGTTCGCGCATCATACGACACATTGAAGACAGATTTCCTTGATATATTCACACAAGTTTCTAGAATTTCTTGCTCAACTTTCAAAATATAATATTAGTCCTCAGGGACAAGTTGGCAGGATACAAATCATTTCATTCTCTATTATTGTCTGAAGCCTTTTCCTGAAACAAACAACAGTAATTCGAATACGTTTCAAAAGTCGTATCCACTTCATTGAATAGAAGAGTTTTCCTTGTAGAATTTCTCAGACAATAGTTACCTCCATACTATGAAAACGTTGACAGGTACTAGTTATTAGACATATTTTTTGTGAAAAGTGCGAATGGTGTTGACCTCTTCTTCCTTCCTTCGAACGACCCTCAATTTTATATGTAGGAATATGTGTATTTAAGAAGGGACAGTTGATTTTGGTGAGTACATTTAGAAGTGTAAGAATATATCATGAAAGTAAGTACTCGATCATAGCTCAGAATTAACCTTACTTACAAAACACCTGATTGGTCTATAAAACTTTCTGAGATTACTAGTGTTATGATTCACAATCAAGTTGTAGATAACAAAACATACATATTTGTCATCAACTACCAACCACAGTGAAGGTAATGTATCAGAATCATACTCTCAAAAATATTAGACCACAATTAAAAAGCTAACTCTCTAACGAAATCAAATATATCCTCATCTATGATGACTTCCCCTCTATTGGGTTAACTATAGTCTCCATTTCAGGTAGAAAACTTGGAAGACCTCCTCAAAGAAAAAGACAACCAAGTGGATATGGCTCGTGCCAGACTGTCAGCCATGCAAGCCCATCACTGTTCTTCTGAAGGTGCTCTCTCCTCCTTGGAAGAAGCTATCGGTGATAAAGAAAAACAAATGAACCAATTGAGGGAGCAAAGAGACAGGGCCGAACAAGAGAAGCACGAAGAGAGAGATCTTCATGAAAGAGAGTTGGCAGAATACAAGATGAAAATCCATGGGCTCAATAGCGAAGTAGAAAAACTCACTGCTAGGTTGGAGAGGTAAGAGTCTGCTTGGAAAAACTAAGCCTTTATATTTAATCTTGTTGTTTTTCGTAGGGCACAGAACGACCGAGACCGTTTGGAGGCCAAACTGGAAAGCTCCCAATCCGAACTAGGAAAATCGAAAGCCGAACTAGATAAAGCAGCTGTGGAAGTAGGCAGAAGCGGTGCTGATTGGGAAGCAGCCAGACAAAGACTAGCCAGACTAGAACTCGAAAACGAAAGACTCAGGAGTGAGTCTGAAAGAGGCACAGGTACAACCTCCACCTTTGGAAGGGTGACTTTCAGCAGTTCACACGAGTTGGATAGGTGAGTACATCCTTCGACAATCGAACTTACCCCACTGAAAATTGCCCTTGAAGGATGCAAGAACGAGCAGATAAGTCCTCCTCGGACCTCAGAAGATGCCAAGCCGAATTGAGGGTGACCCAAGCCGATAGCGAGCGAGCTCGACAAGAAGCCACAGCATTACAAGAAAAACTAGAGAAGTCCCAGGGGGAAGTATACCGCCTCAAGGTCAGCACCATACATCCTCCTCCAGAGTGTATTTTTCTATATTGTTTATTCACCAGGCCCGACTAGAGAACTCCCACCAAGAACAAGACAGTCTGCGAGAGGAGTTGGAACGCGCACAGTCCACTACAGCGAAGCTGCATTCAGACAAGGATCGAGCTTATGCGGAATTGGAAAAGGCGAGAGAAGAACTGGAAAGGACGTCGGCGACCTTGGGAAAGGCCCAATCGCAACAGGACAAGCTGCAAAACGCCTTGGACAAAGCGCAGACAGAAGTCGACAAGCTTCAAGAAAAGCTCGACAAGTCACTTGGGGAGACCAGACGGGTATAAGCTCGCGATTAGTAATTTGTAAGTGTGAAACATTTACCGTTGTCGTTTCAGATACAACTGGAGAAAGAAAAAGTCGCGTACGACTTAGAGAACATCCAGTCGCAATTGGACAAGGTGCTAGGCCAGTCTGCTCGACTGCAAAAAGAAAAGGAATCTGCTCAGGTCGAAGTAGATCGACTTAGAGACAAAAACGAGAAGACCCAGGTGAGCTAACCATTTCACCAACCAATACTCAGTAACTTGCACAATTCATTACAGAATGCTCTGACTAGACTGCAGAAGGAAAGGGATGGGTTCCAGGACGAGTGCGAGAAGCTGAAAGAGAGACTTGAAATTCAGCTGAGTCAGATAGCCAAAGCTCAGAGAGAACGTGCGGAACTCGAGACTGAATTAGACGTTCTCAAAGACAGGTGGGAGAAATCCCACTCTCTACAGCAAAAACTGCAGATCGAACGAGATGACGCTTTGTCTGAAATAGATATTATCAAAGAAAAGCTAGAAAAAGCAATATACGCCTCGCAGAAAGCTATAGACGATAGGGAAGGTATCCACAAAGATTTCGAGAAGCTATTGGAGAAATATGACAGGTACGACATTTAACTATTCCACGGAATGACGATTTCATTGCATTTGGTTTCCAGGTCTCAGAGCGATTTATACAGGCTGCAAAACAAACTGGATACTGTTCTGGCAGACAAGGAAAGGTTTGAGCTCGAAATTGAAAAGCAGCAATTGGTGGCTACAAAGCAAAGAGAAGACCAAAGGAAACTCCAAGATGAATTGCAGAGGGTGCAGGAAATGTACGACAGACTGGCAATGCAACTTGGGAGGTAGTCTTCTTTCAACAATTGACAGCACAGAATAAGACAGTTTCATTTCAGGTCCAAGGAAATCGAGGAAAAATCCAAGGAGGAGATTGAACGTCTCAATATCGATATGGAGATGGTTAGGGATCGATACGAGAAGGCTCAGATTGAACTGAGGCGCTACCAAAGCGAAAAAGAAAAGTTCCATGGCGAAAACGAACGGCTGCAATACGAAATTGAGAGGACACACGGACAACTCGCCAAAATACAAGCTAGCTACGAGAAGAGCCAAGAAGAAAGTGCCAGACTACAGCTCGAAGTCGAAAAGGCCAGAGACAAACACGACAAGCTCCAGAACGAGTTCAGGAAGGTGGTTGCTGAATACGATGCTCTAAGGGAGTCTTCAGTGCCATCTGGCAGAGATAGATACTCCAAGTATGACAGAGAGGAGCGCTCTAAAGATGACAACGAAAGATTACGAGCCGAAATCGATCGGCTGAGAGAACGATTAGACAAGACTTTGGGAGACTTGGACCGTTCCAGGAAAGAACTGGCTCTAGTCGAGTCGACCAGAAGCAAATACACCTTCGATCAAGAAAAAGAAAAGACTCTGGAGATGGAGAGGTTGAAGGACGACTTGCAAAGAACGCTCAGCACTAACCAACAGCTTGAGACCAAGCTGCACGAAATCACCATGCAGCTAGACCTGACTAGGCAGGACGTGGCCAAACAATCAGCTGGGCAAGACAAGCAACGTCATGAGCTGGAACGCGCAGTTATCGAATGCGAGAAGCTGAGGGACAGGTACGAGAAGTTCAAGGTACAAACCGAGAAGCTGGAGAAAGAAAACGAGAAATTGAGAACTGAGATAGCTCAAGCGGATAGAAGACAAACCCTAGCAGCTGATAAGGTTCGAAACGACGAGAGGCTGGAGATAGAACGTCTGAAAGAGAAACTGGAGAAAGCGATACAAGCTCGTGATGCTACGGAAATGGAAGCTGGTCGTTTGGCTCAAGAACTAGAAAAGTCCCAACAACACTTAGCTAATGCCCTACAAACTAACGAAGCAACTAAAATCGAGTTTGAGAGAATGGCAACAGAGCTGGCGAGGATGCACGAGAGGATTGAACGAGACAAGCTGGATTGGAAGACTATGGAACAAGAGAGGGATGTCCTGAGGGCTGAGATGCAACAGATCAGAACAGGGCTAGATACGCAGAGGAGGACCATCGATCACAGGACACAGGAAACTATAGTTAAGCTTCAGCAAGAATTGGCACAGGTAAATATCAACTATTCCCAGAAATGCCGGCATTATATTTGGTGTTACAGGTATCAAGAGAAAGGGAGAAAATGGCATCCATGCTGGATAAACAAGGCAGACAAGGTGACTCTGTGGAAAAACAGATAATCAAGTACGAAGCCGACATAAAACAACTCACCATGGAGAGAGACCAGCTAGTGATGCAGCTAGAAAAATCTCAGGAAATGCTGATGAACTTCCAACAAGAATTGAACCACAGCGAAGCAGAACTAGAAAAACACAAAGCCGAAGTGCAGAGACTCAAAGCCGAGCAGAAGAGAATGGGCCAGGATATGGAAAGGGGTACCAAAGAAGTGCTCGAGAACAGAGATAGAGAAATTGCCAAGCTCCAGCAGCAGTTGCAGGCCATACAAAAAGAGAGGGATACTCACAAACAGCGAGCAGATAAAGCAGAGAAGTTGCTGCAGGAATCTGGTGCCAGAGGTGACTCAGAACTGGAGCAATGGAGGAAAGTTGTACAGCAAGAAACTGATAGAGCCGACCAGGCCGAGAAAGCCGCTCAGGACTTGCAGAAGCGAATTCAAGTTCTGGAGAAGCAAATGCAGCAACAGCTGCAGCAGATGGCGCTGTACCAGAAGGAGAGGGGGATACAAGCCCCAGCGCAGGATGATAAGGAGGTGGCTAGGTTGAGGAGAGAATTAGAGAAAGCGCAAGTTGATGTTAAGAATTCTGTAACGGAAAAAGAACGGTTACAGGCTCAACTGGAAATGTTGGTACAAGAACTCGAGAGGAATCAGGTGAATATTGGATTGAAAATTGCTTTTGTTTCATTTATATTCTTGAGTTTGTTTCAGAAGAAAGTTATCAGTTCCTTTGAAGGTAGTTTGGTTAATAAATATATATTTTTTTGTTGAGTATTATTTTAACTGTTCTATTTCATACTAACGAGATTTATATATAGTTTGGATGTATCTTGACACTGTTTGATGTTTCACAGCTGGAACTACATGAAGCACAGAAGAGATCAGCTTCAACTACCGCTCAAAAACCAAGCGAAGATCTGTCAGCACAAAGGCGACAAATAGATGAAGAGAAGAGGAAGATAGAGGAAGCCAGGAAGCAGTTCGAAGATCAGAGAAAAACTGTAGATAATAAAATTAGACAGGTAGAAGAGAAAGAGAGAGTCTTAGCAGACTTAGATAAACAACTACAAAAACAGAAACAACAATTGGACCAATTACAAAATTCCTTACAAAAGGTAAGCTTCTCGTTGATTACCAAGGCACTTTGCTCATTCCTGTTTCTTTAAGGCTGGCGGAAATGCTGCTGCTGTCGGCGAAATGAACAAAAAACTGACAGAAGCTGAAAAGAAGATGGAGCAAGCACAAGAAGAGGCTAAACGTTCTGCTGCTGAGATGGAGAGACTCTTACAGCTGGTACAAATGAGTCAGGAAGAACAGAATGCGAAAGAAAAACAAATTTCCGATTTGCAGCAGTAAGTAAAGACGTACCATCCAAAAAATCTCGGGGAACCAGGGATCGGATCGACACGTTACAAACACCTTTTTCTTTTTTAGAGCTCTCAAAAATGCACAGATGAAACTCAAGAGTCAACAGCAACAAGCACAAAAGGAAGAGGTTAGTTACTTTTCATTCATGGAAGTTGGATAAAAATTACTAATACATTTTTCTTCTTAATTCTCTTGCTAACTTGGATTCGTACGTATACGTAGGCTGGTCCTACTGGCTTCTTGAAAAGCTTTTTCTAGTCTCGTCATTTCCTTCCACAATATTGCCTCATTCCCCACACTTACATCCGCTCCACTTTGTTTATGTTGATTATATGATACGCATTCGTATACGCCATGTTTTGTGAGTTTTTTATGTTGCTTAAAATTAGGAAAACAACAGTACCACCCACGAAGATCCAGAAAAAACAAACCATTTGAGAAATTATAACGAAAAAAATGTTTCACTCGTGAATAATGTAAATAACTCCAACGACTTGAAACTAGAAGAAATGAACATCATTCGGCTAGAAGAAGAAATAAGAAACCTGAAGAACAACAACGAGTCGACAGTGAAATTCGAGAAAACTCTGGAAGATAAAGAAAATAGGATAACACAGCTTGAAGATGCTCTCAGGGAGAATATCAAACTGTCGACTGAGAGAGAAATGGTTTTGTATGAAGAGGAGAAGAAGAGACAGCAGATTATGCAGAAGGTTAGCACAAATTCTTGATACAAAACATCTGCCACATGAAATTAATTCATAGGTAGGCAAGTTAGAACAAAGGCTACTGTCTTTACAATCAGCTCAGGCCATGAGGTGTCATTCTTGCAAACCATACGTGAGAAGGATGACAACGCTGGAGTCCAAACTGACGAAGCTGATTGGAGAAAGAAAGAAGAACTTACAAGAATTAACCCACATGAAGTTAGTATACGTTATCTATCGTTATTTTATGCATTATTTTCGAACAGATTGCTGATTTTTTTTTAATTAGGAGGGAGGCCCTGGAATCTGCCATCAGCGAAAAAGATGCGCATTTAGCGTTGCTGGAGATATCTGGAATCAGAAGTTCCCATCAAGCCGAAGAAGTGGATCGCCTTAGAATGGACAAGAAGAGATTGGTGGAAAGTCTGAGAAGAGAGGTGAATATTTGGTTGACTTTTCAATGCCACTTTATTTACTTTGCTATGTTTCAGTCGGAATTGAGTTTATCTCTGATAGAAGAATCAGAAGAAGAAGATTTCATGTCCATGCTACAAGAGGAAGTGAAAGATCAGAGGTGATGCTACAATTGAATTCTTCCAATGATCTCAGCAATAATCTTAAACACGGTTATACTACAAACATATGGGACTCAAAAATATCGGTCCTTTACGAATTCAGAGACAATTTCGTGAAAAAGCACTGCCTACAATAAATTCAATATTTTAGGGTATCTACACAGACTACAAAAGCTATAACTCCCAAAAAATACAGTGAGATTATCATTAATTTTTTCGAGAGAGATGCTTCTCGTCTGTTAGTTGTGATGTTGATATTTTTGTCATCATCAGATTTAGATATTATGACAATAATAATGGAATGAGGCAAAATTGTATTGAAACAATGTAATAGTTAAAGCGTTGAATTCGACATCATGGTGGATTTGTTAACAATAGTATTGTTATATAATAAGCATATTCCAAAGTTCTATGTGTCAGATCAGAGAGGCATATTTATTATTGACATGGGGCCCCAAATGATTGTTTCTACAACCGTCAATAAAAATATTTTTATCGATGTGGAATGCATTTTGAATTTCATCGATTGTTAAAAAAAATTCAACGAAATCAACTTAATTTAAATAGCGGTTGTAGAGACCCTAGCAGATGTAAATACAGAATGAAGAATTTGAGATTTTTTGCACAGCATCGCGTCATTTTTGAGTCGTTCTTCAGAAAATTCTCAAAATATTCATCGAAGTAATCTGTACGGGCTAGTAATAATCAAGGTTCATCATTTCTACCCAAGGATTATGAAACAGTTCCAACCAAAGATAATATAGGGTGTTATTTTGGCTAATGATAGCTGCGGTAAAAATTTTCCATACAGGATGTCCAACATAACCAAAAATAACTTCTGTGGAAAAACCCTGCACTTAGTTCACCGTTCTGAAATTGGTGAATGAAGTCAGTAACACCTTGCATTATTTTCTACTTCAGAATTCAAGGTCAAGAAAGAATATCATCGTTATATCATTAGTTGATTGTGAATAAGTGATCGGGTATCATCTTTTTGTAATTTGATGATTTAGCAGTGTTGTTTTGAAGAGAGGTTGTTGCAGAATAAGTAATTTATTGTTATATCGAATGTTGTGTGAGTTCGAAAAAATGTTGCACAACTTTTCTTGTTGTCTAATTTTTGTTACCTTCACATTCCTTGTATTTATCTATAGATCGATTGAGTAATTTGAATTTTCATCAACGTGGACTTACTTATTGATTCACAAAGTTGTGCAAGATTAAACAAATTAGCGCCTAGTTTGTATGTAAAAAGCAAATACTTTAAATAACCCTAACGGAACAGATCTAAAATAAAAAACTTCAAGTACATCAAAGATTGAATTAAATTTTCCACTTGCCTTGTATATCAATTTAATTTAGTCATTATCATATCATAGGCCGAGCGACACTGCCATCTCGTGCCATTATCATGTGAGTAATGAAGCATGTATTACTCCCACTTCTGAGTGAAAAACATTGGAGGTCAACTCTTCGTCTCTCACATAAAAAATGCAGACCCTATAAATGCAGCTTCTGAAATTTTGCATCATGAGAGAAGATCGTAGAGTTTCCTGCTCCAATTTTTTTCGATCAAAAGGCTTAATTCTTGGTGTCCATTATATGGGTCAGGTTACAGATTGTTAAATTAAGTCCTAGCTAGTAGTCCGATCAATGGTGGTTCCGATTCTGACTGTACTTGCAGCAATTAGTCGACAATTTATTAGAATGAGGAGTTAAAAGATTTAATTGAATGTCCCAATGTCACTGTAAGGAGTTTTGTTTTATTCGAGTAGGTATGGTCGCATCGTGATTTTGACTCTGTATAGATATTAGATTATTTTGCCCTATCGTCGATTTCGTATTCTCAGTGAGTGATCGGTTATTTTTGATTCAAGTGATATGATTTTCACCCATTATTTGTAAAATAAATATTTTTTGTTTATGTTTTCGTTTAATTTCGAAACTCTCCCAGAATACCCAAAGTCTGATTACGATTACAATAAGAAGAGACACCAGACACTTTGGTGGGGCTAGCTCAAGTCAAAAGTTCACGTTGACAGCCCTAATACTCCTAATTGCACAAATAGCATCATTATCAATGAAATATCTTTCATTTCTCGAACTACGGTTATGTATCATGAAAAATATTGGTGGAGAAAATAAATACTGCACTTACTCAGCTGTCATAAAATACGTTCACGAATGTTGTCGACGTTCAGCCTTGATAAAAAAATGAGAAAGAAACATGGAACCAAGCTATTGGATTCCTATAAATCTTCAAAATCGACCTGGGGTATGTGATATAAAAATATTTCGAAATTTGTTGTAATGGGCAATGATTTCAACTTGAATAATTACTCAGAAATGTGATGTTCAATTGCTTTTTTTGCCATTTCGAAAAGTGGAACAAATGACAATAATTTGGTAATTCAATCGATGTGGTAGGTCAAAAATTTCAGAAGTTACCGAATGACGAACATTCGATTTAGACAACCCTGTATATTCAAGAATACACATTGGATACTTCATGAACATGATGAACTTCCGGTCTCAAAATGTAGTACGAAAGATATCGAGGATCTAGACCAATTTGTTTCAATTTATTCTACAAACAAAATTAAGCGTTCATATTAATTTTCATTTACCACACACTCATGATAGGGGTACCAACTTAGGGAGTGCTTTTAATTACCAGCGAATAACGGGGAAAATCTATCTTGCAATTCATGTTATGTATGCCAGTAGTAACAAGAGTTTTACCACAGGAAAAACATATTAATATTTTTTATCAGCTCGATATGTGGTTGGGAAAAAAATCGATTGGTGATATTCATGGTCAATGTGATATTGCACGGATTCTTTATACATGGTGCCCGTAATTCGAGCTTAAGCATGGGGATCTCAGTTACCTTGAGAGATACGATGTTGCTTAAATTAGGGCAAAGTTGCGCATTCTGGCACTGATCAATAATCTGAAAAGAAATCCGACCTATCTTCCTTGGTTTTCAAGATATCGCTGAAAAACGGAATTTCGCGATTTTCGTTTTTATTTTTTCAATGGAAAACCGATCAAGTTATCCATTTTCAACCGTAACATTCTCATGGCAGTGTTTAGCGAGGACTTAGGAAATAATATTACATTTTTTCTAACACACGAAGAAAGAAACAAACAAACAGTCAACTTTTTTTTTCTCATGGACGCCATATTGAATTTTCATATTTTTGAATGCAGTTTTTTTTCTGATTCCGACGATGTACTACACAACATGTTTTGATTTAAAATTAAGGTCGAAATTTCCTAATAAACATATTTTCGAAGATTGCCGTGGAAAACAAACTTGTCAGATTTGTTCAATTCGAATTATGACAGTTCAGTAGTTTTTACTCTTGGAGTCCACTCTTGTGAATTGCAATATGCCATTCTCTAATAAATAAAATAAATAAAATAAATCTTGCATCCAGTGTGGAATTTCATCAGACCAATAACGGGTGTTTTGCCGGTTAACATGACCGTTCAAATAAAACGTTGCCTCGTCCGAAAATAAAACGTTATCAATGAAATTGTTATTTTGGTTCATCATATACTCGCAGAATTCAGTTCTTCGGCCAAAGTCGTCTTCAGCCAATTCATGGATGAGACGTACTTTATAAGGGTAGTATTTTACCTTTTTGAAAATGTTTGATACTGAAGACTTTCCAATACCAAAATCCCTAGATAATCCTCGCACTGTACAGTGTGGATTTTCTACATCCGACAAATATGCCTTGTTGAATATTTTCATCAATTTTTGATCTACCTTGCTTTGCTGCATCCTTCACATGTCCTAATTCTCTTTATGTTCGCTCTATTCTACTTACCGTAGATTGTGAAATAGGTTCACGATCTGGGTGCATTTCATGGAATAATCGGCATACCTCTTGTTGAGTCCGCATCTTATTATCGCCAATACCAATCATCATTAATATTTCAATCTTGTCACTTTCGCTTGAAGACATTTTGTATAAAGGGTTCACGAAACTGTGCTTCAATGGTTTTGACAGTTTTGTCAACAGTAAAAACACAAGAGCTTTTTTTTATCGGATAAATTTCTTTTTGTAACGAAATAATTTTGGCAAAATTATTTCGTGTATATCGAGTGTTTTTTGGCAAGATAAATTAATGACAGAATATATCAATGAACAATAATTATCTTTATTGATACAATTAAATTATTAAAATGAACAGTTATTAAATACACAATTGTTATAAATTGTTTGGTTTGGTGTTCTGATTTCAAAATTTTCTTCTCTGGTATTCACACATGTAGAATATTCATATAAAATAAGAGGAACAGGCGTTTTTATCAAATAAAAAAAATGGTAAAAGATAATGCCGAACAAAAATATTTTTATAGTCCAGGGTTTTGGATCACTGATGAAAGCTGTAAGATACAATTATTAAGAATAATGCTGTATGTTCTTGATAGTTTATCAAAGTAGTTGTATAACAAAACGTAATTTCATTTAATGTGTTTATTACGTTTATTCGTTATTTTCATTACTTTGTGAGTAAATTCTTGCATTTTTGCCCAACCTGTACCAATTTGAAGCAACATATTATACATTTTTGAAATCAGCTCAGCAAAGGCAATTTGGGGGGGGAGGTTCCATTTGAAAAAAAATGGTGATGACGCCATTACACGAAAGTGGTTCACCCTGTATATTAGATTATGATTTGAAACAATAGTAAATTGAAATCAAAAATCGACCTGTTTTGGGAATTCCTAATTTTATTGTTCATTTAGCCAATAATGAATTTAAGCGTTACTTTTTGGACGCACTGTATAATATTTAGGATTTATCTGAGAATGAACACATGGTAAATCCTTTCTCAATATGTTGTTTGTCTCGTTAATGAAGGAATTTGCAATAAGGCTCTTTAGAAAACGTTCAAGAAGAGAATGTGAAATTGAAGTATTAATTATCAAAATCCAGATAGCTTATCACATTTCGTGTTATAAGTATATTTCATTGTTCCATCGATGTGGAATAAATTCTCAGCATCCAGATACGTCAAAAGTTGCTTATAAATGAAAAACTTGTGCCATATGCTCCTCAAGTATGACGCAAATTATCATCGGCGACCCTAAAATCTCCATCTGCATTCTTAACAACCACTCAGTCACACTTCAAATCATCCAGATGTAACGAGTGAAGAAGTCACATTAATATACAGGGTGATTCAAATTCGATGTAGATCGTTTTGGTCTCACAAGAGCGTGAGAAATAGGAATGTTATTTTTTTATTCAAGAATGAAAGTTGTGACAGCTTGACATGATATGCCCTGTTGTTCTTCTTCTGTTTTTATAATGAGGTTGTGTTGAAAAATCTTTTTACTTTTTTTCTCATAGAGAAGATCTATACAGAGAGGAAAACAAGTGAATCTTCGTATTTGGAAAATTTTAGAAGAACCATAGTTGAATTCAAAAACTTCTAGATCTAGTAGTTAAACAAGAGATAAGTTATGAAGTATAATTCATTGATGGTTTATGTTCCAATGACTGTTGAATTTGTTTATTATTATATTATAGTCTATTTATTTAGGCGTATTGTGTTATTATTTTGTGTTTTTTTTTTCAACGATACTCCGAAACAAAAATTTCTCAACCATTGACAGTAGCCCAGGCAGCAAGCTGACGTCATAATGACGTCTCTTTTTGGTATTTATTGGTCCGCAACGTCATATTACCAAAAAATGACGTGAATACTGACGTCATTTTTTGAATGTACTGTAGACGTCATAACCAGGACGTTAGTTTGACGATATTTTTACGTCATTATAAAACGTTAACTCATTGTTTTATATTTTTGCATTTTGATGATTATTCCAATGATCCTTATAGGTTCCTAAATATTTTTCATCGAAATGCAAAAGTTAAACGAAAGTTTACCATAGATACCTTAAAGTGTGTATAGGCAAGTGTACATTGTAGGTACAGAATGGAATAAAATTTCTCTTTAGGCGAATAAAGAGACGCAATATAGGTATTATTATTCAACCACAGCCCATCTTTTATGAGGTTCGTATGATTATCAACTCATTGAAAAACAGTTTGAATTTGGCGCTTCAAAACAAAACGTTCATTATTTGTTTGGCGTTCGGCAATCTCCGGAGTTATCGGTATCGGACAAGTTCGGCCACAAGCCAACACGCAACGTTGACGACGCACACGGCCACACGCCATTATCACAAAAATTTTGAGGTTGTTATGTATTCGATTTCGATTGAAATTTCCTATTGATTACAGAAGTCGATTTCCGACCGTCGGTTGTGAATTGTGCATTTCCTTTACTAGTGATTTGTAAGGTAAGTTTAATATTTGGTCTATTGCATGTATTGGATTTGATGTCATGTACTCACCACTTACTATGATTCCTGTACCTATATCATGATGCTACGTTATTTTAAGGCTTTTTCCTTTTTGTGAAAATAATTGTATCCTTAAGGTTTGTGTGCTGATTAAACTCACTAGGATTTTTTGTCGAGATACTGAAATAATTTGATGAAAAATCAAGAAACATATGATGAGAGTCCAAATTAATGTGTTGATACTGGTGAAAAGAAGCTTCTTATCAGTGAATCTACCTATAGAAAAAGAAAGAATCTTAGTTATATATACACAATTCACTTATTTTGGTTAACTGTATAATAAATAGAGTCGACTCTTCTAAGCTATGAAAGATCTTGAGATGAGTCTGCACAAATAACTTTCTGTTCTGACAACTCAAGGTATTTCTTTCTTTCTTACTTTTCCAATGGTTTTTTCCTACATATCTGTTATAACTGGTGGTAATCTAGAAGACAGAACTTTCAACAATTTGTTCGACCAAATGAAATTTTTAAAATACTATCACATCTGTATATTTTTGAAATTTGTTGTTTTAATAGTTTGTGAATAATAGTAGAGTTTTCATTTATCTATTGTTCATTAAACATTAAATTATATATATTTTTTAACAATAATTTTTTATTTCTAGAAAGTTCCTGTGCCTTGGGGATTTCTACTCTTCTCACATCCCCAACAAGTGGAACAAGTACCCCTACATCAACTATTCACAATAAAATTTGGCATTTTTTCTTCCTAATGAGCTAATCAATTTTTGGTTTAATTCAAATGTTCTGAGTTAACAATTTTACTCTTGATAATTGTGATCCTCATAGTTCAAAAAAATAACTCCCTCTACTCAAACTGTTATTTTATATATATAATATAAATATATATATTATATTTCATTATATCTTTATTATATCCTTTGATGCCGATGGAACATATAGATTTTCGTTCTCTAATTGTGATTTTATTTACAGACCTTATAACATCATAGATAGGATTGATTTGTATATGCACTAACATCCAAATAATATGAGCTTGAGACTAGCAAGTGAATACAAATAATTTTGAACCAATATCAATATATATATATATATATATATATATATATATATATATATATATATATATAATAAATAGGGACGGCCCATTAACGTCGAAATATAACGTCATAATGACGTTACAGAATGACGTCTTTGGTCTGTGACATAATCACGTCATCCTACCGTCTTTATGGCGTCATTCTTTTCGTCAGCAGGACGTGTCTGGTGTCGAAAAAATGACGATAAAATCACGTCAGCTTGCTGCCTGGGAGATGACCGTTGAACAGTTTTATTTATGAAAATTTCAACTAGAATTGACAAACTTCATAAGCGGATAAAAGATTTATCTTCAAATCGATTTGGCATCATTGTGAAATCACTGTGAGGTGTTGCCATAATTATTCAAAATCAATAAGAAGTTCAGTGGTTTTTCACTAATGGTATCGAAAAATGACCAAATCTGTCACACTTATCTTACTAAAATAAATAGACTATATCGCATGGCGTAATGTGTTAAACAATTCGGAATTGAATAGACAGATGAATCACATTTTAAATATTTTACTCAAATTCAATCAACGTTGGAGTTCCATAACCCAGCTGAAAGGATATTTCCATATGACCCACGCTGTGGTACATGTACATCAGCTTATTCAACGAGAAATAACTTTCCGAACGCTCGCTAGGCATCTCAAACTTTTCTTCAATTCAACCGAATCACCCCGTAACAATCTAACGGCCTACTTGAAAAATTAATTCAAGTCGATTTAAGTGGTGCCCAAATGACTTGAGTTCATCGGGGCATGTCGAGGTGGCTATGCAACGACAACCGAAAGTGCACAGTCGGTCCCAAGTCAATCCGTCGCCAACTTCGATGATTGTGTCTTCGTGCGAGGCGCCGAGTCCACTCAACTCAGCCCCTTCTCTCGCGAATTGACAAACTCTTCAGGTGACGTGAAGTGGCTACCTGAGATAGCGCGGCAAAAACGGAGAGTGCCGTGGAAATAATGACTCACGGCCAGCTAGATCGATTTCTACCTTCGATTTGGTGAGGTGCGTGCGATACGGTTAGGTGGTTTCGCGATTGTTTCAACAGTTTGCTCGGTTTGTTTGATTTGGCGGAAAGTAAACTAGCTACTCGGGTAGGCTGTTTGATTTCTGACGAGGCGCATGTTGGCGGTGGTTTGTTTACGTAAAAAATGAATAATGTTTTCGATCGCGGATCGTTTTATTCGTCTACAACGGACATGTGCTATGTAAGTAACTTTTATTTGGTATTCGATTTGTAGGTTGTAAACAATGCGTTGCTTTAATACAAAACGGATGTAATTTAAATTAGTGCATTAAACTGGCATAGTTAATGGTGGTTTTTATTGTTTCATTCATAAGGAGACTTCACGTGATCAGAGGAAGAGAAATTACTTTCAGTTTATTTAAAATGACTTTATGTATTTTATTCCTTACTGATTTTGCACTTTTCGTGCACAATTTTGCCATTAACAAGTTTCCCTTTATTTATCTCACAAATTTTCATTCATTATTGAATGAAATCGTTCGTTTTATGGGTAGAAATAATTATAACCTAAAATACACGTCAAAAAATTATCCTGTCCAAAATATCTTGTTTGATTACTACCTCAGAGCGTTTCTAAAGCGTCCGCCATTCAGTGTTCATAAAATGTAAAATATTCAACTCATAATTCGTCATTGAAAGAAATGGATTGAAATACAATTATTTCCATTGTTCAATTCCATCTGTGTAGAATTCGAGGTTGATGAAAGATGATTTAATTTTGCATTCTCAGAATACCAACCTACCTCTCAGGTGGCAGAAATGACCACCAAAGGTCGTTTTCATGGCATTCTTTCATCTCCCAACCGGTTTCTTTTATTATATGAGAATACTCACCTTGATGAAAGAGAGGGGATACTAGGAAGCATGATTAATTTAATACACTGGAAATCATAGATTATTTTTCGAAAATCATCATTACAGTGATGAGTAAGAGGTTCAGCATTAAATCCGAGTTAAATTGCTGACTTCCTGTACGTTTCTGAAAATGTTTCGAAATCAGTAGTCTAGACGGCAGTGATCGAAAAAAAAAAAGGAGTATTATCGGTTGACAGGAAATAAACATTCTACAGGCATAGGTCGTGTACTGTTATCTGATATTATTACTATTATTATATTAGATATTATCTATGATTAACCTTGTGATGTATCACCGCCATGAGGTCACTTGTCAGAAAAACAAAATATTTGAAAAAAACGATGTTTTTTTTTATTCAACTACGTTTTCAGTCTTGAAATTCAATCTGCATCGATTTATTATTGGATTTTCCCTATAGTTCATCAAAGTAGTCCCCCTTCTATGAGAACAGTCCCAATTCATTGATGAAAATATTTTTACAGCAGACATCAAAAGTTATATGACCTCTGGAAGAAAGTTCCATCATAATATATGAAATCAAAGTAAGCAAATTGATATCAATTTCCGGTGGTTTACCAGGAAATGCTACGCCTCTGGCGAACAAGGTGGACTTATATTATTATCATATAGTGCCCCATATTTCATTTATTTCGAACAAATTTGATGAATGATTACGTGTATATCATTATTATTTGAATATTTGCAAAATACTCATCGTTTTTCCTGGAGACAAATCCTTTCTTCTTCTACGCTTTCGTTACATCCCGTTTAACAAAGCAACTTTTTCAATTGTCTCGCATGAGTCAGTGCCGACTATATATATTGCATAAAACGAATACTTCAATCGTTAGTAATACTATAATAAGTACATTCTGAATTGAACGGGCTACTGGAATTATAATTACACCTTGTGGAGTGAGATAGAAAGACAATGGCGCCCATTTGAATTCTTTCTACTCTTTTATGTTCACATCGACATGGAAATAGACGAATCCAAAATAAAATATCTAGTTGAAGAATTTTCTTCATACCGAGTGTTTTGAATTCGATCTTCATACCATTGTTGTGAAATTCAAAAATTATATCCATGACCAATGAAATTGAAGATGATGGCTGAACGAGAAAACACCCTATAGCATCTGACTACATAATGTAGCAGGGAAACACTGGCAATATATAAGATTTGTCCGTTCTGGTATGCTGTCGATGAATATGTTAATCCAAAATTTCACTGTTTTTCGGATTCCTACGGAAATACTGGAGATTTGGCAACTTTGCCAATAGCACATTTTTGTACTGAATCTTAGATATTCCCATTGTTTTTGCGATCCAAATCATAAGGTTCTAAAAAATTCAAAAAAAAACGTGAACATTCTCAATATCTATCAACCACGATTCCTTAGAAAATATAGTTCATATAACAGATCAATCAATCAAACAGGTCATCTCTCGATACTATTAGTACAAAATTAAAAATGTCTAGCTAAGTGAACCTCTGATCGGTTGAGACATAGCTAGGAACATTTAGGAATCAATAATTATGACAACATTTGACTTCACACGATACCAAATTTATTTGAAGAGAAGTCTTTGATTTTGTGTAACTTCTAGTCGACATTTCTAGAAATATTGAAAACAATTTTCTACGGTTATCCACAGTTAATAGTTATATTTATTTCAAATTTCTGTCTTCAAGTCTTGTTGAAAAAAAAAAGAAGCAGCAGCACCGCACTTCATAGTCTAAAAGCCTTTTAGATCATTTCAACAGTTCTGACAATCTTGTACGACTTCTACTTGAGAGTTATTATGAAACCAGGTCGAATTCCTAGAAAAACAAATGGCGCCTATCTCTTTGTCCATTATGGATGACTAGTGGATAAAGTTTATCCCAGAACCCCATCAGTGTCGTTACCACAAGAAAGATAAGGCGACCACACAGGAACACATCACTCATTCAACTACGACTATGATTTAGTTGCTTCGAAATAGTGAAAAAGTCAAGTGTAATGTGTGCCGATAAAAGAAACTCTCTCAAGGACAAATTGAGAAACAGCTTGGAGCTGCATTTGAAGTCCTACTATGCGATGTTCCACGCAAATAACCCCATAGAGGTGAGAAACTAGTAAATCCGGTTCAGCTCTGCCGGGCTAGGCGGCCGAAGCAGCCACAAAAACGAATTTGCTTTCCTAGCGCGATTTCCGTCGGCCTAATCTGGCCCAATAAAATCGGCTGGATAATTTTATATTTAAACCCTTCCAAAGAGTTTAAATGTATACATCCTTTCTTCACCAACTGTAATAACGTTGGGCTGCTAATTGGCAGTTATATGCCAGTTTGTCGAAGGAAATGAACAGATTATTTTGCGCGATTTGATCGGTGTATTGTTGGGAAAGTTTGCTTCTGCGGAAAATTTGAGGTGGAAATCGTGAAAATGGAGGTAGACGCTGAAACGATACAGGTATACACTACTAGATTGTTGCCATTTTTATCGCAAAATTTGCATATTTAACGTGACGAATGTTCCTTCACTCCACTGAAAAAATAATTAAAGTTTGTGAAAACTGAGAAACATGCTTTAATGGTGAACTAAAAAGGCGAAAATAATCATTAATATAGAATGAAATCAATCAAGAAAAACATTGTTATTGTGAAAAAGTGTGGGGCGCCTCATAAAAACTGAAACGAAAACTTTTCAATTTGTTTTAGTGAGAAATAACACTGGCATTTTTATCATTACACCGGATTATTTTTCACTGTACATTTACCTACAAGGGTACACAAGATTAAAAGAATGACTAAATTCGTAGTAGTATTTTCAAAATTTGTTACTTTCTCTTTGAAAAGAATTCGATTTTCATTTGCAATTGGTAGCCTCGTAAGAATTCTAACGGTAGATGTTTTTCAATCATAAGAGTAGCATGTTTTAAATTAGACGATCTAGTGTTGGATAAAATGAAGATTATATACCATCGTTGAAATAAATGAAAATAAATGATAAATATTATTATCATCATTTTCATATGGTATTAACAAGTCATACTGATGCCAGCTGTATGATGTGAGCATGTTTTTTGCTCGAAAAATGTGTAAAGCTGTCTAAAATTCATCTCATATACAAGGTGTTATGTGAGTACGTGGTCAAATTCTATAACGAAAAGTTCACCACATGTTTGTATGGAAGTCACTTGAGTTGATTGAATTGAGAATAGAAAAAGATATTTCGAACGAAAACTGTTATATTTGCGCAGATACGCAATTCTGAAATATTTCAAGGTAGGTAAGTTCACTTTTTTTGCATGGGACACTATGTTTATTCTTTCATCATCGAATCCAGCAGAAAACTTTACATCTAGTCCCATTTTCAGTTTCCAATATTTATTGACCGAAATAGAAAACAATCTGTCAATAGAACGAAGGGGATAGCAAGATTTTTAACCTCAAAAGGGCTAGCAAAATCGGAAAGTTTGAGAAATACTATACTGGATGAAAACAAATACCATTAAATTTTCACTGAAACTTCACAAACTACTTCCTTTTTCCAGGATAACAAGGGCATGGTAACTCCTGTGGAAACGGAACGAACAGCCTCGGCTCCTGTTCGGCTCAACATGCCGAACATGTCCGAACAGCAGGCCAAACAATCGCGAGCGCAGCACCGGCCTACCAAGATCAGGTTCTCGCGGCGTGTCAGGCTTTCTTTTGTGTTGAATGTGTCTCTAGCCGTGCTTGGTGAGTCGATTTTGTTTTGGTATTGTAGATAAGACGTCATTTTCGATTTCACCACCTTTGTTTCCACCGAGCACTTGCAGCTTATTCATTCGCAGGATCGATATTATGTTTTCTAGTTTCCGAGGATACAGAATATCTCACAGAACAGGGGAAACGAAACTAGATGGGTAACCCTGTTTTGAAATGTTCTAGTTACTAGTCATAATTTATTGTGATTGATAACTTTTTGTCGAAAATTGTCGAAGTAGCGATGAGAATTATCTTAGGATTTACATTATTCCATGGAGTTTCTATGAGTAATCTGATAAATGATCATTATATTGAATCATCAATATTTTAATTGGATTCTACGAAATGATACAAGGGCAAAGTGTATAGTTCTGTAGGAATTCATCATTATATTTTTATAACAATAATATGATTCTTCTACGCATTAGAATTCATTATGGAAGTCAATGTAAGTCTGATTCAATGCAATTTATATAGGGTGTTTCACAGTGGATGGACCATTAGAAGTATCTGGAGAACAGAAAAACAGATCATTTCGAAAATTTGTGGGCGTGGATAATCGAACTTGCTCTATCTGTCTAAAATATTTTTATCAATACAGTGTTGCCGCTTGTATCAGAAAGTAGTAGCTACTTTGTTATTTCAAATGGAACACCTCGTATATTATAACATTTTTGAAATCCTCATGAGATTCCTCACAACTTTCCCACATAATTCACCTATCTGTGACGATTTCCGAGATAAAAATTATTTTGTTAAATTTTTCTACAAAACCTGACCATCCAAATTTACAAAATCTTGCAATTTGGGTTATAGCTGCATGAGACCATTGGGTATTCCAGGTTTTAGCTTACAGGGAGGCTCAGAAGTGAGTGCCTTCCGGGGACTCATGAAAATGGCTGAAACTTCGTTTTTTTTAATGGAACACCTTGTATATTATTACTCATTTGAAAAGCTGTAACATTTTCCAATTTAATTGAGTATACTTTCCCTATACCCATTTCGTACAGTTTGTTTAGTTATGATCACTTATGTTATGAATTCGTCTTCAATAAAATAAATATTGGATAGTGCTTAAGATAGTAGGCTATGAACTCATTCTGACAGAGAACTAACATGTTATTCCTTCATTGTTATCCTGTATCCAAGTTACATGGGTGTGAAAGTACTATGACAGAAAATAATTACTTGAATGTGGTTTTGATGGATTTACTCATCATTTATGGTCAATGTAACAAGAATATTAGTATAACATGCAAATAGTTTGATGAAAAGTATGCTGATTTACCTCGAATGAATTCATAACATAAGTAATCATAACTAAAAAACTGTACGAGATAGGTATAGGGAAGGTATACCCAATTAAATTGGAAAATGTTATAGCTTTTCGAATAAGTAATATTATACAAGGTGTTTCATTTAAAAAAACGGAGTTTCAGCCATTTTCATGAGTCCCCGAAAGGCACTCACTTCTGAGCCTCCCTGTATGCTGAAACTGAGATCTAGTTCATCGACAGAATACTTGATGATCTTATGCAGCTATAACCCTAATTGCAATATTTTGTAAATTTGCATTGGGAAAAAATTGACATTTTTCAATGGTCAGGTTTTGCACAAAAATTAGACAAAATAATTTTCATCTTGAAAATCGTAATAGATAGGTGTAGGGAATTATGTGGAAAAGTTGTGAGGAATCTTATAAGGATCCCAAAAATGGTATAATATATGAGATGTTCCATTTGAAATAACAAAGTAGCTACTACTTTCTGATACAAGCGGCAACACTGTATTGATAAAAATATTTTAGAAGGATAGAGCAAGTTCGATTATCCACGCCCACAAATTTTCGAAATAATCTGTTTTTCTGTTCTCCAGATACTTCTTATGTTCCATCCACTGTGAAACACCCCGTAGAGAAAGGAATCCCAAAAATATATTCCTAGTGTAATCATCAAGAGTCTTCGGAAACTTCATGTAAATACATAATAAATATTAATAATAATTAAAACTCAGGAGAAAAGAAGGAATGTTTGATGGGAATTCTATCGAACACACAGTATTTTGTCGTGTCAATACTTCATTCTACTCCCCCAAAAAATTTCAACATATATCCTCGAACCACATTATCTGATAAAGTTACTTTTTCACGTCTCGATATTGTTGTAACACCGAGTTTCACTCTGAAACAGTGATATTGAGGTTACTCTCTATGAATTATTATTTGTACTGCGATAAAGACAGTGACGTAGAATCAGTTTCAACAATAATTACTGTGGTTTCATTTGTTTCGTGCTGATGACAAGGATTTTGGTGTGATGAGTCAGATTTTAATTGTAGTTCAATTTGAGTGACGTTGAGGATTATGGTAATTTAGTGGTTTTGGAATGTGGTACCAAATGTAATGCTTAGCAGATTATTTTTTTTTAAGCCTGGAGAATTGTTGAAGTACTGTTATCTATATTCACAATTCAACTGCTGAACTTCATGTCTGAATTTTTAGTACAATGTTATCGTACCTAATACTGATAAAGTTACTTACTCTTTTCAAACTGTTTTGATATTATTTGTATATTTTCAACTGAGGTTTTGTTTGTTAACTCCTTCTTTAGCTCACTTTCACAGCTTTCACAATATCAGTTGATGCTCTGGGTTTATACATTTGGTCTCATGAACTATCACTAACCAATCCAATCTCATACAGATTTTTCTCTTTTGGCTGTAGCTCGCCAGGAACCTGCTATCCTTCCGTATGCGGATCAACAGGTTTTACATCTGTAAGTCCACGTCAAGGTTTAGATTTAAGACGCTCAACTGTCAACTGTCACCGCGCTTTTAACTCCAATTCTATTCTTCCAGTCCTATCGTTGCTGGTGCTAGCAGAATACGGCTTCATCCCCGGCCCCAAACTCGGCTTCTACTGCCAGGACCCCAGCATATCCCACAAATACAAAGGAGAGGTGATCTCCCCACTGATCCTTGGAGTAGGCTCCCTCCTCCTGCCGCTCCTAGTCCTCGTGATCACGGAGCTGATATCCCAGCGCACCTTCAAGAAAATCGACGGCGGGCTGGTGTGGTACTACTTCAAGGAGTGCGCCATCGGCTGCACGTTGATCCTGGTGCTAACGCAGATAGCCAAGGTGTTGGTTGGGGAGCATCGCCCGCACTTCTTCGATGTCTGCCAACCGGATACCGCCCAGGGCTGCGTCCCGGGGAGCTTCGTGGAGAGCTACAAGTGCACCAGTGATCGCTTCAGCGGGTACTTTATGGTGGACTCCTCCAGGTCCTTCCCTTCAGGGCACTCCTCCGTGTCTTGGTTCGTCGGGGTGTTCTCTGCGGTAAGTTTTGATAATTCCTGCGGTGACAATGCTTAAGGGGTTAGGGGTAGTCAGGATTCATTCATTCATTTTTTTTGCATTTTTGTTATGTAATATCTTAAAAATATTCTCTGAAAATTTGAGGTTGATCCGATAATTACTTTTCGAGTTATTCGACAAATAACAAAGAGCGCTCGGCACTCCAAAACGCTTGGACCACGTAGCTAGAGGTAGCTGCAAGTGCGTTTTTCTCGAAACTATGTTTTTTGAACTGGACGACTGTAACTCGATAACCGCTAAGTAGATTTTAATGAAATTTTTACAACTCTTAGAATACATAATAAACTCAGTCCTGATCGAAGATTTTTTTTATTTCGATTTTTTCAGACCAATTAACTGTTGATTTTTTTCCGAAAAAAAGTAAATTTCCTGGGGCCGCCATTTTGTTAATAAAAAAAAAGCTTTGATCAGGCCCAGGATGGACAGCCTAAGTCTTGACGTCACAAGCTTAAAAATCTTTCCAAACAAAGCGTTCATTTCACGTTTTTGCTTCTTTCAGTTGAAACTAAGAATGGAATTGTTTGTATATGGTGATATTAAGTTCTTCTGAAGGCATTCTTATAAAAACTCTTATGGAGAAAACAATGCAATATTTCTTTGTTTGGAAAGGTTTTTCGGGCTCCGCCCATTTTGACGTCACACTTAGGTAGTCCATTATCTATTTATAATACTATTTTTTTATCCGATTGATTTCACATGAATCTCCAAGGACTCATGATGTCACCGCAAGGACTTTTTTTGGAACTGGGTCTACACAGACAGCTGTAACTTTGGGAATTATTTTTTTTCAAATCTTCGTGACTTCAAGTCGTAACATTGTATAATAATGCAATGGAGAAGATTCCTTATGACGAATTCTCATCAAATAAGTACTCAACTATTTAGTTTGATATCTCTACTTTCTAGAATGACAATACAAATCATTCAACTCCATTCTATTTTCAAAATAAACCAATTTATAAATTTTGAGGCGGGAAACTGTGACGTACTTAGTGAGTTTAGAGTGAATATAGCTATCGTAAGTTCCATAACCCATAACACATAACCACATTTAGCTGTCAACGTGTCATGTTATGGTGTAATCCGGATGATCGCGGACGAAATCTACGAATGCATTTGCGCAATTGCCAGATCTACCTTTCTATTTTCATGAAAATAAATTGAAAGCTGTTCCGAAAATTCAAACACAAAATTATATTGAAATAATTCACTTCAGGAACAAATTCGATTAATTCATTTATTTTCTATTCAGCCATAGCCCTCGATTATATCATCGCATTCATATATTTTCGCATGTTATGTGCTAGTTATATTTCATAAGACATATATGATATCATATCACGAAAGGTAAACAATCCATGATTTGGTATTGCAAAATCCACGACATATTTTACCAAGATATTCTGGGCAGTTTTTCCGAATATTTAGAATAAATTAGAAGCAGGGCAACACTGTACTGAATGGTGGAGGAGCCAAAACTAGTTTTTCAAAACGAAATTCTGGAGTGAAATTCGATCGCACAAAAAAAAGAAAAAATACGGGTGTAATAATTTTTCATATATTTTATGAAAAAAATAAAATCTCAATATTGGAAACTTCCTCATTTTATTACTTTTGTAAAATAACATGATCCAATAGCAAAAAAAAATTGCTGAAAATTCTAATATTTTCGTGTTTCGTTTTTCTGACTACTCCTAACTCCTTTATTAATCTTGACTCATTTTGCAGTACGTGATTCAGACCAGGCTGCCCACTATACACACCGGTAGATTATTGAAGCCTTTCCTGATAACCTTGTGCCTTACTTGGTCCCTGCTGTGTTCGCTGACGAGGATCACCGATAGAAGGCACCACTGGTGGGATGTCTTGGCCGGTACCACCTTGGGAGTTCTGGGTGCCTTGTATACCATTAAATTGGTGCATAAGAAAATGCACGGTACCACCAGCATAGCCAAAGTGTGTTCTTCCACTACTACTCTGGTGGATGTTAAGAACAAAGATGCCACTAGCGTTATCATTTGAGGTTTTTGACGTGACCACAGCAGTATTTCATGTAGTTTTCGATCGGTTGAGGTTGATCTCCGTGTTTGCCGAGTTTCATGCCATGTGAAACGTCCACTGTGTATACAGGGTGTTAGTGAATAAGTGCGACAAACTTTAGGGGGTGATTCTTTGTCATATTTCATGAAAAAAAGTTCATGTAAACGTGTGTCCTAACTTGCTTCATTTCCGAGTAACGGGGTGTTAAAGTTTTCTCTCAAAAACTGAAACGAGTACTCGAAAGATTGCCAACATATTGAATGTAAGCAACTTCAGTGTATTTAAAATTCTTAAAGAACAGCAATTGTATCCGTTTCATATTCAACGTGTGCAAGCTCTACTACCTAGAGACTTTTTTCCGCGCCTAGTCTTTTGCTATTGGATTCTTCATCAAATCGTTCAAATTCCTAATTTTTTAAATGGCGTTTTGTTTACTGACGAGGCTAATTTTGGACGACAGTGTATACAAAATTTCCATAACAATCACCTCTGGGCCGAGGAAAATCCACATGGAATCTTCGAAGCTCATTTTCAGCATCAGTTTTCAGTAAATGTATGGCTTGGAGTACTTCATGATCATTTAATCGGTCCATATTTCCTCCCACAACGACTAACAGGTGACTCTTACCTCAATTTCCTACAGGAAGAGTTACGTGTTCTTCTTGAAGAAATTCCTCTACAGATGAGACAACATTTCTGGTTCATGCATGATGGTGCACCAGCCCATTTTAGCATCAATGTACGTAATCACTTAGATAGAGTATATCCAAATCGTTGGATAGGTAGGGGAGGTACGGAACATTGGCCTGCTCGATCGCCGGATTTAAATCCTCTAGACTTTTGCATATGGGGTTTTCTTAAGTCATTGGTTTATTCCACGCCCGTCGAAAATGTTGAACACCTGAGGAATCGAATTATAGCCGGCTGCGAGACAATAAGAAATACACCAGGAATATTTGCGCGAGTACGACAATCAATGAGGCGAAGAGTTGAATCTTGTATCACGTCTGAAGGTGGTCATTTTGAACATTTGTTGTAGCTTTGCGCCTTATTCATCCTTTAGTGTTATTTTTTGTTATTGTTCTGGTTTAATTTTATTGTGTAAGATAGTTCTTGATAATGTATTAAATAAATGAAAAATACGCATTACCTACGATGTTTTATTTTTTGCATAAAAACGGCGCCCTTCACGAAAAAAAGGCATGAGAGACTTTTTGTCGCAAATTGAACGAGACATTCAAAATTGAATTTAAGTTTGGAATATCTCAGTGGCGTACCATTTTTTTCTTTAAAAAAATTGAGATCATTACGCATATGCACGCCAATGATGAACATAAAATTCTTAATTTCATGTCAAAAAATGCGCAATAACTACCTCTTGGAACCTACCAAATTTCATTTGCATAACTCGACCGGTTACAGAGAAATAAATAAATAGTCAGTTTTTAAGAGAAAACTTTAACACCCCGTTACTCGGAAATGAAGCAAGTTAGGACACACGTTTACATGAACTTTTTTTCATAAAAAATGACAAAGAATCACCCCCTGTAGTTTGTCGCACTTATTCACTAACACCCTGTATATTTGTAAATAGAGGTGTTTTCATAAAACACGAGATAAGTAATCTAGTACATGAGGTGTGTGCCCAGATAATCATTTTTGTTATTTATTGATGAACGTTTACGAATGTACAATTCCACCGAAAATAATAAAATATTGCAATGGCAGACGTTTGTTTCATTTCACTTGATTCATGGTGAATTCAAAATGAATAAAGTGATAACTACCAATTATAGAAAAAGAAGAATGTATCATTGATATGTAACAACCGAAGCAGTAGACCTAGGACAGATCCTTGAGGGATTTTTAAAACTAAACTATTCGTTGCAAAGACTTGCAACAAAGTGGCAGAGAGAAAACCCTGAAAATTATTGTTCTGCTTCCAAGATGTCCGCCAAGGGGCGTAATTGTCATCTGAAACGTTCAAATTTATTTTAAACCGAAATATACCAGCCATGGTCAAACATGGTGTTCCTCAGGGATTAGTTTTAGGGCCGGTTTTATTCTTGATTCACATCAATGATTTAAGCCAAACCATGCTAATACAAAAGTGTACTCTTTGCTGACGATACAGCTATCATAACATCTGACAAAAAAATCAGCAACTTAACCGTGAAAAAGTGTGATGCTTCAGACCATGCTTCTAGATGGTTCTCAGCCAATCAATTGGAACTAAATGGAGACAAAACACAGTGAATAAATTTTTCCAGTAACGACACTGTTGATAATAGTAGAAATGGTAAACTGCTGGGTTTGATCATAGATGGGATTCATCCTGGTCAGCTTACGTAGAAGAGTTGTTGAAAAAATTAGGTAAAAATATATTTGCCTTCAGACAACTTAGGGAATTCTGGGATCTTGAAGCTTTGAGAAGTGCATACTTTGCCTTATTCCACTCTCATATAAATTATGGGTTACTTCTATGGGGAAACTCACCTCATTCTGTGAGGGTATTCTTATTGCAGAAAAAGATTATTAGAATAATATTGGATGCTGACTACAGGGAACATTGTAAGCCGTTGTTTAGGAAGATCAAGTATTGTATTGTATATTCCGCATGGTTCTACTGATGTTCGACTTTTTTTTCGTTTCTTTTTATTATATATAGGTAATCGATTCACTCATGTGATTGCACTTATATATAATTTCAGTTTTCATAACCTCCTAATGTGTACAATGATTAGTATATAATGTGCTTCTCTGTAATTGGGTCTATTCGACCTGTTGAGCAGCCTGTATTCCATAAAATAAAATAAAATAAAATAAAATAGAACCCGTAATTTACATCTTCCTACCACTTAGATACAAACTTTTAAAGTCCTATAAAAATTCACTAAATGTCAATTCATACAACCATCTACAAGTTGCTCAACTTCTATTAATTCAAAATGAAAATTAAATCATTATTTATTGAGAGTTGTTTTTATAGCGCTGAGGAATATATGAGTTCGTCTTTTTCCTGACGATATACATTTTTTTATTGTAATTACCTGTTCAATCACATATTTTACATATTTATTTTGAACTTGTCTGAATATATTTTTTTATATACATTTTTTGTTTTATTTATCTATATACTATTTTTTTTAAATTGATATATATCAATATTGTACTCTCTACCTAACTTTCAAATTACTCAACAGATCTTAACAAACCTAGTCTCTTTAGAAAGAGCATTGATTGATCTATCGGATCCATCTCATTTGTGATGTGTTTGATTTCGAGTGATGCCACTGGAGGGCACCTTCTGAAATGATTATCTGAAAATTCAAATGCGAAACTATGACTTTCTTTTCATGGAAATATTGTGTATCAACTAGATTCGTATAACTTTCAATAGTCTGATCGATGTTGAGCCAATAATCTCTGTGATGAAATAATTTTTATCATCATTTTATTGACGACGTCTGATATATAATAAATAGGCTCAATATTTTCGCTGATTCTAGATTGATAACTATCGACTATAAATTGAGTTTGAGGATGAGTGCAAAGATAAATGAGTGCTCTTCAGAGATATTATTGTTATGAAACGAAAAGTGGCGATGGACCTAATTTCGTAAAACATACAATCTTATCACAATATCAATATAACGGTTTCCTCGACATAAACATGAGTTTACTAATTTCCTGTTAGACAACAAAATTTCTGCGCTTCACACGTACAAGTTCTGCGTGCACTATAAAAAATTGTAATTCGTAGTTAATCAAAATGCGTACCAGAGATCAAGAACTAGCAAATCAAACAGAATCTTTGGTAAGTAACAAGATATATTTTTGACTTCTGTTTGTTGTATACTTCCAAGATGTCACATCACCTCAAATATTCATTCTACAATATATTTTTGAATTGAGCTTTCTTCAAGAGTTCACAGTTAGGAATTAAATCTTCTGTATGTTGTTCGAACAGTTTGAAATGTTGCGACGCTTTGTTTTCATACGTTTTATGAATATCTTCAAGATATCACACCACCTTAAATATTCACAGGGTACATTTCACAAATAGAACTTGAAATGGCGTGTTTGGAAAAATATATTGAGTGTGCTCATGAAGCTTGTGCTGATGTTGAAGAGGGTTATGTTAACTACATTCGGGATTTTTGTAGATTTCATAATTGAAGTTTTGTGACACTATGGAAAACATGTTTTTCATCAAATTTTAGTAAGACTGAGTTTTGTTTTGCTTGTTTAGTCCCATTGTGATATATCTTCACGAATTGTTTGTTAAAATAATGTTTTTTATAATTGACGAGATATTGTATGTCCGTCATGTTGAAAGTTTATTGGAGTAAAAAACAAATCACACAATACCCCTACATCAAATTATTATCACCCAATTATCACTAAACTACAAGTTCCTGCCGCGCAACTTAGCCATTCTGATGCAATGCATTCAACAGTAACTGACAAACTATTCTAATATAAATATTTGACTTGACACATAGATTCTCCCATATTGAATACCTTCTTATCTTGTTATTGAACATAAAACTCCTACCTCGACTTAACAATGCAAATACGTGGAGATCTATATTAGATCAGAATATAGTTTTCATACAGTTAAAAAGTGAACGAAGATGAAATTCAACGTTGAAAATATCTTACAGAACATTGCCGATACGGCGATATCGGCGATTAGACAATCGGAATCTCATCGACCACCACCGAAGAAGAGGATGTTATGCAATATTTTTGGGGTGCAACTGTCCTTAGCTGTAGTTATCAACATATGCATGGTGATAATAGGTGAGACTTAAAAGCTTCAAAAGACCATTAACCACGCTGACATGTTTATAATGAAATCATCAAGAACAAAAATAAAACTATAATGAATAATACGAATGAAAATTGACAACCGACAAATCACATCTTTATGACAAAAAGCATCGTATGACAAAGAAATAGAGTAAGATTTTATCAAAACTTTTTTCTGATCATTCTACATTGAGAAATTTGCATTCGTCAGATCTAAATTAGAATACGCATCTTAATAGTCATTCAGGGATAAAATTGAATCAGTGCAGCGGCGTTTTTGGAAACGTTTTTCCTATAGAGCTGACAACGTACGAGGTATGTTCAAAAAGTATCGTGAACTTTTTATTTCTGCTGTATTTGAGTTTTCACTTTTTTCTAGCGTTATGGTACTCATGTCTCTTACTCTTGCTGACAAAGTCGGCCATTTTGAATTTGTTTGAAATTTAATTCCGTAAGTTGTCAATTTGAAATATTCAACTGATCAGTTTTTGTGATTGAATCGTATTATTTCGGTTGATTCTCGCTACGAAATCATATCGTTGTGATTTCGTGAATAAATAAATGAATGAATAAATGGATAAATAAACAAACAAATAAATGAATGAATGAATGAATGAATGATTAAATGAATATGGCTCCTTCTATGACTTCTGATGTTGAGTAGACCAAAACATTTTTTTCTAACTCACAGTACCGACCATAATAATCCTGCTAGAATACGGCGTGATCCCCACCAAGAAAACGGGCTTCTTCTGCGCCGACCCACTCTTTTCCCACAAATACACAGGGGATACAATCACCCCTGTCACTCTGGGACTCACCACTTTCTTCATAGCGGTACTAATGATACTCCTCGTAGAAGTACTCGCCCACGAATCGTTCACCAAAATAGACCTCCGCAGAGCCTGGCTCCACTTCCAAGAATGCTTGGTCGGAATAACTATGGTACTGCTGCTGACGTCAGTAGCCAAAACCTTGGTGGGCGAGCACAGACCACACTTTTTTGATACTTGTCAACCGAACACGGCGAGGAATTGTACTCCGGGGGAGTTTGTGGAGAGTTTCGAGTGTACCAGCAGAAAATACTCATATTTGGACCTAGTCGATTCTTCTTTGTCTTTTCCTTCAGGGCATTCTTCGATCACATGGTTTCTAGGAATGTTATTGGCGGTAAGTAAGCATCTCAACATTTTAAGCATTGCCCATTATCTTGATTGGGTCTTTTTCGTTCTGCTGCAGGTTTACCCTAAACCCTTAATCTTCTCTTTTCAGTACATTATCCAAACGAGACTCACCACAGTGAACTCTGGTGCTCTCATGAAACCTTTCTTGATATCTGTCTGCCTCACGTGGTCGCTGGTGTGTTCTTTAACCAGAATTACCGATAGAAGACACCATTGGTGGGATGTTCTAGTTGGCACCATCATGGGGATACTTTTTTCCCTGGTATCTATGAGCTCCATCCGTAAAAAGACTGGTCTACGAGAATCAGAGCAATTCGAAGCAAGCGACAATGATTCTAATATGGTATGAGTGAAGTCGACTTGGCAAGTCAAATGTTTCAACTGTGATTTTTAACGAATAGTTATCTGTAATAATAAACGTTAATTTGTATATTTGTTTGAATTCATGATCATCGAACTGTCAGAGCTGTCAAATGATTTCATATCTCATAATCCACACACTTATAGCTGTTTTATGAATGAAAATCATCGAATATCTAGGTGGATCATCTTCCCGATCACAGGCATATAAAACTTTATGATTTGTTTTATGAGAAAAGACGTGCGTTTTCTTTTTATAACCCGTAACATGTGCAGGAAATGTCAGGGCAAAACTGTAAAAGCTATGATTAAATAATAAACAAGTATTATGGATTTTATGTAGCTGTGTAGCAATGTTTCCAGGCCACTCAGCCCATTTCACTGCTCCTACTACTTCCAGAAATATTTTAAAAATTAAGGCAACATACTTCTTCACCAAGCGGCATTTTAGGTTGTTGAAGTGACGCTGCTCGTCCTTTGATTTCCGCATGAAAAACTGACAATTGAGGGAGACTCGAGCAATGCGATTGGGCACCGGCAGAAGCATGAGAAGTATAGAGTTCACACTCTCGCGGTGCTCAATTGGGCAAATGACATGAAAACATATGCAAACACCCGATTGAGAATATTCTTCTGGATAATTTGTGATCGCAATCATAGAAAAGTAGAAATTGAAATGAAATATTCATCACAAATCATCTGTTTCGTCTCTTTGAATTCCTCTGCCTCCAAAGGATCAATTCGACACAAGCAGTGCAAGTTTTTGCTCCACGAACACTTCTTTTGATCCATTTACAGTGAAAAACCCTTGACATTGGAAAATCGATGACTATTTTATGAAGTTATCGTTTCAGTTCGGCGGAAACTTTCTGAACTCTCGTTGGAAATCTGGATGGAGTTGCTGGATCTCGTTAAGGAAAATGTCACAGTGGATTCTGATAAATATGTCAACTTCACAAGGTGAAGTATTATGAAGACAAAATCTGGATAAGTCAGTTTAGACATTAAATAGCAGAGCCACATTCAATTCATTTTGAAAGTGTTTATGTAGGGAAGTAGATCATTCGACTACTGATTTTGCGTTTCACTTCGATAATATTGCCCTTATAAGCAATATACGACGTCTACGGATTTCTTTTTTGACGAAAAATTGACGAACACAAGGTGACGAATCCTTTTGGCTGTAAAAATACATCCATTTGGAAGGACTTTCATAGGATGTCCAATATATCTGTACAATCTGCATTGACTGGTGAACAATATTCTAATATACCTACAAAATTAAGAACGAAGATTTTGGGCGTAAAGAATCAAGAATTTTATCTACGTAATTCCTTTAGAGTCGGCAACAGCGCATATTCTGTCAAGCTGTTAATACTCTTGCTCCATCATGTTATGTTGTGTAATGGTGTAAACTAAGGTAAGCTAATCAATCCTCTCAATATTATAATTAGGCAATCCAAACCACGTGACATCCAATGTGGCGGCTTGGGGCACACAATGCGATACCTTGGCTAGTAAACAGTGAATTTTATTTATTTTCGGAGTTTTTTGGTGTTTCAAAACGGTATTCAGATGGAGAGGGATTGATGTTGACTAGCAGGGACGTTGGTGTAAAGTATGCTTGGAACTATTCATTCAGTTCATTCTTGCAGAGATAAGCTATAACTTATTGTAACTTATCTCTGATTCTTGTCACTACATTCGTTTTCGATATTAAATGAAGTTGGGATTAATTAATAATCTAGATCCTTTCACATTGGATACTGATGCTGATTTAGATTATTCAATTGATGCTGTTCTTCTTGTAATATTCTGGTCAAAAAAATGTCTACTGCAGACTCTCTGATACATCAGTTTGGAGTCAGTGAGATCATATCTCTTGATCGCAGCTAACCATAGGGCCCTTCGCTTCCTAGTTAAATCGTTCTTTCTCTATAACTGCTCTATAAGAACATGTGATTAGTAACAGTAGAAACCGATTACATGCCGACTTTATTTCGGTTAGTACGAGATCTACAGCCAACCACAATGCATGTGATAGGCCTTTTCTTCAGTAAAAGAGTTAATAATTAGCCACAATTTAAAAAACGCACTAGAGATAACTGAATGTAACAGTTTTCAACTCAAGTCACATATGTAAACACCAAATGTGTGCCCCAAGCCGCCACATTGGTTTTTCGCTTTGACAGATCGCTGGATTGCCTAATAAAATGATTCAAAATAAAGGATGATTTTTAATGACAGATTACTAGGAAATGAATTACTTGTATGAAATCTTTATTGGTAGGATACATCCTAATATACAATACAATTTCTTCAAGCTTGATATTAAAAATAAATAAAGATATATGGCTAAATATAATTAACTCTAAGGTTATATGAAACAATTATATTAATAGTATGCAATAATAATAGTAATATAATAATAATAGTAATAGTAATATATACAGACATACATGAGTGTACATTACACTTCCCTAGTAATAATTAATGAGGTAATTAAAAAAATATAGTAACAATAAAAATAGAAAATAGTGATCCAATGACATATGACAGATAAAAATCATTTCCCAGCATAATATTAAGAATCAGTTTCAATATTTGAGATTAAGATATTCTTAAATTCATTCACTGATTTCGACTCTTTGATGGAGGTTGGTAATTTATTGAACTCATTGATGCCTTTATAAAAGAGTGATTTCCTAGAAGAGGAAATATTCAGTCTTGGTATATAGAGATTATTGTTACCTCTTGTATAATGATCGTGTATAGTAGAATTGTATGTAATGAATTCCTCGAAATATGCAGGTAGTTGATTATTCAATATTTTATAAAAAGTTATCACTGAACGCAGGTAGAGTCGTTGCCACTGTAATGCTTCAAGCATCAGGGATATATTGGTCATACGATTACACCTAAGGATGATACGCATTTCACGATTCTGAAATTTTTGTAGTGCTGATACTTTATTTGCATCAAATAAATACAGGATACTTGACAATAATCGAAGTTTGGTTGTATTATAGAATTGTACACTGTTATCTTTGAGTGCGTTGACAATCGCTGGGAAATTCTTGAAAAGAAGTATAATTTTTTTGCAATTTTTTTGGACATATAGTCAAAGTGAGCCCCAAATGACAAGTTGTTATCCAACATGAATCCTAAATATTTGAACTCGGTGACAAATTCAATTTGCCTATTGTCAATAGATATATCATGATGATTGATGTTGATGTTTTTATATTTGTATGAGGTTGTACGGATCATTGCCTCAGTTTTGACTATATTAAGTTGTGAGTAATTCATTTTGTTTATGGCATCATCCAAGTTGTTACTAGAAATTGACAACAGAGTATCATCTGCGAATAGATTGACAAAATCACAGGAATGGAATTGATTCATATCGTTAATGTAAATTAAAAACAAAAGTGGCCCCAGAACACTCCCTTGAGGTACCCCATAATCATTTGCAATAGGTGTAGATAAAACTTCATTAATTTTAGTCATTTGTTTCCGTTCACTCAAGTAATCCATAAACCAATCCAGAACTGTCCTATCAAGCCAATTGTTTCAAATGCTCTCTTTAAGTCTAGAAATACAGAATTGAAAATTGAAATCATATTAGGATGACTTACATGTTTTTTTGTCTGTTTAGTGTTTTGCTTACTATTTTAGGAATATTATTAACGAATCTAATTGTTTTAGAATCATCCCCTTGTGCCACTAGATCATCTTATCTGCTTGATATAAAAGGTATTCTGAGTTATCGTGTACAGGGTATGTTTGATAAGATAATCGAACAATTATATGTTTGCTTTCAAAACAATTGGAGGTTTCCTTTGAAGGTAATTTGAATATTCGTTGTATTTAAATGAATTGTTAATGGATAATAATGAGAAGAAATATAATATGTATTCATTTCTTTTCCAAAAGTTTATAAGAATGTATTACTTGGATAAATTTCGAGCATTTAATTTTCTTTGTATTCGTATTTTGATACCTTTAGTTTCACTTCAGCCAATGGCTCGTCTGTGTTACCAAACGTGAAAAACCTGCGGTCATCTTGGAATAGCAATGTTTCTTTGCATAATTTGAAGAAAACTCATATAGAGACGTCTTCTTCAAAAGGCTGTGGCTCCCTCAGGAAGCATTTTCGGATTGAGGTAATTTAAGCTAAATCGACTTAAAATCACATCTTATACTGCAGAGAGTCCGTTTGACAAGAGAGTGCCTGGACACCATGTATATATCATCTCATATGCAGTATCAGAAATTTGATTTATTTGAATTTTTTCTTATGTATCAATCTTAGAATTGTGATATCTTATTGGGAATATCATTATTATTATAATTATCATTTTATTATTATTATTTATTATGTGGTAACCATTTGAGCTAAGAACAGATCATCATGATTGTTATTAACTGATTTGTTTCGAACCCATTTTTCCTATAACATTCATCTGTTTCCTCCATAATCCCACTGAATTTTCCTGTTAATGCTACCCCACTACCATATGTTCAACTCCTACGAAATTACCGCCTGATATTGATCAAGAATCCTCCTAATCACCGAGCTCGAATTCAATTCAGTTGATACGAGAAACATAACAATAAATTTGTTGAAGCAGTCTAGCCACCGCATCGCGGGAACTTTTGGGTCGATACGCACTGTCCCCGGTCCCAAACTCCTCCCCCCCCCCAACTTCCAGCCCACCACCACCCAGAGGCAGCAGGGGCGGTTTTGGACTATTAAAGGGTTGAATATGTTTCGCAGCTATATGAATAAATCAATGGCATATGGTTCGGTGGCACAGGGTTCAGTCGAAATATATAAATTATTCTTCGACATATTTTTTTATTCTCAAACTCCACCACGGTTTGGATTAGTATGATTTGGAAATGGAAATATCGTTTCAGGTCTGTTTAGACCTACTCGCTTGCCGTTCTTACACTTTCCTTGAATTGTAAGAGTGATAAAACATTTCGAAGAAAAAAACAACCGAAGCTCAAATTATTAATGCCACAAATGTTACTGAAACAATAGATACATACAAAGTAAATTGGCGTTATATTATTCCTCAATCCAATATCCTGAATAGTGAACGTAATCTTTCAAAAAAGTTGTGTGCATATTCACAATTATACACATATATACAATTAGTAATCATGAGCATATATCAATACAATGGACTGGAATGTAAGAAGATATCATTGATGAACATGCTTAGCCAAAGTGGACCCAGAATTGAACCCTGAGGTACTCCTGTGACTGTGCAAGTTTATTTGATAGTTTATGTAGAGAATCAACGTTGTTCCAATATCTCTATTCGGTTAAGAGTACAAAAGTTTCGATAAATTTGAGAGTCCAAGGTAACTCGAAAATTAAAAAAAAAACCGTCACTCTCGAGGATTTTTTTATACAGCTGTGTTTTTGTTTTCACGTATTCGACAAAAAAAAACACATCATAGGCAGACCAATATTTCAGACTTTATTTAAAGTCTTCAGTCTCCACCTATCTGTCAAATTTATTCGATAACGTGAGATTATATATAAATAGATGATGGTATCATGTATTCATCATCAGAAAAAATGTAATGATTGAAAAAAACTATATTCTCAATTTTTTCTCAGAACAAATATTTGATAAACCCTTTCTTTATAAGTAATGTATCTCTTTTCAAAAGATATTTGCCATCATCTTCACCGAATACTCTCAAGTAAAGGACAAACAAATTTTGAACCCGAATAATCTGGAAAAGTATTCTGTTTTGGGTAAAAATACAAAACTACCGCTTAAATTCCCATCTCAATTTGCCTCGCTCGACAACCGCAAAATCACCTAGCTCTCCCTCGTTTTTTTTTTCCTGCGAAAGTAAAAGCGTCCCCAGCATTTCCCCCTCGTTCTGCCGTTCCTGCGGCCCTGCCGGCGGCATCATGCGCATACCACCCCTTATCCCGCCGCGCATCTCCTTTCTCGCAGTGCCGCGAAAATCCTGCGGATTGGGAACATGCCACTGGCCAGTCCTCCGACCGACGTGATTCCGAGGTCCCGTCGCAGGATGTCGCAGAGGCCCCCTTCTGAGGGATGCTCGTGCTGAAGAAGGAGTATATCCTGCAACTATGACTCGGGATTTCTACACCAGGACGGTGAGTTGAGTAGAACACGGAATGGTTTAGCTGCTGCTGCAGGAGTTGTTCCTGCTACTGTGATGTGTAGAGCTGTAACGTACCTGCAAGTAGACGTTGGTAGATATTTTTTAGAGAGTTCCTGCTGTTCCGGAACATGGTGCCCTGTTTAGGATGATTCTGAGAATCTTCAGAAGTTATGGTAGATTTGGTGATTTCTGGAAACACTTGGCAACAATGCCCAACTGATATTCTGCATTACATATGATTTATGCATTGGAAACAAATATAATATGTATTTTTTTATTCAGACTGATCAACGCCATGTACACATTTCAGAATAAAAAAATACGAAAAAATCATGCAAGCATTCGATATCCAGAACAAGTTTAAGAAAAAAACGAATACAGCAAGCACTAAAGGACATAAAATCCATCGATCACACAATAATTCTCAATAAAATCAAATTAATTGTAATACATTATGTTATCACGATGACGTTTGAATATGATACATGATATACATGCAGTATATGCAAACTTTCAATGCAAATATCTCTGAAAAAGTTATAAAAGCTCAAATTGAAACACACTTTTCTTGGAATAGTTGCACATTTTGTAATAATCCGTTGCCGAAGATCATCGAGTGAAGCAGGTTGGGTTTCAAACACAGAACAATGTGAGAAATGAGTTTGAAAAGAGATTATACTTTTGTTAAGGCCATAATAGAATGCATTTTGAGCATTCAATTGAATGAAATAGAGTTCATTTTCAGATAGTCAGATTCAGATAGACATTTTATAAAAGTTATGCCTTTTTTTGACCCTGTATAATTTTTTTTTCTTTTAATCACAATCACAAAAGGGGGGGCGTCAGAGATATTTGAATTGAAAGTTTTTGAATTGACACCCTGTATATAATATCTTATATTTATACTATAATATCTATCTAATATCAAATGGAATATCCCCACGTAATACATTCATTCCTGTCGTTCAAGGGTTCAAACGGTGCCACCTACTCTTCTATCAATTTTCATTAAAAGGAATCAATACAATAATGCATCTCAGAACTAGCAAATTCTAATTACATGTATACGTTTTGAAGGCTATTTTTCGGAAAAAATAATAAGTCATGGTGCCATAGGAAACAGAATTAAACGCCAATCAAAATGATCTGCCACTTGACCCTCCTTCCCATTTGAAATTCTAAGGGTAACATCTACCCCTCCTAGGGGGTTGAACCACGAACGCTATAAATAGCCCTTAGAAGTGTCCTCCTTGCAAATAAAATTGAACTGTTTTTCCGATTTCTTATATTGTTTACTGGAAGGATTAAGGGTGAGTAATTTTCAAATGACACCCTGTATATAATATAATATGTAATGAATGAAATACTCTCGATATGCGACTATCATATGAATGAAAATATCGAGTGTTTCACAGTGGATGGAACATTAGACGTATCTGGAGAACAGAAAGACAGATCATTTCGAAAATTTGTGAGCGTGGATAATCAAATTTGCTCTATCCGTCTAAAATATTTTCATCAATACAGAGTTGCCGCTTGTATCAGAAAGTAGTAGCTACTTTGTTATTTCAAATGGAACATCTCGTATATTATACCATTTTTGGAATCCTCATGAGATTCCTCACAACTTTCCCACATAATTCCCTATACCTATCTGTGACAATTTCCGAGATAAAAATTATTTTGTCAAATTTTTATGTGAAACCTGACCATTGAAAAATATCAGTTTTTTCCCAATGCAAATTCACAAAATATCGCAATTTGGGTTATAGCTGCATAAGACCATTAAGTATTCTGTCGATGAACTCAGTTTCAGCATACAGGGGGGCTCAGAAGTGAGTGTCATCCGGGCACTCATGAAAATGACTGCAACTCCGTTTTTTCAAATGGAACACCCTGTATATTATCACTTATTCGAAAAGCTATAACATTTTCCATTCTAACTGAGTATACTTTCCCTATACCTATCTCGTACAGTTTGTTAGTTATGATCACTTATGTTATAAATTCGTCTTCAATAAAATAAATATTGGATAGTTCTTAAGATAGTAGGCTATGAACTTCATTCTAACAGAGAACTAACATGTTATTCCTTCATTGTTATCCTGTATTCAAGATGCATGGGTGTAAAAATACTATGGCAGAAAATAATTACTTGAATTCGGTTTAGATGGGTTTATTCATCATTTATAGTCAATGTAACAAGAATATCAGTAGAACATGCAGAGAGTTTAATGAAAAGCATAAAGTGATTTACCCCGGATGAATCCGGAGAAATTCAGTAGATTGAAGAGAAATTTTGACATGTTTTTGAAATCTTTCTAGATTTATTAATACATATGTTAGACTTTGATACTTTTAGCTTTTCATGATTATATAAGCATTTCAGAATTTCTCTTCAATCTAATTAATTTTCTCGAATTCGTTCGAGGTAAATTAGCATACTTTTCATCAAACTCGCTGCATGTTCTACTGATATTCTTGTTACATTGACCATGAAAGATGAATAAATCCATCTAAACCGCATTCAAGTAATTATTTTCTGCCATAGTGTTTTTACACCCATGCATCTTGAATACAGGATAACTATGAAGGAATAACATGTTAGTTATCTGTCAGAATGAAGTTCATAGCCTACTATATAGAGCTCTATCCAATATTTATTTTATTGAAGACGAATTCATAACATAAGTGATCATAACTAACAAACTGTACGAGATAGGTATAGGAAAAGTATAATCAATTAGAATGGAAAATGTTATAGCTTTTCGAATGAGTGATAATATACAGGATGTTCCATTTGAAAAAACGGAGTTGCAGTCATTTTCATGAGTGCCCGGATGACACTCACTTCTGAGCCCCCCTGTATGCTGAAACTGAGATCCAGTTCATCGACAGAATATGAAGTTGAACAAAATTCCAGGAAGTAATTAAACAATTCAAACTCAAATTTCTCATAAAAATGGCAATCATTTGAGGCACCACACTTGTCAGTGATGACTTTTTCAGACTGTGATTTGTATAACATCATGATTTCAGTCTGCTTCGTGTCTTGAAAAACTATTCACATGATCAGAATATATCAGATTTCATAAAGAAAACGTTAACAGATGTATGAAAGTTAATATATTTAAGATATATCAAATTTCTTCTCTACTTATTTTCTGATTAATGGTATACTTTAGTATGAGTATAACTACAAATAATAATGTATAAAAAAACAACTGAACAGATTGAAATAATATTATCTCATCAATCAACAACAGAACTGCCATATGTAATGGATTATATAAAAACAAAAACTCTCAAATATATTATCTCTTTAACAGATATCATTTCAACAGAATTGAAAAAGTTATATAAGTGTAGTTTTCGTATCACGCTTCTTATAAATTTGGAGTGCTCACTTAGACTATGCAACTAACAATGCACACTATAGTGGAAATTGCTCAATAGTAGGTATGGAATTTCATAACAGTATAACTAAATATACAGTAGTGTCACTTGCTGTCGGATCCTTTGATATTGGCGTTTACCTATTTCATTTTTTATAAGACAAGTGCGCATACAGCCTTGCACAGATCTGTTCAACCAATAATGAGCTCTCCCGCCGACGTCAAATTTTTACGGAATCAAAGGCGAACAAGTTCGGCTCCAAAAAATAGTGAGCCCTACTCAATATCCGACATGAAAGCGAGACAAAAATACTGTTTCTCAAAAAGATGGACCACCATTTTCCGATCACATTCGAATTTTTTCACTTTTACTTTTTCGCATTCTCTACTTCTACTCACTTTTATACTTATATTGCACAAGCTTTGTCCACAAGATTTATTTTCAATGACAATAAAGTATATTTTACTATTATTATTATTATTATTCACGACGTGCGCACTCCAAATTTGTGTAGCGATTTATCTGAATGAAATGAAATTTCCAAACTCATGTACATTGTTGGTATGAAACAATGAATATACCACGAATCTTTTTTCCTTCCAAACATGTCATTCTTGTTTCAGGTATCGGGCCCCAACGGCGAAATCTTCGTCACCCATAAAGCCGAATACCTCGGCCAAGTCCTAGCCTCCCTAGCAGTCTCCCTGGGCCCCCTCTCGGCAGGCCTCGGCAAGGGCTACTGCTCCCCAGCCATAGCCTCCCTACAACAACGAGAAGCAGACGCGTTCCCCGTCACCGGGCAACAAGCCTCCTGGCTAGCCTCCCTCAGCCTCCTGGGAGCTCTGTTCGGCGCTCCGTTAGGAGGCGTAGCCCTGCGCTGGGGCAGAAGAAGGACCTTGGTGCTAGCTGGGGCTCCGCTGTCTTTCTGCTGGATCGTTACTGTATTCGCTGTAAGTGTTGAGGTTATGTGTTTGGCTGCGTTCCTCAGCGGGTTCCTAGTGGCTATCGTGCAGCTGAGCGCTCAGGTGTACGTGAGCGAAATAGCTGCACCTTCTGTCAGAGGTGGGCTCAGTGCTCTCCTGAAGGTAGCAGGTCACATCGGGGTGCTGGTGTCCTTCATAGCAGGGGCGTTCCTGGACTGGCGACAACTGGCTGGGCTGATATCCCTAGCCCCAGCAGCTATGTGCTTGGTGCTGTGGAAGGTTCCTGAGAGCCCTGGCTGGCTGGTGCTTCGCGGAAGAGACCTCGAAGCCGAGAAGGCGCTGAGGTGGTTGAGAGGTGATACCGCTGACCTGCAGCTGGAGCTCGAGATTCTACAAGCACACGTTCTTTCTAGACCAGCAGCTAAGAGCTACTGGCTGTCTTTGAACACAGTGAGAGCCCCCGCACTTATAGCTTGCGGTCTGATGTTTTTCCAACGATTTTCTGGCGCTAACGCCTTCTATTTCTACGTCGTCAGCGTCTTCAAAGAGACCTTCGGCAGCACCAACCCCCACAGTGCAGCTGTTGCTGTAGCAGTGGTACAACTTCTTTCATCCCTGTTGTCTGGTTTGCTGGTCGATTCCGCCGGCAGACTACCTTTGTTGGTAGCTTCTAGCGTTCTTATGACTCTGGCCTTAGCTTCCTTTGGTTCCTTCGCTTACTACGAAGAAGCTAACCCCAAAACTGTACCGAATCTAGATTGGATTCCTCTGCTCTGCGTGCTGGTATTCACTGTGGCTTTCTCTCTGGGAATCAGCCCCATAAGCTGGCTTCTTGTCAGCGAATTGTTTTCCTTGGAGCACAGAGGTTTTGGTACGGCCTTGGCCACATGCTTCAGCTACCTCTGCGCTTTCGTGGGAGTCAAAACCTTCGTGGATTTCAAGGAACTGCTGGGGTTGTGTGGTGCTTTCTGGTTCTACGCTTTCATATCTGTCTGCGGATTGTGTTTCATAGTTTGCTGTGTACCAGAAACGAAAGGGCGAGATTTGACTGAGATAGACACTGGCAGGTGATCAAACGCTGTGAGACAGATGCATAAAGTGTCTGTCAGCGTGGTGGAGAGGTACTGCTAACGGATGATATCCAGACAATTTGACGTTTAGGTAGCTTCGAGTATCACACAGTTTAGCTCAAATTAACCTCACAGCGATTTTGTTGTGACGGATTCTGTGTTCTACAATGTTTAGATTTTACTGCGATGTTTTGGCGAGATGTCAGCTTTTGATATTTGGATACCTGTGATCAAAATATGTTCTCAAGTAGTGCCCTACTCAGCTTTTTAATGTGATCGGTTCTTCTTTGTGATAGATGGAGAGACTGTAGAGTTTTCCCTAGGCATATCTGACAGTTGACATATCTTTGGATCAGACGATAAATTGTACCTTTCTGAAAGAAAATTATATCCGAACTGTTGAACAATCAGGAACAAGTTTGAGAATCGATATTTTATGACGAGTTGACTATAAATTTTTTATCTCCGTTGAAGATATTTCCAACAAGCTTTACATTAGTTTGGATTCTCGTGATTACAATAAATAGTTTAGGAACGAGGGTCTTTTGACAATTCGAACAACTTTGACAATATTTAGACAATAATTATACAAATCTAGAGTGATTGTTGATGACATGAAACGTTTTGATATTTAGGTGCTAACTAGAAGCTTTATCAGAGATAATCAGAATAAATGTACCTTATAGTAATTATTCTTCTAGAAAATTATTGTCCAATGTCAATACAATTCAAATTTTTATGGTGAAATGAAACTGAATTATATACAGCAGGTTTTCCTAAATTGTGCTGATGGTCCTGGATATTTGATTGTTTTTGTTTTTCTCAAATGATTTTGAAATTTCCAGTAATATTCGATCACAAATAAGTAAGTTGCCAACTGAGTAATAGAGATAGATAACCCAATTATGTCATTTCACCATTGAACAACTGATGCTCAATATTCAAAATTACTTTCTAGATACTCTTCAATGTCTGATGATGATATTTTATGTAGTAGAAAAATATATGGAATATAATGAAGTAAATAGCGCAACATTTTGGTTTGCGGGTATGAGATTTATGTTTTGGAAATAGTAAGTTGTAGTTTGGAATGTTCATTGTTTTAGATGGTTGGGTTCAGGAAAATGGTGGAAGTCATTCTATTCTTAGTATTGACATAATGAATTTCTTCATATGTCATTATTTCGTCATATTTTGATTTCCTGAATTTACATATATCGATATATTTATAAATGTCGAATTATATATTCATGAAATGTGATCCATGTGGAGTTTTTCATACAAATTTGGTGTGAATTCTCAGATTTCAATACTTCACTCAAAGATTGAAGAAAATACTGTTATATAATGCTAAAGAAGGACTTTGGAGTCGGATTAAATCTCCAAAATGACCACCTTACACTTTTTGACAATAAGCAAGGCAATCTTGGAATTTTGAAGGATTCAACTTCGGTTGAGCGACTGTTTGAATTCCCAATATTGCCTATTAATTTTAATTAACTCGTATAGTCTCCTGAGAAGTAATCAAGAGGTGTCAAATCGGGAATCTAGGTGCCCAATGATACGTACCACGTCTTCCAACTAATATTTAATGAAAAATGTGAGATAGAACTCCATCTTGTTGATAACAAATTGATCTATTTATAGAAATCTAGGCTAGGATCACACCAAATTTGGAAAACATGATATTTCTGGACAATAAATTAAATATCTCTTCAAACATAATTCAGATTCAATTCTTATCATGCTTTATCTCGTCAATTTGTTGAAAATTCACTGACTGGATTGTTTATATTTTACTGAAAAGTTGGACACCGAGTTTGTAATAAGTGAATTTATGATGATGAATACAGATGACAATAAATTTACATTTGTAATCAAGTATGAGCCAATCGTGAATAATCTCATTTTTTCAATTCGAAATGCAGATAGCTAAGATTGGAAAACATCAGGATGCTTTATTTATTGGAAAACCGAGCACACCGATTCAATAACGATTTGATGAGAAATGAAAATGAATATTCCGACATCTTCCCTGGATATGAAATTGGATTTTGTTGCATCGCGAGATAAACGAGATAAGGTGATGCTACTCGTTAGTATATTTTTGTGATGAAATTCGTGAAAATGCCTGAAAAGTGTTATCTGGGTGAAGCAGAAGTTTGTTCTGAAACTTTCTCACCATTCACTAAACTCCACGATAAGGCATTTTGAACAGGTTTCATCGAGAAAGTAGGAATTAATCACCTATTTTGAATTGAAAATATCTCAATATAATTTATTTGACTAGAATGAGAGGATGATGATTTATATTTCATAACTTTGCTTCTATATAATTGACTATCTCTGAGTTGTTTTTCGATGAGCAGATAATTTTAAATATGGTTCATTATATTTCAAAAATCGTGTTCTTGACCAGTGATCGTATGATGTTTTACAATATTTTTGATTGGTTCATATTTCTGATGAAAAACATTGTAGGTACTATTAATGTAAGTAGACCTATATAGCTTTACTCGACAATAAAATTAATGCTACAGTTTTATAAAAGTTTTTCTTTTATACTAGATTGAATATTTATTACGAAATAAAGACTATACCAATTGAAATGTTTTTTTTTTTCATTTTAGGCATATTCAATCGATGTGCTTCAAGATTGTTCATTGAATTAACTTGAAAAAACGAAAATTTTATATTTTTTTGGCAAATTAATCGTACTGGAAATTTTTGACCAAAACTTAGTTCAGGCACTCTTTCATGAAAAAGTTGGTGATACACCCTTTAACTTTGCCATTTCGTATGAGCGCCATTTTGAATTTCTCTTCACAACGATGTAAATGGTGTTTCAATACTAACGTATTGTCAAATATCTAATTCTTGATATTCAGCAAGGCGTGCTTTCGAAAAAAATATTGTTCTTCTGTTGTCAACCAAGTTTCAACCAACTTCGTATCTCGAGATAAGCGAGATCCTCATAGTGGTACACGAAAAACGGACAGCCTGTATATCAAATCGTTAAATATCATACACATTCACGAACTCGTTTGGTAAAATCACAATATCTCTAATAGATCAAATGTGATGTTTCGTTACAGAATTAGTCCAAGGAATACGGCATTAATAAACAGGAACATTCTCCAAACATTAATTATCGAACATTCTTGATCGTAATAGGAGTTATGATTTTCACAACACCGACAAAAGTGTGACCCTCGTTCAATAATCTTGTTATGCCCAAAATAATTTGACCGTTTTGATAACCCTTTTTAATGGTATCGTTATAAAAACACGAATCAAATATCACTTCTGTGACAGTGAGATTTACTTGATGATCATCTGAAAAAAGGTTAGTGAGATTATTATCAATCTGCTTCGAATGGATGAAACACTTTTTTCTTCAATGATTTTGAAAAAGCATTTTCTATTATACATATACACGGTGTCCCAGAAATTTACGTCAGGCTGGAATTGGGCAAAAGGTCAATTCTCAATAGTTATCAACGAAATAGAAAAAAATCTACGGACTTGAAAAAAACAAGAAAATTTGCACCCTGCGACTGTTTTTCCACTGCTGTCGCTACAAATCATAACTTTTCAATTGTTTTCTTTTTCATTTTATTACTCAAAATAGGATGCCATCTGGTTCAGCTTGGAAGAAAATATTATTTTTTTCCTGACCAAATATGCAGAATTAACATTTTCCCTAACTTTGACTATACTGAGAAAAAAATTTACTTAACTCGTTTGGCTAAAGTTCGCGTATTCAATGAGGATTCCAAAATGATATGATAATTGCAAAAATATTTCTCAATTTGTAGAAAAATACTTCTTTCTCGAAGAAACCCAATATTTAACAAAATTATGTACTTACAGAAAAATCATCCTAGTTTGCCCAAAGTTTTTTTCATTGAGTGAGATGAGAGTGATTTTATGAAGTGTGAAGGAAATTTGAACATTATTGAACAAACAAATTGTTACTGAATAATGTGATATTTAATTTAATGGAATTGATTGAAACGTTAGAGTTGCTATCTGTATCGCTCATAGCTTGACGTCGACTTCTGGGACACCCTGTATATGGAAGATCAATGGTATTCAAATGCCACTGTTATAGAAAATACAATGTTTCTCTAATAGAACCTTGGCAAATAAAAATCAACTCATTGAAATGTTTCCATTATGTTGTAAAAATTTCAATAATGTTTAACGGATCAATAATTATAATTATTTCACACTTATTCATCACCAATCACCAATTTCCAAATCAGGTTTTTCCGCTAAATTATCCAATAAATCATTTGGTAATGAAATATTCCAGAATGAAAAATTAATAACGAGGAATAAGAAGTGAAGATTTCGAGCTATTCTAATTTTTATATTTATCCATAGATGAGAGTCATCCATATCGCCCTTTTGATGAGTATAGCTCTGCATTTGGTATCGGCAAATTGCAACTCCAATTGCAAGAATAACAATTGCAACAGTCAACCATGCAACAATTGCAATAGCAAACCATGTAACAATAACAATTGCAACAGCCAACCATGCAATAGCAACAATTGCAACAGTCAACCATGCAACAATAACAATTGCAACAGCCAACCATGCAATAGCAACAATTGCAACAGTCAACCATGCAACAATAACAATTGCAACAGCCAACCATGCAACAGTAACGATTGCAATAGTCTACCATGCAACAATTGCAATAGCAAACCATGCAACAGTAACAATTGCAACAGCCAACCATGCAATACTAACAATTGCAATGAACAACCTTGCAATGAATCGCCAGAGAAACGAGACGAAATTGTACCAGTGCTGATACCCATGCCAAATAATGACAACCAAGCGACCCAAGAGTCGAAGCATTCTATAAACAACACCAACATTAACAACAGTACCACTACCATCACCCTCACGAATACCATCAGTACTATCAACAACATATCAGTACCGATCAGTGTGAATTCCACTAATGAAAATACGGTACACGTACACTTTGACTCTACTTCGGAACAAAATACTAAAGAGATTGATGAAAATGGATGTTGTTCGGTAACAAAGCTTGTCAATTGTACAAACGATGGGCATAACTGCACCATGGTGAAACGGTGGGAATGTTCTGATATATGCAGAGGAGTTTTTCCAGGAAATGGTTGGTATATTTTTACTCATTAATTTTTATTTTGCTGAAGGGGGCGAAAGGATGTACTACAGCCCGAAATTTATTGTATTTCACGAAGGTCACAAAGTTTCCAAGTTCTCTAGGTTTAAATCAGATTTCCCTAGTTGCATTACTTTTCTGTAGTTCAGTGCTTTGAAATTACATTTGTTCAGTAATCTGAGGTTCTAAGCCGCACAATCTACAAGTTTGGTCACCTTGGTAGAACCCCATTTTTTCTGAATATGTTTTCAGAGGCGCATGACCTATGAATAAATATGTTTTATTTGATCTCTAATTATCTCGTTAGTTTGTATTCCACCTGTAACCTGAATAACAATTCTTGATATGTAGGTATAATACACTATCCTGGTTTTCTTTCTGTTACACTCTCCATAATTCAATTCCATTGATGATCACATAATCACTAAAATAATATTGTTGCAGAAAACGCTCCTATACCAGAGGTGCCTGTAGTCCAACAGCCTGTGGTTCAACAGCCTGTAGTCCAACAGCCTGTAGTCCCGAAATTTTACATTGTTCAACAACCATTCCTGTTCCAACCACCAACGGTTCAACAACCACCCGCGATCTGGCAACGAAGCGGCTGTGGTACGAGTTTCTGTGTTCAACAATACCCATTCCCCTTTTACTATCCTGTTCCGACTCATCAGGCTAATGGGCGAGCACCAGTTGGAGTGTCTCAAACCGTTGGAGCTAGACAAGTGGTGATCCAACCTCAACAGGAGCAGGGAGCATTGTCTAGGTTGTTGTTAAATCCTTATGATAGCTATTATGGAGGTAGTTATCAGGGGAATGTGCAGTCGGGATATCAGCAGATGCAGAACTACATGGTACCTAAAGAGACGGCTTGTCCTTACAGCTACAGCGGATATTCTAGTCCATGTCAACAGACTCCTCAAATTGTTTGATATCATTCAATTTGTGTCGATTCAGAAGAATCCTTTGTTGTGTTACTCTGTAAAATTTATGTAAAATACAATAAGTAGGAGGTAATGACGTAGAGTTTCTTAACGCCATTCCTTTTGTGGATTTTACAGCAGTACTAGTCTGGTCATAATCATGTCTTTTTGTTTACTAGCTTTGAATGAACCCACTCTATTTTGTGATAGGCGATAAAAATGCGGAATAACCTCCAACGTATGTTATATTTAGAAGCTACTATGGTAAGAGGGACTCGAAGAATAGGAATATATTACTTTGTTGAATTTTAACTCAAACCATATTTAGAAGTTTCAGATATGAGGTTGATTGAGTTCTACTGAATGATTGTCAACGATTCCTGACTAAAATTCACTTGACCAAAAGTATGAAATGAAATCATAAAGATTATTCATACGCGTTAATGTGTTAGAAAATGGTTTTGATATAATTTGATTTAATCTTGATCTGGTAAATTTGTACAATATTCATAAACTCAAGAGAATAAATTTCACACTTCAAAAAATTCAAAACAACTTTGAAAGAACATTCTGTAAATTCAATCTTATCCATCCTAACGATACTGGAGCAAGAGACAGTTTCTATTAGATTTGTTTATTATAGCTCATTCAAATCTATTTCCGTATGCTTGTGACTTAACTTACGAAGACACTTGGAGACAGAAAAAAAAAACGAATTAAATCATATTGAGGCGCGGTAAAAGACTCTATATTACCCAACAAAAACAATAATAACAATTCCATGTGACGCACATTGGCGTGCTTGGAGCTGGCCAAGGGCGTATACAGGGTGTCAATTTGAAAACTTCAAATGCAAATATCTGTGAAACTAATGAAGTTAGAAAAGCGCTACACAGGGGAAACCACAACCACCATACTTTGGTTATAGGGTGTGTCTCTCCTTGGGCCCGATGCACCCCAATCTCAAAATTTTCAAAGGTACCCCTTTTTTTGTGATACCTCAAATTAATGGTCTTTTGGAGCAAAATTTAGCTGCACAAGAATTTTTGCTGCGCACAGGGTCAAAAAAAGGTTTAACTCAAATAGAATAAACTCTGTTTTATAAAGAACTATTTAATGTAATTAGATGCTCAAAATGCATTTCATTTTGGGTTAAACAAAAATGTAATCTATTTCTTACATTTTCCTGTGTTCAAGATATCCAGCTTCAAAACGGATTATTACAGAATGTGCATCTATTCCAAGAAAGGTGTTTGAAAATGTGAATGTTTTCAAATTAACAACCCTTACATCACTTCAAAATGAATTGACATTTGCCCCCTCTGTGAAAAAAAATCGTACACGCCCTTGGTAGGAAATAAGAAACAGCTTCTCATCTACGAGAAGACAGTTCGACCTAGTGGAGCACTTCACCGTAGCCGTCGTTAGTGTCCGATCGAGAGTCTAAAGGCCGGGCCGCATTATACAGAGCGTTCGGCGATCTGGTTGCGGCGGTGCGTGATTTTAACGATGGGGTGCGGGGTGGTCACCTTAGTTTTGACTTTGGCCTGTTTGGCAGCCATAGCTGACACCGTTTTGTTAGATTCGGGTAAGAGTAGAATAAGTGAAAAAAACTAATATCAAACTCAACTACAATAGTTATTGAATTGATCACTAATATCTATTCATTAAATTATCGTTTGGAATTTGGTTTAAATTTGTACTTCGATAATGAGTAACAGAAAAGTCAATTCAAAGTTTATAATAGTAATTTGCTTGAAGTAGTGCACATGACTTTTTCAATAGTTCACCGCGAATCCATACTCTGCAATCAAATTATTTCGCTAAAATCATTCTATGAAATTTTAAAGCTTGTTGAATATTCTACTGTCGTCATTTTCTGGACGAATTACACTTCGCTATCATACTTTTATATTTGCCATACGGCGTTTCTTCTTTCAATCATTATCTTCAATTCTCTAAAATTTACTTATTTCAGAAGAATGAATAGTGACATAAGTAGCATGGTGAAATTTGAAACAAAAAATCCAACATCCGTTAAAAAATTAATGATGAATGAGAGCTGAAACTTTGTATAGAAGTTCTGAAAATGCAGCAAAGAAAAAGTTTAATAGTTCATGCCATGAAATGAATGGATATTTTGGAGAATTGCTACTATACACTGTGAAAAAAGTCCTGTTATATATTTCATATTGGACTTTTGACAGGTAGTAAGAATCCCAAAATCAAGTTCTACAAAATCGCTTACTGAATTTTAAGTGAGAAAATACTATGATTTGTTTTCTGGGAATTCGAAAAGAAGACAATTTCTCATGACTCTCACTATGAAACATCAACCTGGAATATTTATTTTTGAATTTGGCACAGCGTCCTATTTGTTGAGTAATCCAGAGTAGTTCCGAGATTTCTTTTTCCGCTATCATGCCGTAATTCTGTGATAAATTGCAAGAAACTGTGCCAAGAAATTTATGTTGACATCTTGTTGAAGAATCACAGGTAATGTTCAGTTATAATACAACCACTACCGAAAATATTTCCGAAATGTACTTATTTCGGGTGATTTTTTCTTATTGTCAACTCATCCTTCTTCCATATTGGTAGGTCGATTTCATTTTACTCGAGATTGTTAGATTTTTTGCAATACCAATCGTATCTTTCTCTTTGGAAAATTCTATCGAAAATTATCAGAGGGATCGTTTTAGAGATTTGGAATATTGTATTGGCGTTGTCTTGGTTCTACAGGGTGTGATTGATCAGGAATGGGCAATCCACAACTAAAGAAACTACACACCATACAAGGAGATTGAGCTTAACATTTCTCATACAAATTTGTGAGATACAGGGTAATTTGAAGTTGGAATTTCAATATGAAATCTTTCAATAATTTTATGATTTCAAGCAGCATCGTCTTGAAAATTGTCAAACTTATGTTTTTTGGTATAACAATTTCGAATTGTTTGCTGAACTTAGCACTATCAATAGAGGGCGTTAGTCACACCCGGTTACCTAGGTAAATTAAAACAAATCTCATCATAGAAAATCTAAAAGGTATTTCAATTTTGAATAAAAGAGGTACTGATGTTTATTTCATATAACTCTATCAATGTTTGAGTTATTTGCATCAAACAAAAACATCCAGCGTAAAGAACCTTAAGCCACCGTTATTACATTACCCTTTCTCAAGTAGATTTGTATCAGAACTCATCAGTTTCTCGTGTTAAGAAATACTCGATAATCTTTTCTCAAAGTAAATGCAGAAAATAAAAGAAATTCAAACGTTGAATCAAACATTTGAAATTGTTTATCTTTTTTTTTTATTTTCATCCGATAGTGTTCACTTTTTTTTGTTTTGCAATCAATCAACCCTTTCTATTTGAGTTTCAAGTGGTTTAAACCTATTGCGTTACTGAGTTATTAAAAAAAAAACTAGTTTCATAACCATTCTGATGAGATTTCGAAAAACCCAAAAATGACGAATGTCTCAAAAACGGTATAACTTTTGACAGAGGTAAGTTAGCTTAAAAACGTTCCAAATGACCATACCTATCAACCCTCTTCCAAAGACCCTGTATAAGTGGATACATTTTTGGAATATTTTGGTGATTTTAGAAACTTTTTAGACCTCAATGACTGAATAATTCACGAACCATTCCAGATGAAGAAAAACAAAGTACAGTGCCGTCAAGAGCGCCTCTCAAACGAGTTTCCGTGCAATTCTATTTTTCGAAAATGAATCCAAAATTTATCTCAAAATCTAAAGTAATATAATCATCCAATATATAGTCACCATACAGTTAATTGAAACTGATGAATTATGTATGGAAAAAAATTTGAACAAATAGATCAGATCCCTTGCCAAACTCAATAACATACGAAATACCCTGTACATCTGTGGATATTTCCTTGAATGGGTCACTCACGAGTGGATACCGAATCAATTTGTAGCCACACATCAGATAACAAGGACATAATTTCACGTTCAATCGGCACAAATGAGGATGCGTTGGAGTCGGAGCTCGACAGGTCTTTTGGTAAATGAGTAACACGTCACTAGGGTACATCGAATGCATTTATTAGTTCAGACGTACCGTGAAAGATAAATTGACGTATCGCATGGTCGATTAGGTTGACAAGGTAAATGCAATGTTACGCCGCAAGTGGGCACAATTTGACTGATGCCTGGAGGTTGCCCACGCATTTTTTATTGCTTTAGAAGACCTTGGGTGTAATATTACTTATGTTTGTATACGGTGTCCATTAACAAACTCACATTCATATATTGGTTGGCTAGATCAAGAGTAGCACAACGCAACATAAATAGTTTATACGTTTACGTACCTGTATACAGGGCGTTCAGGACCTTCATTGTCAAACGGAAACTTAAATTACGCAAATGCTTCCTTAGCTACAGCCTCGTTTTACGAGTTTTCTTCAAATTATTCACAAATGCCATTACTTGAAAATTCCAAACTTTGTATAATCAATTGAACATTAATATTAAATGACCTGTAGAACCTGTAGTTTCAATTCCACAGGAGAGTTTCTGGAAACTGGTATAATTTCATAAGGATATTTATCTAATCAACGATTTATCATCGAATAACAGTATCTCTTGGTTTATCACCTAGAAATGTGTCAATTATTTTTGAATTCATGACTGTCTATATTTTATCCTGTCTCTAATCAAAAATTATCAAATACAAATCAATATATCTTGACCGAGAATGTTTATTACCGACAACAGTATAACGCAGCTGTTGTTTATAATCCCCATGTCACCCTGTCTATCTATTCAAGGAATTAAACTAGTTCTATTTATATTTAGGGATTCTCCGATATTTGTAAATTTGGAACTACTGAATGTTGGACACGTTCATTCTCCTCATGAGATGTTACAAAACTCTTCTCATTATTTTATAAATAATCTATTTTAGTTCTCTTATATAAATGTCATCGTTCCACTCTTTCGATGTCCACAACTATTTTTGAAATGCACTAGCTATCATCATTCCATGATTGGGTGGAATACAGTGTGATCTTTATCAATCTTAATAGTCGAAATATTGATTTTTGAGAAATCTCCCCAATTAGGAAAAATTCTGCATGTATGACATATTTTCTTTGGAACTTGTCCTCTTAGTTTTTCAGATTCTAGTTGAATCCAAGATATTTTCCACAGTTTCTGGGATACCCAGTATGTTGTTAAGTATCCATTTGTTTATTAATTGTTTATATGTTGATCACAAATAATTCTGTTTATTTCATATCTACTGCTTTTTAAATTTATTATTATTATTATTATTCAGTTCTCCTCAAAAGCACAGAACGATTGACTGACCCATCAAATTTGTTCTACCATATTAACTTTGAAGAGTGACTCAATCGTTTACATAATTGGCGTGGGTGTATAAACTGATTTAAATTACATACATGGTAGCAATTTCATCTGAATTATTGATTTTCAACTTGATTAATTCTTGAAATTATAACATCATCAGCTTCTAAAGAGATTCGTGATGATAACATAACATCATTCATAATCTACTATTTTTAGATAAATCACTTCGATATGATAATGTTAAAAGATGGCAAATTGTTTGAGAAAAACTGAACTGCACTACTTTTAGCTTGGTGTACAGCTTTCGTTTCTTGAGTAGCTGCATATTTCGAGCCTAACACGTTTGAAATTTTGTTGTAGAATTGGGCAGGGAACTGGAAGGAGTAATCAAAAATGACCATTTCGTTCTTTCCATGAAACACCTCAAGCCCAGAAAAAGATCACGTGGTCACAACCTGGTGGAAACCCTTTTTTCCGTTGACTTCCCAGGAGCAGAACACAAATTTTCGTTGTCCCTTGACAGAAAAACCAAAAGAGGTAAGCTACAGACACATTCAATTGTGTAGACTTGGTGAAAGCTTTTTTTCTTCTCACCAGTGATTGTTGAGACGTTGGAAGATGGTAAGAAGAGATCCCAACATTTCGTAGTGGACGCTTTAGAAGATGACAGTACCATCAATTCTCTCATCTTGTCTGTGAATCAATCACAACCTGGTGCTCATGCTACTCTGTACTTGGATTGCACCTCCTATGGTATGGTAGCTTTGCCAAAGACATTGAGGGACATGTTCACCAGCATGAAATATCCAAAATTCGAAGCGGTAAGTACACCAACAATTTTTAACCAGAACACTTCAAGTGTATCTCTTTCATTAGTCTAACCCAATACAATATATTTCGAAAATTTGTACGATGTGCAGTTCTATGAATATTGAATATATATTTATGCTCCTGGTGGACATAAAATGCACTGGTGTCACGTGACCATCAGGTGTGATTGATGTCACAGAATAAATACGACCACACCTGCTGTCAAAAACATATATTTTTGTCAGAAAAACAGCGCCGGAGAATCAAATCGAGAGTGTATTAATAGCAACGTAGACCTTTCTGAACATATGTCATTCCTTCAAAATATCAACTATGTTTGAGTTATTGTTGATTATCACATGATTCAGCGAACATTTGATAAATGTTCCTACCTCCTACGGAGTGTGGAACACAAAATCAGAAAATAGCAGGATATTGTTAAAATCCACATTGAAATTCTGAAACTCCATCATTTTGTTTCTTGTTTATCTCAATTAGACGTGGTGTGGAATAATTTGAACATTAGATGGAAAAAACGACATTCTGAAAAATGAGGCACTTATTGTATTAGTTTTCTAGAAAGTCATAAAATAAAAATGCCGTTACTGCAGATTTGTTGTGCCATATCAAATTAATCGTTTACTCGAAAGTGAGGTGACTTGTCTTTTCCATAAACGTATCTATACAGGGAGTATCATGACTGAAAGCTGTTGATGCTGATAGAATAAAATCATAACAGAACAAATCAATTTAGTTGACTTGATATCGAAGTGTTCGTATAATAAGATCAATCATTTCTGCTAGGAATGAATGGAATTATGTTTCTTCTCGGTATTCAAATGAAAAAACATTTCAGGATATTTCTGTGCATTCTAGAAATAATGAGGTTCTTAATGGAAAGTAGGCCTGGGTGTAAGAAGGATCCATTTATATCGAGCTGTATACTGTAACATTTTTGTATTCTATTGTGTTGAATCAATTCTCTTGGAAACATTTCAGATAAAAATATTTTATATTTCCAGTACCATGAGAGAAAATACCCAGTAGAACTCGATGGGCATAGAACATTGAGAATGGTGTTGAGTAGAAATGAATGCCCGCTTCCTTTGGACACGAAAGCGAACGAAAAACTGGACTACCTCTTCCCAGGAGACCTCAGCAACGAATTGGAAGACGACCCCAACGTCCAGGCTCAGCAACCAATTGATGACCCTTACAGAGGGGACATCCCCATGATATCTCAGCCTAGTGATGGTGAGTACCATATCCGGAAATCTGGCTTACATGTCCCACATCACCATCGATGTTTTATTGAACCGTTGAAGAATTGGCGCAGTCAGTAAGTCCAACTCGCCTAAGTCATTGTTTTTGTACCAGAAACCGTCTTGAACGCTATCAACGCCCTGATCAAAGTGGTTAACCTTCAAGTAAGACGCTGTGAATCCACCAGTCAAGCTCTGGACCATCTCCGCAGATTGATCGAACAATGCGAAGGCTGCAGAAGACCGACGGTGCCCACGTGTTCTACCCATCCTCCTAACTGCTTTCCTGGAGTAAGATGCCAAGAAACACCCGAAGGACCTACCTGTGGACCTTGTCCTCGAGGATATTTAGGAAATGGTCGGTATGGTGCACGAAATAAAACAAACTTTCTTTATCGTTATTTTCGTTAGGCTATGAGTGTACCCCTGGACGTGTTTGCTCAGATAATCCCTGCTTTCCGGGAGTGAGATGCAGGGATACCTCCAGGGGAGCTGAGTGTGGACCTTGCCCGAGCGGTTTCGAAGGCGATGGTTTCACCTGTAACAGGAGGAGGAACCCTTGCGAGACCAATCCTTGTGCCCCAGGTACGTCGTATTACGAATACTGATTCCTTTGTTCGAGGCAGAGTATGCTAGGGTAGGAATTCCTTCTAGTTTCTGTGCTGTCCAAACCGAATTACAAGAATTAAGAGTGTTCATATGCGGTTACTGTTTCAAGGGATGTTTAACTGTGGGAAATGGCTCAGTTTGTAATACTTAACGTGATAAAAGGGACACTTTACAAGGTTGAGACAACCCGGTTAGGTCGGATTGAGCCAACTTTTACAGTGAATCATCCCGCTATTGTATCTGTTCCACACTGCACGACATACTTTTTGTTTGCTTCTGGTTGTGATTGGCTACTAAATTTATTTACTATATTGAAATTAAAATCGAATTGGAAAATTGTTGACTTGCTAAAATTGCTAATAAATATATAAACAACCTGAATGCACTTTTCCTTTATAAACCCTTTAAAAGCCTTTACAAATTTATTTCATCTCTTGGAATCATAGCTGGTGTTAGCACCAAGCAACACCACTATTTGAGAGCTAACTGATTTTGTTAGACTTTTGTATCCCAGGATATTCTGAGGGATATTGACACTTGCACACATTATAGCACACATTATTTAAATGGTAGTAAGTAGTTGCACAAAGTAGTGAAATATGTAGCTGTTCTGTGACCAACTGATATATTTTTTTTTATTTTGCAACAGGTTGTAGACCTGTCTGGAGACCTCAGTGACCAGTTTCGCAGTGCAATATCCAGAATATCCTCTCTGGATGCAGAATTCCAATATATCTTATAAATAACTGCCATTAACATTTGCATGTGCACTTAGTACAAATTATAATATAGCGGTGGTAGCTGTAATTGGCACTATAGTTTGAAAGTTTGTACTAACAATTTCCTAACAGAGTATGTCTTGCTAATTCGCAGTATATACTCAGAGGTTACAGTAATTTCACTATAAGGTTTGGAGTGCGTATGTCTACTCCTCAGTTATATGCGCAGTAGTCAAGCCAGGCTGTTCGCATGTGTCAAAATAATTTTTTTCAATATTACTGAATTTCGAGTAACTTTCTTTCTACAAATCAATTAGATATTAATATATGTTGTTTTTTGAGGAAAAAAAATAGTGGGGCTAAATGGGTCGACAGCAAGTTAATCTACTATAACCTTTGGGTATACACAGCTAAAATAATGATTCTTGGCTTAGTTTCAGTTTCAACTCATCCAGAGTCAAGTTAGTAACTCATAATTCATCCATCTAATATATTTTCGTACTTATCAGAGTCTTACTCTGAACAGACAGCAAAGAACCAAAAAATGTTGATTCTTAAGCATTGTATATTTTTTGTACTCGAATAATATATCTGTTAATAAAGAATACTTCTGGAAAAACGTGTCAATGATTCTGTATTGAAACGAATGTATTTACTGACAACGCTTGCATATGAATACCCCGGTATATAAGTGTTGATCTAATAAAACAAATAAGGCAATGCATGGAATTCTGACCCAACAAGTTCCTACTTTATCTGCCGTGAGAAAAATTGCGTTGGTACGATATGAGATTCGATAAATTACCTCCAGTTTGGAAAACTAGGTCACCTAAGACATACTTGCGGCCTTGAGAGAATTGCTAAGCCTATTGAATTGCAAGCAACTATCACACTCAATAACAAAGAAACTGTATGAATATATCATTGATAATCCAAGTCGGGACATTTGGGGATATGGATACTATTTGTTGAGGTGGTTTTGTGAATATTTCTGGTATTTGGTATCCCATAGGTACTAACTGTGTACCAACCCAAGAAGAACCGTACTATACGTGTCAAGGATGCCCAGAAGGGTCCACTGGAGATGGGTCTGACTGCCGGGACATAGACGAGGTGGGTGTAGATTGTTGAGAACCTTGAATACGATATGTGGTTTGGTGTTCGCATGTTGATTAATTTACATGAATCATTTTTCTAGATATGGAGAAATAGATGAATAAATGATTCTAAAATACATTGAGAATAGTACAGTTTTGTTGAAAATATTTTCGAAAATCGTGTAGATTTCAACTGATTTTGTATGCTTGAATTTCATTCATCAAGATCTAGTACACTCTTGAATCCGGAATTACACTTTCTTTAACATTTTCTTGAAAATTTTTTTAATAACGTGACATATAATACAGAGTGAGTCGAAAATGTGTACCTATCCTTTTGAGAGGGATGATTTTCATGAACAAATTTACAGCCCATAATGCATATTGAGAAATACTTTTTTTTTCAGAGTTGATGAAATTGAAGTAATCCTTCTACGTAACTGTTAAACGAAGAAATTAACTGCCAGATTGTATATTGTTATGAGCATCTTTTCACCTATTTTTTTCCTCTATCGAATGCGAATATTGGGAAATGAGTTATCCCAAAAAAATCCCGACACATCCTTTATAGCAATATCTGAAAGGTAGAAGTATATTTGAAAATGTACAACAACGATTTATGCAGGAAATCTCAATCTGGTGGCTTCCACCGTTTAGAAGTTACGTGGTGAAATAATTTTGATCGTAGAAATAACTTGTTTATATTTCGTGCAAAATTTTTATTAATTTAAAATAGCAAAGCGCATAATTTTGATTTTATCAATTTCGGAATTATACATCTTCCTAAGCATGCATTTTGGGCCATTAGATTATTCATCAATCTATAAATCATCCTCAGAAAGCTCAGTACACATTTTTGTCTAACACTGTATATTATTTTCCTGAGAAAACATTAGAAATGTAGTTTCCCAACATCCAGATTGGACAGATTGTCAACTGTCATACTTTTAATGGAAATATCAGATGGATTCAACTTGCATGTATATGATTTGAGGAATACTGCATTTCTAAATGTTTATGTGAGAATGAATTCATGGAGAATCCTTCATCAATACGTTATGTGTTTCATTTTGGAGAAGCAAAGAAGTTGTACAAATTTGTGTTTTTGAGTCGAAAATATTCATCGTTATCCAGAGCGTATTTACATTCTGCATTCGGATGATATTCTGGACCAATATATGTTGAAAAAATAACCAAAACCAAGACTCACTTCCAAGAATTGTCCAACTTCCTTGTATACCAATTTCTTTTTTTTTATTTGAATTGTTTCATTTCAACCTTAGGACTTCCTGGTAGCACACCTTCCAGAAACGCAATCTTAAAAGTTGGAGTTTTTGAGTTTTAATTTCACCGTTACGGTTGATGTTTTTCGTTTCCTTTTTCATTGTATCAAAGCAAAGAACCAAATCACAAGCTTTACATCACTCAGTGCGACCTGATCCAACCATGCGATCCCCGAGTGACCTGCCACAATCTCCGGCCAGGCTTCAGATGCGACCCGTGCCCTCCAGGCTTCACCGGCAGCTCCGGCGTCCAAGGTATCGGCTTGGAAGCAGCATCTCGCCTTCGTCAACGGTGCGTCGATATCGACGAGTGCGCAACCGAGCCCCGCCCTTGCGTCCCCCACTCCGAATGCATCAACCTCGAAGGATCCTACCGTTGTGGCCGTTGCGACAGCGGCTACGTGGGCAACCAGACCTTGGGGTGTCGCCGCCAGGAGGAGGGCGGCTGCGCTGGAGGGCAGCGCTGTGCCAGGGAAGCGGAGTGCGTGTTCAGAGGGTGGCAGAGGTACGATTGCCACTGCAGGATCGGGTGGGCAGGAAATGGGTTGTATTGTGGCAGGGATACCGACCAGGATGGATGGCCGGATCAGCAGCTGCCTTGCAGGGATAGGTTTTGTGCTAAGGTATTGTCAAGAAATACGTTTTTTAGAATTCAATTCAGTGAAACACCGAGTATAATCCTATTCAAATTAAGTCAAATCAAATCAATAAAAATGATGGCAGTGATTTTAAATCATGGACTTTTTGTTTGTTTTATTTATTCAAGTACTCCAAGAGATAACAAAATCCATAATAAGTTTATCATGTATGATTATATGAGTTACATGCATGTCCTGACATTTTTATAACTCATAAAATAATATAACAATTATAAGAATTCTTGAAACTTGAATAACTTTAGAGATCATTGTTTGTGTTTCACAAATTCTCTTGGGGTAGTTTTTTCATATTTCTGTTGGAAGTTGTAATGAACGGATTACTTTTCATGTTCCAGAATTGTTGACCTTGAAATGTAATCCTTTCGTTACTAGGTGTGACTTTATGCAACAGTATTGTGTATCTTCTTGGTTTCACAAAACGAAAATTCGATGATTAAGTCCTAAACTTCGATCTTGTAGACTTTGATAATTAAGGATTCGACACATTTTCAGGATAACTGCCCTTACGTACCAAATTCTGGGCAAGAGGATGCTGATGGAGATGGTTTAGGCAATGTTTGTGACCCAGATGCCGATGGTGATGGAGTCGAAGAACATGTAAGTTGGGAATTGATAACATGGGGAGTTTTTGGAAAGATTTTCTTCAATCAAACCGCTAAGTCTAAGATAGAAACTCCCAATATGTTCCAGGGTTGCGTTCATAAACTTACTCAAAGTAAGGACTCCTTACTTCGAATCGTTCCTAAACGTACTCTAACTTCATGGAGTAGGTATGCATTGGCAATCGTTCAGAAATTTATTCAGAGTAAAGTCTACCTACTCTGATTTTGAAAAGAGTAACGATATACTCTGACAGTAATGACAATTACAGGGAACTTATTTGATGGATATTATTTGTATTGTGTGTTTACAATTCTGACATTTTGAAATAGTAATAACCAGCATAACATTTTCCCTCGATATGGATTTCAATATAGTATCAATTGGCAAGGATACTGTTATTCTTTAAAATAAAGGTATGCTGAAAAGTGTTATGAATAATATTTCACTTCTGAAATCCTCAATAATGAGAGTCCCAACTATATTTTTTTCCAGCAAATAGAGAGCTTTGTGAAGTTCTGAAGTCCCAGGAAATTTTAGACCTGTGCAATCAGGAAAACGAATTTCAGCCTGTTACTAGGATGGTATTCAATGTATTCATTATTAATTAATTATAAAGTAATATCAACCTTCGATAAAACATAACCAAACAAAACTACAATTTCATAAATTACTATTGACATTTTTCATTTTGCAGTGTTTTCGAACGACTCTTGAGGAAAAATTATTAACATTTTTTCAATCACGTGATCGTACTCTTACTCTACTCTGAGAGTAAGTTTATGAACGCAACCCAAGAGGTAGATAGGACTAACTTTCAAATATCGTGGTATCAAAAATTATTATTATTTTTTAAAATTGGTCGACCTGCATAGTTCGGATTTTATATGTTAGCAGATCAATCTGAGCTAGATGAGAGGAATTCGTCAGTATTTGATACTTTCTTCATATTAGGGATCTCAGGATACCTCTTGGATTCTATTTAGAGTTTGAAAATTTGCTGTTTTTCATAATGTATCATTTAGAATTGATGAATGAACTACACTGCTACATGTAAACTATATCACATGTCATTCCTTTTTATGTTGGTGTCCACAAGTCTCATTTTTCATTTCTGACAAATTTGAACCCGTAGTTTCAGACAGTCGAAGGTTTGAATTCGCCTTCACTGTTATCCGACCATTTTCTTCAGATGTACCAATCAGGGCGTCCCATGACCCATTTGGACGTAGATTGGACCAAAATTGGATATTCGTGGGACATTCTGTGCTATTGGGAAAGTTAGGAGCCGGGTTACATGATAGACAGCAACGTCTCCAATAAAAGAAGCTTCGACCATGTTTTTTTCTCCAGGACAACTGCCCCCTTCACTCAAACGCCGACCAATACGATTCCGAACGCGAAGGAGGGGACCAAGTGGGCGACGTCTGCGACAACTGCCCCTACGTGGTGAACCCCGACCAAAGCGACGTGGACAGGGACGGCAAAGGGGACGCTTGTGACGAGGACATCGATAACGATGGGGTGTACAACCAACAAGACAACTGTGTGAAGGTGCCGAACAGGGACCAGAGCGATGCCGATGAAGATGGAGTAGGGGATGGGTGCGACAACTGTCCCAATTCTTACAACCCCGACCAGCAGGATTCGGATGATAACGGAGTGGGGGATGTTTGTGATTCCTCCGTCGATACTGACAAGTGAGGATTGAAGCAGGAGTTTCATTGATGAAAGGACTAACGTTATTTTTCTTCTCTTCCAGGGATGGCGTTCCTGATATCCATGATAACTGTAGGCTCATTCCGAACCCGAACCAATTGGATACGGATAGAGATGGTAAAGGAGACGCTTGTGACAACGACATAGATGATGATGGAGTCGACAACAAGAATGATAACTGTGTCTACGTTTATAATCCTGACCAACTCGATTCAAACGGTGAGAAACAATCGCACATACAATCATTTGAAATTGATTAAATGGCCTGACTAGGATCATCAAACCTCCGATGACCTTGAATTATATATTTAACAAGACGAGTATCCACTTTCAATCGTTAGACCCCAACATCACATCCCTTCCATACCAAATATTGGAATGTAAACATTATTGCTATTGGTCAGATTCAATTTGACACAGTCAAAAACTTCTCGATTGTGCGACATTTGTTGTGCGACACAGCCGCCATTATGGAGCGAATTTTTGGGTGCTTATTGAGTATTGGCCGGTTATATTTGTGGATATTTTAAATTATTCAATTGTTGAAATGGGCAAGAAGTGTTTGATTCTGAAAAAAATTGTATTGTCATCAACTGTCAATCGCCTTTTTTAAAAACTTGAATGTTACATTTTTCGAAAAATGAGTGACATTATGGAGGAGAATTCTTGTTAAAGTTCATCGAAAAAATTCCTGAAAAAAATTTGAATTTTTCAGGAATTGCTTTGGTAACTCTGTTTTAAGGGAAGACCTCAGCGATGTAATGATTGGTAAAACCATTGAAAACTGTCAATTATTCCTTACATTTCGTAGAATTCGTTCGTGAGTGAATTTTACGTAAAAACGTACGAATTTTGTAGCATGTCACTTTTTTGGCAATATACCTGAAGATGAAGAATCATGACTGACTGATTCTTATTCAAATGACTATAAAATCTTCATCGATTTCTGCAAATGAATGGCCTTGGTAATTCTGCGCTTATACAGGCAAGTTAATTGGACGAACCATCAGAATTAATTATCCATTCGAAATAATACTTTTTTTTCAAAAAATAAGTATACCGTTTTTCATTCTGAAAAAGGCTATCACGAATATATCAGATAAGTTTGTTTCAAAACGAGCCTGAGTTGATGACAATTTCATTGTTTTTTTCATTTGTTGCGTAATTTTTGAATTTCACTGTATTCAACCCAAGAAAACGATAATATGATAACTTTTTCAGGCAACGGCTATGGTGACCGATGCGATGATGATTATGATAACGACGGTACCAACAATACCATGGACGTCTGCCCCACGAACTCGTTGATTTTTCAAACGGACTTCAGCAAGTACCAAACTGTCGTCCTGGATCCAGAAGGAGAGGCACAAACTGACCCCAACTGGGAGATTTACAACCATGGAGCTGAGATTATGCAGACCATCAACAGTGATCCCGGATTGGCAGTCGGTCATGACAAATTCAATGGCGTTGATTTCGAGGGAACCTTCTTTATCGATACCGATACTGATGATGATTATGTCGGGTTCATTTTCAGGTATGTCAGTTCATTATGTGATTCGCATTTTTTGTTTCATTAGAGCTGATTAGATATCGCTATCGTCTTCTCCATGAACCCTTCTATGTAAAGTTCATTATTGAAATTTTCGAAATTTGCAGCTACCAGAGCAACAAAAAATTCTATACAGTGATGTGGAAGAAACATTCTCAGCCGTATTGGGAACATGAACCCTTCAGAGCTATCGCTGAGCCCGGCATCCAGATCAAGGTAGTCGATTCTGAGACCGGACCAGGACAGATGCTCAGAAACTCCTTGTGGCATAGTGGGAATACTCCTAATCAAGTGAAGCTTCTCTGGATGGATCCTGCTAATCAAGGCTGGAAAGAAAAGACTTCTTATAGGTCAGTACAGCTGATGAGGAATTCTCAGCTGAGAGAATTTGGTTATTATATGGTTCGATATTGTTTTTAGGTGGTTCCTGATCCATAGACCGGCCATTGGTTTGATCAGATTGAAGATATTTGAAGGTGAACGTATGGTGTCGGATTCAGGAAACATTTTTGATACAACCTTGAAAGGTGGCAGACTGGGAGTTTTATGTTTCTCACAACAACAAATCATTTGGTCTGATCTTGCATACAGGTGTAACGGTGAGAGATAATTCCGAAGATGAGTAGGTGTCTGATTCTCTATTTGTATTTCTTTCTTTCCAGATAATTTGAGAGAAGATATTTGGAGAGAACTACCGAGTAAGCTACAGAAGAGAATTAAAATCGACAACATTGGTGCATACAGTGTAATGCCACCTGATGTTCAATAATATTATTTTTCCACTCTAGTTTTTCGAATTTTGTACTTACGATGAATAGTTACTGTTGAAGTATTAACATATTGTTTATATAAGAATAATAGTTTATCCGTTTTTATCTGAAATCTATTAACGATAAGAAACAGTTGAATATTAATATAAATATACAGATAAGAAATTTAGTGATTATGTTTCATATATTCACCAATTCTCATTTCGAAGTAAGTGGAGGCAGCAAAAAGCAAGGCGCAAAATTCTTCAGTCGAATTTTTTGACAAAAGAAAATAATTGATCTGCTATTGGGTACTTTTGTAAAGTTTTTATTCACATATTTCAACATTTTATATACCATATATGCCATAAATATGAATGAGATGATTGACTAACAAGCATAATAACAAGAATTTTATAAATAATTAATATGAAATATATGGAAAAACAATTATGCTACACTAAGTATACTACAATAAATATGACACACAACACACTGATGACATTCATGGAATATAATTAGAATCTTGGTTATTCTATACTATAACAACGGCAGTTACGTTTTATCAAGATTGTATTAACAATCAATAATGTGTTCCCAATAATAATTCATAAAATATATATTTTCTAACTAATGTTGAAGAGTTTGTACTTGAATGAAATGAAGCTTGGTCCCTGTTTTTATGTGAAACAGCACAAAATTTTCTCCAGCCGGTAGTATACAGGATGTATCAAAACTACTCAATACGACGTGTATAATCATCGAAAACCTATAAATTATTACACTTTTACTAAGTATATCAAGATATACTGTGACACATCAATTCCACTTGTACGACATTATAACAATCCTACTTCTAAGTAACATTACATTATTCTCACGATTTCAATACATGACAACACTGTGGATGTTTGTATGTACACTGAAGATGGATCCTGAAGAATGAAACGTTTATTGTCAGAGAGATGCAAGAAATGAATTAACGTTATACTGAATAATAAACTAAATGACTAGATAAATGAGTATGATTTTCATGAACAATTCTTCAATATCCGCACGTTCTTAGTGGTTGTCGATTTTAGCTATTTCCATCAGTTCTTGCGGTTCGGCGTTCAGTTTATCGGATTCCGTTAAGGCGCCCAATTCTCCAACACTTAGTATATCGACTATTCTAGCGCCTAAGCAGTCGCACATGACATTTATCGTTGTCCTGAATCGGTCACTGAAAACAACGAGAAATATTGTGGATGCAAACTGCAACGTATGACTCACAGTAGCCAATCCACAGCGATGATGTTGATGACCTCTTCTGATGGTAAGCCTACGGTATCCAGTACCATCACCATGGTTACCAATCCAGCTTGGGGGATACCAGCAGCTCCTATGCTTGCAGCAGTCGCAGTAACACTAAAAAATGTTGGAAAGAGTGTATATAAAAAGAGAGTACAGTTTGAAAGTTAGCCTTATCGTGAATTCACACGATTTATTTACGTTTTGTTAAACTTTCCTCCTGCAGTTATCTGAAGAAAATATAGTAAATTTATTTCGAGCACGTTCATGGTGACAGCTTGAGAGAAAGTGCGTTTTTGTCTTTTTTTTTCAACGATACTCCGACAGAAAGTTATTTTGAAAAATTGTGAAATGATACCATAATCATGCTCAAATGTACCCAACTATGTTTCAACCAATAAGTTTAGTGGTAAGCTAAATATTTCTTATTTTGCACTAATGGTATTGAGAGATAACCAAATTAGTCAAAACTATCTTCCTTAAATAAATACACTATAGCAATATTATTGCATTATAAAGCAATTGAAACGTTTTTATGACATCTTGATGATATTTTGTATAAAGCTGATTCATGTGATGTCTTTGAAATTTATCATGGCGATTGACAACTATACAGTATCTCATCAGAATTCGGATCATCGAGTCACAACTCAATCACGTGAATGAAATCCCCAATAATATGCGGTGAATCTGGTTATTTACATTTCAAATTTCGAATTTCGTCTTCTTGGTACATGCAGAATTTGTTGAAGAAACTCACCAAACAGCCACTGTCTTTCCAAAAGTCAGTGGAATATTATTAAGCTGCGCGATAAAAATAGCTGCAACAGCTTCGTATAGAGCCGTTCCGTCCATATTAATGGTAGCTCCTATTGGTATAACAAATCTCGTCACTCTCGGATCCAATCCCATCTTGTCCATGGTTTGAATGGTGATTGGCATTGTTGCTGAGCTATAAAATCAATTAGGCATCCATTGAAATCACTGTGGTGGTAATCATCTCACCTCGAAGCTGTGCCGAAAGCTGTAGCCAAAACCTGGCTAAGCTGCCCGATGACCTTGAAGGGCAGTCGTCTGACAGCGATGAAGTAGAGGATGGATAAAGTACCGAATCCGTGGAGGAACAAGCCCAGAAGGACAGTACCGAAGTACAGACCCAGCCTTCCAACTAAATCCGCGAAGCTTTCGATTTCCAGGACTTTGGCGGCTACCAGGAAGAAAACTCCCAAAGGTGATATCCTGGAAGAGAAAGTCCCACATATATACCAGGAGAACTTACCTTGAAGGGGCATAAATGAGTCTTACCAAATCACCCAGCTGGTTATGATCATCATAGCCTCGCTAACAGCTTCGAAGAAGTCTAAAAGGATCTTGGCTCGTTCTCCTAATTTACCCAATGTGATACCGAACACGATGGAGAAAACTACCAGTCCGAGGACGTTTGTCGTAGATTCGTACTTTTCTTCAAATTTCCAGTATTCTTCTCCCATTTTCTTTACTTAAAGTGTTGGCAATTATTATGGTTTCCTTGGGTATTTTTGTAAAACTCACCTGTTTCATTTTTGGGCTCTATTAAGATCGTTTGCGACTGAAATCAGAGAATTGAATATTTCCTTGAAAGAAATTCTGAATTCAAGGAAAACATACCTGAGCTACACATGCTTGAATGATGTTTGGTGGAAAGAGATTTCTGAAAAAAAGTTATTTATTCAGGATTCAAGGTAACCAAACGATTCTTTTGAATATTGAACCAATTTTCACGCACCAATAAACGGGAACAAACAACGAACAACAATAGTCATTGTATAAGGATTCTTTATTCGTATTGTTCAAATCGATTGTTTTATATACAGGGTGTCCAGAAAAGCTCCAAAAACCTCATTCCAAAAATGCTTTCTAAGGGATACAGCCCTTCGAAGAAGACGTCTTTGTATGAGTTTTATTATAAGTTAAATTGATTTAAACTTTCTAATACAATGTAAGCAACTTGATACTCACGACTTTTGATACCAGTAACTCTACAATTTGTTGATATTTCAAAGCAAACTTGATAGTACAGAAAGAAACATAAAAAGTTCAAATTTATTCTTCTCTAAAACGGTTCATTATATCGATTAGAAAGAAGAGAATATTTATCATGAAAATTATCTTGGAGTGTTGAAATTTGGTGTCGGATACATAAATGATATGAAAATATTTTTTTTACCAATAATAATACCTGTTGGTTTCCCACGACTGACACATTCGTGATAGATCTAAAAAAAAATATTCAAATTGAACGACGGGTTACTAACTGTTTGATGAAAACTCATATAAAAACGTCTTCTTCGAAAGGCTATTGCTCCCTCAGAAAGCATTTTCGAACTGAATCGACTTGAAATCACCTCTAGTAACGCAGTTTCTGATTGGCAGAAGAGTTTCTGGACACCCTGTATAGGGTCGCAATCACTATTCAATGAGAGTTTTTCAGTTTCAGGAAAAATTCTTCAAAATAGTTCGAACTTTAGGACTATCAAAGCACCTTATATATCGTGACATTTTTGGATAGAAAAATTATCATTCATTAATTCATTCGTTACTACTCGGTATATATCTACATATTTTCTATCACACAGGAATTTCGAATGATTAAAATGCTGGATATTTTGAACTAATTATCTAGCTCTAATTTTATTTAATTCGATTCAATCGATAATTAGAAAAATAATACCAATTATTTCATTCCCAAACCTTTTGCTCGTGAAGATCTATGTTATTCAATTTATGAATTCGTCGCATATCTCTGTATACTATTTGAGACCGAGTTCTCCTCAATTGAAAAGCTTTTATTGATTTTATTTTTCAATAGGGAAGGAAGATTGAAAAGATCCAGGATACCAATAACAAAAAGGCGAATATAAACCTGCGTCGTTTAAATGACGGTTCGGAAATTATTAGAGAACACAATGAAAGCTAGCATTTTTGCCGTCGTTATTCTCCAACGATTCATAATTTCCAGTCAGAATTGTATACTTCAATACAGCAGAACTCATTACTAGATTTTTATATTATTTTTGAATGTGTCTTCTCCGATTTTTTAAACAGACTTCCTAATCATCCTGTATTAGCGAGTACTTCACAGCACGATTGAATTCAATGCCGGATACTACTTGACGTGATATCATTAACGTCTAAATATCAAAATTTCCTGCCGCAATCAGCTATGTCCTGCTATGTGCCTATATTTCGTCCGATTCACCAAAGTATAATCCTATAAACTACGGTACACCCTGTATATGTTGTTTATCAAATAAAACTTCAGATTGGATTTATCGAATCTATAGATGAAATGTTGAAACAATTGAAACAATGAATATTTTTAATACATATTTTGAATAACAAGATACATATGTAGTCAAATAGTTTTTTTACGAAAATCTTGTTTGACAAGGATATTCTTTCAAAAACTAATGTAGGAAAATATTCCTGAAAACTTCAGAGAATATTCTGTATATATAAGAATATATCACGAAAGGAATAATGAATAATATCCTCCATAATTGCCTACCTACGTAACATCCAATTAGGCTTTCCTTTTGAAACTGGAATAATTTTCCATCGAAAAGGCGATTATACGGCCATCTCCTTTGTGGAAATTACAGACGATCCCAAGGCAATTACACATTTCAGGCATATTCACGCTAAATTCTCACACAACAACTTCAAGTCGCTATAATTAAGCCGCGACTCCTAACAGAAATGCTCATTATTCAATGAAGTATGCATAATTTTCGCTTTAAAGTTATCAAACTTCAGATTTCGTGGATATATCATGGTAGTGTTATTTTTATAAACGTGATTGTGAGAATGTCTGTCAAGATTTCACTGAAAAAATATTCAGCTGATCATCATGAAACTTTGTATTCCTATTCTTTAGGTATTGAGAATGAAATACTTCTTATTTAAAGAATTTCATTTTGAGTTTTGAAACTTCATTGTATGTAGTTATTTAAGAAAAAATCATGATTCCAGTCAATGGATGGAATATAGTTTTCAAATTTATTCATTTCTATTATAATGATCCCTAGAACTTATTAAATAGATAATATTCGAATATATATATAAGTATCCATGAATTCAGTTTTTCACTGATAGCAAAAGACAGTTACCGAGTCATTTTTGCAAGACCGAAAAGTCCCACAACTAATCGGTCTCCTATAAGTTTCCTCTGAGAATTCAATCGGTGTACTGACCTGATAAGATCCAGTAGGGTATCCTGGGTGAGCACATGTCTAGACACCTTCTCCGAGGCCTCTCCCGACCATGGGGTGCCCCCCACGCCAGGTCTTATGATGACCACAAGAAGTATCCCAAGGATAACCGCACAAATGGTGGTGGCTGAATAGTAGGCGATGGATCGTATGGCGATTTTTCTGGATAAGCTGAGGTCCAGTGAGCCTAGAAAATACTTTGTTGTCTGAAGAATATGCGCAGTTTTCTTGAAATACATATATTTCGATACAGCTGATTCATTTCATTTAGCGTTGTGATAGTGTAGTTTTTGGAAACTGTCTGAGATATAACTAAGTTCGAATAGGAGCGAAATTTTGTATTCATATGCCAAACAAGAACTGATGATCCAAAGTTTTCAGTTTAAATCTCTTTCAGATATAGTTGGATCGCATGGCACTTTTGATGTCCTGAATTTTCGAGTGCGCATTTCGACCACGATTTGAATGGTACAAAAGATGCTATTAAAGTTTTCGATAGATAATCTACGTATTCAGATATTGGTATTTCTGTCTGGATTTCATGCAGGATATTGAGTGGGCGTTATTATTTTTAGAAGCCGGACCTGGTCCTGGCATTTGATTTCGTAAAAATTTTACATTGGCTTGAGATCTTATTGGTTGAACAGAAAAGATTACTCGCAGGTCTATGCAAGGTTCCCCAAGCACTCAACTTAGGGAAAATGAAACTTGTGGATACCAAGTGACACTACTGTATGTTTTGTTTTTAATTCATGCTCCATACGTTTCCGAACCGTTTGGAACAGCTCATAGAACAAACCTACTTATAGTCTTACAGTCATATGTAATATACAAGGTAACCTTGCAAAATGAACATTCTATGAATCATTTAACTTTGCCCCAATTCGAACTCCATTTGAAGCAACTCAGTTAGAAAAACAACCTATCGCTTGTATTACTGAGCTCATCAACAGAGGGATGATGAGACATTTGAGCATCCTCAGGAATATTTCTCCAGGAAAAGCCAGATACATGGTTTCCCTTTTGCTCCAATGACCTCCGGTGACATTTCTCAGAATGATACCGGTTAAAGTGCCCCCCATCACCCCGACTACTGTGAGGATCGTCAGGAGATTGCGACGAATGAAGGATTTTTCTATCGGCATGGTGGTCGATGAATCTGCAATAATATACAGGATCATTAGCAATTAGAAAGTGATGGAAAACGAATGGAAATTATGATCGAGTGCAGTTATTGTTGTAGCAACTTTGTGTGGTGATTCTGTAGCTTGGTCTACACACTCGCCAGATCTGAAACCACTAGACTGTATTCATTTGATGTATCGGATTATCTATTACAACATGTATTCAGGAACTGGAGTCCATTTATTTAAGCTCTACAGCTGTGGCAGCTCGTCTGAAAATGCGATGTTGCTGCTTGTCTATTTTTCCAAAGATACTCCGAAACGGAAGTGAAGGTTAGTTCATAACCATTTCCTAGTCATCTTCACTAGAAGCTTTCATTGTTGGATCATCATCAAAATAATATAATAAAAATATGTCCACAAAAGAATTTTTTTATTAATTGTGAAAATTTCATTCCTCATGAATTTGTCATTGTTGTGAGGTCACTGTGTCACTAGATACTTTTCAGTTTGCACTGATGGTATAGAAAGATAACCGAAACTGTCAAAAGACCTTCCTTAAATGAATAGACTATTGTAAACAATCTGAATTTCAATATTGTTGATAATTTGACTGCCGAAAGATTTCTAAACACTTTGGCGAGGTGCCCATTTTCTTTACACATCTATCATTCGGAATTCATGTATTTATTTTAATAAGCATTTGTTTTGCATGAATCCTGACGATATTCCAAATGTTTTGGCGACGTGGGTACTTATTATTGAAAGTATTAAGGGTTCATCCTTTAAAATAGTATTTATAGAAATCAGAAGAAGACAATATGGATTATTTGGGGAAAATTGTGTCATGTGAATATTGCGCATCTTCTTTCTACAATAGCAATATATAATTTCGCCAAAAGTGACAACTAAATAATTTTAAATTCTTCAACAATTAAATTTGTTTCTTGTTGATCTCACAACTGAGATATCTGCTCCCGAACTATCTAATTTTGTGTCATAGAAATAGCTAAATAACGTACCGTTCGTTCAATGTTGAAATAATGTAAGTATTTAAATATAGAAAAAAATTCGATGGAATCAGTCAGCGAGATGCCAGGATTTATTTTTGAATCTGTTTATCACATTGGTCGTTTTGTTATTTTCTCTACCAAGTAGGTATCTAAACAATTCTTTTTGAGAAAGAATAATATTGCCAGAATTCTGTGAACAAAATGGAGAATTCGTCAAAACATAAAATATTTACTGGCACAAAAATGCATTTTTTGGCAATATTGTTACCAAAAGTACTGTTTCCTTTGTGGAAATCGTTGTATTGATGATGACTATATTTTATTTGTCAAAATTGTGTTTTCAATTATGAGCGGCAGTAACATATTTCGATTTTTTCATGACATTTTTGTTTTTTAATCGGTTTTTGTATCCTCGTTTTCTGTTCTTGTTTTAAACACTGATTTTTCATTTTTGAAAATTATTTTTTTCGTTAACGACTAATCCTTACCTGATCGTTCCACGAAATTGATTGAAATCGATTAATATTTTTCACATATCAGAATTTCTATTCGCTAAGTATAAATCCAGAAGAAAAACGATGTGAAAACTTCTACTGTGAACATTAACGTCGAAATTGTCTTAGGAAATAAATCACTCTAATGTGAAGCACCCACGTCCAATGTTTATTATATGTACGTGTAGATTTCAACAAGATGTATGGATCAAATAAACAGAAACTAACGAGATGATTTCAATAATAATAATGGGAAGTAGGGGTCAGCAAATTTCTCACACACCATTTTCATAAATATGATTTTTTTTTAGAGAATACATTGAAATCGATTACTTTTGATTACCTAGTTAATTTTTTTCTCGAGATATTTTTGTTGGATTCATAATAAGAGTAACTAAGAACGATAAGCAATTAAATTTTCGAATTCGCCATCTTTTGGAACATTGTTATACAGTACATAAAAGCAACATATATGATTATTAATATTCAGAATTCAAACTAAGAATTCCTCAATGACATCCTCAGTGCAAATCTTCACTCTAGCATAGTTTTTTTATAAATTTTGTCAAAGGTCAGGGAAATATAACATTGATGCCTTTTCCGTAACTTTTTCACCGACTCCCGTATACAAGAGAGGGAGTTAGTACATCGAAGGAAGTGCCCAATAAAAATAAATTATCAATGAAAAACGAACCTCGAGCGATCCACAATACTAGACTCTAAATATTATTTATACACAATTCAGTTCCCAGAAAAAAAATCCATTATCTCTCATTCGAATATCTTTATAAATTCAATGGATCCAAAGTATTTTTTCTGAATGACATTATGACACATTAGGTGTCAAATTTCTCTACCAGTGAAAATCTAGAGTTCAAAATATATTGTTAGATATCCTTAATTTTCAAATCTACAGGGTGAGTCAACAATGTTTACTGAGCTTTCTGAGGATGATAGTACAGGATTAGTAGCATGGACATTAACGACCCCAAAATATGACAAACAATCGAGATAATGAGACAATTTTTATGTCATTCCCATGTCTACCCATCAAAATCTGTCAAACTTATACACAACATATCAAATTACCCTGTATTTGAACGATTTATTTCCATTACCGAGAAATCCCGGGTAATGTTTTCATCGAAACCCAGCCTATTCATTTGGACTGGCAGCGATCAATTTTAATTACGTCAACAATGGTTCCCTGGAAACCCATCGAGGGTTGTCCATCCCTTTTCACGTCATCCAACATTTCCCGCGGATTTCCTGCTTTCGAATGGAAATCCCCTTTCGAAGGGATCACGTTTTCCCGGAAATGGATTTCGGTCGAACGGAATTTCAACATGGATCTGACGTATACAGGGTTTTGGAAAATGAGTGGGAAAAACGAGGAAGTTCATTTTTGGATCTGGTTCTATTGATAACCTCCGCATACCCAATTTCATTGAATTATATCAAGTCGTTATTTGAATATTTGGCCATTCCGGTGTCTCCAGCAGAACTAAAGCACAACTTGGTGTACTGTGTACGATGCATGCTCCATTGATAAAAAGAGAAGAAGAATTATATCTGCTGTTGTTCTGTGTACATCGAAACTGCACCCACGAACTCATCTAACTATTTAATTTTCATCCTTTTGATTCTCGTTTGGACATTAGCACAAAGCATTGAAATAAAATGAATTTATCACAGTTCAATTCAATTCGATTTAGCATCACCCCAGGAAAAATTCAACAACGTGCGTTATTTTCCATTTTCCCTGTATAATATCCACTCTTACTTGTAGAGAGACTGTTGAGAGAAATTAGGTCAAAGATATTTTCCAGAAAGAATGGCTTCGCCTGCCTTTTGCAATTCGATTATCGTTGATTTCTGTCCCTTCTCCCCAGAATATAGACACTGGCAAAGTGGTTCTCTCCAAATTGAATAAATTCCGTCAAATTATTCTACTTCCATTACATGAAAGCGCTTTTTCCATGGATTTTCTCAGAAGATGTTCTGAAAATTTGTCGTAAGTAAAGATTCTTTCGTTGTGTCTTCCTCAAAGCAAATAGTATGAATGGTTTTTGATTACTTCCCCACATTATTGACTAAAATGTCTTAGCTCTTCCACGTTGGAAATTGAAATCCAATTACTTTCCGGAAGCTCAAGAAGCAAAAATACTTATTATTCTGCTTCTATTACAGAACTCGTTCATTCATCCATATTTCTCAACGATTAAATCGCAAAAACAAAACCTCACAAAGTATTGGGGTGAAATTAGTAACCTTCATTCCTTTTTGGGAGGCCAACAATGTTTGTGACAGTTCTTGACAGCTGTAGGCAACACAGAACACGTGATTGCAGCAGGCAAGATAGAACAAGAATACCAACCCAATTCAGTGTTCTTCATTTTCTGAAGAATACAACCTAGAATGACAGTGTGAAACTGGATCATAATTTCGAATATTCAAATCTCAACTGTGGGCGTCTTCAAGACATCTATGAATTCCATGAACACGTCTTCAAGATATTCGCTCGGGACGTCCATCACATGTCCATTTTGGGACAATGGATCAAAATCTAAACAACACTATTGGCCTGTATGAGATATTTTATGTCAGTAACCTGTTAGACTCACCACAAATAGGTTGCTGATATTTCTTGGTTGAATTTTACAAATTATAACTTCACATAAATGGAAAATTTTGTTGTATCCAGAATTTGTGATTGGGAGCACATTGCATTTGTTTGCAAAAATTGTGAACCAAACAAAAAATTGGGATATCAGAAATGATTTCGCATTCATAAAATTCAGTGGCGTACCACTTCCCTTTCTCAAATTACTCCTCGCAAGTCTTGTGCGAACGCCATTGTGAATCAGAAAATGGCTCCTGATCACAAAAATATCCAGGGGTAAGTTCATATGTGGTCTATTTTTCGAAATTGATCATGGAAGTCATTGGAAAACAGTATGTTAACATGAAACAAATAGCTGAAACAAAAGGAACAGGGAATCGGTGCGATATTTCGAAGTTACTCTCACTAACAGGTGTTGAGGAAGTAAAAAATTACATGATCTAAATATTGGTTCATTGGGTACATATGAGTTTCGTTTATAGCTCAAAAATAACACCACGTCATCAATCTTTCCTGTGACAAACTTCGTTCGAGAAAACCACGGCGATGTTCATTTCAAAATAAAAATGTCTTTGAATTCGCCACTCACCGTTCAACAGGTAGGTACAACTAGTTGTTTGTGTCTAAAATTTAACCCTTCCAGGATACCACACGGAGTATAATCGAACTGCTGCAACAGCAACAGAGAGCACTAGCAGCATCCACGAACTGGCGGATAGAAAGCGAAAAGATGCGCGAAACAGCCAACTGAGATACGCGAACTGAATGGGCACGGGCTGCTGTGATCCCAGCGGATGAATCTGTCGCGAATAGTCAGAGACGCACTGGGGGAGAACCGTCTTTTCGACGGCCATTTATACTAATGCGGGGTGTTGAAGCGGTTACAAGGGCTGATACAAAAGTCGATTTGTAAATGTCTCATTTCATTTTCATTCATTGAGGATCCATACAGAAAGTGAAGGCTTATTAGAAGGTCTTTTTTCAACAAACAAAATGATATCCTTTTTTAGGTTCATATTTACGCCAAATTTTATTATTGAATTTCCCATTTCGCGCCACTTCTGCAGTTGGCAACACTTCACGACGATACCAAACGTATTTCACATTTTTCAAACGATTTTTTACTACATCCCAAATCTATACTATTCAATTGAGAATCTTAAAAAAATTGTCCTTTTAATAGTCAATTCTTTTGTGGATGCACAATGGATAGAGTGAATTAAAAAAAAAATGAATTTTGAACACATAATTTTGTTGATTGTGGTGATATATAATATAGTATTTGATAAGTTTTTCTGGGATCTTCTATTGGATCTAATGGAGAATATGAAATGAATACCATCGATTTCATTTCACTTTTCACAGTATGAGTGAATATAACCACTGTTTGTCTGCAGTTGAAAACATTTAGAAAATGATAGTGCTTCTCAAAAGTCCCCTCCCCCCCTCTTATCTTTGGAATGATTATACAGAACAAGTGAAATTTGGAAACTGAATATTAAAGGTTGTAAACTGCCCTTCTAGGGATGATAGATGACGAAATCATCACAAGGCCATTGTGACCAATAATTTTGAATGGAACCCTACGGCAAACGACACCTCTTTTGAAAGGTATCGAAAAAACCTATTCAATGATACTAATTTTGTTTGTGTTTATGGCAGTTTTACTGGCTCATTAGTAAACATTAAAACATCAATTCCATTCAGAATGATATTACACATTTAAAAATCAGTATCTACTCAAAGAAATTGCTCGAAGTGACCTCCATTTACTTCCTGACAGTAAAACATCCTATTTTTTTATTTTTCTCGCACTTTTGCAAATGTGTCTGCGGAAACAGCCTCACATTCTGCAACAATACGTTGTTTTAAAACGTCAATATTGTCAGGTTCAGTAACGTAAACCTTCGATTTGAGGTAACCCCATAGAAAAAAATCCAAAGGTGTGAGATCCGGTGATCGAGGTGGCCATTCCGTTGAACCTCGTCGTCCAATCCATCTACCTCGATACTCCTCATCCAAATACCACCATACTGTTGGAATGTTATTTCCAAATTGCCGAATTCATCTGGATTATCTTCCAACATTTCAAGGATTAACGGTTCTATTGCGTTTTGCAACAGCTCCAGATAAACCTCACCAGTTAAATAAGTATTTAAAAAAAGAGGCCCAACGATGTGGTTTCCCAGGATACCTGCCCAAACATTCACCTTCTGGGGAAATTGGGTATGTGTTTTACGAAACAGGTGAGAATTTGCGTCACTCCAATTCCTCACATTCTGTGTATTCACATTTCCATTTAGATAGAAAGTACTTTCGTCACTAAAACAAATTGTTTTGACATAGTCTGGCTGTTGGTTGATTTTAGTTTCCATATTTTAACAAAATTCTAGTCTTCGGTCTGGGTCGTCGTCTGAGAGTTGATGAACCATTTTCAATTTGTATGGATGAAATTTGTACACCCTGTGTACTGTACTTCGACTGACTTCACAGGTAGATGCAACGTGAGTTCTTGAAGAAGTAGGATTAACTATTACTTCTGCCAGTATATCATTTTTTTTCTCGTCAGAAATGTGCGGTCTGCCAGATTGTTTCGCATCGTTAATATACTCACTACCCGTTGTTTCGAACTGACGAAGAAGCTCCCTAAAAAAAGACCTCGAAACGGGGCGATCGGAAAACCTCTCATTAGAAATGCGTTCTGCTGCATGAATATTTTGTCCAATTTCACCAAGAATTAGGATCGCTGCTACTTTATCACCTAAAGCACGTACCTTTTTCCCAGTCAACCAGTTTTGGTTGCAGGGAAGTTGTAGAGAGTTAACATCGTGGAAATGCGACTTCACAATATTGATATAAAAAACTGCAACCAGTACTTACTGGGGAGTGCTTAATGTCCGCAACATTGTATATCACTGGTAATTACCTAATACATCACAATGTGGATGTGTGGAAGGTACCATGAATAGCAACATTGCGACTTCACATTTTAGCACTTATTGGAAAGATAATGAGCTTTCAAATTACGTGTTCCGTTGAAGTTATATTCATATGTAATTTGGTGATTACCATCGTGGCACTGCATTTGCTCTCTATAAGCGTCTTCTAATTTAATTAAAATAATGTTAATTTTGCAACACCCATGGAATTAGTACATACCTGGAAAGCAGAATAAATATATCTCAGCTGCCTTATATTTTAACCAATTTATAATATCTATGAAATGTGCATAGGTTACGTCTATGAGATTTATATACAGGGTGGTACACCAGTAGGTATAATCAGAACCAGCAATAAAACATCATATTATGCCTGCTCTTCATATTGAATATCTTTTTCATTCTTAAGGGGGAAATAATTAAACGACTATTATAAAATACTGATCTGTATATTTTGAATATAACACAGGGTGAGTCAAGCTGTACGCATTTCTAGCCAGGCATATGGCTGAACAGAATCATCAGATATATATTAGTCCAATGCATTCAGCTTGACTCACCCAAAATACTTTATAAAAACTTCAAGTCACATTGTAATATCACAGAATATAAAAACAAAAACATTATTTTCGAAACATAATGAAATGCTAAATGGCATTATTCACAAAACAAAAATAGTATGCTGTACAGACAAAATAAAATCAAAGGAAACAACAAAAACATTGAATGTTACCATATATCAGATTATTATACTATAATGATCCAAATAATGGATTGCCACTGTCAACTGAAAATAATATTAATAGAAATTATTTTGTTTTTTTCTTATAGTTTGATACTGTTCTGAACACGTTAGGTACACTTATGTTGAAACCGTATCATGTTATATATATTTCTAATCAAATTATTGAAAAATTCTAAATTCAGCTTTTATTGTAGAGAAAGATGTTTCTGAGTATTGAAAACAGTGTATACATGTTTGACATTATAAAATATCATTCAATATTCTGATACTAAATTCCGATAATGATACGACAAAACGGTTGAGGAGTCCATCTTGTTAAAAAGCATTGCTTTTCAATGGGCATCACCTTCCCAATTGCACATTTATGAGCATCATTTTGTCATTGGAAATGTATACTTACATGCACCTAGAGCTGTCTTATATTCTTCTTGACAAAAATTATTTCAAGATACTGCACACACAACCAACAATTCAACCAACCATTGAATACGCACCACACAGATCATAATATATTATTTGCACCTTTCCTTTGTTCCTTGACTTTCATTCGTGTGCACGTGTTGTTGCTATGCCCTGCGCAATCGCCAATTCTATGTTCGAAATATATGAACAGAGATAAGTCGCAAAGTAATAGCAATGTGCACTTCATCTGAATCTCTCGATTAAATGTTCCACTCAATCATTAAGAAAGTTAACATGGGGACTTCGCAACGATAACAATATGTGGATGTTGATATCCACAAAGCGAAGTCCCATGTAAAACCCAGAGAGGTTTTCAAGATGATCCTCAATGTGATATTATTTGGTATTCCCTGCGACTTACTGTTACTTTTTTGGTTGACTGGGTTGCTTCTTGAAGCACTTAAACGTTCGGCTCACAACAGTTTAACAAATTATTAAAATGTACAAAAATATGAAAAGTAACAAAAAATGCTGAAACAGTTAAACGTTCGATCAACAATACACAAATTATTAAATGTACAAAAACTTGGACAATTACAAAAACGTCGAATTAGGGAGACTAACAAAAATGTTAGCTAATTTGACAACTATCCAGAGGTGGAGCTCGAATTTAGAATTTTAGTATTAACTGATTTAATTCATCACAGCTTTGCGTTTTTTCAAAAGCGAGTTGCCAAAACTGCCACGAACACAAACAAAATTAGTATCATTGGATAGGTTTTTTCGATACCTTTTAAAAGAGAGGTGTCGCTTGCCGTAGGGTTCCATTTAAAATTATTGGTCACAATGGCCTTGTGACGTAATCTTTGACGATTTCGTCATCTTTCATCTCTATTAGGGCAGTTTCCAACCTTCAATATTTATAGTTTCCAAATTTCACTTGTTTATGTATAATCGTTCCAAAGATAAGAGGGGGGGAGGGGACTTTTGAGAAGCACTGTATGTTCGAAAATATTGCAATCTAACTCAGATATCAATTCAAATTAAGATGATTCATTCTCCTCCAACATAGCACTTATTGATCACGTGACTATGTATCTCATATATCTGTATATCTCATTTAACAATATTACATAGGTAAAATACTCTTATAATTCGTCCATCAACGTAGAAACTTCATTTGGCGTGAGACGCGATGAATTGGCGGCATTCCACTTCTATTCATCGGCATAGTTGCCCAAACATAATCCTCATAAATTCGATTGATTAATTAATTAAACCGATGAAAATAACATACATTGTTAGCAGTATATATGCTGGAATTATTCAATACTATAGCCTTTATTACATAAACTGGGATGAACTGGAAAAAACATATTCATCTGAATGACATATGTATATGTATAGACGGAAAAAGAAAAATAGAACTCAGGAAGGTTGGCATTTTCGAACACTGACCATAACTACGTTAATAATCATGTAATTTTTTTTCTATTCTAGATTTTAGAACGATTTTTAATGCGAGTTGAACCTCAAAATATTTATCATTGTAGCTGAATTTAAGCCCTACGGCCTGTGAATCACATCACATTAATTTTCCCGCTGATTCTCGAGATATTCCAAATAAAATTTTATAACAATACTGCTGACGATATTTATTTCTACCAGAAGCGCCCTCTGCCCATCGAGAACAAAAACTGTTTTCTCGGCGATTTCTGTAGTGCTAGACAAGTCACAATGATGGCGTTGCTATCCAATTTCCTCAAATAATTTGCCTCAATCATATCTCTTTGATATGTGTTAACCAAATGAAATAAATTATTGAAAATGATTTCTCTACCGAGAATAAAAATATTAAATCAAGAAAATATTATATTATAGTTATCTGCAGACATATACAAAATTCCGGAAAAAACACAGAGAAATAAATTTTTTTTTCTGAAATCACTTGTTCACAGTGCAGAATTGTGTTGCAAAGAATCTATAGATGTCCAAATGTATCCTGGATCCGCAGGAGCACTGGCAGAAGGATAAGGAGTGCTTTTTGACTTGTAATAATCTGAAGGAGCATGCATTATAAACTCCATACAGTCTAAATCCCTCAAAATGTCTTCTTCTGGACCTACCAACAAAACAAGAAAGCTCGATTTATTTTTTATCTAAAAATCATTATAATAAAAATCAACAACAAATGTGTTACCGATAATGTATGATGCTGGTTCAAATTCTTCATTTGGAGGAGGACTTTCCTGAGTTGGAAGTAACCAAGTGACAACTGCACTCTTGTTACAATATTGGTCAGTCAGAAGAGCCCTTATTTGAGCATAATATGTATCTTGATTAGAATCTCTCATAGAAACAATATCTCCTACTTGTATATAACTCCCCTGAAACATATTCAAACATTATTATTCCATATTATAATTAATTATGTGATTGAACTTCACAACTGATGCTACCTTATGAAACACATATTCACTAGTCACTGTTGTGGCAACAGAAGAAGGTGCCTTTATTGGAGTCCGTTTAAAAAGTCCTCGTCTGCCTCTGCCCTTGGGAGCAGACACTTTGGGCAGTGCAAAGGGATTCAATCTAGTTTTATAAGACCTCGTATTCTTGGTGGTTTTCCTTTTGTTTGATTTGGTATCTTCTTCTTCATCCTCACTCTTCAAATTATTTTTTGTTTCGTTTATACACTCCAAACAAATGGCTCCTAGATTTTCAGCATTTGTCCATAGAGGGGACTCGTTCGCTTCACATTTAAGACACACCAGAGGACCTTTCAAAGGCATAGTAATTGATTTACATCTATATAAAGGTTTGTATAGTCTCAAAATGTTTGAAACTTTAATGTCAAAGTAAACCGTGAAGTGAACGTTGACATAACCTTATTTTCTTCTTCTTTTTTTAATTCATTATGTTGGCGTCGGACATTGACTATATTTTCCGAGATTTTTTGGAAATTTGTTCTGTTAAGTCAAATCCGTGGATACGAAAAATAAATTATTACTTATCATCTTAGAAATAACATTAGCGTGATTGATGTTGAAATTAACTATCTTAAGTTGGCAATGTTAAACCAAATGTTCCAAGACATGATTGACGTTGAAGGAAACAGGAAGTAGGAAACAGAGACATTACGAGTAGTTGTATCGAACAAGTATTGTATAAAGGTGTTGCTTAGTAAATTTAATAAAGTAAAATATAAACCAGGATTTAACATATATAAACATAAAATTATCAAAACCTTAACAGGTTATGGGCCCAGTAACATCAAAAGTTACTGATTAAACTGTGAAAAGAAACACAACTCGAGTAAAAGCATCGTCCAACGTGCTCAAGTTCAAGACAAAGGAAAAATGGCGTCCGATGACAGCGATCTGAAAGGTCTCCCAATATTGTCTGGTCCTGATACCTTCCAACTATGGGATTTCGAGATCACTATACTGCTCAAAGCCAAACAGCTGTGGCAAATAATTTCCGGTGAAGAACCTCTTTCCAGTTGTGAAAAAGATGAACGTCAAATATCTGCATGGCATACAAAGGATGCCAAGGCAAAACTCTATATAATAAGAACCATAGATAGATTGGTTAAAAATCATATCCTGACTTGCTCTACTGCTCATGAGATGTATAATACCCTAAAAACCATCTACAGAAGAGATACAAGTCAACTCAAACAGCAGCTCTTACTTGATTTCCATGGATATAAATTTGAAAAAACAAAAGACATGATGCAAAACCTCAGTTATCTGAGAAATATAGTCTTTAAATTACAGCAACTTAAACAAGAAGTTTCTGAGGAAAGTTTAGTTGCAAAAATCATGTTCTCACTACCAGACCAGTACCGTTTCTTTGCAAGTGCCTGGGATTCTACTCCAGTAGCAGAAAGAACTGTGGACAACCTCATTGCTAGACTATGTGTGGAAGAAAATTACAAGAATTCTAACAAACCAGACACTTCTGACCAACAAAATGTAGCCTTTAGTGCTCAAAATCCAAGAATCAAACACAAACCAAAACCAAAAATTGTTTGTCATAAATGTGGTGAAGTTGGACATATAAAACCAAAATGTCCAAAGAAGAAATGGTGTAAGCAATGCAGAAGAGACACTCATAATGAAGAAGACTGTTTTAATAAAACAGGCACATCCTCCCATAATAGCTCTAAATATTCTCCTTGTGTGTATTGCAAGAGAACAAATCATGCATCAAACCAATGCTATTTCAAAGAAGAGCATGATAAACGAAACAAAGAGAAAGTTGCTTTCTTTACAGCAATGGAAAAACAACACCCATTAAATGAAGCTCTATTCAGCAAAAACTCAAATACAAATTCTTTTGTTGTTGACAGCGGCTGTACATCACATTTAACAAACAAATGTGATATCTTGACTGACACTGAATATTCTAGTGCCAAAATTCTTAGTGCCAAAAAAGGAGAAACCATGAATGCCATATTATCTGGCAATATCGAACTTGATAATGTATTGTTCAGAGATGTATCTTATGTGCCTCAGTTAACAAAGAATTTACTCTCAGTGAATGCTATAACTGAACATGGTGGAGAAGTTCGTTTCAAGGAAAAAGAAGTAGTAATCATGAAAGATGAAAATGTCATTCTTTCTGGACAAAAAACCTCTGGTGGATTATTTGTTGTTAATCTGCACCCAGAACCAAATAAAAAAGCATATCTAGTTCATCCTGATGAAGAATACATGGATTGGCATAGAAAACTAGGACATATCAGCTTTAAAAATCTTAAAAAGATCCCTAACATGTGTGAGGGAGTGCCATCCAGCCTCTGTGATAGCAATGCTGAACTCTCATGTGAAATATGTGCTATGGCCAAACTAAACAGAAGCCCATTCCATACAGTTAGACAGAGAGCAAAAAGGCCCCTGGAAATTATACATACTGATGTATGTGGGCAAATCAAACCTCCAACATTTGATAACAAGAATTATTTCATGACTTGTGTTGACGATTATACACATTTTGTGACTGTATATTTGTTGGAAACCAAGAATGAAGCAGAAAGTTATTTAAAAAACTATATTACAGAATCTGAAAACCACCACAATCTCAAAGTGTCTAAAATAAGAGTTGACAATGGTGGTGAATATCGCTCTAATGCCTTTAAAGAGTGGTGCACTGAAAAAGGTATTCATTTGGATTATACCATCCCTCATACTCCACAATTAAATGGGACAGCAGAACGTATGAATTTGACAATCTGCAATAAAACAAGAGCAATGCTTTTCGAATCTCATGTACCAAATAAAATGTGGGGAACTGCAGTACAAACATCTGCTTATCTGTTGAATAGAAGCCCCACAGTGACAATTGACACAACCCCTGCAGAAAAATGGTTTCAAAGAAAACCAGACCTATCACGACTCCAAATCTTTGGTTCCGTGGCGTACACCAAAAATCTGGGAACTCTCAGGAAATTAGATCCCAGAGCAAGAAGAGGAATTTTCATTGGCTATGCTGAAAATGGCTACAGAATTTGGGATGAACAGAACAATAAAATCTATGTGTCAAGAGATGTGAAATTCTTTGGCATTCAAGAAACAAATGAAAACCATCAAAATCAAACTATTGAAATCGAAATTCAAGAAAATCACAATACAGGAAATCCAGAGGACAATGAAAATGAAGAAGATCAAAACGTAATAAATCGAGAAAACAATGAAAATGAAGAAGACCGAAATGAAGTAAATTCAGAAAACAATGAGAATGAAGAAAACCAACAAAACATTGAACTATTTTCTGATAATGAACTGGAAACTCAAGTTGATGATGTTTCTTCCTACTATGAACCATCTGAAAGTGAAGATGAAATACCAAACGTTCAACAAAATCAAAGACCTCGAAGAGATATCAAAATACCTAACAAATTACAAGATTATGTACTGCTCACTGAAGATTCACCTCTTACCTATGAAGACTGCATGAAAAGTCAAGAAAAAGAAAAATGGAAAAAGGCCATCCAAGATGAAAAAGATTGTCTCCAGAAAAACAATACCTGGCATTTAGTAAGTGAAAACTGTGCTAAAGGTAAAGAAATTGTCAGTAGTCGTTGGCTATTCAAAATTAAAGATGATGGGCGTTATAGGGCTAGATTAGTAGCAAAGGGATGCCAACAGAAATCACACTTGGACTACAAAGATATGTACAGCTCAGTTATACAATCTAACTCATTGAGAATGCTGTTGGCAATTGCTTCTTCAGAAAATCTGAAAATATTTACTTTTGATATTAAATCTGCATTTCTTTATGGAGATTTACAAGAAGAAATCTATATGCGTTTACCAGAAGATTTCAATGTTCCTGGAAAATTGTGTAAGCTAAGAAAAGCTCTTTATGGACTGAAACAGGCTCCTCAACAATGGTTCAAACGCCTTACAGATTTTCTCAAAAATGAAGGTCTCAAACAACTCCAAACTGATCAATGTGTTTTTAAATCCATGTCTGGGCAAAAGATGTTCGTTGGAATTCATGTTGATGATGGAATTGTAATGGGTGAGGATCTGCAACAAATAAACAAATTTCTATCAAAAATGATGAAACAATTTGAGACAACAGTGAACCTGAAACCAGAAAATTATTTGGGAATGCAAATCTCACAAACTGAGAATGGAATACTCATCAATCAAAACAGATATGCTGAACAAGTCATTAATGCATATCAAATGCAAACTGCCAAACCAACAAACACCCCAATCTCTCAACAGAATCATGAACATTCTACAATAAATGAAACCAAATTCCCATATCGAGAGGCAGTTGGAAGTCTTCTTTATCTGTCTTGCAAAACAAGACCAGATATTGGATATGCTGTAAATTATTGCAGCAGATATACAAAGAACCCAACAAAACAAGATGTCACTAATATAAAGAGAATACTTAGATATTTAAAAGGATCTGCAGAAACAGGTATTCTTTATTCGAACAAAAAGGCAGACCATATACTGGAAGTATATTGTGATTCAGACCATGCTGGTGATAGAAAAGATAGCAAGAGTACTACAGGGTACATCATGTTCTATGCAAATGGACCTATAGCATGGTGTTCTCGCAAACAATCATGTGTTGCTCAACATTCCACTGAAGCAGAATACATAGCTGCAGCTCAATGTTGCAAGGAAATGAAATATGTTAAATCCGTACTTGAAGAATTACTGTCTGAGAAGGTGCAAGTAAATCTACATGTGGACAATACAAGCTGCATTAAGATGATAAAAGCCAACCAACTCACTAGAAAGTGCATATATATTGATGTTAAGTACCACCTAATCAAAGACGAGTTCAAGAGACAATGGTTCGGAATTGAATATTGTCCAACAGACAAAAATGTTGCTGATATTTTAACCAAACCTTTACAGCCTGTTAAATTTGAAAAACTTAAAAATTTAATCATGTATTAATTTGCTTCCTGATTGTTCATATGAATTGATTTTTGTTATTTACTTATTTCTTTGTTTAATCTGAACTTATGGTTCATGTATTTTTTTTGTAACATTAGCTTTACCATTGAGGGAGTGTGTTGAAATTAACTATCTTAAGTTGGCAATGTTAAACCAAATGTTCCAAGACATGATTGACGTTGAAGGAAACAGGAAGTAGGAAACAGAGACATTACGAGTAGTTGTATCGAACAAGTATTGTATAAAGGTGTTGCTTAGTAAATTTAATAAAGTAAAATATAAACCAGGATTTAACATATATAAACATAAAATTATCAAAACCTTAACAATTGAAATCAATACCATGGAGTTCTGAGCAATAAAGCGAGAATTGAAAATTGTGTAGAAAGACATCGTTTGTGAGAAACGTGTGTCGTCAATTATCAGGATATCAGGAATACAATAGGATGGAATGTATATTTTTTCATTGAACTGGGTGATTCCGTACTAGGCATTATAAGTTTGTTGCATAGATTTGTTGTGAAAGCAACTTTGTCAAGTTGTGAGTTGTTGTGTATGTTGGTACATGAGAACATATATCAGCTTCTGATCAAACTGTTTTCATATACAGGTTGAATCCTATTGGACCTTGTTGGTTGATGTTTTTTTTTTAATCCCAATCTGACCAATTCAATGGAGTTGACATTAAACTGAATTGAACTTCTTTGTCTTCAGAAATTCGTTCACTCTGTCATCAGTGATACAATCTCCATATTTCAACAAAGCAACCTTATCTATCGTTCTGAGATGAATTCACCAATTTCCTGATCCTCGTTCGTCCGAGCATTGCAAAATCGGTATCAGAAGAGCATCGCAGCTAGCAGGCGAACATGAAACGAAACCCTTCCTCCCTTTTCCACCACCTCTCGACTCTGCCGTTCGGAAGGCGGCGTCGCTGTGGTGCGCACACCGCCGCGACGCTTTGGACGCGCCGGGTGGTGCACTATAGCGCATAGCGGGCGCCCTCTGCCTTATCGAGCGAGCCACCCCACGGGCAGCAGTCCGCACCCGGCCTCTCCAAAGCAATGACCGACTCCTACCCAAAATGACCCTTCGCGTCGCGCTCATCTGCGTGCCGCTGCTGCTGCTGCTGCTCCACGTCAGCGGCCAGGACCTACGGCAGCAGGACGACAACGACACCTGGACGCTGCCAGCGTGGGCCAACGTCAGCCGCAATGACTCCAAACCGAAAGACCCGCTTTTTCCGGACGACCTCTTCACGGTGGAGCAGCGCCGATCCGGTGCCATCGTCCTCCACGTCCTCGGACTCGTCTACATGTTCGTGGCGCTCGCCATCGTCTGCGACGAGTTCTTCGTGCCAGCTTTGGACGTCATCATCGAGAAGTTCGAGATCCAGGACGATGTGGCCGGGGCCACGTTCATGGCTGCGGGCGGCTCGGCCCCCGAACTCTTTACCAGCGTGATCGGCGTCTTCGTCTCTTTCGACGACGTCGGTATTGGCACCATCGTCGGCTCGGCGGTTTTCAATATTCTCTTCGTCATCGGCATGTGCGCGATATTCTCCAAGACCGTGCTGTCGCTGACCTGGTGGCCCCTCTTCAGAGACTGCTCGTTCTACTCGCTCAGCCTTGTGACGCTTATCATTTTCTTCAGAGACAGTTACATCCAATGGTACGAGGCGCTGGTACTCTTCAGCTTCTATATCGCGTACGTCAGTTTCATGAAATGGAACCAGCCCATGGAGAGGCTCGTTAAAAAACTGATCTATAAGAACAAAGTGACCAGGGTGAGGAGCACCGACCAGCTCATGCCGACGGTAAGAGGAATGCACCACTATCTTGCAGATGCTTGAGATCGAATGACTGAAATGTTGATATTTTTCACGACTTTCATTCCCCTCCTAATTCCTCACTGCTCGGCAATTCTACAATTGGTTACTTATTGCTATGTTTATACCTGGATTTTGGATCGATATTTTCCTTGAGTCAAATGATTTCAACGATTGAAGACCATCGTCAGGGTGGATCCTCAGTAAGCTGTCTTCCTCAACACGAAGCCACCTTCAACTAGAAAAATACTTGTCTTTCCTCGACTGAAGTATCATTTTGTATTTTACCATCATTGTTTATGTAGATCAGTAGTTGTAATTCTGAATCCTTTGAGTACTGAATGAAATATAAACAAAAAATAGAATTACAGGTCGTGTTCTTGACTGATGGAGTCATATAACTCGAGGTCCTATCAACGAAGAAAAATATGGATCAATTCAAGTGACTGGCAGACCATTGTCAACTGTTTCGTCACATTTGGCACATTTGTTAGAATTTTATAACAATCACTTGACAAGACAAATTTTCCCCTTTGATCCATGCACTCTCAAAAAATGGTGAAAGTGCACATATTGACATATCCGTATTTTAGGATTGTTATTTGTACCAACGTATTTTGTTCGCAGAAACATGAATTTGGCAATGTTATTGTGGGGACATTGATAATTCCTGCGATATTTTACTTCGAAGTTGAAATTCCACCTTCTTGTTCATTTCTGAAAAATATTGCACACCTCTTCGATGCATTCATCATGAGAAAACATTGAAAACGCCTTATTTTTTGAATTATTCAGCCCCCATATTTATTGAGCAGTTGTCAACTTTATACTAACCCACAATATTCATACGGCATTTCTAATATGTCAACCTTCCAAACACACTTTGGTTCCAAAGAACTATAGAGGTTGATTTCATTATGATCAAATATCTTAATTCAATTTAGTTTCTACATTATTTCACTTCCAATTCAGGTGTTTGTCATGTGGATATCTCGTCCTCATTTTGATTTCATAGCATAAATTCCATAAAACAGAACCGACTATTTATATCAAGATAATCAATGAAGTATCCAGAAGAGATGGAAATGGCATAGATGAGTTGCAGTCATCTCACGAAATCTATCGCCTGAATCTGCTGATACATTCAATGACATGTCGTCGTGTACACCTAATCCTATTTGAACAATAAGCAAACACCAGACCTTTGCAAATTTGATTGAACTGTAACTGTATCTAGTCCGTTTACTGTGCCTGAGAACATACAGGGTGTGTCACAGTGGATGGAACATTAGACGTATCTGGAGAACAGAAAGACAGATCATTTCGAAAATTTGTGAGCGTGGATAATCAAACTTGCTCTATCCGTCTAAAATATTTTCATCAATACAGTGTTGCCGCTTGTATAAGAAAGTAGTAGCTACTTTGTTATTTCAAATGGAACACCTCGTATATTATATCATTTTTAGAATCCTCATGAGATTCCTCACAACTTTCCTACATAATTCCCTATACCTATCTGTGACGATTTCCGAGATAAAAATTATTTTGTCAAATTTTTGTGCTAAACTTGACCATTGAAAAATATAAATTTTTTACCTATGCAAATTCACAAAATATTGCAATTTGGGTTATAGCTGCATAAGACCAACAAGTATTCTGTCGATGAACTGGATCTCAGTTTCAGCATACAGGGAGGCTCAGAAGTGAGTGTCATCCGGGCACTCATGAAAATGACTGAAACTTTGTTTTTTCAAATGGAACACCCTGTATATTATCACTTATTCGAAAAGCTATAACATTTTCCATTCTAATTGAGTATACTTTTCCTATACCTATCTCGTACAGTTTGTTAGTTATGATCACTTATGTTATGAATTCGTCTTCAATAAAATAAATATTGGATAGTGCTTCAGATAGTAGGCTATGAACTTTATTCTGACAGAGAACTAAGATGTTATTCCTTCATAGTTATCCTGTATTCGAGATGCATGGGTGTGAAAATACTTTGGCAGAAAATAATTAATCGAATGCGGTTCAGATGGATTTATTCATCATTTATGATCAATGTAACAAGAATATCAGTAGAACATGCAGAGAGTTTGATGAAAAGTATGCTGATTTACCTCGAACGAGTTCGAGAAAATTCATTAGATTGAAGAGAGATTCTGAAATGCTTATATCATCATGAAAAGCTAAAAGTATCGAAGTCTAACATGTGTATTAATAAATCTAGAAAGATTTCAAAAACATTTCAAAATTTCTCTTCAATCTAATGAATTTCCTCGGATTCATCCAAGGTTAATCACTTTATACTTTTCATTAAACTCTCTGCATGTTCTACTGATATTCTTGTTAAATCATAAATGAAATAAATCCATCTAAACCGCATTCAAGTAATTATTTTCTGCCATAGTATTTTTACACCCATGCAACTTGAATACAGGATAACAATGAAGGAATAAGATGTTAGTTCTCTGTCAGAATGAAGTTCATAGCCTACTATCTGAAGCACTATCCAATATTTATTTTATTGAAGACGAATTCATAACATAAGTGATCATAACTAACAAACTGTACGAGATAGGTATAGGGAAAGTATAATCAATTAAAATGGAAAATGTTATAGCTTTTCGAATAAGTGATAATATACAGGGTGTTCCATTTGAAAAAACAAAGTTTCAGTCATTTTCATGAGTGCCCGGATGACACTCACTTCTGAGCCTCCCTGTATGCTGAAACTGAGATCCAGTTCATCGACAGAATACTTGTTGGTCTTATGCAGCTATAACCCAAATTGCAATATTTTGTGGATCGGCATTGGGAAAAAATTGATATTTTTCAATGGTCAGGTTTTGCACAAAAATTTTACAAAATAATTTTTATCTCGGAAATCGTGACAGATAGGTATAGGAAATTATGTGTGAAAGTTGTGAGGAATCTCATGAGGATTCCAAAAATGATATAATATACGAGGTGTTCTATTTGAAATAACAAAGTAGCTACTACTTTCTGATATAAGCGGCAACACTGTATTGATGAAAATATTTTAGACGGATAGAGCAAGTTTGATTATCCACGCTCACAAATTTTCGAAATGATCTGTCTCTCTGTTCTCCAGATACGTCTAATGTTCCATCCACTGTGACACACCCTGTATAATAATAGTTCAGGAACAAGGGAATCGTGGAGCATAATTAGCTGTACTTCAAATCGCCCCCCTTCGTGTTGAAACAATGCTCGATCCATTAAAATTCTCGCGTGATAATAGCTCGTGGTGGAATTTGTGTTTCGTTTCGTAGAGTCGAACGATCGATTGCACAAAAGAATGAAGTCTTGAGTTCAACAGTGAGGCTTTTCCAGAAAAGTTCATCCAAATTGTTCACTTTTGGTTGATGATTGGATTTTTCGCTCTTATATAGTTTTATTATATAATTTATTTGAGAGGAAGATAATTCTAACAGATTTGGTTTTCTTTCAATGCCATATCTGTTGGGAAATAGTTAGGAACATTAAGGAATCGTTGTGAGCTGTTTTTATGGTCTTAGTTTCTTGTGCACTTGACAAGTAAGTGATTGACGTTTTCTTTTTGGAATTGTGGGGTACTGAACTACAAGAGAGTAACGCAACTAGGTGAATATGATTAACAGAGAACATAGGAACCTTGAAACCTAGTGACAGTTGTGCATAAGTTATACGGAGGGACTCATGTATTTTAAGGTATCAGGGTGATAGGGAGAGTACAAGTGCAAACCTTTGGCTGCAGTTCATCCTTTGGACACCCTCGATAGTAAAAAAATTATAGTGAACAGCAGTCCTGGAAAAATAAAAAATTCTTGTGAGACTCTGGTGAAAAAATCTAGTTCTCACGAAGACTATTCATTGGCACACCTTCAAGTATTTCAGTTACAAATGTAATTGTATTTTGGTGTTGATGACATCGTTGCTCTGGTCCTATATATGTTGAATAGAGAATATTTTTTCTGGTTGATGCTTCAATCTTCACTAAAACTACGAACCATATTTTGTTAATCAACTGACCCTCCTCAATGTTTTAATTCGTTAGATGAAATCTTCAATACCCATCTTCTCTTTTTATCCTTACTACTGCTCTGTTGGAGACTAAAAACTCGACATGAAAATCACATGGCATGAAACTGCGCTATCGCAGATGCTACCCATCCTGGAAGGGAGAAATCCCAACCCTGATTGATTATTCATATGTGCCAACTTATAATTAATAGCTTCCAGTTTCATTAAATTGTCCCTTCAGAGCAATTCCTAACGCTGCTCGGCGTTTGCACTGTTCTTGGCACATTCCTCTTCTGAAACAGTGTCTGGATATAATAATAACATAGCAATTAACACCGAACAAGAAATGTAGTCGTCATCCCAAGAATCACCATTGTGGTGAAGATCCAGAGCTCCTATTGTTGGTTAAATTCATCCATTACTATTTTTTTTTTGTTATTGTATTTGTATCACTTAGCAACGGATCTTATTATTGTTCAATTCTGACCGCAAATTCTGTACAACTTTTTCAATACTTTGAATGAGACTACTACACAGCCGGTTCAAACCCTGATTTCAAAGATTAAGGTAGAATTGTCATTCAAAACTCCCGAGCATCAGGTAGGCAGGTATATTTTTTTGTGGTTTGGTAGGACTGTCTATAATATTTGTCAAACGTCTCTTTGTCAAAAGGCCAATGCGGGGATACCGCTTTGACACGATTGAGGAGATAAAAATCGAATCGAAAAAGGTCTGAAATCGATTCGGAAGAATGAATGAAGAATTTGCATTTCATAAACAAATTCACCTTACTTATCGATCGCAGTGGTTTATCAAGAAATTATAATTACAAATTGAAATTCATTATAGTTTCGTCTCTATCTCACTCATTGACTTCACAGGATAAAGTGAAATCCTTTGTCAAAACTGCTACACATAACATTCTCAGAACTCCATTATTGATCCTCTATCATGAATATTATATTTAGAAAGTCCTTCGTTTTCCTCGGCTGAAAGTCAGTCACGAAAAATAAATGTGTGGGCAATAAATTTCCAAGTTTCGGCTATAAAAATATCGTGCATTTGCAATGATGAATGCGAGAAACATGAGATTATTCCAGTTGATTCAAGAAAACGAACAATTTCATTGTGTAGATAATGGAAATTGGGAACATTGATCAGAATTTCATGTTGGTTTGAAATTAGCAGTTGATATATAATAAATGTCATGTCAACTGTGTACTGAAATGGTTTTCCTGTTAACATTATCGTGGAGAAATATTTCAAATTAAATTGACAACCATTTCACACTCTGGAACATCAAATCGACTGTTTTTTTTTTCAAATCCGTAATGTTGCAAACGAATCAAGTCTATACTAGTGGATCGCACAGTATATATTTTATGTTAAACTCGCAATTATTTCAAGTTTGACGCCGCACTAGGTTGTCAGTATTCTCGTTAGAAAGCAGACAAAGGCGCTTTGCGGTATTTGTGGTTTTCGATCTGGCTTCTGGATAGAGTAATCCAGATTAGCTTGGAACCTCTGCCAACGACCGCAAGGCTTGACAAGTATGTACTGGGGGTTGAATAACAGAAGCACTATTGAAATTCTAACTTAAGAATTCGTTATCCTAAGTACCTTCTTCTGAATTGAAATTGATAATTGATGAAATTGATGATATTCATTAATTTTTATTTTTTTTATCCTAGCAAAGTAATAACAATTGATTCGACCCAAATAACAAAAACATAATAACCGATTCAACTAGTTTCTCTCTATCTTCATTATTGGTTATTGGTGATTTGGATGAATAAATTGTTTGTAGTGTATATAAAGGTATTTTTGATGAGAGTATACTGACATTGACTTACATGTAAATATCTATCTGAGAATTCATAGAAAGTCATAATTCTGTGGACTTACTCAAAACTTTACGTATAACAAATCAATGCTTATATTTTTATTGGTTGCTGACTGGTCTCTCTTCTGTACATAAAATCTCTCTGTTTTGTGTACCTACTAAATGTATGCTTCATTGTTTCTAGCACCAAGCAGCCGCTCAAGCTCTGGTGAGTGAGAATGAAAGCTTTTTTCCATTTTTTCTTTCCTTACACTTCATTCCTGGCTTGGCTTTTGTCCTCGTCCCATTACCGTTGATTTAGATTCGTTTTTTTCGTATTGCATGCTCTTGTTTCGTTTCGTTTTGTAAGTCAATGTTGAATTATTCTTCATCGTACAGTATCGTGAAAAATTATATATTTTGGGTATAGCAAAAATCTATGAGATTAAGAGAGTGTTCCTTGAATAAATACTGAAACTCGAGGGAAGATTTTATGTCACATTTTGGGGAAAGATTCGAAAAAAAATTCTTCCAATCATGTCGAAGATAATATTGTAGTTATTGACATGAAATTTATCACACGTCTTTTATTCATCAAGAAAATATATTTTTCTTCTCAAGTAGTTGGTTCATTCTTGATCGAAATAATTCATATGATGAATAAATAATCCTTATCTCTCTGTACTGTGATTGAAAAAAATTTATATACGCTCGTGAAAAGATTCGTATCGTATAGAATAATATATCTTGGGTAAAGACAGAAATCAAAGTAACGAGGAATGCAATTATAAAGGGTGTCCAGAAACTCTCTTGCTAAACGGAAACTGCAGTTACTATAGAGGGGATTTTCAGTCGATTTAGCTCAAATTAACTTTATCAGAAGATGCTTCCTAAGGGAGCTACATCCCATTGAAGAGGACTTCTTGATATGAAATCCATTCAAAATAACTTCATTTAAAAAATTGAAACTCGGGGGGAACCAACAGGTATTTTTATAAAAAAATATATTTATGTTTTTTATTCATCCGACAACGAATCTGAACCGTTTCTTACATAAAATCTGGTTGGCTTCAGAAAATCAACAAAATCTGTTCGTAACTGTTTATTGATTATACGAAGTTTGAATGTTTGAAGTAACGGCATTTTTGAATAATTTATAAAAACCTGTATAACGATTTCTTCTCCAAAGTGCTGTAGCTCACCTAGAAAACTTATTCCGATTGAGGTAATTCGAGCTAAATCGACTTAAAATCACCTTTTCTGGACACCCTGTGTAGAAATTACATGAATAACTGAGACCCAAAGTTGTTCTTCCTCCCTATTACCCCTCTTGACTTCTCAAATGAATATTATCTTTCTGTCACTGGTCACAAAAAATGTATCTGCCGAAACAAGATTTTTTGCCTATCAAAATCCCGATGTTTCATCATAAAATTGACATTCCTGGAATATAATACGTGATATTTCCGATACATAAATCCTCTTTTATCCGCTCTCAAAACATTGTATACCTTTTTTAGATCAAGACATAACAGTAAAGGCTACCATAAACTGTGGTAAATACATAAAATATTACACTCGTTTATACCCAGGAACAGCTCACATCATCCATTAAAAAATATGTTGGATCCATCCAAGCTGGATAAACTGAATCCTTTTACAAGATATGGCCAAGATGCATAGACACGGATTCTGGAACGGACACACTTTGACAATATTATTGGGAAAAATATAAATTGGATCATGGACATTATTCAAATTTATTGGATTATATTTGATCACTGATGGTTAGGAAATTGAGTCATGAAGAAAACAAAAACATATTGAAATACCAAGATGGCTCAATCTTCTTCACTATCGAACAATCATTAATTAAAAGAAACTTCAGAAATATCCAGTTTTTTGCAATTTTGTTCACATAGGTTAAATCGATTGGACTTATTTTTGAAGGTACTATCAATGATGGAGTTTATATTAATTTGTTGATGAATATTTCGAGGCCCATATTGAAAATACTGGATGCAATTTGGTACCAAAACATAGCTCTACAACAGAAATATATGTTATTTTGAATCAACCAGATTTCAACACATGGATCGAATAAATGGCCACCTAAATCCGCTAATTTATTTCCACTCGATTTCTTTTTACGTTAAATCCAGAATTGTTCTCGATAGACCCGATAATATCGCTAATTCAACTTCGAAAGGAATTAACGAAACCGCTTCTGAAACTGCTATGCTTCTTGGTCATACATTATCTCTCTACAAACAAATCCAGAACGAGATGAATACTCCTATTACTTCTGGGACCAGTAAATCTTCGCAGATAGGGATGATGTGAACACATTTCATCCGTGTGTACGAAAGTGTCCAGTTAAATTGCTACTGAATTCGAACGCCGTCCCGGGATGTTTTCAGCTTCAAGCACGCGTTCAAATGTCTGACGTTGATGATTCAATATTTTCGACATTTGATACTGGACATTTGACACCTGACATTCGATATTTGACAGCGTGGCTTGCAATTGTTATCATAATGATTATTCTAATGATTGTTTTTGTTTTCAGTCCGCTTCAGTTAGTGTCATAGACAGCACCAAGGTCAGTAGAGTATTTGATACTGTTGCCTAACCTTTTCGTTGTTGACTGTTTCTATCTCTTTATTGTTGCTCCTTCCTCGAAATGTTGGTTGTTGTTTCAAATGTCTTGCATTGTATGAAATACCCAACCTACTATGATATGAAGGTAGAAATGTTTGAAAGGTTGAGAAAATTTACTAATTATTTCGGTTGGTTCGGTATTTCATTAATGTTTGCTAACTATTTGTATGCATCGAAATAATTGGTGATTGAAATAGTTTTAAAAACCATAGGCAACTATCTGAATACTCTACTGTCTCTTAACTAGATTATTTTCACTTCATCCTGTATTGAATCCCACTGTAGTTTTGATATTCCAATGGCCGCATGAACCATAATCTTCATTATTAGCTGCTGAAAGGAGGTGTTTTTCAATATTAAAACGACCATAAAGAAAATTATTGCTGCAATTTTCTGGAAGATATGACTCCCAAGACTCCACTGGAATTGTTTTCGGCATTAGGAGTCATTTAAATTCACTTCGTAATGGTTTATCGTTTTCTGGATGGCTATACAAGGCTTAAACCCAACTCAAGAAGGCATGATTGATGAACTTCTCAATATGGAAGCTGAAAAGTCAATTAACTGACTGCGATCGCTTGCAAAACGTTTGTTCTTTTGTTTCACATATTTTTTTATCAAAGCATGGAAGACAAATACATACTGTCTTGTCCATTTAACTGACATCATTCTGGAATGCAAAATCATCCACATTTCACGATGAAGATTGAGAAGGTTTTGGTGTAAGATAGTTTATTTTTCAAAAACAAGAAAAAATTCACACAGGGTTTTGTTTTTCTTCAACACATTCCACACCTCTTCTCCTCTTGAAATCCGACGTAGCATTTTGTCTTCTGAAAGTTGCGTCTGGTGTGTCGTATGGCATTCTACAGGGTCTTCCGTAGACCATGGATGAAAGAACAGGCACAGGTTTTTCTTTTTCCTTCAAAGTTGACTTGGTGTGACTATTCATTCTCCACTACACTATTGTCCCTAATAATTCCAATCGAGTTCTATTGAGTTTCCATTTTTTGAAATGTTTAAGTTGTATATATAGAATCGTAATGAAGAATCAATTGGATTATTTGGACAGTAGCTGTCAATATAAATATTATTCGACGTATTCTCATCAAGTATTCGAATATTCCATGTATGAAACTCTGATTTCGCTGCTCTGTGATTAACTTTATGAATATTTGACATTCTCAATCCCGATTGATACTAATCTGACGAACAGAAATTTTTTTTTCGAAATATAAACTCGATTTCTACGTTCGAATGATATTTTTTCATCTCCACAGACCGGTGTATTTGATAAACAATTGGCAACGTTGCAATTTGCATTCATTATGGCACCAACGGTGGCGATTTCAGAAAGCTTTCTGATTAGTTTCAAACATGAGATTGGTCACGGGCTGAGATTGAGACTGGTTCCACGATACAGTTACAAGCACCCTAATGTGAACACAAAACAACAACTGGTGCTTTTAGGTTATGTTCACAAGAATCCAAAGAGTCGTGAAGGCCAACTATGGAAAAACGGCAGGAGCAAAGTTGTATACCTAATATTTTCTGACAAATCCATAGTCGAAAACTCTTTCTATAACTAGATTTAGGCTGGTAATATTGTCATACTTGCTCGAAAATATTCTCGTGTATATCTGGCAAATATTGTCTGTTATCCCTGTTCTTCCTCTTATCCCACAAGGGAAATGTCTTCGTGTAGGCAAAATAAAGATCGTATTCCTGTGAAGGGCGGTGTTGGAAATTGTTATTGAAATAATTGATTTCCTTTTCAACATTCAATGGCTGCGCTTTCTGAAAAATAGAAAGTTGGTGATTCAATTCGATACGTGTTTATAGATTTTTTGTGTTTTTTTTTTCTGTTGAAAACGAATGACACCATTTTGAAAATGTACATTTTGTCTAGCCAATTCAGTTGCCTCAATGTCTCCGCATTGTCCTTTCGAGTTGCTGAATAGTCAGAAATCGCACGTAGCCAAATCAGGCGAATACAGTGGTTGCGGAACGATATGACTCAACGTTTTTCAAAATCACTTTTGTGAAATTCACTTTTGGTTATTGACAGTTTTACCAACGTAGGAAAAACTGTTTTTTTTTATCCAAGAGTTTTGAATGACAATTTAACGTCACTTTTTGATCACAGTGGTATACCGAAAAAACTTCAGCCGTTTAACTCCTTGATGGGTCCACACCAAGAAATCATTTCACTCCCATCAGACATAGAAAACTATTGGGGAAACTCAACTTACCCATCCTTTATCGTCAATTTTTGTCCATGCTTCTTGCCTGTTCTTAAGAACTGCAATAGGCGTTAACCAAGTCGCCTTTCCAGGCATGTTTCCAAATTTCTTTCCAAACTATTGACACATTTTATAACTGTGACAAACACGTCACATAAGTATCGAGTCTGTCAAATGATATCTTAGAAAGAAATGGACGATGTGAAGATTATTATAGCTACTATCACCAAATTCTCAAAAAATTGAGACAGATTTGGTGATTTTCAAAGTCGCAAGTGCAAATCAAAAAATATATAGTGTTTTCCACGGTTTTTTTATGGGAAACTGTTTCCACTCATTTATTTTGACTGAAAAATAATTGACTTGATAATGTTACGCAAGAAACCAATTTTTCTTGAGATATAGACTCTGAATCGATAACAGTTTTTTCCTTCAATCTTGACAAGCTAGTTGAAAATCACTTCTTGGAATAAACACCCATACTCCTCGAACTGATTCTCTATGGACTGAACTCCGATTATGTGAGAATGAATATTGGAAAAAAATACGTGGTATGAAATAATACATCATACTGTTGACATCAATTCATTGATCCGCTATCTATTCCATCTATGCTCTGACCTATATCGATATGGTCCAATACAAATAACAAAAGGCAATACATGTCCCTGTATCTTTTGTTCCGCATAGAATCCCACAAGATTGCTTTCGCACAACAAATCTAGCAACATCTGATCCAGAGAGCCTAGCCAAACCAACTTTATGGACTATCAAGGTGAATAGCAAAACTGTTGAGGGCACAGAATAATCTCTGAGATTTGTTAAATCACTAGAATATTTTAGTGAAGTATCGAAAAGAGTGATTAGTGATTATTTGGATAAAAATCAAAAGTGACAAAAGCGTAGGTTATGTGATTTAAAATGCCTCATTTTCAAAATATGCCACTTATCTAAAATTTGGTGAAGGCATTCAATCTACTGAAATGTCATTTCCAGTTAATAGCAACTTCGTTAAATTCGTACCAGTGCAATCTGTCAAGATGAAATCTATCTTTGAAATAGCGTCTATTTTAGAGAAAAATTATATTCTGATATTTCGGGCACAGTTCAATGCCAACATTTTTCGTGATAGAGAGCCCCTTCTATGCTTCTTGGTTCCGACATGGAGTTGAGGCTGCCTCCATTCTCCAAAGTTTGTATATTATAACCGCATCGTATTGTACACTCGACAAAGCTCAGTGTCTCAACAGAATACTTTTGATGTTTCTTTTATTTCTTTCAGTTTTCAGAGTCCTCAGAAACAATAAACGATTCATCACATATACTTTAAACAATATTGTTATGAACAGATTTTCAGCTACCGAACAATTCGAATCCATGTACAGTTTCAGATATGAATTTTATCTTGGGTATTGTGGTTCAATGTAAGTCTATTTATATTAGATACTTGATCATAGTACGTAAGCCGTCCTAGATACGTTTACGTAGGAAATATAACGTTCATTATGTACACCTGAAATGGAGTTGAAAAAATAACTGTGAAAAACTGATGAGATAAAGTTTCCAATTCACCTAACGATCACAACTGAATGAGGCTAGTGATGATGGAAAAAACATTGTCATATTGAACACAATACTAAACTGAATTTTCATAATTTTGTGCCTATTTCTACTTTATGTTCTGTACCGTTCGCAAATTCTTGTCTTCATTTCTATAGATTCCGGTTTTGTGCATTCCTTTTTTACATGCACCCGTAAACACACAGTACACGAAAACATGCCCAGATGTTAGGTTGAATCTTTACGTTAACGTTCGTGGAACTGCTTCAACTCTCTACTTTCTCGCAAATAGTAACGTCAAAACTTCATTTGTTATTACACAGTTGTCATAATTCAACTGCAGACGTAGGAAACTGTTAATGAAAATTATCGATGTGATTCAACTATTTCAGTATTGATGTGAATCTACAGAGCTGATGAAATTCCTCATTTTGTTACCAATCAATAAGTATTCCAACATCATTTTTATTCGTTAAATTCTATTGAAGACATATGACATTGCAGACCTGGCACCACAACTCCGAATGTACTTAGATTGTGAAGTAAATAAATAACAGAACCTAAATATTATTCGATATGCATCGACATCTTCAGTAGACCAATTAGAGATCAATTCAATAATTGACGTCATAACCTCAGAAATATGGCGAAAAGGGTGACTTTTTTCAAATATTCCAAGTAATTCAACAGTTCCGAAAAAAAAATTATCAATGTTCATGCCACGAAAATGCATTAAGATGGGTGGAAAAAATCCTCAAGGTTGTAATTATTTATGAAAAATCCAACACCAGTTCAGTAAATCATAATAAATGTTTCTGTCATGACGAATTACATCACGACAATAACATGTATTGAAGCAGTCTGCAGCTTTCCATTGCATTATTCGAATCGTGGAATCCGCAGAAATCGATTAATAGAAGCAGCGAATTCCCAAAACGGTCAAGTCCCAAAAAGGTCTCCAGTAAATCCTATTATTGTAGGGTACGGGCACACAGGAATGTCGAGCGCGTAGCCAGTGTGTCATCGACATTCATGGCATAAATTATTTTGCGGGAAATAACTGGTTAATGGGCATGCCTTCCCTCTGGAACCAACAGCCCAACGGCAAACGAGCTGAGTGACACGTCAAGGGAGAGCCTAATAACACAATAAATACATACAGTGGACACCATCACGTGTGATGCTAATCAGGCTTAGGATGGAACACTTTTTTTCTGCAATTTCGAGTGTCGCATTCGATAAAACTTCAAAATGGACGCAGATTCAAATTTTTGGCGCCTTCATGAGGGATGGTTGGTCACAGTTCTTGAATCTGATATAATGAGAAAAACCAAGGTTTCAATTTAAGGTTTGTACCAATAACAAATAGTTTTTCATGCCCAAAACAAGACATTTTGATGAAGACAGCGCACAATAATATAGACTGCTATAACAAAACCTATATGACCTTAGTTTTACTGAATATACAGTCTCTTCGGAATAAAACTGAAGAACTATATACATTCTTAGATAGCTTGAATTTTCCTGATCTAGTTTTATTAACTGAACATTGGTGTAATGATAAAGAACCTATTCACATTGTACCTGATTACTCAGTGCTATCCTGGTATTCCAGATATATTTCTAATCATGGAGGGACAGCTATATTGATAAAGAATACTGCTATCGATAACTATTCTTTCACTCAAGTTGATGAGTTTGATAATCTATTAGTAGATAAATGTTTCGAGTTCCCCATTTTTTATTGTAAAAAAAATAACCTATATATTATATGTTTATATCGTTCACCGTCGGCAGATGTTGAAATTTTTTTTCATAATTTGGAGTTTCTTCTTTCTAACATGGCAGTTAAATGTTCCATACTATATTAACAGGTGATTTTAATATAAATGTTGATGATCAGATATCATCAGCTACTGATTCTCTCAAAAATTTACTTACTTCCTTTGATTTAAGTATGCATGTCAATTCTCCTCCTCTCGTATTAACTATGTATGTAGCAACTATGATGACCGAAGGGTATTTTCAAAGTTGACGCGTCAGGATTATCTGATCATGAGGCTGTTTGATGCACCGTGCTTTTTGAGCCAAGGCTTTTCAGTAGAGCGAATTATAATAGGTTTCATCAAAATAGTCTTAGTATCGACTGGGAAAATATTCTATATCGAACGGACCCATTTACAATATTTCATAATGTATTATGGGATGTGTTTGATGCATCCTTTCCCAATCAAAAAATCGAAACAAGGAGAACAAAGTAATCTTGACTGACAAAAGGTTTAAAACTGTCCTCGAGAAATTTGCGTTCTCTCCATCATATACAGAAATTCACAAATGATCCCTTTTTCCACAACTATAGTAATTACCGCAGAATCTACAGATCTATTCTCAAACGGGCAAAAGAAAAATATTACTATGATAGGCTCAGTGAATCTGGTAATGAGATGAAAGAAACTTGGTCAATAATAAATGACATCAGAGGTAAATCGAAAAAAAAAATATTCATGAAATTTCCTTAATATGATAATGATGATAAACGAATTTTACTGTTCCATTGCGGGAAATCTGAATAAGAAGATAGATCCCCCTTACGATCCCCTAATCCATCTTGAAAATTCAGGTGTTGTTGATGATAGCCTCATTCTATGTAACACAAATATTCATGAATTCATTGAGAGCCTGAAGGAAATAAGAAATAAGAGATCCAAGGGTTATGATGAAATTTCGATCAAAATCATACAAAATCTTCCACTTGGTGTCCTCAATGTGTCGCGTACAGGGGGTGTTTTTGGGGGTCACCCCTGTCGCTTGGGTCGTACTCAGGAAATATAAATATAACTATTTTAATTACAGAGTGAAAATACCGAAGAAACATATAATTTATTAATAATTTTGATGGTACATCCTTCAAGAAATATGGTACAAACGAGAACAAATGAGAAAATACAATCGCTTACCCCTAATATACAATAATGCTGGAAACCCAGTCTTCAGGAGCAATGAGAGTAATCAAGAAGAATTGTAGCATAGGCGTCCGAACTAGGCCTTCGGACGCCTACCTACCATTCTAGACTAACTCAGGACTCTGAAGACTAAGTCAAGAATCTCTGAGACTATGTCTTCAATTACTTTTATTCATTTTGATTGTTATGCGAACATGCCTTAGTGAGTTTAACGTGATTATTTTACGTATTGTAACAATATGTCTGGTAATGAACTCATGAACTTGAATTAACTCACATTCGGGTCATGTTGGTTCAAACGCACCTGAGGTCGAACATGGATTGGTTTACATATAGTGATTGATTATAATTCTTGAACCATGCCTTGTGGTGTTTGTGACAAATGTTTCCTTTCGCTCAGGCACGTTTTCGACATCTATTGTCATTCCTCTTCATAAGGGCGGACAATTGGATAACCCTTCAAATCTACGACCCATCTCTCTCATTTCAACTATCAGTTTGGTTTTCAGGAAAAAAAAACACACATGATGCAATATTTTCATTTCTCTATGATGTATATTCAAAATAGTGATTCGAAACTCAGGATTCTTCATGTGAATATCCGTAGTGTAAGCAAAACTTTTAATGAATCACTCGTTTTTCTGAATTAGTTCACTCAACAATTTGAAATTATCATTTTAAGAGAAACATTCATTGTCACTAATGATACTTATAAAATACAAAGCTATGACAACCTCTATAGCCACGGAACATAGAACAGAAATGACGGAATAATGATTTTCATCAATTCCAAAATTGAATATGAATATAGGACTGTGCAAATCGCTTTGAGCAGTGCTATAGAACTGCATGTTACCATAAATCAAGTCAAACTACTCTTAACAGCAATTTATAGATCACCTAGTACCTATAAGAATATTTTTAGCACAGATCTCTATAACTATTTAGATCTGAAAAAAAACAACAAATTTCACATAATTATTGGAGATATACATATCGATTTGCTCAAAAACAATATCAGTGAAACAGAGGATTATAAAAATGTATTGAATTCATTTAGCTTCATATATAAATAGAATAACAAGACCAAGCAGGAAAACATGTTTGGATCATATTTTTGTGAACAATTTCTATAAGCAAAAAAACACTCAGTCTTCTTATGTATTCGACCACAACATGACTGACCATTTCCCCATTTCTTTGGAGTACAACTATAGCAAAACTATAATAAATGACCATCAACAAAATAAATATAAAACATATTATATAATAATTATAAAACATATAATTACAATAATCTGAAAACTGATATCAGTAATGAAGACTGGACATGTATTTACAATTCACAAGACACAAATGAAATGATGGATAAACTCATATATATTCCAAAGCGATATATACAAAAACATATAAAAACTATAAAAATCAAAACAAAAAAATAAGAAAACCCTGGATAACACCGGAAATACTAAGCAAAGCTAATGAAAAAAAAAATAATATTTATATTCAACTTCGCTCAGATCCTGAAAATGATAGGCTGAAGGAAATGTATCGAATACTCAAAAACTCAGACAAACTGCAAACATAGCCAAGAAAGAATATATGAACAAAATCATAGAAGAGAGTTCAAATTCCTCCAACGGCCTATGGAATGCTATCAATGATATTTGTCCTAAATCTGAAGATAAAACAAAAATTGAAACCATAGAGATTGATAAAAATATCATGAAATCTAAAAATGGAATCGTGAATCAATTTAACATTCATTACAGTAGACTAGGAGAAAACTATGCGAAAACATAATCGAACCCGAAAATTTTTCAGACGACATTGACAACATCGAGAATAGTATACAGGGTGTTTCACAGTGGATGGAACATTAGAAGTATCTGGAGAACAGAAAGACAGATCAGTTCGAACCTTTGTGGGCGTGGATAATCAAACTTGCTCTATCCGTCTGAAATATTTTTATCGATACAGTGTTGCCGCTTGTATCAGAAAGTAGTAGGTACTTTGTTATTTCAAATAAAACACCTCGTATATTATATCATTTTTGGAATCCTCATGAGATTCCTCACAACTTTCCCACATAATTCCCTATACCTATCTGTAACGATTTCCGAGATAAAAATTATTTTGTCAAATTTTTGTGCAAAACCTGACCAATGAAAAATATAATTTTTTTCCAAATGAAAATTCACAAAATATTGCAATTTGGATTATAACTGCATGAGACCATCAAGTATTTTGTCAAGGAACTGGATCTCAGTTTCAGCATACAGGGAGGCTCAGAAGTGAGTGTCATCCGGGCACTCATGAAAATGACTGAAACTCCGTTTTTTTGAATGGAACACCCAGTATATTATCACTTATTCGAAAAGCTATAACATTTTCCATTCTAATTGAGTATACTTTCCCTATACCTATCTCGTACAGTGTGTTAGTTATGATCACTTATGTTATGAATTCGTCTTCAATGAAATAAATATTGTATGGTGCTTAAGATAGTAGGCTATGAAATTCATTCTGACAGAGAACTAACATGTTATTCCTTCATAGTTATCCTGTATTCAAGGTGCAAGGGTGTAAAAATAATATAGCAAAAAATAATTACTTGAATGCGGTTAAAATGGATTCATTCATCATTTATGGTCAATGTAATAAGAATATCAGTAGAACATGCAGAGTTTTTTTTTTAAATGGAAAGCATGAAGTGATTCACCTCGGATAAATCCGAGGAAATAAGATTGAAGAGAAATTTTGAAATGTTTCTGAAATCTTTCTAGATTCAATAATACACATGTTAGACTTTGATACTTTTAGCTTTTCATGATGATATAAGCATTTCAAAATTTCTCTTCAATCTAATGAATTTTTTCGAATTCGTTCGAGGTAAATCAGCATACTTTTCATTAAACTCGCTGCATTTTCTAATGATATTCTTACATTGACCATAAATGATGAATAAAGTAATTATTTTCTGCCATAGTATTTTCACACACATGCAACTTGAATACAGGATGACAATAAAGAAATGACAAGTTAGTTCTCTTTGAGAATGAAGTTTATAGCCTACTATCTTAAACACTATCCAATATTTATTTTATTGAAAACGAATTCATAACATGAGTGATTATAACTAACAAACTGTACGAGATAGGTATAGGAAAAGTATACCCAATCAGAATGGAAAATGTTATAGCTTTTCGAATAAGTGATAATATACAGGGTGTTCCATTAAAAAAACGGAGTTGCAGTCATTTTCATGAGAGCCCGGATGACACTCACTTCTGAGCCTCCCTGTATGCTGAAACTGAGATCCAGTTCATCGACAGAATACTTGATGGTCTTATGCAGCTATAACCCAAATTACAATATTTTGTGAATTTGCATTGGGAAAAAATTGATATTTTTCAATGGTCAGGTTTTACACAAAAATTTGAAAAAATAATTTTTATCTCGGAAATCGTCACAGATAGGTATACGGAATTATGTGGGAAAGTTGTGAGGAATCTCATGAGGATTCCAAAAATGATATAATATACGGGGTGTTCCATTTGAAATAACAAAGTAGCTACTACTTTCTGAAGCAAGCGGCAACACTGTATTGATGAAAATACTTTAGACGGATAGAGCAAGTTTGATTATCCACGCTCACAAATTTTTGAAATGATCTGTCTTTCTATTCTCCAGATACGTCTAATGTTCCATCCACTGTGAAACACCCGATATACTTGGAACCAACGTATGCAAAAGAAGTGATAGAGGTCATCAATGACTCAAAAACGAAAAAATCACCAGGATGGGATCTAATCAGGTCTGGAACAGTCAAGCAGTTGCGTGAACAAATTGCTAATCTATTAACATACATAATTAATAAATGTTTTGAGCAAGGTGAATTTCCAGATTGCCTTAAACTAGGCTTCATCAAACCTATACACAAAAACGCAAGTAAAGAAAAAATAGAAAACTATCGTCCAATCTCCTTGTTGTCAGTATTTTTAAAAAAATTTTGAAAAATTTGTCAAGAGAAGAATTTACAAATTCATAAAAATATTTGGCATACTTTCTGATAGTCAATTCGGATTTAGAGAAGGTCGTAGTACAGAAGATGCCATATTAAATTTAACGTCGGATATATACAGGGTGATTCACCTAACTGGTTCATTAGAGGTTTATGGAAAACTGGAAGTGTTATCAACTTGAAATTTTGGTGGATGCTATCACTCAATGTGTTCTATTTTCCTAAAATATTTCCAATGCGCTGTTACTTCCGGTTGAATTGGAAGTGATATCAACTTTATTTTTTCAAATGGAACACCCAGTTTATTTTTACATTTTCGAATTCTAAGTAAAATTCTAGACATGTTGAATTTTGAATTTTCTTCCTATCGTAATTTGTTTTCAAGATATTCCATTTTTTCGAAAAATTTTGACAGATGGACTAACAAAAATGTCCATATCATCTTCAATTTTCAAGATTTGAGGTTCAATCTCCGTATACACATAAATGAAAGAGTGTTCTATCAGGTATCCTCAGAAGTGTTTCAAAATATTCAACAGGGTGTTTGATATTTCAGTTTACTTTTTGTAAATTTCATATCGCAATAACTTTCTTATTTGAAATAGAATGACAATGAAATTTTCACACTATCCGACGCAAAATTCAATTTCTCATCGATTTGCACAAGTATACCATATCACTTAAATGGATATTTACAGAGATATCAACAAAAATGTGAAAATACGCTCATTCGTCTCATGTGTATTTTCACACGTGTGCTTTGGATGGTTCTAAATTTCATATTTGACGGATCATATGAATATTAAACGATTCCTAACACAAAAAGAAACAAATATGGTGCACCATCATATGGTGTTAGAAACATTATACAGAAATTGATGACTGATGGATTCGGCAAGGGTGGACCATGGTAATTGCCTTCGAGGTCACGTGACTTGACGTCTCTCGATTCCTATCTCTGGGGTTTCAGAAAAAATAGAGTTTTCAAAAAGGCTGATTACTCTATAGATTTCCTATTGCCCAAAAATTGCGCCTGGCTTTCTCAAAATTGTCATAAGAAATTGAAAGGTCGACTACTGAAGTTGTCCGGAAAAGAATTATTATGTGTCGTGAACAACATGATCATTTTGAACAATTATTATCCGTTTATCAGAATATCATTTTTGATGCCATATTATTTGTTTCGTGATAGGTTTGCATAGGTGTTTGCATAGACGAAGTGGAGATAGTCATTTCCTAATGGATTGATGTTCATATTTTTCGTCAAAGGTAGAATTTAAAACCATCCAAAGCACGCTTGTGAAAATACATATGAGACGAATGAGCGTATTTTCACATTTTTGTTGATATCTCTGTAAATATCCATTTTAGCAATATAGTATGCTAGTGCAAATCGATAGGAAATTAAATTTTGCGTCGGATAGTGTAAAAATTTCATTGTCATTCTATTTCAAATAAGAAAGTTATTGCGATATGAAATTTACAAAAAGTAAACTGAAATATCAAACACCCTGTTGAATGTTTTGAAAGACTTCTGAGGATACCTGATAGAACACTCTTTCATTTATGTGTATACGGAGATTGAACCTCAAATCTTGAAAACTGGAGATGACATGACCATTTTGTATAAAGCGGAAACCTGGGCAGGTTTGAAGGCAATAGCAGAACGAAATTTGAAACAAATATGTGACTGGTTCAAATTCAACAAGCTCACAATGAACGAGCATAAAACGTATTATCTTCCTTTTACCTCTTATTCCAACAACTTACCCAATCTAGGACCTCTCATAATAGACACCAACACAAGCATACAAGAAAAAGATCGATCAAAGTATCTTGGCATAATAATAGACAGACATTTGAGATGGGACCATCTTACTGAGTAAGTTCAGATGCCTTGCTGACTTCCTGAATACCAAGAACCTGAAAACATTATATTTTGCTCTCGTACAATCACAGATAAGTTACGAAATCTTAGGTTGGGGAGGCGTAGCGCGAAGTAATCTGTATAACTTGAATATTATACGAAAATGGATTCTGCGAATGATTTTTAAAAGAAACATAAGATATTCCAATGACTCGCTATACTCAGAGAACTCCATTTTTGATACAAGGCAATTGTTCTGCTATCGAATATTGACAAATATCTATAAAAATAAAATAAAATCACAACCCATTGTACATCAATACGACTCTCGAACAAAAAAAAAACAATCCACAATCGTGCCAAACCGAGGAAAAACTATCGGTCACCGATCTGTTGAATTTTTAGCACCTAAAATATACAATTTACTACCGGACAGTTTTAAGATCACGAAAAATTACAAGACATTCAAGTATCTATCATTTTAAGATGTGGATAACAACCACCGAGCGAAAACTTTTTAATGATATCATCGACCATATTACCCAAATATTATTTCCCACATAAAAGATTATACATTTTCCTACGACAAAACCCTACTATGAACATTACCTACTCGAATATGTCAAACTAAACCGGACTAGACTAGACTAATATAACCAAAAAGGACTTTTCTTAAGCGCATTCACATATATGAATCATTATGTTTTGCACATGCATTCCTTTATGAACTTTATTGTATATAGGTATTAGTTTATTACTATTGAGGTATTATCACACACAAGCTTCAAGCTTCAGTGAATTATCATCTTTATTTTTCCATTCTATTTCTATTTATGGTTTTAATACACTCTGTAAATTGTTGGAGAATAAACATTATTATTATTATTATTCTAAAATAAATGCTGGATAATTAACAGCAGCTGTTTTTTGTGATCTCTCAAAGGCATTTGACTGTGTAAATCACAAATACTGCTCAAGAAACTCAATCATTATGGATGTCGAGGAATGACTTATAAGTGGTTTGAATCGTACCTATAAGGGCGATATCAGAAAGTCGAAACAACAGAACTCTATGAGAAGAAAAATATTGAAATAGGAGTGCCTCAGGGATCTGTGTTAGGCCCAATTCTTTTTCTCTTGTATGTTAATGACCTTACTAAGATTGACATTACGGGTAAGTTCACACTTTTTGCTGATGATACCACTATACTGTGGAGTATTAAGAATAGTTGTGAGTTGCAAAATATCATATCAGCAGACTTAAAAAAGGTAAAAGATTGGTGTGATGCTAATTTATTATCCTCAAATACGAAAAAGACAAATATAATATCATTCAGATGCTCCTTTGAGGAAATTGTATTCAATAATAATGCAATAGAATATAAAGATCATACCAAATTCCTCGGAGTTTTTATAAACAAAAGTTTGAAATTTGACGACCATATCAAGCAACTTAAAGGTAAGATTTGTTTTGCAGTGAAAGTGATTTCAAGAGAATTAGGGTTTGAAACTGCCAAAATAGCATGTTATGCATTTATAGACTCTCAATTATGATATGGGATACCTTTTTGGGGAGTGTGTAGTTTATCTTCTCTGAACAAATTGCTCGTATTACAAAGTAGGGCTGTGGGATATTTGTGTAATATAGGACCTCGTGAGACTTGCAGATACGCTTTTTCAATAGAATACTCACAGTGATTTCACTTTTTATTTTGGAGTCTGTTTGACTCGTAAATAAAAATAAATTGAAGTTTACCTCTACTTCCAGTCAATACCTCACCCGTAATAATAGCAACAGTTTAAAATTGCCCTTACCCACAAAAAATCTTACCAAAGACTCCATATATTATAATGGTGGTGAGATGTTCAATCATTTACCGGTTGAGATAAGGACGGCCAATTTCAATGCTGACCAATTCAGGAAGGCAGTCAAACGTTTTCTTTGTGAGAGACCCTATTATAGTTTGCAGGAATATTTTACATCCTCATTTTGAGTGTGAGATGATTAGCTGCATCTTTATTAGGTTTAAGGATTTCAACTGTATTGTTTATATTATTCTACATTTTGTTAACAATATTTTCTATCTATATTTTATATTGTTTTGTATTATATTTATCATTATTATTGTATTGTTGTAATAATTAATTCATACTCTATATCATGTTCAATTTTATTGAACTGTTCTGTAAAATATTGTACCATTTCTATTTATTTTTAGCGTCACGACTTTGTCAATGACAATTATATTCTTCGGACAATGAAGTATATTATCTATCTATCTAATCACTCTCAAAAGGAAATCACTGTGAGGTTAATTATATGAGATCAAAGTATTCAAAAAAGACCCAGACAATGCAAGACACTATTTTTCATTCAAATATGACACCTGACGTTTGATATGAGGACGAATACATTTCTGTGGTTCTCGAATACAAGAAGTACTGATGTGAATCGAATATTCGTCGATCCTTGGTAACAGAAAATCTCATAACTAGTAGCCACGCAGACAGCAACTCATCAAGTACAAGTCAATAACTCTCTTTCGAGTTATTCGAGGAAGAATTGTAATATTTTCTCGATATGCAGCAAGCTGTCTTTTACGCTCTCATTAAGCCACCATACCAAAGATAAATGAATTGTGATTACTGTATATTCTCGAGGTATGCAGCATTTCAAGAGCTCTGTTGAAAACATTTTTATTTTACATTTGAATCAATTGCATGAAATTCAAAGCTCTAAATCGTTCCATCTGTTTTCGAATAGATGTTCCGGGATTTAAATGGATTCTCAAATGAAATCACCGGAATGTATTACTGGTTATGTACGGCCTGTAATTGGTTATCGACAAGTTGTCGTATGCCTAACTCAATTTTAACTGCTACGCGAATTGAATTCATTAAACTGAACCGTTCACAAGTATTTCGAAGAATTCTAAACCAGGTCAACTGCATGAATGAAAGCAAAACGTCGAGAAAACTATCTCATAAGTATCTTATCTAGGTAGAAACTAAGGGATAAATCTACAGGGTGTTAGGAAACTATGGAATCAAACTTCTAGGAGTTATTCAGTGTAACAGTAGAAAACTTTTGGGTAATAGGTCCCTGTTCTCTAACACCCTGTATTATACAGAATGCACCTCTACAGAGATAGAGTATTCTCAATTCTGTTTAATACCAAAACTGTTTAGCGTATGAACGCAGTGAATGCAAACATTAACTTGAGGTATACCTCATTAACCAAACATCAAAACAATCTTTGTCGCTAATGAGATTACCAAGTTGATCTGTTGAGGCAAATCCACAAACTTGAGTACGTTATGAGTTTGGGCTATTGGCATTAACCATACATCTACTTCTACACAGTGTGTTATTATAACTGAGAACATTCTGTAATAAAATTCAGTGAGTGCAGAATTCTTCAGAATCGATTCAAAATGAGACTGATTCACGAAGGAATAGGGTGAATCCATCTTATCTTCAATTTGCAGTTAGAGCTTTTGAATATTCACTAAAACTATCAAAATTTCTTGAAGTGAACTGCATTTACTTTCTGTCAGTAAAATATCCTATTTTTAAACTCTTCTCGTACTTTTTCAAATGTGTTTTCGGAAACAGACTCACGTTCTGCTACATTGCGTTGTTTGAAAACGTCAATACTGTCAGGTTCATTTGAGGAAACCTTCGATTCAAAAGGTACTTCCATAAAAAAAACGAAGGTGTGATATTCGGTGATCTTGGTGGCCATTCCAATGAACCTCGTCGTCCAATTCATCTGCCACGATACTCCTCATTCACCTTTATTATACTTATTTATGTACATATTGATTTCTATATCTGAAATTGAAATCACACTGAATGGAATTTACATGTTTATGAGCCAATAAAACTTTCATGAACACAAACATCATTAAATAGGTTTTTTCGTTTGCCGTAGTCCATTTGAAATTATTGGTCACAAAGGCCTTGTGACGTAATCTTTGCCGATTTTGTCATCTATCATCACTAGTAGAGAAGTTTACAATCTTCATTGCTTATTTATAACCGTTCAAAATATTATAGGGGGGAAGGGACTTGAATGCAGATTTGACCTTGAGAAATAGTAACGTGATATCAAATCAGGTTGATACTATGAATATTCCAACAGGGAAACGTTCTGTTTTTATTGATTCTCTCTTGACCGCTGCAGCGGGTGATTTTCTTGTGAAGAAGAAGTGAAGCAAGAGTGTTAACACGATACTTTTTATGCTCCTGCCACTGCTGCATTTGTTGCTCGGCGTTCCCTCAATTGTCGTTGTCAGTTTTTTTGTGAAGTATAAGAGCTGAATGTGAAAACATGACTTGCCTTGAAGCATTCGAGGAAATGTATTCAAGTATACTCGTGATTTCTTTCGATAAAAGCTAATTATTACTTTTTTATCGAGTACCACTCGAATGCTTCAATCTTTTTTCCAATCACCAAAACGCCCTAATGATTACACTGTTGCCTGTTCAAACATAATGATTTGCATGTTCGCCCTCATTATGAGGCAAGTTGTTTGGTATTCCTAATGAATTATAAAACCAGCAATAATGGACATAGAGAACGGTTCTAGGCACGCAAATTATATTTCAAAGGTTAACATCGATTAGGACATGTCCGTTTCATGGATAAGAAACGAAATCTCATGAAAATATTCATTTATTCATAGCTTCCATGTTTTTTTTTCAGCATGGCAATGTGGCGACGTCCAGCGAGACCAGCGTCGGGACGCAGCCAGGAGGCAGCGTGACGTCACGCGCCGCCTCCGAAACCCCCCAAATGCCCTCTTCGGCCAGTCATCACCATACGGGGGCAAAATTTCGACACGGTCTTTTGCAGCTCATGATTCATACCATAGACCCGATGCACGATGGTCAGTATGCAGGTAGAACTTTCATAAATAAGAACGTGTTCGTGTTGACTCCTTTTTCAGCATCTTGATCACCATCTTTCGAATCTATAACATTCCTAGTCAAAGTCGTAGTATTCTGTAGATTTAAAGACGTGGTGGGACATTTGGCAACGTCGCTGGGGCAAGTCATCAGCGTCCTGTCTGAAATCTATATCACAAAATACTCATTTATTAGTACCGAGATTACTTTCTCTAGTTTTGAAGTAGTGATATATTATGTAGTTAAATTGCCGTAGAGGTATAACCTTGTCTCAATATTGAAAAAGTGCAGAAAAATTGCCCCATCCATTCTCTCATTATCAAAATCCGACTCTCCAAGCAATCTCGCGCTTCGAGAACCTCTTCCGTCTCAGTCTAATAGTGTTTGTCTAATTATATAAATATTTTTGAATTGAACAACCATAAGCAAGGAACTCGAAATTTCGAAATATGTCTAGGCTAGTTCTTTGCTAACGTGATGAAATACACCAGTTTAGGTGTACAACTTTGACGTATCTAGGACGGTTTACGTAGTGTGATCACTTCAACTCTCTTATATCTCTGGAAGACCGTGAGACATTGCCAAATTCCTCAGCATTTCCTAGAAATTCAGATACAGATTAATATTCACTCAATGTACTTTCTAGGATAATGTAGTATTGGAATAATTTCAACTTTTCAGATAGTTATCTTAGTCCCTAACTGACTGAACAGTTTTCCTTCATTCTTCATGGTAGAATCCTTGCATATTCATCCATTTCCCGATATTCGTCGTTATAATAAGAATATCAATTTCAAACAAATTCATAATCTGATTTGACACTCCTACTAGCATCGACAAGTTACTTGGAATCATAAAATTTCACGAGATGAAGATTTCTCTAAGATTGTCAAAACTGTCATTATAAATACCTATCTATGTTAGTAATTGATATCGCGAAGAAGAAATCAAGGCTACTATCTAAAATCTTTCAAGACCTTTCCGGACATTTCCGCATTTCGTTTTCCAAATCTATAGGTGTTGAAACCGTAAAAATTGCTGGCCATTCGCTAGCTCTTATACTTTGGAAAACTTGTTATCGCTTCTCTGTGTTAATATGAAGTTATTGTCCTCAATTCATCGAAATCAAGTATATCTTTATGTTTCCATACTATGTGGTTGTGACACAGTATAATAAGAACCAGTAGTCGCAGCTCTGTCGGAACCTTTGATGTTTGTGTCCCACACTTTCATTTTTTTTGGACCACTGCGCATCATGAATTTCCCGCTGGGAGTCGATTAGTCAGAGTTAGACATTTTATACACTGCTCAACAAGTCAATAATAGATATATACTGCTCAACAATAATGAAAATTTTATTGAAAACTAAAAAGGGTTTATATAGTAAGTGATATGGAAGTATATATTCATTTCTTGATTCTATTGAAAAGTGGTATGCGGGGTTGAATATTTTTTATCACGATGGACAGCCTAAGTCTTGACGTTACAAGCTTTACATTAAAACCTTTCCAAACGAAGCGTTCATTTCACGTTTTTGCTTCTTTCAGTTGAAACTAAGAATAAAATTATTTGTATATGGTGATATTGAGTTATCATTGACTAATTCTTCTGGAGGAAACAATGCATATATTCCTTTGTTTGTAAAGGTTTTATGGGCTCCGCCCATTTTGACGTCACACTTAGGTAGTCCCACGATCATATACACAGGTCTGGCAACTCGTATGGTGGGGGGTGGCCCAAACATTGAGGAATTTTTTGTAGTTCTCATGTTTCGCCACCTGCAGCGCTGTCCTCTATTGTCACTTTGTCAGCCAATCACAAATCAGATCCGATCAGCTTTTTGAAAGTAGGAATGATTTTTATTTATTCGAGAGAATTTTGCAAGATATAATATTTCTGTCATTGATTTTATTCATCACTCAAGTCCTAACTCTTTGTTTTGTTGTCAAAGATTAATCACGTGATCAAACCCCTAAATCCTCCTAGCGGATAAGTATAGCAACGTTTTCTTCAAAAATGGTGCCAACCCCCACCACTCGAAAAAATTTCGATGAAGTGAAATATTACCATTGAATAATTATTCAGGTAATCATGACAAATGTACTGTACGAGATAAAATGCCAATATATGGAAGATTTCAGGTGGATCAATGATACTGGTTCACACAATTCTTATTATTACACATGCCACAAATTCTCCATCTGTTGAGTCGGTGCATTGATAGTGGTAAATTCCAAGAAAATGGATTGACCTGGAAACGGTGTAATTTTTCAAGGCAATTTACGGCGCATCCAAATACCTCCCGCTAGGAGTGGATCATGCGCACTGGAATTTCATACCACGAATTTGACAGACTGCGACTACTGGTTCTTATTATACTGTGGTTGTGACGCCTAGCTAGAAACTTTTCGCGTGTACGTTGAAGCTTTCAACGATATTTCCACTCCCCTAGCGGGAGATTATGAATTATTCGTGCACACTGGCTTTCCAGTTTTTTATTTTTCATAATTACACAGCCCACAAGTCCTTTATGTCGCGAATGAATGGACCTACTACGGTGTCTCATTATTATACTCTCACAGTGTATTAGGGTTTGGTAGCCTTGATGAGTTGTAGGTTTTCGTAGTTAATTTCTGTAAAGCATGGTTGTGTGTGATGGCATTATGGAAGCGATGAGATGAGATTTTAGTTCTTTAATTAGGTTAGTGCACGTTCACTACATAGGACTCGATGATACTAAGCGAGTATAAAATCTACTAGTCAATAAGCTGTATCACTCCAAGTAAAAATAGCAGTGATTCATTTCTGTGCAGTGGAGTTAACTCCCCCGCCAGCCAGGTTAACTCCAAACTTTTCTGGGATTGTTCAAAACCCCCCAAGCTGGGCAGTCGAACTAGACAATCTCTAGCCTGGGTACGAGGTTATAAGGGCAACGAAGAGGCTGACGTGCTATCCTGAGAAGTAGCACGAAGTGCCCCAATTGGTCCAAAACCTTTCTGTGGCTTAGCGAAAGCACTGAAGAAAACATCAAACATTGCTTGGATCTCGTGAATGGTGAAAATGGGCGCCGGGAATGAGACAGGTCAAAGAACCATCGCTAAAATTCTCAGAGTATAATACTAGGTCACTACAGCCGAACAACCCGAATCATGGTTGGGCCACTACCAGGGCATGGAAGGCTCAACAAACTCGTGAGGAATATCGGGGTTACAAACACAACCATTTGTAGGTTCTGTCAAGAAGATGAGGAAACCTTCCCGGTACATGGTATATGTAGGGTCTGGTCTATGGAGTATAGTTACAAGGATAGGCCTAGATCCAGAACTCTAACATAGCGAGGAGGCGTACCCAATAGATCAGTAAAGATAGAAGGCCCCATTCCGAATCCAATCTGAGCTAGACCACAGTTACAACAACTACCGTTGATTGCGTTACGGAACGTAAACAGCAAATATGGCTTCAGAGAAGTAAACGTTTCTCGAACATACATGGTTCCATTGTTATTTAGTTATGTTTCTATGTAGAGTCCTGGAAGACGTTCATCCTACTCGAACTGCTGTGTTCAGACATTTGGAGACGACACATGATAAGAACTTTGGAGAAATTGACCCTTAATTCAAACTATTCTTCATAACATTATAGGATGTCTCCTTTCGTGGGAAGTTTTATAGAAAAACAACAAAAATAGAATCTTCAATGGTTTCAGAAATAACCTCTAGCATTGTATTGAACGTTTCAGGTAGTTTTTGTCGAAACAAGCATATTTTGGGCTTTTTCTAGCCAGCTGATGATACAAAATCGCGAATTGCTCGAAAGCTAATCCAGATAAAGCAAATGTGAAACAGAAAATATTCGTTGCATGTTAATATCAATGATTTTTATAGCGTCGGAACACACCACTAACTATTTTACAGGAAAACATATTTTTCCGAGTTTGTGACCATGTCGTGTTCATGTTAAATGCTTCGGAAAAGTTCTGAAACAATGGCCACATGCACATATAATGATACGAAAGCTGTAATGTTATGTTTGTGATAAAAACGTACCATAACTCAAATTTGTAGAATAGACCAGTGCATAACGTATGCGCTACATTAAACATTAACGTCACAGCGTTTAATGATGCGATTTGAACAAATCCGATTCGTTCGTTCTTTAGGGTAGTTTTCAATTCATGATTTACCGAAGCAGATACCAAGAGGGCGTTTTTCATTCCGAATACGTAATGGACGACCCAACTGTGTTTGGAACAGATCCGAAAATTAATAATTCCGGGTGATTCATGGACGCATTAATGTTATCACAGCACAAACTTACCCTTGGCAATTTCCCAAAGTTCACTCGCTCCATCTATTACCGGAAAATACGAACCAACAATGCAGGTCGCTCGTGATATACCGCCACTTGACGATATTTCCATATGATTGACGCTGAACTTATTTCGAAAATGGCAGGATAAGCTGGATGAAGATCTAGTTGGATGAAAGGCATGTCAAACGAGCAATATGTTCTCATTCAATTATTTATCCAGCGACAAAATTATAAGCCCAACAATACATAACCTCACATATTCTCCTTTTCTTTCGGTGAACGATCTCCAACTACTGTTGCAGAATATGTTCATTCAAACTCAAATTATGTCTTCGGTTCAATATTTCAGGTAAAGTTGATGAAAAAGCGACGCAGTTACACGCCATAGCGTCCCTCAAGGTTCTGCTCGATGCCACGAAACCACAAAATGGCGCTGCCACCAGCTCGGCCGCTAACCACGTCGGCGCCGTGACGAAACAGGAAACCATGATGGCGCCCTCTAGCATGGAGATACCTAACGGAGTTGCCAATACTGACATCAGCATCGATGCGGTAGGTCAAAAAAAAAATTCGAAACTGTCAGACGATGATTGGGGTTATGAATATTTCTCGCAAAAATCCTTCATTATTTTTTTCAATTCAATTTCCGAATTGAATGTTAACTGATTTTGTTTCAAATCCTCATCGACTTATATGAGTTTTTTGGTGCATGGGCAGAAAAAGGCATATTTTTTTGTAGTTTGTTTTTTCCTCAACCTCAATTCTTGATAAGTTCAAAACGAATTAAACAAATAAAGAAAATATCAAGATCAAGATACAAGCGTGAAAATACAACCGCATTATATATTTTCATGCCTGCAACTTCGTAGGGAACATTTTTTTGACATATGTTACTCCAAGAATGAGTTTATTTTATGTTGGCGCAGAATTTTTCTAATATTTCAACATAAAAGAAGATCCCTGTTATTTATTTTCCGTTCCAAAGTTGGGATACAAAGTGAGGTCAGTGTCATAAATATATGGATTTTCTGTCTATTGATCCATTAATTCCCAAATCTATCTGGAATCAGATATTATGTAAGAAAAGCGGATGAAACAATATCCATTTCCAATATATCAGTGGACGGTGACTGAGCACCTTTCAATAGAGTGAATCCTGTTATGAACACTCTGTGTAGCTGTTATTGATTGAAAATCACTATGGACTATTTATTTAAACTAGACTTTTTTTTTCAACCATTCTCCGAAACACAAAGTTAGGTTGAGTTTATCATTCAACTTGTTAGAATAATGTTTCCGATTTATAAAATACAGGGTGGCCCATTATTATGTGGAAGTAGAATAACTCAGGAATGAAAATACGAAAGAATGTTTCGAATAAAAGTCATTATATTCACGCAATTATAATTATTGAAATTATCAGGGTGTTCAGACTAGGCGATGATACAACATTGAGTTCACTTTCTTTAATACCCTTTATATTCTTTCACCATCGAATTCAACGTTGAATTCTCCATCCAGGCTCATCTTAATTTTTCAATGAAATGGTACGTTGCCAAACTAGAGCGAAAAAATAATAATTTCAGGAAAATTGGTAATTAAGTCAATGAAATGTTTGAATTGAGTAGAAATCTCGTTTTGTATACAGGATGTTTTTTGTATAAGCATCAATTCAGGATATTTCAAGTAGCAAAAATATTTTTTTTTCAAAATGGAACACCCAATATATTATTCCATCATCTTGTAGAACTATTTTCTATTCGATTTATTATTACGAGCTGAACATTTATATGAAACTAAACTGCCCTCCCAGAGAAGTAAATCAAAATTCACATTACCTGTAATAAAGTGAATTTATTTTATATCTTTTCATTTTACCACTCATTCAAAATTTCCTTATCTCTGAAATGCCTATCAATTTCGGAAAGAATCACATTAAAATACTGGGTATTCAGGCTGATGAGTCAACCTGTAAGTCTGCGTCATGAGTCGTGATACATTTTTGATGATATTCAAGCAGTGGTTGAAGCCCACCGACCTCGTCAATAATTGGATTGAAGGGGAAATACATTCTGAATCCGAAAGTTTTCGATTTTGTGTAATTATCATCACTAATAATTTAGAAGGTATTACTTATATAGATCATTAGCTTTGAACGTGTAACTGCCTTATTATTCGTCCAAACATGTAGCATTACCAATGGGAACCCGAAACATTTGTAAGTTGTATGTCTTTGGTGTTAATCGTTGTTTGATTTTGTATCGTTGTTGGGACCCTGAAATGAGCCGAGAATGTCGATTGTTACCTGTTCCCAAAATGAATTCACGAGGTCCTTGACTTGACTCTATCTTATTTTCCACTTCAAAGAAGGATTTTCCTTCACTTGACACTTAACTGATTATTATGTCAAATGTCAAGTTCGAAACAACAGGTATACAATTTTTCTAAGCATAACAAGTGGAAAGAAAGATTATTTCACGTCAGTGATGTAGCATGAAAGACAGCTGTTCCAATTTGATACAAATGGTTTTTCATATCATGTGGAACGCTTCCTCCCTATAGCTCCTGGTCTTTGCGGGATATTCAGCTTTCACTTATAGTATAAATGTTATGACAAGCACGATTTTTTTCAAAAGGCCATGCCTCTATTTATCCACCTCAAATTTTTGTAGTGCGGCACTGGTGGAATTAGACTTGGATATCCCAAAAACTACAGGAGTTATTGTATCACAAGAAATCTCCACGATTTTAACAGTTCCTTCTTCTCTCGACGAATAACGTCTTCGATGATTGAAGATAATCTTAACTAACACCAAAGCAACTTTACAATTACCATTTGTTTTCTTTGTGTCCCACTACTTCGTCCCTATTTTCTGTAGATCGCTTTGCAACTCTCTCTCTCTCTATCTATCACTCCCATCTCAATTTCCAGACATAAATAAACCAAGTAACGTTAACCTAACCTAACTTTTTTCGAAATGTGAATGTTGGGAGGTGGTTAATAGATGAAACTCTCTCTCACTGCTATGTTTGTAATGTAGGTGAATAAAAACACTACCTAATATACCTTATTGTTATATCTACTATCTACCGAGACATCGGCCGGCTTAAACTTGACGCCTTTAACGGTCACTCAAGGTAATTTTTCTGGTAATTTTCATCAAGGTTCATTTGTGCTTTAGTGCTTTTGTGAATCTCGCAGCAATAGAAACATTATCAATAAGGTAACTGATATTATTGATACACAATTTGTAGATACTGTTGCATAGTCCAGCGATTTATTATTTTATCTAAGATATGAATGAACACCTTTGTTTCATTCAAAGCAAGCTGCCAACTGATTAGTTCGCTGAAACAACTTCTATTTCAGTTCCACCCTAACGTAATTCATAGTTGACATGTGACATTGTACTGTCGATATTTTACCTGTTCCATAGTCTGGTTAAATAGTACCTGTGGAACCATTGTGCTTTGTATAGACATCACGATCACAGTCCAATTCGCCCACAGTATAAAACACAATACATCCAAAAAAAGTTAGTAATTGTTCAGATTCAGCTCTACAGGAAATCCCGTGTTTGTGTGTCTGAAAGCTTGATTTTCACTTCAATGGAATTTATGTTGTAGCAATGCTATCATTCGATCCGTAGTTTGAGTATTTTTCGATTGCCAATTATGTTTGATAATGACATGAAGTCATTGGATGTACGAATATCTGATTGCATATTTATGCGAAAAACTTCAATGAAATGATTGATCTTTTCTAGTTAACGAGAAGAAATAAAATCCTAGGAACAACATAATGAAATATCGTTTCTGATATCACAAAAAATAATCGAATAGTGGAATGGCATGAGTTGGACCTTCATGAATATTATGAAAGTTATCACGAATCTACCATTACTGTTTGTTAATGCTCTACGTCTAGGATATTGCTGAATACTTTTGAACAAATGCTCCAGAAGAAGCGTATTACTCAAAGGAATAATGAGATGTTTCAATCTTGGTATAATTCTTCGAACAAGTAGCCTGTGAAATAATGATCGTCAGATATTTGTACTTCAACCTACTAACACGTAGAAACGTTGATATGTTTTTCACCACTACACTATAGACCTTCCTGACTCTTGCCCCTTATTGTTATATAATGAATCCTAATCATATAATGTGATGGAAAGATCAGAACTCCTTCCAAATGATTGGCCTCAAACAAACACGACTCATTTTCATAGCAATCTCGATTGGTTGGAACCTCTGCCTTCAATGATGGATGAATAAATGACCCCTAACACTATCTCTTTCATCTACACAAGTTTATAGTGTATGGTGTTGGTAAAAGCTATATTTCTACTCGATATAATATTCGATGTTCTAACTGATCGTTATTGTCACGACCTAGCTGCTTCGAACCAAAACATAACTACAAACCCCAATTCTACAATCCTTTGTGATTTTCAATTTCAGCGACGTATGTCGTCGGTACGCGCACGTAAGTCGCTCACATCTCAAGCAGTGGTATGTCTGCAGGTCGGAGACGGTGGCGGCAGTACGGGGGGTGGGGACGATCCCCCCGAAGCCATGGACATGAGCTGGCCTTCGGGTGCCCGGAAAAGGATCACCTACCTGCTGCTAGCACCCATCGTCTTCCCTCTATGGCTCACTTTACCAGACACCAGGTCACCTAGAGGTAAACATTGAATGTGGCGTGTATTGAACCGCTTCCCACGACGGTCGAAGGTCGAATAACCCCCTCTACTGCTGTTTATGTTAGCCACGCCCCGTGTGGGCGGAGTCTTGATTGAATAAAGCTATCCGTCGCTCAGAAATAACGGTTGTAAATCAGTGCGTGTGTATGAATATCGATCATCAGAAATAATAATAGCGTCTTCTGGAAATAGTATACCCTGATGGACAATAAAACGTTGAAATATTCCAATTCATCGAGTGGGGTTGCGTGAGTTGGCATAATCACGGCTAGGCATGTGAATGCCCAAGTAGCATTGACTCCTGAACTTTCAAAAGGAAGGTTGTGCAAATAATTTCCCTGAACCAAATTGCTACTACCCACCTTTTTGCTGGTACAATAAAATGAACGGAAATGACCTTTAACGAAATGCTTTCAATTTATCCAATCTACTACCGTCGAATGAACTTTCAATTGTTTCGGTTTGATCTTCGTTAGTTGTTCAGTTGACAAATCCACCAATTCAACTGACTATTTTCAACTGAACTTTGATATATTGAAATCTTTTTAAGCCACAGACACCTGTGGAGTAGCCTCTATCATTATTTCAATTCGAATATTAACTTTTTTGGCAGCTACCCAACCCAATTGTCTATGTTCTGGCCCAGGATTGACGATAAGCTAGAGCATGCTCTTCAATGCTAATGATTATGCTAATGACAGTGAAAGATATACCAAAGCAATTAATCAACAAGTCATAAATGACAGGTCTGACTGGTAATATATTTCCATTATCAGCGAACAATATATTGTTAAATCCTAGTGAGAAGCAGCAGCTAGGAGACGATACGATGCTTATCCATTGAAAGTCCAATTTGGAACAAAAACCTGCAAGTAAACCTCTGTGGAGGTCCATGGACACCTTTGGGCAATCCTTCAAGAATGTCCCAAGGATGTCCTAACGTATTGATTCGAGAAACAATACCTCCCGAATAACCTCTCATAATCTGTTTACATCTTGAATAATTATTTTTTGAATTGTATATCCATTTGTTACTACCAAATCACATTTCACCAGTTGAGTAATCGACTAAAATTCTATTAAACCATACAATTTTCTATGACCAGTCAATGGATCTGTATAACCTAAAAATTCTTGGATGATGATCATTAGCATTTGAATAAAACATCTGTTGGGCGTCCCCTGGATGTCCATTGTACGTCCAGTATATATCCAGTGAAAGTGAATATAATCGGACGTGATTTTCTAGGCAAGAAGTTCTTCCCCATAACCTTCCTCGGTAGCATTTTGTGGATAGCGGCCTATTCGTACCTGATGGTATGGTGGGCGAACATCGTGGGTGAGACGGTGAGGATACCGCCGGAGGTGATGGGGTTGACCTTCCTGGCGGCAGGCACCTCCATACCCGATCTCATCACCTCGGTGATCGTAGCCAGGAAAGGCTTCGGTGATATGGCCGTTTCGTCGTCTGTCGGCAGTAACATTTTTGACGTTACAGTCGGGTAAGCAGATCAGAAATGGTTCAAAAAACCTTCGACATGAGTTATACGTGTACACATTGTGTTCAGTTTTCGAGTGCCATTTGCTTATCTGAATGTGTTTGGATCTTCAATCGATCTATTGCAACTGATGAAACCTAGTTAGCCGAAACAGCTGCAAAGGGTGTTGGTTATTTTTCTGGTCACATTTGTTGAATGATCTCTAATGATGATTTCGAAATTTCCCTTGATGATCAAAACATATACTCCGATATACAAGATGGCCCATTAGTGTGTGGCAGTAAAATACTCGTAACTCATTTTATTAGTGAAATATAAATACTACCGAATGAACGTTATCAGTAGTTACTTACACCACACGATCACTATGGAGAAGTTTCCTTATGACGAATTCTCATCAAATAAGTACTCAACTATTTAGTTTGATATCTCTACTTTCTAGAATGACAATACAAATCATTCAACTCCATCCTTTTTTTGAAAATAAACCAATTTATAAATTTTGAGGCGGGAAACTGTGACGTACTTAGTGGGTTTAGAGTGAATATAGCTATCGTAAGTTCCATAACACATAACCACATTTAGCTGTCAACGTGTTATGTTATGGTGTAATCCGGATGATCGCGGACGAAATCTACGAATGCATTTGTGCAATTGCCAGATCTACCTTTCTATTTTCATGAAAATAAATTGAAAGCTGTTCCGAAAATTCAAACACAAAATTATATTGAAATAATTCACTTCAAGAACAAATTCGATTCATTCATTTATTTTCTATTCAATCATAGCCCTCGATTATATCATCGCATTCATATATTTTCGCATGTTATGTGCTAGTTATATTTCATAAGACATATATGATATTATATCACGAAAGGTAAACAATCCATGATTTGGTATTGCAAAATCCACGACATATTTTACCAAGATATTCTGGTCAGTTTTTCCGAATATTTAGAATAAATTAGAAGCAGGGCAACACTGTACTTCCGCACGCAAAATCTCAATTTGTTCCTGTGTGAACCCGGTTTTTCACTTGGTACGTCATCAGAATGGTGGAGGAGCCAAAACTAGTTTTTCAAAACGAAATTCTGGAGTCAAATTCAATCGCACAAAAAAAAGAAAAAATACGGGTATAATAATTTTTCATATATTTTATGGAAAAAATAATATCTCAATATTGGAAACTTCCTCATTGGATCATGTCGAAAACCAGCCCCCGAATCAAGTTTTGAACGAAACTAAATGGTGATCATTTTGAACATTTAACCAAATAGTTATGACGTTTTCACTTCTTTCTCCTTCGTCGCTAGTAATTTTTGTTCAGTTTTCCTCTTTCGAGTTATGTGCACAATCGATTGATTCTACTCATTCTACTTCCATACACTAATAGGCCACCCTGTATGTATTCGGAACGCAAATTTCGATGAAAGAAATCTGCCTGGTGCGATACTCAGAAGCCGGAAACCTCTATCGACTGGCCTAGAAAGGTGTGAAGCATTCCCAATCGATCGCTACCCTTCGCACGAAAACTCCCTTACTCAGCTGATCACCAGGAAAGAGATAAGAAAAAAGGGGTAAAGCCGAACAGAATGTGTAACACATAGACCACAATGAATCGGGGATAATAATTTGTGCTGACTAGATCCCTCATTCTGTGATATATAGGGGGTTTTAAACACGGAAAGATAGATTTCAGTCAAAATGCAAATGTGAACGGAAGATTGATGAGTATTCGGAAACATCTGTGGTGAATTGATTTTAGTTGGTTGGTTTTAATAATGTTCGAAATAAATCTCAGAATGCTCCGAGTCAGTCTGATGAATTCATTTATTTGTTCATCTATGGAGGAATATTATTGTGCTCATACTTATTCAAGTGGTTATAAAATGAATAAAAAAATATTTTTACATAAGTTTTGATGAATGGAAATTCATTATGTATATGAGATTTGGTGTGTATTCATACGAAAATATTGCTTGAATTGACTTGAAACAATAACTTCATTGGAATAATTCATGAATATTTATTAATTATTTTTAAAAAAGAACCATTTCTATCATATCGAGCTTTAAGAATTCCTAAAATGTTCCTGAAAATCTGGAAGGATATATGGTAGTAGTGACATATCTATAATATATAAGTAATTTTATATTTATATATCTATATTTTTGGTCTTCCTCTTTTAGGCGAAATATCCTAAACGTGGAATTAGAATTGAATTCTCGTTATTGTTATTATCCAATTAATTTCTTTCTCGTTTCGAATTTTCAAAATATTTTCATCGTAAACGTACAAAAGAGAATCGGGAAAGATTTTAAATGTCACAAGTTCACCAAAATAGTTCCATAGTATATATTTTTTATTGAAAAATATTCTCTTCCATATTTTGGTCAACCGTTTGTCGAGTAAATTGATTTTTGATATTATAAATATATTGTTTTGTAATATTTATTTGATTTTTGATAATATGATAGTCACGCATCATTTTCAAGTTGGGTTTATATAATTTCTTAAAATTCTTGACTTAGACCAATTTCATAATCAACACTGAATGAATTCCGTTCAACGTTGAAATTACAATAACTATCTGAAGGTTAATTTTTGACGATATCCTAAAAATTTCATTGAATTAGTTTAGTTGGATCCTGTTAACAGTATTAAAAAGCAACTCTTGAATTCTGGAACAAAAATGTCATTCCAATGTGGATACAGTAGAACAAATTCCATCCCCTAGGTACCTCAGGCCATTAAAATTCCTGGAAAGCTATAGCTATAAACTATATCGCTATATAATTGCTGCCAGAGCAACTTTTTAACTGGAATACATGCTCTAAGTATCGCACACGACTTTTACTCGTCCCTTTTCTTTACCTTCTTCTGAAAGAAGCCCCACGAGAATCAAAATCGATACTCTCATTTCAGACTTATGAATAAAAAAGAAACTAGAAGAGGAGTATCGAATAATAACCTAAGTATGGACTTTCTTGAGGTCTTTCATTTTTCTCGGCATTATACAGGGTGTCCGCCTAGCTAAAGAAAGCTTCAGTACACGAAAATATTTTTTCAATAAGTAAATAATGTTGTTATGAATTGAATTTCTTTGCAAACGAAGAAATTGTCTACAAGTTGAGAAAGAATTTAGCAAGAATCATGTCCTTGGCCTATTCTCCGATTCCAGCTTGACGTCGATTGCTGGGACATCCTACCTAAAATCCCGAAATCTGTTGATTGTTGAAGCATTTATCTAAAAAAATTACAAAGATGGACCGTCTTGGATATAATTTATCTACAATATACACTGTGTCCAAGGATGTCTATCATGGGGATCTCGGAAACCATAAGAGATACGGAGATGTTTGAATTAGAGAAAAGTTGCGCATTTCCAAGTCTGACAATGTGCCGTTCAGAAAGTTTCGAAATTCCAATTAGTTCCGGATATATGCTTGAAAAAACGAAATTTGCCGATTTCGTTTTAATTTTTTCCTGACGATATTTGAGGAGATACAAGAAAATGCAAGATACTTTCTCATTGCCATTTTTGATTCCCCGCAAAACAGCATTAAGAGATTCTTCGTACGACGTTTCGTTTCGGAGAGACCACCATCAACTTTATTTTTTTATATAGCCCGTGAAAAAAAAAACACCCTGTATTGAATGGCATATTTTATAACTAATTCAACAACGTATGACACGATATGATTCTGCGATATTCAAAACAGAAAAAATATTGTTTTTATCAAAGATCGAAAGTTTTGGTGTAGTGTGCGATGAAATGATGACCCTAAGTATGGTATAGTAGGTTGAGATTACTCAAGTTTCCAAATATTAAATTAAAATCACGTTATTGGAGATATGCGAACTTCATTCATTTAAGTTGATCGCCTCATATGTTAATCAATTAACCAATTTAGTTAATAACTACTGACTAGAAAATTGAAAAACTAATCTCTATTATAGAGAATGTTAAACAAATTACCATTATTCTCTAAACATAGATAACACCTTCTAACTGTTGAATTCAAAACACTTCTCAACATATCAGGTATGATGCTCTCGCACGCTTCAAGAACTAGTTTCCTGAACTGATCCTCAGATTCGAAAACACGGCGGTAAACATAATTTTTGCAATACCGCCAGAGAAAAAAAACTATCGAAGTGATGTCCGGCGAACGAGGGGGCAACGAAACTGCTGAATGTGAGCGTACCTATTCATTTTCCCGGGAATCTATTCGATAGAAACTCGCGCACTATTAGGGCATTGTGTAATACAGGGTGCGCCAGAGAAACGTACTTATTTGAAAAAATTCCCGCGCGGTGAGTTGGGCGGGTAGAGGGGCAGGAGGGGGCGCATCTGGAGGGGGAAGTTCCCAAGTTTGTTTCTCTCTCCAGTCAGTTGCCATCATGCTCTGGTCTAGAGAGCAGCGGGCCTTCGCAGTTGAGAGCTTCTTTTCAAACGGTCGCTCACTTGTTGCTACGCAACGTGCCTTCCGCGCTCGCTTTGAAATTACTCCTCACAGACTCGTTCCTGGCCGTAATTCGATTCTGTCGTGGGTTAACTCATTCCGGGAGTGTGGAAGTGTCGCTAAACCCAGAAATGGACTTCAACGGACCATCAGAACTCCGGAAAATATCGAAAGAGTGAGGCAGTCAGTTGTGCGTTCTCCCCGGCGTTCGGCTCGCAAACACGCAGCTGCTATGGGAATTTCTGATACCACTGTTCGACGAATTCTCCATGAAGACCTTCAATTTCATCCCTATAAATTGGCTGTTGTGCAAGAATTAACTGAACGCGATTTTGTTGCCCGTCAAAATGCATGTGAAATGCTGATTGACAACCTGCCTGAAGAAGCGGTCGTTTTTTTCAGTGACGAGGCTCACTTCCACATTTCCGGCTGCGTCAACAAGCAAAACATGCGTTATTGGTGTGATGTAAATCCGCGACAACATTTCCCCGACCGCCTCATATCTCTCAGAGGCGTTCTCCAATGGCCGGCACGCTCTCCAGATTCAACTCCATGCGATTTCTTTTTATGGGGTTATTTGAAATTCCTGGTTTATGTCGATCGACCACAGACCATAGCACACCTCAAGAACAACATTCGCGACGCCATTGCCAACATACCGATTGATATGCTGCGAAGAGTGGATACGAATTTCAAAAATCGACTTCATCAGTGTATGCGCAATGGGGGTCGCCATTTATCCGATGTCATTTTTAAGACTGCATGAAAAAAAAAAATTGGGATATTGTACCTATTCTCAAATAAAAAAAAAAAAAAAAAAAAACTGAAGTACTTTTTTTTCATTGACCTTTCAAATAAGTAAGATTCTCTGGCGCACCCTGTAAATAAGTAATCATGGCCTAACTATACTACTCAGTCATCATTTCACCGCACACTACACCAAAACGTTCGATCTTTAATAAAAACCCAACTCTCTCTTTCACACACACACACACACACACACACTTAATAAAAACGATTTTTTTCCGTTTTAAATATCGCAGTCATATCGTGTCATACGTCGCTGTATTAGTTATAAAATATGCTATTCAATACAGGGTTTTTTTTTTCATATAAATTTCGTTTTTTCAGGCATATCTCCGGAACTAATTGGAATTTCGAAACTTTCTGAATGACACATTGTTAGACTTGGAAATGCATAACTTTTCTCTAATTTAACCATCTGCGTATCTCTTACGGTTTTCGAGATATCCATGATAGACATCCTTATCTTGGACACTGTGTTTATAACCATAATAATGAATATTCTTTGCACATTCACGCATTCTTAATGAAAATGGTGGCAAAAATATACAGAGTAACCAGATTTATTGAACAATTCTGCTCTGGTATTCTTTGCTTTCTTTGCGGTTGTATAAATAGTCTGCATATTTCATACGTTAATTGAATTTCCTGATGTTGTCACCAACACTGACACCACAGAAAGATTTGCCTCTTCAATCCTTCTCGCCGTTTTATCACGTTTTATACTTGACATAGTGACGACTGACGAGTCAATCGAATGGGGACAGTGGAAGGGAGGCAATTTAGGAGTAAAGATGTGTCTCTTGAAATAATTTTGTCTTCCTTATTACTCTTATAGATTTCTTCGTAAACCCCTCATGGATTTTTTCTGAACCTGTATATATGTCTTTTCCGTAGGTTACCAGTGCCTTGGTTGCTGTTCGGCATTATCTACGGCAAGCCTGTGCAAGTAAACTCCGTGGGAATGGTATGTTCGATAACGATTCTCTTCATGATGTTGCTCTTCGTGATAATGTCTATCGCCTGTTTCCGCTGGAAGATGAACAAGGGACTCGGCTTCACTATGTTCGTGCTCTATTTCGTGTTCGTTACTGTATCGCTCATGTTCGAATACAAATACATCAGGTGTCCTGTCTAAAAACGAGTCTATCGTATGTACACTTTGGCAGTGATGATAAACAACGATGTAGACTCGTAGGAATGAGTTTCAGTAAACACTAGAATGTTATGTCTGTCGGGGAACTACTCGAAGACAATTGTTTCATGGATACAGAATTTAGTGTTTCGCGTGTTTCATACCCTTCTAACCTATAAAAAATGCATCAATTTTTTTCTATTCTCTATGGCGAGATATTTCTAAGAAACACCCTTTTTAGATTTGGCATTCTAGTGTTTATTATTTGATGTCACTTCGAAGAGACATATTGAGAACGGGGCGTATATTTATTATGCAAAATTATACAGGATGTTACTTTCTTTGGAAAACACCACATTGAAAATTTTCCAAACCATTTCAAAACTTCAATAACTTTTGCAGTGGTGTACAAATTTTTGACAACTTCCTAGTCTCAGGTATATGTTTGTATGAAAACTATTTTTTCTGAAATGAGCGCAAAAAGTTTGATAAATTAAGAGAGCTCTGAAAAAACGAGTACCTTCAAGGGAAGGTATATAGTTAGTTATTAAGTTTCGACTCGACATCTTTCATATCTTTTCAGTATTGTCGGATGATTACTTGGGTGGAAATAAAATTAAAAAAGGTGTGGAAAGGCCTAGGGCTGTAATGAGCAAAATTGAGTTAGCCATCTTATACCTCCCTTGTGTCTTTTTGAAACCTCTTCTACTAATTTTGTTTCTACTCAAGAAAACAAATTAGATTTCCACGCAAAAACTCGACAACTTATTCACTTCATAATATGTAAGTGATATCTTGAAAACGTCCGATTCTTCAATTTCAGTTATGAATAATTGATATATGCCTAAGGTTTGTGGACGAATGAAATTCAATCTAAGCAACAAATAAGTAACGTGAATAATACATTTTCCTAGAGGTCTACTTTTTAACATATCATATGAAGAAAGAATCTGTCTGCACTTGTTATTCTTTGAACACGATCCATTTGAAAATAAGTCGACGAAGAGAAATAATCCGATTTTTCATAACAATTATATGCAAAATTCATCTCATATAGACCGTTCGTTAAGAGTTTTCAATAATCTCATTTTGAAAATGTACAATCATATTATAGCGTCAAGATGCAACACCTCGTATTTATTCAACCTCAATGTTATTCTGAAGAAAATCATTCAATATGCAGTACAGATGAATTTTTTAAACGTAATAATATAATGCGCTGAATTCAGAATAAGTACGCTTGTGACAAGTTCCAGTTGAACCGGAAGTGCTAAGCCATTAGCTAAATTATCGATAGTTCTTGTTGATTCACAAGATGTTTCAAATTTTATTTTAGCGCGGGCAAACAAAAACTTTCATCGAACGAAATACGAGATCAATCCTTCATAAACACCGACTTCCATGTAGTTTTTTTCAATAAAAAGCAGATTTCGCTAGTAACATATGTATATTCTTCTTGGGATCTTCTTGCTCATTGATCTGTTCACTTTGTATTTTTATTTTTATATTTTTAATTTGTATATTATGAGGATAGGTTATTATTATCATGTACATTCTTTCCTGTAATTTACTATCTCTTTATTATTATTATAATGAAAAAAAAATAAAAAAAATACTGATTAGTTAATCTACTTGCTACTCAAATCTACCAGTCAGGCACACTACAACTTCTCCAGAAGTTAGGTGCAATATCATTCTGTTAAAGTATAGCATTTGCCCTGTAATGTAACATTAATTCAATAATTCAATAATTCAATATTACACGATTTATAATTATCAATTGTAATTTTTATGCTGAGTTACACTCCAATTGAGTAAGGGCGGGAGTGCCTGCCGCTGCTATTTTGTTTTATAATAATAATAATAATCTCAATATGCATATGATATACTCGAAATCTCGCGATTTATAGTGAGTATATAAAGATTTCTCTCTGACCACGATAGCAATAAAATTACTCATTAACAAAAAGTGGAATAATATTTATTCGGTAGACATTTAACATTTGATGAGCCAATAGAGCAGTATAATGTATTAGACAATTTTGTAAGGAACATTTTGATAATATACCATATAGTAACAAACATAAATCCATGCGGAATAGCTGGGGTATGTTTCGAATTGGACTGAATTTTTCGAAAAACGTTGCATATCCATTAATTAGACAGGTTTTGTATGTGAATCTGCTACTTATGATGATCAGTCCAATTGAGGGTACCCAAAAACCTTCCCGAAGTACGTTGCACTGTAGGATAATATGACTTAAGATAGTGAAATATACATATCTAGATTGTAGATATTTGAAATATAGAAAATATTGTGTAGAAAGCATGTACATAAATATATTATTAATAATCGAAACTCATGATTGTTTGGGCACACGGAAGTCCTATGGATTTTTGATTAAGTGCCTAATATTGATTTATCTCAAATGAACTTGGAAAATCTCAGTGCTCATTTTCAACCAAAATAACCATTGAAAAATTTGCAACAAAAGATTCAGTTCAAGTTCAGATATTATTGACGTATTGTAATATTCAACAGGTGTTTAGTGACAGTTGAATCAAGTGGTTGTTTTCGAGACATCGTGTCTTAGGTGTGATCAAGTCTAAAATATTCCACATTTCTTTACTTGGCAGCATTTTTATCGTGAATTTGATAGACACCGTGTATTCATTACCTATATCATTTCGCGAAAGGATCTCGAGATATGGTTGAAATTCGATCTGATCCAGACAGTTTTTTCAATGGAATTTTGGCTGACCTCTATTTCATTAAAGCACATTTCAATTCGAAATTCTTAAAAATTTACCTATCTCAAATACTAGTTACTTTCAACAATATGACGGATTAAACATCATTTATTTACTTTCACAACTATCCTGATCTATTAAGCTGACTGGCAGAATTTCTAAGTGACAAAAATGAAAAGACTCTATCATTTCAGTCATATCCGAATAATAGCTTGAAGATTTTGTGCCAGTCATCTGAATTTATATTATTTTATTAACAATATCGTCATATCGTACAAATGATATCAAGTGGTGATAGGTAATATAACTTGTGAATCTTATATAAAGGAAGGGTTGCCCTATCTATTTCAAGAGATACGCAGTATTGTATTTCACTTATGTATTCACTAATACGAAAATAGTAATTGTTACTTTTATAATTTTATTGAATGTTTGACTACTCTAAAAACTTCATATCATGAATTAACATTTAAAAACATAGATAGCCTAGCGAGCTCCAGTTTCGAAATGCTACATATTATCTGATCAAGAGTATTTCCATTTTTATGATCAGCCATATTGTACTAGGAAATCGCAGCATATCTTCAAAATACAATTATTCGTGATTTTTATGACTGTGATTGAAAATTCGCACACTTTTTATTCACAACAGAAAGATTTGTGATTCATCTGTTTTTTTTTTGAAAATTTCCATACAATAAGGACAAAATCTACTGATCGCGATGTCAAAATTCAATATACTAAGTGTGTAGCACCAAATAGAAATTCCAATCGAGCTTGATTTTATTTAAAATTATACCAAACCAAATGAATTTCAATCCAATGAACTAAAGCATCTTTTTTCTATTTGAGTATATCCGTTTATAAAGATATTGAGAATTTGACAAAAATCTTCGAGATATTTTAAACAATGTAACTCTATATTAAGATACAAAACTAGTCCAGTAGCTCATAGGCATATCATAATTCAGTCTTCAGCTTATATGAATTGTTATAACCTGAAAATACTATAATATAAACTACCACTTCTTAAAAAAAAACTAGTGAGTTAGATTATAACTATATATAGTTGAACTTGTTATGACTTTGTGAATACGCACTTGTATCTTGTTAAAAAATTATATCATTCAAAATTGAACTATCCATTCAAAAGGCTTCATTGCGTGAATTGAAATCACCTGAAATCATCATTTTGTTCACGATAAGTGAGATTCTCATTTTTTGTCTCTCCTTAAAACTATTATTTTTTTTTTCATCTAAGCCGCATTGAAATCATCACGTGTACCCCAAAATCTTGCAAAAATTTCCATATCAGAAGGAATATATACAGGATGATCCTTTTTTCTCTGGCAAAAAAAAAATTCAATCGCCTATTCTGTTAGGCAAACGGGGACGACGTTGTATATGTATCTTGTCATTTCGGTGTAACAGTTTCATATTTTCATTTACAATGTGTACTTAACAGTATTTCCATAATTCAACGCGTTTCTGTAAACTAGTACCTTCTTCATATATCATATATGGAATATCGGAAAGAAGTACGATGTTTTTATTGTTGTTGGCCCAACATAATTTATTTTTTCGTTCATACGCTTAGGTACCAACAATGATATATATGAATAAATAGCCATGATTTTCGTGAAATCATTCGTCATAAATAAAAAAGATTGTTAACGGTGTATCCTGTAGATTGTTATTGCTAGAGAATTTTTATTATAGTACCGTAATATTGAAGAAGCCATTTCATGGTATGTTACTTTTTGCCGACAATATAACATGTATAAACATTAACAGTGTAGTTCTATTTTCAACCCTAAATATCCTCCAATTTGAAAGGCGACTTATTGATAATCGTACTCTTATTATTCAACTGAAATTTAAATAATATAGGATGATCAGACGATAATGCCAAGGAGCCAAGAATCAGGATGTTTTTTTATTGATTTTCATTGATTTTATTCATCATTTAAGTCCTAACCGATTGTTCTGATTACAATACGACACATACGCTCCTACAGGGAAGAAGAAGTATGGCGAATTGTTCTTCAAAAATGATGATACCCCTCAATCTGCCTCAACACTCAAAGTGCCGTAGTTTCCAGACCTGTGTGTAAGACCGTATCCATAATTCAAGTATTGGAAGTCTTTGGGATAATATTCGACTGATATTCAATTAATCAGCGTATTTTGAAAACCTTGTATTTTTCGTAGTTCGATTGAAAAAATATGGTTATAGAGTCTTCGAAGTGTCCAAACTAGATAATTTCCTTAAACTCAAGTAACATATTCTGAAAATAAATCTGATTTGATTTATTACAACACAGGTGGTAATCCCGGATCGAAGGGAGTGGCAGGAAGTTCACGCTAGAGAAGAGCAGAACAGAATGATCTGGTACACAGACGGATCAAAGACTGAACAAAGATCTGGTGCAGGAATTTATTCCCCTACCCTGAAGGAGAAACACTCCTATGCGCTTGGTGAAAACACCTCGATGTTCCAAGCAGAAATATTTGCAATTCTACCATGTGCAAAAATATGCAATGAGAAGGCCTTCAAGAGGAAAGGAATCCATATTTATTCGGATAGTCAGGCCAGCCTAAAAGCCCTTGCAGGTTATAAGGTAAAGTCCAGACTCATCTGGGAATGTATCAACGAACTTCTGACGCTGGCAAGGTCAAACAGAGTTGAACTGATCTGGGTACCTGGGCACAGTGGAATAGAAGGCAACGAAATAGCTGACGAACTAGCTAGGCAGGGGTCAGCTACACCTTACTTTGGCCCGGAACCAGTACTTGGAGTACCCAAGAAACTACTTGGTAACTCCATAAAAAGACGAGTCAAAGAATTACAAAGAATAGCCTGGGATAACACACCAGGACAAGAATATAGTAAACTTGTTATTCAGATAACAAGTGAAAAACGAACTGATGAGATACTTAAATTAAGTAGAGATCAGATAAGACTAGTAACAGGTCTCCTTACAGGACATGCTCCTGTCAGAACACACCTACAAAAGATGGGGCTATATCAAGGTGACCAGACTTGTAGATTGTGCGGCTTAGAACCTGAGACTATTGCACACATTTTGTGCTATTGTGAGGCACTAAACTATAGAAGAGTAGTACAACTAGGGGAACCTGATTTGAACCTATAGAGAATGTGGGAACCCTGAAACCTATAGTGACCTTTGCAAGATAGTCAGAGGGACCAATGTGTTTTAGGGTATTGGAATGATAGGGGAAATACAATAAGCCTCCGGCTGCAGTATATCCTTTGGACCCCTGTAATAATAATAAAAAAAAATTACCACACATGTTCGCTGGTCGATTTGAACTCCTGTATATTGGCATAATCTGACTCACGATCATAACACAGGTCTGGCAACTCGTATGGTGGGGGTGGCTCAAACATTGAGGAAATTTTTGTGGTCCAGTCAGATTACGATCATATACATAGGTCTGGAATCTACAAGATTTTTGAGTGGTGGGGGGTGGCATCATTTTTGAAGAAAATCCGCTAGAAAGATTTAGGGGTATAATCACGTATAATCTTTGACAGCTAATAGAGTGTTGAAGTAATCACAGTACGTCAGCAGTCCTAGACATGGTAACGTGAGAAATATGACGTTCCTGATGTACATCTAAAATGGTGTTGAAGTATCTCGTCACGTTAGCACAGAACTCGCCTAGGCAGGGAATGTTAAATAATTCTAATAATCTTGACTTCCATATGCTGTTTTATGTAGTTTAACTGTATGTCCTGTGCCGTTCGCAAGTTATCGTCCTCGTTTCGTGAGATTTCGGTTAGCGTACGTACCCTCTTTTAGCACCCGTTAGATAGCGTGAGTCTACGTACACCCGTAGACCCACAAAATACGGAAACGTGAAAACTTGTGAAAAGCGCATGCCCAGATGTCAGAATGAATTGAATCCTAACGTTACCGTTCGTACTTCGTGGAACCACTTCATATTGTAAACAAAACAAACGGTTATGACTTGAATGGTAAATCAAATCAAATGAAATATTAGGTATGTCTTGCCAAATTTCTCTAGAATAAATAAAAATCATTCCTACTTTCAAAAAGCTGATCGGATCTGATGCGTGATTAGCTGACAAAGTGACAATAGAACGCAGCGCTACAGGTGGCGAAACATATGAGAACCACATAAATTTCCTCAATGTTTGGGCCTCGTGTTTGGGCCAGTCAGATTGGACCACGGTCTTATACATAAGGTCTGGAATCTACGGCATTTTTGAGTGGTGGGGGGTGGCACCAGTTTTGAAGAACAAGTTTCCATAATTATCCACTAGGAGGACATAGGGGTATAATCACGTGATCAATCTTCGACAACAAAACAAACGATTAGGACTTGAATGGTAAATAAAATCAATGACAGAAATATTATATCTCGCAAAATTCTCTCGAATAAATAAAAATCATTCCTACTTTCAAAAAGCTGATCAGATCTGATTTGTGATTGGCTGACAAAGTGACAATAGAGGACAGCGCTGTAGGTGGCAAAACATCAGAACCACAAAAATTTCCTCAATGTTTGGGTCACCCCCCACCACATGAGTTGCAAGACCTATGTATACGATCGTGGATTGGACCGTGGATTGGACTGAACCACGGTCATACACATAGGTCGGGAGACTACGGCATTTTTGGGTGGTGGGGAAGGCACCATTTTTGAAGAAAAAGTTGTCATAATTATCCGCTAGGAGGACATAGGGGTATAAGCACGTGATTAATCTTTGACAACAAAACAAATGGTTGGGACTTAAATGGTGAATAAAATCAATGACAGAAATATTATATCTTGCCAAATTCTCTCGAGTAAATAAAAATCATTCCTACTTTCAAAAAGCTGATCGGATCTGATTTGTGATTGGCTGACAAAGTGACAATAGAGGACAGCGCTGCAGGTGACGAAACATAAGAACCACAAAAATGTCCTCAATGTTTGGGTCACGGTTTGGGTCACCCCCACCATACGAGCTACCAGACCTATCTATACGATCGTGGACTGGACGATGTCAAACCTAACCTCAAAAATATGTCGAATGTCATATATATAAAGCAAAGAAAAACGATCATGCGCTATCTCTTTTCATACTTCAGCTTTTGGTGTGACACGAAACATTACTTCCAACCTGTAAAAGTTTCTGAAGGCTATCTTTGAGTTTTTGAGAAGTAAGATAAGCGCGTATTGTCTATAACAACATATATTCTAGTGATAATGGAAGAAATAAAGTCGAATGTACAGACAGATGACGAAAAAGTTGAGAATCATAGCGACAAATCGGTAAGTAAAAATGTCGATGATGTTTTTTCAATATGTTGAGAAGGTGACAGCTAGAGAAGCAGTTTTGGCCACGGGAAAGTGGAAAGTGAAAGACCGATCAAGTTTATATACCGTCAAAATCAGGTCGAGATCACTAAGTAGAACAAGACAATGTAGTTCAGTGTTAATCAAACCTCCAAACTGACCAGTTGTCATGGTTTTGCAGGTAGAAAGTAACCTTCATGATGAGGCTGCACTTGAGAAGGATAAAATGTCGTCAGATAATTCAGATTATGATAGTGCAGATGGAGAGATTTATAGTGAGGAAGAGCCAAATGTCAAAAGACGTTCAAAAGGCTCTGGTTCTGAAGAACACAGTGACTCTGAAGCTGGTAGTTTGACTCAGGAGCGTCAAGAAGGAGATGGACAAGAAAGTGTTCCTTCAAAGAAAGTGGATGATGATGAAGATAAGAAAAATCCTCAGTATATTCCTAAAAGGGGTACTTTTTATGAGCACGATGATAGAACAGCAGAAGATGGGTGAGACACTAATTAACATTCATTATCTTGAACATGAACTTTATGAATACATTATTTTCTTAGTGAAGAGCCTGAAGTAGTAGAAGAGGTAAGCAAAGAAAAAGATAGTAAGAAACAGATTTGGAGTGAATCTAAAGAAAGATGGTCACATGATAGATTCAATGAAACAGAGCAGGCCCCAAAATCAAGAACTGAACTAGTATCAATTTATGGTTATGATATTCGTAATGAGGAAGGTCCCCCAAGAGCAAGAAGGCGTAGGAGATATGGGTGAGAAAAATATTCATGAGGAAATCTTTTTCATACTGATGCAAAAATTCATATTTTCAGACGTGGTCCTAATAAATACACCCGTAATTGGGAGGATGAAGATGCTTACAATAAACCACAACCAACTATAACAAGACCCAAGGGTCAAAGAAGGCCTAGAAATGACAAGGAAGAATTCCCACCACTGATGAAAGATACTCAAGAGAATATTGTGGAGAAGGAAAGTTCAACTAATAGAGATTCTGAAGTGCAGCAAAGGAAATCTGAAGAAAGGTAAGATAAATTTCTCGTTTGACTGCTATTGAAACTTCATTTGATTGTTTTGACTTCTAGACAAGAGCTTCCTAGAGAAAACCCCGTTTCTCATCCTGCTCATCATGTAGAACACAAAACCAACACACACTATCAGGAAACGTTGAACAACAGAAACACTCAACGCATTGGCTCAGGCAGAGTTTCCAATCCAAATGGTTTCACTGCTAGAACTGCTTACTCAAAGAAATTCCACAGAGAAGGTCAAAGTTCCCAACCACGTATTCAAAAAGAAGATTTCATCAAGTCTCAAAATTTCACAAACAGGAACAATCAGGAACCGTCACATGATGACATGGAGGTAAATTAAATTTGATCTGTCAAAGGGATAGTGTGTACAATTTGATATAATTCCAGGGTATCGAAAAAGGGATTAGTAAACTAGCTGTAGATAATGAAAATAGGTCAAAAAGTGGTAGCTCAGGTGGGCAAAACAATCCGAATAATAATGGAAATCAGAGACAGGGCAGCATGCCTCCAAGACTGCAAAATGAACCAAAAGGGTCTAAGAGATATAGTTCTATGAGACAGCGCTCACTGCCTGAGACAAATAACCCGCCCATGGCTGCCAATTATCCTACAAGTTTCTATCCTGACAGTAAGTAATACAGTGATTCCTGTATGCCTATCTGATTAATTCATTATTTTGCAAGTGTTGTTTAAAATTATCACATTTTCAGATTACGTCACGCCCGCCCTGCCCAACGTCGTCCCGCCCCTCCTCCACTCTAACCCCCAAATCCTGCCTAATCAATCACAATCGATCCCTCCCATTCCGCCCTCGACTCTCCAATCCCATCCGCAACAGGTGCCGCTTCAGGCCGCGCCTTTCGCGCAGGCGTACTCGCAGCAACCGCCGCCGCAGTTCATGCAGCAGCCGGTGGTGGCCGGGCCGCCGCCCCAGTATATGGCGCCGGCGCAGCAAACGCAGCTCATTAACTACGTGCAAGGGCAACCGTCGTTCGCCGGGTCTTCGTCTTTCCCGGGCTACCAGGGCCAGTTTAGTCCGGTGGTGGTGAGTACAGTGGAATGGGCGGGATCAGTAATATTTTCATGGAAAACAATGACATGAGAAATGTTGGAAAACCCACCAAGGGTTTTTTCAACTTGTTTTTTACAAGGTTCCGTTTGAAAGTTCTGAGACTTTTCAGATTGCGTCATCTCTTTCAAATTTCCGTCATCGAGTCTCTATCCATCTGTGTTGTGTAAAATTTTCATGACGTTGCGACATACGACAGCTGAGATATCACGCGAAAAGTCGGTAAAATATTTAGTAATGGACAAATAGTTAAATATCGAGTTTTGTTTTAAAAGTGGTGAAACTTTTACCGAAACTCATCAATTGATGAAACAAGTTTATGGTGATGATTGCCTATCCTTTAGCTGTCTACATTAGTGGTTTTAACGTTTCAAGAGGAACGGAAGACCTGCTAATATTTGAAGGGGTTATTCTTTGACACATTTTGAGAAAAAAACTTCCTATAAACTTATGTCCTACAAGTATCAACTCTTAAGATACAGAGTGATATAGATTATTAAATGGATATGAAGCAATTTTAAATCAATTATTTTAATCAAGAACAGAACATCTGACAAGAAAAATATGTTTTTTTGGATTCTCATTCATTTTGGAAGAAATCTGATCTCTTAATTTGCTTTCAGTCGATACACAAACATTTTCACGACGCATGAGACCCTGAAGTCAAACGATTTTTATTTTATTAAGCGAAAACCATGCGTCGGGCAGAGAAAATTCGTGAGATTAATTTTGCTCAATAATGAATGTGGATCTTAAAAGTAATTTTTATTTTGGAAGTAAGCAGTGGCGTAGTATTTTTTCTCAAAATATTCAATGCAAAACCCGTACGGACGCCACTGGTAGAAAAATTGAAAAATTTCGTACATCACATCACATCATAAGTACCTTGATGCATAGAAGACAAGATTTCTAAAATATTATCTGTCATTATTAAAAAACTAATTTTTTTTCAGAATTCTATCACCTTGTATCTCAAAAGTTAAGACTTTTAGGACATAAGTTCAAATAAATAAATAAATAAAAATATTTTGACTGAAAGATTGGGCTTCAGAAAGGTGTGGGCATACGTTAAAACACGAAAAAACTTTCAAATTATTTCTTCTATATTTGTTGAAATATTTCTATAACCAATGGAAGAATTCATAGTCAAAAAATAATTGCAGACCCCACAGACGGAACTGTATCAGCCTCAAGGGGGTATCACGTACTACTCGACCGACCAACAGATGGCGCAAAGACAGGCGCCGCAAAAACGCCCCAAGGCCGCTATACCGATTGTGGCGCCCCCACCTTACGACGAATCGACCAGCGTCAACGAAGCTGTTGAATTGCAACAATGATTGCATCGAGACGCCTTCTAGGTGTTGGATTGTTGAGATATTTATTAAGGAAGAAGTAGGGTAAATTGACAGGTGGACGTTTTGGACTCGTGTTTTTAGGCGGGAGAAAAATTACAATCCACCATTTTGTCTTATTTCTTCAAGGTTGTTTAGTTCAATTTGCGTTTATTCCTGGTTGGTTTATTTCATGTTTTGATGATTTTTTTAAATGACTGCAGCCTTAGTATTTTTTTGTTGTTTTCCACAAAGTCAAAAATTGTAACATTGGACCCAAGCAGAATACATTGTATAGGTGTCTTTTACTGCAACTAACTGAATGGATTTGTTATAAAAATGCATCTTTCAAAAGTTGATCACTTCCCATTAATTCATCAGTTTTCAGTTGTCACATGAAATATTGACTGGCAGGTTTTGAATATTTTCATGATTCTCTTTATTGTTTTTTGTCTATATACCAATTTATGAAACCGTGTATCAACTTGGGAAGAATATCAGCTCATTGTGTTGTTGTACAGATGTGTATCTCAGAATATATTACAATTAGGTGTAATAAAAGTTGTTATTCAAAACATTATAATTCAAACTACAAAATTCGTCTCGGAGGCTGGATTTTAGCTTGATATACATTTTTTCACTAGATCTTAAAGAAAAGAAATATTTATTTATCTTTAACACATATAATACAGAATAGCTCATTTACATTTATTTATGTCTATGAAGATGTATAATGAAGCCAAAATTGGACTGTTGATAGAACTACTGAAAATGCTGTCAAGAATTGTCCAATTTTGTCCATTTCGTACTATCTATGACACTATGAAATGCTTGTATTTCGTTTTATCATAATTAAAACTTAAATTTTTAGTTACGTTTCAATTTCTCACAACCAACCACCCTTTCACGCTCTAGCCATTATCATCTCTCTTATTTGCTGCGTCAGCCATTCCACCCCCTCCTGCAACCCTTCACCTGTCAATGCGTTACTGGTCGAAATATGCCATGCTTTATCCATGATCTTATCCAGACCTAAGCCCGCCGCAATTTTGACGCTACTCAACGCTTCCTTGCTGTCCATTTTATTGGCGAAAAACAGTATGGGCAGCTTCCTGTTGCATATGTCCGGGTGCTGAAGTAACAGATCTAGTTCTTCTTTTACCACCACCAAACGCAATCTATCACTGCTGTCTATTACGAATATTATTCCGTTACAGTCTTTGTAGTAGTGTTCCCACAGGTCTCTGTAGCGCCCGTGACCGGACATGTCGAATGCTGTGAATGCTAGGTTTCGGTCTAAAAATAAATGAATTTTCAATAATAACTATGTAGAAATCTATGAAACTATTGAAATGGATGAATAATCACCAAAATGTATATTGTTGAATAACTCGTAATTCCAGAAAACTTTCAAAAACATCATCGATTTTCTTTAGATATAATGCGAAAGTTAAAGTTATCTCTAAAGGTATCGATTGAATTAACATGCACATTCAATTGTCCTACGAATTTCAGAAATATCATTAAGAACATGTGAAAATATAATTCTAGTATATTTAAAAATAAATGAAACTTATTCCTAATAATTCATTGTTGTATCTTCACTCACTTTGAAATTTTTCAACTGAAAACCCAACGGTAGGAACAATATCAGCAACCCTTTCTTCTTCCTGTTTGAATTTGTTAACCACTGTTGTTTTACCACTATTGTTCAGTCCCACTACTAAAACGTTCACTTCTCTTTTTTTCACGCCCAGAAAGTGGGCCAATTTTTGAAAAAGTCCCATTTCAATACCAGAAAACAATCATTGATGATGCTCCGTTATTTTCATTGAATTTGACAAAATAATCACATAAGATGTGCAATGTTTGTGTTTACTTCGTTGCCATAGCAACTGGTTTGGAAATTCGACAGAAGTTGTTTCGTAATTGCAGTAAAATAATTGAAAATATCGAGTTGGCTAGTTATCTCTCTAGATACGTCGAACGTATGTCGGATAAGTCACTGTTGAAATTTACTTCCCTTCCAAACCAGGTATTCGATAACTTTTCTGCGATAATAGTGAGCTAGGAACTGCGTCCCGGAGAATATTCATGATGTCAATCATTTTAGGTGGTTCTCAAGAAAACACAAATAACCATTAATTTATTTTTATTGCAATCGAATAACATAGCTATGATCTATATAAGAAATAAAGTATTCCACACAACTAAGTACAGACTAGACAGTATAGATGCACAGCATCTCAACATTCTCGACTAATAATCAGCAATCCATTACATGGTTATAAGCTGAAACCCTGATCAGCATATATTGGCAAGACAACAAACACAGGATGTTACAGATTCGATGAAAATTCACTTGATTCGCAACAATATATATTGGTTGCATAGTTAAGATGTCGAATCTCTTTACACACTGTATAGAGTTATTCGAATAAATTCACAGAATTCAAAATATCAACTACTTCAATGCTATCTTGATAATGCAGCTGATCAAGCTAAATTCACAATCATTAGTGATAATTACAATGTATACTCCTATCACATGAATTTTATTTGATTGAAGTTGATCAATAAACTATAATATTCATTAAAAAATGAGTATCTTAATTCAATGAAATTGAAAAAATAAATTTCCATATACTATCAGAACTTATGTATTGCACTGGTAGAAAACAAATGATATACAGACATCTATTTCTGTTCCGTCAATACCAGAATAACAAATTAATAAATTATATTTTTGCAAACAGCCTGTTTAAACCTTTGGATCATTGGAAGAAAACTTGATTAAAAATCTAACATATTTTTACAATTTCTACTGGTTTTTCCAAACACTAAACATTTTAAAACAAATGTATTTATTGACTAACAAATTTTCTTTAAAATTTCTGAAATAGATATATAAACAAAAATAATAAAAACAAAATATAGGATCAACAAATCATCAAAAAACGATGACTAATAAATAACATTCACAAGAAAATTGCTGAATAATATCAATTCTCTGAGGATTTATTATCAAATTTTATAGAAGTCAGTCATATTTTCGATACGAAGACATTATCACTCATATATAAATAATACAAATATCATTAAAGGTTAATTTTGTGCAATATCCTTAAGCAAGTGAATATTATTTGAAGGACAAAAATATTCAGAAAATGACAGATGCTCATATTTAATGACTTTGGTGAGTGCCAATACCAATTATTTATATTCGAGATATTAAATTATTATGAATATTAATCAAGTTCTTGTTATATTGCCCTTGACCATCAATTTCAGAATGATTATTAATAATTCGTTCACAAGTAATTGTAGTAAATGAAATATAAAAGGTATGCGTTTGATTTTATTGCATATGAAATATTCAAGTATCCACTGGTAATGGATTTTTTTTTTAAGAAATATTACCCAGAAACGATGAAATTGTTACTTCCCATACAAACTACTATTACCACTTGATTGAAGGTAAACGTCTACATATTAAGCGATCTGGATTTTGATGCATTTTTTGTACTTAGTATTTTGGTCCAAGAAATACGAATTTGGCAATATTATCGTGGAAAAATCAATACTTTTCGAGATATTCCACTTCAAAGTTGAAATTTAACCACTCATTCCGTGTAACTTTTTAGAAAAGTTTGGCTAGTTTCTTCAATAACGTGGCACATTGAATGTCAGGAAAGGGTTCATCATATATTCGTCCTGGGAAAACATTGAAAATGCAGCATGGTAAATCCTTCTTCAATATGTCGAGTGTCTCATTGATGAAGAAATTTGCAATATGGCTGTACAATCTCGTTGGAAAACGTGAAGGTGAAATTTGACTTTGATTATCTCGAAAAGTATCAATTTCTCCCACGATATTATTGCCAAATTCGTGTTTCGTGGGCCAAAATACAGAAATACAAAAGAAATTTCATCAAAATACATATCGCTTAATGTGTAATCTTTGACCAAATTTATTATTGGAAATACTATAACAAACTTTACGAGAGGAGGCAGTACGATATAACCTCTTTATACTATGTATATAGGCTTGAAACTTCACTGAAACGTCAGAATTAAAAGAACACAAGTGATTTCTTCAATTTACAACTCTCCATATTAGATCGACATTTTACATCAATTACTCTTCAAAATGAGGTGACGAATTCGTATAAGAAGTTTGTCGGCCTTATTCCGAATCACTCACGAACACGACCGAACCACAAACACCACAAAAAACTACGACTGATCTGAATTTCCCGCTATATTACCGTCTCGCTCAGATGCAACCGGCCCGGGACCACGTCTCAAGACAGCTGAAGTTTCCGGCAGTTGCACAGCCACTTGATGATTCGCGCGTTCCTCTCCACAATTGAGGGTGGTTCGTTGGAACGATAAGAAGTGGCGCAGTAATCTACATTTTCGACCGGCCTGGTTAAATAACATTGTCACGTTTGTTAAATTACTACCAACTTTAAACAACGTACCTGCTAGAATCTACGGTAGAAACGTCCGAGAAAAAAACAGGACTCGTAGATGATCCACTATGGCTCAACATCTCTTCGTAGGTGTCGCTCGTGAGGCCCAACTGCTCGAAAAACTGCTGCAGATGACTAGTAGGAGGCTCCGGAGGACGCCAGTACCTAAAAACGTCACGATACAGCAAATGAATCGATTGCATCCCATCACTCATTGATCGACTATCGGATCGCCATCACTCGCTTTCATTTTGATCACTCACCTGTCGCTAATGTCAGATTTGGAGCGCAAGATAGGGCGGTCTCGTTTGTAACGTAAACATTTTTGGCGCTTGAAGGTTGAAGGGGGTGGTGGGTAGGCCTGTCTAGCGCGGCACTCGGGCTCCTGGCAGCAATAGTACGAGCTGCCGCCGCTGTGCTGCGTACTCGAACCGGAATCGCGACGTGTCTCCTGGAATATCTTCAAATCGGTCCGAGTCAGTCGAAATCCCATTGAGATGTTATCGAGAATGGTTTAATAAGTGAGAGAAGAAGAACTCAGAGTCATTGTATGTCATAAATATTTTTGATGATTTGTAGATATTGTATCGGGTGAGGACTTGAAATACAAATGGGTAAAATTACACTTGCCCTACTAAAATTTTTATGAAAATGTTTAATGGTACCTATGTTATTTTGGCCCGAAAACACGAATTTGGTAATATAACCGTGGGGAAATTGAAACTTACATTCTGCTTCAAAGTTGAAATTTCCCCTTGTTTTTCTTTTCACTTGAACAAGATTGTACAGCTTTCTGGCAAATGTCTTCAATAACGTGACACATAACATATTAAGAAAGGATTTATCATGTATTTATCCTGAGAAAAAATCGAAACTGCAATACTTTTGGAATGTTCAGAATTAACAATCATTCGTCAACCATCGACAAATGTCAAACCACAGTAATATTTATGTAAAAATCGGATGGATTTGACGTGCATTTTTATAAAATGAAGAATACTGCATTTTTAATATTTATCGAGGAGTGCATGGTAAATACTTTCTTTATATGTTATGTGGCTTGTTAAGGACTTCAAAGTAAAATATCTCCGAAAATATTGATTTCCCCCACGATAATATTATCAAATTCGTTTTTGTTGAACCAAAAATTTTCACTTGAGTTTTAGACGACTGATGAATGCAATTTTGCTTACAAATGTTCAATGTTACAAGTTTTCGCCTAAATTTAGATCACATGGTGAGTTCCAATAATTCATATATTCCCCTCAATTGACTTACCTGCCTAGGTGGTGGTGGGGGTTCACTTCGCTGTGTATAATGCCCACTTGAGCCCCCACTATCTCTATTTGAGAGACTCTTATTACTGCTTTTGTTGGAGCTAGGCTCTCTGCAATGCAAATCTGGTAGGCTCTTGTGACACCTATTTTATGAATAATAGAATTTATTAATAAAAACAACATGTTTGGTAATAGAGGTATCTGATTACCTTTGAGCATATTCTGCTGGTGGACTGAGAGGAGCCAATTGTTCTACACATAGTTCTTCTGCACTATCACAGACCAGCAGTTGCCGCAGCTTATTTTGAAGCTGCTCACTATTAGCAGAGTGCACAGTTCGTCGATGGGTTAGTGGTGGAAGAGATCTTGAAGGAGATACTGCCATGTCTAGATTGTAATAGAAGAATCATAAGTTTTGATGTATTCATGAATTAAATGTTATTAAATTTACCATTCATCCAATGAAAATAACCATGAAATGCCGTCTTACCCCCCACTTTGTTGGATAGCATTTTGTATATCAATCAAGATAATATTGTTATGGTACTGATGAATGATTCATTTAGGATTGTTTTAAAAATATTTCAACATCAGAATAATCCAGGAGAAAACAGGAACATGATAGTGATCATTCCTTTTATGTAGATACTGAACTTTAGATAGTGATGAATTCAATTCAAGATAAAAAAAATGACACACATTGCAACATTTTCAACAATTATCAAAAGTTTACTTTGATTTACAGTATATAATAGATAAGTAGAAACAGGAAATTTTCACTAGTATTTTCTTGTCAATAAGTAATTAGAATACTCACATTGTGGCAAGGTGGTGGGTCTGTAGTTGGATCCATGTCCTGCCACATTGACAGATTTACTACGATTGTATGTTCCATAAGCACCAACATTTGGATTTGGCCGAGTTGGGATAGCCTGAGTGGTGTCTCTTACGACTTCTGATTTTACATAAAAAGGTTTGCTCTCTGCTAGGAGTTCTACAGCTGACTTCCTCTTGGATCTCATGCTCTGGGATTTTGTCAGAGTAGGATACATTGTTGTAGCCATTCTAATTGTTTTCTACCAGTGGCAGGTCTTTCGTTACTGGTACCAGGGGTAACTTTGAATCATTGCAAATTTCCTGCAATGCAAATGAAACACTTTTGAAAATAGTATGGGCCAGACATTAATTTCCACATGTTTTCATACACACTTTCACTAATGTTTATATACTTTAGTTCTATACACCTACTAGGCCATCCGATACCATCATAAGTCCACTGTACTAACGTACTAACTTTCGCAGGCAGACATTTTGACATTTACCCCTTCCTTTGCAAAATTGTTAAGTCGAATTCGAAAAATCAGCTGATGCACGGAGTCCTCATTATAGATATTGGTCCAATCCTGATGATAGAATGTAATCCTGTATCATCTTCGAAATGTACAGAACATCTATACTGACGTCACAGCCCTTCACAACAGTTAGAGATAAGTTACCAACAAGAATGCACGTCAATGCTAGAATTTGGAAATATAAATATACAATAACAACTGTGCCATGTGACCAATGATCTGATAATATACTCTACTAGATGATCCCTTGCGTCGATGTGCTGTGCAAAGCATTGATTCCAACATTAAAGAGAGAAGGAGCTATAGACTATATGTTGAGAGCAACTGAGAAAGGCTGAGTTGAGAGGCAAAAAGCAATGAATTTAACATTGCGTTATATGGGAGATACTTTGAATTTTTCAAAATTTCGAAGAATTACGTTATTCTAATTGAAAATATCCATTGCCTGCCAAGCATTTGTTGATAATGAATCATTTTTGTATGATATCTGATCATTATAGGCCCTCAAATTCAAAAAATATGAGTTTAACTTGCCTTCTTTCTGATAACTTATGAAGCACCTTTATGTTTGGCTTCTTGATTTGAATATTTAAAAAAAGTTTCAAGTATTTATGTGGAAACTGACGATGAAAAATCAAACAGGTATAAAAATAAAAATTGTTTTAGAACGATTCAAGTAGGTATACACTTTATTGGGTACAAAAATATAATGAGAGGTATACCTAAAAATAATTTTTATTCTTTTGTACAAAAAGTTGAAGCAAGTGGGCTTTGAAAAATGTTGGCAATAATCCGAATGTACAGGGTGGGCAAATTTCGATTATTTGTATAGGGTATACTTAACTCTGTATGAGATACAAAAAAATAAAGGTCGAATTCTCGGTCTCTTTTTTTCGAGACGAATTCACTGACAAATACAAAAATTTGGTACCGTGTATTTCTGTTATAAACAAAAGTTCGATCTTTCGAGTTTTGGCCTCGAATTTTAGCTTTCAAAAAGGAATGTCGGCTATATCCCCATAAGTCAAAATTACAACTTTTTTTCGAGACAATATAAATTTATTGTGTTCCGAGTTACCCTATACAAACATCGGAATTACTAGCTCACTCTGTAGATTTTTCACTGATGTTTGAACAGAATTAATTTTGTATACTTATGTCTGATTCGTTCTTTCATTTCATTTATTGAACTCACACACGCAGCTTTTGAGACCTTAAAACTTGACTGGCTTATTCACTAAATGCTTTGAAAATTTGAAAATGCTAGGAACTGCACCACTTTTCAAAAATTTATTTCCAAAATTACCAACGGACAAAAATGTTCAGAACATAATTTTGCAGCACTTCCTGGAATGAAGTTTTCCCTTCTCATAGCAACTAACCATTTTTTCCTGATGCTCGGATTTTTTGGAAATCTGAATCTCACAACATCAAAATCATTATTTCTGAAGCCTCACATGCCTTACCTATGAAATTATATATTTTTTTTCTTTGTGGAATCTGTTGGTACAACCATAGGCTGAACAAGAAGTCACCATTATGCAATATAATTTATAATATATAATATAATATATAAAGTCAAATGAAAAAAAAAACGTTAGTTTTACTACACTCACAAATCTCAGATATGCCCTTAATAATGCACTATAAAAATGAAAGTAATATATACTCAAGACCAAAATTTGAAAAATAGTTGTTAGCATCTATTAAATCCTTAAGAACAACAGAATGTTTTGCCTTTCCTCAGCTGATTTCGATCATTGTGTCTCACTCTTATGTTGGAATCGATACCTCTCTCTCTACAGTCCATCTAGTAGATATATAATAATAGATCATTGCATGTGACCGTACAAACTCTGGTACAAACACAATGTCAATTATTCATAAAGTTTATTGCGTTCTCCCTCTACACCGATTCCAATACGCCGTGTGGCAAAAGCATTTCTTTCTTCTTTCATTCTTTATTGGCGCTGCTACTAGGCAATTTCGCCAACTCATTTTGTATTTTTATATTTTTCAATGCTCCAAACAATTTGGCATCGTTGTGAAGTGAACGTTGCCAAAAATTTGGAGCGAATCCTTACAATCGTTTGTTTACTTGCGATTTTTGTGAATTTGTTCTTTTGAGAGCTTATTATCATCGTATTCTTATCGAAATGCCGAGAGGATTGAGTGGAGATGTCCAGAAAATGGTTGCATCTTTATTAGAACATTTTAAACACGAAATGGATAACAGGAGCCCCTTACTCTTTCATTGGATTTTATTCGAAAGGCAAGTAAAGAATCTTCATGAATATTTATTCACCACTATCTCACAATGCTTCAATAGTTTTATATGCAATATTATTATATACCCCAGTTTTTATTCGGTGCATCGCTGAAAAAGTGAAAAACATGTGGCATTCACACTGTGTTCTGAGTAGGCTTTGTCACTAACTCCATACGCCACCTAGGAGTAGCGCTGTTAATTTGAACGCAACAGCGAATCGTAGGGGACTATCCTTGGTCTGAGATATTGAAAAATCTCTACCTCGACCGGGGATCGAACCTGCAACCTCTCGGTTAGCAGGAGAGCAATCTTTCACTGCGCTAGCGCACCCCCCCCCCCCAAAGCATTTCTATGGGTGCGTTCCATTAAGCGCTCACAACGCCCAAAACACTCATTCAGACGTTCCACATGGCGACCACGATCGTTGGGGTCGTGGCGAAAATGTCATGAATGACTTCATGATTCATGCTCACGACGACCCATCTCAATAGGTGGGTCGGCGTGAGCGTTTCGATGACGCACAGAACCAAGTGGAACGACAAAATTCGTGGTCGTGAGCGTGATCGTTGTGAGCGCTTAATGGAACGCACCCTTATTTATGTCGATGGTGCCATGTGGGACCTTATCTTATATAAAATAAAATAATTAGTCGGGACCACGGTCGTATATGGAAGGTCTAGAACAGGTCCAGAACAGGGGCAAGTATAGTTTTAGGTTAGGTCCGGATACTGGGAGAAAATTTTTGATATGAAATCAAACTCTGAATATGAAACACAAGACCTAACATTAATGTGTCCTAAAAATATTGTTTTGAATAATAAAGATATAGGATATCTTGTTTACGTATTAATTTATACAATACAGTATAATAGTTGGCGGTGCGAGGTTCGACCTTTCGCGGTCCGTTTCCGGACCACGGTCCACCTGTTGCTGATCCCTGGTCTAGAATCTAGTAGGGTGGGGGGTTACCGCAAAACATTGAGAAAATTTTGGAGGTTCTCGTGTTTCACCACCTGTAGCGCTGCCCTCTATATGTCACTTTGTCAGTCAATCACAAATCAGATCCGACCAGCTTTGTGAAAATACGAATTTTCTCTGATTTATTCGAGATAATTCTGCAAGATATAATACTTTAGTAATTGATTTAGTTCATCATTCAAGTTCCAACCGTTTGTTTTGTTAGACAGTGACCGAGGCGAAAAGTCAATGCTATTTTGTTTTCATCAAAATTATCCAAAATTTGCTTGAAACTAGAGGAACTGAGGTTGTCTTTTTTTCAATGGTGAATATTTCGGAATAAATCACAACGCAACCACTCTGTTTCCATGAAGAGGGTGGCAAATAACGTAAAATTTGTCGAATCAGACGAAAAATCATAAATTATCTTTATTATACACAAGAATCACAACATACAAATATATCAACCAATGAACTAATAATTATATCATTGTTCCGGATACCAGATGACCATGAAAAAAACATCATGGATTCGTACACACTAGAAGGAGCCCACTGTAAATATATAGACATTGTTCTTAATTTGTTCGTTATTAATTTTTCAAACCGTTTTATGTTTGATAGTGTCATTATTTGTTGGAAAATAATGGAATAAACTTCGAATTCATCATTTTTAATAATCGGAATATATATAAAAAAGGCTGAAACAAATCTTAATAACAAATATACTTGACTAAATTTTTCGATCTTTTTGGTATCATGAAAATCTTTACTTGAGTAATGAATAGTTTTTCCATGATTGAAAATTTCTTAAATCGACTTTCAATAGAACTATTTCCTTTCATCAACAAGGATACAATAATGTGCTTAGACAACATGTAACAATTTTTTGATCTTATCTCTTTGGTGAATTGAAAATATAATATTCAATTTCAAATCAGGTGTACCTCTGTTTCGTTGATGTAGAAAAAATATTTTGTTTGGTTTTACTGAAAATCAACTTACCTCTTCCTGGAATAATGTCAGTATAGAGAAATACATAAATTGATGAGTGAAATAAATAGAAACATATAGAAAACTATAACAAAAAAATAAATAAAATATCACTCCATCCAAGCAGCTTTTCGTATCGGTTGTACATTGAAAAATAAAGTTTATCTGAAACCAGCAGATATTTCATAATTTGTGTTTGGACAATATTGTATAAGTTTCATCATTATTATGTCCGTCATTCTAGCCACTTCATGAAAGAGTGAATAAGTATATGTGTATATAAATGTTCTTAAGTCTACTGGACCTGAAACCAGCACAGATCACGATAATGAATTGAATTAGTAACTGATACCTTTAACTCGGCCAACGGAATAATCAGAGGATTTTCAAAAGTATTGACACACGAAGTGTACGAAATTCTAACATCGTAACAAGCAGTTACACAGATTTTGAGGATTGAAATTTTAGAGGTTATGTCTGAGTTTGCCGCTACTTGTTACATTCATGGGTTTTTAGTTTGGTCAGCAACTATCCTGAAGATCGAAAACTTTTTCTGTGTTTTCTTCGTCCCCGTAAACTTCACTGGCAGGAACAGCGGTGATATTGGGACCTTTCAGTTGGAGAGTTACTAAGGAATTGCATCTGTCTAGGGCTAGAACTATCAGTCGACCGTTAGAGGTTATCTCACAAGCAGTGATCTTGGTTAGGGGAGTATATACAGCTACTAAGTCACCTAAAAATTCAAATCGCAATGAATATAACACGTTGATCCAACTGAGGTGCGATAGTTGACAAACAAATTTGTTTTCAGTCATCTGTCAAATACATCTATTAGAGTCAGCGATGTTTTTTGCTTGAAGGTTATTTTCATGTTTTGTGAACAAATCTATAGAAAATATTTCTGACATATTTGGTTATCTTCCAATGTCTCCAGTGCAAAATAGAAAGTATATCTAGCCAACCACTGAACTTCTGATTGTTTAAGACATAGCTGGGAACATTTGGGCATCAAAATTATGGCAACACTTCAAATTTATTTGGAGAGAAAACTTCGATCCGCTAGTATGTTAATTTTAGTCGAATTTTTTACAACTATTGAATACACTGTTCATAAGTAATCGACAGCCAATTCACATATTTTTCAATCGATGATTCTTTTCAAGACGATTAATGAAATTAACCCAATTTTCTGTTTAGGAGCATCGCCAAAAAAAATTACAAACAGCAACACCGCACTTTCTGGCGAGCTGTCACAACTCTCTCTCTCTCTCTCTCTCTCTCTTGAATAAATAGATTTCAACATAGTGAATTATTATTACCTTTATCTAAATCCCAAATGCGTATGGATCTATCCCTACATTTTGAATCCCTCGAGAGACACAGGGATCCTGTAGGATCTAACATCAATGAAGAAACTGGTGCAGTGTGCCCACTTAAGGACCAACGGCAGTTACCTGAAAACCATTCGAAATCGTCATGATACTTCTGTTACATCTATCACCTGAAAATAATCATACCAGTAATAAGATCCCAGACAAGTAATCTTGCATCCTCGAGACCTGATATGACACAGCCACCTTGTGAGCTTATTTCTAAGGAAACCGTATTGCAGGACGGCTTCCATTTTTTAAATAACGTACCACTTTGCAAATCATAGACAACAATAAAATTCGGGTCTGGCTCAGCTATTTCATAACAAACACAGCACACATAATTTCCTGTGGAGAAAACAGCAGGTCAGTCAAATCTGAGTTACAGTTTACATTTAGGAAAGATAGTTGTGACAGCTCGTCTGAAAATGCGATGTTGCTGCTTGTAAATTTTTTCAACGATACTCCGAAACAAAAAGTTTACCATTCAAATTGTTTTGAAGAATGTTTTTGATTCATGAAATATATATTATATACACCAAAAATTTTCAACTATTGACTGTGGATAACCATTAAACAGTTTTTTAATACTAAGAAGAATTAACGATCTTCAGTAGCAGATCAAAGATTTATATCCAATAAATCTGGCATCGTTGTCATACCTGAAATGTTACCAGCTATATCTCAACCAATCAGTGATTAGCTGGATACTTTTTTTTGGCACTATTAGTATTGAAAGATAAACAAATCTGTCAGAACTATCTCCCATAAATGAATAGACTATTGATATTTTGCTTCAATTGAATATGTTTGGCACCTTCGTAAGTTATAGCTGATAATGCTGTGATGAAATGATGATGAGGGATTCTAAGATCATACAATAATTTTCGGCTTTGTAAGTTCCATACTAGTAAAGGAAAGGGTTTCTGGGTTTCATCACCACACACAAGTATTCTGAAATGAAAAGAAAAAGTCATTTGTGGTCGTGATGTGCTGAAATGTTACCTTCCATCCCCGGAGACTAGCAAAGAATTGAGGAATCTATCTTCACCAGCTTTGAATGTAGTGACGCAATCACCTACACAAAGTTATATCAAAATTAATGTAAAATTGACGAGATAGGATTCAAAATGGTTGAAGTCTTTTCAGTTAGTTTGTGTTATTGCTGAGTACTCTTTTTGTTTTTTGTCACTATGGAAGAGGTGAAACAAAAAAAGCTGTGATGCCTGAACAACATTTCGATAAGTATATTTGAAAAATGTTTTCAAATAACGGGGCATCATTTACAGCAGTACTTAGAGGTCAAAATAAGTTTAGTGCTTTCGTATTCACACCCACCTGATTCTAAATTCATAAGATTTATGTACATCCGATTCCTACTCAGCGCTACGAGATGGGATTGGTCGTGAAGTCCATAGAACGGCATTTTTTGATTCATCACGCCTTTGAGTTTTGTCAAAAAGCTACCGGTGTTCAAGTCGAACGTTCTCAATTCCCTTTTACACAGGGTGATACATTTGAACTCATCTATAGGGATGAGATTTATAGGGTTGGGTATTCCTCTTAGAACTCTTATGGCCCGACAACTGAAAACGGAGAATGAAAAATTGGCTCCTACCATTCTCTTTCGAGACTTTCTCACTTACTTTATTATATCCCAAACGCAAAGCTCTCCCTGCTCTGTAGACACTGTAACAATGAACTGATCAGTTTTTGGTAGTCTCACTACTACATCGAAAGTTTTGTCTTCCTTGGAATCTTCAGACGACACCTTTTTCTTCTCAATGTCTATACTACTGATAGGAATAAGAGATAACACAGGAGGATTCTTCGAAATATTATACACCGATGACAACTGAGAGTCATCATTTTCTACACTGAGATCACCGTTATTAATTTTGTCACTCAAATAGTTGTACAGGTGCGAATAGAACTGTTTTCCGTCGTAGTTGAGAACACTGGCGTGCGTTTCAATGAAGTCTTTGAGTACTAGAGTGAAGTGGTTCTTGATCTGCGAATGAAGATTGATATCTTCTAGAAGTTGGTAGCAGTTGGAACCACAGATTTTGTCGTATATCCAGGATATGTCTGTGAGATATTTAGTTTCTTCCAGGTCGGAATGTAGTTGGAAATGCTGGAAGGGTAGCTCATCTAATTTCCTTCCATTGAAACTGGAAGAGAAAGGTAGTTTAGGAATCCTTATTATGTATACGCAATTTTTGTTTTGTTTATCGCTGCATCACCAATTGGATATGGAAATAATCCACATTGATCTGGAATAGGCGAATATGGAAAACGAAAAATGAAAAATTCGATATTATAAGCTTTATTAATGAAAAATATACATGCAAAAAGGAAAACAACGAGAAAGTGTACGAAATAATCCCCAAAACAAAACACACACGTAAAGCATACCATTTTCCCAGAATATTATCTTGCTGGATTAGACGACCTTGAAGGTTAGGATATTTATCTTCATCCCATTCGCCCTGAAAACATGAGCTCATTCGACAACTCCACAATTATTTATGAAAAATCTACTCACATCGTAATAATTGAAGAGCATCTGGTTAGCCCATCTCTTCTGATCCCTATACCTATCAGCAACTACTTGTTTCAAAACATTATCTTTCCACTGGATCGTCAAATGGCCACTAGTTGAAGTCCAATGCATGAACGGTGCTAGATATTTGTACAACCTAGACCAAGCCAAACAAGCCGGGGCCCACACAACTGAAACCAAATCGAGAGGAAAATAATAAAAAAGATGAGGAGGTTCTTATACTCACTGATTGTGGTGTCGGAGTGAAAACTCTCGTCGAATGCCAACAAATCGATCATTTCGGAATCAGTGATGCCGTATTTGGTGTTAACTAAAATAGCCAAGGCATGTCGGACTTGCGAGACCCCAATAATGGACTCCAGTTGTTCCAGCATTAGATTGATTTGATCGGTGATATTTCCTTTGGGTACTATCTCGTGGTCCTTGTCTATCCTCCATGAGGTTTGCCAAGCTAGAAGCTAAACAAAAATCATGCTTGAGGTATCAAGAATATTGAAAATGTTACCTTGTAATATAAAGGTATGGTACACTCTTGCATCGACTTCAATACACAGTCTTGAATATTCGAATTGATGCTATGGTTGTACTGCATAACACTGGACATCAGGATAGCTTTAGCCTCAGATTGTTCCAGACGCGGCATTTCGAGGAAATTATTCCTATTCAGCTTCTCGCTTATCCTCGTATACATTTCAGTGGGTTCTGACATTGAGATGATCAGCTTGATGTTATCGGGTAAAGATACTGGTAACCAGTCTATATTCTTCGAACTGTAAGCTTGGACTTGGTCTAAACCGTCCAGTAGAATCACCAGCTGCCTCTGATGGCAGCTGGCAGTTAGAAGGCTTGGTAACGTCTCCTGATAAGTCTCTAAGTTCTAAGAGAAGAAACAGCGTCACAAAAAATCGTGATGGATGCACTAACACTTACATGATGACAGTAACATTTATGCCCGTATTTCAGTATCGAACACTGATTCGTAATCGAACTAAGAAGCTGTTCGATAGTACTGGATTGTGCACTTATTCCAATAAACCTAACTATCAAGAACGCTTCAGGCAACCATTGCTGACAGCATTGGGCTACTCTTGCTAGTAATGTGGTTTTACCACATCCACCAGGACCGTGTACAAGTAGAGGAGTGTTATCGTCTCCCATTATGTACCTGAAGAAGTAGTTATTGATTTCGTGTACCACAATGATTTCGATATTTTACGTTTTGATATCAATAATGGTTTTTTCTCTTCTGATTCTACACCGAGCGACTTTTTGACAGAAATTCGTCTGCAGGTTCAGCTCTTCGAATAGGCTGGATTCAATGCCATAACTGGGTTTCAAAATATTTTTGATCTGATGTTCCTCGATTATAGCTGATATTATCTCGCTCAGATGTTTCTTGAGATGATGACTGACGTTAGCAATATACTCGCTATGTTCCGGTATTTCCGGGTTCAATCCACCCTCCACGAACTTCACTGGAAGCCTTATCATGTGTTTTTCAGTCAGTTGGTTCTGGAATAAGGAGTTATTGAATTGGTATTCGTGATATCTCATCAGAAGTTACCTTCAAATCTTTTTGTAAAATAGTCAGTCTTTTTTGCGACTCTGCCTCCCAAGACTTCATATCATCCGGTGTTTTTGCAACTGGAGTGAATACCCTATTTATCCATATACATCTCTTAGCTAATACCTGACTCATAAACACCGTGTTATGAAGTTCCTGAAAGAAAATGCGGTTATAACGCGAGAACCTTCTTTCTAACAAGTAACGTTCCCACCTGTTCGACTACTGTGGTCAAATAGATATCTCTTAGCTCTTGCGGAAAAACTGATATTAGTGCTGCTAACATCTTGTCTATTTCGATTGCCCATTCAGTGAAAGCTTCCTCTTTGTCTTGTAAGGAGGATTCTGTGAAGTCCGGAAGCCTTAACCTATAACAGGGAGGCTGGGCATCGCTATCCAACATATACCTGCAAAAACACAAGTTAACGACTTCTCTTTCGTGATTGAAAATCAATTTCGTATGAGCAGCTTTGTATTGATTTCCTTATATTCTCGTATAGATTGTTATGGAACTATTCATCACCATTTCGATAGGAGACCTTGAGTAGGTTGATTCTCAGCACTCTTTATCGCCTTTTCGAAATCATTGCACTCTATTGTTATGGGTAGTAGTTGTGTCCCCAATGAATTATTCAGAAATAAAACCGGTATCACGTAGGCTACTTCCATTTGCCTAGCCAGTTCTCCGATACACAACTCTGGAAATTCGGGATCTTGTTGCTTCTCTAACTGGGTTTTCCAATGTAAATCAACGATGTGTAGTTCGTAGCCTAATGATCTGCAATTGGCTCTGAGTTCCGGATAAATTGTGCTATGCAAAGCCCCCTTTTCAATATTGCAATCTGAAAAGAAAAACCTTGGCTGTGACGGAACAAAATTGGAAAAACTGTTTCTTTCACCTTGTGAGTCTGCTGCACATATGTAAATGACAATTTTCCTACTCTTCAGCATTGGTTTAGCTTGCGATATTTTTCCCATCATTATATTTTGAAGGTTTTCTGAGAGATCGTTGAGTTCACTCGGCAGGTGATTATCGATAAGCTTTTCGAATTCTTTGGGACTTTGATTACCAGTAGGAGAACTCAAAGACAGCGAATCTACACAAACATTTTTACTTTCACCACCAGAAACAACTTACATTCAATAGAGGGTATCAATTATCAATGGACATTTTTTCCATATGTAGGGAGAACCAAATCTATGGACTATCCTCACTTTTCTTTTCACCGCTAGCAACCCCACGCAAATAGATGACAACACCCTCAAAAGCTGGATGTGTGGGCTGGCATATTGGGCGATACTATTATTGGGCCCATTTTTATAGAAGGAAACTTAAAAGGTGAGATTCATGCCAATAGGCTCGAGAATAGTATAGAGCCTTTGATTGTTCGCGAATTAGAGAATCAAAGGGTCATACACGGATTCACCACCCCACTTTGTATTCCCAGTTCGGCAATGATTGGATGAGCACTATCCAAATCAATGGATTGGCAGACGTGGTCCTATTTAATGTCCACCTAGGGGAACCTTCGCTAATGTTGTAATGTCAGGAAATTGAAAACGAACTTCCCTATTGTTTGGAAGATAATGGTGGTCATTTTGAACAATTCATCAAATGAAGGCTGAAATTCCCTATTCTATCTATTTGAATCCCTTATTTGAAATGAATCGATAGTGACTTCATGAAATTTAACAATATTCATAACCATTGTCAAGCTCTTTTTGAGAGCATCAATTTAAGCTAACAGGAAGGGGGTTCTCTTCAATATTATTGGGGTGGGATGACTGGAGGTAAAAAGGAGAGTGGGGGAAATTCATTTAGTACAAAAATTTGGTTCCCCGTACATTTCAAAAAAACGGTTTGAAAGATCATTTTCATCTCTGAGCGTTTGTGAGTTATGCCCATTGATAATTTCCAAATTGTCACCATGTACATTCTACCTGAAACACTGGAAATTCCTGCGCCTTTCAGAGGCTTGGTGAAACTCGGCTTTTTCTCCAGATTACTGATTGTACTAGATGAAGAAGCCTGGGACTCCTTGAGTTGGGGTTTGCCCCCAGCCGTGCCAGGCTCCAGAATCACCTCCGTATGCGGAGTGATGTGGTTCAGAAGGGTTTGCTGTTTGTCTGAAGGCAAACTGTTTCGAACTTGATAACTCCCCGACCTGAAATAATATTCGAGTATTCTATCATTAGTAGCACCGCAGACAGCGTCTCAGTCTTGAAGTCAAACAATAATTTGATGAAGTCCTAATTCCTCGTTGTTCAACAAGTGACTTTCACATGATTGTTGGATGCAACCACGATTCGGGTCAAGGGCGACACCGCCATAATCATTCGATTTCCAGGGGTGGGGGTAGAGGGAGGTCGGTAGTTTTCCGGGAGCCCCGGAAATTAGGACACGCGACGCTAGGGAGCACGTAGGATTTGACGTCATCGCGACGGGCTGTGACGTCAGAGCTCGCGCTTTTATAATAATAAATACCCGGGACGATTGGATCGTTAAATGATGCAGATTCATGATCTTCTTCTTTTTATTGTCTACGTATAATATTCCTTTAATTCTTCACCATTTTCTTGAATGCATGTTATTATTCAAAGCACAATAATTGCGTTTTCAGCTTCACATCCATTTCCTCGATTATTTATCACAGCTACTCTTTTGGGAGCTCCTGATTTCGAATTATGTAGCGTTCCTATTTCTGGAATGTTTTTGTTTATCTAGGGGACTCTCAAGACTCAACAACAAAAGTGGAAAGGAAGCAAATATTTTGCTTGGCCATTAACCGTACAGACTTGATATAAATACCAGGAAAACGTCATAATAAAATTTCACCATTGTTTTTTATAAAAGGAATCATTTCTAATTTCTGAGCAATATACAATATTCTACTATACTGGTAGTGGCGTATGAAAAAATAACATTTTAGAATTCAACATAACATAAGTCTTCACATCATATCGTTCATTAATCTATTCGCAAGTGTTTCTTGCAAATTGAATAAATATATTTATAAACACAGGACCATGCCAACTACCAGATGAAATAAATATTTCGGAAATATTTCGGAGTACGGTTTGTTCCAACATTTTTTTTGACATCTTATCATAGCATTAAAATGTCAGGGATTTCGTGAGTTATCGGGTGTTGACTAATCGCTGATTATTTATGAAGTTCTAACATGAAAACGTCTCATTATTAAATCACGAGTATTACGACAATTTTAACTACATGTAAAACAGAAGGTGTAAAAATATTTCAATTTTCTATTAATCGAAGGAGTAGAATCCAATAACAAATTTTCGTGAAGGAAGATAAAAACACATTTCGAAGTCGAACTGAAAAATATTCGTTCGTTCACGATAATATTACCTATATAATTCATGTTTTTCAAGTCAAAGTGTGGAAACACAAATAACAAGTCATGGAAATATATAACGCATACGAAACTACAAAATCATGGATGCTTTTTCATGGTTTTTATTTTATCATGATGTTTTCAAATATGATTGACCCTGTACATACGATTGATATTAAGAATACGTATGTTTACTCACTCTTCTGATCTCTGAGACATGTTATCCTTGTCTTTATGAGCTTGTCCACTGCTACAAGAGTTCCCCATTTTGATCTTCCGTTATCTCACTTGTTGCCAACTGTCTTCAATATTATGATATCAATTCTAACACTTCCATATTGACGTTAATCATTAATAATTGTTTTTCTATAATAAATGAGACACAATTACATTCCTGTTTGAACTCCACTCCTAATTAAAAATGCCTCAACAATTTGATATGTTTAAAAATGAAATGTTGAACTTCAATACAGTCCTGATAAACACTACAGCTTTCAGGTTTTTGTGGTATCTGGTAATTTTTTGTAAGCGATTTTATGAACATCCTTTCAACAGTTTTTTTTCGTTGCAAAGCTGAGCTTGATGAATATTTTGAAATTAGGCAAGAGCCACTTTCAATCGATTTTCAAATTCTTATATCAATATCAACAATTTTTGTCAATCTGAATTGTCATTGAAAATGAAAATAAACGTATGGATGATTGTTTTTATTTTATGACGTTCTTTCAAGGAAATCTGTAGTTATGAGATCGCAGAGAGATCGATAAATAAATTATTGTGGTGGATTTCAACACGGTTCTTATGTGATTTCACATGATTTTCAGTCTATACTGAGTCTTTTATGACTGAATGTCCTTCATTTCTGAGATACAATGTGTTATTCTACAAAAGAACATGGAAACGATGAAAAAATATTCTTCAGGCAACAAACAGTGGCGTACCATTATATTATCACAGGGCTTGTTAAAGGGGAAGCCATTGATCGAAATTCAAGAAATCTTCATCAGGGAAAACAAATCTCCATGTTTATTGAAAACTTATATCGAGAAGTACCAAAAACTGAATTTTGTAAAATTTCAACATCCTGTGAAGAATTTTCCTTGAAATCAACCTAGAATCATGTCTCTTTAAGATGAGCATTCAGCTATGAAAATGTGGAGATATTCCTCCCTAAACGATGAAAAAAATGAGTAACCTTCACATTTCACTTACAATATTCCTAGTTGTGTTCGAAGGTATTCCCTATGATGACACAAAGTGTTATCATTATTGTCTCCAGATATTCAAAACGTGTAGGTGAACACCACTCGACCAAAAACACCTCATCTATCTATCCGACCCCGGAAAAATCTCACACTTCTACGTCTCCGTCACTCGCCTTCGACTTCCCATCACCGTCTGTTGTTTTTCTTGGCCCATGGACGGCTAGATCTGCCCGCAGGAAAAGGAGGCGCGATTTTTGCGTTTGTCGTCGTATCTCCACGACTGCATGTCGGTCGTTTCGTCGCTCACTCGACGTGAAAAATCGATGCGGCCGCACCGACGACGTCGGCAACGAGCAAGCGCCGCGACGCTGACGTCGGAAGCGACGCGGGAGGCAGTGGCGGCGCGGCACGGGATGATTGCACATGGGTATTTCGAGGCTGTTGCTTATATCACGGTGTGTCGAATGATTACAGTCAACCACGATAAGGAAAATATCCCATTTCAATATTGAATGAGGAATTCTCCTCAATTTGGGTTATTACGGGAAATGCAAGTTTAAAGTTAATGATTATGAGTTTCATTCATGAATATTCCAAACTCTCTGCAGAAACTATCGAAAATAATTTTTCAAATATGGGGTTTCAAATTATAAATCGCGTTGTTTCTAGTTCACAAATTGGCAACAGCGCCTAGTAAGCTAGTAAAAGAACAACATATATTTGTTCTTTGTTGTCTGTACATTTACAATCTAGTGTCAAAATTTGTCGGTTGTCATAACCCAACTTTTTGTTTATACTTTGTGGCTGGTAAAGAATACTTGATTGAATTGTTTTTATTTGATACAATATCATACATCAATATAATAGTCCAACCCGAACAACAACCTTACTTAGAAGCCAAACCACGCCAAACTTAAACATAACCTTAAAACCTGAGTTCTCTCTCTAACTTGGTCGTTGCCTCCTTTGCGATTCATGGAACGTCATGACTCATGGAATAGAAATAAGCAGAATGGGTTTCTAATCTGATGAAAATCTAGCAATCTTTGTTTACCTAATCAACGTCACGAATTTGTTGTCCTTTTTTATCACTGTAATCCGCAGTCGATGTTGCCAAATGGTGAATTAGAAACAAAGCACTTTGAATTCCCATATTTATTTTTGTTTTTTAAGTACTTGAAATATTTTTTTTAGGAAAAAGGTCGAAATGATAAATTTAAAATGCGACGTTTTAAAGATATATTATGAAAAATACTTCATTATCGTCTGCAGGAGAATTCCCCATTCTCCATACCACGCTAGTTCTACAGTTGGCAAAAATTCACGGCGATGTCAAACGTATTTGTCATTTGTCAAATGATTTCCTTATGATCAGCTGCGAATTGTTCAATTTCACTGATCCAAATCCGCATATGTTCTTTTGAAAACCAATTTGAAGATTTCAATAAAATGCATTTTGATCACGTAATTTTGTGAGATTTCAATCATATTCAGTGGTTCCTAGAGTTTTTGTGGGTTTTCATTTCATTTACGCATATGAATGAATAACTGCAAGCTATATGAAAAATTTCAGAGGTATTTCTACAAATCATTTTGTTCATTCGAAACTTGAACCATTTCGAGAACATTATAAACAATATGGAATGAGCATCCATTTCAGAATTATTTCTTCCAGTTCAATGATTTATTCATGACCCGGCAACATTGCACCTGTTGCTTATGTGACGGAACTGTCACCAAATTAAATAAATAAATTCTACTATTTGGATATCAGTGGATGGGTAACAGAACAAGTGAAAGTCAACATTGGAATAAATTGTTTTTATTATTATTATAATAGAATATGAACGTTTAACAACAAAAATAAATCTCAACTATGACTTATACTGATACTTGATAAAAATAAGGTACATGCATACGACTGATTCACAATGGAAAAATCAATAAAATCACAACACAGATCAATATTAACCATTAAAAAAAACTATCTCTAGAAACATACTAATTATATACATAAATATTCATAAATATCAACTCAGTACTTTGACTATATCTACGTAGTCGACACCTAATAGTTAAGAAATATTTTCATTCGTTCCAAAAAATCTTCTACCTACACTATTTACATGAAAAAATAATATTAATGGATGCCACGCAAATTCCCGAGAACGCATAATTTATGAACAAGTCTGATGTTCTCATCTCAATATGACGTTCTCGAAAAAATCCTTGCCCTCTCTGGAAGAAGAGTGCCTCTTGAAGGGGTTCCAATTCGTTTTTTTGTTTGCGTGTTGGGCCATCGACCCAGAGGGACTAGACATGCCGCTGGATATCCCAGAAGAGCTGCTATTGGTCGAAAGCGATCCTTTATTGTTATTCGACTTGGTAGGCTGAAATGACAGATTATCTTTAAAAGTCTCAGGTAGACTCAGTAGAAAAACATGTTAGGTAAAGTGGGTACTTTGTGGAAATTAATGAACTTTCACTTGGAGGTGGGACGACTCGAGCTGAAGAATTTTTTACCTTGAGGTAGTTTCGATCCATCGGGGTAACCAGCTTCAAATTCAAAGACTCTCCTGAGTTCTTTATAAGATTCACCACTTCATCATGCGATGACCATTTGACATCTTCTTCGCCTACTGCTACAATAAAGTCACCTTCCTTGACCCCACCAAACTACGAAAAAAAAAAACACGAGTTAGGATACAGTCACTTCGTTTACAATAATTAGTACCTCTGCCAATGAGTGTTGGTCCACTGCAGCCACAATAACTGGCGCGTCCCCTCTAAGAGAGAACCCGAAACCTTCGGAGGTCCTGCCCTTGTGCAACTGAACCAACCTGGGGGCAGTCCAATGTCTCTTCGCCGAGAAGATAGCCAAGGGTCCCAGACTCTTGAAGAGATCGCTCACGCGGTACTGGGCGAAATCAGGTGGCGTGAGAGACAATTGGAACTTGGTAGCAGCTGTAAACATCGAGATTTCCAATCAACATCTCCTTATTGAATCATGGTTGATTCCATTTTACCTTGAACGTGCGCTGGGTCCAGCAAATCACTAAAATCGTCTTCAGTTTCTGTGGCCGTGTACGCGTTCAACGCTAACTTGTGAGCGTTCCTTAAGACAGCTGTCAAGGCGTGCTTCCCTCTGAGCTCCCTGCACATCCTGTGCAACCTCTGGCACTCTTCGTACAACACAAGGGCTTCTCTCAGGTGCGCCCTTCCTATAAAACAATCGCGGTTCAAGTATCTACTGTGAGCCAACGAAGTTATCTTGTGCTTACCGAGCAATCTCCTTTCTGATGAATCTTTTGGTAACCTGATATCCAACTGCGTGGATTCTGGATCCGCGTGCAAATACAACAGCGTATCCTTGGTTTCTTCAGACATTTTTTCAGCTTCCTTGTGTAGCACCCCGGAAGCAGCGAAGTTGTGCGCTACCCCAGTGTAGAACTCCCTCTTGACCTAAACCAAAGAACGTTTTCGTTAGAACCATCCAAAAAAATATTCGATTTCAAAGAATTGTACCTGAGTCAGCGACGTCCAACTATACGGCACGTAATCTTTAACGGAGTTGTGGGTTATGAGTTGGTTGACTTCCCCATAGCATTCCGCTAAATGAGCAGCCTCTTGCGCCAAGTCCAAGCAGATGTCCACCGACCGGTTCTCTTTGGATTGAAGTTGGAGCTTCTCCAAAAGACATTCTCTCGCTTGTGCCTGAGAAAGATCACAGCGTATATTTAGCTCCATAGAGGTAGATGCAAAAGTAGGTGAATGAGTAAAGGTAGAAGTAGAAATAGAAGTAGAGATAGAAGCAGAGATAGAAGCAGATATAGGAGTAGAGGTACAAGTTGAAGCTTCTTCAAAATCCTCACTTAGGCCTGAGAAAAATCATACCACATTTTAAGCTCCATTATGGTATATGTAGAAATAGATGAAAAAGTGGATGAAAAAGTAGAGGTACAAGTAGAGGTAGAAGTAGAGGTAGAGGTAGAGGTAGAGGTAGAGGTAGAGGTAGAAGTAGAGGTAGAGGTAGAGGTAGAGGTAGAGGTAGAGGTAGAAGTAGAGGTAGAAGTAGAGGTAGAAGTAGAGGTAGAAGTAGAGGTAGAAGTAGAGGTAGAAGTAGAGGTAGGAGTAGAGGTAGAAGTAGAGGTAGAAGTAGAAGTAGAAGTAGAGGTAGAAGTAGAGATAGAAGTAGAGGTAGGAGTAGAGGTAGAAGTAGAGGTAGAAGTAGAGGTAGAAGTAGAGGTAGAAGTAGAGGTAGAAGTAGAGGTAGAAGTAGAGGTAGAAGTAAAGGTAGAAGTAGAGGTAGAAGTAGTCTTTGTAGTAGTAGTAGTGTAATGTACTGAAAAAGTGTTTCACGTACCAGCATCAGCTGAACGAACATTTCCAGCATCCTGGGGCCCAAGTCCATCGAAGGAGCGTTGGTGAAGTTTTCGTTGATGTACCTGAAGGTGCCGGCCGCTCTCAGGAAGTTGTCCACCGCTGCGTCAAGTCCTTTCGTGGTCGATCTATCCTGCTTGGCACCAATTTGCGTATAAATGGCTGCGATGTTGAACAATACGCAGGCTTTTTCGAAAGCGACCGTTCTTTGACAAGATGGCACCCCTAAATAAACAACATCGTTTTTCATTCCGTATTGGGCCTGTAGTGTGTCACCTCTCACCTGTCAATGAGTCGAACCATTCGAAGTAGATGCCCAACGATCTATCGGGCGGGAAGAATCTCCTCTCGACGAAGTACAATTGATTGTAGTAGCGGAAGAGCAGAGCGACGCCGGCCACGTCTCTTATCGGCGTCCGAATGGCCTGGCGCGTGTCCATGAAGTCGGCGATGGCGTCGTCGTGACGTTGGGCGTCTTCGCTGAAGTGTTCGAGGATGAAGTCTTTGAAGGGGTCGCGGAAGTCGATTTCCTTGGTTTCTTTCAAGCCCAGCGGGATCATCGGCATCACCGCGTCGGTACTGCTGTCCAAACAAAATTCTCGTCAACTCAACAGAATTTCATGAATTATCAGAATGAAAAACTTAAATGACATTTATCCTAAATAGAGTAGTCGTTTATGATCCATTCGACATAAACAAATAAATGTCATTCACCGTTTGTTCATTCATTTGTTGGATATTCCGTACATACAGGGTGACCCATTAATGTATGGAAGTAAAATAACTTGGAATGACAATTATATTTGGGCAGATGGAAATATTCCAAGATATATAGGTTGTTCAGCCTAGGCGAAACAACATCGTGTTCACGTTTTCAAAATGGGATATTCTACCATACAAGAATTGAAGTTTTGCTAATTAATCTCTTGAATTCATGCATATCCAAAAAACAGCCTGTATACTAAAACCTTCATTCCCCTGGAAATGACTTTTTTTTGTAGTAGTAGTAATATGGACTGGATGCAGAATTATATGCTGAATTAGATGGTGAACGAATATACAGGGTGTCTTCATAGTGAATTCAATGTTGTCTCACCTTGGCTAAATACCCTGTATATCTGGAAAAGGAAAAGTATTGTGTGTTTAGTGAGTTATTCTACTTCCACATTCTAATAGGTCACCCTGTACATAACATTTCATTCGAGACTGTCAACGAATAACTAAAATGGCTGTAGTTAGAAACAATCTCTTTTGGTGCAAAAGTTTTGAACAAACAGCCTCGAACTTTGAGACATATTAATTGTGAAAAAAAACCTGAATAGAGGACTCCAATCCTTATCTCACGAATCAGTGACGCATTCTCAATGCTTTTTGAAATGAACATTCATTCATTTGTTTACGTGGAATTCGATTAGTCCAGTTGATTTTGCCCGTGAATTTATGGCATACTAAATGATTCTCATGAACCAACGATGAGATACCGAGTGAAATGAGAAATGATACACGGATGTGGGTCAGGCCATGCTAGTCCTCGGGCTATATAAACGGAAATATGTTAATAGTACCGCTGTACCGTAAAATGAAGTTCAATTATCAAGGTTGCGCATCTCATATCTAACATAGAGATACCACAACAATAATTAAATATTAGTAGGTGCGCGAGAAGAAATAATGAATTTTCGATTTTTGTTTTTCTTACGATAAACTAATAGTACTGGATATTTTTAACTAAAAGTTCATTTATGAAGTTTTCCAGGAAGTTTCTGAATATAACGTCACCTTGTCATTTATTTTCAAGACGGCGAAGAAACACCAGTCATCTTTGGTTTTCCTTATGAACACCATTTCGTATTTCAATATTTTCAGATAACGTTAATTTTTCAATTTATTGCAAGGAGTATTTTGAATAATATTTTACTATTGTTGTCAAAAAAAATACAGTTTGATTAGATTCCAAAACAGGTTATTCATGTATATGCTCGAATTAAGAATAAAGATTCCAAAGATTATTGAGTATTTCCAGTAATGTAACAACAAAAAATACAGAAAAACTGCTTTGAAAATAAAGACTGTCAAAAGATCTATTGAGTTTTTGTTCTTCCTGAAGATATTATTCAACAAATAACAGAGCACATGTTACGTCACGAAGAATGGCTAGGATTAGTATAGTGGGATGAAAATGTAGAATCCACTCTCATTTGTATTGTTGAATTCGAAAAACGCCAACTGCGATAGCATAGGCATTGACTAACTGTCAAAATAACTGACTGATATCAAAAACCAAATCTACAACAATTCAAATGTCTACACTAAATATTTTCGAAATCATTCACTTTTTGACTGAAGTAAGTGTTCGTTAGATTGTTAGGTTTTTGTCTCGAGAATTTGTGGTAGAAGTTTTTTAGTGGGTTTCTAGAGCCATCCTGTATAATCCCAGTGAGGTCATCACGTTGAATTCGCGAATGCATCAATGCATGTGATAAACTATTTAGAAATCGTGAATCAAAATGAATTTAGGAACGCTTTCGATACCAAATCTCAATCTAACCAGTTAGGATGACTAAGATGATTATAAAGAATGCTAGTTTATCATTTGCTGGGTGAGTGAAAGCGAAAATAATTTTGGTATGCGGTGCCACGATTTCCAAATTTTTTTCCTCCGAAAATAATACTCCAAAAAACAGCCTCGATCAACCTGAACAGTTACTCGTATTAAAAATGTCATTATGTGTACAATCTTGCTGGCACCGTTAACGTATGAATTCGGAATCGAATATTATTCACAATCAAGGTCACGTTTACGATTTATTGAATCATCATCGATAGAGTTGGTCTCATTTCCGTGGTCTCGGAAATAGCTATATATGATTGAGAAACCGTTAATAATAAGAAGAACCGTACAACTGTATCTGGAGATATCGATCAGCTGTTAAAAATCGTCCAGTTCTAAAGTTCTCACGCGATCGTTCAGATTTTAATTGCTCCACCAAAATTAACATCCCGTAGACGCATTTCAGCTTAATTTTGTGTTATGGATACCAAGTTCATGTAGAGTTATTTTCTGTAACATTTCTTGACATTGCTTTTATACATTTCGCGCTTTATTGTCGTATTGTGTAGCGCGAGAGTGTGAACACGATACTTCTCATGCCCCTGTCGCTGCTACTTATTCCTGCTACAATATTTCCTCGATTCTCGGTTTGTATGACCATCTCTTATGCTTTGATCTCAATTCACTATGTGTTTTGGGAAACCGTTATAATTATACAGGCGGCCCAGAAATTCTCCTGTCAAACGGAAACTGCAATTTCTAGAGGTGATTTTGGGTTGATTTACCAGAGATTTGGAAATGCTGTTACTTGGAACATTCAAATTTTGTATCAATAAACAGTTACAAATAGATTTTGTTGATTTTTCAAAGTCAACTGGATATCACAATTTTATAATCATGATTTTAGGTAAGACACGCAAAAAAATTAAATTCATTTTGCTCTAGAACGGTTCATCTTGAATTTTTCAAATTCGATGTCAGATACATAAAAAAACATAAAAATATTTTTCCCTCGACTGACACGCTTGTATTGGATCTGGAAAAAAATTTCACAGCGAAAATTTAAGAGTATTTTTGAATAATTTGAAGAAAACTATTTTAAAGACGTCTTCTTCAAACGGTTGTAGTTTCCTTAGGAAGCATTTTCGGTAATTTGAGCTAATAGACTCAAAATCACCTCTTGTAACTGTTTCCGTTTGGTAGGAGAATTTCTGGACACCCTGTATAAAAGTTGTCCATTTTTCGTTTGCATCCATTAGGATATTGCTATCATTTAGAGCTATGAAGGTGATTGATTCAGGACGAAATTGAAGTGAATGAAACTTTGAGAAGGAATTCGAATTGTCTTCAATTATTTTGGAACCGTGAAAAACGAGTTGTGCTGTGCATTTTCATTGATTCTCAACCTATTTTTTGCTCCAAAGCTCTTTCTTGTGTTGTTTCTTCTCTTCAGATATTTCTTTTTTTCTGGATTGAACCAAACCCGAAATTTTCAAAATCTAGTCATCACCTGTCACTCTGATAAAGCTCCACCGACGAGTTCATCTCGGCCAGCTGCTCTTTGAGCAGCTGCAAATTAGAGTTGACGAAGCTTAGCTCCACAGCGACTGTCTCGCGCAGTTTTTTATTGGTCGTGGCTTTGTACAGGTTCTCGGCGCCTGCGCGCAACCGCAGCTCCTTGTTGATCTCTTGGTTCAGCTTCGAACGGCGGTTCTGAAGCTTGCCGCGGCATGTCGCCACTCGGGGATCGGAACCCTGCAACAAAAAAGCCAGTGTTAAGGAGAAATTCAGTGTGAGTTTTCGGTTTTGTATGAATATTTGATATTTTGATAATGACATAGTTTTTTTCAGAAATTATTCTCTTCTTTTCTTATCCAGCTGTTCAATGAATACTTGGGCAAAATTGTTGCAAAATTCAGACTTGTCCAAAGTTCAATCAGTCTACTGACACACTTCTACATTCCTACAAGAAAATTACAGGAAAAAGATGCTCTTGTTAAAATACAAAAAATTTAACCGTTTTCCAAATATTTCATTCATCGTGAGATTCATCGGTAACAATATTTTATAAGGCCATGATTAATTATGTTTTGACGTTTATATCAAAAGCATTGTTGTAGTTGATTTCTTCGAGTGATTTTTCTGTTTCTGCTGCAATTTTCAACCAAGATTTTGAGGAATGCTAGGAATAGAAGGATATATCTTTCTGAGTATGCATTTTCAGCTATGAGTTTGTTTATCGAACTATACCTTTCTACAATGTACTACCATCCTCAGAAAGGGCAGTACACATTTTTGACTGTATACGCGAGCCCAATATTGATATTCGAAGTAAGTTATATGTCTATACTTTTATTTGCTAGATATCTTGTGAACTGCAAGTAATACGAATTTCTTTCACCATATTTCTCACCTAACGTGGCAGTTTGACGTGGTTTCAACATAGTCCGAAAGAAAAAAGATCACGTTGAACAGAGGTTCATTCAGAATACCCCTTTCTTTCCCTCCAAAACCTAAAAACTTACCGGCACCACTACACTCTCTTTTTCTCTCTTGTTCGGACTCCTGAAACTCTGCCTCTGAACCCACTTCAGCATTGTTCGCGTCACATCGTATAACTGATAGCCGACAACACCTCAAGTGTCCGCAAGGGAAATAAACAAACGAAAACTCGACCGCAGGCACTAAGTGACTTTGTCCCTAGTTTCACCCATTGTGTTTGATGGGTAATTCTTGCCGAAGACTAAAGTTGTAGCTGACAAATCATCGATAAATGTAACTATGCAAAGTACAGTTCTTGCGATATGCTCGAGAGTAGATATAGGCCAGGCGCTTTGTACAGTTTCGGAATACTACGTGGTTCCAAAGCTTTTCGATGTTGTTACCAATAGACTACCTAAGTGTGACGTCAAGAATGGGCGGAGCCCAAAAAACCTTTCCAAACAAAGAAATATTGCATCACATTTATATCGCCATATACAAAACAATTTTATTCTTAGTTTCAACTGAAAGAAGCAAAAGCGTGAAATGAAAAAATTGTTACGTTGCATTGCTTTGTTTGCAAAGGTTTTTGAGCTCCTCCCCCCCCACTTGTGACGTCAAGACTTAGGCTGTCTACTAGCGAGATCAAGGAATCATAATTTTACTTCAAACCTGCTTCAAGATTGAAACTAATATTGAATTATAATATTTATGAAATTATTGTATATAATATCTGAAACAACTCAACTTGATGTGGTGATATTTTGAAAACCACGCTTTACTTGACGTCAGAACTGCTAAAATGCTCAAATTTGCCAGCTGTATTATATTTGAGACTTCTCAGGACATTTCATTTCAGTTTCATCCTCGAAAAAAGAGACATCATTTGTGACACTATGTACTAAAATGAATACAAATATTGTATTTTATTATCGTTATAGATTCAATTATTAGTATTGTTCTCAATTTATTCATCTGTTAACTATGTGTAGAAATATAATGAATACTGTTCGGCAACGCTGTGAAATATTAATCTATTTATAATCTATAATCATCGGTGTCGAAATTATTGTGTGTCCACGGTTGTATAGCAGTTGTGGCGTCACAACCCTGTGCGTTTTCCTCTTGATTTCTGAACCCACTCTAACTTTGGGGATTTATTCCGCACAAACTTCTGCGAAAACTTTCGTAACAAACACTTGAATTAGAAATTACACCTTTTTTCCTTCGCAAATTCTCTGTCACCACGCTGTTTAGGGGCTAGTACGTCATACTTATTTTGACATTTCCAGAATTTATAATGATGATAATCATTTATTAAATCGATAACACTCTGATATTGAAGCTCCCAGACTATTTCTCTTCACCATTAAAATAAAGACAGATGCATTGTAGATATAATTTCATTATACACAAGACCTATATCAATATGATACAGCTATAATTTACTGCCTCTAACAGTATATTCAGTCGGTTTGATTTTATTTCTTAGCTACCTACACTGCTAGAAACATTTGCTGGGCTATCAGAAGGTGTTTGTCTTCTTTGCGATGATTGCGGCATTTTCTAAGTGGGTTTGTCAGCTGTTTTTATTTTCATTTGTTTGTAAATGAATGAGTAGTAATCAGAGCTCGTCATTATTTTAAGAGCTTGCATTAGTGGAATGATTACTCGTGATTTTGAGACGGTGAAAATTTCAATCATCGAAGAACATGATAGTGGTTGCTTAGAACAAGTGAACAGTTTTGAGTTCCATATAAAACTCAGTAGAATTTGCTTTAAATGACAGAGTTTGGTAGAGTTCGTTATGCGTTTCTTTCAGTTTCTCTTCGATTTTTTAACCCTATTCGATAGTTAATGCTCTCAAAAATATCCCGTGAAAGCAATAAGATCGTTTTTCTAATAGTTTTTGAATGGCAACGTTGAAACTTCGAAGGTGTATTTCGCAGGAAGACATTTCTGAAAATTTCATCCAACGAACAGCGAGGCTCTGGAACACATTGCCCAGGGAGGTGTTCCCCGAGGCATATGACCTTCAGAAATTTAAAACGAACACCAATTCCTACCTCCTTTTCCTTGCTTCTCACGAAGTTCTCTGAACATTACAGGATGTCTCCTTTCGTGAGGAGTTTTAAATATAAAAAAAACTGAAATGGAAATTTACCAACCGACCTCAAAGTGGAACTGAGTATTGTTGAACTTAATCACTTTACCTCCTATTTTTCCGATTATCAATTCGGCTTGAAAAAAAAAACAAAAAAAATTACCCTCAAAAATTGCTCCATTTTTTTCATTTCGTCAAAGTTCAGGAAATACTTTTTTCTTGGTATCTCCGAATCATTTGTTATTTTTCAATATTTTTGTGAAAAAATCTTAAAATATGGCTGAAAATTTACCTTATTATGTTCAAAACCTTTGAAACATTCTTTAGAATACTTTCTTTGAAAAAAAAAACGCGAAAATCCCTCTCAATGATTCATTGATGAAATGAAAAGTCGATGAATATTGGAAATATGGAAGGTCAGCCGCCTTTTTGAGTTTCAATATAACACGAACCTCTCAATTCGAGTCCTTTCGTAAGGATTTCTTAAAAAATCCAGTTTGAATCATTTACTAGACCAACAATTAAAATTCATTGCTCTCGTATATTTCCAGATAACTTCATTATTAATAATCATGGTTTAGGTGAAAACAGTTTGTTGTAACGCTCTGAATGTTGTTTGTTAATGTATAATAATTAATCAAGTAATCCGTGAGCGTTAGCAAAGGTTATTTCCTTTTTTGAATACTGGCTAACGATTGAAACATGAAACATTGAAAAATGCTGAGTATAAATCAAAATAAAATTTGAGATCATTTTCAAGTACAGAACGTCACCAACACAAATGACATATACGGATGGGCAACCTGGCAATTAATGTTTTCGTTTTTCGTTCCGAAAGCGCCAATCCTTCTTCTTCTCTTTCTTCGAGAATCAATCCGGCTTGCTTCATCTTTTTTCGGTTAGGAATCGATGTCAATCGATCAACACACTTATCCAGCAGCATCTGACCAAGTGACAAATATTATTGAACATCATTTATATTTCCGATATTGAACATCATTTATATTTCCGATATTGTTTATTCATTCCGTTTGAATTTTTCATTGAGATAATTGTTGTTTTATGAACAATTCATATAGCAAAGAACTCTAGATAGAATTCTATCACTGAACTGATGTCTCATTCAACAAAGAAAGTTACTTCTTATTTTAATTGCTGTTATATACAGGGGATACCTAATTACTGAGGCTATAATATGACAAATCAAACACGAATCCAGTAGAGAAAGTTCAGTGAATACATGGTTTCAAAATACAAAGCGCACACTTGAAATTTTTATCGAAAAAAATGTAAAAAGCCACCCGAGTCGTACTTTTAACACCCTGTATCTCTGAAATTATCCACTTCCGGACTGTGGTCATATAAAGGTATTTTTCAGAGACTTCTTGTGTAACTACTTGATGAAATATTGTGGTTTATGGTTGATATATATCTTTCTGTGCATTAATAATTCAATTGATACACACTTTTTAGGATTTCCAGATTTCAAATTGTACTTATCAAGATTTCATTCCACAGTACATGTTAATGTTAATCAAGCATATTATTAGATGTTGATAAATAATTCCTGGAGAGAGTTTAAAGTTTATCTTGAGACAGTAATCGTTTATGGAAGTATACTAATGAATAAATAACGTACTTAATCCTCATGATTTTTTCTGTCTTCCAAGCGACAGACGACAACATTCCAAAGAATACTCCTATTGTCTACAGTGAGATGTCAACGATCCGGTGCATTTTATTTTTATATCTGGTGCAAGTCTCTATTATCCAAGAATAAATGTTGGAGGAATTATCATAGGCGTACTTCTTGATATTTTTTGGGTATCGATTGTTCAATAAATAATATTTCACTTGGTGAATATTCAGGAATGTGTTGATGATGAAACTAATGAACTTGCTGGAAGAAGTTATCGTCTTGGAAGTTTTCAATGTTGCAGAAGAGTATTTCTTTGGGTTGATCGTTCATTTGTTTAAAAATATTTCCTCACAAAATGTTCTAATTAATATCTTTGATCTGTCCATATTTTCATAATTCTGAAGTTTTCTTGAAAGCTGTCGACTTTTTTTTTCATCTTTCTTGAAACTTTCAACATGTTCAAATCATATAGTCCAAATATATCAGCCTTACATTAAATTCAATTGATGAACATGCTATATTGAATTTTCTAATACAGTTGTAAATTTTCCCAAAAAAATATATAGTGCGACACTGGAAACTACAGATAAAACTTTTCATATTTTAAACGAAAGCCATTCTCACCGTTATAATAATTGTATTTTTTGTAAATGTCACTAGAGTGAAGTTGTAGATACTTATATTATCGGTTACAGGTTCATTTTATCGATGTATTTCTTGTATGGGCATTGGCGAACAACATTTTTGTAACGGGAAATTTTTTTTCATTGTCGCTGTAGAAAGAGAAAACGTCATATTGGCCGATACATAACGATAGTTTGGTTCTTGAATAAGCGTTCAAAATATCTTACGAATATTAAGAGAGTCTGGAATAATTAGAGAACCATTCCTGATAAAGGGAAATGAAGTTGAGATATCTTGTAACCGAAAAGTTACTCCAAATTATTCTGTTCGGGTCGTCCTAAGAACATCTTTTGTGAAAAAATGTTGGTAGACCTGCAAAGTTCTGAATGCCTTAGGATTTAACCAGATCTTCATAAAATATACCATGTCATTTCTAGATGAAATTTTATTTTAAAATCTTTTGAATTCATTTGGAAATAACCAAGATGGCGTTTGGAGATCCTTACTTTTCTTTTGTTGTTTATTTTATGATATCAGAAATTGATTAATTAACTATGTACACACTTCAACACAGAATATTGGCGTCAAGTTCTAATTACAAAATAATGATTAACGACCACTTCGATTTCTGGCTAATCTGACCCCGTGATTTCTGAAGGTTGACAGATTGAATTCACCTTCACTGTTGCCAAACCTTTTTCATCAGATGTAGATAGATATTGGTTGTTAATTGGACTAAAATGAGACATTGTGTGCTGTTATGTTATGTTTTTTGTGGCAACTGGAGATTTTTCGAATATTTTGACGATTTTCGGATTTTCGTTCATGACATTAGAAAATTTCAAGGTGAATTATCAATAAATGGTCCAATTCTTTTGAATTATCAATACTGCATCATTCAACTTCAAACTGGCTAAAATATCCAACATCAAATGTTTTCGACTCTGACAGCTGTCTAAGGCTTTCGAAGGCAACATGAAACACATAAAAGCTCGATTCCAGATTAAGTTCTCGATATTGCCACCAATTCAGCGATTCAGCTCTGATTCCGCCATTTTCTCGTGCACAATCCGGTGCATCGCCATGTATATGTCGTTCTTCTTCTCGTGTCATCAATTCCCAATTAGAGGAGAACAGGAAATGCTTCCATCAACCGATAAATAATTCATGTACAGAGTTAATTGGAAAATAAGAGGTGGATGATGGATGTCGGGACGTGCACGCTGAACACGCACTCCGGAAAAATGCCTTTTGCGGACAGGACACAGAATATCCCTGCGGGGAAACGTGAAAGGGTAACTCTCGAAAAAAAAAACAACCCAAGCTGAAATGATCTTGATGAAATGATAGAATCCTGGTTTCATTTGAAACATGCTGCACATTTTGTTTTCTTTTATGATATACTGGCTGTCCGTTTATCGAATGTTCCTATGGGCTAGAATTGAAAACGTTGAAAATTTGAAATTCAAGATGCAAAGATAAAACAAAGTTGACATGCGTTTCCTGATCATTTCGAGAGTCACTGATAGAGATTCGCCACATTCTGATAATTCATAATAAACTGCCTACATAGAGTTTTAGTTAAAGATGTCCAGTATGATGTTTATTCTAAAAAAAATTAAGAAGAAAAATAAAAATTTTTGTTTTTGAGAGTTCCAAATACAGTCGAACTTCTTCAACTTGAAGTGTGATCTGCTAGAAAAAAAATCGAGTCATAGAATTTCGAGTGGTGGGATCATTACATGTAATTTTTGTACTTGCCATCATGTTCTTCATGTTAAAGGAGTTTGACTGTAGTTGCATTCGAGCCTGTAGACCATGAATTAATACAGAAGACACAATCTTGTTGAATTTATATCTGTATAAAGTTACTCTATCATGTGTGGATATTCTGTATCAACCAGTTCTCGATTATTCTTCTTACGGCTATTGCTAACTGTATTCTGTATCGTGCGTAAATCTCTATACTATCGCAACAGCATGATTGTATTTGGATTTTTTTTTCATGCGAAGTACACACTTTGAATATTTTTTGCATACATTTCGTACATTTGATTTTATTGTAGCTTTACTTTCATGATGAACTTTTTCACTGCATAACATGATATGCCATCGATCTTAAGGAAATAATTAAAACTGATAATCGTTCATCCCATTAGTGACTGATAGCTTAGCCGTTTTTTGTGCATACACAAGCAATAAAAATCAGTCTTAACTGTACAAATAAGACAGACTATCGGATGTAACGTTACATGATATACAGGATGATTATAGATCAACTTACCATCGAGATATTCGAAAAATTTCATGTTCATCGTATGTTACAATGAGAGTTTATTATTTATAGTGAATTTTCACCCATTAGTAGTCATCAGAACTTTTTCATTGCTTCCTTCCTTGTATCATAAACCGTCATTGGATATATACGCGGAAGGAGCTCATTTATCAACAGTTTTCATAGAAATCACTTCCCGTAATTGACGAAAAAAACGAACATAAAAATTCTAAACTCATTCCTCATATTGTCAGCGCTTGCACTCTCACACTGTGTATGGTCATTGACGATTGTCAAGTTGTGAAGTTAGTCGGTACGACGACTGATTTTCCAAAACTTTCACGCCTATGCCATAATTTTGTCCTTTTTCTGTAGCGATGAATATTCAACGACCGTATATCGACATTGTTACTTTCATTTTTTTTTCCTTGGCACATTCTGACTGATTTCAAATATCAATTTCAAAAATCCGGAATTTCTGGTGGCTGTTAGGAAAAAAAATCGTGAATTTAGTTTGAACCATTTTTGGATATTGTATAGGTCAAGGGCTCTTTTGGAGGTGAGAAAAATATTATACTAATATCGCCAGAAGTTTAGCACTTTCGATCAAACCGGAAGTTCATTATCTATATATGAATACACCATATTTTATTTTATTATTTAAATTTCAACAAAATATTTAAATGTCACCAACATGATTAGAAATATGTATATATTGCAGTGCTATATAAAACAAGCAAGTGGATATTGACTTCCGGTTTAACCGGAAATGGTAGATTCCTGTCCTAGATTCCAGAACTCATTGAATTTTTTGATGATCTAATGTAATTTTAACTTTTCATCAACAATCATCGACAATTATTATATATTTGAAGAGCTCATGAAAAGATTCCAAGAAATGAACTAATAATTTGGGTGAATATTGGGATTTTCCAACAAAAATCGATGAATTTATTGGTGATTTCTTACCTGTGGAATAGATATATCCGGTAAAAGCAGCATCTTGCTCTGAACGAAAAGTTCATCAACTTTACCGAAGGCGCAGAATTTGTTCATCGAGTCTTCCAGATATTTCCTTTCGCATTCACAGATTTTCTTCTGTCGCGAATTATAACGGTGAGGATTCGTTAGTTCATTTTAATGGCCGGCACTACACAATTCAATTCAATTAAGGGGATATAGTAGACGGATACTTTTACGAGTTCGATGGGAAGTTGATAATTACCAGACAAATCACACACTGTGAGTGGGTATAGTGTTTGTTTACGAGCGAATACAATCGAAAAACTAAGAAGTAGTAACTGGGAAGAGATAACTTCAAGTGTTTTTATATTAAATTGTTGAATGTAATCAGGAATGAGAGACTCGAATTTGGGTCCTTGCGGAATTTTTCAATGATCAAGTCAGAAGATACTTACAATATTTCGAATTTCTATGGAATCATAATATTTCTGAGTGAATATTTGATTCATAAAAATCATTTCAGCTTCTAGCTTCATTTTTTATTTTCTATTCCTGATATTCTGTTTGAATTGAAAACATACTGTGTTTTGTACATTCCTTACAACACTGATTGTTTCATGATAATTGCTAAATTATTATTACAATGACTTTTTTCACCTTCGAATTCATGGTTGTTAAGCATGAGATATGTTTCCTTTTCAAACTCCATGTAAAAAACATCAGAAACATGTTTTAAATATGGTAGGTGCTTTCTTATCAAATTAGGAGAAAAGATAAACACTTTCGTGTGTAAATGTGTTGAGTATAATCAAATTTATTCAAATTATCTGAAATCAGTACTCTTTCAAATCAATGAATAAAAAATCGAATAAATAACCTGAAAATAATGCCCTAACGAATCCAAAAATATTTTCAAATCATCAATTCAACTGACTGTCAAATTGAAACACAAGGAAATGAGAGATTCATTTTTTTGTGCCTGAAGATGGTTTGTGAACGAATATCGACTTGCCATCATGTCCAAAACACGATATTTTGTGAAATTTTTCTCAAGCATCCATCCACAGAATCCCCTCTTTGTTGCACTTTTTCATAAAAAAACCAACACACAACCAACAATAAACGTCAACAACCACCACGCGTTGGAATGATTAATAACGCGCCGGTGATCTAGAAACCGAGAAGAAGAAGAAACGAGTAAAACAAAAGATCGTGCCCGATCTTCGAAGCCTTCGAAGATGTTGTCGAAACTGAGAGACACCGACAACGGTACTTTTCGCGGAGAAATGAGGTTGGTGCTTCGATCAGCGAGCGGATTCTTCATTCTTCGGGGAAAGAAGAGAGAGAATGGCCGAGGAACAGGTGGGAGGTTCATTTTACGTGTACTATCTTCGGGTAACAGGTGCAATCGAATTCGTCACATATGCTTTTTTGGGTGTACCGTTGATATAATTATCGTGCAAGTGCTAAACTGTCTGTGTTTATATTTTGTCCAGCGAGCATTCTCGAGGTTCGAGAACTGGAAAACGTCACTGGGGGCCATGTCTGGAGAAAACGGTGGATGCGGAAGCAAATCATAACCCAGTTCATGCGATTTTGTTATTGTTTTAATTGATTTGTGAAAAGGTGCATTCGACATTTACGAATCTCATGGCTGTGTGAGGTTAGGAGAACATAACTTCTACATTCTTGAGGAATTTTTCTCTGTTTAATCCATTCCATCCAAGGTCAATTTCATTATGACCTAAGGATGTATTTTCTCGAATAAAAATCATATTTGATCATGATTTGATTGAAAAGAATTGTTTTTTTCCCTTTTCAACTTTTATCTTCATCATTCAGCCTACTTATGGAGGAAACAAAATCATAGCCAACTATAACTTCTATTGGTAAAAATGTAATTTTATGTTAACTAGAATTGGAACAGTTTTTTGAAAATTTCCTCAACGCCAGAACAGAAAAAAGTATTCAAAGAATGTACTTCATCGTAATATTCGTATGTGTCGAAAAGTGAAAACTTTTGGTTATAACTTGAAACCAAAAGACGATGGTCCATTTTTATTTCTGCCAGTGAACGAAACTCGAAAAAATAGATCGAGGATGCGATTCCCATTTTTTCATATTTCCAATAGTTACCGAGTTACCCTAAACGAGACTGGTGGTTTACTGATGGATCTAAAACACCTGCAGGTTCTGGTGCAGGTGTTTATGGTCGCAGACCTAGGATCTTCTGCGACCGTTTTTCAGGCAGAGATCTATGCCATTGCTCTATGCGTCGAGAAATTGGTAGAAATCAACCTCACACATAAAACAATTGAAATATTCTTGGACAGCCAAGCGGCACTGAAAGCCCTTTGCTCGAACCGAGCAACGTCCAAACTGGTTATTGATTGCCAGAAGAGACTCTCTTCGATTGGAAGAATCAACAAATTATCTTTGATCTGGATTCCTGGCCACTCCGGTTTGGAAGGCAACGAAATGGCAGATTGTCTTGCAAGGCAAGCCGCCTCGAGCGATTTCATTGGACCAGAACCCGCTATTGGCATCTCTTTAAGTTTCACCAAACAGACACCTGGACAACAGGAAGTTTCTCAAACTTCTGGCAGAGTAATCCATGATTGACCCATTCCAAGGCATTCATTCATCCTTCGAAGAATGGAGCCAAGAAATTGTTGGATTACGGCGGAGATGTTCTACGTTGCCTAACAGGCCTCCTCACAGGTCACTGTCGTTTGAATCATCACATGACTAGACTCGGTCTAGCAAAAGACCCAACTTGTCGCCTATGCTTGGAAGATGATGAAAAAGCCGAACACATACTTTGTGTCTGCCCCGCTGCGGCTAGAATCAGGTTCTTGATGTTTGGCAGGGTGGCACTCTCGCCTTCGGACCTGGAATATCAATCACCAGATACCATAATCGGCTTCGTTAAGAAGCTGGATTTATTTGGTGAAATTTGAATTGGTGTGAGCCACAATAGACCCGCCAGGGCCGCAGTGGAGGGCCGTATAGACCATTCCAAGGTGACGTCATTGACAGGCGGCCATATTGCTTGTGGGGCACACAAATCAATAATCCTATTAAAAACAATGTAATCACAGGTCAAAATTAATTGTTTTTTCTTAAAAAATGCCAGCTTTTTGTGCAGTTGTTGGGTGTTATAAAAAGGGGGAAAGGGATAAACTTCGTTTTTTTCGAATTCCTAGGGCGTACAAAGGGCGTGGAAAAAATTTAGATGCATTATCACAAGAACGTCGTATAGCATGGATTCGAGCACTAAAACGTGGAGATGTTGAATGAAACGTTTGTAAACAATGCAAGAATATGTGAAAAACACTTTGTAAAAGGTATGTAAGTTGTCTTTTTAAAATAGGTGAATTAAAAAGAGTATTTTTTTTCTGTTGGTAATTCGTTTTTTTTATATATTTTAATTTTAGTGGAGCCAGCTGAGCTTAGAGGATAAAAACAATCCTAATTGGGTACCCTCAGTGAACATGGGATACCAAAGTATTAAAAGTCAGGATGGAATAATATATGTATTTAGTAATAAATAGTCTCAGAAGTATAGTGTACATTTTTGTTTTATCTCTTCTTGTTTTCAAAAAACAAGGGAAAACTAACAAAACTTATGAATATTATTATAAAACTTCCATCTATCAAACAAGCTTCAGATAATTTTTAGGCAAATAATCTACCTTGGCAACAACAACAAAATGTGGATCAATTTTCTTTGCCTAAACTTCCAAAACAAATCCAGCCTCATAATACTTATAGGCTCGCAAAGACTTGTAAGCTTTCATCTGCTCCCCGCTATAAAAACTATGACTGGTAATTAAATGAGTTTATTTGGCCTACACACTCAAGTCTTTGGTAATTTCTCCTGGCACTAAAGCGTAGGGGTCTATATTGTTTATAAAACTCAACTTCTGTTCATATCGCACTTTAATGTCTTTCTCAAGCGAAAGATAATAATCACCACGATTCATTTTTAATGAAATCACTCGGGAAACACAAGAAAAAACTTTGTAATCACCAAATTTGGCACAACAGGTCAGAACCACCACTGTTAAATAAATGAAGATCGATTCTTTGTGGGCCCCACAGGCAATATGGCGGAAATGTCAAAATCAGGTGAGCTGGAATGGTCTATTGACCCACTCACTTTAGACCTAACCTAAAACCTAACCTACCCTGAACGAACATCGAAGTTTGTCCACCCTGTACAACACGTTCCCTATATCCTTCTCAGCTATCCCAATCAACGGTTATCTGAAATTGTTTTGTCGATTTTCGCTCATCTGAAACATCTGTACTTCAATAATACAATGAAAACTCCGTGTAAAATCCTTGAAGTGTCAAGATTATTCACACTTCATAGCAATATATTAGGAAAATAGTCATGGAAGTCGAGCTTCAAATGGGGACTGAGAAATATTTTTATTGAAAATTTTGGTAGTGGATTCTTTTGTTCATCAAGTTTAGCCCATCGTAGTGGAACCAAAAATGTACTGAACTACTTCTGCACATTACCCTAATAAATTGTCTATTTTATAGTGATTTCAAAAAGATCCCCTTTAAAATGTTCGGAGAATGTTTTTAATGTAAACTTTGAACTCATTCATCAGCGATATTTTACTAAAAAAGGTGTAAAATTGTACCAACCGTAAAGACAAAACTATTGAAAGGGGCGAATATTCATTATTTTCAAGAACAATATTTCGAAAACGGTAAGAATTTTGTAATGGTTATTTTGTCATAGCAGTTGGGTCATCCATCGATCTACATTCTCCCTCGGTTTGACGTGGTCTTTACGGGACACCCTGTATAGAGTTGACACTTCATTCACAGTTTCTTAACAACCATTTGCAATTACCTTGACTGTCACTTTGGAATGATCTTCTATTTACATAATCTACTATCAGTTTTATATATCAACCGGAGCTTATATAATAACAAATGTCAATTGGCCGAGTTGCTTATCTCAATATTCCTCAATGTTTATTTACCTTGGAATAAGAAATCTGAATCACCTTGATACCTTCGAGATAGCACTATTTTTACGGTCAGACCTGATTTTTAATCACCATTTTCGTTAGTTCAGAATTTTTATCACCTTATTCCCATTTTGGTGTGTCAAGGTAAGCACCGAGCTTGGATAAGAAGAGCGATGGAATGTTCATTTAGCTTATCTCCGACTATAAATATTTGAACTGATTATCATAGAGCTTACGAGAGTTGAGAAACAAAGCCATTTGAGTAATTGAGTAATATTTTAACGCTAGGCTGATTATTCTTCGAAAGAACACAGATCTTGGTAACTTTTGGTATGCCGCAGCGTTCCTATTCGAGCCCTTTGCTATCCACCTAGTTTTCAAACGCAACGTTTTCTGTCGATTTATTTTGATTTGATATGTGAATGAAGTTATGAAAAGCAGTATGAATATTTTTCCACGACTATACTGAATAATTCATTAGAAATATGGAACTTATAATAAAAAAAATTATTCATCGAAAAAAATATGTATCGTATAATCAAAAAATAATTGACGTGTGTTGGACAAGTCAACGAGATTTAATCCCGGCACTGAACAGACAATGAAATTGACTGACTATCAAATTTTCTTTCATTTTGTTGAGGTTTGTGAGAAACTCAAACACAATTTCGTGGTATTGTGAGAGCATCAACTTTATAGTTCGAAAATACAATGGCCTGGCACACCATTAACGGTTATCTAAGGGGATCAAGAGGTCGTTTGCTTGGTATTTAATTGCTGAAATTTGAATTCAGACTTCAGAGGATCAAGCAGCGTCTGCATTTTATGCAGAAATTATCGTTAACGTCATCAGAAGAAGAATGAATACATTTGTGCCCTGTGCCTTTCGAGACGCCACTAAATTGAAAGATTCCAATATTTTATCTTTCAGTCTTGTTATTCAAGCAAAATAATTCTGACACGAAAATTGGATAGCCATTGACTGTAGATAAACATTTTGAGTAGAATGAATTTCATTAGTGGATCAAAGATTTATCTTCAAATGCATTTTGCATCTTTTAAAAATTATTGTGAAATTTTACCATAATTATTGATGCCTAAATGTTCTCAACTATGTCAGTCTAGATTACATCAGTGGTTATCTAGGTACTTTTTATTTTGCACTATTGGTATTGAAATATAGCTAAATATGTCTACTACTAACTAATTTTCTCAAATGAATAACATAATAATAACACTGCCAAATGATTCGAGCAGGGGACTATTCCAATATTCACGAAAATAACAATATTTTCAAAAACGTCGCCCTTCTATCTTGATCGCTCAGTATATGATAAAATCTATTAAAATAAAATCTACCGTTAACGACTATTCTTCATTTCAATAGCAGTGTAATCTTACCAAGCAAGACTTCCTTTTTTTGTTCATTATCTCATTATTTACGAGCACGAGTTTCATTTTTTGTCCATTCGAAAGCGTCCATCGTAGTTCAGAAGATGTGCATGCTTATTGGTTACGGTAATGAGAGGATTATGTGCCTTTTTTTGTTCCAACGATTGCACAGAACACTTTGAACAACGTATCAGCAATTTCCCATTGAAAAACATGGAAAACTGAATCTCGCGTCCATACAACTCGTCTTCGATTGAAAAATTCGTGAAAAGTTGCAACAACATTTCAAGATTATTTCATTAAAACAGGAAACAAGTACGTGTCCAATAATATCATATCAGTTATCATACATGTCAACGTCAATGGTCACCTATCAGATCTGTCAGTGTCACGAAACTCGTATTTGAGCTTCATTATGAAAATACTTGTCTAGCTAGACATTCGACATTGCAGATTACACCTTTTCGGGGAAAGTAATTATTTTTACGACATTTCTCCCTGTGAAAAGTGATAGCAGCCGACGTTCCTCGACAGTCGTTTTGAATAACAATCATCGTGATGCATGTGCGATAGAACCAAGATGCATAGAAAATTAGTATCGGCACATGGTGATCATCAGAAAATTATAAATGAAAGCATTGATATAACATAAAACGGGTTTCAAAGAATACAGTAGGCAGGCTATAATTATTAGAATATTACTTACTCACAAACTTAAATTTCATATGAGGGAACACCATTTTTCATTTTTACTCACTTTAGTTGGATTGGATTTCTAAGACCTCTGAGACCGTTTCGGATGGGAAAATTACATTTCGAAAGTTATAATGTATTTTTATACAAATTTCAATGTTGCTTCCAGCCTTGATAAACATTACAAACTGTCTAGCATGATTAATTGAATTAATCGATGTTGATTTGTTACGTCACACATGAACATTTTCTTCTATGCTCCTTTGTATAAATGAAAAAATTCAAGCAAACACAATCAATGTCACGTTTTTTCATTGTAGAAAACGTGCTTCGATAGCTTCCTTTCTATAAAATCGTCTCCGTGCATATCATTCCAATGCCATTTACGATATTTTTTTTTAATTTTATGTTTGTAGAAAACGGTAATATTGGTATTGAAACAAACACTCTCCTTCGGAACGTGACAGTCACAGGTAAGTTATTTGAACGATACCAGTATGCAGATAAGCCGACAAAGAACGGGTTAGTGACCCAAGCAGAATGGGGAAATCACTGAAATATTCATGATCCTAAATTTGATGCTGTAGGTCAGAGGTCGTGTCTCGAAATTTTTTGGTCAACCTCGGTCAAAAAACCGGTCACCTTGAATTTGAGATCTATCAACATTTGTAGGAGATTCATTGCGAAATCGCTAGTAACATTACCTACTTTGGTGGTAGGTGACAGGAAGGATATTGACAGTGCCAAAACGGCAAGTCGTTTCCGGTTAGGTTATCGTTATGGCGCATATAGCATTCATTTGAATAAATTATAACCTGCCAATATTTGCGAAAGAGTCATATGAATAACGTATAGTGAACATCAACTTTACAAAAAAAAAAAACGAGTGAAAAATAAAAATTGAAAAGTTAAACTCAGGTTAGATTATTTCTTGTATAGTGTTGGTGAACGTACTTAATGATAAAAATAAGTGTCAGATTGAAAACCTTGATCAAGATTGATGAAATATGACCTTGACACTATGTTTCTTATAATAATCCAACGAGAAATGATTTTGCTATCAGATTATTGAAGCCGTAATAATATTGATATGATTAAATGGCTACCAAGACTACCTGATTTGATTTCTCTATATTACACGTCTGATTGGTAATCAGAATCGAAAACAGATGACTTCGTCTAATAGACCAGAAAATAATGTAGAAATTTCGAAAGATTTCTGTACAAAAAAAAGTTACCGAACAATCAATAGTTTCGAATGAGTATTCATAGAATTGGAAAATTACAATTGGAATTTCTATTCCTACAAATCATTACTCATGGTTTTTTCCAATAATTCACTTTTGAATCCTTTCACAGTATTTGCCTCTTTAATGGCATTTGGCAAATTATTGAATTCCTGTAGTCCCTTGAAGAACAAATTGTAATTAATGAAACGTTGTTGAAAACTATCGCATTATCTGTTATTTCTTGTGTGATTTTTCTCATTCTAGATTAGTACCGTCTACCTATTTAGGAACAGTCAATTTCCTGTCCACACGAAACCGTTTCCGGAAACATTTCATTCCATAGCTTGACGGTCATTGCTGTTTGTTGTTACAACGTGACCAATCCATTATGTAATTTGCAATTTATAACTGGATGTTTGGTCATAGAAATTGTGGCTTTTGGTTTCTTCCACTCTCGTAGCGAATTCAGAGACCAGTTCGAATCAATATTTATTCAAATATGCATTCCATTTCAGTGAGGAATATTTGTTTTGAAGTGAATAATAATTCTAATGCAAAACTCAAAACTCTGGAGTACCTTTTCGTTATATCTAGCAACTTGGTCTTTCGTTGGAAATATCCTTGAGGGGCTATACCAGTGTGACACTTTGAAAAATCGATTTTTTTCAAAATTGTTGACAAAATAACTCAAAGGAGAATTGGGGATTTTTTTGGCACCTCTGAAGACAGCTCATAACTACGTAATTTTTCAATATTTTCGTATAAAAAATTTGTAGGGCTGAAAATATATCTTATCATCCAAAAATTTCAAAAATCGAGTACTTTCTTTTGAAAATATTGGCGAAAATCGTCTAATATCTCATGGGTTACACTGATATAGCCCCTAAATCGAGACCCCATCAAGAAGAATTTCGAGATGCCCAGACGTCAGTTCACGAACTCTTTCGGCGTTCAACGTATCTATGAAGAGTTAGTTAGTTATAAACGTACATGTGAAACTATATAAGCATGTTAATAATGAGTCTTGGATTGCACTTTTTTATTTGGTATTGTGACTTATTGAAATTGAATGCATGGCCACAAGTAGCATGTAATCACTTGATTTTTTTGCAGTCGATTGAATCTGCTGGGATTAACTGTGTTGATCCGACGAGGTTTTTCATTGGTATCCATATAAAGAGTGTTTTATGATTATGATTTATAAGTGACGAATACAACAGGCAATTCAATTTACAAAAAAGGAGAGGTCATTTTCAGAATCCATCGAATTTTATTACACACAAAAAAATGTCTTCATCATAATCAGGTTTCAATAGGAATATACACAATATTTGATTAACCGGTTCGAAAATATAAGAAAAAGTACACTAGTATTGTATATGCCCAGAGAGGTTATCATAGTTATATGTTTGTGAGGCTGAAAATTAACTATAATGACTCAAATTGATCTGATTTTCTTATGAAACAAGTAAAAAGGCCGTTATGAAATTATTTTCACATTTATTTCATATCTTAGTCATTAGCAATTGTTTTTCATCGAGAATTCTATCAATCTTTTTTTTATTTCATTTTCAATGACTTTTAGTTTCTTAAGTTAGTTGTAAACTAGAATCGCTAATACAACATCTTTTTTTACTTATTGTTAACGATCTTCTTGAATACATCTCTAGTTGTATTTGCAGATTTTGTATTCATTAAAAAAGATTCATAATAATAAAGGTAGTACTCATTCATGTACATAGTGGTTCAATTGTTCAAGGTGGATTTTAATAGGTGTAAGTTATATTTGTCAATTATTTCTAGATTTTTTTTATGTTTTCTTTGCAGTAGACAAATTTGTGTAGACTAAGAACCACCACGAGCTGAGTTCATTGTTAAATAATGACTAACATATCATAAATAAAAAAAAAAGTTTTGTATTGCATTATTTCAGCATTAGCATTTCGATCTACTTGATTGAAAAACGTGTCTAATGTTCTAAAGTAGCGAAAAAATACATATTTGGATGTGAAAAATATAGCTGACATAATGGAATGGAATTTGAGAAGCAAGAAAAATTTCATTGAGCTGTTTTGTGAAAACTCATTGAATTTGGACGACCCTGTACAATGTTGTTACACTAATTGCATGCTTGTTATTTCTATAAAATGTTTTAGATGAATATCGATGCAATTTGCAAGGGTTTTGGACCGTAGAAAAAGTGTTAAATAATGTATAATTATGGAATAACAAAAATCTCAGTATTCAAATTAGGATTTCTCATTCTTGTAATCATTGCCCATGCAAAATTCGTCTTCTAGACTGACTATTTCGGTTGGCTAATTTTACGATCAATTGGTTGAAATGTTGTGGGTTATTATAGAACTGTTTGATAAGTCTTATATAAATTCGCCGAGTACGACATTTGTACAGTGTAAAGAAGAGTTGAGTCATAGTAAATGCAGGTAAAAAGACATGTATTCACATAAAAAATTAATAGTTACATATTTTCATACATTATCTAAAATATCAAGACTGACAACATTTAGGAATAAATTAGATGAATATATTACTTCATGATGATCAGAATATATTATAAGTATTCAAGGGAAAATTTTCATCACCATTACTTCAAGTTTGATTTTCATACAGTGTGTTCATGTCAGAACCAACAATAATCTGTAGAGTCTTGCGTTTTTCGTGACACATTATTTGTAGAAGTAGATCAATTGACGAAAAATAAGCACGACTGTTACTATTACTAATAGTTCAATTTTCTCATTGGAAATTATCGAAAATGGAAGTTTCCTAAACGTCACTTCCAGAGCTTGCTTGTTGAAAACAAATGCAATTTTTTCAAAAACAATCATTTTAAGAGAGTAGATACATTATCAGGTTATAAATTGAAGTTGAAAACTATTTCTACAAGATGACGTTATATTATATTGGGTGTTCCATTGAAAAAATGGTGTGCTTATTGAAATCTCCTGAATTGATGCTTATACAGAAATCACCCTGTATACAAAACGAGGCTTCTATTCTGTTCAGGGTTCACTCACATATCACTGATAACGTTTTCTCGACAGCCAACCAACTATCGTCAAATTTTTTTTTGCTTCAGTTTGACAACGTCGCTATTCATGAAATAATTAAGATAGTACTGGGTGATGAATTTGATGATGAACGAATATACTGGGTGTCCCATTGAAAAAATGTAAATTCCATATTGTCTCGCCTAGACTGAACACTATGTATATCTCGAAATATTTGCGTATCTGCACTATTATTCGAATTCATTTTGTATTCTCATTCCTGAGTTGTTCTACTTCCACATACTGATGGGCTCCCCTGTATAAAAAGTTTTTATACGATGAATCTCACTGTAAAAACAATTTGTTGATAGACTTAATGAAACATAAGAAAGTTGTCAACCATGTAGGATAAAATCGTAGAACGGTTGATACGACAAAAGGAAATGATCACTATTCAAACGAATGGTTGATACTCAATGATGCAGCACGTCTAACTTTGCATTATGATTTATGAGAATAATTATGTGCAAACATACATTTTTTGATTCGCGTGACCAGTGCCTGACTAGGAAAATCATGATTAATATATACAGGACGATGTATAGTTGAAGAATAATATGTAGCATCTGGAGGACAGAAAGGCAAACTGGATATGAAAAAATTCATGGTTACTCTGCTCAATGTGATTGTAATTTACAGGGTCGTGAATTAAGAACTACGTTATGTTTAGTCTATTTGGCAAATGATTTCCTGCAGAAAACTTGGAACACTTTTCACATATAATTACTCAGAGAAATAAGTCACTTTTTTACATAAAGTAGCAATCAGAAGATATGTTTTCAGTTTTATCATCATTGTTCTGCGATTTGCATATTTTTTGCGTTTAACATATTCCAGCATGATCTTGATATCTATGAATCATTTTCATTACTGAAATCGAGAACTTGTTAACGTTGGAATATGACGAACTTAATATCGAATTTTAGAACAAACGTTACTTATTGACAGTATACATCAAACGTCAATTATGTGACCAATCACTTTCCATTTCTACCTACCTTTCTTTGTTCATCTATACTATAGCCTATTCATTTAAGGAAGATGGTTCTGACATATTTCTGACATCATTCAATATTATTAGTAAAAAAAAGCTTGCCAACCATTGAACTTCTGATTGAAAGTGATACAGCGGGAAACATTTAGGCATGAATAATTATGACAACACCTCACAGTGACTTCATAATGGTCCGCTAATAAAGTTAATTCCAGTTCAAATTTCAAAAATATTGAGGAAAAACTGTCTAACTGTTTTCCACAATCAACGGTTGTCTGATTCTAATGTATCCATTTTCCGAAACAATCTGAATACCTAAACCCAATTTTCTGTTTCGGAATATCGTTAAAAAAATAAGAAACAGCAGCATCGCACTTTTTGACAACCTGTCACATCTATCTTACTAAAAATAAATATACTGTTTTACTATTTTATTCATTAATTGGGCAATTCTATCTTATATATATGTTTTTATATAAACTCTATCACTCAACCTCATTTTCTAGAACTTCTAGCCTCGGGCTTGATGTCATTTCATTCCGGCACTGCATCCTCCAATAAACGTTATCGATCAAACTTTCTTCATAAAATCGAGATTATATACATTGATTCAAGGGTTGTGAATCACTTTCACCGATTTCTAATGTGGGTTGGGCTGTTGTAGTAAATTCTTTGAATGGAAGGAATGCCTAGTTTCGATATCTCGTCTCAGATACGTGTTAGGTAATAGTTATCTGAGAACGCATCTAGTCGGCTAGGAATTTTTACAGGGAAGGTGACAATTTCATTTGTTTCGTCCAGTCAACTCGAAAGTAGTGTAAAATTACTTGTAATGAACGTTTCGTAAGGAGCTACAGTCTATTCATACAAAGAAGATAGTTCTGACAGATTTGGTTATATTTCAATACCAATAGTGAAAAATTAAAAGTATCTAGTTGGTTGAGACGTAGCTGGGAATATTAAGGCATTATGGCAACACTCCTCAGAGACTTCATAACGATGCTATTTTTATTTGGAGAGAAATATCTTCAATTCGCCAAAGGATAAATTTTTAGAAATATTGACTGTTCAACGGGTTATCCACAGCCAATCAATATAAAATTTTATTCTACATATTCTATTATTCCAAAACAATTTCCTAAACAATATAAACTCAACCTAACTTTCTGTTTCGAAGTATTGTTGAAAAAGAAAGACAAGCAACATCATTGCACTTCCTGACGAGCCGTCACAACTATCTTTTTTTAAATAAATAAACTATATTGTTCAGTTACAGAATCGAAGGGAAACGTCGGAAGATCAAGGAAAAAGTATAAGCCTCATTTTACTTCATTTCCTTCGGCTAACATTTCCTTAACCTAACTCATCTGTCATCAAGTACTATGACGTTTGAGTTTCACCACTGAAAATTGACCGAAGACTAGCAAGTCGCCATTTTACGATATTTTTCTTATGTTGTAGTAATGATTCTTCAGGAAAAACTTTACTATTGGATATTTTCTCTTCATCACGTGATGTTATTAGTATTCATAATTGAAAACCTCACTTCTTCTGATTTCGATTCATTAACTGAATTTAAAAACAACCGATTTCAGAAAGAGTTTTGGGTCATACATTATTTTGTCAAATATACAATGTCTGTAATGAATTCAATAGTGATAACATTTAAGGTTAGGTATGTTGAGAATTACTCAGTTTCGAAGAATAACCATTCTGATTACTATACGAAGAAAATGTTTAGAAATACCCAAAAAAAATTATATTGCAACATCAGTTCTTTTGAATTATTGAGTGATGTACAGAATTTCGGTAAAAATTTAATATGCCCATTACATTTTTTAGTTTCAGATGTAAACGATGAAAACAAGTGTTTCTGAACTGAAGTCAAATAGCGTACGGACATGGAAAGCTGTTAAAATAATGATGGCCATTCGCATGATCTACATAGTAGGTAACATCTAATGTAGCTAAACTGGCTATCATACAAACAGGAAGCTGTTCGGAACATCGTAACTCCGTAAATCGTTGTTCCTGTTTTGTCATTGATAGTCGCGAACCGCATCTGCTACAACGACATTCCAAAAGATGCATTTTCAGACTTGGTAATGTGGAGATTTTCATGCGGCCTTCTGTCATACTGAGAGTTAATGCCAATTTCCTTATTCAGAGAAAAATAACCTCTAATACAATGAGTTTCCCATCAAATTTCAATATCACTTCTATATACAGGGTCCACTAAAAATAACTAAACACCTGAGATGAGGTTCACATGTGTCGGAGTTTCGTTGTATATTTTTCATTTTATTCGTTGGTACTTTTCGTCTTCATTGCTTGAATGAAGGAATCTTCCAACAGTAGATATAGGTCAGTTTATACAGCAAATAAGAATAAAATAAAATAAGAATTCACAAATGATATTATACATGTCATGTCAAATCGTAACAAATATTCATTGGTGCATTCTCATTTTATTTTATTCTTATTTGCCGAAACACTAACCTTAAAACTGCAAAAATGAGTCATATTTCCAGACCCCAAGCATTCGTATCCCCTCGAATTTATTATTCATAACACGCTATCATTTTTGTTGTTCAATGAACTAAAGGCAGGTGGCGATAAGAGCGTCAGTTGTGACTAATTTGGAATGGTGGTGAATTGATAAAAACCCCGAGTGTTCTGATATCTTTTGGCTCTGTTGAAACTCATATAAGAATGGTTCGATAAAAATACACTAAATAATCATGTGGAAAAGTAACAATGTAAAATCTGGGAAGGATGAAAGTGAAAGCTTCAAGCTACCTAATTGTCTTTGAGAAAACAAAATACTTTCAATAATTTTTTAAATTCCATCTCGATGCTAGCTATGGATCACCTTGTATTAATCAGTTATTAGTATAAATTTCGACATAGTTCAATTTGACCAATGTGAACAATCTAAAAATCAAATTAAATACAATATCTGCTATTTTCAATAGGAATCAGGACGATTAATATGCATCTCATAATTTTTCATGAATTTTTCACATTTACCTGAACACCCTGTATAATATCATGCATTTCCAAAGGTCACGTGATACATCCTGTATGAATTGCATTAAAACGGAATTATCGCCGTGACCACTAAAGATTCCATTAACGAAATTTCTCACTCAGTTGAAATATCCCAAATGGCAGAAAGAAGGCTCTGAAAAGCGCAAATTGCAATTAAATATCTTTATGATTAAGTTGAGAATGATTCCCACAATTATGTTCGACGCTCTGTAATAGCTTTTATCGATATGAATATATGGCGTCGTTAACAATAATTGCCAATCGGAAAACGAAATCACTGTCGATAAAAACAAGCCAATCCACTCTCTAGTGGAACAATTGGTGACATTAACGTCATTTTTCAAGGTTGGTATTTATGTAACACGCGGTAGTGTATGTACGTGCATTCCATGGTTAGCTTGATATTTCACATTCCGCAAAACAAGATTGGATATGAACAATCGCAAGCGCGTATTGTTGATAAAATTTAAAAATGTTTGATTGATTATTGTTGAACATGAAGTCATAAACCGGGTTTCCCCATTTTGGAGGTGGAAACGATGTCGAAACAAACAATGGTACTGTACAACTGATCGTAGAACTCTTCAATTCCTAACAAGAACAAATGACATAGTTCAGATATCAAATGTTATCAACATTACCAAACAATGACTGCCTATTCTTTCTTCACTAAAATACAGTACTCTGTATACGTTTGTCTGTTCTCAACTGCATTGTTCCAAGACAATTGTGATAGCACGTGATCGATGATCACGACTTCTGACAGCACGATCTCATGATGACTCATGGGTTTCAATTTTTTTTAAGACATTATTCTTTGACGGTCTCCTCGTATCATAATGTCAAATGGATATTTATTCGACTCACTCACTAAAGTGGTGTACAACGTAGGGGAAATTATATTTCTAGGGTTTCCCTCTATAACACGTAATTAAACTAGAAACCATATTTGCTTTGCTTTGTGTTACCGAAAACTTATAAGTATGTGGCAGGAATATCCAATTATGAATTAAAAATCGATATTCATCGCACAACAATGAAAAATTACACTGAAAGCAAAACAATGATTTTGTATCTCCAGTCAGTTCTGGACATTTTTGGGAATAATAAAGCCATTGGCCAGGTAGAGTGAAAATAGTTGGAGTTGTCGTTTACTAAGTCAAGTTATTTTGCTGTCAACTCAATCCAAAACCAAACACGACAATTTTCTTTTTTCTGATATGAATTCTCAAAAATAATTGTACTGGCTTTGCTTACTTTTCAGAGCTCAGCTCTGGTGATTCTGCTGGCCAATCCCAATGAATTGATACAGGTTAACGAACGATAGTCTTGCATGGTTTATGATTCTTTTATATTATTTTTTATAGACCAGGCCATTTCAGACTGTGATTCTATTGAGATGAGGCTGATATTTATAATTAGCATCACGATATGGACAGATCACCGATTTGCAGGACACAATTCAAAGCTCCTCTACGATGTTGTAGGAATTGGTTGTAAACGGAGAGGTTGAATTATTCATGACAAAAAAATAACACAATCAAATATTATAATGATCCCGATATAATCACGCCCAATGGTTTTTAAACCCACGCTGATTTTGAATATTCAGGGTCATGATAACCATATTTGCAGCCTTATCTACCTACAGGAGCTATGTGCAAATCGCAAAAGCAGCAATTAATGATGAAATCCTGAAGGCGAAGATATTATCGTGTAATCCTCGAGTGATTTGAATATTCCTTGAGTTTTATCTTAACAAACTACACCCCTTATCTAGAAAACGAGGTGTTTTCAGGTAATGTTAATTCGGCAGTTTCGACTAATTTTAGAACGCACTGTATGTAACTATTCCTGACGAATTCACCTGTTCACATCAACCTGAATTTATGATACTTGCTATCAATGAAGTGGAATGCCAACCCAAAGTAAACAGATGGTTAAAGATAAAAATATTTATTTTATTACTACTCAACCTAGATATAATCATGATCTCGTGAATATTTACTTAAATATAGGTATCACTTATATACAGAATGTTTTATAAATGAAATGCATAGTTTTTAATGTTGAGCTGCGATTTGAGAGAGCATAGAAAACGAATGAGAGCTGTTGAATATGACAGATTCGACATCTAAATGGCTTCCGAATGGTTGTAATTCGCTCATAAATTTTCAATTAAATGAAATATAATTTGCTAAAATGTATTTTATAATTTGATAACCCTGTATAATATTTTTGACTCCAATAGTTGATCAACATACCGACAAACTATACAATTCTATATATTATTGATATGTTCTTTCAGACACAAAACTATAACTATAAAATTCGTGATAAAATAATAGTTTTAAAATAGTTGAAGACTGATTTTGAAAAATTATTCAAGATGGTATTCAGACACTGAAATGAAAATATCTTCAGATGTCCCCAGTTGAATTCAATCAGGATACATTTTCCGATATCATAAATGGTTGAAAAATAAAAATAGAATTGTCAGAAACGTTATTTTTGGGCCGAAATACGCAGGTACAAGAGAGGTTTTCTGTAGAAATATGGGTCGTATAATAATAACAAAACTATAAAGAACATTTTCTGCACCACCTTTGTTACATTCTCCTTTACCTGTGGAACAGCCTATATACAGGCTGTCCACTTTTCGAGTGCCACTATAGATTTCACGCTCGTCTTAGAGATTGGGAATATCAAACTGTAAAAATTTTACATATTACATTGTTTTTTTTTCAAAGCACTCTTCGCAAAGAAAATTAAATATGTGATATATCGTTGTGAAGAGAATAAATAACGTTACCTGAAAATATTGAAATTCCGCCATTTCGGGAATCACCGAAAATGTGAAATGAAACTTTTTACTTTTCTCGCAATATCTCCAAAACTATTACAGATATTCTCAATTTCTTTTCAGATCATTATTTCGCATCTCTCAGCATAAGTGGCATTCGAAAAACGGACAGCCGGTATTTGGCACGATGACCTTGGGAAATCGAAATGAAATTTTAAATTCAGGTAAAATATTGCTATTAGTCCCAAATAAGGACAGGACTGGACTTACAAATATCTGCTCATAGTCGACTATCACTAGAGTGACATTGAATTTTGACAGCACCCTGTATAATCCAATTATGACAATGTGTTATAGAATTAATACAGTCGAATGAAACTAGCGATAAAAATAAATAAAAAATGCGTTAAAATAACCGTACCACCAGCAATACAGGTACTGAGGCATTGAAAATGATTACTATAATAAGTGTATAGTTTTTCAGCTCGGTACGCTCTGCCAATACAACTGATAGTCGTGTGTGTTGATAATTCGTGCTGTCTACAATAATAAACCATAACCGCATCACGGATTATAAAAATCTTTCGATACAAACTTGTGGAAAACCGAAAACAGTAAAAATTAACCGCAAAGGTACGTCGGTATGCATTATTACTCATCATCGATTGACCAGTAATGTTCCATAAATGCTTCAAGTGTAACGTTAATATCAGACATAACCAAGACGTTTTTTTCCTCTGAGATACGACGGTAACAGAATACAGTCGTTGTGCCCATTTACTCATAGGACTTGTCATAAATGTAATTTGTTGCGTAACATGATCGAATAAAATCTATCTATCTACACGGTGCTTCATTAATATGGAGAATAAAAGGAAACTGAGAGTAGAGAGGACCAAAATATAACGATTGAGCGCAACATCGCTCATACTAATGTTGATGGTTAAAAAGATACAGCGCGTTCAAAGTTAAAATGTTATTTGCAAATTTCTTAATAGCTTCGACAGTTTTTATGATATTGGTTTCTCTAATACTTTTTTGTTCAAAAGATAACGTAGTTTAATAAATGTTCGATCGAAAATGTTGATTTTTGACGAACAAAATAGTTGTGCATATTTTTAAATAATTGTAAGCAGGTAAGTGGCGCCCTCTAAGGACTACGTTAATACTGATTAAATATCCTTGTTTGTCGCCCTAAAAACCAACAATGTGCCAATTTTCAAACCGATATCATAAAAGCTGTCGAAGCTATTTAGAAATTTGCAAATAAAATTTCAACTTTGAACGCACTGTATCTTTTTAACCATCTACATTCGTATGAGCGATGTTGCGCTCAATTGTAATATTTTGGTCCTCCCTACTCTCAGTTTAATTTTTTTACCATTTTAATGAAACACCCTGTAAAATTGGAGCATCGTTCTGACAATTTTTGGTGCATTTCTTGTCGCATTCAATATTTGTAGTAGATTTTCATGGATTTTGGATTTTTTCGACCTGGTAAAGAGTCTTGGATGTTTCGAGAATCACTCAAGATGAAGGTCGTACTAAGCGCTTTTCACAACATAAGCGTGTTTTTGGGAAAATCAATTCCTCGAAAAAATGTTTGAAATTCTGAAATGGAGTAGATATTATTTTTGGAAGTCCTCAAAGTCGTTGTAGAGACTTGAAATAATATAATTAGGTGATGGGAGTATTGTTGATTTTTTGATTTTTTCAACCTTAACCATCACAGAATGAACTATTCCAGAAGAAGGAAAATAGAGTTTAGTGCGTATTGTGCGCGTTTTAGATACCGTGTGAACGAGTTCTCGAGCAATTCTATTTTTTTCTATTCACTTGAGAGTCGTCGCCTTTTAGTCGTAGTGTCTTAAATTTTATAGAGACTCGCAGTAGTCATATTTGATGCATTATTGTCGTAATTTTTTGAAAATTTCCATGCCCAAATTTTTTTTAAACTTGACCAATTCCAAGAAGAAAGATTCACTTTTGTAACGTGTAACTTTACAATAACTATAAACCTTTGTTCCTGAACTCACCCTTATAAACGGTTTCCTTGGTAAATCCACAAAATCCTCTTTGCAAACTTCACTCCCATCCACAGCATCTAAATCAGTAACGATATCACACATTTTCACATTTTCTTCTCTCAATAATCACAATTCACTATCGCAATTCCGATAACAACTCTTCAATAATCGAAAACGCGGAATCCGCACGAACGTAAACAGGAACAAATGACGCGCGCGACGTTCGAAAACAGTCGAAAAGCGTCCAAACAATACGCCACCTTTTCAGGTGAGGTTATCTGTTCGTTGGGCTGCCGCTAGGAGTGCGCGCACAGGTAGATAAAAACACACACAGACACACCGGGTGTTGCAATCCACGGCCACCTACGGTAGATTAGTCATCGGATCGTAAAGAGGCCAGAAGAGATTCGTGGTGCATTGTTCGACAGTGCGATACTGGGATTGTACAGGGTTGCCTGTCGAATCGGGGCGGGGGATGAAAGGAGTTAATTTCTTCAACATTGAACCCTGAACAGCGGTAGGCATGTTAATACTAGAATTTATTCATTCGAGTAAGATGGTTCTGACAGATTTGGTTATCTTTCAATGCCATCACTGCAAGATAGAAAGTATCTAGCTAACCACTGAACTTTTAATTATCTGGGAACATTTAGGCCTCAACAGTTGAGGCAACACTTCTGCATCGATGACACTCTACATGTCGAATTTTTCGAATTTCCATCTCATATTCATTGTGTATTCTCTTAGAATTCCTCATAATTACTGAATTGAGAACTGACAATTATTTCATTCAAACTGTTCAACAGTTATTCACAGTCAAAAGAGTATCTTCACCTGCATCTGCAGTTTCAGCAACTATACAATCCCAACAATAGTGAATCTAGATAAGAAGTGACTCAATCTACAGTGAAAAAATCAACATTTATAACATTGCTAACAGTTTTCAGAATTCAGAAGCATTCAAAATAGTCGACCATTTATCAAGGTCACACGTTCACATGTTCACATGACCGACGGACTTGGCTGGAAAACCCAAAGAAACAACATTTTGACAAAAGACACAATTGTTGCTACCTGCTACTTCTGCCAATTCTTTGTAAATTTCCATCCTTTATGACGAGGCACTAGTTTAAGGATGCACAAGGTAGGTAGACCCATTCACGAGTTCACAGTTGGCTAGATTTTCGTGTTCACTCGGTATATGAGAACAGAAAACAATCGAGCAATTTGCATCAGATTTTGAATCGTTTCATTCCATTGAAACTGTTGGGACATTGCTCACAGCATCTTTTGTAGTTATTGCTACACGAAGAGAAATATGTGGGTAAAATAGATATAGGGTGATTAAAAACACTGAATCACACTTCTCACTCATTTATTGATACTACCAATGATACAATATATTTATGAATTACGTTTCAATTACTTTATATTTTGCAAAATAACTTTATTCACGGTTGTTACGGATCACCTAGTAGTTCAATTAACAGTCGATAAATACTAACCAAATATTTTGATTATTATCTACATAATTATTTTTTTCGGAGTATCTACTAATTTGAATCAGTCACATTTTGACATTAAGATAATCTGACTTCGTAATCTTTACGTCTACAATATTTAATTAAATATATAGATAGATATATTCACAGTTCATAGACTCAATTTATTTATGTTTACTATCTACTAGAGTATCTGGACGTTTCGAATTGATATAATTCACAACTATTCTAAAATCACTCAAAAACATCAAGGTATAAAATATTTTATATATAAGATATTTTCTTTGCAATATTTAATTTTTGAGCAAAAACGTTTACCTATTTCAAAGTATTCAATCTTAAACTATTGATCAGTTTTGTAAAAACACATCAAACTACTAATCATTATAAACCAAAACAACAAATTTTAACAATCGACTAAAAAAAAAACAGGAAATAAAGCCTTGTAGTTTCCTTTATACGATTTTTTATCGATATGTGCTATACGTGGGTATTTGCTTTCTCCATTTTTTTTTCACTATCAAATGATTGGTAATTTATTTTTCATTCATATTATCTCCCAAACATGTCGGTATGGTATTGGACCATTTTCCGTTTTTCAAGCATTTCAACATGGCGGCACCCTTCAGCTGGAGTCCTTCCTCGCATGTGAAAGTGATATTCTCACCGATCTTGTAGAAGAATTTGACAGACGACATGCGACCGCTTATAGTCGTCCCTGGGTAGGAACATGCCTGAAGACCTGTGTGTGTACAGGGTGAGTCAGAATAAAAGCGACAAACGCCGAAAGCAGATTCCTCATCTCATTTCGAGATTGAAAGTTTATAAAGTTATGCCCTTAAATACACTCTCCTGAGATGAAGGGTTTCAGAAGTACGAAAAAAATCTAGATTTATTTATTTTTCCAAAACTCCTGGACAAACGATCACAAAAATAAAAAAATATGAATTTGAAACATCACGGTAATAAACCTACATTAATTTAACAAGTCTACAATTTCTTCTCGAGGAATGTTGGAGAAAAATAATATTTTTTTTTTCGTACTTTTGACACCTTATATCTCAGAGAAGGTGCATTTTGGGGCACACCTTTTTCTTTTCTGAGGAATCTATATCCATAGTTTGTCGATCTTATTCCGAGTCACCCTCTAGAAGAAAATTGTCAGAAAATACACTGATTGCATCATTATCAACGTTGGGTATGAAGCTATATGTTCCACCAATTTCACGATTATAAAAAAAGGTCAAGTGGTCCTAGATCCGGCAAGCAAAGAGGCTAGCTATAGGTCGATAAAAACCAATTCCATTGCAACTTTCAATTGCGAATAGGATGTAAAATGAAGTCATACGGAAGGTACATGAAAGTTTTCGATTATCTTGTCAAATAAGCAAGATATTGTATGTTTATTCACAAAGATAAATAAAAATAAAGGTCTAGTAGACATTAATTAACGATTAGATGATATCATCGGAATTAAAACGGATTATTCGTTTTGTGCAAACACCGATAAGAAAAGTATGACTCAAAGTTTAATGACTCAATCTGAAAAATGTTTGAAATGAATTAGAATTTTTGCTCCACAATGGTAGTCGCTATAAAATTCGTTTAATGCACCTCGAAATAAGCCTTTGAATTCGTCATCGTTGTACCGAATCATTATTTGTGTCATTCCACTAACACTACTGCTCCAATATGACTCAACATATGCGTGAAAATATGCACATGCCCCCTAATTTCTGAACACGCTGTTATGTATTCCCTTCTCTGGTATCGCAACAAACGTTTTCTTACATTTTGGTAGCTTCCCCGACCACCTGGAGTTCTCTTGACAAGCCATTATGGGTTGGCCCTCCATCATATAGTCTGGGTTGCAATTGAACTGTATGACGTCACCTGCCTTGTACGGTCCTGTTCCCTGGATGTATCCATTTTCTGGAGCAGCGGGAGGATCGCAGTGTACTTCTATGAACATAAAAAGGCCGGATAAGTAGTCGTCAATGATATTTTTTTGGCTCTCATTATCGTGTTAGTGCTATGCAAATAAACATGCACCTAATTATCTTTCTTGATGACGAATCGAGCTCGAGTATCTGTAATTTCATGTTAACACTCAGCTCAATTGGGCAGCACGAGAGTGTGAACACTACACTTCTCATGTTCCTACCGCTGCTACTTGCATTGTCCGGCGCACCCTCAATTGTCGCGTTTTCGTGCGTTAGTCATGCTGAGCTCAAGCACCGGGTGAAAATACCTGTACTAACCTTCGCATTTGGGGAAAGGTGTGGCCCAGTCGCCACTGGCCTGACAAACCGTCTCCGTGCTCCCCCTCAGTCCATATCCTGGCTCACAACTGAAAATAGCCCTACCGCCCACCTCTCTAGACACTACAAGCACTTTGAGGTGGGGTCCCAAATTGCCTCCTACTTCGCCGCATTCGATACCTACAAAGCTATCGTGAAGCCAAAGCATTTTGTGTAGGGCCAACTTTACACGAGCTCTGTATTTGTCGTTATTGATTGTCTCAGTGATAAACTTGTTAGAAGTTTACTATATGCACTACTTTCAACTTTAAACTATGCAGCTCGGTGCTAACGACAAGCTTGAACTTCGTGTAAAAAAGGCGTGGTAATTTAAGAGTACGACTTACTTTCGCAAATGGGAAAAGGTGAACTCCAGTTGCCAGAAGGTAGACATACTACTTCTGGGGCTCCTATCAAAGCGTTGCCATTGATGCAAGAGAATTTCAGCCTGGTGTTCAATTTGGTGCTCTGAGTATTGACCGTGAGGCCTCTGCGTTGAGGCACCACTGGACAGTGGACAGCTGAAACCAAACTGAGTGTCATCCAACTTTTCTACAGATCCTTCCACCTTGGTCTCACCTTTGACTTCTATCTCCACTGCGTGTGTATACCTTGCTGGTGTTACGCAAGTAAACAGTCCTGAATCATCCTTGGAGGCATGGAATATGGATAGTCTGTACTCCAGTTGGGAATCGCGACCTGAATCAGTTGCCCACCCTTCAGGGTATTTCCTAGAAACATCAAAAGCTCACACGCACTTCTTTGTTATGTGATTTACCTCACCTGTAGTCATGACTGACCGTCCACTTGGGGTTCCCGAATCTTCTGATCCACAAGCACTCCATGTGCAAGACAGTACCAGGATAAACGATCAATTTACCTTCGTTGGACTGCGCGATGGGTCCCAATTGATGCCTGAATAAAATGGTGGGTGGTTTCTCCATAGAGTAGTCGTTGGCTTGGTTTAGTCCGAAGCAAGCTGGCTTGACTCCATCCCAATCCCCACCCATACATCTTCGTTGTTTTGGCCCTGAAACCAATGCCACTTGAGGTAACACCTGTTTGCTGAATTTGGTTGGGTTGGTTTACCGATCATGGCGAATTTTCCTATATCGACGCATCTACTAACCAACACAGCACCAGCAGGGAATTCCACTACGTCTTCACGAATTTGTTGGTCGTTATAAAAGCTTATGACGTTTGGCTCTTGGTTCCTGAATATGCAAGTACTGTTGTTGGTTATCACCTGTGACGCCATCATGTCGTCTGCGTCTGAAACAATCCATTTCATCATGAAAACCGCCAAAGAGTGTGTTCCAGTTTGAACTAACCGCAGTTCAGGGACCTGCCTATCCAACTACCGTCTTCGCAGCTGATCTTCCAAGTGTTTTTTTCACCCATGATGCTTTCTATACAATTGAAGGATACCTGGCTGCCATCTGGATAGGTGTTTACCTCGTCCACCACCGGTTCTCCGTTGCTATAGATCAAAGAACCGCTTACTCTGGAAGCAACAAGACTCTAAGTGGTTTATATGTAACAAAATTCCAAACTCTTACTTCGCTGGTGGTCCACAAGGCTTACCACCCGAATGCCCGTACTGTATCACCGTTATCTCCCCTCCTTTGACTATATCACTGCCCCCCAAGTATTGGGTCTCGCTGGCCGGCGCTTCTCTGCTGAAACCACAACTAGGATGGCTGGGGTTCAGCTCCCCTAGCAAACAATCCACTTCATGTGTCTTGGTCGAGTCTTCGTCACATTGAAAGGTCACACTGGACCCATTCGCTATAGTAAGCCCGGCTCTGTAACCCGAAGTGTACTGGCCATGAGGTATCTTCGGCAGCTGACAAGGAGCTGAAACACCATGGAAGTGCAGCTGGAGAACTTGAGGACCTGAGCGCATGCTGATACACCGAACAAACATACCTGGGGAGCATTCAGGGAAGCTGGTAACAGCCCAATCGCCATGCCAACACCTCAAGTTACTAGGCCCTTGCACGGAATACCCTTCCTCGCAGGTGAATTCAACGACTTGACCGTTCGATATGTCGACGGTTTCGTTCAAAGGTTGGTCGAGGTCAAACGCGACTTCGAGCGAAGAATCGTGCTTGAGAATCGACTGATCGGCCTTGGAAAGGGTGAAGATTCCGTAGGGAGTGACAGGGACAAAGCAGGGTACTGAAAGAGGGTGACATCTATGGGTCCCGAGAGAAATAAGTAACCAATTTGACGGTACCAGCAACAGAAACATGCAAGCTCAGGGGAGATCTGAAGAGTTTCCGGGACCCAACACTTAGTAAATTGCATCCAAAAAACACCATGCGGTACTTACATATCAAACAGTCAGGTTTAACTGGTCTCCATTTTCCTCTGACGCACTTGGCTGTTTTGTTATCCGGCATATTCAAACCATATCCTTTCCCGCAAGCCATTTTGACGATGGTGCCAGAACTGGAAGTTACGTTGGGGTCTCTGCCATATTTGACGACCTCGATATTGACATAAGGCTCGTTGGACAACGGTTCACAAGGTCCCTTGTTCTTGTGTTTCGGTGCTTTGGTCTTGGGTTCAATCACCACAGCAGGAAGGTCGTCTTCGGCGTCGAAAGTTTTCTGTTTATTGCCTCTCCGTAGGCTTATGGAGGATCCCGTTGATTTGTGGCTGGTGCCTAGTGCTCTACTTCCTCCGCCTCCTGGAAAAACAGCAACTAGTAACCTCTAAGAACGAGCTAACAGAAGGTTTAGAGTACCTTTGAGACCTCTCTTTTGTCGTTTCAAATTATGACGTTCTAGAACTTTGGCTATTCTGGAAGATAAAGACTGCGTTCGTGATTGAACTGTAATTGGTTCAGTTTCAAGATGATGCAAATAGTTGTGGATGTGTCGTTTCTGCCTGTTGCTCCATATGAGTTTATGGTGTCGTATAAATGCTCGCTTGTATTTATCCATCACAGCTGCCCTCTTCTTTCTGTTCCATCTTATTCTTGGATGTTGACCCAAGAGGCACCTGGATAAAAAATATGGAGTTGATTTTATGAACGGCTTCGTTAGTAGATGTTTTTCATACTTGGGCAGCTGCTTAGGGCTCCAATTGCCTCCAATACAAGTAGCCCCAGGGGGGCCTTCGGCCAGCACGTATCCCCTATCACAATCATACATGATCTGTTTGTTGTTGGTCACTTTCCTCACGTAAGGTCTGTAGTCGTACAAACCCATGTTGCCTATCAGAAGAATTTTACCATTCTCCACAGCGCCAGGATACGGGCAGTATACTGAAACAAACCTAATAGAATCTTTCCCTACTAACGTTCGTTAACTACTACTTTCTTCGCACTTTGGAGGCTCTCCAGTCCAGTTTCCGAAAGAGCACTCCATCAGCTCGTCGCCTTTCAGTTGATAGCCATCTTTGCATCTGAACCTTGACTTCATACCGTGCTCCATTTTCGGTGCTAGCACCATCCCGTTTCTTGGCGCCTTAGGCAAAAACTTGCACCTGAAATTGAAGTGTTTACTCTAAAGCCACATCAAGAATCATTCATTCACCTTGCCGGTTCACATTTGGGGATAGAAGTCCAAGTGCCGTTATTACAAGTGACTTGGGATAGACTAGCCAAAAACTCGTAGTTCGGATCACAAACAACTGAGAGCTCTGAACCATTCTGTACTACTGTGGACGTGACAGCTGTCTCGTTGCTCCCCAGCAATATGACTTTGCCTTGGGTGACGTGGGGCACAACACATGGGGCTGAAAAAAAATGTAAAATGAACCCTTCGACTTTGTTTTCTACGATGAGCAACTGTACCTAGACATTTAGGAAGAGGGTACCTCCACTTCTCGTCGATTTGGCAAACTGTCGAGGTGTTACCTTCGAGTAACATGCCTTCGTGGCACCTGAAAATAATCGAAGCTCCTAGACCTGTCCCCGCCTCTATATTCTCCAACCACCCGTTCCAGAGTCTTCCAGGATGACCGCAGTTTATTTCTGGAACATTAGCTCCAGCTTGTCTTCTATACAGAACGTAATGTTAGTATCGTTACCTTTACATGTTGGTTGGGATCCAGTCCACTTTCTGTCAGCTCCACACCTCCTGGTGCTTTCCCCCACCAGAGTGTAACCGTACTTGCACTCGTAGCTTACGACGGAGTTGTAGCTGCAAGAGGTGTAAATCGCTTTGCCGTGTCTCGGGTTTTCTGGCGGCGAACACTGCACCGCTGTAAGGACTATACAACAACGACCAATAAAAACATTCTTTCTACAATGTGCCTATCCCTGTAGCTCATGGTACAATGTCGATATGGTGTTAGTCACTTCGAGATGCATTTACAAATGATCATGTTTTGAAGCCATGAAGATGACTACTTACGAACACAGTTCGAGGCTTCTTTGGGAGACCAAGTACCATCCGCTTGACATGTCCTTTCCTTTTTCCCCACCAGCTCGTAGGTTTCTGCGCAATGATATGTGATGGTGCAGCCGAAGGTATAGCATTCCCCTGCATGCCAGCCATGGGATATCTCACTTGGAGTCCCACAAGATCTTGCTAGAACATCAATTCGTGAGTCCAGCCAATCATCTCTCATCAACAGCTCTTACGTTCGCATGACATGTCCGGCCCGTACCAAGACGCCTCTCCATTCATGTCCAGACATTTCCCTCTAGGAAAGCCATTATTCACATATCCAGTATGACAATAATACTGAATTGTGGTGTTCAAATCGAAAGTGGTTTGTTCTGCCAAGGCGTTGTGCCTTGCATGGTCGATAACCGGGGGTTGCAAACAGTAAACTAGGAAGAAAAAGTTTCAAATTCTTGAAGCGAGCGTATACCAGAGGAGGACTCACTGTTTTTTTTGCACGCTGGCGCACTACCGGCCCACTGCCCGTCAGCTCTGCAAGTCCTGCTCTGCAAGCCTACCACGTGATAGCCGTATTGACAGGTGTAGGTGGCTCTGGATCCGAAGAGTTTTCCGCTAGCCGTCACGGATCCGTAGTTTATCGGCTCTGGGTCAGGACATTCTCGGTCTGTAGTACGTAACAGTTTAGTAGGGGTTCAGGTATCGCCCTTGAGGAACACTAGTTTGATTTGTTTTTACCTGGTTTTATGCAGGATAGTCCGCAGGATCCATCGCAAAGGCACTTCTTCTTTTTGCTTTTGCAGTCTTCATCCGATGAGCATTTTCTCAAGCACTTCTGACCCTATAATTCGAATGTTTCTCAGAGTGTTTCAAGGGTTTAAAGAATGAGTTTGGTAGTACCAGTAGGGTGGCTTGCTCCTCGTCTCTGGGACACAGTGTCGAAGGTGAGTTTCTGGGATTTTTATAAATTTTTCCATCGTCATCAAACTCAGATGATTCTTGTTCATCCAAGTCTTCGTCTTCGTCGTCTGGTGTAGCTGTGGTGGAAGGAAATGGAATTGTTCTACGAACCCTCGTACAAGCAGCTAGAAAAGAGAAATTGAAACTAATCTGAGAAACTGATACATCTATGGGGTATTCGAAAAAAAAAATCTCATGGATTGAAAGAGAACTTCAAAAAATTAAATTGCAAGTTTCGTATTGGATAATTCATCAATAGTAAATAACCATCATTTATGTAAAAACAATATATTACAATTGTATATAGGAGTTTTCATCTGAAGATGAACTTATTATGTTGTCGCTAACTGCTAGAACAGTAACTGGCTTCGAATCACCAGGCTTATTGAACAGATCACCAGAATGCTGATTTCTTCGGATATCCTCTGGAGAAAGCATCCCGTCAACATTCTCTTCAGGGTAATTCTTCTTTCCTTTGGTCCTACTCTCTCGATGTACCTGTGAAGTGAACGGACATCTAGTCACCATCCCGTTTTCTTCTTCTTCGTTTATAACGGTCCGCATTTTCTTGTTCTCAGAATAAAACGTGTAATAGCTCAATGACGAGCGGTTTTCAATATTGCTAAAGCAGCTTCTGCGTTTGTTGTTGCAAGTAATTGAGTCTGTCCAGTTGTAGCTTTCTTCTGTCACCAAAATGGCGTCGCTCAAATTCTCATTAGCTTCGAAATTTATTTCTGAAGAATATTTCATTGAGTTGTTGAAATTGTTGGAAATCTGCGAGGTTCTCAATGTATAATTTTTCCTCCAGGATCTCTTGTTGTGGTCCTTCAAATTCTCTATGAACTCACACTGCAGCGATATCTCCTTGTTCTGCTGCTCTATGATTTTCTTCATCAGCTTCACTCTTTTTTCTAACTGCAGATTTCTTGTATACAACTTATTGTTCGTTCTGAAAGCTGCATCGTTTTCAATGGAGTCAGGAAGTTGTTCTGAGATTTGCGAATGGACGGCCAAGTCATCAAGCTGAGATTTGTAACTGTCTCTTTCTAACTTCAAATCGGAAATCTCCTTCGAATACTCTGACTTCAGATTCTCGTAATTTAATTGAAGCTGGCAGTACACGAATTTTATCTCGTTTTTGTCTAGCAGAGCTTTGTTCAGTTTCCTCCTCAAAGCTTCATTCTCAGATTTAGTTTTATTCAGTTCTTTGAAACTTGCAGCTTTAGCTTTGTTGATTTCCGTCTTGATCCACCTGACAGCTGGTTGTTCCCGAGCTGTGAAGAACTCAGCTTCGTCAAAAGCTTTCTCCTCCACAGCGGATCTAACGAAGAGGAGGATTTTATTGAGGAAAGATATATTCGAGCTTTCCATACTGTCCAGCTTCTTCCGGTATTTTTCCTTGTACTTTTGTGTCGTATCAAGCAAATGCGATGCTTCGAAGCTGAGTTCCTGCATCATACTTTCAATGCCATCGTTCGGAACGAATGATGAATGAATCTGGTGTTGTATTCGCGACATTTTTTCCTCGATGATACTGAGTTGACTCATTTCTTTCTTCTGTAGTTCTTGACACTGAGTGATCGACTCGATTTGCTTACGAAGCTCTTCGTTCTCCGTTCGGATACTTACGAGGAGGTTGAAGTGTCCTCTTTGGTCTGCAGGAATCGCAAGCACTTGCTCTGCTATAAAGTTCCTCTCATCTTCAACTAATATCAAGCGATTGCAGGACAAGCGGAAAGCGTCCAGTTTTTCATTCAGGGAAGTGGTAGCCTCGAATAGTTGTTGGAAAAGATCCAAAAAACGATCGTTGAGTTGCGTGTTACTCTTGGGCTGCTTCAGAAGCTGTTGAAGCTTGCCCAATACTTTTCTCAATATACTTTTTTGTTCCTTCAGAGCAAAAACTAAGGTATCGTCTATATCATGCATGTGTTCGTACAATTGAAACAAGCTGCTCCTGAATCCGTTTTTCCTCTTGAAGCTATCCATAGCCAACACAACTGGTATATTATCCTCTATTATTTCCGTCGTACAAGTCTCCGACAGCTTGATGAGCTTCGTGTTACTGAAGTCTTTTTTCATGTAGTACAATATCTGCATTTTCTGGTTTTTCAGCTGACTTCTTAGCGATTCGATGAGTTTATTTTTGTCAGCTAGGATCGTTAGGAATGAATTTGCTGGGGTGCTGACCGTGTTGAGAGCTATATTGATGGGCATCATGGTGTTTGTGACGGTAAAAGGTACTGATTAATTTAACTTGTTCATGAAGCTGTCAGATGGTGTCTGAATGTGAATTAAGGTTAGAAGATTTGGTGACAATTCATTATTCCAATAACCGCGAGACCATACAGAGGGTTTGTTATTCTGATTGATTCCTTGTTTCCTTCAAAGGTTTCCTTCAAAGGTTGTCAAAATAGTTGAATAAAAAACGATAGCTCTACTGATGAAATACTCAATCCTCATTTTGTGAATTGTGTTAGTAGTGAGCATGCACAAGTTCAAATAATAAATACAAGTGCCAACAAACACATCCTACCTCGCTGTAAAATAATGATCCCTAAAACTAACCAACACCAACTTCCACGAGGATTCATTTTACGTTCATAATTTCAAACGCACTCAATTTCAACAAATCTAACAAGAACTGGTCGAAAATTCGAATTGTTTATTGCAATTTGCGTAGATATTTTCGCGGGAAAACAGTCCTGCAACATCCCTGCTCCATTGCAGCATCCAACTGAAAGGAATGAAGTTGAGATGTCGGGATAGAGAGGATAGATGCAGTCTTGGAGTCGACGCGAATGATGCTATATTTAATATTTACGAGACAGAATGGTGGAATCCCCCTGGAAATAGTTATTCTGCTCTCGAAATAGACTGGGCAGCTATAAGACAAATCGAAAAGAGTATTCAGCAGCTATGTAATTGATTTGATAACGTGCTGAATGTTATTCTGAAAAGAACGAGTGAATAATTATTGATTGGAAGAGTCTGGCAACACAGCTAATTCAACACTTCAAATCATGAGCTCTCGACTGATTTCATATTCTATAATGATATATCATTCTCGAATATTCGATTATCTACGGTGAACTATAATAATGATCCTATAGAATCGGTAGTCGTTTTAGTAACTATTACACACGTTACAATACTCTACAATAATAATTCCAATCCTGATCATTATGCAACCAATAATATCTTCCATCAAATACAGAACATCTGCAATCACGGTAATCGAATGTCAAATGGTTGGGTAGTCTACCAGTGCGAAACACAATATGAATCATCAGCTTGAACATACAAAATATACAATATATACGAATGAACAAATAATAAATTTTCGAAGTTGTTTTACCACCAGACCTGAAAGACACGCCTACTTTGTGACGCGATGAATATTCAAATGACCTGGGCATTATGCATTGTCGAAATCTAATTCAAATAACTAACGTGTTGTTTTTCTTTCATAATTGAGCTGTTATTAAAGATATCGGTTTTTATTATCTAGACCTCTAGACCAATATGTTGAAGCTGATCAAATGTAATAACTGATGGTTCTCTGAAAACGTGGTCATTTTAATCTCAAAGTTTTGACACTCTGTCATTGTCATTATTAGGGTATGTTTGTGTTTGGACCGCGGTTTGGGCCATTAAAAAGTAAATAAATCGTTAAAGTAGGATTCACTCAATTATGATAAAATGTCTGTGAAAAATCCCGTTGACGAAGAAGCTAAAGGTGTCTCTACAAACCGAATAATAACGACTTGTTTCATAGGAGGCCTCATAAGATGGTGCCTAAGTGTTTCAAAATACCAGTCCATCATAGCGAATCATGTAGAAGTGTCTACGCCTTTGAATTCATGGAAGAGAGTCTCAGAAGGCCTATTTTTATTATCGAAAAATATAGACCCATACAGTGGTGATCTCCTCCATGAGACACCTTTATCACTGTATATTTACAAAAATTTTATGAACCTTTTTCAAGACAAGATAGAATATATGTTTGCAGTTGTGGATGTTCTGGCCGGGATCATCTTGTTCTTTACAGCTAAGAAGTATGTAGAGGAATCATACAAGGAAGAAAGAATCAACCGTCACAAATATGCCAAAGATGCTGCCTCCTATTTTTTGAAGCTAGAAAAAATATTTTTGTCCCCCTACCATGTTTTGCTGGCCTATCTTTTTAACCCTTTCACCGTTTTGAGCTGCATAGGCTATTCCACAACAGTGTTTCACAATTTATTTCTAGCTGTGATGTTGTTTTCCATGGTACAAGGATATGCCATTATCTGTGGGGTATCCCTAGCACTCTGTGCCTCGATTTCATTTTACCCATTAGTGCTTATTATTCCAAGTTTTTTGTACTTCAAGAATGTGCATCACAGTGTAGTGAAAGCTTTGGTGAATGTGAAAACATTAGTATCTATTTCGGTGTTGATAATTGTGATAGGCACAAACTATGGCAAAGATTTTAGTTATTTGAAGAATGTATATGGTTGTATTCTGACAGTGCCTGACCTGCAGCCAAATACAGGACTGTTCTGGTATTTTTTCACTGAAATGTTTGACCATTTTAGAGAACTATTCATTTTTGCATTTCAAATCAATGCATCAGTATTGTATCTCATTCCATTGGCTATCAAATTCAGAAAGCAACCATTTTTACTGACATTAGCTGTACTTACGTTAATATCAATATTCAAATCTTATCCTAGCATAGGTGATGTTGGTTTTGTACTCAGTTTACTGCCTTGTTTTGCACATTTGTTTAGATGCAGTCAGCAAGGGTTTTTAGTAGGTGTAATAATGTTGATTTCTAGTTCTCTGGCACCTATTTTGTGGTATTTATGGATATATTGTAACTCTGCAAATGCTAATTTCTACTTTGGGGTGACATTAGCTTTTGCAATAGCACAAATTTTCTTGTTAACTGATATATTGTTTGCACAAGTAAAACGTGAATTTGTATTGAAAAACGGAACTAACAAAAAAGTTAATGGAGAAGAAAGTGCATTGTATCTAGAATAGAATAATTAAATATGGTTTTATTTAATTGTGTTGTTATTTTTACATGCTTCATTCATCATGAGTTTTCTATTTGCTTGATGAACCAGACTCAGCTGTCCCTCTAGATCATTTTCTTGTACTGTAGGATGGAGTTTATCAACTAGTTGACATAACTGTAATAAGAATTAAACAAGATTGACTCAGTTCAAGTGAAATGTGTTATACTTACATGCCTAATCAGAGGTTTATATCTATTGGTTGGTAAATTGATCAAAAATAAGATTACATGTGTTAGGTTCCTCCAATTTCTAGTGAGAAGACAATCATTTACTGCCTTCATGATACTTGAAGGGGACGTCCATGAGGGTTTTGCAGAAGTATGCATGTGATCATGACATAAATTAAGGGATTTTTCACGTTTACTCAAGTTAGTCTGACTGCTAAGTAGAGACATATATTTTTTCATGTTCTGTTTGTTGATTCTTGGGAAATGTTGGGGAGATTTTTTACGCTTCATTTTATTTGCTTTTATTTTTTCATATTCATGGAATAGGCGGAGCTTTTCTTGTTTCAAAATATTTTGACGCTCCTGATCTGCTATAGCATTTTCTTCTTCAGAATCTGAATTATTCATTTTGAGATATTGTCTCTTTTCCTTCAACAGCTCATTAATTATTCGTGATTTTTGTCCCAAACAATCTTTAGGAAAATATTTATTTCTATAACTCACTATTTTCAATTCCTTCATACGTAAAATATTTATTGTTCTATCGGAATTCGAAACGGTGGTTCTATCACTATCAGTCACCATTGTATTATTTTCTGTGCTCCACTGAAAATTTTTATGTTTCAAAATACTTATTCAGAAAACATAAACGATTGGAATTTACAAATTTATTATCTCTCTCTTCTGTTCTACGGCCTTGAGCTGACAAAGTTAGGTTATACTGCTTATTCTTCTACTTTTACTGCCTTCGTTCTTTCAGTCCTGTCTCACATGCATACAATTCAGTTCAGTGTTATATAGGGTGCGTTCCATTAAGCGCTCACAACGCCCAAAACACTCATTCAGACGTTCCACATGGCGACCACGATCGTTGGGGTTGTGGCGAAAATGTCATGAATGACGTCATGATTCATGCTCACGACGACCCATTTCAATAGGTGGGTCGGCGTGAGCTTTTCGATGACGCACAGAACCAAGTGGAACGACAAAATGGACAGCCTAAGTCTTGACGTCACAAGCTCAAAAACCTTTCCAAACAAAGCTTTCATTTCACGTTTTTACTTCTTTCAGTTGAAAGTAAGAATAAAATTATTCGTATATGGTATGATATTAAGTTCTCATTGACTCATTCTGATGAAAATTCTTTCGAAGAAAACAATGCAAATATTTCTTTGTTTGGAAAGGTTTTATGGGTTTCGCCAATTTTGACGTCACACTTAGGCTGTCCATTCGTGGTCGTGAGCGTGATCGTTGTGAGCGCTTAATGGAACGCACCCATAGAGTTCTGTGGTGATAATCTCCCTCTGTGTGTGGATTGAAATTATATCATAATTTTCGAGCTACCCAAGAATTAGTCGAAGCAGTATAAAATAAACTGTTTAATCCATAACTTATCAACAATGTACTTAACTTCGCATAAATATAGTTTTTGTCATATAAAAATATTTTCCATGAAATTGATTCATTTCTTTATCACAATACATAAGTACTTCACAAGTGACTGTCCAGTTTTTGATAGTTTCCTGGCAGTCCTTTTACCAGCCTACTCTTCGCCCTGAACACATCCTGTAGAACAAATGATATTCACATATACACATTTCCGAAATTCTAAAATCAATGTTGTTTACTTTACCTGAAAACTAATTTTGTTTCCTCTTTTGACGAGAACGTCTTCTACTTCTTTGCCCAGATTTTCTTGGACCGTTTTGACTACATCAATAAAGTGGCAATCTGAAGATGCATAATGACAGGATATTGCCTTTCGGAATCCCTACAATAAACAATATATATATATCAACATTGCAAACAATTTTCGACCTGACATCCGGGGACATCCGATCCGGTTTCTCTTACCTTCGTGAAGTTTGGCCTTGATCCATGAAGTAACAAAGGATGGAAAAATATTGTATCTCCTTTTTCCATCGACACGTTCATTTGGGGAAGATGATCCATCCCTTGGACACCATGGTACAGTGTATTATTAATTTGTCCCTGAAAAACGAAATACATTTCCATGTTCATTACACGGAAAAAATTCAACTCACCTTAGGATATCCATGTTCATACAGTCGCCCTGGTTTATGTGATCCCGTCACAACAAAAAGACAGCCATTTTGTTCATCGACTTTTTCCATAGCTGTCCATGATGCTACAATTTTGTCCGCCGGACGGAAAGGGAAATATATGAGGTCCTTTTGAAATAACAATCGTCTTTCAAAGTTCTTGGAAAAGTATAAATAAAATTGACCTACCTGATGTAGTGGGTGTTTAGATATATCCGGATGAGTATCAGGAGGTTTATTTATCAACATGGAATGCACACCTGTTATATTCGGCCCAATTATTTGTTCTACAATGTCAATAACATTTCTATCCACTACATAATCCCACAGAACAGGATCATAAAGAAAATCTTGCAACTAAAATTTGAAAGTTTTTTTTTTTTAATATTCCCCTTTAAGCCAGACTACCAACTCACTTTATTGATGACGTATTGTCCTGTTTGACCTTGACTTTTCAAAATTGGGTCTTTAATAATTTGACCCATGTAATCATTCACATTATTCTCAGAGATATCGATGAATCTTTGGCTTAAATAATCAGTGGTATTACTTGGATATTGAGACAAAATGTATACTTACTGCATTTTGTCGATCAAGTCATGGCTAACGTTATTTTTTATTACTATAAATCCGTTCTGTTCATAGAATGATTTTTGTTGCTCTGTTAGAATGGAATTTCCGTGAAATTGTTTGTATCCCCTGAAGATTAATGAGTATGAATTTTTGTGTACATGTATATATACTGAATACAAGTGAGTTGCATTTAACATGGAAAAAAAACGCTTATTCTTCAGTCATAAACAGAAAACATAAGATCAATACATCTGGCATCAATGTAAATTTCACGAATACAAGCTGAGCCCAGTTTGTGAATCGAAATATATCTGTCAATTCAGATCTTCAATATGGCCATGGATATCGCTAATTTTCAATCCAAATCTCCTAGTATCAATTACAGTTTCTACTCAGTTGATGAATTGTGAATTTCACCAACACAGATCAGCTAAATGAGGTTTACTCTCAAATTTACTCTTACCTCATAATATAGCAAATTCTGGAACAAAAGAAAGCACCTTTAGCACTATTGAATATCTTTGGACTGTATACTATTTCACGAGACCAAAAATTCATTTGAAAAACAATTGGGTGTAAACAAACGTATTGAATGTGGAAAGTGGACTTTACATCAGGAACAACAACAAGCCACACGGTTGCTGTATACGACGATGTTGCCAGATCCTGCTCGTTATAACCATACATTAGAATTGTTCTTGTGTAAAATTTCAAACAAATTGACGCCTCGATTTCGAATTGATTTTTCGTTGTACACTAGTTTGGTAACAATTTGGAACTCGCATTTTCTGGAATCCTTATTCAGAATTAACTATGGTTGTGATTTCCATTAGTCAGTGCTGTTTTTGTTTTTTTGTTGATGATCTGAATATCCTTAAAAATCGAAATTCAAATGATTGAATGGTAAACAAAGACTGAAAACAATAGCTCATCATAAAGGAAATGCTTTTTTAGCTAAACACAAACGGAACACAAATGTTTGAAGTTGTTTACCCTCCAAGCTATGAAGGTACGCCCATTTTGTGATTTGCCGCAGATGCTTTATGTCGAAATGTTGGGATATTTAATATCAATAGGATACTACATCAGCTGACTTGATTCCACAAAGAGAGATAGCAATTGAACCACCAGCATGTGTCGGAGATAAAACCAGAATAAGTGGTTCCCATTTAATGTTTTTTTAATAGTTGCAGTGGAATGCATGATATTGCAGTGTTTTATAACGATCTTCCATCAAGAGTAAAAATTGAAGCTACATTGATTGACAAAAACGTTTAGTATGCGGTACATACAGAAATCCATGAATCCTTGAATCACCATACCCGAGATGAAATATTTCCAATACTGTATGATTATTTATTACATAATTTCTATGTTAGATCTCACGAAAATATATTATTACGTTTTCCTTGAAACTGACTGAGGAAAAAAAGAATGTGTGTTTTCCATTAATGAAAATTAACTTTTCCGTTATTTTTGGTTGTGCATGATTGAGTCATCGATAACAATTTCCATATCAGTATGTATTGATTTTGTTGATACATACTCAAAACACCTGTGGAAATAATAATTGCAGGTGTAGTCTCAAGAGCTAGATTACCAAATCAGATTCTGGATATTATCTGATTGTTCTCAATTAGTTGCCCACGTTTGGTCTATATCAGTCGCTTAATGGGAATGAACCCAATAATGTGAATACGTGAATTAATTCGTCGATAATACTAGAATCTCTATAAATAATGCAACATTTCAAAGGTGAGTACAACACATGGTCACTGCATCTCCTCTCCTCTCAAGGTCACTCAGATTTTGCTATAGTTATATTGAGTCGGAAGTGATCTTCACCAAACTAGACAAATGAATGAATGTTTCAACATCTTCAGGGCTGTTTATGTTGATCCTGATATTAACCGTTGCTAGAGTGAGAGGAAAATGCAGATTTTACGGCCAATGCCACCAAGACGATAATGGCTATCAACAGTTTTGCATTACCAATGGAATAGATCCACAACCTTTGAACAAGACGTCGAAAGACTACGATGTAGCCCTCGAAAATCTTCGGACGTACTGCCCATTTTATGTCGACGAAAATGGTGGTAAGTGAACGTCATGTTTTAGAACTGAAAAAGACCTCGGGACGATCAATGAAAAGTATAAAAGCAGCACAGATATTTTGAAACAGCCGAATGGTTGTCAATTCGATGAAAAAGGGAGATATACAATTTTTCTACACCAATTGACAATAAACCTCTATATGTATAATAATTCGACAGTTCTTGAGAAAACTCCCAGTTGAATTATGAAATTATATGAACTGCTCCACATGATATACCAAGTGATTCTCTGAGGTGGCTCAGCCCTATAATTTTTTTATTATCAAAGATAGCAAAATGAACTTAAGGGGTTGTGTATTATGGTTTAATTAACATTTTAGACATATTTACTTGCTTCGCCGTACTTCCGGTTTGACTGGAAGTGTCCCCTTTCCATTTTTGAACGGGTCACCCTATATATTTTTATTTTTTTCGATCGAGAATGATATTCTGAATTCAACAACACTGTATTCGTAAGAAAATAATCTTTCCCAAGAAGCCGACGAGACACCCTCTTTTCATTCGAAAAAATCATATCAACTAAAAAATTTATATCGGGTGTTTCACAGTGGATGAAACATTAGACGTATCTGGAGAACAGAAAGACAGATCATTTCGAAAATTTGTGAACGTGGATAATCAAACTTGCTCTATCCGTCTAAAATATTTTCATCAATACAGTGTTGCCGTTTGTATAAAAAAGTGATAGCAACTTTGTTATTTCAAATGGAACACCTCGTATATTATATCATTTTTGGAATTCTCATAAGATTCCTCACAACTTTCCTCCATAATTCCCTATACCTATCTGTGACGATTTCCGAGATGAAATTATTTTGTCAAATTTTTGTGCAAAACCTGACCATTGAAAAATATCAATTTTTTCCCAATGCAAATTCACAAAATATTGCAATTTGGGTTATAGCTGCATAAGACCATCACGTATTCGGTCGATGAACTGGATCTCAGTTTCAGCATACAGGGAGGCTCAGAAGTGAGTGTCATCCGGGCACTGATGAAAATGACTGAAACTCCGTTTTTTTAAATGGAACAGTTTGTTAGTTATGATCACTTATGTTATGAATTCGTCTTCAATAAAATAAATATTGGATAGTGCTTAAGATAGTAGGCTATGAACTTCATTCTGACAGAGAACTAACATGTTATTCCTTCATTGTTATCCTGTATTCAAGATGCATGGGTGTAAAAATATGATAGCAGAAAATAATTACTTGAATGCAGTTAAGATGGATTTATTCATCATTCATGGTCAATGTAACGAGAATATCAGAACATGCAGCGAGTTTGATGAAAAGTATGCTAATTAACCTCGGATGAATCCGAGGAAATTTATTATAGATTGAAGAGAAATTCTGAAATGCTTATATCATCATGAAAAGCTAAAAGTATCAGAGTCTAACATGTGTATTAATAAATCTAGAAAGAATTCAAAAACATTTCGAAATTTCTCTTCGATCTAATGAATTTCCTCGGATTCATCCGAGGTTATTTAGCATACTTTTCATCAAACTCGCTGCATGTTCTACTGATATTCTTGTTACATTGACCATAAATGATGAATAAATCCATCTTAACTGCATTCAAGTAATTATTTTCTGCTATCATATTTTTACACCCATGTATCTTGAAAACAGGATAACAATGAAGGAATAACATGTTAGTTCTCTGTCAGAATGAAGTTTATAGCCTACTATCTTAAGCACTATCCAATATTTATTTTATTGAAGACGAATTCATAACATAAGTGATCATAACTAACAAACTGTACGAGATAGGTATAGGGAAAGTATACTCGATTGAAATGGAAAATGTTATAGCTTTTCGAATAAGTGATAATATACAGGGTGTTCCATTTAAAAAAACGGAGTTTCAGTCATTTTCATCAGTGCCCGGATGACACTCACTTCTGAGCCTCCCTGTATGCTGAAACTGAGATCTAGTTCATCGACCGAATACGTGATGGTCTTATGCAGCAATAACCCAAATTGCAATATTTTGTGAATTTGCATTGGGAAAAAATTGATATTTTTCAATGGTCAGGTTTTGCACAAAAATTTGACAAAATAATTTTGATCTCGGAAATCGTCACAGATAGGTATAGGGACTTATGGAGGAAAGTTGTGAGGAATCTTATGAGAATTCCAAAAATGATATAATATACGAGGTGTTCCATTTGAAATAACAAAGTTGCTATCACTTTTTTATACAAGCGGCAACACTGTATTGATGAAAATATTTTAGACGGATAGAGCAAGTTTGATTATCCACGTTCACAAATTTTCGAAATGATCTGTCTTTCTGTTCTCCAGATACGTCTAATGTTCCATCCACTGTGAAACACCCTGTATTTGTGGCATTTGAAACGACTAAAAGTCATATGCCTCAAAGTCGTATTTTTCCCATGTTACTTGATCAAGAATGGAATAATAATTTAAATAAAGATCATTTTATATGTTAAATATTTAAATCAAGTAATGTGCTGTTGGATTTAGAATGGCATTCTCGATCAAACCAGATCAAACAATATGTAAAAAAAGTTATAGAAGGAAGCCACCTTTTATTTAAGTAAGATAGTTGTGACAGCTCGCCAGAAAGTGCGGTGTTGCTGCTTATCTTTTTTTCAATGATACTCCGATACAGAAAGTTATGTTGAGTTTATCATTCAAATTGTTTCAAAAAAAGTTTTCGGTACATAAAATTCATACACCAAAATTGGAAACTATTGATTGAGGATAACCGTTGAACAGTTATTTCTAATATTTGTGAATATTTCGATTCCTGTATAGAAGAAAAATAAATAACCGATGTTGCCAAGAGTTGTGAAATTTCTGGAAAAGTAAAATATTCGAATGTTTTTCAGATCCTGAATCACTGTGTTGCGACACCGATCAGATTCTGCAAATGGGCAGAGGATTTCTGAATGCTGCTCCATATCAAAGATGTGACAGTTGCTATAACAACTTGTTGAAATTTTTTTGTGTTCTTACTTGTTCTCCACAGCAAATGGACTTCGTTCATAGTTATACAATAGACGTAAACTTCGAGAATATTTGGAATTGGAAATGTAAGAAATCATGAATCGAATGTTATTATAACTGTACAGGGTGGGCAAATTTCGATGATTGTAGAGGTTAACTCAGTGACTATAGAGGTCGCATCCTCGCTCTCATTTTTCGAGACAAATTCACCGGAACATCATGGTTGTTTATGAAATTAAAATAATATAACCTCGACATTCTTAATAGTAGAGAAAATAAAAAAAAATCAATTTCGAGTGTTGCCCAAAGTTTTATGATATCTTAACCAGAAATTACAGTTAGCTGTGGTTGGGTAAAAAAAGATTATTTCCAGTATATTCGAAGGAATTCGAAGTGAACATCACCGAGAAAATGATGAACGACAGCTACGAATCTTGCAAAGACGTTTCGATGCCATCTTCAGGCGGCACCGTCGTCTCCAGTGCATGCGGGCACTACGGAGGCACGTGGTGCAATCCCAAAAGGTAATTTGAAATATTTCATCTCGAAGAAACATATGGAAGCCTCAAGTTGTCTTCGTGAAGGCTTCATATTGTTGCAACTCAGTCTAGTTTGGCAATACGAAGGGTTTTTTAGTTTGGACTGATCACCCAATTGAATACATAATATATACAGGGTGATTCACCTAACTGGTTCATTAGAGGTTTATGGAGAACTGGAAGAGATATCAACTTGAAATTTTGGTGGATGCTATTACTCAATGTGTTCTATTTTCCTAAAATATTTTCAATACGCTGTTACTTCCGGTTAAACCAGAAGTGATATCAACTTCGTTTTTTCAAATGGAACACCCTGTTTATTTTTGCATTTTCGAATGCTACGAAGAATTCTGGGCCTGTTGGATTTCGAATTTTCTCCCTATCGTGATTCGTTTGCAAGATATTCCATTTTTTTGAAAAATTTTGACAGATGGACTGACTAACTAAAATGTCCATATAATCTTCAATTTTCAAGATTTAAGGTTCAATTTCCGTATACACATGAATGAAAGAGTGTTCTATCAGGTATCCTCAGAAGTGTTCCAAAATATTCAACAGGGTGTTTGATATTTCAGTTTACTTTTTGTAAATTTCAAATCGCAATAACTTTTTTATTTCAGATAGAATGACTATGCAATTTTCACACTATCCGACGTAAAATTTAATTTCCTATCGATTTGCATACGCATACCAAACCGATAAAATGGATATTTTCAGAGATATCAACAAAAATGTGGAAAAACGTTAATTTGTCTCGTGTGTATTTTCACAAGTGTGCTTTGTATGGTTCTGAATTTCATATTTGACGAATAATATGAACATCAATCCATTAGAAGTAACTATATCTCCACTTCGTCTATGAATATACTCATGCAAACCTATCACGAAACAAATAATATGGCGTTAAAAATGATATTCTGGTATACGGATAAAACAAAACAAGTAATTGTTCAAAATGTCGTCTATGTTTTTCAAGACACATAATATTCTTCTCCGGACACTTTTAGTAGTCGACCTTTCAATTTCTTGTGACAATTTTGCGAAAGCCAGGCGCAATTTTTTGGCTCTAGGGAATTTTTAGAGTCATCAGCCTTTTTGAAAACTCAATTTTTTCTGAAACCCCAGAGATAGAAATTGAAACATCAAGTCATGTGACCTCGAAGGCAATCACCATGATCCACCCTTGCCGAATCCATCAGTCATCAATTTCTGTATAATGTTTCTAACACCATATGATGGTGCACCTTATTTGTTTCTTTTCGTGTTAGGAATCAATTAATATTCATATTATTCGTCAAATATGAAATTTAGAACCATCCAAAGCACACTTGTGAAAATACACATGAGACAAATGAACGTTTTTCCACATTTTTGTTGATATCTCCGAAAATATCCATTTTATTGATATGGTATGCTCATGCAAATCGATAGGAAATTAAATTTTACGTCGGATAGTGTGAAAATTGCATAGTCATCCTATTTGAAATAAAAAAGTTATTGCGATTTGAAATTCACTAAAAGTAAACTGGAATATCAAACACCCTGTTGAATATTTTGAAACACTTCTAAGGATACCTGATAGAACACTCTTTCATTTATGTGTATACGGAAATTGAACCTGAAATCTTGAAAATTGAAGATTATATGGACATTTTAGTTGGTCAGTCGATCTGTCAAAATTTTTCGAAAAAATGGAATATCTTGCAAACGAATCACGATAGGAAGAAAATTCAAAATGCAACAGGCCCAGAATTCTTCGTAGAATTCAAAAATGCAAAAATGTTCTATTTAAAAAAACGAAGTTGTTATCACTTCCGGTTTAACCGGAAGTAACAGCGTATTGAAAATATTTTAGGAAAATAGAACACATTGAGTAATAGCATCCACCAAAATTTCAAGTGGATATCTCTTCCAGTTCTCCATAAACCTCTAATGAACCAGTTAGGTGAATCACCCTGTATTTTCAAAAGACGAGTTGTAATTTTTATTGAAAGGATATTTTGGTGGAGGCGCCAGGCATTCATTCATTCATTCATTGTCAATTCTAGTATATAGTATATGGTCTTCTCTCTTTTTGCGGCTTGGTTGGTCTTAAAGGAAGTTGCTTACAGTAACGTTGTTTTCTTTATCATTGTTTTTTTACGATTATGAAAATCTTTTTACTATTTTCATTCTTTATATCTGTACCTTGAATTGTAATATTGAATATCCAGTCAATAAAAACTACAAATGTTTTATTTGAGAATGCATGTTATTGAGTGATGAGTCTAAACTGAAAACCCCCTCGTTTGCCAAGCTAGTCTGAGTTGCGATAATATCGTTTGAGGATTTTTTGTTTTTTTCAGGTGGTACGAGTATTCTACAGATTCTAGTATGAATCCTTTAACACCTTTCAAAGTAACTTATAACATTGTCAATGAATCTGTTAAGGGAGCAATAAATAACGAAAACGTTCCTTGTAACGAAGCATATGTAAGTATCCTTCGATGAATAGATCAATATTTATATAAAGAATCATCAAAGTCACCTGTTATTGTAATATTTCGAATTGAACAGTATTTATTTTGTTCACACAGAGATGTTTCCAGAAATACAGGACTAATTTCATCACGAATTTTTTCTAGCCCGGAAAGTTACCCTGCAGTTGTATGGATTGCCCTTCGAGCTGTTCAGAGAATTCCTTCAGTGCCATAAACGAAGATAGAAATTTGTTATTCGGCCTGTTCGACTTGTGGTCCTTCGTCCTAGCATCCATCTTATTGTTGTTCCTGTTTTGCAGCGTGGTTACAATCATATTGTTCAGGAATAAAAACGTTACGAGAGGAAAACGAGTGTACAACAGCTTTTTAGGTTAATAACGTGTCAATAGCATGCTGTCATAACGCTAGCACCACAAATTGAATCTATTCTAGATATATATGGAGCACTTGGCACTTTTCATGACTTGAAATTTGAAGTGCGCATGTCCACTCGTGAGTTATGCGCGCAGTGGACAAGTCAAGCAAGGCAGGCTCTTCGTGTTCTATCGCGTTTTGAATGATACAAAAGACGTAAAAACTTTTTTGGTTCTTTAGATGCAACTAAAGTATTCAAGAGATGATCTACGTAATTAGATATTTATCAATTTTGTTTTTTCCGAAAACAGTGTTTTTGTCTCGATTTTATGTCGGATATTGAATAGGAATTTGACATTGGCGGAAGAGTTCATCATTGGTTGAAGAGAGCGATGACTCTCTTGTAAAAATGTAATTTTTGGACCGACAGCAAGTGACACTACTGTATGTTTAGTTATACTGTGCTAGCACTATGACGTATGCATGCACGAAGTATAGATATAAAGAGTCCGAACGGTATAGGCTTTTCTGCAGTATTCGTGGTATACAATATTAAACCCAGATCATAGTACTCTTATTATTATAATCATCACACGTAAATACTCGCTGGCTCGCGAATGTCGAAATTATTAAAATTATAAAACTAAGTATGAAATAGTACCTAATGTAATTGTTTAAAAAATAGTCTTGATAAAAAAATGGGAAGGTGTTGTGCTGTTCATGGTTGCCTCAGTGACCGAGAGGCAAGTGGAAATGTGACGAAAGTGGGTATCTATATTCAAAGTGCCGAAAGTGAGTAACCTAAAAATAATATTAAACATCAGTGTGGTTAATAAATATTGTATTTATGAATTTGCGTTGCATTTGAATATAATTTGAATATAATTGTTCACTACTTAATTTGCAGGAACTATTTTTAATTTATCTACTTCACTTACGGTTTGCGTAATAGTTTGACACGCAGAGACGAAAGATGAACTATAATTTTAATTCTTCTCGACCGGTTGATAACATTAATTAATTTTTTTAATAAAATAGTTTGCTGCTGATTAATTGTACTTATTTATTTATTTACTAATATCACAGATTTTTAGCTTTGCAGATTATCCCTTCATACTATCGGTAACGTTGAAATGAAATAAAAATCTCCTGAAACTTAAATTTCATTTCACATTTCTCGAAATAATATTTTCCGAGATGTCAGTATCAACATCACCCGCGTAGGGATTTGAACGAGTACTTCTTCAGAAGTGGCGCGATCTACTGGCAAAACATTCTGTCCCTTAAAATGCTACCATTTATTTAACATTACGTTCGGACTCCTTATATCTATACTTCGTGTATGCATGAATGAAATGAGAATTTAACCTAACAATAATTTTCAGATGGGAGCATTGCAAAGATTAAAAGTAACGGTGATAAGTTCCATCGAAGTTTAGAAGACTGTTTCTACGTGCTAGGAAAAAGTAAGTGAACTCCTTCTTCAAACATCAAAACTGCCCATGAAATGAGTGAGAACGCAAACTGAATTTTAATTTTCGAAAGCAATCGTCGAAGAGAAGCTGAAAGTTTTGGCAATGTGCGCTGTGGTCATGAGTGTACTGTCTTCCGGAATAATTTTTCTGGAAGTTACCACAGATCCTGTCGACCTATGGGCCGCTCCAAATAGCCAAAGCCGCCTGGAGAAAGACTTTTTTGACATGAACTTCGGCCCGTTTTACAGGACCAACCAAATTTTTATCAAGACCGTCGGGATCAATTCGGTATGATAAATATATTTTGTCACAGATGCAATTTATTTATGACGATTTTTTCAGATCGAATTCCCTTCTAGTTATGGAGGTAATATAACTTTGGGGCCTGCGTTCAATGCAACTTTCTTAAATGAAGCTTTCAAACTACAAAAGCTCGTTGAAAATGTAAGTTAGTTTTCGAAAAAAAATGTCAAACGTTTATATTAACAACAGTTTATGAATACGCATTTTTAGATAACAATTCAAACTAAAAATGGGGATGGGACAGTGTCAAATAAGGCCTTACAAAATTTCTGTTATGCCCCTCTGCGTACCGTCTATTCTGGAGAACCAATTATCGACGAATGCACTGTTATTTCTTTATTGGGGTTATTCCACAACAACATTGACGAATTCAACAAAGATACTAACGAAGCTTACGAAACGATAGTTGGTTGTCTTCAGTAAGTACCAAAATTGACGAGTGATACGCGACATTGACATATGATATTGACATTGACACGTGATATTTCACGAAATATTGAAAAGTTCGTGCTGATTTCAGGGCACCGTACACCATGAATTGTCTAGCTCCGTATGGGGGCCCAATTATACCGGGTGTTGCAATGGGAGGGGGGTCAGAAAGTCAGAATTTTCTCGATTCCATCGGTATAACACTCACCTTTTTAACGTCGAACAATATGGAGAAGTTGGAACTCACTGATACTTTTGAATGGGAAAAAAAGTAAGTTGTCCCAAGATCATGGGATTCCCCTGAAGTAGATTCAAGTTGAATTGATTAAACCTGCGCATTTTCATATTCAGGTTCATTTCTGTATTAAAACAGTATGACCAACATGACCGACCACATTTTATGGAGATTGCGTACAGCGCAGAAAGATCTATAGAGGATGAGATAGAAAATCTGTCCGAATCTACTACCCTGACCATATTGCTGAGTTACACTGTCATGTTTATTTATATAACACTGGCATTGGGGAGAATAACGAACTGGAAACATTTTTTCGTGAGTTCGAATTCGATTTAATTTTACAGTGAAAGGAAAATGCTAGTAACTCGTATTTTCCTTCTCTGTTTTAGTATGATTCCAAATTTTCCTTGGGCTTAGGAGGAATCGTTATAGTATTCGGCTCTGTTGGATGCTCTGTCGGTATTTGCGGATTCTGTGGACTCCAGACCACGATGTTAACCATCGAGGTTATACCTTTCCTGGTGCTCGCTGTAGGCGTAGACAATATCTTCCTCATAGTTCAAACTCACCAGGAAAAAAACAGGTATGAAACAACAAGAAGAGCTGTCACTTTTCATCAAGGTATGCGGTGTTGTCAGATCTACCGGAAACACTTAGATACAGTTCTTAATTGCTGATTGTCGAAAAATCTATTATTCTTATTCAGGTCTTTTATTCGCAGACATGGAAATAAATCGATTGAGGAAAACGTGGCTGATACAATGGGTAAAATTGGACCTAGCATAATGCTGACAAGTTTTTCGGAAATATTTTGTTTTGGAATAGGTACTAGTTTGGTGCACGATAAACTTGTCGATGTTTTTTTATTCATTGCTACTTTTAAGGAGCTTTATCTAATATGCCAGCTGTCAAAACTTTTGCCATTTACTCAACCGTGGCAGTGCTCTTCGATTTCGTATTCCAAATTACCGCGTTCGTGGCTTTATTGGCTCTGGATGAAACGCGATATGAGGTGAGGAAATACATTGTGGTGGTACATTATTGCAGTGTTGAAGAGGAAATACTCATTTTTATTTCAGAAAGATAGGCTTGATGTATTCTGCTGCTTGAAACTCAACAGGTCAAGGAGAGAAGAAGAAATACATAGTTGTGGTTTTCTACAGAAATTTTGGAAAGAATATTATACACCTGGAATTATGAAGTGAGGCTCTGCACACTTGAAGAACTCGACAATCATAAACGTACCTACTCAATTATAATTTTTTTTTCAGATTCCCCGTGAGACTCTTCATTCTAATATTATTCGCTTGTTTATTCTGCTCTTCAATCATTCTAGCTCCGAATATAGAAATAGGGTTTGATCAAGAACTGGCAATGCCAGAGGGAAGTCATGTTCTGAAGTATTTACAGGTAAATAACCGAAAATTGAAACGACCTAGCAATGACTTGATTTTTTCAGTACATGAAAGACCTTCTGAGAGTTGGTGTGCCTGTTTATTGGGTGACCAAAGGGAATCTGGACTATTTCGATCCTGAAATATCGTACAAGCTATGTGGGAACTCAGAATGTTCTCCGCATTCTGTCAGTACACAGTTGTACATGGCAGCTTTGAAACAGAATGTGTGAGTCATATTGGTTATTTATACGATCCATTATGTATTTTTTCTACTACTGAGTGTTGTCTACAAATGGCTGAATATAGTGCTAAAACTAGAAAAATACTTGTTGACTTTATGATTAATATAAAAATCATGTGAACACACAATTGAGTATGGAAAGTTTCACTTGACTCTTTTTATTTATTCGAGAGAATTCTGCAAGATATAATATTTATGTCATTTATTTAATTCACCATTGAAGTATGGCGAATTATTCTTGAAACATGGTAACACCTCCCACCATTCAGAAGTGCTATAGTTTCTAGACCTGTGTGTAAGACCGTGATATAGACTCACTCATAGTAACCTTTGACAACCATAAAATATGGGGGTTACATTTAATTACATACTACCACAAATCAAGTATTTTTTTCGTGGACGAAACTGAATGAAATATCCTCAGAAGCCGTTTCACTTCTACTTTTCAGAACATATTTATCTATCCAAGCGAATTCCTGGCTGGACGACTTCAAAGATTGGGGAAAGTCCGAGGGATGTTGCAAATACTTTAACGAAGACGGATATTTCTGTCCTCACACTTATAGTTCCGAAATATGCAGTGCTTGCGACTACGCTTCATTGAATCGAACCAAAAATATGACAGAGTACGATTACTACAAACGTTATCTTCCGCATTTTTTGAATGACAATCCGAATCCCACATGTGCCAAAGGCGGCCATGCAGCGTATGCAGGAGTAAGAGAATTTACAACTCCAATTCGAATTCTTAAGGTGGACATTCATGGTTCATGCAACCGACGATACTCTTCATTTCATTCAACCCATAAATATAAATTTCAGTTTTGGAATCATTCGAATTTCGATATGTGTTTGCATGAATCCACTTTGAGGTTCCGTTATTTGATTACAGGGAATCAGCTACGTGTCAGATGAAGAAGGTTTTACCAAAATCTTGTCCTCAAATATTATGTCCTACCACTCTATCCTGAAATCGTCCTCTGATTATATAGAGGCCCTCAGATACGCCAGATACATCGCTCAGAATTTGACGCAGACAGTTGACATATCAGGTGTCGAAATTTTTCCATACAGGTATGTTGAAATCTACAGGGTGTTTCCAAAAGCTGTGACGCTCAAAATGTGGGCTATCAACTAACTGACCTCTATGAGAAATAGTCTTAACATAATGATAAATATTTTTTTCAGTGTATTCTACGTGTATTTTGAGCAGTACCTGACCATCTGGCGAGACTCACTGACTTCTCTCGCCTATTCTATACTGTGTGTTTTCGTAACCACGTTCATATTAACAGGGTTCAGTTTGTTCTCATCTCTAGTCATTACAATCACAGTGATAATGATAATGACGAACATGTTAGGGTTGATGTGGCTGTGGAATATTTCTCTGAACGCTATCTCATTGGTTAACCTCGTAATGGTATGTGGAAATAATTATTTATATCATTTTAACACGCTTATATAAGCTTCCCTTGTATGTATGTGGGTGAATCTCTTTCACAGAGTCCCTGTGTAGTGCAAGTCAAATTATACATAGACCCTCGCTGCATAATTTTCAATCTTAAAGTACACTAAAATAATGCCAATGACTGTTTCATTATCATCACATCATCAAAGTTTTTTTTTTTTATTTTCCTCAAACCATATATATTTATTGATTTTTTTTGCTTATTTCAGAATGTTGGGATAGCGGTGGAATTCTGTGGTCATGTAGTGCACTCTTTCGAGCATTCCAAGAAAGAAAACGCTGTTGACAGAGCTACAGATGCTCTTGAAAACACAGGCATCAAGGTAAAATATTTAATTGGGAATATGACACTAGAGGGCCATAGAAGGCAGATTGAATATGTCGATTTCATATAAAATTTATATTTACCAAGTTACAGGCATATATCAAAATTTTTCCAGGTCATTAGCGGTATAACTTTCACCAAATTTTCTGGTATCGTAGTGTTAGCGTTTGCTAATTCGCAGATGTTCAAGATTTTCTATTTCCGGATGTACATGGGAATTGTTGTCATCGGTGCCCTGCATGGACTCATCTTTCTACCAACTTTTTTGAGTTTCTTGGGTGAGAATTCTCAACTGAATGTTAAAGAGTTTTTTTGCAATGCTTGTTTGGCGAATACAAAATTACGGAACGTCAATTTGGTACTCACACTGCCATCTAGTAACATCACTCAGTAGCTAGAAATCTGAAACTTTCAGCCAAGTACAAGTTGCGTTAGATGGCTCTGTGAGTACTATTTTCGAATAGTTTTGTTCGATAACTAACCTAAACTAATTTATGTTCCAAGTTAGCATAGAACAAATGGATAGTGGTGTTATACTGAATGATTTCTCATGATTCTTTCAGGTTTGATCAAATATCCAATGATTGCAAAAGATTCAACTGATGTTCCACAGAATATTCATACCAATTCCGACAGTCATTATTGATATTAACTCTTAGATGATAATTTAATTAGCACAATTCGAACTCATGTATATATTGTAATGAATGTAAATGAAATATGCCACTTCTAACAGATTGTTTCATTATTCGCATATAGAGTTCTCAATATTCACAAATGTTTATGCGATTCAAAGTATTCATTATTCGTACATGAAACATTATCTTTAATATTACATAACAAAAACTGAGGTGTAATACTAAAGAAGGAAATATATACTCTTATATTAATTGTAAAACAAATCAATGGGATTAATATTAAAATGACTGATTTTCGTTGTAACTGGAGAACAGAAGGAGTATAAAGTGATGAGGTAGGTACTGATATATAAAACAATTGTTTCTGATAATGATTTATTAAATATAAACGATTTATTTTTCTTAAAAATTGACAAGCTTCAAATCATCTGTAATTACAAAAGCTGTAGTTGCATCGGCAAAAATAAAATGCAAAGTATTTTACAAAATATACAGACATTCTTAAACCTATTTTTAATACTTTCGATTCAGAGAGTACTTCTCGAAACTATCGGAAGTTTTAAGAATTGTTTCAAAGTTTCACAGATCAAAAAAAAAGTGTAAACCAAAGATCATGTCAATTTGCTTATAGTAATTCTCTATCAGGATCAAAAAATCAAACCTGACCTGCGAAACTATGTTATAGGCACAAAAAGGCACTGCATTTCGGACTACATATAAGTACTGTAAAAACATTATTTATAATATCTGTTCAAATTATTTAAAAAATTCATCTCAATATCAATTATCGCATAGTTCAAGTACAAGTTGACAACAATGGAAGCTCTTCAAGATACAAATGAATTTTATTGTCAAGATTCAAATTACAATAGTCAGCATTCCATTGTTGCTCTAAATATTATGGGATTGACACAGCCGATCTGGCAATTTAAAAGTATTTTCTGTTTTTAATTTAATCGAGAATAATCAGAGTATTTTCGGCAGTATTGACATTCAAGTCATGCATCCTAAGTGGTTTTTGGAGCTCGAAGAATTAATAATGAATATTACAAATGAATTACCGATTTGATTTCGAAAAAAAAATCACACATAGATGTATGACTTGAAATTATCATTTAAAGAACTGACTGGAAATATTTACATGGTATTTACAAAATGGCGCATCAATATCTATAATACGAACTCTATAATTTATTTCTTCGATTGATTTCTAAAAGTATATACTTTGTGATACATTATTGCATTTTGATTCGTTAACCGTCAAAACGTTGAGTGAATACATTATAAATAAATTATTATAGAGGAAAGATGAGAACAAAATTACACAAACATAAAAAATATATAAAATCGATGGGGTGGTTAAAAGTCTGAATAATCTTAAATGTGAAAGAAATCAGGAACAATGATACAATAAATACAAAAAACAAAAATCAGTATATACAAATTCATTCCGACGTGCAGAATCAAATTTAAATAAAATTAATTTGCAAAATTCTAACAATTCATACAAAGTGAGGCAAAACATCGCAGAGCATCAGCATCGATTTTTGCCTCATTTTGCATCAATAAAAAACAAATCAAATATTAAATAATATCACACTATTCATAAACACTTCTATCGTGCTACCTGGTGTTTTTTCATCACGAGATCATTTTCTCCACATATCACTTCAAGTTCTTAGAAAAGTTATTCGTCCTTTTATCTATTATATTTGAGGTGAGTTTCACACAGTATCATCGGAATTGTAATGTTAGAATTTGAAATCATTGTGAGGCAGTTGAATAAAATTTTATAATCTCTACTAAAAACTAAAATTGCACAAAATAAAACTTGAACTGCCTTGGGATACAATGATTTCTCGTTCGAGTCATCAATCACAACGGCTGAAAGCAGATCAAGATCCTGAAAAACCTAAGAAATCATTGGATAATTTATATTTTCAAGAATAATATAGACACTTATCTCCAGATGTCAATTTTATTTTATGTAGAGTGTGAACGACGTCTGAAACCAGACATCGACTGAAGAGAGAGAGAGAGAGTGTAAACTTTTGGAACAATTCTGGAATTTCTACATGAATTGACAACAAATAATTTCTAAAATATTTTCAGGAGAACAGTGATCCCTATATAATATAATTCACAATTAAATGTAGGAGTCTACTTCACTCTACCACTCAGGGTTTTATTCGAACACTATCATCTTTGACCGATTTGCTGAAGCTCAAATATGGCTCAACTTATTGGTTCAAGATTGGATCATTATGGATCAACTATCTGTCAAAATATCTGTGAGGTATTAGTGACAGTTTATTCAACACTTCCGCTTCCCAATGTTTTGAATAATTACATCATTTCAGACCTGGACAATGGAATTCTTTCAAATCCAGATATTTGAAAAAGAGCTTCTGAAATTGTTTTTTGCGTAATCAATAGACACTCAAAAAAGTAACTGAGACAAATTGCCATATATTAAGGAATGTTTCGCACTCGGTATGTTGTTGTGAACATTTTGAAACACGTGGTGCTCGAAGAAAACCCCAAGCTCGAATACACCCTTCAGCAGACGGTCTTAGACTCTCTCACCTCTTAAGCGAAGAGGAGGATGAAATAGAAGATTAAAAAAAAAACAAAAAACCCGAACCTCAAACGAGCACGGTAAGCACGTCGGCACTAGCACTCTGCGGTTGCTGCGAAGTCCTCTGCTTATTCACATTAATAATATTCTTGCTAAAATCCTTATGACCCGAAGAATCGTCGAAAGCGGCTGCCGTGTTCTTCCTCACGTCCGGATTCTGCGCCTTGAACAGCATAATCTGACTGTTCCGATGCGCGCTATTCAACCCTTCACCCTTGCCGCCTCCGTCGCTGGTCCCTGGCAGCATCAGCATCGTCTTGCGCGATCCCGGACAATCCACCACAACCTCCGAGATCATTTCCAGCATCTCGCTGGAGCCGTCGTTCGGCAAAACGCTCGACATCGGCCTGACGACGCTCACCCGGGGCAGATCGATGGCCGAGTTGATGCTCGCCAAGCTGCCGGCATCGTCCTTCAAGGGGTTCGCGTACCGCCGAAGGTTCTCCTCGTTCTGCAGGTTGTTCGACTTTTCGTCCTCGTGGTTCCTGTGACAGGGATCGCCTGCGGAAGGGGATAGGTTGACGCCGCTAAGGCCGAGGTTCCTCCTGCGCTGGCGGAGGTAGAGCACGCCGACAAAGGCCGCTGCCCCGGCGCCGATTATGGCGAAGCACACCAGCGCCACCAGGTACTTGTTGCTCTGTTGCTCCTCGGAGACGAGCGCCGTCTCGACTTTGACCTCCACGATGGAGGTGAGCGCCAGCAGACTGGTTTGCTTCCTGGATATCGCCTCGCCGACTACCCTGATGCCGTCCAGCACCCACCGATCACCAGACTGAAACGAAAACATGGCCAGAATTAGTACGCGAAGCTCTTTTCATCGTTGCAGTTCCACTCACCAGAGTAACTTCGACTGTGTCGTTGTAGTCGGTCTTCAGGTCGCACAGCAGCACCAAAGAGTCCTGCAGGCCTTCAGCAGCCTGCTGATTGGCTAGCAGTCGCCTCAAATCGCCGCACAGCCCCTCCACGGTGACCCCCTGAGGCAACTTTACCCTGTCGAGCAGCAGAGTCAGTCTGGCGCAGGTGTTACTCAGCACGGCTTGGTTGGGCCAGCAACTGCTAGGCGCTGGTAGCTGCAAAACAAAATTCATCACGACGCCGTTCAACAGTGATTATTTATCGATGTACTCACCAGGGGCGGCTTGACTCGTCTCCCGCTCTCCAAATCCCTGCACTCTCCGTAAGGCAGGCAAGGCGGTGCTAGGCAAGATTCCAAGGGCGTGGGCACGCACACCTGCGTCAGGCTGCACATGGTGTTCTGTTGGTTCGAAGTACGGCAGTTTCCCATGCCGCACCACACCCTGGTGCACTTCACGGCGCCGTTGGTGCACACGCAAGTGTTGCACTCGTGCTGCCACGTCACGTTGTTCTCTAGGGTGTGGCTGTTCCACGGGCAGCTACCGGCAGATGGAAGATACGCCAAATCGTCGACTGTATAAAAAAATACATGGTTAGCAACGTGCGAGATCGGGGTAACTCCAAAGCCACCTGCTATAGTCAAGTTGCAAAGATAGGCTCAGACTCGAAACTCTAACACAACGAAAAGGCGTACATAATAGATCTGTAAAGGTCGCAGTGTGGAGGCTCCCAGAAGCACATACTCCCCACTGTTATCTAATCTAACGGGCGAGATCAATTAAAATTCATGAGGACTTACTGTTACACCTCTTCCCCTTTCTTCCGGGCGGACAGATGCACTTGAAATCGCCGATGTCGTCGATGCAGGTGCCGCCGTACCCGCACGGATTCGACGCGCAATCGTTGACGTTTATCCTGCAATCTGGTCCGGTGAATCCGAGGGCGCACTCGCACAGGAACCAGTTGACGCCGTCGATGCACTTGCCGCCGTTGTAGCACGGCTGCGGACTGCAATCGTTCACGTCGTCCTGGCAGTGATCGCCTTCGAAGCCGTCCCTGCAGATGCACTGGTAGTAGTCGCCGGTATTAACGCACGTGCCGCCGTTCAGACACGGATTGGAACGACACGCCGTCTGCTTGACTATGTGACAGGTCGTGCCTACAAAAAAAAAACGCATGAAAATCATGTGCAACGCAGAAACTGCAAGGCTCTTCTTACCTTCCCAGTCGGGTGGGCACCTGCAGACGAAAGTGCTGCCGAGGTCTTGACAGGTGCCGCCGTTTTTGCAGGTCGTGTGATCGCAATGGCTGTCTTTCAGCGAGCAGCTCTTGCCCTTCCAGCCATTCTTGCAAGCACATTCGAAATCAGCCACCAGGTCGATGCAGGTGCCGTTGTTTCTGCATGGGCTCGGTGAGCAATCGTCGGTATCTACAGAAAAAAAAGGAAATTCAGTATGAATCAGGCTTCGTGGTGACTTTTCGAACTCACTGATATTGCACAGGGCTCCCTCCCAGCCTTCGATGCAGATGCATTGAAACGCGTTCACTTTATCCACGCACGTTCCGCCGTTTTTGCAAGGGTTGATCTTACAGTCGTTTATATCTGTGAAACGAAATCGTTAGTGGTGGAATTGGAGAATGCACTTTCATTCCACTTACTCTCATGGCAGTATTTCCCTGTGTACCCCGGTTGACATTGACATTTGTATCCGATTCCAGGCTGGTCGATGCAGTGGCCGTGTTCGCCGCATAGACTTGGAGACGACGCCCTGCTTCCTCCGACTGAGACGATGACGCAACTGTCAATGCCTGGAAGAGAGCGATTCGGTGCTTTATAAACTGGCGACAAATCAACAATACGTGTTTGCAAACACCCATTTGTCTGTTATCTCACGGCAAACGAGTACGCCGTTTCGAATCACCTATAACACCCACACAAACAACGCTTATTCAATTCTGTACTAGTAATAAGCCGTGAATAGAGATCTGATAAACGAGAGAGATATCTTTCATCAGCGGCTTTGTACGGCCGAAGATTTAATGACTTGCGATGTTCAATGATTTCACACAAAAGAAGATATTCCATGCTCGTCTATCGATCCGGCTTTGTTATGACATGACCTTCTTGTCTATTTATGAGTCAAGCACAATGGACCAAAAGCAAAACGATATACGTCATTCGACAACAGGAATTGTTGGTGAACAGAATCGTATTGAAAATCCTTTAGAAAAATAAGACGTATTCCTCCACCAACGTCAATTGATATTTTTCAATATGCGTTGGTTGAGAGAAGTGAATTCCGTTGGAAAAATACCCATCCGACCAGTATGAATCTTTCGATGGACTAAGGCCCATCGTACGTTGACAGATTCGTTCCCGAGACACCTGAAGCAGGCCTGCGGGAGGCCCGAGGCCCCATGCCGTGTCAGAAATCGAACTGGACCGGTCCACTGTCCGTTGCTTGTCTACCGATCACGGCGATATTCTTTCTAATTGACGCACACTTACTGCTCCACAAAAAAAATATAATAAGAACGAAACATGTTAGGGATGCCTTCTTATTATTTTCTTATTATCACCATCCTTATTCGAGTAAATTTCTCAATTGTGTCAATTGTCTGCTCAAGTAAATCTTTTCGCTTTCAGAATCAGAATCAAAATTTTGCGCTGACTTGAAAAACATTGATGTTTCAATATGGCTGTCGTTGCATGAATATTCTCCTCATAATCATGTGGCTGGCTGTTTCCCAGCTATATCTTTTACAAATAGCTCTGAAAATTGATCTCAGTATGATATCAATTTGCTACTCTACAAATTGAGTCATTACTTATAATGAGTTGTGAAAATGTATGATGGAAACAATATATCAAAAGTACTACTGCAGTGTGTGCTAGCGATTTTATCAAGTCTATTTTCAGTTCACGAATAGGAGAGAATACGTGATGTATAGATAATTTGAACCCTGTGTCAGAGCTGACACTGATTTATTGAAGTTCCAAGACAGAAGAACATCTAAAGATTTTCAATAATCTTCGTTACAATAAAAGAAGATGTTATGGTGTCATGATATAAAAATGAACTCACCGTCTTCACATGGTGGATTATCGCAGGAAATTCTTGATTGACTGCAATTTTTTCCATGCCAACCTTCCGGGCAATGGCAGTAGTAATCCGATTGAGTCTTGAAACAGGGTGCCCCGTTCTGGCATGGATCTGGGTTGCAATGATCATAGTCGTTCTGGAAAAAAAAACATCTTACATACAAGTTATTCATAACGAATGAGAATCTTTTTATTGACATTTGACAGCTGCTTTACCATGAAATATACGGAACAATACATTTACAGCTGCTTTCTTCTTACCTAGACAACGGTTTTGTAAGAATGAATTCTATTCTCATTTCATTCACAATACTACCAAAAAAGTTCGTACGTGATTGTTGTGCACTGTTAAGTGTGAAGTGTAGATAATTCGCTAGTCGTCATTTCAATTAGAACTCGAGGAAAGAGCAGATTAGACCAGAATAATAACAGACATTCGTCTATTTCTTGCGGCACAATCATTATTTTCATAATGGTCGCTAAACGTAATAATGTGACTCCTTCGATGAAATCAAATCTAGACCTCTTCTCATTTTTAGATGGAATAATAAAAGTGCCATCAAAGAGAGATTTTAGTGGCCCGATTATCGAGTATTACGAACTCAGATCCATTAATTTCGATAAATGTTTTATTCATGTGTCCGCCTACAACAACTTGTCTAAATGTCATTACGTGACCACCGCATTTTACAGCTCGTTTGGAACAAGAAAATAAAACAGGTGCTCTAAATTTGAATGACTTATCATATACAGTGACCTAGTATTATTGTATGGAAAGCTTTTTCAATCATCAAGTACCGTGAGAACCAAATAAATTCCGAAACAGTCAAAGTTGAAATAATAACTTCTGGGTCTGGCATGAGGACGACTGACAAGTCAGATGGGGACAGTGGATTGAAAGCACCTTAGCCACTTACTCTTATAGGTATTTTGCCGAACCTGTATAAGCTAGTAGAGGTTTTTATTCTGTAATTAACGATTTCAGAACCGAAAGAGAACTGTGGTCGATGAAATGACACGTATGTTTATGTATTTATTTCTTGTGAATGAACTCGTATTTTGTTTTAATCAACTGATATATTTATGAAATACTTACTTCGCATTCGGTTCCGGTGATCCCCACTGGGCAAATACACCGGTAACCGTTGACCTGATCTACGCATTCGCCACCGTTCTTGCACGGACTGGATCCGCAATCATCGATGTCGGTATGACAGTCTCTCCCTGAAACGAAAACATCGCCATCGATTATACGATCTCATAACACGCGAAGCCATCGCCGAGAATATTCGTCGCATTCGGACATTTCCAGGTCGACGTTAACGTGTAGTAGTCAGAAGGGTGTGTCAATAACGATTGTATAATATTCAGTTTGCGTTACGTCGTGCCCGAGTTAACGATAACTGCGATGTGTGCATGTGAACATAATTCACCGCGCATCATCTCCGAATACCGTTCAGTCCTCCGTCCGACCACTTACCCGTGTATCCAGGCTTGCAGGCGCAGTGATAATCGTTGACTAGATCTATGCAGGTGGCGCCATGTTGGCATTGGCCGACACAATCGTTGATGTTCTGGTCGCAATTTCTGCCGGTCCATCCGACACGACACGAGCAATGGTAGTCGCCTATTCGATTGGTGCATGATACGGCGTTGATGCAGGGGTTGTTCAGGCATTCGTCAGTATCTGGAAGAGACCCATACAATTACAATTCAAGTCCAATATGATGTGTGACTTTTGACACTTACCGAATTGACATACGTTGCCTTCCCAAGCCTCAGTACAATTGCATTCGAAGGAGTTTTCGAGGTCGATGCATGAACCGCCATTTTGACATGGGGCCGAGTCACATTCGTTGATATCTGTGGATGAAAACGTGCATCAATTCATAATTATTGACATCAATGGAATATTTCCTAGTAGAAATGAGTAAAAAGGCGTTCGCAATCAGTCTGATACAGAAATATCATGAAATTGCTAATCATATGGAGATGTCAGTGTTATTCTTCATAAAGAAAAATCAAGACCTATGAGGACACCAGACTGTATTCGTTGATTGTTTCCAAATTGTACTAAACTTTGTCGACATTCATCGAAAGTGAAAGGAGTTTTGTTTCCTAATTCCTCAATGGATGAATTGTTACAATTTCTTGTATTAACGTGCGAGAGTTGGGATTGAAAATTCTTGGTGATTATGAAATAAAGAGAATTTATGAGAGAAAGTGACCAGATTTGGAGCGATGCGTCCAGCTGAACATCATGGGCGGAGACGAAAAAGGTACAATCGAAAAATACACGACAACGTGTTGGCTTAATTATCTGTATCCCCGGGGATGAAACAATCGAATATCGATTTCATCGGTACAGCCCCCGAATTGTCGTGGTCGCATCCACACAAGATGCATTCTGGTAGGCAGCTATCGCGTCTCGCCAGAGTCCCATGGCCTCCTCCCTCGGCTAAAACTACGTATAAATCAGAACCGTAACCAACAATTACCTACCCGTCTCCGCCCCGTTATTATATCTATTAGTTCGTAGGGAGCGCTGCGATCGCGAAAGAGACTTAATTACGCCACGACGATGAGTTGGGCCACCTATGACCCCGCATTCCTGTGGTGCTGCCACCTATGCGGCACGACCGACGATTTACCTTTATCGATCTATCGACGGTTATGCTGAATAATCTTTGCTTCGAGTTAGATCAGCGCGAAAAAGATCATCGGGCGCTGCATCTAGATAAGGATAGATGCAGGAAGCAGTCGATATCAGATCAACAGGATCTACAGAGCTTAACTGGTCACAAGATGTACGAAAATAAGAATTGTGTCCAGCCTAACCTCAGAAAATAATTGATGAGGATACATTCATACATTGAGAACACATTTTCTCAGGAAATCATGTCCAATCTAATCTAAGAGGAGGACTAAGTACTCCAATAAACTCGACATAACAATAGATTTGTAGAGGTCACAATTTAAAGGCTCCCAGGAGCACTTCAGCCCCACACTAAATTAATCTTGTTTATGCAGGATGTGGGACTAGTGTATTAGCAGAATCCTTGCCCGCCTATCGTATTAATTTTCACGATCACAATAGCGGAGTTTACGTGCCTCCGGTGCGAGTCAAAGAAATCAAATTTACGATGAAGTAACCATACTAAGTTGTACAACAACTGTCACTGCTGGCATTTGTTCTAATTTAATATCTTTTATTGATCGAGTATACGAATTGTTTTTGATATATCGTGCAAGTAGTCAGTTAGGTTTGGTTCGGTTTCAATTAACGGAGATCCGATGGATCTCGAAGAAAATCATCGATAACGAATAGACAATGCAACATGAAGATTTATTAGTTCATTAGGTCTGAGGATTATGAAACGCATAACGAACGTCTTTTTTTGTACATCGATCGATATAGTTCGACGATCAATAAGGCCGATGCCACATTCTCAACTGACAATCTTGAAGTTGATGAAGGAGATTTCTTTTACTAATTAGTTGAATACTGTATTTTCAAATTGTATCGATGTCAATAACGTATAACTGATTCTAAATGATTGCAACAAACGTTTTTTGTTCAATTATGCCGTACAAAAATCGCAGCATCTTTATTCATCTCACGAAAACAGGAAAATACTGCACTGAATAACGTATTAATTAACGTCTACTCGTCAAGCAAAAGTTGTACTCGTTTATTTTTGTGATAATTGTGTACCGTCATCAGAGGCGTTAGATGACAAAAAAGTCCGGCATTTCGTCACCTAGATACAAACCTAGCGATTATATAAAATGATCCAATTAAAACATGTAACTAAGTCGACTCATTGATTCTCACACCTTAGATACTAGTAAGAAAAACATATGATTTTGAAAGTGTTATTATTCTTATTATGGGATACTTCAATATACAGGGTGTTCCTTGGGGACATAACAGTCTTAACTTTCGAGATACGGAGTGATGAAGAACAGTTATTTCAATAATATCTGGGATAATATCGTAGACATTTATCATGGAATTTGATATACGACTTTTATGCATCTAAGTGCATTATTTCATGTGGATTTCTTTTATTTTCCCCACCAGTGGTGTCCGCATGGGTATCGCATTTAATATTATTCCCTATGCCACTATTTTCACTCAAAATAAGAATCATTTTTAGAATCCTCAATTATTTTTGAGCACATTGATTTTTCTTTGTCCGACGCATGAATATCGCATGAAAAATTCTAAATAGTTCACTGAATTTCATAAACATCTGGTGCACGAAAACAAATCGAGTTATTAGATTCGTTCTAAAATAAATAAGTATCCATAAAATAGGACTCGAACTCCGAAAACACATACTATATATCATATATGTAACAGTACCAAACGATTTAATAAACTCGTCATACGTCATTGTCGACTTACGACGATGTATTCGCACTGACATCGAGAATCACATTTTAAATTCAGTGGGAACTGGGACATTACGACTAACTCAATTCGTTCATTCGAATTGAATCGATGCAGAGTCAAAATATAGCAATTCCCAAATGACCATTTTAGTAAAGACTATCTGTACTCTTGACGTTGCTTCATCTGTCCGCGTCTGCGGATGAATCGAGACATTCGTTTACGTCTTCACTACTTCGCTTTTTTCTGCGTCTTCGCTGGCATCGAAGCCATTAAATAAGTATCAGAGATCTTTACAATAAAAATAAATCAGTATAACTATATTATGTCCCTTTCATCATCATCATCAATAACAAAAATTAATGAATAATAAAAACAAGTTTTAAAAACTTCAAATATACTTCATTGAACTATACAGAGGTGTGCACAAAAATCGCCCAGAGCTGTAACTTCTGAATCATTTGAGAGAGATCGAAATTTGAAATTTGGTGGGTAGCAACTATATACCCTGAATCTGAAAATGGAAAAATATACAAGAGGTTCCATTTGAAAATCAAAAGTTGAGGTCACTTCCGGTAAGACCGGAAGAGATGGAATACAATTTTTCTCTTAAAAAAAATAACAATATCATATAGTTGCTACCAACCAAATTTCAAACTTCGATCACTCTCGAATTATTCAGAAGTTACAGCTCTTTCCGATTTTTGTGCAAACTAATTTTTGAAAATGTATTCTAACAATCATTTATGCAGAAAATTTCAATGGTGGCGTTCACTGTTTGAAAGAATATATTTTTCTAGGATGCATTTTGGGCTGCAAGTTAATTTATCTAACTTTTTTCAATGTACTCACCCGCAGAGAGCTATAAATTTTTGACTCACTCTGTATATAATATATTCAGTTTGTCGGTAATATAGTGCGACGGCATTACATTACTTGAAGTTCGAACTTCATTTTTGGAATGCTAGATGGCATTGAAATAGCTGAATTTATAGTTTTTTTTTCAAGAACTATTTTGTTAAAAAAAAGTATACTATGTTACGCCCAATATCTGCACAAAGTTTCATTATGATCGGTTGAGTAGTTCTCGAATAACAACAAATAACATTTATAATATTAGTAGGAATGTGACGCGAAATCACCATCAAGAAAACCACGCTCAGAGTAGGAACTCCATAAGAAAAATTTATCAAAGATGATGAATTTTAGTTACCATCACGACTTCTTGAACGCGAGTTCTTGAACGGTAATTTAGGAAGTCGTATTTATGATGCCAGTTTCACCCAAAAAAAAATGTTATGTGGAACTGAAACTGAGACGATTAAAAAATAACACAGCGATAAATTCTTCTGTCAGAGATGAGAGTTTGAGAGATTTTTATACCGTTTAATTATTTTATAATGTAGTAGTCTCAGTGTGCTCGATGAACTATAAAAATTCGATGACGATATCCTGACAATCGATAAAAAAATATTATTTTATGATGTCAAATTCTTTTTGGAATGTTGTACTATTTCTAACATGGGAATTTTCTGAGATACGATCGTTGTTTGTTGGAATTTGGTAGTTTATAACCACCACTTATGAAAAGGTTTACTTTGTCTGTCAATACTGATTTCGTGTTAACAAAATTAGGGTAAATGGTGGCACTTTAGTCTCAAGTACCATCAGATGTTGTGTTGACGGAGTCACAACAGAAATCCTTCATTATTACGTCACACAAATATGGAGATCCATTAACGTTGAACGTTTTTATCCATTAGTGAACATGAAATGTATTCTTTCTTTAGTTTATTCATAAAACAAACAATGAAAGTTCGACATACGTCAATATTCAACAAATATAACAACCCAAAAAGAGTTTCATCATCTTCCACATTTTAAACAGTGCCACGAGAGGGCTCAAATTCATGCAATTAAATCACCAATCAACGTTACATTGTAGGTTTGAAAAGCTCTCCTGAAATGCAATTTCATAGTAAAATTCATCAAAATACTATTCCGAATCACTATAAACTACCTACAACGCACTTTCCGCAAAAAAGTCAAGTGAACGCAAATCTGGCGGTTCACCTGGCCACCAACTCACCTATATTGCAAGTTGGACCCGTCCAGCCGTTTCCACAGACACAACTGAACGAGCCGCCCGCCTCCAGACAAGTCCCCCCGTGCAGGCAGGGGGCGGGGGCGCAAGGGTTGTCCACCACCTCGCAATTCGCTCCCGAGAATCCCTCCGGACACGTGCACAGGTAATTGTCGGGGGCGGTGTTCTCGCACGTGCCGCCGTTCAGGCATGGTTCGTGGGTACCGCAATAATTCAAATCTAGAATGGAGAAAAACGGTTATGTTCTGTCGAGCATATGTAAACGTAGTTTTTGTTGTCGTAGGGCAGTAATGCTATTTTGTTGACCTCAATTATAGTTAGAATAAATGTGCAAAATCACTGATTCTTGGAGAAAATTCCATGACACGATGAAGCATCTGCTTTGATTTTACGCAGCATTGTGACGTCATATGCTATCTGTACCATCCGTACTAGCGACCTTTTTATTAAAATTAAGTCATTTAACTTTGTATTTATACGTTGGCACGTTAACCAAGATGGAGTACTAGCGAAAACATTGCAAAGAAAAACACAACACGAGTAACCTCAGGGACGTTTTGATATCTAGATAGAACGTGATAACGTCCTTGCTTCAATCATGGATGAAGTAGTATACATCAATTCTCCAACGTTATACCTTCAAGTAATTCTAATCGACCAGATTTGTTTCTTTCAGATGAGAAATGGATAAGCTTGTCGCATTGCGAGAATCTCTTCCTACGTAGCTATGCGATTGGCTGAAATAAGAAGAAGAATGCACACTTCAAGAAGCATTGTGAGAGCTCATAACTGCATTATCGAAGCTGTCAATCACACGTAATAAATAACAGATGTAATAATAGTAATAATTGTTCGTAATTCAAATTGTTCATCGAAAGTTCATGAGCATTTCCACACGTTTTGATATTTCAACAATGGGCGTTTCATCAGGGTCCATATCTCGATATAATTCGAATCGTGAAAGAGATACATCATTCGTTATTTAGACACAAATTATACAAAGCACGTCCAAACCGATAGAGATTTGACCACATAATCCAATTCCGGATGATCAGCTTATTGAGTAGGGTTTATGCCTCATCTGATACGAGGTTTTGTTATTTTTTATTCATGAGGGGGATTCCCTTTCTACGCGTCATTCGTTCACGAGGGAGCCCGCATTACCCTGACATCTTCATTTGTTTTCATCAGGGTTTATGTCAAAATACTGACGTTTACCACGACACTACACAGAAGAATCTATTCATACGAAATAAAGTAATTGATTGCGGAATTGGAGGTTTGAAAGAAATATGAATAAATTTTCATCTGAGCTTTTCAAGAATTGCACACCTGATAGCTGCTAATTTATCCACAGCACACCGAGGACATAAAGATATTGAAATTTTTACCATAATCGCATTAGAAATCACCGATGCAAATCGCGAACGTTCGCCTCACCTGCGAATCCGAAAAGAAAGAAGAAGAGGTAGAGGAAGCATAGAGACGAAGAAGAAGAGGAATACCTGACTCAGCATCAGCACCTGTGTCAGAATCCCACGGTGTTTTAAAAAAGCTCGGTGGATATGAGGCAGCGAGAGAAGCGAGATCATGCATACGTCTGACGGTCTTTAACAGCTTTACATTTTTATAACTAAGCAGCTTAAATTGGTTTACGGCCGAACAGATACAGTTGTTTCAGCTCGGTCAGCAGGAAACGACGCGAATTGTTCGAAAAACAAGAGAGAGAGAGAGAGAAAGAGAGACAAAATCTGTCGCTCGGTAATTGTTTCGGTAGTCGTTTAGCGACTTTAGCCACCTATTCGGCTTGAAGAACCAATTCTTAACATGCCTTGGTAAAGCAACAGGTGGTAACAGTATTAACTAAAATTTTAGTACATTCAGTATGGAAAATGCAAATCCCTCGTGTAACTGATAATTTTGTATGTTTTTGCAAATAATCATAATATTTCAATGAATTGAAAGCATTTTTTTTATAGTCCAGACACTTATACTTCATTTATTCTGGGTTGATACCTGTATGAAATCGCCAGATGGAGCCGTGTTGCCAGATGTTTTTCACTTTTTCAGCGATGCTCCGAATTAACTCCGAATTAAAACTTGGGTATATATATATATATAATCATATTTCATAAAAAATATTGAACCGTTGTGAGATTTGGCATCGTTCACTTCACAACGATGCCAAATTGTTTGGAGCGAATCCTTACAATCGTTTGTTCACATTCGAATTGTTCTTTTATTGCGATTTTTGTGAATTTGTTCTTTTAAGAGCTTTATTTTATCGCATTCTTATCAAGATGCCGAGAGGTTTGAGTGGAGATGCCCAGAAAATGGTTGCAAGTTTGTTGGAATATTTTCAACGAGAAAAGGTTAACGGAGGTCCCTTACTTTCATTGAATTCTATAGGAAAGGTAAGTGAGGAATCCTAATGAATATTTATTTACCACGAAGAGTTTATGATAATTCAGTATGATTATTACAGAGAGTGGCTGCTGCACTAAATATAGGAATTGCTACTGTGTGGAGAATATCAGCAAAATCAGCAGAGGGTGAAGGATTGAACTGTCCCAGGACATCTACAGAAAAGAAAAAACCAATCGTTGATATTGAAGAATCTCTGGAGTCTGAAATAAGAAATTGTATTCACGATATGTATAAGAAGAGTGAGTATTCAGTGCCTTTCACATATAATCAAATAATGAACATTTCTATTTGCAGATGAACACATAACTTTGAAAACATTGAATGATAAGCTTGCTCAACGTTTTCTCTTCAATGGTTGCCTCTCATCTTTATGGAAGGTATTGAAAAACATTGGCTTCAGATTTAGAAAAGATGATCCACAGCGAGGAATGATGGAGTTACTTAACATTGCTATGAAACGTGTAACATTCCTCCAACAGTATATTCAATTAAAAAATGAAGGTTTGAGGCAATTTGTGTTTCTTGATGAGACCTGGATCTTCCAGAATGGAACTATAGGACATTCCTGGCAAGATTCTAGTGTCAAAAGTGTGAAAAAAAATAAAGTAGGAGGTTCTAGGTATTTATAGTTTGTATTTGGGTTAGATGGTGTACTGGATTTATGTTGTATATTAGATTCATCGTTCTGCATGCTGGTTGTTCAAATGGTTTCATTCCTGGAGCAGAATTAGTTTTTTCTTCTGAAACTGCTGATGAAGATTACCATGAAGAAAAGAACCAGGATAACTTCCTCCACTGATTCGAAACGCAATTGCTGCCAAACTTAGAAAATCCTTCCACAATAGTTATGGATAATGCTCCCTATCATAGCACAACCATTAACAAAGTTCCCACCACAGCTTCTAACAAGGCAGCAATTCGAGAATGGCTCACTAATAATGATATTGCTTTTGATTATGGAATGTTGAAGCCGCAGTTAGCTAATTCAGTAAAATTGTATGCCATATATTCAGAACTTATTTCAAAGTTGTTTGTAATATATTCTATGATTTTTAGGAACAAACCAGCCCCTATTTATAGGGCAGATCTGATAGCAGAAAAATATGGACATCAAGTTCTTTGAAGAAAAATTTATCATTTGTTATTTATAAGAAAAATTGGTGAGATAATTATAATTTGTTCATTAGGTAAGGTATTGAACATCTAAAAATTATAAATTATACATTTTATTCTTATGTAAATGGATGATATTGATGAGATTAATCTACAGGAGTCATACCTCAGAGAAGACAGCATCATCATTTGGAGTAAAAAGAAGTCATCGAGAAGAAGAAGGGTTGGTTTCAATTATGATATTTTTCAAAGTAATACATATCGAGTTGTTAGTTTTCAGTTCCAGAGGATACATAAGTAGCAGAAGACAAACATAATGAATTAAGATACATTTGAATTTGAATTTATATTGTATTTTTGTTGAAATGTAATGATATATGGTGGTTCAATGAGTTTTTGTGGGTTTTCCTCATGTATCATATGGAAACCTTTCATATGAGCAGATGCACCACTATTTTTCCCATGAATAAATCAATTTATAACTTTTGCATTATTTCTATAACATACCTATTGAGGTTGGCCAAGAATTGGTTTTGAAATATAGAACCGTCAAATGAGAATGAGAGTTTAGAACAGATATAATGTTGAAAGATAAACATCACTTCATTACGTAGTTATTGTGTATTTCCTTTGAATATTCGATTCGATTTCTAGCATGAGAACAGTCCATTATATCATTTGAAACATTCAACGGATATCCACAATCAATAGTAATCCAAATATGATAAAAATTATTGATCCATCGAAAACAGTTTCAAAACAAAACAAACGGTCAACATAACCCAACTTTTTATCACAGAGTCTGTGTTTTTATTCAAAGTTAATTCGGAGCATCGCTGAAAAAGTGAAAAACATATGGCAACACGGCTCAATCTGGCGATTTCATGCAGGTATCAACCCAGAATAAATGAAGTATAGGTGATAGCACCTGTATGTGTCATGAATTAATGCAAAAGTGTATGTTTCAACTGATAATAAGATTGAGTTCATTACATGAGTGAAATTTGCATAATTTTGAAAGATGAATATTTTGCACATCTTGCTAAATTTATGTTTCTGTGATAGTTTGATTTCTGAAGGAATATTTTTATGGTATTTGGGTCCCAAATAGTTCACACAATTTTCTAAAAACTCACTGTTTAGGGACTCTTATGTACATTTTTGACACCAATCTGGTGTCATGCCTATGACGAATATGTTTTTTTGTAGCTTACTGTTTATTTAGGTGACAACACATTGAATAAATGAATAACTTTCAATATTTGGATTTTTTTTATCTATTCATCTATCATTCTATTATTCAACCTATCTTTCTTGTAAATAACCTTCAACATTTTATTTTGAATGACATTTAGTGGTCTTAGTGCTGTGTCATACATACATGTCATTGTAGAATGAACATTTATTTTCGTGAAGTTTTTTAAGTATCAGACATTGTTTGAAATATCTGTCTATGATGTTCAAATAAACTTCTAAGAAGGAAACTTTGACGTACGTATCTATCAAATAACATGGGATATGAATAAACAGTTTTCTCTCCTGATATCGAACAAAAACCTTCTAATAATAAAACAGTTCTTTCATGACAAAAAAAAACAATGAGAAGTATAAAAAAGTCATTATATAAGTTGAGTTGACTATTTTCCTCGGATATTATTATCAATCAAATAAAACTATATCTACTCAAAGGATCCATCAAATATAATTCATTAATTAACAAAATATACCAATAAATGAAAGATTTGTTCAATTCGAATCACAAGCCATTATCACGATTCATTTTAAAAGTAGCTTCTTAAGAATCACAAAATGTCGAAAAAATCGTCTGCTAAACGACTTCTTCGAATTCAACGCTAGAAAAAACCACAGATCTCAGGGAGTACAATCTCTTTCAACTCACGAGACCTCGACCAAGTGAAAGAGATCTCGCGACAACAAGATCACATTTCCTAATAAAATAATATTCTAAATATTATTAGGGACCACCCTAGAGCTATCTATACATTATTCCAAATACAATGTATACATTAATCAATTTTTTTATAAGAACCTCTCCAATGTAACTCGCCCTTTCAATCTGGATCATAGAAAAGCGATGAGAGCATACCAGATGTATAAAAACATTCGAGCAACTGTTGGAAAACATAAAAAATACCCCCGTATCCCGATGGGACTCATTGCCCATGAAAAAGTAGACCGCATTGTCACCGAAGAGGGTGAGTTTTTTAACATGAATTCGCCCCCGATGTGCATCGGTGAGCAACCACAATTCTGCACTTGATCAGTCGTTTTCACCCCGCTATCAATTACGTGGCACAATGATGATGAGCACCGCTCTTGAAAGAATAATTATTTAACAAACTAACCCTTTGACACGTTTTGGGAACATGTGCAAGTGATTTAGTGCCCAGTAAATGACTGGGAATTGTAATGGATTCGAGCCCCTTGTCGTTTCATTTTTATAATACGTGTATGGGAGGTGACGTCAGAATTGCTTACCTTGATCACATAAAATTCCGCCCCAATTTGTATCACAGATGCATTGCCATGAAGTTCCATTGCAGTAGCCATGTTTGCAGCCGGGGTACGGCTTGCATTGATCACAAAAATCTCCACGCCAACCAGATCGGCAACTGAAAAACCAGAAAATGTCATATGTTATCTAAAAAAAAAATAATTTCAGATAGTAGAATAGCAAAAATGTTCACCAGATCATTCTGGTATTGTTTCACAATATTTTCATAAAAATGAAGTCGTAGCGTAGCGTAGAGAATTTTGCGATTTATTGTTATCATATCCACGTAAACACATCTCGAATAAGATGGATTCGGTAGATTAAAAAATGCTCTTTCTAATAAGACTAAGTTTGTTGAAATCAGTCATCCAAAATGACTGTATTCGAAATCTATACGTTTACTAGGTACATACACTTATATCGGTGGAAAATTACATTGAAAGTTTCAGATGAAGATTACGCCCCCTGGTTATCATTCATGAAATATGGCAACAATTTCCACTTTTTTCGCCACTTTAGTCATAAAAATTTTCCCCGCAAGTCTCTATGATGAATGGTTCCTGATATACAGAACCTCGATAATTGAGTACATTTTCAGTTTCTGAATCTTTTTTGTATGCAGTAATTTTCAAATTGACAATCCCAGCCAAGCAATAGAAAAAGTTATATTTCAGCAAAATGTTCATGAACTAGCTTTACTTATCATTCCAGAAGGAATAGTTTACATTTCTGTCGTATCCTTCCTTTTACGTTCTCAACTTTTCTTATGTTTATCTTCGATTCACTGAATTCATTCTGAGTTGGAGACTCGCCCTGTATAACTTCGTTAGCTTCAATCGCGTTGGATTTTTTCTTCTGCTTTGAATGAGGACTTTACGGTAGGATGATTCTTTTGATGGCATGTTCTCGACTCGAATTATATATTACTATATTCCCAAGCTTAGAGTTTCAATCTAATTATTAACGCATCGCAAATAATATACGTAGCAGATTTACGAGAAGAATATTTTACATTGTTATAGCACTGAACTTAGATCGTTAGGAAATATTATAAGAATTAGTGAATTTCAGTGTAGTGCCCGTAATATCACAATGAATAATCAGGAATTGAATCACCGAACTCAATTATTTTTTTGTCAGTTCACATGACCCTCCACATTCGTCCCATTTCGTGTTCATCCTTGGCGTGAATTGGATTGGTCCATACCAAAACGTAAATGCCTGATACAAATATAATTGTAGGTCATTATAGCAACTTTTAATTTCGTTCATATAATATATCTAACAGCGAACGATGCCAGATTATATATTACAAACTTCTGTTGTTTTACTTCTGGCAACGCCTACTGCTTTCTACTGATAATTAATGTTTGATGGGTAGGTACCTCACGAATATCAGATATTATCTCGATTTGCTTTATACAGTTTGAGAATTTTGAAATACAGTGACCGATATGAAGTTGTTCTGGACGAGTTTCACGATGATAAATTGTTTGAAAGTTGCCAAAAATGCTACATGTCGCCCTTAATTGCTTCCTTTCCACTGTCCCCACATTTTTCCAATATCTACTGTTATTCTTTTCGAGTCAACGATCGAGCGGACGTTGTTTATTCTCAATTATTCTCCTCTACATGATATCCCATCAAGCCAGACCGATGTACGGTCTCTCTAACAATAAATTCGTTTCGAAAAAGATCACATTTCCGTGAAGATTCAGCTAGACGTATACCATTCTCACGTATTTCACTACGCACAGCTAATAGAAAACTGATTTAGTTTATCGGTAATTGACGTATACCTGCTTTATGTTCGATACAATTTATCTGACAATTGATATAATTTAATCTCTTGTCGATTGACTTCATTCGCATCATGGAAAAGAGATCGATATGGTCTGCAGGTAAAAATTATTGCCGCCAGTATTGCAATCAGTGACGTAGTGATTTTCAGTAGTAGTGTCTATTTAGATACCATAAATGGTTCTAACAATATAGACTGATGAAATACGTTTCTTCGTTAGTCGTTTTTTACTATACAGAGTGTTTCTTATAGACATGCTATTGAAGAGGACGAGAAGAAACTCCCTATGCTGAGACTTTTCAGAACAGAATCACCCAATATTGGCATGGCATGGCATTGGCATACACCCTGTATAGATTCAAAAATGGAGCCATCTCGTTAGATCAGTTGATTTGATTCGAATATCGATTTAGTTGATAAATACAGCCATTTTCTTTGATGACGAAATGTGGAAATTTCTGAGAGACACGTTTTGTTGTGATAATCAGACTGGATTTATTCGAATTACGCTTCCCTGTCGGTCATTATCGCATCAGTCGCGATTTATTAAAACGCAGCTTTGCAAAACGAAATCGCTTCTCATTACACGTAATAACTGCTTTAATAAAGGCACTTTTAGATGCGAGACACATCGAACGACTTTTTTCTCTCCACCCGACTGACACTCTTTATCATTTTGTCAGCATTTAAATTTAATTTATTGATCTTCAACACTATCATCATCGATCATCCGCCAATTAACCCGATTTTTTCTCGATCGAAAATGCTGCTGTGAAGGCTTTCATTAAAAAATTTCGTCACCGATTTCGGCGGCACGTATTTATAAGTCGACAACTCGTGAAAACGGAGATAAAAGGTGTCCCGCTGCATGCCCAATTTTTTTATTAATAACACGTTGGAAAGGAAGCCGATTCTTCAAATGCAACCGGATGTCCATCGCAAACTGCTGTCAAAATTTGGCGGTCAATACACCAGGTGCAATTCGAAAGTTCCGTGACTTTTTTAATTTCTTATATTTTTTTGTGTCTATTACCCATTGTGTCCAATTTTCATGACATAGGACATTTGATAGCTGATAAAATGTGCTGAAAGTGACAATTCATCAAAAAACAGCAAAACTTATCCTTCAACATTTTATCCCTAATCATACACTCGTCGTATTCGCCTGACAAGGCAGCATGTGCCTTTTTTGACAACTTCATTTGGTCATGAAAGGAAAAGTTCATGGTGATATTGATGCCAATTCAAAAGGCGGTGCCACATAGTGGAATTAAAATTGTATTAAACTTCTTGGACCAATGAAAACCTTCCTTAAAATAAATGCACATTATAGGATCGAGGTGAATCAGTTCAATCAAACAAAATGTTATGTCTAAATACTCGACAGCTAATAATGCTTAGCCTTACTATGGAATTCTGAAACCTCCTTTGTATAAATTCTAGAGCATTTCTCGAAAACTTTTAATTATAACTGTACGGTAATTCGAGAATTCCTTCTTCCTAACTGATTCCTCACCTGAATGACGAAATAATCAATCATTTTCTGTTAACCTCACGACGGCTTGACTAACGAAAATAGAAAGGTCAAGATATGGAAAATAATTGAAAAATTATTCACAGATTGAAAACTGGAGGCATGAAATGAAATCTGCAATAAAAGTACGACAACTCTCAAGACTGAATCTTTGAATAATTGCAGATGAATTTCATCAATACGGCCTCGAAAAACCTGCATTAATCACGAATTATGGTGCATTCACTTGGGTATTCAACCCAGAATTCCTCCACCACCATACCCAATTTCTCATGAAATATTTGAATTTCTAATAGGGAATTGCATGTCCTCGTTCAACGAACTAAGGCTGTGAATAATCAGCTGTGGTAACGCGAATTCCAGGGCAAAGATTCTCACAGCAAAGACATCGTTACGACGGCGAATTAGCATACTTTTTACAATCGTTCAATTTTCCGATGAAATTGTAAATGTTACTCACATGCACTCCCCTGGGTTATCGCATTTACCATGGATCGGATCACATCCAGGTTTGCAGGCAGCTGAAACAAAAACGAATACCTTGGAATAAAGATGTCTCAGAAAACTGAAGCATCCAACTACAAAATTGTAAGGTGTAGCTAAGAAGTTCCTGGAATCATCTTTTAGTTGCGTCATCTCTTTGTAATTTTCGCCTTCAGTGTTGTTTGTCTAATTTTTATGACATTTGGCAGCTGAGATATCGCGCTAAATGTCAAAATCATAACTCAAAGATACTGATCAGCTTCGAATTGAAACTGAGTATTCTTGAATATATCTACTATACAAGGATCTACGATCTTTTTGGTTGGTGAGAAATTGGCAATTTGGTATTAATTTTTTGTTTTCCAAAAACGACACTTTTTTCAGAGCTACGCCATTTTGTTAATTCTTGATATTTCTCAAGAATCCTAGGTCATCGTATAGGAAATACCTTCAACTTTAGAAACCTTTTTGAATTGTTCAGTTTCAGCCACTGATTCAGCCAGAATCTTATCAGCAGTTGAGGAACTTTTTTTGCACTTCCGGAGACAGCACACAAAAATATTGAGAAATATATTTCTCAATATTTTTGTGAAACAAAACTTGGGATATAAGTTGAAAAATACCCTTCAAATATTCTATGGAGTACTTTCTTTCAAATGAATTCGCGAAAATCGCCAAAGTTATGGTGGAACTAGCATTCGACACAAACCCAGTTTTACCAACCTATCTCGCAGGTGGCGCCTTTCCATCCCTCGATGCACTTTTTATCGCCGTTGGCGTCGCAGTTGAAATGCCCGAAAGGGTCGTCTCTCGGCCTACAAAACTTCGTGCACGTCGAGTTGTAGTAATGGACGTCACACTTGACGCGTACCCTATACGTCAGTTGCGCCCTCTGGCCGTGGTGATTGAGAGTATGCCATTCGAGACTCGGGTCGATGATGCCCGAATAGGTCGCTTCTTCTATGATGTTATTGGTGGCTGGAAAAAAATTTATAATCATAATGTGGATTTTTGCGTTTGTTACGCCACTGGGCTGCAACGCGGTCACCCATTAAGGGTATTCAGGGGCAAGGACGAAAGGCTACCATACGGAACTTGTAGTACGGTGTAGTAGCGAGTGGTATTTTCTTTTATGGAGGTGCCTTTTTTAGTACTGCCAAATACGACAGAATAAATGTTCTTTTTAGGGCAGAGACGTTTCCATTGAGAAAATATGATTGCATCCATAACTGGGATTCAGTGGATCACGTTTTAGGGAAACAATGACTATTTAAGAATTGTGAAATTTTTATGGAAACTCTGATGGGATTAACTACATCATGAAATAAACGACAGATAATTAATTTCTGAAATTTTCATAAAATTTTCTGGCAACTAAACATATTCTCTCGAAACTAAATCTCGATATATTTTTATTCAAAATAAATATGAATTGATATCTGGCTTCGAAATCGATGACTTTTTCTTTCAATCAACTTTCGGAAATCAATTTCACTGGGTGAAAAAAATTGTTTCGAAGCTCATCATGAAGATACAGGAAACATTCCAATGGAAAATTATTCTTTAAACAGTTTATAAAACGATCAACAAAAATACTTTGATGATCAAAACAGTTTTAACTTGAAAAATCAATGGAAATTTCTTCGACATCAACGAGATTATTGTAGAAATATTACTTCCAGAATAAATCATTAGGATATTTCCACTGAAAATACAGTATGACACCGCTTAGCACTGTTTCATTCAGCGCTGTTTCGATTTAGCGAAACGAAGATGATATAGATGAGGTAAATGCGGAGGACGTTTTCCTGTATTTCCAGAAAACTGTTGTTTTTTGTTGCACACTTTCCAAAAAACCAAACAACAAATTTCTACCAGCTGCATAAAAAAATAACTTGTCGTGTCCACGCCACTGTATCGTTTGTTTCTTTCTCGGCCCCCTACTACTACATAGTGCGGCTCAAACACACCCTTAGGATAGTCGTGAGAGGCGCTCATTCATGCAATTTCCGATGAATCATGAAGACCCACGCTACAGGGATATTGCTTAAACGGATGAGAAACATCTCTTTTTAATTTCGATAAATTATTGTGTGCTAACTGAGTGGGTCACCAGTAGCAAACCAGGGACGTAGCATGGTTTAATTATGTTCTACAGGCTAAAGAAAAAACCTGTCGCCAAATTATTTCCTTTTTTTATGCTACTAATGATTTCTAATAATGCCAATTTCACACTTATTTTTCAGCGATTAGTTTTCACAGTTGATTCAAAAGAATTAACACATCGGTTTTACTCGGCCAGGACCTCAATTCTTGTTGATTTCAAGTGCTGGTTAAAACCGTGCTTCGAAATATGGAAAATTCAATGAAATTTATGACTCCAGAGTTAGCAGAGAATAAGCCGAGTGCAAGCTACAGCTTCGACCAAATCATGAGTTTCATATGAACCTGGATCCTGATGAGAAACATCGAGAATTTATTGTGAGCTCATTTTCCTTTCATTTTTGGATGTTGCAATACTCAATATTCGTAACATGAAATAATAATGCTAGCTAAAACTCCCAACTATAAGAAATGCTATTGTTTGGTGTTTTTGACATCTGTCAAGATAACTCCTGGCACTTGCTGTTCTATGAATTGAATGTGTGAATGGAACAATAGAAAATTTAGATGACATTTGATGTAATCTTCTAAGATTCGAGTGTTTGGAATGGAACTGGAATCTCCAGAATCTCCAGACGATCTTTCAACCTAATTGACATTGTAACGCTCGACTAGCTATTTATCTCCCATTACATAAATGAAACAAGTCGTGAATCTGTGTATCTTTTACGACATATTTCCGCAGATATTTCTCATCACAACACATACATTCCAAACTACTATTACTGCGAAATAAATTGTATAATTTACCATCAATGTTATTTCTTTTACCATTTAATACCAGCACGGCAATCTTTCAAACCTTTTGCATTTATATCTCTAATGTTAGTTCTTTGTTGCATATCTTCCTCTACAAACCAAGAAGCATAGTTTATGACTAATATCTGCAATGCCTCGCCATTTCTTATTCCCGAGTTTTTAAGCTGCGATATCACTATAATGACAAGTCGTGTCTGCTCTTGCAAATTCTACAAGTGTTTATTCCAGTGAGCTGTGTTCAGAAATACGACAATCATTTTGAAACTACTTCTACTAACCTTCTGGTGGGTTCTAAGATCGTAAAACTGTCAACGCATTTTTCGTGAGAGCAGTCGTAAAATATCCTCTTCAATACTTTTACAATAAACACAATGCAAGGTAAACAAGCAGTGACACAGTGAAGACAACCATTGTGCGTTTTATATTGACACAATAATTATTATTGGTCTACGAGGTGTGTTCAAAAGAATACGTGAATTTGGAATTTTTTTGGCTGTGTACATTCGGAAAGCGATTTTCTTGTTATGTTGGTACACATATGTTTATCATATGTTGGCATTATCCAAGGATGATTGTATAGGGTGGCCCTACGAAAACGTACCGGAAGGTATGACTGACAGATTTTATCGAGAAAAACCTGAAACACGGCAACTTTATATCTGGGGGGACAACTTTTGACGCAAAAAGTATAGCCCAAACTTTTAGTAAGTAAGTATATATTTATTTCTTAAGACTTGTACAAGTATAGAACTCGTCAATAAAATGATAGTCTTGATTGCAATTAAAGCTATACATAGGCTTGAAAAAAGTAAATATAAAAACATCAAATATAATAAGAATATTCGAATTGTTGATGAAATGAATAAAATACATGAAATACAATAAATAGAACATAACACATTGAAATGGATTATCAAAATATTCCTAGGAATTTTTTACATTGTCTTTTGAACTTAGGATTCTTGAGATCTTTGAGTGAGTCAGGTAAGTGATTATATATTTTGAGGGATGTTATGATTGGTCCTTTTCTTATTTGAGAGTTTGAAGCCAAAGGAATGTAGAGTTTGTGTGCATTTCTTGTTGTGCAATGATTGACATCTCCGAATGACTTGAAATTATTCAAATTACCATGAACAAAGCAAACAGCAGCCAAAATATAGACATCATATAATGTTGGAATTCCCTGAGCACTGAAGACAGGACGAACCCTCCTAAGCGGGAGTTGCATTCCCTGATTTTTTTCGAATGGGACTAGAGGTTAAATGATACCTCGTTGAAAAGCCCTTTTAATGCCCTATACATTGCTTTTTTATTTTCGAAATTTTGTTTACTCGTTGCAAAGATATGGACCTTTGAAATGTAGCTAGTGCATTTCTCAAAAAAATACAAAAAGTAAAACGATTTCGCTTAAAAACTTACCGTTTTGTTAAATTAGTAGGCTGGGTATGTGGACAATAAATTAGGATGAATTTCAGAAACCAACAAACACAAGAAAAAATCTGGAATACCAAAAGAATAAGGAAGTCTAGTGGTCACTAACTAAAAGGCTGGCTAAGTGCTTCACATCTGAGGGAGATTACTTCAAAGGAGAAAAATGGACATTGAGGAATGAAAGATTACTTCACCTCCTCTTCTGAACAGCCACGCAGAGGGAATACAAATGAATAAAATGAGAATACTACGTTGATGCTTGAAGAAAATTCACCGAGACAGTCTGAGAAAACTTAATCTCTCACATGAAGAATTATTCAGTCGACAGTGTTTTGTTCAAGGTAGCAAGTGGGTTGTTCAAGTCGAGTGCTCAAATATTGAATATTCGAACAAATTTGAATAGTTCGATGGTACTCACCAGGTACTGATAAGTTGTTGTGGTCCAAAGCTTGTAGAATGAGTGTGAAGGACCTCTGAAAAAAAAAACAAAACATATGCTTGTTAGACGTCAAATATTCATAACTACTGTTGTTAATTGCGTAATAAATATATCTTTCTCATACACTTTGACAACACAACAAAAGGATTTTTGAGTACGATAACTGCGCATTTCAATTGTATTGCTACTGTTAATTAGTATAACACTGTTTGCATATTTCAACCAAGACAATGTTTCATCATTATTTCCGGATTATGACAAGAAAAAAATAATTACAGAAGTATAGCATGAATACTTCTAAAGTCTATTTATTGAAGCAAGATAGAACAGCTCGCCAGAAAGTGCGGTGTTGCTGCTTGTCTTTTTTTCAAAGATACTCCAGAATAGAAAATTTGGTTGAGTCTATTATTTATATTGTTTTGAAAAATGTTTTCCATTAATGAAATAAAAACACCGACTATTGACTGTGGACAACCGTTGCATACTTTTTTCGATATTTGTAAATATTTCGACTAGAATTAACAAACTTCATTATCAGATCCATGATTTTTTACTGAATAAATTTGGCATCATTGTAAAGTCAATGTGAAGTGTTGCCATAATTATTGATGCCCAAGTGTTCCTAGCTTTGTCTCTCAATCAATCAGAGGTTCAGTGGTTAGCTAGATACTTTTCATTTTGCACTGATGGTGTTGAAAGATAACTGAATCTGTCAAAACTGTTTTTTTTTGAATGAATAGATTATAGCTACTTCATTCATTTCATTCAAAGGACCAAAAATATCGACCACTCTTTCGAACCAATCCCACATGTTTATCAAAATCGCGCGCATGGTAATTTCGAATGCGAGAAGAGAAAATATTGAGGCGTTGCAATCGCTAAAATTGCTACCGATAAACGATAGGCGCTATACTGCGTACGTGCAGAAATCGGCTGCTAGTGTTCTCAAGCACATTTACTACACGTCGAATTGACGGTGAGATGGCATTCCTTCACGCAGATCCTACAACGGCTTCGCGTCATTTCCGTACTGGGAATCTTCTGTTCCGTGGCATAGACAGGAATGTTTTCGAGTCGGGGCATTAGCGAAGGCGGTGTTGCCGGTGGTCAAATATCTAGTTAGCTTTCGGACATTAACTTGATTGTGTTAATGATTTTATTTCGCTAGCAATACGTACGATATCGCATTTGTTATACACAAATCAATAATGATTGCAATACTGGTTGAGAGTTATGATGAGTTCCAACCAACAGAATCGAAAATCTTTTGCCTCCTCCAGAGGGTGCGGTGTTGCTGTTTGTCTTTTTTTCAACTATACTCCGAAATAGAAACTATAAGGTTCAGTTTATCTTTCAAATTGTTTTGAAGAATGTTTTTGATTCATGAAATATATACACTGTTGAACAGTTTTTTTCGATATTTTTCGTTCATTTACTAGAATTAACGAACTGCATATGCAAATTTCTCTCAAAATGAATTTGGCATCGTTTTTATGTCACTGTAGTTTTGCCATAACGCCATTGGTGCCTAGCTCCATATTTTTTATTTTGCACTAACCAAATTAGTCGGAAATTTCATCAAATAAATATACTTTACTACTATTTCTGGATTCATACTTCGAGAGTTTAGTATCTAATTGATTTGAAGAATTTTAAGAAATATTCCAAAATGAAAAGACTTTTTAGTCTTGATAGTGACTCTTCTAGACAATCTTTATCAGTAGGAAAATATAAATCTGAATATTCTATTGCCTATGAAATATCGCTCGACCGAAAAGTATGCCATCCTACGGTCATTTACTCCGAAAGAAAAAAAATGAGCAAATTGAATAGACAGTCGTGGCTCATAATATCCGATTGGATTGGGCATACATAAATTCAAATGAAAGGTAATAGAAAGACTACTTTAGACTACTTAAATCAGACATTAATATTCATGGCGAAGCCTGAAAGTAACTATCCATCTACTTCATCATCCTTTGACAGCCACAGTTTGGAATGAAAGCAATGTGACGGGCGGATCTGAAAGACTCAGATGAAATTGATGGTTTTCATAAATGAAGTGTTAAACCGAGATATTTTATGCTATTCCCATGTTTAACAACCGGTTTTTTTTTATGTACACGTGAATTGATGTCTGTTTTTATAGTCGATTTCACTTTGTGTATAACGTATCTATGTGATAATGTCCTATTACAATAATATCATCATCATAATCATCATCATTTTCGTTATTTGCTGCGATGTCATACAAAATTCACAACAATCTGAAATGATTTTCACATGGTCATAATATACTTCGTGTCTATATCATTGCAGATCAGTATCATTGAAGATACAAAATTAATAGTTCAATCTGCACATTTTCACGTAAAAGTAATCTTCCGTACGTTGTTCGATCGACAACACTACACGAGCTGCCGTTAACCTTTGGTAATTGAATTTGAAAACATCGCAAGAACTATTCTCTTATCAAGAAGATGCCCTGACACCGAGTGCGTTAAACAAATGCACGACGATTTCGCGCGCTGCTATCTGATTGGGTCGTGGCAGGCTCTTTAAGTGGGTATTCATAGAGTGCCGTGGAGATGATATCGTGTAAGAGATATTTTGCACAATAATTCAATAGTACCATTTCAGATTTTGTGGAATTCGCTGGCGGTCTGCACATATATCATCGTTAGCGTACGTCAAACTTCATTAACATAAGTATCACCAATATTAGCACCATTAGCAGTTGCGTTTTGATTTATTACAACAAATTAATAATATCGTCACTATCACTCGCGGACTCTGCGGATTTGACAACTACGCTCGAGACAAACAATCACGAAACAAAAGCAACAGGTGCGAAATTATCGTTCCATGACCCACAGAACGTTTATCGACCGAACGTCGATACAATCAAAAAGAAAATATGTCGCCAAAACGCCCACATCTCGTTGACCAGTTCCAGTTATGTAAATCTTACGATGCACTTACGCACTACATGCATAACATACGGAACTAGACAGCTTGTCTGCCATCATAGTAGGCCACAGACGACAAGTTCAGCCGGACAGATGTTCTGTGACCAAGGAGAGTTAGTCGAAAGAAAGTTTATGTAGTTTATCAACGAAGAAAGTGGATATCGTTCGGTTTGTTTCGTTTTGAAACAGGTTATTCCCTTTACAGGTGGAAGTCTCGTATATTCAAGGTCAATTTACGATTTCAGTATGTCTCAATAAGTTAGAGAGTGCGAAATATCATAGAATCTTTGTTATGATTATGAACTGAATACGACAGCAACGTTGGCACGATTGCTGTCATACTTGAGGGAAAACCAAGTAATGCAAGTAACAGCAACAGGAGCATGGAAAGTATCCTGTGTACACTCTCGCGCTGCAACTGAATCAAAGGAGTTCCATAACAATAACGAAGAAATAACATACATGCATTGTTCAATTGAAAGAAACAGGGTCCAATAAATTAACACTTCTTATCATTGTGTTATTTATCGTGATTAAATGCTGAAATAGAATACCTGTCTGCCCTTTGGCAGTCACGTGCTGATGCTTAATCTGCCCTATTGTTCGGCCTCAGTTTAAAGTACCTACAGTGGTAATGATATTTATGTTGCCCTCAAGGGACTGTTCCATTTAAATTTGCCCTGACTTGTAGTGGCGACCGGTAGCAGAGAGAAACAGGTGAAGCGTCGCAAGATTATCATCATATTTTGTTTAATATATTCATTGTTAACTGTAATAAATTTTTAATGATAGGATTTCTTTGATAGAATGGGCTAACAGATGATGTCGAGTCGAATTAAGGTAATAATTTTTGGTATCTTAGCCATGGATGAAGTTATTGGATATTATCGTAGAAAGATCCGACATTTTGTGTCGAATTTAATCAATTTAAGCATAGCTGTGTATTTGACATAGAAATGAATTGACCAGTGTGGTATACCCTCGAAGTCGGATTAAATGTGGCCTTACCGAATCAGAAACCAGGAGAGTTACTTATTCAATATCGAATATCATATAAATATTCCTGCAGCAACATCGGCAGGAGCATGAGAAGTATAGTGTTCACACTCTCAGCTGCCCACTTCCATGTACAAATTTGCTTCATGAAAACCCATTTCTGTCATCTAATAATTGTGTTGAGTAGGGTAACAATTCATTCAACTGACGTTTTAAATCGTAGATGTCATCATCGATATTGGCTTTGCGTAAAAGTGAATTTGCATCTGATTAATAAACTGAAACGTTCCCAGGTAAGCGGTATAATTTTATGATTAGTTCGTAAATTAGGTAATGCAATTTGCAACGTTTACCATCACGAGATGAGAGACAGGGTCTGTTACGACACTTGCTCAATTTAACGACACAAACATATAGTTTAAAACGCATTAAAATTTTCTTATAAGGCCGAAAAACGCCGGTAATCATCGGCAGAGTTAATATAATTTTTGCACCGCAAATGAACGATTCATTAGTGTTTTATTATCAACGGGTATTTATTACACGTATTTGAATAAATACAATATAAATAAAGGGCCTCGTTATACATTGAAGCTGGAGGTATATATTCCGTGTTCTTTGGGTTGGTAATCCAGATTTTTATGATCTGAGACGGGTGGATCTGAGCAGCTTACGTGTTGCAAATTATAGTTTCACCAAGATGAAACTTCGAACTTCAATCACGCAATGGTTACTTTTTGTTTGAATCGACCCAAAACGAATTTTGTTACAGTACCAGACTGAAAACAGAGTCTCAATCCTCAGAGAAACATAAAGACGATTCATCTTGTGATACAAAAGATAACGCGCGAGAAGCAAGCACAGTATTGAAATTTGTGAAATTTTAAATTCAGTTTTCAGGTGATAGTACAACTTTTTCACGCTCATAAATGAATGAAGATAAAAATATTACTTCGTACCAATGAAATATTAGTATCGTATCATTCTTTTACTCTTTTAATTTGAGTTTGTCTTGTAACATGTAATGGTTTGGGTTGTTTATATTTGAAAGGAATGGCATTGGTCAGAAACAAAGGATAATTTTAAGTTTCTACTACATTTCACATTCCCACACCTGATGGTCGAAAGTGTAGGCAGCCAATGCTCTATAGTTATCTATAATTCAATCTCATCTAAATCACTTCGAATAGGAATAAAATTAGAGGCAACATAATCAGAAAATGACCGTCTAATATAGTATCTAATCACTAGCTAGAAAACTTAATATACGAACATTTCATAAAATTAATTTTGCGTCGAGTACCACCGGTAAGACCATTCTGGCTCTGTCTATAATTAAATTCCTCATATTTTCCATTCTGGCAGATGAAAGCAGTAATTTGTGACGAAGAACACCCATTGTGCAATTCCAATAAATTCTAAGGCGACTTGATATTGCAGTAGTACCATGTTTTCGTGGCTCTTTCTAGGGAATTGTTACAAACATCAACAAATCTGGTGTCCAATTAATACTCCATGGTAGCCATGAGTCATCTGTTAGTCCTCTCTCAAGAACAAAAGTAGCTTTGAGAAATATTTGGGTACTCATTACTGATATCAATTAGCAGAAGTTACTCAAAGTGCATTCATTCCACATCTGTTCAGATAACAATGGTACATTTAACTGTCAAAGCGGTCAATATAGATAATGTATCATTTCATAACCTATGAATATGGATTTGGACTATGTCTTGCCCACGATCATATACACAGGTCTGGCAACTCGTATGGTGGGGGGTGTCCCAAACATTGAAGAAATTTTTGTGGTTCTCATGTTTCGCCACCTGCAGCGCTGTCCTCTATTGTCACTTTGTCAGCCAATCATAAATCAGATCCGATCAGCTTTTTGGAAGTAAGAATGATTCTTATTTATTCGAGAGAATTTTGCAAGATGATATTTCTGTCATTGATTCTATTCATCATTCAAATCCTAATCGTTTGTTTTGTTTACAATACGAACTGTCAAAGATTAATCACGTGATTATACCCCTAAATCCTCCTAGCGGATAATTGTGACAACTTTTTCTTCAAAAATGGTTCCACCTCCCATCACTCAAAAATGCCGTAGATTCCATTAAATTTTATGTTCTGAGGTTTTCTCGTCTTCGACATTCATCAATTTATTTCAAAACATCCAAACTCTTCAGATTTGTAAGAGCAGTTCGTATTTTTCCAGTCACTTCGTTCAATAATTCATTGATTTTGATCACATCACACCAACTAAATCACTGTTTTTGTATCTGTGGTGACTTTCTTTAAAAATTTCAATCTGGTGTTTCTTGTAGACTGGAAGAGATTTTGTCTAATTGTTGAATAATTAATGCATCCTTTTCTCAAATAACACTCTACCCTTCATTTCGAAAACTAGTGCTGGTACGGTAGAATTGATAATATTACATACGATTTTTGTGTGATGATCATTCATTTATTCCATGATAATTGTAGAAGGAGTTTCAGAAAAGCATTTATGCAAATTCAAAATATCAAAAAAATTAAACACGAATACGTTTCAAATATTCAATTGAGAAAATATTCCTACATAATTGTACGAAAAAACAGTTTTTTCGAAAAAGTCTTCTGGAAATGATTAGATTTGTATCGCATCTTATGTGACGATGAATTTCTTACTTCAATGAAGGCAGAGTTTGGATCACGTACGTTATCTATTTATTTCTATATCTATGACAAGTATAAACCAGAATCGAAACAATATCTCCTCTTAATTTTTTTCAGAAAATGAAAATTGAAATTGACAGTTATATTATTATTGTTATAATTATGTTTCCATGAAGCGTTAGTTCTAAATTTTTTTCCATATTTCGATGAGGAACCAACCACCTCAGACCGGTTTATCGTTGAATGGCCGGGTTCAGAACGCTGCGTGAACTAATTCTTCAACTCTTCTACTCTAAAATCGCGGTAACTTTCGACTCTGACTACCGTTGGTTCGTCCCTCTAGGGCTTTTACACCCATTACATTATTTTCAGGTAGAAAAAGGAAGCTCGCTGAACCCCTCGTCTGCTAGCGGCAAGGACTGGACGAAAGTCAATCACCTCTTCGCATAGGCGCACCGAAGGGCCTCCTCGAAGATGATGTCCATTTGGAATGGGCAAATTCTCGTCTAGATTCTAGGGGTATCTGAAGTTGTTAGTCCTAGACGAATAGAATACTTTCTAGCTCAAGCTGACTGGTTTTGTGACTTTGGAAACATCATCATGTCAAAACAGGATACGATTTGACGAACTCACTCTCTTGTTCAGGATGATGCATTGAGATTTCTTTCAAAAAATGTGATTCCACTTTTTCATGACTTTGGGAATCTCACCTGGCTCTAGGAATTGTATTAGATGTAATTTTCTTGTGAATTTGCCCATGGTGGCTCGAAATAATTAAAAAAAAAAACAACGTTGGCAAAAGTTTTCTTCAAACTCGTCTTTTTTTTCGTTTTAAATGCGATTTTCCATTATTTTCTTGATTTTAGACTTCATTCTCAGCCCCAGCAATTTTATTAGATGAAATGGAATTGAACCATGGTGGATCTAAATGAGTCCATGAAACCAACGTTGGCAGTAGTTTCCTTCAGACCTTAGATTCCTGAATATTTTCTTGGTTTTGGACGGCTCTCCCTGCCTTATCAATATTATTAGATGGAATTTTCATGTGGATTCACTCATGGTAGTTAGAAACGAGTCGATCAAACATTGGTGGTGTAGATTTTGAACTGGCACATTGAATTAAAGATTGATTTGTCATTTTCTTTTGGTCAGGTTGTCCATTCTCATGAAATTTGTATCTAATAGGGGATATGCTTTGCAATTCGTTCACCATTCACAATTCCAAATACATCTACGACTACTAGGTTATGTTGAATATGGAAGAAATAATCAAGATTCACAGTTTCGCAATTTGTGAAAGAGTTTACGAACGCCAATGCTAGTTTCTTCGCGCATGGGTTCTCCTTTCGTGTACGTGTGTGTTATGATCTCTTCTGATCTGATGACGACATAATCATAAGGGTCAAAAATCGGGAGGAGTTGGATATTAATAGGATCTCTAGACAGTCAGAAATCATTATGTTTCGGCTACCATGTATGGAAAGTTAGGTAGAAAAACTAGTGTATTCTACCTGTAGCGTAAACATATACTTTTTGGGTTCTGTCTAATTCCATAGCCGATTTTATGGGTTGAGATGTGATACAAACAATGATAAACTGGGAATTGAGATCAGATGAATGAATATAATTTCTCAGAACATTATTCATTGACTGTTCTATGTTTTTACACTTGTAAAATATAAAATAGATACTTTCTCACTCAAAGTATCACTAGGTTTTGAAGGCATTGTCACTCTTTTCGAGTGAATGGAGCAGCAATTCGGCACATGACCACCAGAGGCGCTGCAACTTCGACAGTTTGTGCACAGTAAATATCAATTTATCAATCAGCTTACATTATAAAAATGAATCGTCTGAATTGAATGTGGAATCAAGATGTGAGTATATTGAACCTACTCTAAAAGTTCATATGAAATTTGAGGATATAGATAAAGGGGTCAACAGTTTTTATGTTGATTATTTTGTTGGTTGTTTTGTTTCGATGCCCAGATTAACAGTCTGAGGAGCTTGTTAAAATCTTGAATAAATGAATAAAGAAAATTGGTAATTCAATTTGAAATAATTTCATTTGAATTTCATCTTCAAAATATCTGTTTTTCATTTGATATTTGACACAAATTGCAGAAATATCTGAAATAAAAAATCGAAAAAATATCTGTGTTTTGATTATGATTTCGTCCGATCAGTGAATATCCACATGAAACCACTGGTAAACTGAGTTCACAATTTCACCACCAGGTAGCGCCGAGATTTTCGGAACACGCCAATTGATGCCTTCTCTTTTCCTCTTCGGACAGATCGTATCTGAGCGTTCACGGTGTATTCTCCGAGATCCGTCGTATGTTATTAGGGCCCTATTATAGGCAATGGCACCTAAACAATAGACTTGCCGATGCTCTATAATTTTCCGTCGAAATAAATTGGTTGTTAGCTCGTGGATTATGTGATTTTCCGCAACATAATATGGCCCTGTTTATCTTCCACGGTCGTACTTTCTCGAACTGACTCGATGAATTAAAATCAGACCGAGGTCTGCGTCTACAGGGCGATATCAAAAGGTTTGTTAAATCACCTTTCAGTTGTATCGAATTCGTCGATTTTGACTACGGTGGTGTTAATATACAGGGTGTCCCAATGGGGAAGTTGGGAAATATCGACGATCAGAAGAATATAGACATCTTTACATCAACTAACAATTCACAATCCACAAGAGTGAATTTTTTTATTCAATATACAAATATACAAAAATTCCTGCATCCACTTAGCAACATACATTTTGGCAATCTAAGAAAGTACAGTGACGACCAAAATTAATTCGATTTCATGTGAAATTTGGAGTTGGAGATGTCTTACAGTTTCTTGTTTTTCAAGAATCGGAAATATGTGTAGATCATCACAACGTTTATTGAAACGATAACATAAAATTTTTTTAACTTTAATTTTCTTGGGGTTTGGATTCATTCAGGTCAACTCTCTTTACTGTAATATTTCTTTTATGAGACGTTTCGCTCATTATTTTGAGCTTCATCAAACTTGTCAAATTGAAAATAAAGATGAAAACATAAATAAGTAAATTACATCCACATTTTGCTATTATAGCACGTTAGTCTCAACCGTGTGTATTCATTTCATGAACAATGTTCACCCCAAGAAAATTGTTCCCCCCAAAAAGTTAAAAAAAGCAAGAATTCAAGAGATTATAAGAAATATTTGATAACATAACCCAGAGACAGGAGAAAACTTGTATAGATTCCTAAGTAACTGTCTATTTCTAGAGACCCAATTTGGAAATATGTGACAATTTGAGATGGTTTTGTGAAAAAAAAATGTAATTATTCTTCGATGTCCTCAAAGTTGTGAATCATGAAAATAACGAAGAATACCGTTCAAGCCTAGAAAAGGGCGAGATCACAAATTTTATAAAAAATATACCATGTTCAACTGGCAACTCTGACAGGTGTCGAGTATTAGTACAGCTGACGAAATGAAGGGCGTTGTTTTGCATATATTCAGAAAAATTTTAAATAAATAATTTTTATCTTGAAGTAGGTTTGAGGCAAATTTATGATTTTGTGATCTCGCCTATGTCTGAAAGATTATAATTATTTGGTTGACAATTTAGTTTTTCCGATAACTTGGCAACGACGCCACTCAATCAAAATTCCAAAGCATCAAGCTTCCCATGAAAAAACGAATCTAAATAGAAAAAAAATTAAAGATTGTAGGGGTGGCGATCAAATATAAAGATATAAATAAAAAATACAGCTTTGAAGCCACACCCTAACCACTGACTTGCTATGCTTGAAACGCCACTGATCAAGATGATGTATCGATCAGTCACATAATAAATCATACTCTACAAGTAAAATGCGGTACGGGAGAGTATAAAGAAAAACTGAGAAAAAAACAACATCGATCTATCCGATGGGAGAATCGATACGTTGATATTCGTTTCGTTGATTGATGATCAACTGACGAGAAATGGAGTTTGATTACTTCTACTTGCGTCTCAAATACAGAGAGTTACAAAAATCATCGACCAACAACCAAATCGATGGAAACGAGCTTGCGGCCCCGAAACCGAACCTTGCGGCACACACTAGGTTACTCTGATGTGAAATGTTGCCCAATCGTGGACATTACTCCAGTAATATGTCATTGTCAAAGTAATAAACAATGGCAATGAATCATCTAGTGCTAGGAAGACATCGAGAAGAAGAGTGTAGTCGGAAAAATAACAATACGAAATATTTCACGGAACATTGAGTAGGTACGTTATCATATTAAAAGAACGACCATTAGCTTGATATACCAGTTGCTGTACCATGAGGATTTATAGCAACTGAGAGGAATTTAATGGTAATCACGTGATATATGCACCTGCGTTCACCATAAGTTATTTGACTATAGTCTATAAGACATACATCAAGACCTTGATAATCATGTTTCAACTCGATTTGAATCATCATAAATCTTTTTTTCTCCGATGGGAGGATATAATAAATAATAAAGTGACTCACGGTGACCAATCAATTATGTTTTATGTTGAATGGACCTGTTTATATGCACTGCATCGAAAATACTACTAAATTCTTCAAGAAACCATCGATAGCTTTGTTTTATATATTATCTTCATCAAATGAAGAACCAGTCATGAATTATTGTAAACCCCTATCAGAGTTGGGCAGTCCAAATCACGATATACACAGGTCTGGCAACTCGTATGGTGGAGGGTGGCCCAAACATTGAGGAAATTTTTGAGGTTCTCATGTTTCGCCACTTGCAGCGCTGTCCTCTATTGTCACTTTGCCAGCCAATCATAAATCAGATCCGATCAGCATTTTGAAAATAGGAATGGTTTTTATTCATTCGAGAGAATTTTGTAAGATATAATATTTCTGTGATTGATTTATTCACCATTCAAGTCCTAACGGTTTGTTATGCTAACCTATCAATGTTTCCCGATTCGAATCGCAAATTATCAAAGCACGATTAAATCAGCCATCAACTTGCAGAGATGTAGAAAACAGGAAAATTCGATCGTTCTGTACGTATACGTAATGAAGTTGTGTAGTTGTGTGTCAGATTTAACGATATAAACATAACCTCATAACCCAAAACAATATTAATAAATGAGCTGGTCGATTTTCTGGAAGAAAAAGGACAACAATAAGAAGGAGAAGAAGATAACTGTTGAAAATGCAATATATTGGTGCTAACACCGTTCTGGTCATTTCCATAATTTGGACAATTTGTCTGTTTTTTTATAAAATTTCCCACGAGAGAAGATATTCTGTAATATTCAGAGAACATCTCTTGAGAACCAAGGGGAAAAGAGGTAGGATTTGGTGTTCTTTTTGAACTGAAGGTTATATGCCTCGGGGATATTTTTATGTTCGTTTTTGATTTTGGGATATTGCTGTTTTTTTCGGTATATTGCGAAATATCAACTTCAAGATAGTCGAAATCGGAAAGTATTGATTTTCCCACGATAATAATACCAAATTCATGTTTTTTGGTCCAAAATAGGAAAGGTCCAAAAATCATATCAAAACTTGAAGAGGACTATAAGCGCCATTGTACCGTTTTTTTTGGGTTTTTCCAAATGGAAGAGTCAGAACATTTGGAATAAATAGCTGTGGGGTTTCCCTTAGACTCAAACGAAATAGGGGGGGCAGGAATATTCGACTTATCTCATCGACTAAGTTATCCGTGGCATCTTCCCGATAATTATGTCAAACAAGGGTAACATCGCCGTAGTTGAGCGAGGACCGTGCGAATCCTTCGCGCTCTCCGACATTTTTATTGGTGCTCCCGCATCGACTCGTTCATCAATGTCGTCCCGGGGTGGCTCACAACCTTCTAGATATCTCGTTCTCTCTGCCCGACGATCACTGATACGGAAAGAGAGCGAGCGAGAGAGAGAGATGCAAAGTATCAGGACCAGTAATTCTTATCTGATGCCGACGCTGTTTCGGCTGTCGCCTATATCGAGAGCGGGATATTATGCTGATGCTCGATTGTTTTGTCGATACGGATACCATGATTATGCTTTATCGCTGTGAAACAAAAGATGGACGATCTCGTCGGAAGGAGTTGCTCGAGTTGAGATTGGGATTGCCGGCGCAACTGGTGATCGTCCCAGAGAGACCATTTTTTAGAGCTGTTGGTTTGAATCAGACCAAATGAAATAGAATGATAAATAATTTTTGCTTCCTTCATATTGTCAGCAAGGTTCCAAATTGAAAAATTGAGAAAAACTTTATTTGTTCATTTGATTGAATATCCCACAGGGTAATCTATAATTAGACGACCAGATTTTTGTTATAAACTGAGAGTAATGTACGCTGAATTTATTTTTTGTTGGGGGGATACATAGTTATAATGTTAATGCAAATATACTTTGATTTTTTAAACCCATAGTGCCTTATTTCATTCAGAAAAACAGCAGACTTCCTGTTCTTTGAATCGAACAATGAGTTAGACAGGAAACAACCGTATTATATAACCCTTTTATTGCCCTTCATAAACAGTCTCCAATGAAATTTTGAACGTAGAAGTCTAACCTCGAAAATCAACAAAATTTCACCAAATTCTCTACGTGAACTACTAGACATACTGATGACAAGACTCAAAATCGTGGAAAGACATATGTTTAGGCCAAGTGAAATAATATGTATCTATATATTTTTTTCTTTTCTACATTTTTAATTTTCTAATTAATTCCATATGTTTTTTCAAAATACTGAGATTGAATTGTTTGTTTCTATTTTACATTTACAACTTATTGCACTGAGTTAAACTTCCACACGAAAAATGGTTCTATGCATCTAAATCATAACCATGTCTAAAATGATTTATATCAATATAACAGTATAATTACTGAATAACTAGTGACAAAATAAATTATTTGGTAACGAAAAATGGTATGGCTTCATTCATCGAACTGTAGAATTAAAATTGTTTCAAGCCAGGTATGGAAATAAATATATTGATTTTGATTGGAATTAATTGAGCATTTCAAATTCAATTCAGATTATATAAGTTTCAGGAATAACCTGAAATCTCTTGGAGATGCCATCCACATCTACACCACATGCCATTTCTCTAACCATCTATTAGTCAACAATTCTCCATGGTATACAATCCATAAATCCAGACACTACGAAGCGTAATAGTAACTAATACTCATAGTAGACCTCGCTGAATAGCTATATTGTCCCAACAAAAGGAGAATAAAGTGAATAATACGTCGGAAGGAGTAATGTTCATTCTTAGCGGTAGCAATACAATACGTTAAAGACCGTTGTTGATCTTTTCATTCATCAACAATAAAAGCACCGACATAATAAAATGGGAGGAATATTGGAGCAGGTACCTGTAGTATGAAAAATTAGTATCACGTTGTCATTGGTCTCCATACTGATATTCAACTCTAATGTCTAAACTGAGAGACATAGTTTAAATCTATTCTAGATACAGTTGGATCACTTAAATGGTACAAAAGACGTGAAACTATGGAATTCTTTGAATGCAACTAAAGTATTCAACAGATCTACAAAATTACATATTGATCAATTACAATATTTCGGTAAAAGTATTCTCTTCTAGAATCCATATCGGATATTAGGGGGTAATTTTTTGAGGCCAGACTTGGTCCTGGTATTTGTTTCCGTAAAAATTTGACATTGGCAAGAGTTCTCGTCATTGGTTGTACAAAGAGGTGAATGGCAGGTCTGTGCAAGGTTCCCTGCGCACTCGCACAATGAAACTCGTGGACTCGAAGGTATTGACAGCAAGTGACACTACTGTATGTGTAGTTATACTGTGGTTTAATCATCAAACGTTTATGATAACCCTTGATCCAGAGGCGTATCTAAGAAACTCAGACAATTTTCAGAAATTCCATTTTGGGAAAATTGATTGTTGTAGCTTGCGATATTCGACAAGAATATCTCGTAAATCATCCGAAGAAGTGTAACATTTTCCGAGTATTTCAAGCCTGGTATGCTATCATTAAAGGCTATAGATCAATTAAACTTGTCTTGCAGCACCTTATCGAACAGCTCGACGTAGCAAATTGATCGCAGAAAAAAGGTAATTAAAGTTTCAAATGAATATGGTAACCACCAATAACGAGCTCTCATAACAGATCTGTTGTTTATTTCTTCTGTAATCGATTGAAACCATATATATTTTATGTTGAGGAGGAATACCAATATTATTTTATTCGGCTCGGTGATGGTACTTGTGAATACTTCAGTTCAGTAGCGCAGAATTAAATGAAAAACCTACGCCCATGAGTTCTGAGAATACGTAGAATTTCTGCCATTAAACTTGAGGCGTTACAAATCAGAATGATGGTTTAGTCTTGATAGATAATCACAGCTTTTATTATTCATTGAACCACCAAAGTGTGTGGGGATCACATTGAGAAATATTTCTTGTATCTGTATTGGATATCATTTCAGTTTTGCATTAATTTGCAAATCGAGCTTGTGGTTACGATTCAGCGCTTCATCAAACTTGATACTACAAACAGGCTTTCAACGTGATTATAACAAGATACGATAATGAAATTTGTCATATTAATCTCGAGATCGTCACCGATAGAGATGCTAGAGGCTTCAACGCTACCACAGGATTAGTATATTCGAGATTCATAACATTATTCGAGATATAAATCCAATTATGAGATAGAATGAAAATTTCAGACATCCGTGCTACAAGATACTTATCCTGTTTTCATACGAGCTGCAAACATTTGAAACAACGTCATCACTTCTTAATGAATCATTACTCAAACAGAGACTTTCTTAGGTGAAAGTCTAGATGGATTTCGATGATTTTTTTTTCTACATACGTATTTCGGTTCAATAAACATAATTTCATAATATTATCGTCAGGAAATTGAAACTTTCCGATATATTTCACTTCAAAGTTGGAATTTCACCTTTGCCGTTTCACTTCTTGCACAAGATTGTACAGCTTTTTGATTAATTTCTTCAATAACATGACACATTATGTATTAGAAAAGGGTTCATCATGTATTCATCCTATGTGAACATTGAGAATGCAGTATTTTTAGAATTTTCAGATTCGACAGCATGTAAAGATAATCGTCATAATTTCGTCAACCATAAGTTGATTGTCAACTGTCAATATATTATGTGTCTTGTTGATGAAGGAATTCGAAAACTCCCAAGAGAAGAAGGTGAAAATTCAGACTTCAAATTGAAATATCTCAAAAAGTATTGATTTCTTCACAACAATTCGTGTTTTTTAGACCAAAATACATAAGTTTCAACAAAAATCATACCAAAACAGACACTAAATTACCTGAAATTCAAATAGTATTTCATTGGTAGGTATCATTGTATTTTTGTCGTTTAGGTTTTCCATTCATACCATTATTCTATAATCATTACTATAACTATAATCATACCATAATATTTTATGGAAGTGCTCATTCATGGATTCGATATGTATATCAGGGAACTGAAGTTTGATCATTTTAAAAAAACGTTGAGAAAGATTCTTGTCAAAATGACTCTATCCAGAATGAACCACTTCAGTGAGTTGATCATCGATACTTGTAGACAACTGGTGCTATTTTAATTCTAATTTGAATTGATTTCATCACTTATGTACTTTTTTATTTGTAATTTTTCTGTTTCTTTGTACGACGTGAATAACTTATTGTGAACCATAAAAGTATTCTATTCTATGCTATTTGATCCTGCACAATTGTTATGTTGAAGAAGCGTAACAACAGAAACTATAGTGAAGCTGAGAATTCTTCTGGTATTATTCAACACTTGGTCTAACGGTTGGCTTGAACACCAAACAATACATACATGAGGAGTTTCTTAGAAGTTCTTGAACCTTGAAAAACCCGTTGGTCTCTCATTTTCCACCTTGCGCCACAATTGTTTTTCTTGGTTTCTTGATCGTCTCCTAATGTGTTTTCACAACAGAATACCCAAGTAGGAATGGACAAATAATCAGTTTCAACCATGTGGTACCTGTGAGTCTGGCCTCTGATTTGTTTATAGTGAAAATAACCTTCAAAAAGGTCCGAGTAACGACGAGCTCAGTATAAATATGAGAAGAAAAAAATTTGAAGCGCGGTAATTGTTATTGTTGTTAACACACGGCTTTTTTATTATTTGTCATCATACACACTTTGATATTTTCGTTTGCGTCGATTTGAAGGACCATCCCACGGTATCCCATGACTGACCCATGGTACCGGTCGATGACTGCTAAGCAAGGCGGTAATGATGAATTTGAGATGTGTGGCAAAAAAATGTCGAGCTAGCAAAACAATTGAACTTATTAAAAATTCCCATGCGCCGTAAGGAAAATCTGAGAGCTGTTTACATATTCGAATGTCCAAGGAACCTGTGCACATAACATCGTTTGAGTGTGCTTCGAGACAAAACCGGAAAGAAAAATATACAGGCTATCCGTTTTTTGAATGCCACTATGGGTATGTTTTTTCCGAAGCACTTCTCCCAAAAAATAGAAAATGACGAAGCGTTATTTGAAAATTTTGAAATTCAAGATGGCGTTCATAAAAAAAATCAGTGTTGGGAGGTGAGAATCACTCGAAAAATAATGTCTTATTTAAAAACTCCGTGAAAAACTGATCGAATGAAGTTTTAGTTGAAAATGTCCAGTACGTTTAGTTTATCCTGAAAATTTTTAAATGAATCTTGCGGTATCTTCAGAACTATCGAAGGTATTTTCAATTTCTTGTCAGACTATTATTCAGCAAAAAAATTACGACATTGCCACAATTCAGCCAACTTAGTATCTTTCTAAATATTCGAAAAACGACAGCCTGATTTGAAGATATAAAAAAATCGAGTTCAGTTCATATGACAGGAATATACTCTAATCTATTTCCAATTGAAAAGGCCTGTCCTCAACTATTTTCACATCAGTAACATGCCCGCCACCCCGAAACATTCCTCGTTTTTTCTTGACTGTCATTTCTCAATTTATTTTCATGTCGAGAAATTTCAAAAGGCAGTCACGGTGACGGTGAACGCAAAGTGTACATCGGACTTCGATTAATAAGGATGCTAAAAGTCGCATTGTTTATTCGGAATCGACGGTGCTATCAGAAGAACAACAACAACAGACGACCGCTACCTCTTACTTCCTCTCTCGTTCAGACCTGTCAAAGAATAACGAGCAAATAACGATAGCACGCCTACGATACAATAGATAATGTTTTGTAATCGGAATGGTACCTACTTTGTTAACACGATCGTAGATATGTCAACCAGATCCTAGATCACATCTTATTGTGGGCTCACGTATCGCACAGATAAAGAGATTTTAATGGACTCAAACGCGAAATTCAGCTGAGGAATCCTTTGAATTAGATAGTGATTAATTGTTTCGAGAGTCGAGAGAAAGACCGTTGAAGCAACATCAATAAAAAAGTTACTCAAAAATTAAATTGATGATAGCGAATGGAGGTGAACATATTACTGTCGGCAGACATTTAGTAATAAATCAATAAATGAACGGTAACGCGTTTTAGTAATAGAGTACTGTCAATCAGTTATCGATCGATGTTAATAGAAAAGAAGAACTTGATTTCATTCGAAACTGTTTATCCAAAGTTTTATTCATCAAAACTTGATCTGTCAATTTAAATTCGACTCTTGCAGAGGTTGTTGTTTGATGCCATCTGTAAATACTTCTTCGGTCCTCTCTCGTTGTCTTTCGATTTGAAGCACTTAAAGTGCGTAACGTCAAAGAGCTCACATTATCTCGATGTACAATAAAACGACTCATGAATTATTGATGAGAACGATGGAACGATTTGAAAATTAACTATGTAACTTTTAAACTTTTATACATTCTGCCGTCGTCACATAAATCCTTCCATTTAATGGATGTTGCGTGGTTGTTTTTTCGGTTCCCATCATATCTAATCGAATCGGAATACATTTCTCATACTAAGTTTTTGTTGGAAACCGTAAAAATCCATCTTCATAAAAGCGCAGATTGGAGATGACAGCTCCCTTATCGCTGCACGTCCATTCATGACTTGCTTTTTATCGTATCGAATCAATTATGCGTTTCCGTTGATATTGAATTCAATTTCGCATTGACGATCAGCTGTGCAGCCATTGTGCCAGACCCCTACGAAGGTCACCATAACGTAGAGGGCGGAGTGATCATCAGTCGCAGAAAAATTATTCTGCTACCTATTTGCTTGGAGGATCCTACAAAGTTGAGGTGTGGCAGAAATATGTCTTCTAGATTTTCTATCCTATAGGTTTTTCATGAATCTGTCCACCCTTTTTCCAGCTGGTTGAGGAACACAGAACAGTCATTGGCCAGAGAATGAATTGAAGTCGTAAATGAGATATGGTTTCCTCTATACACTATCTTAGTTGTTTTATTATCTGTTGCGATTGCTTCTACAGTATCTACAGTGTGACTGTTAGGTGGTGTTTAGTTGCGCTACTGAACTTTCGAGTCGACTTCGATCTAATAAAGTCCGATGCTGATTGAAAAGGCATTAGCCATACCGGATTCTCTCATAAAGTCAACGTTAATGATACTGAAACTCACGAAACGATCCGAGTAACATCGTTAATTACTTAATCTATCAGATAAAGCGCCCATCCTCAGCTTGCTCACATTTCACAAAGTACGAGATACAAATAAAAAAGAAGAGGAAAAAACGAGGCAACGAGGTGGCCGGAATACTCGAGTGATGTGAATTCGAGTAAAAACGATGCTACTTCGAAAGATCGGTTTGCTGTCGTTCATTTCCATAATGGAACCTGTCAATTTGTGTGGTGCTTGCCAATCAGAGGAATGGGATACTTCGACCAGTTCCTCTCACTTCGTTATCTGATGACAATCCCATACCAAATGAAAATTATGATACCCAGATGTCCAGAGTTTTCCACTTCAACAAGAATGCTCGACTCTGATTTCTACTGGAGTTTGAAGTTTGATGCTAAAACGTTCGCTTTCATTCAGACCAGGACAAATTGATGCCTGGTTGGAGTACTAGAAGCCAGAAATCATTTTCAACAATTGAAGCTATTGAAGCTGAATCAAAAAGAAAAATTACAAACTATTCTGAAACTTTTTTGATGAAAAAATACTGACTCACTAGTTCGAGAATTCAGATAACCGAAGAATCGTCCGGTCGATTCGGACTAATGACAGTGCAGCTTCGTAACCCGTCAAGTCATAATGTATCACCGCGGGCAGCCTGTCCAATTTAATAACCTGAAAATGATATCAAATGGTTGGCGAAGCAGGGAACGTGTAAGGACTAAAGTGCTGCATAATGAAAATAAATGAGTGACACGTAACATGCGATTGAAAACGAGAATCGCGAACACGACAGTTGCTTCTGCTCTCGCAGGGTTCACAGTCAGCCCAATCAGGTAGTGGGCAGCTCGAGAGTATGAACAAGATGCTTCCCATGCTCTTGCCACTGCAACTCGCATTGCCAGATCTTTGAAACATGCCTTCATGCCTATCTGGACCATCCTCTAGACAGGTCTAGGCCATTCATTTCTTGTTGTTTACTTGCTTGTTCGGTGGGACAGTCGAGACCACGACGAGATCGTTGGCGACCGACCATAAAATTCGATTCGTCAGTCATTCCGCAAAGCGAATTCCGTGGTCGACGACGCTATTACTTTGCCCCATGTGACCCCGGCCTAGGCTCCGCCGTACTTTATCGATGACGTACAGACGGGTTTCTACTTCAATTCAACCCGGATTATGCCGAGATGCGGTCGTGATTATGCCGGATTTTTTCACCCGCCACGAACAGTGACGTGGCTACTACAGGAATATACAAATTTTGCGGATACTGATATTTTGGATTTATCCATATTTTGTAGCTCACATTTCAACGTTGTCACAGTAAGAATAATCACACGATATCATCATGTTTACATAGACAAGCTGGGTCATTTGAAGTTTTTATCGAACTTGTTTAAACGATATGAAAAAAAAAATTTCCAGGATGTATTCATTCTCTTCCTTGTTGAATTATTGATATTTTCCCTAAGTCTCAAGCGACAGGGGAACTTCCAAACACACCCCGTGTACGCGACAATATAACTAAACAAGCTCCAACTCAATATCCTCATTGCCGAAGAATTTATTTTAATATCTGATTTCGAAAAAAGCACCCGACGATTGAGAATGTATTAAGAGCCAAGCTAGCCAATTTTCAAAAAAGTACTCTCTGTGATATTTCACCGAAACGATGCGTGATCAATGCATGCTAAACTGTTTACTATCACTCTTGCAATATTCTTAAGCACGTCTATGCGCACTGGTGCTTAGGAAGATCTTCAGACTAGATGCGGACGGTAACGTATGCGCTGCAAAATGTTCGTTGTCTATTTTATTATTATAGTTCTTTTCGCCGACTCCTCTGTCCTTTATCAATTCTATTACTTTCTATGATAAGTCGGTGTTCGCGTGCATGATCATTTTCATACGGGTTACATGTTGGATGGAATTCATTTCCAATAGCTATCTCATCGAAACATCGTTATTGACACAAAAAAATGAAAGTTGATAGCAACTGCAAAAGTGCAACATTGTTAGGATACCTATTGAAAAATTTTTAACATGCTTATATTAGTTTAACTTGTATGTTCATAATTGCTTCTCAACTATACTCCGAAATAGAAAATGAGGTTTAGTTTATCATCCAAATTGTTTTGAAAAATGTTGAATAGTTTTTTCAATATTTATCAAAATTTCGACCAAAACTCGCAAACTTTATCAGCGGATCAAAGAGAGCAAATTATCCAGAGTTTTGAAAATAAAAACACGCAGTCAAATATTATAAAACTCAAAATTAGAAAATAATTATAAGATGAAATTACTGATTTGAAAATTATTGTCATTATTTTAACAACGTGAGGTTCTGCAATGCAGAGTCAATTTGAATATGTCATTCATCATGTCATTAGTAATTTTATTTTGACAATGAGAATTATTTTCTAATTATTTTTTTCCATTATAATTTGTTTCTAGCATTGTTCTGTTCCTCTGAAAGGCACCAAAACGCATGCCTATTACTTTATATATCTATCATATTCTCACTCATCATAACTCCGCAAACGCATCTCTATGAGAAAAACCTCAACATTTGGTTGAGCACACACATGTGTCAGTTTTTCGTATGCACAACTAACAAAATCGCCATTCATAACAACACCATATGCGAATTCTAAAATACAGAAGCACATATCCAAACTATAAATATCAAAATCAATAGCCTTTTGTTTCTTTATTGTAGGCGTCACATGTTGCCACCCCTCTACGATACTTGCAACACCACGAGGCCCGCACACGGCATCCCTGAGGAATCCCTTGTAACAATATCATCGTTATGTGGTGGCATAGGGTGTGTATGTGTGTATGTGATTATAACGAGTGGCAATTATTCTATGAAGCAGTGTCCATGAAATCGGTTTAGGATGGTAGGAATAGTTGAGAACCGCATCCATATTCCGTTGAACGTTATAATTTTATGTCGATTTATGAATGAGAAGTGGTTATTATTCAAATTGCCATACTACTCACGATGGTAGGAATACTAAATTTACTTCAGTTTATATTCAAACAGTCAAACAACCTTCGAATTTGCGTAAATTGAGGCTCAGGCTCCACAGTTCTGGGTCGTTAACCTGAGAGAATAATTTACGAAATATACAGGGTCTTAGAAGAGAAAACAGCTCACTTTGAAAGTTTTATCTCGATGAATTTTCGTCCAACATAAATTTCAGTGGACCGAGATTAATAAGTTCTTGGTATCTATAAATAATTCTTCGAAAACGGTACAAAATGGACTTTTCACAAGACCGCGTTGAATATTTATGGTTTTAGCTGATCTGGATTATCAAGAGCTGTCCAAACTGCTTTCTTTTTTATGAGTCCATCGGTCTGAATTCATAACATGACTAATAGTGCTGAATGGTTAGTTTAACGATTCGTCTATCATTTTTAATTGATGATGCTGTATAAAATAACTCTGAAATCTGGCAGAAATATTTGTTATTTTCCCCTCATTACTGGTCGTCTATATTAAATATTCATTCAAAAAGGTCCACCTTAACATAAACATTTGTTCTACCCATTGAACTCAACATGAACAAATCATCAGATTCAAGAAGAAGATTGTTGAAAATAATGGTTATAATAGTGGAAATACCAACCATATTATTTTCTGATTAACGAACACGAAAAATTATATAATATATAAGCTGTCCGTACAATGTTTTTTCAAAGCACTCGTCGCAAAAAAATGATATTGAACTACCATGAGTGATACGTCGTTGTGAAGAGAAATAAAAACGTTATCAAAAATGTTGAAATTGAAGATGGGTTCATAAGTAAAACCAAATTTAATAGGTGCGTTTCTCCTGCCGTTTCGAGACTCACTAAAAAGGCGGAAACTCAAAAAAAACTGCCTGAATAAAGTGTTGAAAATGTCCATTACGGTTTGTTTATCTTAAAATGATCAAAACAAAAAGTGATAACATTAAGTTTTCCGTGATATCTTCAAAACTATCAGAGATATTCTCAATTTCTTCTTACATCAAACATGCGCAATTTTGTCCCAATTTAACCGTACACAGTCCGTATACAAAATTCCCATTATAAAAGTCGCACCGTTTTCGAGATTTATTTTTGAAAATATTGAATTTTTACCCCTTTCAATAGTTTTGCCTTTACGGTTGGTACAATTTCACACCTTCTTGGTTAACTTCTTCAGTAAAATATTGCTGAAAGATGATTTTAACGTTTACATTGAAAAAATTCTCCGAACATTTTAAGGGGAACCTTTTTGAAATCACTGTAAAATAGACAATTCATTGGTGTAATGTGCAGCAGTAGCTTAGTACATTTTGGTTCCACTACGATTGGCAAAACTTCATGAACAAAAGAATCCACTAACAAAATTTTCAATAAAAATATTTCTCACAGCCCCCTTCAAAGACAAAACTGAAAGAGGCTAAAATTCATTATTTTCAAAAAAAACTATCTCGATGACGGGAATTTTGTCATAGCAGGTGGGTTATCCTCTGATCTACATTCTTCGTCGGTTTGTCGTGGTCTTTACGGGACACCCTGTATAATTTCTTGCCAAAAAATATCTGTGACGTCCGATTTGAGTATTTTCATGCGAATTTTGTGTTAACGATATTTTTAATCTGATAATATAATATTTGGTGGCAGTGCCATATTTGTTAGATTTCGCAAATAACTTAGAGGTGGTCTTGGTGCAAACTTAAAATTGCCGTATCCTTCATATTGTCACACTCATCATCTCATCCATAACGAACAACAAAGTTGGTATATTAATGAAAAACCATAAATGCCGATACTTTGTCGGCAGCGCCCTGACCCTGCGTTATGTTTTTAATTTCATGGTAATAACTGGCCAAAAAGTAGCATATAATATAATAAATAACGTGAAAAACAATATCTTCGTGAGCCGCAGTAGATTTTTGATATAATTAATAATAATATAGACGAAAAACGAAAGGTCAGAAGCCGTTTTCAATCAAAATGTTATAGTCTTGAAATATTCTTAACAAAATATCCAACTATATTAAGAACTTTTCTGGCATACTGTTGAGTTTGTGCATACCATATTAAAAAGCACGCATTTAATTTTCTGTCATAAACTTTTTCAAAAGAATACCTGCCATAAATTTTCACCTTCGTATACACATGAACGTATTATATTACTGAGGATGTTTTGCAAACTTTACATCTTCATTAATTATAAGAACTTGGTGCATAATATATGGAAATAAGATGCAATGGAAATGAGCGTAAAGCTTTAATTTTTGTTTAAAGGGAGAAATCCTATTCATTTCTTGTATGGGGTGTTTCATAATATAAAGTAGAAGTGATGGAGAAATTTCGCGGTGTATAAATGAATATTATTCATTCAATGTTTCTTCACATTGTTGAAAGATATCCTATACCTTCGGAGTTCTCAGAGGTATTTTCAATAAACGTTTTTAATATCTCCAAGACAGCTAATGTGACGTCCATGATTTGTTTATTACTACTTCAGAAGACCGTAATTGTACTGTATGATGAGGTCGGTCAGCGGAAGATGAAATTGTTGTACTTATTGTCGAACTCAGTTTTCAACAGCGCCAAAAACAATAAGAAACGTATTTTACTTGCCTGTGGACAGAAACAATTGAAAGGGGGGCAGCACTTACCTGGAACAAAAATAAAATGAGTCAATAAAATGTTACAATATGAAGACGAAATTATTTGGAAAATGACGGAAAAACTGGGAATTCAAACATTTCCGATATACGTTCAAATAGACCATAGAATCAAATGACATTCAGGTGTTGTTTGAAACGTAAGAAGAAGATTGAACTGAAATAGACTTGGAGGAACTGTGAAAATCACAGCCCATTCAGTAAAATCATTTGCAACGTGAAATCTTACTTGAAAAGGTTCAATAATGGCAAATGTTATTTTCTTATGCCTTCTATGTCGAGAGCTTTAAAAATTGCTGTAAGAATAAATTACAGAACAGAACTGTTCAAACCAAGCCTGAGCCTAAGGATGGAAATTGATCAATAATATTCAAAATTAATTTTTACCATCGTTATTTCTCATTTTTTCACCTAGGAACGTATCCTCATACAAATTATCATTCCGTATTCACGATTTCTAAACCCAGTAAATGAAGAGCTTTTACTGTATAATCAAGTCTACACCATCAGATTTGTAGAGAACATGTCGAGATTTAATCTCGACAACATTATTCATAAACGGTTCACTACTTTGACGTCTCCTACTACGTTCAGAATATATTATTAACGGTAGAGAGATACCCTTCCTAGGACGAAACACCACAAAAAAAACAAAGTGGAAACAGTAACTGATTAGTTCAAAGGTAGCTCCAAAGAAGCCCTGAAAACTAAGCCCGGAACAATAGATGCAGCATCATCAGATGAATAGCTTAATAGGGATTAAGTATCGCATGATCCAGTTGCCTGTTTCTCATGCGATCAAAAGGGGATTTTTCCTTCCTATTGGAACAATGTAGCGGACGAGAAATCACACAAAGAGGTATTTTCAATGCGATGGGAACGAAGAATCTGCGGTTACTGGCAATTGTTTCGTGGTTGAAGCTAATGGACCTTTTGTAGAACTGGAAAAGATGACCGATTGATTCTTCAGTGTGAGGGTTTTTAAACAGACATACGACAAATCGTGAGTTGTAGAAGCAATTTCAAATTATTTTAATTTCGTTGATGAAATTCAATTTCAAAATTCTTACACTTTAAAAAATCTTCATTAAATTATTAATAAATAACTTGAGTATTAAAATAGACGATATAAATATAAGACTCAACTCCACCAAATATCTGAGGGGAAAAATCGATAGCAATCAAATTGGCATGAACATATAACATATACAGTGAGGACCAAAAGTCCGACGCCCCTCCTGTAACTTCTTTATTCTACATATTACAAAAAAATTTAAATACATAAGTTGTAGGGTTTCATTTGATCTCCTCAATGGTTTGAGTTTCATTTATACAGAGTTTCTCAAATAAGCACGGTGACTTGGAAGTTAATTTTTTTAAATGGGACACCCTATATTTCATTGCATTTTTACATTCTACGTTGAATTCTGAACAAGTTTGATTGATGGTTTTCTATCAAAAAAGTTAATAGTTTTGGACTTATGAACACTTGTAAATAATTATTTCGACTACTTTTGCGCCAGTTCAATGAGAAAATCGTAACAAATGGATCACAATGTATTCCACTTCCCTATCCTAACTTTTTGAAAGCTATCCAATGCTGCAAACTGCTGATGGCACCATGTGTAACTTACCTCGTCGTACCATTTTACAATTGTTAGAGTTGTTGAATCTCACGAAAAACTAGTACAAATGAAGAAAACATTTTATTAACAAATAAGGTAGTCCATAAATACAGATCAAGAATCATTAGGAACTGAAGAGATATTTTAATTTATAACTAAAAACGGTGAGTTTTTATCTATTTCAAAAGATGTTCGACATGTCCACCATGCATTTCTCGACACATAAATAATTATTTACAAGTGTTTATAAGTCCAAAACTATCAACTTTTTTGGTAGAAAACTATTTATCAAACTTGTTCAGAATTCAACGTAGAATGTAAAAATGCAATGAAATATAGGGTGTCCCATTCAAAAAAATTAACTTCCAAGTCACCGTGCTCATTCGAGACACTCGGTATAAATGAAACTCAAACCATTGAGGAGATCGAAACCCTACAACTTATGTATTTAACATTTTTTTGTAATATGTAGAATAAAGAAGTTACAGGGGGGGGCGACGGACTTTTGGTCCTCACTGTATAATAAGTTAAACCAGATATCTGCTTTCTATTTTCTAAAAATCGTCTTCTATTATGAACATGCATACAATTATGAAAGTATTTTAACCTTTCTTCAATTTTGTTGCTACATTTGGCATCATTGCTTGGTGAAGTGCTTATAAAAATACACTAAAATTACTCGAATCTACTCAACCAAGAATTTTGAAATTTATCTACAAAACAAACTATGACTTTCGAACCGTTAATGAGTTGCTTGATAAATGGTGTAAGCTGGTGTAAGCTTGATTACTAGTACACTGACACTCCTGGAGTGGAAAAGAAATAGCACAAATTTCATCTGGATCTAGTACACCCGGTATAGCTTATGCTTCATACGGTATTTATTCAACATTTTTCAATGATATTGCGAATACTTCACATCAACGTGACACTGTATTATTTTAGTTAGAACATAAGAAACAGTGGTGACATATATCTGACATTCCTATGTTGAACGTTTCAAACTATTTCGGAAGACTGTGAAATCTCCTCAAAAAATCAGTAATATATTCCATGACTGTCCTCAAAATACGATTGATATACAACGTGCATCGAAGCTATTCCATTTGAATATCAACGAACCACACGACGAGATGTCTATCAATCTCAAGATTTCCGTTTTCGCAATCTTGAAAATTCCTTTATATATATATATATATATATATATATCGCAATTCGAGAAGGCATTAAAAATGTGCGGTTGATGTATTTAGTCGTCGTGGATGAATCTCATTTAGCTAAATCACATGTGGTTTCAGTGGAATAAAGTCACGACAACTATTGTATCAAGTGTATATCACTCGGTATTATCTGGATGCAGCATCTGAATGATTTAGAAAATCATTTTTTAAAGCACTGATGAAACGTTTCACAATTTATTTGAAGGTTTTCTGCAGACAACATCAATATTCATAACCATAAACTCAGCAGATGCATTTTCTTCTAGAGAATTTGGCGACTCTGTGATGGTATGAAATGAGCAATTTCTCAGTGATAATCCACTGTAATATTCGATCCAGAATATTTCGAATGACTTTCCTAGGTTTTCAAGTTCAATGTATGTCTCGTCACTTTACCAAAATTGGTGTCCATTCATGGTACGGTACTTTCTGTTATACTCCGTATACGAGTGACGCCCTATAGAAAGTCTGTAATTATAGAAAATTATCCCGATTCAGACATCACATCGGATGCACATGAAAGTACGGTGATTTATTCATTTAATTCATCTTGGCATATTGTGTGTTACTCTTACAATGACCGTAATAAAAATGTCGTTATTCAATCCCGTTATATTTTGACTGAAGCTTTATTCGAATAGACCTCATGTCGTAAATCTTTCCGAGAGAGATTTTAATTTTCTAGGCGTTGGAATGTGCACTTAGGTCTATATTTTCTTAATTACATACATTTTTATGATGGATCGGAGAAGTCTTGTTTTCAAGAGGTCTCAAAAGAAAGTATACAAATTTTATAACCTTGGGAACTACAGAAATGTTATCAAAAAAATAAAATGGAATCAACAATCAATAAATGAGTAAACGTCAGGCAATGATGTTGTATGAAAGGGCTCACAAAAATTTAACAGAATCATAAATGAAGTAATCAACAAGGAACTTGAAGTGGAAATGAAATGAACATTCTTTGAGGTTCCATAATTTAACAAACAATTGGAAATGATTGGTGATCGTTGGTTCCATTGAGCTGAATGAAAACCAAATTCACACACTCTGAAACTACCACAAAACTTAAACGTTAAACTTTTTTGATGTCTGAAAGATTGTACCGTTTTCATACTACACGCTTCATTAAACAATTTGATCACAATTAAATCGATTTCACAGGAATTTGTCGTAATTTAATGGACCATTTTATTTTTTGCTGCCAACAATAGGTGGAAGAGTTGAGAAATAAATTGATTCCGCAGCCAAAAATAATCCAATTTAATTCTAGAGGGCGTTCGTGTTTTGTCTCGAGTTCATTGACCTTAACATTGAAGTCATTATCGAGGATTACAGATGCTTCTTGATTGATGATCAATATTTAATTTTCTGTTAACTGATTGCCAATTTTTCATCTTATTTTCATTCCTTCTTTTTTAATCGTTATCTTTAGTTATTTATTGGCTCAATACAAGGTGACTCGAAAGTCTTGAATTGAACTTTTTTGTTGCAAATCATTTTTCAATTTCATCGATGAACTTTGGAACCTCATGTATATTTCATCCATATTGTATCGGTCAGTTTCAAGTTTCAATATTGTGTATTGATGAGAACATTATAGATTGGTGAATTTTATGTTTTCCATAAATATGTTTACGATTTTCATGATATTATCGTGGGGAATTGATACTTTTCGAGATATTCCACTTTGTAGTCCAAAATTTCTCATTCTTTTCTCGAACGTTTTCGAACAAGATTGTACAAATATGTTGCACATTTCTTCATTAAGGGGACACATAACGTATTCAGAGAATATTTACCATATCTTCAGATAGAAGCAGTATTTTCAATAACATGAGAAAGTAAGTTTAACTCAATCCAACATTCGTGATTCGACAGTTGTCATTCAACCGATGACGAAATAATGAAAAATAATAATGATAATTGAAAAATTTTCATGCTGTCGAATCTTTATATTCAGAAAATACTGCATGTTTTCTTCATGCAAAATTACTGACAATGAATATGATTAGGATCTTGTTGAAAACATGTAATTTTTCATCAATAATAATTGATTGGACAAAGGAAAAAACTACCTCTGCAGCAATATTGTAGTGATGAAACGAAAACGAACGTATGTCTGACAAATCTAGTACTAGACACTTCCTCTTGAGACGTCCGTAAAAATAATGAAGTAATCTTTATGTTTCACACGCATCCTATATTTGGAGCCAACAGCCTTATTGTAATTTAAGACTTCTTCGGCATTCTGTCCATCTTTTTTGCACTCGAGCCTCCCCATATAGCCAGCGAACTGAGACAGAAGTCGCCTCATACAAATTACCTTGCCACTTGAAAACTCAGAATACATTCATTGTCCATCTAAGGTACACTTTGGCTTAATAACTTGACGATGGCATCTTCATTGCCATTTTTACATGATATTAAGGCGACGTTTTGCGCTTTTAAGGAACAAACGTCTCGGTGGTATGCCTCACATGTGACGGAAGAGATAGCTTGACAGAGAGTTTTTGCGCCGTTTTTTGACTGAATCCACTGCTGCAGAAATTCGCTGACACAAGAATAGGCTATAACGACACCTCGAAGTTTTTGCATGCCATCCGGAATGGCATCGAGAGCTCTTCCGATACGGAACACTGTTCTCGGTATTATGACATATCAAAGATGACTTTCCGTGGGAATTGAGAGATATTTCAAATGAAGGACTAAACAGTTTTTTCATCCAAGATTCCAGGATCATGAATGATCCACTTCCAATTACATATTCGTGGAGATATTTCGAATCCTTCGAGGTATTCATCCAGGATCAAAAGGAGGAGCACGAAGACCTCACTAGAGAAGAGTGAGAAACGCTGATCTGGTTTGCAGACAGATCAAAGACCGATCATGGTCCCTTGTATGCGTTTGATGATCACACTTCAGTGTTCCAGGCAGAAATCTTGAAATTGCAAAAATTTTATGAGATGGTCCTCACTAAAAAGGGTATCGACAGTAGCGGACTAAGGGGAAGAGGCTTGGAGCCTGAGACTATCGAACACATTTTGTGCAATTGTGAATCACTAAAATGCAGAAGAATTACGCAACTAGAGGAATCTGATTTGAAACTAGAGGACATGAGACATAGTAATCTTTGTAAAGTGCTCAAAAGAACTAATGTCTTTCAAGGTGAAGAAGTGAAAGGGGGGGTACAATAAGCCCCTGGTTGCAATCCATCATTTGCACCATTCAGTAATGAAACGGGTCCCAGAGTCGCTATCTAAGACACAGCGAATAGTAATTGATGTCACGACTTCATGAAAAGAAGCTGTAATTACATAGTTGTCATATGCCAGAGCTCATCTGCAGGCTCCAAAAACTGTTTTTGTGAATGTAAATCATCCAAACAAATAAATGCTCTCAGAATTAAATTCAATTGTCAAATGAATTTGATGTATTTTGTGATAGAATACTTATTGATGGTAAAGCAATTAAAAAAATGAATAACATCCAATATTGTATGCAGGATGGATACAAGACGAAAGAAGTCAATTTGAAGGTTCAGTGAGAGCTGTGAACTCGAGCAAAACTACCGAGTTAATATTTGTTTCTTTTTCTCTACGTTGTTCTGTCGCGAGTCAGAAACCTGTAGAACATTGCCGATATTCGAGATTCATTGATATCTTCTGCAACCGGTTTCTTACAGGCGAAATGATCCTTAATTCACTGAATTAATATTGAATTATATTATTGAGATCGCCCATATGAAATTTAAAAACATTTTTATGCCTGCTTCCATTCGGAAATATTGCGTTTTTATGAGAGCGCAATGGCTGAATGGAGTCCGTTTTGGAAGGTGCAAAATCCCCGTAATATATTCAGAGCAACATTCCGCCATTTGAGAGAATAATAAATTGTATAATGGAAATTGGAAATAATTGATAAGCTGGAGCAGTTTCGTCCGTTGTGAAATCTCAGTGGTGGTTTTTTATCGAGCAAGCATGATGTGTTCAATGTTCGTCGTTTTTTGGTACCGTTAGCACTGCCCAATAAATTATAGACTACCTACTGTATGATTGACGATGTTGCCGAAATTGAAGATGCCGTTGCGCATTTTTTTATTCTTCTTCTTCGTTCAGAAGCTTGGGAAACGACGCTCCATCCTTTCGAAACAATTCCAAAAAAATACACACAATCACATTTCAACTATTTTTTCAATTTTTTTTGAGAAACAGTAGATTTAACGCAGAAAATGTATGAAGCATTTGACTAACAGAAGAATAAACATTGCGAATTACATTCTCATTCAAAATATTCAAAAATTGTTTTTTAAATATTCCAAGGTCGATCTAATCTTCAAATGATGCAGTGAGGATCTTGGGGGCAAGGTCTCATTAGTCTAACTGAGAGTATTTTTTGTCGTCACGAATATTCGAATCTTCTAAGTTTTAAGGACTTTCTCTCAGTTTTTTTCAGGTTTTTCAAAAGAGAATTCGTGATGGATGATATAATATAGGCTGTCGCACATTTTCTTGCTGAATAATGATCTGGAAAGGAAATGATAATATCTTTGGTAGTTTTAAAAGTATATTTTCGATTTTCAGGATAGTTGAGTCAACAAAACTCATTCAGCGTCAACTACATACTAATGAAACTGTCAGCACTCTTGAAAAAATGAACAATCAGGTTTTCAACAAAACGGTGAAACAAAACCACCACCATGTTAGAATTCAAAATGGCGTTCATAAGAAAAACCAAAGTTTCTGATGTTCCTCTGCCATTTTAGTGATAATAATATTCCCAATTTCTTTATAGATTATAACTAGGCAAAAAAATGCGATTTAACCAACTTCAAATCTTTTGGGATAAGCGAGATCCCCTTAGTGGCATTCGAAAAACGGAGAGCATGTATATTTAATAATAAGCTTAAAAGGTTACTTTGATAACGATCATGTTTGGAGATTTTTTGTTGTAGAAAATGGCGTGCATATTTTTGCATGTTTAGCAATTTCCGCATCTTTTTAAACGATTTTTGAACTGTAAACAAGCGCCGACCCGTTATGGCGAAAAACTCGTTGAAAATGCAGGTGAAACTATCTATGAATCGTTACGTAACTGGGTTAAAACCGTCCGACGCTCAACCATAACCGCGAATTCATAAAGAACCAGTTTTCTCGCAATTAATTCACTTTACATAGTCGTAATCGGCGTTTCAGCCGTTTTTCTTGAATAAATTTACCTTCTTTCTGCTCCCGTTTTGACTTCTCGTCGTCTGCTGAATGTTACTTATTTAGGCCACACAGATGTAGACGAATAATTATGGGCATGCTCTGAAAACAAATTCGAATCGAGCGTGGAAAAAAATATCGCGTGAAATTCAGATTGCTCGAGTTTTCAATAAATAAATAATGCAACGTGTATTCGTGAAATCTCTGCCAATTGCCAAACGAAACGGACCCGTTCGGATTTACGACTGTCCAACTCATCACAAGCGACCGAAAAAATACTCGAACTCGTATTCCGAGGATGTCAAATATTCCATAAGTTCAGAGTGTTGAAATAATACAGGGTGTCTCAGGACGAATGTAGACTTTATATAATTTTGAATTTTTAGCAGAAGATATGATAAGGGCAACTAAACTGAAAATGCAGCAAAAAGAAACCCAACAGGATCAACAGAGCTTAAGTTGTCACAAGATGTATGAAAAATAAGATTGTGTCCAGTCTAACCTCAAAAAATAATTGATGAGGCCACATTCAATCGATGAGAACACATTTGCTTGAAAAATCATGTGTAATCGAAGCAATCAGCTCTAGTCAAGTTGACTCCGAACATGTCTGTGATTTGTTTAAAAACTCCCAAAGAGCTGGCAGTCAAAACGGACTATCTCTAGGCCACACAGATGTACAAAAAACAATGAGCCCTAATTGACCCAGAACCTTTCTGATTAAGAAAACATCCAGCAGTACTCGGATCAACATGTAATTTTGTGAATGGTGGAAAAGGGTGCCGAAAATGAGACAGGCCACAGAGTTTATCAATTCTCAGAGTACTTACTAGGTCACAAAAGGCTACCAATCAGAATCATGGTTGGGCCGCTGACAAGGCATTGTAAGCTCAACAAACACATGAAAAATATTACAGACACAACCATCTGTAGTTTCTATAAAGAGGACGAAGAAACTTGAGCACACATTTTGTCCCATTGTGAAGAATTGTGTGTTGTGAAGCTTACAGATGCCCCATCCTAATCTAATCTGAATTGAAATATGTTCAAGATGGTGGGTTCTCATTTTTTATTCCAGATTAAAATGAGCATTATTTGCCCATTAATTAGTCTCAGAGCATAAACTTGAATATGTTTTGATATAAACTCAACCAAACTATGAAAAGACTGAGAAACATCTTCTTTATGTCATGAAATTCTCTAATGAAGTTGTTATCTTTTGTTATTTGTTTTATATCTCTATTAAACCTATGAAACTCATATTAGAACGAGTGTGTGGTTTTATGAAATATTTGGTAAAAATAGACAATGCCATGAATAATTGATGATTCCTTCAGATTTTTGTGATCATTTCTCGGTCTCACTGAAGGTAGCCATGGAATCTTAATTCTTGCCACTCGACTGACTCCGGCGTCCGGATTAGTTCAGACAGAAAAAGGTAATATAGAGTCGCATCGAGAACATGTAAGGACAAAGCACTCTTAAACGTATTTCATTATAAACTGCGAAATTTATTGAAAACTCGAAGTCCGAGCTAGTTTCCCAGCTAAAGCCTCACCACCTGTATAATGAAGGGACAATTTGTTATTTCTTTGTCGTAATTTACCGGAGAAGGAATGGTAATTTGTTGCGTTTGTTCTCGTATAATATCGTTCTTTATGCGTTCTTCAGACCAGTCACATTTTTTTGGTCACGTTTTTACTTCATTACTATTATTATTATTATTATTATCGACGAGATGAGTCAGAGTATAAAAAATATAAGTTGATTCATAAATAATACTAATTAAACATATTGGTTATCTATTGCAAATATAAAATATTCAGAAAAATACTTGATGATGTGATGAAACGACTTCAGCGGTGCTATGATGCATTACGTCGGACTTAGACATCTACTTTTATAATTCCTTTTGAACAAGACATTTCACATTATTCTTGGTGTGATTCACCGCTACAGACTAGTGATGAAAATGTAATTTTTCACTAAAAAATCAGGGCTCATGGGGACACCAGACAGTGTTATCTGGTGTTGATTACTGTCAATTATTTCTTACTACGTATATTCGTCTGTCATTGTCCCATTACGAAGTCGTCTTAACGATTGATCAAAGGAGCAAAAACTCGAGAAGAAGAACCGTACACACCGAAATCTCAGTCCTTTTTGTTCATGAATGAAGCTGGTCTGGTTCGACAACTGTTTAATATTTTGACACCGTACGAATTATCGAAATGAACGATTCGATTTAATATCTTCGAATAAATCGAGAGAAAGACTGGTTCTGAAATCTGTGCAATGCATTTTCAACTTCAACCTGTTCTCTCTGTCTCTACTAACAATCGACATTCACATTCCAGAAGGAAAGACTCGATCGTATACGGTCGATGGGTACGTACACTGAGAAAAATGTTTGATACAATGTCACGTTGCTGCAACGATACACAAATTGTTGGGTCAACAAATTCATAGAATATTGTTGTAGTGAACAATTCACTCACCAATCAAACTACTGCTCCATATTTGACAAGCTATCAAGTGTCACTAATGTCACAAACAACTTGAAGATATTTTCAATTCCTGTTCCAAATTTGTAGGCTGTTTATTCAAATCTTCATCGCGAAAGTTGTTTCATCAGTCATTACAAAAAAAAAACACCAATATGACACTTGACATGACAACACAACTGCAAATTCTACGTGTTAGTCGAGCTCTACCACAATATTTTCCTGGAAATAACGAGCATTAATGGGCTTGAAGATGACCCTGACTATTGAGATATTCGCTACGTAAACATAAAAGCTTGTTACGTCGAAGACTCAACAGCAGCAAGTACATAAATCTCTGTAATCGAATAAAATCAATTGAATAATGATCATAGACCAACCAACCAAGCTCATATGCAGGTGTACCAACTAACGGATATTAAAAAACATAAACATGCAATTGAATATCGAATACGCATTTTTATTGCATCTTCAATAAATTAGAAGATTATACACACAACGAATTACATTGATTTAGACGACATTTGAAAATTGAAAACTTGTACGCTGTACGTTGATTTGTCATTTTCATTCGAACGATTCAGTCACTTTAGTCATAGAAATTTCCTTCATTATTATCTCGCCTTAGGTTGATGTCAGTCAGTTTTTGTGGTTACCATGGTAATAAGTCGAAACGAAGACGCTTTATTGCTTTCACAGTAGAGGTGCGAAATATCCCTTGGAAACCCCTGTCATAATCACTGACCTTCTAATTAGCTCATTAGTTCTGAATTATATGGTCCAAAACAAACAGATATCTTGCAAGATAGTGTCTAATGCAACCACAAAAAACGAGACTGTCGGATTCAGGTATAAACCGCTATTTTCCCAAATTGATTATTTCTACCCGATTCCCAGATGAATTCAGTAAAACACACCCTGTCACACCTTTGAGTTGCTGTTTTTTATCGGAAAACGATAGGAGAAATGAATAGGATAGCTGATAGGACAATGGCTACATGCAAACAGCACACTATGATGTGATTTGGAGTGCTTCTCATTGAACGTCACTTGTTTCAACCTATATTGAAGTGGAGAAATTAATTTATTACGATTGGGTAGCAATTCGTTGAATGTTGAGATACGTGAAGCTCTTATTGTTAAATATGGAAACTGGTATATGTATGATTTTTGCATACTAGAAATTGTTCAAGTGATACAGAGTTGATTGCTTTCGTTAATTGGATGGTTTAATGTAGACTTAGCAATTGGATTATTCAATAAATAGAAGCCTAATGAAGGTATTATAATTATAAGAGAAATTATTGGAAGAAAAACCATAATTAAAATAATATTCAACTAGCTGATATCACGACACAGTAATACATATTGTTTTTAATATCCTCAGTTAACTTGTAAACATATCGATTGTTCAGTTATTAAAACAAACTTAATTATGAAATACTTTCTACCTGCTCATTTTTAATTAGGAACGAACGTTACTGAAGCAGCCACCACTAATTATGAACTGATGTTCATAACCGCGGTAATAAAGTATTATTAAAAACTATGCACTATTAAAACCGAGATATTCTACCAATTTTGATTGGCAATAATTATCCAGTCTTGTTTTCATGCATTAGTTTCAAAGAAAACATTCAGCATCGAAACATCTGTGCATGCGCATCGTGAGAAAATAATGTGAAGCATTATGGGGTCCAGGAAGATTACCTTGCGGAACCTGTTCTAATACAACGCTGTCCAATTTTCAAGATTTCTTTGTTATCTTTGAAGTATTTGTTTATGAAATGTAAATTCTTTAGTCATTCTTCCAAATCAAATTGATCCCCTTCAAAGTCATCCCTGTCGATAAAACGCATACATAGCAACAGTGACACCCTGTATAGAAATATCAAAACGTCAACTTGATATTCGCGATGGACATTCCAGGCAATCAAACAACATGTCGAGGATCCGAACAATTTTTTTTTATTTTTACTTCAGATAGGCTAGTATAGAAGAATGAAACAGCATCATCGACCATCAATTGGGCGCATTGTACGATCCGACATTCGTCGTTAGAGGTTCCTGATCGCCCGATAAAGCCACGAGTCATTAATTATCACGAACTTATTTTTCGGGCCAACCAACAACGACCAGAATCTGTGGTCGGGGTTGATGGTGACGAAGGTCTTCGACGTCGAGTGACAGTGATCCGATAAGCTGGATTGTTTCGGACCGAGTTTTTTGGTCATCGTCATCGGATCAAATCGAGAGTATACATAGAAACGGATCCAAATGTCCACGATTGCACTTGTTGCGTTTTGGTTTGGAAAAATTGTGCGGTGCAAGAGACGAGAGGAGCGTGTGGTCGTGACGTCATTTTGTGTTTAATGCAGATCGTGATTTCACGAGTGGGCTAATATTTTAGCTATCATATGAGAACCAGTGTGCATTTGACTTCATTAAATTTTAATATTTTGAAAAACAAGTACTACCAAATTTAGCTATATTTTTTATCTGAGCGATATTTTGTTTCCTCAACTGACAGATTCACAAAAAAGAGTAATACATGAAATTACATATAATCAATACTACATTTACAATTATTATAATGTAATTGTTGATGCTAATTCAATAAATTTGCATTTAATGAAAGCATTCGCCTATTCAGATTGAATTATTTCGAATTTAGGTCATTCACTGACGTGATTCGCGTCAATGGAAGCCACGCCTCTTACTCAGCTCAAATTAAACATCCTTAACAGTTTATAGTCCTTGTATTATCCGATTTGATTCGTAATGAAGTTTAGAAGTTGTCCTTATTTTTCATGAAAGTGTCTGGTCAAGATTATTCTATTCTTTTTTATCATGCGTATATTTTGACAAAAAATATCATAATTTTCAAATTATATATGCAGATTGCACACTTAATGAACAACTGGTATTTCCATAATGATCAAAGGAAGACATTCGCATGGCAGTGCGACACGTAATTGGTGTATTTTATAGAATTTTTGCTTTAGAAAGTAACTCAAGGTCGAATTCGAATGGATAAAAAATTTGGTATTCGCACAAAATCTACATATACAGCTCTATGATTACTTCATATAACTGTAAATCTCAAAAACCATGCGAATGTCTTCAATTAGTGTGAAAAAGGCAGTCTTTTGAATATTGACATCTAAATGATTCGAAAACTACTGCATCTTATATATTGAAACAAAACTCATGTAACGTGTCGAATTTTTTTTTTTTTCGTCAAAATATGTATCCAAAATATTCTTATTCGAAATGTAGAAGCCATGATGAATGCAAAAATATCAAGTTTTGTTTTTGACACAAAACTGAATTTTACTTCAGCGTGCAGTGTTATAATTTCAGGAATTATCATGTCAACATTTAAAGACATTAACCTACAATTTACAAATACTTATAAATATTCAACACTTCAGGAGAAGATGAAACATCTTCCAACCTGATTTTTTCTCAACCACTTTAGTAGAGAGGAAAAATCTAGCATACTGATCAGATTTCAGCTCCCTCAATTATTTTCAATTCAATTAATTTCTTGCCACGCAAGATATTTGCTATTATCGGCTGGCATTCTTTACAAGAGGTCCAAACAAAGTTAAACTGTGACCTAATGATGTCTTTGGAAACTCATTGAACCACAACAAATGCAATAAAAGAAACGCCTACTTGGGACTGTGTTTGCATTCCGTTCGTAGGTATCCATACTGCATCCTTTTTAGTGTTATTTGATGAATTCACTTTTTATAGGTAGGTTAGTCTGGTCACCGTCAAAAGCATAAAGAAGAGAGGCAATCCTATCCACCACCCGCTGAAGAGCACAACATTTTCGGCGCTGTTCCCATCCAATTAAAAACGGCAGTTTGCTTTATTATACTCACGAGACCTGATTTTCTTATCCACACCGTAGGTAGGTACCTACTTCGATTCTTCATCTCGCAAATATTCAGAACCACACCTCATTTAATTAAGATTGGATTTTTATGCGGCTATTCCATACTGTTTCAGTTGCAATTATATTTTATAACATGCCAAGTCGTTTGTTGTGCTATTAAAGCAAAATACCACCACATTCTCATACCTACGTGATATGATATGTGGCATTATCATATCAATCGAGAATATCTTGAAAATATCCGCGAAAGTGTATGTATGTGTGAGGTTGATATCATGCCTAAGGATTCACAAGGATTCGATTGGTCTATTTTGATACTATTTTTTTTTTATTCCTGAAGAGATTATAATACACACCTCTGATTTTCATTCGTTACATGAAATTCGTGTTTGAATCATTAATTTTTTTTCTTATTATATCTTATTTTTATTTATTTTTGATTTAATTATCATTTTTTGTTTTTTTTTTGTTTTTTCACAGTTTTTACCATCATCAATGTTTTTGTTCTTCCATTATTTCATCTTTACATGTAGTAATGAGTTTCTACATGACTCAACAGATTAGTCGTCAGCTTTTTATACATTACATATATCTTGGTATAATAGTTTGTGAATTTCTAAGTTATTTGAGATCATTGATGTATATAAATTCACTGGATTCTCATGTATATAAATCACATTAACTTTTCTGTTTAGTATTTTTTCATTGGGATAGCCATTAAAAGATGTTCGATTGTGCCTGATGCACCGCTATCCACGAAAGTGCTTCTAATGAAATATGGAATACAATGACATTTATCCATGACATATTACCCGACTCTAATTTTTCGGTATTCTTGGAACTGTGCGACATAAATATGTATCTATTAATAGATTCATTACCACAACCAATTAACACCAACATCAATGTCCCTAATTGGAATAAATTACTATATCGAGTGGACTAATTTCGTGTGAAAGTTACAGTCGTTTGGTTTACCAATTAATGATTATATCTATGTTATCAAGAAACTTAATGTGAAAATCAATATTTGAATATGTAAGCAAACGTCTAGCGAATCATATATTATAATGAAGAAACAAGGCTTATGGTTATGATGCAGTGATAATAAAATTTATCAATATTATCATCGGCCACCTATTTTTTCAACTCATTCCAATATTGTAAAAGAAACAACTTTCTAACAATAATTATGGAATTTAATAGACCCACTGCTCTATGTGTTCCCACGATTGTAGTAGCAAACTACAACTTTGTATGACAAATTGAAACAATTCACTTCTACAAACAAAAAGCCAAGTTGACAACTGTGATTAAAGTGATGTATTACCAGAACTTCCGATTGTAATAGCGAACACATTTCTCACAATTAAATTCACAGAATTACCTGGACGTTACACAGGAACACCACACTCAAATGTTGGGTTTATATTGGGTAGAGATGTGGGCAGCCTGAAAGTGTGAGCACGATACTTCTCATGCTCCTGCCAATGCTACTCGTATTGCTCGGTGCTCCCTCAGTCGTCATTAATTTTTTCAATTCACTCAATTGGTAGTTCCTAATGGAATCCATGAATTCGAAACCATTTCAATCCTGTTTTTTCCTGACGTCAAAACATCATTAATCACGAAAGATAAAGCGTTGTTGGTCATTCCTCGTCTATTTGCTCTAGACTCCGACATCTTCCAGATGTTCAGGAAGACTCTGAGAACCTGTTGCTTAATTAATAAGACTCAAGATGAATGGCGTCTTCAATTCTTCATTTGAATATGGAAAGAATCGATGAAATTATCGCTGTTAGCTAAGATTGGATAAGTTGATGTATGACACAGATACGTTGAGTTGACTCTATCAACAGGCTTTTTATTCTATCAGATGGGCAATTAGTATACATATGCGTTTTCGTAATATTAATCATAAATTCATGAATCGATTATGAGTATTGAAGCTCATTCCACATCTGGGAGAATTTATGAAATCTCTTCTTCGTTTATTCTTTGGTCGAATAATGATGATCAGAATATATTATTTGCCTTCATCTTCCGTTAATATTCAAAGAACATTCACTCTGGCGGAGAAAAAAATCGACCACATGCGATTTTTCCAAGACGAACTTTTAATTAAAATATCTCGACTGATCCTAATCTAACTCTTTTATTCCCGTCCCGAATATTTTTATAATGAAACCGCTAAATCTATAAGTATTTTGGACCGGCTGCATACCAGTTAATTAACCAATATCTTATACAGGGCCAATCGCTAATTAGATCGGTTTTTTATTCGTCGAAGTTGAGATCGAAAACAACAGATTAGCGGGTCGAAACTGAGAGCCGCACTCAGGGGGTAACACAGGTTTTGGTTATTGGAACAGATGAGAAGATAACCAACGTCGTTGTTCAATATACAGCGTGTTGCACAGAAGGGAGTTCTCAACGATCAGTTTCAGTTATGTATATTTATTTATTTAATAGCAGAAACAGTGATATAGTATAACAATCATGAAATTTTGGACTAAATTTTTTACACAATATTCTTGAGAACTCTTTCATCCAGTTCAGAAAATTCCAAGATTGGAGGAAAATACCACCTCTTTTTAATTTCTTCACTTGCTGTCAGATCTGGTCACCTAGGAGGCTGAAGCGATCATGAATGATGAAGGAATCGAACGGAGCGTTATGGTTTATGAATCAGACAATCGTATGAAACACGAAGAATTCTAAATGGTATTGCCTTTTACCATTATTTTTCAAAATCCGACAACGGAGTTCTTTATAGCACAGCGAAGCATCGGTCCGGAGCTAAAAATCGTCCATCGGCTAAAAGAGAACGGAGCCCATACCGAGCCGTAAATCTCGAACGTCACTTTATGGCAGCAAATGTACTCAGTTTGTATTACTTATTACATTATTAATTCCGTCGCATTCTGAATATCTTTGCGACCTAGCGGGAATCCTCGTAAGAACCAAAGAATTTCAAAATAATTATCCGTCCACTTGTTCCTTGGCTATGAATAAATGATTACCTACCGAGCGGTTATCGTGAATTAATGTTTGCAAAAATGTGCGTGCATCGACCACAGAGACAGAGGATTACATTGAAAATATCCGATGTGATTAATTTTGCGTATTTCTGCACGAAGACGATTTGTTAGTAGCTTCAGATGTAGTCCCAAGTACAATTTTATTTTTCCATTTCACTTCCTCATCCAACATATGGCTGGAAGAAGAAGGAACTCTCCATATTTTATTTCATTTCTTCAGTCTACCTTGCTCTTCTCTAGTGAGGTCTTCGTGCCACTCTTTTGATCCGGAATCAACACCTACGAGAATCTTTCCATAATTTTACCCATAATCTAATTGAGTATGAAGATCTCTCAACATTTTCATACAAAAATAAGAAACATATTGTCAGTATGAGATTGGAAATGAGAAAATATGGAGACATTTCCAATGGACCTTCAATGGACCATTTGTTTCGGTTCACATAAAATGGGGACTCTTCGAATGAAAATATCGTTAGTCGGAATTCAGAGATCTCAAACAAACGAACATCGACGACCCCACGGTGGCTGGATGTTACAAACATCAACGCCCAGATACCTATTAACTCAACACAAAGAACGAATTCAATGGCTAATTACGAGTTCGAATACGGATGACACAGAACGAGATGGAATAGATATTGTCATAGACATATCGCGTGTCAGATGGAAGAGAAATAGAAGAAGACGTCAGACGCATCCGCGTATATACAATTCAACAATCCAAGAGGAAAAGCTAACTGTTCTTTTGACTTTGACCCAACAGGTCGTCCTCTTCTTCTCGGAAGCGGGTCGCGGGTTGAAAAATTCAAGCGAGGACTTGTACGACGACACACCAATTTTATAGTCGATGTTCGTTCAAGAAGCACTCGCTTATTTATCAATGGAGTTCGTCGCCGACATTCCTTCAGTGACACACGATTCCAATTTAAATTTACATCTTTTGGCTCCAGGAAATAATAGGAGATGTGTAGTCGCCTCATGAGGGGCATGTAAGCCAATTAATTTCTGCCTCGACTATGGAATCTCCGATAACGTAGTGACGAATTAGTATACTGAGGATGATATTGGACGAAACACCAAGGCCACACAGCGAAAAGGGAGGTGAAAGAACAGAAATCGATTTGTGTATAATACAGTTGTTATTCACAGGATGCTCCTTGAAGATGATTCGATTATCTTAATCAGGACCAGAGCATGTGTCAAGGAATAGAAGCATAATTTTAGGAAACATTCTGTCCAAAACCTACTTCTTTATCGATTCAGCAAAAACATGACATAACCTTCTTCAATAATTTATAGAAGAAGGTATACACCAGACATTAGGAATATTGTCTAGCTAGTAATTCTAGCTAATGATACAGTATGTGATGAACGATTAGAAAAACACGAGGTAAGTGTAGGTTAGTGGTTTGTGCGTCAATCAACTTAATTTCTAGAACAACCGATCTCTTAAACTGATATGCGGTGTAGCAGCTAATAGTTAATGACGATACCCAGCAACATGTCATAATGAGGACGTTTTTTGTTCGAAGGTAATGATAGAAGTCGCCAATAAAGAAGGAAAGTGATGACTTGAATGTATTGACAGTTGGCATTGATTATGCACTAGTTACATACGCCACTACAATAGACCAACTGGTTAGAAGATTGATGATTCAATAGGATGATGAATCATTATAGATAATAATGCAACACATTCTTGTTTAGTATGCATTATTAAGTTTACTTGCATTATAATATGAATCAATATCATTTCATCCTCAGATGAATCTGATGATGTCCATAATAAAGTTTTTAAAAAATCCTGGCTATGAATTTTAAGTGGCGCAGTTGGTAGGATCCACAAAAGTAGTTCTATCGCATGAATTATTTTCCTAATTAGTAATAAAACAAAAATTAGAAAACTTTAGAAATAGTGCCCCAAGAAAAAAGAATAGCTGATCTATCAACCCAAAAAAAGAACCAGAGAAAAACTCATTAACGCAACACTTCATCATTGTAAGTAAATAGGTAAGTGAGTAAGTAGCATTGTGAATTCGTATGAGAATAGTCAATTGAATCAACTTAAGGAAAAAAAGCCATCTCAGGAGGAAAAGAGCAACGACAGCCACCGCTATAATGGACTACCTCGTTGGAGGATTGCTGATCTGATCAAACAGAATGATTAATGATTTAATGCATAATTGTTATGTGATGAAGTTTCTCAAAATTATATCCCATGGCCACGAATCGTAACTTGCTAATATTTGCAATCTATTCTTTATGCTCTCATTAATCCAATATTCCCACTAAAAATTATTTCCGATACTGTATAATTGAAGTAGACGTGAGTTTGGTTACTTCGAGTCATCAACAACAAACGCTCGTCCAATTTCTGATATAATTCACAACAATTTATAAATAAATCAGTAGAACGGTTCACCTTTCCACGACTTGTCGATTTCTATCGACTCCTTATAAGGAAAATAAAATACTTATCCCGAGTTTCATAATTACTGCTTTGCCCTCGATTACGTCAAATCCATCAATAACATTACCTTTTCCTGGTCAGATTATGCGAAACACAGCTACTGAATTCATCGATTAGAAATTCAAATGCATACTTGCTGTATCATTAGTCATTGACTTATTCTTCCACGCATACAAATGTGTTTGTTCGCCAGATAGTAAAGAAATTCTGGATGATATACACGCGGAAAAGTCCCAAAACCCAGTGCCCACATTGAAAATTATCAATTTAACATGCACTAACTATGACCAATGTCATCAACTAGTGCTGATACTAATTGGAATAATTTATTATATCATCGTTAATTCCTCAATTTTTCTTTGGCCTTCGACCCAAGCAGATGCTCACAACATGCAGATAGTCCGCGTCTTCTTCAGTGACAATATCATCGTTTAACGAAATGAATGAAACAGTAAGGTTGGAGTAATGAAGTCACAAGCATCTGTTCCTAGCAAATATTCAATTAGAGATGTTGGAACCGTTTTTATGGAGCACAAAACTGGATATTCCAGAGTAATAACATCTAATTGAGTGATAACATTTATGATTTTCATGAATCACTTGAAAGGAATTGATTAAGAAAGAAATAATGCATGTAAAGGGTTCTCAATTACACATCTGAAGCTAATTGGCCACTGTCCGTCAATCAAACTAGGTGGATATTGAAAGAGGTCGAGATTGATCTTGTTAGCCTTGGTGGCTGAGCAATTTGTGAATTCTAATGATTTTATTGAATATGTTAACAGCGAACAAGAACTTTTTACCAGCACTCTCAATCACCTGTGGAATGGGGTGAGGGGAACCTTGGGGAACCCCTGCTTCATAAGATTGTCTTCCTATTGGAGTCGATCGATGATTGAGATGTAATAACAAATAGTTGTTGGATCACGAGAGGACAACAGATAATTTATTGCTGTTGACGACGACCGTAAAAATCAAAATGGCCGCAATAATAAACCGCTTTCTAGATTTTATAGCTTCGGTTTCCTGAGACAAACTATCGAAAATAAACAATAATCAGCAGGTTACCACATTATTACGACCATAAAAATCCCAACAGTCAATATAACAGTCGGAGCTGGCAGTACTTTTAACGTGCGTACCTACTCTCGATGCTTCTCAGAACGTAGGCACAACCTTAAATGGACATTTTATTTCTAATTAATAAGATGTATGTATGGAAGTCGAGTAGCTTGATTCCTTCCTGAAATTTACTATGCACGCAGTCAGCGTTCGTGCAATATCATGCTATGGCGATGCTTCTGGACAAAAGGCAGCATGGAAATAATACTGAGCTAGAACGTTTTTCAAGAGCTGATTTATTCAAGACGAATGCTTGATAAATCATGGCGAATTGTGCTGCTGCTGCTGGAATTTTCAACAAGAGGAATGCTGCTGAAGATAACGTTTCAAATACGGTAGGATTTATCAAGAATTCGTAGTTCCATTCATCACAAACTTATTAGGTGTGAATAATGGATTTGAGAACCAGAGCTAATTCATTTCCATTTTCAGCTCTTTCAAACTCACTTCCAATCAAACTGTAAATTTTCATGGTCTTCTTTTGAGTGTTTTAGGGACATTTTTTCAATGAAACATCTGATTTGAATCTTGAATTCTTTGCGGAAGGCTTGATTCAACATTTTTCGCACGTTTATACATAGTGTGTATTTCAAATTCAGGCAATGATAATGAAAATGTTTGAAAAACCCAGTATATGTGATTAGCATTCGATGAGATCAAAATCTACACTGACACACTATTCACATTGAGAAACATAACCAATGCCGTTTTAGTTGTTAATGGTCTCTAATTTCAAGAGATTATTATCAAAACGGTTTTCATCTCTTCCAACATACAGTCGGCATTTTTTTCTTTCCACTTACATTTAAGATCTTCAATATTGCATTTCTCAAGATGATATTATCAGAGCCATTTTCTGAATAATATTTGTTAATTAGTGACAGGAAATAACTACATGAGTCATATAAATGGTTTATTGAAAATTCACTGTTTGTGTCGGTAAAAAAACGAAACTTCTCGACTTTCAAAATATTTTGCTAATTTCTGAGGTATACCTATTACTGCCTTCTCCTTGAAATAAACTGCCGTGATTTATTTCCGTCTCTTGTTTTCTGTGGAATCGTCGATATAAATCTGTTCGCCGTGGTATTCGGACAAAACTGTTAATTTGCAAATTTTTATGTTGACAGCCCGCCCGGTATCAATTAAACGTCCTTTTTGTTTCATTAGCGAGCGTCAGAAAAAATACCAGACCCATTCCTGGGATATTTTCAACTGTCGCTGTCGCTAAGCCGCTTGACTTTGTTATACTAGCCAATTAATTTTAATGTAATTGACTTTTCGATCCGTTCACTCGCTTACCCAAGACTGAAATATGCGAAATATTCCGATCCCGATGCCTGAATCGCAGTTGGCGATGTCACAGAAAAAAAGGGTTTTTTGATGCAACAATACAAGAGTTTCACCTTTCTCACGTCATTCCTGCCAAACAACGGTTTTTTTTGAGTATTTTTCCTACGACTGACAAAAAAACGATTTTCTGAATCACCAACTGAGTTGAAGCTCTCAAGGTGTATTCCAATTTAAAACTTCAACTATTATAGTGACGTCAATGACAGACAACCTTCAAAACTTCCATTAATTATTCACTTTATTTCAGTGCGCTTTTCACATGTTCCTGAATAATAAATTCTCTGCATTCTGTCCTTGGTGTGTTATCCCAAGCTATTTTTTGTTGTATTCTGGATTTCAATCCTCCCCAAGATAGGGTATAGCAGATCTCACCATCTATGAGTTATTATCATCGCTTCAATTCACCACTGGCCGTTTTTTCGATTGAGATACTCAGTCAACATTGTGAGAACTACTCCTTATAAGTTGTGCAGACCATCAATGTAGAAACTGATTCACGTGTTGTTTCGATTGGCCAACAGCACCTGGATGTGAAAGCAGAATCGCCAATGAGGGAAGAGGACACCAAGAATGACACAGATCGAAAAAATCATATAAATGCCTATTGAGCCACAATAGGTGAAAAATCAGGAACATATGAATAACATTGGATTAGAAAAAAAACAATAGTTGGTTCTGCCAAGAACACGAGCAGCAACTTTGTCGTATCACAACCTCGTCATGAGGACAATCCTAGTCAATGTAGAACTATGAAAAAATCGAAATATTTTCCTGGTTTCAGTAAGAGATATTGTTTGGAAATATATTCAAATACAACTTCCCAATCCTTGATCCTCTGAGCTGAAGATACTTATATAAAAAAAAAAATCAATGAAGTAAGCTACAAATTCATCTGTGATCGAATTTGTTGTTAAAATCGAAAAGATCAACGATAAAGCTCAAATACTACAATGTTTTATAAACAGACAGATTTATTAGTCCTAACTATAGATTAAGTATCCAAACAAAAATAGTTTATGATACACTAAATTACAATAAACAGATCAAAGACGAGGGAGCAATTACGATAACCACAATCATGCTAAAATTCTAAGTGAAGATACTACTGAAAAGTCTGCCAAACCATAGAAATGCTGAATTGCTATTGGTTTCGTGTGAAATTTCCTTTTATTCTTTTTTTATATGTATGTCAGAACAACAATATTGTCAGGAAAAAATCATAGTTTGATTTCGTTTCTGTTCAAGAATTTTCCTCATCTTTCCTGTTGACAACAGCAAAAAATATTCTGATGTGCTGAAGGATTCAGTTGAATTTTGATTCATCTCTGGTTGATTCTGGTGGCGTTCAGATCCCCTCCTGAATTCGAGTAATACTTTACCCGCCACTGCTAAACACCGATTCGAAAATCTCTTCTCCATGTTTGCTTAGTTAATGTTAATGTAAGAACTACGTCTTGTTTGTCCGTCCATCGGTTGGTTGGTGGTCAAACGAAAGACAGACGTTCGTTTGACAATTGAAGAGATGAAAGGATAACGGGAGACAAATTATGCTAAGCCTCTTAGACGTACGTGGATGCGAAGACGATTGAAAGAATGGCTTGGCCAGAGCTGACAAGGAATGAGGCAGAAGTAACTTCATCAAAGGTCACGAATTTTATGAGGATTTTTTCAGGGTTCCCATGGTCCAAGAAGAAACAGAACATCGATCTAAAATTTTGACAAGATAGACAGGTTACTTCAAAGATGGTTTTCATCAATGTCATGTATCAGTCATATACTAACAATCTCAAGATTTTTTTTTCTAACTCCGCTTTATCCACAATCACATCAATAAATTACACAACACATGGAAAAAATATGTGTTTGCATTTTTTCAAAATAATATATTGTCATCAAATCGGACTCGTCTGAAAATCAACGAGGCTCTCATCAGATATACTGAATGATTTTCAGTTTCTTCAAAAATCCTAATTTTTCAAATTAGAAAAACTTGGAAGTTACATTTTTCGTACACTGAGACCAAGTTGGTTTCAAAACGAGTCCGGGTTGATGAATTTTTTTTCCAAAAAAATAAGAAATACAATAGTAATTTTCCTAACAAGTGCGGAAAGTGATGCTTTCCCGCACGCGACTGCCGTTAAGTCGAGTACGGGAAAGATACTTTCCGCATGAGTTAGGAACAATATTTTTTCTACAAGCGTAGGAAACAAATTCATTCATTGTGGCAATTTCACTGAATCGAAAATTTTATATAAGTACGCTTTGTCTGTCACTCTGACAATTACAAACAAATTTGTGTATTGATCGGCATGACAACATCAATTGTTACCTACTCGTTATCAGATCAATCTAAGCCTATATATAGGGTGATTTTTATAACAATACATTTTTATTTGTCAATATTTGTTCATTTTTTCAATAAATAGTGCAAAATGATGGATGATTTTGAACAAACTCACTTAGTATTGCAACAAAAAAGCTTGATCTTTCATATTTTGTCACCCACCACTTATATCTTACGAGGATATCATATCATTCCCGCACTAGTATGGGAAAAAATTTCCCGCACTAGTGTGGGAAAATGACACTTTCCAAACTGAATTGCGTGTGGGTAGAGGGTGAATCACGCACGCTTGTAGAAAAAAGATTTTACCATTCTGATTATTGAATTCGTAACTTCATAACTGTTGTCAGCCGTAGAAAAAATGTGTTAGTCGAAAAAGAAAAGAGATATTGATTATTCTAAATCATTTCAAACCAAACGTCGAAATCTGTTAACGGGATTGGGACTCAGCCACAGACAAGTTTGAACTTGTAAAACATGTGTGTGAGAATGTTTTTTGTCGCTAATCGCTGAAACATAAACTAATAACTTTCTCAATAGCGTGTACGACATATTAATGATATTACTCTGTGATATTCTTGATTCAAAATCGAAAGTTTGATATGCAATGATTCTGTTTTATCGTAGTGTCATGTAGCTAGCTTCCTATGTTTTTTTATCGTTACGAAATAGCTTCGAGTTTTATGTGTTTTCAATTAAGAACGCATTGAAAAATTGATCAGCTTCAATTAAATTTTTTCTTGTTCTCATTTTCTCAATAAAAATTACTTGACACCTGCTAAAAGCTAACCCCATCTGGCGTGAATCATATCTACACCCATAATTGTGCTGTTGATGCTAAGAAATGTCACCCATAGAAATATAACTCACTGAAGGTACATTCGTTATATTAATGATCCTTCGCTAGACAGGTGTCGTATTTAAATTTCCCCAGTTTAATTTATTCCACGTTAATGTTTCTATTGAGTGAGGATAAAGTGTGAAGCAGTTCATCACAAACAGGGCAATAATATAAATTTCGATAATGGATCGTTCTGCTATTTATTTATTTTTGAACCGAGATCAAATAGAATGAACGTTGTTGTGATGACAGAAAAACGATTTTCATTGATTGATGGGTAGGTTTAATGCGAGCGAGTTATTATTGGGTGCATTAAAATGCCAAAAAATTCATTGAAAGTTGTTTTGCAACTTTTTCGGAACTGTCAAAGATACTTCGAAAATCTGGAAATTCCACATAACATCTAAGGTTTCTGGATAAATCACATTTTGCTCTTATGTTATTGAACAATCACCAAATATCTCGCTATTTAATTGAAACACTATGAAAAAAGCTTTCTATTGAATAATACACTGATATTTCCATCACCAATCCGTGGTGTTGATTCACACCAAAAATAATGTGGAAATAATGTTTGAGATCAACACTTTTATAGTTCTTTTACTGATATATACAGTGTGCTCAGTTGGGAAATATTGTGAAACCATAACGATTGAAAATATTCAGGATTATTATCAATTGTGTGTCATTCAGAATAAAGTTTTATTCAGTAAGCCAAAGAACTGTTGTCGTCGTTAATGTAATCCCAATTATTAAAAATCGTCCAAAGGACTCGACCGACCATTAGAAAGAAAAAATCCTTCTGCTTAACATTTGTGTGAACAGTTGTAATTAAGGAAGTCGGCGGACGCATGTCTCTTTCAAAGCGGAACAAACACAGCCAATTAATTATATTTACCTGCTTCTTCTGCGCTTTTTTCCCAACAAAGTCTTCCATCTATCAGTGGCAGCAACGATGAAACTTAGTATCTTTTCTAAATTCTATTGCTCACTTCAACAACGATGTGAAAATGGGTATATTATTCGTTGATTATAAATGTAGAAGCTGATACTGATAGAATGTTCACTGTCAGTTTGAATCGAAAAATTATTGAGTTTCTGAATGCTCCTCTCATAGCTCAGCTGTCAGTCCATTGTCGCTAATTGTTCGTTGAGTAGTGAAAATAAATAGATAACCAATGAGCTATCCTGATTTCCCATTCAAAATCAATAAACTGTTAGCTTCGGATGACTCTCGATTATAAGAGCCAGACATCCGACTGGAAGAAATCATTTACTTCATTGAACTTTGAAAAACTTTTTGACATCTCAAAGGCTTTGTGTGATCGTAATCTACACAGAGACGTTATTACAATGATTTGTTGAATTACAACATTGATGTACTATAGAATATTTGGTTGAGTGATATTGATGAGAGTGGACACAGGAAAGAAAAAGTAGATAAAATCATGAACTTGCTGTATAAACGATGAAAAATTTAATTAAATTGGGAAATACTCTGAAAATGGCGCTTCTTGTGACGTCAGAAATGCTAATACTGAGCGTATATCAGAGTTCCTAGCTGTACTATTTCTTGAAACATCTGAGGATATAAATAATCGTATTTCGTATCACCAGTATCAATGTTAATGTGTTCTTCATCAAAATTGAGTAAGGGACGATGCCAAAATGATCTCCCTCGAATCCTTCCAGCCTTTAGTTGTGACTGATAATTTCATTTAGCGGTCTTCCAAGAATGCTTCCAACATTGCTCTCATCAAATAATCAATAACAATCGCTGCCCGTGGTCGTGAAGCAGTTATGACGTCACAACACTGCGCGTTTTCCGCGTAATTTCTAAGTGTACCCCAACTTAGGAAATTCATTCGTCGAAGCTACTAATTTGGTCACTGATCTCTGTACATGGCGAATTGAAAGTTGCAGCTAATGACCAACAATAAACAAAGCAACCAAGTACCTGCGACCAAGCGTCAATCAAATTCTCGCGCTCAAACAAATGAATGGTGTTCGTGAACAGTAGGAAATCGCGTGGGTATAGCGATTGTGTAGTCGACAAGTGAATAATATAGAGATTAATTCATCGGTATCACACCGAATGTTCAGAGATAGAGAAAGAGAGCTAACGTAACGGCATTCGGTTGGATGTTTAGTCCATTTACATATGTCATAACTCAGATACATGTTCACTATATCACACGGTAGATGCGGTATATGTAACTTTGAAACTAATAGTCTGGTACCCAGGTGTACAATGTTGGGAATCTTCATACTCGAGGGCATTAGCAGGATTCTTCTTCTTCTCTTTCTTCCGCTTCGTCTGTAGAAGCTTCAATAAAACTATCAACAGTTTTTTTTATGCGATATCACATGGACATTTGAGGAGTACTCAATTTGGGAAATGTTTATGTGAAAAAAGAATGGGAAATGATTCTCATTGACAACAATCACGATTAGAATTGTTATAGTTTCATGGAATCGTTTACAACTATACGCATACAAAATAGTAATTCAGACAACTGACATTGACGGTATGCATGACAAGTAGATACGAGTGAATTCTCATAAGCATACGCTGGTGGATCAGTGGCGGAGGAGAATTCAAAGTATATTCAACTGAGCTCAACTCTAATCCTCTTCGAAAAACCACCTGTTTGAATTATTTATACAGGCAATGGGAAGAAGTACCTCTCGAAGCTTCCGAGTCCTCAAGGTGAATACCAGGTTCAGATTCAAACTTCCAGATAATATCCCCCTTCGAAATATTCAATGACCATACCAATGAAATGGTCATTGTACTGGCCACTATACATACATAATTACAGATACATACTGGATGGGCATATTAATCAACTACAACCAAACCATTCATTATTGTACCGAAATAAAATTATATAATGAATATCAGTGTGATGAACCCTCATACAATGTTGTTACCTTGAATCATTGACATATAAGGCTGAAAGACTCCTGTGGCAAGCGATTGGGCTACCTTGAATTTTTTCTTGTGGAAAACCTGGCGTATCCTATTGAAATGTTAGTTACGAGTACTAATAATTCATAGTCTACCCACATACACCGAGGCTTTATCGGGATTGTGTCTATTAAATACTGCTTCCTCTTCAGATAGAACAGCTGTTATGAGTGTTATCACTGATAGAAAACCTATATTTCACACTGCTACTGATGAATCAGAATAGGAATGGGTTCAGTAAACGTTCCTCAATGTGGAATAAAGGAAATTGAAAAAAAGCCAAAAGACTCGACCTCCATCATCGGTTCTTTCCAAAGTTTATTAGACACTTAAGGCAATACACAGACATGAACGTATCTATGCGACGTAACTCCGATCTAACATGAGTTTGGAAATGTTACTTATCTATTGAATGGCGTGTACTTAGTACTTAATTTGACCATTGAATTTTTGCAACGATTATTGAGTAATCATACCAAGTTGAATCAGGAGAAATTATATTGGACAAATGGATTATAATTTCGATTCTAGAGGACGGATGAGTTTTATACAATCTTTTAATTAAATAAACATGGGAAATTATAATGATAATGATAATAATGATAATTCAAAAATGTATTCATATTTCAGACAAAAAATCCACGTGTCTTTATTCGAATGAAGATTTTTTCCGATACATTTCTCACTTTCTCATTCGTTTTCCTTGATGCATTCATTCTAGTTGAAAATAATCAGACTTGTTCTTACTTTATGCCACTGATAAAACTATACACGTCTTTCCACAATTTTGAATATTGTTAAACATCAGTATTCACAGTCTTATTACCATAATAATCAGTAAGTAATATAGCGATATCAAGAATTGCTTTCAATCAGGTTATGTTTTTATTATTATTCTCATCCAAATTTCCTAATTCGGCTGTGATGGGCATCTATCAGAGCGATAATAAAATGTAGAAAACCATATCTACACGTACGCGTTTTGAATCTACGTAGAAAACTGTGTCCATACGTCAAACGTATCTCGCAACGTAAAGAAAATCAAAACTGCGCATGCTCAGCCTCGAGTGGCGTTAAGCCATCTTTACTTTCGTGTTTTAAGCTATTCGAAAGATATTCACATGTTACATATTCGCTCTGATAAATTCGACAAAAGACTCAGGTGCCAATTTCATTAGGTACTTGACCTCTCAAACTTGATAGCTATTCAATATCACCATCCTCATTGAATCCCAAAATACAGTTAGAATAAACACCGACACATTCATCATTCAGCTTTTTTCTAAGACCACGTATAATGTTCAGCGATTTTCTGGTTTCGAAGGAAACAAGAATTAATGACTAACACATCGTCGAGGTGTGTGGCTGCGATGTAACTGTGATGCAAAAATCCCTAAAGCGTGATTATTAAAACCGCGCGGATTAACTAAAAGCTCTCGATCATGTGTCACGTGATTGAAAGGATAATGCGATCGCGTTATTGCTACTACGCTTATGATCTCACAAATCTCCCGCATTATATTCACCTAAACATGGAATCGAATGGAGATTTAATCTGGACTAATTCATTCCTAAAGCGGGTTGGACTTCCGAGATGTAGAGCTAACGATAACATTAAATCTATCCGGCGAGGACTAAAGAGCCAGTTAGATCTTTGTCTGTGCCTTCGTCGACCGAAAATCCAATCATTTCCTGCTTCTTTCGTTCAGATAAAAGAGGAATTCTGAATATGAGGTAATGAGCGGCAATCTGATCAAAATTGTGAACTGTGTGATATGTCATAGTCTGATTCTTTTTATTGGAACAGATAGATTACAAAATAATGAATGTTTCCTAGGAACTTGAAATGTTCTATTCATTTGGAGTTATATGAAATGAATATAGATTGAGAAAACTAAGAGAAGTGCTTTAATGATTGATCAGAAAGACAAAAATACTTATGGATATAGAAATGAATCGATTGGAAAAAATATTGTTATTGTACAAAAAGCGTGGGGTGCTACGAAGATCAGTTTTCATGAAGCACTGAATACTTTTCTTACAATAACAATATTTTTCTTGATCAATTCATTTCTATATCGATAACTATTTTCGACTTTTCAGTTCATCATTGAAATATGTTAGTCAGTTATTTTTTTTTTAATATATTCATGAGTCATGTACACTTCTTTTCGGTATATCGAATAGTCGTTGAAACAAATTATAGAACGTTTCTTAGGAATAGGGCTAATTAATTTTTTGGAGTTCTTCAGTGGCGTCAAAGAAATGTTTAGGAAACCTTAAAGAGAATAGCTTACAAATGATTCTCAAGACAATTTGACATACAGGATGATATAATTTTAACTTTGGAACCCTTAAAATTTCAAAACTGAACAACTCAAAATGGAGTCATGGGCATGAAACTCTCATCATTTAATTTTTTCTAACAGTATGTCCAAAATCGTATGAAACACTACGTATTTCAGTGAACGCTAGGCTGCAAATTAAGACACAAACATGATGGTGTTTCATTATTGATTTTGCCCTCTTTCGTAACAGTAGAAATCTATTTCTTGTAATATTTTCTTGAATTTCTCTTATCAACTCGGAATATATCCAGAATATTTTGACTTTCCAGCAAAATACAATCTCCAAAATATGTATAGAAACAGAAATCATAAAGGTACATGATCAATCTCTGAATATTTCTTCGTATTTCCAGCAGTACCAGAAGCCAAATGATGCTATTCCAAAACAAATGAAGATAATCCTGCTGACCTCTCTTCTGTCTGTTCATACGAGCGACTGTGACGTTTGCCATTTTCTTGAATCTCCTATTAATAACGCCTATTAATGGTGCCTATCCATCTCGCATCGGCTATCGAAAAAATTCGGGCATACTGCAGTTGACCTCAAACAGCTTTACCTTCAAGGTCAACGAAGATTCTCTCTCTCCTCTTGACCCCAGACATGCAGGACTGGCCTGAGGCGGGTCTCCGACTTGAACCTGCAGGTACGAGTGTATACGCTTACAGGGTGATCTAGGAGAGTTGATAATACTCGGTGGTTTGGAAGTTTTGGCATTTGACGGCAACGATTTTGAATCTTCAACCTCGTCAAGGTGATTGACGCTATCGCAATTGTATACTTTTCGAACTTGCAGTTGAATTTTGGGTTGACATTGTTCAATATACAGGGGCCTGGAAGATAATTGATTTTGGAAGGTGGATCTGAAAAGATATTCGAAACAAACACACTTGTTTTGATATTCAATGTATAAAATTTGTAATACACTTCAGAACCAATCTAAAGTATGGTTTCAATGGCTGAAAACATTATTTTCATGCTCAGAATTGATTCCATTTGCATACTTTTCTGAAAAAGTTTGATAACCTCACACATATCACTTCAACTTTTTTGATATCAGAGAAAGAAACGCCAAATCTTGGGCTGATTATTCAATTCGTATTTTCCACAGTTCTACTAGTTTTGCTGTACTTCCGCTTTCACCGGAAGTGGCCCTTACTGTCGATTTTCAACTTATAAATTCAAAATCAATATTTTTCGAGATATGTGAAATGTGCATAAATATTGGACAGATTACAAATGTCAATTTTATCTGGAAGACACCTTATAGGGATAGCCTGTTTGAAATTATTTTGATGATCACATAATTATTTAACGATCATATGCACCAGTTGATATCAATTGACAATAGCATATAATTTTGTGCTTTCAAAATTATTACATTTTTCCTAGAGTTCAATTCTGTTTGTGTTTTTTGTTGAAATACATGAGTTGAAACAGAAATGTGTCATGTTCAGAGTTTACAACCGAATATAAATTTCAAATCCGAATAGTCGTCTGGTCGCTTGTAAGAAGAATCTTTTTTTTTTCATTAAAATTCCTTGTCTACATAAATCCTGTCTCCGAATTGTGTTCATTCACTTTCCATCTTTCACTGCTGATATTAAGAGTCGTCGAATCCGGTTCTGGTAAACGGACCACAGCAAGACATTTTTACTCCACAAGAAAACCTTCGTAATAACAGTGTCGGTCGGAATATACCATATTTTGCCTGTTAGTCTTCTTCGTCTTATTCTTTTTACCATCTCCGTGCATGCCCGGTCTTTTCATTTCGACTTTAAACTCGTTCGGAAGAAACAGTTTAATCACACGGGATAGCCGAGAGAGCTTATATCACGGAATAATAAAGTTATTGATATTAATTGTCCACTGTCACGAAACACTTTACCGGTAGCAGAAAGAACATTAAAAAGAGATAGGAGGCAAGATGTTTTCGACGGTGTGTGACCAATGGTAGGAATAAATATTGGAATTGGCGATACACAGACAAAATCGCTAAAATCCCAGCTTCAATGAAAAGCTCAATATTCAATGTCAATTTCTTCATAATATAGTCTATTTATTGAGAAAAATACTGGTGTTTTTAAAAAATTTCTGTACCATTAGTGCAAAATGAAGAGTATCTAGCTAACTGCTAGACTACTAAAATGGTTGAGGCAAATGTGGGAACATTTAGGCATAAATAATTATGGCAACACTGCACAGTGACTTCACAACGATGCCAATTCTAATTCGTGGGAAATCTTTGATCAGGTAATGAAGTTTGTTAATTTAAATCGAAATTTATACAAATTTTAGTTTTCTAGATTTAGTTGCGTATATTACGAAAATCGAAAAAAAAAATCAAAACAATTTGAATTGAAAAGTCAACCTATAGATATAGACATACTTTATTTGACTACGTTCATGTAAGTTTACATTTGTAGCAAGTCTTAAATAGATATTACATATTATATTTCAAAGACAAGAATCACGAAGTCAGTCAAAAACACTATTATAGACACCATGAACGATGAAACACATCAAAAACACTAAAAGGGATCGCAGATATATAAAACAAATAAATATATACATAAATAAATATATACATAAACGTCCTCATGCGAATGGGGGGGTGTTCAAATACTCTGCAACCGTATAGAAACATGAGTTGATGAGGAACTGTTTCACCTTTTGATTGAAACAATTAGGGGACAAAGATTTAACTTCCCTTGGTAAGTGATTGTATAGAATTATATTGGGAGAGTTATTCATAGATTTTCTCAATCTGTATCTTATAGGGCTAATTTGATCTGCATGTCGAGTAAAGTAGTCGTGGAAATTTGAATTTAGTGAGTGTTGATGTTTATTTTTATGGATTTCTATTAGTTGTTGATATACAGGGTGGACCACATACGACGCGGTCTCTGTAAACCAAACCATTGAATATTTCGGAGATTTCTTCTTTTCATCATTTGTATATTCATTGAGGCTGTAAGAGGAAATTATTCTGAGGTGTACTTCAGAATAATTTCCTTTCGCAGCCTCAATGAATACACAGATAATGAAAAAGAGAAATTTCCAAAATATTCAATGGTTTGGTTTACAGAGACCGTGTCGTATGTGGTGCCCCACCCTGTATATATAGGGAGGGTAATGTCATAATACCGTATTCTCGAAAAAGTGGCCTACATTGGTCTTTGTAACCTGCAAACGCAATAGTTCTAACAGCCTTTTTTTGAAAATTGAAGACTCTAAATGAATTTGTCGAGTTGCCCCACAATATTGTACCATATGCTATATGGGAGTGAAAAAGTGCAGAGTAGGTATTTAACAGAATATCTCTACTCACCACTTTCCTCAGTTGTCTTATAATGAAGATCGCACTAGACAATTTGGAGCAAAGTGACTCAATATGTTTCGACCAATTTAGGGTATCATCGAGGGTAACACCTAGAAGCTTGGCATAGTCTCCCATGTGAGTATTTATCGAGATGATCAGACGATTTGTTTTAGCCTCATTTAGTTTCAAAAACCAGTTTTCCGCTCTTTTATCTACTGTTGCGATGGAAACATTTGGGAACATATCTGAAGGAGTCGAGTGAATCAAAGTTGAATCATCAGCAAATAATATGCAAGTAATTGGTTGCATGTGGTGAAAAAAATCATTAATATATACAATAAGCAGAAGTGGACCCAGAACGGAGCCTTGAGGAACACCGTGAGTTATAGGCTCAAAATTAGAAATGCTTCCATTTGAGCTGACACACTGCTTTCCTCTTCCTATCTTCCTTGATAATGTTAAAAAAAAACAAAGAGCAATGTCACATTTTCTGGCGAGCTGTCACTATCTTGCTCAAATAAATAGACCATAGTTTCTGAAAAAAATTCATCCATATCTATAGCATTCGTATAGTGTTCAAAAAAACTTATAAAACTAACTCGTTATTTGCCTAATAAACGTTAATATGATGATTGTTTTCTGCGTCAATTTGAATTGGAACCGACGTTAATGAGCAAAGTTACTGCAGCCATACCATACAGCTCCATATCTTTTATTTCCAACATACACGGCATGTTTTCACGCCTGTACCTTCTCAAGGAAGCGAATTTTCGGTTCCAATGTGTAGGTCAACTAATCGAATCACGAATGACTAATCCCTATGTTGTTTGCATCCGCCGAAATAAGAGAGAAGAAGACGAAAAACGCCAGCAGCTGTCTCGGGATGACATCACGGGCATGAATCGGTCACCGTGGGAAAACGGTGCACCTCATTGCGTATGCTCGTCTGTGCTCTCGCTCAGCTCGTTGTCTTGCATTCGTTCGCCAACAGGTCGACATGCGACAGGTTGCCGATGCTTCTGCGATTTCCCCAAAAATCCTACCAGTGGTGAGACATATATTTGAAATGTGTCTCGCCGGATGAAGTGAATCGTGTTGAAATCTCGTTGTGTCCTGTATTTAGAGATTTGTAAGACCTAGACCGTAATAATGATGTTAGCTATAGCGTATATGAGACTATGGATAAATCATTCTATCCAAGGATAATCAAGCGGGAATATAAGGGAAAATCTTTCCAAAATAGACTATATACCATACAAAGTGAATATTTATCAGAAACAAAGCCAAATGATCGCTAGAAGAAGTATATATAGTTGAATTAAAACATTCTGATGTCGTGATTTTACCAAAAAAGTATTTGGTGCTACAGGGGTCAAATCACGTGACGAAATCCAGTATTAAGAGATCATTTGTTGTTAAACTCATGTTATTCTATGTTAGAAAGACGCATTTGAGGAAAACTAAGGTTTACAGCCCGCCCTTATATGGCCAAGGTCGAACAACGGTTTCCTTGATCTCAGTTATTTTTATAAGTTTGACAACAACGCAGAAACCTCAACAAACATTATTTACAACAGCACCAGGATGACCAAGGCAGCCAGCAGTGGTTTACAATCAACAATTATACAATGCGACGTTACTTATCTTTTACTTTCAGAAATACCAGTACTAGTTTTTCTTGACGTCTAGTTTGCCGTGGAATAGGAATATATTTCAATTCATTGTCTTGCAGCACGACTTGCGCAATCATATCGTTACTAAAGTTGAAAAAATAACGAACGTTGCGCGTGGAATTTAAAAATTGCGCTATAAAGATTGCCAAGCATAGATTACCCTTCATTCATTTTTTCATTCACAAACAATCAAGCGAAGTGGGAATGTCTTTGTTGCGATTTTTCAAAAGTCGCCACTCGGTTGAGACAAGTATCTTCCAAACGTCACACTCCCACGGAAATATTACCCATATTTAGAAACCTCCAATGCATTATCAGTTTTTAGTTTTCAATTGAAAAACAATGCGAAGTTCGTTATTGTTTCCTGATATGGTTAATGTCTATATTATATTCACACGCGATCACTTGAAAAACTGCGAAATATGCCCGTTGACATGGGAAAATATATACAAAGACAAGAACAAGGTGTGGTGGACGAGTCGCCACTGACATTTGATTGCCATCTCATTTTGGAATTAATTCACCGACAGTCAGTGAGTAATTTTCTTCAATTGAATACGTCGAACCATAAAATATAATTACAAGTGAAAAAAAAATGATTCACAATGGAGTAATATCGCATTGCTCGCATGGTATAGAAAATTATAACGATATTGCCCAGTGGTAGACTGATTTCGGTTTGAAAGAAATCTTTCGATGATTAGGTGATTAATATAATGTACATCATAGAAATATCAATGAGCGATATGGCGGAATAAATAATTATTCACGAAAAATATTGTTTTTCAACACGCTTACATTAGTTCACCTACAGAGGTGTGCACAAAAATCGGGCTGAGTTGAAACTTCTGAATCATTCGAGATCGAAATTTTAAATTTGGTGGGTACCAAACTATATGATATTGTTCATTTTTGAAATTGTATTTCCCCAACTCTTGATTTTCAAATGGATTCCCCTCTATATTTTTCCATTTTCAGATTCAGGGTATCATTTTACATAGTACAGTAGTTTTTCCGGATCATTTTGTGTGAAACAGAAAGAACAACAAAATGAACTCCACATCAATCTTTATTATTTTCAGTAGCATAGAAAGGGGGGCGATAAAAAATTAATCACAACAAATATTCGAATTGACCCTCATTTTGTGCAATGCATTGCTGACACCTTCTAGCTACACTAAAAGTTTCGTTGTGTAAAAATGCTCGGGGTGTAAATAATGGGCACACTGTTTAAACAATAAAACATATTGAGGCAATTTTTCGACATTTTGATCCGGAAAAACTACTGGTGTATGTAAAATGATACCCTGAATCTGAAAATGGAAAAGTATACAGGGGCTTCCATTTGAAAATCAAAAGCTGGGGTCACTTCTGGTTAGACCGGAAGTGGTGGAATACAATTTTTCTCTTCGAAAAATTAACAATAGGTGCTGCCCACCAAATTTCAAATTTCGATCTCGAATGATTCAGAAGTTACAGCTCTGACCGATTTTTGTGCACACCTCTGACTGACTCTTTGATATACGTTTTCAAAGACCGACGGTAATACAATAATTCGATTGAAATATCCGATTTTCCTAATTGAAAATGATTCATGAATTCTTGTTGATATCCTTATGAGAGCAAAACAAAATAGAGCTCTCTACTCTACTAATGACTTGGAGAATTGACGTATGAACTTTTTGAAATTCTTCTTAGAAAACTGTCACCATTCAAAAGTGTCAAAGCATGGGGTTCCTAAACTCATAGTTAAATTAAAAATATCATACAAAGCACCCCACGTTTATATAAAAGTGGCATCAATTTTCTCATCAATAATTCCATTCTTGTACTAAGAATGTTTTTTTTTTTCAAAGTTCAATTATGGCTAAAGGTGTGTTCTCCATCTCTTCAAACTATAATCTGCCGAAGAAATCGTCATTTATGAATTGTAGATTCAGTAGTAGCTGATTTTCAAGCCTCTTGTGTTATCCACTGAAAACATTCTATTTCCTAAATACCACTGATTCTATGTAGACATATCAACACAGAAGAAGAATTTTTATGAGATGTGTTATCCATCGGAAAAATCTCGGAGCAACAGAAATCGAGATCCGATACTAGTGTAATTCAGATCGACTCGATAATTGCTAATGACTGGAACATTTCCAATGATTCCGAGAAGCTCGTCGAATAAATTAAATCCACCAGAGAGGTATGTTTAGGTATAACTGTAAAGAGATGTACCCAATAATACCTCGTGATGGCTTTGCCTCAAAAATAAACAACTTTTAATTGTGTATGATTATAATGTCTAGGAACTCGCTGCTATTTTATGTTTCCGTTATTGTTCATGTCAAAGCTATCGGAATGGGTGTTGGTTGGTCGTTTATCCACTTAATTAGAATATTGTTGGGTGTCATCGAACGTGCTGATTATTAATTGATTCCTATTTCAACATTTGAATTTCACATTGAGCGTTATAAATCTCCAGTTTAATGGAATCTACTGAAGATCTAGATCCATATTTCATCTAGGAAGATACACCTTGACGAAATTCCTACCGGTACAGCATCCGGAGGCGATGAAACATTCAAAAATTAATTACATCACATCGACCGATCACCAGTCACAGTTTTGTGAAAAGAAAGTCCCGATAACTCATGAACTAGATACCGATTTGTACACCAAAACATCTACCGAAAGCGAATGAGAATTTTTCACACGATATCCAACACTTTTTGTGAACGAATAATACGATCCCAGCTACGGAGATGGTTTCGTATGTAAAAAAAAACTGTGGCAAATGGTCTCGTTTTTATGCCCAACCTGTTTAAATGGTCCGTTTTACTCGTCTTTTTCTTCGGAAGAGTTGAAGTGAGAAGAAACACCCTCAGGCTGTTCTCGAATAAAGACATGGTAAATACGGTAAAGTTTTTCCTTCCATTTTTTCGGTGGCACGATTGAGTTCGAGGAGCGTTCTAGGGATGTTGTGCGTACATAAATGAAACGGAGGTACATTTCGAGTTCGTTGCATCTTCATTCGACGACCCTAGCGTGAAGGTCATCAAGAAATGAAGACGACGATGATCGAGAAGAAGCAGCAGGTAATTGGGATTAGGCCCGCTTTTCGTTAGTGAAGAATTTAAAGGGTCTCCTCGTTTATTTTGTTCATTAGCAGCTGGACCCCGTGAGGATTTTTCGGATATCTTTCCGACCATTTTCATTATGAACCTTCGAATCGACAGAGTTTTACCGGTAATTAAAATACTGATACCCGGCCCGCTCGCCGGTAATTTCGTATAAAAATGCCGTGTTACGGTTTCGATGGTTATAGAAATTCTTCAAATGAATTATAGCCTCATGTACGGCGGTTTAATGAAACTAAAATGCTGCCAATTGCCATTATACCTTGTGCAGGTATGCCGCTCCAGCATATACAAGGCGTGTTCACTTATCCATCAGAAAACATATGAGCTACTCACCGTCCACCTGAAGGTAAAGGGCAACACGACGCGCCCTCTCTCGGGATCGGCCAGCGTGAAGGAATCCCTGCCGATCACGTGACTCGACGTGTTGCCGAACGAACACGAGCCCGTGCTCGTGACGTTGCTCTGGTATTCTTTGAGGCACAACTGGAAAAAAGTCTGACACTGCACCGGACACCTGTTGGTCTGCGGCGATCTGGCAACGCCGCCGCAACACTCTCCGTTTGACAGTTCGCTGCGCGGGTTCGACATTTCGAGCACTTGCAGTTCGAAAATGCCAGAGCCGTTCGTCCGCTGAAACAATAAAAAATTGAAAAAAGTGAAGGATGAAATACAACAACTATTACCGTTATGACCGATTGATCAAGAAATAAAAAAAAAACTTGGCAATAATATGATCACAACTTTTCCAGTTTAGTTTTGGTTGGGAGTTTTTCATTGGAATATCGGAAACTAGCATTGTTTCTCATCAACTGTTCAAGAACCGTTGAGTAAATATACAATGAGCAGGTTTTTTTCCATCAAATAGCTGATTGCATGAAAAATTATTCAATTTGTTCCATTTGAAGCTCAATGGACGCACAAAAAGAATCTATTTTTGATAATGGATCCGAGTGCCAAGTTAAAAGATGAGAAAATGTTTCCAGAAGGAACTTTCAAGGAGTTGAAGATTTCAGAGGAGTTTCGAAGGACTTGGCAGGAGTTTTTCAGGAGTTGGTACAAGTTTTTCAAATTTTTCGAGAATTGAATTGGGTCCAAAGGAAGTCGAAGGAATTTCGAAGGAGAGAAATTAGGAAAATAATTAGAGATTTGGTGAAAGTGAAAGAAATTTTGGAGCAGTCAGGAGAAGTGAAAAATGTTTTTTCCGAAGTAGAGGGGAGTTCAAAAAAGTTGAGAGGGGCTTCCAAATAGTTAAGAGGAGTTTTTGAATGGTTGTGAAGGGTTGAAACAAGTTTTGAAGGAGTTGGATGGGGTTTCGTTTCTGAAGAGTTGGAAGGATGTAGAAACACACGAAGCTCATCTCGGCACAAGCTTTATCGTAGACGACATCCAATATTCCTGTAATGGTATTGCATTCTAGAAGTTGGTACGTTTGTTATCTGCATGACAGTTTATGGGACTACACGAAGAACTTTATAAACAATCGCCGTTCGGATACAGCGCAATTCATTGAAGTAACGAATCGACATGAGGAATGTCGATATTAATTCATCGATACTGAAACAATGGCATCGACAGATCATACGTGACGATAAAGCGAGATCCTTCCTCATTCTCTACCCCGAGAATTCTCGAAGAGGGACAAAGAGAGAGCGAGTCGATTTCGTTTGGTATGGTCGACGTCGTGCATTTCGGGAAACGACTAAAAACAAGTGAATGAATGGACCATGAAGGTATCTCCATCATCTGGAAGATGGACGAAGAATAATGATTAGGATGTGGCTTCTCGTTCAGACCTTCAGTTTTCCAGATAAAACTTGGTGGTGGGTAGCTTGTATAAATGCTAACCTCTTTGTACAATATAAACCTCGTCTTTATGTTATAGAGGATGTTCACAAATAACTTGATTCCAACCTTCTGATGAGTCCAAAGTGGAGTTCACTGACGTGTGTTCAACGCATGTCAGACTCCAAAAGTCGTCGTAATGTCTTTAATGTTCCTAAAAGGTCATCCAATCAATTGATATCGACTCTTCATCAAGTAGCAACGCAGACAGCAACTTATTATGTGCATGAAACAACAATCTAATGTCTTCTCCAAGTTAATTGAGGAAAAATCATTATTGTTTATCAATATTAAACAATATATTCTTCAGCTGTATGAATTGATATCTAATTGAATATAATGATAAAATATCTGATTCTCACATCGATATGATTCTATTCAATATTATAGTGTTGTGCGTGCAGAACACTTTTTACCGTAAGCATTCCCCCGCAATATCCTAACATAATCTTTATTACTACATCCACACCGAAAGACAAAAGAACGAGTATACGTTTCAACAAAAACTGATACCCCGAGTTTCGTGTTACACTGGCAATAACAACGGTGATCTCAGGTTTCGCCAGTGTTGATACCTTGTAAAATTCAAATCAGGTGCACCGGCACCGCCATCCACCAGACGGAAATAGAGGTTAGGTTTTCCTGTCAACTATGGCATCTATCTATCATTATGAGGACCATCGATCGATGATACACAGTAAAAATAAATGATACCAGCTGATACTGTGTGGAGTCCGTATAGGTTCTGAATTTTTCAAGAATAATAGAGTTTTAGTGTATATTTAATTTTTGTCATGTCTTGGTTCCCATTCCACATCGCATATCGATGAAAGAAAAAAAAAGAAACTTTCGCCATTCACTGACAGAAGAGGGTGCCTAAACCCGACATAATGCATAATAGCACCGCTGATAGTGTTTCATCACATCATCCTAGTGTTTCTCCTGAATATTAACTCCATATGCACCAAAGAACGCCAAGATAGAGTATTATTCTTATGTTTGAGGCATCTTTCAGACTAGATCATGATCTGCGCATAATAAAATTTGCATTTCCATGATATTTTGGTGTCAAGCTGCTTCGGAATAAATTGTGAGACCACATCGATTGAAAATACACCGACTCATTTTCCAATGTGTGCACTTCAAAAGGGCACATGAAGAGTATTAAATCTATAGTTGGGTACCTTTTCATCGTCCATGACGTAAAGGCGGTTCCGAAGTAGAAGTACCTTCGATCGTGGTATAATTTGTTAATATTTCGTGTAGATGTGGATTATGGACAAGGAAGATGTAATTTTCCGCAGAGTGGAAATAACACGTTCTTTGCAAAACAGCAGTACAGCTTTAGGTACGCTACCGTCGTTGAAGTACCCACTTCTATCATTAACTTGGAGCTAAGTACGAGTTCTAGTAGTACAGTTACCTGGCGGCTATCATTATCAATATACAGGGCGATTTTCTGAAACATACTCATATTCGTTGAAGCGATTTATTGACTCATTGTTCCCATGTTTCAACTTTTGAGATACACAGTGGTACAGGTTGAATCGGTACTGTGATATTTAACAAATTCAAATAATCAATTATTCCAATAGAGAATCTGACAAGAGATATATATTCTTTGGATTCTCTAAAGTGCTTTCAAATTTCATGAAGAGGTCCACAATATCATCTCATATATTATCGAAAAACTGAGTTTTATTTAAAATCATACCTAGGATTTTTTTCAGAATGAGTCGAAGAATCACCCCCATGGTATTAACGTATCTTCAAGCAACACTCTGTATACTATGGAATAACTCAGAAGTATAACTTTCCGAGTAACATTGTATTCGAATCTTTCCTGTGCAACGTTGTAATTGCTACAGACGATGCTTTCCAAAACGTAATTAACAAATACATTGTTGTTATTACGATAAATAATTGCACGTGGTGTAGGCTGAATTCAAGTAGCTGATTGAATTATGTTTCCCACAGTTTGTAATCGCTGATTACGTTACATCGTCTCATCTAAAGTGAATGACAGTTTGTCTGTATATGGTAACAACAAAGCTTTCGTGTTAACGATCAATTTGAATGACAGTACCTGAATAAGGTAGGATTAGGCTCCGTTTTAGTTGATTCAAATATTGTCTGTTTCCATATCGCGGTTGTTGATGATGAATAAATTAAAGAAGAAATCTTGAATGTACTGTCATAGCCTCATACTCATACCACTGTATCAAATTGCAGTTCAAGAATTTATATTGTCCAAAAAGTATCAGTTTCTTAATTATATTCAGAGATACAAAAAATATATTCAATCCAACATCGCCTTCAATAAAATTTCAATATTCTACTCCTATTGTGCCCCTTTTATCCCACTGGAAATAACTCGATAATTGTTCTTTTGTAGCGCAGTCTGGCGTGCACGGTACTCTAAATTAAACGAATTAAATCACGTAATATGATTCATGAACGCTTTTAATGATCGACCACTTTTTGTCGTATTCAATCTATTTCCTCTAATCCAGTGGAAAAACGAATCGATAACACTTTTATTTTTATTGTTGCATCGTTTATCGGTCTCCTCTTCTTCCATCGTCTAAAAAGTCGATGACTAAACAATACCGAGAGACCGTAAAGCTTTTCAATAAATTATTTTCGTCGTTTTCTTCGCGGTTACTTTAGTACGCACGCTACTTAAATGATACGTAGGGTAAAAAGCTGCTGCTGATCTCCATGTAATCGAAATAATACAAGGTGTATCAAAAGCAAAGAGGTTAATTTTTTCCGTCATATTCGAAAACCTGAGGCTGTTTTTGTGAAACGAATCAATGAGATTATAAATTGAAACAGATTTGGGGCACTATTCCTGACCGTTCGCATCTATGACGATCGTTCGCATGTCATGAATTTGCGAGTGATATTTGACTTCAATTATTATTGACCATTCGCAAGTTTGGGAAAGTGCGCATTTTACAACGAGTGATGTTGGGCGTTTGCAAGTTACTTGCGAATGGTTTTAGGACGTCTTAAAACACCGATCTTATGGCACATTGTATATTTATTCATTGTTTTCAAGTTGATATATTCTTAGAATGTTTACAGTCATATTATGTAATGTTAATTATGTGTTTCTAATATAATTCTGCATTCGTGTATACTTTATTATACAGCAAAATTATTTTCACAAGTACAATACTCGCAACAAAGAATTGTATAGACTACCTCTAGTGAACTACATTAAAACAATGAAACAGACTGACTATCTGAACCAATTGAACTGTATAACCTTATACCGGTGGATTGGAAGACATTCACCACAAAAAAATTGAAACACCGTGTAAAAAAATCACTGCTTGTAAATCCGCTTTATAATATTGAAGATGTTTTCTCCCATATATGGACTCAATATTTAATATTGTTTATTTAGTGTACTACCTTACACACAGCCTAGTTTTTAGGATAATTTCTTTTTACATATTTCACTTCTTTCATTTCTACATATTTTTACATATTTTATATATTTTTATATTACTTCTTGACGTACCTACACAATTTTGTTGTGAAGTTATCTCATAAACATTTTTGTAATTTTTGATGGCCAATTATTATCTTATCATATCTTATCTTATTTGCAATAATAAGAACATTAGTTCTGTTTTTTAATGAAAATTCAAAAAACATGAAAACACATGAAAGAAATAAAATTAAAATATCACTCAGAAAAAAATGTTTGTTCCAGGGTAGTATCTATTTGTTTTTTGAGTATTCTTTACTAAATCCATAGTTGAATTTTTAGACTGATGATTAATGATTAGTAATTTGGTATATTTACAAACTGTAATACTATCGTACTGTACTGTATTATCGACGAGAAGTATATTTTGAGTTTTTTAAACTCCAATGTGAAAAGTAATTTTTTGAAATTTTATGATCTCAGCCAAGAAATATCATCTTGAATCTCTTTTTCCGGCCTGACTTGCTGGTCACTAAACTGATGAGAAATATTTGCACTCTGGAATTTTATTCCAACATGGCTTCGGTACATATTTGAAGTACAGTTCGCATAAAACAAATAAAGCTTTACAGCTGTACAAATCTAATGCACGTGCCTCAATGATGACCATCGAGATATATGGCTGAGAAAAAATGGAAATATCAATGTTTGAAAATCATTAGAAAATGTCCATTATTCCGGGAACCATCACATAAGTACCCATACAGCTCGTACCTTCATGCAGTTTCGGTCTGCTCACTTATCATTATTTTATTTTCTTCACCATCAACATCGTTATCTTCATCTCTCGAACAAAAAGTATCATATTTTCAGAGGAGAGTATTTCTCCGAGAATCAACTTTTTAACGTTTTAACGAACCACTTTTATTACCTCATATATTCTAAATTAAAAACGAGTTTTACATGGAAATTATCCACCGAATATTTCCCCGACAGACTATACCAGAATGTTGGTTGGTGATGGTTTAACTGGAAGTCTAAACGCTCAAAATTATAATTATAGGGTAATTCAATTAAGAACGGTCGATTAATTTACATACAATCCAACTAGTAAAGGCGCAGTTACATGGTGAACTTACAAGCTATTGTTTATTTTTCCGACACAAATTTCGTGGGTTCACTGAAAAAACAATGCACATTTTTTCACGTCGTTGCATATGCAGTGAGTTAGTTGTAGTCGCGAATGAAGTAATTTCGAGTGTTTTTGGAATACACTTGAGCGGAGCTCCAAAGTGCCTCGAAGCAGATCCTTGTGGAATAACACGACTATTTTTGATAACGATATCTAATTGGGAGTGAATCTCCAATTTACCCCTCTAATAGTAGAGTAAAGTGAATTTGTTCATGAAATGTGAATTTTCACCAATTCTTCCGAATTGATTTGATAAAATGCACTATTCAAATATTGTAAATAACCTTCTTTTATTCTTTGACTCTGATATACAGGGTGTTCCTTAAAGGCATGCTAATATTTGAAGGGGTTATTCTTTGACACATTTCAAGAAAAAAACTTCTTATAGACGTATGTCCTAAAAGTCTTAACTTTTGAGATACAGGGTGATAGAAAAAAAAACAGTTCTTCAATAATAACTGAGATTATATTTTAGAAATCTTTAAAAAATTTGATACGCGTCTTCTGTACATCAAGGTGCATTTTGGGATGTACGAAATTTTTCATTTTCTTTACCCTACCTCTAATCTCATTGATTTTCTTTGACCGACGCATGGTTTTTGCTCGAAAAAATAAAAATCGTTTGACTCCAGGGTCTATTCCTCAAAAATCTGACACGGCGTGGAAATGTTTGTGCATCGACTGAAAGCAAGTTAACAGATCAGTTTTGTTTCAAAATAAATGAGAATCGAGAAAATATATTCTTCTTGTCAGATGCTCTGTTTTTGATTGACATAAATAAATTAAAATTACTTCATATCGCAGTACCAACCGTTTCATAATCTATATCACTCTGTATCTTTAGAGTTAATACTTTTAGGACATACGTTTATATGAGGTTCTTGTCTTAGAATGTGTCAATGAATTACCCCTTCAAATATTAGCATGTCTTTAAGGAACACCCTGTATATTCATGCAGCTTGATTGTCAAGGAGTCAATGAATCATAGTGATCAACTATCATTTTAAATAATCACAATAGGTGTAAAAACGACATAACTAATGATTTATAGTCAAACGACCATTGAATATTCAATAATCTTGAATGTAACCGCTATTCAATGCGTTTTTCATCTATTGAGAATGTTTAATAATACTATAAAATAATAATTAACTATAATGTATGCTCACTGTATGATAAGAAAAAAAAATCTAGAGAATGTGGGAGAATGAACTGGTTTCTTAGATACAATAATAAAAATATAAGGAACCCATTATTCAAATATACTGATCAGAATTGCTGTTTTTGATCCATTCTTGTCTTGTTCATTTCATCAAAACGACGAACTTGTTGACAGGACCGTCAGAAAAATTTATGAGAAGAAATCCTTGAACATGTCACATCGACTGTTGTTTTAAACTTGTTTATCTATCCTCTGGATCTCCAGTGCCCTCTAAGTGCTACCACTACAGGTTCTTCGGATATGTATAACAAAGCCATGAGAGTTTGGAAGCTGATGGGTAAATATTTATAAGATCGTTGAGATAAAATTATGGGCACTGTTCTCCGCCTAATACAGTACTTTAAAAACGATTTTCGGATGCATCTGGTGGAACAACAACATGAAAAAAAGCGCACTTGCTATTGGTACATAGATAACAACAGATTTGTTGTTTTAATGAATGATAAAAATGATGCTGGGAACGAGTGTAAAGTAAACACATTTGTTGTTTTTTAACAAGGTACCATCGACGGAATTTATGATAAAATACTTCGAGTTTACAACTACCGTTGAATTAATTGCACATCACCAATTGAATTATTGTCTAGGCTTCTTGAAAAACACACTGATATTCAAGGATATCCGAAGATTTTCGCTTCAAAATATCACGAATTGATCCAAACAATATACAATAATTGACCAAAATCCCTGTTAGTCTCAGTGAATATTTTGAAAGAATTCCAATTATTGTAGACTTCAATTGTTTATTACTACTTATATTCGAAATATAATGAGACACAATCAAATGATTCTTCCTCAATTCGACGTATTCTAATCACTAATTATATTCGAAAATGAGTAGCATTGAAAATGGTAGCTCATTAATCAAGGTCAGAAAATAATTAAAAAATTATTCCTTGACGCTCTTTTCTACCACAGTGAGACATATTCACAAAATACAACAATCTGAAATGATTCGTTCAAAATATCAACAAACTGCTGTATGAACTATCAATCTAAATGAAAACACCATTATTATATCTGACTCCCTTCATCTGTCATTTGTGACAACTGTCAACTGTTCATTTGGCTTGTCAAACTTGAAACAAAAATCTTATTGGTTGGAAGCCTGACATTTGACATACCAAAGAAATAATGATCGGAAGCGCTTTCGCCATTTTTTGAAACAAGAACAAAATCAGGCGAATTCCTGATTCTGAAAGGTGCTTTCAAGAAACCATCCCGTATGAACCACGCTCAAGAGATTGTCATTCAATAATTGGATAATAAAAAACCGTTATGAGTTACGAAAAGGAGTCAACGCCAAACTGAAATTCAAATGAGCAAATTACAACCACTTACGATGTGTCGTCAATTTTGGCAGAGTTTTGATTTATAACCGTGCCTAATTCGCCACCATTTGCATTCGTTTGAGCGCAAAAGACGTCGTTATCTTCGCATCGTTATCACTTGAATCGATGATCACTGGTGGAATATTTTATATCGTTGAATCAAATTGGAATACGAAGAAGATTGACGATTTTATAACTACCTGAAATTTTCTACAAAGCATTAACTAAATGACTCAGAAGCTGAAAGTAGCGACATTAGAGTTCATCAGTCATCAGAAAACTTCATATTAAAAGCAATTGTTCATCTTTGTAGTCAACTAGACTGATTTTGAGATATTCAAACTGATAATGAAACGTTCAGAGAAATAGTTTTTGGAAACGTTGAATGTCAGGTGTCAAAATGCAGTAGATCTTATTTATAAAAGAGACGTCTATCGAGAATATCGAATCTCCTGAAATTTCTTTCCTCGAATCTAAATATTGATCATCACATAAAAATTCCGACAAAATTTCGATGCTATCCTATTGATTTTATCCTATACCAGAGCTAATTAAACAAATTCAGCTGGTATCAGGTAGGTACTAATTATTATTCAAAACATACAAACTATTATAGATAAATACCTCACACTATTGATCTTGCGATGATCGTTATTTACTCGTCCAAGAAACAAGAGACATAATGGGGAAAAAAGCAAATCGATGTGTGCATGATTCTGTTTGTCCGCGAAATGTCAAGATGTCAAATCGTTCCCACCATTCTTGGAGTGTTAACGTAATTGCTGATTAAGTATTTGTCACGGTTGGATATAACAGATTAAAGGATATTTTCGTATTTATTATGATACTTCATTTATCGGTTATGAATCCATTTATATTTCTTTGGTTTTGATAATTTTTTTCCTAAAACATGGGTCAAAAAGCAACTGCAGAAATAATGAAGAAAACGTCATTGAAGATTTAAAAATCTCCGTTAGTCTCAGTAGATATATTGAAAACATTTTAATTGATGTTGACTCAATTACTGATTATCAAATATATTCGAAACATAATGATAGACAATCAAATATTTTTTTCTCAATGAACAATTTGAAATTATTGCATTTTCAATATTTTTCTCTCGATGAATGCATGGTGTGATATTACTGAAGACGATACTGAAGAAATTTGACAGGTAGACTCAAGATTTTGGCAGAAAACTAGCAAGGAAAAAAATCTTGATTTATACTCAGAAAAATTATTGGATTATCCATTATATCATCAATTTTGTGGTGTCTCATTTGACCTACGAGAGTACAAATAAAAATATACATCGCATAATAAGCGCCGAGTCAACGAAAAAATTTTATTTTGAATAAATATCTCAGGAGAAACCACTCAAAAAATAAACGAGTCTCGAGTCAACCGGAAGAACCCTCTCTGGCAGAGTCCGAATTATTAAAAAAACATAACATCAATTTTGTTGATGATCAACTGTGAAATATTCACCCAACACCTGTTCCCACATTTACCTGGAGCAACATCAACAGCAGCAGAAAGAACTGCAACAAATATCCGTGGGTCATGCTCCTACACAACAGACGCCACACGACACTGCACATCATCACCGACGCCCGACCTTCCGCCGTCGCGACGCACGCATCTAGAACGAAAACGTCTCCTCAACTGTCCACCTCTTATCTTATCACACTCTATCTCTCTCTCTCTCTCTCTAGTGTACGTACAATAAAACACCCTCCGGTACAATCGCAGCGGGTTATGTCTCTCTCTCTGTGATCGCTATTCAGCGTCCGCAGGAGCACTGATCGGGAGCCCAGCCGCGGGCTCGGCCCTGCCCCCTCCATGCCCGAGGTTGCTTGGCGACGGGAGAAGCGCCGACCAATCGCGATCACCCGTAGGGCTTCCTTTGTGCGAAGCGGCGATGCTCCGGGCGACCACTTGTTGCTGTTTCTCGACGGCCGATCGGTTCCGCGTCGGTCGCGATCGTCGACGAGGTCGGCCGAGTACAATCGAGTGGTGGATTTTGAGGGGCAACTTCAGTTTATTTATTTATTGTGGCTCGTATTGAAAGACAACAAAAGTTATTATGAAATCAACCTGCTGAGTGTTGAATTCGTAACTTTAATGATAGATCAAGTGGAATAATCGAAAAAGGAGATTTGAGATATCCATAAAATAATGCACAAGGTGTCACGGTCTTCAAAGTGATATTCTGAAAAATGTTGCTTAATTCCTATTTCAAACCCTTCAACGAAAATATAATTGAATTTCTAATATAAAATAGTCAATTAGTATAATGATTCGACTTTAAAGAACACACGAATGAGAAACCAAGAAAAAAAAAACATAAACAACAAAATCATAACATATTTCAATCTTAATTAGTTTTACAAAAAATATATTCATAGCATACAAATAAACCATTACTGGGTAATCATAGTAGTAATTCATTTGTGAGGCCAATAACTACATCTAATATTATAAACTAAAAACTAAAACTGAGACTAAAAAATATTTAAACTGATTCTATTAATCCAGTAATAAGGCCATTATAAAATTATTTCCACAGTTGTGTTCATAAGAAATTATTTCTTATTATAATTTTATTTAAATTACCTTCAGTTCTTCAAATAAGTTTTTGAAGACTAGAATAATCTTTTTTTGTTGACTGTTAACGATCTGGTAATTTTCACATTTTGACATTTTTCACAATTTTCCTGTATTTTTTACAAGACAATTGGTGAAATGAAATTATTATCACTTATAATACCACAAGAGCTTCAAAATTATCGGGTATTTCCCGATAGGTTCGTTGCAAACAAATGAAGGAGACAAGTTTTTCAGGTTAAAAAATCACGAGCGCGAAGCTTGACGACTTTATTTGTTTGCAGGGAACCTTGAGGGAAATGCCAGATAATTTTGAAGCTCGTGTGGAATTCGGGGGATTATTTTTCCGTCCCAAATGTCGGCCAATAGAATTGTTTTTATTGTACCTTCCTTATAGTCTTCTCCATCGATTTTCTTCATATTGTAAGCGTAATCTTTCATAATGTTTGCCAATTGCGCTTCACTCGTTTCAGCACTCAATGTGTATTCCCTCTCAGTACAAAAAGTAGTAAATTGGTTCCAAACTGTTTTTTTTTTGCCTTCTCCGTATTAATGGGAACATTTCCTTTGACTTTTTTATCGATGGTGGACAGAGAACAAACTCCAAATCGACTCATTTTCATGCAAAATCTCCAATTTTTACAATTGAATTCAACCTGTCAGTTTGACGTGTGGTTAATTTGACTGGATCATGTTTTGTTTTTTATATATAGCAACTACCAGAGAAAATAATCAAAAAATTATCAGTATAATACCATGTAGGTTGTACCACGTGACGTCGAATGGTGCAATTCTATTGGTCGATATTTGGGTCGGAAAAATAATCATTATAATTATCATTATTCAAAATTGTATGGATTTATTTCTAGTTATAGTTGCAAATTTCATATAGGTAAGTATTATTAAAAATTATTCGTATGGGAAAGTGATGATGAGAAAGGAATACATTTTTCTATTCCTTGTTCAGTATTTGTTTGCAAGAACTGTAGTACATATTTTTTCGAACATATTTCAACCAAATGAAAATTCGTACGCTACTGAGTGTAGTTACGGCAATTTTAGAGTCTGCTCGCACTCTAATGATCTATAGCCGTATCGATAAACAAAAATCAATGGCCTCCAGCATACAAAATTAGTTTTCACTACAGCCACCAAACAGCCAACTTTTGTGATGCCTTGAGCAAAATAAAGAGTTTTTTTTTCTGGAACCTTCATTCATCTGGAGAGATTCCTAGTCTTTCACAATGACACCATACCGTGATAATGTATTGATTTATTCACGAAAAATATGATGAATGAAAAGTTTGAGTCATCTCAAGAATAAAATATTCTGCGAGTATTTCATAGAGTAGTGTATTAAAATAGCACATTGTGAATGTGATTATCAATGAACTACTGATAAGTTTTTATCGCTTGCAAGGAAATGGGAACCCAGAGATATCTCCAAATATTTTGTCAATGACATTATATGAGGGGCAAATTTTAACGAAGTTTTGCTGGATTGACAATGAATTCAATATAGAAATAAAAATGAACTGCCTATCACACTTGAATAAAAATACAGTGCGTCCATAAAGTAACGCATAAATTCATTATTGGCTATGAACAATAAAATTAGGAATTCCCAAAACGCAAAGACCACAAAAATCTAACGTATGGGCTGGTATTGTCAGAAATACAATTATTGGTTCATATTTTTTCGATGAAAACTCAACAGGAGCATTATATCTGGATTTCCTACAAAATACATTAATTCCTGATCTGATCCAGCTTTTTCCTGATATCCAAATACCCACTAATGTAGACCGCAGAATCTTCAACAGGATAGCGCACCGTCACATTTCGCAGTAACTGTGCGCGATTTTTTAAACACAACTTTTCCACAAAGGTGGATAGGAAGAAGGGGACCAGTGGAATGGCCTGCTAGATCACCTGGTCTGAGCCCATAAGACTTCTTTTTATGGGGTTATTTAAAATCTAAAGTCTACTTAAACAGACCTGGAAATATCCCTCAACTACAAGACCGAATCAGACAAGAAATACAGAGCATAACACCCGCTATGCTACAGAATGTTAGAGACGAAAGTAATGCCCGGTTCAGTCATTGTCTAACGGTCAATGGAGAACAATTTGAACATTTATTGTAAATTTTCGTTCGTTTGTTTGTTTTTGGAAGTGTATCACATTAATTGCATAACTACTAATTCCATTTAATTTGTTTATTACATTCAGTAACGTATTACTTTCCATAAACAATTTTCATACTTTTTTTTTGTTGCATTTTTGCCCACCCTGTACCAATTTGAAGCAACATATTATACATTTTTGGAATCAGCTCAGCAAAGGCAATTTGGAAATTGAAAAAAAAAGGGGGGGTTCCATTTGAAAAAAATGGTGATAACGTCATTACACGAAAGTGGTTCACCCTGTATATTAGATTATGATTTGAAACAATAGTAAATTGAAATCAAAAATCGACCTGTTCTGTGAATTCCTAATTTTATTGTTTATTTATCCAATAATGAATTTATGCGTTACTTTATGGACGCACTGTATAAGATGTTTTTGCAATTTCATGGTCGAAACAATTTTACAAGGTCTGGAGTATACGAGATGTTGAAAACTTTATTTCAAGTGGCGTTCTTCAGGAGCTCTCCTTTCTGTGAAGAGTGCCTGGAAGGAATATTTTCAGAGGAATCTGTCATTTTATTTTTCCGGGAACTATCCCAATTGTATCGAACACCCTGTATATTTCAGAAGAAGGAATAAGAATACATACGTCAATGAATGATTTGATACATATTTCTCGATTTATTTTGAAATTCTTTGGTAGCATGTTCAAATGACACTAGGTATACAATTTGTCATTGCTATGAATTCAAAGATTTTAAAAACGTAAAATATGTACATATATACAAAAACAAGTGTGTGGATGAAGTAATGAATGAATTAATAACCAGGAAAAGGAGAAGCTAATAAGAAAATTCTCAGTTACTTCAATTTCTTTTTGGAAATGGGCATTCTTTGACGTGTTAGCCGCATCTAGGACGTCATTACTAGTCTGGATATAATATTCATAACATTCTCTTCAAATGAATTTTCATGTTGTAAAGAATAATTTTCAACAGATTTCATAATCAAAAGTAGGTCTTGTTACATAAGGATATTTTTGAGTAAGCTCATTAGAATTGTATTCAGTTCATTCAACAAACTAATGTATCTAAATGGCGTTGAAGTAGTTAGTCTCTCAAATTTTTTGACAAACAACTTTTTGATATCCGCCAGATGACCGTAATCGTCATCTGAAAATTTTCATCCATCGATATATAACCAGATATATGTATAACCAGACTAGATACGTCTTGGAGTTGACCTTTATAGGAATGATTTTTGTTTTACACTTTTTGGCGTAACCATTGGTATGACATAGTAGGGGATGGTTGAAAGCTCGCAAATAAACAGCTGTAACTTCTAAATGACAACGGATCTGAACAAATTCAGTCTTATTAGAGAAAGCATTGATTGATCTTTCGACTTTATCTTATTTGTGATGTGTTTGATTTCAAGTGATGCCTGAGGACAAACATTACATCTTTAATATTATTAGGAATTAGATAAATCGTCTTTATATTTTCTGAAATCATCGAAAAACAATTCGTATTCCAATAAATTTTCGGTCCCACCATATCGACCACGAAAAGGTGTGCAAGATCGGGTGATAATTCTGCGATTCCGAAAATGGACTTGATGACAAATTCCGCTCGAAGAAAGGCACCAATTGCGCGATCATCGGTAATTAGAAACAAAATTTTATCGGGCACTCAATGTGCAAGTCCGTCCATCTCTATTCCCATAGACGGCAATACCGGTGGCGCAAAGACTGAAGCCGTTTTGACCAAATACAGACGATAATTATGCGATAATTCAGCTACTAGGAAGAAAGTTCTCTTTAACGAGACCTTCCATGAATACCAATACGAATTAAACTGTTACGTTATTGGCGAAAACGATGGGAGAGGAAAAAACTGGGGATTGTCCGTGGGGATTTATGGTGTTCAGGAAGTTTAGAATGTCGAATGGAATTTGGGTCGAAATTTTTGCATCGTGAGATCATTTTCAGCTACAGCAACTGCAGGTATACTAAGTTGTTTACACTCAGCCCAATTGGGCAGGCCAGTGGGTAGTGCAGGGGTGTGAACACTATACTTCTCATGCTCCTGTCGATGCTACTAGCATTGTTCGATTTTTCCTGGGCAGCTTCGTCGCAACAATCTGGAGGTCTTCCTCTGTCGTGAGACGCTCGGTGAAGAAGATGAATTCTCCAATTATAGAGAGATACACAGAGTATTTAAGGGGTTATTCCAGTGTGACACTTTGAAGAAGTCGAGTTTTTTGGCTTTTTCGATGGTTTATACTTTCAAAAATATCCTGTGAAAGCGCCAAGGTCGTATTTTGAGAAGTTTGACTTGTAGCGATTTTCTCTGAACAACATATTTCAAAATTGTAAACCTCATAAGCATAGCTGGAAGAAAAATTGACCGATCGACTTCAAATTGAAACTGAGTATTCTTCAATATTCTTGTAATTGAAATCTCGTGACCTAGCTGAAACATTCCTCATTATGTCCAGAAAACTTTAAAATATTCCATCGAGTACTTTTCTCTGAAAAGTTTCGCGAAAACACAAATATTTCCTATGGGTAACACTGGTAAAACCCTCAATTTTAGGATACTTCACAAAATCTTGCCAATCTCGGATCTAACCTATAATTTGATCTTCAACAACTGAATTTCAAGTAAGCACATAATGATGTCTAGAATGTGTCTTGAATTGACTATTTCGTCTTGTCAGGACCATGTTGCCAACTTTACTAAATCAGCAAGCTAGAGTCGCCAAAATATTACCTTCTATAATTTTCCTTGCAGAGAAAGGTCATCTAGTTGTGATGTGAGTATTCTAAAAATGTCTAAGCTGGTGTTAGATTGAAGTTGTTTCTGTAACCTTAATGTAGCTGCCGTGTCACAAAGGGAAAAGGGCATAGGAATCTCAGAAAGAATGGCAAGATATGCATGATCAGAGTGTTTTGCAGGACCAGAACCAGCAACAGGTTTGCACCTCAATCATGAAAAAGAAGATTATTGATTGGATAACGGAAGAGCACATGGTGCCTTGAAGAGACGCCCCAAAATATAGAATAGACTAAACCTTCATCGAAACTGGCCAAATAAAGAGACCAAAGAGATAACTACCGACATAGGACCCAAGAAAGGTGTCATCAATAACATCCTGACCTTTTGGAAAAGGATTTTTGACTAGCACCACTTGCTTACTGAAAGATTCAAGGTCAGGTCTAGAAGTAGTTGAGTTTTACAGGCTGTGGAAACTCCTACCATGTTGAAAATTGAAGAACCTTCATCTGAAAATTACTTTCATGTCTCAAAACTTGCTCTCAATCTCCACCTTTCTCGATGTAATACCCTGTATGATATTGGAGTAGCACCTACTCGATTTCGTTCGGTTATTTTCGACACCCACGGCGTTTATCTTGGCAAATATTCACCACTTGAGGTCGCAATAATTTGCATGGTCCGAACAAAAAAAAGTTCACCGTAATATATCAGAAAGCTCATTTGTATCGGAATGAGCTATCAAATAGGGGGGCACCTATTCGACACGGGGGGCCTGCTTCGAACGCGTTGACTAACGGCTCTAGACCACGAAAACCGAAAACCACCATTACAGTGGAGAGAGGGAAATATGCATTTTTAGTACACTAAATTTCGATAAAGTCTATTTATTAAAGGAGGATAGTTGATATTCGGAAATTCCGATACTTCTAAACAGAAAAGTAAGTTGAGTTCGTCGTTCAAATTCTTTTGAGAGATGTTTGGGATAAAATTGGATAACCATTGACTGAGATAGTTTTTTTTTTATATTTTTTCAATAATCTCGGCAGAATCAACGAAGCCTAAGTGTTTGTTTTTGTGTATGTATGTACCGAAAACAGCATTCTCGTCATATACAGAGTGTTGGTTGAATAGGGGCAAAGATTGCTGGGATGAAGTTTTATAAAGTTGATCGTTAAAATATATCTTCACAATTTTCGTTATTCGTTCAGTTGTCAGATAATATAGGTATATCAACGGCAATCAAAATTGGAATATAATAAGATTTTATTGATTCTGAAATAATTAACAATTCGACCTATGAAACATTTTTGTCAGGAAGACGATCGTATAATTGGTCGAGAAGCTATAAAGCTGTGTTCAACTGTTCGGTTTAAACATTATAGAACATCATAACGATATGTAGGTATTGCAACATTTGCTGCGATATACAGGTCCGTATCCAATTCTACGGATAGCTTCGTGAGGAAATGAGTCATAATTTGTATTGTACATTTCCCATCTCATTTCACAAAAGATTTGATAGCACAATTCTTGAAGAAACACTAAGGAATCAATATTATGACAGAAATATAAATGATTCGTTGAAGTCGTTTAAAAAATTAAATGGCATAGAATACTCGATTTGGCATTATTGTGAAGTGTCACCAATTCAATTAGTGCCAATATTCACTAGATTTTTTTCATTCAATAGCCTGTATACAAATCTCTTCCTTAATCAGATAGACTATAGGACCAAAGATATAATTCTACAAATCAAGATATAATTCTACAATTAACTTATTATTGAAATTTTCATTATCAGATTCACAAAGTTTTTTTTAAACAAAATGAATTCGTCAATACTATCACATATTCCCAATATTTTGACTTAATTCTTCTTCTTAAACCAAATATTCGCTAACAAGTGTTGAAGTTACATAAATATTATGTCAATGCTTCCATTTGGCTCAACCCGTCCCTGGCACGAAGATATTTATCGATAGATTGTACGTCGAAATTATTAAGTTCCTCGTTAAAATCGACCAATTACTGTGTCAGATATAAAAGAATGAGGAATATTTAAGAGACTGTAACACGTTGTGTAAACGCTCTATCTTAAAAATTGGGGAAATATATATGAGAGAATAATTATTGGGTACTACTCATTTTACAATGCCTACTTATTGGATATTCGCCGTAAACCGCATCTTGCACGATTCCGGATTATGTTAGGTTATGTAGCTAATGCTTTGATGACAGTTATGAGGGTATTCGTATCCACCTCTTATTGGTTATGGTAGATAAGCGTATCCAATCTTTTATAAACGAGAGTATACCAAGTCGAATTCCACCGTTCATATTTTTGTTATAAACTGTTGTATTGATCAACGAGGTTCATGAAAAGAAATACTCCTGAAAACATGTATAGGTTTGAGTAAATGCGCTGAAATTATGATGAAACCAGCAGGAAAAATCGCTCCGATATAAATTTTTTTTTACAGTTTTTTTTGTGTCATAGATAATTCTGTTAATTATAACCTCCATGTGTAATGGTATCCTTGTCCTGCCTATAGTACCGCAGTATACCTAAACACAGGTTTCATTTTTTAAGACTTTGAGCTCTCCTGCCAATGTGAAATTTTTACGGGATCAAATACTAGGACCAGGTCCGGCTTCAAAATTTGATAACCCCCACTCGATATTCAACATAAAATCGAGACATAAATATTGTTTGTATAATTTTGTTGAATATTTGATCTACATTCAAAGAGCCTCATAGTTTTCACGTCTTTCGCACCATTCAAAACGGGGTCAAAACATACATTTCAGGACACGAAAAGTGTAGGTGGTCCAAATGTATCTAAGATAGATTCAAACTGTGAATTCAAACTGAAAGAATATAGAAAAAAATCCGTGAATGCAAGGAGAGATAATTCAGATAATTCGACGTGATTGATCATTTCGATAATTTTTTTCCATGTTTCAGTTGAATCCTAAATTCGTACATTGAATACGGGGGTTGATATTTCTGTTCAAGATTAGAATAACCTGTAAGATGGTTGTGATTTGAAATGATTTCTAAAAACTCAATCATTCAAAAATAATGTAAGATAAATCAACAAATTCCAGATCCATAAAAAGTTGCATTGATAATAAAAAAAAAACAAATACAAATTGAGGTTATAAATAGGTAAAATATCACGAACTTGTTCATTTGAAAGCCATTTCAGGAATGATCTCTCTGGTTATCAACATATACTCTGTGTTAGAGTTGAAACTTTGACGTTTACTTCAATCCGCAGCTGGCTAGATGGAAGCGTAGCCTGCGGGTCGCGAGATCACCACCGACGGCGGTGGTTCAAAGCCCGTACGCCGTCAGCATACCCGAAACGATCGACTTGCGTGCCCGGCCTTCCAAATCGCCGTGGCCGTAGTCCCGAAGTCGTTAAACATTATAATTCGGTCGAAAGCTATGTGCGCTATTGTTCGGACGGCCGCATGAATACGAAAAACAGAAGAAAAAAGTCCGGAGGGCCGATGAGGTGCTCCATTTAAATCGCGGTTAAAAAGGGCTCCGGCCGGTTTTCGAACGTACAACCGACCGGGAGTTATTGGGCCGCCTCGAAATGGGTATATTAATGGGTCGGTTATTATATCGATGAGGTCAGTGGCGGGTGGTGGGAAAGGTTCGCAGGGGTCCGGAGACTAACGTATATGGTGAACGTAATATCATTATGGACCGAGAAGATTTCCGGGAAATATACAAAAATCTACCTCTAGACATAACATTTACCAAAATTGAGTTCCAATTTGAAATATTCACGAAATTTCAGTTTGTCTAATATACTCAACTGCAATTTCCGTCTAGCTTATATTAGTTTCACATCCCGTCTTTATTTCCTCATCTTTTGTGAATCTATTCTTACACAAGCGCATAGTCTGTAAGGAGACTCGTTACTGATCTCTACCAACATAAATATCCCGTCAGTTCCTTTTTCCACATGTAACCTGAATAATAAGTTCACTATATCCTTGTCTTGATGTGTTATCCCAAGTTACCTACTTTTATAGTACTTCGATTTGTCTTCTGATGCACGACAAGAGCTTTTTCCGAACCAAGGTAAAGTGTATCTGAGCCCTACCTTTCTAGTTCTAGCTCAACTCCATTTAACCTTGAAAATGTCAAAAGTTCATTGATACATTCCCAGATAAGTCTGGACTTCGCCTTGTCCCTCGAGAGCTGACAAGCTGGACTGACTTTTCAAATAAATATTGATTAGTTTTCCCTCTTTTTCATCAGTCATTTCATACTTATTTGCACCAATGATAATTTCTCACTTCCCAATTCTATTATTCTTGAAAGTGTATTTCTTAGTTTTGAAATATACGATATCCAAGAGCCAAGTGGCTTGTGATTTGATCTAGGTTTATTAACCTTCAGATGCCATGTAACGTTCTTCAAAAAATTTCAGAAATTCCATATCATTTCCTGAATGAAACGACCGAGTGAATATTCCTAGAATTATAACCATCAACTTGGAATTATGTCGAATATCCTCGATAATCATTTCGTTCAGGAATGACGAATTCGAGAATATTTTTTTCATCATCAACAATTTTAATTAATCCAGCAACATCTATCAACACGTTTCTCGATAATTACAACGAGGAGTATCGATATATCGAACTACAACAACGTTATTACCAACCATCAACAACATCTCACTATATTATACGTAATTTGGCGTTATTATTTTTTAACCATCTAGTAGATTTACATATATAACCGTATCTAACCGATATGACCAATTTGCGACAATAAAAATTCAATTTCGTTGATTAAATAGGGCTTCACTAATTTTAATGATACACCGTTATGGAGTTATAGTGACAATAATAGCGGATACATTTTTCATACATGTTGTAACGTCAGTAACCATCCTTTGGAGAACAGTCAGCAACTGTTCATGAAAAATACACATCCATGCCCAGTGGCGTTTGTCTTATTAACATCCAGTATATAGGAGTAGATGAAGATTGACTAATATATTTCATTCTGAGATCGAAAAAGCTGTCTTACAGCAGTTGTTGATTCACACACGAAATGATCCATTGGTTTTCTAGTGTTACAAGTTTTCAAGCCAAGTCTCCCTATCCCAATGACAACGAAATACCTGACTGAAACTTGTATGACTGAAAACCATATAAATATGACTATATCAAGTGAATATTGTCCAGGAAATGTCTTCTGATATTATTTTTCATTTATATTTTCATTTGGTGTGGTTCCTGATTTGGGGTTAGAAGAGTCTACTTCTCTTTTTTGACGTCGTTGCCATAACATTCTCATTACTTTCTATGGAAAAATTCATGACTGAAGACTCATTTATTGAAAGTAGAGCAAATCTATTTTCTCGGAAGCATACAAATATCACACGAGATATTTCAGACGCCATCCAGTCACTCAAAAGTCGATATAAAACAAGACCGTTTCAGATCGATGATGGATCTGGTTGCAAGGTGACCCGTACGAAAAAAAAAGAGAAATTGACAACTATGAATGGGTATGATCACTGTGAGGTCGACAATAAAAATATCTGAAGACTCTGATGAAGAGTATGCGTCTTATATCGAACGTGCGACGATTACGAAGTGCTTTCTTGGTCGAATTGAATTCAAGCCGTCGCAGTGCCACCACAATTGCGAGGAATTATCAACTTGTAAATTAACTTTTCTGAATTCGAACCGTTAATTCATGTTTTTCTGTGCGTTTTTATCTCGATTCGTAACGAGATACGATGGAATGAGCTTGCTTTCTGATATTGCTCTGATGTGAGAAATGTAGCTGATGAAAACTTAATTGTTGAAGTGTGGGCAGAAGAGCGATCCTTCCAATAAACAGAATTGGTTTCAAAAAATCATAAACATTTACCAAATTTCTCTACTACAAAGAAAACGAAACCAGATTCTTAGAAATAATCAGCGGAAATACATGCAAAAAAGTATTATGTCAAAGCGATTCTATTATTTTACAACTTAGCTGAAGAAGTAAAAGTGATAAATAGAATTTAAAGAAAAAAACTATTGAAAAAAATTGTGATAGATAACAATGACAAATCGGAAAGGTATGAGACGATTGTTAAAATAATTTTATAATTGCCTCATTACTGGATATATAAGGAAACTAAATCAATTCAAATCATTTAAGTTTTAGTTTCGTTTATAATATTAGATCTAGTGACCAGCCTCACAAACAGGTAACTGTGATTACCTATGTGGGTGTACTTGTACTTTTACGAACTGGAAATTTGTAATTTGAATTTCAATTTGAATTTGGATTAATAAGTATCCTTTTCATGAAGTATACGGAATATGAGGAATCGCTAAATTGAATTTCTATAGAGCAAGATGGATTCCAGTGCCGTCAGGGCCTCTCAGACACCTTGAAATAGATCCTCCAGGCGAATCTATCTTCCATCTTAATGCTCGAAATCTACCTTTTATCCTATCTGAAATTTTAAAGTCGTCGTAGAGTCTTCAATGTTCGCATGAAAGCTCCCACTTTTGATTTCCTATCGGAAATAGAGTTTTTTGGGGGTTTTTGAAGATTTTATGGAGTTTTTGGAACTTTTTGGACATGGATAGTTCGGAAACAATTCCAAATAAAGCAAAACAAATTTCAGTACACAATTTCCACCCCTCTATTTTATTTTATTTTATTTTATTTTGAAATCGTTGTAGAGTCTTCTATAACTTCGTATAAAGACTCCCACAGCATCGACTTTGATTTTATATAATAATAATAATAATATCGAGTTATTATTAAATTTGTCGAAACTTGTCAACGGTGTAGCAGTTTCTTTCAGTGAGATATTTTTTTTATTGTCTTTTGAATATGGAGATATTAATTGAGCCCTTGATAGAAACATCTAGCTTGTTAGATAGTTTGAGTCCTAGGTAGATTCAAAGGTTTCTTTCTCTCGTTGATAGTGGATTTTCGGAGTTTTTTGATAGTTTACGGGGGTTTTTGGAACACTTAGACACATTTAGATATGGGTAATTCTAAAACAATTCTATATAGAGCAAAACGGATTTTATGCGAGTTCTCAGGTGAAATATACCAAAGGGAACCCCCCCTTCGACTGTAATCAAAAGTCTTTTTATCCAGTTTGAAATAATGCCAGGGCATCGTTATGGTCAAACTAGATTTGTTTTTTGTGAAAAACAAACATGTTTGATAATTCAAAGTTTATGGAACTCGACCGATTTCAGAATTCATCACACCACGGAAACCGTAATTTTTTCAGCGCCTGTCCGTGAAAGTCGTCTTTTGCCTGCTCATTTTCGATGCAGAATTTTCACTAGTTCCCATCGCAATTTGTCCATCAAGATAAAACCAGATCATTGCTGGCGATGAATCCTCCCACGAAATTAATATTAACATATCAATATCGAGTTAAGTTTTGGTTCAATAAAAACGCGTTTCGATCGATTGATAAAACCGCCATTACATTAAAACCGAACGGGCGGTAACTACACTGCGCTAGTCAGAACACTGCAATAATCTATTATTAATCTGCTCAAGACGAATTCTCGAGCGATTCTCTAGCCCGGCAATCGTTATAGTACGAGATATATCGGCACATACTGAACTAAATACAAGGTGTCAAAAATTTTATTTGGATTGTTATAGTACGTGTCTATATTATTAGTGCTTCTCAAGAGTCATATGGAACCCCAACTATACGAAATATGTGGATGCGTTGAAAGCTGTCCAGAAAAAGTTTTTAAAATTCGCTTTTTTTTAAGAAATATGGAATTCACCCTGAGAGAGGCTATGATTATGATCTATTGTTAGAAGAATCTGATGTGTACTCATTAAGAAAACAGAGAGATATTGCAAATCTTGCTTTTCTACACAAACTCATTAACAATGGAATAGATTCTCCGAACCTTCTATTGTCGATCGATTTTAATGTCCCAAGAATTACCTCTAGACAAAATACTACTTTTCATTTGGCTGTTTCTAATTCGCGACACCACTATTACTGCCCTCTTTCGAATATGTGTAGATGTTACAATAATTTGCAATCTGTCAATGCTGATATATTTTTCTTGTCCTTGCATGTATTTGAAAAAGAAATTTCTAGAGTTATTACAAATTGATTATCGAGTTTATAAATGATAATTAGCGTTAAGCTCATTCTTGTAAAATAGTCCTGTCATTGGGCTGTCAGCCTGTTGGATGTATAATGTTTGAATTGAATAAATAATTAAATAAATAAATAAATGAATAAAGAGTCCCCTCCCCCTCTTATATTTGAAACGATTATACATCTTTGGTAATTTTGTCATATATCATCTCTTGTAGGAAAGTTCACAGCCCTCAATATTCAGTTTGAAAATCTCACTTATAATTTAAAAGGATTATAAATTTTATTTCAATCAACAAGTGTTTCTTTTGATTTTCGTTAACCGGATTAAAGTATCAGCGGACCGTACGTTCGCACCACCACAAAAGATTCCGTGATATTGTTGAAGTCACGACGACCATAATGCCTATATAATACACATACATTTAAATGAATTCATATTAAAAGCGCAACCTGCAGAGATCCCAGTTTGATACGGATGTGTGAGCTGACTTCTGTCACCTCCTAACAACCAATTCTCAGTTACGATTTATATCGGCGTTGCCGGCTCATATTTTCGACCCGATCTTAATTGAGGTTATGTTTTATGGGATTTATTCGGTTATTTATCGTTTCGACTTTGTTTCTCGGATTGGAAAAAAAAACTGTCTGAAGAGTTTTCGATCACGATCTATTCGATATACCATCGTGTCTAATTCGATTCGATGCGCGCAACATTGTACAGGGTGGTGTCACTATAGACTAATACGTTCAATCAAGGTAGAGTGTGATGCGAAACAGCGCAAAATTAGGCTTAACATGTTGATAATGGGGTTAGAGGACGATGTATAAGAAAACATATGAGAATAAATTGAATTTCAAGTCGGTCGTTTTCTGTTCTGGTGTGGTGAATAAATATTCATTAAGATTCTTCACTTACATTTCCAAAAGAAGGAAGGATGAAAGATCATCGTTATCCTTTTCTCGTTGGAAATATTCTATCGGATGCAACCATTTTCACTTTCACTTCCGGCATTTTGATAATAATGTAGTGAAACAAATTTCAGAATGAAAGTATAGGCTCTCATAAGAACAAAATTTTAAAAATTACCAAAAATAAACAATTCGCATGTGAACAAATGATTGTAAGGATTCGCTTCAAACAATTTGGCATTGTTGTGAAATGACAGTGAACTGTTGCCATAATTATTTTATTGATTGTTGATTGTGGGTGTTTTTGGATCACCCCTGTCGCTTTGGTCTTACTCGGAAAATATAAATGATAATTACAATAACTGAATGAAATACAGGGGAAAAATAATTTCATGATAATTTTGATGATAAGTGAGATTCAATGATACATTCAGAAATATAGCTGCTCACCCTAGAATACACAATAGTGGTGAAAATCCAGTTTTCAGAAGGAGTGACAGAACTTCTGACAGAATGGAAAAAGAAAAACGCATTAGATTTCTTCTGAATTAAAAGGTTGAAAATTGAAAGCACAGAATAGACTGATATATTTCTATTTTTGTAAAAAGCAAATGTTTGATTTTTTTTATTGAATTTACTACCTTATCGACTTTCTGTCCATTTTCCGCATCATTCGAATGTTAAAATAGCCTTGTTTAATACTCTTTCGCATTACGTTCTACCCTGATGAAACGTATCCGACGAGTGAAGTAGATACTTACTGTATATTCAAGAAACAACTGAGAATAGGATGTAAAATCATTTTGTATCATTAGCCATGAGAATCCTACACTATTTCGATCCCATATTGATAAAACGAAGAATGCGTCAAAAAACCCAGGTGAGCCAACGAAAAACACCCCGAACCGTTTTCGTTTGTTAATCCGATCGTTATAGAGAGTGAGTTGGCGTTTCCAGCAGACGTGGTCAATCCGAAACACCTTATAATTTCTCAAACCCGCTTCTACTTATATACTTATTTAATTAAAAATAAACCTTGGCTCTTTAGTCTGTTCTCCATCGGTTTTATTGAAACTGATTTGACTATCCGGAAGATTATTTCTTTGTTAGAGAACAGGTACGTTACCAATTTAACAACCACCGACTACAAAACAGTTTCTTGTATTTATCGAATACTGAATTGAACATATCGTTTGGATACAATTTTGATTTCCACTCACCATATTGAACATATCGTGGACTCAGTGCTAAAACTCGAATTTTCTCGCCTTTCAGTTATCTATTCCATAACATTATTCCAGATGCGGGATCTTCGTAACTATACTTCATAGGCCAGACCTTGACCCATTCATGTATCAGGAAGGTTATTGATTTTCTTTCCCAGCGACGAAAGCCTTGAGAGATCTTCGAAATAGGATGAGGTTTATACCACAGAAAGGTTTTGGACCAATTGGGGCACCCCGGGCTCCTGCTCGGGCTAGCGCGTCAGCCTCTTCCTTGCCAATGTGTGACCTGGTACTCAGACTAGAAATAGTCTTAAAGCCCTATTCTTGAGAAAAATCCAAAATCAATTTCAGGAGTTACAAAAATTAATTTCTGAGAGAGTTTTTACAGCAAATTGAATAAAATAAAGAATAAGAATGATTTCCACCTATTGAACTCCAGTTACATGATATAATAACCGGTTATTTCAGTCTATTTTTCAATAATTCCAGGTAATTGTCAAAAATTGTGATATAATTCGCGCATTCTCATTTCATTTCATTCAACTTTATGTATCTTATTTATCCTTTTGGTTCATGTTGTTCCTCATCTTATTTTGTTTGCAGACAGATATAGTGAATATTCAATATCATAATCACTGGAACAATATTTTGCCATTGTCATTTAAATCTAGCTAGCAACACTTGCCAAATTTTTCTAGGAGACATCTCTTTGATTAGATGATTTCTGTGGATATTTTTCATCATATTTCGATAACCATTGAAACATTATCCTGTTCACCTATTTCAATTGGTGTTATGCTCACTCAAAATACGCGGCTTCAACATCAAAAACGACGTTGAAAATCTCATCATTTTGATTTTTCAACTGTATCCTATAGTAATGTCCAATAATATAATCATATTTTGAGGGGCTTCAATAAATAAATTCAATTCGAATAAATAAATGCACAAATATGATGAACTTGCTCTATAATATATATAATATGAATATTGTTAATGAAAAAACTTTTTATGATATATTATCGGAAAATATGATCCCCAAATTTTATATTACTGTCGAAATACCTACTGTCACCTCAAAAATGTATGAAGGAAAACCAAAAATTAAGATGCCATGTCAGTTTACGAAACTCATGGTTTTTCATTGTTTTGATTGACAACTCCCAATTTTCACAAGATCTGTAAGGAATCCTCATGTCATTATCCTTTCTCTAGGTCATCGTCTCAAATAGGTGGCAAATCAGAAATCTCGTGTGGTACCAATAGTCAAGAAGACAATGCATACGTCAAAAACAACCCACATACCTCGAATTTACGTCTTGTTCAAGCTCCTCCAGACGGATACTAATTGTCGACGATGACGAAACACTTTTTCTTTCACAAAGAACCGCGTTGGTACCACGAGTAGTACCGTCGTGTCGTTGCTGCCACCTCGTGCAAAAACCCAGCGGCTTTTTCGGTTCTTCGAGTTTCGGACACATCTATTTTTATTTCATACGAGGTGTTTTTCAACAAATAGTAACTCCTTCCACCATCTCTTCTTGATAGTTATCCCCTCAATATTTTTGAATAGGAAGTGGGATCGTGCGATATATCGTTAAAACGATTTCAAAAGTATACTTTGAAAATTGAAATATGGAAATGTACTTGATTTGGTATTGTGAAGGGATAGATTTTTATTATCCAGGAGACAACTGAGCTCAAAATAAAGAATTGAGGAGGAAACGAAAGGAAATGAGTGGAGAACATTTTGAAGACCTCATGCAATACTTGAGTTGTTGATGAGAATCTTCCAGTCTATTTATATTTGAAGATTTGAATCGATATAATTTGTTTGTTTATGTTTATTTCTATTTCGATTCAAGAAAATTATAAACTATATCAGGGATTACTAGTAGAAACAACTCTTGTGTCTATCATACCGGGTGATTCTTCAAGGTGGCTCGCCCCTATAACTTTATTATTATTGGAGATAGAAGAACAAAATTCGGGGGTTGTGTATTATATGTCAATTCGCATTATTTGACGTATTCACTTGCTTTGCAGTACTTCCGGTTTGACCGGAAACGACCTCAACTTTCGATTTTCAAATGAAACACCCTATATATTTTTACTTATTTCGATCGAGGATGACATTATCTATCCAACAAAACTTTGTTTGTGAATATTTGACGTATGGAAGAATTTTTATTTCAATTTAGGTTAGGCTTCTTGCAATTATTGAGAAAGATAGTGAAAATAAAGTGGAAGTGTGTGGTATCAAATTGTTCGTAAGAAAATGATCTTTCACAAAAATCCGACGAGCCACCCTCTTTCTATTTGAAAAAATCGAGTTAACTGGAAAAAATGATATTTGTGACATGGAAAAAATTATTGAAACGCCTCTGAAGTCATATGCCTCAAAGTTGTATTTTTCCCATGTCACTTGATCAAAGAGGAAGCGTTTCAATCGATCCATGGCACGCTAGATCGAAAAATAAAAATTGAAATAAAAATTCATACGTCAAATATTCACAAACAAAGTCATGTTGGATAGATAATGTCATCCTCGATCGAAATAAGTAAAAATATATAGGGTGTTCCATTTGAAAATCGAAAGTTGAGGTCATTTCCGGTCAAACCGGAAGTACTGCAAAGCAAGTGAATACGTCAAATAATGCGAATTGACATATAATACACAACCCCCGAATTTCGTCCTTCTATCTCCAATAATAAAAAAGTTATAGGGGCGAGCCACCTTGAAGAATCACCCGGTATTTCATTCCTATCATAACCTTAATCGTCTAGGAAACGTAATCACCTCTAGTAACTGCAGTTTCCATTTGGCATAAGGGTTTCTGAACACCCTGTATATATTAAATTCGAAAAGATATTTGGAAAAACAGCAGAAAACACTTGTTAATTTCTGGACACTGAGATATGATGCAGATCTTCCATCTCTTAAATGTTTTATTTATAAAGTAATGACGTTCACTTTATGAGCACGGGATAAGGAAGAATGACGCCATAAATTTAATTGAAATGTATCGATAGAAGGAGGCTGGATGCAATTATTGAGGAGCGTTTTTCTCTCTTCTAGATGGTGGATCTGTGGACAGTCAAGCGAAAATACCATCAAGAGACAGTGAGGTAGGTTAGTACCTTGAAGAGAAATAATACAGTGTTATCCTTAGGTAATTTTCAGTGTTATTATACAGCTTCGGAAAGGATTAATTGAGTATATAGAGATAAATCTGTAAGAGAAACAAGGAGACATAAGACAAAATTTTATTGACAGTTGAAATATGTCAACTATTCATACAACCTCAGAAAAAGTACAAACCGTCAAATGATTTGAATGGATTGAGATGAGAAATCATTCAGTTGTGTTCTGGTTTCGTTTGCGGATACTAGAGCTGAATAATTGAATGAGTTTGGTCATTATTTGGCTTGAATTGCTAGTTCATTATAACATATGATGCAATAATTTCTGAATGAAAGATAAATTATTCCGAACCTGTATATTTATTGGTAAATTATCTAGAATGAAAGAAGACACATTAGTTCAAGGAGTCGGATGTGAGTTCTCCGTAGTACCACAAGGATCACATTCCGGGCCAATGCTCATTTATAAAATTTATAAAAGTCGGAAATGAAAGTGTAGACTGACTTTGTCTTTAACATTACAGCGTTATCAAAAGTATATCAATAGGTTAGGAAGTCATGCTGATTTAGTTAGCATATCCCTTGATGATCGTAACAGATCGCGAACAACTGTCAATGGTCAGCGTATCTAAAACCCGATACGAATTGGAACAATATGTTCATTAGATTTCCCCGTACAATGCTCCGAATCAGTAAACGAAGGTCTTCGTGATCTCAGCATCACGCGTATTGTTATCGTTTCGATGGGCTCCATCGATCTGAATAGTTTGGACATCTGTCAAGTAGAGGGGTCGCGTTCTGAATGACAACGCAGGTTCCTCTTTTGTTATTTTTACTCGCACAGTTGACAGGTAGCAGGGTCAGGTGCAGTGGACTATTGAAAAGTTCTTTCTCTATCAATTCAAATTGCAACGTTGCATAGGATGATGAAAACTTAGCGGACCTAACATTCACAAAATTGTTACCGGAGCATTCACCAAACTCTTAAATGCCACAAATTGTTCATTTCTGATCCATTATTATGTCTATTTCCCTTCATTGCTATCATTATTCTCTGATAGCTTCCACAATGTGATTCTAATTAAAATCCTCAACATACTCAGTCAACCGTATATAAGTTCGTCCTCGCGAAATATCCTGCTTAAAAGCTTTTCAGCTTTTCGCTACGCCTCATACTCTCATGAAATCTCGATTTTTATATCCTCGGATATTAAAAACTACAAGCTATCAGCAAACTTCATTAGGCGATGCTACACAACCGTGTTGCGTGTCGACCCGAGATCAAAAGTACTCATAAACATGTCTTTAAGTGTTTTTACACAACAACTATCACAAGTGTAGTAGGATCCGTCAGAAAAAAAATATTCAAACAAATATTTCAAGAACCAACGATTCAAGAGTTGAGATGACTGGTAACTGAGCAGAGATTGGCAGACAACATGGTTGCTAGGTGTAGACTGAAACGGTTGCTAGGTGGAAACCAACACAATTACTAGAAAGAGGTAGATTTTATTGCTAGGAAAAGAGAGCTATGCATACAAAACAAAATTTAGCATGGTTGCTATGCAGAGACCGGCTTGGTTGCTATGAAGAACACATTATAGTTGAGGAGAGGACGACTCTGTTCCTAGACAGATACGCTCCGTACTCTCGTGATTTCTCCATTTTTATAACTTAAGATATCAAAAAGTACAAGATATCAGCAAAAACTACCACAAGTGTATAAGGATCGATAGGAAAAAACTATCGAACCTTGATTTAAAAGTGAAAAAGAGCAGATATCAGTAGTTACCACCGTTGCTATTTAGAGACTAACACGGTTGCTAGGCAGAGATCGGTATGGTTGCTAGGTGGAAACCAGCATAGCAACTAGGAAAAGATAGCTATGCTCACAAAACAGAATTTGGCTTCGTTGCTGTGCAAGTGTAGAAGGATAGGCAAAGAAAAAACTATCGAACAAATATTTTGGGACAAGTGAATTTAGCTGTACATAGCAACCAACCCTCGTCATGATTGCTAGGGAGAGATCGACTCTGTTCCTAGACAGATGCGCCTCATACACCTGTCAAATCTCTATTTCTATATCTTCGGATATTAAAACGTAACTACCAAAGAAATCTTTCCAGAAGAATTGATAACACGGTTGCTAGGTAGAGATCGGTATGGTTGCTAGGCAGATATCGGTATGGTTGCAAGGGAGAGATCGGCCCTGTCCCTAGGCAGAGACTGACAATTTCACCTTTAGGCTTTTCAGGTTCTCGAATCTGACGAAGTGGTCGAACCCAATGTCGAGAACGTGACACCGAGATGGATATCTGCTCATCTCTCGCTATCGGTAGAACATCTCGGTGCGGAGTAGCGAAATATAGGTGGATGTTGAAATTCAGCTCGCATCGTTAGCGCACAGAGGAAAAAGTAGGCGACCGATGATGCGTGAAGTGAACCGCGGGATCCGCGACTTGTCTGAGCGATTTATTATTTGAGCCTCCTTCGTCCGATATCTTGATACGCAAGGGTCGGGCTGACGACGAGATTCGTGAGAAATCCGCTAACGTGCTAGGTTGGAAACCGTAAAACAACTGCCAAGTGGCGCTAGAAGTGTTTAATTTTGTGGAATGAATAACTAGGTCGAAATATATCAAAATTGCCTTAGTCTTGTACCGGACATTTGAGGTCTTACTTATTTTTTCGATCAGCCAAAAATTATGGTGAGAATTGAGAGCAGAAATTGATGAATCATTTCTCTTCCTTGTAGATTCAACGTGCTAGTAAAAACTGCGCTTCATTTTCCTCACCCAAATAGCAATTCAATCGAATATGTGCTTTCCGAGTTAGTGAAAAAGAAGCAGAAGACGAGTTAGGAGTAGGAGTGATAACATTAGCATAAATAGCATCCTTGATATGAAATTCATAGCCAAACAATTGGGAAGATTAATAGAAAGTGTTAATCACTTAAGTGATTTGAGATTGTGGTTTGAGATTGATGGGGTGCATCTATCGATGTTTTACTGAATCGATTTCGTTAGACAATCCGTCGAAAGTACTACTCCTCAGTTACTTTATATAAGTTAGTTCATAATCTGCTGAAAAATTCATCAGTATTCAAAATATCTTGTTGCTTTTTTGTTCTGCAATCTGAAATAGAATAATTTAATACAACTATCAGAAAAAATGTATTGTTAATTTTTGCCTAGTCTGGTTTCTTTTTATTTTATAAATGTTTGGGATATATCATACTTGAATATAATGTTGATATAATGTTTTTCGAATATTCATTGCAATTCATTTAGCGTTACCCAGGGTGCACCACGAGGAGGCGAGTCAGCATTGCACCCCTTCCATCTAAATAATAAAGAAGCAAACGAACAGCTACATATTGAGTCGGAAGGAGTAGTTCTAAAACACAACCCAACACCAAAATATCTAGGAGTTACACTCGACCGAACTTTGACTTTTAAACCGCACCTACAGAAATTATTGGCTAAAGTCAGAACCAGAAACAATATTATACAAAAACTGGCCAACTCATCTTGGGGTGCAACAGCCGAAGTTCTGAGAACCAGTGCGCTATCTTTGGTTTACTCCACTGCAGAATACTGCGCGCCAGTATGGCTAAATAGTCACCATACCTCAATCATAGATACACAGCTGAACCACACGATGCGGCAAATATCTGGTACCATTAAATCGACACCAAATGCGTGGCTCCCAGTTCTGTGCAATATCGCCCCCCCAAACACAAGAAGAATGGCGGCACTAAAAACTCAAGTTGCAAAAAGTCAAGACAATCCAACATTGCCAATAAATGCCGACATTGAAGAAATAACTGGATGCAGACCACAGAGATTGAAATCCAGACAACCACCAGTAAGAACGGCAAGCCAACTGAATAACTTCACAAGCGAACAGCACTGGACCGCTGAGTGGGAGAACAAAGAGATCAGAGACTCCTACCTCATCCAGGATCCAACAACCAAACTAAATGGATTCAATCTACCCCGCAGACAATGGTGCAATCTTAATAGAATTCGAACGGGACACGGAGTGTGCAACAAAACAGTAAACCAATGGGGTATCACAGACAACGCCCAGTGTGACAAATGCGGAGCAGCCGAACAAACCATCCTCCACCTGGTCATAGAATGCCCTCGCACCCAGTTCGACGGGTCATTAGAGGATATCCATGTTTTAGCTCCACAAGCAGAAGACTGGCTTCGAGAGACTGCACTTCGATTGTAACAAGAAACAATATCTTATATCTTTTATCTTTTATTTATCTGTAAATTTGTTTTAAGCAATGTGTAAAGTTCATACGAATGTTTTTGAGCTGTTATTTGGTATTTGTTATTTATAAATTATTTTATATCGACCCTAGTTTATGTAAATTTGTCGGAACTTATATTTGTGAAATAACAAGAAATAAAACTGAAATATATCTGCATGAATATCATCGAAAATGTTCATTCGAATTGTGAATTCAGTCTGCTTTCCATTTTATTCCCAAAGAAAGAAAAGTCATAATCTGAAAAATGTGACAATGTGATTTTTTACAACCAAAATCCTGTCTAATGAGAGGAAAACACTAAAAAATAATGATATTCCCGCTCTCAGCAATATCCGATCATGAAAATCTAGTTTCTGTGCATGAATATGAAAGTACTGAAGTCCCGCGTTGCTCTGAGAATTCTGTCGACTGGAAATTAACATTGGACACATACCAAGTTATTGTAACTCAATCCTACCGCAAAATAGAGCATTCCCACAACTCGTTTCGATGAAAATAGTTACATCAGTTACAGCCCTCATCAGCAACATTCTGAGATCGGACAATGAAAAAAAATAAGTCAATTAAATGGTACGATCGTTGAAATTCCGAGAAAACGATCAATAGGCCATAAAATTATATGGAATACAGTGGCTTTGTAGTAAAACCTCTCGGTATTTACTTGTTAAGGATACGTCCACATGAAATGGCGTCAATAAATAAGATGGCGAGGGGTTTACAATGTAAAATTTGATTAATTATTTTTTTTTCTAGATGGTCGCCATTGCTCTCGAGTAATTCATCGTCGTAAAATTTATTATCTAAATTGTCGTAGATCAATCCTTGTTGGACAAAAACCAGTAGCGCAACAAGGAAGGGAGATCGCAAACAACAATCTCATACAGGATATCTACTAATTGGTGAAGGGTTATATTTTGATGAAAAATTTTATGTTATGAGAATAGTTTTTGAACCAAAACTCAGTTTTTTCAAATGGAACCATATTGGTATCATGGTACCATTTATTGGGACCCTCAAAAACGTTAATATACCTAGTACGTTGTGCGATAGATATAATCAAACTTAATACTAAAAGAAAATTAGAAAATAATACAATTCCACTCCAGTTGTAAGTATAACTAGAACCGGAAGTGGAAAAAAGGCATTTGGATGTCAAATTTTGTTCATCATTTGTGAAGGATACCCCAAGTTTCAAATTTTTAGTTTGAAAACTAAAGGAGAAAAGTATGGTATACCATGATCTTTCGACACAAGGTATATAAAGTGTCTGAAACTTTTTTCATCAGTGTTCAAAATATTGATGATCCTTCTCAAGAAATTGAATATATAACATATATTAATTCTTTTTTATTTCGATGATATCTTATACTCAAAAAACTGAAACAAAACATTCACAATGTAATAGCGAACGCAAAGTTTTTTACTAAAATATTTATTCGAATCCCTCACGTTCAATTCGTTCGCTCTGTATAAAAAACTCGAGCAAATCTCATTTTGTTGGCCATCCTGAGCCGTGGCGACACTCACGAATACTGATTGATGGACAGACCTCGTTGAAATCGCGTCTTTTTCCTTTGTTTTTTCGCATGTTAATTACGCTAAGCCTGCTTTGCACCGATTTAGATGCTCATTGTCCGTTCACCGGACATTTCCACGTAAAGGACATTACTCAACGCAAGAAGAAGAAGATGCCGGGCTGTGGCGCCTGCCACAGACCGTTCTGGCATCTCAACTGCCGATTAACAGATTGGAAGTTACTTGATGCTTGATTATTTTTCAATTATTTTGCGAAATAACGTATAAGTTGGTGGTTGAGTTATACGTACTACTTTTTTTTCGAGGTGTTGTTTTTTTTGAGTTGCCCTGACTGCTATTCGATTTTATTTTCGATAGGAATGTTGTTACGTTTTCGAGATCAGTTCAATTGATGACAAATCCCGGTAGTAGGAAAAAATATATATAATGTGAAGAAAGTGATCACAAATTGGCTGGGACTCAAAAAATAAATGATGGGAAACATAGAGAATGATTCATGAACAAATTTTGATATCTATGGGAAATCTAGAAAATATTGAGAAACATTTCAAATCGAAGAAAATGGATTTGAGTGCCTTATTGAAGAATTCGTGTTTGCAGGCCAATCCATTTTTCGTCAAAATGCTCGAAATTGACGCAAGTGGATGCTTTCGATTTTATCAAAAACTTCGAATTCATCATTGATTTTTCGATGTTCTTATAAAGGCCCTCCAATTGACTTGGACATTCTGATATTTTTATTTTCATTTTTCAAAAAAAACAGGGTTTTTTGTGATTTTTCGAAGTTTTCAGGACTTTTAAAACTCGTTAGAAATCGAAAAGTTCGGAAACTATTCCAAATAGAGAAATACGACGTTCAATGCCGTACACTGGAAACAAATTATACCTAATATCAATATCGTTGTCCCAAGAATAACAATCACATATTGAACTTGATTGATATAGATATATTCATTCCATGATTCATTCATCACATTTATTATAAGAAATAAATCAAATCATATTTCTTTTAAAATTTTCATCCTGTTTGTATTTTTCAATATGGATAAATAAATGAAAAAATAAATAGTTAAATGAAATGAATAGTGATTATCAACCTGTTTTACATAATATCAATTTTCCATCAATACACCGCATTAATCAAGTTCTCAACTTCATTAATTGATGACGCTGTCCATTGATATAATTAACCTGCCTTTATTGAAAAATATATTCACCTTACAATAAAAGCTTGTATCAAATATATTAATTTTGTATAGTCAAATAATAACATACTTTGGTAGTCAATCAATTCAGGTTTTTCAGATTTAATGGCTATAAATCACTTATCTCAAATGAGATATAATATGATTAGTACAGAATTTTTATAATGCTACACTTTATCAACAAATAAAAGAAATATTAAACTAATTCAGTTTATTAGAATAAAGAACGAGATTTGTTTACACTGCGAACACAGTTAATAATATCAACGTTCAACGAATAAACATTTTCGAATGATGAAAACCTCAAACTTCCATTCCATAGTTTTTTATCGGAGAATAGGTGTTTGGGTATTTTTTATGGTTTTTAGGACTTCTTGAATATGAAGAATTCCGTGAATTATTCCAGATATGCAGCATTCAGCGCCTCTCAGACACTTTGTGTGCGAGTTTTGGGCGAATCAAGTCCTCAACAAAATTGCTCAACATTCGTTAAAGGGTACATATTCATCATTTCATCGAAAAATCTTGTGTTTTCGTCGAGTCTTCAAATATTATAAGAATGATCAATGTCTTCGACACTTCCGTATACTTTTTGAGCTCTTTCGAAAATCAATTCCTTATAAAAAAGGTGTCCGATTCGGACCACCCTATACAGTACAAGTGAACAAGTGCCAGCAATGCCGTAAATCCAGTGCTTTTCTTCTCACGTCAGAATCCCAAAGCAGAATCCGAGGCGCCCTCGTATGAAAATCCAGTTTTTGCCCTGCCACTTTACGAACAGAATTCATACAATAGATGTCGGATGTTGTTGCGAACACAATTTATAATTCCAATTAGACGAACAGTACTGCAGATCACGTTCAGCAATTTCCTCTTATAGAATCCGAAAGGTGGTCTGGTGACTCCATAGTCTTGTATACAACTATAAGCTTTAGTAAATGTCCGATTCGTTTGACATAGACGATGAGTAATTAGAATCAATCAGTGGTACAAAACAAAAATAACAATGACAGCTTTTTCATTGTTATTTTGGATTCACGGTCAGCTAGGTGTTCGGATTCTGATCCTCTTTACTATTAATAGTGAAGCTACTTGTAGATCAAACAGATCAGGATTTGTTGAAAAATCTATTTCTTTCAGAACATCAACCGAGTTATGAACATTTTCGAATGAAAAAACAACACGAAATAAAAGTGAAGTAAAAAATAATATGTATACAGTGCGATCCATTGACATCATGAAATGAAATTACACGTTATATAGGATGCTGTCTATAATGCAAAATTGACATATTTGGAGTTTGTAATATTACACTGAACTAAAAATTGTAAGATACCAGTTAAAAACTCATGAACAGGTTTCAATTGGAAAATAGTCTGTTAGCAAACTACGCCATGGAAAAATAATTCGAATCCAGAATTGATGACTTCGTTCTGATTCATGATGAATATGAAATAATGAGAATGTTCCTCGAACCGTAACACTATAAGTTTAGGGAAGATGAATTAAGATCGATACCGAATTCAATTGAGAAAAATAATAGTAGAACCTTCCCAACGGGGGAGAGGTGCAAAAAAATCAAAAAAGTTTGCTTATCTCATAACCGACTGAACTTGAAAACAGAGAAGTTGATTTCTACTTACCAGAAATCCTATAATTTTTTTTAATAAAAACTCATGAAAAAAAATTGAATACCCTGTATATTATGAACTAATTGGCGTGGTTTCCTAACTTGAAGGGTAAACAACTCTATACTTTTTTGTTCTATGTTTGTTTATGTTGGTTGTACTTTCGATTTGAGGATTCGTAGTGTGTTTCAAAGTGCTAATTCATTGAATTGAAACAAACAAATGATTGTTCTCCGTTACTGTTCTCCGTTATTCTTTACCAACAAACGTGTGACATTCGATGCTGCGACGTCAGATGCAGATGTTCTATATGAAAAAATGTTTTCCCACCTTCTTGCACTGTTTGAAGTTTTTCCAAACAAATACACTGAAAATTAATACATTCCTAGCTGTACGTCAATAATCTATCATTCACTCAGTTGAAGCCTCTAATGACTAAAGGCATCTTCCTAATTTGTTCATTGATTGTTTCGAATATCAAACTTCGTTCTGTTGATTTTAATTAGTAGGTACTCTCTTCAATGTTACATGGTAGCCACTCCCACATACTTTGCAGATCGACTCTGAATGATGCAGATGTTTTGGTTGTGTAACTGATCTTCACGCTACGTTAGGTGTTGAGAAAATATTACTTTATTTATCTGTCAAAAAAACTAGGTCAAAATTGACGTTTCTCGAACGTTATACGGTGCTTCTCCTTCTCTTATCTTTGTAACGATTATACAGGGTGTCCCGTAAAGACCACATCAAACCGAGGGAGGATGTAGATCAAAGGATAACCCACCTGCTGTGACAAAATTCCCATTATTAAAGTCTTACCGTTTTCCAGACATTTTTTTTAATTATGAATTTTTGCCCCTTTCAATAGTTCTGTCTTCACGATTGGTTAAATTTTTCACCTTTTTCTTTAATTACATTGAAAACATTCCCCAGACATTTTGAAGAGAACATTTTGGAAATCATTTTAAAATAGACAATTTATTGGTGTAATGTGCAGCAGTAACTCAGTACATTTTGGTTCATGAACAAAATTTCCAAAATTTCCAATAAAAATATTTCTCACAGCCCCCCTTTGAAGATAAGACTATTGAAAGGGGTAAACATTCATTATTTTCAAATAAAATATCTCGAAAACGTAAAGGCTTTTATAATGGGAATTTTGTTATCCTTTGATCTACATTCTTCCTCGGTTTGACGTGGTCTTTACGAAACACCTTGTAGATACAGAAGAGAGGTTTGGAAACGGAATATTAAAGTTTCTCCTAAAGTCTCCTACCAGTGACGATAGACGACAAAATCTGACAAAGATGACTTCACAAGGTCATCGCCAATTTTGTCATCTGAGATAAGAAGAAGGGGACTTTTGAGAAGCACTGTAAGTATAGCTTCTCAATGACACAATTCACAATTCGGGTTTAAACTCAGTCCAATTAGGCAAGGAAACGAGCATGAAGTGGACAGCTCAGAGTGTGAATAATACACTTCTCATGTTCTTGTTGCTGCCATATTGCTCTGGCAACATGGGAAATGTATTTTATATTGTATATTCAAAGCCCTACCTTATATTTTTATCTTTGATGTGAATACTCTTCTCTATGGAAAATTGTGCCACGATGCTCGTGGTGGTTCTTCGCTGATTCCCAACGAAAACAACAAAGCTTGTAGTAAGTTATTATAACAAATAATTGACAAATTGTTCAAGCGATATACTGAGTCACGGTATACGATTTATCGCAAATCGGTCCAATCTGGAAACTTATTAACCGTTCGGGAGAACATATCAACAAGATGGAAGAATTAAATAGTCCAATTAGTGGTTATTAATCGATAACATTCGTCGTAATGAGAGCATACGAGACAACTATTTCCATATTTCTTGTTTTGAAGAATCCGATTGGATGGTTGTACACAATTTTCAAATTCTTGAAGCAGATCGGAATTGATCATTACTTGATGTTCTGTCGGCGAAAGATATAACTGGTGTATTTTACATTTAAATTTGTTTTTTTGAGCGGATTATCAATATTATCTGGATGTGAATATCGATATTGGTTTCCCAATTCATTTTTTGAATGACAGTGATTATTCAAGTTCTCAATAGCAGTAAGTTGATGAAGTTTTGCCAATACAAGAACACAAAAATACATTTTTTTAATTCACAGAGGTTAGAATCTTTCAATATGCAGCATTATAAGCAATAACTTCAATATATCAGCCATGGTGATTATGGATATTTCAATCAATGAGTTATTCTTTCAATCGATCGATTTATCTTCTTTATATTGGAGTACAGTTTAACATTAAGATTTCAAAATGAATTACTAGGTTGAGAAGTAAATGAACTTTCATATGTCAAAGTAAGCAAAAAAAAGGAAAAGTAAAACAAACTAGGTTTTCAATATTTCATAATGCAATTCCGGATGCACCAGAAACAAGGGAGAGGACGACAAAACTATAGCAAGTTCTCCATTTTCCTTCCCTTTCTTTGTAACAAAAGTATACCTAATTTGATGTTGTATTCAGTATATCATGAAATTCCTAAGGAAAATCAATTATGAATTGTTTCGTATTATACAGGGTGATTCACCTAACTGGTTCATTGGAGGTTTAGGGAGAACTGGAAAAGATATCAACTTGAAATTTTGGTGGATGCTACTACTCAATGTGTTCTATTTTCCTAAAATATTTTCAATACGCTGTCACTTCCGGTTTAACCGGAAGTGATATCAACTTTCAAATGGAACACCCTTTTTATTTTTACATGTTACTTTCGGTTGAACAGGAAGTGATATCAACTTCGTTTTTTCAAATGGAAGCTGAGAAAATCGCGAAAAACCAATCGGAAAATCTCAAAATCGGTTTTTCGACTTTAGTATATAGTGATTCTTACGTATTTTGACGCGCTGATTCCGAAAATTGAACTCGTAGAGCTTCAGGAAGCTGAGAAAATCGCGAAACACCAATCGGAAAATTTCAAAATTGAAGATGATATGGACATTTTAGTTGGTCAGTCCATCTGTCAAAATTCAAAATGCAACAGGTCTAGAATTTTACGTAGAATTCGAAAATGTAAAAATAAACAGGGTGTTCCATTTGAAAGTTGATATCACTTCCGGTTAAAACGGAAGTGACAGCGTATTGAAAATATTTTAGAACACATTGAGTAGTAGCATCCACCAAAATTTCAAGTCGATATCTTTTCCAGTTCTCCATAAACCTCTAATGAACCAGTTAGGTGAATCACCCTGTATTTCTTAACTTTCGAAATCCGCTTCAAGTCAATGGGTGAGATATTGAAAATTTGAAGAGAACATTGGAATAGTTTATAGTTCTTTCTTATTCACAATCAAGCAGTTCAGTTTTGTATCAATTGTACACTATTTTCATTCGTTTGAGACCGTCTAGAATACATGAAATTACAATTTCTCTCAGAAATGATGATGATAAAAATCGACTTCATGATAGATTGGCCAAGAATCAATTCATTCGTTATTTCATGAACGCCCTGTATGAAAATCGATCGATGCACACCACTGGCATGCCCATTTCGGACCAGTTCTGTTCTTTCATTTGGTACTTGTCATTCGTTAACATTGCTCTCGAGATAATTGTGATTATTATTTCAGTTCTTCTTCGTTCCTTCGACGTTTTTCGTCTGCTAGTCGTACCACCAGATTTATGTACGAGACGATATTTCAGTTGTTATTTATGGGTTTTTTGTCGTCCTACCGAATATGATCGCTCTACTGGTTTTTTTGGTCCCAGTTGTCACAGCTAACTGTCAATTTCACTTGTTTCCGAGATTATAATCATTGAGCCGGAAATTGGGCTATTTATTTCTGCTAATAAAGAGTTTCCTCTAAATTCGTTTGCGTCTTAATTATTTTAAGTATGTTTTTCCTGCTTTTTTGCCGTTTCATGATTTATAGTTGGTAAAAATGCTTCAAATTCATTCACCGAAGAAATTTTAGTTCGAATTTTCAGAGTTTTTTGATCAAATATTTCGGCAGCGGTCCATGAAATCGCGGGAAAATTTGCGAAACCTTTTTTAATTAAAAATGTCCTTCGATGTGACCTCAAGATCCGAACCAATCCGAATATGAAAAATTGAAATCTGTTCCACCCGTCTACAAGACGAATAGGCGAAATATCCGTATGGACCGAAACCGCACGAACTCATTCCGACGTTTCGACACTTATCCCAATTAAAATTCACCGTGCGAATAATTATACAGGGTCGCTGATATGTATGGAAACGGACGATTGTTTCCTAAAGTAGAATAAATAGCGAAAAAAATTCAAGATTTTTTTAAGATCCATTACACTAAATAATAATTAAGTTTACAGGATTAGTTGAAATGTCTTGAGGAAATGAAGTTGTTTTTTTTTATATATAGAACACCCTGTATATTATTTCATATTTCAATTCTGCTCGGAATTCTGAGCAAAACAAGTTTTAATGAACAAAAAATTTTCCTTTGAAATTCTCTTCAATAGGGTATTCAAAGTATTTTTTAAACATTTTTTTTCTATATTTTTTGAAGATATGTCGTAGGACACACGAAGATTCATTCAATACAAATCTTTTCGAATTGATGATATTTCCAGATATATACTGAAAAAGGATGATAACTTCATAGTTCTGAATGAGATACTACCATTGTGGTTTCTTTTTTAAAAGCTTCGATGGATTTTGAAGAAAGTTCGTCCAAGTTTCATCAAATCTTTTGTTACATCTACATGCTGTCCGTTATTCTAACGCAACCAAGGGGATTTCCACAGTTTCCGTCTCATCCGTTGTTTGAAATGTTTGAGCTAATTATTTCTCAAGTTTATGTGTTCTCATATCAATCAGCACATATTTTCGATTCAACTAATGGCAATTATAGTTAAATGAATCGAGACTCAAAGTATTCTCGGAATCCGTGCTAGAGCATTTAAGCGGAGATTTGACGAGCCAAGGCCTCTTGATACCCGAGATTTTTTTATATTCGATTTATCTCACGACTGAATCAATTATCAAGCAAGAAAGAGACTTCATTATAGTCGGTATACGAGAGAACAGGAGTTTATATCATTCATTCATCTCGAAATTGATATAATTATTATTAATGGTGAATTCGAAGCAAGGTAGTTGTTGATATTATTACGAAATTATCGACGGTCTTTCATTGGTAGACAGTAGATGAGGCTTACAATGAAAAACAATATCATTTCATCACACATCGAGGAATTATTTATGACAGCGTGTTTTTACTTTCAAAAACTCTGGGGAACCATTTCGTTATGTGTGGCAACTTGCAAACTCATTGGATATATCCTTAATATTGTGAAGACAATCCAAATCGACAGCTGACAGTTTAGACAGTTTAGGGCTAGTACAAATGGAGCAATACACGATAGAATAGTTACGTAACGTCGTCAACTGTCACCAAACACACTGGTCGTCCAAAAACCAGCTGGTCAAGTGTCAATTTCAAAGCAGTACGTGAGAGTGCCGGTGACAAACCAGCAACTTCAAGCACATTTTCACCTTGATTGATTTGTTAATCGCCGAAACTGCCGCTTTTGCAGTTCTGAAACCCACGTGTGATTGTCGACAAACAAATGCATCCACAACGTGTCCCTGATCAGTCATGGAAAATTTGGGAAAACGTACGTTTGTGTATTCGAAGCCGATGTGCAAATTCATCACACGTACTTTATAATTCAATAAAAATACTATGTTTTCCATTTGATCAAGATCGTTCGTTAATTTTGGGGCACTCTTCAACGAACATACAAGTGAAACTATTATAAGCGTGTTGAAAAAATACTGATTCTCGATAATTTCAAAGAATGCATCTTGAAAGAGCAAGAATTATTTTTGTTGTCTGTATTTTTCCCGTAAAAAATTTCATTTCATCGGCTCTCATGACCTCTTCCAACGGAGCTTCGTTTCTCTATCAATCTTAATTTCCTGGTGGAAACCATTAAGCACATGCAATTAATTATTTTATTGAATTACTAAATTAATGATTCCGAGCTATTAATCTCGAATGGTTCGGAAAATCCGAATGTGCTCTCGATAAATCAAAACACCCATGAAATATGATCGCTTTTATTAACGGAAAATAGAAAACTCGCACTAACCGGCACGATTTTGAAATTAGCCGTACGTTGGCATGCAGGTAATTACGGCTGTATACAGGGTGGGCGGCGATGCATTACCATCACCGTACATCATTGACAAATTTAAAAATATTTATTTCGCAGCTAGCTGAATCTCCAGACTTGAATCAATTTTTACTTTACCACCTATTGTATATCCACACAGGAGTAATCACAGTTATCTGTTTGTGAGGAAAGAAACTAAATCTAAAATCATGAACTAAACTAAGACCAGTAAAATAATTCAAACTACTCCAAATAACCTACGAATTCAGTTTTATGAGCCAATATAAAATCTTTTTTTTTAGTCGTCTCATGTCTTACTCATTTGTAATTGTTTTCCATCACAAATTACTTTTTTTTTATTTCATTTTCAATTACCTTCAGGACTGAGACTTATTTTCTTGCTCCTAGTTGTAGTTGCATATTTTGTGAATAATTAAAAAAAATCATAATAATTCAAGAGCACATTACTGATCAATTGTGCAAGGTGGAAGTTATTTTTGCTCATTATTTTCAGAATTTGGTTTCGTATTGTATTATCTCAGGTAACTTGAAAAATATGAATAGAAGATATTTTGCTCCATTTAATAAATTGTTTATATGCAAGTAACAACTTGATCTGTAGTCTACAAGTAAACCGTAGAATTAAATCAGGGTATCGATAAAGTTCAACTCTCTTTATCTGCTAATAATTTGAAATTTAAATCAATTAATTTACACTAACATTCGATCTTTCAACTAAGAAATCAAAATAATTTCGAAATGTTATGAATACAGTTCTATCCAAATTTGACGATGATTCATTCAAAACAAGGCATTCAATTTTAATTCAATTTTTTCCATAAGTTTCATCTAATTGATTCTGCACACTATATGGTTCTCAGGCGCATTGATGAATAGATTCACCCTATCAAATTAGCATCTTATTCTGACTCTCTGTAGCTTATCACTCAAGTAACAAGAGATCGAATTGTATGCATTTTGTCTTTGATAAATGCTATACTAAACAACGCGCTCATGTTGATTCATTTAGAATTTTATGACAGTAATCAATAATGACAATGATACTTTTGGAACGAAACAAAAATGGAGAATCGAAGAAATCGTGAGACAGCAGGGGCACTTCAAGACCACACCGATGGGAATACTAGCAAAAATATTTCACAAATGAGAAGGAGAGAAAGAAAAATCTTCAACAGTGGCGTATTATTTAATTTCCCCTGTTTTTAGAGATGATACTGTTCTCATTTATTTTGTTGACATTTTGGGTCATAATCGGCAAAACGATTGCAAAGTACGAATACGAAGTAGAAGCAGTTTGGAAAATAAAAAACTCAAAATGTTTTTCACCTTCTTCAGACTTGGTGATTTTCAATCACAGTTTTGTTGAAGATATATTTTTTCTTTTTCCACAACTACAAAAATAGTGACATATGAACAAAGGATAGCCTGTATGTTATACATAAATGATTTCAGTCTGTATATTAGAAAATCTGTCATTTTCTGATACGAACTTTTCCACCACCCCTCGTATTTCGAGTCATTCTCAACGCTGTAATGATTATCTTCTAAGAGGTGGAAATCGCTGTATTCAATCCAAAGGAGATTATTTTGAAGCCAATGAAAATGTTTTCATTTTATTCCAATAATTTTGGATTGAGATAATTGTACATTATATAACAATTATTTCGTAATAATAATCAATTCCTTCTCCTGGAAAAAAATCTGTGAACACGGCAGTGAACACGTCGTATGTCTCGATAGTTAGACGTCTTACCACCTGGGTTCTTCCATTTATTTCTGCATATTCTTCCGCTCAACCGGAGAGCATTTTACCCATCTTTCGGTCGACTATCGATAAATTTGTCCTGTCTCGAAGAAACACAGGAAGAATATATTAACACCGCACTGATGGCATATAAGAATAATGGAGGAATCCGGAAATTTGCGAGTACTTAGTTTATGAAGTCGATGGTAAAGTTGAACAGTCGACATTCGTCATGCGAATACGAGGGGTGGTGGAAAAGTTCGTGTAAGAAAATGTTAAAGATTTTCTTTCAGAAGATGTCAGTTGTGACTTAAAATATATTCAATGCTTTCTCATAATAAAATATAGGTTCAAATTCAATAGTTGGATTGTGTTGCTATTAACTGCAAAATGAGGATAGTATCTACTTATTGTGTCATAAAAACTATCTGAAAAGTTATATGCTTTCTGATCCATTTCACAGGCCGTCCGTTTTTCGAATGATCCTATGAGAAAATTCTCAAAGTTGACAATTTGCAACTAAAAAAATAAAACGAAAAAGTCGTAATTTTTCAAAAAATCACTCATTTGAAGAGAAAACTATTTGGAACGTTATTTTTTCTGTAGAAAGATAACTCCTACTTTCATTTCCAATTTTTATTGCATTCAATCTTGGAGGTCAAGTCATTCTGTGAAATTGGTTCACGAATGCACAGCTCACTCGATTTTACATTCCATCCTAGAGAAAATTTTGTTCATTCCGTGCTTTTGTTGAACTCGAGGTCAAGCTCTTGTTTACACATGAAGACATGACGATTACAGTTCCTTGTCAGAAGTGGCCATTTTGGAAAAATCGTTTCCTGAATTCGATGACTCTTCAAAGTGCGAAAAATTTATTCGGAAAGATCATCGAATTTCAGACTCCAAGCTAGTGTTTTGCACTACTTGAGAAATTATATAAGCACACAAAATATTAAATAAATATTCAGGTAGTTCATATTTCAAAGCAGGTATCAGAATTGGTGATATAATGAGTTATCAGTTGATAATGAATTCAGCAGGAATTTTGATGAGGTTTTTCAATTTTGCATCAAATGACAAATAATATACAGGAACTTTAAAAAAATATATATAGTGCCTCGAATTTCAAGAAGTTTTTCACCCTGTGATCACCTCTGGGTTTTTCAGTTCATCTTGCTTTAATTTTTCATACGATTTTTCTAGTTATATTTTTTTCTTTAATATTACTGGACCGACTCTAATAGAATTCTTGTGGTAAATATGTGACCACAAGGGCTACCAGAATGTACAAGGAAATATGGGGCATGCCATTCATATCATTATGACGCCACACGATTCTTAAGAGAACCTGTCAAACATTCAATTAGTCATTTATCAAATACTCGATAAAGTGTGAAATACAAAGTATTGATGCATTTATATAACTAATGTCAATATCGAGGAAAAATAGCACGACAGAGCAAATATTTATCGTTAAACCACTGACCTCTGAAAACTCAAGATGACAAATAAAAAACATTATCAAAATTCAGAACTTAGTATTTTTCCGGATATGATTCTCCTGAAATGTACCCCAACAGATAAACAAGTACAGTCTTCGAAATAAAAATATCCTAAACTGCCAATCCCTTCTGTATTCTCTTTTTTTTTTCGCTAACAGAAAATCTGGAAGCTCTGGGTCGCCCAGTATATGATACGGATCTCGATGTACCTACCCGCTGAGCTGTTCGTAAATTCTAGGGCAATTCAATAAATTGAGTTTACGCTTTGTTTTCGAAGGCTTCTATACAAGTCGATGCATGCTGTGTTCATAATCAATCAGAGCTAGGTTGGTAGCAACTGTAATTACAAGATAACTCGAGATTCATCCCAAATTCCTCAGAACAACGAAGGTTACCGATCCGGAATATAGTTCCAACACGATCTGATCAATTATTATGATTAAGTAGTGAATAATATCAGTAACTAACATATTCGTTCGTGAGGTTGTAGATCAGTCTATATTTTACACGAGCACAATGTTTATTAATATTTTTTCACTAGTCCCTTCGAGTTATTCAAAAAGGTCACTAGGTTCCAAGGTTCCTACCGTCTCTATGTTTAAATCAGTTTGCCCCGGTTGCGTTTCCGGGATTAACACCTCGAAGGGTTGAGTACAGTTTTATTTCCATTATTATTTTCCATCGAAAATTATGCAGAATCATTAAGTAATAGTTGGAGAAAAGGAAGAAAAAAAGAAAAATTATTTTCTGTACCCGGCGCATCCACCACAATTTTTGTCCTACCTTGGGACATTGTCCGCAAATCGATTTTCAGTGCTTCCACCTACTTCTCACGGTTCTTTAAACTAGTACGAAATCCCCATTACCCTGTATGGCATCACTCCAAGTAATCTTTTCGACTTTTCGAGTCGATCTACCATTCCAACGATCACGATTCGACTGACGTTCGTTCCATCCTGACGTAACACGGCCTCATCGAGAAGGGAAACAAACGAACGACAGAGAAAAAACAACAGGGAAACTGGATCACTAGATCGACGAAATTCGCCGCTCGGTTGTTTCGACACGGAGATTTTAATTCGACGGGTCACGAAAGTTGAAACAAAGGTTCGTTAGGAAACGTCGTGCGCCACTTAGTAACAATTAAAAATGGAATTAATTGCGATCACCAAACATGGATACGACGGAGACTTACAGGGTGGATTCAGTCAGTCGTTTCTGCCAAATTTTGTACGAAGATCTTTATTTGTGTTGGAATGGTAAACGAAGAAGATATCGAATTATCAATTCATTCTAATTAAATGAAATAATTAGGATATAACATTCTGGTTTGTCTTGTTTCACGTGACTCTTCTCACATGTTACTTTTCCTGTCATATTTTTGTATTTTGGATTGATATTATTATGCCCACACGATTTTTTCTGATGTTGAAAAATATTGTTTTTTTTTCCATTTGAAATGTAAAATTGCGAAATTTTCAAATGTTATGGTCAATGACAAAAATTAATGAATAAATGAATAAATAAATGAATGAATATATGAATAAATAAATAAATGAATGAATGGAATAAATGAATGAATATATGAATAAAAAGAATTGAATTCTTAACACCCCTTTGTGGTTAATTTGGTGACCTGCAGAACATCTCTTTTCAAAGACTCGTTCATCCAACGAACAGCGAGGCTCTGGAACACATTGCCCAGGGAGGTGTTCCCCGAGGCATATGACCTTCAGAAATTTAAAAAGAATACCAATTCCTACCTCCTTTCCCTTGCTTCTAACGATGTTCTCTGAACATTACAGGATGTCTCCTTTCGTGAGAAGTTTTATATAAAAAAAAAAAATTGTCGTCGTAAAACAAAGATGATACCTATTTGATAGCAATTGAAGATTGTTATGAAGCTGCGCGTTCTGTATTTGTTAGACCTGAAAAGCTATAGAGATTAATTCCATTTGGAGGAAAGCGGAGTTGAGTGTCGCACTAAGCGACGGAAGTTTTGGAAAAATCCCAAATCGTCATAGAATCTGCGAATATCGTAGAAATGGTATGCAATGCATTTTTCATCGCGACTGAAGATTTTTCAACATTCTTTCGACCTGATAAACTATAAAGAATCCATACCAAGATTACATATTCTCATCAATTTTACCTCAACAAAACTTCATTCGAAGCTTGATTCCCACTTAAATTGAGCTTTATCAAAAACGCAATAATTTTCAACAGTTCCAAACCTGATGAGAAATATAATTGTTTCGAAATAACCAAGCGAGTGGAATGAATCTCAGCTTATTAACGCTCGAATCATCCACATTTCTCAAGTATCTAATTAGTCGTTCTTGTTGAAAACATTTCAAACTAGAAAATTTCCATTGGTTATAGAATCGACCGTTCGAAATTTGTGTTCAAAGTCGAAGACGATCTCCGATGTAGCATTATTGGATATTCGAAATGTAGTTTGACATGTTTCCTGAATTTCTACATTCATTAAACGCTGAATAATTTAATTTCATCTGACTCACGAATTTTGAAATACGATTTCCTTATAAGCAGTCACGGACACGATACACAAGCAATTAAACAATTGAATAGCTTCTACGCTCAACCGAAAAAGTGAGGTACCCAAAAATATTAATAAAATACCTTTGGTCATCGTTAAGTCTACAAATTACTTTGAAAATGTGAGAAAACAAAGATGATAACAATGATTTATGAGAAAATTACGATGAAAAGTAAAAACTTTTCACTTTCTTCCTCCTCTCATTGATAACAAGGAACATAACAAATCTTGATGACAAAGATAAAAATCTATAAAATGTGATAAATTTCATGATTTCTCTTCGGGTCTTTCAGGTCTTCACGAACTGGTGGAAATAGGACCCGTGCAGTTTCTCTTGATTTTTCCAACTGCGACGGCTCTAACGACTTCATTTTTCTCCCGGTATGTCTCTTCTATTGGACCCCTTAAAAGTTGAGGCTCAACTGTTCATTTCTTGGTGCCTTCCCATCGACAAATATGACAGGATATCCAAGGTTTGATATAATTGAGGCAGGAGTCTAAGGAAAACACCATCGCTATTTAGTCCGATAGCCGAAGCAATTAGCTCTAGTCAATACTTGTCTGGGATAGCTTAAAAATCCTCCAAAAATTAGAATCATGGTCGAGCTCCTGAAAGAGCATTATAGGCTCAACAAACACTCGAATAACATTGAACTGACAGACACAACCATTTGTAGGATCCTGCAAAGATCTGTCGAGGCTAAAGTTTTTTGCATTGGAGGGAAAAAATCTGCATCCTTCCCGGTACATGGAGAACCCAAGGTCTGGCCTATCGACCATAGTCACAAAGATGGGCCGAGACCTGGAACTCTAACATAACAGAGGGATGTACACAATAGTTCGTAAAGGTCATATTGTGGAAGCTCATAGATCTAAAATCTACAATCTATCGTAAAAATGCTGTAAATTCACCAAAAGGGACCAAAATTACGGCGAACAGTGTACACCTATGGAGGACCCCTTCTGACGATCATCCAACCCAACTCGGTGAATGTGAGCCAACAAATAATACACATAAATATATTAGACACGCCTAGACACGATCGTTACGTGAAAGGATACAGACGAAACTCTTCTGGGAGTCTGTGAATATGAGCAGAATGAACACGACCCATGACAATGGGTGGTGCTTACCAATGCCGCAAAGAGATCCGGGGCTTTCACTCCCCTCTCGGGGGGACTCTCCTCAATAGACTTCGCCAATTTCAAAATGGCAGCAGAATTATTGTCCGTACAATTCGAGTGCATCGCTAGGCGAATTTATTTCATCTAGATATCAGGTTTTGTTTCAAAAATGCGTGTTCAATATACGAGGCAAACTTACAGGGTGGTCCAGAACCAAATTGACCAAAAATCGAATTGGAATTGAAGAAATTTCAACAAAAATGAGTCTGAGAGTGTATTTTCCCGGGCGTTAGAAGGGCAGGTCATTTTTCCTAGGTTGGCGTGACTGTGTTTATATGTCTGTTTGTTGAAAGATTCAATTATCTCTGAGTTACAAGTGTTTTTGGAAACAACCAAAGGTGAATTCTTCTATATTTACAATGGGTAATTTTGTTGAGCTCAGAACTTGTATCAGATTATGTTTGTGGAACGAATATTCTTCTGTGGGCCATATCCCAAAAATCAAAGATTTGGTGCTTCAAAATCGTCCATTGACAATAACAGATCTCGCTGATAGTGTTGTTATATCATTTGGCCCAGCCCAAACCTTTTCGAAAAAAAAATGGTTTGTATCTCAAACGCCTCAAGTCTCGGTCTATTGCTTCCTTCACCACGATAATGCATCATGTCACACTGCATTGGTTTTCTTTCCTCAACTACTTTATTCGCCTGATTTGGCCTCGTGCGACTTCTAGCTATTCAGCATACCTACTCAAAAAACCAATTTGGAAATGTCGTTTCGATACGATTGAGAAGACAAAAACCGAATTGAAGGTCTTGAAGGCTATACTGAGAAAGAACGTTGGAAAAAGTGTGTCTCATTGGACAGGGATCATTTGGAAGGAGATCAAATTGATTCGGAAGAATAAATAAATATGTCATTAAAGTAATAATATAAAGATAATGAAAATTGAAAATATTACCTATAATTTTTTTCGGTGACGCCACTGATGAGTAGATATCTATTGAAGCATTCGAATGAAGCAATTGAGCAAAAATACCAACGAACTAGGTACACTATATTTGGTATATCTACCCAACAGATCTCCGTTGGATCTAATTTCGGATAGTCTTTTCAAAATTAGTCGCGCGTTACTTAAACATTGATACTTCGTTAACGATATGAATAACAACAAATTTACGAGATGACAAGATAAAGAAATCTTAGAACCTGTTATAACACATACAGGGTGTGTCTACTCGAAAGCAAACAACTAGTAATCTGAGATGTGGTAACAGTTACCTTCACGTTTCAAGTCAAGTGTTAGGTTAAAGTTATTAACATTTTACCAAAAAAAAAAAGAATAGGAAGAAGAGGAAGACGAGGTAGAAAAAGAGGAAGAAGAAATGGAAGTGAAGTAACGAGACCAACAAATTGAAACTGTTGAAGCAAATATTGAAATCTGCTTTTTGATAGATTCAAACTCATAACTGAATAGTTTAACTTTTCTACTAATCTGAATAACATTTGATATCGTGAAAGTGACTTGAAAAGTGTAAATTCCGTATCGAACCTAAAAGAATTCCGCCAGAGGTATTTTTTGTTGTAATGAACGTAACCATCATTCTAACGTGAAAGACCTACATATTCAATTAATTTAATGTATAGGAACTCTAGCCATACCAGTTATCTCCTCTAATGTCTTCATTTATCACCTAACTGCGAGATCCGAATAAGGCTTTCATAAAATAACTTGCCGATCGATTGCGGAAATATTGCCGTATTGTCTTCAAATAAATTAACGGAGATTGCGTGTTCTCTACGAATTTTTATAGCGTTTGTTTACTATATCGATTATTTATTGTTGCAATGTCTATCGACGTTAGCGGGATTGCTGGTGATGCAATCGGCCATTGAGCATGCACGTTGTACAGGGTGTTCCTTTGGTAACAGCCTGAAACAGGGCGTAATTAAAAATATAGTCTAATAATGTTTGTGCAGAAGTAAAAATTTTTCATAAATTACACATTTTCATATTTTCACCTTGTGTTAGCAATAATTAGTGTATTTAGTCAATCCCCATATACAGGTTGTCCGTTCAAGAGATGGTAATAATCGGTATATAATAACAATTGAATATCTCTGATAGCTTCGGATTTCGTTTTTAAGTTTTTTAGGATAAACTAATCCCATGGGACATTTCAAACTGAAAGTTTATCCAGACAGTTTTTCATGGAGTTTTTCACTACGGCATCGATGATATTTTAACATGGCAGAAAAACACCTGTCAACTTTTGCTATAAGAATTACAGAATTTTGACAATCGACCTTATAGAACTTCAACGAAGAATTGTTACCACTCTCAGACTCGGGATTAGGTAAAGGTATGTGTGAAGAGCAATCAATAACATATTTTGAGAAGAGAATTGCATTGTGCTGAAAATCAGTAGGTGAGCAATTCCAAAAAAATATTGTAATGTAACATTCGTCAATTTCATAATACATACTTTTTTATTGTATTTCGTTAATTTATTGGTTAACCAAACTTTCAAAACTTTACAAAGTACAATATTTTTCGCAAAGCAGTCCTCCAAATAATAAAAAGAATGATTCTTAACAAACCGTGAGATCAAACGAGAAAGAGAAAATTCCAAAACTCAATTAAAAACGAAAAAACCAGCCTGAATAAAGTTTGGTTAAAGATGTCAAGTAGGTTTAGTTTACCCTGAAAAAATTTTAATCTAAAGTTGTAAAATTATTTTTCGCTATATCTTCGAAACTACCAAAAATATTCTCGATTTCTTTTCAGATTATTATAAATAATGCGCAATAATGCAAAACTTTGTCCCAATTCAATCAACTTCCAATCTCTCACGATTAATTTCAACAGGCGCATCCACCATATTTTGAATTTTATACCAGAATTTTCCATAATTTTGACGTCCACAGGTTCGGTTAAAATTTTTTTGCTACATTCGCACCCATATTAACCCATATACTGGTTTTGAACTGAAGCACTTGTTTTTTTTTTAACAAATCCCTTATCTGTGAGCCCAAAAAACATTGGATTTCCAGTCAGTATGAAAAAAATTCTCAACACTCTGCTGTTTGTCAACGTTGCATGTCATGGTTTCGAGTGAACTTTTCTGGTAGTTTTTTTCGTACACGTCTTGCGCATCACGATCGACGTGTAGCACCACAGCAGCGGAATCCGTATACATAATCCACTATTCCACTTTGATTTATGTGACCACGGTCGATACCAGGATGGTAATATCCGAGCCGGATAATGGGTACACGCCCGGAATCATGAATCTGTCGTTGATATACCGGGTGTCCCAGACCGACTGGTTTTTGCCAGAGAAATAAAAAAGGTGTTTTACAACAGTTACAGACGGGGCAAAGAAAGATAATGTGTTTGTTTCAGTCTCAAAATAAGTTTCAGTTTTGGTGTCGCTGAAATCTGCCTGGAAAGCATTCTCGAAGTCCGAGAACAGGAAGAAGTCGCTAGGGGCCAGATCTGAGGAATACGGTGGCTGGAAAAGCAACTCGGAGCACAATTCATACAATTTTGTTATCGTTTTCAATGATTTGTGATAGAATGCATTGTCTCGAACTAATGGTACAAGAACTCTCAATTTAATACACACGTTTTGTAATATATTTCGTTTCATTTTCTTATGTATGTCCTATCTGTCAACAGCTATTTCATTGCCTTCTTTTTCAGTGTGTCCAGGTAGGGTTGCCAGACGTCCAGGCAGTCTCAGAAGTTCTAGTCTAGCTTGTCCTTGTACTTAAGACTGTGCATGTCTGGTTTGACTACCACGTTATAACGCCAATACAAAATTTCCGGTTTCGAGTTCAAGGTTTTACCAAAGTTCCTTCTCAAGGTTGCATTTTTGTGACCCTTTGTTGTTGGTTCCAAATTCATCTCCCAAATATCCAACCCCCCTGAGTTTTTTACAGGTGTGCCACTCAAATTGTTAAAATTGTTCAATTTATTTATCGATGACGTCACTTCCAGTTTTCCAAATAGCAGAGCCTTATTATTTGCTGATGATCTGAAATGCTTCAGAATTATAAATGATCCCGAGGATGCTTTCCTCCTTCAATCTGATCTGGATAACCTATCAACTTGGTGCTTATCAAATGGCATGGACTTAAATCCCGAAAAGTGCCACATTATGCGATTCTACCGTCCCCATCACCCAGTTTTATTCGATTATGACGTCAACAGGCAGTTACTAAGCTCAGTTGACCAGGTTGAGGATCTTGGAGTTATCCTGGACTCTTCTCTCAGCTTCAATCCCCATATTACTAATATGATGCAGAAAGCCATGAAAATGTTAGGCTTTATCAAGAGAACAACCCGTGATTTCAATGATATAACTGCAATAAAAGCCCTATATTGCTCCTTAATTAGAGCTAATCTTGATTACTGTTCGACCGTCTGGTCCCCATACTACACAACCTATATAGCGAAAATTGACAGGATTCAAAATAATTTTCTGAGATATGTAGCTTTCAAATCAGGTCTTCACTGTGAATATGCACTGCTGGAATACAATCTAAATATCCCCACTCTTGTAGTCCGTAGAAAACATGGAGATCCTATTCTGCTATTCAATATTATTAATGGCAGATACGATTGCCCCAATCTCCTTTTGAAAATTAATTTCTTGGTACCTTCTCGGTCAACTAGACAAACTCAAACATTCCACATACCCTTCCACAGGTCCAACTATACTTTCAATAACTTCATCTCACGAACACTCAGATTAGCAAATTCTCTCAGGGAGCTTCCATTGTTTGGTACATCATTAAATAGTTTCAAGGCTCATCTCAAAAAAATCAACTTCTAAACACTTGAATGGTTATTTTGAAAAATGTTAAAAAATGTAAAGCTCTCATATTATGACATATTACCATTGTGCCTTGTACTTTATATTCTATTTGCTTATACAATGTAATTATCTTGCTTATATAATTTGAAAAAAAATCTTAAATGGGATTGCCGTAAATAAATAAATAAATTAATAAATAAATAAATAAATAAATATAGAGAGGTCCTAACCCTGCCCTAGTCTATTACGTCATCATTGCTCGAAATTTTTAAGGACTATTTTTTCCATAAACTCCTCAGTGATACGACTCGCATTCCTATGAGCATGTGAAATCTTGCATTTTGAAACATAAATCCACTCTCATAACTGTTGCAGAATTCGTATTTGCCACGCAGATATATCACATCAATTCAAATTCAAGTCAGAGACAGTCATCAGCATTCGAGGATGTGTTATCTTGATACTCTCTCGGGATGCCTACCATAAATTCGCGATGCGTTCATGTACAGATTCAACAACTTCCTCGTGAAGAAGTCCACACGGGACGAAGTCGACGAAACAAAGAGAGGCGGCAGGCAAAAACGTTCCTGCTGTATAAAAAGGGGACATGCTGACAACAGCTAAATAGGCGGTGTGAATGTCAAATTGTACGATTGGGAGCAATGGATTATCACGAAGATAATTCCTATTGTGTTGAATATGTCGTGGGTGGTAATTTTTTTTAGTGTTCCTACAGCATTTGTAGCGAAAATCATTTCCGAGAAAATCTGGGTGATACACTCAATTTTCTGTTTCGGAGTTTAGTTGAAAAAAAGACATACAGCAACACCGCACTTTCTGGCGGTCTACCTATTTTTAAACCTCAATTGAAATTTCAGGTTACATTTTGTATGATTGAAATTTAATGCTTATGATTTGTTAAATATTCTGATTCCTCTCCAATTTTTGAAATCCGTTTTTTGTATTAATAGGATATATATTTTTTTGAAAATCGAAATGAAATTCATGAACTACATATACTGCCTGCTGTCCGCCTCTTATTGTTTATCTCTTTTTTCAATATTAATCTGAAACGTTATTATTCTTCATAATTATGGAAAAAATTAACTGATATCGGACTAGATGGGTAACTTGAAATAAAATGAACACATATTGAAGGGGAGTTCTTGGGACTTCTGGGACTTTTTCAAGTAAAAGTTTGTAAACCATTTGATATGAAGGAAAACGTAGTTTAGTGCTATATTCAGTACCTCTTAGACACCGTGTTTTCAGGCAAATCTATTTTTAGCCAAAGGGGTTCTTATGATTCTATAGAGACATTCACAGTTGTCATTGAGTCTCCAATATTCGTGCAAGGGCTTCTAGAGCATTGACTTTTTCAATAAGCTTTTCCAGTCGAAAATTGGGGTTAGGGAAATTTCAATGAGTTTTGAGAGGAAAACGCAGATCACCAACGGTTACAGCGCTCCATAGATACCTCTATTTCAGGCGAATCTATTTCTCGTCAAAATACTCTGGACATGGAAGATGAAAATTATTCCACATGGAGGAATGAGGTCTACAACCTAACTCATCTTCTGAATTTAAGCGATTTTGCGTGTCGTGTTTTGTTTTGTCGCTGTTAACTAACATTACCAATACAAATACAACTCGCTCAGTCAAACTCCAATCGTTTTTATTTTCATTCCTTGAATTAATCAAGAATGCTCAATTTTTATTCAAAATCCTTGATTAACGTAACGTATATTTCCTGAGGAAATGCTCACATAGGTAAGGAGCAATTAACGGTGGAGAATTTATTGAACCAATTCAGTCTATGATTGAGACATTCCACGTAAGATGCGATACGATAAGACGTTTCGATACAAGCGATATAATTGCCGTAAGGCAACCCATAAAAACCGAAATGAAGCAGATGTTCTAATAACGGTCATCAATAATTCTTCACTTATGAGCCGAAGAATGTCACTAACTGCTCGGGCATCACACAAATGCGCGCAGAGCCTGTCAACATGTCTACTTATTTCGAATTATTTCAGAATGTACGCAGGAAATTGTGATACCTGTAATTTTCACTCGATCTTTGTTGCAAGTCTCACAGATACGTACGAAGATCAAGTTTAATCAAATCGATACAGATCGCAGAATACGAGGTGCGTTTCGAAAGTTCTGGGAGTTTTAAAATTTCTCATTTTATAGTGGCGACATTTCTTCGTTCGATTCTTCATCCTCCAGAGTTGTTGTGTCTAATTTTAATGACATTTGGACGTACGACAGCTAAGATATCGTGCGAAAAATAAACATCGAACAAAGAGCAAATTTCAGGTTTGGTCTTAAACTTTCACAGAAACAACAAATTTCAATAATTTTATTCCTTCATTTTTCAATACCCACATAAGGAAGAAAAATGAATAGAATATCACGGTGAAGTTTTTCCATTAAACTTACGTGTATGAGATAGAATGCTCGCGTGACATGCCATGGTAAGTCTTTTCCATTAGGATTATGAATAGACAATACGTGGCGGTGGATCGGAACATCAATATGTGTTCTTGAGGCATCCTACAGTACGGAAGTGGTCTGAAGAAGACCATGGGCTCGCACACACCCTGACGAGGAGTTGCGCTAGCACATCGCCAACTACGTTCACCAACCCCAAGTACAAACAACCCACTCCAAAGCATTCGTAAACAATACAGAATATGGAGTTTGCATTCTCAGCAGAATGATTCAATTCCAAACATAGTTTTCAAGTAATTTGCTTCATCAGGTAGTGCAATTACTCGTCTGGGTCTACCCGGTGAGCCGTCCGCGATGACCCGTGACCTGTTGCGTGCTCTCGGACCGGCTCTCTCTCGCTCTTTCGCGAGTTACTGCAAGTCAATCTCATAGCGTTCTCCGTAAGTGTAACGTTCTCTTTGGGGATTTTATCTATTAATTTTATTGGTCATAAAATGTTTATTGAAGTGTTCGGTCGTGTGAATTCGAAATTCTTCTGTTCTTCGTGCGTCAGATTGATTCTCGGTGTTCGGTTCTCATTAGCGACGATTCGATACGGGGTTGGCGAAGAATGACCTTATATACTTTGATCTCCCTTATGACATCGTCGGTGATTCAGTTCAGAATTGTAAATAGAACGCAACATGAGGAACATAAAAAAATTGTTCTAGTAATAAAATAATCGATCTGGCAACGCCGAAGAATCTCATCGCCATACGTCTGTCGCCATCTACAAGCGTAACGTGAAATCTTGTATGCCATAACTTTTCTAATAGATGGCGCTGGCGCTCATCAAGCTGTAATATTCATATCTTTCAATTTCGATAGAAATTACACCACCAATAATGAAATAACTCTTCTTAATGAACCTAATCAATCACCAACATGCTTTATTAACAACAACCTACTATTTTTAATTTGCCACTGCTGATAACTCCTAAATGATGGTATACACTGAATAAAATAAGTCAACTCAATTCACTAATTTGACAACTCATTTCGATTTCAACAAATTCAATCCTTTGGGCTTCAATTTATTCTTGAGTATCTGCTGTATCCTATTTTGTTCATCCTCCAACATCTTTTGGTGTCTGTCAACAGCAAAATCAATTTCAGCTGTTAGTTCTACGATTTGTTTTACATTTTCTTGTTCTCCCTTCATTCTCTTAGCTTGGCCGACAGTAAAAGGGGTCATTCTACCGTCTACATAACTGTAATCAGGTTTGTTGGTGAGATCTCCTGAATGATAGGGGTTCATAGGTAGACGTCTGTCTTTTCTCCATTTCTGTATAAGCGCAATTACCGCTGTTGTTTGTATATTCCTAGTCTGAACAGATGAAACAGCTGAAATTGGTGGATTTTCATTAATATTCAGCAGTCTCGAGATACAAAGTGGCTTACTTGGACAGAAGATCCCACTAACTTTTCGGTACAACATCTTCATACAGAAACACACAAAAAGTGAGGTTAGTTCACATCGCTGTCGTTGTGTCACTAAAAGTTCCTCTTCTTCTTCTTGGTATCAATACATCAAAGGTTCAGCTAAACTTTCTTATGTGAATTGTTATATAATAGTTTTCATGGAATTATTCAACAGGACTAGTAACACCAAAGTATTTAAGAATTTTATTCAATCAGTGGCACTGTCGTAAGTGCTTTTCATCACGATTCAATCGATATTCTCAGAATCTCAGACAGCGTTGCCAAATGCCAACTCTTACGATTGTCCCGTTTTGACCATTAAATCAGTGAAAGAAATAGGTGGATGTTTTTTGCCCATAGGAATATTGACCATATAACACATTTCATCAGGTCAAACTACAAAATGAAAATTATAATAATAATATAAACGAGTTACATAACTCGGCATCATAGCTTTTATACTCCTAATAGTTTCCTAGGAACGAGAGTCAGAAGAATTAGGTTATGTGTAATGTTTCAAAGGAAATTAGAAGCTTTTGAATGTTATTATAATTAGGCCCAGTGTAAAAGGTGAGTGAACGATAAATGGAACGTCGACCAATAATTGATGACACTGAAATTCTCCATACAATCTGAAAGAATTGAGAGGAAACGACAGCATATTTTGCTTGTTTACATAAATAGAATGCCAGCTCGCATTCACTTCGTCATACGCTTATACGGGGGGTGTACGAAAACTACATTCGTATCTACGTAATCAAGTGATCAGTGTCAAAACCTGTGATTTATTTCTAGATCGCCTTAGAAAATGGACGAAGACGAAGATGCAGACTCAACTAAATCAAAAAAAATCAGAATAGTCGTCTTAGGACTTGTTATCCACTTCATACTTCTCTCAGCAGTATTCGACGTGTATTTCGCAAGCCCTCTTGACCACGGCATGACACCGATTAAAAGCACCGAAAACCCACCAGCAAAAAGACTCGTGCTGTTCGTAGCCGACGGACTAAGAGCCGAAGCAATTTTCGGCCCAGAAAAAGAAGACAGAGCACCGTACCTCACCGACATTTTGAAAAACAAAGGGTCTTGGGGGGTGGTACACACCAGAGTCCCCACAGAGTCCAGACCAGGCCACGTGGCCATGCTAGCGGGTATCTACGAAGACCCCAGCGCCATTTTGAAGGGCTGGAAGTCGAACCCTGTCGATTTCGACTCGGTTATCAATCAAAGCCAGAACGCTTGGGCCTGGGGAAGCCCCGATATCGTCAATATCTTCAACAGGGACAACTCGCCGAAGGTTCATCTCGACACTTACGGCTCCGAAATGGAGGATTTCGGGAAAATGGACACTGGGGCTTTGGATACTTGGGTTTTCGACAGAGTCGAGCGTTTCCTCAGTGAGGAAGTCGCGATGTGTGAGAAGAATTGTTCGCATTACCACGCGTCCGGGAACGTATTTTTCCTACACCTGCTGGGAATCGACACCGCAGGTCACGGCTTCAAACCCCACTCCAAAGAATACATAGAAAACATCAAACTAGTCGATGAACACATCGAAAAAACCGCGGAACTCTTCCAACGAATCTACCGCGACGACGCCACTTCTTTCGTTTTCACCTCCGATCACGGAATGACAGACTGGGGATCGCACGGTGCCGGGTCCCTCCACGAAACCGAAGCCCCTCTGGTGGCTTGGGGCGCCGGCTTTAAACGCAACCCTGCTCGACAGGACCTGAACCAAATCGACATCGCTCCGCTTCTGGCTGCATTGGTCGGGATCAACATACCCACGAATTCGCTGGGATCACTACCGTTTACGTACGTGAACGCTTCTGAGGAGCATATCGCGGAGATGGTCTTGGCCAATGCGTTGCAGCTGTTGGAGATTTTCGATGTCAAAAGAGTGAGGACCGAGGACAGTGCTTTAGTGATGGTACCTTTCAAAGGTGTGACTAGTGGGGAAGTGGTGGGGCTTAAGCTGGTGCAGCAAAGCGGGAGATACAGTGAACTCATTGCTGAGTGTAGTTTTGTGATAGATCTTCTGAAAGGGGGTATCAATTATTACCACAATTATTATCAGTACCCCGTACTTATGAGTGTGAGTTTGGGGTTCCTGGTATGGATAATGTACTTGGGGCTGTCTATTTTCGACTACAATAAGTCAACTAAGAAGAGGAACCAAAAGATGAATATCATCTTCACCATTACCATGACAATATTGGTACTACTGTGCTTCAAAAGCAGTTTCCGATTCACTTATTACATCTATTTCACCTTCCCAGCTATTATATCTTTCATCTCTCTCAAAAATGTCAGATTTGTTTTTCCTACATGGTCAAAGTCCAATGTGCTCAGCATCGTTTTCTATGTTGCTGGCCTCGAGCTTCTGGTCTACGGCTTTTTCCAAAAAGCAGCATTCAGTTGCATCATGCTTCTCATAGGGCTGTGGATTTTTGTCTCTGATACGTTATCCAAACATTCCACCAGGCGCGAAAAGCTCGTTTGGTTGTCTTGCTGCTGCACCCTAGCCATTTTCCCTAGTCTTCCCGAAATGAAAACCTCCTTCAACGTGCCAATTTATGTGCTAGGCTACGTTGGTTGGGTGGTGTTATTCACTAAAATGTTCTTGGATGACACGAAGATCTACCAGCGTTTGGATAAGATCAAAGTTAGTTTGCGAATTTTCATCGTCCAGTTTGTTTTTTTGAATGTAGCAGCCGCGTACGTTTTGTTGTTAGAATACAATTATATTTCTTCTGATTCCAACATCAAGTACATCTCTTGGATCATTCTCGCGGTGCCCATTCTGATAGTCCCACTTACTAGTAAGTTCATCGCTCTGAGACTGGTGGCTACGTTCTTTGGATTCTCGCCATTCTATTTGTTGGTCTCGCCAAACTTTGAAGTATTATTTTCAGTATTCTACGTAGCTTTATTATGTACCTGGTTACTGATAGAAACCAAGTCTTTGCGTAACGGCAACCCTTATAAAATCATCTTCTATTCCCAATTCGACCACGACATCGGCAAGAACAAAATGTCAGAGGATGTCTTCAGGAGAGCGTTTCTATTCATGGTTTTCATTTTCCTTGGATTTTTTGGTACCGGCAACATAGCGAGCCTAAATTCATTTGACCCCATGTGGGTGCGAGCTTTTCTTACCATCTTCAGCCCCTTCCGAATGATGGGGCTGATTCTGCTCAAATTCATGGTACCGTTCATTTTCACTTGCAGTGTTTTCAGAGCCATCAACGTGGTAGGCAAAGAAAACATCCTCAAGATGTTTTGCATTGTTTTGGTACTCTCAGACCTGATGGTACTGCAATTCTTGTATTTGATAACAAACGAAGGGTCGTGGTTGGATATAGGAACCAGCCTGTCACATTTCATCATCATGGAAACTTTCGTTACTATTTTGTTACTTTTATACGGAGTCGCTTATTGGTTAACAAGTGTCAGTTATAAATAGTATATAAATGAATGGAACGCGAAACTGTTGTTTTATTTTCCCACGCTTGTTATCATTAAAACGTCCAAATAACTTCTTAAATATTGGTACGTGGGGCATACAAATGACCTTTGTTAATATTATTATCATATTTAATAACATTGTTGTTCATAACTTCGCTAATTCGTATTCGGAACGGTTTCGTGAATTTCCTTAAACAAAGGTCATGAACATGTGATTGGAATATTTATCTCCTACAATTAGATCAAACACGAATAACTACACCACATGCTATATACAGAGCGTTCTATAATGCACAGCTCCTTAGGATTGTCACTGAACTATTCGTAGTGGTTATATGAAGAGAGAATTGATGATTGGTAATGCGAGATCTTAATCTGGGCAATGAATGATGGCAGGAAGATGCGCGCACATTCTTGTAATGAAGCGATCATAAATATTTCAACCTCCAATGAGAAAACATTCCTAGAAATGATTGATAGATCACTGCAAATGCATAGTGAAAGTTTTTTTTGCAGGTTGCAATTCAATAACTAGTCAGAAAAACATCAAACTTCAGAACAAAATTGGCCATGTCCCCCTAAAATATCGTTACCGATGAATCTCGCGATGAATTGATCATGTCAGCAGCTGGCTTTTTACAATTTTCTCTGATATGAAATTTTCTTCTTTCTATTGAATGCTACTCACTCGAAAAAATCATAACTCACCCTCTGAATACAACCTTTATAGCGATATCAGAAATGTATCAGAAAATTTCAATCTGGTGGGTTTCACCATTTAGAGATTACGTGTAGAAATCATTCCAATTTTATGACCTTTAGAAGGATATATCTTCCTAAGTATGAATTTTGGGGCTAGTTTATTTTTTAAACTATGCATATTATTTTTGTACTAAGTACATCAGATTTGCTAAAAGACGTTTTGACTTGCGGACTCGTGATACTTGACTATTACATTTATATGTCAATTTCGAAAATATCAATTATTGGATAATTTTTGAATACTACAGTGTGATGAATTTCTCAACTATTCAATAATACGTTGTGAAGAGTACCTACAAGAATAATTATTTCTAGAAAGAAGTCTTTGTTGGAATGTAGGAAACTTCTGAACCGCAAGGTGCAAAATTATTCGTACATCTAAATGCTTACAACACTACAAGCGTTAATAAAGTATCGGTCGTGAATGGGATTTTTCTTGTTACGTATAAACATTGAACAAATTAGAATAAGTCGACCGTTCGTGTAGGAAGAAGAAAACAACTAGAAATAGGAACAGATTTTTCTGTGTCACGACTCGAGAAGTTGTGAGAAAAAAAACAAGAACCTGAAAAACCACATTTGAGGTGCGCAAGCTCTTCTGACGGAATGACAATGAATTAGAAACTGGTATAGGCCGAAATGTTGCCAAACAAAACAACTGTTTTTTTGTGAAAAATTCTGAAAATGACAACATTGTTAAAAAAAAGCGTTAGTATAGATTACGAGATTATTACGTGATCAAGATATATTGCTTCGGAAATCAATTCAATATTAAAACAACAACTCTGCTTATCCCAAATTAAATTAGCTATTTGGAAAACTGCATGTATAAATTACAACAATAGGAATTTTCAAGCGGGTACACGTCTTGGTTTGACTTTAAAGATGTCACCAAGAGTTGGGTTGTCAAAACACATCAAAAACTTTCCAATACATGAGAGATTTATAATATGGCTCACGTAGTACCGTCTTGACAGGAAATCCTAACATAATAACACATACTATATTCACCCCCATTCCAATCTAATATAAAATGTATGATCGTGGCAATTTTATGAAAAATCGAATGTCTGAAAATTATCAAAAGCTCTTGATTCTTTTGAAGTCTGGCAACAGAGCCTCAGACGATCGAAGCAGGCAGGTGTTGTACTTGTCTGATCGACCGATAATTTGAAATACGAACTCGGAAATACTCGGGCACTGTTGTTTTCTTGCTTTAATTTCGCATTCCAAACTACACGATTTCAGATACAATGTTCGTTTATACAATAGAACCGTTACACAGTGTTAAATACCCATCTCGATTTCATTTGTTTTCCTTTTTTCTTTAGTTAACAGAGTTATGTATACTACCACCCAGTTATTGCATTCACTTCTATATTAATAACTGAATGTTTGACAACAAATAAACGTCTGGACCAAATTTGATGATTTTTTTTGCGAGCTCCATTGTATCAAAGAGTGTTTACCTAAACAAACATCAAAATTTGTACACACTGTACATGTACAGACATAGGATATTGTCATGACTTTTTAACGATAATGCTAATCCAGTTAACAGATCATTTAATTCCTCATTATTGATTTAATTTTAGCTCGAAAATTCTTTCCTCTATTCGTCTGTTGATATTGCATCACATCTCGAGGTAATTCAGAGATGACTATGAAAAAATCTCAGCTTCATCACAATTCACTTATCTATAAGACAAACATGCATTCAATGATAAAAATTGAATGTGTAGTCTCGAGAAGATAAACCATGATAGTGATTCGTGATCGTAACATTGAATCGTATCATTATGTTTTCCAGATTGTCCTTGTGAAAATTCGCACCTCTGGTTACAGTACACGATGAAAATAGCTGTGATTGGAGCAGGTGCAGCAGGCTTGGCAGCCCTTCGACATTGTCTAGAAAGTGGTCACTCCTGCGAAGTTTTCGAACAAACGGAGAAGATCGGTGGAACCTGGCAGTACAATGAACACATAGGTGTTGATCAATATGGTCTTCCTATTCATTCTTCCATGTACCAAGGACTCAGGTAAATACCAGGTGCCATTCGAAAGTTCTTATTCTCTAGTTGCGATTCTCTTTCCTTCAGTGTTGTTGTGATCATTTTTTGTAATATTCGAGCGAATATTATCATTCAACCACTGTATTCGCCTTAAATGGCGCTCACTGGTTGACATGATTTCAACCCTTGTAGTGATTTGAATCGAACAAATAAAAAAATCCACTTGGAAAAAATATAATTTTCAACCCGTGTTTTTCGACCAATACTAATTTTTCACTACTTAGAAACGAAATTATTCGAAATCCAAGGTCCAGGTTATAGGGAGATGTATATAGAAGATACTCATAAAATTTCGAAGGAATCGGTCTGATAGAACTTGAGATACCGTGTCAACCACCTCAAAGGAGTTTTGAGAAAAACTCCGCTTAGATGCCACGTCAGAAAATCCTCTGTATCTCCCAAAATTATTCGAATTTTGAAAAATCCGTTCAAGAGCATATTTTTGAAAGTCTGAAGTTTGAAATATGCACACAAAAATATCGATTTTTCAATTTTCTACACTAGAATACCTAGAATATCGTTGAAAAAAAAGACAAGCAGCAACACTGCACGTTTTGGCGAACTGTCACAATCATCTTGCAGAAATAAATATAAATATATATCGCCTTTCTCAACAAGAGGTGAGTTGAAAGTTTCTCGAACGTGCGAATCACTGTATTCAATTCGAAAAAAAATATTTCGAAACCATTCAATGAAGCTCTCAAAGTGGAATTTTCATTTTTCACTTCTGATTCCATTACAATTGTATAGGAACAATTGAATTGCACCTCGTAGAACGAACCCTCGCAAAAATAGAGTGTCGAATGTTTTTGCAGGACCAACTTGCCGAAAGAACTGATGGCCTACGATGGATTCCCGTATAAATCGCCACAACATTCGTATATAACGCAGCCAGAAGTGCTGAGCTACATTTACGACTTCGTCACAGCTTTCAAATTACGACCCTACATCAAGGTTAGACGCAAATATCAATAAATGGAAAAATTACATCTTAAATTACACTCCTTATTTTCAGTTCTCCACTCACGTCGAAAGAATACACCCCCTCCCAGGCGGCAGGTGGTCAATCAGCCTACTAGATCTCCAGACTCGAACCGCATTCGAGAGGGAATTCGACGCGGTGCTCGTTTGTAACGGAAAATGTTCAGTGCCTTTCACCCCGACTATACCGGGGATGGAAACATTCGTGGGAAACTTGACTCACAGTCACGATTACAGGAATCCGGAACCGTTCAAAGGCAAAAAAGTTTTGCTTATCGGTGCCGGACCTTCCGGGTTGGATATCAGCAGAATTTTACACGATGTGGCAGATGAAGTGAGTAGTTCACAAGCTTATTCCATGAATATTGAAATGTATATACAGGGTGGCTCAACGAAAACGTACCAGAAGGTATAACTACCAGGAAGAGATTTTATATAGAGAAACCTGAAACATGGCAACTTTGTATATTTTGACGCCAAAAGTATAGTCCAAACTTTACCCTCCTAAGCAGGGGTAGCATCACTCGAATTTTTTTCAAATGGGAATGGGGATCGAATGATACCTCGTTGAAAAGCCCTCTTGATTCCCTAGATATCGCTTTTTTATTTTTGAAATTTCGTCTACTCGTTGCAAAGATATGGACCTTTGAAATTCCGCTAGTAATTTCTCAAAAATACAAAAAATTTCGCTAAAAATCTTACCGTTTTGTTAAAGTAAATCCCGAGAATATTTTTCTAAGAACAATTCGCTTTTTTTTTCTGTTTTTGTTGATTCCAGCTAGTTGGTAATTTTTATTGAGTAAAAAATTATCGTGTTTTGGCATACCAAAAATTATTTTTCATTAAAATAGACTCAGTAGTTGCTAGCTGTCTTGCAACTTGTATTTTATTGTACTATTGTACTACGTGATACACTTTGACAGGTGTCAGTAGGTACTAATACGTCATATCACCATTCACTTTGTCGTCCTATCATATCGAGACACTATGCTGATTATGAAATCGTGTAATCTGAATCGATTTTGACACACTAAATATAGTTCAATAGAACAATAGTTCGGATGTATTGAAAATAAAATGTGTTGTGAACTATTCAATGGAAATTCAAGTATTACGCACGATTTTAGGTAAACATTGTTGAAAATCGATATTCGTTATAAAAAATAGCTGAGCAATCGAAATTCCTTCAAATTTCATTAACAGTATTTGCAACATTTATGGATAGCAGTAAACAATAACATGTAGTTGTAGAGAAGAGTAACAAAACATCAATAAGAAGATATTAATCATAATATTACACATACTTATCTCAATGCCATCATTTGCAAAGCGAAAATATTTTCAAAGTAGAATTTCCAGAAATATCTAAAAGTGATTTCCAATTCCAATAATAAATTTTATGGTGCATCGATACCGACTTGAAATTAGAGTGCAATAAATAATATTCCAGGTGATACTCAGTCACAGGAGTCTTAATCCCTACGCCATAATTCCCGAAGGAATAACACTGAAACCAGAACCAAAAGAATTCAAAACTAACAGTGTTATATTCGAAGATGGCTCTGAAACAAATGTCGATTCTGTGATATTTTGCACTGGTATAGTTCCTATTGAACCAGATATTCCAGAATTAACCTGTACAAATCCTGTCTTCCAGGTTACAACTGCACTTTTCCATTCTTAGCCCCCGAATGCGGGATAGAAGTCGAAAACAACTGGGTCAAATATGTCTACAAACAGGTCATCAACATCAAACACCCGACTATGGGTTTTCTGGGACTCCCCATACGGATATTCCCTTTCGTAATTTTCGGTATCCAAGTAAACCAAAAGCACCTTATTGCATTTCGAAATTTCACACCCATTCTATTTTTAGGTGCGTTTTTTTCTCTCGTATCTGGGAGGTACCATGGCGATAACCAAGGAAGAAATGATGGACGATATCGTCAGACAAATGTCTAAAAATGCGGAGAAAGGCATTGGAGCTCCGCACCTACAAGCGCATTGGTTGGGTTTGGATCAGGGCGATTACATGGACGATTTAGCCGAAACTGCCAACATCAAAAAAATTCCACCGGTTTTTATAAAGTTGTACAAGCATGTACATACAGTGACTCATGGGAATCGGGATTTTTCCTATAGGATAGTCAATGATGATGAATTTGTTCAGATTTAGTTGTTTGATAAATAAAGCGTATCTTGGACAAATCGGTTGTTTACTTTAATACGTTTTCAACATTTAGTTCATGCAGCCTAATGATATCAAAAATTGGCCGGGGGAAATGTAGATAAAAAGCAACCTAATTTGATAACGAAAATGTTACAAAAAGTAACGCAACCTAATTCCATGTATAACATAAAATTGTTGATGTTTTCTTAAGCTCTTGCACATAATTTTGGGGTACTGTTGATAACTCATTATAATCAATTGGGTACAGTATTGCCCAAACGTGTGGCAGTATACAGGGTGTTTCTTAGAGACATGTCAATATTTGAAGGGGTTATTCTTCGATACATTCTGAGAAAAAAACTTCCTATAAAAGTATGTCCTAAAAGTAATAACTCTTAAGGTACAGAGTGATATAGACTAAACGGTTGGTACTGCATTATGAAGCAATTTTAATTTGATTATTTTAATCAAGAACAGCGCACCTGACAAGGAAAATATATGTTTTGGATTCTCATTCATTTTGGAACAAATCTCTTAATTTGCTTTCAGTCGATGCACAAACATTTTCACGCCGCATCAGATTTTTGAGGAATAGACCCTGAAGTAAAATGATTTTAGCGAAAACCATGCGTCGGGCGTAGAAAATCAATGAAATTAATTCTGCTCGATAATGAATGAGGATCTTGAAAGTAATTTTTATTTTGGAAGTAAGCAGTGGCGTAGTATTTTTTCTCCAAAAATATTCAATGCAAAACCCTTACGGACGCCACTGGTAGAGGAAATGAAAACTTTCGTACAAAATGCACCATGATGCATAGAAGACATGTACCAAATTTTTTAAAGATTTCTAAAATATTATCTCAGTTATTATTGAAGAACTGTTTTTTTTTTCAAAATTCCATCACCCTGTACCTCAAAAGTTGAGACTTTTAGGACATACGTTTATGGGAAGTTTTTTTTCTCAAAATGTGTCAAAGAATCGCCCCTTCAAATATTAGCATGTCTTTAAGGAACAAAATGTCAATTTTCATTTCAAACGAAGTTTTTCTTTCAACATAAAAATAATTGTCACTCCTTTCACCCCTTCCCCTTATAGCTACTCCTTCAATTTTTTCAATAGCAATAGGGGTCGTGTCATTTATTGTTGGAAAATATTTTTGCAGTAGAATTCAAAGAATTGTTTTAAATTTTTTATTGAAAATGGATAGTGAAATGATATTGAATTAAAGTGTCCGAAAATTAATGAACTAGACACTTAAATTCACCCCTTAATTGCTGTAGGAGGTATTTTAAATATTCTACATTTACTTCCTGGCAGAAGTACGTACAACTTCTCTCATATGTTATTGATCATCGAAACGTATTATCCATTGAACAAAAAAAATGTTGTACACATTACGATTCCGAAAATTTTAGGCAAAATTTAAAACGTAGAACATATATGAGTTTTTATTCTACATGATATTTCATAGAAATGTTTCGAAAAACTCAATTCCGTTTTATTTTCGTAATCGTCATGGAAAAATTCCTATTTGTCATAATTTCAACAAAATACGATCTTTGGCAATGATGCAAGACTGTATTATTGAAAACAAATAGTTGTTAGCCAACCAAAGTAAGATGTCAGATTGATCTTTCGTATTCATTATACAGGGTGTGCAAATGTCGATGTTTGTTTAGGGTATCTCGGTAACTATAGGAGATACGAAAAATATTGACCTATTTTTCTCGATCTCTTCTCTCTAGACAAATTCCCTGGTGAAACAACTTACGTCTCTCGATTTCGTGTGATAAACAAGGGTTCGATTTTTCGTCTTACAAACATACGAATATCATTGTTGTTAGAAGAAAATAACTTTCACATTCTCCAAGACACTATTTTTTCGTTGTCTTGTGGCAATTATTGAAAACACTGTTGTATCGGGGTTACGGGTATGTTACTGATGCGGAATGCAGAAAAACAATATTTCAGACGTCGAGTCAAAAGTGGAGTGAAATGGTTTTCGAAGCGTACACAAATCAACATTTTCGTATTTGTATTTTCAATTCGGAATCATTTGAGCATTGAGTTGTTTTTAATTCAATGATAAGGAAGGACACTCGTACTCCTTCTTCTTAGATAATAGGAAATAATAGATAATAATAGATAAAAATACATTTCTATATGATACAATCAGTTTCCCATTTCCACTACACGAAAGAACATACTCACAAGAAACAGAAAATATATTTTCATGTTATTGACTGAAATTTCATCAATTTTATAGGGTTCTGCTATTTTATATTGCCTTTGGAAGCTCACATATGTACTCGTGTCATTGAGATGATAGGGCAGTGAATTATAAAATTGCAAGTATTATAAAACGGCGTAGTTTTATACTAGGGATACTACCTACTGTAAACATGAACAATAATTGATTTGTACATAGCAGAGGAATTGAAAAACAAATAATGCTGAAAAAGTTGAAAGTTTTAGATTCTGGAAGTAACCGCACAATTTTAAATAATTCTTGCTGCTCTCTTTTGGACCACGAATATAGAAACCTCTGCATCAGTGCCAAATTCGTATTGAGCATTTCCGAGCATTTAATTTATGTAATACAGAAAGATAATGCAATCTCAATCATACAAACCCAGACTTCATCAATTACTTCGAATATTCTACTTTCTCGTCACCAGTTATCGATAATACTCGGTCTTGCAGTAAACATCACCCAAAGTATATTTAAGGCACCCGAATTATCAGTTTCATTAGTAAGGCTCGGCCCTCTGAACTCAGCATTCACAAAAAAACTATTCTCAAACATCACGTGCGGGTATATTCGAACGCTTTGAGAGTATAGCTAAAATAAATTTTCGTAGTGAAATTCCCACCAAATTTACATTATGCGTGTAGCAATAATTGGCGGAGGCGCAGCAGGACTGGCATCGTTGAGACACGTCAAGGAATACGGATTCGAGTGTGACGTTTTCGAAATGAGGGAAAATCTTGGAGGAACTTGGGTGTACACCGACGACGTGGGTTCAGACAGATTTGGGTACCCTGTATATTCTGCTATGTACAAAGGCCTTAGGTAAAATGCCAACGATGTGTCCGAGAACGTTGAATACACTTTCTGCATTTCATCATATTTTCCTTGGTTCTAATTATTTATTTGATTGACATGAAAGGGTTGCATAAAAATCCCCCCCTACAGGGTGTCCCGTGAAGACCACGTCAAACCGAGGGAGAATGTAGATCAGAGAATTACCCACCTGCTATGACAAAATTCCCGTTATAAAACTCTTTTAATGTTTTCGAGATATATTTTTTGGAAATAATGAATTTTCGCCCCTTTCAATAGTTTTTTCTTTACGGTTGGTACAATTTTACACCTTTTTGGTTCATTTTCTCAGTAAAATATTGCTGAAGAATGATTTCAACGTTTACATTAAAAACATTCTCCGAACATTTTAAAGGGAGACTTTTCATGAAGTTTCGCTCATCGTAGTGGAATCAAAATGTACTGATTTCAAAAAGGTCCCCCTTTAAATGTTCGGAGAATGTTTTTAATGTAATCGATAAAATCATTCTTCTGCAATATTTTACTGAAATAATCAACCAAAAAGGTGTATAATTGTACTAACCGCAAAGACAAAACTATTGATAGGGGTTAACATTCATTATTTTCATATAAAATATCTCGAAAACGTTAAGACTTTTATAATGGGAATTTTGTTATCCTTTGACATTCTTCCTCGGTTTGACGTGGTCTTTACGGGATACCCTGTATATATATATTGACGAAAAATGGCACCAGTTTTTCGAACTAGTACAGCTAGATAGATAAGTAGATAGATAGATAGATCTTCATTTATTTAGGCATCCTAATAGACATAATAATCATAAATGTATAAAAAATAAGAAAATATAAACTGTAAATGAGAAATACTAATGGACATAATTTGTATAAATACACAAAGGCATAAAGAAGAATTTAACTTAATATTAATATAAGGGACAGACATGGTATATATGCGGCACATATTATTGATGGTATAAACAAACATGCACAAAATCCGGCATCTAGGAACATTTGAATACATACAACATACATTATTGCAAATACAGATGGTGCTAACTTTAATGATTTTTAATGAGGATTATGATATTCTTCTTGAAAGAAGTAAGAGTGTGACTTTATTTTATTGTATAAGGTAGTTGATTAAACTCCTGGAAACCTTTAAAAAACAGAGAACTCATGGTGCTTTTGCGGTTTGTTCTGGTGAAGTGAAAATCATCACAATTTCTGGTGAGGTTTGGATGGACATCTCTTCGAAATACCAGATATGTTTGAAAATAAGAGGGTGCAAGATTATTTAGTATTTTGAAGATGAAAATCATCATCAGTAAGATAATACATTCTTTGAGAGACAGTAAACCATTGTAAAGTATTGGACATAACAACAATGGACGTATATCGATTGGCTTTTAAAATGATTCTCATACCACAATTTTGCAGCTTTTGTAGTTGGTTTAATTTATTTAGGTCCCATGAAAACAATACAGATGCACAATAATCAAAATGAGGTTGAATAATTGTGTTGTATACTGTTATTTTCGTTTCTATGAAGAGGGTTTGTGTTATTCTAGAAAAAAAAGTATATTTTTCCGTATTTTTTTATAACATATACTCAAAATGCTTATCAAAAGACGGGAAATTATTTAAGTGAAAACCCAAATATTTAACGGTTGATACTATTTCAATTCTTTCATTATATATCATTAAATCTATATCATTGATATACAGAGTTTTATATTTGTGTTTTGTGGTTAAGACCATTCCTTTTGTTTTCGACACATTCCATTTGAGTCCATTCATCAATAAATAGTCATGTACATCTTTTAACACCGCGTTCATTTTCTGAATTGCTCCATCTAAACTGCTATCACTACATGCTAACAGTGTGTCGTCAGCAAAAAGGTTGATGAATTCGCATTCAATGAATAAATCAATATCATTTAAATATAAAATAAAAAGTAGTGGGCCTATTACACTTCCTTGAGGAACTCCAACATCAATATTCATTTCTTCTGATACATACCCATTAAAAACGTACTCTTTGCCTACGATTACTGAGATAATTATTCAGCCAGTCATATACCCTTCCTTCAAATCCATAGGTTGATAATAATTTTTTTAATAATATTTGTCGATCGATGGTCTCAAAAGCTCTTTTTAAATCGAGGAAAACACTGACAACATATTTGTTATTGTGTACATCTTTTCTAAAGAAGCCTTATTGAATGAAATAGTAAATAGAAATGACACCGTTTTGAAACGATTGAAGAGATCAAAATTGAAACAAAGTAGGTGTATTACAGGTATGAGGCTGGAAAAGTGTTGAAAAATGTGTTTTATCGGATGGGGATCACTTCGAAATTGATTCGGAAGAACAAATTTATCTAACTTTATGATCACAGTGGTATACAGGGTAGAGAAAGATGTCAACCAACTCAAGGCTGAAGAGATTTTTTTTATGTCTTGTGTCTTTGTGTCTTGAAAAGATTCTCCAAAATTGAATAACTCTTGTATTCAAAAATATTTCACCTCCTGTATAATGATCATAGGTTCATTTGGTGAACCAATTGGGAATCATCAAGACTTACAATGATTGTCATCCCGTAACATCCGGTCGATGTCCCAGATTTTCTTTCGAAACTGAAATTTTCGTGATTAATCGTCCGTTAATTATGTAACTGTCATATAATTAGGAACTAATAGGTACCGAGAAGTAATTCCAAACAGTACATTTTATTGATAGATACCAAAGTTCAATTCGATAATTTCTTAGAATTCACTGAATAGTTTAATTGACTAACGGATTTCGAAATCTAATCTAAAAATGAATGAGTTACTCGGTAATGATATCATCGAATGTTATTAATCAATTCTGTTTTGTTTTGCAGAACCAATTTGCCCAAAGAAGTCATGGGATTTCCAGACTTTCCAATTCCAAAACAGGACAAATCTTACTTGACTCAAGCTGAGATTCTGGAGTTTTTGAATCTATATGCCGACAATTACAGTTTAAGACCGTTTATCAAGGTGAGAAAATCAACAAAAACACCCGCTTCCCATACCGTTTTCATATTTTTCTCGCATCAGTAACATCTCGCAACCCTGAGAAACCACCAATAATTTCACTACCAAAATCTGCTTCAGTTCAACACCATGGTCTCGGAGATCCGACCGATCAGCGCTACCTCGTGGCAGCTAACCTACATACGGAAGTCCACTCACGAGAAAATCACGGCCACCTACGACGCCGTGATGATATGCAACGGCCATTACAACGATCCGGTGAAACCGAAAATTGCCGCAGAGGAAAATTTCCGGGGCGAGATCAAGCACAGTCATACGTTCCGGTCACCGGAGCCCTACGAAGGAAAAAAAGTCCTGGTGGTTGGGGCTGGACCATCGGGACTGGATATAGCGTTGCAGCTGTCAAAAGTTGCTTCGGAAGTAAGGGATTTTCTTTTGTTGGCATTTTTTTTTAATTCTCATCAAGATAGTCCAGGAGTTTTCGAAATGTGTTCAGACTTTTCCAGTTCATTCAAACTTCAATGGACATTTACCCACAATTCAAATTCATTCGCATTTCCCAAGTTGTTTTCATATATGATTCTTGTCCATGAAATTAATATTTTTCGAGGTATTCTACATGAAATTTCATCTGTGAGGTTCCAATAAAAAAAATAAAAATCTGAAGCGGGCTATAAGTGCAATTTTACCGTTCCAGGTTGTTTTTAGCCACCATTCATCTGAAGCGAAAAACACCACATTCCCAAGTAATGTCCAACCTAAACCAGACATCAAGAAAATCATCGATAAAGATTCCATCGAATTTGTGGATGGAACCTGCTGTCATTGCGATGCTATAATTCTTTGTACGGGTTACAAGTACAGTTTTCCTTTCCTCCACGACACCTGTGGAGTCACAGTCGATAACAATTTCATACAACCCTTGTACAAGCACATGATTCATATCGAAAAACCCACGATGTGCTTCATTGGCATACCTTTCAACGTTTGCACTTTTCATATGTTCGACTTGCAGGTAAGAACTACACTAATTTTCGTAATTTGTCATGGACATTCATAGGCATTTAGTTAATAAATATTTCACTGTCAATTTTTTACTGTTTCAGGCTCGTTATTTTTGCCAACACCTCAATGGTACGATGATGCTGCCCTCTACAGCGGAAATGCGAATGCACACGGAACGGGAAATGCGGAACCGTTGGGCGAAAGGGTACACGAAAAGACAGGCCCACATGATGGGGCAATACCAAGAAGATTATTACAACGATTTGGCGGAAGATGCCAAAACTTCGCCGATCGCACCAGTTTTCGTTAAACTAAGAGATACCAGCGTTAGGCAGCTTTACAACGATTTGCTTAATTTCAGAGAAGATAAATACGAGATCGTTGATTGCGAGAATTTTATTAAAGTTAACTGAGGAAAATGTGATATATTTATTGCCTCAATTGTTCTGTGTATATAAAACTATGATAGTCTCCTAATTTTTAATTTGATATATATGCAAATATAAATTATTATTGTTATATAGCTATAAGATTCGAAATAAAGAGATATTTGGAGAAAAATCAGACATAATCATTCGTTTCGAATTTCCGTATCATTCTGAAAAGTACGCCACTGATCAGTAGCACGTATCATTGCTACTAGAGTACATTCACCCATTGGAAACCACAAAACAAAGTGAAATCACAGAACAGCTCATCCTGAAGTAGACTGTTCTATGGTAATGTCAAGAACGCAAATAAAGAGAAGATGATGCGAAAGTAGACATCAACCTTTATTCAATACCATGTTTATTAGGCATTCCAAATCACGTGACATTCAATATGGCGAGAGTAGGCACACAGCTGTTTGAAGTGACGTCATTACGGCATTATTTCCGAAGTTGTGTGAGTTTGTTGTTGATGATAGAAGTTTTAAGGACATTATTGTTGGAAAATCCTGATATTGGTGAAAGGTAAGCTGAAAACCCAATTTGTTTTTTGTTTACACAACATTTTGTTTCCCATATGTGAAGTTGAATGTTTATTTACAGATACCGAATGAAGCTGAAGATAATAAATGATGTAGACCCTTTTACATTGAACATCCAGGAATTGGATAGTTCAATTCATGGAATTCCATCTATTACAAATATAGATATTGTTTCGTATTTAGTGCTAACAAATAGCTATTACACCAAAGAACAAATGAAGGCCTACAAAAGCTTGCATTCATTAAGTATTTTGAGTCAGGCTTTGTTGTGAATGTGGGGACAAAAGTGGTGAATGGTTTCTACATTGTATGTGGGAAAGGTAAGGTTTGTTCATTTCTATTGACTTTTGTTTATTCAGCAATTTTTTAGGTCAAATATTCTGAGAGAGGAAATGAGAAACCATTAGACGTTTGGTGCATTGTGGCCAAAGATGAAAGTGTATTAACAGCACATTGCCCATGAATGGCTGGACACAGTGAAGTTTGCAGTCATGTGGGTGCACTTTTATTTGCAGCTGAATAAAATGTACAATGTAAATACAATAAAAGTTATAGAATATTTACTGCAGACTCTCTGATTTTTCAGTATCGATTCAGTATGATCGTCCCTCTTAATTGCTGCTATCCATAGCCTTTCAGACAATTCGTTTTTATCCGTTTATCCGAAACCTGTGGCTTAAAACCGCAGGCACTAAAAAGAATTTTACATCATCCTTGGAACGACTTCCACAGTTGACTAAAAGGCATGTAACAGGCATTTTTTAGTGAGAATACCACTAATGAGCTCTAAACAATATAAAAAATCATTTGATGCAGTCACGAAAACAAAAATCTCACAACGTTTAGATCAATTTATAACATAACAAAATGTAAACAAAGCATTGTGTGCCTACTCCCACCATATTGAATTTGTTTTGACAGGTCGTTGGAATGCCCTATTTCTTGCTAGTGTGTGTAGTTAATCGTTAGAGAGCAAGACACGTGAAAGAGAATTTGATTAGTGTTAAAATTCAATAAACGTTATTTATAATGGAATATACAGTTGGAAGCTTAGCAGATTTGATATCTGGTTCCAATACTCCGAATAAGCCTCAAGTCGTCAAAAAGAAACTGAAACGGAAATTGACGACCCCAGAACAGTCCCAAGAAGATACGAGTACATTAATCAAGAGGAAAAAACCCAAGACCAAGAATGAGGCATTGCCTGAATCCCCCAATAAGAATGATAGTTTGAAAAAAATTGAGAAAAAAAAGAAAATGAAGCCGGTTGATACTGAAATAGACTTGGCAGACAGTGAGGCAGACGAAGGCGAAGATGTAGGCATTCCTGAAGAGACACTCGAACTCTCTGAAAATGATCTGAATGCTGAAAGACGGATCAAGAAAAAACTCAAACCCAAAAAAGTTGAAAACCCTGAAGAACTTGCAAGAACCATTTTTGTTGGTAACGTTCCTATCAAAACGAATAAAAAGAGGATTAAAAGTCATTTCAAAAAGTATGGACCCATTGAGTCTTTGAGGTTCAGGGGGATACCAGTTGCAGATCCAAAAACATCAAAAAAAGTTGCTGCCATCAAAAAAGAATTTCATCCAGATAGAAGTAATATTTACTGCTACATAAGGTATGGATATTAATTTCAAGTTACAGTAACATACAGTATAAACATTCAATTTATTTCTCAGATTCATAAATAAAGAAGATGCTCTGAAAGCTGAAGAAGCAAATGGGACATTATTTGAAGATCATCGTATTAGAGTACACTGTTGTGCCAACAAGGAAAAACCAGATGAATCCAAAGCTATATTTGTAGGAAACTTGAGTTTTGGTAAGTTCAGAAATGTGGCAGTGTTTCATATAGTGAGAGAATAACTTCTGTATTGAATTACAAATTGAAATGACCTTTTTTTCTAGATGCTCAAGAAGATGAACTATGGAAACTATTTGAATCTTGTGGGCCCATAGCACATGTTAGGATTATCAGGGACTCTTATACTGGAATGGGAAAGGGATTCGCATATGTAAATTTCATAGATTCTGATGCAGTTCAAATGGCTCTAGAAATGGAAAATGTCAAATTGAAAGATAGGGAATTGAGGATATCTCTTTCAAATTTGACTACTGCTAAGAAGAATAAAAATAAAAATAAAGCTGTAAGTATACACATTGGAATTAACCAAAAAAAAATAGTTATAGCTATTTTCTAACGATCAAGTTTGTAATCAATTTGTTACACTTAAAACTCGATATTTTATTCATTTATTAACAAAGTTACATCAATTATCTTTCAGATAACTAAGGTTGGTAAGCCAAAACCAAGAAAACCTTTTGTTAAGAAGAATGAAAACACTAAAAAATCAGAAGACAGTGACGAAAGGCCTGAACGACCAAACTGGAACAACCAAAAAGGATTCCAGGGTGCAAAGTTCACTGACAAGAAAAAGGTGACTTCAATTTCCTCTCAAGTTTAGTTCATCCAATATCTAAAAATATTTCTTTCAGAAATTCAAGGTAAATAAAGGAACTCTGGAGAAGAACAGGAACATCAAAAAGATTGCACCACATGCTAAATAATTCAACATTCTTATGTTTGTTTAGATATGTAACTACATGTTTTCAATAAATGTTATAAGGCAAAAAGTTATTGTCTCATTCAAAAGATGAAAATATGGTTATTACTTCTTGCTATTTTGAAGAGACATAAAGGTTTTCTTCAGACTGCAAACTCTAACACTCAGCTTTTTATTACACAAGCTCAATATTGTTATAAAAATAGAATCCGTAGTATTTTTCCATGACGACCAACTCAGAAACGATGGAATGTTCAATCAATTCACGATTCCTATAATGTGAATGATATCTTATCATGTGATATTAATGCATTTCTCCATCAGATAGCTTATTGCTTAGCTTTAAATATCAATATTAGGAGTACATAGTAATAACCTGGAATAATGAAATGGGATAACTTTCATGAATTTATTCAGCACTTCAATCACAAATAATTCTATTCAATTTTTCTTGCACAGCCCGTGGAAAACTTTTCAGTCTATTTTTAGCACATGGTATACAAAAACTACCATCATAATAAAAACTACAATTAGTGTCTTTACACACACTCTTTCTGCAAACCACACAATGACTCCCTAATATAATGATTTTGCCTTGCTTTGGCTGTTGAAAAGGATCCTCAATTACATAGGCGTCTTCCATTAAGATATAGTTTTTTATATGAGGAGGATTACTACCGAAATATTCATAATTTTCTCTGAAATGGCATGTTGAGCACTCAAAACATTTTGGTTCTTCTTTTTCTATTGGCAATGTGCTCATATTGGATGGTCCTGGCTTGGTTTCTGAGGAAGAAAAATCCTCTTTTGTTTCAATTGCCTCGAACTTTGGAGTTGGTTCCATTTTCATTCCTGAAAAAACAAGAAACTGTACAAAATCTTGACTTACGTCCATTTTGGAAAACCAGAAGAAAATCACCCAGTATTGAATTAGTATTTTTGAACATTAACAAAAAAGTTTGAACTGAAAAGGTTTTTGGAAAAATGGGGATGTGCTAGCTTCATGTAAAGCTGACCCAGCCATGTTGTAATTCTAAACTTGAAGCATCTACAAAGTTCACTCAAATGCCTAATTTTCCAAGTTACAACAGTTTTTTATCCATATCAATGCTTGACTCAGAATTGTGTCTTCATTTACCTTTTCCAATTATAAAGCCCTATGAAATATTCAACATCGATTGTGCCAATCCTGTCAACTTTTCTGTACATTCAATTTCTCTTTTGGGGCTTCTAATGGCCACCAATGTGGTTTGTACACTCTAGCTCTACCATCTCCAACAGGAAAATCACTGACACCTAGTGCATTACTTATTCTAAGTAGTGCAAGCCCTACATTTCCTTCAGTTCCTCTCAACTTCCCCAACTTCTTACTTTCCCACACAATATTACTATCTTTTGGTAAAACCTTGGGTACCTCAGTGAAAAACAGTGGCATCAAGCGTTTTCTAATGATTCCTGTGTGATGTGTTCTTGCAGTAAGTTCTTGCCCAATATAGCACCCTTTATGGAAACTCACTCCATGAAGATAGTCACAATTACACTCTAAAGGAAAGCAATTGTCCGGTGGTAGATCCTGAGGGCCTTCTCCTACCCCTAAGGAATATCTCAAAGCTTTATAACTTTCGTGAGGTTCTGGGGCATCAGTTACTTCAATAATACCACTTATTTCATCTTTAACATCAGTGTTAACTCTGGAAATAACACGAGAGCCTAGTTCTGTTACCCTAGGGTCTCTAAAAATGAGTAGATTTCTGTAGATTGTAGTACTAGTTGAAGTTTCCGGAAGGGTGCTGTTGAGTTTATCACAAGGTACCACAATGCCTACTAATTCCCCACTACTCTTCTCCGAATCTTCATTGACCCTTACATTTTGACTACTATAGACAGTATGCAGCTGATACTCATCTCGCAAACTTGAAATATCAATCCTTTTCCTGACTCTGAACATTTTCAAATGCTTTTCAAGAGATTTCATCAGATCATCCTCACATTCTATAAAATAGGTATCTGCCTCAGAAGCTTTATATATTATCGCATCGTACATTATTCTTCCAGCGGGATTTAGGAACATTGTGTAAATTGACCCTCCAGGGGTTTTACCAAGATGGTCCATGTCATTTGTTATAAGACCTTGCAGAAAATCTTTGACTTCGGTTCCTGATACGCGTAGAAGAGATCTATTCGTTAACGGTTGTAAGATATTTCTGGCTGGGGATATTGTAGAGTAAGATCGTACATTCAGGATTTTTGTGAGTCTCGAAAGGGTATACATTTTGTCTGTATTCAATTGGGATTGACGGATATTTAAATTCTGATGAAGTTACTCACATTGGAAATGTGTACCGAGATGTACATGCAGGCTTAACTCAAAAATGTGGATAAAAATACAGGATTCACATTCAAATATTTTGTTGATAATGAAATGATATTTCTAACCAACAAAACAAGTAGTGACATCAGCAGGCGAACTCCCTAACTAAATAGACATAGAAATAGAAAGGAAATAAAATAGAAAGATTTTTTCTTTCTATTTACAATTCCTACTCCCTATGATTCTTTCTATTTAAATCGGATGTTATCGCCTATAGAAAAGTGTGTATTATCAAAACTAAAAATATCAACTTCTTTTAGTGGAAAATGTAGGGACTTAATTAATTAATTTTTTAGTAGTTGGTAGCTTCTAGCTTTCTAGGTTTACTAGGACTGTTTCCTAAAAGTTTTATACTCATTTTTTAATGGATCCCGTTTTCATAAACTTTGTTCTGGAAGCAGAAGATGAAGAACAAAGGGAACTTCTAAGACTGGAACATTCACGAGACCACAGTAATGTTTGAGTTACCTGAACATGAATTCAGAAAATGCTTTCGTTTAAGGACTTGGCACGAAATTTGATTGAATTAACACCTCACATGAATATGGGACAAAGAAATACCAAGGTTTCAATCACTACTAGAATTATAGGGGCTTTAAGATTTTTTGCACAAGGTTCATACCAAAGAAGTGTAGGTAATGAAGTCAAAGTTGCAATGGCTCCAGCAGACTTTTAGTCGGGTATTGTCTGAAGTTTGTAATGCCTTCGAACAAATTGCTGATCATTGGATACGATTCCCAATAACTATTTTAATATTACGATTTGTTATTTTATGATTACGATATAACCTCTTTCAGTAAAAAAGTAAAGTCACAGAGTAAACTCAAGTCACAGAAAACGAAAGGTTAGTCTCAAATCTCCAAACAATCAAAGAGAGAATCGACAAAGACAAAAGGATTCGAAATTATTAATTGGAAAAGAGATGGGGCACATAGAAAGACCTAAACAGCTCTTTCTATTTGACAAAACTTCGGCCGACCATTTCCAGGCACGAATCCCTGCGAATCTAACCGAATGGTCTTAGAGAGTACCGTTTTTTAGAATTCTCTAAATTGGAAAGAAATTTCTTGTCTATAAAATTAGAGAGTTCCCCTGCTGTACTCTCATCCAATTACTGAAATGTATGGAAAGTATAGAACTCTGTTTGCCTTTGATTTATCCAAATATTTGTTTCCCTTTAGTTGACTGATGTAATCGTAGATGTCTCAAGTAAGCATAATTCGTGATAACTACAAACAGTGGCGTAGTAGTAATCCATTTAGGTGAAAAAATAAATTTGAGTTTAATTCATCGAAAATTTTCATCAGATGCATTACATAATCAGAGAATCAGAGATATTCGATTTGAGAATCACCAAACCCATCGATCGTCTTTATTCATCGGCCCCTTCTTCGACTTTTTATGCTCCTGTGTCTCCATCCCTGCCCCCGTCAATGGATTTCTCTGCATACTAGACATGTACAACTTTTTGACCTTGGTCTTGTCCTCAATTTTCGTAAACGTCACTGGATCTTCTCTATCCTCCATACCCCCATCTCCGCTGTATTTCCTTTCATCACATCGCTCTTCTGCAAGCTGCATCTGGACCGGTTCCTCATCCACGGAGTCTCCTCTGTCTAGTTGCTCCGGTTTTTCCGGAGACCGGGACCGTCCGTATTCGAAGCACTCGTTTTCACGAGGCTTGGTTCTTCTCGCGATTTTCAGTGGACAGCTACCGTTCACAGAAAACATTTGTTTTCCATCTGTGTTTTCTTCGTTCAGGCAGAAAATGTCGCTTACATTTCGCGCCATGACGGAGCGACAGGAATATGTGTACGTCAACTGGTATTTGACAGATACGAAAACGTTGACAGTAGTTGGCAGTTGTTTACAAGTCGTCGTATATAGTGTAGGCAAATTTAGCCATATATAATGAATCAAGATGGATTAAATAATTTCGAGAATTTGCTTTCTGATTTCCAGTCAAGATTGAAGCCACATGTCAATGTGTTCTTCATATTATTCAAACTCCACGATTTATAATTCTCCAATCAGCAATTTTGATCAAAACATTTTGGAGTTATAATGTTACAAAAATTTTTGGTTAGGTTAGATTAGCCCAGGTTATAACTACATATACATGATAAAAAAAGTTCAACAAACGCTTAGTTGTGTGTTGTTTATTTGTCGATAATTTTTATTTACCCTGAGTCCATAAGTAGGTATAATGAATGAAATGGTAAAAATAAATAGATCCCCGCGTTCATAAAACGAATATTGTTCTATCAACAAAATATACAAATAGTCAAATATTGATGTGGCACAATATAAATACAAACGAATTAAACAAATCGCAGTTTTGCAGCACATATTTAACTTTTTCTAAACTTTTATTCACAGTTTGCCGTGTGCAAATTTACTGAACGATTAAAATGACTTCATTCCCTTTTATTCTAGTTCTTGAACATATTTAAACAAAAACTACAAGTGTGTATGTGTATAAACAAGATTGGTCAATACTCTAGCACAAACAGGGGGGATTATGCTTGGGTATTTGGCTTCGAAATTGTGAGTTATTGATTCATTTAACTCAATTTCTACGAAACTGTCTCTAACAAATTAAATAAACTTCGTCAATTTGAATTTCTATCAATGAAATCACTTATGTGATCATTGATTGATTGTTTTTTTTTGGTTCATAATTCTAATAATAATGTAACTCTCTATGCATTATATTTGTTATTGTTGTTAATTACCACACCCTGTAAAATAGCCCTGAGAGGATTTTGCAATTATCAGACTGCATTTCTGTGTCGTATTACTGTATGATTATATTTTTGTGTTTAAACGCGTATTTTCCAGATTCCAGATGTTCAAGACAAATATTCTGTTTACACAATGACTTTTTCATTATCTTTCATTACTGCTTAGAGAACATATAAGATGATGGATTTCTGTCATACATGAGCAATAAATATTATCAGGGATTGTTGAAGTAAGTCTGTTTAAAAAAGAGCTTCAATTCAAACACGTCTCAGAGTCAACACTGGCATTGATAATGTTTCTTGTTGCCCAATTGTCCTGAAAAACAAATGTCTACACTGATCTAAGGATTTTTTTGTCTTTGTGTAATCCTACAAACAATCGAAATAAAGCCTTCACTGAAAGCCTTCGTGTCTAATTTTCATTACATAATCACCCTGTAGATAATTTCCACCACTCAACCCTGTCCTGATCACGTATTGTAAACAAACCACCACCCCTTTAAAAATACGAACGAGTACAACGTTTCGAATTGGTTGTATATCCGAAACAATAACAGAAACATGCATTTTTCAATAATGATCGTTTGACACGTGACCTCGGCCACGTGACCTGACGTCGGTCGCCACCGGAAGCGATACTTGTCCATTACGCCGTTATTCACTCCTTTGTTTTCCGACTGCGATGACAAATTACTTTTTTATAGTTCTTTTGTTTCGATCGATGTATTGCTATGTGTGAGAGGTCAAAGGACAAAAATGAGTTCGTTATCTGTGTGTAGCAAAATGCCCTCGCCAATACAAGCTATTTTACTCTACAAGAAAAGTAACAGTGAGTTAATCTTTCATGAGACTTTTCGAATGGACGTTTTTTTTATTATTTTGCTTCTTCGAAAAACTCTGATATTTTCAATCAAATGGTTATCGACGTCATGACGTCATAAAAAAATCTTCAATGACATATGCCTGTAGACGCAAGAAACTGGAAATGAAATTTACTGATCCGATTAACTGAGGGAACTTGTAAAACAGTTTCTCCGATCTTTGTGATACAGTAGTTCATTTGCAGAAATCGATTAGGAATTTTCAAAAGCCATCTGAATGAGAATCAATCAGTTATGAAAGGTATTTTGTCAAAAGACTGCAATGCAACAAAAACCTTATGTTTTTTCACAAAACTCATTCACGAAAAAATTCCATGAAATGTAAGGAATAATTGACAGTTCTCAATGATTCTCCCAATCATCACATCGCTAAAGTCATCCTACAAATCAATTTCAAATCAATTCCTGATTCACATAATTTTTGTAATCAAATGAAGAAGTTGAAAACATTGTTATTTTTTTTCATTTTTCAATGAACTTCAACAACAATGTTTTTGGTGAATTTAATCTAGAATAGTTATTTTTCGAAAAATATATCCATTTAGATTTTTCTAATTTTGAAAAAAAAATTGAGGAAACAGAAAATCACATTTGTTGTGTAGATACTTTATATGAATATCACTGTATTTAAAAAATGTACAGAACTCTTGAAACTCCTGGATCCGTAACCAATCAAAATTCACTTCATCAACATGAGCATTATGGATTGATTCGTTTGGTAGGCTCGAAAACATACCAAGAAAATTCTAAATATTTATTCAATAGTTTTTTTGTTTCAAATGGTTAAAGTTTGTGCCTTGAGTCACCCTATTTACCATTATTTATTCTTCTCAAACAATGAGTTCATCATTCTCAGTAGACTAATGGTTAGTTTATACAAAAAATATGGATAAAATGAAATAAGAATGCACCAATGAAATCACATATTTGATACGACTTGACATGACACGAACTGGGTATCATATTTTGTCTCAACATGTGTAGTGTCCTTCCTATATCAGTGTCTCGTTCCACCATGCATGATAAATCCTTGTTCAATTAATTCATCTACTACGCACAAAACTTCTGTGAATCATTATATCGTGGGGTAAACATTACCATTACTATCATTCCACCATCTTGTGTCTTTCATCTACGCCAAAAATACCTCGACAAACAACCGGTCCATACGGATCAAGTAATCTCCGCACAATGTATCGAAAAACATCGAATTCCCTGTGGCGAATTTCTGATTCAACCGCAAAAGAAAATCATCCTTCAACGTCTTCGTCCATTCAGACATTTATACGCGCAAAAATCGGGATGATTTAATCCCGAATATCCTGTCTATACCCAGATAAATAAATTTCGTACTGTATCATCTCCATGGCAAACTGGATTAGCACTGTAAACGTTCCGAGGATTAGACCAGGATTTTTTTTTGTTGAGATGTGGGGTAGTCCGCAGTGTATGTAGCTACAGAGTGTGCAAAATTCGGTACTCTTATCTCAGTTTTGAAGATTGTTACTAATAGACAAAACGATTATTTCTTAAACAATTGCTATCAATCTTGGAACAAAAGACTGATAATTTCTTTATGATACTCTACACAAGGAGCTTGTTCAAACACGTCGTGGAGATAATGTTTATCACAACATATTTTTCTTAATGTGACGTCATCGTACGAGAAGCTAACAGTAAATATTTTCAAAGAAATGTTTGATAAGCATTAACGAATGTTGAAACAATGGATTTTGTATTTGATTATCTGTCTCTGTCTGAACAGACTCTTTGAAAAGTTGAATGTTGTTTGATCATTTTTGTTTTGGTGAATGATTTTTGAGACAATGTGGCATGCCTGATGAACTCAATCTAGTTAATCAACCAAAAGTATCAATAGAAATGAAAGAAATATTAAATTAACCAGACATACTAAAAATTCTGTAACATTACTCCGGAAGTTAACTTAACCTCAGTTAATTAATATCCATGACATGCCCCAAGGAATCGTTTTGAGTCCACTTATCTTAGCCAACATTGTATGACAATGACAAATGACAATGACATACTTTGTGATATACAGTGTGGAACAGCCAAATGGAATAAATTCGATTCACAAATAATGTAAAAAACAAAAAAAAAACATTAATTTCAATGTGGGAGATGTTCAAAATGTTGTAATGTAGCGAATTTGTGAAATAAAATAATTTTCTTTTTTTAATATAAAATTTTGTAATAATCTGAAAACACTCAATATTTCCGAAACAGTTGAAGATAGGTATGGGACATGAATTATGTCTAGAATTTTCTGAAGAATCCAAAGAACTAATAATATACAGGGGGTTGTATTCAAAATAAGAAAGTTGGTATCGGCCACTGTCACATGACACACCCTATATAAATTATATTTTTCGAAAAAAATGCGCATCTAAAAATACAAATCGACGTGTCCAAGCGTTTTTCCCAACACGATCTCATTTATTTGTTATCGAATTATCTTTGGAAACCTAACCAAAGCTGTGTCTTGAGAACGTATTTTTCCCTTTATATAAAATTTGGGGGTTTCTATCAATTGTTTCCATGTCTCCTAGAAAAGAAGATGGAGCCTCTCAACTGTGGTCAAGAGGCAACTCCTTTGGCGCAAACAAATATAAACAGGCCTTGATTTTCATGATTAACTGCTTACTTATACGATTGGGCACCCGCCTGTAAGCCTCTTAGAGCAGATGATATATCCGAAGTTCTAAGATACTGCCATAATGGCGAGCTACTTCACGATGTTTGAGTTTCCTATTAGAAGGGTAGAGACGCTTTCGAACGATTCTAATTCATTTTCGTTAGTAAGGTTGACAGAACTGGTTATTACGTGGTAATCTTCAGTCGAAGTCGAAGAAGGAAGTTCTGGTAGTGGGAATAACCACGCTAGATGGCGCTCGAGATGTCGGGAATGTTACGGTGAAGACGTGATCTGATATTGCATCATTTTTTCAGAAGAGACGTATCCAAATCTCATGTGACTTTTGAGTTCTTTGAATTGTGAAACCAAATTTTGATGTAAGCCTGAAGAGTTGAAGTACAAAAAGAAGTCATGTTTCGTTATATTAACGCAGTCACAACTCACAGTATACTCCGACGAATATCTAAATATTGGCTTGTTCGAATCCATACACACAAACACGCACAGTTTGATCTGTACAAATTTGAATTAAAGATTAAATTTGTTAGATCCACAACTAAGCTGTCAACACACCGAGAGTATGGATAGACTCTTTGTAAAATAACTCAAATATTGTTATTTTTAAAAGCAAATGTTTATATTTGCTCAATAGTTACTTACTTACTACATTCATTTGTATTTAACTAAACACTTGATAGCATTAGATTAACCATCGAAGAAAAGTAAGGAAATAAAAGGAAATTGATGAGTTGTCAATGAAAGGGAGTTTGTTTATATTGTTTTTATTATTTTCATTATATACCACCCAACAGATCACTACATCAACATCATTACAAATAAGAGCATGTCGACAATAGAATGTTACACATATCTCTGAAAGCAAGGAGAATTTCGACACCAGACTCTGACTTACTTTAACTGATGGTGAATCATAATTTGCTACTTGAACGAACTAACAAACTGTGACTGAAGTACCAAGGGGTGGGAAACAGAAGGTACCCAAACTATTTCAATTCTCCAAGAGGACAGTCTTTTGTCAACTAATTCCATAGCCTGAAATAACCATACATTATGTGGCATCTTCAAAGCTGCAGATGAATTCATGATCTAGTATGTCTGAAAGAACAGGGTCTATGTTGAATCTTCATGATATTTCTTTTAAGAATTTGATTTGATTTGATTGATTTGAGTGTCGTTGCAGTATTTTGAGTTGGGGGACTTCCATCCATATCAGCAAAAAATCATTAGGTTGCTGTTTCAATCATTTCAATTTCAAAAACTCTGTCTGTACAAGGTATATTCGAATTTTCGCTCTGTGCTGTTAACAAACCCACATTTATTATAATTCAGTTATAATTCAATCTACTTATATGTCAATAATTGCTAACAGATGAATATGTTAATGATTTGGACAAACGTGTTTGTTCAAGCTTGCTAATCGCTTGAGTACATATAGTACATGCAGACCGTGAGTTAGATAGATTATTGACTGACTATACATGGCCTCTTCAAGGCAGGGGCGTATCGAAAGAGTTTAGGTGATCACACCCTCATTTAGAAGATTATAATGAATTGACTTCATGATAGAGAATTGGGAGTTTCATTTTCATGATTCTGAAACTTTGTACAGATAGGAGAAATCCAACTGAATTGTTTTGTCATCTCTCTTGACTTGAAGTCAAATTCTTCTAGTATCATATCCTACATCAACTGATTTTCTTTGAACTAAACTTGAAATATCTGCGCCAAAAAAACTCACGAATGATAACTTCCTACTTCATATCAAAAATAGTTCTGCTATGCTGCAACATTTATTCATATAATAGATATATTACAAAACTAATAAGAATAAATGACGTGGACACGGTTCAACCTTCTTTTACTTCATAAATCTTTATTATATTACTGAGTACACCTTCGTCCCGATAACAAAATTTTATTATTGAAAATTTCAAGAAACGTATATATTCCGAGAAACCAACCAAGACTCTTCATATGGACGAAGAATGTGAAGAGCAAATATTTAATTTGTGATAAAATACATACAATTTCTGTTAGAGAAATCTTCCAGTGTATGCTTAGTGACAGAATGTGCCTTAACCTTTGATCGATAACAGTGCCAGATAAAGAGCTTATACTAATAGTGATTGTAAAAATGAAAGAATCCTCATAACACTGGGAGATATACAGAGTGGGTCGTTCAAGTATGAATGTTAACAAAGAAAAATTCTCAAACAGATCAATTACATTTTCGAGGATTGCATAGAAGAAGATGGAACGATACTGAAACAGGAAAATTAATTCTCTACTGGAATATCAAACTGATACCTACTATTTCCATTGTTCCCCACTTTTTTTCTTCAAGACATAAACGATAACTTGGAGATAACCATGTTCTGTTCTACAGTTTTGCTAATGCAAGATAATGTAATGCTGACAAAATATAGACCTTGTTCCTTTCAGACATAATAGACCATGAATCCATATACAACCCTGTAGATGCCAGAGAATTTATGGTCATAACAGATTATGGAATCGGCTGACAAAAGACTGGCCTCTTGGGAAATGGAAACAGTTTGGGCTCCTTCTAATTTCGATCTTCTAGAGCGGAGTAACTTACCTTCTATGTTGCCACAGTACGTGAAACAGCAAATTCTGATTTGCTTATGTACACCAGAATACTTTCTGCCCATGATGGGTGCAAACACCGTCGCAATCTATACAGGGAGTTTCGGAAACATGATGCTCTTTCATCATGAAGGAAACTCTTAAAGTGGAATTCGAGAAGGAATGGGAGAGAGCACTCAATATGAGACCTGTTCACATTGAGCAGGATAAAATTGGATCAATGATGGTGCTCCTCACGCCTTTTGAGAAAGCATATTGACATTTTGGGATTCGTTGACAGGACCCCGGGAGTAAAGGAAACTTTCTAACAACGTCAAAAAACCAGACGAATATTTGTCAGGTCTTTTCTCAAATTCAATCAGTCAACATTCTCTTTATATCTTAACAGATACAAAATAAGCAAACTGCAAACTGGGTTTTCCCTCTAGTCTTTCCATTTCCTTGGATTGCCAACAATCTCGAGTATATTTCTGCGCATTTTACAGGAGCAAATATACGTACGACTCGATTCATTTCATTGTTCTCAAAAGACACGTATTATATTTGTTGAAAAGTCGGAGAGATTCTGCTCCATATCGAGGTGCTGTTCAAACAATGAAAAGATAATTTTCATGCGTAATTTATCGTTCTCAGGTAAACAGTACTCGCTATTGGATGACGTTTCTTTGTTGTTCCTCGGTCCACTTTGGTATTGTTGTGAAACTTTAATTTGAATGCTATTTATATTAATGAACTGTTTTCCGAGGTAAAAAAGATGGGGTTTTCATTGTTTTTCGAAATGCAGACAGCACGGGGGTATTTTGATTTGTTAATCATTTCTGATGATTGTTAGATACGTCTCGCCTGGTGCAAGAGTGTTCCCAATACTAGACTCTATTTCATCATTGAATTTCTCAATTCAGTTGGCAACATTTTTCGATGATGCAAAAAGTATTTCGCGTTTTTCAAACCATTTCCTCACGATCAACTAATCGATGTAGAAGTTTATTGTTATTCGACCGACAATCATTGGGATAATTATTTATTGAATTTTAAACATTTGATCTTGTGAAATTTTAATGGTATACAGGGTAAGCCACTGTGCCTGGCAGTTTAGACGTATATCGAAAAGACTTTCGACGAAACCTGTAACTCCTGATGAACACAATATCGTACATGTTATGCTATTTCATAGATGTCAAAAAGGAATATGCTAAATTTCATTTTATAAATAAATTTGGTTTCATCTCCGTAACCTGACTGTTTACGTGTAGGAGAATAATGTATGCAAAAGGGATTTCAATCACCTTTCAGATAATCAATATAAAGGGCATTCTATTTGGAAAAAATTGTTGAATTCTTAGTAATCCTGTATGATGCAGAACAAACTTCTCTACACAGAACTGATACACAGATCTTTGCTATGCTACATTGTAAATAAGAAAAATGCACGTAGATAGCACAGTCATAAATATAAATAGAAAAAATTCTGGAAAATAATTGTTAAAATAATATCGAAAACGGTTGAAGATAGGTATAGAGAAGCATCCAGCAATTAAATTAACAAAGAAATGATATGATATTTTTCAGTAAGACATATGTATAGGAATACTCATACAGAAAAAAATATTTGGAAAAACGGAACAGAACAACATAGTTGAATTTCAAAACATCACATGTTGAAATATTCGTCAACAGAACATTATAACAACAATAACTCAGATGTCAACTGGAACCAGAATAATTCATTCTTCAATTTGGAAATTATTCCACCCAATTCAATGATTGATTTATGATCTGGTAACATTGCACCTGTTAGATGACGTCACAATCAACCTATAATAAACAGACTATATCAATACAATGTGCTCTCAAAAATGGATCAAATAATGATTTGGAATGCCATCTTGTCATCACCAAACACCCTGTACACTATTATCGAACTAAACCACCACCAGCCCCATCCGAAGGTGGGTTTATACAGTCATCAAATCTGGTTGCATCCCCACGATAATGACTGATTCTCGGTGTGCACCGATGCAGTCAAGCATTTTATCGACTGAATACGCGTTTACCAAACATCGCCATTATGCCTTTCTGAGCTTTGGCCACGGGGCACGGGATCGTTCTTGCGTTAACAATTCGCGTTCTGTGCCTTCCAGTCCGAACACACAACAACATTCATGTGTTTCTGTGTTTGTTCATGACGGAATTAGATATTACAAGAGAGAGAGAGAGGTATAGAAGTGGCGGATTTGTTGATGAATTTATTAATGTTATGGTCATTTATTCTCCCGAATCAATTTGGTCCCCTCAAAGTTATCCCCGTCTGAGAAAAGCTCTTTCCATTCCCTGAAACAATCGGAATAGTCATTCACCTGTTTAGCCTTCAAGGCCATCTTCGATTGGATGTTCATCTATTCAATCGTTTCAAAACGGCGTCCCCGCATTGGTCTTTTGAGTTTGCTGACTAGCCAGAAGTCCCACGGAGCCAAATCAGGCAACAGTGGTTGCGGAACAATATGAGTCGAAGTCTTCGACTGAAAAGTCACCAAGAGTCAATGCAGTATGACATGGTGCATTATCTTGATGAAGGAACCAAGACTTGACGCGTTTCAGACACAAAACATTCCTCAAAATGAGGCTGAGTCAAATAATATTCCAACACTATGAGCGAGATCTCTGATTTCCAATAATTTTTTGGTTGAAAGTATAATTGAACTATACTTTTTTGAAAACCAGGCTGGTCAAACAGGGACTGGTGCTCGGTATCATAATATGATGACAAAGTTGGATGATATTGATGTGGCAATTAGGTGGTTTCAACAACAGTGCCACCTGCCATACAGCTCGTGAAACACTTCAAAAACTGCATGAGACATTTCTAGGTGTGATCTCTTGTTCCGAAGATCAGAATTAGCTCTCTAGATCATGTGATTTAACACCAATGATTTATTATTATTTAAAATATAGGTCTATGCCTACAAGCCCACAATAACATGTGGGTTAAAGGAGGAGATTCAACGCTGCATTAACGTAAATTTAGTCACATGTATGCAGAATAGTCTTGGATAATTTCGACAAACAAGTGCCTATGATTATACAAGGTGTTCCTCAAAAAATGCTAATGTTTGAAGGGGCGATTCTTTGACACATTTGAAAAAAAACTTCCTATAAACGTATGTCTTAAAAGTCTTGACTTTCGAGATGCAGGGTGAATTTTGAAAAAAAAAAGTTTTTTGATAATAACTAAGATAATATTCTAGACATCTCTAGGAAATTTTGTACATGTCTTCTATGCATCAAGGTGCATTTTTTGAGAAACAGAGTGTCAAAATATTACACTCTTTCTAAGGTAGTCCTGATTCATTTATTTTTCAGAAGGTTATGTTTTCATAAGCAGCAGCTGAAAAGATTCTAGCTTTGACATTGTAATGAATCTGATCTCTTAATTTGCTTTCAGTCGATGCACAAACATTTTCACGTCGCACCAGATTTTTGAGTAATAGACACTGAAGTAAAACGATTTTTATTTTTTTAAGCGAAAAGCATGCGTCGGACAAAAAAATCCATGAGATTAATTTTGCTCAATAATGAAATAAGGATTATTGTATTTTTATTTTGGAAGTATGCAGTGGCGTAGTATTTTTTTCTCCAAAAATATTCAATGCAAAACCCGTACGGACGCCACTGGTAGAGAAAATGAAAAATTCTGTACATCACAAAATGCACATTGATGCATAGAAGACAAATTTTCTAGAGATGTCTAGAATATCATCTTAGTAATTATCAAAAAACTTTTTTTTTCAAAATTCACCCTGCATCTCGAAAGTTAAAACTTTTAGGACATTCGTTTATAGGAGTTTTTTTTCAGAATGTGTCAAAGAATAACCCATTCAAATATTAGCATGTCTTTGAGGAACACTTTATGATTCAATGAGAAATCTTGTTTTCTATGTACTTCAATCAGAATTTCAGAATACTCTTCATTGGAATATCCAAATTGAGCTGATAGAATATAATTGAACACTCTGTGTTACTTGGGTACGAGACCATGATGAAGAAGAAAGACACCCATTACAACATAACCATGGATTCGAAATGTCCTAGCATTTAGGTATTGTTGATGCTTTCCCATGTTCCTTTCCAAATGATCCAATAATTTATTTGATTGTCATTCATCAATTCGAACTACCTTCTTAAGAATTCGACACAGAGATTTGTCCGATTCGCCAAACGTATCTGTGTGCGCACAAAAAGATATTATGAATGGTTTGGCAACAATGAATTCCTTAATATATGGGTGGGTAGCTTCTCTATAGAGGGTAACTGCTACTTCCTGTTTCCCTCTTTCACCCTTATATGTCTCCTTTTACTGGATTATATTCATATACAGGCATGTTTTTTGAATGTGTTACTGTTTTCATTCAAAATTAACTTGTAGCCATCCAGAAAACAATTCCAATGACAAAACTTGACGAAACCAATGTAGTTGAAAATATACTAAATTATTTTGATATTATTTATACTCTGCACGTACTCTGCAGATGATCTGAAGATTCATATATTGATTGCAGACTTCTCAGAAGAAATTAATGAATGGTGCAGAAAAAAATAAACAATCGTTGAATTTCAAAAAGTATAACTTTCATATCTTTCGCCATCTCACAATGAAACATTGATAAAACAGCTGGTTCTGCATCCAAAATTTTAGGCTTCGTCATAAGGAATATGTTCAATGATTTATCCACAATGGAGATACTTTTCTCTTCACTTGTAACATCAAAATTAGAATATACTAATGTTGTAAGGAATTCAATATATTTCAATCACACATGACCTGCCAAGAATTCAACTTACATTTTTTGAATGCATTCAGTGGTATATTTCTATAACATCGTATATAGAACGAACTTTTTTTAAAATAATCCTGAACTTTTCGAACATTTGGAAAATATACAGGGTGGCCCATCAGTGTATGGAAGTAGAATAACTCACTTGGGAAGAAGAATAGAAAAAATGTTTCGAATAAAAGTTGCTATATTTACGTAGATACACAATTCTGAAATATTACGAGATATACATGGTGCTCTGCATAAGTCAGACAATATTGAGATGATTTATTTGAATAGAACACCCTATATATTAATTCACTATCGAATTCAGCTCTGAATTATAAATCCAGGCTCATTTTTATTTTCTTCATGAAATATGACATTGTCAAACTAGTGCAAAAAAAAAATTTGACGAAAGTTGGTACACTGTAAATGCTGCCAAAAAAACGTTATTAGTGATAATTAAGTCAATCCATTTGGTGAGTACGTAGGTGAAGGATAGCTGAAATGTATGAAAGGTGTAGAATTCTCGTTTTATATATAGGGTGTTGTTTAGAATATGATTTTTGATGATAATATTTTTTTTTTACAAAATGAAACAAATAATTTTCTATTGAAAACTATAATAAAATCAATCGAGCGTGTACATAACTCTCATACAGTATGTTTTGATTTGAGTTACCTTATACTGTAATCAGGAAGTACCCTGATATCGAAAAGTGAATAAATAAATTAATGAATACATATTTTACCGTACATGATAAGAATAAACGAATTGATAGTGGTCAGTGATGTCGGTGTCCCCCAAGGTGTTGTTCTGGGCCCGCCACCACCAAAATCAGCAGTAACATTAATATATCATTCATCGTGCTGGGATTTCATGTAATTTGGGAGGCGTGGGGTACGATTTCACGGACCTTTGTGCTCCGACACCTGGCCGGCCCTTGCCTTTTTAACTGTAGATCTCCGCTATATTCCCATTCACGCGAATGTTGACTTTTACTTCGATTCCGAACGCCAATCTATCTGCTATTTGGGATGTTTAGCGACAGGAGGGCGCATTGTTAGGGCTGAGGATAACAGCCGAAGCGAACAGGCCCTTTGTGTCCTTCGAATCGGCCCTGCTAACGCTGATTTACTGTCGAACGATTGTCGTGTAAACAGTTTTTTTGTTTCTTTTTCTGTTCGGTAATGATACCAGGATTTGTGCGTGCGTTCGATTTTTAAAAATTTTTAATTTGAAGGATAGTCATATAGAGACGTCTTTTTTAAAGACATTTTCGGATTGAGGTAATTTGAACTAAATCGACTCAAAATCACCCCTGTATGGTGATGAACTTTGTTGAAAACCCCAAACTGAACGTGTGTAAATTTATGAACTATCTTAGTCGTATCTACTCTTTTATATTAAACTTCCCACGAAAGGAGACATCCTATAATGTTCAGAGAACATCGTGAGAACCATGGGAAAGGAGGTAAGAATTGGTGTTCTTTTTGAATTTCCACTATGAAACATCTTATTCCTTCCGAATTTTCACCAATTTCTGTTGATTCAGGCATTTTTGTTGGTTGCTTGAACGAATCAGGTATTACATAATCATATGATGCTAGTTCGAGTCTAATCATCAATTTTGATGATTTTGAGGAAAAAATCATCATTCTCGAATCAAAATGAAATCAAGTGAATCAGCAAAAAAGTCACAGCAAATTTAGGTCCATTGAAGGTCCTTGGACAAAAAAAAATACAAAATACTGACTGACATAAAGTTTCTCTCATTATTCGTTCAAAACTGTAGTATTTATCTCGCACATTGTCTTGACTTCCTTGACATCGAAGTAAAATAAATATCCATTGAACGTCCATCACTTTACGTCCAATAGATGTCCATAGAAGTCCAATAAATAATGTGAGCTATGTGGGCGACTAATACCGTCTTTTTAGTGAAAAATAACACAGTCCATAGAGTTGAATTACACCAAAAATAATGTCGAATGCCTCATTCAAGATCAACACTTTCATGGTTTTTTCCTTCATTATGTGTTGAAATTGGACGGGTACTGATGATATGTGAGGTTTGTTCCAAAATCATTCATATTTGATCCATTTGAAGGTGAAATACATTTATTGAGTTTGATTACGATATGACTAATTGTTATGGAACTGTATCATTTTCCAGTCCAACAATTCATAGGAGGTGCCTATGTATCTCTAGGTGAGAATATGGTCCATATTTCATCCTAACGTGATGTTTAAAAACCGAGCACTCAATTATTTACCGAATAACATTGACTTTCGCTCCCTCTTCATCCTACAATGCCAACATTTACCGAAATAATTTATTTAGCAGGAAAATGTATAACTGTCGGCAAATATTTCCACACCAAACTCCGGCATACTTTTGTTTTGTATACTCTCCAAATAACCGTTCCGGCCTCTCTTGTCTGCGATTTTCTTGCTCACATTTTTCCATGTATCAGGTGGGCTGACACATAGACGGCGCTACGATAGTGTATTTATTTATTATAGTTGTTACAGCTACCCAGAAAGTGCGGTGTTGTAGTTTATTTCTTTCTTCAGTGAAGCGCCGGATGCTAACAGAAAGTTAGGTTAGGTTCATGATTCATTTGTTTTGAAAATAGTGTTCTCGATTAATGAAATATTCACAACACATTTTGATGAATATTGATTATATGTAGATAATCAGTCGTTCCAATGAAATAATGGACTGTTCCCATTTTAGGAATCATAACAAATATTCAGTACACAATAACTATGTAATGAATTGAAAATATGTAACATTCAACTCAATGTTTTCGCATTTTTTTTAATATGATAAAATGAATTGCAGAATTGAAATAGGCCAATTGTGAAGTGTTAAGTATTACCTAGATATAGAGCATCTGCAGCGCGTTACAAAATATGCGCTTCTTTCATGTCCGAAGGTAAAACAACTTCAAAAATTTCTGTCCTGTTTGTATTGTGGTCGTTGGACTTTCAAGTTGATAATTAGTATCGTGTTACGCAGATCTGTCACCCAGTGACTTTTTCCTGTTCTAGCCCAGTAGATAACAAGTTCATCTCCAATAATTTGTTATACGTAAGTACACAAACAAATGTTTACTGTTTGTACACCAACAATATTTAGGCATTCATTTCATGTCACAATAGTATCCGTAGTGGAATAGAAGCGATAACTTATGGTGTGATGCCATTTCAAAAGCAAAATGATTTCCGAATTCATTCTGTAGGTGTTTGTCCCTCGTGTCTTTTGTCGAGGAGCGTGTAGGTGTTTTATTTGATGTTGACTCTACAATTTCTACGGCAAAATCTCAAAGAATGAACAAAACATACACACACACCGGAAATGTTGGACTTGTGTAAATCTTTTGTCATCATTAGGTATACATTATGAGTTTCCTATATTTGCAAAACTAGAAAATGGGCTTTGTATGGCTGGTCTTTACAATTTGTCGTCGTTCACTACTATAGGAAAAATGATGGATACGTATTTGATGAGATGAGAAAGTGACAAAGTTTTTCTTGGGCAGGTGGGTGTGGAAACTATAGAACGAAACAGAACGAAATAGAAATAATTCACATCAAAATGTGAAGTAACGATAGAAATACACATCTTCTACATGATTGATCTTGATTTGTTCAGGGTTATTCAAAATGAAATAAAATGAGGAACAAAATAAAATAGAATGTAGAATAAAATAAACTGAAATAAGAAACATGAACGCCTCTATCTGAGTAAGATTTCCTAGACTAGTATTTTCTGCCTTCTGCTGTTTTTCTACATGCTTTAGTTGTATTCAGTATTGAGGAATATTTTCATGTTTTTTTTTTAAAGGGCGTCGGTTCGAATCCCGTCCATAGCCAAAAAAAGTAAAACTAAAAAATGAAAAATGAATATAGTTTGTGGAAACTAAGGAACATGCTTCAATGATGAAATAAAAAGGCGAAAATAATTTTTAATATACAGGGTGTAACTGAATAAGTGTGAAACATTTGAGGGGGTGATTCCTCATCGGAAAAATGATAGGATTCTTCATATGGAGAAACTTCATTGGAGCATCCCACAGCCCCTTTATTTGAGCGAAAACGTGGCTCAATGCGAAGACGTCTAGACGCATGCGTAATGTCTGAAGGTAGACATATTGAAAATTTACTATGATTTCTACATGTTTTGTTATTATTAAATCAGTTTTCTTTATTCCCCTTTAATCATTTAATGCAGAAAGTAAAATAACTTTTTGCTGCGAACTGCTTTATTTTGAACAAGAAATGCAAGGAACATGCTATCGGAAATAAATTTTGAGACAAATAATAAGACGAAAGGTTACATTGGAAGTATATTCGAAGGGTTGCGTTTCCCCCCCCCCTCACAACCATGAGATAAACCAAATAAATCACTGGCTAAGTGTCTTTTTAGTCGTAGAAAATGTCAGGTTAATTTCAATATTGTAACTTTTTTAGTGCTTGTGAAAAAAATTGTTGAACGAATTTTACGTCTCCCCTTCGAGGGTCTGTATCTTACCATGGGATGCTCCAATGAAGTTTCTTCATATGAAAGATCCTTTCTTTTTTTCGATGCACCCTGTAGAAATAAATTAATTGAGAAAACCATTTTTGTTGTGTAAGAAGAGGGGGTGCTTTATAAAAACTGATTTTTGTAGCACCACACGCCTTTTATACAGTCACAAAGTTATACTAATAAATTCAATTATATACTGATAATTAATTTCGCCTTTTTATTTTATCAATGAAGCATGTTTCTTGGTTTTCACAAAGTATATTTATTTATAGAACTATGTACATGTGATTGTATGAATATGACATATAAATATGAAAGAAATAAATAAATATACATCAAATGAATGACCGAGTAACAGGATATAACTAGAAGGTTCTCCATACTTTTGAGAATAAGAACACGCTTTCAGAGTTTATGAAACACTATAAAAACGTTCAACATCATGATTCATTTTATTACACAGGTACAGTAATTTTCAAACACGAATAAAGAGCAAAAAAAAACAACCAAACCAAAAACCATTGGTATCTGAACGTAGACACCAGGCGACTATAATACTTTTATGGCACTACTGTAGTTTTCCATTTAGTGAGAAGTTGTTAATGATTGCAGTTCCTTGACATCCACATCCTAAGACTTCGAGACGTGGTTACGTACATGCCGGTAAAATTTGTTTTACTTATAACAAGTTGGGTCTTCGTACAAGTGTTAATCATGTTTCTTTCGAAATGCAAATGCTAGGAGAACTCTATGATTATGACTGATGGTCAACTGAATTGTTCCTTAACGGGAAATTATTACATTTGTTGCTTCGACATACCAACGTCAAGCTGGAATCGGAGAAGAGGCGAGTTATAATAGTGATCAGAAAAGTAAAAAGAAAGATACAGGCATTATTGAAAAATCGAAAGAATTTACACCCTGTGACAGTTTCTTTATTCCTGTTGCTAAAAACTTTACTTTCGAATCCTAAATTTCGAGAAGCATGTTTTGAAGAAGCTTAGGGAAATGTAAAACAGAACTGTAATTGCATGTTCCTCATCGTCCACCACTGGTTTAATCTTAAAATTTGATTTCTGAAGAATCCATGTTTCTCAAGATTATGTATTGATCTCCTGATCTTATGGAGACAATTTAGGTTTTCCAGGATATCTGGTAGCATGTTCTCGTAAAAACTGTGTTATATTCGCCAGAAATAAGTAATAAATTGACTATATCTTGATTATTATACCCAATTTGAGGCATTCTGTTCGACTTTATATGACGAATCTGAAAGTTATCAATTCTCGTTGATTTTTGATAGATATTAAGCAAGTGGAGTGTAATATCTCCGAATTAATGAATTTTGAATATGGAAGAAGAACTAGGGTTTATTTCTGTAGTAGAATTGAATTGATTAGGCAATAAAAATGATGGGTTTCCATTTGAAAAAAATGAGTTTTGCAATGTTCCTCATTCACACTTTGAACCGACTTAATCGTACACCCTGTGGAAAATATTCATTAAACCTTCAAATTTCTTGGATCAATTGATGCAGATCTCAAAAAATGGTATCTACAAAACGATGCCATTTGTTTGACGAGCTGCATCTGTTTTTAAGAAAAACTTGAATAACTCAGAAACGATCAATTTTAGACATTGAGTATAATACATGAAATTGAATCGAAATCATGAGGTATTCAAAAATCATAAAAAATAACCGAATTAAGAGATCAGATTTGTTCCACAATGAATGAGAATCCAAAAAATATATTTTCCTTTTCACAGAGCATCTGTTCTTGATTGAAATAATTAAATAAAAATTTCCTCATACCGCAGTACCAACCGTTTAATAATCTATATCACTCTGTATCTTAAGAAGTACTTCTTTCAGGATATCCGTTTATAGGAAGTTTCTTTCTCAAAATGTGTCAAAGAATAACCCCTTCAAATATTAGCATGTCTTTGACGAACACCCTGTATAGATCGCGTTAACTCATGAAGGAACTCCCTGTATATAGGTGCTCTAATCACCTGACCTAACAGCGTGTTCTAATCAGAGTGGGCCCTGAGCACGGTATATCAATCGGATAGAGGCATTCTGTTTGCTTCTATAGCCAATCACACATTGTCCGTGGATGCTTAATTAGGAGATACATTACCATAGGTGGGATGGGGATGGGTTTAAGGGTGACTGTTCGGTTGGGTGGTGAATGTATGTGTCCGTAAGAGACGTACGTTGTTTGGCAAAGCGTAATAGTGGATGACATTTCTGTAATCTGGTGTGATGTAAGGTTGGATTCGTAATCCAGATTGATTTCCTTCGGTCCTGTGGAAATTTCATCGCAATCTGTCAATGGGTGAAGCGAAGGTTGTGAGGATTTCGATTTATAACACGAATTTAGTGTCAGGCTCGTTTTGGTTGTATCTTGAACTACAGGGTGTAACTAAATAAGTGTAAACATTTCAGGGGGTGATTCCTTATCGAAAAAAGATGAAATCTTTTATATAAAGAAACTTCATTGGAACATCCCATGTTACCTTGCATGAGATTTTTCAGGAAAGTATGTTTTTTCTCAAAATGTTCGAAAATTCAAAAGTAGTCATTGAACTCCGAAAGGATTTCGAAAGCAGTGTTTTTAAAATTTTCTCTGTGGAAATGGATAATTTTTTGAATATTTCTGAAAATGATAGAAAATTTTCAAAGAGGATTCGAAGATTTTGAAAATCATTCCACTTGAAGAAAAACAGAGTTCAGTGCCATTTCAGGCGTCTCTAAGACACCTTGAATAAATGTAAATGAAATTTGTCAAAGGTAACCTACCTACCCCCTCAAATATGATTTTTTCGAAAATTCCAAAGTCGCTGTAGACTTTTCAATACTCGTGAAAAGGTTTTCAACAGCATTATCTTCGCGCTCTATACAGGTTGTTCGTATTTATATTAGGTATGTACCTACTAAGAAGGCAAGATATAGAGCCAAAATCTTCCAAATGAGCTGATCTCATTATTCAACTTATTGGCCAAACGAGTAAAGTACATTGTATGTAGGTTCGCGTACACCAACCTCGTAAACCTCAATATACCCAGCGACATACCTGTAATAACGAATACAATGTTTACATTGGACGATGTCAATGTTTGTGCTGTCAGACATATTGCGAATGGCGAAAAGTAATTTCCTGTGTGCATGTCCGCTTCTACTCTTCTCCCATTTCGGAATTGCCATATTGTGTTGAAACACCCTCTCAATTAACAGTCCTGCCACGGAAAAATTAATACACTAGCCCTTCAAATAGTCGATCCACGATTATTTTGCTAACTAAAATATCATACAGTATTTCTGTAGGAAAGAAAACAGATGAAATGAATTCGTGATTGAATGGTGGAACTGGAAATTTATATCCAATTCTGTACGTCCATTGAATGTCCATATCATGTCCATTGGCGTTTGGACGTAAACTGGACAACCATTGGACTTCATGTGCTGTATGGGTGTCTTACATACAGGTCTGGAAACTGGTAGGGTGGGAGGTTACCCAAACCTTTAGAAATATTTGATGGTTCCTATGTTTCGACACCTGTAACGCTATCCTTTCTTTGTCACTGTCATCATCATCACGAATCAGATCCGATCACCTTTCATGAAAATACGAATATTTTTTGGTTTATTCGAGAGCAAAATATAATACTTCTGTCAATGATTTCAGTCACCATTCGAGTCTAATCGTTTTTTGTTTACAATTACGATACAAACTGTTGAAGTTCAATCATACCTCAAGACAACTACGCTTCTAGCGAATTATTCTTCAAGAAAATATTACACATCCACCACTCAAAAGTACCTTAGTTTCCGGACCTGTATGTAAGAGCGTGAGTTGAACAAAATGATTTGGGATTTTTTTTTATATTAAACTTCACACGAAAGGAGACATCCTGTAATGTTCAGAGAACATCGTGAGAACCAAGGGAAAGGAGGTAGGAATTGGTGTTCTTTTTAAATTTTTGAAGGTAATATACCTCGGGGAACACCTCCCTGGGCAATGTGTTCCAGAGCCTCGCTGTTCGTTGGATGAAGGAGTCTTTGAAAAGAGATGTTCTGCAGGTCACCAAATTAACCACAAAGGTTTGTGAAGACTGGACTTGACGGGTTAACCTCGAAGAGACCGCCAAAGGAGGAACGATTGTTGATATTTCAGAAGAGCATCGCCCATGAAAATATCTATAGAATAGAGACAGATCGCTAACCCTCCTACGGTGTTCCAGAGAAGTAAGCGAGAGGAGTTAAATGAGGATATCTCTCGATGAAACTTTTCACAATTCCTTCACATTATTTGCCATACCTATCAACTATTATCACTATAAGTGTAATCATTGTCATCAGTCATCATTGAACAATCAACTATGCCATTCATATTTTTTGACAAATACAAATGGTCAAAACCATCCATACCTCCATATATCCCCATATAACATGATATCTCTATGAATATCCATTTAGGCAATATGGTTTGCTCTCACATATCGATAGAAAATCAAATTTTGGGTCAAATGGTGTATAAATTTCATGGTCATTTCATTTGAAATTTCCGGAAAATAAACAAATACATCGAACACCCTGTTGAATATTTCAGACCACTGTTGTGGGTACCTGATGGGATAGTCTTTCATTGATATGTATAAGGAGATTGAAATTTTCATCATAAAAATTGTAAACAATACAGATATTTTAGTCAGTCCATCTGTCAAAATTTCGAAAAAATGGAAAATCTCATAAACAAATCTCCATAGAAAGGCAATTCAAAAAGGTTCAGAATTCTACGTATAATTCAAAAATGTAAGAACAAACAGGATCACTGTAGCTGCTACCAAAATTTCAAGTTGATATCTCTGTTGGTTCTCCATAAACACCCAATGAATCAGTTAGGTGATTCACCCTGTATATATGGCCATTCAGAATGGATAATTTTGAATTCAGTAGCTGACGTAAATTCGCGCCATTGGAAGTCTTGCCTCTTGGCAAACAAAATAGCTTAAATGATCCAACAACATTCTTGAGGTTATAGGTATCGTACAAATATTTCCGAATATGACAATAGATAATTCTGGTTCAATTCGCCCTGTATGGGAGCCGGAAGACTGTGGATATGCAAGGCGAAATATCTGGAGGATACAGTGGTAGGCAGAAATTAATTATTTCTTTCATTAGTAGAAGTTTATTAATTAAGGAAGCGCTGCCGAGATTTCTCTTCTTGTTTATTCAACGTCATCTCAACCCTTTGGCACGGAACAGAACTTTAAAATGGAAATTTGCGAGATATATCCAGTTTCGCAGCTCCCAGAAACAAAATTTATTATATATTGTGTAAACACGGTAAGATTCGTGAAATTGTCGACAACGGATTTAAAGAACATTGCGATTTCACATGGGTTGTAGGTACCTATATACAGGGTGGCCCATTAGTATGTGAAAAAGTAGAATGAATGCGGATACGAAAAAATGTTTCGACCAAAAGTTGTTATTTTTGCATAGATTCACAATTCAAAAATATACAGGAAGTTCAGTCTAGTATAGTTTTTTACAATACACCCTGTATATTCCCTCACCATCGAATTCAGCATGAAATACTCAATCCAGTCCCATCTTTAGCTTTTCTTTAAATCAAAACGTTATCAAACTGAAACATAAAATCGAGAATTGATGGCAAAAAAAACGTTATCAGTGAAGGGCAATTGAGCCCATCCAGTCGGTACGAAGGTTAAGGATGGTTGAAATGTCTTAACTAATTCTCGTTTTGTTTACAGAGTGTTTTTTGGATAAACATCAATTCAGGAACACCCAGTATAACATCTTGTAGAACTATGTCAACTATGTCAACTTATGTCCTCATAATGTACTCTCTAAAATTGATTGTTTTTTGAAGAATTTGAATATTTCAAAAGTCACATTCATAGCTTGCTTGTTAAAAAAAAAATAACATTTTGGAAACGTAAACTAAAAATGTAATTTCCTTTGAAACAATCTATTTTACAGAGTTAATTATGGGGACATAATTTGAGGGCATGAAAAGTTTCACAAGATGATGAAATAATATACCTATAAACCTTGTACACCTTGAAATATTTTAATATTTTATTGGGTAATTCTACTTCCACCCTGTAGATACTTTATATTTTGGTTATCCTAAAATACTCGAAAGTCAGATTATCGATTATTTTTATGAGTTTTGAATTTTTGCAACCTAGAAAATGACGGATAACGTTGAATACATCTCAGACACCCTGTATGCGAGTTTTCGAGCGAATTAATATTCTTCTAAAACATAACAAATTCTCGAACGACATTTGTATAATTCAGTTAATGTCATTACAGATACTTTCCTATAGTCTATTCAAACCGGACAGTTTTGACAGCTCTCCAGAAAGTGCGGTGTTGCTGTTTGTCTTTTTTATCAATGATACTCCGAAACAGGAAGACAATTCAAATTCATTCATATTTTTTCCAGAAATATTTTTGATTCTAAAAATATATAAACTGATATTGGATAAGTATTGACTGTGCATAACTGTTGCACATTTTGTAATAATTCGAAATAATTATTCGATCTAACCTTTCCTAGACAAAAAAGTGGATATTTCATTCTCCTCTCCCACCTTTTTTTATCGACTTGCAAACGGGTATATGGACAGAAAGCAAACACGCATGAACATGCATAGCTTTATGGTCCCATGATTTTATCGGGCCACTCTCTGATTGGTTGTTTACACAGGGGGGAGGGCCATCGACGAACCCCAGATATAGTCGGAGGTCATGAGATACGAAGCGACGTTGCAGTATCGTATTTTTTTCACCAGTTCTACGTATAAGAATATAGATCAGGATTCTGTATTTCAAGTTTGACATACTGTGGGCCAGTTCATGATAACTTTCAATTGAACATAAATTTACTTCGATCGATGGTAAATTTTTCTCTTCCAGAGTTCATGGAATATACAAGATCCTTAAAGACATGCTAATATTCGAAGGTGATATTCTTTGACACATTTTAAGAAAAAAACTTCCTATAAACGTTTGTCCTAAAAGTTTCAACTTCTGAGATACAGGATGATAAAATAAAAAAAAAAATCAGTAACTGAGATAATATTCTAGACATCTTTATAAAATTTAGTACATGTCTTCTATGCATCTAGGTGCATTTTGTGATACATGAAATTCTTCATTTTCTCTACCAGTGGCGTCCGTACGGGTTTCGCATTGAATATTAAAAAAAATACTACACCACTGCTTGCTTCCAAAATGAAAATTACTTTCAAGATCGTCATTCATTATTGAGCAAATTATAAAAAATATCAACATGTCTTAAGGAACACCCTGTACATTTGAAGCATTCTCAATATGTATTAAATTGTCATTTGATATAATGATATTCTTTTAAGCTTCATGTAACGTTATTGACCCCTACCAGTCAACCACACTTACTCAAATTTTAATTTTTTCAAATTGTTACTTGTAATTATTTTTTATTTGTTCTGAGCGGGAGGGTTACGACCCCAATAACCCCCCCTCCTCGTTACGCCTATAAAAATTATAATATTTGAACCTATGAGTACCCATAAAGATAAACTTATATTGAAATGTGGCAACATTGCTGAGATGCAGTTTCGTAGAAGTGGGAGCATTTTCAAACGCCTAGAACATTCAGTAATTTAATTGTACTAGTAGTATTACACTTGAATTTTTATTCTTTTCAATAATGTTGAAGTCATCTTGAATCTTTCTGTGCTGAATAAGACACACGCGAAAAGTTGTATATCGATTAAAATTAAATATAACCCACAATATTCGTGCTAGCTGGTGGTGGCACAATGAAGATAGGGGGCGCTGATGCTCGAGCACATGATATAAACGACCCCGTCATCGATGGATCTTTTAAACAAACAACGGGGGCTGCTTCCCTTTCAAGACTACTAATACACAGCCGGTCATGAAAACTAAAGTGCAACTATCGAATACTGAGTGTTGAATTTCAATCGTTTCAATTGGGAGACAATATTTTGAGAAAAAATAATTGAAACTTGAATGAATTTCTAGAGATATAATCGATATACAATATTGTTATTACCTGGAATGTTTCTGAAGTTTATTTACCTGGAACATTTCTGAAAACATATGACTCCAAGTGCTACCAACTGCACAACGAAAAAGCAATTTGGGTGAGGTTTCTGAGTAAAAAAATATAGATCCAAAACACATGAGCTACTAATTGATTTGGATTTTTTTCCAGGGTCCGAGAAGTCGTCGAAAATTGAACTGTTCAAATTTACCTTACATTTAATTTTCGGTTAAATATCAGCTCGAAACTAAAAGTCAACAACGTATTAAGCGCTGTGTACAGAGTTTTAAAAAATCCGGGCCGCCGGTGATGAAAGAGCAGTAAAATTCATAATATAAACTTTACTCGATCAACAGACCTCGGGGTTTGAGGCGAATTTTTAATAACGGCCGCATTTAAAAACGGATTTGCTATGCGCGATTATTATTTCAATATTTGATATTTGCTCGATGCGAAATGAATCCGTAATTTGGTGTAAATAATGTTTTTTTGAGGGCATTTCACTGTTTGCGACAGTGACATTAACCTATACCCACCCAGACGGAATTCAGATAATGAAATTATCAAAACAAGGGATTAACGACTGCGCCACTTATGCCAGTAAACTCACGAAATACTTCAATTCGAAAGTAGACTTTGCAAATTATTGGAACACGGCGAGTTTCAAGGATATAGATATTCAAAAATTAATAAAAATACCCTCAACATTGGATTCAGGTTGAAAAAATCAATTCGACCAAGATCATAGGTGGATGAGTAGATATCGCGTTAGTTGTTTCGTTGTGAAGCACCCCTTACCATAGCATTATCGAGTAGTGGCAAAACAAACAAAAATTCACATGGTAGTCTCTGGAGAATTTCGGAAACTTTCATAATTTTTATTTAAATATATTATACAGTGCGTTCATAAAGTGTGGAAACGCTCCATTATCTTACGATATAATTATTTTCAGAGGTGAAGCTCGGAGAGGTCGATTTTCTATTTCAGTCTTCCATCTTTTTTTCCAAAAAAATAATTTTTCCCCCACCACCTTACAAGATATGACGTCATCGATATTTTTTTCAAATTGAAAGGGTATATTTTCATATCAAAAATTGAAAGCCCATATTTTTCTGAGTTCAACCATACCACATACGTCATATCTTACACTTCAAGTTACAGTATACTGAGTATAAAAGAAACCAGTGTTCATATTTCTCAACATTCATTCAATTATTTATTTTGCAATGGAAACCTGAGAATTACTCAGTAGTTAGTACGAGTATATTTGCCATACTTGAGTAGTAAGCTATGAAAACATCTGAAAGCTCTTAGCAATCAGACAATATGTTCTTAGTTACCATTGCATATGTCATTATTAAATTGATTTGTTGTGTAGCATATCGATTTATGAGTCTGCAATAATAACTTTCTGAAAAATATTACCCTAAAAGCTATTATTTGAAATAACGATGGGGCTGTCAGAAAAACAGAGAGTAGAAGTTCTGATGATCTTAGGTTACGGCGATCGTAAAAGAAGTATGGCAGAAGTATGCGAAATCTTCAATGAAAAATATCTAAATCGAGAACCAATAAGCAAATCGACGGTAAGCAAAATATTACATAAATTTAATGAAATTGGCAATATTAGGGATAAGCCTAAGAGTGGCGACCTACCGTTGCCGAATATACTCAATTGAATGTATTACTTGGAATTGAAGGAAATCCTCATGGTTCAATCACAACTTTATCTGAAAACAATGAGATATGTCGTGGTGCTGTGCATAAAATTCTAAGAGCAGCCAAATCACATCCATATAAAATTAAACTGATACATGAACTTAATGAAGATGACTTCGATAGGCGCATGGAGTTTTGTGAAATTATGCAAGTATGTAATCAAAACGATGGGTTTGAATTTAATGTCTTATTTTCGGACGAATCAACTTTTTTTACAAACGGTACTGTGAATAAGCAAAATTGTCGTTATTGGGCACCAGAAAATCCCAATTGGACGATGGAAGCTCATACCCAATATCCCCAAAAAGTCACTGTGTGGGCTGGGATTCTTAGGAATACCATTGTAGGACCATATTTTTTTGACGGTACTGTGACGGGTGGAAATTATTTGGAAATGTTACAAACTTATGTAGTTCCATATTTAACTGAGACATTTCCAGATATCAATCAACCTGATCGAATAGTTTCTATTATTTCGAATTCGAATTCGAACTGAAATTCAACGAATTACACCAGATATGTTGTCAAACGTAACCCAAGAATTCACCAGACGTCTTGGATATTGTCAACTAACCCAAGGAGCTCAGATCGAGCATTTGCTGTAGATTTGTTATTTGTTTATTTTCACTACTTCTTATGATATTTTCATTGCAAATAAATAATTAAATGAATGTTGAGAAATATGAACACTGGTTTCTTTTATACTCAGTATACTGTAACTTGAAGTGTAAGATATGACGTATGTGGTATGGTTGAACTCAGAAAAATATGGGCTTTCATTTTTTGATATGAAAATATACCCTCGAATATACCCTTTCAATTTAAAAAAAATATCGATGACGTCATATCTTGTAAGGTGGTGGGGGAAAATTATTTTTTTCTAAAAAAAGATGGAAGACTGAAATACAAAATCGACCTGTCCGAGCTTTACCTCTGAAAATAATTATATCGTAAGATAATGGAGCGTTTCCACACTTTATGAACGCACTGTATATAAAACCTATATATCTGGTTATTTTATTGAAATCGTTCATCTTCAAGATTGTCATTACATCACACAAGTAATTCAAGTTGAAACTTTGAAAAGAGATAATACGTCTCACTCATTGGCGTAACTAGAATTGACTAATGGGAGGCGACCCCCACCAGTCAATCACACTTACATATTACTCCCTTCAAAAAAAGATTTCTTATAATATAGACAAATATATTATGCAATATTCTTGTAGCTTCAAATTAAATAAATATATCATATTTTTTTTAATGTTATTTTGGTTATAAATGTTATTTTTGGGGGGGCAATCAAGAAATGGCTTTTAAATACAAGTAACCCTATTTATTGGTTTCAATAACTTACTACCTAATAAACAATAACTCAAGACCAATGAACAACAAGAAGAAAAATTTCAAATATAATATATATTAGCAAAAAATTGCAATTATTTCTTCTAAGCAATGGTCCTGTGGTCTCACTCACACTTTATATAACTATTCTCTCCACCCAATTCTATGAAGTTGGGGCCACAAAGAAAGCTTTGGATACACTAGAATCATTTTTCAGTAAGTAAATAATTTTTACAAAAATTGGTTTTTGTGCAAAAAAGAAATCGTCTGCATTTTAAGAAATACTAGCAAGTTTCATACTATTTTGGATTCCTTATTGAATGTGCCATCTTTTATTGTTTCTTGCCGAACTAGTATAACATATTTTTTTCTCAGTTCAGTCATTCGAAATTAGGCAAAATGTTGATTCTAAATATTTGGTTGGAGAAGAGTGATATTTCCTTCCAAGCTAGACCAGTTGGCTCAACATTATAAGCAGGAATCTACAGGTACATTATTCAGCATTCCATAACAAAAGAAAATGAAAAGTGATTTGCAAGTTTGCTCAAGTTTTTTCAAATTTCCGTATATTTTGGAAATACGCAACTTGTATTTTTTTCTATTTCTGTAATAACTATTATGACTTGGCCTATTGCCCGATTCTAGATTGACGTCAACCCTGTATATTCCTTATAAATCAGTGACCAACATTTCGTTTGTTTGTCTTTAACCATTCCAAATCAATAATTTACAACATTTTTCAAATTTTCATCACACCAAAACACAACGAGACCAAAGAACATAATATACCCGCCACTAATGCATCCCCCTTTGCACAGAAATTTTTACAACCCCCTGTCCCCCCTCCCCTTTCCTGTTCCTCTCTTCGTCTGTGGCACGCGGTCGGACAAAGATGGCGGTCCTCTTCCCGATGGAAATGTGTTTGCTCTTCTGTCCTATGTACACATCCTTTGTGCGGGACGCACCGATATCGTATTTACCAGACATCTGCCCTCGCTCTGTATGATGTCGGTAAGGATCGCGGAAAAAAAATTGAGAAAAAAATTACTACACGATCATAGATTGAGGTGGAAAATCATGACAATTTTTCATCGTCGTTAACGCCAGCATAATTACGTTGGAAGATGCATGCGCATCACTGGTCGTCAAAGTAAAATAAAGTGAAGTAAACTTTATTCAGCATTTTGCTAGTAACAACAATAATAATCACAATTTTTAGGTACATTATATTTGAAACTCAAAAACAACTAAGTAAATACACAAACAATGTTCATGAAAAAATAATCAAAGTTGGTGCCTTTTTTATATCTTCCGGAATGCATTAAACCATCTGACGCCAATATACAAAAGAGATCTCTGCAATAATGTTGATTTCACAGCCGGAAGGCTATAATAATTATTCCATCTTATATTATAAGAAAACCAAATTGATTGTTTTTCTAAAAAAGTCTTCAAATATGATTTCAAGAAAAAAACTTCTGAGAAACGTATGTCCTAAAAGTCTTAACTTTTGAGATAGAGGGTGATAGTATTAAAAATGAAAATCAGTTTTTTAATAATAACTGAGATAATATTTTAGACATCTTCATTTTGGAACGAATCTGATCTCTTAATTTGCTTTCGGTCGATGCACAAACATTTTCACGCCGCATCAGATTTTTGAGGAATAGACCCTGAAGTAAAACGATTTTAATCTTTTAAGCGAAAACCATGCATCGGACAAAGAAAATCTATGAGATTAATTTTGCTCAATAACGAATGAGGATCTTGAAAGTAATTTTTATTCTGAAAGAAAGCAATAGCGTAATATTTTTTCTCCAAAAATAATCAATGCAAAACCTGTACGAACGCCACTGGTAGAGATAATGAAAAATTTCGTACATCACAAAATGCACCTTGATGCATAGAAGACATGTACAAAATTTTCTAGAGATGTCTAGAATATTATCTCAGTTATTATCAAAAAGTTAAACATAAGTTTATAGGAAGTTTTTTTCTTAAAATGTGTCAAAGAATAACCCCTTCAAATGTTAGCATGTCAACATTTTCTTAACTGACGTCACCTCAGAATTATGGAATATCAATGTCACGTCACAAAAATGTATTTATGATCTATTTATTTAAGCAAGATAGTTCTGACAGCTCACTAGAAAGTGCGGTGTTGCTGTTTGTCTATTTTTTCAACGGTGCTCCGAAAAAGTTTATCATAAAATGTTTTCGATTTATAGAATATATACACAAAGATCGGATTACTGTGGATAACACAGTTTTTTCAATATATTCTAATAATATTCGGAATAGAATTGAAAAAGTTCATTAGCGTTTTAAAGATTTCTCTCCAAATGAATTGGGCATCGTTGTGACGTGTTGCCATATTTATCACCTTTTTATGTCACACTAATGATGAATCTGTCAGAACTATCTACCTTGAATAAATAGACTATAGATGGTTGCAACAATCTTTCTACATCTCATAGTGATTCATGTGTTTCTATAAATATTTTTGCTCTTCTATGAAATATTATTATGGGAGGACTTCCTACACAATTTTTCCAGAAATTGTTACATATGTTGTTAATGTTTGACAGATGTCGAAAAGCATGCACAGTGAGTAAAAGTGATGTTTGTTTGTTCTTCTAGAAACGTTGACTTTTTGTTTTTCTTCCAGCCAAACACCTCCAGAGCTCACAGGATGGCTATTTACAGTGCACCACCGAAATGAACAGAATAAATATCGTATATTACCTGTTAGTACGCTTTGAATGTTTACCAACGAATACGAATGTGGCGGACTAGTTTTGATCTCACAATCAAACATTAGCATAGACAATATTAAATTTACAAAGGGATAAGTCGCAGTGAATTGGCAGATTAACAAAATCATTTTTCTAATTGAATATACGCGATAATGCACCGATAAAGGTGATTATCCGTAGGAATTTCTATCAATTGTTATGTTTAGATAAAAAACAAAACATTCGGATAAGGAAATCGAGTAGTCTAGAATAATATTACGAAAGATCAAATGTATCCTATACAAGGTGAATCGAAAATGTGTTCCAAGATTTCTGAGAGTGACATTACATTGAAAAAAAGTGTAGTTTGGTGAATAAACTAATGGCCCAAAATGCATACTAAGAAAGATATATCCTTCCAATCCTGCCATTCCTAAAAATGTTGGTTTAAAATCGTAGTAATATAACTAAGCAGAAAACCCAAATGAAGAAATTAACTGAAACAATATTGTTGACATTATGAATGTTCTGAATTTGGAATTAATCATACAGAATAATCAGTAAAACAACACGAACTTGGTCTATATTTTGATCAATGTCAACTGCCAACTCCTTTATGATGACTCTCTATTTCTTGTAACTCATATTATATACTGGAAACGAACCTTTTCCTGATTCACAATTTATTTCAGTAAATTTTCAATATTGCGTTCTTTTATTCGTAAATTCGCATAAAGCATCGAAAATCAAAAAGTCTGGTCAGACACGCTTTCACTATGCACCCTGTATAGTTGAAAGGATATAGGAAGTAGGAAAAGTAATTTGGGAAGAAAAAATTGTCCCACTCAGACACTTTCATTAACTCTTCCTGTATAAAGGGTGTCCGATTTGAGAAAATGTTTTTAGGGCTCAAAGCTTTCAGGGCTTTATCCTGCTTGTAATCTACAGGAAAAACTATTCGGTACAAAGGTTTGTTCATTAAAAAATCCATTAGAGATGAAAAAGTTTACGTGGGTAGTCACTAATAGATTTTTTGTAGAAATAAATATTTTTGGCTTGCACGAGCTCCACAGGACATATAAATGCGACATCCAAATTGGTAGAATTAAATAACGTACTGTCAAAAATATTGCAGCGATTCCAATACATCATACACGGAAATGTCATTTGGACGTTTAGAAAGAGACCAACCAACACCATTCACGTCACATTCAAACACGCTCGATGTCATTCGCAACAAGTGACAATATCGGTTTTTCCTTTTCGCAATTATTCTCGTTATTATGTATCGCAGTGGGCCGTGGCGGTGACAGAGTGCCCTAGATTAAGAGCGTCCCGAGCCATTGTAGAAGTTGACAGGGTGGCCACTCCATCAAAGTAACCAAACCGCGTCGCAGACACGTACGCCACTACAAACGTCATTCATGCTTACAGGGATTTTTCCTCGAGAGGGCAAAATATGTTTTGGGTGGGTTCGAGAGTGTTTTGGGGGATTTCGTTTCTTCTTTTATTTCGGCGATTGACAGGACGGTGCGGCGGCCAATTTGGACAACTGGGAAAAACCATCTTGTAATAATAAATTGAGAAGATAGTTTTGTCGATCTAGGAATCGAAAATGCCTGAGTCGAAAAAATCCTCGTTCGATAAACGCATTTTTTCCAACGTTTTTTCCATTCCTCGAAACAATCGGAATAGTATGTTTCCGGTATAGTCTTCAAGACCTTCTTCGATTCGGTTTTTATAATCGCATCAAAACAGATTCCCCGCATTGGCCTTTTGAGTTTGCTGAAAAGACAGAAGTAGCACGGAACCAAATCAGGCGAATATGGTGGTTGCAGAACGATATGTTTGAGACACAAAACATTCTTGGAATGGTTTGAACTGAGTCAAATGATATTCCAACAACATCAATAGCGAGATCTCCTTTTGTCAATCAACGATTTTCAAGCACCAAATCTTTGATTTCTCAGACGTGTTCTTCATTGGTAAACGTTTTTTTTTTAGTGTCATGGTGTGATCACCAAAGACTTGACACAATATTTTCAACGTGTGGGCACAAGCGTATCCGTTTCGCAAACGGAATTTGATGCAAAATTTGCAACAAATTCAAATGGTTGTTTACAAAAAATAAGTGGAAATCAAACCTTTTGACAAACACATGCTTAGCCAATGTTATAGGCAGTCCTACCAACCTAGTACCCTGGAATTTTATTGACAATGCCAGCTTACCTTTTGATCAGTGGTATTTCATTTATTTTTCATCTCAAATTTATTCCATTCATTTGTTATTTCGTGTATCGAGAACATTCTTGGAAACAATTTGGGTGATGAACTAAACCTAATTTTCTGTTTTGGAGTATCGTTGAAAAAATAGACAAGCAGCAACACTGCACTTTATAGCGAGCTATCAATTCTCTGATACTTTTGTCGGTGAAACTAATTTGGAAACTGTGCAAAAGTATCGAGATTCCTTTTTGTTTTTTTTTTCATGCGCCCCTGTTGAGATTTTTTAAGGTTTGGGAGAAAGACACCAAGAGCTCAAAAAACTGGATAGATAATCACATAACTACATAAAACGGTATCTTTATGGTGGTAAAAAAAAACTCGCACGTAGAATAATATACGATCCTTAATCATTTCCCGGAAAATTTCTCAAGGCGAACATTGATATTAACGAGCACACATCCTCCGCCAGGCCTGCCACCGACCATAAACCAGTCTCTCTCGCGCTGTTTGTCCAAAATGGCGGCGGCCCCAGCACTGTTATCTCTACATGCAGCGATAAGGCCAGGTATGTGCGGTGTACTCAATGAATTACAGCATCCCAGCCGGTGTTTGCTCTTCGCACACATCGCCGGCGACGTACAGGGCGTTCGTAGGAAGACGGTCGTCGCACCAGGTCGATTGGAAAGACGAGAGACGGTTCGAAGGACCGATGAATCAACAGGTGACGGGGTTTTGGCTCCCTCTGGAGGGATTTTCGAGATTGTCGCCTTCCTTTATGATGCAAGACACGAAAATGAGAATGAGAGAACAGCATTTTCTACAGGGTGTCTTACGATAAGTTTGCTGAGCTCCTAGGGGCTTCTGCGACTAAAAATAAGGAATGAGGTTCCAAAAATGGGGCCCCATGACAATGGAAGGTCGTTTGATGGTTGTATGAAAGGTCTTGGAAGCATTTTCTTGGTAGTTCAAGGGGTTTTCGTTAGTCGAAACTGATGATTTATCAGCTGATTCATAGACATAGACAGCATATCAGAAATAACTAGAAAACTATTCAAGCTTGGGTAAAATGGAGTTAAATTTGTACGAAATTCGTCGATTTTTTTTAATTCCAAAGTCACCATTGAGTTTTCCATATTCGTATATATATGAAGGCAACCAAGGAACTTTCAAAGAGTTTTTTTTTTTGTGAAAACATGCATAAGAAAATAGAAAACCTCTAATGACTCGAAAACTATTCCAATAACGCGAAAAATAGTTCAGTGCCATATTCAGGGCATCTTAGACACCTTATGTACGAATTTTCATAAAAATTTATTCTCCGAAATTTCGCCCGAAATATGTCAAAGGACCCCTTATGATTTTTCGAAAATTTTCAAGTCGTCGTAGTGTGTTCAATGTACTGTATGAGACCAACCAAAGCATCGATTTGGATTTTCCAAGAATAATTTTTTGTGTCAAAGAGGCATATTCCAGAATATTTCTGGGAATTTTGAACTTTTCAGATTCACAATAGGATAGAAAATCCTCAATAACTGGAAAATTCATCCAGATTACGTAAAACGGAGTTCAGGATTGTTTCATCGTTTGGACTTTTTAACATGTGTGAAAAGGGGTCTTGAAAGTATTATCCTTTTTTTCGAAAATGGTGATTCTTTTTAAATTATCAGAATTCAATATGCTTGATTAGACACTTCCTTCGCTCAATCCATTGAAAATAAGTTTTCTCTCCGAAAGAAACCTTAAATGTAATGTCCGTTTGATCCAAACGAATAACCACCCAAAATCTCGCGAATACGATTCCAATTACGAGCATCGCCAGTTGAGTAGTAGGAAGAAGAGGAGAAGGGAAAGAGAAACGTATCCGACTAGCGAAAATCACGTCCGCACAAAAGGACTCCGTGTCTAGGCACGTGGATTCGGAAAACACTGGCGCGTGTCCCACGAACTGCCACCAGGGCTTATCCGAATTTTCTTCTTCCAAAAGCTCCGACCACCAGATGTTGAACGGGGAATTGCATGGGGGATACAATAGGGAGGAATCGAGACACCTACAACATTGTGTAAGCCCTTACAATAATTTCACTCAGTAGTCGTCATGTTCTGAAGAACTGTTTCCAGCAATAGACTAAGCGACAGGTACAGTTGGCAACACTTCGCGACGATGCCGGACGTATTTTGCATCCTTCAAACGATATCCTTACTATAGCTGAAACGATCAGAGCATCTGCACCTGACGTCACAGCCAAGCTTTTTGGTGATAAAACAATAACCGACACAATAGCTCATTGTGTAGAGGATATTTTCTTCAAAAATTCAATAAACCGTTTCATGATTGTTTTAAGATTCGGCAACATCACACCTGCTACCTGTGACGTAACTAACAATCTAAAATAAATATATTATAGTAGTATGGACAGTAAACAAGCCAGACAGAGCATGCATTTTTTGTGTGTGAATACTATCGAAGTAATTACACTACGTTAGTCTTCCTAGATACGTTAACGTAAAATTATAACGTTCATGATAGATGCATGAAATGGGGTTAAAGTGGTCCACCACGTTGGCTCAGAACTAGACTTGGTAGGACACGCTGAAGTATTTTAATATCTTAATTTCCATGCTGTTCTAAATGGTGTTTGCATTTTGTAGCATCGTTTTAGCCCGGATTATTTATATATATTTCAAAATAACTTCATGTTTGTTCGCTCAAAGAATTATATTCATGAAACTAAGACTATAAGACTCAGATGGAAGAGATGCAGTAGTGCTTTTGAAGTCGGATTTTGATGATGACGAAATGGATGAGGCAATTTCAATATCAGGACAATATTTTTCACTGAATTTTGTATCCCTACTTGCTGAAGCTATTCCCTGTTATTTGTCATATTTATCTGGATTAGACACTATCTTTTTAGACATATCTTGATAAATGCAGAACATGTCCATAGTTGAAACGAAATCGTGCTTTCAATATAATCATTTTCAGAAACAACAGGAAAGCTGAAGTGTCTGATTCACTTAACGACTAGAATTTAATGGGCCAATGAAAAATACGTTTTCGTACAAAACACAATAGTAAGTCTATTTTATGTCCTTTACCGTTTGCGAATTATCATCATTTCATTAGATTTCGGTTAGCACCCTTTGAATAACATGAGTCTACGTAAACGCACAAGACACGTAAACGTAAGACTTGAGAAATGAGATTTAAACTTTACGTTTACGCTTGTGGAACTACCTTAACTCTCTACTAAACAAAAGAAGAAAAAAGTATGGTTTAATCAAATTGTATGACTTATTTAAATTGAATTAATTATAATTACTTCTAATCGCTAACCAAAATATAATGTAAATATTCGATTGAAAATTGTCGATCTTTTTCAGTTCACATATTCTATTGATCATGTACATGAAAAGTATGTGGTTATGAATACCGGAAACCACAATTCCAGCAAATGATTTCCTGAAAACTAAGCGCTATACCTTACTTATGATTCTAATGACCCAACAGAACCCCAAACTGTTGCATGACTTATACCATTCCGACCATATTTAACCCCAATGCATTATGAGAAAATCCTTGAATAATTGATCGCCTAATTCGACGAAAACTGCGTGTTTCGTAAGCTTTTTGACGGAGAAGGGTGGGTGGTACGTTTTCCATTGCACGACAGCGAAAATTTTCATGCTCGTACAAGTTTTATGAGCACCATATGGGGTGGTTTTCCGAAAAATCATGATAGATTTGGATTGTTCGTGTTAAACGGTAGGTTGGGCGCGAGTCAAGTGCTTTGAGGATAATATCGCACTTTGAAAATAACAAACAATATGTCACAGTTAGATGGAGCTATAGCCAGCAGATGTTCAAATGGAAAAGAATGCAATTTCTAGTTATGGTTTGTTGTATTTCTCCAGAATTGATTTCTTGAAATCACTATCGACTCGAAACAACTTTCAAACACTTTTTCCTGCAAATAGTATCTAAATGAGTAAAGACTATGAATAAAAATATGTAATAACATAGTTTTCAAGTACCAACATTCTTCAGCAGGTAGTACAAACTATGGAAATGGAAATTATTGATCTGATTATTATTCTTTATCGTCTGTATCAATATATCTCATAAAATCCCCCATTTCATGAAACCACAACTCCGAATAATAGAAATAATGATAATAATAACCTTCATTTCAAAATGATTGTTCACAATCAGTGTACAACCAGTCCCCAAAAAAGGCAAAAAGACCCTACCTAGCAACTACAGACCTATCGCAAAGGTCATGGAAAAAGCCATTAACATCGAGCTCATGAAGTATTTGGAAAACTCAGGAATCATCAACGATAGGCAATATGGTTTCCGTCATCAAAGATCAACTGGTGACCTGCTTGCTTACGTCTCACATATATGGCAGCTATCTATCGAGAAATATGCGGAAACCTTAGCCGTGGCGCTAGATATCTCCATGGCATTCGATCGAGTCTGGCACCAGGGACTCCTCGCCAAGCTTCCATCTTATGGCTTGCCTCCTCAGCTATGTTCTCTGCTAACTAGTTTCCTCTCAGGCAGATCACTCCATGTGGTGGTCGATGGAGTTTCATCTGACTCTCTAATTATAAATGCTGGTGTTCCGCAGGGATCAATTCTATCACCAACACTGTTTCTGCTCCACATCAATGATCTGTTGGAGGCAACTTCATGTCCAGTACACAGCTTCGCGGATGATAGTACCCTGCACACTGCCTTCTCTTCCAGGGCTCCAATACCAGCCCGCCAAATCAAAAACGAACGAGGAAGAAATGTTAACAACATAAATATGGATTTGGCAACAATTCTCGAATGGGGATCCAAAAACTTAGTGAATTTCAATGCGAACAAAACACAAGCATTTCTTTTCTCCAAAAAAAGCCGCAACAATGCAATGCCCAACATAAGCTTGTCAGAGGTGACCATACCTTTGAAGTTATCCATCTCGATGCTTGGTATAACTATCAGCAATAACCTTTCTTGGGAAAGTCATGTGAGATCAATTGCTAAAAGTGCATCCCAAAAACTTGGTTTTCTGTTTCGTGCCAGGAGCTATTTCACTATACGATCTATAAGGCACAAATCAGACCTGTCCTGAAATACTGTTCCCATATTTGGAGTGCAGCACCTAAACATATCCTGAAGCTGTTGGATTCTGTCCAAAAAGGGCAATTCGTCTCGTCGGTGATGCTTCGCTTACTAACTCGCTTACTTCTCTGGAACACCGTAAAAGGGTTGGCGATCTATCTCTATTCTATAGATATTTTCATGGGCGATGCTCTTCTGAAGTATCAACAATCGTTCCTCCTTTGGCGGTCTCTTCGAGGTTAATCCGTCAAGTCCAGTCTTCACACCCCTTCGTGGTTGATTTGGTGACCTGCAGAACATCTCTTTTCAAAGACTCGTTCATCCAACGAACAGCGAGGCTCTGGAACACATTGCCCAGGGAGGTGTTGCCCGAGGCATATGACCTTCAGAAATTTAAAAAGAACACCAATTCCTACCTCCTTTCCCTAGCTTCTCACGATGTTCTCTGAACATTACAGGATGTCTCCTTTCGTGAAAAGTTTTACATAAAAAAGACATGTACAGGGTGGGCCAAATTGGACACTTTTGAAGGGAAAGTCCTGTTTCTAAACTAGATAGATGAAAGCTGATGGCAGTGTCTGAGGGTCAATTTTTATGACAAACTTCATGGTGAAAACTGCATATCGATATCTATAACCGTTTCTGAGTTACAGCATGTTTTTCAGGTAGAATTCAATGGTTCAATTCATTGATTTTGTCAAGTCATGTATCAAGAGTTATTGATAGAAAAATCATTTTTTCATATGGGACAACCTGTATATTTCTGCATATTTCAATAGAACTTGAAATTACCATTCCAATAATATAACACACTCAATGTTTTGCTCGAGACATCTCTGAAATACAGAGCTTTTATTTTTTTATATATAGGTAGACTATAGAACGCAAACTTTGAACAAGTAGGCTTTGCACAATTCGGCAATTAAACAGAAAGCCAAAGTTCACTAGTAGTTGTCAAATTGATAATCTTGTTGATGAATTGCCTTTATTGAAGCTGCAATAATTAGTAGTTTTTTGGTTGCAAATTTTGACAATAATTGGGTAGCCAACCAAGGACCCAAACATTGACCGGCCAGGTCACCAGACCTAACGCCTATGGACTCTGCCGACCAACTCCAGACACGATTTGGAAAATGCAGTGATGCGAATTTTTGCTTTCCTCACTAACGTTGAATTAATAAATTCGGTGAGAAATATTCAAAAAAGGTGCCGCCTGTGTTTAAGAAAAGCTGGTGTACATTTCGAATACCATCTCTAAAAAAAATTATTCTTGATTGTTTTCAATTATTATTATTGTTGTTGGAGATGTATTTTTTATTAGTAAGTATGGGATGAGACTCTAAATTAAACTTTCAGTTTCAATTACTGTTGTGAACAGCTTCTTTAACTTCACAACTACTAGTGAATTTTGGCTTTTTGTTTTATCGCCGAATTGTCCAAAGCCTACTTGTTCAAAGTTTGCGTTCTAAAGTCTACCTATAAAAAAACCTAAAAGCTCTGTATTTCAGAGATGTCTCAAGCAAAACATTGAGTGTGTTACATTTTTGGAATGGTAATTTCAAGTTCTATTGAAATATGCAGAAATATACAGGTTGTCCTATTCGAAAAAATGATTATTTTATCAATAACTATTGATATATGATTCGAAAAAATTAATGAGTTGAACCATTGAATTCTACGTAAAAAAGTGCTTAGGGAATGTTTTTATAGAAACAAAGAAATTTCCACAGGAAAGAAGTTACAGCACCTTTTCGAAAATGCACATATTCGGAAAACATGCTGTAACTCAGAAACGGTTATAGATATCGATGTGCAGTTTTCACCATGAAGTTTGTCATGAAAATTGACCCTTAGATACTGACATCAGTTTTCATCTATCTCGTTTAGAAATAGGACTTTTCCTTTAAAACTGTCCAATTTGGCCCACCCTGTACAATCAATAATATGATGATAATTATACAAAAAATTCACTCAAACAGTAGGACTTTATATTAATTAAAAATTCCCCTAATTTATTTTTGAATACTGATAATTCTCTTTCAATTTGTGAATAGGATGGTGAATTATTGAAACATATTATACAAGCGTAGTAACACCCTTTTTCATATTGGCTCAATCGATGAGCTGGACACAATTAATTCAGAGATCGTGATGAATTGATTTTCAGATCAACAAATAAATGCCTATTTTTGAACATAAATATTAACAACTCGTACACATGAAGACCTATCACTGTTAAGATATTGTTTTGTCTAAAGACTACCTTGAATTTTATATTAAACATTGTTCTTATCACAATACGCAAACGTCGTGAAGTACATAAAAAACTCCCCGCATCATCTCAACTAAATAATTGCTTGTGAATACGAAAGAAAATGGCACCTCCACTCAATGCTTCAGCATTTTTATAATATCGTTATTACAGAAAAAGAACAAATCGCTCCAATCAATTTGGCATCGTTGATGCTTTGATGTTCCTAGCTGATTTACAAACCTATTGAGACGTATGTCATTGCTAGATACGTTTTGTTTTGCACTGATGGCATTGAAAAGTAACCAAATCTGTCACAAGTATCAACCCAAAATAAATGGACTATAGGTTATACCTACACCTTTTTTCTTCGGATTGTTTCGACTGATACCTTTCATGTCTACACAGGTAAATCTTTTTGAGAATCACAAGCCGTTGAAATATTCCGTGTAGAACGTTCAGGTTCTATTTGTTGATTTAACTTTTGTTTGATCTATAATAACCGAGTTGTTTGCATTTCGCTGTCCTGGAAGTATTAATAATCTAGCACTAGAGACTTGGGTTTTTCGTCGACCACATCAAAAATTTATTAGCCGACAGTACTTCACTGAAAGTGAAGTATAGTCTTATTATAGTCATGAAGGGAAGGAAAAATTAAATAAGGAATGAAATAACACGAAAGAGGAGTGTTGAACAGGGTCGTCTCTACATCATTCTCACCTGAAGATTATGGTTCACGGATGAATTATACAGGGTGTCTAAAACAATGTTTGAGATTTCTGGAATTCAGAAAGTACTCGAAAATGAGATCCCATATCGAAATATTTTCACAAGTATGTAGTTATTATTTTTGCTTTCACCAAAAAAATAAATTTGACTTGAACCAAAAACTCAAACTACACTCGCTTTGAGGTATTTGAAAAAATATATAGGTGATTAGGGTTAAGCTGTGTACACGTACTACTCAATGAGGAATAAAGTTGTACTTCGTGTAAATTTTTTATTAAATATGCAAATTTAAATAAAGAAAAAAATTTTACACGAAGTACAACTTTATTCCTCAAAAAATATATACTTTTAAAAAATTTCAAAAACCCTCTTTGATTTCTGATAAAAAATCCAAGGTCGTTGTAGACTCTTTAGAAAACTATGCTAGGGCAATGTCTGGATCAAAGTGGCTCTTCTTGTCGAAAATGAACACATTTTGAAAAATTGGGTTTTCTTAATTTCTTTATTTCTAGACAAATGAGCTGATAGCAGATATCAAATAAATATAGCAAGATGAATATTTCCTAAGAACACTATTTTTTCAGGTCCTCTATATTAAAGTTTCGTTGAATTATGTCGACTACTTTGACAGGTATCTACAGTGTGACCCATATGAAAAAAAAACAAATAGTGTGAATTTTTCTAATGAAACATTTCAATAATTAGTTTTCATAATTACGTTGATTAATTTTTTTTTCCTTCATTATTAGTTGAATTGTGTGAATGTGATTCTATTATTTTCTTAAAAGAAATTTACACTATTTGTTTTTTTTTTTCATCCGGTGGCACTTTATTCTTGAAATCATATTATCATGACTATATCTGTTGATATAGGATGTTTTTATGACTGTTAGCTGTGTGAGTTTTTGAATTTTTGAGTTATCAACTTTATTATTAATGAATGATATATTTTCATGAAATTTTGGTCATGCCCGTTTAGAGGCACCCTGAATCTCGTGGCGTAGTGATTCTTTCAATAAAAAAAATCGTTAAGGAAAAATCTCGATTTTGGACTAAGAAAAAATATCGTCCCAAAGTGGACCTTTTAGAACTTTATATTCAACAAAAATATAGTACCTGCCTACAACTTCCAATTTTAGGGGGGTGTTTTCATTGAAAATGGGTAACACTGTATATAGAAATCTCATTTCTTCAAATCCCCTGAGGCACTGATAATATAAAAAACAAATAAACAAATAGGAATTCAATAAAATATTTCAATAATTAGGTAGTTAAATATGGCAAATATCAACTAGTGTATTGGTTCTTTATGTGCACAAATAACTATAATAGAAATGAATAATTGGAAGCAAACTGAAAATATTTGTGTGGAAAAAATATTGACAAATAATTATTTCAAAACGTGTGTGCAGGAATTGATGAAAAATGATGATTATATTCGCATATTCAATTAAAGTTTCAAACTGCATCGTTAATTTTAAATTCAACAATTTTTATGCAAAAAAAATTTTGAACTATCACGTTTAGGGTTTCATCGAGACGAGAATTCTCGTCTTGAAGGCTATCGATTTTTTCTCGAAGGATATTTCTCGATCTCGAGATTAATTGTCAAAATTAACAGATCAGAGTATTTTCATTATTAAAAACATGCAATGAAAATGTGAAGTAACTCGTCCACGAACACCCGATAGAATATGAGCACAGATGATCAAAAAGCTGGCAGTAAAATTCGCTGTATCTTATACGGAACATCCTCCATGTTAGACGTCACAAGAATCTGACGAGATTGAAATATTCTAATATCGTCGGATGTTTGCACAAAGTGAGGGGCATCGAAATATTAAAACTCGAAGTCGGATCAGTCTAGCCTAGGGCGCCGTATAGAAGACCGTCTAGCAAAATATACAGGGCGAAGATACTAATCGTAGTGAGTCGATTTGTGACTACTTCGAAACACTTGACGAGATGTAGAATATAATAATCGAGAAAATATGAAATATAAAAAAAATAAAAATTATTTATATCTTATGATAATGGTGTTTTCATTCTTCAGTATTTTGGACTAGGAATGAGATATCGAGTTTCGTTTTTGTTACATCATTTTGCTATTGTTTCACTACATTTTCACCCACCACTTCATTTCAATAAATACTTCAAAAATATTAAACAAAATTTGCACCAACAAGTAATGTTTCGAGGAAAAATCACATCAGATGATGATTACGCCCCCTAACGGCCATCCTGGCATCACGAAAATAGTTTTCTCCCTCATTGATTTACCTGGTTAAACTAAGTTTTGAAAGCATTGCCAATTTTTCTAGTGAATGGACCAGCAATTCGGTACATGACCACTAGAGGCTCTACAACTTTGATAGTCTGTGCACTACCATTTTTTTCCATTTTAAAGTATTTCATTTCAAGAATAGTACATTGTTTACCGGGTAGGAAAAGCTTAACATTCCTGGGCGACTGTGAAGATTTAGTATTTGAATACAAAAAGCGAAAATATGCTGTGATTTTCATTCGAAATAGCAAATTAGAAAAGTATTAGTATTTTGTATTTCAATACGTTTCCAGAAGTATTTTGCACATTTCTGTATATCTCTAATACAACAAAAACAATATGATCGCAACTTTTTCTTCATTTCCAACAGGTGGGGCATAGGCTGGTTGCAACACAATTAAATGTATTGTAGCATTTGAACCTGTTGCTTTGATAAGTGTAATGTTGTGTGACGTATTAACCCCTACACGCCCAATGACCTTGAAATAAATATATCGCTGACAGCGATAACAGTGCATGTAGTGACGAACTTTCAAACTCTCTTTCTGGAATGGATAGACTATAATAGTGAGGGATGTGATGTGTTCGAATTTGTATCGCTCACTTTCGATTGTTATTTTATTGGCCGGGTGTCGGGGCATTATTTCGCACCCCATCTAGGGTGGAATAAAGAATCACAAGTTGGTTTTCCGTTGTCTGAGTCTCGGCTATTTCCGAATCGATTCGGCTATGTACTGGGTGATTTCGAAAAAAGCGACTACTTTTATATCATATTCAGTGTGTTTAAGATAAGAATAAACAGCATGGGGATATCGGAAATGGTGAGTAATACCAAGAAGGTTGAGTTAGGGAAAAGTTATACGTTCATGTGCCCAATAATATGTCGTGTAGAATGTTTTGATATTCCTAGTAGTTTCTGAGTTATCTGAGAAAAACCAAAACTTGAGAATCTCCTTTTTATTTTCTTTCAACTTTATTTCCAAAGGAAATGTTAAACAAACAGCTCTTTATGTAAGCAGAATATTTCTGCGACGTTTCAAGTTCAACTAAACATCATCGAATTTGTATTCCATATGGACCGAAACTAAAGTATACCCTGTATGCGACTCCATTATTCATTGTGAATACAGCAACGTAACACACAATATTATTGCAGAATCATTTCTCACGCAAAATGAAAAGTTATTATTGTTTTTCTTCAATTTTAGATAGTAAGCGCTGGAAAAAATGACATCGTACTATTGTCATCGTAATACGTAGAATTTTGGGCATAGTACCGTTCCTACTCTCATTGACGTAACTACAGTTGACTAATGGGGTGGTTGACCCCCACCAGTCAATCACACACCAATTTTTATGTTTTCAAATTGTTCAAATCTTACATCTCGTTACCTACCTAATTTATTCAAAAAATGGAAAACGGTAGCTTTTCGAACGCTGAGAATAACAACAAAATTCTTAAATTTCAGTTTTCCTCGGATATTTGCGAAATAATTCGGTTCATTAATTCATACTTTCCATTTCATTCTTGGACTCTACATTGCCATCATCAATTATTGATTTTGTAAATAATAAACTTTTACATAGACATTTACGAAAAACATCTGCAAATTGAAAGGAGGTGTTCAATCGAATATTATTCACCCTGTATATCGGATCATTCATTTCAAAAATAGTAAATCAGAATTGAAAATACTGCTGTTTATTTTTCCATGGAAATTAACGCTAATAACAAAGTACGTGGCTCCGTTTTAAAACAAGCCCGATCGATCATTCATTATTTTAAATCGAGTTAAATCAATCAAATCCCAAATTAGTGGACGTAGATTTCAATTAAATATAATTGAAAGCTTGGCAACAATTAAAACAAAATCATTTCCGGAAAAATGAACAATTTCGGTCGTTCGAGGGTGTTTCGCTGGGCACAAAACGTGAAGCGAGTCTGTTGAGATTGCTAATGAAATGTAAAAAAGTTGTTAATTTTTTCAGATCTAACGAACCGAAACGGTTTAGTCTCGTGATTTAGATCGATGAAAATGAGAATTACAATAGAGAGTTACAAGATTTGTATATTTTGGAATCGTATTAGCCGAGCTGATCACTCCATTTTTTTGTATCATTTGGAAAAAAACAGATTTATGAAAATTGATTGATCATTGATTTGGATAACTGACTTGAAATGAATATTGAAAATAAACAAAAGAACTTGAATAAAAGAATTAAATGAAATGATACCCATGTAGAAATAAAAAATAAACAAAAAATATACTACGTACTCGACTTACTATCTTTCCATAGAAAAATTTGTGGAACAGAATTGTGACCAAAATTGGTTGTTATACCTACTTCAAAGCAGTTGAAAGATTGTTTATCATCCAAAAAATATATTTACAATTCTATACAGATTTTGAACTATCAAATCAGTGCCGAAGCTCTGACCTCGAGAGTAAATTACACAAAAAAAAACATTTACAGCAACAACCAAAAAACAAAAAGGAAATAAGCACTATAATAAACCTTCAAAATTACAATTACATATCCACACCTGAAATACTCGAATCAAGTGTTCCACAGTGTGTTCACGAAATGACCATTATAATTAAATGTGCAAATGCGCCTTTAGTTCTCTTAAAAATCTAATATAATTTTGAATCAATTCAATCCTTTCGGGCAACTCATTAGATTTCTCAATCGCACAATGCACTGGGTTATACAAATCTTTGTTCGTTCTACTTTGACCCACAAATATATATTTCTGGGACCTCGTACCGTAGTTCTGTATCTCATTTATGTAAATAAAGTCAGTATTTGACCTTTGGGCTTGATGCATTATTTTATAAATCAATTTACATTGCTCTGATTCCAATAACCCGTTAAATAAGGCGTTAAAATTTGAAAATTAAAGTGAATCATAACGATCTTGTTTTGTAAAACTTGCAATCTGACGAAGATACTTTCAAACTTCATAATGAAAATTGGCGAACTGCAAACAAAAAATGTATTGGATATTATTAGTCTCATAGAGGAATTTGAAGTAAATAATAAACTCAATGTCCAGAAAGTTATGACGTTATAGTCGCGTTGATTACGTAATTAATGTTTAGACTATGACGTCATAAACTTATTTTTTACTATAACAGCTATTTTCAATAGTGGAAATTGATGGAAGGAGGATATTCCTCTGCACACGTTGAACCAAAATTTTACATTCATTTTTGATTGAACAAACTAATTGATTTCTTCCTGAACTTGGTAGTATTTAGGACGGTCATTAACTCTTCAATTAACCAAATAATGTAAGCTAACCCAAAATCGATACATACTTCGTTAACTTTCTCGAATATTCCCTCATGTGATGACAAATCTCTTGGCTTAACATGTGCTGAGCAATACGCTTATCAGAAATAGCTTTAACAATGCCATGACGACATAGCCGAAACATCGTCATCAACGCGACCATAACGTCAAAATTGTTCACCTTGAAATAGGAATTAACGTGTCCGCGATTTTTTCAGAGAAGCTTGTCATTCGCGCTGATTTACCTTGATTCGACTTGAATCCAACTTCGTGTATAACTCTCCTGATTTCCGGAACATCCTGTATACTGTCTTAAAAAATTGAGTCCTCTTCACGATTTCCCTTCCGAAATCGAGCCGGAACGAACAATAAAATTCCCACTCACCCTCCCACGAAAATCTCCGAAAACTTACAAGGCCATAATACCAGTCCGTCGTTTAATATAGCATAAGTCCGTTCATCCCTTTAGAGTACGGGCGCGTAGGGGGTTGGAAAGCATCACCCGGAGGGCGCAATCAAACTTAAGCCGACAATTGTGTGTTCATTACACTGCCCGGGGTGCAAATCTGGCCAATACAAATTATATCCGTCGGATGATCACCCCGTTTAGAGGAACGTTTTTCTCCCCGAAAGGGGGAGCAACAGCAGCCACCAGCGTTCAGGGGTTGGATCCTGCCGAGCGTTGACAGTTGCTCTGTGTAGGATTTGAATAATTATTGCCGGATCCCCAGGGGGGGGGGCAAATTCGACAGTGTTTCGATGGTTATTCGATGATGGAGACGTCGGTTTATTTGTTTTTATCGACAAGTAACAGCAGGCCTCGGAAAAGAAAACAACATGGCACAAAAAATGAAAGAATCAGACACCACTCCGTATCTTCGTACAGGGTGAAGCCAGCCAATTCCACACTATTTTAACAGTAAGAGAATTCATATTTCATTTCAATAACAAGCTCATGATATCTTCGAAACCACCAACATTGTGAAGGTAACAAAATATTTTTTTTTTATATAAAACTTCTCACGAAAGGAGACATCCTGTAATGTTCAGAAAACATCGTTAGAAGCAAGGGAAAGGAGGTAGGAATTGGTGTTCTTTTTAAATTTCTGAAGGTCATATGCCTCGGGGAACACCTCCCTGGGCAATGTGTTCCAGAGCCTCGCTGTTCGTTGGATGAACGAGTCTTCGAAAAAAGATGTTCTGCATGTCACCAAATCAACCACGAAGGGGTGTGAAGACTGGACTTGACGGATTAACCTCGAAGAGACCGCCAAAGGAGGAACGATTGTAGATATCTCAGAAGAGCACCGGCCATGAAAATATCTATAGAATAGAGATAGATCGCCAATCCTTCTACGGTGTTCCAGAGAAGTAAGCGAGTTAGTAAGCGAAGCATCACCGACGAGACGAATTGCCCTTTTTTGGACAGAATCCAACAGCTTCAGGATATGTTTAGGTGCTGCACTCCAAATATGGGAACAGTATTCCAGGACAGGTCGGATTTGAGCCTTATAGATCGTAAGCAGCTGACTGGAAGTGAAATAGCTCTTGGCACGAAACAGAAAACCAAGTTTTTGGGATGCACTTTCAGCAATTGATCTCACATGACTTTCCCAAGAAAGGTTATTGCTGATAGTTATACCAAGCATCGAGATGGATGACTTCAAAGGTATGGTCACCTCTGACAAGCTTATGTTGGGCATTGTGAGGTCGGATTTTTTGGAGAAAATTCATGCTTGTGTTTTATTCGCATCCAAAATCCACTAAGTTTTTGGATCCCCATTCGAGAATTGTTGCCAAATCCATATTTATGTTGTAAATGTTATCCCTATCAGGATAACAAAGACCATCTGGTGAAGTTCATTCTCTCACTCACCGATGTCATTTTTGACGTTTCCACTACAACGCACATATCCACCTGGCAGCTTCTCTTGCAGTACAAAAAACACTTGATCATCTGCCCACAGACGAAAACACAGCGTGCTGTGACGCGAATAACAAGTGAATTCACGGGGGTTATGAAAGAGGAGCGCTCTCTTTTGTTCGCCGCTGCGTTATTGAACGCAACGCCACCGCGATTAATAATAAACCGTTCCCGATCGTTTTTTGTTTGAAGCCCACTAGAGGGATTATGATGGAGAAAGCGAACCATTCAATTCCTTTTTTTTTCGGTAGTGTGAGTGGTGTCGATCAACTAGATGGAAAATGAGTTCTTATTAGTTATGTCCAAGTGGTTGACAACGATTCTGGTTGAACCGGAAGTGGACAAAAACATCTCTACTTCAGATTGAAAATATCTAGAAAATGATCCGCAGCTTTAGCTTCCAAAAACCATTATTCGGATTCGTTCTTATGATTTTACTCGGAGAAACGATCATGGATTTGTTGGTGATTGTTTCTGATTGTTAGAATGCACAGTCACGGGCTTCGACAGTTCCTTATTCGTCAATGATTTTACACCCGAATGAACTTGATAGTCGAAAGGTCGTAATGCTTTTGGGTCGAAATCAAATGATAAGCAACGCTGTCAAAAATTTGAAGTTTGTGAAAAAATAGTTGAGAGCTGGTTTTTGTCTAATAATTTTTTGAGTGTGTTGAAGTCGAAAATTACTCGTAGAAGGTAATGTTATTGAACAAGTTATCATATTGGAATAAATGATGGAATACTCAATTTATACTTATTTTTTTCATCTGAAATACATTCATTAGTAATAACTAAACATATTTCTTCTTCCCAAAGAGACTCCTTTTGGTACATTTTCTCTTGTAGGAAGCATCTGAAAGGTCTTTCTAGAGCGTCCAACAGTAGTCTGTCATCATTGAGACACTCCATCTTTCCTGGTTTGCTCTTTTTATCTTTTCATCAGTCGAGGTGGGAATGAAGGAAATTAACTTTCAAACTAATTATCCAACCTAAAGCTTGAAATGCTTTTATTAACATTCTTTCAAGTATTGGCTTATAGTCAGGATCTTTGTTATTGCCTAAAAATTCCTCTATGGCCTTTTTTAAGGCAATCTTTCTTTGAGGATCCGTCATGGATCATCCATAAGCCATCTTATATCTGGTCCAATGAAAACACATTCTTTCAACTTTGTCTCCGAGAGGTCTGGAAACTTTAATATTAGGTATTAAAAGTAATTTCCATCTCAAGAATGTTGTGAACCCAGAACCCAAAAAATTGTTTTCTCAATAAAATTTTGCACTTTGCAAAATAACCTAACGTTCTGAATTTTCAGACTTTATATTAAAATCAGTTGAAAATATCCAGACAACTTGTTTATTGCAGACCTGTGTGATCAGCATCATTCCAATGTCAATAAGACACAGATATTCATTTTATTGTGACAAGAGGTTTTCAATAATTTTCACATCAATAATTAAGTGTCACTATTTATCAATTAGTTCGATGAGACGCTATAGTAAATATTGTTTTTTCACATATCGTGCATTGATATTAGCTCATCAGTTTGACAATGCTGTAGAGAACATAAAGTGGGTATTATTCCCAATGACATTTATAGACAGTTGTTTAAACAACACATTGAGGTAGGCCATGGAAGGAACAATCGCAAGTTCGTCTAATCTAAACTTATTAATTGATATAACATACTCGATTATATTACTTCATACCGAATTGTGGATAAAACGCTGCCAATTAGAAAAAACAAATAGTGATTTTATAGACAAGTATATTTGATTCATCTTTTCGTGTTTGCTGATACAATATTTACTATTAAACAACGTTTGTTTATTTGTTGTTCATTCATACCAACTTCTACACTTATGATTCGAATAATGAGCATAGTTTCATTTGTCAATAGCAACTTGAAAAATAGACCGCTCATTTCCATGTGCAGAGTTTTGCCTCGCGGGTATACCACAAGGTTCAATTTTGAAGCTATTGTTCGCGAATTGATATAAGAATGCAGCGCCAAAATGAGCAGTCGTAGAACTATAAATATTGACCTTGGTTTTGGTTGAATGTGTTTTCGTATTTTAATGATATGTGAGTTTATGATGAAAATAAAGACAATCCAGACTTCTTCAGGGAACTGATTCGTTACTGTGTATATATTTTAATTTTTCTGAAAGTGATAAGCATCATCATTTGTTCGATTCGATATTGAAAGTGAGTCGAGGTTAGAATACTATTGAAATTATCACATATTGCTTGGTGAACACATAATTGAATTTTTTCACACTACACTCAGAGTTATGGTTTATTTAATGGAATGAAATATGAGCTTATTGACTTTTTTTTGTATACGGGAAAACCTTGCAGAGTTTGAGGACTGCCTTATTTACCATAATAGCATCCTGTGAACTTTCCAGAAGAAACACCCGTCATAAATTCAACTAGACAGAGTGCTCCTTAAAGACATGCTAATATTTGAGGGGGTGATTCTTTGACACATTTTGAGAAGAAAATTTGCAATAAACGTATGTCCTAAAGGTATTAACTCTTAAGATACAGGGTGATATAGATTATTAAATGGTTGGTACTGCGATATGAAGCAATTTTAATTTGATTATTTTAATCAAGAACAGAGCATCTGGCAAGAAAAATGTATTTTTTGGGTTCTCATTCAGTTAGGAAAGAATTTGATATCTTAATTTGCTTTCAGTCGATGCACAAACATTTTCACGACGCATCAGTTTTTTGAGGCATATAGACCCTGAAGTAAAACTACTTATTATTATTTTAAGCGAAAACCATGCGTCGGACAAAGAAAATCCATGAGATTAATTTTGCTCAATGAATATCTTGAAAGTAATTTTTATTTCAGAAGTAAACAGTGGCATAGTATTTTTTTTTCTCCAAAAATATTCAATGCAAAAACCCGTACGGACGCCACTGGTAGAGGAAATGAGAAATTTTGTACATCACAAAATGCACCTTGATGCATAGAAGACATGTATCAAATTATTTGAAGATATCTAAAATATCATTTCAGTTATCATTAAATGATTTTTTTCAAAACTTCATCACCCTGTATCTCAAAAGTTAATTTTTTTTCTTGAAATGTATCAAAGAACAACCCCTTCAAATATTAGCATGTATTCAAGGAACACCCTGTATGCATTTGTGAATTCTATTTTATTCATGAAATTCTATTCAATATGACAATTTTTCTTCATGAATCATTTCAGCCTCATTCATTAACGTTCCTTGAACTTTTGATCACATGGACTTGCTCTCCTTTGGAATCTTAGTTGACTGTTAACTAATGAGCATGTGTTTACCAAGAGAGAAACACTTTAGTTTCGGAACATCGATGAATTACCTTGAAGATACCACGTAACTTTATGCTGGCTCGCCCCTATTTCAAATCCCATTAAGAAAATGAAAACTTCAACACGAACGAGACCTACACATGAATATTCATGATTTATCTTCAACAAGTCGTTTCTTATGTTTGCACATTTCATTGTCAAGATTCAGAAAGTTGATGGAATCTCCGCCGGTTCATATAAATTATGAAGAAATATTACGTGACCGCAAAAGCTCGGTGATCGTTTTTGTAACCGATGATATTTCAACACCATTTCATCTTGGAGACACCAAAGAACAAACAGTGAAACTGAGAACTACGTGTTCTGTAATGCAATGGATTGACAAGATCATGAGCTATAGAAAGTTGTTGAGCGTTTGTTGTACTCAGTAAAAAAATGCACAGCAAACACCTAACTGCCAGAATTCACGAATTATAAAAACTGGATAAATTGTTCATTATCGAATTCATCATGGAATTTCACACCTATTTCCATCTTTCTTCTTTTAGAACACGACGTTGTCGAACTTAATATTGTTTGTCAGTATTTTTTTTATATCAGACTTTTTCGAGTCTTTTTCAATTTCTTTGAGAACTCATCGATTTTTTCTTTCTGAAAATATTATGTTGTTAGAAACAAAAACATTGTTTAATTTCTTCTGAAATTCGATCAAATTGTCCAGATAAACCGCTGGACCTATCGATTCAAAATTTTAGGGGATTCTTCAGGGTCTATCAGGCTTTATAATTTTAACTACCACCTCACCCTTCTCGCCCATATTAGCAAAGATACAGTCAATTAACCAACAATGGGGAGAAAGGCTAGTTTTCTTTTTACTTTTTTCAGTTGGATGTTAGTGGTGAAACATATTCTTTTATTTATTCATTCTCGGCCAAAGTTCATAGGGGATATTCTAGAGATTATGAAAATCTTTGTCTGCTCGCGGTGCTACCAGTTGTTACGGGGATGTCGGTACTTGAATAAAAAATGATTCTTTTGCTTTTGAGAATTCGATATCTCGGAGAAGAACTATGGTATCGAGAAAATGGGATGAAATTTTTTTTCCACGCCTATAGAATGAAAAACGAAATGTATAAAATTTATTAATATATTGCAAGGGAACCAAAGTTCCCAAAACTTTTATCCAAAATATTGGAAACTAGAACGTTAAAGCTCAAGAGTCTTTTTTATTCCATCTACGATCACCCAAAAAATTTTTCTTCCTTTGATTTTTGTGAGATGTGTATAAATAGTGATGATTTTATAGTATTCTAGACATTGCAATTTAAGAGAGATCACAACACATGAGTCAAGGTCAAAAAAATTTCTCATTTATCCAAAATAAGATAAATTCCAGTTGCGTTCTGAGGACCCCAAAAAAACCTTCATTCTTTCAGATTTTCTCTGATTTACATAAATTTTTCATCATTTTCCAGACATTCTACATGATAACGAAAAAGATTCTCTCTATTCAGCCAAGTAAAATAATTCAACTTCCATCTTTTTTGATTCCTTAATCAATTTTATATGTTTTATGAAATACTGAGAATGAATAATTAATAATAATAATAATCAATAATTAATGCACTTTTGAGCTGATTGTGAGTGTAATTTCCACACGATATAAATTGGTCTGTTGGGAAGTTTTATTGTAATTATTTTGTTAACCGTGACGCGCTTTCACTACTGGTGATAAAACTATCTCTAATAACTCTGTATCACGCATATTTGTAACCACCAAGAAAGCGACTCATCAAACTGTTTGTTGGACCAGCATTTTTCTTGATTCGGCGAAGGTGGTTGCAACCCCGAAGAACCAGAAGTTTGGACTCCTGAAGCAAATATCACCAGGTAGGTCTCTATTCAGACAGTTATTTGACACAACCACTTTTCGTTATTTTCTACACCCTCTTTGAGAATTCTATATTGATTATTTCTTGACAAATGAGTCTCAATTTATACGAGACGAATCCAAAATTCGTACATTCATCACTTCCAACCCCTTCCCCTCAAGGGTGGGATCTCCATCTCGATCCCTGTGCGAAAATAATCTCGGCGCATCCCGATTCCCGTTTCCAATTTCGTCTCGCGCACGCACCGACCACTCGACGGCGTTCCCCAAGGATCCGTTCGGCATCCGTCGGCGGCGGGCGCCAATGTTTTGATTTTTCTGGGAGACTTGCCTCCGCGTAGGGCTCGTACGGCATGGGATAATTGAAAAGTTCGTCTTGTTGGTCATTGAGATTAAAGGGAACGGGCCCACATTTAATTTATTTTAATGAGGTGCGTATTCGCTAGAGATTTCGGTTATCGGGCCGGAAATTTTGGGGGGTGACCGTGGAAAAGTAAATTAACATATCAATTGTGGTGGGTATCAGGAATACTTGCAAAATTCAAATATCTGAAAGATTTCTTATATCGAAAACATTTCATGACAGTTTACTTTGCATTGGCGCAATCACAACTAACTAAAATATGGTATTTTGGGGTGGGGGAGGATGTATGTGAAAGACTGTCTTTTGCATAAAATAAACGTATTGCAAAGATGGTTTTCGAAAATTATGCAGGGTGTTCCTTGAAGACATGCTAATATTTTAAGAGGTGATTCTTTGACACATTTCGAGGAAAAAATTTTCCTATAAACGTATGCCCTTAAATTTTTGATATACAAGGTGATAGAATTTTAAATTAAAAAAACAGTTTTTCAATAATAACTGAGATAATATTTCAGACATCTTTTAAAAATTTGGTGCATGTCCTCTATGCATCAAGGTGTATTTTGTGATGTACAAGATTTTTCATTTTCTCTACCAGTGGCGTCCGTACAGGCTTTGCATTGAATATTACTAATACTACGCCAATGCTTGCTTCCGAAATAAAAATTACTTTCAAGATCCTCATCCATTATTGGGCAAAATTAATCTCATGGATTTTCTTTGTCCGAGGCGTGGTTTTCGCTTAAAAACATAAAAATCGTTTGACTTCAGGGTCTATTCCTCAAAAACCTGATGCGACGTGCAAATGTTTCTGCATCGACTGAAAGCAAATTAAGAGATCAAATTTGTTCCAAAATGAATGAGAACCAAAAAAATATATTTTTCTTGTCAGATGCTCTGTTCTTGATTGAAATAATCAAATTAAAATTGCTTCATATCGCAGTACCGGCCGTTTAATGATCTATATCACTCTATATCTTAAGAGTTAATACTTTCAGGACATACTGTTTTTTTTTTCAAAATTTCATCACCCTGTATCTCAAGAGTTGAGACTTTTAGGACAAACTTTTATTGGAAGTTTTTTTTTCTTAAATTGTGTCGAAGATTAACTCCTTCAAATATCAGCACGTCTCTAAAGAACACCCTGTATTTGAAAAAATTATGTTGCCCCCAGACTCTTTTCACTGATACCAGCAGACCTAAGAAGTGTTTCAAACTTTCCTTATTATAAAAGTAAACTTAAGTTATGGATTACAGAAAGTGAGCGTAGTTTCTTTCATAATCTATTGAAATGATACAAAAACTGATATAGTGACAATATATTTTGAATTTTATTTGTAGAAATTCTTGAATAAACCTTCATTATTAGATATTATTATCATTGTTATCATTATTATTATTATTAATATTATTATTATTATTATTATTATTATTATATTGTGTTTCAGAGTAAAACATATATGTATCATTCAAACACTGAAATAAATTTGGTTAATAATATTAGTGAATGGTGATTATTAACCTATTATAGGAACGTTAATAATACGAAATAATTATGTTTCAATTAATTATTGATGACGCTATTCATTAGTATTTTCAATCTGCCCACATCAATTTGTTATACAGTGATATTATGAACTATTTATTAATATAACCAAATGATCATCATCAATTGATGATTTAATGCACTGATACTATCAACATGCTCTCATTGAAAAATATATACAGTGCTTCTTAAAAGTACTTGTGAAATTTAAAATCTGATTATTGAAGATTGGAAACTTTCCTACTAGTGATGATAGACGACAAAATCGTCAAAGATGACTTCATAAATTGTGACTTATAATTTTAAATGGAATCCTTCGAAAAAACCTATTCAATGATACCAATTTTGTTTGGGTTTATAGCAGTTTAGCAACCTGTTTGTAAAAAAGAATAATGATAATCCACATGAATTCGGCAATTTGGAGATAACATTCCAACAGGATGGTGTTCCTCCACACTACAGAAAAGCGGTATTTGGATAAGGAGTATCGTGATAGATGGATTGGAAGAAGAGGTTCAACAGAATGGCCACCTCGATTACCGAACCTCACACCTTTAGATTTTTTTGTGAGAGTGCCTTAAATCGAAGTTTTACACCACTAAACCTGACAATATTAACGTTTTGATACAACACCCTGCAAAAACGTTTGATAAAGTACTAGAAAACTTCAAAAATAGTATATCTCATTGTCAGAAAGGAAATGAACGTCACGTCGAGCAATTTCTTCAGGACAATGCTTTTCAAATCTGTAAAAAATATTATACCGAATGGAATTCAGATTTCCATGTTTCCTAATGAATGTTCTAAAAATATCTGAATTCCATCTAGAATGTTATAATTCGGAAGTTTTTCAAGATCACATATGAAAATGGTATTGAAAACAATGAATTTCAAATTGCCGATTCATCTACATACACCAGATACTGTCAAAGAATCAACCTGAATCAGCATTGTCGGTATTGATAATGAATGAACTCGTCGCTCGTTCTATAATAATATAATATAATATAGTATAATATAATGATATGATAATATAATAATATAATAATATAATAATATAATAATATAATAATATAATAATATAATAATATAATAATATAATAATATAATAATATAATAATATAATATAAATAATAATAATAATAAAATGAAAATAATAGATATAAAAACAAACATGGTGAGTTAGTTACAAAATAATTTCAATAGTGATTATTCATAATGTTAACTGAACATAAAATCATAAAATTGTCAGATTGAGATCATTAGAATAAAATTTGAAAGCAGGAGAAGCCACCTAAGCCAGGCTTGTGTTGTGGAGCCATCTCCCGCGAATAATTTCCAGTGAAAGACAGAAATCAGAAAATGAAAGACTGAAAATGAAAGAATCTTAGAGAGTACTATATAATGTATTCTCTTCAGTTTAAAGATTATGAAATCATATAAACCTTGAGGAAACATAAAAACCTATTTGGACTTGCGAACCGTATTTGTCCACAAATCATTCATCATTTTCGATGCAAAAATCATATTTCCATATTTTCTTGATCGCACTGACGTGAAAACTACACCATTCTCCCTATTATCTCGAAAGTCAACCGAGATATCTCGCCGAGCATCCACAATCGTCCACATCAGCGTTCGAACGATGACAATTCAACTTTTCGGGTAAACATTCGGGCGGTTATATTAAATTAAGCCGCGTTTGATCGACGTACCCTAAGGAGGGGGGAGTAGGGTAGACGTGCGTAGGTCGTGTGCCACCCTATATTGAGGTGTTCGTCACCCATTCTCATTACGCTTTATTATTATTGAGGCTATTCAGGAAACAATTGGTACAAACGATTTCATTTGTATGTACAAGTGAATGGTTCTAAAATTTATCTTCAATATCCAAAGCACACTTGTGAAATTATAAAAAAGACGAATGAGCGTATTTCCACATGTTTGTTGATATCTCTGTAAATATCCACTTTATCCAATGTGGTGCGCTCATATAAATCGAAAGGAAATGAAATTTTGCGTCGGAAATTGCATGCACTTGCATGTTCATTCCATTTGAAATAAGGAAGTTATTGGGATTTGAAGTTTCCGAAAGGTGAACTGAAATATCGAACACCCTGTTGAATATTTTGTAACTGTTTGAGGTACTTCATGGAATACTGTTTTAATGTGCATACGGATATTGAACTCTCTATCGTGAAAGTTGTAGATAATAACAAACATTTTAGTTGGTCAGTCCATCTGTCAAAATTTTTCGAGAAAATGGAATATCTCCAGAACAAATTTTGATAGAGGAGAGGTTCAAACGATCAAGAATTCTGCGGGGAGTTCGAAAATCTAAAAATGAATAGAATGTTCCAAGATTGATATCACTTCCGGTTTAACGGGAAGTCAAAGCATATTGAAAATATTTTAGGGAAATAGATCACATTGAGCTGAAGAAGACAATAAAATTCCAAGTTGATATCTGTGTTAGATCTTCATAAAATTCTAATGAATCAGGGTGAATCACCCTGTATATAACCAAACCAAAGACCAGGATCTCACAGAGCTTGGGAAAACACCCGACGGTATTCCAGGCAGAAGTTGAGGCAATACAGCACTGTGCAACAGAGTTACTAAGACAGGAAATGACCATTGCTATTCACTCCGAAAGCCAATCAGCTCCAGTCAAGCTAACTTCAAACTTCAAACCCTTCAGAAACTGGACAATCAAAGTAGACTATCCCTAGCCTGGGTACCCACCAGATAGGTTGCAAGGGCAACGAAGAGGCTGATACACTAGCCCGAGAAGTAGCACGAGGTGCCCTAATTGGTCCAGAACCTTCATGTGGATTACAGAAAGTACCAAAGAACCATCGCCAAAATTATCAGAGTACCTACTAGGCCACAACAGGCGAACAATTAGAATCATGGTTGGGCTCCTGACAGGGCATTCTAAGCTTAACAAACACAGGAACATTATTGGAATTACAAACACAACCATTTCTAGGTTCTGCCAAGAAGACGATGAAACCGAGCACATAAATGCTGTATACAGACCTCACCCGATCGACATAAGCATCTTTTTAGATGAATTATCAAACTATGTTAAGACAACTACAACAAACGATACGGAAATTTTCATTGGAGACATAAATATAGACCTACTCACCGAATCTATTTTGAAATGCATGACTACTTAAATACATTATACGAAAACGGATTCAAATCACTCATAAACAAACCCACAAGAATGGAACAAAATTCATCATCTTGCATAGACCACATATTTTTCAAAAGTAAATATATCGACCAAAGTTCCCTGAGTCCAATGATCATGCATTCAAAGATAACAGACCATTTTCCAATTATTCTTAGTTATAATGTTTTGTCTCAAAAACCAAATCGTACAACGACAAATAAATATATAGACTACAAAAGGCTGAAATCAATAATACAACAAGAACCTTTTGAAGACATCTACCTTACTAACAACATTCAACAGGTTGCAGATCGTATATCCGAAATTTCAATAAAAAGTATAAACCAAAGCACAATTACCAAAACAACAATAGACGTACACAAAAAAAACCCTGGATAACAAAAGGTTTAATAACATCAATGAAAGTAAGGGATAGACTATTCAAAATATTTAAGAGAAACAAAGACACTCAATCATACAATGAATATAAAAACCATAGAAATAAAATAGTTAAATTGATAACAGAACTGAATCAAAATTACTATAAAAGTATAATAGTTGAAAACAGTAACAACAGCAAAAAAAATTGGCAAACAGTCAATGAATATAGTAACAGAAATGTGAAAAAAAGTAGATGAAATAACTGAAATTCTAAATGATCAGAATGAAATCGAAAAAGATCTTACTAATGTCGTCGAAATATTTAATAAACATTATGCGACTGTGGGAGAGAAAATGTCAAGCGATATTAAACTCGTGAACACCCAGACAATGAATCATAAAAATGCAACTCGCACTGCATTGAACTCGATATTTGTACAGCCCGTCTCTGAAACCGAAATAAAAAATATTATTCATTCTTCGAAAAATAACTCGACACCGGCTATTGACAATATTAATACTTTAGCCCTAAAAGAAACAAATGAACTTATTGCGAAACCGTTATGTCACTTAATAAATCTAATGTTCAGTAAGGGAGAATGTCCAACTCAGTTCAAAATAGCTGTAATAAAGCCAATTTTCAAGAATGGCAATCGGAACGATCCAAACAATTATCGCCCTATTGGTGTCTTATCTGTTCTGGGTAAAATTTTTGAAAATGCTCTAAAAGAACGATTGGTAAAATTTTTAGAAAATAACAGACTACTGTCCAGATTCCAATTCGGATTTAGAAACGGGAAATCGACCAGTGATGCTATTGCTGTACTTGTGAATATAATTTACACAAGTTTGGATATGAGCAGGCCGTGTGCTGGGATATTTATCGATCTGGCAAAAGCATTCGATACCGTAAGCCACGGCGTGCTACTGTCTAAGCTATATGATATAGGTATTCGTAGCCCCACGCACACACTACTCCGAAACTACCTAAATAAAAGAAAACAAATGGTTAAGATTGATAACACGATCAGCAGTCAGAGAGAAATAACATTTGGCATACCACAAGGAACAGTATTGGGTCCCATATTGTTCTTAATTTATATGAATCAACTTTTAACGTTGAACTGCCATGGAACGATAATATCGTTTGCCGACACTTTTTTTTTGATGGAAATTCATGGGTTGAAGTCGAAACCAAGCTGAAACAAGACTTAGAAATAATAATTAAATGGTTCGACGATAATCTCCTCACCATCAATATGAATAAAACTGTATATCTACCCTTTTCAAATTATAAAAATGGAATACCAAACACCGTACAATTGGAACTGCATCTGCCTTTTATAAATCAATCCTATCACATTCAGACTACAACCAATACAAAGTACCTAGGTATTATAATTGATAACAACCTAAAGTGGAACCTCCAAATTCAGAACTTGACCAGAAAAATAAGATCGTTATTATATATATTTAAACTAATGACCCACATATTAGACGAAAAAAATCTTAAAATCATATATTTTAGTTTGGTCCAATCTCTCCTAAATTACGGCATAATCGCATGGGGTGGTGCATATTCGAATAATATGAAACCTCTGGAAATAATACAGAAAAAAAATCATCAAAATAATATTCAATCTGAACCACCAATTTCCATCAAACTTGCTTTTCCAAAATTCCAAACTATTAAATATCAGACAACTATTTTACAAAACTCTCTTACTCTATTTGACTAAGAATAATTTGATAAACAAAAATAGAACACATACTTATTCAACAAGATTTCGAGAAAATGCAAACGTAGTTCTTCTTAAATCTCAAAAATCTATTGGACAAAGATGTTTCACATATGAAGGACAAAATCTATATAATCAATTACCAAAAAATCTAAAAAAGGAAATTCACATCAAAAGTTTCAAAACCAACTTAACATATTGGCTTCTTACATCAATTGTTATCATACTGTCATAGACCTAACATATCGTGGTTTTAGCTTATTTTACGTGATGTTAATCGAAATTTCTTTCAAATAATCTTATATATACAGTGTGTAAAAGCCAAATGGAATAAATTCATTATTTCGGTTACTGTACATATTTATAAAAAGTCCCGAAACACGTCAAATTTGAATTATAACTTGACATTCTTTAACGTGAAAATGCAACCCCTACCTTCAACCCCCTTAGAATGACAGGTACAACCCCCAATTTTTTAAATGGGAAGTATAGGCTTGTGATATATCATTTGAAAGGTCTCTTCATTCTCTATTCAAAAATGTTATTGTTTTTAAATTTAATGCAAAAATTAACATAATATGAGAAAGTGAACAAAAACCGTAGCAATGTGGTTTTTAGATGGTAACCATTAAAAAACTTTAAAGTATTTCCGTGGCAACGCTATTTTAACAAGCAGTAGTAAATTGTTTTATTTAAGTTGTCATTGTTGTAATTTAAGTATAAAGTTTGTTCAATTCAATTCTGAAAAATGGTTAGATTAACGGAAATGCATAAAATAACAGTTTTACAAATGATTGGTTACGGAGATAACATCCGAACACAACAGGAAGTAACTCGCCTATTTCATGAGAAATTTCCTAATTTACCGCCTATATCCCAAGGAACAATAAGTAAAATAGAAAAGCAATTTCGCGAGTTTGGTCATGTAAGGCAGATAAAAAAAGCAGCTGCTAATGCAATGAGTGATGAACTCAAATTAGATGTGTTGCTTGAGTTTCAGGAAAACCCACATACATCGAGTAGACAGGCATCCACTACATTCAATGCTAGCCATACATCGATAGCAAACATATTAAAAGAAAATAAATTGCATCCGTATAAGATGATACCTACTCAGGAGCTCATGGAAGACGATTTTGATAGGAGAACTTTTTTTTGTGAGCAAATGATGGACATGTTGGATAACAATATTATCCAATTAGAAGACGTTATGTTTTCTGATGAGTGTACTTTTTTACTTAACGGTCATGCTAATCGGCAAAATTGCCGCTACTGGTCCACGGAAAATCCTCACTGGATGAGAGAAGAACACACTCAATACCCTCAAAAGGTTAATGTTTGGGCAGGGATTGTAGGGAACAATATAATTGGTCCCTTTTTTATTGAGGGCAACTTGAATGGCAACAATTATTTGGCACTACTTCAAAATGATGTCATTCCAACGTTGGCAAATTTATATCCTGATCCAGGTAATCCTCAAGTTCCAGCGAATACGATATGGTTTCAGCAGGATGGAGCACCACCACATTACCAACTTAATGTCCGGCAGTACCTCGATACAATATTTCCCAATCGGTGGATAGGGAGGCGAGGATCGATTGAATGGCCAGCGCGATCACCTGATCTTACATTATTAGATTTCTTTTTATGGGGATATGTGAAGAGCCATGTGTACAAAACTAAACCTTCTGATTTAAATGACTTAAAAGAACGAATAACGCTTGCGATTAGGTCGATCACGCCTGATATGTTAAATAATGTTAGAAGACAGTTTTATTTGAGATTAGGATGTTGCCAAGACGTTCGCGGAGAACATTTTGAACATCTACTTCATTAACATTCATAGTTCTTTTTCGTGTTCTACATTTTATTACGTTTTGCATTACATTTTAGTTTTTGATTGTATGTAGCGAATTTCGGTAACAACATGATATTAATTTTTTTTATGTTAATTTTTGCATTAAATTTAAAAACAATAACATTTTTGAATAGAGAATGAAGAGACCTTTCAAATGATATATCACAAGCCTATACTTCCCATTTAAAAAATTGGGGGTTGTACCTGTCATTCTAAGGGGGTTGAAGGTAGGGGTTGCATTTTCACGTAAAAGAATGTCAAGTTATAATTTAAATTTGACGTGTTTCGGGACTTTTTAGAAATATGTACAGTAACCGAAATAATGAATTTATTCCATTTGGCTTTTACACACTGTATACTAAAATTCCCCTACTACTGTTTTCAGCTAGTTTTTAGCACTTAACTACATATTGCTTCATAATACTACACATAACTTTGTAATTACAATATTAATACGCAACTTTAGAGTTATTATATATTTTTATATTCCTGTATTTTTATATTTCGATATCTTTATATTTTTATATATATATATTTTCTTTATATTTTCATATCCTTATATTTTTATATTTTCAATGTTTTTTATATCTTTTGATATTTCCATATTTTTATATATTTTACATTTTCATATTTTAATACTTTTATATTTTGAAATTTTCATATATTTCTCGCGAAGAATCTCTATTGTCGGGTTCGTAGTATCATAAATTTTATTTTTGAGATATCCCCACGAATAATAATCCAGCGGATTCAAATCGGGAAATCTGGCAGGCCATGGTACTGGACCTCTTGTTCCAATCAATGAATCGGGAAAAGTTCGATTTAGATAGTCTGTGACTATTCTTGAGTTGTGTGGACCAGAAGATTGAGAATGTTTTGGAAGGTATTCAAGGAGACGAAATAAGCAAATGTATAAGAAGTATGCGTTCCAGAACCGCAAAGTGCATTTTACAAAATGGTGGACATTTCGAACACTTCATTAATGTTTATCATTAACTTTCGGATAATCATTTAATTTTATTTTCTTAAATGATAGTTTCATTTAATTTTATTTTCTTAAATGATAGTTTCATTTAATTATTACTTGTTTCCTTGCATTGATTCTGTTACGTTCCATTCAGTTTGAGAAGAGTAAGTTGATTTTCTTATCGAAATGTATTGCATGTTGTTAATTAAACTAAAGGTACCTAAATGTAATACAGATCCGACCCATAGAAAATTGGATAAGGGTCAAAATCAACTGAAAATCAACTTTGAATAACATTGTATGATATGTCGTTGAATCCAGCGTTAAAAGTTATTTCGAAAAATGTCATAAAATATGCAGGTCCGTATTGAAAAAAATTAGATTGAGGGTGGCCCAGTGCGTACGAAACGTTGGATACGAAATCAGCATATGTCAAATTGAGGATAATTCACTATCGAATAAAAAATTCCCGTTACGTTTTTCGATAATATTCGAAATAAAGCGGGAAAATGAGAAAAATCAAAATGACAGAATTTACTTTTCTTATGATATCTCAATAACCGGCCCTGATAATCTCGATTTGTTTGAAAGTTACCAATACAATCCCAATAAAAAAGTGGCCACCCTGTATATATACATCGGCCATTTCGAAATACTGATATTTATTCTCAAAATATGCTACACTTCTGTCTACCGGAATGGGGTGAATTAATATTATTATTATTATTATTCTTATTATATTCTGTTTTATTTCGAAGGTCTGTCGAGTTATGAAGATAGGCTTATACCCTTAAAGATCCCAGAATCATACAGGCCCCATTCTAATCCGATTCTAATCTAACCTTCAACTACAACTCTACAAAAACCATGGCAACATTTCAGGAAATTACGATTTTCCATTTTCCAAGCCACCTACAGTTTTATACTCCCTCTATTATCCACTGTAATCTATACATGAGGGATTCCCTTTATGCTTTGTATCCGCGCATTGCAGGCTATACCTGCGCTTTCAAGTTCTCAACTTCATTGTGTATTCGAGCTTATAAAACAGTTTAAAAGCTTTCGAAATTCAATTTAACTTGGTCGCGGAAATTCCTATATTGATTTTAAGCAAACGTACAGTATATATACCCAAGTACCTCATCGAACGAAGTATTTCGTGTAATAGTCACTGCGGAGTTTAAACATAAATTATTCACCTAGTAATAAAAGTGTACTTTTTCTAAGATGACAGTTACATAACCAAGCGGATCTTTTGAAAAAAGAAAATTATTTTATTTCACAAATTCGAACATTTTGAACATCTCTCACATTGAAATTGATGTTGTTTTTGTTTTTCTTACATTATTTGTGAAAATGAATAATTTTTTTGAGTGTTATTTTTTGTAATACATCTGAAAACACTTAATATTTCCGAAACATTTGAAGATAGGTATGGGACATTGTACATGAATTATGTCTAAAATTTTATGAATAATCCAAAAAACTAATAATATACAGGGGGTTGTATTTAAAAGTTGGTATAGACCACTGTCACATGACACACCCTATATATTTTTTTTTGAGAAAAATGCGCATCTAAAAATAGAAAGCGACGTGTCCAAGCGTTCTTTCCAACATGCTTTCATTCATTCGTTATCGAATTTACTCCATTTGGCTGTTCCACACTGTATTTTTACAGTGCCTTAATTTATCTGTATGGCCCCACCAAGCTTACTTAATAGGTGTTCTTCCCATTTTATTTCTACTCCACAAAAAAAATTTATACATCAACTACTGTCAAAAATTAGTTGTGTTAGTAGAAATGGATTTTATTATTATCATTATTATTCCATTTATGTACTTGTAACCTGAATTTTCAATGCTCATTAAAAACATGGAGAGTGAAATATTCTATTGTGTGAATTGGTGAATGTTGGGGAAGAGTTATTCAACGCGAATTCGGTTTTGAAAAAAGCTACATGGTGTTCTACGAAACACAATTGCTAGGGGCACAACGTAATTCCTGTTGCTTTGCTTATACAGGGTGTTCCTTAAAGGCAACCAAATTCGTAAATCACAAAATGCACCTTGATTATTAGAAGACATGTACCAAATTTTCTAAAGCTGTCTAGAATAATATATCAGTTATTATCAAAATACTGTTTTACTTTTTTTTCAAAATTTCATCACCCTGTATCTCAAAAGTCTTTTAGGACATACGTTTATAGGATGTTTTTTTTTTCTAAATGTGTCAAAGAATCACCCCTTCAAATATTTTTTATAAATAAAACTTCCCACGAAAGGAGACATCCTGTAATGATCAGAGAACATCGTGAGAACCAAGAGAAAGGAGGTAGGAATTGGTGTTCTTTTTAAATTTCTGAAGGTCATATAAGCATGTATTTAAGGAACACCCTGTATAATGTAAATCACCTTGAAATGAATAGACTTTTTCATTCTTCCTGTGAAACATCTCGTTAGAGAGTTGATAATATTGCATTAACACCGATATTTTGCCAGTGCTGTACAAAATTCTAGATAACGTATTCATAATCTACTCTTATCAGGATCGAACCTTCCTGATGGTGACGCAATATTTCTCAACCGTGCAACGTTTGTATCGTCGGATATGACATCCTCTTCAAAACATGATACGAAAACAAATTACGATTCGAAATATACCTGGATGAGGTTTATTCATGCCGGATTTCTGTCTCGAATCCAGATTTATTCGAACAGGAACACGGGCGTTTTTAGAGCTTGTGATGAAATTCATTGGAGGGGAGGGGGACAGAATAGCGTGAATTATACAGGGTGGTCCATGGCGGACACACTTGATAGAAAACACCAGTTCCTGAAAAAGTACGAGAAACACGAACATATATGTTAAGAGCCGAATTTTTGTGAGAAAACAGATGAAATGCGATAATATTCTCCATTTGCTGCCAAATTTTCTAGTACATCTACGGTAGGTGAGCAAAAAAAAAGAGTGAAAATATTCGGATGTAGAAAAGGATCTACAGAATTGTAAACATTGTATCAATTGAATGAAACATCTTTCGCTCTGCTTTTTCAATTCTTTAAAATACTTCAATGAATCGATGGAACGTTTTTCAAGAAATATTTCCACGAAAGATCAGCTGAAATATACAGGGTGGTCCATTAGAAAAATCAGAAGTTCAAAGTTAGTACCTACTTAAACAAATATAAGTATTACAGTCTATGTTGCTCTAAATCGAGAAAACCCATAATGATGGCGACTACTCGAAAATGAAAATTATCAAATATTACTCGAAATTGTTATAGTGAGTATCAGAGAGCATTACAATAGAAATGACTCAATGAGATGATTTTTATTTTTAATTGCTTGACTGGGATTATCAGTTTCCTCTAATTACTACATACAATGCTGTTTCAAAAACTCATAAATTGATAAATAAACGAATATTATGTATGTTTATATTCGATATATAAATACGGTGTTACAGTACAGGGCAGTGGTTTCCAACCTTTTTGTTTCTGCGCCCCCTATTTAAAAAAATGTTGCACGAAACTCTCGAAATTTCGAGAATTCGAATTCGAGACGAGAGTGTTCTCTTTTTTTGAGACGAGATCGAGAAAAAAAATTCGAGATTTTTCGAGATCGAGAATTTATTTCGAGATTTCTCCATCTCGAAAAACTATACCGGGTGATTCTACAAGGTGGCTCACCCCTATAACTATTTTATTATTGGAAATAGAAAAACGAAGTTTGGGGGTTGTTCAATTAATATTTTATAACATGTTGCCGTACTTCCGGTTTGATCAGAAATTACCCCAACTTTCGATTTTCAAATTTATTGTGTATTTTCATTTATTTCGATTGAAAATGGAATTTTATATCCAACAACACTTCGTTTGTAAATATTGACAAAAAATAAACTTCATTTTGATTTTTATTCCTCGATCTAGAATGCCATGGTCATCATGAGTATTCAACTGTTATTATAAATCATTTAATGGGTAACAAAATAAAATACAATGTTATTTGAAAATATACAAAAAACACAATCATTAACTCAATATTGTGACGAAAATAAATCCTACAAAAATACAAAAACAAAGAAAATATAATTAGTACATCATGAAAATTTAATACGACGGTTGAGCTTTTTTTAGCACAAACTTTCTCAAACCGTGATATCATTGAATAAATCGCGGTTCTCAGTTCATTTTCAATCACTAAGCGAGATCGATACTTTGTTTTCGAGACAGCAACTGTAGAAAAACCAGTTTCACATAGGCAAGATGTTAAAATTTCCAAAAAAAAATCTGAAGCTTTATTTGTCAGAGTATGAAAATCGTCCTTTACTCGTAGCCAAAAAGTAAAAATATTATTTTCACCACAAAGCATTTGTTTTAATGTGCTAGTACTAGATAAGTCAATTATCATTTCCTGCTCTGCTATCGTAAGGCCAAAATCAAAATTTTTCAATCACAAATGAGTTTTTAATCCATTCATATTTACATTGACGTAACTAGAGTTGACTAATGGGAGGGGGGTTGACCCCCACCAGTCAACTTACACTTACTCAAATTTTTATTTTTCCTAATTGTTACTTGCAAATTACCCACATAGGTTTGAAACCACTGACTTCATCTTCTGGAATTCTAAATGGCGTTGAAATGCCTAGATTTCGAGAATTTTTTATATTTTATCCTACTCCAAATACCTCCAAAAATGTGTAAAGTTTCATAATGATCGGTTGAATAGTTTTCGCGTGAAAGCATGTAAAACATGTTATGCTTATCAGATCTGTTAGATAGGATCAAAAATAACCACGACCAAATACTGTCCATTTCTATACGACTCAATTCATCGTTTGGCGTTTAGGCCCTTTTATATTGGCCATATGTGCAAATCACACGCGACGTTTCGGAACTGCAACCAGAAAGGGCACATAAATACACGGGGCGATAAATTGAATCTTTATCTTGTAAGGGGTGGTTTGACGCCCCTTCGTTTTATTCACTGCCAACAAACTATTAGCCTCTATTGTTATGTTATTAGTCAAATTAGGATCGTTTTAGATGGATTCATTGAACGGAATATGGGATGGAGAGAATTGGTCGTAGTTTTATTCGTAGATTATTTAGAAGAATTGTGTCCATATTATCATTGGCGTAACTAGAGTTGACTTATGGGGGGGGTTGACCCCTACCAGGCTTACTAAAATTTTTATGTTTTCATATTGTTACTTGCAATTTTTTTCTTCTGAGCAATGGGGACGGAGTGTTACGCCCCCAATAACTTCCCCTTCTCGTTAAGCCTATGCATATGATCCTAGGGAATGTATTTTCGACAAGTGAACGAACTTTTTCATGATCAATTTATGAAAACAAAATTCTGAAAAGTAAGTAGTGGCAAGATCACGAAATTATAATTCCTCTTCAAACCTGCTTCGAGATCAAATAAAATTATAAAAAATAAGTGAAAAAAAACATGATTTGTGTCAGTATGTAGCGAAATAAAAACCCCCTATTTCATAGTCGTTATAAATTTATTTATTAGTGAAAAATATATACAGTGCGGATGATAGATAAGTCTTGCCCCCCTTTGACCTTCATTACTGAAGACAAAACTAGAAAATGATGGAACACGTCAATATTATGAACAGGGTGTTTTTTGAGAAAGTATTTTTCATTCATTTCACCCTTTCCCGCTTATTTTTTCAACTGCAAGGGGGTCGTGCGATTCATCATTGAAAAAGTTTTCGAAAGTAGAATTCATTATTATTTCCTTTTTTTTATGAAATTGCGAATGATAAAATATTGAATTATTGTCTTCTCCATTTACTTCCTGACAGATCCAAGTTGTCACTTAAAATAATTTCTCCAGTTAATTTATTTTCGAAGATATTCATTTCATATTCTCAAATGATAAAAAAATAATAAAATTGATAATTTCTGAAGTTTACAATTGGAGTATTTTCCAACAATGTGTCACAAGATCCCCCTTGCTATTCATTTTTCAATTGTGTCTTCAGAAATTTGATGAATAACAATCGGTAACGCTGTAAAACATCAGTCTGGCGCTGGTGAGAAGTATTGGCGGATTTTCAACCTATGATTACTGTTAAGGTATATTTATTTTATGGAAATCAGGATGACATAAACAAAATTAACTAACGAACTGTATAATTAGCCGTGCTTCCTGTCCTCAGTATTTCACGTTATGCATAGTTTTTCATTTGTGTCAAATTTTTGAGAGAGTGTGAATAGAGAGAGAGAGAGAGGTTCGAACTTTGCGATGACTGAACCATGCGAAATTTCTGCAAGAAATCTTATTTATGAATTCTGTAGCAAGTGTAAATTAAGTGAGTTTATGGGTGTATTCTTTATTGAATTTAATAATCTGAAATGGCGACTAGGTAGAGATAAGATAAGATAAATGAATCACTGGAAAAGAGGGTTACATGAGACATTCTCTCTTATCAGCGTATATTAAAATGAACAATTTTTCAACCTCATACACCTTCCTATATGTGACACGAATATAAATGTCATTGATATGAATAGTTACATTTCTTTAATTTTTTTCCAAAACGGTAGTACATCGTGAGATAGTAAATAAAAACATTTCTACAGTGAATCCTCCTCAGATAATCACCTTATACGAGGTGTAGACAAAATTTCAAGCTGTTGACCAAAACGACCTTGAATATTAAGAAGAATTTTTGACGTCTGTAGTTCTTCAGCCCCCTTCTCCATCTGACCTCAACCCTGGTGACTTGTTCCTTTTACCTAATTTTAAAAAATGATCTCGCTAAGAGAAACACCCTGGAAGGTTTCACAAAAATTTTTAAACAATAAGAACTGACAGAACAATATCATTACTTTTCTACCACACCTCGTATATTCAAAAAGAATAACCACCTCATTATTACTCCTGTATTGTTCATGGGATACTTTATCTGCTTTGATTGAATATTGACTAATGTTGGGATCAAAGTAACTCCTTCAATAATACCTCTCATTGTTACCTGAACAAATGAAGTTGGCATCTCTTTGAAACTTTAGTTCAGGTGATTTCACTCCATGTATATGTATAGATTGAGACCTATTTTCATCATCATCAACAGTTTTAATGATATTCTCCCACTTAGGTATTCAAAAAATGTTAAGTGTTATAGTTGTGACAGCTTGTCAGAAAGTGCGGTGTTGCTGCTTGTCTTTTTTTTCAACGATTCTCCGAAATTAGGTCAAGTTTATCATTCAAATTGTTTCGAAAAATGTTTTCGATATACAGGGTGTTTCATTAACATGGCGAAAAAATGAAAATGGTAGTAGAGAGGACTAAAATATGACGATTGAGCGCGACATCGCTTATACGAATGTTGATGGTTAAAAAAATACAGTGCGTTCAAAGTTAAAATTTCATTCGCAAATTTCTTAATAGCATCGACAGTTTTTATGATATCGGTTTCTTTGACACTAGAAAACTATTTTGCTTGTCTGACAGCAACCTAGTTGTTTTTTCTTGTTAAAATTATTTGAATTTATTTGTGACTTCAATACTTGAAATCGGGTTTATCGTAAAAACGGTAAGGTTTTTCGACTTTTCCCAAGAATACTTTTTTGTTCTAAAGATAACGTAATGAATGTTTGATCGAAAATATGGATTTTTGACGGAAGAAAAAGTTGTGGCGCCCTAAGGACTACGATAATACTTGAAATATTCTTGTTTGCCGTCCTAAAAACCCCCAAACCACCAGTTCTTAAACTGGTATCATAAAAACAGTCGAAGCTATCAGATAAGAAATTTACAAATGAAATTTTAACTTTGAACGCACTGTATCTTTTTAACCATCAACATTCGTATGAGCGATGTTGCGCTCAATCGTCATATTTTAGTCCTCTCTACTCTCACTTTCATTTTTTCACCATAATAATGAAACACCCTGTATAAAATGGATATGGATAACCGTTGAACGGTTTTTTCAATATTTGTGAAGATTTCGATTCCAAATAAAAAACTTCATTGTCGAATCAAAGAATTTTCTCCGAACAGATTTGATGTCATCGTGAAATCACTGTATTGCCATAAATATTGTTCAGAAATTCAGTGTTATACTTGAATAGTTTCCGATGAAATGAGTCATGCTACTCAAATCTTATCCTGCAAAAATTGAAACAAGCGAAGAATGTAATCTTGAATGGAGATTATAATTTTCGTCTAATAAAATCTGAGTGAATTCGATCCAAAGATAAAAAAATTGGTTCTGAACTCTCGAAAATATTTACTTGAAATGAGATCAGCATAATTATTGGTTGGATAACTTCATTCAATATTCAATTGATATATAATTCAATTCAATTTTTATTCAATCCATAGAGCTGTGTAGCTATCGGACAAGTCAGATAAAAACAAGGTTTACATAAAGTGCATAACATATAGGCAAACGAAACACTTCATCTGAAACTATCAAAAAATTCATTAATATTATAGGGGCAGAGGTCGAGGAGAAGTCTTTTCATCTCTTTTTTGAATGTGTGCACACTTTCGATCACTTTTAGTTCTTCGGGAAGAACGTTATATAGTCTTAGTCCAAGTATATCTGCAGATTTCTGAGATAGTGTTAAACGAACATTGGGCAGATGGAAATTATTTCTCGATCTTGTATGATGATCGTGAAGTAAGTTATTCTTAGCCAAAGTTTTGCGTTGCTTGTGTATATATGTTAAAAGTTCCAAAATATGTAGGCCATAGAGAGGAAGAATTTTAAATTGTTTGAATAGATTCCTACACGAGGTATCATTGGGAACATTAGCAAGACATCGCACAATCCTCTTCTGCGCCAGAAAAATCTCATTAACCGCAGATGAACTACCCCAGATGATTATTCCGTGTGTTAATCTGGATTGGGTTTCCCCGAAATAGAAGAGTGAGAGTCCCTGAATGTCAATTATTGATTTGAGAGATCTCAATTGAAAACATTTGATACTTAGTGTATTGGCTAGAGATTTATAGTGAGTATTGAAGGATACGTTCTAATCAAGTCTAATACCTAGAAAAGTAAAGCATTCAACCTTGTCTATAATTTGACCATCCATAGTTATTTCTACTGTTGGGGTATTTTTATTCTGTCTGGTGTGAAAATGTATATGATTTGTTTTGGTAGTATTAAAAAATAGGGAATTATCATACAACCACTTACGAAGTGAATGAAAAGTAGTGTCAATGTTGTTTTGAATTTGTACCTCAGACTCGCCTGTGAACAATAACGTGGAATCATCTGCATACAAACAGGTAAACGCATTCGGGAGGATCAGAGGTAATTCATTGATGTAAAGCGTAAACAAAATAGGGCCAGTACTGAGCCCTGGGGGACTCCAATTTCTATTGGGAGTTCACTAGAAGTAAAAACCAATTTTTCATTGTTCTCCACGTGATTTATCTTGACTTTTTGGAGACTTCCTCTAAGATATGACGAAAACCATTCATGAAGTTTGCCGCGGATTCCGTATCTGAATAATTTATCCAATAAAATGTCATGTTGAACACAATCGAAAGCACGGCTGAGATCACAGAATACACCAACCGCGCTTTCGCCTCCTCCTAAGGAAACTGAAATTTTTTCGTATAAACTATGGATAGCTGTTATAGTAGAATGTTCAGTACGGAAACCGTGCTGATTTTCAGTAATTGCCTTATTTTTTTCCATGAAATTGAGTAGTTGTTCTAATATCGCATATTCAAAAATTTTCGAAATCATGGGTGTAATAATAATTGGACGGAAATTTTCCATATTTTGTGGATTTCCTTTTTTCAAAATGGGCGGAACAAGTGCTGCTTTCATTCTAGATGGAAATATTCCTGTTTGAAATGATAGATTAATGAGGTAAGTTAAAGGTTTTATAATCGTACTTATTTTTTTGATTATGAATCCTGAAATTTCATCTGGGCCACATGTATGTTTATTTTTCAGTTTGTGTTTTATAATATGGAGCACCTGCTCTTCCGATATGTGGGCCAGACTTTTATTCGTCATAGTTGAGGTTTCACCTGTCAGCAAAGGTTTCTTTATTCTTTTTATAGTTTCACGTGGAGCATTTACGAAAAAATCATTAAAAATTTGGGAAATTTCTGCGGGATCAGAAATACTATCATTTTCCTGTTTTATTGTGATGTTTCTGTTTTGATCTTTCTCATGTTTGCTTACTTTTGAAATGAGGTTCCAAGCAGTTTTATTTATATTATTGGACTCCAGTAGTTTGTCAGAATAATATATTTTTTTTTGTCAGAGGTGAGGAAATCTACAAAAGATCCCGGTCTTTTCGGAATGTCGGATTTTTACCGTCTAAAACCTCACCTCAGTGCGCCTAACCATTCACACTGGTACCGCGTTAGCATTCCTTCAGTGTGAAGGCGGTCTTTGTGATTATCTACTCTCCCTCTCTTTGGTTTCTATTATCTGTCTGATTGTTCTGTAAGAATCTTTCCATGTCTCTTCTGAAGTCGTCAAACCCTGCATCATATTATCTGCGTTGAAAACCAGCCCAATGGATGTACTGTATTGGTATCTGATTTCTTCCCACCGAGGGCATGCGAATAGGGTATGTTCTGCATCGTCTCTTTCTCCACAGTATGTGCATCTTTCTGTCTCTGCCGTCCTACGATCGTACAAGTATTTGCGGAAGCAGCCGTGCCCAGAAAGAGCCTGAGTTAGGTAGTAGTCCACCTCCCCGTAAGGTCGATCCAACCAGGTTTTTATTTGTGGGATCAGGCGTCGAGTCCAGCGCCCGTAAGTACCTGTCCTCCACTTCTCTTGCCATAGAGTCAGAGTGTTAGTCTTGGCATCTTTGCTTGGCGTTCCCTTGTATGTTTCCAGTCGCTCCTTGACCGCTGCAGACGCGTATGTACGACAGTCTCTGGATCCTGGTAAACTTTGTTAGTAGTTTCTTGTTCTGCGTCACCGTGTGCCAGACGGTTGCAGCATATAGAAGTTGGGAGTGTACCACGCTCGCCAAGACTTTCCTCTTCGATGCACTTGGTCCCCCGATATTTGGCATGATGTTGGAGAGTGCTGTCATGGTCTTTTCTGCCTTTTCGATTGCTTTGTTGGCGTGCTCGGCGAATGTAAGCTTCGTGTCCAAACAGACTCCTAGGTATTTAGTCGCTCTGCTGGGGGTTATGTTGGTACCCATAACTTGGAAGTGAATTTGTGCGATCTTTCTTTTGGTTGTCAAGAGGGCTGCTTCTGTTTTCTCAGGAGCCAGCTGGAGCTGCCTTCCTTCTAACCAATTTGCCACTTTCTGTAGTGCCGTGTTCGCCTTATCCATCAAGATCGTCATATAGAATGTTCCATAGCGTTGGGCCCAGAGGAACCCTGAGGGACACCACTGGTTACTTTCTTGATTTGGGATGTACTTTCGGCATCGAGGATAATTTCTCTTTCAGACAGGTAGGACGCGATAATATTTATGAGGCTGGACGAGATTCCTCTTTTTCTCAGTTCTTCCAGAATGATTTGCCAGGATGCACTGTTAAAGGCATTTTTGACGTCGATTGTCAAAACTGCGCAAATACGTCTATGTTGGGGAGCGAATGCTGCGGCTTCTCTCGCTAGTCTCGTCACATCTTTAATGGCGTCTACTGTCTGCCGACCTTGCCTAAACCCATACTGTTTGGCTGACAGCCCCTCTGTTCTTGTCAGTTCGCTGTTAAGTCTTAGTAAGATCAGGTGCTCGTACAGCTTTCCTTTCACGTCCAGTAGACATATTGGTCTGTATGACCCTGGGTTTTCGAGTGGCTTGTCTCCTTTTCTCAGTAGTACCAGTCTGGCTCGTTTCCATTCTCTTGGAAGGTTTCCCACACTTGCCAGTTTGTTATATACGGCGAGTACATAATTCGGTTTGTTGTTCGCCACATGTTTGATGATTTCTGGTGGGATATTTCCCGGCCCTGGGACTTTTTTGTTTTTCAGCTTCGAATATGCACTCTCCAATTCCTCGGTGGTAAATTCTAGGAAGCGTGCACCTATTTCAGTTTCAAATTCTACTGTTTCATGCTCTGGAAATAGGTGGTCTGCTATTTCTACCACTCTCTGCATTTCTAGTTGCTGTCTTGGGGGATAACCGATGAGTATTTTCATCACGATTTTGTACCCATCTTCCCATACATCCTAGTCAATATCTTCGTATATGGATTTTCAGCACCTTTTTTTGCCTTGAGGATACTGTCTTTCAGTTTTTTTTTGCCCCCCTAAATTCTTCCCACAGGACTTGGTTTTGCAGAGGAATATTTTTTTTTGCATTTCTCGTGTATTTCCTCCTACTCTTGACGCACTCTCTTCGAAGCTCTGCGATTTCGTTGTTCCACCAGTATGCTGGTTTGAAGTTTTTTAAGCATCTCCTCTTTGGCATTGTGTCGTCGCATAATTTTGAAAGTGTATCTGAGAAGCCTTTCTGTGTTGTTGTAGCACCATTTTCCTCGATCGCTTCCAAGGATAATTGTAGTTTGTGTTCAGAATAATAATTAGATTTGGTAGTATTGATTAATATATTGTGCCTCTTTCTTGCATTCTTATAATCCTCTTTTAGAATAGGATAACTCCTTTGAAGATGAAAGAGTTTTTTCAAATTTTCACTGGATTCTCTCACAGGTCATTCACCCATTCATTGGTATTTGTCTTAAAAAGTGATGAAAGTTTCATAGGACATAGACCTGATTCAGGTGAAACATCGAAGTATCGTGGAAATTATTGAATTTTTGATCATAGTCGATGGCTGTGTAAATCTGTTCCCAATTCTCATTTTCAAGGGACGTCTTAAGATTGTTGATATTAGTATCATTTAGGGATCTTTTTTTCATAGAAATTTTTTTTGGTCCTCTGACTTCGTTCACCCCACCGGGAGGACCGTGCGATGGTCAGATATATTATTGTCATGGACATACCACTTTCCAATGCTGGGAAGGTTGGTGTATACTTGATCCAGTATTGATTCGGATGTTGAATTCAAACGGGTTGGGACTTCGATCTTGGGTTTGAGGTTATAAGATGTGAGTAATCGTAGAAAGTTATCTTTTTCGTTGTCATTCATCGAGTTAATATTGAAATCTCCGTTCAGCATCATTGGAACCTTTGGGTCAAAACAAATATTCAAAATTATAGTTATGTTATGCATGAATACTTGAGAGTCTCCGGATGGAGACCGATAGCAAGAGAGAAAAATTACTGTTTCATTCAACTTGGTTTCCCAGATTAGTCCGGCGACTTCAATATCTTTATCGATACAGTGAGTCTTGAGATCAATCGGTTTAACGTTCAATTCTTTTTTATGCCAAATACTTACTCCTCCGCCTCTGTACCTATTTCTACAATAATAATTACACAGGATATATCCAGGGAATACAAAGCTTTCCACACTCTCAAAACAACACCAGGTCTCTGTCAGACAAATAAATTTCAAGTCATCATTGATATAATCAGAGATAATGTTGCCTAATTCAATTTGAGATAAACTCTTAATGTTCAGCAAAAGCAAATCACAACCAGAAGAAGACTACGGGTGTTTTGTTGTTGTTTTGTTGTTGAGTTGGGATATTGAAAAAAACGTTGGATGCGAGCATCACTTGGCCATTTGTTTGGATTCATAGCCGCTTTCAAATTTTTACCAAGAATACCAACCTTGAACGGCGAATATTTGTCAGGATATTTCGACCGAAGTGCTGAACATTCCGCTTCGGGAAAATTAAGTTTCACCATTTTTTTTTTTAAATCCTCAGCACTCATGGAGGGATCCACTTTCGAAACGTGAAGATCAATGAATTTTGGTACCTCCTTCACGTGTCTGCCATTCAGTTGGATCGAAGTGTTATTACCAATAACAACCTGTCTCCTAGGTTTCCTTCTTTGAATTTTTTTCCACTCTTCACTTTCACCGGGTTTTGGTTTCCTCTCATCACTGGTCAATTCAATGTACTCCCGGCACTTGTTTTCAGAAGCAATTTCGATCAGGGCACTCGATAGTTGTTTATTTGTTATTATAGTATTTTTAGAGGATCCGGCAACACTGTCCGAGTATGTAGATTCTCTTGATGTGCTCGATGTCTCAGGTGTTTGGATTTTTTTCACCAAGTTGTATTCTTTCTTTTGTGGGATCGTTCGAGGTGGAAGGTCCGATTGGGATTGCCGTTTTTTCAACTGTCTTCATATGAGTCAGTTGGTCCGTTAGCAGTTTAATTTTATCACGTAGTTCGTATTAATAATAATGTCTTTTTGTTTTATAACATAGTTGAAGATGTGTACATCAACATTACCATTATTGGTGTTGGAGATGTTTTTCATGACATCGAAGAATGCTTGATCACTATCACTTTCGAGGTTATGAACCTCGGATTGTTCGCAACAGATTATATGTTCTTCACTAACAAACTTCACGTAGTTAGAATGTTTTGCACAACTAGTATGGAAGATGCATTTGCACTGCATACAGTTTACACCAATCACTACATTTCCTTTACATTTTTTACACTTACTTTGGAGAGAACTCTCTCCGATGACTGTATTACTTGCCGCCATTTCTTCCCATTATATACCTAATATCAATCAATCTTGTTCAACGATTTTTGGCAGTATTGATCGTAAGTTGAATTTTATCTTTATTTTTATCGACTTCCAATAAGTATGAGAAAAAAAATGCGTCAATGAGTACATTAAAATATTCCTTCGTGAATACAGGAGATTGGAATTTCTTTGATACGAGATATAGCTATTCAGTCCAAAAATTAGCTTGTTAACATGAAGCTATGAATTTGTCATTTGTCATAAATGATATCGAGAGATCATCAAATCTGACAGAAATATTTTTCTTTAATTAATCGACTTAAGTTTTTCTCATGTTATCATCATCAACAAAACTTGCCCATTTTTCTTGATGTTGTTAATTGCATTCTTCCTTTCCTTTTTTTCTGCAAACTCTGGAGTAAGTACAACTTTTATTGAATTACCCATACATTCATGAACACATGTGTGACTTAGATATGAAAGAAGAAATCCATCATTTCTGGCTCCTAATCCATTCAAAAAATTAGAACTCAAATTGGACTGATTCAAACGAAGTTTTCGCAATTTTATGCTCAATAAAAGAAATAAATGAAAGTCAAAATGGCCGCTACTAGACTCAGGCGAGTTTCATAACTATCCAGACAATTCCATTAGGTAAACATGACATAAATAGACCATGTACACAAAATGAAGAACGTGTCCATGCCCAAGTCTACGGGCTCAATTTTATAGATGGCCAACGTCCAACGAATTTGACCAACGTTAAGGGGGAAAACAATGACGTATCGTCTGTTTGACACCGATCAATTGGATTCAATTCAGCTGCACCATCGATGCTGTACCTAAACCGATCCGAAACAACAAAAAATGGTCAATTGGTTTTCCGTATCGTATGGAACTAGATTTTGTATCTAGATCTTGAATATTTTCCTTATATTTTTCAAAAATACAAAATGGGTAGCTACTACCTAGTATGTACTTTTTCTTATATTTCGGGCAATACTTCATTTTATCTAGATGTAATTACTGAAGAAAGTGATGATGATTCCACTTTCTCTCAAATTCAAATCGTTGTTTCATTTTAATGGTTGCCTCTCTCGGCAGTACAAAATTCATTCTCGATAAAAATGTGCAGCAAATTTCTTTACGAAAATTACAGGAATTTGAAGTTGTCACTACTTCCCCCCAAATATCATTTCGCAATTTTGCTGACGTTTACAAATGAGAAATCATAAACTGATGATCCAAGTAAGGTTATGTCTCTTCAAGAATGTTGCCATAAAACTCCTCAAATTCAACCTCCAATCCTGGCTTTCTAGATTCCTCAACCATTTTGTTGAATGATCGAAAGAGAATTCGATATCACCTCGATTACCAAGCAGAGACGATCGCTTCGCCAAAATCGCAGGAGACTTTCTCGATCGCCCGCTGTTCTCCGAGCTTTCAATTGGTGCCACGGTATTGATGGGCGATACTGCGCACGCGCCTCCTCCTCTTCCCCCTCTCCGAGCGCTCGCTCCACGGTGCTCCGTTTTATTTGCTCTGTCGCATAACACGCAGGGGCGTACTCTAGGATTTTAGGCGAGTCGTGTCGGATGAAAATGGAAATACTAATACTCACGTAATATTTTGATTGAAACACAATGAAAGATGAATCAAATTTGTAATTAAACCCAGTAAAAATTTATCCACACCTTCACCTCCATCATTTCACTCACTCCAGTTGAATAAAATTTAAAAAAACATATGACAACTGAGCACACTCAAAATGCGGTATTATCGCTCTGATAGAAGCCGACCACAGTCGAACTATGAAATTTGGCAGCGAATAATAATGAAAACATAACCTAATTGTAAGCAATTTTTGATGTCGTTATTGTACTGATTATATTATTGTACTTACTTGAAAAGACTGCGAATCTATGAAGAACATTCTGGCAATGCTTCTCGCTCAACTTGAAAAATACTATAACATTCAATTATTTGTCTGCTTTGTTCATTTCACCCCGATACGTCACCAGCCACTAGCGCCAAAATTACATTTTACAGCGTTGCCAGCGTTTGTTTTGATATAATCAGATATATACAAGATTTTATCGGGAAAAACCTGAAACACGGCAACTTTGTATATGAGGGAGACAACTTTAGACGCAAAAAGTATACCCTCCCAAGCGGGGGTAGCATCCCCTGAATTTTTTCAAATGGGAATGGGAGTCAAATGATACCTCGTTGAAAAGCCCTTTTGATTCCCTAAACATTGCTTTTCATTTTTGAAATTCCGTATACTCGTTGCAAACATATGGAACTTTGAAATGTCGCTATAGTGCATTTCCCAAAAAATACAAAAGGTGAATCGATTTCGCTTAAAAACTTGCCGTTTCGTTAAAGTAAAATGTTGAAGAATATTTTCCTAAAAACAATTCGCTTTTTTTTTTCGTTTCTGTTGATTCCAGCTATAGTTTCTCGATTAAATCTCTTCCTGGTACTTTTCCTGTACGTTTTCGTTGGGCCACCCTGTATATATAGAATAATTGCATCAAGAACAATCTTCATGTAAGCAATGTATTATTGAAAAAAGCGCTGCCACGAACTATAACGAGTGTATAACTTTCGACGAACAACCTTATTGTATCTGAATTATTGCAAATATAACAAATTATTTATGGTGCCTTTAAAAAAACAAACAAAAAATCACAATTCAACCAAAACATCACCGAACACCGAATTGATCGGCTTACATGATGATGTAACTTATATCGTGCGTAGGTAATCGATAATAACGTTGTTCACCCTCCTACTGCGGCCCTGTGCTCCCTGGGTAACGACAGATAAAACCGGTGAAACTGTGAATTATCGGTAGATAAAACTTTGTAATTATTCGAAATTATCATCTGGAAAATCGGCTAGCCAACCTAGAGCGGAATAAGAAATACCCAATTGTTGGGGGGGTTATTGAGGACGTAACCCCCTCCCCATTGCTCAGAAAAAATTTAAAAAAAATGCAAGTAAGTGTGGGGGTGGACCCCCTCCCATTAGTCAACTCTAGTTACGCCAATGCCTACATACCTTCACCTTGAGGTATACCAAATGTTGGTGGCAATGGAGCTCCGTGATATTTTTTACAATGTGAACAATTTAATGAAAATTGTGCCTCCGAGACATCAGAGAAGAGTACGAGTGATAACATAGAATGAAAATAGGCAAAATATTGACCAAGTCCATATATACTATCTCATGACATTACTCTATGAATGACTAAGTACATTAAATGATAGTAAATAATGATTATTTGTTAATTGTTTCTTGGAAAGTGTTTATCAGAACGATTAAGTAATCCTCTCTACTATTGACTTCATTTCCAATCACAATATGTATCTATTTTTGGTAATCAAGAAGTGAAATATACAGGGTATCACTTATTCCATGGTGATCAAACTATTTCCTTGAATATAAAAAATCAAATAACGAAAACATTTTGAATATGTTAACAAGGATGGGAGTATTTTACCAAGATATCTAAAGTGATCACTATGTACTTGTCCATGAACTTTAACGTTTCATTTTATATACTGGGGTACAAAAAACGATAAGAATCATTCATAAAAAACGAAATCATGGAAGGCATTTCTCTGACACTGAATATCAAAGATGAAATAATCTGGACATCTTGATTTATTTAGCTTGATGAATCACAATAGAAAAAAACTGAGCTTATTTCTAAAGGGTATCCCATTTAGAAAAAAAAAAGTAAACTCAATGTTGTCTCGCCTAAGATGAACACCCTGTTTACCTTGAAATAGTTCAGTATGGTGTATCTGCACAAATATGACAACTTTCATTCCAAAGTTTTTTTTATTCCTTATTTTTTCTTCACAAACTAATTGGCCACACTGTATATCCATCGCCACTGTATGTCTTACTGTTTAAATATTAATGTCTGCATCATTTACTTATAATCAAACTTCAGATTTCTTTTTCTGGATATATTCGCCAATTATGGTAAAACAACAATTCTCCGAAACATTTTGTAAATGCACAAAAAAGTTGACACATCAATTGTAATTTTTTTCCCTACTTTTGGCAGTTTAGTGATAAATTTTGATACACACTGTGCATCAGTAGGTATATATCAAGACGTGGTTAGTATTGCAAATTAATAGGTGATATTTTGTTGAAGTATACAGGGTGTTCCTTAATGACATGCTAATATTTGAAGGAGTGATTCTTTGACACATTTTGAGAAAAAACCTCCTATAAACGTATGTCCTAAAAGTCTTGACTTTTGAGATACAGGGTGATGAAATTTTGAAAAAAACAGTTTTTCAATAATAATTGAGATAATATTTTGGTCATCTTTGGAAAATTTGCATCAGGGTACATTTTGTGATGTACGAAATTTTTCATTTTCTCCATCAGTGGCGTCCGTACGGCGTTTGCATTGAATATTTCTGGAGAAAAACATACTACGCCACTGCTTAGATCCAATATAATAAAAATCACTTTTAAAATCCTCTCTTATTATTGAGCAAAATTAATCTCATGGAATTTCTTTGTCCGACGCATGGTTTTCGCTTAAAAAAATTAAAAACCTTTTACTTCAGGGTCTATTCCTCGAAAATCTGATGCGGAGTGAAAATGTTTGTGCATCGACTGAAAGCAAATTAAGAGATCAGATTTTTTCCAAAATGAATGAGAATCCAAAAAATATATTTTTCTTGTCAGATGCTCTGTTTCTGATTGAAATAATTAAATTAAAATTGCTTCATATCGCAGTACCGACCGTTTAATGATCTATATCACTCTGTATCTCAAGAGTTAATACTTTCAGGACATATACGTTTATAGGAAGCTTTTTTCTTAAAATGTATCAAAGAATCACCCCTTCAAATATTAGCATGTCCTCAAGGAACAACCTGTATAACTGAGGGAGGAAAATAATATGATGAGTTGATACTGAAGAATTCTGAACATTTATTTATATGACAAATAGTCAATTACATTATTTATATCATACATTTATGTTCAATATATACAATTTTTGGTTCGTAGTTGCACGTGTTCGTTTCAAATATATCATATAGGTAGATGCTTTCTATTACCAATATATTTGAAACATAATTTTCAATGAGAATTTACATTAAATTACATTTACATAGATATATTTTTACACTTTTTACATATAAAAAGATTTGCTGCTGAAATAAAAAGCTCTTATATAAATCGATAAACATTTCTATATACATTTGCCACAAAAAATAATTTCTCAACCGAAAAATTTCCTTTGAATCTTTTGATCGATCCTAAACTTATCACGAGGTTTCAAGAATTAAATATACTTTTTTATGTTGGTTCAATATTTGTGGCATCTGTAATTTAAAATGAGCATCTACACAGTAATAAATTAATCCAAACTGAAAGGGGCAGATCAATTGCGAGATTACAACCAACAATTAAAATAAGAATGTTTTTTTGTTAGTCAAAATTGTAGGTAAAACAAATAACTTTCACAAACACAAACAATTTATCGAGAATCAATTGTTTCAATCCAACGTGATTTCCAATCTTCCAGGAGTGAAACTGAATGGAAAAACAGGAATATTCGAATTCTAAATCAAATACCTCCACAAAGAATATCACAAAAACGAACCACCGATTCGACAAGAAAATAATAAACACCGTTTTTTCAAAAAGAAGTCACTTCGTTTAGTACGATGTGGCGGATCATTTCTTCTAAAAATCTGTAACACACTACTATTTGTGTTTTAATGATGTGATGACGCAATTTTTTTATTGGTGTCCCATTTTACCTTTGAATAAAGTTGTACACTTATCAGTAATAGTTTTTTTGACGTTTACAAGATACTCCTAAAAAAATTGACATTTTGAGTTCGCCTTTCTCGTTTCAATGTTGATGTTGCCACGATAACTTTGAAAACGCGCGTTTTTTTAAGTTCGATTCAAATGGGTGAAATGGGGCACCAATAAAAAAATATATATGTATATGCACAACTAAAATATTTTCCTGTTTTGATATCCTCATACTCATGGCTAGTTGGTACAGCAAATAACGAATCAAATATTATAATAGTTTTCCATTTTAATCATTGGTGCATTCTTATTTTATTTTATTCGTTATTTGCTGTATAAACTAAGCATAACTCTATCCGACAGATTTTTAAAAATATAGCTAGGTATAGGAATGACTTGTATCAACACGGAATTTGATTTTCACTGTGGAAATTTCGAAACGATGAGTGATTTCATTCTTCTATTAAACTATTAAACACAAAATACTGTTAAAATTGCACGAGTACACCATAATTAATATTAATATAGGATAAAATATGTACAGTATAACATGGTCTTATTGAAACTATAGCTGTCTCAGAATCACAACTCCGAAATTGCTGCTGCACAAGAGACAGTTCTGAGATAAACGAATTGTATACGTGAGAAATGAAGATATTCGAAGACCATCCCCAGGTCCGCGCGCGAACCAACAACGAAAAAAACCCAACTTATTCGAGACGTTCCTTAAGCCAAAGGGTACTGTCACAAAGCCGTCGTACCCGTCGAACTGTGGTACAACGCAGAACTATTGTAATAGTCGTTACCTATGGAGGAGTGCGTGTGGATCGAGTTGGGCAGCGGGCTCAGCGTGTTGTACCCAGCATACTGCATGTCGGCGTACATCTTGATATCCGACTTGCTCTCGGTGGGCAGCAGCCTCGTGATCGAGAACGGATGATTCGACGGCGTATAGCCCGAAGGCTCCTGCTTCAGGTGGTGGTTCATAGGCGCGTGGTGCAGCATATTGTGGTGATCCGTCAACGCCAAGTGACTGTTCCTGTTGATCATCGCCGACAACTCCTCGTGCGTCATGTTCTGGTGATGGTGGTGGTGCTGCTGCATGTTGTGCAGCTCGTTGGCGTTGAGGAGGCTCATCTGGTCCACGTCCAGCTTGGCGGGATGCAAGCCGAGCATCGGCCCCAGGTTGTCGTTGACTTTGTCCAGGTGGTGCCCCTTGCCGGCCAGCTCGTCGTTGTGCTGCAGCGGCGTCTTCTTCCCGCTGCTGCTGCTGTCGGCGCTGTGCGACGGGCTCTTGTGCGACGAACGAACCACCTCCTTCTTGTCGTCCTTGAAGCGCTTCTGCCGCCGCAGGTAGCACCCGTTCTCGAACATGTTCCCCGATTCGGGGTGCAGGCTCCAGAAGGAGCCCTTGCCAGGCTTGTCCGGCGTCCTCGGCACTTTGATGAAGCAGTCGTTGAACGACAGAGAGTGCCTTATGGAGTTCTGCCAGCGCTGCTGGTTCTGCCTGTAGAACGGGAACAAATCCATGATGAACTGGTAGATTTCCGAAAGCGTCAGCATCTTCTGCGGGCTGTTCTGGATGGCCATCGTGATCAGCGAGATGTACGAGTAGGGCGGCTTCGCGTGGGTGTACGACCGCCTGTACGGCTTGTCCGAGCGGGCGCGCTGCAGGGCGCTGTTGGGCGAGGTGTCGCCGCCGCCCAGCTCCCCGCGCCCCATGGACGCGTTGTAGTTGTTGAGGGAAGACATGGTGGCGCCCATGCACGCGTTCATGTTGGATATGGGCGAGCCGATGGTGGTGTAGCCCAGTTGGGCGGAATCGTTCATCGGCTGGTCCATTCGCCTGTTCATGGGCGCCATGCTGGTCGGCATGCCGGAGTTCAGCATCCCGGAGCCGAACATGGAGGGCGCTTGCGGCGAACAGTTCATCTGGGCCATGGCCATGGAGTTCATGGAGTAGGTGGGCGTCATGGGCGACATCACGTTCGTGCTGGTACTGCTCATGGGGTTCACGTCCGGGTACAGTTTTTGCGTCAACATATTGCACTGTAATCTCACACACGCGGGGTAGTCGGTCCTGTATTTGCGAAGGGGTCGCAGCGCACTCGATCAATTGATTCTAACTCAAACTCTGGTTTTGTTTCATTGTTTACATCACGATCAAACTCACAAACAACTTAACACTTTAGGTATTCCAAAACCTACACTGATTGGAAAAACAAATACCTCTCGCAGCCTGTTTACTTAGATACTACAAGCTAGTCTGAAGTACCGAGAGCGCTGGATAGTCAAATACTGAACGGCCGGAGGGGGGAATCGCCATGGCATCGACGCGACCAATCGTGCGCTGCCCCACCGTGTTGCTATGGGCGACGACGTACTCGCAACGAACCGCCATTGGCCGATCGCTTATCTTTCGTAGCGGTGGGTGGGAGCGGGAGCAGGAGGTGGAACGAGCAACGCCCACCGTCCGTTGCTTGCGTCGACGTAACGGAAAGAATTTCGGGCGTCCGCCGCACACGTACAGTACGAATACTTGGATATTGAGTGTACTTTTTAGGATCGAATGTTCGTATGTAAAGCGGTATTGGAGTGGAGTTTTTTTTTTTTTGACTGTGATTCATCGTTTCGAGATTTTCGTGCGTTGGGAGCATGGTGGAGTGGATGGCTCTGTTCAGGATATCGAGATTGTCATCGTCTTTCTCGAAACTCGATTCATTAAAGTGAATAAAACAATTGGTTGTTTTATGGCTGAATGTATGGAAAAACCCAGTTGTGTTCGTAGTTTTTTCAACTATTCCAGGAAGTTCCATGGCGCACTTTCGTTTTTTTTTATAACAAAACTTTTTCCAGTTATTTTCAAGATATACTTATACAGGGTGTTACTTGAAGACATGCTAATATTTGAAGGGGTTATTCTCTGACACAATTTAAGAAACAAACTTTCCATAAACGTATGTCCTAAAAGTCCAAACTTTTGAGATACAGGGTGATAAAAATTTGGAAAAAACTGTTTTTCGATAATAACTGAGATTATATTCTAGACATCTTCAGAAAATTTTGTACATGTCTTTTATGCATCAAGGTGCGATATACGATTTTTTTCTTTACCAGTAGCGTCCGTACGGGTTTTGCATTGAATATTTTTGGAGAAAAAAAATTCTACACCACTGCTTACTTCCAAAAATAAAATTACTTTTAGGATCCTCATTCATTATTGAGCAAAATCAATCTCATCGATTTTCTATGTCCGACGCATGGTTTTCGCTTAAAAAAATAAAAATCGTTTTACTTCAGGGTCTATTCCTCAAAAATCTGAAGCGGCTTGAGAATGTTTATGCATCGACTGAAAGCAAATTAAGAGATCAGATTTTTTCCAAAATGAATGAGAATCCAAAAAATATATTTTTCTTGTCAGATGCTCTGTTCTTGATTGAAATAATCAAATTAAAATTGCTTCATATCGCAGTACCAACCGTTTAGTAGTAGTAGTAGAGCTAATACTTTTAGGACATACGTTTATAGGAAGTTTTTTTTATGTGTCAAAGGATCACCCCTCCAAATATTATCATGTCTTCGAGGAACACCCTGTATAAATACCTAAATATAGTTGGTATCGGGAAAACAACGATTTCTAGTGAAGTTATCGTCACATTTTTTTGCCGTCGGTAAAGGAATACATAGGATTATACTCCAAATAAATATGCAAATGTTATTTGACAGTTTATAATGCTATAACTCTAGGTAGTTCATTTTTCAGATACTAATAATTTTGTTCAGAGAAAACGTGATTATGATAATTGTTCAGACCATACAGATAGATAGATATATCTACTAAGTACATATTTATCTTATGTTGGTATCGAATTGAACCCGGAAATAATATCTAAGTGGACTTCAGTCTCATCAAACCAAAATTCTATCATGTCATATTTCAGTCATCATACTCAACTAATCATGATGACATGATGACAATATCCTCTTATTAGGTATAATAATAATAAAAATAAATAATATAACTGATGACGTTGACCTTGAACAATAACTTTCACAGGATGATCCAAAATTATCGGTGCACTCGAACATAGGCAGGAGTTTTGAATTATTGAATTTCATGACCTGTTGAAATAACAAAAGAAATCGAGGATGTCATGTTAACAACCACTGATTTCATGATTATTTATGTTTTTCAGGAATATTTCATTCGTGGTTCGATATCTTCATCAGTTCACTTGTTCAGTAAAAGTATTTTGAGTTCTGGCCAAACGACGAGAAAATTACATGCACTTTGACTTGTAATTTTTTTTCTCATGGAACAAATACCTAATGACAGCAAATGGGTTCAAATTACAAACGTACATTTTTCGCTTCATCTCTCATACACTCAAATTCGATTTTACTACATCTATAAATAACTTACCTAATAAATATAATTTCGCTATCATTTCGAGAATCGATATAGAATGTATGGATCTAGTAAGCGCTGATCCATTATCTAGTTCTGAACGAATGAATGATTAAAAAATGAACAGTGTCCTCCTCTTGAGATTGATGAAACCAAAAAACCTCACAGCAGAGCCCTTCCTTATCTTCCCGTCTCATTCGTTTTAGACTTCCGCTTATGCTGCTGCATATTCATGAGATATTTCCCAGGAACACCGATACATCATACGACGGCGTTTGGGCCCATTAAATGCTAGTTAGCCGGCCCTGCATCTCGGTATCTATCGCAGAACACTCGTCGAGAATATCTGCCAAATCGACGAAAAATCACGGACTGCAACCCTCATCTGTTTTCGTGTGCATGAGTGTATTCTACTATACACCGACGCATTCTCTTCTTTCACAATGTGCGAATTTTGTATGGGATAGTTATGATGGGTTTTTTTCTTTTTCATCTTTCGACCATGTACCCAACAAAGAGAGCCTACACTGAAGAAAATCATTTCATAATGAAATCAAAAAGATCTTTTTGGAAAGTACATATTTTAACATAAGTGTTATAAACCCAAATATTTTTACAATATCAGAAGAGAATTTTAATTGAATGTATGTTTCACTTCATAACATAAACAAATGCAATGATTGTTTTATCGTCATTTTACTTTGAAACAATGAATGCCACTGTTCGTGATATTAAGAAATACTATCATAAATCAATAAACTGAATGGTAAACATTTGATTAACGAATATAAGCATTATTCGATGAATTTAATTCATTACCACAATAAACGACATTATATATCATTTGGAAGGAACTTCAATCGTTTTTCAGGATATTGAATATTATTCACTTAAAAAAATGCACTTTTCATCATTTTTGTATGCATCGTCAAAGTTATCAAATTAGAACGACCCTTTACAATAGAGATATGTCTTCAGACATACACAGGACGTTAGTAAACTACACCCGAAATCTCTGCATTCTACGAATCCAAATACCACAGTAATAAACATTTAATTGAATCTATGTTTTGCAGGAAAAATAAGGAAATCAATTAATTTCTCGAAAACCTTTATGGGAAAGTATAAGAGAAACGGAAAATGAAATAAAATACAGGGTGTCAATTTGAAATAACAAAGTTGTTGCTACTTTTCGATAGAAGCGGCAACGCCGCAACGCTGAAAATGTTTTAGATAGATATAACAAAATTGATTACTCGAGAAATCAAATTTTCAGAATAATCCTACGTCCCGTTCTTTATTGTATATGCCTAACCGTCTAATCGACCGTGAATGACCCTGTATAATATGTCACGTTATTGAAGAAAAGTGACACGGAAAAGGTGAAATTTCAACTTTGGAAGTGGAAGTGGAATATCTCAAAAAATTATCAATTTCCCCACAATAATATTGCCAAATTCGTGTTTTTTCCACAAAAATATGTAAGTACAAAAAAATTCTCATAAAAATCCAGATCGCTTAATATTTACACTTTTTGGTTCAGTGTGTTTTTTCATTATACTCATCTTCTACCTGCAACTTTTCTCCAAATAATAATTATTGTCCAAAATTTTTGTTCAAAACATGACTCTACTTTTATATTCGTTACTGTGTCATCTAAGCGTGGAGAAACTTCATATTCGAGATATATCTGTGTATCAGTTCTGCTCTCAAAAAGTTTGCTATACAGGGTCGCTAAGAATTCGTGATTTTTACGGTAGACATAAAACAGGTAAAACTCATTTGGACATTGGGAAGTATCGAGTAAAAATGTCAATAAAGAAATGACGAATCAAAAAATGCTGTGATATACAGGGTGTTCTATTCGAAACAACAGAGATGGTGCTATTCAGAAGTATGATGAAACTTTCGTAGACTAGTATGGGAAAAATATTGTTCCTATAGGCAAAGTTGATTTTCCTGGTGCAAAATCATAATTATATTACCGCGAGAAATGTTTTCTTTGATTCGATCTATCATGATTTAAATTCCTACAAATGTGAAGTTATAATACTTTCTTTGTTCTTATCAATACTCCCCTTCGTTTTTCGTCTATCGACAAAGAATACCAAATGCGACTTTAATAGTTCGACTCATTACATGCCAATCGATATATACTCGATAATATACATAGAGAGACCGGAATTATTTATTGTACTGGTACATAATCAGCAAGTGTTTGTCAAACAATAATATTTACTTTTTATGCGAACATTCAGTGTACGTCAGGATTAAGGGACTAACTATTTGGATGTATCTATACAGAACAACTATACACCAAACGTTGCCTTAAAGGGGTTGTTTATTCATCATATCAGAGCTGTAATAGGTGTATCACGTCGAAAATGTTCGAATACCTATACTAATTCGATTAAGACTACTGGCAGATTGCTGGCGAACTGATGCCAAACTGCTGGCAAATTGAAGGCAAACTGCTGGCATACCACACTTGCACTATTCACCGAACATGTCACAAATGTGTTTTCAAAATCAGTTTGTGCTCCATTTTTGACCTGAAAATGCCCTGTGAAAATCTCGCCTATCGTATTTATCTACCAATCAAGTCCTCACTGTCTACGTGTCCATCTTGACTGAGAACAACGAGTCTAATAAACACCGAAAGCAAATACCGTGTGAATTCTGAAGACTTACATAAACAAATAAAATTATAAGACGATGATGAGGCAAACACGATTCGGCTCCCGCGTTTCGTTCTTTCTAAAGGTGAGATCTCTGTTAATGAATTAAGAATGAAGAAATGTTGAGAAGAAGACTCTAAAATGTGGGCGACTCACTCGAGCAATTCACACCTCCGTGATAGTTTTTTTTTCTTTCGTTTCGCTGCATTGGTAGACACAAAGCAAGCTACTGTATGATATAAAGTGACTTTGTGTTTCATGTTGGCATCTAATCCAAAAAGCAAGCTTTACTGAAATCAAATAGCAAAAATAATTATTAATGTAGAAATGAATTAATTGAGAAAAACATTCTTATTGTGGACTAAATATAATACTCGAATGATCTCCATTTCAATTAGGATAGTTTAGTCATGGAAAAAGCCATTAACATCGATCTCATGAAGTATTTGGAAAACTCAGGAATCATCAACGATAGGCAATATGGTTTCCGTCATCAAAGATCAACTGGTGACCTGCTTGCTTACGTCTTACATATATGACAGCTATCTATCGAGCGATATGGTGAAACCTTAGCCGTGGCACTAGATATCTCCATGGCATTCGATCGAGTCTGGCACCAGGGACTCCTCGCCAAGCTTCCATCTTATGGCTTGCCTCCTCAGCTATGTTCTCTGCTAACTAGTTTTCTCTCAGGCAGATCACTCCATGTGGTGGTCGATGGAGTTTCATCTGACTCTCTGATTATAAATGCTGGTGTTCCGCAGGGATCAATTCTATCACCAACACTGTTTCTGCTCCACATCAATGATCTGTTGGAGGCAACTTCATGTCCAGTACACAGCTTCGCGGATGATAGTACCCTCCACACTGCCTTCTCTTCCAGGGCTCCAATACCAGCCCGCCAAATGAAAAACGAACGAGGAAGAAATGTTAACAACATGAATATGGATTTGGCAACAATTCTCGAATGGGGATCCAAAAACTTAGTGGATTTCAATGCAAACAAAACACAAGCATGTCTTTTCTCCAAAAAAGCCGACCTCACAATGCCCAACATAAGCTTGTCATATGTGACCATACCTTTGAAGTCATCCATCTCGATGCTTGGTATAACTATCAGCAATAACCTTTCTTGGGAAAGTCATGTGAGATCAATTGCTGAAAGTGCATCCCAAAAACTTGGTTTTCTGTTTCGTGTCAGGTGCTATTTCACTTCCAGTCAGCTGCTTACGATCTATAAGGCACAAATCCGACCTGTCCTGGAATACTGTTCCCATATTTGGAGTGCAGCACCTGAACGTATCCTGAAGCTGTTGGATTCTGTCCAAAAAGGGCAATTCGTCTCGTCGGTGATGCTTCGCTTACTTACTCGCTTACTTCCCTGGAACACCGTAGAAGGGTTGGCGATCTATCTCTATTTTATAGATATTTTCATGGGCGGTGCTCTTCTGAAATATCAACAATCGTTCCTCCTTTGGCGGTCTCTTCGAGGTTAACCCGTCAAGTCCAGTCTTCACACCCTTTTGTGGTTAATTTGGTGACCTGCAGAACATCTCTTTTCAAAGACTCGTTCATCCAACGAACAGCGAGGCTCTGGAACACATTGCCCAGGGAGGTGTTCCCCGAGGCATATGACCTTCAGAAATTTAAAAAGAACACCAATTCCTACCTCATCTTCCTTGCTTCTCACGAAGTTCTCTGAACATTACAAGATGTCTCCTTTCGTGAGAAGTTTCATAAAAAAAAAGTTCTATACGACACAAGGTCTGTCACTTGTCAATTGTCATATTCCTGTTTGTGGGCCTGAAAACATATGATTACTGTAAAGCTTAGAAAAGTATATCCCAGGAACAACTGAATCCCATTTTCCATAAGAAATTACTCGGAAATTCTTCTTCTTCTAACATTCTTTCGTAATCATAACTTTCGTTCGAGCTTATTTTCGATATTAAAACGCGTCCACCCTGTAGGTGACTCTTCATTATAGACACGATACAAGAATACTTCACCTTAAGAAACGTGGTGAGTGGGCTCGAGATTTTATGGCTATTATAGTGCCACTACATGCTTCATCAGTTCTTGATCGTATGGCTACATTTTCTTCTCACGAAATCCTCTTGGAAATAACGAACAATATTTCATTTCGAAGTGTCAGTAATGTTAGTCAGACTCTTGTATTGTCTTTACCCTCTGTCTTGAATGGACTACCTTAGTGTGACGTCAAAATGGGCGGAGCCCAAAAAACCTTTCCAACCAAATAAATATTGCATTGTTTTTTTCATAAGAGTTTCTATAAGAATGACTTTTAAGAGAACTTAATATCACCATATACAATTTCATTCTTGGTTTCACCTGAAAGAAGCAAGAACGTGAAATGAACACTTTGTTTGGAAAGGTTTTTAAGCTCCCTCCCCCACTTGTGACGTCAAGACTTAGGCTGTCTATCGCTAATTCAACGTTTTATTATTTTTGGCCTGGACATAAGTGTGGGGAATCCATCTCTTATCGCCCGTGTTTACATAAGCTTAGTCACTGTGTCTCCACACCACATCATATGAGGGTTGATTCCAGTGGCGTACAGCAAAAGGGGTATAGATATCTTATTTCTCATTAAAATATACCACTGTGATCGAAAAGTAAGGTGAACTGGTTTGTGGAATGTAAATTCTTCATTTATTATTCGAAATCAATTTGATGTCCTTCAAAATAATCCCCGTCCGATGAAACACACTTTTTCATACCTTTTTCGATTCGGTTTTCATCTCCTTGATAATGTCCAAACGGGGTCCCTGTGAGATTGTCAAATGTATATCGAATATTTCAACAATACGTGGTACTCATTTATGTCATTTAAAATATACACAAATACAAATATTATGAATACCTACAGATGGAATTTTTCCCGATAGATGTATTGGTAGATGAAGATTTTTAGAGTGGCTAGTTAAATCTCCAGAGCTGATCCCACTAGATTCATTGAGTGTCCAAGTCGTATTGATTGATTCTGTTACATTTTTGCTCATCGTCAACTTCATCAACTCGTATTTAGATTTTTTTTTGTGTACCATTATTATTGAATGAAGTTATACAGTGTGTTCCTAGAATACATGCCAATATTCAAGGGAACGATTCTTTGATTCAATATAAAAAAACTTGTTATGAAAGTATATCCTGAAAGTCTTTTGACATACAAAGTGATTATTTATCGTTTTTGCGATAGCAAGAAGCAATTTCAATTCAATTATTCGATTCAAGAACGAAGCTTCTGGAAAAATAATATAATCTGGATTCTCATTGATTTCAGAACATAAGTATGTGATCTTTTAATTTTCTTTCAGTCCACATCGAATCAGATTTTTTTTAAAGGAATCATGTAAAACGATTTTATTTTTTTAATCAGTTCCCACATCAAGAGAAAACCTCAATTTATCAAATCAGATATAATAATGAAGGAACTCTTGAGAGTGAAGCACAAGAATCAAAAAACAAATGCTTCATGTTCTAGAATGACTTGGACAAAAAAATTAATACATAAGCCAAGAACATTAACTTACAGACGTTACTTGAACTAATATGATATAAGGGGTAAGAATTTTCACTGAAAAAAAATGCTTTATATTTTTGTTTATACCAGTTGTCGGTTAGGTTAGGTTCAAATTTGTTGAAGCAATAAATTTGGAATTTACCGATTACTTTGGAGCCATACTCAAAAAATTATTATTTGGAGTCACAACTCGAATAATTTTCTTCTACTTTTTATTGAATATAGTGAGGAACATGTGAAACATTTCGAACATATCTCTTACATTGAAATTAATGTTTTCTCGTTTTTGTCACATTATTTCTGAATTTGTTTTTTTAATGTCAATTTTTGTAATACATCTGAAAACACTTAATATTTCCGAAACAGTTCAAGATAGGTATGGGACATCGTACATGAATTATGTCTAGAATTTTCAGGGGGTTGAATTTAAGATAAGAAATTTGTTATCGGCCACTGTCACATGACACACCCTATATAATTATTTTTTTGAATGCGCATTTAAATATAGGAATCGACGTGTCTAAGCATTTTTCCCAACACGCTAACATTTATTCTTTATCGAATTTATTTCCATTTGGCTGTTCCACACTGCATGTTAATAGAGAGTTGAAGTAATCACAGTACGTGAGCAGTCCTAGACACGGTAACGTAAAAAATATGACGTTCCTGATATACATCTAAAATAGTGTTGAAGTATCTCATCACGTTAGCACAGAACTAGCCTAGGCAGGGAATGTTAAATAATTTTAATAATCTTAACTTCCATGCTGTTTTATGTAGTTAAACTGTATGTCCTGTGCCGTTCGCAAGTTATCGTCCTCGTTTCGTGAGATTTCGATTAGCGTATGTACCCTCTCTTAGCACCCGTTAGATAGCGCGAGTCTACGGGTGCGTTCCATTAAGCGCTCACAACGCCCAAAACACTCATTCAGACGTTCCACATGGCGACCACGATCGTTGGGGTGGTGGCGAAAATGTCATGAATGACGTCATGATTCATGCTCACGACGACCCATCTCAATAGGTGGGTCGGCGTGAGCGTTTCGATGACGCACAGAACCAAGTGGAACGACAAAATTCGTGGTCGTGAACGTGATCGTTGTGAGTGCTTAATGGAACGCACCCTCTGTACACCCGTAGACCCACAAAATACGAAAACGTGAAAACTTGTGCAATGCGCATGCCCAGATGTCAGAATGAATCCTAACGTTACCGTCGGTGGAACCACTTCAACTCTATTATCAAACAAAAAAGTCACGTACCCCAAACGAAATTGACCATCAAGAAACTCACCACTAGATCATGAAGTAATGTTAAATTTTTATTTTATACTCCAAGGCATTAGGATGGTCGGTACTTTTTTCTAATTTGGTAGGTCTGCCTATTACATTTGCCAAGCTGTTTGTCAAAAGATTTAATCACTCCGAGTTATACGAATTTTCATGAACAAGAGGGAATTTTCCGATGTTTTTAAGGACTCTAAACGTCAAATCATGGCACAAGAAAAGTTCAAAAGTGATAAAACGAGTTCAAAGAGAGTGAAAACGTTGAAAACGAACCGCTTTCTAGACGACTATCGAAAAGGACCACGTTTAACACGTTGACTGTCCTACGGGGTCGTAAGTTCATTTACCTATAAGTCCTGCGAACAATATGTGGGTCGTAAATGTATGTTTTGTTATAGCCCAATACTGAATAGGACGTGTCAGTAAATTATTGCTTTCTTCATGAGGACTCGGAAGAAAAAAAAACTAAATTTTGGTAAAAAAAGCATTTTATTCTGTCGAAAAATAACTGAGATACAGCATATCAAAAATGGATTTACAAAATGAGTAATAATGAAAATGTTCTCATTAGAAGTATCATTACAAAGGAAACAAAACTGAAAGATATAGAAAATCAATGATTTTCTGCATAGCAAGGAATACAAAAGGCTTGGTTGCACTGATGGCAAACAGTTGAGATTTTTTGTTAAAAGTTTTTTTTCAACCCACATATGGGTCGTAGAACGTAGGTCGTATATCTAAATTATCACAGAGTCCTGCGAACCAAATATGGGACATACAAATTTAAATGGGAACGTGTAAGGGTTATTGAAAAAATAGCATTAGGACAGTGGACGTGTTAATGTTAATTTTTTCGAAATAAGATTTTTGATTATTCATTATTGAACTCCTTCAGCTGGTACACCTATGACGTCCACCCTCGCATCATTCACGAACTCATTCGTCGTGGAACATTCGAATACCTCCCAATTACCGACTCATCCCCAACGTGATCGTTGACAGCTCGCGAGTTATCGACTGATAACGCAGTCGGTTCTGTCAAGTCATCGACCAATTATGACGTTACCGTATTGACGTACACCTGGCTGAGCAATTTCTCGATGAGCGCCGTTTGATTGTCACCTCAGAAGGGGGGAAACTGCCCCCCCCCCACCCTGGAAGTCGGTCAGTCGGCACGGAATATCTATTATTCAATATCAATTTGATGAATTGCGTATAGTGGGAAGTGGGTAAAAAATGCCATTCAATCTGTGAGGATTTCAACTCAAAGATTACGACAAATCCACGAATGTTGCTGACTAGTTAATAACGAGTTTGAAATGCGCTAGAACACCTAACTGTCATAGGTGTTATGGATTCAGTGGATTGTACAGTGTGCCTCAAAAGTCTCCTCCTCTTATCAGATCTTTGGAATGTTTATATACAGGAGGATGGAAATCACTCTCTCGATATTTAATTTTATATTGTTCTCTTTTTTTTTTCTTATTCATCTCATCTCAGAAGGCGAACAGGTATCAGTTTTTTTGTCAGCAGTTTTCCCAATACAGGGAGATCCTCAAAGACATGATAATATTCTAAGGGTAATTCTTTGACACATTTTGAGAAAAAAACTCCCCATCAACTTATTTCCTCAAAGTCTTAACTTTTCAGATACAGGGTGATAGAATTTTGAAAAAGAAATCAGGTTTTTAATAATAACTAAGATAATATTTCAGAAATCTTGAAGAATTATGCTTTCAGTCGATGCACATTTTCACGCCGCATCAGATTTTTGAGGAATAGACCCTGAAGTAAAACAATTTTTATTTTATTAAGCGAAAACCATGCGCCTGACAAAGAAAATACATGAGATCAATTTTGCTCAATAATGAATGTGGAACTCAAAAGTAATTTTTATTTTGGAAGTAGAATTTTTTTCTCCAAATATATCCAATGCAAAACCCGTAACGATGCCACTGGTAAAGAAAATGAAAAATTTCATATATCACAAAATGCACCTAGATGCATAGAAGACATGTACTAAATTTTATAAAGATGTCTAGAATATTATCTCAGTTATTATCAAAAAACTGCTGTTTTTTTAATTTTATCACCCTGTATCTCAAAAGTTTAGACTTTTAGGACATACGTTCATGGGAAGTTTTTTTCTTAAAATGTGTCAAAGAATAAACCCTTCAAATATCTATTAGCATGTCTTCAGGGAACACCCTGTATATTGAAAGATGTTGTAGACTTTCAAACTAGTGATGATAAATGAGATAATCGGCATTGATGACGTCACATGGCCATTGAAACCAATAATTTCAAACGGAACCCAATGACATTTTTAATTCCATTCAGTATGATATTGATTACAGATTTAAAAATCATTATCTACCTGAAGAAATTGCTCGAAGTGACATCCATTTATTTCCTGTGAAATATTTCATTTTTGAACTCTTCTCGTACTTTTTCAAATGTTTTTGCAGAAACAGATCCACATTCTGCAACAATACGTTGTTTCAAAACTTCAAAATCGTCAGATTCAGTGGCGTAAACCTTCGATTTAAACAACTCCCACGGAAATAATTCCAAAGGCGTGAGGTCCGGTGATCGAGGTGACCATTCCGTTGAACCTCTCCGTTCAATCCATCTTTAAGTATATAGATACTTGGATCTTCGAAAATATTTGTGTCATGGTCGGTTTTATTGACTTCAGTCAATCATTCTGAATCGCAACTATAACCTAACTTGAATTCCGATTTATTATTTTATTTCAAGTTGTGAGAAGAACGTTCATGAAGATTACGGAAATTTTTGTTTTGTTGTTTTTAGAAAGAAGCACGCGGTAATGTTGTTATAGGATGCCATCAAGGTGTGCCAAGAATAACCTTGTGAATAGGCACGTATCAAAATAAGGAATGCTAGATACAAAAATTATGATGATTTGGTGAATCCATATATGAAGGTATCGGAAGTATTATAGGGAAGCGTCTATTAAAAAAAATGTCCGTGAAAAAATCCCATAATCTAGATATGCCAACGTTGTCTAGCGAGGCAATAATGATGTCCAAACCTTGAGTACTACATTACCGACAGTCACGGCAATAGGAGTACTTATATTATATAGGGTGAGTCAAAAATCTGTACCAAGCTTTTTGAAGGCGATTACGTTGAAACGAAAGTTCGATAAATAAACCTATCCTGCCATTCCTTGAAATCAGGAGCAGAAAATCCACATGAAGAAATTATCTGCAAAAATAATATTGAAATAAACGTCAAATTATCATTATGTGAATTTCTACCCCCTATCAAATGCTTCTATTTTTGGACCGTAACTAATACAAGTAAATAATTGTCCTAAAAAATCACAGCCCATCCTCTGATGATCTAATGATCTCTGATACTCGTTCAATAGATCCAATGCGAGCGAAGTAACAGCTATTCTTATATACAGGGTGTTGCAGAATTGCAGGTACGTATTCTCTGGTACGAAATAAGGATATGATCCGATGTGTCCAATCTCGATTATTAGCGGAGTTGCAGGAAGTTTAAAAAAATTGATTTTATTATGCTTGATCCACTTTGAACAATTCCTCCAAATATTGTTCAATAAGTTTCTTTTTTATTCAATTTCGATGCTTTAAATAATATCAAATAACAAAATGGTATAAACATTTCAGAGTATGTAACTTTGGGCCAATTCACAAATTATTTAATTTCTGAGGAAACTGAACGAAATTCGACCAAAAGTCAAGAGGCACAAAATTCAAGTTATTGGTTGAAGAACTTGGGAAGAATATTAAAATTCACCAGTGGCGTACGAGCAAGTTTTTCTTGAGGCTTTTATGGATTGAGACCTCCGAAAATGCAACACCCATGTATGGTATTTGGAAAACATTCATCTTCATATTAAACAGCACCTATTGCTTGATACTCATACGAAATTTTAAAGCTCTATCTGCAGTAAATCAAGCACAATAAAATAAAAACCAATTTTTTTCAACTTTCAACACCCTGTAACTCCGCTAATAATCGAGATCGGACACACGTTCATAGGAACTTTTTCCCTTGTTTTGTACCAGAGAATACGTACCTGAAATATCGCCGTGCAATTCTGAAACACCCTGTATATCACAGTAAGAAAGAAGACAATGATTTCGTGAAACCACATACTAAAGAGAGACGCAAAGCCGTTCCCTTTTTTCTGTTGCCCTACTTGCAACATGTCCCCAGCAAGCTACAGAGGATATTGGTAGCTCTCTCGAAATTCAGCAAACTTTTCTTTATACTCTTATTCAACCGGAATACTCGAGGTGAATCATTTCCGATACTGTATAAATACCAACAAGACTACCTGTCAAAGATAAGCAGGTGCCATTACATTATAGGGCTTGATTTAATTCGAATGCAGAATCAGTAAATTGCTTGAAATGAATCATAACGAACGAAAATTCAAAGTTCAAAAGTTCATCCTGTATACCGTGGTCTGGAGCTGAAGCCAACTAACAAAGTACCGCTTTTCACGTAGTACTCGACTACATTTACCACGAATCCATGAGTGGACACCACGGATCTTCGGCCACCCACCGACAGAGGTACCCATTCAGAAGGCTTTTATTCATTTCTTCTCTTTGATATCACTTTATGTTGAAGTCACGTAACGCTACTCTTCAGACTCGTACCTCTTTGCTGTTTTGACACAATCGAGAGGAAGGTACCACCTACCTGGGATCGGGCAGTAAAGGGTGCGTTTGGCACTTCGTGGAATTTCTAGTGTTTTTCCTAAAATTGGGCGGAAATGTTTAGATGTCAGTATGCCCTGAAATAGCAATATTTTTTTTTATTCACATCGACCAATAAACTAACCGTTACTTTCGTCCATGCATTAAATCTCATTTGAGGCTGCACATCGACAACATACGTGAAATCTTCTCTCACTTTTCCGAATCCATCTACCACGAAACTCCTAGATAATAGAAGTAGATACTGATTTATTAATCTGTGATTGATAAATGGTGTCTCAGAATGTTTTTAGATGTTGAATGAAAAACAAAATATCAATCAAATCTCGTTTTATTTAATGTTGATTTGAAGAGCAACTCTTGAAGTTTCTTTATGAAAAACAACGGTTTGCAAATGCGCACCATTCATTTGTTCACACTCATTTAACCTGGAGCTAAAATTTCCAATAACTCGCTGAAAACGAAAACGAAATAGTCAGTTTCCAAATTTCTGTTGTGTATGAGAAACATTGTGTAGGTAGTCATTATCGAATTCATTCCATTCGAATGACACACCCTGTATATGAGGGGGAAAATAATTAAAAAACGTTGCTGCCACTTGATCATCGCAGTAATATTAATAATTGAATAATTGTATGGAATCCCCCTCGTTTTGATAACTGATTCTCCCTTTCCGATGTCATTTTGCCTCGAAATACTCGAAGATAAAAAGCATGGAAAGGTGGCGCCACGTGTCGGCCACGCGCGTTCACATGAACCAGCTGGGTGGTCATTTCCGGTTCTTACCGGAAACAACCTCGTCATTGTTTTATTTCATTATAATTATTACGTTATAATTATCTGACTACTCATATCTTACTCTCGCTTGTCCTCCTTTTTTATGGTATGCGAGTTGCAAAATCATCTTCAAACCTGCTTTGAGATCAAATATTAAGATTGAAAATTATTTATATGCAATTCTCCTGGGAAATATTCTGTTATATTCCACTTCAAAACCCTTACACCCGAAACTTTGAAAACGACGCTTCCTGTGACGTCAGAGCTGCTTATACTGTGCGCATATCAGGGTTGTCAACTGTACTATTTCTTTGGGATTAAATTTCATCAACAAAATATAAAATATTTGCTTGAATGTACTACGTATTTCATGGTTATTATTATAAGTGTTATACAGTAGGGATTTTAAGTCTTACCCCTCCCTTAAATATTCGTTAATGAAGACAAAATTGAAGAACGCTCGGACACGTCGATTTTTATTGAAGATGGGGTACTTTTAACGAAAAAAATTGTCACCCCTTTCAACCACTCTCCTTCAAAGCTACCCCCTCATTTTTGTTAATAGCAAGGGAGGTCATGCGATACATCATTGGAAAAGATTCAAAAAGTACGGTATTTTTTTTTTTCTAAACTAATGAAAAGATTTTCTACAAATATAAAACTGATTTATAATAAAAACTAAACTTCTTGATGGATCATTGTTTATATGAATTCAGTTTCTATCCACCCGTATGCACTGATCTAAATTTTTCAATGGAAAAACTCATATGAAAATATTTATTGTGCTTCACTTATTACCAATTTTAAGAATAGAAATGTTTTTTTCTACAGGCTGTATTGAAAATAATCCCATTGTTATGGGATAGATCTTTTTGATGAACTGATTTATTATTATTTATGATTTATTTTTAATAAAAAAAAATCAACAATTATTTCAGTCTCTATCCGACATAATATTTGTCGCGACTAGGTATATACATTCAAAGTGGCTAATACTCAACCACTAAGCCCTTTATCATCGGGTCCTTCAAAGGATCAAGGATTATTACTATGCTGGTGTTATTGGAATATGCCGCCACCGCAGAAATTCTCCTTCGGTCTATGCGGAAATGTTAGATATTGCTGGTGGTTTTTATGAGGGAGGATCATTCAGCGATTTCGGAATTTCGAGTTTATTAAATTACAGGTAAAGAGTTTATAATACTAGGGACAGACCAGTGGCACCGCTGAAAAAGGGGTGACGGGTTTTGTGCCGATGATTTTTACATGTTTTATATTAGCTTGAGTTGTATGTATGTAGGTATGTGACTTTTCATTGGACTGATAGCGAGTGGCGCCATCTTTTGAACGAATGGAAGAGCTCTCCATCACAGGTACCTTCCAATGGCAATGGTAATAGTTACAGGTTTCTGTCAATGTTGTTCTCAATTATAAATTATTTAATAATTATTTCCACCTCTTCTTCATCAAAGCGTGCTTCTTGGTTTCATTAACTATATTTATTATAATGTTGAAGCAATGAGATAAGTGATAGTATGACGTGTTAAAAATTCAATATAAAATAATCCATAATGAATTGAATTGAAACTATAAACATGGATTTTCCAAAAAACACTTTTTGATTATGCTGATACCATCGTTTGCATTATCATAACACAGTTTTTATGTTTTTCAGCAGGTGAACATGAAGATGAAAAAGTGTCAAGAACTTTTGAAAGCAAAAAATATTCTTGAAAATATCTTGAAGTACAAATATCGACTCGTTATCAAAAACTCACAAACATAATGGTTTTACCGGACCCCCTCCTCTTTATAACTCCGCCACAGTGAGTAATAATTGCTCTCTTGTACCTTTATTGCTTCGCAAAAGGGTACTAAAATGATATTTCCCTTTGAAGTTTTTAAAGGATTATTATACCAGCATTTAGATAACTAATATGGATTTTTGAACAATTTTTATTTTCATAATCACCAATTTAGGAAAAATATTGTCTGTCCGTATTCAAATTATTTTAGTACTGCGAAACTGAAAGGGTACTGGAATTTCCTGACGTTATCAAAGAACTAGTTGTAATATTTTATTCTTTCGTCGTTCTTTATCTCGAGATCGTTTTCGAGAAAAAATATTCGAAATAGCTATTAGAGAGTTGAGGTAATCATCTTTTCAGATCCTCAAACGGGTTTTGCCAATAGACTTCTCTTGATAAATGAAGATTATCTTCGAAAAAATATAAATGAAATCATGCTTCGAATACGATAACTTCCAAAAACAACAAATGATCTTTAATTTTCAATTCGACCACAACTCATATTTGAAAGAAATCTGATTTTTTTTGACCCTGTATAAAATTCACGAAAAATTCTTGGGCAGATGAATTCTACTCCAAAAAACCGTCACAAAAGGGAGGGAGCCATTAAAAATTTTAGAGATGGGGCGCATCAGGACCAAGAGACCCTATGACCAAAATATGGTGGTTGTGGTTCCTCCTACCTGTACCTTTTATTTGTACCAAATTGCCTTTCTCTAACTTTTTTAGCCTCAGAGATATTTCCAAGGAAAATTTTCGAACTGACACCCTGTATAAATATTTTTTGTTTTGGTTCATTTGGACTGGTTGAGGTCAAATCGATTGAATGAAATGAAAGCTGAAAAATAGCCTTTTGGCTGACACTTCACCATTTAATGTGTCATGAATAAATACGATATATTATTATTATTATTATCATTATTATTATTATTATTATTATCATTATTATTATTATTATTATTATTACTATTATTATTATTTTCATTTTTATCATTATTAATTATTATTATTGTCGCGTACAGGGGGTGTTTGGTGTTTTTGCGGGGTCACCCCTGTCTCTGGGGTAGTATGTAAATATAATGATTCAAATAACTGAATGAAGTACAAACTCAACATATAATTCAATGACAATTCTGATGGTACATTCTTCGAGAAAGATTCAATGATAGAAACAAAAAATATATCTACTTACCACACACACCAATGCTGGAAACTCAGTCTTCAGTAGGAATTTTGAAAATGGAATTTGTTTAATTTCAATGGTGCCAACACTTTTGAAAGCAGGAATACGCAGGATTTGTGCAGGATCTATTAAAGGAGCAACTAAAAAAAATAATTCCATTGACCTGTATTTTGTCAACAAATTACCCTCTTCTATCTCCACCTTATATTCCTATGCATTAATTCAAAAATATCATCATGCCACAGTGCTAACAAGTCGGAATATCACCGAAAATATTTTTCGCCGAGTAATGGTCGAAAAGTTTTGGTCGCTTAAAAAGAAAGCCGCCTTCCAAAACAAATAACCACCTAGTTGGACATTGTTTTTGAGGGTTAGTCAAGCACCAGGTGAAATGAAAATATCAAATATTTGTTCGAACCCCGAAACTGGATTTTGGACCACCCATCGTGTTGTATACGATTACGTTATGTTGACGATAACCAGATGAAAATAAATCCTGCATTATCAGAATTTTTCGAAAGATTTCAAGATATTGAGGAATAAATTATTGATCTGATTGAATATTGTTAGAATTGATATGGATGTAAATATTTCATGAAATAACTGATCATTTGTTTAATGGATTTATTTGTCGAATATGCACTAAATCACACAAAGGACATTTGATATTGCAGACATGGTATCACCAAACGTCGTTAAGTTAGAGAAAGATCTAACCTGTATACTTGATAGATATGGTCTATTTATTTATTCGAGGAAGATGGTCATTTGGTTATCGGTTGATACCATTTGTGAAAAAAAAAAGTATCAAACTAACCACAGAACTTCTTTTTGGTTGTGACATAGCTGAAAACATTTATTTATTTTTATTTATCCATTTAACGGATTCACCAATTACAAGTAATTACAATAATTATAACATTACAGTGAACTAATCTAAGAATCTAAGCATACCTTTCTATTTGAGTTTTCAAAAATACTTAAAGAATTAACAAATGGATCGACATTATATTAAACCATCTTGAACCTCTAGAAACAGGTGAGTTGTAACCGTAATTTGTGTTATGATGACAGAGGCGTACTCTTAGTGAGGTCTTACCAAAAAACAGTACAATGTTTTGAGAGTATTGCAAAAAAATTGTTTGCAGTTTCGCATCAGAAACCCCAACATTCTACTACTCCTCGCAGAGACATTATTCATGTGACTTCTGAATGATAACTGCTCGTCAATTGTAACCCCAAGGTCTCTTATTTCATTGACTCTATCAAGAACCATACCATTGATGTTATAATCATAGTTAAGAGGATGTTTTGATCTCGAAAAAGTGATAATATGGCATTTCTCTATATTGAGTTGTAAATTGTTCGTTATGGACCAATCAAATAGTGTATCTAAGTTGTTCTGGAGATTTTGACTATCTAGTATATCACTGATTGAAAGAAATAATTTAAGATCATCAGCAAACATTAAAAATTTTGCGCGGTGAAGATGGTCACCAATATCGTTCACAAACAGATTGAATAACAATGGACCACAATGTGAGCCCTGCGGCACACCGGAAGCAACAGGAATTGTGTTCGTAATATAATTATTTATTCTGATACATTGATAACGATGAGTTAGAAAACTTTCAATCCAATTCAAAATGTCAGTCCCAAAGCCTAATGCTTTCAATTTCTCCAGAAGCATCGAATGGTTAACTCTATCAAATGCCTTGGAGAAGTCCGTATAGACAGAATCTATCTGGATACCTTTCTCCGTCTAACAAATATTGCTTGTAGGAGAATAAATTTGTGGAAGTTGATCCCAAGCTGTTCTGGAATTATTATATTTGTACATGACCATGTAAGCTCACAGCTAACCAATTTATCCAACAACTTAGGTATTGAGGATTGAATACTTATTCCTCTGTAATTTGAAATATTTTCCCTATCACCAGACTTGAAAATGGGGGTAATATAACTATTTTTCCAGTAGTCCGGATAAACACCATAGTAAAGGGATGAATTGAACAGAAAATGAATTGGTGCAGCTAAAGTGCAAACACAGTTTTTCAATAATACTGGTGGTATGCCATCCGGACCACTGGAGTACTTAAGTTTCAAGTCCTGGATGCAATTAAATACATCAGTCAATGCAATATTGATTTTATTAACGTTGACAGTATTTGTACTGGTGAAATTAGGTATTCTACAGTCAGTGCGAGTATAAACTTTGGAAAAGGGTTGTGCAAATAAGTTTACTGATTCACTACCATTAGAGCTAGTGATATCATCCAAATACATTGTTGAGGATATGATGATGAGTTACGTAGGCTTGAAATGTGTCTCCAGAAAGAGTTAGGGTCTTGTCGAATATCCATTTCCATTCCCTCCAAATATCGTCGATAACACAAAGTACTATAAGTTCTTTACAATGGGAACGTAATTGACAAAATTCATTATAAATGCGTTGATCATTTGTTATTTTAAATTCTTTATGCAGTATTTACTTTTTGAAAATTAGAGATTTCAGCTCATGAGAAAACCAGATAGGGAAATTTGACGTTTTGAAACGCTTAATAGGAACATAAAGATTAATACCGTGATATAATACTTCATAAAAAAATTTAATTGCTAAATCAACATCATTCAGTCTGTACATAAAATCCCAGTCCACTAATGCAAGATAATCATTTATACCAAATATATTCATATTTTCGAAGTCATAGTAATAATTATCAAATTGTAATGATTTATCAGCATCAGCGGTACTTATTACAAGGGTGTAGGCATTATGATGACAATTCACATTATCAAGGTCATCGGCTAAAGCCAAAACAGTTCTAGTTGAATGGGAGAAAACAAGATCCAAAAACACACCATTACTATTGGGTAAGTTGTTCAATTGATTCAATCCAAAAGCACCAAAATTATCGATAACAAATTTTCCAACCTTCCAAATCATCGCCACCTGCTATCCAAACCAAATCAGGAATATTGTAATCACCAAAAATCAATAACTCATGATTAGGATTGGTATTAGACAATTCAAACATACTTTCAACATGACCTTGATAAATTTCCAGATTTGACTTAGGAGGGATATAAACTCCACCAATTATAAATCTATCCTGACCATGTTTAACACTGACAAACAATTGTTCAATATTATCTGCCGAGGTTTTCACTAACTTGGTAGATAAATATTTGCGTGTAGCAATAAGTACTCCTCCACCTCTAGTTTTATTACTGGTACTTGCAGAGCGATCTTATCTGTGTATAGTGAAGTCTGTGAATTGGAGTTCAGCATCAACAATTTCATGGTTAAGCCAAGTTTCAACAAGAATAATGGCATCAATATTATGGCAACACTTCACAGTGACTCCACAAACATGCCAAATTCATTTGGAAACAAAGCTTTGATCCGCCAATAAAGATTGTTAATTCTAGTGGAAATATTTACGATTAGTGAAAAAAACTGAAACTCAAAACAGTTTTTCAATTTCTGAATTATCTTGTCAAATAAGCGAGATATTGTATGTATACGATAATTTGAGACACCCGGTATATATTTCATGAATAAAAAACATGTTTCACTACAATTCGAAGGATAAACTTAACCTAACCTTTGATTTCGCAGTATTCGTTGAAAAAATAGACAAACGGCAACACCGCACTTTCTGATAAGCTGTCACAACTGTCTTGCTTAAATAAAAAGACATATTCAAAGGCCAATAAAGAACAATTAGGCGAAGTTGATAACTTCGTTCGAAATCTTGGATTGATTATGAATTCATTTTCATTTCGCATTCTCGGTATTGAAACAACACAAATAAAAACTCTTTCCACTGAAATATTCTGTTTTCCATCCATTCTCAACTATTCATCATTAAATTCATCGAAAGTCTACATCAAATTTTCAATAGATATTTCGATTTCCGCGTAATCGAATTGCCAAAGCCGAACTCATTTTTCAGTGCGCAAAAACAAGTGTAAATATTTAAAGTCGATAGTCGGTGATCTCTTCGACTCCATATTTTCATCGCAAATCTCTCTGTCTATAGACATTCCGAAGGTTTGCTCTTTAATATTTTCCATAAAATTGAGATTACAAAAAAATCGACATACGACCTTTGCAAATAATTTACGTTAGTCCATTTTCATATTCTCGAGTGGATAGATTAATTTCGGGAGCATCGACCTACATTGCATTGAAAGTTGAGTTATGATACAAGGTGGTTAGAAAATACAGTGTGTTCGATCGCTTGAAAAACTTGATGAAACTCAAGTATATGTTTTGAAACACTGAATTTCAGACCTCAAAGAAGTAATGATAATAATAATTGACGTTCTTATGAGTTTGTTTATTATCTTCAGATAGAACAGCAGTTGAACAAAGATTAATGATATGAATTTCAATGGACGTCCATCTTAGATCTAAATTATGTCCAAACATCCATGGACCTAAAATGGACAACCAATGGAGTACAGAACTGTATCTAAAGTTCCAGTTTCAGAAATTGTACGTTTATGTACATTCATAGGTTGTACATGGCTGGATCTTATTTGTACGTCCAAAAATTGTACGTCCCCAGGACGTGAAATTCATTATGTTTGAAAAGAAAAGAGATTTTATTGTTTTTCAATTCATTCAGAATTTCAATTTATTTTGAATTTTCTTCTGCAATAAATATACAATTTATTCATTATATTCATTTGGTGTTTCTATTTTTGATGCTTTTGTTTAATGAATACATTTTATATAAATCGTGTTCTTTAAATTCAAAAATTTGAAAGAACATCTATTAAACTATTCTAATGTTCGTCCATTGTACATCCTGTATGTACGTCCATAAGATGTTAAATTCAGTGAGGTTCTGACATATTATTGTACAAAATTGTACGTACAATGGACGTCTTTGATGTACATTCCGTACGTTCAATGTATATTCAATGGATGAACATGTACTGTATGAGAATGTTCAAATGAAGGGAATAACGAATATAATAATGATAAGGCAACCAAGTGCAATTCACCAGTTTCACCATTTCATCCGTAGAGATTAAAAAAAAACATTTTTCCACGTTTTCCAATGTACTTTTTCACTAATGATAGTATCGATATCAATATTCAAATGAAATATTAATACTTTGTTGAATTATAACATAAATCATTCATCCTGCTAAATTATCTTCAACTACTTTGTGAACAATTTCTAGTCCGACTGGTATAAATAAACTATAAATAATAGAGATATTCTGGAATCGAAGAAGATATAGGTAATTCAAAATTCGGAAGACATTCTTCCCCTAGCCATATAATCCAGTACCGAGGACTGAAATCGATTGGGTAAACATCATATTGTGTTCGATATAAAACAACTTCATGCAGGACCTGCACGAATGTACAGGTCAGCTCAATAAAATAGTGATTTGGAGACCAGGATTTGCTGTAAAACCGCAATTTCGATCGTGAAAAAAACTATATTAAATTAAAGTTACTGGTGAAGGGAACATCAAAAGTAGAGAGGCAGAATTTGATTATACTTTTTGTAGTGAAAGGAATAATTTTTGTAGTGAAAGGAATAATTTCAATTTAAACGTAGTTAGATATGGGTTCTTGGTCTATCCTAAATGTTTCACAATTTGTGTTTTGCCAATATATTTTCTCTGTTCATGAATATAACATGATGAAGATTTTTTTTTAGTGTGTCTCAAAAATAGTTCTCAGAGAAAAAGGAGCATAATAAGAATGAAATGCTTATAACAAATTGTTTATCTCAAAAATGGAGATTAAAAAGAGTAATGTAATTTTGCACTCATAATGTGAACAAGATTTTGATGAAAACTTCTATAGGTACACACGTATTTTGGTTCGAAAAACACGAATTTGATAATATTTTCGTGAGGAAATTGATACTTTTTGAGATATCACTTTGAAGACCAAAATGTCACCTTCTTTTCTTTCGTTTTCGAAGATTGTACAGCTTCCTGGCATTTTTTTTCAATAACGTAACACATTATACAGGGTGTTCCAGCAGTCGACGTCAAACTGAAATCGGGTAATAGGGCAAGTTATAATAGCTTTCAGAAAAAAATACGAGTTGCGTATTTTGAAAGATACAGACATTGGAAAATAACGAGAAAATTTGCACTCTTGTCACTACAAATCTCAACTTTTCAATATTTCTTTCGTTATGGGATGCTGAATTATGTGTCTGTAAACGCTTAAAATGTGAAGCCAACTGGTCTAGCTTGAAAGAAAATTTCAATATACTAGTTTGGCAAGTAACATAACATTAAAAGTTGGCTCATTCAATACGGACTCGAAAATGGCATGGTAGTTGCTTGAATATTTCTCAACTTGTAGGCAAGTTTTTTCGCAAAAAAACTCAATTTTTAAGAAAATATTGAAAAAGGGTCCATCATGTATCCACCCTGAAAAAACATCAAATCTGCAGTTTTTTTTCGAATATTCCGATCCGACAGTATGTAAACATTGCCCAGTCAACCAGTTTTGGTTGCAGGGAAGTTGTAGGGAGGTACCATCGTGGAAATGCGACTTCACAATATTGATATAAAAAACTGCAACCAGTACTTACTGGGGAGTGCTTAATGTCCGCAACATTGTATATCACTGGTAATTACCTAATGCATCACAATGTGGATGTGTGGAAGGTACCATGAATAGCAACATTGCGACTATTGGAAAGATTATTGAACCAAATGAACTTTCACATTACATCTTCCGTTGAAGTTATATTCATATGTTATTTGGTAATTACCATCGTGGCACTAAATTTGCTCTCTATAAGCGTCTTCTAATTTAATTGAAATAATGTTAATTCTGAAACACCCATGGAATTAGTACCTGGAAAGCAGACTAAATATATCTCAGCTGCCTTATATTTCAACCATTTTATAACGCCTATGAAATGTGCATAGGTTAGGTCTATGAGATTTATATACAGGGTGGTACACCAGTAGGTATAATCAGAACCAGCAATAAAACACATCATATGCCTGCTCTTCATATTGAATCTCTTTTTCATTCTTAAGGGGAAATAATTGAACAACTATTATAAAATACTGATCTGTATATTTTGAAAATAACACAGGGTTAGTCAAGCTGTATGCATTTCGAGCCAGGCATATGGCTGAACAGAATCATCAGATATATATTAGTCCAATGCATTCAGCTTGACTCACCCAAAAAACTTCAACCCACATTGTAATATCATAGAATATGAAAACAAAAACATTATTCTCGAAACATAATGAAATACTAAATGGTATTATTCACAAAACAAAAATAGTATGCTGTACAGACAAAATAAGATCAAAGGAAACAACAAAAACATTGATTGTTACCATATCATGTTATATTTCTAAATTATTGAAAAATTCTAAATTCAGCTTTTATTCTAGAGAAAGATGTTTCTGAGTATCGAAAACAGTGTATACATGTTTGACATTATAGAATATCATTCAATATTCTGATACTAAATTCCGATAATGATACGACAAAACGGTTGAGGAAGCATTGCTTTTCAATGGGCATCACCTTCCCAATTGCACATTTATGAGCATCATTTTGCCATTGGAAATGTATACTTACATGCACCTAGAGCTATCTTATATTCTTCTTAACAAAAATTATTTCAAAATACTGCACACAAAACCAACAATTCAACCAACCATTAAATACGCACTACACAGATCATAATATATTATTTTCACCTTTCCTTTGTTCCTTGACTTTCATTCGTGTGCACGTGTTGTTGCTATGCCCTGCGCAAGCGCCAATTCTATGTTCGAAATATATGAACAGAGATAAGTCGCAAAGTAATAGCAATGTGCACTTCATCTGAATCTCCCGATTAAATGTTCCACTCAATCATTAATAAAGTTAACATGGGGACTTCGCAACGATAACAATATGTGGATGTTGATATCCACAAAGCGAAGTCCCATGTAAAACCCAGAGAGGTTTCCAAGATGATCTTCATTGTGATATTATTTGGTATTCCCTGCGACTTACTGTTACTTTTTTGGTTGACTGGGTGGGTGCGTTCCATTAAGCGCTCACAACGATCACGCTCACGACCACGAATTTTGTCGTTCCACTTGGTTCTGTGCGTCATCGAAACGCTCACGCCGACCCACCTATTGAGATGGGTCGTCGTGAGCATGAATCATGACGTCATTCATGACATTTTCGCCACGACCCCAACGATCGTGGTCGCCATGTGGAACGTCGGAATGAGTGTTTTTGGCGTTGTGAGCGCTTAATGGAACGCACCCATTATGGTTCTGTCAACCATCAGTTGATTGACAACTGTCAAACCACAGTAAACATCGGATGGATCAAGTATGCCTGTTTATAATATCAAAAATATTGCATTCGTGATGTTTATCTGAGAACGAACGCATAAATCCAACGTCCAAGGAAAAGGGTGAACTTTCAAACTTCATAGTAGAGCTTCAATTTCACGTTTTTGGACCAAAATACGTTAGTACTAACAAAAAAAAACGACATATAATTTGCCTTCAAAACAAACTCACCATATTTGAAAATACTGAGGACTTAATCGTTAAAACGGTAGTCTGTATGAATACTGGATGTAAACCAGATGAAATTTCCAAAAATCAAGTTTCTACTGACGAACAATGTAAACACTCTAACATTTTTATTGGCAACAATGCAGTAACAATGTTGCTCGTGTTCGGAGATTACATCAGCATCGAGTGAGAAATTGGTTCAATCCCTGAGCATATGTCTCATAATCCTTGCATTGTGAGATAAAACAACCCCAAATTGAAATATGTTAGCTAACGATTGTTATCGCCTACTTATGCATTTTTATCGCTACGCTACAGCCATTAATACACGGTCTAAAAACAATTGAAAACATGCGCGAAATGTGTTACGATTCGATTCGTGATGAATTTGTTTGTTTACATTTGACCACGGTTTCGCTGCCATATTGTTGAAGTGTCATTTGGTGAAATGTGTTTTTGACAGTAGCTATTGCAGATCGATTAACTCGATTCTATTAGAGTAATGGACTTCACATACAGCACACAACGTCCAATTGACGTCCCATTTAGATCCAAATGAAGTCCAATTTTGAAGCAGCACCGTGAGACTTACCTAGTTGTCCAATCAAAGGAAAAGCTGAAAAGGCTTTTTCTGAGGAAACTGAAAAATGGAAGCAGCTTGAAGGCACGTTAGTGCTGCTTTTTCCTGTGCGCGGATTTTATAATAATTAAAAAATATACTTAGGTACGATTATTTTATCGCGTATTTGTAATATATAATTGTGTGACAAATAAAACGATGCACTAAATGAAGTTTTCTTGGTCTATATAAGTATACAGGGTGTCCCATAAAGACCACGTGAAACCGAGGGAGAATGTAGATCATCCACCTGCTATGACAAAATTCCCATTATTAAAGTCTTACCGTTTTCGAGATTTTTGAAAATAATGAATTTTTGCCCCTTTCAATAGTTTTGTCTTTACGGTTGGTACAATTTCACACCTTTTTGGTTTACTTTTTCACTAAAATATTGCTGAAGAATTATTTTAACGTTAACATTGAAAACATTCCCCGATTTTATGGATGACTTTTATAATGGGAATTTTGCCATAGTCGGTGGGTTATCCTTTGATCCACATTCTTCCTCAATTTGGCGTGGTCTTTACGGGACACCCTGTATATATATATATATTTATATACAGGGTGGCCACTTTTTTATTGGGATTGTATTGGTAACTTTTGAACCATAAGATTTAGAAGGTCGGTCAAATGGAGGAAAAGTTGCATTCATAGAAGCATTGTCAAGCAGTTCAAACAAATCGAGATTATCAGGGCCGGTTATTGAGATATCATGAGAAAAGTAAATTCTGTCATTTTGATTTTTCTCATTTTTCCGCTTTATTTCGAATATTATCGAAAAACGTAACAGGAATTTTTTATTCGACAGTAAATTATCCTCAATTTGACATATGCTGATTTCGTATCCAACGTTTCCTACGCACTGGGCCACCCTCAACCTAATTTTTTTCAATACGGACCTGCATATTTTATGACACTTTTCGAAATAACTTTTAACGCTGGATTCAACGACATATCATACAATGTTATTCAAAGTTGCAGGTGCAGGTGCAACTTCCTACCAGCTAGTATCAAGTCTTAATGGAAATGACAACTCAAACTGGCAAACGGTCCAACGGAAAACATCTTTCAAGCGCAAGCTTGGTCAGTCGGAAGATGATGGCAAATTCAAGGGGGCTAAACCCAGAGTTTGGATGTATATTTATAGAGTAGACGAAGTAGTTACCGAGGAAGATATCAAATCATTCCTGAAGGTAAAAACAGATGACAAGAAAGAACCCTTCCTGGTGAAATATCTCAAAAACGAAAATAATCTGAAATCTTTCATGGTAGCTGCCGATTACAAATTCAAAGAAAATTTCTACACCCCGTCTTTCTGGCCAAAAGGGGTTGGATATAGGAGATTCAATTTCAAAAAAGATGACATCATTGGAAACGACAATCAACCAAATTCTTTTTTAGGCACACACAAACTCCAACAAGTTCCTACATAAAAAAAAATCCAATCTTATTAATGTGCACCCAAGAGACTTGAGGGGTAATGATTCTTTGAGTATATGACACAAACTTTTTTACTACTTGTGAACTACAATTTTACTATTTTTTTTTAACTGTGACCTGTCATAAATGTATTTTGTGTACATAGCATGATTAATAAAGTATCTATCTATCTATCTATCTATCTATCTATATATATATATATATATATATATATATATATATATATATATATATATATATACATATATATGTATATGTATAAATTTTCCCACGAAAGGAGACATCCTGTAATGTTCAATTTGGGAGAAGGAATGCTTCTGTTCAATTAAATTATATTTATCAAGATAAAGAACAAAAACGAAAACTGCAATACCAGAACTAACCTAACCTAAATTTTTTTCGGACCTTGTCCGATAACAACCAATCCAAAAACAATACCTGTGGAGATATTTCGATAAGGATAAAAAGTTCAGTGAGTTCGTACCTACCAATAAACGAATTAGTGATGTGTTGCGACAACAGTAATAATAAAAACGTGTTAATGCACGAGGAGATATTTTTTTTCTCAATTGACACCGCGTCTGGTACCGGAGGTGGGCATAAAAGCAGGTCTCTCGATGGTTAACACCTTAACACTCGATGGGTGGTCCACAAGAACAACAACCAGAAAGAGAAAACGAATATTCCGTGAGCGAAAAAAGTGTAGGTGCATGTTTTCAAATCACATGATGGATCCCGCAAGGAATGGCATAATTGAAGTATATTTTCCAATCGATTTGAATGTTGCAATAACATGGATTGGCAAATGAATGGATGTTCATTTCATCAATCGTTAGACTATGTGTTTATAATTCTAAATGAATTTTTGTGGCGTATTAGATTGATGTGCTTTTTTCGAAATCGCTGAATTTCTGACGCAGTGTAGTCAGTTATCAAACTATAGTTTATTTATTTAAGCAAGATAGTAATGACACCTTGCCAGAAAGTGCAGTGTTGCTGCTTGTATTTTATTCCAACGATACTCCGAAACAGAGAGTTAGATTAATTTTATAAATCCATACATCAAAATTTGGGTCACTCTGATTATTCACCCAGTGCCGATCCAGCACACATTCCTGACACTGTTTTCAATGAACTTTTTGTGAAGTTTATGATATTTTAAAACGACTATTTTGTACAAAAACAATATGATACAATTTTCTGGTGTAATCTTCAAAAATGCTTCCGTCATTCAGGTTGAATAACAAAAAAAAAGTTTCCATAATAATATATATTTCCGATATTTGTAAACATTCCGACAAGAGTAAACAAACTTTATAGGGGATCAAAGATTTCTCTTCGAATAAATTTGGCATCGTGAAGTCATGCCTGAAATGTTACCAGCTATGTCTCAACCAATCAGAAGATCAGTGGTTAGCTAGTTAATTTTTATTTTGCACTGTTGGTATTGAAAGATAACCAAATCTGTCAAAACTATATTCCTCAAATAAATAGACTATGTCTATCGAATATTGAGGTCACAAATTGAGGAGGTTGAGGTTCTTTATTTTTTTTACTCATGGACGTGTGCAATATAGAATGTCTAAAGGATGAGTGGAGGCATATTTGACTAGTAAATCCATCATACACATGACGATGAAATTAATGTTGATTGGTAATACACAGGAATTTATATCAGTACTGAAAATTTTTATTCGAATCAATATTTTGCATTTCTGGTACCTGCAAGTTAATCTAGCACATGACTGATTTTTTCTCCTAAAGTCAATTATACTAGAACGAACTTCTAATCGTTTGACAGTATCTCCATATTTGATTTTCAGGTGCATACAGAGGTGTGTACAAAAATCGGCCAGAGCTGTAACTTCTGAATCATTCGAGATCGAAATTTGGTGGGTAGCAACTATATCATATTGAATTCCATTATATTAAATTGTATTCCATCATTTCCGGTCGAACCGGAAGTGACCCCAACTTTTGATTTTCAAATGGAACCCCCTGTATATTTCTCCGTTTTCAGATTCAGGGTATCATTTTACATACACAAGTAGTTTTTCCGGATCAAAATGTCAAAAAAATGTCCTCAATATGTTTCAATGTTTAAACAGTGTGTCCATTAATTTATACCCCAACCATTTTTACACAACGCAACTTTTACTGTAACTAGAAGGTGTCAGCAATGCATTGCACAAAATGGGGGTCAATTTGAGTATTTGTTGTAATTAATTTTTTATCGTCTCTTTTTCTATGCTATTGAAAATAATAAAGATTGATGTGGAGTTCATCTTGTTGTTCTTTCTGTTGAACACAAAATGATCCGGAAAAACTCCTGGTGTATGTAAAATGATATCCTGAAAATCTGAAAATGAAAAAATATACAGGGGGTTCCATTTGAAAATCAAAAGTTGGGGTCACTTCCGGTTAGACCGAAAAATGAACAATATCATATAGCTGCTACCCACCAAATTTCAAATCTGGCCGATTTCTGTGCACACCTCTTTATATAATCTAATTAAAAGTGCATAATTCATGCATAATTCTAGAATCCAAAAAAACTACAAAGAAATTGAATAACTAAAGAAAAAATTAGCACCGACCGGCAGGTACCTTCATTTCGTCCGCAAACAATGCTGTCGATTCATCCCAAAAGAAATATCGTGTAACCACTCAGCATCCAACCTCAGGAAACTGATATTTTCGTGAAGAAAAACAGTGTTTAATCCGAGCCTATCAGTGCTAGTGCATTTCCCTCGATAAGCCTCAGCTTTTGGTAATTACTCACTTAGCAAGTGGCTGCTTTCCCACACTTCAATGTTTGCACTCGGGATGAAAGTCAAGAAAACAAGGAGGAAGTGTTATAAAAATATATTTGTATATCATCAAAAATCCCGATACCTATTTTCGTTACAATGAGAACTGCGAGCAAATATTGTCATACTCCCAGTAACTATGTTTGATGACAATTAGTTTAGTAATAATATTGTGAATGGTTTAATGGGATCATGAAATATAGATCGAAAATGATGGAATGTAACAATCGAGAAAATTTTATTCGAGGAATTGGAAACTTGAGTTTGGAAATTTTTCTTCAAAAAACCTTTCGCAATATTCCATAAATAAATTATCTATGCTCAGTTGTTGATAACAACTCTTTAAAACTATCAATTCAGTCAATAAATTAGACGTGTCTTTTTTTTGATATTATTCATAAGGCACAATCATTACAATATAAAGACAAGATATTCCTCGAAGACATACTTGAAAAGTCTCTACTTTTGAAATACAGGGTGATAAAGATTATAAACTGACAAGGAATATGTTTTTTTCTGGATTCTCATTCATTTTGGAACGATTCTGATCTCTTGATTTGCTCTCAATCGATTGTCAAGGAATTGATCCTGAAAAATACATATAAAGGGTGTTCCTTAAAGACTTGCTAATATATGAAGGGCTGATTCTTCGACATATTTTAAGAAAAAAACTTTCTATAAACGTATGTCCTAAGAGTCTCAACTTTTGAGATATAAGGTGATGAAATTTTGAAAAAAAAAATCTGTTTTTTGATAATAACTTGGTACATGTCTTCTATGCATTTTCTCTACCAGTGGCGATTTTTTTTCAAACTTTCATCACCCTCAAAAGGTAAGACTTTTAGGACATACGTTTATGGGAAGTTTTTTTCTTGAGATGTGTCAAAGAATAACCCCTTCAAATATTAGTATGTCTTTAAGAAACACCCTTTATTTTTGGAGCAGATCAAATTCGCTCTAAAATGAACGAAGCTCTCGAACGTGATTCAGGACCTTCATTCATAAGAAGTTTTTTGTTCTTAGATTCAGTCAAAGATTCACCCAAATGTCTTCAAGAAACACCCTGTAAAAACAAGCACTATTTGTTTTATCCCAAGCTGGTTACTAGCAAATAAAAGTTTGGAATAAGTACGATAAATATTCGATTAAAAATAATACAGGAACCTATAATTCAACAGAATTTGATATCGTCTTAAAAAAAATCATTGAGATTAATGAATGTGATGTGAAAAACTGTAAGCTAAAATCATAGCCGTAGAATTAAAAATACCACAGAATAATAAAAGTTGAAATTATACGTCGAAAATGCACGTTTTTGCTCACTTTGCAAAATTTCAAACGCTACGCAAAATTACAGGGCAGTAACTGGCCCTGTCAGAGTGACCCTCGGAGAGCCCTGAGGCACCGACGAGGTCGTCAAGATGCTCAGGCTGTCAATGGAAGCAGTTTTATTGTCGTCTGTCGAGCCATCGGGTGTACAGACGTCGCTGCGTCGCATGAGATTCGATAATCTTCTATCCAATCTGCGGAAAATCATATAACAAGTCTAGGTGATGAGTGACACAACTCACAAAATCTAATAGTTTTCGCTCTGCTGACGATGAAGAGAAATACAATGAAAAACAGTCGGCAACGCTGTGAAATATTAATCTGGCGCTGGTGAGAAGGATTCATAACCTGAGATTATTAGTTAATACGAGTTAACAATTTTCTATAACTATTTCTCTCATCAAAAAATCACTCATTCCAATTTGTTTCCGAGTTATGCAACTGCTAGGTGCTGAAAGAAATTCTCTTACTCAACATACTCACTGTATTAACTTTAAATCTGACTCCTCTTTCTTGGCCCTGGTGTCCTGTAATTCTCTACGCAATTCCAGTGCTTCCCTCTCCAATTCCAGAACTTGTCTAGCCGCATTGTTGCCATTTTCGCAAGGCAACGAGGCGGTACTTGTGGTACTGTTAGCATCTTCAGTTCTAAGTTGAAAAAATATTGGTTGGCATTCATCTAATATTTACAAGCTAGTCTGAATCGACTAGTGATGAGTCCATGACATGGAAAATGTAAAAATATTCATTATGTCTGAAGGAGAACTTCAAAGAATATTGAACCTCACATTTTTTTTTGTTTAGAGCATACCTGTGCTATTATCATGATTCGCATTATTAATAATTTGTGTGTATGTTGAATCGTTTATGGAGTCTTACCTAATACTGTTCAATGACATTTTTTTCACTTGGTCCTCTAGCATGGAGATCCTGTCATTGTTCTTATTCTTCTCGCTAACCAGATGTATGTGATTCTGCAACAATATTAATGTAACCAGTAATTTTCAATGATCCAGTGAAATAACAGATTTCCATAATTTTTTATTGAATCAACTAGCTTAGATAAGCTGATCGTAAAGAGATAATTTGAAAGCTGATTGGCGATTACAATCACCGTAGAGGGCGCTGCGAAATGTAAATAAATATGGTAGAGGACAGTAATCGGTTCATAAACGCATATAAAAGTAATTCAATTGTGTTTTGAAATGAGTCTACGTTTTAGTAGGAAGTTATAGGAGGTCAAGCAATTTTTATTTAGTAGGCATTTAATAATATATTACATGGAATTATTGAAAAAAAAATATGTGGAAGGAGTTTATGATCACAAAAAACTGGCATTTTGAGATTTGTTTTTGTGAAAATGAATAAAATGTATGATGTTTGGAATTTTAATTGCAACGTAAATAACGTAATACATTTCACAAAATAAACATATTCAAAATAATCTACTATTACAAAAGTTTTTCATAGAGTGCAAGTCAATATCTTTTTAGTGAAATCCATAGCAAAAGAACTGAAATTGCATAGTTCACATATTAATATTATCCTTCAATACATTTGTAACATATTCAGAAATACAACTATTATTTTGTTTTCATCATTTGGTACAAAGCATATTTACTACTAAAATGGATGCATAAGCTTTATTCATATCAGCATCCAAAATTGGTCACTATTTTTGGAAAATATAGATTATGATGCACAACCACTATTTCACCACCAGATAGCGTCAAGATTTTTGAAATTCAATGACAAAATGGGGTTTGTCTAGAGGCGGAACCACTCATTCACCAGGTATGTCTAAAATAAATAATAGACTATACTTATTCGAAGAACATGAGGTGTGACAGCTTGACTAAAAATACAATGTTGCCGCTCGTCTTGTTTTCCAGCAATACCCCGAGGTGGAATATAAGGTTATGGGAGCCACTATGTAGTACATTCTGAATACTATAGAATCTTCCAGATTATTCATCGCTCATTGGTCAACACTCCAATTAACACATTTTTTTTCAATCGACTCATTTTCACACCAATTTTCGTGCATTTTGTGACACTCTCTGTATAACCCATCGTAAATGGAAATAATCGGAAGATAACTCGTCCATCCTGTGCACTTAGCGGTAATTGGCCCAACCAGAGGCCGCTATTACGGAGTTAACTGACCGACGGGGCGGCGGGGGGGGTACAGAGGGGGCAGGGTACGGGCGGAGAACGGGGTGCAGCCCCCCCTGTTTGCGCAGCCATGTCGGAAAAGTGGCCGTATCGGATTTCGTTCGGGACATAGAGCAGTGAAGAAGAATTCGACTCTGGTCGTTTATACAGAGTGTGCTTGGATGGAAATGGATTTTTCAATCATAATTTTGAAAATTCAGCCACCGTGAAATTAAGAATGGTAATGTTTCTTAGTACAAAAAAAATGCCCAGAGTTCCTTTGGATTTCCAAGTATTTATACAGGGTGTGTCACAGTGGATGGAACATTAGAAGTATCTGGAGAACAGAAAGACAGATCATTCCAAAAATTTGTGGGCGTGGATAATCAAACTTGCTCTATCCGTCTAAAATAGTTTCATCAATACAGTGTTGCCGCTTGTATCAGAAAGTACTAGCTACTTTGTTATTCCAAATGAAACACCTTGTATATTATATCATTTTTGGGATCCTTATAAGATTCCTCACAACTTTTCCACATAATTCCCTATACCTATCTGTGACGATTTTCGAGATAAAAATTATTTTGTCAAATTTTTGTGCAAAACCTGACCATTGAAAAATATCAATTTTTTCCCAATGCAAATTAACGAAATATCGCAATTTGGGTTATAGCTGCATAAGACCATCAAGTATTCTGTCGATGAACTGGATCTCAGTTTCAGCATACAGGGGGGCTCAGAAGTGAGTGTCATCCGGGCACTCATGAAAATGACTGCAACTCCGTTTTTTCAAATGGAACACCCTGTATATTATCACTTATTCGAAAAGCTTTAACATTTTCCATTCTAATTGAGTATACTTTCCCTATACCTATCTCGTACAGTTTGTTAGTTATGATCACTTATGTTATGAATTCGTCTTCAATAAAATAAATATTGGATAGTGCTTAAGATAGTAGGCTATGAACTTCATTCTAACAGAGAACTAACATGTTATTTCTTCATTGTTATCCTGTATTCAAGATGCATGGGTGTAAGGATACTATGGCAGAAAATAATTACTTGAATGTGGTTTAGATGGATTTATTCATCATTTATGGTCAATGTAACAAGAATATCAGTAGAACATGCAGCGAGTTTGATGAAAAGTATGCTGATTTACCTCGAACGAATTCGAGAAAATTAATTAGATTGAAGAGATATTCTGAAATGCTTATATCATCATGAAAAGCTAAAAGTATCAAAGTCTAACATGTGTATTAATAAATCTGGAAAGATTTCAAAAACATGTCAAAATTTCTCTTCAATCTACTGAATTTCTCCGGATTCATCCGGGGTAAATCACTTTATGCTTTTCATTAAACTCTCTGCATGTTCTACTGATATTCTTGTTACATTGACCATAAATGATGAAAAAATCCATCAAAACCACATTCGAGTAATTATTTTCTGCCATAGTATTTTTACATCCATGCATCTTGAATACAGGATAACAATGAAGGAATAACATGTTAGTTCTCTGTTGAATGAAGTTCATAGCCTACTATCTTGAGCACTATCCAATATTTATTTTATTGAAGACGAATTTATAACATAAGTGATCATAACTAACAAACTGTACGAGATAGGTATAGGGAAAGTATACTCAATTAGAATGGAAAATGTTAAAGCTTTTCGAATAAGTGATAATATACAGGGTGTTCCATTTGAAAAAACGGAGTTGCAGTCATTTTCATGAGTGCCCGGATGACACTCACTTCTGAGCCCCCCTGTATGCTGAAACTGAGATCCAGTTCATCGACAGAATACTTGATGGTCTTATGCAGCTATAACCCAAATTGCGATATTTTGTGAATTTGCATTGGGAAAGAATTGATATTTTTCAATGGTCAGGTTTTACACAAAAATTTGACAAAATAATTTTTATCTCGAAAATCGTCACAGATAGGTATAGGAAATTATTCGGAAAAGTTGTGAGGAATCTTATTAGGATCCCAAAAATGATATAATATACAAGGTGTTCCATTTGAAATAACAAAGTAGCTACTACTTTCTGATACAAGCGGCAACACTGTATTAATGAAAATATTTTAGACGGATAGAGCAAGTTTGATTATCCACGCCCACGAATTTTCGGAATGATCTGTCCTTCTGTTCTCCAGATACTTCTAATGTTCCATCTACTGTGACACACCCGGTATATCTTTTACACTTTACACCTAATCATATTGTTATTTTCTCAAATTGAAGTAACCATACTTTCCATACTTTTTATCACAGAAATCTCCTCTATTTCACGTTGTTATCACAACCAGTTACATTTCCAAGCCCTACCAATCATTCTTCGATTAGTCATGAGCACAGTCTTACATACAGGTCTGGAAACTAGGGCACTTCTAAGTGGTGGGGATGTCACCATTTTCGAAAAAAAAAAATACATCATATTTATCCGTCAGGAGCGTAATAATTTCGGGGTAAGATTAATTTTTGACCCTTTGAAGTGATGAAACCAATGACAGAAATAATAGTTTTTGCAAGATTCTGTCCAGTTTCCAGACCTATATTTAAACCGTGTTCATGATTCATAACAGAAGTAAAACTACGCAAGATCAAGGTCATTCAGCAAAAAAAAACAACAAATCGATACACCAAAGTGTAAATGCCTTCACAGACAAGTTTCACAAGTCGATAAGATTAAAAATAATCCAGAAAGAGCCATAAAGTGATCATCGTAGCTCATAAAAATTCGAAAAACAAATTCCTTTTACAAAAGATGAGAGAAAAGTCCGGAATTGAATGCAGAGTCCACACGCCGATATTGCTCGGCAAATATAAACAGTGTACTTTATATTATGTACAAAGCATACAAGAGAGAAATATAAATTTGCACAGTGCCACACACAGCCATCTATTGCACAGATTACGTACTAATTTTGTCATAAAAGGCATTTTCTGATGAAGAGGGGTTATAATATGAACTTGCACTGAAATTCAATATCTCGAAAACAATATGAGCCAATTTCCTTATTTAGAATAGCTAGAAAACATCTCTAATCATATAAATTTACAATTAGTCCGAGAATCTACTCAAATTCAGTGGTTGATAAAACTAGAGCCATCTAGCAGCGAAGTTGTGAAATGACATCCCACGTCTGGACTAAAGATAGCAATACATCAACTCGAAGATTGATATTTCCACAACAGATGACGACCCCATTACTTATATGAAATACATTTCAAGAACAAATTGGTGTGTATTTTTAAAAAACGAATTGATGGGATTAAAAAAACTCTCAGTGATAAATAGAACTCGGCTTTGAGGGGGTTGGAGATGTGTCCAATTTTTAAATGACCCAAATTTCAGTATTGACTAGAAAACCAATGAAGTTTTTATCATTCTTGATACTTCTATATACAATTATCCATTTATCACCCCCTATGTCTAACTGAACACCAATCAATATGAGGTGATGATTCATTTAGGAATTTGTTATGTCAGTTGAATATCTTTATTTCAGATTGAATATTTTGTGGTTTTTATGTAATGTAATGGAGATCTTACAATTTCATTTAGAAGTAAATTAAATAAGGAAGCAGAAAACATATCTTACCTACTCATAATCAACTGCAAAATATTGGAAATTTGAATGAGATTTTATAAAGAAAACTGAGAGAAAAGTGACTTACTTTCTCAAATCTTTCCAAACCATTTTATATATATACAGGGTGAGTCAACAGGATTCCCGCGGTCCATTGCTCCGTTGTGAATCACTATTTCAATTATTTGTATTTTTTTGTCAAAGACACCATCCAAGACCATCTTCCAAAATTATTTTCATTCATACAGGGTGCGTCATTGAAACGTGGCTCACCAAAGTTATTCTTTTTCAAATGGAACACCCACTATATTTTCATATATTCCGTTTAGCTTTTCCATTGGCTACTCAACGAATTTTTCATTTTTTAATTCCGATGCGGTGTTGCCGAGTTATTTGAAAAAAACCTATTTTGTAGACTTATTTTTAAAAAATCACCCATTTCACATTTCGAAATATTTTGTGAATATAATTGGGGAATCGTTGGTCGATATGATGATGTTCATTGAGAATATAAAAAATTCTGAATACATTGATAGGATGTTTGAAACAACAACTCAAAATTTAGCCTTTTTCAAACATCAGTATTTTGAAATTTTCAAATAGAACACCCTGTATATTTTTATTTGAATCGACTCCTTTTTAATAACTCTACACTTTTCATTCTAGACGTCATGTACCTAAAAAACCTGTTTCCGAGATATTCTACATCCAAAAGTTGGGTATTTTTCTACAGAAAATATTGACAAATGTTCGCCTTTTGTGCCATATTTGGAATTAAGCTTAGCATAAAAAATCATATTAACTAAATTTCGATACAAAAAATCATATTTATTTGAATCTAATAGAAATGAACAATAATTAATGCAGTAAATGTTCAATGTGCTTGCCATTACAACAAGATGGCGCCTCTGCATATTACAACGCTGATGTGAGGGAATACATCGATAATGAATTCAGTGAAAAATGGATAGGTAGAGGAGGGCCAGTTCAATGGCCTCCAAAATCACCGGACCTCACAAAAATGGATTTTTTTCTATGGGGATACATTAAATGGATTGTCTATGAAACTCCGCCTACAACTCCTGAAGACATGAAAGCAAGAATACATTCTGCTTTCAGGGGAATTTCTGAAGACATGCTGGAACGTGTGGAGACTGATTTCCGAAACAGATTGCGAGTCTGTATTGGTGAAAATGGCAAGCACATTGAACATTTACTGCATTAATTATTGTTCTTTTCTATTGGATTCAAATAAATATGATTAAATTTAGTTAATATGATTTTTTATGCTTAGCTTAATTCCAAATATGGCACAAAAGGCGAACATTTGTCAATATTTTCTGTGGAAAAATACCCAACCATTGGATGTAGAATATCTCGGAATCAGGTTGTTTTAGGTACATGACGTCTAGAATGAAAAGTGTAGAGTTATTAAAAAGGAGTCGATTCAAATAAAATATACAGGGTGTTCTATTTGAAAATTTCAAAATACTGATGTTTGAAAAAGGCAAAATTTTGAGTTGTTGTTTCAAACATCCTGTACCATGTATTCAGAATTGTTGATATTCTCAATGAACATCATCATATCGACCAACGATTCCCCAATTATATTTGAAAAATATTTCGAAATGTGAAATGGGTAATTTTTCAAAAAGAAGTCTACAAAATAGGTCTTTTTCAAATAACTCGGCAACACCGCATCGGAATTGAAAAATGAAAAATTCGTTAAGTAGCCAATGGAACAGCTAAACGGAATATATCAAAATATACTGGGTGTTCCATTTGAAAAAGAACAACTTTGGTGAGCCACGTTTCAATAACGCACCCTGTATGAATGAAAATAATTTTGGAAGATGATCTTGGATGGTGTCTTTAACAAAAAAAATACAAATAATTGAAATAGTGATTCACAACGGAGCAATGGACCGCGGGAATTCTGTTGACTCACCTTGTATATATATATATACACTCACCAAACTGAGCTGCTTCTCCTCAATCAGATGCTTCACTCGAGCTATTAGAGCATCCTCCCGTACTCTAGCAGCATCTCTCACTTCCCTTATAGCATCTGCCAGCATGCCTGGCTCGTAATCTCTATCGTAATGCCTAGAACCATGCTGCTGCTTCATCATATTCACCTCAACTCTAAGCTCCATAACCTCTCTAGACAACCTTCGATTACTCTCTTTCAAAGAATTCACTTGCTGAGTAAGCTTCTGCAGGAGTCTTTCGTCTATTGAATTTGCACTAGAATCACTCTCATTTGGCAGCCCTGGGTCCGAAAACCGTCGTTTGTTGTTCTCGTCGTTTTGTTCCATGTTGACCAGTGGTAAACTCATGTATTCTGTATCCACTTGAGGCACAGCTAGGTTTCTGCCCATGAAATAGTTGGGATAGTTGGGTGGGTAGATTGGCAAGGACATGGGCTCTGTGGGATGCATGGGGGTGTAGTAGTTTGGTACATCTGGAATGCTGAAGTTGTGGTACGGGTGAGCACCGACGGGAAAATAGTTGCAATTCGACATGGGGTTAAGGTCAAAGTCGCTTTGTTGGGGTGGCTTTCTCTCGCGATTTTTCTTTCGTTTCACTACACTTGGAGGGTTTCCGTTAATCCCATTTGTTTCGGGTGACATCTTGGAAAACTCCGACTTCGAAATACTGACAAATTCAAAATCCGTGTTTTATTAGATTATGGTAATGGTATTGTAACACTGAAACTAGACATTATCATTGAAATAAAGTGCAAAGTGAAAGTTGAATTGACAAAAAGGTAAACATAAACAAAACAATGCAATGACTATTGACAAATGATGACGTTTGACAGCAAATATGTTCTCATTCTTCTACAGTTTGAGTGCACAACTTTGCAAATTTCTTTATAAATCGAATTTGATATATAGTTTGAATTCATGGTTTGAATCAGAGATGAGCTATAACAAGATGTGCACGTCAATGTTAAAATTTGGATATATATTTCATAATGCTTTTGGAATCAACTACCAGATGGAGCTACTATCTTTGCATCCACAGCAAAGAAGTTACATCTTTTTGCTGCTAATTTGGCTGTCACGCTATTCATTTGAATTATAAAGAAAGAAGAGGAAAAGTTTTTTCTAGAGGTATTAGAGCTCAATTTGGTCAGCATTGTACATATGATTATTGCTTGACCTGAATTACTTGGAGTCCAATAAAATTTCGAAAAGTTCGCATTGTCGCTATAAAGGTTAACTTGTAAAATTTGCAAATCGCGAAAACAGCCCCTCATTGATGGTTTTTGTGCGTTTACGCGAAAACTATGTAATATACGAAAAAAAATCAAGGAACAAAAGTTGTAGAGCTTTCTTTCCTGCGTACTTTGAACTCTTCGGGCGCTAACCAGAACTGCAAAAATATTCTTCAATAGGTATATCGAAAATTTCCACTCGGAGTTTTGAAACTCGTAATTGTTTTTTCAAATTACTTCTCCATTTCACCAGAACTATTTTCGAAATCATCAAAGAACTCCAGAACTATTCCAAATAGACAGGAGAAAATGATCAGAACTCATATTTTCGGCGCTGCGTGAAGTTAGCGCCTAAATTTTAAGATTTCGATTTCCGTCCGTAATAGACCGCATTAGTGATGACGTCACAAATATGCAACCAACATTACACTGAGTCCTGAATCGTTTGCCCCGAAATGATATGTTTTATACTCGACCTTAAGTACGGATGACATAAGAACGATAATAAAAGTATCGTAACAGGCCCTTTTGTTTTATGCTCTCACATGAAATAAGTTGATATTTAAGGAATTGCATTTAGGGGACCTTGGATATGAAGGATGGAAGTAACGATATTTTCGTAAAACGATTTTCGGAATTTATTCAAAAGTATTTGAGAAAACTTTCAATACGTTACCCATTCCATACGACGTATTCATTATTTTTCTATCGAATTCAAACAGATACATTTCTTAAATATTCCTTATAACAGCGAAATAATTCAATAAATAACATCATAATTCTAACCACAGATCCTGAACCTTAGATAATGGTTACTTAAGGTTCATATTAGCGCATCTTCGTTCAGAAATATTTCGTTGGGACTCAATGCACTGTTGGTTGCATACATTTTGACGTCACACTAATGTGGTCTATTTGCTGGAACTATTCAAAATTTCAGTAAAGAACTCCAGAAATATATCGAAACTACCCAGAACTCTGAAAAAAGCAATCATTTTCAAAAAGTCGGCGCTAACTTCACATGAGTGAAATATATACGTTTAATGAGTATACTGGGTGTCCCAAAGTGCTTGCTTGTTAAAAACATTAAAAATTTTGACTCGAAAACTGAAAATACAATTTTCTCAGGAACAACCAATTTCAGAGAGTACATTATGAATTTATAAGGGAAGGCTTGAAATAGCTCTACAATATGAAGAAATAATATACATTTGGAAAAATTAAGTTTTTGCTAATTGAAATCTCCCGAATTGATGCTTATCCAAAAAATACATTGTATACAAAACGAGACCTTCATACCTACCGTCTACCGAATGGATTCACTCAAATATCATGGATAACGTTTTTTAGGCAGCATTTATGGTCGACCAATTTTCGTCAAATTATTTTTCATTTTAGTTTAATGTCGTATTTTATGGAAAAAAAACATGGAACTGGATGCAGAATTCAACGCTGACTTCGATGGTGATAGAATATACAGGGTGCTCCATTGAAAAATATCCTGCAATACCCTGTCCAACTGGAACTATTTTCAAAACTTAACCTTGGTGCCGTGTAACTTTTATATAAGACTTTTTTTTAAATAAATCAGCCTTATCTATATATCGAACAAATGCCCACTATCGGAAAACTCGGTATAAGTTATGACATATTTCAATCCACAAAGATTATTGAAATTGTGAACAAAATGATCCAAAAGCATTTTATGATAATTACGGAGAATTAAGTTAAGTCAAGAAATATTATTGAGAGGAATGAATTGAAAGGAACGGAGGGCAAAGAAGTATATTATTTTTTCACTGATCTCAATCGTAACATCGTTTATTCACACCTCTGTTACACAGATGAACTGTCTATGAATCAGATGATGAAGGCTGGTCACATTCAAGTCTAGTGCGTTTTATTGGACCCTGGCAGTTTGATATCTAACACGACAAAGCTTATAGAAAAACTTTATATCATCGTTGGCCCAACACTCCCATTTGTCGTCGTTTAATGATTGGCTTTTCAAAGTCAATGTCTGCAGGCCTTTTTGATGAACGACTACAGTGGTGTCCTTTCCACAATCGAGCGGTTCATCAGATTTCACAAATTTGAGAACGGTCCATGATGGCGACTGTAAGCAATTGAAATTTCACCAATTGATCTCTTAGAGGGAAACGATTCTCATTTTCAGATATTGACATCGCTCGCAGATTGAAAAAATCCAAATTTTTTCCGAGGTAAGGGATGGCAAAAATGTCTGAACTGACCAAAAGTCTGGTTTTGTGAATGCGACTTCAACGAAGACAATTTTGTTTATAGGATCATGTCAAAAACGAATATAAAACAGTACATTCTCGACTACTGAAGAAGACATGGAAAAGTACATTATAGTTTTACAATCTTTCAAATATTCAAATTCAGTATAGAATCAACAAAACATAATACCAAACACAAGAACTATGTCCGCACGTCTAGTTATTTTCAGTGCTACCAGGTGGCGTATCGCTTATGTTCATTTGCCAATAAATGAAAATAAAACTGAAATTGCAAATATGAGAGGTTACCATTCTGAAAGACTGTTTAATACAAATGGGATTTGTGAGGTGAAAAAAGAATGCGTTCCCAATAGAATAGCTTTTATTGCTTTCCTTACGTTCAATATACGTCTAAAAACATTTTAGTTCAAATAATATATGATCTTTTCCTATATACTACGTATCTATTCACGATATGAACTATTTCAATTTTTACAATATATTTTGAGAAGATCGGATTATGTTCGAAAACATACAAAACTAGAATAATTAGTATACATACATAAATGCTATTTGAATTATAATAAAATTTTAACAATGACTTCAAATGATATAAGGAGTGATAGATGAGTGTAATTGTAATGAAACAAAATATTCCTATTGTCACTGATCCTTATTGAATATCTGTACATTTCTTCCAAAAACAGCTTATAATAAATGTTTGAATGTAGTCCGATATAGCTTACTTGAAAAGTATTAGTAAAACAGGTTAAAAATCCGAATAGATTACATATGCACAAAATGGCAGTTTCGAACATTTTCTTCATACAACCAAAATATTACACATGCGATGTTACCAGGTAATATATTTCTCCAGATCCAAAAAAAAATCTATTCAAAACACACTAAATCGACTGTCTAATTACATTACTATTTGCAGAAGGAGAGCTGAAAATTTTCGAAAATATCGCGAATGGGAAAAAATATAGCCATCGTACATTGTTCCATACTGTGTGTACCACCCAATACCATTCCGACTGTCATGTGTCGTGTTGTATGCAAAATTATTTTCAGGACAATTAAATTTTGAAATGACTCAATATATATATTTGTCTACGAAGATGAAGAGAGGAAATGTTTAAAAAAATAATAAAGCTATTTACAAATGAACCACACCTATCTCAACTATGTATGTTGCTTTTTAATAAAATTTAATTATGGATTACTGTAATTATGGGAAAGGAAATTTTACTTACAGAGGAAAAATATATTTGGTATGGATGAGCATTAAATATTTTTCAATGTACATTTTAGAGGTAGTGAGAGAAAATGTCTTTTTTTTGTTTTGATAAGATATAATATAGATATCAGTAATGAAAATAATTAAATTGGTTAATCTGAAGTCATAATCAAAAAACGAGTACCTTCAATTGAAAATCCACACAAATATAGATGGAAAGAATATTCGTTACATAAACAATGATACAGAACGTTTTCATCCATGTCTGAATGATTTTTGACGTTTTTTAACATCTCATAAGTATGTTACAACAGACTACATTATAATAATCTCATATCTCATCTCATATTCCTACTCAATTTAATTCCACTTCAATCCTAATTTTCAGGTTTCACAAAATCATGCAAAAATATGATTCTCTGTACAGTTTCCAATTACTATGAAGATGCCTGCAACTATGATGGAGCCATGTTTTCTTCTCGGGATGTTACTTCATCAAGGAAAAAACTACCAAGAGTAAAAGTATTCACGATTCAACTGTTTACAGATAACTCTTCAGGCTACGTTTAAATGTCATAAGAAGTTATTCAATGTCCACAAAAGAAATGGGGCAGGAATAACGCATATTTAATGTATAAAATCAAGGATTATGTAGGTACCCATTTTTGTCGGACATTACCATGAAAATTGATGTAATAAAATCGGAAAGAAATAATCAAGATTTCATCGAAAAGAAGCCCAAGTTCGTGTTGTGACTAGGGCCGCGTAGTATATTTTATCATGTTATTCATCGAAGATACCTAACGAAAATAAATTTAATTGAAACAGTTGCCTTACAACAGAGCAAACATCTGGTTCTGCCGTATTCGAGACAGGTTTTAAATAAATTATCGAGATGAAATAGCTCCACTATAGTTCACCATCGTTCTGAAGTACTTCTCGACAGTGGCGAAACTGCCATACTTTGATGCTTTGACATTTTGTCACATCCGACGTCAATAGAGAATAAATTACCTACACCCGGTAATATTTCAGAGTTTCCACAACAAAATGAAGGATTTCAGTAGCATAACAGAAGAGGGATTCATTGCTTTTTGCTTTTGCAATTTATTCGACTTCTCTCAACCACCCAACCTGCAGTTTCGCCAAAGCCAACCTCCCCTTCTCACATTCCTCACCCCTTTCACCCCAAATCACAATCGAAGTCCCCGTTTCTAACCCTGTTCTCTACTACCAGTCCTCCCCTCCCAGCTAGATGCCGGCTGGGACGTCCAAAGCCGTCAGCAGCTCCTGGCCTTGCAAGAGGCCGAAGCTGGCGGGTGCGTTCACCTCGTAGTCCTGCTGCGTGAGGTCCATGAGAGAGGCGAGAGAAGCGCCGTCTGGGTCGAGCAGGCTGATCGAGTTTTTGCGGATGAGGCGATGACGGGTCATCGCGAATTCTTGGTCCGATTTGAGGCGTTGCTCGTGGTTGAAAGGGTCGGGGGTGGGGCTCAGGCGGGATGCCATGGGGTGGTCCTGCAGAATGAAAACAGTTCCTTGATATAGTTGTTTTGGAAATCTAGTCACATGTCTCATACGATTTTATTCGAAGAGACATGTGACAGCTGTCAGAAAATTCGCGGCTATTGGTTTATTAAGAATCTAATTCATTCATATAATACTATACATTCTCATAAATACTGTTGAACTGTTAAAATTTATTGACTTTTTAAATTCAGTTAATCGAAATCAATGAAAACTGGTTTAATTAGAGTGTCATTTAACAAAAAAAAAGGAATGACGTCGAATCTTCAATTCAAAACACTGTGTATGAAAGGGTTTGCATAATATGGATTTGGCACCGTTGTGTAGTGATGCCATCTTAATTGGCTTTTATTTTGCCCTGGTCGTATTGAAAAATTATAAAACCTGTCACAACTAATGTGGTGGGGTAATGTGATTTTTTTGAGGTTCAATAATCGTACCAAGCCCGCGGCTTGAGTGGCTACCGGGTGCGTCACAGGTTGCGGATAGTGAACGGCCACAGCGAATGATCAGAAAGTGACGCAGTGGTTAGTAGAGGAATAAGAGCTCGTATGATCTAAAACTGTACTGGTAGCTCATGAATACTCTGCCGCAGACAAATTCCTCCTGCCTAGCTGTCGTGTCGTGGCTAAAGGCCTGCACAGGAGCATAACGGCGCCAGTATCTGCTAGACCTTGGTCTGCAGGACTGATACACCTTACAGGACCTCTGCTGTAGGCATGTATTACGAGAGGTCTATGCGGGGAGTCTGGGCTTAAACACCTGAACCAAGAGGAGACAACCTCAATAAAAACCTAAATCCTACGGTGAGTGGACCAGGCTTATGGGATGCGTGGCTGAGTAGAAGTTCAGCCAATGCTGGTCCCTCCTTGAGGCACCGGGCGACACCTCATTGTATTAGCCTTCTCTTCCTGTGAATCGGGGTAGCAGGAGAGTGACCGTTCAAGACCCCGGTACTCGTGGGATTAGTATGGACACGAATACAAAAATTTCCAAAAATGAGGAATCCAAAGAGATAGACTCCCTCAGAGAGGAACCTGAAAAGGTAGACTATCAACAAGCGGCTGGAGCGGTTCATGGGGTTGCGCAAGCAATGGACATGGACAAGGGCTCCAAACCTCGAATTTATGGTGCCCTTAAAAGGAAACTCCGGAAAGCCGAGAAGATTGCCTCTGGGAAATGGACAGAGGACAATCCTAACAAACCTGCTCCACAAAAGCAGGCTCCGGGGAAAAGGGCGGAAGAGGCCAAAAAACGGCCTCGCTCCGACTCGAGTACCCCCGGAAAACAAAATCCTACAAAAAGACATAGGAGCCAAAAGCAGACTATGTCTTTTAACGTAGTAGCTAGGGGGCTGAAGATGGCGATCATTGATAGCCGTCATCCTGAGGTGCTCCTAGATCAGGGGAAAGCGGACGCTATACAGGGGAAGCTTTTGGAACTGATCGCTGGAACGCCGTCGGGAAGTTCAACCCCACCTCAATTTGAGCGCTCGTCGTTTGTCGCAGGGGTCTGTTGGATGTACTGCGCAAACGACGTGACGAAAAACTGGCTGAAGGCCAAGATTGCCTCGCTTGCAACCTTTGGGAGGGTGCCGATTTGACTGTGGTTAGGTCGAAAGACCTCCCGAAGCGCCCGAGAGTGTTGGTACATGTGCCGGACGCCAGTAAAGAGAAAGAGGTCCGAAGCTGGATCAGCAAACAAAATCCGTTGCTGAAGACAGACGGGTGGATCCAGATCAGCCGGAAGGTAGAGGACAAGGGCCAGACGCTGGCCTACTCTATCGATGAGGCATCCATGAAGGCTCTGGAGGCGAACAACCTCAGGGCCTACTATAAACTGGGGAAGTTATTCTTCAGAACCCTGAAGTCTGGTCCGAGTGATGCAGACAAAGGTAAGAATACTTCAAGCGAACCTACAGCACAGTAAGGCAGCCTCAACTGTCTTATCTGGGCTAATGGGTTCATTTGACATAGCATTGATTCAAGAGTCCTGGATTAATGGGGGCTTTATCAGGGGGCTAGGAGCGAGTGGTGGGGAGCTATTCTATTGCCGAACTACTGATCGCCCTAGGGCCTGTATACTTGTTAAAAAGGGCTTGAAAGTAATTCCTCTAACGAGTTTTTGTTCTAGGGACCTTGTTGTTATAAAGTTATCCCTAGAGGAGGGGAGAATGAAGGCAGGGGAGATCTTAATAGCCTCTGCCTACTTCCCCAGTGATGCACCTACTCCCCCACCACCAAGTAGAGTAGAGGAACTGATGACTAGTTGTAGAGGAACTGGATCACAACTAGTCATGGGATGCGATTCCAACGCCCACCACCACATCTGGGGAAGCAAAAATACAGACCTCAAAGGACCTTCGTGACGACACGGGCCAATGAGGTTATAGATATAACTGTAAGTACTAATATTATTTCTAATAACATTAAAAATTGGCGTGTATCTGACGAGGTTTCTTGCTCAGATCACAGACACATTAGATTCGAAATAACGGGCATTAAAACCCAAACTTCAAACTATAGGAATCCACGCAAAACTACCTGGGAGCCTATAAGGCAGACCTAGACATGCAATTGCACTACATTCCTAGCAAAATTGATAATACCATTGTATTTTATGACATCGCGGAGCAAATGACTGACGCGATGGTTTCAGCCTACAATTCAAATTGTCCTCTAATCACAAGGAGTTACAAACGTAACGCACCATGATGGTGCAAAGACCTCGCTGATTTGAGAGGTTAGACGCAAATTTAACCAAGCAAAGAGTAATTGAGAATGGGGTGAATACAGAACCATTCTAACAGATTACAACAAAAAATTGAGAAAACTTAAGAGAGACTCTTGGAGGAGATACTGCGAGGATATCGAAAAAACCGCCGCAGGTGCTAGACTTCAAAAGGTACTTTCAAAAGGTCCACAAAGTCCGATCGGAGCTATAGTAGGCTCTGATGGAAAGTACACCCAGGATGAAAGAGAAACACTGATGGAACTTTTCAGAGTTCACTTTCCCGAATCCAAGGTAATTGACGACGCACCTGTAGCACAAAGACCGCTTTGTCCGGCAACTCTCAACAGAAGAGTGACTAGGGAAAACTGGGCGTGTGCTAAGAAGATAATCACGTGGCACAAAATGTAATGGGCTATCAATTCGTTTGAACCATTCAAATCTGCTGGACCCGATGGCGTTTATCCCAAAATGCTACAAGAAGGGCCAGAACTTCTACTTCAAAAACTTTGCATGGTACTAAGAACCAGTCTTGCAATGGGATATGTACCAAAAATATGGTCTAAAGTAAGAGTCGCTTTCATACCTAAACCTGGCAAGTCGGAACAGGATGGGGCGAAAGCATTCAGACCAATAAGCCTAATGTCTTTCATACGGAAAACGTTAGAAAAACTTATCGATAGGTATATTAGGGATGAGGTGGTTGAGAAGAAAGCTCTGCATAATGACCAATATGCCTTCAGGGAAGGAGTCTCCATTGAGACAGCACTACACAAGCTCATTAAAAGAGCAGAAAATGCGCTAGAGAAAAAGGAAGTGCTTCTATGCACATTCCTAGATATAGAGGGGGCATTCAATAACACCCATCTAAAATCCATCACACGAGCTCTCGCTCATCATAATATCGAGGAAACTATTGATCGAGAATATGCTGAAGAGCCGTGTGATAAAAAGTACTATCTCTGACACTACACTGCAGGCTAAAGTTACAAGAGGGTGTCCACAGGGCGGGGTTCTGTCACCGCTTCTGTGGAGTCTTGTTATTGACGGACTGCTGCGTATTCTAACCCAAAATCACCACAGCGTACTAGGCTTTGAAGATGATTTGGTTATCATGGAACATGGGAAATTCAATGCCACTGTTAAAGAAAGGATGCAACAAGCATTAGACCTCACTACTGAATGGATCAATGAGGAGAGCCTAGCAGTTAGCTCTCACAAAACTACAGTAGTAGCATTCACAAAACGAAAACGAAAAGAAGAGCTAGGACCTCTCTACTTGAATGGTACACCTATAGAGATGTCGGGGGAAGTTAAATACCTGGGAGTCATACTAGATTCCAGGCTAACTTGGAACCAACATCTACAAAAGGTTACAAAGAAGGCAACCATGAGCCTTATGATTGTGAGAAGGACATATGGCAAAACTTGGGGTTTGAAACCAAAAATTATACAGTGGTAGTCAAACCAGCCTTACTTTATGGTGCAATCGCCTGGTGGAGCAAGACATTGCAGCATAACGCTATTAGAACACTAAGCAAGGTGCAAAGACTTGCTTGCCTATGCATAACAGGGGGAATGAGGACTACCCCAACAGCGGCCATGGAGGTAATGCTCTGTCTTCCCCCGCTTCATCTTGAAGTGCAAGGGGAGGCTAGACTGGGGCTCCTCAGATTACCTGTAGCGTCAAAAGATAGTGGGAAAAATACACCACTACAATTCGTTGGGGACAATATCTTGCAGATGCCAAGGGATAATATGATCCCTAAATACATCTTCGAAAAACCCTTCGAGGGATCCCGGATCGAAGGGACTGGCACGAAGTTCACACTAGAGAAGAGCAAAACAGAATGATCTGGTACACAGACGGATCAAACACTGAACAAAGATCTGGTGCGGGAATTTATTCCCCTACCCTGAAGGAGAAATACTCCTATGCGCTTGGTGAAAACACCTCGGTGTTCCAAGCAGAAATATTTGCAATTCTACAATATGCAAAAATATGCAATGAGAAGGCCTTCAAGAGAAAAGGAATCCATATTTATTCGGATAGTCACGCCAGCCTGAAAATCCTTATTAAAGTCCAGACTCATCTGGGAATGTATCAACGAACTTCTGACGCTGGCAAGGTCAAACAGAGTTAAACTGATCTGGGTACCTGGGCACAGTGGAATAGAAGGCAACGAAATAGCTGACGAACTAGCTAGGCAGGGGTCAGCTACACCTTACTTTGGCCCGGAACCAGTACTTGGAGTACCCAAGAAACTGCTTGGTAACTCCATTAAAAGACGAGTCAAAGAATTACAAAGAATAGGCTGGTATAATACACCAGGACAAGAATATAGTAAACTTGTTATTCAGATAACAAGTGAAAAACGAGCTGATGAGATACTTAGATTAAGTAGAGATCAGATAAGACTAGTAACAGGTCTTCTTACAGGACATGCTCCTGTCAGAACACACCTACAAAAGATGGGGCTATATCAAGGTGACCCGACTTGTAGGTTGTGCGGCTTAGAACCTGAGACTATTGAACACATTTTGTGCTATTGTGGGGCACTAAACTATAGAAGAGTAGTACAACTAGGGGAATGTGGGAACCCTGAAACCTAGTGACCTTTGCAAAATAGTCAAAGGGACCAATATGTTTTAGGGTATCGGAATGATAGGGGAAATACAATAAGCCTCCGGCTGCAGTATATCCTTTGGACCCCTGTAGTAAAATAAAAAATAAAATCGTACCAAGTAATGACCCAATCTGAGAAGATTATCATAATTCTAAGAAATATATAGACAACAAATGATATTTTCGGTATTGCTCGCTCAGTTTAAAAGGTCAACAAATACTAGAAATGAATACGATCTGAAAATTAATTACATGTGATTACCAAATTGCATCATGATAAACTAAGTAGAGACTTTTTATGATTAAGAAATAATTTATCAAATTATTCCAAAGGTTAAAGCAACTTTCATCATCCATTGAATTTGCATAATATTTCTTTTTCATTCCAGAATATTATGTTGGAACTGTTTACCACCGAACTGATTGAAATGAACATGAATTTATTCCCAAACCTGCCACAGCCCAGGAAAGATATTGTTTAATTTTTCTAGAAAAATATTGAGTGTATCATTATAAAACACTGGCAACCTTCCAAAATAGGTGCTGAATTTTTGGCAGTGACCAAAGTTTTTTGATGGTAGCATGTATTTGGCCACTACAATAAAAACAATGTGGATGGACATTTTTGGAACCTACAGGGTGTCCACTCCTATCATGGGTATTTTGGTGCCGAGGTCAGGCAAAATTACATCTTTGGGGAATTCATTCAATACTCTTGAGATGTTTCGTATTTCACGAACATATAGTTCGTCAAATTTATCACCCTGTATTTATTTATGATGACAATTTTTCGATAAAACCAGGTTTAGTCCTCAGAAAAGTTGTTAGCTAATTTTTGTGATTACACAAAATTCATTTCAATGTGTTTCGATATTACTGATAAAGTATGGTTTCAACTGTATCAAAATAAATAAGAAATTGAAAATATCAAATATATAATCGTGTTTCATGGAATTCTTTTTTGACGAATGAAATGTTTTTTTCTTTATTTCTTGTCATAATATATCACCAAAATATCCATGAATAGTATAATATCAGGAACACCCTGTATAGAAAGTTTCGAAAAATAAAAAAAAAAATAATATAATTTTGAACATAATTGAAGATGTCTTTATTGGGTAGATTCCGTTTTTATTTGACTGTCGGTAGCAGAGATAAAAAAAAATGGAAACTTTATTTACACTTGTAATTATCGAATTGAATCCTTGATAGTAGGTTCGAGTTCATAAAATTCACGTTCATGTAATCAGGTGGTCAGTAAACAAACGAACAACACGTTTTCTGTACATTTTATTAACAAAATTAGCATATTGGTAAATACGCCTTTGGGCAGTAATAAATACACACCAAATGTTCTAAAAATAAATAATCTTTATGAAAGATTACGTATCACTATACTGTATTGATGTCAACAATAATAATAACAAAGAAATCTATTTTGTACATATTAATCAACAACCGACACAAATTTCGATTGTAATGAGAACATTTTGTGTTAATTGCTCAAACCTCAGACACTAATATACATTTATAAAAATATAATTCAATATACAATGAGTGGACAAAAACATTTTACATTTTCAAATTTTTCGCTGAAAATATATAAGAAAAAAATTAGTTTTCAGTAATTGAAATTGATATATTTGGATTTATAATATATCAAATATGTGTTTTCATTGAGCAACAGATAAGTCTAGCTAACATCTAAATTTATTCTCGTTTTATATATCCTCACAATTTCAACAATCTTCAGTTTCAACATTCCATCAGCGTATTTACATAATTCTGATATCACCGAGTAATATTTGCTATTGTATAATATAGTTTCATTTTTGCACATTTGAAAAAGGAATGTCTGTCTACATACCCTCGAACAGAAGTATGAAACAAAACGTAATTTTTTGCTTAAAAGTTTTAATATCAAGGTGAAATTGAAAATTTCGTACAGCATATCGACACAACAATATTTCGTTATATTTCAAATTATTGGCAGTTTCAAATGAAATTATAATCCCTGAACTTTGTTGTACTTTGAATTTTTTATTATAAAACCCATTTTTTGTGAATATATTGCAGCATCTATTTTTTATTCAATTCAACTTTAATTGACTAACACGTAGTGTTAAATAAATTATCCTTTTTTCAAAATTCCAATATCTAACCCACGTTTACGTAAACTCAATATCGATTGTTGTTTCCTATGGTTTAGAGACACTTGACGATAATGCTCTGGATGTGTTGTTTTGTAACTATTCGAAAGTATATACAATAGTTTGGTAATATTTATTCAGACTGATATCGAATATTTGAAATGTCAAAATATTTTCTGATTTATTGAGTATCAACCAATAGCCATGGACCATTTTTCATTTCAGTAATATAAAAACACCATACATTTATTTATCGGTATTTATTAGGTTCGATTAGTTAGTAAATATCCGACAAGTAATTGGCTCGAAATGTTTGAATAAACCTTATTTGGATGTTTTTATAACTTCCAATTGAAGTCAGCTGCAAGAAAAATAATGTAACTGTACATTTTAGTGGAATGTGTATTATAAAAGTCTGATATCATTACAATGTTCGTATAATTTTCCTCATTTCGATCCAAGTTTTCTTTCAACTGTCTCAGTTTTACCAATCCAACCATAGCAAGAAGCCTTAACCGTATAAACAACTCTCCTAACGGGCATTTGAGTTGGATCTTCACGAAGATGCCAAAAAAAAAACTCCCCCACACATCGACCAACCGCAAATGACCTCTGTCTTTCGAAATTCCAACACTAACGAGACCACACAAGAAAATAATTCGGGCACTTTCATCGTTTCGCTTTCGCGGGAGCCAAACAGATGTAGCCCGCCCGAATATCGAACCCGCTTACCAATAAATTCATGAGCACGCTATCGCTCGGTTGCGAAATACACGCAGCTTTCTGCGAGCCTCCCTCCAACAACCAGTTGCCCTTGCCCTTCGAACGCCCCCTACCGGCATTGTTCGACATCAGCTGATGGAGCAGCTCGGAGGAAATGTTCTCGTGCTGTCCCAAACGGGACCTTTTGTTGGATTGTTCGTAGGAGGTGGAGCTCGCGTTGGAACGCTTCAAGCTCTGGATACGAGCAGGTTTCTCCGAGTTCGAAGTTTTGCTGGTCTTCCGGCTACCTACAAGCAAAACCGGTCGGTGAAATTTTCGGTCCTTCGGGTAGTCCTCAAGAAAACTCACTCTTGTGTTGTTCCAATACTCCGCCACCGTGGTCGTTGACTTTGAGGATGTGCTTGTCGTTATTGCTGGACAACAATCGGGCCAAGCTGGAATTCTCAGTTCTCTTGGTTTCCCCTCCGTTGCTCCACATGAGGTCGTCGCAGATGAGCAACGGCCTATCGACGGGAGCGAAGGAGTTTTTAATGGACACGTCGGGTTCGTCCTCCATTTGGAGGTTCATGAACGTCGACATCTGGTCCTCGTCGATGAGGGAATCGCTGGGACTGTTCAAAGATGGCAGACTACAGTCTGACTGCTAAAAAAAAAAGTTCAATCAGTTGTCATATACGTATGCGATTTCATTAAAGTGATTTTATAATCTATTTAGTCATGACTTTTCAGAATATTCGTCGTTGTTGTCATTCTTCTTCATTAAATATCAAGTTACGATTCAGATCAATAATAGTGAGGAAAGAAGATTAATTGGTTGTCAATTGAAGAGTCATTTAAAAAGGAATATCGTTCAGGAATATTTATGAAGTTTTGTCAACTTGATTGATGATGATAAAATAACCCCTGCGAATTGAAACAAATTCAAACACTTCATTATGCCTGTCATAATTTTCTTCTTTACATATACCAAAATATATAGACATAGATAAAGGCGGTACAATCGAATGACAGTGACAGGTGAGTGGCGTAATAGGATCGACCATTTCCTTTACAATTTAATTTTTGTGTTGTGAACACGTTTATGCATATTTGCGTTCATTTAATGTTTACATAATGACTATCAGAAATCAATACAACTATATAATCAAATATTCTTGTTGAATCATACTGTACAAACAGATAAGGAAATCAATGATCGGATAAACAAGCTTGAACGTTGTTTTAAAATGTCATACAAGTTTAAAATCTTAGGAGTCACAGTTTCGTTACACAACATATGCTGTGCATAATCAATAGATATCAATACGTTTCATAAAAAAAGAATAGTGATAGATATCACTTCATCTCTACCTAAACGTTGTAAAATTTTACGGCCAAGCCATGACCTTAACAAGGGAATCATGGGTTATGTGCTCATTTGATAACGATGTGGTAATCATTCAAGGTTGGTCAAGTTATGAGCATTGACTATTTGAATTAGGAACAATGATAAGCAGTTTAGAAAGGTAAAATATGCTACTGGCCTTCGAAAAAGAAACATTTTAATTTCTGATGGATTTACTCTGTTGATGTTAAAGGAAAGACTAGTTTGAGTTCTAGTGACCTAATGGTTGGCTCGAAACAACAGGAAAACATACAGGGTGGCCTAGTGTGGCAAAGTTAGATAACTCTCTTATCTCATTGACTCAAGGAATATCCATTTATGATATCGTTATAGAACTTGAGGTGCACATTTTTAAATTATTCTGAAGTATACAGGGTGATTTGTTTCCACAGGAGGGTCCCTGTGCCACCCTGTAAAAGATGGATTTTCACACACTAGTGAAAAGGTCAATGAATGTTTCATGATTATGTCGAATGCCTTGAAAGTTTCTGATACTAAAAACAACTCTGCATATTTATTTATTTCTGGATTATTTTCAAAATAGTTCCCATTACCTTGAGTAACATGACGATAAGTGTTTGGTTTGATTTAATCCATGTCATTTGTCGTGTCAAACACTAATGAAAGTGATTCAGAAATATCATTGACCTTATTATGATGCACAAATTGTGACTTGTCGATTCAAAACTAGAATATGCTTTTTCATCGACCACACTCGGTAGTTATTCTGTTATTCTCTTCAAGTTCAGCAGTTTTTCACTAAAGGTACATTATCTGTATTTATAGGTAGACAAGACCTTCAATTCTTCTTCTCAATTGATGTTACATTAATCTCATTTATTCCTTGCCTAATTCATGGTGTCTCAATCAACCATATGTTGCATGAATCCAACTCATAGGATATTAATCTTGATTCACGGCCTACTGGTATACAAACCTTCGACAGATTGGGAGACAACAACAGAGGCGATGAGTCCTGGAAGTCCCTGTAGGAAATGAACGGATCTGCAGGCTGTTCTGTCAGTAGCGTTGTAAAACTGTCACGAAGAAAAATGTCCTCCAACATGTCGGTGAGGAAGGGATGCTGTTCCTCGTCCAAAGGAACACAGACGCCTCCCGCCACAGGGGCTAGGTGGGTGAGGTCGTCGGGCTCGTCTTTGAGCACTGGAAAGGGTAAAAATTAGTTAGGTTAGGTTGAGTTAGGAACGTAGCAGAATTGTTGTGTGATGCCAAATCTAAATGGGTCGGTTCTGTTTATTGCAAAAAGGCAAATAATTACAAAATATAACATTGCTTCATTGTGAGATATACCTGTCAATGTTTAATGGATCTTGTATTATTTTTTGTTTTCTCAGCAATATCCATTCCGAAATTTTTATACTCATCGAGGTGAAAATTGTAGAGAATTCTGTGTTCAACATCTCCATCTGATAGTTTTCTTATATCAAGACCTGATTATAATGACAGAAATGTCATAGAAAACTGACAGTAGAATTGATTTTTAATTGTAATGGAACTGTCAAAAATGAATGAATTAAATCGAGGATCTTGGAAACTTATATTTCCAACCAATCTGAGTTTCAACTGAGTAGGGAAAAATTTTTATCGATATTTTTGTGTTTTCAGTTATAAGTTGATGATACAAGATGTTTGAGAATTGGGAACCAGCGGCTGACGTCAACGTGTTAGTGGTATAATTGGTATTGAATTATTCGGTGGTTCTTGACAATTTTCTAGATATTCAGTGATATCTGAGTTGAACTTTTCGATAAAGAATCAACGGCTATAAAACTGTTATTTGTTATCCGTCCTGTTTAAAGTTTATTTTTGGTGGATTCAGTCACAATAATGAGGCTACGTGTTGAATTTCGATGGCCACCTGCCAATTTTTTATATCCATCATCCGTACGATATCCATTGATGAATTAAAACTACTTGATAAACAAATACGTGTAATAATATATCGCAATTGTTGAATAACTTTCATCCGGTGAATTATAAGCTCGATTGGTTATCATGACTAAACAGAAAAAAATGCCAATAGAAATTCAGTTCGATGCGTTCACTTCTAAACAAACAAAATAACTACTATCATCTACTACTACTCATATGTCACTGACTATAGAAAGGTAGGTTTTACACGCCTGAAACCGCTTTTTTCAGTTCCTTTCACTAAGAGAAATAATAATATACGATAGAGTAGAATACAATTGCAAATCAATGATAATTCAATTTTATGTCTGCTATAATGTGCAACTTTGCCCCACTTCAAGGAAATTTTTATCTCTCAAAACAAGGGATATTCCCATAGTAGTATTTTAAAAACGAATAGCCTGTATATTTAACTGGTTTCTATACTACATTGTTTTATTGCGTACAATTCAGAACCTAATTGACTTTGATTATCCCAATTAAGCCAGCTTCACACGTCTCAATTGACGAAAATTGGACCTCTAAACGGAGTAAAACCGTCTACTTCGTCGAGATTTCGTCCGAACACGTGACATTCGATCTTTCCGTTTACACAGCAAAGAACAGTCACAGGTATTCGATGATGTTTGCTCAATATTTATACCTACGCTGTGTCAACAACGTGCTTTGAAAGCTTTCAGTTTTTTTATTCCAAAGGAATGTTGTTCGCAGCATTCAAACGTCATAGCACGGACAGTTACATAAAATCAGCTGGCTGACGTATATTCGCCGAATATTTTGGATGCTACCCAAATTTCTATTCGCAGCAGATGTTGATTCGCGAATAAATAATAGAATTATCGAAGTGGTTGATTTATATCAACAGTTACAAAGTATTCGACAAAAATCATGAGAACTTTGATGGAAATGAAGCGCACAAAATTATCGTTTATTATTATTCAACACTGTTGTTGGTAATTGACATGGCTTGAACTATTAGATAGCCAACCAACCATGTGATCTTTTATCTGGATTAGCAAAAAATAAACGCATCAATTAAATAATTCCACAACACTTATACGTATATAGGAATTCAAGGACGTCAGATTTACGACATGAAGCCAAAGCAAATAACAAATATACGTTATAGGTTATAATTTTATGTGACATTCGTACACTGCTACATAAAATTTTTCTGATCTACCAAATTGAAAATTTGGTGCGCTTTCTTCACTACAGTATCAAAATTGGATTCATAGATTTTTAGAGCTTTTTTTTCGAATTTAGGGTTGCGTAATATTTGAAAATTGGAAGCTATTTCGGAATCACCATGGATGAAAATAACATTGAATATCCAAACTATAACATATCCATAATAATTGAACACATTCTAGTCGCGAGAACCACATACTGATTTAGTCTAGTTAGTTTTTTATTGTAGAATTAATACCGATTGTAAAATCGATAATTTCAGTAGGGATTTGTTTATCTCTGTCTCAGTTATCGTTGCATAATAAAACAGATGAGACAAAATGCAAGATAAGGAATGTAGCAAAAAAAGGAAGTGGCTAAGAATCCACAACTGACGGAAAGTTATTTTTTTATCGTATGCAACAAACCGAGTAAACTCGGATTATTTTCCAACAATTTAGATATACCATCACAAATATCAAGACCACAGAAGTAATGTCATATTTTGTACCGTTTGATTCAGGCAAAATCTTAAAAAAGCGCCACAACCAAGTATCTCAAATTGTTTTCAGAATTAGACAAACAGAACCCTTTTGTCGTTTACAAATTGTTTCAAATAACCATCAAAAAGTGTCTTTACTTGTAGTTGAAGTAAGGGGAACGTCAAAAAAAAGTAGTACTCACTTGTCAAACCAGGCTCCTGGTCAGAAAACGTCAAGAATCCCTTGTTCATATCCTGCGTCAACGGTCCGAAAATCTTACTCGTATTAATCAAGGGCCGAGACCCGTCGCCCTCCTCCTTCTCGTCGAGATCGTCCAACAATCTCGCCGTAGTTGAACCCACTTGATCTTCCGCCTCGATCACCGTCTTCTCATCCTCCGACGTCCTGTGGTTCTCCGATTTTACTGCCGCCGAATACTGACCGGCTGAATAAATTTCATCCCGGCACTGCCGACCACTGAAAGATCCACCGCAAAATTTTGACCAACAGCAACTTTTGTTGTCGTTGGCGTGTGTGCGATCGCAGTATGCCGTGGCGTGATCGTCGACCGTTTCGTCGGGCTGGCGTTTGGCGTCTGTTCTCTTTCACGGGTAGCGCGATGGACGCGTGACTGTTCGAACGCACACCGAGATAACGAGGAGAGGCGACACAGCAGGATGGTGTGTGGACCAACGCAACGGCACGTGATTGAGATCTCGTAAGGATTGCGCCGGTTTTGAAGCATGGATCGTTCCTGATTCCTTGTGTTTGTTGATATCAACGTTCGTTTTACCAATTAGTTATTACGTCGATGCACAGATAGATTAATGCAGAGTCGAATCCTGTGTGTACGTCTAATATTGGGTGTGCAAATTTCGATATTTGTATGGCAACTGCAGGAGATATAAAAATTTAACGTCGCCGACAAATTGTCTGACAAAATCAAACATTTTTAGATCTTGCACTCATCATGCAGTCTAGATTTCGATGGAAATTTTTGTAGGTGAATTTCGTTACAATATCGTGGGGAAATCAATACTTTTTGAGATATTCCAAAAAGAGGGAATCGAAAAAAAACGGTTTGAATGATTTTTTTTCCTCTCTGAGCGTTTGTGAGTTATGCCCATTGATAATTTTCAAATTGTCATCCTGTATATTAGGAAATGGTTTTCATATCGATTTTCGAAAAAAAAAAAAAATTCAGATATGATATAAAATGTTCATTCTTGATATTTCAGTCTAAGAATGGAGATATCGAGTTGCGGTTTTCACTACATCCTTTCGATATTGTTTCACTACATTTTATGAAAAGAAATTCATAATTTTGCATTCGGTTTTTCAGAGAATTTTAATTTTCTTTGTCATCATATCAAAAGATAACCTCTAGTGGCATCATGCGGAATCGACAACGATATTTTTAACGAAACTTAAGTTTATTAAAATACGTTGAGTTCTTTAGGAGTTGTTTATTTGAAAGAACTTTGAACCACCTGGCCATTTTCCTCAATAACGTGTTTCATAAAATATCAGGAAAGGATTTAACATGCATCAATCCAGAGAAAACATTGATGCAGTATTTTTGAATATCCCGATTTCCCAGACAGACAACTGTCAACCATAGAATTAGGCACTTTTTGTGTACAATCCAGTGGCATCGAGAAAATTTTAAAAACAAAAAAGGCAATTTTGTATTTTTGACAAGAAACCTTTAATTAAAGCATTAGCAATTGTGATGCTGCATTTGAGATATATTTGAATGGATATGCAAAAAGAGGAAAATTTTTTATGAACATCACACCTCGCAGCTATTTTTCTAGTACTCCACAATCATTTTTATTGTCACTTTAATTGCTGTGGTCTATAAAATATCTCATATGTCATTAGATGATATGAAACTTATGAAACACCGCATTAGATAAATACAACAAAGTTCTAATAATATCAATTCATCGATAACGTTATCTATAGGGAAAAAATTACTTATTCATTGAATTTCGCGTACTAGAAGTTTTACTAGAACATTATAAATCAATCCAAACCAAGAAAACAAGAACATGCATTGAGAGATTTTTAATCGATTTGGTAATAAAATATGCACCAAATCATACTAACGACATTTAATATCGCAGACGTAGTACCACCAAACTCCGAGTATGCAAACGTTGTGAAGTAAATAAAGAACCTAACCTCAACATTCGTTAGTTGGTTGTAGACATTTTGAATGGACGAATAAGAGAACGATTTGACAACCAAAAAAATGTGGCGCAGTCGGTGACCTCCCTTGAAATATGCTTTGGAATTCAGCATTTTTCAACAAAACGTATCAATGTTTATAGGATTGATAATTGAAATTTCAAACTAGTCCAGATAAGTAACTACGAATTCATTTAGGCTTTTTCAACAGAATGAATGTTATGTTATTGAAATTTTAAGAACTAAAATTAGTCTAGGAAACAATGTAATTTAAAAGTGAGGTTATGTTTCATCTGCCTTGTCAATTTACGATTTGAATAGCCAATAACTTAAGATTCTGCGGGGTTTTATTTCATATGTCACGATTCACTAATATTGGGCAATTTTCGAATGGAAAAACACCCTACGAATGGCGTGAGCAATATTTTTCCAGTTTATCTCCTATCGGCCTTATTTCGGCAAGAATTAGCATTAGACACGAAAGTGATAAATGATATCGAATGACCTCGTATTAACGGACCGATATCAAAGACCAGATTTCAGTGACCTACCGCAAGCTGTTTTTGAAACAGGCAGATAAAATGAGTAGTCTAATGTAGGATCACTAGAAATGAATTATATTCTTTCCAAAACAAAAATGATCATCTACTCGGAAGATGATTGAAGGCTTTCACGTGAAAACTACTCAACCGATCATGTTGAAACTTCGTGAATGTATTCTTGGAGGTATTGGAAGTAACATGAAAATCTCAAATTCTAGCTACGCCACAGCGGAGACGCTAGGGCAAAAGTTTAAAGAAAACATTGCTAACAAGTTGTTCAAATATGTAGCTCTGAACAGTTTTATAGCCTATTTGGGATTTTAGATGTAAGTGAAAATATTCAACGTCGTTAATGAGGAGAATATAATGGAAATGTTCGTGCCAATTTGAAAATTGGTTCGACTTTAGAATGGTCTAATGTAAGATTTGAACTGTGATCTCTCGAAACATTTTCATTTATCGTTTTTCTATCGATTGCGTGATATAACATCAAGACACACTACAAAACAAAGAAACGTGAATCCAACTCAAAGCTCATTGGTCACGGTACGAACATTAAACAAATGGGACACGCGCAGTGGATGTTCCTGGAAATCGATATAAAGCGAAAAAGGGAAAGTGAAAAGCCCTGACCTCGAACAACTATCGTACACAAGGGGGACTTCTTTCCCGATCGAGAATGGAACCAAATAATCAACTCCGATTCCATTTCAACTTCAAAGTTCGAATTTAAAAATAGACTTTCTCAATTGATATTTTGTTCGTCGAGTTCAAAGATTTATACTCAATCTGCGTCAGAACCTATCGAAAATAAGATATTAACGCCGATGAAGTTAACAAAAAAAACTTAGGCTATTATCAATAATATATCGTAATACGTATTAGGCAAAAAAACTCTGGATCGAATCAATAATCCTTGAACTTGGCATAAATGTTGAAATGAACTTTTTCAAGATCAAAATAAAACCTTTTATCTATGACTATTTTCGTCGAAAACATGCGATGCAGTAAACAAATCAAAATCAAGACTTATTATAATTAATTTTTAGTTGAATGGAACATCTCTAAGGAATCAATCTCAATTTCCCTGATTTATATGAGAAAACCTGAACATAGAATGGTCCACACAGAATATCCGTAAAATTTTCATCTAATTTCTTTAGGTTCCATCTGATTTCTAGAAACATCTCGTATCTTCCTGGGCACCCTGTATATTCAATTTCCAGAGTTTCCATGGAAGCTGAATTCCAAAATATAGGGTTTCATACAGTGCGTTTGTAATCCTTGAGTTTAAAAAAAGTTTGAAAGATTCCTCAGAAAAGACTGGCTTGACTACAAATGAATCGCAAAAACTGTTCACAATAAGTCACGTCCAACTAGATAATTTTAGACCACGTCCATTGATATTTGTCGAAAACAAAAAAAAAACAAGAGCCCAATTTTAATTCAGTAAATCACACACCAAAAATGCCACTGTGAAATGAAAATCTTTTCCTCAAACCAACGATAATACGCTGCAGACTTAACGATATCTTCTTTGTCCCCCTTATTTTCGATTCTATATTACTTCGGAGCCCCTATCACACTTAAAAAGCTTACGAGAAAGCCGCTCTAAGCTATTCCAGATATACCATGTGAAATCACTCTACAAGATGATGAAAATAATATTTCAGTCGATAGAAAATCTCGAATTGTTGAATTCGCTCCATATTTCATGCGGTTATAAAAAATTATTGCATAACTCTGGACCTTGTTTACTGAGATGAATTCTGAAATTAGAACACCTACAATACCGACACGGTGTTATGGTTCAATGGAAATGGTGTGAGATACGGGTCGACGATTTATTTTTGTTTTTTATTATTTTTAGGTTGGCCCTGCTGATATCGGTACTATTCTTATCTCGAGTAGGCATGGATCATGCGTGGTCACGAACAAAAAAAACAGATGAAAGCGAAATCAATGTAGAGGAAGCGAAATGATTCGAAGGCAAGGTTTTTTTAATCTGCGTCTTCAATTACTCAATTTTTAAAGCCATTCCCATAAATTTCAGGTGAATTAAAACCCTACATGATTACATGATATGTTTTAATACTCGTGCCATCTACCCAAAGCAGCTAGTATTTCTGTGGATTGTTTTTCTGATACGAAGTCAAACCAAAAAGGTTTCGTAAACAGTCAAATGAAATCACCTTGTATAATCTGTATGAGCACTCATCCAATGACATCTATTCGAATACTTGGTCTAGATGTTGGATAACTGATAAAAATATTTCACTCATCATGCCACTATTAAAAAATGAGTAATGATAATGCAAAACAAATCTTATATAAAAGTTATTTTGGATTCTTATTTCATGGATGATAATCTGAATCTTAATAATCGAGTGGTTGAAAAATAATTCAGATTTCACCTTGTATCTCAAAAACAACATTTTTTCATGACGAAATGAGATTTTTGATGTTTCGAAACTCGAAAACCATTCCAGATAACGTAAAACGGTATTTAGCGCATCACAGACGCCCTATTTATGAGTTTTCTGGAAAATCAATGTTTCTTCAAGCTGCTCGAAATTCGCATATCGAAATTTGCCCCACTAATTTATCACCCTGTACATCAACCTCACCCTTACCTAGTCTGACAAAAAAATGCAGAAAAATAGCTTCGATGCAACCAAATAGAATCCCAACCTAGCCACTGTGTGAGTCGAATCGTCGAAATCATAATAAAAAAACGACTACGGTTGATATCCGATATAGAACAGACGCCAAAAAGAACCGAACGATAATAATAAAGAACCCGCCGGTCGGTCATTTCGCTTTATTGTAGCAAATCTCGGGGATATCCAGAAATTGCTGGAAGCGGAAAATTCGGATTTTCTCTGGGACCTCGTTCTCAGAATGAGGGAAAAAAATTAAATGTCACTGACCCTAGCTAGATGAATCATCTCCTCTGCAATAAAAGACCACAGATCTGCGAAATTTGAATGGGACTTTTTGTGGTTTCGGGCAAGACATTCGGTTATCGCATGAAATGGCAATACTGTGATATTTTCCACATACAAAGTGATTATTTTCTGTAAATCAAAGACTCTTGGGAGTGAATGGACGGCTTAAATGAGTTAAAACAGTTCTCAAACTTCATAAGCATTGATCTTATGGAACGATATTATAGCCCACGTTCAAGTATTTAAAGTTTCATAATTCGAAAAGTTCTTTACGTCTCCCATAACTTTTCAACGAATTCATTGTTCCCAATAACTGAGAAAAGTTTAACCCCCATTTTTCCACGAATCGGGATAAAACTATCTGAGAAAATACACAAAGTATCCGAGAAAACGTTAGGCAATTCAGTGTATCCAAATGCATATTTTGGGGCATCTTTTTCCCAACACCCTAACATTTATCTCATCAAACGTCTCATCCACATTTTCAGCTAATGCCGTTTCATTGCATTCTCCATAGCATTTTCATTTTGTTTTCTCCACTCCTCGCATCGTTTTCATTAAAACGACGACGAGAAGCAGAACGTTGTCTTGAAGCTTAGAAACGCTGATGGGATTTTACTATCGTTGTCGCATAGCGCAATCAAGAAATAGGTTAAGGTCCAGAGAAGTCCGTACAAGCGACGAAACCTGAAGTAAAGTCCTGATACTTTGAAAACAATTCAGTCCAATTATGAAAACAAAACTCGAATAACATTTACTCCTCAGAATAATTACATTTGACATGTGACATACGACAGAAAGTAAAAGTGACATGTGTCAAATTCATATATCAGATATGCCAATATACAAAAACCACTCTGGACTCTCTCTATTTTCAATTCATCGTCTCCACGACATGTTTAAGTAATCGGTTTCCACCACAAGAAAAAAAAACTTCACTTACCTAACGACGTAGTTAACGCAGACGACACTCTGAGGCTTATGGACTTTGTCGTAGATCAAGGTCGCCTGAGTGACAACCCACACGTAACCGCCGGTTTTGGCTAGGAAACGGTAACGTGTCGTTTCGCACTGACCCTTCGAGAACACTGAAACAAATAATTACACATCAACCCAACGTACGCTAGGGCGCTTTGCTTGGGGTAGTGTTAGTTCGGGTGAAACTTATACAGGGTGTTCCTCAAAGACATGCTAATATTTGAAGGGGTTATTCTTTGATACATTCTGAGAAAAAACTTCCCATAAACGTATGTTCGTATGTATTAACTCTTAAGATATAGAGTGATATAGATTATTTAACGGTTGGTACTGCGATATGAAGCAATTTTAATTTAATTATTTCAATCAAGAACAGAGCATCTTACAAGAAAAATATATTTTTTGGATTCTCATTTATTTTGGAACAAATCTGATCTCTCAATTTTCTTTCAGTCGATGCACAAACATTTTCACGCCGCATCAGATTTTTGAGGAATAGACTCTGAAGTCGAATGATTTTTATTTTTGAAGCGAAAACCATGCGTCGGACAGACGAAATCCATGAGATTAATTTTGCTCAATAATGAATGAGGATCTTGAAAGTGATTTTTATTTTGGAAGTGAGCAATGGCGTAGTATTTTTTTCTCCAAAAATATTCAGTGCAAAACCCGTACGGACGCCACTGGTAGAGAAAATGAAAAATTTCGTACATCACAAAATTCACCTTGATGCATAGAAGACATGTACCAAAATTTTTAAAGATGTCTGAAATATTATCTCGGTTATTATTGAAAAACTGTTTTTTTTTTCAAAATTATATCACCCTGTATCTCAAAAGTTGAGACTTTTAGGAAATACGTTTACAGGAAGTTTTTTTCTCAAAATGTGTCAAAGAATAACCCCTTCGAATAATAATAACACTCTGTATAAGCAAGTTGAAAATGTGGGTTTCAGAATAAGACCGACAAACTTCGTTTACGAATTCCTCAACTCAATTCGTGGTGAAAAGTTCCTATTAAGGTATCCACGAAAATTATAGGGTTTCAGAAGTTTTACAGAGAAAGAATGAAAAAACTTTAAAAATGCAGCTTACTGAACTTTGTCGAATCGAGCAAACTGTTCATAATGGGATGGTAAAAATTGTGCGTCATAACATATTGATGAGTAGGAGAAAATTTGTGACGAATGGTTATTATTACACTAATCATCATGAAAAAGGTGATTAAGTAAATAATCATTAATGCAATTGAAGACTCGCACAGCAAAAGCGACCAGACATGTGATACATGGTTGAAAAGGAAAAAAATCATTTTCAACTAACCCATAGCCACCTATGATTGCCATTTGAAAAAATAAAACAACTCGAAATTTAACGTCTTTTTTGAATTTTTCGCTATTGGATGGCACATGAAAAGAAGTGCCTCAAGATATTCGCATGTGTTGAAAAAAATCAGACTTTTGTTTTCATCTCGAACACAGAAAACGCCGGCCAATTTTTGTATTCTCCGGTGAACTGAACTCGAAGGAAGAGAACGAGGTTGCCCTCCATTTTTTCCTATAGTTACCGAGAAGTTTACCCACCCTATACATCAAAATTAACTTCGAAAGGAAAACACTCGATACGGCTTGCGATTTATTTTTATGTTTGCTCCAAAAAATCCATCAACGTTGTTCCCGCCTAGAGGAATTGAACGTGCAACATAGAAAGCTTTTTGCCATTACGAAATCCTTGCACATCCGGAACGCGTACGCGAATTTACATATAAATGACAGTTATTTTCTTCTCATGTATCTCTCTGCTTTCCACACCAACCAAAGAGAGTCGCTTCTGAAGAAGATCTCTGGGAATATACACCAGATATCAGAATTATTCAACGTACAAGGTGCTTCTTCACGGCAAAGCAATATTGTACTCAAATTTTAACTTGTTTGAAATACTCGAACTTACGACATTTGTAGGAAGACAATATGGCTTCACTGTCCATTGCATGGTGATAGTCGTATACCGATTTTCCTGTCAAGTCATCTGCATCATATCCCAGAAGATCTTGCAGCCTGAAAACAATGACATTCCAGGAATTTCCTATATTATGCTGTGAGATCATGGTTCTGTAGTTTATTTATTTAGGTTGATAGTTACGTCACTCTCGAAATAGATATGGCCGGATCGTAAATTGATCGTTAAAGAAAGGATGATTAATTTGAAATAAAACTATTCTGTTTGAGTTATATCGCAAAATTCATTTCATCATATGCATAATTTCATATGTCGTTCGAGCCGGACCAAATACAATTCACATCATTGACCAATCATTACAATTCAAGGGACTATTCTAGTCTAGAAATAAAAAACAATCGATTTTTTTAAGTTTAGACCTGCAATTTTCCAAAATTTTTCCTTTAACGAATTTGAATTTTTGGAGATGAAGCGAATTTTGTGACATGACGTCCATTCTCAAACTTGAAAGTCTTGATTCTAAAAAAATTCGAAAAGGCCAAAAAAGTCCAAGCCATTTTATGATTTCTTTGAACTTCAATCAAACAGTGACAATATCACAAATAAAGAATATAATTAATTTGTTTCACATCACTACAAGGGTTGGAATCATTTCAACCAGGGAGCATCGTTTTTTTGTAGTCTCATTCCAATGGCCGCGATTTTTTGATTTTTTTAATTATATTCATAGTCTTCAAATATCAATCAGAACTATGAAATATAGGTAGTGAAAATTTATCAAATTTTTTTCATCTCAGCTTGAAAAATGCCTAAAATTTCTAGACTACAATACCCCCTTAACAAAATCACTTGTTCATAATGCAATTAATGTTCAAATGTTCGATGATACACTGATGAAAGAGAACAAATTCCCAATAATTGTCGATTGAATCAATGGAAAAAACAATTTGCATAAATCAGCTCATCATAGATTATTCAATAATCTGCCATCTGAGCTGAAATATATGCAATCTTACAACCTCTTCAAAAAAAAATTTGAGAATTTCTGGTATCGTGTAGTTTTTACTCTACCACTGAATATCTTGGTAAAAATTGGAATAAACATTTCAAATTTTGTCCCAAGGTAGACCTTTTAGTTCTTGAAATTTAAAAAAAGTTATTGAAATCTGTCTACAACTTCGAATTTTAGGGAGGTGTTTCCATTAAAAATGGGTCACACTGTACAGTGTACATGAACCAAAGGATGAATAAATATTATATTCTAAATCCTTCGAAATCTACCAAATACGTTTGCCTTTGTCGTGAAGTGTTGCCAACTATAAAAGAAACGTAATATGGAAACGTCAATGTAGAAATGGGGTATTTACGTGAGTGGTGGCAACACTTATTCACCAGATGTGACGTAACTGTCAACCCAAAGAAACGAGCTATATTATGAATAGTTATCACTCACAAATCGTCATCCGCATGCGTGAATTTCATGTCCAAACCGTGTTTAGTGAGAAAAGCTTGCTTTGGCAACGGCGTCTCGATGTTAGACGGATGCGGAATGGGCTGGCCCACCGCCATAAAACAGTTCTGGGCGTTGTTCTTCTCTTCGTCGTTGCCGTTTTCGTCAAGCCTTGCTTTGGTCATGTGACCTCTACATTGAATTACCTGAAAAACACAAAAGCATCTGTCTGTTCATATCACAAAAAATAAATTAAATGAGCTCCTTCTTTTATTGTTTCATTTCAATGTAAACCAACCTTATATGTGGCCGATTTTAGATTAACAGATCTTCCTTTGCTCGTGAGAGTGCATTTCATACGAATAAACATGGATTTGGGAACGTCATCCTCCTCCCTCGCTTTCCCGGATAGGGTTTCTCGAATTTCATCGTGGTCGCAAGGGTGACTGTAGTCGAATATGTTTTGACCCATCAGATCGACCTGAAAAAGTCCGGAATCGATCATCAAAGACCAAAAGCCTATTTGTTATATGTCAATCGATAGTCTACACACGTCACTGTTCTGTGTTCCGTGTCAATATGTTGTGTCCCGTACGCATTATTTGTGTTCCATGTCAATATTGCTGAAATTCCGAGTTTGTTATACTGACCTGGGTGAGTCCCAAATAATCGCAGACGTTGTCAGATAAGTAGATGAAATCTCCGTCAACGGATAAAACTAAAATGAATCCGTCTAGAGATTTCAAGAATACAGATCCATCCGTGTTGTTGTTTATTTCTGCATCGGTAGATTCAGGCACTGAAAAAAAAAATAATTGATAATGGGATATTTATATTTATAATTATTCCCGGCGTAATTGTTGTTGAGATTTCAATGGTTGAGATATGTTAATTATGAACTAATGCTACTGAAAGATATCTAAATACATATGTAAAAAGTATTTTCCTCAAATAAATAGACTCTGCTAATGATATTACTCAATATTTGAATAATTTGTTAGTATCAAATACAATACATGAAAAGTTGATAAACAATACTCGATATTGAACTTGGGTTTATAATTTTATTTTTTGATCACTATCAGAGCGTTTCGTTTAATGCTATCAAGAATTGTAATAGTGATATCCGAGCAATGATCATAACATTCTGAATGGAAACAAATAATAAAAGTATCAAGAAATCCAACCACAATTCCAAAACAAAAGCAAACAAAAGACATAAAGAGAAACTGCCTTTCTTTGGACAATCATTCAATTCTGAATACATATTTAGGCATAACAAAGTTTTGTGATGTATTTTTTACCAAGGAAGTATAAAAGTTTTTATTGATTTTTCATCTGTCTTCTTCATCAATGAATCAGTATACAATTTGATTTATATACAATTACACTTTGTGCAATTTTTTAAGTCATGGCAAAATAACCATATACGGATATGAGCCTGAGAAAATGATCACTTTTTGCGAAAATGATACCGAGGCCCCAAATCTTTGGCGGCCCATAAAAAAAAGTGCATGCCTTTGGGAAAAATTGGGAGACACGGGTCTTATTTTTTTTAGTCTTTTATCACATAGGGTGCGTTCCATTAAGCGCTCACAACGCCTAAAACACTCATACAGACGTTCCACATGGCGACCACGATCGTTGGGGTCGTGGCGAAAATGTCATGAATGACGTCATGATTCATGCTCACGACGACCCATCTCAATAGGTGGGTCGGCGTGAGCGTTTCGATGACGCACAGAACCAAGTGGAACGACAAAATTCGTGGTCGTGAGCGTGATCATTGTGAGCGCTTAATGGAACGCACCCATAGTGGTATCCGTATATGGTCACTTTTCTTCGTGTTGCACTGTGTTAATTGACCCAAAAATGTTCGTACAATGAATTAATAATAATTTGAAAATGCTTACCTAGAGAGATCATTTCTCTGACCTTGAGATATGAGATAGCCAGACGCATTATCGAAGCCTTGTCCAGCAAAGAAATCTGCTCGTTGGTCAAAGGCAACACTGTTGCCAAGTCGGTGAAAATTTCCGTTTCCCGCGATCTACGGGATCTGGCAGCATCTCTTGACTTTTCTTTGCGACGTTCATGATTCCTAAAAAACAATGTGTTGAGAAAAAGGGAACATCTACAGTGCTTAAGCAGGTATTATATGTAACACCCTGTATACTACAAATGAATCAAGTTTTTCGCTCGTTTTGGATGAAATTGTATTTGAATTCACAACGATTGATCCTAGTCGAATTCGGAGTATAATACAGGCTCCCTGAAATTATTGCATTTCCAAAAAAACTATGTTTCCTTGATTTGTATTTACCAACTTGCATTGGAATTACAAAATTCCACATATTCGTCTACATATTACCTTGAATTGCACAACATTACGCTGGACATACTCACATTTCGTTGTTTTGATCAAAACGCAACATCCAAAACTACTTCAACATATCAAACTCATTGAAATCCAATAAAAGTGAAAATAATAAAATCCTATTTTCAAAATATTCAACAACCAATCGATAACAGGTTGATGTTATGGTGTTGAGCTCGGTGTTGAGTGAAGAATCACAAACAAGACCAGACGGATGAACTATGAAACTTTTCTGCGAACCGCCATCATAATACACCGAGTGATTTTTCACGATCGAACATGTGATAAAAACCGCGTGCTTTGGACGGTTTCCAGGAATAGTATAATTCCTGGTAGAATCACGCTCAGTTTTTCCGATCTTCCATCTGTCTCGAATTCAGAACAAGACAAAACGGGTGCACCACTGTACAGGTTGTTACGAATGGCATGATCGGTTTTGAATAGTTATTTCATTTCCACGCCAGTTTGTAAAATGAATAGTTGATAAGAACAGGGGTTCTTCGTATCGAGAATTATTCTGAGCATTACTGGAACATAAGGAAGAAAGAAGAAGAAAAAAATTAAATCTAGGATCAATTTTACCAGTGGCTTGATTTTAAAAGAGTTTCTAAGTGGATAACAATTTCATAACTGTATAATGGTGATTTCAGACTTGTCATACAACGTTTCGTCTCATTGAGACATCATCAATTTTATTTCTTTCTTACGTGCGCCATATTGTTTTTTTTTAGATCCAAATGGTATTTTATATTGATGTGTAATAAAAATTGCTACCTACTCTTTTTCAAAGAATCGGTAGTATTTACTTTCATATTTAAAAATTTATTATAACGGCTATCAAGAATTAAGAAAAACGAGATATGAATTGGGAGAACAATAGAGACAATGTTAGAACACCTAAAGTATGTTTGAACTATTTTTTTATACCATTATCAAGTTACTTAATGAAAATCTCTACAAATTATTATCAAATCTCTATTCGAAGACTGTTATTTCACAATTGAATGAATTCGTTCACAGTCTTTCCCTATTCAACTTACAGCGCCATCTGCAGCGAAAAGCACATCGAAACTCACATGAAATCCTCCATATCGCCGAGCTCCACGAACTGACACGTATTGTAACAGCCGTTCGCATAATAACTGTAACAATTATCGTACTGGTACTGCTCGTCCACTTGACAAGGCAGTCCCAACTTGGCCAAAAGCCCGCCGGGCCTGATTCCCGCCACTTTTTCCCCATCACGTGACGTACCACTACCGCTGGACGTCGAAGCACCATTAGGCATACCGTAACTACCACTAGTCGAAGCGTAACTACCTCTAGTTTGACCGTAACTACCTCTAACCGAAGTGTCACTACCTCCAATTAAATCGTAAATACCACTTGTTGCACCAAAACTACCACCTGTTGAAGCGTAACTACCACCTGTTGGACCGAAACTACCACCTGTTGGACCGAAACTACCACCTGTTGAAGCGTAACTACCACTACCGGAACCATAGCAACCGGCTATAGGGTCACTTCGAGAGTTGAAAACCATGTTTGACACTTTCCTTTTCCTATGTTTCAAGGTTGTTGTTGTTGTTTTTTTGTCCTATAAATTTCCATGCTTCAATGACAATTAGGTAACGAGATCGGACTGAATCTCGATGGTAGCAAACATTTTCTCAGCTATGGTTTATCTTATCGTAATATCGAGTGCGAGAATATGAAGAGGTTCGAACGAGACACACGTTCCTAGTAACTATTTGGACAAAATGTAAGATCCTTCAGGTTGTCGGGATTTCAATCGCATTTCAGAATCTTATGTTTGCTATCAGGAGAGCCAAATAAGTTGTTCATACGTATGGATATTTTGCAAGGCAGGAGTGTATCTAGGAGGGGAAATATCCCCTTCCTGAAAATTTCTTATTATTATACGACAATAATATTGAGAAATTGTGAATATTTTTATCGTCGACCAACCAAGTGCGACTAAAACTTGGAGGAAAACTCAGAAACAAGCCAATCTGTGAAGATGAAAAAAAAAGTCGCCTCCACTTTTCTTTCCCCTACTGTCAAGACAGGCATTTTGTTTTTGTACCTGGCTAGAGTGCCTCCTCTTTTCTGAAACAGCTGATACGCCTATGGATGATAATATGACTAATTAATGAAAATGCTTATCACCAACTACTGCTTTCAAGCACTTTTGTTTGTTCATTAAATCTATCTTAGCAATAATAGTTTTTACGTTGTTACTGGAATACGATAAGGGCATTGGAATGTATAAAGGGTGTCCCATAAAAACTGCCCCTCAATTTATTCGGGAAAATATTTAAAATTTTCTTATGTGACTAACGGAAAAGGTCATGAAATTTTAGTTAATTAAGAAAGCGAGTTGCCGCTTTTAATTTCCCGGTGAAGAAATATTCTTCTCGTTTTCTTCACTTTGCAAGCAGCTAGCTATTTTTTCGCCTCAAAAAAACACACTGAAGGAGAATTAGCATTATATTCATTCTGTAAACTATGCAAAAATGGTCTGAATTATCGTGGAAGAGAAGAAACATAGCTGCGTATATTCCTAGAATCGCAACAGCTTATTAATAGGCCTCTGTCTACCAATGATAATGATATGCCATTTCAGTCATATATAATTATTTTTAATTGAAGTCAAGATCTACGTGCGGCTTGTATCGTAGAGATGTTGAATTTTTGATTTTTTCTTCTTGGAACCAAGCAATATCGAGTTTGTATACTTTCTATTAATTTTTTATCAATGTTTGACCCCAATTTTTGGCAATGTTTATAGCTTGCAAATCAGCCAGACGTTTACCAAGATTAAACCTCTTACGAAAAAAATTATTTCAAAGGCTTTCTGAATATAATAAGTTGTGTCTTATTACATAAGAATGTACTCAGGATGATATATGCAGTACCAGTAGACTCATTTCAATTGACACTTATTGTTGTATATTTTGGCAAATTGACACCACATTACTGAAAATTATTGCCTGTGTACGAGATATACGGGGTGTTCCAAAATACATGGATTATACGAAAACTCTTCTGTTTTCGAAGGATTGCTAATGTAGGCGCCGTAAAGAAAGAAAGAAAAAATAATGTCTCAGTATCATCAATCATTTTGTTTCTTGTCGAAACAAGAGATTTTTCAAATAATTTTGAGAAATATTGGACATGTAGTAGATGATAGAAAATAGCGAATAACTGGAGAACTATTCCAGATAACGTAAAATGGAGTTCAGTGCCGTATTCAGTGCATATTGAAATTCCATTCATTATTAAATTAATTACAGATTCAAAAAACAGTATCCACTTAAAGAAATTGCTCGAAAAAATATCTATCCTTTTTTCAAACTCTTGTCGTACTTTTTCTAAAATGTCTGCGGAAACAGCAACAATACGTTATTTCGAAACGTCAATATTATCAGACTCAGTGGCGTAAGCCCACAGAACAAAATCCAAAGGTGTGAGGTCCGGTGACATAGGTGGCCATTCCAATAATAGCCATTTCTGTATAGCCGAGAAAAGCGCATATTCTGACATTTGTCACAATACTTTTCCTCTTATATAATTATTATCAACGAAGTTGTCGGAAAATCTTTCAGGATGAGAGGATTAGTAGAAATTTTCCGTCAATTAGTCTCTGTCGTAAATCACCATCGAAATACGTCAGACTCGTAACTCTTTACTCTACCAAAAAAATTCGATACAGACTGGTTTCGAAAGAGCGCGAGAGTTCATCGACCCTTCGGCGTTTCAACCATATTTCAGACACAGAATTCAGACGGATCAGGGTTCGGCATCTGTCATCAAAGTTTACAGAACAAATAAAGTTATATATTTGTACTGCTTTCGTCTTTGGAAACTTCAATTTGAGAAACCCTACAAAACTGAAATTCAATAAGTGGTTTTCACATTGCTCTTTCTCGATAAAAAAAACAGTTGAAGTGACGGTACGTCAGCCAATTTGATATGCACCTATTTGAAACAATACATCATTCAGCTAGGAATGACGTAGGAGCCAAAACTGGTCTCATTATTTGATCCCTCCAAAGAATTCAACATTGCATAGGAAATATTCCGTTAAACTCAATATCACTTCCTCATTACTGAATTCATAGAAAATACCTTGTGGTAGATAAGAGCACAACAGAGAAAAGCGTAACGCCAACAAGGTATTACGTGAATTATGACGGGGTTCAAGGTCAAAATTCCCGCTTCACATATTGTTTCGCATCTATAACATACCCGCAACCCAGAAAAAGCAGCTTTTTTGGTATTCAGTGGCTACAGCGCCACCTACAGCTAGCTCAACCTGAATTTCTCGGACGAAATTGTTTCATCACAGTAAAATATTGGATCAAACAATATTATTATTTCCGTACGTCTCTTGAATCTAAAAAGACAACACCCAAAAACGTCAAACAACTACTAGACTATTATACGGTCATGCGTCATATTAAAAAACAATAATTCAAACTCATCGACAATCGAATATTAATTTATCTGTAATAGACATCACATGAGATGATCGATACTGCATGAATTCACAATGAAAGTGAAAACATGTCGAACATAAATTAGCGACCTTCGATGTCGATTGGTATTCCGCTTTTGAAATTTATAGGAAGTTTGCGGTTCAATTTGACGTAAGCGGATCGATCAAAAAAAGATTCAGTTCACGATACGTGGGCACGATATTATGCCTAGAATAGCAGATAGATAAAGGTAGAATTTAAATCGTAAAAAATCGATAGTTTGAAAACTGTCGATAGTTTCGATAAGATATTCGGGAAAGATCGATAGTTTCCAGGAAATGTTCGGGAAAGATCGATGGAGAAAGACATTTCACCAAGTGCAGTATTTGAAACTATCGATAATTCAGATATCATTATCATCAAAGTTGAGTGAATATTCAAGAAAAATGTATAGAAACATATCGATATCTTCAGGTAAATTTCTGCGAGCTGACAGTTCGAATGAAAAAAGCTGTGAATCTACGGTACAAAAATCTAGCAAAAGCATAGAGACGATAAATCATCTCCTTGAAATTTTTTTCCAGGAAATACTTCAAATATGATCAATATATTACAGAGAGAACTGAATAATGTCTGTACTCTGAAGTGAAATAAAGAGAACGCATAAGAAAAAATACTAAAAACAGAGATTGCTGTTAGAAAACATCAGGAAAAGATTGATAGTGTTCAAAACGTGACTACAAAGATCGAAAATTGTAAGCGTTATCTGAATATAAATTAACAGAAAATATTCTCACCATTTTTTTTTATCAAAGCAGCCTCCATAGCCATAGCCATAATACAGAGGATTGGATGGTAAAAAATCAAAATAATCGAACGACATAACATCCAAAAATCAATAATCACTACTACATTAAAATCATCCCATCATGAAACTGTTTCTGGACAATATTGAAATGCCACAATTCGAATAACCAGTGGTCATGGAAAATTAATTCAGATATCAAAATTGTGATAAGGCAAAATGACTTGAAGGTAATTGTGTTTTAAATACGACAACATCGTTTTGGATAATTCCCACTAATTACAACTTTTTTCAAGTAATTCAGATTCAAGATAAATTGAAGCTAGAGTGATATCTGGAAAAAATTTCACACGGAAATATATTCGTGGTCCTTCACAAGTATTTTTATCAAAAATGTTTCTTAGCGATAATTACATTTCGAAAATTTGTTGTTCTGAAAATGCTTCAAATCCTTCAGAATTACCCTCTTTAAAAAGAGAAGATACGATCTTCTATTCTTAATAATGCAGGTTTTGTAATATGTTGTTTGTCAGGGCCATGGTTTCTATTTTCACACCGGTGTTCACTAATTTGTTACCGAAAATAAATATTGTTGTTTGTGATAACAAAAAAAACTTTCAATCAGGACTAGCACCGATGAAGACAATTAAATCTCTGAAACCATGACTATACTTTCATTATCTACTTCTCATTTTTGATTTTAGTTTCTGGTAGACTAAACAAATAAATGGACAATATAGAAGTTTTTGTTTTCCAGTTTTCAATACGATATCATAGTATTGCCCATTTCCTCATATACTAACGTTTATTAAAATATTCATATGTAGTGTTAAGCTCTGAATGATTACATAAGGCATATGGAAACGAAAATAAAAATGTTATCTGAAGCAATCTGAATATGGTAAATCGCGTGATGGACTATTATTTACAAAAAAAAATAGCACAATCGGCTTTGAAAAATCACTTGAATTTATCTACACATACAAGAATAAAAGCGTATTGCATGAAAAATTACGATTCCGATTTCTGTAGAAGTCATCTGCAATATCTCAACTTACGCAACTTTCATTTCATACAACCATCATCACAGTCTTCAATTCTCACGATATATTGAAATGTTAAAAGTATCCTCTGATAATTCTTCTCTTGGATATATAAATGCTTGCGTGAATTCAGTAATTTTTATACAAAAGAAAAGAATACCTATCAAGACGGGGTCCAAAGACCTATGTCAAGTCAATCTCAGAGTAGTAGATGTAAGCTATTCGAGACTTACAGTAAATAAGTTGTTTCAAGTTACTGGCATAATCCTATAGACGAGAAATTCAGGTCCAATTTAATGCGGACAAGAATGTAGACTTATTCGATCGTCTTTCTAAACAGACAAAAGAGCAGGTACTAACCCAGCCTACTTTTATGTAGTTCCTGTCGAATTCTGAATAACAACTTATAATAACAGGTAGTGATTATATATACATATAAGTGTCAGGGAAAGTAGGTTAAAAAAAGTCGTAATTCATTCCATAACCAAATTTCAGATTATCAAAGAAACATAACCAGTTAGTGGTTGATATCGAATAGCGCTAGACATTAACACTCATTACCTTTCAACAAGAAATAACTGTGATAAAAGACATGACATTCATATCAAAGAGGTCATTTTACCCCCAGTCATGGTGCCCTAACATATTGGTCAGCATAGGTTGATTAGATTAATTGAATGCACTAACCTTCGCTTTTCTTTAGGGGCCTTTGCTTTCGTTTCCATAACAGCTGGTGTATTTCTTAGTCACTGCTAAGGAAATACACTAAATGCACATTAAAAACAAATTAGATAAATACGAAATTCCTGTTATTGCACAAACAAATTTTTTTATCACATTGACTAATAAATAAGCACTGTGACGATTGATAAACATCAGAAAACGATCGACATATGACAACAACTGACGAACTGACGCAATGAAAGCTGACCCATGACACAGCTCTTGATTCGTCCTGTCGATGCCACGTTGCTAGATTGTAGAATTGATCGGTAGTATGGAGACACAACATGACATTATTCGAATATGTAAGGTTTTTGATATCTTACATCAACAAAAATTTAATACGATTAGATTCATTAATCCAACAAGAGTTTATCAGTACCCGTGATCAGTACAATCGATCCTTATGCGTCAATGTCTCTCCTTCGATTTTATCTCAGAAATGTCAATGTCATTCGATAAACTTGAATAAACCCAACCATTTGGATAATTTGTCTTGATGTATGGGAAAAGATATATTATTAGTTCGAGGTGGATATAAAAATGAGTGCGAATACTTTTCAGAAGTACGTACATTTCCACTCATTTGTACATCCGGCACCATCAGTACCATTTCCTGAATGACACAGTTCCTGCTTTGTGAAAATGAATGTCCGTGATACAAATATCCTAGGCGGAAGATATCAAAAAATTGTATTCAGAGTTCCTCTTCCATTATACATGATTTGTGGAATATCAAGAAATGTTGATTAACACATGATTCAGAATTAAACTTTATTGATAATGAGATATAAATGCAACTCTCAATAAATACTTTTCCAGTGTTTTCAATCAAGAAACAATGGTTGATACAACGAAACTAAACCATAATCATTGATTCTGGATATCAAACATATTTGGGAGAAAATACAACTAAACATCAGTAAACAAGATATTGAGACAACAATTCAATTAATTAGAATCACTACTACTAGCTGCAACTGGTTCAAGTTCACTTTTTTTTTCTATTTTATTATCATCAGTCAAATTCTTTAAATCATCATCATCTGCTAAATCTTTGTTATACAAAGTTGGGTATTGTTGCATACAGGATTGCATAGTTTTGAACAGCTCATAGCAATCACTTCCTTTAGGTTCAGCATCTGAGTAATGAAAACAACTGAATGCATTTCTGAATTCAACTCCACAAGGGCCTGTAGCCATTCCTCCCAGACAAGGACAGTTCCAGTTGATGTCTCCATTGGGTAAAATTAAACCAGGCTGGGGATCAGGATCTGGCAATTTTACTTTACTAGGAACTTCATGATCCTCTTTTGTAGCAAATATCACTGTGTCTTTGTTGTTGGGGCCCATTTTACGACAATGTGACATTTTTCTCAATGAATATAATTTCTACTATCTCCTTGAATCGCTAATAATAGAGGGCTGGCTTTATGAATGATGTAGCAACAATTTTCTCCTTCGTATTTGCTTGCTAAAGTAAGACTACTCCTTAATTTTACGTAATGAGTTTTTGGTACTCTCAGTACCCCTCTTCTGGTTTGCTTATCAAATTTCAATAGATCAATATCAACTGCTGTAGCGACTTCACCAAACAATTCACATAGGGCTTCCGTTATGTTCTTCTTGAAATATACAGGGGTTATCTCGATTTCGTAAGGTTCCGCAACTTTCCTGAAAAATTGAAATAGGTTATATTAGTTAGGAAAGAACGTATTCAATGTCATTACTAACAAAGACAAATCAATATAATAAAAATTAGCCATTATCCACTGGAACTGAAAAATCTATAATCAACCTACGGAAAGGTAATAATTTGCAGGAACTATGCTCTACATTAGCTTACCATACAAATTCAATGAATTGTGGTTACTTCTTCTTTATTTGTGCCCAGAAAATTCAAATTCAATGCACGAATAGTAACATAATAACAGTATTGCCAATATATAGGCCACAGGCATTAGGAATGTGATAAATTTGGGATGAAGTGATATTTGTTTTTGTTATTCGTAGGATTGGTAACACCTATGAAATGACGCGTATTTTTCTGGATTTTTAGACGCGGTGTATGATATATGACAGTTACCATGTCTAGCGAAGGGGATTCTGCTAAAAGTGTATTATCTGAGGTAATTATAATTTATTTCATCATTTCATATGATGGAGAAAAACTAATAATATATTTAAAAAATTCCAGTTTACGTGATTGTCGCTACATTTCGTCATTTATACTTTGAATGAGTATGTTTGTTTTCCTCAATACAATATGGCGGTGTTGTTATTTGAAAAAGCGGGAAACAAAAACGCAATAAAGCCGATATAGTTTGAAGCAACCACCCTTGATATTTTCAATGAAATTTGTTTTAGTCCAATGAAAAGAGCGGAACGGACCCCAATACGGATTCATCCCAAGAATCTCAGGATGAAAGTGAAACTGTTGCAGCTAAAGATTCCAATGTTGATGCTCCTTCAGAAAACAATACAGAAAAGCCAAATGAGGATGCAAAATTGAAAGAGGAACTTAAACCAGATAAGGATACTACAGAAAAAAAACCGGAGGCTGCTGAAAAAGCGCTCGCCAGCTCTGGAGAGGCAGAAAGTGAAGAGGAGCCTCAAGATAAAGGTGATAAAAGCACCAAAGACAAGGAAAAAAAGGAAGAAGAAAAGGAAAAGAAGGATAAGGTGGAAGATAAATTAGGAGAGAATAGTGAGGAAAATAGTGAGAAAGATGAAGAGGAGGATGAAGCAGAAGAAAGTGAAAAAGATGATGCTAAAGAGAGTAACAATAAAGAAGTACCACTGTTGGATCAACCTTTAGAGAAATCTGGTAAGAGAGAACGCAAATCAACGCAACGTCTAGAGATAGCATCAGATGTGAGTCACAATATTGTCATCCCTTAGATATTGAAAATTCATAACAATCATTTTAGGCAAAGGTTGAGTTTCCTGAAGGCACAGGCACAGCTCTTGGAGAAATACCACGTATTGAAGCCTCAATTGTTAGGTTCAAGACTGATGACCTCAAGTCACTCCATAAACTTCTATTCAAATCAACTGGCAAAAACAATATCATCAAGAAAAACATACGAAAATTCAATGGGTTTGATTTTAAAAAAGATTCAGAGGAGTATGAAAAGAAAATCACATATGCTGGTAAATTGGAGAGCAAACAACTGAAAAGCCTGTGTGAAATGCTGGATTTACCAAAAAATGGTTCAAAGGATGAAATTGTTCAGAGAGTCATTGATTTCCTTCTAGAACCCAAAGATTCTGGTAAACCTGTCGATGGTGGAAGGCCTAAAAGGACAGCTGCTGTCAAAGCGAATAATAGGGGTGAGTCAAATGTTTCTACATTCATGAATCATCCTTTTTTTTTTCAAATTTGTTGTGATATGCACAGTTATTCGACATTCATTCATTATTTTTCTTTACATTCCATGCAGGATATTCTTCACATGATGATTATTCTAGTGATGAAAGGCAGTCTTCTAGGGCTCGTCGTGATAAAGGTAGTTATATTAAACTCTACTAGCATGAACTCAGTATGCTTCAAAAATAGTTTTCGATTCTAGTGCTGTATCTTGTGTGTGTCTAATTTCTGTCAATTTTTTAACTTTGGTGACTGTTTGAGAATGTGTGGAATGCTTTTATAATACTTGAATCATTTGTTATCTTTGGTAGCAGAAGTAGTTTATTCAATAATAATCTTGAAAAACTTTGAAACTTCTCCAGTATACATAAAAAATCTTATATCACATTTCATGTATGTATTTTATGTGTTAATATAATAATAAAGACCCAAGAATATTGAAAGCCATACAGATTCAGAAACAACAATAATAATATAGAAAAAGATGCAACCATCCAACAGTCATAGTTTTTCAACATACTCTGATGAACATGATTTGAATGAAGCCAAAAATAGATTATTGAAAAATAAGAATCTCATGTTCATACCAGAATTTGCTCTGTGAATATGAAAGTTATTCCTTGTTCTTGTACCAGAGTTCATCATCATTTCATATTAATAATTTGTTCAAATATGAAGTCTTCTTCAATTCAAATATTGCATTATAGTGATTCAGAAATGATTCATCTTGGGAATGAAATATTGTTATTTTTCGCCCGTTATTGAATTTGATAGGAACATTGGAAGGGTAGCAATTTTGGAGAACAGATATGTACCCCTTTTATCTAGGATCAAAATACACTTGCTTTCCCTCTTCATCTAATAGATATCTCCCCATATACATAATGATTTTTTTCCGAATTGGTATCTATAAGAATTATGAATGATTCAACAGAATTCTGCTTGTAGTTATGAATGTTTTTTTGGAGTTTTTCAGTGTGTGAAATGTTAGTGCTCTGTAATTAAATGCTACAATTTCCATCGGTTGCATGCTAAATTATATATTTTCATAACACCCAATGCAACATATTGAAAGGTATCATTGTTATTTTCTTACAATATCAACTTCATTTTCATTGAATTCTTGTGTATGTGAAGAGTCATGTCTTTTCCGAAGCTGCCTCTTTATTACCCTTCTAACTAGATCAAGAAGCGAAAATAATTCCTCACCTCATGATATCAACGAACACGAACTGAAAATAATATCCCAATCGATCAGATCATATATCTGTACCTCGGAGGGATACAACACTATGTCATTTTCATAACTTTACAGGAGAGGAGTTTTAAACTTTTTTTCAACAAAAAGTGTTATTGGTACAGCTATTTATTGAGATGTTGAAACAATATTTTACCAGAACATTATATTTATTGTTATTTACATATTCCTCTAAGAAATATGAGAAAAGCTGATTGTAACTCTGTAATAAAGTCAATATGGAAACAAATGGACATAGTGTTGTATCCCTCCGAGGTACAGATATATAAGATGATTTTTTCCTTAATTGAAAATTGTACTGGTATAGAACTTTTTCTTCTTGTACTTGTTAGGTAGGAGGACCAATTTGAAGGATGACTCTTCTAGTGACGAAGAATTCAAACCCAACCTTTCAGACAGTGATGACAAACCGCGCAACAAACGCAAAAGAAGGAGCGCCAAGAAAAAATCGTCCGATGAAGACGAGCTCAGTGAGGCTAGTATAGTGGCGTCTTCAGATGAATCAGAGGTGAAACTGATTCACAAAGAAAATTTCAGTGCCAGAAAAGTAATTTATTTCTTTATTTTAGGACGAGCCTCGTTCGAAACGCAGAAAGAGTACGCCAGTGAAGGCGTCCAACAACAAGTCGAAAGCGAAGACGTCCGGTAGACGGGGCAGGCCCCCAGCGTCGGCCAAGAAGACGCCGACGCGAGGGCGTCGTGCCAAGAAGCCAGAAACGTCGGAAGAGGAGGAGGAGGAGAGCGACCACAAGGACGAGGGTAGTTCGTCCGAGGACGAGCCGTTATCTAAGAAGGCCAAGAGCAGCCAACCTCCCACGGTAAGATATTGAATAATTAGTATTTACCTGTATCCTGGTTGTTATCTCAATTCTTGTCGATTCGTTTCCTGATTGGAAAAGTTTGATTTTTTGTGTGCAATGGGCGATATAACACGACATTATTTGAACTTCGCATTTGTATAATTAGATGTGCCTTTGATAATCTGATGGGTGTTAATTTGTTGTTTATCCCTTGAATTCTAGGATGAAGAAATAAAGACTTTCATCAAGAGCATACTGGAAGGTGCAAATTTGGAGGAAATAACAATGAAGAATGTTTGTCAACGAGTTTACGACCATTATCCAGAATTTGAACTTACACAGAAGAAAGATTTTATCAAAAGTACTGTAAAGTCTGTAAGTATCAAGCTCATGAAATGAAATCATGTAGAATATTCCTTTTATTCTTATTGAAAATTATGATATTCATCATTTCGACTGATAAGGTTTGAAGTCTAGCTTATTTTTTATTTATTTTTTTCAGCTGATATCAACGTGAACTAATTTTGAGTACTGTAGTTTATAAGAAAACTTAATAGAACAAGAGTTTTTGGAAAAAGTGTTTGTTCCAAGTACAAAATTCATATGGTTTAATTTTCCCGTTTTGTATTTATGCATTTTAACATTCAACTTGTGAAAACTTAAATACCTATTTATAAATAAAAAAGTTTAGACTTGCCAGCAATTTTTGACTCGTATTCCCAAATTTTGATTTGAAGTATTCTTAAAATCTAGCACTTTATTCTATCTAGCCTCATTCTACTAGATGACCCACTAATTCTGTTTCTTTTTTATATAAGAATACATGTAAAATATATGTATGTGTGTATATTGTGTTAGATTTTGAAGATTTATATATTATAGTTTTAAGAGAATTTTGAAGGCATATAATTTTTTTGTACATTTTATAGTCTATTTGAAAAAATTGAAGAGTTGAATAATATATCTATTTTCATATAGCATATCAGTACTTCATCCGAAATTGAAATGTTTTTAATGTTCTGTTTATTGGATTCATCAGATTTTTTGTTCTCTCCTACAAGCTAATGATCATCAGATTGTCCTTGCTGTTATAATTTTGAATGATATTGATTTCGAAATACAATTTCCATTATGATACTGTTATTTTTTTCAGCTTCCCAAAGTAGCAAATCATTGCATATATTTGTGGATCTGAAATTTCCTTCTCACCTTCCTTGCAATTCCATTTTTATTGATTATATTTCAAAATTTTAAGAGATTCAACTGCTAATCACTCGATGTAGTTTTTCAGAATACATATAGTTTTTAATTATGAAACATTTTGTGTACTCGCGGATATGATTCGTTCAGGCAATAAATATTTTTCGTTTAACAATATTTTTTTTCGATTTAATATAATGTAGTGTGCTATCGCTACTATGCGATATATCGTGAAAATGTATCGATATAAGGATATACACTGTGTCCAAGATAAGGAATAGGATGTCTTTCATGGGGATTAGAGAAAGTTGCGCATTTTCAAGTCGAACAATATGTCGTTCAGAAAATTTCGAAAAATAAAGTCGATGGTGGTTTCACGGAAACGAAACGTCGTACGGAAAATTCATGAACGCTGTTGAATGGCAATGAGGAAGTGTCATGTTTTCTTATATCTCTTCAAATAACGTCAGAAAAAAAATTAAAACGAAATCGGCAAATTTCGTTTTTTAGGCATATCTCCGGAACTAAATGGAATTACTAAACTTTCTGAACGGCACTTTGTTAGACTTGGAAATGCGGACTTTTCTCTAATTTAACCATCTTCGTATCTCTTATGGTTTCCGAGATCCCCATGATAGACATCCTTATCTTGGACACAGTGTATAGCAAGAGTATCATTTTTTGTATTTAATTAGTCTTATAAATTCCATAACGTTTTTTGTTTGCGATATATTCACTTTGAACGTGTTGAAATTCATTGGATTTGGTCTATTCAGAATCAGAATTGGTTGTACAAAATTTATCAATAACAATTTGAGAAACAACACATTGAGATATAAGATGTTTTATTTAATACATATTAACAAAAATATATGATAATATATATTCTTAAGCATCAGCAATGGTAACCTCTACTTCTACACCAGGCTCAATGTTGATGGAAGTGATCTGTTTCACAATTTCTGAAGGTGAATGCAAATCTATGACTCTCTTGTGAATCCTCATTTGGAACCTATCCCAGGTCTTGGAACCTTCACCGCAAGGAGTTTTCCTCGTGGTAATACGTAAAGTCTTGGTGGGCATACGTACAGGTCCTTTCACCTTGAGTTTTTGTCTCTTGGCGGCATCAATCAAGTCTTTGCACACTTTTTCCAGAGAGCTTACGTTTCTGGAAGTCAGGGTAATTCTGATGTGGTGGACTGGGGCGGTTTCCTGCCCGGGTTTTTCAGGGTTACCTTCCTTTACTAAAGACTGCAACAAGAAAGATCAAACATGGTTTTACAGGAGAACACGTGTTTCACTTAAAATTTCGAATCACTCTTTTTATATAGGAAATTACTATACACTGATACTACTACGACACTAACTTACCATTATCGAATATCTCTGGTCGAGTTAACCAATTTCAAGTCAAAAATTGACCAGCGCTGAACCAGAAACAACTAACACACAAAGTCGCTAACGACGAAATGGAAGAATAAGTTTTTTGGCCTTGTCATGAAGTGAACGACAAGTGACAGTTTGATATATCCTCTTCTCATTATTATTCTTTCAGTTACTTGCTTCCATAGGCAGCAATACTATTTCGATATACAGAACGATCCAACGATAGATAAAAAACATTTCTAACAAGAATCAGCATAAAGATAAAAGCTGTCATCACGATCATCCACCCTTTATGATGGAATTTCTTTATTTTGACCAAGCGAATTTTGTTTTTGCAATCAGTTGGCAATAGTTTTCACCTAATTCATTTCCGCCTTTTTCCCCTAGATAGAAATTTTGTTGGTAACAATGAAGGCGACTGGTGCACTGTCAAGTTGATCGTTGGTTGCCGAGTTGCCGTACTTTGCGTTGCTGGACGATATATTTTTTCTAAAATGGCTGATTATCATACCAACCTCATATAAAATTTGGACCATTTTTTCAACGGAATGTGTCCAATTTTTTCTTTAAATTACTATCTTTTTATTAAGTGATTATGCGAGTGTCCGAAGAGTGTAACAGTTGGTGCAGATGTGGCCTTTTCACGATGTTTGTGTAATCTAGATTTTAATGAGCAAGGAACTTGAAAAATTAGAACATCTGATGTTATCAGTCTCATTCGATGGACTTTCTAGTTTACTCGTCATTTAGTTTCCAAAATTTATCGGATGAAAGTAAGTACAGGAAATGAAGTAATATCTGGTTCAGAAAGACGTGAAATTTGCTGGTAGATATATATGTCGACCAATCCTGTGTTGCTAGTTTCCTAAGATGATTGAATATACTTAGTATGTTTTACGTAGTATTTGCATTTGTACTTACCTAGTTTACCATTATATTTATAACATTTCTATGAAGATCATACCACAGTGCTTAAAAATCTGTGATCAGAAGAATATATTTTGTAAGATAATTCCTAAATATTTCAGATATTATATTACATCCATTAGAAGAGATATCATATTTTATGCAAGGAATTCAAAGCATCTTCAAAATTATTATTTTTGTACAACAATTATAGAAAAATTCTATCACATTTACCAATCAGTCATATGACATATGGTGTTGGAAAATAACGGATCTTTTTTAGTGAAAGTGGAATTGCCTAATGTGAAAGAGATATCTCAAATGTCAAGAAGTTCAATATTTTGAAACAATTGTCTAATGAACATTCAAGTCAATCAGATTTTGTTTGTATTCCTGAATGCTTGTAAGGAATGAACAGGCCATTTTGTTTTGTTTGTTGTTTTCAAAGACTCACATTCTTTATTTCTTCCTCTTTTAACCCAATCGTAACATATGAACCAATGAATAAATGTTCTCACATATTGTAAACTGAATTTTCATGGAGCATGAGATTTTCAGATAAGTGAAATATCTAGATTTCAATCTTCCATGTTTTTGTTATATTTTGATTGTTTATAAATATTTATTGATTCAGAATAAACATCACGACTTCTGTGTATATAAAGATTATAGTGACCTAAGTGCTGATACCATATGATAATTTTCTATTGGAAATTTCCAATGAGTACTAAAATCTAGTTTCATATGATATTATTTATTCACTTCCAAAAGCTAACCAAACATGCTTTTTGTATCTGCAGTGAGTAATGGATATAAACTCTATATGTATAACTTCAAATATTATAATAAATGCAATTTTTATTTTGTTTTTATTTTGGACCATCAGAAGTTCAATATTCTCTTTCAGATCGGTCATGCAAACTATGGACAAAGTTCAGTTGAAATCGGATCAGTCGGCGGCTCCAACGCCGCCCCCCAAGCTGCGTCAGCCGCCTCCTGAGGTTTGCTTTGTGTGCGGCAACCGTAACCAAACTTACACCTACTACATCAATTCCAGACCTGTACCTGACAACCCTAAGGTGAGATTTATAGAAACATTAGCATGTACCCAATGATTCATTGAGTTTCATATGATTCCTAGGTAAAAGTGCACCTATCAAGATGATTTTTTTTATAGTATTTTGTGGCAAGAAACACAAATTCGGCATTATTTCAAATTAAAACTTTTAATAATAATAATAATAATAAATTGTCTTTATTTATATCATTACGATACAAAAAGGCGGAATTCAGCCGCTGCACATCATGTAGATGTCAGAGACTGCTCTTCCATTCAACCCTACAAAAATAATCAGAACGTATGCTCAGTTTACATAGCCAATAAGCACTTAGTAAAATTTAAGTATCAAACACAAAATATCAATATCGAACATTGAGTATCGAATACTAAGCATTAGATATTAAACTTCAAACATTAAATACCATATATCAATCATCAATTATCAAGTATCAAACACAAAACATACATTAAACATCAAATATTGATGATAAAAACAAAAAAAAAAATTAAGTTATGCCACATGAGGTTTGAAAGTGCAATTAATAATCAGAACGTAAGCTCAGTTTACATAACCAAATAAATTACTTAGTAAAAATTAAATATCAGACACAAAAAATATCAATATCAAACTTTGAGTAACAATTACTAGGATTTATATATTAAACTTGAAGCATTAAATACCATATATCAATTATAAGTATCAAACATAAAATTAGACATTCAGCATCAAGCACTGAATAATTATAATAAAAAAAAAAAAAAGAAAAATGCCCAACATGAGGTTTGAATATGTGAATAATCCATCATCATGCATTCAACGTGAAAAGAAGGAAAATATATTTACATAATATTAACAATCGTGAATTTCAAGTAGAGAGTGAAAGGGTGAAACGGGTGAAATCTGGAAAACGACGACACAAGAGGAACTATCAGTTTTGTTGTAGTTGTGACCATGGTGCGATATATTCTGAGTCACCTATACTGAAATAGTACCTTCTTTTATATATTTTCTCAGTATGGATTTGAATTTGCCGATACTCAAAGCCTTCAGCGAATCTGGGAGAGCATTATACATTTTGGCTACATTATATGAAAAGGAACGTTCGAATATAGCAGTGCTGTGTTTTGGGGGTGATATGTGAAATCGATACCTCGTTGTCAATGAGTGTATATCTTGTCGAAATGTAATTTTTTTATGTAAATATTCTGGAGTTTTTTGTAGAATAAGCTCATGATAGTAACAACACGTATGTAGAAACCATCTCTGACGCATGGTCAGCCAATTGGATTCCCTTATTTTGTGTGAAATAGAGTTACGCTTACGGATTCCATAAATATATCTGGCACAAGAGTTCTGGACATATTGAATACGATTTTGATCATGCACGGTTAAACATGGGTAATATACAATGTTAGAAAAGTTGAAATGGCTCAACACCAAGGAATCGCATAAGATCTTCTTCGTTTTTGCGTCTAGGATTCGTGAAAAATTATAGAGTAATCTCAAATTGCCATATGCTCTTCTAATGCACGTTCTTACATGATCTGTGAACCTTAAATCTGAATCTACAGTGAGTCCCAAACTTCTAGCAGATTCTACCAGTTCTATTGGTTCCGACTGAATTGAGAGGTTAAGATATTCTTTGAATTGATTTCTTTTATTTTTATTACCAAATAATAACATTTTGGATTTGGAAGGATTTATAGTTAAGCAATGTTCAGTAGATGCTCGTGCCAGTGAGCCAAGATCATCATTAATAATTTCACATGCTTCGAGAGTCTCTGCACTAGTGAATGAGTGATATATTTGAGTATCATCTGCATAGTAGTGTGCTACACAGTTCGATAAGAATGAAGATAAATTAGATGTATAGATGGTAAATAGTAATGGGCCCAATATTGAGCCTTGAGGTACTCCTTCAGTAATATTTAGTGGGGCTGAGAGTTTTCCATCATATTTAACAAATTGAATACGATTATCCAGATAGTTTTTAAGCATAGCACATGCACTGTTGGTGAATCCGTTAAAATGGAGTATAGCTAAGAGCAATTGGTGGTTAATACGATCAAATGCTTTGGAATAATCTAGCAGTACAAGTACTGCTAGATTACCCTTATCGAGTGCAGATAATAAGTCATCTGTTACATGCAATAGAGCAGACGCACAACTATGTTGGGGTCGAAAGCCTGATTGATTTTCTGGAAGAAGTTTATAGTAATTTAGATATTCTCTGATTTGAATGTTCATAATTTTTTCAAGCAACTTTGAGAGTGTAGGTAAGATACTTATAGGTCTTAAGTCCTTCCAATCTTTTGGTTTTTTTATCTTCGGTAGTGGTAGAACATGAGCAACTTTCCAGCTATCCGGAAATGTTGAGTTTTCAAGGCAAAAATTGATAATATGTGTGAGATGAATTATCATGCTGGGACAGCAAAACAATATCATCTTCAAGTTGATGTTATCTGCACCAATCGCGTTGGACTTTATATTGAAAAGTTGTTCACTCACAGCTTCAGGTTCAACCATTCGAAAGAAAAAAGTGTCTGAGCCGTATTTCACATTGTTGTTATAAAAATTTAAAGCTTTTTTGTCAGGAATACCATTATCTCGAGCGGGACGCACAAAGTTATTATTTATTTTATTAACATCACGCAACTCTAAGGGTAGCTCACAATCACTTTTATGAGGGTTGAGGTTCATATTTTTCAAGGTTTTCCACATTGACTTAGAATCATTATTACTAACAATATTTTGAAAGAAAGCCTTTTTTTCTCGCTCAGTCGCTGAGTTACTATAATTTCGCATGTCCTTGTAGGATACCCAATCTGCATCACTTTTGGTTTTTTTGAACTTAGTTAAAGCTTTATCCTTCAGACTAATTATTTGTTTTAAGTTATGTGTCAACCAAGGCGCTCTCTTTTTGGTGATTCTTGCATTTCTAACTGGTGCATGTATATCAAATAAATGCAACAATAATCTGTTAAGAACTTCAACCTTTTTGTTAACGTCATGTATGTAGAAAATTTGATCAAAATCGAGCTCATTGTAATTTATCAAAAATGCGTCTTTATCGATTTTATCAAATTCTCTATATGAGTAAAATAAGGGACCACTGGAAGCAACATTCATGTCTATTGAACAACTGACTAGACTGTGGTCAGAGAGATTGAGAAGATCAAAAGTCTTACACTCATTTATCTCTATATTTTCAGAATAAAAAAATAAATCCAAAAGTGAGGCATGATTTAGACCGACTCTGGTGGGTTCGCTTACAGCTTGTACAAGTCCAAAACTCGAGACAATAGCATCCAAACTTTTATAATTAAGTGAGATGGGGTTCAAATAATCTATGTTAAAATCACCTCCACAGAAAACATTATCAAATTTCGGGGATACTTGGCTAAGAACTTCTTCAAATGACTCTAAGAAATCCGAAACTGATGTATGTGGCGGCCTATAAATTACACCAATACAATTACTTACTTTATTACAGGAGAAAGAAATCCATATTTGTTCGGAAGCAATATTCGTACCCATCAGGTTTAACATATCAGCGTGGAACGATAGCTTGATGTAAATGATAACTCCGCCGCCCCTACCTTGCAGCCTGTCTAATCGAAACATCCTATATCCTTCCAACATAACCATACCATCCTCAATTCCTTCATGTAGCCAGCTTTCTGTTATTAAAATTATATCATAGTGACTGCTCCTCACATATTCGCCAAAACCAATGAACTTGGGCAAAATCGACCTAATATTAAAAACTGCTATATTCAATTTGCCCATTTATACAATATATGAGACATAATAAAGCTAGGAAACAGTATAAATATATCGCACCAATAAATATAAATCATTTGATCAAATATCATCAAGATCATTTTCACAATTAATAACAATCGCTCTTGCACCATCGGATTTCCGTATATAAATTGTACCATATTTCACCCATAAGTACTTGATATTATTATTTCTCTTATAGTCCTTACATTTACTCAACAATTTTTTTTTAGCAAGAGTCAAGAACTCATTGACATATATTATGTTCGATTCTCTAGCCAAGCGTTTAAGTGAGATGTCCAAGTTATTTGTAGAAAAATCCTTTTTAATTTTTCGACATTTTCAAGATATTCTACCTCAAAGTTGTACAGCTTCTTTGCTAATTTCTTTATAGGAAAGGTTTTATCATGTATTCAATATGAGAAAGCATTAAAAGTTGTGTTTTTGTAGAATAATTCAGACCCTACATTTTTTGGAGTACTTGTCTATCTATACTAACCAAACAACATTAGTACGACTCTAAACTGTCATTTACACACAGTTGGCTGTAAATCAGGCATACCAATGATTAAACAAATGATCTATACTACAAAATCCAAAAGGGGAACAAAATTCTTCTATGCTCAAGTCCTAAATTTGAGGTAACAGAAGGTTACTGAATTGAAATAAGAAATTTGATATCTCAATGAAATCAATGTATACAGTTCTGTGGCACCAATGTGTGAAGGTAGGAATGATCACAATTTTTTTGTGGTTAACTGTGTCTTTAAACGACATTTTGGATCCTTACAAATATTCTAGGTTAGTGTGGAGTTTACAATTAAGGAGTTCGGTCCAAGTTGCCAACCTTATTTATTCGTGAAAAAGTCTGCCTTATTTTTCCTCATGATTTTGCGATTTCTAGAAAGATCGTGCAATAATTAGTACACCCCAATCATTTTTTTGAGTCCTATCGTAGCTATTTTGCGGAAAATTTTTGAACTGTCATATTTAGTTACTTTTAGTTCTCTAAGGTTAGAAACTAACTCTATGGTTACAAATGCCCGCCATTTACGAATATTTGTATATCTAGAATCAAATGAATAGAATGACTAATTGTCACTATAAACACTGTAAGAGTGATTCAAGGTATTCCGGAAATATCAAAAAGTTGAAATTTTACCGTTTCCCCAAAATGAGTAATCCTAAAAGGTGTTTTGAATGGATAAAACGCTGTGGGAAAATTAACATTGGAAAATATCACTAAAAATACCTATATATATAATGAACATTTTTGTTAAAGTATAGCAAGGAGTCGTTACCAAATGCTTTCGAATCAGAAATTCAAAACTCGAATTTCACAAATACTCAACAAATAATAACAGAAACAGATAATATCAAAGTAGAAGTAGGTACCATAGATAAAATAGAGACCGAATACCAAGTAGATAAACATGTTGATTGTGAAGAAATTTCGAATCAATATGTGGATAGTAGTACCCAAACTTTCTCAGGACTATCTCAGAATATTTTTTCCTACGAAAACTTGTCAAGAACTTCAAATCGTTTCAAATTCTATCAACCAATTTGAAACTCTGTATGAATTTCTGGATGTGACTATAATGGATAAATTGAAATATCCATTTAAGAATTATGAGGAAGAAAATGAATAATAAAGATCGATTATGTTTAACCCTCGTTCAATTGAGAAAGGGTTTTACATCAGAAGAATTATCATATTTTACTACAATGAGTAGATCATCCATGTCCATAATTTTCTTTACATGGATTCAATTTATGTACTACACCAGATGATTGGCATAAGGGGTAATATGTTTCGAGGTGGCAGAAATATGGAAACTATTTCAAAATGTTTCAGAAATTTTGATGGAAGTTCTATCACACTTGTTATTGATGCCACAGAGGTTAATTTACAAATGCCATCAAACTTCCAACAACAGGGAAACACATATTCTTCCTATAAACATTCAAATACTGTGAAATTTTTAGTGGGTATTTGTCCAAGTGGTGCAATAACTTATGTTTCTGAAGGATTTGAAGGTTCAATTTCTGATCAAGAAGTGTTTATAATAATATAAAGCACGGAACCACAAGGAACTAGTTGGTGTATAACCTTAGAAATGAAAAGTAACTAAATATGACAGATCAAAAATTATTATTTATTTTCATCAAAATAACTACGATAGGACTCAAAAAAATGATTGAGGTGTACTAATTATTGCACGATCTTTCTAGAAATCGCAAAATCATGAGGAAAAAAAGGCAGACTTTTTCTCGAATAAATAAGGTTGGCAACTTGGGCCGAACTCCTTAATTGCTTAAGAAATATGAGGTAAGAATATATATGAAAAAAATAGGGCGTTTTCAATGTTTTCTATAACAACAATTGTGATGCTTCCCCTATTAACCAATTGCATTTTTCCCTACAGGAGGCGTATTTCCCCTTTCTGGAATCGCACGAACCACCAGTGGGTTGCTCCCGCATCACCCCTACCAACCCGTGCGTGCCCGCTTGCTACCTCTGTTACGCCGTGCTGCTGCAACAATGGCAGTCTTACGAAGCGACGGGCCGTCCGCATTCGGAGCGCCTCTACTGGCTGAAACGCGTAGACGGCCTGCCCCACACAGGGGCGGATATGAGCATGCAGGGAGAGTACGCCTCACAGGTGTTAGGGCTGAGCGGAGAACACCAGGGGGCGGTAGCGGAGAGGGGCGGTGGGCAGAGGGTGGTGCCGCCCAAGGAGGAGCGCGGAAAGGGCAGGCAGTTGCAGGTAAAATGTGCCACAACGAGGCTTAGTTGTGAATTAACTGGTGGGGTATTTGTGATAGGTGCCTAAAGTGCGTGACGATATCACTTCTGGGTCGCCTGAAGCTGCTCTGGATTTGACACATCCCCAACAGCAGCAACAACAACAACAACAGCAATCTGTCGCTCCTTCTCCAGTTTCTACCCCCGTCATGTTCCAAAACCAGAACTCTAATTCGTCCACTGGAACGGATATTTTAGACTTGAGCATGCCAGACAAAAATTCCACAACGGAAGTTTGCTACGTGTGCGGGGACGAATTCAAGAAAGGTATTTACCCAAAAAATAAACTAACGTTTGTTGGTCATGAAAACCTGTTGTTGTTTGCAGGAAGCTTAGATTTCGTGGCGTCGAAGCAGTCGCAAGACAACTCCCAAAAACCATTCTTTCCTAGTCTTATTGAGCATCCCAGACCAAGTAGAAGTCGACCGATAGATTCGGCAGGACGAGTCCAAGCATGCGTCGACTGTCAACAACACTTGTTGAAACAGTGGCAGACTTTCCAGGCCCAAGGGGTGCCTCACGGCGAACGGAATTATACTTTGAGGAAGAGGCAGAGTAGTATCTTGGATACTACTACTTTTATTTGCTATACTTGTGCTTTGGAATATCCGTCGAGCAGCATACGCTTACTTTACTGTTGCCAAAATTCGGAGAAAGAGCCTTATTTTCCGTTCATACAAACGCTGAAGCCGCCTCCTGGAGCTAGCCCTATCAGCCCGCAAGGCATGGTGCAGGTAATTTTTTTTTCATGAACTTTATTCAAACAATATAAAACATAATTACAAATATACATTTCTTGGTTTACAAACAGCATTATTTGAACAAGAGAACTATATTTTGTCAGGAATCCAAGAAGTTCTATTAGATTTATCAAAATGAAAATAATCGTGATTTTTCGCTGAATAAATGAAACAGATAAAATTTCTTCATTCTGATTCGTTTCAGCATTTTTCTTGGTTATGATCAATCAATTAATTAATTAGAAATTGTCGCATATTTATTCTTCCTGCATTGTTGTTGTAAAGAGATTTCCCGAAATGACCACAGACAAAACATTCTTAGGATAGTCCTCGAAAAATTTCAAAAAAATTTTTTCGCCGACCACTCTGTATGTATATTTTATTCTATATGAAATGAGTAAACTTCCAATCACTCGATACGGTATGTACAAAACTAGACACCAGAAAGTGTTACGCTATACACTACAGGGTGATTCATTCAAATTTGGTACACTGAGTATGTTCCCTGAGCTCAATAAAATAGCTTTTTACAAGGTCAATCAAAATGTGAAAAAATACGGCCTAGAATTTCAACAGTTGATTGAATAATACTTCATGTCGAGTAATATGAACATTCCTTATGATTTTTGTTGAAAAATAATGTGCTATTGATGTAGTGCATCAGTCATAAGCAGAATGAGAATCCATTAAAATTACACTATTTTTGAAAGTTTAATTTTTTTTCTGCAGATTCGTCAATCAGTTTTGTAGAAATCGTTTTGGTAGACGGGGCCTAACCTCAGAGTGGGCGGAGACTAAGAGAATTTTAGGATTTTTATTGATAATTATTGATTAAGCGATGCACTATGGTATCTCCTACTCTTATTTGTCTATGTTTGAGTAGGTCGAATCGGTGCTAAATAAAAGGGGAACATCGCATCGTTGGTGTTGGTTTGTTTGTTAACCAAATACCTGGTATCAGCGCCCTACAATTTTGAAATAAATTCAATGAATAAGTTGATGAAAACATACTCAACATATTTTTGCATTTTCTACAAATCAAATTTTAGGTTGAGTGAAATGAAAGGAAATATTATTTCAGCTTTTTTTCATGTTATCATTGCATAATATGTCCATTACTTTGTTTCTTTATGTTCTCTATTTTTTCTGTTTGTTGTATAAACTTTCCTTTACAATCATCATTTATTGAAGGATGCTACTCATTTCCTAATCGACCATGTAAAGAATTTTTTTTCTGAATAAACCTCACTTCGTCATATAATTACTGATACCTTCCATCAGGTATGTTCGATTTGTTACAAATCCATCCCGCAAAAGCACCAAGTGTTCGGAGGTGACCCTACGGCTGTGACTAACAATCACGTGACCACCACAGACGTCCTGTACCAACACACCAACAATTCGTCTGCAAAATCTCCGGCCAACAGCGCAGGCTCGGACATCCGGTATAAACCGTACGACATCAATTGTTCTGGTTTGATGGTCAATAAGAAGAAGCAGGCTATACTCGAGAACAAACACCAGGCGAAGGTTAGCAACAGATGACAGATGATCCATTCGTGGTTATATAAATTGCAATTCAAAAGTTCCAGGATAATTCGCATAAAATAAAAAGTGATGATTTTCGATTGAAGTTTTACTAACATGAAATCAATACTTTATGTTTAACCTTTGTTCGATGCCAATTTTTCGACCGACACAACACACAGCTGTCATACGTCCAAATATTATAAAAATTTGAAAAACCAACACTTGGAGGTAGAGAACCGAACGACAAGAGATGGCGCAACTAGAAATCCCGGAACTTTCGAATTACACCTTGTCTAGCATCATCCAAACTTGTACTTTTTTGACGAAACCGTTTGCTTTCATTAATGTTATCCATGATCCTAGCGAATCTCCGACATTTTAGGTGTTGGTCTCGACGCGCACGACGTCGCCGACTCCTCCGGAAGACGCCGACGATACGGCCCCGATCCAAAACTTTCGGTGCTACATTTGCGCCAGCATGTGCGCGCGCAACCAGATGGAATGGTTGAGCACGTCGTCAGAGGGCGTTAACTCACATGCGATGCACTTTCCCTGTCTGGCGAAGGTGGCGCGAACGTCGGAAAATAGTTGCATGGACTCACACGGGCGCGTCCTCAGTTGCTCCAAATGCGTACACCATTTGGCCGCTCAATGGGACGCGTTGGAGAACGATAGGGTGCCGTTGGAGAGGCGCAGGTTAGATATAGTCTGTTTATTTTATGTGAACTAGCGACTAAGCGAGATAGAGAAAGTCAGAGTTTAGCTCGAAGCTGCTTCAGGATCAAATATAATGATGAAAAATTATAATTTTCACGAAATTCTTCTGGAGAATATGAAAAAATTCCACTTCAATTTGGCGAGACACTCTTTGTGAGGTTATAACTGCTAATACTAGACGCAAACCAGAGTTGCCAGCTGTACTATTTTTGGGGCTACCATTCAGCTACCACAAAAAAAACATTGGTTGTGGCAGTATGAATTAAAATTCGAACACCCTTTTGTATGGTTGTTAAAGATCGAATTATTTGAGAAAAATATATGTATGAAAGTGTACGCATTTTCCTTATTGGTCTTCAACGATGTGAAGAAATATAATGAATAACAATTGGCAACGCTGTTGAACATCGTTCTGGTAATGGTGAAAAGTATTTATAACTTATCATCATTGTTAATTTTCATTATCATGACAATACGAGGTGAAGTCAGGGTGAAATGAACAAGACGAAGTAATGAACGTTGTGTCAAGCACAGTGAGGTATGGATAGTCGTTTTTCAAGTCATCAGTATTATCAAGTTAATTGTATTCCTTGCTGGAATTGAATGAGAGGCGTTGCCATCGATTTCTTTGAAAATATTGATATTTTTAAGGGATGCACTATGGTATCTCCTACTCTTATTTGTCTATGTTCGAGTAGGTCGAATCGGTGCTAAATAAAAGGGGAACATCGCATCGTTGGTGTTGGTTTATTTGCTGGCCAATTACCTGGTATCAGCGCCCTACAATTTTTGAAACAAATTCAATTAATAACCGGTAGTTCATGAAAACTTATATATTGTTGCATTTTCTACAGATTATAAATTTAGGTTGGAAGGTTTGCTGCATAGATTTTGCTTTACATTTATCATTTCTCACATAATGCTTTTGTAATATTAGGATTCATATAAGATTCTACTTATTTTATTTATTTATTTATTAACGGCTTTTCTTAATTTTTATAATAAATTTAATAAGTCACACATATGTATCAGTATAAGTAATGATATATCAGCTACAATAAGAAAAAGCTGAACTGATTATGCAAAGAAGCAACGAACGTTGTGTTGAGCAGTCAGGTATGAATAGTCCTGTTTCATATCAACAGTATCAACATTATTCTGTTTCAAATTTTCGCCTATCGTAGAGAATTTGAGTGCTCCAAAAGATTTCGCTTGAAAATTAAGCCAGATGGGAAACCACTACAACGTTTTGTATTTTTCGATCAGGTATGACATACCTACCCCGGAAACGGTGGCGAACGGCGATCAGGGTATTTTGACACCGCCCAGTACCAACAGCGAGAGAACAGTGTGTAGTAACAGTAATCCGGCGGCAGGTGGCAGCAGTATCTATTGCTTCATCTGCGGTTTACATTCTGAATTGACATTGGCTCGAGTGATTTACAGCAAACCACAAGGTAAGTGAAAAAGTGACATTTGAGGTGTTTTTCAGTTTTTTTTTTGTACACTATCACAGTATTTGAATAAATTAGGAAAAAAAATTATAAAAATGTTGAGTATTACAAGATGAATATTCATTTATGCATCAATCATTGTTCGACGTATCTGTCTATAATTTTTTAATAAACTTCCAAGCAGTAAATTATGACATCTATCGAATAAGAAATGAAAGAAATAACCAGTCTTTTCTTCCAATATCAAACAGAAATCTTCTAGTAATAAAACAGTCCTGTTATTCATATTTTATTCAATTTATCAACTTAGTTGAGTTGACTTATAAACTGGAATATTATTATCAATTAAATAAAACTATATCTACCCAGTAGATCCATTAGATGGGACAGATTAATTGACGGAATATAAGTGATAGATTTTTTCAGTTCAAATGACAAGTTATTATCACGAATTATTTTGAAAATAGCTCCTTAAGATGCCCAAAATCTCCAAAGGATTATCTGATAAACAGCTTCTTATTTTGTTGACCTGACAACCAGCCACTGAGATGAACCTTTCCACGAACATTAAATGGTCGTCTTTCGACCCCTCGGACTCGTATAAATTCATTTCCTTTTTGATTAATGCCTCCAGAGATAAAGGACGAGATGTCGCGAGAACGAAATCGCATTACCTTTTATCGACACAAGCTTCTCGAATGAAATAAACGAAAATTGTTTAAACGGACTCTTATCGATTGTGTTGCAGGCCGCAACGCGCCCTATTTCCCCGCCCTTCTTTCGCACAAGAGCCCCCCGAACGCCGAACAACTGCGAGAAGATGGCTCGGCGTTGGTCTGCACGTTCTGCTACCACAGCCTGGTGAGCCAGTGGCGTAGGTACGAAGCGCTAGTGGTCAACGTACCGCACGCCGATCTCAGGGAGTACAATACGCACGATTATTGCTGCTACGTGTGCGGTATCACGACCTACCGTAAGAGGGTGCGCGCGTTGCTCATTAAGGTAAGAGAATTTGCGGATACACGGGACGAGCTTCGATAACTGGTTTTGCAATGTGCAAACTAGGATTCCTCAACTCCAGTTTCTTTAAGAATCTAATGATGAATTTAAAATTAATAACTAACCGTAACTAAACTATGACGAGATTCCAAGAGGTCAATTCAAGTTTTTTGACATGATAAGTTTTATTTTCAGATTTTTTCTTACAAAAATATTGAGAAGTAACGGAGTTATGTGCTGTCTTTGGAACTACCAAAAAAAGTTCCTTAACTGCTGACATGATGAAATGAGTAGCTGAAATGAAAAAAATCAAAAAGGATATTTAAATTGAGGGAATTTTCTATGCAATAACTTACGATTTTTGAAAAATGTAAAAAATAAACAAACTGGCGTACTCCTGAAAAAAAAACGTTTTTTTTTATTAAAAAATTGTATTGTCATGCCAAATTGGCTATTTTCAATCAATCAAAAAAATCGCAGGTAATTGTAAGAATACTCAGTATAACTTTGAAGTTGATCGGTTGTCTCATTGATTTATGATGCAATTTCGAAAAATGTTACGCAAAAAAAACGTACTTTATGTTTCAACTATCGTTTGTATATGCGAGCGGTCGCTCTTCAGAATGCAGCTATTCAAAAAATATTCAAATCACGACCTTGTCGCTTCCGCAGGATATTTTGAAAGAATAAACTATCGAATAAGCCTTTTAACTATTTGGAAATTAAATCAATACATGAAGGTCGAGCGAAAATTTGAAACCATTATGAAATATTTGAAACAGCCTTAAGTTTCTTCGATGTGGCGATATTATGATCGACGATTTTCGCCAGTAAATCAATCCCGGCTTATTCCAGTCCCGTTCAATTTCCACAATGACTTCTAAAGCTCTAGAGAATGGTCGAAGATTCGATTCTTTATCCTTCAGTGATGTTGTATCCAATTTTAATGAAATTCTGGCGCATGACAGTTGAGATATCGCGCGAAATGTGACAATTTGTTGTGCCCGTCGAAAAATGAACATCGAACAAAGAGCAAATTGATAGCAAATAGTAACAGGTTTTTAATACGACTCTTTTAAAATGTACCTCACATTTTTCGATTTTTTTTTATAAGATTTCCCACGAAAGGAGTCATCCAGTAATGTTCAGAGAATATCGTGAGAACTGAGGGAAAGGAGGTAGGAATTGGTGTTCTTTTCAAATTTCTGAAGGTCATATGCCTCGGGGAACACCTCCCTGGGCAATGTGAAATCAACAGTGACATTTCCGCTCATAGATCTATTTCACTACCCGCAGTAACTTTTTCACCTGCAATGCTGAATCACATCCTTCATTTTTCCTAAACATTGTCTGTTTCGTAGGATTTCCCCTTCCTGAGGTTCCATCCGCAGTCGGGCCACTCTCTTTTGTTGGAGAACGGCGACTACGCCGTCGTCTGTCTGGACTGCTACGAAACGTTGCGTACGCAGAGCCTCGAATACGAGAGATGGGGTCTGCCGTTGGACAAGCGCCAGTACAACTGGATTACGCAACCGCCGCCGCCGGAAGATAGCCCGGAGGCGGCCGTCGCCAGGTTGCCGAGTGGCCAAAGAAGGGATAAAGTGGTAAGAAACTCTCTTTGACGACGTTGTATTGTGTTAGTGTTTGGTAAATTTCGAGTTGATTCCACCATGAAACTTTGACAAGCAGTAATAAATGTGGAGGGCGGTGCGGAATGTAAACAAATATAATGAAAGTTTTACGAACGGTTAGACCGGAATACAATTTTTCTCTTCAAAAAATGAACAATATCATATGGTTGCTACCCATCAAAATTCAAATTTCGATCTCGAATAATTAAGAAGTTACAGCTCTGGCCGATTTTTGAGCACACCTCTGTATATGATTCAGTTGTGTTTTTACATAGTTTGGTTTTTCTTTTTGCTCTTAATAATGAAGTCATGGAAAAACAATGAGTTTTTTTTTATTTCAATGACTGTTCAGCTAATTAGAGGCAATACATAGGTAGGAACTTTTCTGAGGGAGAGCAAGTTTTAAATAATTGACACTTGAAGTGGTTTTCACAACACGAAAAGTAACTATGTTTTCTTTTCATCTACTGTTTGTTTTACGTCAGGATCATTCATGATAAGCATTTTAGATGCTCTTTCTTTTGAATAATATGAAAATTGAGTAACCTATCTTTATTTATTTTTTCAAACTGAAGGTTACTAGTAATTCTTTTGTTTGAGACTATACTTAGTGATGAAACATATATTCTTCTAGGTTCTATGTAGTTTATCGAGGAAATTCAAAGATTTCACAATAGGTATTGATGATTCATAATTTTTTTCAGGTACCACCTACATTCATAGCTAAACCAAATAGGAGAAATAACTCGCCGAAAACCGTTGAGAAAAAACTGAAGACTGAACATAGACCAAGTGAGTGCACTTACTCTAAGTCGTTCCTCAAAATATCCAAAAAATATTTATTATACAGGGAGACCCCAAAAAAATATATCAATCAATGGTGCTATTATGATTTTTTGTGGGTACGTATTTCCATTAAAAAAAAGCAATTCAATAATATTATCGTGATAAAATCTATAGTTTTTGAGATATTCTGAATTCCGAAGGTTCACTTTTTTCCTGAATGGTTTCAAACAAGATTGTACAGCTTTATTGAAAATTTCTCCAATAACGTATTACAACATATTGATAAAGGATTTACCATGCATTTATTCTCAGGTGAACATCAAGAATACGAAATTTTTCGAATTATAAACAAGTTATATCCGATATTTGCATAATAGTATGACAGTTGCCAATCATACTAATGGTTGGCGGAATGATTATGATTTACATGCTGTTGAATCTGACTATTTGAAAAATTTTATCCAGAAATGTTCAAGAACAAAAGGTAAATTTTCAGATTTTAGCCGAGAATACCTTGAAAAGTTTTGATTTTTCCACGATGATATTATCAAAACTTTAGGTCAAAAAACGAATGTTCACACAAGAATTTCCATCGGAATCCAGAGATCAAAATTACAAACATAACAAACATAGTTCCTCAAACCTTAATGCAATGGAAAAGACCACTAATTTTTCAAAACAGCATAATCGTGTTTTTTATGTCCAAAAAAATAACATTCATTATTTTTTTTTTATTTTTTATTCGGTTTATATCATGAATGAAATAATAAAATAAACGGAATTGATTTCGAACATACAATTTCATGCGCCATTTTCAAAGGTTGCTCTCATTGGTGTACGCAGTGTGACGTGCTTAACCCTACACGCCCATCGACCTTGAGCTGTCTAATCATAGATAATTGACCATAATCACCGTCGCCATGTTGTTGTTTGACAATACCAACTACCCAGTGTTCCCAACGGAGAATTATTGAGTTTACTAGAAAAATACCGCTAATATCAAAAATACTATCAGCCATAGAGATTATGAGTATGGTATGAGAGGTTATATATGTTCAATGTTTTTGTATCATATATTTTTTGTGTGTTTTTTTTTTCAGAAAAATTGAACTGATGATAAAATCCAGGAAATATGGGTAGATATCAATATAGTGGAGGCCATGGTTGTTGTGTCAGTAATTGTTCGGCAAGAAATAGATCTTCTGTAGATTTCTCTTTGAATTTCAAAATATCATCTTCTTTATATGTTTTTGGAAAATCCAAAAGGTTTTTTTTCCACGGCCCATTAGGAAGACTCATAATTATTACTTATCATTAAAAATATAATTCAACTTATCAACTTATTCCCTCTCACCTGACATTTTTTCAGTTAACGAATTTGGAATGCATTTTACAAAAATTCTCATTTAAACTTTCGCGGTCCTAAGAAATTAGTAACTTTCGATGCTGAGAACTCTGGGTAGTTGGTATTGTCGCACAACAATATGGCCACGGTGAATATGGTCAATTGATCCATGGTAAATCTTGCTGTGTTGCCGCACCAAAACTTCACAACCTATTCTCGGAATAAAAGATGTAAAGGATACAATATCGATGATATTTTTTCCACAAATTATCATAAAATGATGTAGTCATCACTTATCGATACGTTTTTGAGGAAATATATCAAAGAAAAAGGGGTTATCCACAAGTAAACTTGACAACATTACACATGGTGTGAGCAAAAGATATATGGAAACAGACAAAGATAGACTCAGGGTGTAGCACGTCATACGCTCATAGCACCGCCCACTTATTTCTGGCGTTGTTTATTTTGAATGAAAATGTTGATTTCAAAACGCTGCCGAATCAATTTGCTTCGATTTTGATCCTTGATATTGGATGCACACTGAACCAAAATCATTATTCATCGATTAAGAGAGGTTTGGAAGGATTTCATCAATTAGTGGTCTTCCCCATTGGTGTATGTTTTTCACATCTCATATAAAATAAACACCCAGTACACCCGCAACCGTCTACATCGAAAACTGAATCCGAGAGTAAAGCACGAACATAAAAAAAACACCCCAACCAAGCTCCCCTTCTCATGACTCATTCATGAGCTACAAATCCGTCTGGATCCCGTGTAAACATCGAAAACCGTCGCCTAGCTACCACGATCGCCTCCTGCTTTCACGCCGCCCTTTCCCCCCGACCCCTCCGCCACGGATTACGTCGACTCGCCTTTCCCCTCGCGTGTTTGCCGCTTCCGCATTCGTTCCGAGATTGGCGGATATCACGGAACGATCGCACATCGCTGTCGATAAAACGACGCCCCAATTAGGGTCGTTAAATCAAGTCATTCGTCGAGATATCAACGCGAGAGAGAGAACGACCTTTTGTGGTGTGTTTTGGTGGGGTCGATTTCGAACGAGTCTAGTGGAGTAGTGGCCAGTGTTTGTATTGGATCAGTCTTTTGTTTGTTTGGTGTCGATTTGGAAAATGTTTTTGTGAAGTTCGTCGAGTATGGATGTGAAATATACGTCTGCTCTTCATCATCCGAGGCCGTGTTATTTTCAAGTGGATAGTTCGAGAGGTAGTTTTCGTTCGATAGTTACTCGACTTTGCTAACAAACGATGAAAATTACATTACTCGTTACTTCATTTTGGAATTGAGTGAAACTTTGGAGAGGAATTTTAAATAGATTCAGTTTGGTCAGTAGCTATTCAATGGCGTGTGAAAAACAATTAGAAATTTAATGGTTGACTAGATATCTTCATTTCTCGCTAATGGTATTGAAAAGTAACCAAATCTTTCACTCACAAATCCATACTCAAAATGAATACTATACTAAACACCAAGCGGTGATTTTCAATAATAAAAAACGGAATCTGTTGTAAAAAAACTGTAATTTTGCACTTGTCATGCTATCTGGTTCCAAAAAAACTCGAGTAGGATAACATTTCCGTGGGAAAATTTTCGATCTAGATTATACAGCTTCCTGGCAAATTTCTTCAAAAACATGACACATAATAAGAAAGGGTGCATCATTCATTCATCCTGAGAAATTATAAAGAATGCAATATTTTTCAAATATTCAGGAAATTAAATTTTACGTCGGATAGTGTGAAAATTTAATGGTCATTTTATTTGAAATAAGAAAGTTTTTGCGATTTGAAATTTCCAAAAAGTAAACTGAAATATCAAACACCCTGTTGAATATTTTGGAACAATTCTAAAGATACCTGGTAGAACACTCTTTCATTTATGTGTATACGGAGATTGAACCTCAAATCTTGAAAAGTGAAGATTATATGGACATTTTAGTTGGTCAGTCCATCTGTCAAATTTTTTCGAAAAAATGGAATATCTTTTACAAATTACGATAGGAAGAAAATTCAAAATGCAACAGGTCCAGAATTTTTCGTAGAATTCGAAAATGTGAAAATAAACAGGGTGTTCTATTTGAAAGAACAAAGTTGATATCGGTTCCGGTTTAACCGGAAGTGACAGCGTATTGAAAATATTTTAGGAAAATAGAACACATCGAGCTGTAGCATCCACCAAAATTTCAAGTTGATATCTCTATCAGTTCTCCATAAATCTCTAATGAACCAGTTAGGTGAATCACCCTGTATATAACCCTGTATTCTTTTGTGATGAATAAATTATTGTGATTTCTCAGCAAATGTCTGATATAACTTGAAATCTGAAAAATATTGCATTTGCAATGTTAGCCGAAAATCTTTTTATATGTTTGTATCTCGTCTTTAGAAAAAAAAAACTAGCAAAACTGTACAATCTAGACCAAAAACGTTGAAGGAAAAGAAGGTGAAATTTTTTAATTTAGAGAGTAGCATTAATTTCCTCACGATGATATTATCAAATTTGAATGTTTTAGGCCAAAACCGATATGAATTCCCAGATCCAGAAATGCATTATTACCGAACTTTTTCCTTCACCGTGTTTACAGGCATACCAAACAGCCCCAAGCCAGCTACTTCGAGCAACAGCAGCAACACGACGACGAAACCGCGTACCACTAGCGGTCACGCCGTATCTGGTCCCGGACCCGGCAGCAACCATTCGTTCGCGGCCGCTCTGAGAAATTTGGCGCAACAGACGGTGCCAGGGGCAGCTGAGCACCCCAGCAGCAGCCAGGGGGGTAGCGAGACAAACAGGAGGGAGCCTGGTTAGCTTATTGAATTGTTCAATGTTCGATGATTTTATGATTCTTTTTTTCATTTGTGACTATTTCTATTTGTTTACCCTGAATTTTCAATTGGACATGGAAATAATCAACTTCGAAATCACTTTCTCTCTGGCTGTTATTTGTTGACAAATAATTTATTACTGTTTTTTAGTTGAGAAACCCAAAGTCAACTCCGAAATGCCCCCTTATATGAGCGTGGGTCCTAATAACTTACGTTCTTACGAGCCCAGATTGCCCAGTAATCACGTAGACAGGTATCCGGCGAGCTCATTGGTTGATATGACTAGAACTGGCTTTCAACCTTATCGACCAGATGAAAGGTGAGAAAAATAAACAATGTCTGTCAACAATGATATTCCATATCGATTCAACAAGATAAGATTATATACAATTGGGAATTGATCAATTATATCACAGATTTTACACAACAATAGGCGAGATCACAAATTTATAAATTTGCTACAAACCTTCAAGGTCAAATATTATAATAATGAATAGTGTATATGAAGTTTCTCTGAGAATTATTATGTAAGATCCGAAAAACTTCACTTTAAAAACCACATATTCGACGAGACTTCAAAAACAACGCACCTCGTTTCTTCAGCAATATTAATATTCAGCGCCTGTAGTACTATTTTTGTACCTTCTGTGGATATTTCATTCAATTTTGTCCATAAAAATAAGGCTGAAACGTGGAGCTATGAATTGCTCTTCTATTTCTGGTCTGCTGACGATGTGACGAAATATGATGAATATTGTTTGGCAACGCTGTAAAATAGTCTGTTACTAGCGGAATGTCGTGGTATTTGAAAAAATAGTGATTTATGTTTTTGTGATCATTATGTTGAACAAGTGTACACATAAAGTACAATACATTATTTTTGAGACTACAATTATGAAAAAAAGAATCATATTGACCCTAAAATCCAATATTTCTACTAGAATGCCACATCCGGCTCTTGGGGGTATGGAAATCCCCAATTACGCAGCGTATCCGGGCTATCCCTTGCCCATGATGGAAGAGCAGATTTACTACGAGCGCATGGGCATTTTGAGACCTTCTTGGACTCCCATCGGCAATCCTTACTTGCCCTACATGCTGCCAGGGGCTGCTATGCCGTTATATATGCACGAAAGGTAAAAACTATCTAATGTACTGAGAAAAACTTATGAAGGTTATCATTCTGAGAGTACAATAAATTTTTTCTCAAAGTGTCCGGTATCTGTAACAAAGCACTCAAAAAGTGACCAGCCGTTAATCTTTTCGATTTAAAGGCTGAAATTGGAAGAAGAACACCGTCGCTTGGCGGCAGCAGCTCGCAAAGACGAATACGTCGAACGCGAAATGATGGAACGCGACCTACAGCTGCAACGCGAGAAAGAACGCCAAATCAGAGAAAGAGAAAAGGCACAAGCAGCGCGTGCCTCTCCTCACCACCTGCCACCCCATCACGCACACCTGTCGGCCGCCCAATCTCACCTCATGGCGCATCCCAGCTCGATGTTGCCGCCCAATGCGATGAGACAGTCGCCGATGGGGTCGGCGTTTATCGCTCCTTCAAACACCTACCCCATACCTAGGTAAAAACTTTGTTCGCTTCTAAGGTGTCTACATGATGGTGAAACCAGTCCCTATCTCGACTCGTGACCAAAACCCCTCGATCAAAACGCATATTTTCGAACCGAGAAGTATGCTTGTTTGAGTCGCCACGGATGGCGACACCGTCCGCGCTATAATAATGCAAAATGCAACGTACCTAATTGTTAATTGTGAAATACACCAGTAGTTTGTCTACAGAGTTTTGATTCGACGGTATTTCACGAATCTGTGGGAATAAAAGAACGTAGAATTGTATTTTGAAAAAGAAATTTAACTTTGGCTTTATATTTACTGTAAACTTTCTTTGAGTTTCTTAAACTTATTTTTGACATTATCCAATACTGTAAAGTCTATGGAAATGAAGATTTGTATTGTATCGTATCCGTCTAGGATGATTCTTTGGACCCACAAACAATTGAAGAGTGGTTTCGCCATAATGTAGACACTCACTGTAGACTCAGTGCGCTTCATGACCGAGTCAATTGTCAACCGTCTTTGATATTTCAGGTCCAGCCCATCCTTGCAAAGGCACTCTCCCAGCATCGGCTTGAACTCCAACTACACGCTCAACCTTAGCCAACGCCAGAGCCCCGTCATCCAGCCGTCGGGGCCGCTCATCAGCCTCGCCCCGCCCACACCGAATCACACGCCGCGCTCCTCGCCGCATCCCAACACGCCGCGCTCCTCCCCCAAGCCGCCGCCGCCGTCTAAACCGCCGAAGAGTCCCGGCGCGAGCGGTGGAGAGCCGAGTAGTAGCGGGATGTCGGACGTAAAGGGGGCGGGCGAGAATGTGCGAGAGGTCGGCGAGGCCTGACCGTGTGCCGAGCGTGAAGATGCTTCGTGTTTCGGTGAGGAGAATTGTTCAAGGGTTTTTTTGGATCTGTTTATGTACCAGGTGATACAAAAATAGTGACAAAGTACTTTATCTCAGGAAGTATTTGTCGTAGACTTGCGGTGAAAAATTTATTCATCGAAGTAGCCGAGAAAAAATACTGGAAATTATTGTCGTGTTTTCAGGATAGCTGACAGGGCGCGTAATCGTCATCTGATGTAATTTTCACAGAAATATACACATTAAACTTTCAAACAAACATCTATTTGAATGACCCAACGGATGCCAACAAACTCAATTTCGTTGAAAAGAGCATTTGGTTTTTTAGAGAATTTTGCGATTTTTGTTATCACAACAAAAGATGGCCTTCAGTGGAGTCACTCGAGATTAAACACACCACAGATTTGTTGCAATCCGTTGAGTCGTTTGGAAGTTACAGCTATTTATTCGAAATCAACCACCCCCACCACTTGATGTCGATTGATACATAAGAAAGTGTATGGCAAATATTACTCCAAAAAAGGTCAACTATAAAATGTATATATTTATTCAGTCAGTTTATTGGATATTTTCGGTGAAAATCACTTTGAAAGTCTATTTATTATTTTTATTCATTTCAGCCAGGCATACACTTACTATACCGACTGAAAATAATTTTACTATTACGACTGAAAACCGAGAAAACGCTTCAGAAACCAAACAAACCGAATCTAACATCGCCTCAATCTCACCTAGTCATAGAAATCCTTCTACCACGACTGATATGGATAAACCGACGAACCGCGCAACTGAAAACTGCAAGAAATTCACGACATTTAACATCGCATCCATCATGTACGATGTCACTGATGGAGAACCGTCTCCTGTGAAGAAACGTCGTAGGATTTTGTGGCCGAGAAATCGTACCGACAACAATCCACCAGGCCATGTACTTACCCCTTATGATGAGAAGCCACACCTACCCGAATCGAGGAGGGAAAAAGAACCGCCCATTTCTCTCCCGGAAGACCACGCCCCGATCGAGAGAGAAGAAGAGTATAAGCTAAGGAAAGAGCGTTTTACTGTACTGAATATTCCGATGCCGGCTACTAATAGAGACAAGCTGAGTAAAATTGATTTGGCTGTTTTGAAGAGGCAAGCGAGGAGGATGAGGAGTGTCAAAGTGGAAAGCGGCGACAGTTCCACTGAGAGCGACACAGAGGAAGTTGATTTGAGTATCAAAGCTGGTCCGCCTTGTAAACTGGAATTGACTGAGGGTAAAGCTGAGTTTTTGAATCGGTTCGGCTTGGTAACGCACTCTACGAGGAACTGTGAGTATTTCAAGGGCTGTGGTGGGATTCGTTGTGATTTTAATGTCGCACAGGTATCGAATTACGGAAGATGATGAGAAAAAAATGGCTTGCACCTGATGTTGTTCAAGAAAACAGCGACCAACGACTTCGGTGTCTCGATCTACCAGTGCCTTCAAAATCCTTCCTGGGCACAAACTCGATGCGAAATCACAAGCACAAACGCAACTTTCTGCAACTCCTAGGACTGGCCGCCATTTCAGCGAAGGACAAAGAAGGTATAAACTATTAACTCGTCCATTTCGAACAAGAACTTTAATAGTAAGGTTCGTCTTTTTCTTTTCAGAAACGGAAGAGACTTGGAAAGTTGTGGTGCTGGATCGAATCAAGAGAAACTGTGAAACTCCTCTTACTAAATACTACCAGAAATCCTACGCCACTCTCGAGGTTGCACCGAAAGTCGGCGAAGCTTCGCTGTTGCCAATTGTTCATCAGTACAAGAGACAGCTTTTCGACAGTGGCCACAGAGGAAGTAAAATTGAAACCTGCGCATCTCCACCTCGAATGGAGCTGCTCTCCCTGCTCCACACCCACCTGCATAAAAAAATGTCAACTGTCAGATATCAGGCTATGAAAAATGTCTCGCCACCGGTGAATCCCGGGACTAGGAACGACCCTGAGAATAGACTGAGACTACTGGAAGACTCCAAAGTCAGCGTGCCAAATAAGAATGTAAATTGCTTGCCGCTAACGCGGATCATCATGAATGATAACGCCTGCGATAAGAAAGAAGCGGACAAGTCCAATTTGGGGAATTACAAGGAAAACCTCGGAGTAGTCAGGGAGCACAGGTTCAAGTGGCCGGGACTGTTGGAGATCAGGGAGGCTTACGTCAGATATGCGAAAGGTGAAAAGATCTTTTTTGCAGTGTTCTTTGTATACAGGCTTTCTCTTTTTCGAGTGCCACTATGGGGGATCTCTAGAGATATACGAAGTTGGTTGAGTTGCGCATTTTCGTGCTCAATAATAATCTGAAAAGAAATTGAAAAAAACCCTTGATATTTTTGAAGATACATAAAGGTCATATTTTTTATTTTCGTTTCGATTCCCAAAACGGTGGAGAAACACCTGTTAACTTTGTTTTTCCTTTTTGAGATGACGATTTTTGAAAAGATATATCTGAAAACTCCATGAAAAATCCTGAATAAAATCGAAAAGTTTTTTCGCAATATCTTCAAGACTACTAATTCTGTATGCTTCAATAACTCAAAAAATTCTACACCGCCTCATTTCTACTTTAGACACGATATACAACCCGCTTCAAAAATTGTTTCAAACTCCTTTTTCGCGTCAGTTACACACAACTCGATGACTTTTTCTAATGTGGCCGAGCCATCTACCGAAAATGTGTAGAATATTTGCTGTAATAGCTAACGAAAAACAAAGTGTATAACAGCTAGTATCTCATAAACGGTTCCGGAATCGATTCTTTTTGGGTATCGTGCTTTGAAAAGAAGAGCGTAAAGTATAGCTCATCAACTATTAGGAGGGTAACAATTTTTCTGGGAATATCGTATTGTTTGAATGAGCCACGGTCTGCGTTACTATCATACTGACATGATGAACAATTCAGTTAGCGAGTGGGTAATAGAAAAAACAAATAGTTTTGCGTCTCTTTTAAATTTTCAATACCGTTTGAAACGTTTCAAATTGAGACTTTTTAAACTTTCTTTGAGACAAAAAGTAGTATTCATTTTGTCGACTTAATGGACAGCCTAAGTCTTGACGTCACAAGCTTGAAAACCTTTCCAAACAAAGCGTTCATTTCACGTTTTTGCTTCTTTCAGCTGAAACTAATAAGAAAATTGTTTGTATATTGTGATAATAAGTTCTTATAGACTCATTCTCATGAAAATTCCTATGGAGAAAACAATGCAAATATTTCTTTGTTTGGAAAAGTTTTATGGGTTCCGCCCATTTTGACGTCACACTTAGGCTATCCATTATAGGGTCTAAAATGAATTTTTATTCCAGATAAGAGTGTGGAAATAGCAGAGCTTCGCAAACAGCGTTTTACTTTGGCAAATGACAATTTGAATTTGCAGAATATGGTAAGGTTCTTGGAGAGAAAACAGCGTAGTCTGCATTCCACCCTGTTCAGGACTAACCGGGAAATGAAGAAGTCGCAAACTATAATTGACCAATTAACCAAAATTTTGAATTCATTTCGGTAACAAGAACTGATGCGAACGGTTTGATTTTTATGCTTCATAATTTCTGAACGAGCATCAAAATCGATCGATGTTTTATCTGTATTTTTTGGTTGGTAGCGCCGGAATTTATTCAAGCCCGATCGAAATGCTGGTCGGATTCATTATGTGAAATAGCTGTGAATCTGTGATGAGATATGATGATGGATTTTATACCTTTTATTCGTTTAGTATTACGTATTTGATGCTTCCATAACCGAATGAATCGTTTCGTTTTAATCATTAAACTAAATTCGAATTTAAATTTGGTACTGTTAATTTTTAATTTACGGGTGTTTTAGTTTAGCGAGTGAAAGTGGTGTTCACTTATTCTGTGATAATTAAATTTTAGTAACACTGTTTCTAGCATGACAAACTAAATAAAAATACAATAATAACAAGTGTTATATTATTTCCCAACTGTAATTTTTCGAGTGACGGCTGCAACTTACAAATACAACAATTCTATTAACAAATTTGGTGAAATTAAGAAATGTTCATACATTTCTGAACTCATAATATTACATCAATAAGTGCTTGAATGACTTTTACTTAACATATTGCAGAAATTATCAAAATGCAGATCAAGACCTTCATTCAGTTCATTTGGGTTTCTCTCTCAATTTTATTAAGTAACCTTCAAGTTTGGTGCTTGCGGTCCTCATTGTAGTGCCAAAGCATTTTTCAAGAAAAGTGCACATGAATTATTTTAACTTCAAAGTAAAAACAGACAAAAGTATGTCCAAACCCAATATACAAAAAATGGTATTAATAATAATTATATTGCAGTTAAATGAAATATTCAATCAGCCTATTAATCTCACTCACATACAATAATAGCAATATTATGAAATATAAAAAATTATAACTCAACACTACACTGTATATCAATGTTGTACTTCCAAACAAACCTGTCAAATTCACTCTATAAACAGCAGTTGAATTGGATATTAAAAAATATAAATTTCCAGATATAAATTGAGATAATAAATTGATTAACAATCCAAGAAGTTAGCAGCCATCAACAATTCCAAAGCAATCTCTGGAGCAATTGGAAATTCTGGTATCTCAGTAGAACTGTTTGTGTATCGCACTTTATAGGTAAAATACATGCACACTTTCTGAAGAACATGAGACCTAAAATACAAGGATATTCATTAATGGTTTGCCTCAAAGGAATGATGATATGATTTAGACACTAACGGTATTTCTCTGAAATTGACTTCATTGGCTTCGTTCTCTGCAAACTGTCCAGGTCCACTCAGCATAGCCTTAATTGTTCCTGAAGTCAAAGCGTGCTCTCTTTTGACGATGAATTCGTGTCCGTCAGATGAAATTAATTTAACGTACATAGCGTCGGGCCCCTCACAGCCTCCATATACCCTTTCTTGAGATTTCTCATCGCTGATATCAGTCATCTTGTTTCTGCCTGTGTGCAAAATATTTTTCTTAATAGTGGCTAGACATTGAAATCGTAAAAATATTATGTACGAAATTTGGGACAAATGCAAATAACAAGAAAATGTTAAATCGTTTTACCTTGCACTAGAGAACTGAAGCAAAAACAAAATGAAGATCACGTCAAAGTCAAAATTTTTATTTGCATAAATCACATGGTATCACAGTGACAATTGTCGCAGAAAACCTTGTTTGACATTGACAAGAAAGTTCGAACTGGTTGACGTTTGTCGTTGGCAAACATAACCTCACTTTTTTGAAGATATATGTCCATATATTTTGTATATAATTTTTATTAAATTCACCTAATACTCCTAATAGAACATATTTGAAATAGTCAGTGATTCAAACTTACTTCCAGACCATTAGGCATAAAAGAAACGAATAAGAATTGCTATGAATCTTTGTTACATCTATTAATAAACCAATAAAACATCTCGAATCATTATATAATATTATTTATTTTGATAATGGATGAATTGCTTTTCAGAAGCACCCAAAAAATAGAGCATTTACAGGTATACAATTCTATTACATGACCTATCGAAGTTGCTTACAATATTGTAGGTCAGAAGTCACATAGTTGCTTCCAATATTAAAGATGGGCTGATTTTATACATAGCCCAAGCTAAAATAATCATACTAGACCTCTTGGATAATCCGTCTCTTACAAATGCTAGACTGAGCTTCAGAGAAAATATAACTACTTTCCTAAATTCAACCAAAGATATGAGAGACCTTATTATATCCTATGCCAACCCCAAGCAAATGTATATAGCTTTCTTGAATGTTTTTGGGAAAAAATGTAAGTGCATAAATTACGAAATAAGAATTGTTGAATTTTTCTGATATCTATCCTCTTCTTCCTAAGGGACCACAAGAGATATTTGCTTTACATGCTCAGGAGTTATTGTAGGAGGACTAATAGGTCTAGCTATAGGTTTGAGTTTGAGGAAAAAGGAACCCCTTCTGAGGTATATGCAGGCTATCCAATGCACTGATTATTTAGGACCTGAGGTGTTAACATCAATGTTCAAATTGCAAAAAATTACTACAGCTTTATTTGCAGTCAATAATTATTGCAGAAGATGCACTTGCTCCATATGAATGTTTGGAATATGATGTGCTTGTTAATGTGAAAGCAGCTTCCCTACAAATGATTGACATTCACATATGCAGTGGGTATGGAAAGACATTAAGACGGGTCCTACAAAGAATGTATTCTGTAAGAGTAAAGGAAATACGTGTCCAACAAGCTTATGAATGAGCCTGAATTTTCAGCATTGCACCACAGATATCCCTGTTATTTTAGGTAGAGAATGTGCAGGGATTATTACAGATATTGGATCAAAAGTTACCAGGCTAGAAGTCGGTGATGAAGTATGGTTGACTGTACCATTTTGGTGTCAAGGAACTTTGTGCCAATCAGTGCTGGTTAATGAAAAACGAGTGGCTAGGAAACCGAAAAACAGTGCTTTTGAGGGAGCTTGCAGCCTGCCATACTCTGGCAGTCTGGCACTGTCAGCTCTAGGTGAAGCCAGAATAGAATTTATGAATGCCAGAGAGAAAAAGTGAGATTGCTTTTTGAAACATCAACAAGAACTATGTCCCTCGTTTCCAGAGTCCTAATTCTTGGCGGATGCACCCCTGTGGGCTGTGTACTCATCCAACTCCTCAAACACTGGGAGGCTGTCGTGACGGCCACTTGTTACAAGCGAGCAGTACCAGTGGTAACAGCCCTAGGAGCTAGCGACATCGTGGTACTCAACGACTTGGACGTCCCTAACGGAAAGTCTGTTTCAGAGAATGACAAACATGAACAGAATAAGGCGTTCTTGAAGGAACTAGAGAATAGGGGGGCATTATATGATGTTATCTTCAAGACCGGGGCAGAGGGGGATTTAAACGTAGAGGAACTGAGGGGGTTTTTGAAAGTGGACGGGACTATAATATCGACGTTGCCGCCGTTGCTAACTTCGGATGGTTATGGGTTTTTTGGAAGGTGTATGCTGTCGTTTTATATAAATTTAAAACATAAGTTGCAGGTAAGGAAGTTCAAATGTTTTGCTGTTGAAATTATCTGAGTTGACTTGCAATATATCGCTCAATAAGTAAACTTTTACCCAACTTTTCCAGCATTTTCATCGCAATATATTCTCAACTTGGAAATGAAATGACCTGGTTTAATTTCAGAAAGCTCTTGGACTGCCAAAAACCGACTTCGACGAAACGCACTTGTGCTATGTGACGTTGGACAGATTGACTCAATATGTCGAAGACGGCTACCTGTTGACTGTCGTCGACAAAATATATCAGCCCCAGGATATAGATGTCGCTGTCAGTCATATACAGAGTGCACAAGCTATCGGAAGTACTGTCGTAACATTTAGATAACAATATTTTTTCTTAGATGGGTTCGAATTGGTGCTATATTGGATGATCAAATCAACATTTTAAACACTGCCTGAGTAATTCAATGAAGTTTCAGTTTCACTAACGTAAATGTGTAATAATATCATATGTGTCTCCCCCTTTTGTTGGCCTAAAATGGACATTTGATTTTCTGTATTTGGATAAGTTTCAAGTTGGGATTATTAAGGAACTTCTTGCAAGTGAATGCATTAGAGAAATATATCATTGTTACAGTACAAAAATATTTACATGTTGGTTATTTAATAAAGACATTGAGTATATACAGTGTTTTCTAATTTGTAGATGTGTCGAAAACATCAAGTCATGTAATTGTTTTTTCTAGTTGAAATTTATGCTAGCAAGTAGCTGACATCACTTTTTGATATGGATATCAAGTCTGGCAACACTTACGAATTAAAAAGCTGAATGAATTCATAATGTGAATATTCATTTTCGATGATTTTTATTAGAACTTTGGTGCATACGTTATAATAATTATGGACTTAAACATTCGTTCTTTTTTTTCAATATTACGACTTTTCATTTCATTTGTATCTATTTTGCTATATTGTGGGCCTACCTAACTTTCTTTATGACTCCCATTGACCATGTTCCATAAACTCACGTATATAAACAATTATTAAAAATACAGTGACTATTTCAGTAAAAGTTCCCCCATCTTATGTTTCTTTTGGGCGAAACTGAATGAAAGCTGACTCTGACAGCAGGTTCGAAACAAATTCATCATTTCAACGTAGACGATCCATAACACACAGTGGAGGTGAGACGTGAGACGATATTCGGTAGACTGTGAGTTTTTTTCGTCTACCGAAATTCATCATTCAATCATTTTGTGATCTCTCCTGTTGTGGCCATAATTACATGCGAGTAGCTATACAGAACTCTGGACATTATTATTAGTCAAGTTCAAACACAATTATTGAAATATATTTTATTATCCAAATAAAATTAAAAATGAAAACAAATGTGACATATCTATAAACAGCTACAGATAAAGAAGCAACACATACCCTGACCCAAAATTCAGCACCTCTTTAAAAATTCGCAGAACTGTGGAAATCATGAATCAGTGATTTTTCAGCTACCTCAAAAATTCTACACGTGTATAAAAACTAAATCTAGACTGCCTTGGTACAGTACACAAAAAGCTAACTTCTTGAAACAATAGTGCGACGAAGTGTTTTTAAAACAATAAACAACAATTAGTAATTATGAATTTTGTCATGGATTGAATACAAATCAAATTTACAAAAAGCTCGTTTAGTTTGGTCGATTCAACATTAGTTTTTTAGTTATATTGTGTCGAATTTGTATTTTGGTTATTCGAACTACTTTTTGAATTGTCTTGACAGTAGTTTTGTTTGATTTTCTACTATCCAGTTGTATGCTCTCGATTTTATTCTTTCAAAATTATCAAAAACTGAGTATTTCCAAGATATGATATATTATTATGGATTCTTGAAGAAAAATTCACAAAGCCAGCCCAAATAGTTTTTCATCATTAAAGACCAAACTATCAACAGTTTAGATGGAGTAACACTGAAAAGTATACTGAATAACTAAAAATGAGTAAAACGAAGTGTTACTGAGTATGTAAGTATTTCTTCATCGAGTTTTATTGTCCAAAGAAAGTATTGGGATTATAGCTAACAGCTATTTCAGATAGCTACCATACAGTATGATTTCACAGCAAGTAAAATTTCGAAATATCAACAGATTTCTAGACGATTTACGTTCAATATACATATGGAATGTGGTTAGACATATACATTTTAAATATTCTATAATTTTTTTTGAACACATCTGTATTTTTTTGAGATTCGTATATCCTAAAGCACCTTATCGCATTATGCACTTGAATTGTTCCTGTTTTGATGAAAATTAATGGAGAATCTTAGCAAAAGATATCAGCTAACAGTAACACACTTACAATACAATACAGATAAAACTGAAGGTGTTAATAATATATAAATAAAATATATATAAAAAAAGTGTTCGACACAAAATATCAGATATATATTAAATATAAAAAATAAAATCAACCTTATCTCTGCCCGAAGCTCTAAATATACAAAATGTTGACCGCAAGGGTGCCAAAAGGACGCAAAAAAGTAATGATAATTTTTACAAAGCTTTCAATATTAATGGAGAAACACCGACATCGAAGCACAGCTTAAATGTTTTGAAATTGCGTTGAAATGTTCTGCAAAAAAAAATCATAATTGATATCACCCAGATTTTTGCGTAATTTTACTTACATCATAAATTTTTTACGGTTGTGCTGCATGTTGCTGTTGAATTTCAATTTTTTCCACTGTCATATCAGGATTCATAGCTGTCGCCTCTTGAATAGCTTCTGCTAGTGCTCGATCATGGTCTATTGGGTCCCCGTCAGATTGTATGGTGATCTTCTGTTCCACCCTTGTTTCTACCACACCGTCTCTCTCAGTTTTATACTGAAAAAAAAAATAAAGTCTACAAGCTGTACAATCCCGAGAAGTATCAATTTCCCCACGATAATATTACCAAATTCGTGTTTCTTGGACCAAAATACGTAGGTACAAAAAATTTCATCAAAACTCAGATCTCCCAATATTTAGACTTTCTCACTAGACCATTCTTACTTACCGGTAAGTTGTTTTCATTTTGTGAAAATTTTCGAGAAGATCGTCAAGAAATTTCATGGTGAAATTCAATTTCAACATATGTGACACCATTTGAATGGATTATATTGCAGAATATGTATTGAGCCACCCTCTACACTCCCGAGGCAACGTTTGACTTACAGTTATAGTTTCGACCGTCCTGGTTTTGGAGCTGATAGTCTGTGAACTGACAATTTCTCCGGTAGCGCTGTACGAACCATCGTCCGAGGTGAGATTCACTTTACGGGCTTCTGTGGCCACTACGGGGACATTAGTAGTGGACTGTATGATCGTTGGGTCACCACGGTAGACGAAACTTTCCGTTTGTACTATACCCTCAGGGATGGCATCCTGAGAAACGACTAAAATTAGATGGTTCTTCTAGGTGCTTCTAGAGCAGTGGTCGTCGAACAGTGGCCGGCGACAAAGCGAACAATGAATTTTGTAGATGCCGTAGAAATTTCATTTTGCACTAAATGATCGCTGATAAAAAAGGACGAACGACAACTGTGCATATTCCTACATTGATTCAATACCGAAAAAGTGTGACGACAACTGTCCTAGAAGCTCTTGGAATAATACGTTTCAACTATTTGTTTCAGTTTAATAAATGAATGAATGTGTTTATGTCATGAAATGGTTTTATGAAATAGTTTATTATTGTTTTTTGGCATTCATCATGCAATCTGGATTTCGATAAAAAATTGTTTGGTACGAATTCGATAATATTATCAACTTTTTTTCCTTCAACGTTTCTGGTCGAGATTGTACAGCTTTATTGCATACATCTTCAATAACATATTACCCATTTAGAAAGGATCCAAACATTGGAAATGCAATATTTTTCATGTAATAAAGAAGCATGATTAATCCATCTGATAATTGGATAAAAAGTTTTTTGGTTTAACAGTTGTCAATCAACCAATTGTTAACGAAATGATTATGCTTAGATGCTGTCGAATCTGCATAGTCGAAAAATATTGCATATTGTCTTCTCAGGACGAATAACTGCACCCTTTTTTTATGAAATGTGCCACATTATTGAAAAAATTTATAAGGATCTATACATGATCTTGTTTGGCGAAATTTCGGACAGTGGACCAAAATGCGTGAGTACCAACAAATGTTTTATTCAAAATCCAGATCGCATGATAAGTGCAATATTTCTATATTTTTGGATATTATTCCAGTTTAATTTATTTAACCTTGAAGATTCCTTGCTATAAATAGCTGAAAATTTCTTTTCTTAAATAGTTCAGTCAGAAACGTAAAAATGACCAATGAATGTCATAAAATGATATCAAGACGTTTACCCTTACCTGGATGACGTGAAATGATAAAGCAAAATGCATAAAAACGACGTGCAACTATTTCGACTAAAAACTAATCTAAAACATTGAAATACGCATGCCTACTTACAATTTCATACCAATGACAATAAAAACATATAAATCTCTGGAAAAATTTGGCCAACCATCATATTAACAATAATATTTTCATCAACAAATTCCTCGTATTGGACTCGGACAATCATAATTATAATGTTTTTTTATGAGAGATTTTTTCAGTAGATTGTACTGTACCTGATAGAGGGCGCTGTTGTAATAGGGGTGACTGGGATCGTCTGGAGGATCAATGGGCGTTCCTGAATCACCTGAGCTAGTCGAACTAATGCTGTCTCGTCTGCCCAGCTATATATAAGCCATGCATGGTTAAGTAACGAACGAAATGAGCGATTATTAAAGACACACAAAATATGAACGGAAAGTTGGTTGAGTTATAAACGTTTTAATTGAATGATACGTGTATCGGATTTGAAAATGGTATTAGGGTCAAAAATATGTCAAAGTGATGAGTTAAGAAAATTATTTCCTTAAATAATTGAGCATTTCTGAAAATAGCTCTAGTTTAGGAAAATAATTGTTTCTCAAAATATTCGATTTTTTAGACAAAATTCACAATTGAATAATCTTTTCGTCTATTCTAGTCAAGGTTAGCAACGTTTGATTTCTCTCACGAACCCCGAACTAAATTTTAATGAATAAGAAAAAAAACAGACGAATCTCCATGAACTGATACTCGTTCAGTGTTATAATAGGCGAACCAAAAAATAAAAATAAAAAAAATCCTCCACCTGATCGCCGCTGACCACTGTACTGGTAGTCTTCACCTCCTGCGTAACGACCCTCTGCTCCTGCCTGGTGGCACTCGACGTCAAAGAGTGCGCCACCGTCTTCTCCTCCAGCTGCTGAGTCCGCGCGTTCGATCCTAGGTCCTCGTGCGTCGTCGCCGTACGCGTCGTGACAGCGCGAGCCGTCACAAAAGGCGATTTGCCGTCGTCCAAACTGGGAGCGTCGGCCTAGGGGTCGATGGTGGGGGAGAAAAGGGGAGCGAAACAAAACGAAAATAAGCAAACGGTGTACGAAAGAGTTGAGGTAAAAAGCGAAAAGTAATGCTAAATGAAATGTCTGGTGCAAAAATATTGTAACTGAATGAAAAATGTGGGATAAAAGAATTCAATTATTGTAAACAAAATGAAATGCAAATTGAAAGTACAAAAAATAAAAATGCGAAAGTATAGAACTGGAAAGAGGAAGCAAAAATCATTGTATATTTGGGGGGTTTCCAACAATGTTGGTGATTTCCATAATTAATTTCAACTTTGCTATGGTTTTCAGTTCGATTTTCAACTTATAAGATAAGCAAAATTTAATTCAAGACCAAACATTATTATTCATCATAAAAAAATAACCTTTTCAGTATTACCTAATCGCAATCGATCTATATAAAAATTTTCATTTATGCAAGTTTCGTAATCCATGAGCAGAGATGGTTTCGTTGAAATTATACACTCAGAAACAGAATTTACAAAATTAAAATTAATATAAAGAAATTTCCACTTACCTTATTGAATTGCTTAGAATAAGTGACCTCTCCCGTTCTACCATCCTCCACTTTCTCTTCAATATTCTGCCTGAGCCCGTCCTTGTCCTTCGTCACCACCTGCTTGGTAGTCGTCTTCACAATAACAGGGGTACTAACCCCTTTACCGCCCCTGGGGATCTTCAAATTCGTCACGTCTCGCAAATTATCCGCCGCGTATTCATCCAAATCATCGTCGCTGCTATCACCCGAACTATCTCCGAAAGTCTTCACCTTCACCTTGGCATCCTTTAGATCGGCGAAATGACTCGGATCGATCTGAGCGTAATTCAAAATCAACTCCCCGGTCACCGGATCTCTTCGGGCGGTCTCTGGATCGATGTCGCCGGTCTGTGGGTCAATGTGGCCCCATTCGGTGTGAATCTTGCCTGTCACGGGGTCGATCTCCCCTGAGAGCGTCAGAACTTGCGTCACCTTCGTGTTGGCGCTCTTCACCAAGGGGTCGTTCGGGTCCACCTGCACTATCTTGCCGGTCTTAGGGTCGACCATGCTGTAGATGTAAACGGTCTGCGTGGTGACGTTCACGATACGCCCTGTGATTTCGTCGAACTGGCAGTCTTTGGGGTCTATCTCCTTCACTCTGCCCGAAGGGTCATTCTGCGTGATCAAGTATATCCTCACGATGACCAGTCTGCCGGTCGTCGGGTCTATCCTGCCGTACTTGGTGTAAATTTGACCGGTGGTTGGGTCGATCTCCGAGGCCGAGTACAACGGCGCGCCGTTCTCGTCCGTCTGAGCCGTTTTCGTGAACACCTGGTTAGTCTCCGGGTCCACTTTGGCGTTGCTGGGATCCACTTTGACCACCTTGCATACGCTGCCCGACTTGGGGTCCAGATAACCGTACACGGTGATGACGTAGCCTGTCACCGGATCCACATGACCGGTGGAGTACACGTCCTCCTTGGACACGGGGTCGTGGTGGTCGAACACCCACACTTGGTTGGTCTTCGGGTCGACCTTGATGCTCTTGTCGTCTCTTTGGGTGATTTCTCCCCTAGCACTGATCTGCGGGTCGATGATCGATATGGCCACCAACCTAGCGAACGCCGGGTCAACCTTCCCGGTTTTGGGGTTAACGTAGCCGCCCTTGAAGAGAAGTTGACCAGTGGCTGGATCAACTGTGCCTTGTTTGATTTCCGGTCGGCCGGTTTTGGGGTCGAACCGAGTCAAGGTGCCTTTGACCGGGTCGATTTGACCGTACTTGGTGTCGAATTTGTGAGTGGTTGGATTGTAGAGACCGTTGGACAGTTCAGGGACTAGGGACTTGGTGTCGATGGTGTTTTTCTTGGGATCCAGCTTGCCGACGAAGGAAACCACTTGGACTTCGGGCTCTACCTCTGCACCCAGTTGGATCACCTGGCACAGCTCAGGATTGACGATATCGGTGTTAGGGTCTCTGACATCGGTGGAGACTATAATAGCTCCATCAACATCGACCTCTATGGGTCTCGTTACCGCCTTTCCGGTTTTCGGGTCCGTGGTTGTGATTCTCAGATTCTTCACGTCGACAGTACCGTACTTTGTTTTGATTTCGCCTGTTGCTGAAACCTTCTGAGCCTTGGAATTGTCGATGTGACCGTGCTCCAAGTCAATAGAGCCTGTTTTGGGATTTCTTTTGGCCGTAACAGTGGTGATTTCTAATATGGGGTCGTTTTGACCAGCGATGCTGATGATTTGTCCCAGCGAAGCATCGATCTTTCCTGTTTTAGGGTCTGAGACTCCACCAGAGATAATAATTTGGCCATTGGTTTCGTTAATTTGCGCAGATTTGGCATCCACTTTACCCGATTTGGGGTCATTGATGATCACTTTACCGTTCTTGGGGTCTATGAGTCCGTATTTAGACTCTATCAAGCCAGTTTCTGGGTTCAGCAGAGCTGTAGATTGCTCCACCTGTCCCTTCTCCGGGTCCATTTTCCCAGTTTTGGGGTCAATCTTGGTAGTTATCACGGTGATTTTGATAACCCTCTTCTTGGGAATCGGTGCTGCGATAGGATCCTGCGCCTGTTTGAGACCTACTACAGAGAACACTTGTCCCAAACCTGGATCCAGCTTACCAGTATTGGGATCCACTACTGGCCCCCCATTTATAACCACTTGATTGGTCAAGGGCTCGACTTTCCCTTGGATAATTTCATCCTGGCCAGTTAACGGGTTCTTTGATAGTAGTGTACCGGTCACCGTGTCGACCCTACCGTATTTCGTCTCGATAAGGCCGGTGTTAGGGTCCACAATGCCGGTGATATGCTCCACCGTTCCGCTTTCTGTATCTACAGCTCCAGTTTTCAGATCTTTCGGGGCAGAAATCACCATGACCTTAACGATGCGGCGCTTCGGGATGGGATGTGAGACGCTTTGCGGCGCGGTCGGCGTCGTTACAGCCTTAACTGGACTGATGGCGGCAGGTTTAGCAGGAGTAACCTGCTTGGGGGGCGACACCGCTACCTTTTGTAGCTCCCTCTCGGAAGGCTGCTGCGAAGTCACCGAATCAACCGGTGGTTCTGTGATGTGTACCGTCACGGCTCTACCGAAATCTTTCTCGACTTTACCAGTCTTAGGGTTGGTGAAGCCGCCCTTGAAGATCAGCTCCCCGGTGTTCGGTTCGATGTGTCCCTGTCTGGTATCGGATTTACCAGTTTTGTGATCTATTACAGTCAAGGTTTCGTTCACAGGGTCCAAGTGACCATACTTGGTGTAAATCTTGTTCCTATCTGGATCGTACAGACCAGGAGTGGAATCTGGTTGGGCATTTTTCGAGTCGATGCTGTTCTTTTTCGAATCAAACTTGCCGACATAAGTGTTGACTTGGATTTCTGGATCAACTTCTTGACCCACCTGGATCAGCTGCACGAGGTCATCAGCTGGCGATCCGGTTTTAGGATCCACCACTCCCGAAGCCACGATGATATTCTCATCCTTATCGACTCGAACCGGTCTTTCGTGCACGATACCAGTTTTAGGGTCTCTCGTCATGATCCTCATGAGTCTGAGGTTGATAGTTCCTTGTTTCGTCACTATCTCTCCTGTTTCGGGGATGATCTTTCCGTTTGCTACCTCGGTTTTTCCATTTTCCAGATCAATTACACCAGATTTGGGGTCTCTGCGAGCGGTAATAGTTGTGATAACGACCGCCGGATGTTGCGGGTCCACGACATTGATGACTTGCGATAGATTGGGATCGACTTTGCCGGTCTTGGTGTCCACGACATTATCGTTGATGTAAATTTGACCGGTGTTCTCGTCGACTTTGATAGGGGTGACTGCAAGTTTGCCAGATTTATCCTTGGTGATGACTTTCCTGTTCTGAGAGTCGATCTTTCCGTATTTAGACTCGATGATGCCGCTGACAGGATCTACTGTAGCTGTCAATTTCTCGACTGTTCCCTTTTCGGTGTCAATCCTACCCGTAGCCGGATCTTTTTTGCTGGTGATGACCAGTATTTTGACGACTCTTTTCTTCGGTATGGGATGAGACGGCAAAAGATTTTTGACAGGGGTGGCATCTTTAGCTTCATACGAAGCAATGCTTATAACCTGACCGGAGTTGGTGTCCTTTTTGCCGGTTCTAGGATCAATTACGGGTCCATTGACGATTTGAATTTGACCAGTGGACGGATCAATTTGACCCTTGACAGTTTCTTGTTTGCCTGTAGTAGGGTCTGTGATAGTAACCGTGCCCTTAGTGGGGTTGATCAGCCCATATTTCGACTCGATGTCTCCACTAGGAGTCAAAATGCCGGCCGATTGGTCTACGTGGCCATTTTCAAGATCGAGCTGATTTGTTTTCGGGTCTCTTTTAGCAGTGATAACCAGGAGTTTGACGACCCTCCTGTCCTTGGACTTGGAAACTGGACTGGGTGTTTTGACAGGCGATACTGGTTTGGTTTCCACGGCAGTTGGCGAAGCACTGACAGCCGGATCTGTTAGGGGGCTATTGACTTCGATCTTTATGATTCTGCCAAAACCGTTATCGACTTTACCAGTTTTGGGGTTGACTAATCCTTTGAAGACGAGTTCGCCAGTAGCCAAGTCTCTGTGGCCCTGTTTAAGCTCGGTTTTGCCCGATTTCGGGTCAGTGAAACTCAACGTCTCGTTGATCAAATTAACCACACCATATTTGGTGTACACTCTGTTAGTATCTGGATCGAACATGCCGGTCGATTTCTCAGGAGCCGATATCGTTTTGGGATCCAGCCCTTTCTTATCGACTTTTCCTGACTTGGACAGCACCACCACTTCAGGTTCGATCTCCGAGTCAATTTGCAGGATCTGACTGAGAGTTTTGTCCCTGGTTCCGGTTCTAGGATCGACCACTCCGTTGAGAACTATGACATTGTCGTGGGAATCGAATTGAATAGGGTGTTCCTCGACTTTGCCGGTCTTGGGCTCGCGCGAAATCAATCTTTTGTTCTTCAAATCCACGGATCCGTATTTGGTCATGATGAGGTTGCGTTGGGGATCGAGTTTTCCGTTGGTGGTTTCTTTATGAGCGTTCGTGGGGTCCAACTGACCGGTCTTGTCGTCTCGCTTGGCTGTAACTGCAGTAACCGGGATGATAGTATCACCTTTGTCGGAGATTTTGACGAGCTGCCCCAAACTGGCGTCCAATTTGCCGGTTTTAGGGTCCACCACGCCTTGTTTGATCACGATGTGTCCCATATCGGAGTCGATCTCGACCCGGTGGATTTCCGTTTTACCGCTCTTCTCGTCCTTGCAAGTTATGTTCGAGTTGAAGGGATCGATGACGCCTAGCTTCGACTCTATTTTCCCGGTCGCCGGATCCAGGAGGGCGTCCAACGTCTCCGTGACACCTTTCTCCGCTTCCACTCGGCCAGTTTTCGCGTCCTTCTTGGCGGTGACGACCGTGATCTTGACGATACGCTTCCTGGGCACCACCGCCAGCCTGCTGGCGGCTCTCGGTCGCTGCTCCGAAATGCTGATGATCTGCCCTAGCGACGAGCTCTTCTGGCCGGTCTTCGGGTCGATCACCGAGCCGGAAGTGATGACGATTTGCTTGGTGATCGGGTCGATGTGACCTTGAACGACTTCTTTTTGCCCGTTGGCCGGATCGGTGACGATCACCGTGCCGTTGGATGGGTCGATGAGACCGTACTTGCAGTCGATGAGACCGGTGTCTACGTTCTGCGTCCCTGTAGTTTTGTCAGCGGTTGCCGTGGCTAAGTCCACGTAGCCGGTTTTGGGATCCCTGTTGCCGGTGACGACGAACAAAGTAATCACCCTGGTCTTCTTGCCGCCCGGTGATGGCGCTGCTGCAGCAGCTACCGTGGGAGTCTCCCTAAGGTAGCGTTCCCCTTCCAAGAATGCGGCTGAATCGGACTTGGGGTCCTTGTGCTGCGCTTTTTTCAGTTTATCCACGTCCCCAGGGGCGTAATTGAACGCCGTGGCTGTGGCTCTCTTGTTCGAAGGAGACTGTTGTTCCTCCAGGGCGGGTCTCGGGCTGGACGGGGAGCCTTGGTTCTCGTAGCTGAAACCTTGGGCGTAAGGGCGCCTTGGCGTCACTTGATCTTCGGGGGTCTCGTAGTCGTACTGTCTGGTGTAGCCGGGAAGTTGGGGGGAACCTACAGGTGGGCCCCCTTCGGGGGAAGCAGCCACTTTTTCCTTATCCACCTTTTCTTTCGGGGATTTTTCCTTTTTAGAGCCGAAAGGGAAGGTGGGGCTCTGATAAGGTACAAAGCAAAAACGTGCAAATTATTACATGCACTACTAGATACGACTAACGATGATATAAATTCAAGTTCGAATATGCGATACCGGTAAAACTAAGCAAACATCGAACTACTGAACGCTTCAATTCGTTTTCGTTATACAGAGTGATTGTTTCGAACTCACTATTAAATTGAAAAATTCCAAAAGTGAGGAAGACAATCACAATGCAATAACATTTTCTCGATATACAGAATCAAAATATACAAGGCGGAACACATACAGACCACAAAAAAACACAACTGACCTTTGATTTATCTTTCTTGTCTTGAGGCGATTTGTTATTCTCGTTGGTAGAGTTCAGGTGTGACTCATTGTCGAATCCATTTTGTTCGGGTGCGTTTGCGTCATGATTTTCGTTTTCCTTTTCCGCCTTCTTGGGGAATAAACCTCCGACAGGAAAAACTGCCACGCCTCCCAAAGGTTTACTCTTCTAAGGAAAATGAAGGTTGAGAGTTTTTTGTTTTTCGATTCGTAATAATAAGCATAGAGCTTTCGAAAATATTTCAGATACAGAATATTTATTTAAGCAAGATAGTTATGACATCTCGTTAGGGAGTGCGGTGTAACTACTTGTTATTTTTTTTTCAGAGATACTTCGGAACAGATTGTGGGGTTTGTATTGAGTTCATCATTCGAATTGTTTCGAAAACTGTTCTCAATTCACAAAATATATACACCATAATTGGATAACTCTTGACTGCGAGTAATCCTTGAACAGTTCTTCCGATATTTGTATGAATTTCTTCTCATAATCATTGATGTCTAAATTAGGAGTTCAGTGGTTAGCTGGATACTTTTTAAGAATTTCTTCTCATAATTATTGATGTCTAAATTAGGAGTTCAGTGGTTAGCTGGATACTTTTCATTTTGCACTATTGGTATTGAAAGATAACCAAATCTGTCAGAACTATCTTCCTTGAATAACTAGAAATACAATCGAAAAAATGCAGAAATGTGAAAAAAATAGCAAGAAGCACAACAGTTTGGTCCACACGTTACTAAACAAAATGATGTACTGAGTGTTCGATAAGCTCATCAACGGTATATTTCAATCTACTCGAAATTGCTACGACCAAAAGCAGCTGTAAGCTACAAAATCTACAAAGAGAGAGAAAAATAGATTCGGCAAAAAATTGACGATTGCGTGAAACAAATTGAACAACCTCGTCGTTTTTCTCGGCGTCGTATTCCCCTTCAATAGAGCTAGCGGAGCTTCCTGACTTAACTGATCCAGTGCTGCGTTTCCTAGCAAGCTAAGCCAATTGGTTGTTAATTTCAAATTCGAAAATTTTCATTAAGATATCAAAAAGGTAGTATGTGTGTTGAGGACGATAAACAAAGAACCACAACCATTTAATCGTCTCTAAGTAATTTTGATCGTTAGATACTGAGTGAACTGCTTACCTTATCTTTTTCTTTCTTCTCTTTGGGAGACTTCGCCTTAGCAGGAGTTTGAGGGTCGATATCGGGGATGTGATCAGGAGGATGAGACATCGTGTGTCTCTTGTTGGTCTCATTATACTCGTCCTCAGGTCTCAAACCACTCAGAGCTGCAAGAAAGTCATGATAAAAAACCAGTTTTATTATTTTTTTATCATCTCTCCAAACAATCGTGAATATAAAAATATTTCTTACGATCCATGCTACGCGAGCTGAGGCGCTTTCCGGTCAAAGAACGTTCGAATTGTGGCGCTGGGCGTTCAATAGGAGTTTTCCTGGTCTCGTAGTGGGTGCGTCCGGAATACCGGAACTTAGACCCCAGTTTGGGGAACAGGGACGACTTTTGATTGATTTCTGGGGACATCAACCTGCGAACAATTGAAAACAATTAGCATTCGAACGAACCCAAGTGTCAGTCAGTCAGTCAGAAGTAGCGGGAAATTCAATAATTTCTTCTTCATCAACTTACTTCAAGTAAGTGCGAATATATGGTAGAATAGTTTATATATGCGTTGCTTCTGGATAAAAAGAAAGTGTTTCGTGATCTTTATGAAGTTCCAAAAGTGATTCGAGGTACATTACAAATTGTTTAATAAATTCTATTTTTTTCGCGAATTTGTTGATTTTCATGAAGTTTTTCTTATATATATTATATTTTTTGAAAACACCTTCACTTCACTTTATTCAATCTTTCGACTGTATACGCAGCAACAAATATAGAGAATTTTTCATTACAATTCATTTGTCATTTTTTATCCCAATTGGTAATTCAACTAACGAGCAAATAAATCAGCGTTACCGCTTCTAAAATTAATAAAGTATATTTTCTGCTCAAAACAAACGATTTTTTCAATAAGAGTTGAAGTTTCATGTCATTTCAATAAAACACGAAGATAAACACCTAGCAGTAAAAATTTTCCTCTAACATACTTTTTTCAGTAATGTTTGTGAAAATCGATCATGGTAAGACCTAAGAATTTGATTGATATTGTACTTACATTATAAGTAGAGAGGATGTTTATCAGTTCAAAACATCATTATCATTATCATTCCACAAGAAATTTCATGATGAGAAGCTTTAGAATAGGTTAGTTTCATGGCTTTATATCTGTATATTTTTCAATCAAAGTAGCATGCAATAATTGCATTGTCAAATGTGATATGTCATATCTAACGAAAGCAACGTTGCCAAGTTGCATTTATATTTATAAGTGGCTAACCATAAAAAATCATCCATGTTTGATTGATTTACGTTTGGGGTGATTCCCAGTGAGAGTGATGTTTTCAAACAGGCACCGTGTTCATCGGGTTACTTGGATTGTGAGTAATCCATTTTTTTAACGTTTTCGTCAACTTTGCTTGTTATGGTGACAATAAACTAGACATTTGACATTTCAATTATTGCACATCATATTGAGTTGAAAATATACAATATTGGATTATGAAAATGGACATTTTCACAGCTTTCCATCATAAAATTTCTTTTGGAAATTGATTTTAGGGCATATGAACGATATCTTCGTCTATTCAGAATCTGTCCTACTAATTCTTAGGTCTTACCGTGATCGATTTCCACAAACATTCCTAAAAAAAGAAATTTAGAGTTTTTTTCACGGTTTTTCATTTGGTGTTTTAATTCGTGTTCTGAAGCATCTGTGAAAATTTCATCAAATTCGAAGATGGTTTTCCAAGGAGTTTTTTGCTGTCATCAGCATAAAACAACGCAAAATGTTTGCAATATCACAACTCACTGCCCGATCTTCTCAAAGACACGAGTATGTCAGTTTTCAAAGGCAGTATTTCATAAGAAAAAAGTTTTTATAACAGCTGAACCATATGAAGTTGAAAAAATTTCAGCAAACAACTTTTGATATACATCGCAGAACACATAATTACGAGACAAGACAAAAAATACTTCTCATATCCCATTCATGCGAAATCCCTATATGAACACAGCACAGTGGGATGAAATTCTATAACAGCCTCCCAAAAAACAAAAGATATTGTCGTTGCTGGTAGATTTCGGAGGTCCGTGAGCGAGAAATTTATGATTCAATTTATTTTTCCAGAAACATGATATGCCTGTATTTGTCGAAATCATATCCATTTTTGATAATCTTTTGAAAACATTCATTTTGTATGTTTCATTTATTCCTAATATGATATGTAAACATATTGATATTTTTAACAATTTTTTTGACATATTTCTCAGACAAAAATATTCTGGCACTCTTGTGAATGATTATGAAATACTCTGTTGAAATATTGCTATCTGTCTATCTATCTAACTTAGTTTGAAAGTATTATTTTGTTTCTTGTATGTTCTTTCGTGTAGTGAAATTGAAAAACTGATTTGTACCATACGAAAATGTATTTTTGTCGTTGTTTGGGGCTCAGTTGAGAAAGTTCTATCACCTGAAGAACGTGTGATGTTCCACGCAAGTCTTCCAAAGTTTCTTGGCCGCCCTGTGATTGGCCAGCTTGAATCCGATCGTCGATTCGAACTGCTCGAATTCTCCCGGACGTATTTTGATGTAGAAGTTGTGTCGCTTGTAGCTGATTTTCAGAATTTTCGGCCATGCGAAACGATTTATCCTCAGCCGGTCTCTGTACACCAGCAAGCCGGAAGCGCAAACACCTGTCGGACGAGAAAAGCGTGTGAAAGGGCGGCGGTTCAGGTTATGGAAGACGATTACCTAGCATGATGTCGACACCTTCCGAGTCTTTGGCCGGGTGGAGGTCCACACCGTACATCGCCAGCTTTTTCGCGTTTTCTAGGTAGTGCAGTTCGGCTTCAGCGGGAGTTTGACCCCTGGAAAATATCAGAAAGTAGCCAAAATTACAAATGTATATGAAATTTTCTATTATTAATGATACGTATTATGTGAAAAAATTCCACTTCGAAACCTTTTAATTTGGTGAGACACTCTTTGTGACGTAAAAACTGCTAATACTGGGTGCATTTTAGAGTTGTCAGCTGTACTATTTTTCGGGGGTTCCGAGAATATTTCATTGAGTTTCGTCTACGAAAAAAAAACTTTTGAATTATTGTATAGTGTGATCCATTTTCAATGGAAACACCCTACTAAAATTTGAAGATGTAGACAGATTACAATATATATTTTTTTAAATTTCAAGTACTAAAAGGTCTACTTGCTACCACTTTTGGATCGCAAAGTAAAAGTACCGGAACCCAGAAGGGGAATAAGTACAGTACCACGGCTACACTTCTGTGAGAAGGGGTGTGGTTCTTCATTGAACAGACTTGATTTGTATTAATCTTTGCTTGGGGAAGGTTAGTATATGGTGATGGGCGCCATGTAATTTTTTTTGGTAAAATGAGAAATTACAAAAACTACTGGGAAATATTTCTGACAAAATTTATCACAAACTAATAGAAAAGGGAGGAATTTTTTTTTTTACAAGTAGATCGAGTATGAATCCAGTAGGACTTATAAAATAATTTAAATAACTCGATACCAAGAATCAGCTATATATACCATTAAACATTCTGAAGCTGAAAAGCGAGCACTAATTTGAACACAGACAAATCCCCTTTTCAAAAGGTAAGATCTCAAACAAACCAACGATGAGATCCGTATCGTTATATATATGCCAAATCCACCATCAAATATAGGCGAGAATAGTCAACAATTCACATTGACAATAAATAATTATTAGAACCAAAATTATTTATATTCCAACAGCAATAAACGATGTCTGTTTTGAATTCCATCCAAAACCACAGTTCCCAGATTCTCGGGACAAAGGTAGCCAGTAGTACAAAAAAAAACTATTCGAGTCCGTTGTTCTTTCGAAACAATATACAGGATGTTCTTCAGAAACTAGCCACATTAATTTCAATGTGATATGGAACGTAACAACCTTGGGACAAAATTTGAAATTTTCATTCCAATTTTCAGGGCTTACTACGATATTTTATCTTAGTCGAAAATCGAGATTTTTCATTAGCAATTTTTTTAACGAAAGTATGCCTCTAAACAGGTGTGACCAAAATTTCATAATTTCATAACAAAGTTAGGACAACTCAAAAATCCGAAAACACACACAGCTAACACCCTATATCAACAGATATAGCCATAAGAATATTTTTTAGATTTAGAGTGCCGCCAGATGAAAAAAAAATAGCAATTACATTCACACAATTCAACTAATAATGGAGGAAAAAATAACTATGAAAACTAATTATAGAAATGTTTCATTAAAAAAATTTAAGCTATTTGTTTTTTTTTCATCTGGCGGCACTTTATTGTTGAAATCATAAAAAATACGCTAATGAAAAATCTCTATTTTCGACTAAGATAAAATATCGTAGTATGCCCTGAAAATTGGAATAAACATTTCAAATTTTGTCCCAAAGTAGTCCTTTTAGTACTTGACATTTAAAAAAAAATATAGTGAAATCTGTCTACAACTTCAAATTTTAGGGGGGTGTTTCCATAAAAAATGGGTCACACTGTATATAACATTTTCAAGATACCATTGTAATTTTATGAAAGATGAAACATTTGCCATAATTTCAAAATATTTGCGAAATCTTGTATTTTTTCAAAAGTCAAAATCAGAATAAGATGTATTTTTCTGAAAAATATACGTTAATAGTTATTTATGTATCAAGGGCGTAAAATAGGCGTGTTAATAGCCCTCGCTATCGCTCAGGCTATTACTTACACGCTACGGTCCATAAAAGCATATTACGCCCGACATACATACAACATTTTATGCACGACCAGTATATTTTATTGTAAATACATCTTCACTTCTCAAGCATGACAGGAATACATCACCGATGAAGTGAGGTTCAGATTATATCGGAAAAATCAATCAAGAAGTGATGGAATCCACGTTACCATGGTTACTCAGTCAATATAGATTTCCGTTGCTATGACAACTTGGTATGGTTGGTATGAAAACTTAACTGATTTATTGCCAAGCGGGCGGTAAAGTGGCACTTTACCGCCCGGCGGGCGGTAAAGTAGTCCGAGGGTGGTAAAGTGCTACTTTACGCCCGCATATCGGGGCGATAAAGTGCCATTTTACGCCCGGTCGTGCATAAAATATTTTAGGACATGCATAAACTTCATTCAAATTTGAAGATCACTATATCTAAAAATTATTTTCTTTTTTTTTTCAATACAATGAAATAAGGTAATTTCTACTTCTTCTTTATCTAGGGTATTATTGAGTTCTATGCCGAAAGTGAGTAGTTAAAGCCGTTGCCAAAATGTTCTCCATTGGCTGATGATTTTTATTCATCACAAAATCATCTGTTTTTTAATTCCAGTACTTGTAATATGAATGCCAATTGTGTTTTAGAATGCTGAATATGTGTAGATCAAAACGCCCCTCATTTTTTTATTATTCTGAAGAAACTACTGCGGAAAAAAATAGGTTCGTTTTTCAACGTTCTGCATGTCATGGTATCTTTTCCAAAAATTAGTGATCACTCCTTACTTGTGTGTCCTGTGTAACTCGATAACCTTTTGCTCCAAATCCTGGCTTTGGTTGGGAGCGAAGCGGAACTCCTTGAGGTAGTTTTTGCCCATGGTCTCGGCGTCGTAGTCGCCGAGCTCAGATTGAACAAGATAGGAGCCCAGAAGAGCGTGAGTGACGAAAGAACACGGAAGACGGTTATTCAAGATGTCGTTGCGGATTTGCAGACATACTTGGTAGCGAGTAATATCTTCTTGGAGTTGAGCCGGATCGGGCGGGTAAAATTTCACTTCGAAGCTGAACTGCCATGGTTCTGAGGAAATCCAAAAAGTTTTTTATTCATGAATCGATAAACAAGTGAAATAATTTTTCAAAAACAGGGATGTGACTTTTAAAATCCGCTGGCTGTTTTTTTTATTTTTATCGTGATTTCAATCAATTTAGAAAATGGGGTGAAAACAAGTCACCACAACAAATGACTCATCGAAAAAAAGAAAAGATGTTTAGTAAATCATATCTACATTACATGAGCCACAATTGTCGCATACCTATCTAATGATTGAAAACAACAAAATTCGCTTGTTTGATTGTATATTTCGTTCATGGCGTTTGTCTAAATTCATAGTAAATGTTCGGGAAAAATCTTTGTAAATAGAATACGCCTATTCACTGCTGTCTATTTTTAAAAGCATTTAATTAGAATGCTGATAAATAAGTTGATATTTACAAGCCGATTCACCATTACACACCTAGAGTAATATTTATTTTATACTGATTTTAGGAAATGATAATAACTATTCTAAAAACTACTCTCCAGAAATATTTTTTGGCATTTTTGTGATAGATGGTGAGGTTCAAAACTACCCCCCTACCTATATCGCGTGTATTTTTTAGTACCTACCAAGAAGCTTAATTTTTTTAACATTTATAAAATACAGGTAAAAGTATCATCATTATTATAGAATGTTAAGACTACAATAACGTTCGAAAAATAAATCCCCCTTATGATATTTAGTAATTTTTTATGGACCCTTCCCCTCCCCATCGAGCCTCATGTGATCAATGGAAAGCATCATTTATTCATTTCATCAATACAGAGAATATTGAAAATGGGAATGAGATAGCAGGAGTTTTTTAATGAACACATGATATACTAACCTCTCATGAATTTGCTAATTCTTTTCTCCAAATCCAGCCAATTTCTAGGATCATGCCTATCAGCATATACAAGGCCAAAATAGTCCTTTTCTATCAAATTGATAGCTTCACAAACCTTGTCCAGTAGTTCTTTTCCTTTAGCCTTTTTCTAGAAGAAACCCACATTTATTTATACCAAAATAAAGACAGAATGTTCTAATAATAGGACGACATTTTATATTCATTGGTGTTTGGAATATTGATTATAATTAGGTTTTGATTTGTGTAAACAATACATACTTCAATAACAATGTCTAAAATGGAACCATCCAACATGGTGACCTGAGCAGTGGTACTTCCACTGCTTCGCAAGATGGTGGAAGATTTTTTGGAAGGTAAAGTAGCATTGTCGACAGTCATTTTCTTATCCTCAGGCATCTTTGCCCTTCAAGCTGTGGGCATATAAAACGTGCTCAGTATTTCTATTTCAATAGGTATCAATATTTCAGAATGTGAATATTATACAATTCTAAATATCCGTATAAATTGGAAAAAAAAATATTGTGACCTCCAGAAATATATTATTTCTCACAGTCATGCGATCTGACATGCTCAAATTTCACTTTAGATTTTAGAGAGAGTCAATCATTTATATCATACGATTTATGATTTATTTATTCATTCATGCTGAAAGTGAATCTTCAGAGAAACAACTGAAATAGATGAGTGAAATATCAAATCTATTACGCAATTTCGGGATATAATAACGATACCTGTAATCATTTTTATTCATAAAAATCATGAATAGAAAAGCATAATGGTTATTATTATTATCTATTTTATTTTTTATTCATCACCATTATCACATAACTGAACAAAATATAACAAATAATGATAAAAACAAACATTTTTGATAAACTGAACTCAAGTTTATTACATTATTCAACAACTTCCACATTATTTCACATGTCATCACGAATATGACATCATCATATTTCAAAGATACGAATTAATTCACTTCATAGCCTACCAATGTAAAATCATGACATGATATGTGAATGAAAATGTGCAATTACGAAAAAATTAAGAGAACATTAGAAAATCATTCTTCTGTTCCTGTGATAATGCTTTCACCTACGCGTTCTCACAGAATTAATGGGGAAGGAAATTTGTATAACTGTACTTGCACTGAAAATGTGTACGCGTGCATTTGAGTTCAATATAACTCCAACTCTTTTTAACTGAAAGTTCAACAAAATGAATGTTCATTAATATGCATTGAGCATCATCAGCAAATGAAGATGATAAATTTAACATGGTGAAGTCTACGTTCTATAATGTATATACAATAAAAATAAATAGCTCAAAAATGCACTTATGAAATATGGTAAATTTTATCATCTTCTTTCATTACACAGAGTTTGATGATGTCAAATAATCCGTGAATTTCATTTAATTTGCTGAATAAACCATTCCTTTTCGAGATCATATATATAGAATTCACCTGCTTGTTTATTACCTATTTATGACTTATTCAACAATTTGTAGAGACAGTTAAAAAAAAAACAGATGAAAGTCAATCGGAATATCTCATGTAAACCAGACATTCATAATGTGTTGAAGGACGGCCTACTTGAAGAAACAGTTCAGAATTATTCCGTATTTCTTGAACAGCTCAACAGTATCTGACTGATTAGATAATTAAAATGCAATCACTGTTTAAAAATATCAAATGACAGACAGGCTATACAAAGTATGAATCATTGTCGAGAACGTACAATTGCAATTTGACATGAAATGAAACTGGGAATGAATGGAAGGAAATTGAAAAAAAAATACTATTGAATTCTATTGTGAGGTTTTCAGTCTATTAAAGCGTCACGTAAGTATGAAAGTCTCCAATCAAAATCAATGGAATACAAACTTAAACTTGATGATTTCAGTTTGAAGCACTATATATAGGTATACTTGACAAGAGTTGTCACCCATTTTACTTCAATTTATAATAATTTTTACACACCGTTGTTTCTCCTGGGAAATTTTTTCATCGCGTAAGGAGGACCCATCAAGAATGAGATCATATATCTGTTCAGTAAATTGTACAATTCCAGCATAATCATAGACAATTTTGTACCTAAATATAGAAGCGAATATTCACTACTGGATCATGTAGTCCTCACGACAAATGCATTATGTTGAATCCACAAGAGAAAATCTTTCTTTATGATGATATTAAATGCACATACCTTAAATGACTAATAACAATATTTATTACCAATTAGGTACGGCGTTGAACCACAATTACACTGGCCACAAGTTCACATCAACAAATTATGAAAATACCAAGGGGATCCTAATGGGATATAAGCTCGGACTACAAAAAATCTACATTCAACAATCAATAGGTAGATGATAGAAGAAAATAGGTTAACGACATAACATCAGAAAAGTTATGTCTATACTCAAGTCACTCTGTATATTGATTAATTTGACCTACTAGTAAAACAGATGATTAAAATACTTCCAGAAGTCCCAAGAGTAGAACTTCAAATCAAAGTAACGGGTAGGTAAGCTATAAACAAGATGGGCAGTATAGGTGGGTCAACGTTTTAAAAGGACGCACCTGTAGATGCTCATTGTCCAATCAAAAGTAATCAAACCGAACAAATGTATTTCATAGAAAATCAACTACGTCTACATATTCTTCAATACTTCGAAACCGTTATAACATGGGCAGATACGCGTATTTTCAAAAAATAAATCATAAACCAATCAACGAACTACCTGACACCAATACAAAATACAAATGAGGTAATGCACCTTCGAAATGTTGTTAATCAATTTTTAAGGTTATAAATGTAGCTCTGCTTCACCCTAATATGTGTACTAATTCCACAATGCAATCAAATACCTTGTCAAAAACAGGTGTTATCCATAAATTGTATAGTTTTTATGGAAACGGCACACACATTCACAGCGAACTGGGATGGGCCACCATAAACAACAAACGAACAACAACTGCAGAACCTGAATTCAATTCAATCCAGTCGGGATCGTCGTTTGTCAGAGTCAGAGGACAAACGAGTAGCGACGAAGTGACGCGTACAAACTGACCGATAATGCTAAGATTCTGATGAGAATTTAAAACGCTTCGCTTTCTTTTCTAAAGAAAGTATAATGTTCACGAAATTAAAAAAGTTCTGTTTCTAGATGGAACAATTTCCACGCAATTACAATATTTCAAAAATGAACATGATATTGAACATTGAATGTGAAAAGAAAACATTTTGATGGCCACTGACATAGTGGTAACGCGCAGAAACTCAGGAGAATCAACATGGGAATTGCTGTGTAGCTAAAGTTATGTTGTATTACGTCATGGTTATAAATAAAATGATGGTGTCACGCCCATCTTGACCACTATATAATTAAAATTTATCTTATTGATGATTTCAGTTTAGTATATCATGTTAATGCTAATATTAATTTTATAGCAATATAGCTACTCTCAGTACCTCAGACATAATCACCATTGAGGTTCTTTGTTACTATCAGTTACATTTCAATGTTATTTATTCAGAAATATTTTATAATTCTGATTCTGGGGAAACGTTGCCAGTAGGCCAGTCCGATACAACGTATATATTAGTCAAACCGTATTATCTACTGACCACTGAACTCCATATAGAGTTCTATTGACGATCTGAATTAAATACGAGCATTGGCAAATGAATAATTCTGTTTGGTATATTTCATTCATCGCCATAAATATTCTGACATACAAAACCGCCATAATTTGAATGTATGACAAGAAACACGAAATTACCAGTCGTCCACAGAACAACTTGTTTCAACGACGACAGAACAATGAGTGTCTGAGATGAGCATAAAATAAGTGCTGTGATCATACTTTGTATAACCGTGCCAGAAGTGTCGGAAAAATATTGTCTACCTCGTGTCGTCTGTAAAAAATAAACACCATTTCGATACCAATTTTCAAGTGATTGTTAATTGTACAAGACACCATGGTGAGTGGTCTACCTATCAACACTTGAGAAATGTTTAATATATGAATTAAAATAATATAACTCTACTTTGTATTTTAGCCGAAACACAAGAAATTCGACAAGAAGAAAGCCGTCACTTTCCAATTAGTCCATAGAAGTCAGCAAGATCCTCTGGTTGCTAACGAAGATGCTCCCCAAAGAGTGCTGCTACCTGTGGATCCGAAGAAAGATAAAGAAAAACACAATAATCAACATGAGGATGAGGATTACTTTGATGATGATGATTGTGACCACATGGAATACTTGAAAGATTCCAGTGATAACAAAATGAATTGGCCTGATCATGTTGACAAGGAACTCAAGGAAAGGATAGAAAAAGCAAAGAGAAATCTACCAGAGACTGTGTTTGCTTCTAATGTTGAAGATGAAGTCGGCATGTTGGCCAAAGCTCCTCCAATGTCAGGTAAAGTCATGGAATAAGGTGGTGAAACATAGTTCAAGTATTTGTTTCAGGACTTCAACTTCAGTTGGACCCAGACGTTATAGAAGCTATGGAAGAAGATTTTGACTTTGATGATGCAGAAAACCAACTGGAAGACAACTTCATAGAACTTGCTGATGGTGTAGCTTCTGATGAGGAAGAAGTCGATGAAGTAGTGTATTTTTCAGATGACTACAGTTCAGGAGATGAAAGAGATGATGTTGGATCTCTAGTTGGTTCAGAAAAATCTTCAAAGAAGCAAAAATCAAAATCAAAGTTTACAAATTACAGCATGACAAGTTCTGTGATAAGAAGGAATGAACAGTTGACCTTGCTAGACGATAGATTTGAAGAGGTAATTTCCTGGTTAATGCATGTTTAAGATCTGATCGATTTTGCTATGTTTTTCCAGATGTTTGCTGATTACGATGATAGTGAGATTGGAGCCATAGAATCTGAAGAAATTGAAGGTTATATGCCAGACACATCAGAAATATTGCTACAATATGCAGACGAGTTTGAAAAGTCACGTCAGAACCAGCATCTTGATGAACACATGTTAGCAGAGAAAATTAAGAATCAGTTGGCGTTGTGTGACAGTGATAATGAGGAAATGGTTTATATGCATATACCAGAAAAAGAAAAATGGGATTGTGAAACCATCATTGATACTTATTCAAATATATACAACAAACCCCAATTGATCAAAGAAGAAAAGCTGGTATGTTTTCAATTCGTTGCTCTTATTCTCAATGAAATGCATTCCAATTTTTCAGGGCAACAAAATCAAAATATGCAATAAAGCAGGTTTTCCTTTGGATGTGATTAATTCCAATAAATTAACTAACAAATCCCTGAATAAACACACTGAGCAAAATATTGCACCTAATTCTGGTTCAAAATCTATTGGAGAAAAATCACATATATCCTTGTTATCTGTGAGACCTAAAGATGAGACAGGAGAAGAAAGAAGGAATAGGAAAAAGTTGTTGAAAGCTTATATGAGGGAAAGAAAGCTAGAAAAGAAAATGAATGCTTTGGCTTTCAAGGCAGAAGCTATTAAACAAAACAAAATTGAAATCAATAAAAAGAGAAATGTACAAGGAAATAAAATTTTATAAATTATCAAGTTTCATATGATTCCAGAAATATAGGAAAATGTATGGTTGTGTATATAGTGAATTATGCTTATGACGATTTTTGTATAAATATAGATCATAACGAATGTACTCTAGTTTTTTTAATCAATGGCGTCGTCTATATAAAAAAGGAAAGACTCACTAGGATGACCTTTTTCAAAAGATGAATTTCTAAATTGAAAAATTCAAGTTTTTTGTAATATCCATTTGCGGCGATCGTTTGAGAAATGACAAATGTTCAATATTTTGATCAATTCATGCAATATCGAATAAAAATGAATATTCTTGATTGATGTCACATGAGTTTCAAGCCTATTCACGCCGTTTTACTTCTGTATCCCCATCATTTTGTACCTGAACGTTCAAATCCACTCGCCTATCAACCCCTCCGCCCATTTCAAGCCACGCCAATGCTTACAGCTGTTCACACCGACACAGTGGGGAGTGGCAACGACACGCGTCGCTCATATCGAACCTTCTTTTCCACGGCACCCGGTCGCAACGTATGTCGCTTCGCCGGTGCGCATATCGCGTTAAACCTAATCACAGAGTTTACCTTAGCTACAAATGGTGGGTAGCGAGTCTATTCGATTTATTCGTCTTTGGGACTCGTACCGTTTGTTGGTAGCGGGTCGCTCACGTTCGATAAACATAAGATGTGCAAAAGTTGTACACAAAGACACGCGCGCGACAAAAGCGGAAGGATTTTTCGGAAAAGCGACAGTTTCTGTTAGTGACAATTAACGTTAGAGTTTTGTCGAGAATCTTTGAAAATGTGGTGTCTGATCAGCCAGCCGAATTCGGTGGTTTTCGAAGTGCGGGGCATCGATCCCAAGTCCATAGGGCAAAAGTGCCTAGAAAAAGTGAGTACGGCTTTTTTTATCTACAGCAGACGGATGTTTTGTTTCTGTTGGTTTGTTACTTCAACTTGTTGAAAGAGGAAAGATAAACAGAGAACAAAGAAAATAATCAGAGGCCTGGCGGTGGGTTGAATGTTCTCACTTGGAAACAATATTTTTTACGGAATAACTCATTTACCCTTCAGTGTCTTCTTGGATTATTTTCAACATGTTTATACAAAATGAAATTCAGATGTGTCAAATATCCAGTATAATAGGCATTGGGATATATCTTCAAACATGGGAAATTCATCGTTTACCTATGTATATGAAAATTCAAAATCATAAAAAGTCTTTCTTGAAGAGGCATAATTGTTTTTTTTTCTCGATAAACATTTCACATAATTCTAAATATTTTTGAGAGAATCTCGTAGACTTATGTGCAGATTAGGAGCATAAAAAATAAATAAAATTCAATGTTCAGCAAAATTCTGAAAATACATTTTTTCTGAAAACCTTGAACAACTTTGTTGAATGGGATAATTTCTTTAGACAATGTTTACTTGACTTTTTTTTCATTTTGATTTTCTTTGTCTGTCTCGACGAATTTGGTATTTTTAGATTGTTTTGAATTAGTCTATTGAACGACCAGTATCGATTTGAATGGAGAATAATCATTATAAATGCACCTTGATTCTTTTTTCGAAAAATTTTCTACTATTTTCTACATATTCATTTTGCATAGAAATTGATTCTTCTATAGGTTTATTGCTGTGGTGTTATATTTATTCGAAGCTCTAATTCATACAAACTTTTCTTCAACATTGAAAATAAGGTCTTGTTTGTTGATTTCCGGTGCAACCGAAAATATTTCAGCTGAGCTGCTTCCTGTCGACTGCCGAATCACCATATTTCTTATTATTGGGACACCCTGTATGATTTCTGAATTGAAAAGAGGTCAGTCAATTATTCATTGAAACAATTATTGTATAAGTCGAATTATTCACTATTTTATTGATTTTCAATGTGATTCAATAACAATTCAAATAACGCGGAAAATCGTTAGGAAATTGAAATTAGTTTGAACTCTATGAACTCAATATTTTTGAGTCACGATAATAATGGGTATGTGAATTCGATTTGACATTTTCACAATGTTAACAAAATTGATGAGCACTGTTGTTCAGTTTGATGAAAATACGTTTTGATAATCCAATTCATATAAACAATTCATCATATTTCATAGCAGTGCCGATCCAAATTTCAAATTTACATACAGTTTGTACAAAAAGTAAGGAAAAAAACCGAGCACGTCACGTTTTTTTAAAGCTTGTCATTTTCTAGATAAGAATTTATTTCTTACTTTACGTACACACTGTATGTACCTATTGAAATGCAATGATTTACTTACAGAAAATGACAAATCAGATCCATGTTTCTTACTTCAGCTGAGCCAAGTTCAAAGACGATAATAAGATCCTGGAATAAATTACCGATTAATGAAAAATTAACAAACTATTATAGCAAAACCAAAGAAAATTACTGCAATACTTTTTTCTGTCAAGGACCTTTGTCACAAGGCTATCCGGCAAGATTATTTTACTTGCCGCATGCGTCGTAATGAGGTTATAGAAAAAAATAATTCGTTCCGACAGTTGGGCACTATCTTATTTTTTTGATTATATGAATTGTCAATCTGAGTATTAGGTTCCAACTATTCTATTCTTGATTTTAGAAGAAACCTTTTATCTAACCGTGGAACAGAAATAATATCGACTGTCCATTTATGATTTTTTTTTGCATACTTGAATGATAAATGTTTCATGAAGAGCCATTCCGCCATTCCATTCGTCACTGGAAAACAAAAATACTCACGTACCCAAGACTGTTCGACAGAAAGTAGTCACGACCAATTATTTATTATTCATACGCTCCGTAAGTGATCACGAGTCCAAAGTCCGATCGTACAGGTATGGGTCCAAAGTCCGACGTTCGGCGAAATTGTTGCGGATTTATTTATAATAATTGTGTTTAACTGCACTACAATATGGTTGTTTTTATCTCGTTGCCGGCACGGTCGATACAAATAGAAATCGGGCGCCAAGTGACAAAAAGAAGAAAGCAAGCTAAACATTTTTTTTGGGAAATGTCAATTAGAGAATTTTTCCATTTTTTTTTCGTGGATAGATGTTGTTTAATATCATTTTCGAAATGGATATCATCTGGATACAAAAAATGTGAAAAAATATTTTTAAATAATTTATGTCTGTCAATGATAGCCAAGTGCGGATGTCGTAAATTATTCTGTTTAATAAAAATGGTCATTGTTTGTTTATTGCGGGAGTTTTGAGATAATTGAAAGTGCTATATACATATATATGACGTTTCTGACAAATTGTGAAGTATTTGCGAATATGCAATGTATCCAGTAATATTTTAACAGTTTGTCAGAATGTACATTTTTGTCGTTTGTTTTTTATCTAATAATCTGAAAATACCCAATTTTAATTGGAATAAAAAATATTGCGTTTAATTAATACAATTATGAAATATATACACAACAATTGATTCACTGTTATTAAAAAATATGTTATTTTTTCATTATTATAGTGGAGGGGTTCGAAGTATGTACTGCAGCCAGAGGCTTATTTTACTTCCCCTACCATTCTGATAGCTCAATAGATATTAAATATTATTGACAATTTTACAAAAGTTACTATGTTTCAAGGTTCCCACGTTCTCTAGGTTTAAATCAGATTTCCATAGTTGCATTACTCTTCTGTAGTTTAGTGCCTCACAATAATCCATGATATTAATACAAATTCCAAAAATCAATTCATCTAATATAAAGTCCCTGACTGCCATTCAATCAGGATGTAACAATTAATTAACAGCTATTATCAATCACTGGGCGTTTTTTATGTATACATATCTTGGGAATTTCAAATAGAGTCCGAGTACAAAGTCCAATGATCGTTAAGGTAATATTTTTTTCTCACGTACGCTTCGACTAATATGTACAGAAATGATACACGTACAAAGTTCACATTTAACCAATGTAGATAACTGTACAACGAAAAATTCGACTACTATAAACAGAGTACTCTCAATAAGGTGAAATTCTCGTCAAAATTAATTATCTTGATCGAACGAATCTGACATTGAGATCAAAGTTCGATATAATCGAGATAATCTGAATGAGGACGAAAATTTGCACTTTGACAATAAAATTGAGTGCCCGTGTACTTTAATACACTAATAAACATTTTCTTATCGTGATGAACTAGTTCAAGTCTTTATAAAAGGTTGAATGCCGCTATTATAGGCGTGAAAACATACCCAAGGTATTTCGTTTTGGAGTGTCAACTACTGAACACTCTGTTTCATCATGGACCTAAAATTATAGATCGTGTTTACTATTTAAAAGAAAAAATGGAATATGTTGCATAAGATACTGTATTTTTCAATATGAAAGGTTATCGACATTTATTTCGTGAGTGAAAGTTGACTCGTCCTTTATTTCATTTTTATATCCTTAATTTCTATTTATACCGACGAGAGATTATCAGCTATTTTCATTTATTCCATTGTATCAAAGTTTGGCATTTAGAAAAGTATCAAATCAAGTTTAACCTTACTTTTTTCAAAAGAAACATCTCTATTCCAACCGCTTTATAGTATGTTTACTTTTTAGTATTACTTTCGCAATAAACAATTTCATTAAATTTGTTTGTTTATTACATCTCAATGCACAAATTTTCCGAGACAAACTTATCACTTTACACCTAACGCAATTATCGAATCAATTTCATTTTGGCGCTGTTTACCAATACGCAATTACAGTGATCTGTTGTAAAAACCTGATTCGCTATAAATTTGCATACACCTGAGAACTGGTAAAAATGTACAAGAAAAAAGTGTAATTATTTCGAAGGAAACCAGTCGTAGAAATTCCCGCAAAAGCACGCTGAAACCGAGTGATCCCTGGGAGGGAACGATTCATGACAAATTCAACAGTACAAAGTCCACTTCTCGAGAAGCTTTTCACACGGCAACGTTGCCAAATGTAAGACGTTCCAACACGAACACACCTAAAACGTGAAAATTTGTAATTTGGATCATTGATTTCAATCAAGTAGGCTTTCACAAGTACGGCAATAATACAATTTCGGGAAGCTGCTGCTTTAATTTCATAACTTTTCGACACCTCCATGATTGTTCATTCGAGAATTGTACGACTAGGCAACGCTGAGTTTCGGCGACAGGCGATCTCATTGAGGCCACGCGTCTCCTCGTTCGACGTGATCTCCGTCTTCCGTGCTTTTCTAACAAAGAATGGACTTTGCACTCTGTTCGTATCATGGAGACCCCCGTCCCATCAACGAATCACCTCTCTATTAATCACAATATCCATGTTATGCAACTGGGGCGGCTTAAATTGTTGTTGAGTTGATAACAAGCAACATATCGAAATGACAGGAATAAGTGTGCAGTTCTTTGTATCCTTTTTTGAAATTGGGAATTGAGAAAGCATGGTATCCGAGATCTTTCATGCCATCAGTGTTCCGGAATTTGGATTCCTGGTATAGTTGGTAAATTTTCAATGATTCACTTACGATTTGAGTTAGTCAAAAGTGGATTTTTGTAATGCTATCGATTGAGGATGTATTTATCGGTAAAAATGTGAACTTTGATATGTTTTCGTACAGGTACAATTATTTGATTTAGAATTATCGATAACAATATTTGCGTCCTCTCATTATCGAGCTTATCTGTGGACAACAACAAGAATTTAGAATTATTGCTGAACTATAGACGTACAGTCTACTTAGGAATGAAAGAAGTAAACGTATCGAGGTCAAAATATTTTTTCAATTATGTTGATAATATTGTTACTCATTATGCCAAAAATAAATCAATAACTTTGTTTATTACTATTTTCATTTGTTCAGGTTCAGGTGCATTTGCTGATGTGTGAAAATGCTCGTCTATATTATTTAGTAAATACTGATATTTCTTTTATATAACAATTGATTATTCAGTAGGTGGTGAAAATATAGCTATGAAATTGTGCAATTTCGGTTCTCAAACGATTTTCCCTCGGTTCTGTTGAAGTAGGCGAGAGAGAAAAAAAAAAACACGAAACTTGTTAGCGATAAATTTTTCGGAATCATGAGAAATTGGATAGCAAGTAAACAGAGTAATATTGTATCACACACAAACATTACATCTCCCGTCTTTATTCAGCGCGGCACAGAGATAGCGCGAACAAAGGTGTAATAAATAAAAGGCAGGATATTTTGATCTGATATTTATCTTATTCTCCTTGTTGACTCAAATAGAATAGATCACATACATGAATTATGAAAACACACGCTGCGAGCGTGATCGCTTTATTAATAAATTGTTAAGCATTTAACAGAATCGTGATATTTCCCAATGCTTCGAAGTCTGTGAGATGCAGATAAGGTATTTCGCCGGGAAAAGGACGGGAACGTACTTTGAACCCCTTTAACAGGTTCGCCTAACATAAATAACAATTATTCTCTCTATTTAGTGCGTGTAAACATAGAATTATCGTTTGGAAATTGACAGATCGAGTTGGTTAGGTTTTCGAATATACCGATTTTTGACCATGTTTTAACAATGCCGTTGTTATGAAATTTAGAATATATTTTTCAAGCCCAAAACAATTATCAAAATATTCAATTTTAATCACTTGTTTACGTTCATTTTAGATTTTTATTACAATTTCTTTCTTTGATTGTGCATAATGTGGGCAAAGTTCAAGGTTATCACAGGTACGATTTTGATTTTAGAACCAGCCTTGTTTTTTCAATTCAAAGTAAGAATAATTACCTTATTGCTGCATTTTTTCATTTCACGTGAAATTTCTGATACATTGCAGATCTTAAATTCCATGTTCATAATGATGAATGATTTTTGCGAAATATGACAGTGACATAAGACAAGACAAAACTTTAAAACGTTGTTTTGGTGAATGACTGTTGACATTATGTTTGTATTTATCATATTTTCAGGTGTGTGAATATCTCGGAATATCAAGCGAGTCAGACTATTTCGGCCTGAAGTTTGAGAATAATAAGGGAGAAGAGCTATGGCTGAATTTACGCAACCCCATAGACAGACAAGTCCATTGTCACGGCCCTACGAACCCTCTCAGGTTAGCCTTGAGAGTGAAATTTTGGGTTCCACCACATCTACTTCTGCAGGAGACCACCAGGTAAGAAACGAACAAACATACTTGAATGGTATAATTATGTATTTAAACAAATATATGAAGATTGATAAGATTCGTTTCGTTTGACTAATTCCTCAAGGTGAGATATCTAGATGTTTTTATTTTCAATCAGCATCTTGTCCTTTCTGGTAGTTACAAGATTATGCAAAGCAATTTTGTTATTGCATTGACCTCGGCCTCGAATTCACACAAAAGTGTCTCCGAAACAGATCATAAATTGTATTTGTATCGTAAATCTGATAACCTCCCAATTAATTTTGTTTCACGAAATGTCGAAATATTTTCAACCGACAATGCCAATTAGAACTAATATGAATTAACCAAAATAATTGCTTTCATTGTTAGACATTTTGATATTGAAAATTATGGGAGCAGTAGAATTTGGATTTCTAAAGTTTGAATAATGGTATCTCAAATGCCTAACCTTGATAAAATGAATTGTTTGAAACAATGACACCAAAATAGTACCTGAGTTCGATATACAAGCTAGAAACCATTTTTAAACACTATCTTATTTTTTATAATTGAAATGTTACAAACAATAGATATTTATTATTCAGTAAGCAACTCCAAACATTTTATTCAACATTATTCATTGGTGAAGCATGTGTTCAGCACATTACCATATGTGGAAACGAAAACAAATAAAAATTAACACTTACTGTTTCAAGTTCATGAGCAATTGATTGTTTTTCATTGGTACCCCATTTTAAGATACACCGTAGTGTGTCCGAAACGAACTTTCAATAACCCTGTTTAAAGTTACCATGGCAACACGTTGATAGCCCAGCCCCCTCTAAATCCTATATCACATGTGATTTGCAGGATGAATAAACTATTCGATTATAATACGTTACCATAGCAACGGTTAGTAGCGACCACGATCGTATATAGGCTATTTATTCTGGGTAGATAGTTTCTGTCAAATCGCCAGATTGAGCCGTGTTGCCACATGTTTTTCACTTTTTCAGCGATGCTCCGAGTTAACTTCGAATAAAAACTAGGTTGCCCGTTTGTTTTGTTTTAAAAAAGTGTGTTCGACTGATGAAATATATTAATTATATTTGGATTACTATTGATTGTGGATAACCATTGAATGGTTCGAATGATATAATGGACTGTTCACATGCTAGGAATCGAATATTCAAAGGAAGTACATAATAACTACATAATGATATCTAAAAATGTTCATCTTTCAATATCAAATCTGTTCTTTCTCATTTGATGGTTCTATATTTCAAAACCAATAACTGTCCAACTCTATTAGGTGTGTTTTAGAAAAAATCCAGAAGTTATAGATCAATTTATTTGTGGAACAAAAATAGTAGTGCATCATGTGCTCATTTTGTAAACGCTACACATCATTACATTTCAACAAAAATTACAAAACAGATTCAAATGTCTCTCAATTCACTATGTATCCATGTCTTTACATCTCACATCAACTCAATTGGATAAAAAACACAAATGTAAAGTGGGAGTCAAAGATCTGGATATCCATATCTTTCTGCTATCATTTCTTAGGGCTGGTTTGTTTCTGAAAATCAAAGAATATATTACATTTATCATAAAGTCTATGGCCTACAATTGTACTTAATTAGTAACTGAAGCTTCAACATTCCATAATCAAAATAAATTACATTGTTAGTAAGTCATTCTTGAATTGCTGTCTTATTAAAAGCAGAGGTGGAAACTTTGTTAATGACTGTGCTGTGATAAGTAGCATTATCCATACATAACAATTGTGGAAGGATTCTTTAATTTTGGCAGCAGTTGTGTATTGAATCAGTGGAGAAAGTTATCCTGGTTAATTTCTCCATGGTAAACTTCTTTAGCAGTTTCAGGGATTACAACAAATTTTGTCCCAGGAATGAATCCATCTGAACAACCACCATGCAAAAGAATGAATCTATTAGACAACATAATTTCAATACACCATCTAACTCATATACAAATTCTAAATACCTTGAATCTCATATTCTTTGTATTTTCACAATTTTGACACTAGAATCTTGCCAAGAATGTAGTAGAGTTCCATTCTGAAATATGCAGATCTCATTAATGAAAACAAATTACCCCAAACCTTCACTTTTCAACAGAACGTACTGTTGGAGAAATGTATTACGTTTCATAGCAATATTAGGTAACTCCATCAATGTTTTCCATTAAGATGTGAGGCAAATGTTGAGCAAGCTTTCATTTCAATGACTTCAATGTTATGTGTTCCTCTGCAATGAAGAATGTTCATCAGCTGATAATATGTGATATGCACTAAATACTCACTGTTCTTGGGTACATATTGTACCTAAGTACAGTTCCCTATTTGATATTGTTGAGGTTGATCAATATCCACAATTGGTTTCTTCCGTTGTGTAGTTCTGTAGAAGTTCTAGGGCAGTTTAGTTCTTAGCTTACCTTCTGGGATAGTGTGCAGATATTCCCTACACAGTTCAATTCCTACATTTAAAGCAGCAATCACTCTCTGTAATAATCATATTTCATAAAAACTATTGAACCATTGTAAGATCGTGGTGAATGAATATTCATGAAGATTCTTCACTTACCTTCCAATAAAATCCAATGAAAGTAAGGGTCTCCTGTTATCCCTTTCTCGTTAAAAATGTTCTAATAAAAATGCAACCATTTTCTGGGCATCTCTACTCAATCCTCTCGGCATTTTCATAAGAATACGATGAAATTAAGTTCTCAAAAGAACAAATTTAAAAAAATCGAAGAAAAGCACAATTCGAATGTAAACAAACGATTGTAGGGATTCGCTCCGAACAGTCCGAACAATTTGGCATCGTTGTGAAGTGAACGATGCCAAATTGTGGAGCGAATCCTTAAACACGAAATGGATAACAGGAGCCCCTCACTTTCATTGAATTTTATTCGGAAGGTAAGAAAAGAATCTTCATGAATATTTATTCACCACGATCTCACAATGGTTCAATAGTTTTTATGAAATATGATTTTATACCCAGTTATATATATTCGGACTTAATTCGGAGCAACGCTGAAAAAGTGAAAAACATCTGGCAACACGGCTCATCTGGCGATTTGACAGAAACTATCTACCCAGAATAAATAGCCTATACATAGGTCTTGCTCTTGCAACAGTTGCAACTAGTTTGGTGGGGGGTGGCCCAAACATTGAGGAAATTTTTGTGCTTCTCATGTTTCGCCACCTGCAGCGCTGTCCTCTATTGTCACTTTGTCAGCCAATCACACATCAGATCCGATCAGCTTTTTGAAAGTAAGAATTATTTTTATTCATTCGAGAGAATTTTGCAAGATATAATATTTCTGTCATTGATTTCATTTACCATTCAAGTCCGAACCGTTTGTTTTGTTGTCAAAGATTAATCACGTGATTATACCCCTATGTCCTCCTAGCGGATAATTATGGAAACTTTTTCTTCAAAACTGGTGCCACCCTCCACCACTCAAAATTGCCGTAGATTCCAGACCTTATGTGTATGACCGTGGTAGCGACAAAATATAATAAAAGTAATATTGGATTCTATGGGAGAATTCGGAACCGTTCAACATTATTATTCAGTTATTTCATTATAGAATACCTATAAAATAATTACAACGATACAATAGAAAAATATGCAATTGAAAAAACATTGGCTACGTTTCGCCCAAAAGGCCTGCAAGAATAAAATCATCATTGCGTCTTACTACAGTTTAGATCACGTGACCAATGCTTCACTTTTCTTACGCACTATCTGTCTGTTTTCTACAAATCTATAAATATAACAATTCCTCGCCATCTTCAAGAGCTGTTTGAAAAACTTAATTTTTTCCTGTTGTCTGACTTGGATTTCCGTTGCGTTTCCAGACACCAATTCTACCTCCACGCCAAAGTCGATTTGTTGGAGAAGCGATTGCTCGCCAAAGACTGGGACAATGTTTCGGTTCTCATAGCCCTCATCGCGCAAGTCGATACGGGCGACTACAAACCTTTCAATCCGCCGCACGCGGCTTACATGCAGGCGTCTTCCATCACGCCGACAGACGATTCCTGCAAGCCGGCCAACCTGCTGCAAAAAATTATCGCGAAGCATAGGCAGTACGCCGGCATGAAGAGTTCCACGGCCGAGTACTGGCTGTTGAAGCAGGTGGCCGATTTGGAGACCTTCGGCGAGGAGAGGTTTACGACCAAGCACTCTGGAGGGGTCACTCTAGGTTCGTAGTTTGTTACTTGAAGTTTTTGTGGACAGTAACTTTGTTCGAAATCACCGACTGCGCCTTATTTTTGAAGTAAAGTCGTCAATTATTAACGCTATTATATCAGCTTCGTGCTGTATGTATTCATGTATTTATATGAGTAACTTTCCTTAACAGAGTCTCTGTAGCGTAGGCAACACGTTATACGCCAATTTATACATACAGTGTGAAACAGCCAAATTGAATGAATTCGATTACGAATAAATGAGAGCGTGTTGGAAAAAACGCTCGGACATGATTCTTATTTTTAGATGCGCATTTAAAAAAATTATTTAATGGGGTGTGTCATATGTGAAAGTGGCCGATACCAACCTTCCTATTTTGAATACACCCCTCCCCCTGAATATTATTAATTATTTGGATTCTCCAGAAAATTCTAGACATAATTCATGTACAATGAAAGAAGGGGCATCAGCTCATTCTCTTCATTCAAATCTGTATATATTTTGATCAAATCATTCTCAATCACAACAGGATTCTAACCTCGTATTATTTTCAATATAATACAATGAATAAAACAAATGATAATGCTCACCACTTTCAGAAATATGAAAATACATACACATAAATGTCCTAGCTCACTACGAAAGTCTGAGATGCCTTTATTTTCATTATAAACTCACACTTTATTAACGAAAAACCACAAATAACCTAAGCAATGAAACTATCCAATGTCATCATGTGTGGTTCTGTGACTGCCGACTGTGGCGATGCAATCTTGAATTCATTCGCCAATTCTACACGAATAACCACAGAATAATTTGTTGCATATTTGACGAATAAATCCATTACATACATGATGATCAAATAAATATTTGGTAATAAAATCACTACTATAATTTTTCTGAACATTGATTTTTTACATGTCATTTCGAACATGTCCTGATGCCTTCAGATGAATTTTGGAATATGGTCAGATTAATTGAGCGACTCTGAGGCCTCAAAATTCCCCCCACGAAAAATATCTCATTGCAAGTAAGTGATGTATAATTTGGATTTGTTTCTATTTCCAGGTGTGGGCCCACACGGCATTAACGTCTACCGCAAAGACCAAGTGAAACAGTTGATCTCTTTCACGAGCATCCTAAGCGCCTCGTCTCACAAACGCATTTTCAAGCTGGAGTACCTTTCACCGGACACCAAGGAGACCCTTTTGGAGATCAAACTCGATTCTAGTCACGTGGCGAGCAGCCTCTATCGAGCACTCACCGAGAAACACGCCTTTTACAGCTGCGAAACGGTAAGAAAACTCACTTCATCAATTTACAATGAGTATGGAGTGGAAAGAGTCGGTATCAAGAGCACAAAAACTCGAAAACTTCAGGTTCGCTGTGTTTTCAGGTTAGGAGCGCTGTTACGACGCAGTTTATCAGAGATCTGAAGGGGACGATTGTTTCGATCTTCAACGAGGATTCGACGTTGGGCAGGAAATATGTGTTTGATATTCAGAGGACTTGCAGGGAGGTCTACGACAACGCCAGAAGGGTGTTGTATCAGGAGAACGTGACGCAGGTGCCGAAAATCGAGCCGACTTGTTGTCATGACGGGGTCAGCTATAAGGTAGGCAACATCTAAACCATTCTTGTTTTAATTGTTCAACATGGCCAAGAACACGATTTTTGTGAAATACATTTTTTTTTTCATCAAATCATAAGTCACTGCTGAATCCAAGTAATTGCCACTCACTCATGGAACACAATAATATTGACAGAAATGACATGCGACCGGAATATTTATACCAGACTGTTTGAAGAAGCTTCTTTATTCTTGCTGTCATCAGCCACCATAATAATATTTCACAGCGTTGCCGAGCATTATTCATGATTTTTCTTAGAGATGCGATCAGGCGAAAGAAAAAAAGATATCACGTAAATTCACGTGTATTATTCAGGAATAATTGAATCAATTACAATTTCAAATTGAAGGGTCTTAAGTGGCCTTCATTCAAAAAACTTTGAATACATAGTTTTGTATCACTTCATTCAATTTTCAGTTCTATTTGGATTAAATTGATGAACTATTGGCAAATGAACATAAGCGATACGCCACCTGGTGGTACTAAAAATGACTAGACATGCAGACATAGTTCTTGTGTTTGGTATTGTTTTGTTGATCTTATACTGAATTTGAAAATCATAATCTATTTTATTTAGCACTTCTCACCAAAAAAAAAAACATCAGAAAAAACAAATACTACAAATTTATAATCCATTCCATTACAAAAACAATTTTCTTGACATCATGATGTTATGATGGTCAGCACTCAAGACTTCTTCACTTTCATGAACACTTCTAAAAGTGCTTGTGCCTTCAAAGTACCCCATACCAAATCTTGCCATTCGAATCTAAAAACAATAAAATATCAGAAATCTGTATATATTTTGATCGAATCATTCTCAATCACAACAGGATTCTAACCTCGTATTATTTTCAATATAAACTCACACTTTATTAACGAAAAAACTAACCTAATGCAATGAAACTATCCAATGTGGCGCTGCAATCTTAAATTCATTCGCCAATACCAGTGTGTGACCCATGAAAATTTTGGTGATTTTTGCCATTTTTTCAACGGAGGTATTTTCAGTTATATTTAAAAAATTTGGTTTGTTGGTACAAAAAAGTTTCTCAATGGCTTGGTTCGGATAATAAGTTTTTTAGGGCTAGAAAAATTGTCGTTTTGTCAATGCCAAATTATCAATTTTCAACCACAAGATGATCGTAGGGCATTGCATGGTAAAAATATTTATAAATACTCAGTTTCAATTTGAAGTCGATCGGTCAATTACTCTTTGAGTTATGATTTCAGCATTTTCGAAAAATATCCATCGACCTCAACATAAAATAAAGTTCCGTGTTCAGTTAGGCATGTTTTCTAGAGATACAATCCACTGTAGTTCTATTTCATTGACATATTTCAAATTTTGTTTCTACCATGTATTTTTTCTTCCAGGATTCCGAGGAAAAACTAAATCGTCTCGTTGACGCTCTCACGTGTAAAATATGCATGGACAACCAAATCGACGTCGTTTTCCTGCCGTGTGCTCACGTCGTCGCTTGCACGGCGTGTGCTGCTCGAGTCGACCGATGCCCCCTCTGTCGATCGGAATTCGAACAAGCTCAAAAACTATACCTGCCCAGCGAGTTTTGCCGGGAATTGGCCACGTAATACGTTTATTGCGTCGAGATTCTAAGACTATAGGTTGTCGTAGTTTTTATAAAACTGCGTTTTAAAGCGGTCTCGAAAAGACGTGCTCATTACGCTCATTCGGTAAGGTTTTTTTGACACAACGATGATAATAATTATGTACTAGGATTTGTCTGACTGTTGAATGTTTCTTGTGATTAAAATCTCATATTGAGGTTTGCTTATTTAGCTTTAAAAAATGTTTAAGTTTAACAACTTACCTTTTATGTACAAATTTGAAGGGGTATTCTGGTCTAGACGTCTAAATTTTTGGCGATTTTCAAACTAAGATAAAAAAAAATAATAAAATTTCTACTATGCATTTTTTTAGACTTTTGTTGTGTGAATTATGTAGAAACATGAAAAATCGTTGAATTACAAGAAAAAAAAACGGTGCTAGTTGAAATGAATCCAACCCTGGTGGTGAAATTAGGAAATGACATCGATTTGAAAACATTTTTACTTTGAATTTTTCAAGAGTACATGAAATCAAAATTTTCCAAAACCTGAAGCAGGGAGGTTTAGAAAGATGCATGAACATTCTTTCATAAAATTTCAAAGGAATTGAATTATCATGACGATTACTTAAAAAAAAAGTTGTTTTGACAAACGATTCCAATAGAATAGTCACAAAATCCGCTGTATCTCCGAAAAGAATTGCAATTTTGAATGAATTTTTTGATAGTATAAACTTTGGAAATACGCATGAATTTCTAGGCCAAAATATCCCCTTGAGAAGGCTCGACAAAGATTTGAAGGATTTTCTGTTATTTCAATGTTATTCGAACAAGAAAATTAGCCATTTGATTTGATGAAGTAGATTTCAGTTTGTTGTCGAGTTATTTTTCGAAACAATGTTTACTAGTATCAAGTGTGTTCTAGTGAGTATATGTTTGTCTTTAAAACTCACTAGGAATAATTCATTGACCTATTTAGTCATTAATCAATGCAATATAGTTTAGGAAGAAATATTCAGTTATTCGTTTAGTTATTTGTATAATAATATGAAATAAAACAGTTTATTTATACATATTCTGTATATTAGTATTGATAAATGTTGTGATATACTGAAATTTTATTTTGTGATAATTTTGTATTCATTAGAAATGGACAATAAGTTTTTTTCATGCTTCAGAAACACTACAGTAGTTACTTTTTTATATGTTATAGCCGTAGTTCTCTGGAATTGTGTTGTAAAAAGAGTATTTCATTCGAAAGTATTAATTCTCAACGCAAACTGAGCAGATTTTGCTAGACGAAATGCTCCTTTTGTGAACATATGTGAAAATGTGAAACTTTCTCAGCCTTCATGGCAACCAAATAAGAAAAATTAAATAATTTCCATTTACTGAATCTTGAAGTTTCATTTACAGAATACAGCTTTAGCTTCAATGTACAATTGCTTCAACGCATTACGAATACTCCACAGTGACATAATGGCTATCAGTATCACAGCAAATATTTGCTCGTTTTCAGAAATTCCAGTGAAAAAAATAAAATCCCCTAAAAAGAACCCAAGCGAAAGGCTGGTAATTCCTAGGCCGAATGAGACAATGCCAAGAAAATTGTGGAAGAGCTTCATCACCACTGGAGGAAAATATTTCTTCAATAAATCCAATTTGCAGGATAGAAACCCAAGAAGTATCGATATGATTGATAGTATCCAGGACACCAAACCTGAAACAGGAAATATACAGTGTGTCACTAACGCGTCTGTATGAAAAATTAATAGATCTGTTGGAACTGGTAACACATGTTGGAAACATCCTATATATACTTGGAGTCGAAAAATAATAAGCCTTACCAGTAATTGCGTGATCACTCTTGAAATGTTCTGCACCTCTTTGGTCTTTAGCGTATATTTCGAAGATTATGCCAGCGGTTAGTAATGCGGTACTTATCAACAATATAACACCGTGGACGAAACATTTTTTGATTCTTTCGATTTGTTGGCTCCAAACGTTGGATTCGAAAAAGAGAATTATACCTTCTGCCATAAGAGGAAAGTACTGAAATTATTCAACATTTGTCAATGAATAATTAGAAGACCCAAAACTCTCTTACAAATGAGGTACATTCAGAGTAAAAATAGATACACATTTATCAAAAAAATCCTCAAATAGAATCGTGAAAATATATTCAGTGATTTCTGAAAGTCCTGTTTCTGATTATCAGATTTAATTTGAAAAATGCCTGCACGAACTATATTATTGAAGGATTTCGATGATCATATTGAAAAAAAACAACGTGGAATACTTACTGCAGCTGTACTGAGAAAAATATGCCACAATCTTGTGTGATTAGATGGAAAACTGTTGAATATCAACCAGAAATGATAAAAACAGTATACAACTACAAGTTGATGGAAAATTGTGTTGCACACCCATTCTATTCTTTGAATAACATCTACTTTCCTGGACATTTTGCAGAACTATGAATGAGTTTCAATTCGAATTTGTAAAAGTACATATAAGAATATCGGATAAAACCTATTATAATTTTATAGTTCCCTATCAGGAAATAAATGGATCAGGGTAAATAATAGCATCCTCAGTTTAGTACCTACAATAATAATTAAAAAAAAAAACTAGATGCCATAAAAACATTTATTTCACCTACTACACATTGTCATCAAAAGAAATATAAAATAAATTGTGTTTGTGGATTAGGATAACTTCAATTATTGGAAATCAATTATCGTTTTATAAGAACAATCAAACATATTCAAGGTCCACAATACAGGATCTGAATCATACAAATGCCGGAATATTTTATGACGTAAACGTTATGATTAATCATCCGTTTTAGGTGGACCATCTTTCAATGTATCACTGGAAGCCTCCATTTTAGAGCAAATGTAGTTTTCTATCACTGCTTGAGCTAAAAATTATAATCATTAGGGTATATTATTTGGAACATATTAATATTTTTGCTTCAATTTTAATTCAACGCGCTTTCTAATTTGATATACAGTGTGTCTCACGATAAACTGACTTGCTCACTTTAAAATCTGGACGTCAGAGACTATCGCGGATTTTTGGTAAGAACAACATTTGTGTCTTCTAATGATAATTTGTTGTTTACATACCTAAAGTACTGTTATTCTCGATTGCAAGGCGGTGTGCGCTATCATCATTCAAATTGGTGAGTGAAAAATCTGCACCATTCGAGAGCAGCTCTTGGCACGTATGTGGATGATTACCTCTTGCAGCATACATTAAAGAAGTGTTACACAACTAAAAATTCAATATTTTACTCAATAATTACATATGTTGAATTAATGCGAAAAAACAGGTTGATTATATTTCATGTTGGTAACAGTGCACTTCAAAACAGCAGTACCAAATACCAAATGACATTTGTTTCAATTTGTTACCAAAATTATCTTGAATAGTATTTCATAATTACATGATCTGCATGGTTGACAATCGCGCCACGATTAATGAGCAGCTTGACGACGTCGTGGTGGCCTCCGCTAGATGCCAGAATCAAAGGCGTCTCCTCTTCCGGTCCCAATTCGTTCACATCAGCCCCATGTGTCAAAAGTAATTGCACCGTGTTGAACTGACCATAAGCGCATGCCCAGTGCAATGCCGTCAACCCGTTATCGTCTTTCAAATCGACGTTTTCTGGATTTTCGATATCTTTCTCGCATAACTCCCCTTGGCCCGCTTTCATATGAAAATTAACCTCGGTAGGTTGGGGTATCGGCGTTTCTGCCTGGGTATTTCCTCTCTGTAGGTTGGTAAGAACAGTGTTGCAGGTCAGGCTGTGTTGTTTGTACGGAAGGAAGGCGCTTTTTCGATTGGTATCCCGCAGCGAGCACGGCGACCACTTTTTAGGACTGCTGCTCAAGTTCTGATACAAACCTAAGGCGATTGTAGAATTACTAGAATTCGGCCTAGTGAAGAAGACTGGTTTCACTTCAATTTCTCCGCTTGAAGAATCGTCATCGAAGGAGTTCTCCATAGCTTGCTTTTGATTTCGAGCAGCTTTTTTTCATTGTAACTAATCCAGTTGCACTCTCTCTGTCGCACACAAAAGCCACGGAGTATAGATATATATATACTCCGTGACAAAAGCACAGTATAATAAGACAATGTGACAAAAGCATACATTCTAGCCTATTTACATTTGTAAATGACATTGACGCGTTGACGGAAGCGAACTTTGATGATTTGATTGCGATTGCATGGCCACCTCAACATCTTGACCTTCACATAATTAAATAAACAAAGAAACGCAAAAGAGAAAATTTCGAACATTATACTTTTCGACAGACCATGTGGTTTTTGTTGAAAGGATGATACTGTATCGAAAGTGGTTGAGGTGTCAAAGGACAAGGACTACATGTGAATGATTACAGGAAAATTAGAATAGATATGAAATATTCGAGTTGCTATTAGAGTTTGTACCTTTCGTGTTGAAACGATCATGGAGAATTTGATCAAATTGAACAATCAAACAGCTGGGAGAGATAGAATTGCTAGGTAGATTCCGAAAAAGTTTTTTTTATGAATTTTTAATACACAACCTCACTTTTTCAGGCTCTTGCAGTATTTAAGTAGGTTCTTGTGGCATAGACTCCAACAGAACAACAAAAATGGAGTTGGTGGATTGCAAAACTTGGAGTTTCAACTAAGCACTTTCAGAAAACGTAATTAGAATCGTTATTTATTTTTTTTTTTCTTGAAACCTATCAAATTTTGATTTTAGTTCTTCGATTTGGTAGATTTGCAGAAAGCCTGTATTCAGCTCTACCACAATTCAATCATGAAGATTTACCAGTTCGATTCACTGTTATTCTGAGTAAAATAGCAAATTCAATATTCTTGCTAGCTGATCACATATTATGGCTAGGAAGAGCTGACATTTGTGCAGTGGATACTGCAAAATGGGGAAAAATATCTAATAAATATTGGTTATACTCCATAACAATGAATTTAGTGAGAGATTTCCATGAAATTTCCAATTTGTTGAAAAGCCAAAGCTGCAATATCTTATTGAACAGTGAAATTAGGAGTTTTAGTGATGTTTCTAGAGTTGTGGCAAGGGCATTTGTAGCTTTGCAATCAAATGATAAGATAGTGATTGACACAGTTAAAAATTGCTGTGATTTTTTCATTCCACTGAATGCACTTGGGCATGTGAAGTTGTCTGCAGGTACTATAGGACTTTTAGGGACAATTTCATCAACTGCTGGACTGTTGATTCTATTGCAACCATCAAGAAAACTATCACCTTCCTGAAAACTTTTTATTCTTAAGTTCAATATTATATCTAGTAAGATATGGTTAAAGATGTAAATATTTCTCTTGTATTCCATTGTTAATCATTTTATAGGAATTCAAATCACCCTATAAGTAATATTAATGATTATTCATTTTATCAAATTATTTACTTACATGACATAAGCAAATACAAAAAACGATATAGAGGATAAATATAAAAATGGGAAAATAATTTTCATGCCTAGTTCTAACCAATGAATGATCCATCTGACATGAATTTCAGAAACAGTTTCCCTAGTATTTGTCATGCCGTGTAGGAATTTTTGATCCGAATTCGTCAATCTATCAATTGCAAATGTTACCAACATCGAAATTAGAGAAAAACATGAACAAATCCCCACAAAAACATCGAGAGCTTTCAAATAAGGCACGGGATGAATAGAGCATAAAGAGGTTGAGTAAAAGTATAAATTAACGCTGAATGAAAAAATGTTCATATTGCATCTTTTATCGAGCTTAATCCAAAGAGCAATGTAATTCAGAAAAACCATAACAGTGCACGGAGCTCCTATACAAATGATGTAGTGCACAAACTTTCTTTCGAGAATAAAATCTACTGATGCTACACTGAAGTTACCTATGAAGAATAATTTTATTATTACACATTATCTGATTCACAATGATGTATATTGTTTACCTGAAGATCTTATTTCTGTATCTGTATGTTTCCTTATATTCAACAGTTCAAATTCTGTAGTTTTGGGCTCATTGAGAATTATTATCTCGGTTTCGCTCCAACGTAAAATAATTTCGTCATCAGGAAATCGATCTATAAATGTTATCCCAGTAAAATGTTGGTATTCACAGGTGAGAATATATTTGTCATTTTGTGCATACGGGATCAGGTTTTCTTCTTCTAATCAAAACAACAGTTATTTCAATACGACCTATTATTTTGCTTTTAATTTCCATTACTTTGATGTTTCATTCAAATGTTTGAGAATGTTTTAGTAATTTTCTATCGTATACATATTGATTTTTATATTGGCACAACTTGATCCGTTGGTGACGTATTTCAGTAAGTGATAACCAAAGAGTACACCAGCTAGCTGGTGTACTCTTTGGTGATAACCGTATATACCAGAGACGGGCTATCGACAATTGAAAAAAGAAAATAATAGAATATTTTGGTTGCGCGTGTTATTATGGAACAAAAAGTCAAAAAGATGAAGTGAACGAAATTATGATTTGAAATTTATTTTTATTTTGCAGTAGACTAGGTAGAACTACTAAGAATACTAATCTCTCCCATGTTTTTTATCCAAAATTTATACTCACATGATCCAAATTTCAAATTACAATGTTGTGTATCAAAGGGAAATTTTTGGTAGAATCTTGAACATCTTGTTGTTAATTTAATTTTTTTGGAGAGTAAGATGTTTCCTTCATCTCCATAGCCACGCCAAAATGTGGTATCTTCATCTTTTTGCATTAAATTATTTCCATTTATATTGACTATTTTCGGTTCCCAAATTTTACCACTCACAGCCAATTTCCTGGTATGCTTATTAGCACCAAGATTAGGATCTATCCATGTTTGTGAAAGAATACCATCTATTTCCATTACCTGAAAAAAAAAATCATATTTATATCACAACTTTTACCTATTCTAGATATGTGTTTCTCATTTGAAGAAAAATATCAGTGGTGTGGTTATATACAGGGTGTTAATTAAGTATGTTAACAAACTTTAACCACGAATAGTACTCCGAAAAATAGAAAGAAAATGTCATATGAACATGGGTCCGGAAATGCTTCCTAAGGGAGCTACGCTCCTTTGCATGGGGCACCCTGAAGACGGTTTTCCCTCGATATTATCGAAACCGTTCATAACAAAATCACGAAATTAGGTGGGATGGGTAAACTTTTGACGCTGAATCTGATTCTGAATTCAGAATTTCATAATTTTAATCACAGGCGTATCATACGGAAGGAGTTAAGGGTAAAAATAACCCCATTTTCTAAATGGTAATTTTTATGACATTTTGATCTTAGAATATGGTAATTCAGAGATTTCTACGTAAAAATGGTCTCTTGGTACATCTCCATAGGCCTAACAGTTTTCGAGAAAAATGCAAATTATTGAATCGATGCAGGCTATTGTAAATAAATAAATGTTCGTCTACATACATATTTAGTTAGTGTGCCGTGAAAAACAATTGCAACCATTGCGTCGAAAGTTTACCCATCCCACCTAATTTCGTAATTTTGTTATGAACGGTTTCGATGATAGCGAGGGAAAACCGTCTTCAGGGTGCCCCATGCAAAGGAGCGTAGCTCCCTTAGGAAGCATTTCCGGACCCATGTTCATATGACATTTTCTTTCTATTTTTCGGAGTACTATTCGTGGCTAAAGTTTGTTAACATACTTAATTAACACCCTGTATAATGGCGCGTTTTTGCTTACCATGGCATCCTGGTTGATGTTGATCTCTTCTATAACGAGTGAAATATAAATACGAGTAATATATACATTATTTTCTTGAGAATTAAGTGGTCTTTCCATCTCAGGCAAATAGTTACCACCTCTTATAGATAAAGCAGTCCCCATCAACACGAAACAATCAAACATTGTCTTGTTCTTCATAATATTATCCTACTTAATTAGATATGACTTTGAGAGCTGTATCGCTACAGAAACTTCTATTAGTAAATAAATTATACTAGTTGAAATAGGTCCACATGTATGGTAAAATCATTAGTGCATTTTTTAATATATTCATTACTATACAATATCTTTGTTTTAGGATTCATTCAGATGATAAAAATATGATTCCTTTGTACTTTCGTTTAATACACATCAGAAAATGTATAAAAATGGTCTTGTTTCAATTTGAATTTTCCTCATTTCACTATTTTTTTGATTTATTGGACAATGAATTTAAAATTGCAGCGCCAAAGTGGGCAGTCACATAACCATAAATGTTGACATTGGATAGTTACATGGAGAAGAATCTCGGAGTGGGCGACATCTACTTCTAATTGTTTGACATACTCGAGGTGTGACCAACAAAATAACCTGTGTGTGCTTGTATGAGTGAAGTGTGATCTTTTTATGTCCTTTTAGGTCATTTTTGTATCGAGAATTATATATTTGGATTATATTTAATGGACGATTATTTGAAATAAAATTTATACCATCTGAAAATGCAGCGGATTGGAAGAGGTTACGTGGAGATGAGATTACGAAAAATGTTCTCATCTGTTCCTCAATGCTCATGATATATATATGGTACTTCAGATATCTCTTCACACAAATTTCCTTTGAATCCCAAGGCAGTTAAGAAATTGCAGACAATCTTGAATATAGGGAAACCTATTTATTAACCTGATTTATTCAAGTGATTTGAAGAATCGTACTGAATAGTAAGGTTCACTGAATTCATATTATTTGTGGATAAGAATTGTACAGGTTGTTGCAAGGAAAAATCATCTTGCAGGTACTCATTCCACTCAAACACATTTTCAAAAAATTCTGCTGATTATGTACTTACTATCTAAAAATGGTATTTAGGCGTCTGCAAAATAAAAATCATTCGAACTCGTTTCCGTCATTACCCAAGAGGTAGAGTTCTCAATGCGTTGCTTTTTTTAATGAAAGCATCCCCATCAGTAGGCCTACAAACCATGTTTTTCACAATATTCACATATTTACCCCTTCCAGAAATTAAAATTAATTCCTGAAATTCGTTCAATATGGCATTTTTACAAAATTGCAAAATGCACTCGCACTTGTTTCAGATTACGTCTCTGAAAAGTCTACGCGGCACTTATTTCACGTTTTTCAATTATTTCACTGCATTTACTCCTTCCAGAAATAAAATAATTTCTGAATTTCGTTTATTAGCATTTGTGCTACTAGCAAAATGCACTTCATATTGTCTCAGATTATGGGTCTGAAAAGTATAAACCGCACTTATTTCATTTGTTTCCACTTATTTCACTAAGAATAGTTCATCTGAATTGAAATAACCAGATGATACCTACTCGAACCGCATTTACCCCTCATAGTCATCTCTGCCATACCGAAATGTGTGTACAGGATGAATGAAATATTTTCAAATTAAATTCTTCTGCCTCTATTAGGAGATTGTCAGAACTCGGACTCTTCTGACTGATTCAAAGATGCCTCTAGGGCTTCGCTAAATCCACGGAGTATAGATAGAGGCTAAATCGATAGAATTATATTCATCATGCGACTAACTTGAATGAAAATGTTTGTTGGTATTTACGTATTTCGGTACGAAAACACGAATTTAAAATTTCCAAAACGAACCTGTGCTATTGTTGTTCACACCTCAAGCCGACATTTTGTCATTCTCAGCGCCATCTCGCGGTACGTGATCTTTCCCTATCTGCCTATTGCATTAGGAGTTTTGTGGTTGCTACTGATATATGCCACGAGATGTCACTACAAATTGTTTTTTACCTGTCAAACAGGTGTCAAATTTCTATATTTTCATTGAGAATTGAATTATGCAAATGTCATTTGATTTCTAATGATTAGAATTTTGAACTAATCAAAAATAAAAAGAACATTTGCGAACATGTACAGAGACAGACTTAAAATCGTTGTAGAGGCGAATTGAAATGTTTTTGCCAAGGTATTTTTTCTCTATTGACTTTCCAGATGTCTAATCATATGTATTTTTCAAATCTATTTAAATAGAAAGGCTCATGTTTATTCAGAAAGCTGATCTGTATTCCTTTCCAGTGTGACTTGGTCACGAATATTATCAGGAATTTGAGGAACAACTGACCTCAAAATGTCAACCAATGGACCCCAGGCAATAGATCCTGCTCTTCCAGAAAATACCCATGGAAATTTCGCAGGAACACTAGTGACAGTCAATAGATTGAGAAACAACAACAATCAAAGCCCCTTGGTGAACTTCAGAGACAGGCTCTTTCATACATTGTTTTACAGAGCAGCCTTAGTATATGCCAAAGCATTTCCTGGGCCTCTACGAAGATTCATAGAGTTTATCATACTGATAAAAGCGTTAGGTGCCTTTTTCGTCTTGGTGTATATACATATATCATTTTCAAAGACACCATCTACATGTCTGACCCATATCAAGGATTCCTGGCCTCGAGATGGAATTTTGAGAGTGGAAATTCTCAGGAATGCTGATAAGAATTATAATATTCAACAGAGCTATGCCAAGGAAGAGAAATTGAAGCAGCAGGGTAAAGTTGAGGATTTCGTGCATGTTATAGGGTTACTTGCAAGAGATGGTTTTATATCACCAACAGCTGTTGAGGATATTGACAAAGAAACTGAACCACTCAAAAATGGTGAGCTAGATTTCTCACTCAATTTCACCTCTATTTATGAAAATAGTACTGTAATTAGAGTTTATTATCAACCATTGACTTTTTCTGGTGTCTTTTAATGTCCAGGGATTTTTTTTACAGGTTATTCCAACACTAGCAGTCCTACTATTGGGACAGACAGTGAAGAAATAATTGCTGAGTCCTTAGTAAATGTTTCCAAAATATCTCCAACTGTATGGAATGGCTATGATATGTTAACTGAATACCCAATAGGGTTGACAGAACATTCCTCAAAATTAGGAAATATCGTTGACAGGACAGAAAGTGACGTGAATGTTACTCAGAAGATGAAACTGGAAGATATCAAGGAAGATATCCAGGATAATTATGAAATTGAATGTGAGTCTGCTTTGAAACATCTCCAGTGATGAAAAAATATAAATTGGATTCATTCAACTCTCTTGAGGGAATAGTTGGAGAATAAGTATTTTAATGCCAGGAAAGATATAACCATTTTTAAAAATCAGAAATGATATGAAAAACCAGCTCAAAAAATAATGATGAATGAAATATTTATTTTTACTCATCACTATAAAAAAATTAATTTCTACCCTCAGTTGATATTATTGTCAATCATTCATAATGTCAGACATTACCTGTTCTGTAAATCCACGAAAAATGTTAAAATTTTTCAAGAATCAGAAATAACAGTCCAAATAATAATCATAAACAAATTATTTCATCAGTCATCAGCAGAAAAATATCTTTTATTACAATTATTAGTTTATTTCATCGCCGATCTTTATGATTTTATGTTCAAGACTTCAAGCTATCCAAATAGATTTTTTTTGGACCTCTACTGTACGGGGTTTTCCCCCATACACCCTGAAGATTTTCCAATACTCAACCTTTCTACATTTTTTCAGCAGCTGAAGATGAATACATCATTGAGTTTTCTCTTGAGTATGGTTTTTTGAGGCTCAGCCCGGCAACGAGGGCGAAACTGAAAATTCCTGTCGTGATAGTGACGCTGGACCCAACGAAAGACTCTTGTTTCGGTGACACCTTCGGTCGTTTCATTTTGGAAGAGTTTTTGGGATACGATGATCTCTTGTTGGCTTCTATAAAGACATTAGCTGAGAACGAGGACAACAAAGGGTATCTGAGGTAATTAGTTGTGCATATGCTTGAGCTTATTCTCTGATAGATTCAAATTTGTGAAATTATCAGGTTTGTTCATGTACGCTTCAAAAACTCGAATTACGATTTACAAGTTCTATGGATTGTTATGTCGGAGAAAACAACCTTTCAATGGGGTTATCCGATCTTAAATAATCGGAGGAAAAATAATTCACAAATTGGCACCGAATTGAAAAAATAATGTACCCGCTTTTCGAATTTTTCAAACACTCAAAAAATAGAATTTTCCAAAATCCGAGACGGGAGCGATAGAGATTCAACTAGTGAATGAATAAATAATTTCGAGGGAATCGGCAAGGTTGAACTTAGATATGACAACCACCTCGGAAAAGTAGATTGAAATTTGAGAAACAATTTCAATAGAATAGACGCTCCGTTACAAAATCTTCTGTACCTGTGAAAAATCTGTTTAAGGGTATATTTTGAAGGTCTAAACTTTGAAAACATGCCCAATAAAATGATTTTTTCAAATTTCTAAACCAGAATACCTCCTTAAAGGTAATTTACCAACGCGCCATCTAGCGAAGTCGTGAAAAAAGTTCGCGATTATAGCCAACGAAAACTGTAACTGAAATAGGACACGGTGGAAAAAAAGTAACTGTATTGAATACTAATTCATATGTTGGTATGATCGCATTTGTTGTCGAAAATATATATTTTTGACCAAAAAAAAAACAGCGCGGTAAACTCACTAAAAAGTTCAAAATTATATGTTCATGATCAATGGGATGAAAAAATACGATATGAAGTAAATATTACGAAACAAAAAAATACAATATGTGTACAAAGTGAAATGAAGCAAAGCAACGATATGAATGTCATGTCATTGTATTGTGTATTCATTTTCTTCTATTTACTTACCTTATGAAATTTCAAGGTCTGAACAAAGCCAAATATTCGACTTTCTTTCGAACATACATACTTTTTGATTAACTTTTTTTCGGTTGCGCTTAGATTAGATTAAATTAGATTAAGAGGAGTTTTGGAACCGGTCTATTACCTCCCTAGGCACTGCAGCATTATTTGCTTTTTGTACCTTTCCAAACTCCCTAGTTCAGTCCCATATCTTTAATTCTCCTGTTGAGGAGTAGAAGCTCAGGGACTACTATTGCTCTAGGTGGCTCACTCCCTTGGTCTTGTACATACCCCTGGTTGTGCCTCCACTGAGCTTTTGCTTCGCATTCGAAGATTATATGGGTGGCTGTTTCCTCCTCCTCATTACACAGTCTGCATATAGGTTCTGTGTCAAACACCCCTATGTTATGCAGATGTTTCCTCAGAAACCAGTGCCCGGTACAGAGGCCGGTTATCGTTCTGAGTTTTTCCCTACTTAGCAAGAGTAATTCAACTGCTTGCTTGGGTGAGGGCTCTTCTAGCATTAACTTGCTGTGTCTAGCTCCCTCTGATTGTACCCACCTCAGTCGGTGCTGAGAGTAGACCCAATCATTGATCGCTGCTTTAACGCTGGCTCTGGGTATCTCTATCGCTGGTTCCGGCCCAACCATTGGTGTTGCAGAGCCTCGCCTCGCTAGTTTGTCCGCCTCCTCGTTGCCAGAAATACCCCTGTGCCCTGGCACCCACATCAATGTTACTTTGTTATGGTTCGCCAGGTCCTGCAGGTTTTTGGCACACTCTTTTGACAATTTTTGAGTCTATGCTCCGGGATGCCAATGCTTTGAGAGCCGCTTGGCTATCTGACCTAATGAGAATCGTCACCCTCCTATATCCTCTCCTCAGGTTCTCGACAGCACAAGCGTTTATGGCATGTACTTCAGCTTGGAAGACCGAGGCGTACTTCCCCAATGAGTTTGATTGCTCGAACTTGGGTTTCGCTGAAAAGACGCCTGATCCAGTTCCTTCGCTGGTTTTTGAACCATCTGTATACCACGTGAGGGCTCCAGGTGGATCCTCATATCCTTTGTCATCCTTGAGTTTTGTATAAACCTCATAGTTTTTTCCAAAAGATATCTCTCTACTCATATAATCAGTCCCCATTTCTAGAAGTGGGTGTCTAATTATATTATTTATGGTTGTGTGCCCATGTATTTTAGTACCCTTCCAACAGCTTTGTTGTTCGAGTCTATAGGCGCATTGCCTTGCCTCGCCCCGGATGTATAGATCCAGAGGTGGGAGGTTTAGCATGGTTTCCATAGCAGCAGTAGGGGTTGTTCTCATGGCCCCTGTAATACATAGGCACGCTAGCTTTTGTATACTGCCGAGTGTAGTTACGGTTTGGGATTGCCGCACCTTAGTCCACCACCATATTGAGCCATAGGTTATCTTGGTTCTTATCACTGCCGTATATAGCCAGTGGGCTATTTTCGGTTTCAGTCCCCAAGACTTCCCCATGACCCTCTTTGTGGCCATTAGCATCATTTTGCTTTTGTTTGAGATGTGCTGCATGTGAGAATTCCATGACAATTTCTTGTCAAGGAAGACTCCAAGGTACTTCGTCTTCTCGCTATACTGCAGCGTTTTCCCATAAAAACGTGGCCCTTGTAGATTTACGTTTCGTTTCTTAGTGAAAGCTATTAGTGCAGTTTTCTCGGGGTTGACTTTAAGCCCCCTATCCTGACACCAATGTTCCACCTGGTTTAGAGCTCCCTGAGTTATTTCTTTCAGTGTATTTGAAAACTTGCCCTGGGTTAAGATGACAATGTCATTTGCATAGCCCTGGGCAAATACTCCACTGTCGTTTAGTTTGCGTATGAGGTCATCAATCACTACATTCCATAACAGAGGAGAGAGAACCCCTCCCTGGGGACAACCCCGGGCTACCCTCGTTTCCACGCTGTCACAGAACATGGTTGCATACGCTTTCCTATCTCTCAACATGGCTTTTATCCACCTGCAGCTGGTTCCATCAGTTCCCAATTGCAGTAAGGATGTCACCATGTCTTCAAAGGGGGTGTTCTTCTATTTTCCCAACTAATTGGTGTAACGCAGTCTCACAGGATTTTCCTTTTTGGTAGGCATGCTGATTGTTATGAAGGGGTTTGACGCTTAGCGGCCCCTCCCTTCGGTTGCGCTACTTTTTACTTTTATTTGTAGAATTAATATATTCTGCAACTCAGTTTCTGCAATTAAAAATTGAAGAGTTCGGAGACTGTGTCAAACAATCAAAAATGTCACTACAGTTTGAAATATACTGATGCACTGTAGGTCCCTTAGATGTTGGTGTCCACAAGTTTAATTAAGATGAGTTTGCCGGGAATCTTGCACACATCTGCGAGTCACCGCTCTGATGAGCTCTCTCGCCAATGTATGGCAGTGTAGAGGGCGGCTCAATTCATATGCTATATCTACGTGGCATGACGTAATATGAACAATACTATGGTCTATGAATTTGAAAAAGATAATTGTAAGACTTGGTTATTCTTCAATACAAACTATAATAAAATTAGGGGTTCCAAGTTACCCTGAAAAATTAACTTTGCAGGGTAGTTTGGGCGCCAACTCAGTAGTACTTTAGGGGACGTCCATTAATTACGTGGGGCATTTTTTAGGATTTTTTGACGCCCCCGCCCCTCTTGGTGAGATTTCGCAAGATTTTCCTCGACTACCTCCCCCCTCCCCAAATCTTACGTTGGATTAAAAAAAAATAAATAAAAGCAAAAACATAATTTGTTCCATTACTTTTATTTGACTAGTATTAAAGATTCGAGAGTATTGCCGTAGATCTAGTACTACGATGAAATTTTAAAAACGACAAACACTATTGTGTGAAATTTCGCCATATTTTCACTCGAGCAACATTTTTTACTTCAATTCAACTGTACTTTCACGCAATTTTACATCGTTTTCTACTAGGAGAAAAATTACGTGATATTTGCTAAAAACCCCCCCTCTCCCCTAAGTGAAATTTAGGAAGATTAAGCTTGACCCCCTCCCCCCCTTGAACACCTCACGTAATTTATGGACGCCCCTTTATATGATGTCGGAATTGAATCCGTCCCTTCACTATGAATTTTTCATTTCAATTATGAATTATAAAGTAATCGTATTTTTTATTCTTTCAGAAACGTGATTTCTGGAGAACATTACCGTTTCGTCAGTATGTGGATGGCCAGGACCTCTTATTTTGCAGCCTTTTTCATCATGATAGTATTTGTAAGTAGCAAAATATTGTGTAGGTGGCGTTCACGACAAGAGAACGTCGATTAAATTCATTATGTCACGAGTGTTGATCCAATTTTGAGACTCACCAAATGCTCTCAGATCCTTTTGATGAAGCTGCTACGAACGAAAGATGATCATGCGTTGAAAATCGGCATGATGGTCAAAGATCAGAGGTTTTTGAAGGTGAATGAGGAATTGCTCAATGATGACTCGCCTCAAAATTGAAAAGGGTTGAATGGGCATGAATATGTTGAGTCTTTGAGTATTAAAAGAAAAAATATTGGAAGCTTTCCCTTCATTTTTTTATCCTGTATATAAATGAATGACTGCACGAATGAATTTTGCGTTTCTCTACTCATTACGACGGTATTCCATGATTTTCTTTATCTTTAAGCGAATTCTATACACGTCATTAGCGGAAAATGACGCTTTGAACAACAACTCGACTTTTCCATTCGAAATAATGCTCCTAAACGAGAAGCGGAATAGAGGAAGACATATTTTGCAAAACCAATATTCCAACCGCCAGAGAAATCCAATATTTCTCGCTCGTTGTAAAAGTGGAAGTAATTTCAGCGTCAGGTAATCGAATAACAAAATTAAAATAAAATTTTGTAGAGTATATAGGATTTCTCTCTCTGTGTGGATACAAACTAAGCGGCACTCTAAAAGGTCTTGTCGAATAATAATAACAGAAAACAGATTTTGGCTGGAAATAAAGATTAACTGAAGCGAAAACGCGAATATCGGAAATCGGGTGATATTGGCTTCGGCTACGAGTTTTCTTTTGCTAAATTCGATAGTTATCGAACACTCTCATACAGTATCGGAAATAATTCGACGGTTTTGCTGTTCTAAGAGAGCGAAACGAATAGTTTGCTAAAGAATTGTCGTTCGACTCATAGAATGAGTCACTGTCTGCGTTGCAACCAGTGATAGTGTACTCGAATAACGCAGTAACGTACTCGTGCTGCTATGGAACGTCACGTGACATGTCTACGATGATGTGGTGAATTTACAAAGGAAAAAATTGGTTGAATCTCGGCATTGGATGTTATTCAATATGAAGTTATGAAGTTTGACCTCCCAGATCTGGGATATTTACAGCTGTAGTTTGCTTGGTTCACATGTTCACAAATAGCATAATTATTCTTTTAAACAACTTTCTATTAGGCTGAACAAAGTTCTTTGTATACAGGCCTTTGTTATGCTATACCCACAATAAGAAAGTTTCTACCCCCCTATTTTTTCACTGTTGTAAAGGTCCCTCTTATGCTCATCCAGCCATAATTTTTTTTTGTAGTACTCCGAAACGATAAACAAATTTTTATGTAGGTTTCTTATTTGAAAAACAAAGATGGCCCAGTAACATGAAATATTTGGAATAGAATAACACTTTCACAATAGTGTATGCTCAATTTTATTTCAATTTTCCAAGTAAATTTCTTATGCATGCTGCTTGCAACATTTCTGGTGTAACAGAATGACAAGCTGCCCTAATTCTGTTTTTTAAATCATCTACATCGGTAGGAGCTGTAACATACATTAATCCTTTTGAATATCCTCAAGGAAAAAAATCCAACGAGGTTATATCTGGTGAACGAGCCGGCCAAACTATTGTAGTATTTCTCCCAATCCATATTTCTTGGAAAAACACATCCAGGAGCATAAACTAGTCCGCGGTACTGAATTAGGGCTTCTCTTGTGATATTCTGACAGGACAGGTTTTCGATTTTACTTTCAACCAATTGAACTGATCATGATTTTCAAATTTTTAGATGAGATTTTCGCAGACGAACTGCCTTAACCCATTAATGGCCAAGACATCAGAAATTTGTAATTCAGAAAAAAACATTTATTGTGGCACGTTTAGAATACACAAGCAAACAACAATTCGTCATTAAAAAAATTATAAACTCACAGTATTGAAAAAAAAAACAAGTGGGTGCATAAGCGCACCTTTGGCCAAAAATGGATGAAATAATCGAATGAAAAAAACAAAAACAAATACAGGGTGTTTCACAGAGGATGGAACATTAGACGTATCTGGAGAACAGAAAGACAGATCATTTCAAAAATTTGTGGGCGTGGATAATCAAACTTGCTCTATCCGTCTAAAATTTTTTCATCAATACACTGTTGCCGCTTGTATAAGAAAGTAGTAGCTACTTTGTTATTTCAAATGGAACACCTGGTATATTATATCATTTTTGGAATTCTCATGAGATTCCTCACAACTTTCCCACATAATTCCCTATACCTATCTGTGACGATTTCCGAGATAAAAATTATTTTGTCAAATTTTTGTGGAAAACCTGACCATTGAAAAATATAAATTTTTTCCCAATGCAAATTCACAAAATATTGCAATTTGGGTTATTGCTGCATAAGAACATCAAGTATTCTGTCGATCACTGAAATGTTTTTGAAATCTTTCTAGATTTATGTATACACATGTTAGACTTTGATACTTTTAGTTTTTCATGATGATATAGGCATTTCAAAATTTTTCTTCAATCTAATGAATTCACTCGGATTCGGAGGTAAATCACTTTATGCTTTTCATTAAACTCTCTGCATGTTCTACTGATATTCTTGTTACATTGACCATACATGATGAATAAATCCATCTAAACCGCATTCAAGTTATTATTTTCTGCCTTAGTATTTTTACACCCAGGCATCTTGAATACAGGATAACAATGAAGGAATAACATGTTAGTTCTCTGTCAGAATGAAGTTCGTAGCCTACTATCTTGAGCACTATCCAATATTTATTTTATTGAAGACGAATTCATTACATAAGTGATCATGACTAACAAACTGTATGAGATAGGTAAAGGTAAAGTATACTCAATTAAAATGGAAAATGTTATAGCTTTCTAATAAGTGATGATATACAGGGTGTCCCATTTAAAAAAACGGAGTTTCAGTCATTTTTATGAGTGCCCGGATGACACTCACTTCTCAGCCTCCCTGTATGCTGAAACTGAGATCCAGTTCATCGACAGAATACTTGATGGTCTTATGCAGCTATAACCCAAATTGCAATATTTTGTGAATTTGCATTGGGAAAAAATTGATATTTTTCAATGGTCAGGTTTTTCACAAAAATTTGACAAAATAATTTTTATCTCGGAAATCGTCACAGATAGGTATAGGAAATTATGTGGGAAAGTTGTGAGGAATCTCATGAGAATTCCAAAAATGAATAAATATACGAGGTGTTCCTTTTGAAATAACAAATTAGCTTCTACTTTCTTATACAAGCGGCAACACTGTATTGATGAAAATATTTTATACGGATAGAGCAAGTTTGATTATCTACGCTCACAAATTTTCGAAAAAATCTGCCTTTCTGTTCTCCAAATGCGTCTAATGTTCCATTCACTGTGAAACATCCGATATAGAGTAGGTGCCCTATTTCTTCATATGATAATTTTCGAAACAATCTGGGTGAACATGCACTTTGCATTTCCAACATAAATAAATGGTATTACTTTTACAAAGCCGACATTTTTTTCTTGCACTGTTGGTATCTCTGATTATCAAATGTCCAACATTATCAAATCTTATATCATCTGGTAGAGCTGATTCAGATGGTTTAGAAATCTTCCCTGCCGATACTGATTCGCAATGAACTAATCTCAAGCAAGGCTAATGATCAACTGACCATCGTATATAGTATGACGTATCCTAATATTCCCTAACTTGTTGAGACTCGCATAGTGTATAAAAATGTTCACCATTATCGGCCAAACCTTCACAAGTACATGCAAAAATGAACGACATCCGAAAATATTTACTTCATTGAAAATACACGTTCGGCACTAAATGAGTATTATCATTTTATATTCAGTATCGACAAAAATAAATTTTATTGGAGTAATCCAAGAACGCTTAATTTATGATTCTCAAGTAATTTTCAGAGATGGAAAAAATCATGTTTTGGATTGAATAAAAATATTTTCACTTCTTCTAGATTATTGTTAAGAATATCCGTCAGAATAAATATGAATAATATTGAGTAAACCACGAAAAAATTGTATGGAAAAGTTGCGTTTACGCACCTTTGGCGGTTAATTGGGTAAATTTCACCAAACATAGTTAAAATCTGTGTTCGGGCTAATTTCGGTAATTTTTCGATACCCATCGCCAGTGTCACGACTGCGGGTCCATTTTTCCGTAGAAAGTAACCGGCAAAGAAGAGGGGCTAGAGAGGGGCGAAGGGGGAGGAAGGGGAGGGGGACCCCCTAGGACGGGTGGCGACGCCGGGCTCGGGTGTTAATCAGGCCGATCATATTTCCGGGGGCGGCGACGACGACGACGACGGTGAACGGGCGGGGGCGGCTAGAGGGGAGTATAGGATGAGTAGGGGGGAGGGGTAGAGAGCTCATAAATCAGAGGGGGTACGCCGGAGTGTCGGGGTTAACAGGGTCCCAGTGGCCTAGTATTGCGTAATTATGTCACCTATATCGGGTAACGGCCAGGATCTGGAGTCGCCTTTCGATGGATTAATGGATGGATGAATGGCGGTTTGTACAGGGTGGGTTATGATTTTGAGACTGAAATCATATTTTCACTTTTGATTTCTCACCAAGGAAGAGAGTTGTGAGCCTGACAACACAATGACACAATGTCGACGAATCAATATTTCATTCAATATGGTTTCTCAATTCGAAACATTCTTCCATTTCAATTGTTCAACTGTTAATTCATTTTATTTCCATTACGTCAAATTTCGAGTAATTCACTTAATTATTATTATTATACCAAAAGCGTAACAGTAGGGAAAACCAACGGGTATTCTTATTAAAAATAATTTATTTTCAACTTTTTTTTTGTATCCGACATCAAATTTGGGAAACTTATGTTGATTTGCATAAAAAATGCCCGTTCCATTGAAATCGATATGAGTTGAAAATTTTCAAAGCATTTTTGAATCGTACAACGGTGTCTTCTTCAAAGGGCTGTAGCTTACTTAGGACACATTTCCGGTAATTGGAGCTGAATCGACATTGAATAACCTTTGATACCTATAGTTTCCGTTTGGCAGAAGATTTTGTACACTCTGTATATTGTATGAATCAATTCAGTCATTTTTCAATTCATTCGAAATTATGAACAGGCATAACTTATTTCCCGGTGGAACGCGCTCATTTCATACACCCTGTATTTGATTCTCGTTGAATTTCTCGAAGTCTGCTTATTCGATCTAGTTTTCAATTCTCTATATAAGAATGAAAGAATTTTTGGAATACGTCAAATATTCACAAAGTTTTGTTGGATAGATAATGTCATCCTCGATCGAAATAAGTAAAAATATATAGGGTGTTCCATTTGAAAATCGAAAGTTGAGGTCATTTCCGGTCAAACCGGAAGTACTGCAAAGCAAGTGAATACGTCAAATAATGCGAATTGACATATAATACACAACCCCCCGAATTTTGTTCTTCTATCTCCAATAATAAAAAAGTTATAGGGGCGAGCCACCTTGAAGAATCACCCGGTATATTATGTCTATATTATGAGAAATCTTTTTTTGAAGGGGTAAGAGTGGTTGACTGGTGGACGTCGACCCCCCTCCCATTAGTCAACTCTAGTTACGCCAATGCTTATGCACGTTTCCAGCAGAACAAATTATGTGATTATTTATTCAATAATATATATATTTTTTCTGTTTCAGACTGTCTCTGTATCGATGCTGTTACGCTATTCACATCATCAGATTTTTGTATTCATCGGTAAGTATTTCATTTAGATGCTACCCATTTTTCGAATGAAACTATCGAATATTTATACGTTCCATTTCAAGTCGAAAATTGATATCCGTGTTCTGTGTGAGCCGAATCAGAATTTTCCATCTGTAAACTCAATTGTTCAATCGTGTATGCGCTTGTCTACTTGATTCACGTTTTGTCAAAAAAAAAAAGAATTGTAGCCGTTCAGCGAGCAACATATGTATATTGATTCCATTGAAAATTGCACAAAAAGGCCTAAAAGTGGCAATATCCGGCCAGTTATTGTCAGTTCTCTTTCAATTTCGGTTGGAATTTTACGACTACGTCAAAGTTTACAGAACAATAAGTTGCTTTCTGGGATATGGCGAATGCGCTAGGAAGAACAGTTCATATACAGGGTGTCCCATTAATATGCTAAAAAAAGCAACTGAGAGTAGAGAAGACGAAAATATGACGATTGAGCACAAAATCGTTTATACAAATGTTGATGGTTGAAAAGATACAGTGCTTTCAAGTTAAAATTTCATTTGCAAATTTCTTAATAGCTTCGACAGTTTTTATGATATCGGTTTCTCTGACACTAAAAAACTAACTATTTGCTTGTCTGACAGCAACATACTTCTTTTTTTCTAGATAAAATTATTTGAATTTATTCAAGTGTGCCCTAATGATTTCGATTTATTAGAAATAACACGTGTAGTACTATTAAAATCTGACTATCATCGAAAATACTCGATTACACGATTTATGATGAAAGCAATGTTGTGAAAATAGTTCTCGGACTAAAACTTAGCTTTTTCAAACGGAACCATATTGGCATATTGGTACTGTAATGCCATTCATTAGTACCCTCAAAAATATACTCATCAATATACCTTATTACGTTCTGCGATAAGTACAATCAAACTAAATATAATGAAAAATAAAAAAAAAAATAAAAAATATTGATATTCGAAATGTCACTTGCTTGGTATCGTGGAATTCGGACAATTGTACAGAATCCGGAAATGTAATAAAATACTAAGTGCCCAGTTCAAAAATCGAAAGTAACATGTACTTCCGACGAAACCGGAAGTGGAAAAAAAATCGTTTGGATTTCAAAAGTTGCTCATATGTGAAGGATCCTCCAAGTTTTAAATTTTTAGTTTGAAAACTAAAGGAGAAAAGTGGGATATACTATGGTCTTGTTACACACGGTATAACTCAGATGATGATAAAAAACAACATATTATTTCATCAATTTCGATGGTTAATTCAAGAGCTGGTAATATCGTACCTGTTGCTTATGTGACGTAATTATCAATATAAAATGAATATACTTCATATAGATTTCGGTGTTTCTCCCAGACGCCCTAAGACGGCTCACTTTCCATCTTCGCTTCATTCGCAGTCATATGACGATTAAGTTAAAATCCGATGAGTTTCCAGAAGATTCAAGTCGCACTTGAGTTTCCAATACAAACATCTCCTAAACTCTTCAGCAAACACAATGTTCCGTATAAGTTGCCTCAAACTTCCCGAATCATTTGTGAGACATTGTGTTGGCGATTTTTTCTCTTCATTAGTCTACGCCTGGTAAGCAATTCACCGAAGTTTCTTCATTATATCGGATCCTTGCGCAGCCGAGTGGATCCATCCCATCTCGTTATCGTAATATCGGTACGCCTTTTGATGGAAACTTAACGGGATGATGATTTATTGGCTTTGACGAAATGGATGCAGGTGTGGGATCAGAAGAAAAATTCGACTTGTTGTTTTCGAATTGCGCTACTACTGCACATCTATCATTATTTTTCCTTCCTTCACCAATATCTATATTATTTATTTATTTCTCAACATCGATACAACATATTGAAGGAATCATAGCACCTGAGAGATTTAACCCTTGTGTTGTGCTGAAATCTATCAACATTTATCACATTCGGAAGCCACAAGAACAAGACAGGACAATGGTACTATTTGAATTTTACCATCGCAACTTCTAATACTTTAAACATTCAATACACGTTAGGGAACGACGATAAACGTTTTTGTTGAGTTTTGGAGTGGAAAACAATCATTTTGTTACACTTTTTGTACTGTTTATAGTAGTTGTAGCAGTCAAACTCTGAAGTATTCCATACTTGAATGCATACCATGAGAATATAACGTATGGATATTACGTGCTCCTCGAAAATACCCCCCCTCCCCTTTTATCTTTGAAACGATTATACAAAAATAATTGAGATTTGAATATAAAAAATTGTAAACTTCCCTACTAGAAATGAAAGATGACAAAATCGACAAAGATAACTTCACAAGGCCGTAATTTTTGATTGAACCTCACGGTAAGCAACTCCTCTTTTGAAAGGTATCGAAAAAACCGATTTAATGACACCAATTTTGTGTGTATTTATTGCATCCATTAAAAAAAAAATCGAAAAATCGAACTACCGTTTATAACTCGAAATTGAAAGACGATAGCTAATTTATGCTTTCGATAAAAGGTATCGAGGATGCGAGATTTATTTTATTTCATCTCCTGTAGTTACCGAGTTACCCTATTTATCTTAACATCGAAATTTGCCCACCCTCTACGTAGTAATTTTTGGCGAAGGAACCTTATAAAATTTTGGCATATATCTTTCCCGGCGACTTCTCCATTTTTAAATTGCTTTCTCAACTTAGATTGATAATTGAATGAGCAACAGGTACGAGGTGGTCGGATCATAAAATAATCATTGATCTGGAAGAAATTATTTCGAAATTAAATAATAATCGGAAAAATGCCAAATACGTTTGGCAGCGTCGTGAAGTGTTGCTAACTGTAAACCTGATGTGAACGGTCAATGATTAAATGGGGTATTTTTTCGCCAGACGCGACGTATCTAACGTAACGTAACCTAGAATGAATATACTATAGATATAAATGTTATGTTCGTGTGTGTTTTTTTTTCGAAAATGCAAAAATTTCAAAATTTTCTATCGGTCACATACTCGCAACCCCAAGATAACCCCCCCCCCTCCCTGTGTATCCCACCTCTAGAGCCCACGATATGGGTCAGTCGTGTGGGCGACTTCCTCGGCCGGGCCGAGAGAGTTTCGCGACCGCAAGACTTCCGTCGGTCGGCGGTCAGCATACGAGCAGTCGTTTGCCGAGCTGCGGCGAACGGACAACGTCCGCAGGGATAACTTCCCCACCGCCCAATCCCACCACTACCTCTCGGTGGATGCCTTCCTCCCCCTCTCCTCGTCGATGCTCGAGGCAGGGAAGTATGGTCGAAATTCGGCGAACCGAAATGGAATTTTCTCTCCGGAGGGTTTTGGAATGAGTTTTGGTTTCGTCAAATATTAGTCGGTAGTATTCGTTCACCCCGTATAGTAAGTAGTTTCGGGAGGGATTTATTGATCTTGATCAAGTGATAGCCGAAAGGTCTCGTTCAGCCATGCCTTTCTACGCTTAGAGTTTTCACGAAGCCAATAATTACACAGGACAACTTTTTTTTTTCATGAAGAATTCCCGTCAGGATTTCAAGAAAAGTGTTCACAAAATACTGAGGATAGAAACTTACACTGCAAAATTGAGAAAGAAATAAAGCAGAATAATGTATGTCCGCCAATCGTTGTTTTATTTTAAATAAAATGTTTCTTTTTTTTCCCTGAATATTGCATGCTGTAGTTTTATTTTTGTAGATTTTTGTGAGCGAGTCTCTTGGAAGTCCAGCAGTAAAAAGCCATCATTTTAATATCTTATCTCCCCTATGACTTGATAATGCATTTGGTTCTCAAGAGAACTTAGTAATTTTTTGTTATTATATTAAAAATGCCCTCTAGTGGCATCAATCGAAATCAAACACATCACAAATTTGTTGAAAATCGTTGAGTTATTAAGGAATTACAGTTGTTTATTTCAAAGAACTTTGAAACATCCCCCAAAACTTCATTTCAATGGATACGTCAAAAAGTGTTTGGCGAAAATTACTCCAAAAAAGGTTAATTACAAGATGTATACACTCATTCGCTAAGGTTACTAGGTATATTTCGGTGAAAAATAATTTTGAGAGTTTCGGATGACGATTGCGCCCCCTGATGGTCATTCTGGAATCATGGAAATATTTTCCAGAGTTTTCTCTCGGCCATTTTGGTGATGAAATATTCCATCGCAAATCTCAACGATAATTAGTTCCTGAGATACAGTACCTCTTCACCCTTACTGAATAACCCTGTACATTTTATCTTGGTGGTTGAGACATGTCATTGTCATATTTTAGAAGCACTTGTTCAACTGGAAACATTACTGAAGGTACTCTTTCGGTTCTATTGAAATCAAATCTCCAACCCGTCCATAACTAGGCATGCATTTTTTTCTGACGGTGATTCATGCACAAAGCTGAAGCTGAAATACCCCACTCAACCTTTTCATGGGCGAAATTGGTGTCAGTACTTGCATTTTCGTCTATTATTACCCCAGTTATTTGTTTTGTTTCAGTGGATCTTCTGCAAATGTTGGAGTTTAATGTAACGGTATCTTTCCCTGCGGCACCTTTATTGACAGTCATTCTGGCACTTGTTGGTGAGTAAATTTAATGTTACATTCACGCGCTAATTGAAAAATGTCTGTCTATATTTACTCTTACAGGACGACATTTTTCAATTTTCATTTCGTCACCACTTGATACGGGTTTTTACAATTTTACACAATATCACATCAGGTTTACATTGTATTAAACAGGCTTACATATGTTTACACAGGTTTGCACAGTTTTGCATAAAAGTACACTAGTTTATACAGCTACCAATGGGACACTAAAGGATACCTCATTCTAAATATAATATAGGGTGTAACTAAATAAGTGTAAAACATTCGAGGGGGTGATTCCTCATCGAAAAAAAAAAAAGATATAATCTTTCATGTAAAGAAACTTCATTGGAGCATCCCATGTTAAGATGTAGCCCCTTGAAAGGGGTTCATAAGATTTGTTTAACAATTTTTTTCACAAGCACTAAAAAAGTTACAGTATTGAAATTAACCTGACATTTTCAACTACCAAAAAGACACTCAGCCAGTAATTTATTTGGTTTACCCCATGGTTGTAAGGGGTGGAAAACGCAACCCCTCAAATTTATTTCCAATGTAATTTCGTCTTATTATTTGTTTACCATTTGAAAATTTATTTCCGATAGCACGTTTCATTTTAAACGAAAAATGTTCCTTGAATTTTTTGGCCAAAATAAACCAGTTCGCACCAAAAAATTATTTCACTACCTGCATTAAATGATTAAAGGGGAATAAACAAAACTAATTTATTAATAACAAAACATACAACATGTAGAAATTATAGTAAATGTTCAATATGCATGCGTCTAGACGTCTTCGCATTGAGTGACGTATTCGCTCAAATAAAGGGGCTGTATCTTAACACGGGATGCTCCAATGAAGTTTCTTTATATGAAAGATCCTATCTTTTTTTCGATTATGAATCACACCCTCAAATGTTTCACACTTATTTAGTTACACCCTGTATAAATGATCGTTTGAAATCTGATGTTAAAAATAGGTCCAGTCACAGATTTTCAACTTCCCCCTCCTTTACCTATCATTTGTTCGATGGCGGAATCCAACTTTGCTCTTAATAATATTACATCCGTTCTCCTTCACCCTTTTACTTCCCCCCCACCTCTTCCTTATGCCGCACCAGAAGTTACATAACTTAATAATTCAACCGCCTGTTCTTGGCGAAACTTCCAACGGGATTCCGTCAATTTTACCGCGAAGACAATGAGTGTACAGGGTGTGATTGATATCATTGAAGAAAACGCGATAGAGGACACAATTCCTATCTGGTCATATCAGAAGTGGGATTACGAAAATACTCAAAAATTCAGGTTAAAAATTTCAACTCTGTAAGAGTCTTCATATTCAATGTTATTCAGAGGTGTTCTGAAAAATTATTTCTTTAAAGAAAGTGGTGTAAAACAGGGTGGTCCAATTTATAACAGGATTTCATTGAATGATAGATAACGCTTGAATGTTGCCTAAATGACAGAGGATCAGTTTAATCGGAAGTTATGTGATAATATTTTAAGAAAGCTATTGTCAATCTTTTATATACGCAAGTACTATCCAAAATACCCTGCATCGGTATACAGTGATAATCATGAAGTACCCAACAAATAAGAAAAATCTTCATTCGTATTTTTTAGAAAAAATTAAAATTATTATCAACTGAGGCTCGTCCTAAAACCAACTTAGCCTTTATATTGGGCCAATTTCAGTTTCTTCAGAAATGGCCTTTTTAAAAATTAGCAAAATCTTGAAAGTTATATTTTTCGGAAAATTTCGCAACATCTCTGTGAAAATGAGAGAAAACACAATTTTTCGAAAGTTTTACCATAATCGATGTTTTTAATTAATTTTGAATATCGTACTTATATCAGGAATTGATTTGAAAAGTCCGTTTGTTTTTCGAGATGATCTCGACGATAAAATGATTGACAAAACCATTGAAAACTGTCAATTATTACTTACATTTCTTGGAATTCGTGAGAATTTTGTGCAAAAAAGTAAGATTTTTGTTGCATGACCCTTTTTTTTTGAAAAATACTCTTCATTACTGACTGATTTTCAGTGAAATGGCTTTTTAATCGATTTCTGCAAATGAATGACTCTTACGAAGATCGAATAAACTGTTTCACAGGACATGTTGGTATTCATTTTTTCGAATTTTGAAAAAGGCGATTTGGAAGAAAATTAAAATCACAAAGTATATCGAAGTTGGTTTGAGACGATCCTGAGTTGATTACAAATTTATACTCTCGAAAAAATACAAACAAAGATTTTTTCCATTTGTACTTCATGAAAGTCACTGTATATTAAGTAGTGATGTGGAAATCGATTTGGGAAAAATAAAGAGAGGAGGCTGTAAACATACCGCGACATTCTTGAACAGTTGAGCAACGTTGCCTGGAAAATAGGACACTCTGTACTCGTTTTCTGTAACATTAGAGGACTTCCCGATAATTGGTTTTCTCTAAAGGGATGCCCGTGCAATGCCAGAGTCCTCCCGTCTGAAAATTGCGAAACGAACGCAAAAATAACCGAGGCATTCGTATGGCCGCCCGTCCGCCTTCGATTCTTTCTCTTACGATTGTGTTTTAATTTTTTTGTCGGCGTTAACATATACGCAGTGTCGTTAAAGGACCGCTGAATGAAAATTCGCCCGAGGCTTACAACAGTCTTCCCTGAAGTAAAAATACGTTTAAATTTTAATGGCGACTTGTTTACGACTGAAAGAGTGATTGAAAATGTAATTGAATACACGCATGTCGTTTGTATTCGTCTTCTGATGAAAATATCAATCATGATGTTAGTAGGGAGCTCCAGACGATCGTGGCGTCATCACTCAATGCCATCTCTTAGGTTACGAGCTATGATTCCAATTAAACATCTGCATTGAATATGCATTATTCCTATGGATAAATATCTTACGAATTCGGTGAAAATTGCAGTTGTTTCTCAAATTTATACGCCGTTCCCGACAGCACTAACATTGAGCTCAGGGAGACGTAGCCCGTTGAGTTATTTTCGCAGAAAACAATTATCCGGGGAAGACAGACAAATTACTTGTCATTAGAGAAACATCAGAAAACTCGCGACCCAAAAGTGCTTCTTGAATATGTAAGCGAGAGACTTTGTCGAGACTTTTATTAATGACTGCAACCGGCTGGATAAACAAGAGACAATTGCAAGTTCACAAATTAGTTTTGTTTAAATTTAATCTATTTTCGTGTTGCGAAATTTGTACGCATGGAAAAACAGACGTTGACGGAAGAAACATCCGCTGAAACATGATTGAGAACATCGAAGTTCTTATTGAATAAAACTGTCTAGTGTGCATCTATACCATTGAAAATCAAAGGATTCGTGAAGTTTCAGTGATTGAACATTTTATTTCATTCGTAATATATATTACTCAGTGGGCAGTCGATTTCAATTATCTAATTTATTTTGTTCGGTGGACAACCTGATTTGTTCAATGGACAATTTATTTCATTTATATAGCTTATTTTTGACTATGCATTTCATTTACAAACTAATTTCTTATCAGTTTATGATCAGTGGACAGTAGATTTCAGTCAATGAATGATTCGTTCGATTAAATAGACAATCTTATTCATTCAATTGATAATTCATTCCCTTTAGTAGACGATTTAGTTCATGTGTATAGTGGATATGAAGCACTGAACACTTTGTTTCATTCAATGGACAATTCATTTCGTTCAATGGATGATTTATTTCGACCAATGGACAATTTATTTCGACCAATGGACAATTTATTTCGTCCAATGGATAATTCATTTCGACCAATGGACAATTTATTTCGTCCAATGGATAATTTATTTCGACCAATGGACAATTTATTACGTTCAATGAACAATTTGTTCAATTCAGCGAACAATAACACGACAGACATTGTGTGTATCGCGGAAACCGGTATGACGGTTCACAATATTCATCTTGGGCATAATGACTTGGAAGCATACTAAACGGCCACCGATTTCCTATATTCCGAACCATTGTGCAATTACGACCGTCGATTCCGCGTTGCCATTGTGTCATTTTACGAGCATCGACCATTAATGCTTCAAGCCCCCCCCCCCCCCCCATTCTATCGAAATTGATGTAGCCTACAGAGTGTTCAAATACAAATACAAATTTATTATTCATCACTGAAACTCTTGCACAGAACATAAATTACATTACATACAAAAGCCTATCGGACTAGTCAAAATCAGAAATGGCACAACTTTAAAATTCAAAATTAGTGTATAATATACAATACATACAAAAGATATAAAGGATATAAAAAAAAAACATCATAATACAACTACATAAAGTCACATTTTCAAAAATTCGTCTGTGGAATAAAATGGGTTATTCAGAAGATATTCATTCAATATTTTTATAAAATTCTTTTCACTATCTACATCCCCGACAAGATTTACAAATTTTTTGTAGAATTTTATTTGTTGGTAAGTATAAGAGTCTTGACCAATCGTGAGTCTGGAATATGTCTGATGAAACTGCTTGCTACCGCGTGTGTCATGATCATGAAAGTCATTATTTCTCATTATGTTATTGTTACTGTTAGTTATATTCACAATAAGAAGATATAGAGTGATGGCAATGTCATGATTTCCAATTCAATAAATAATCTCCTACAGGACTCACGAGGATGTGCACCTCTCATGCATCGTAAAATCCTTTTCTGAAGTTTAAATGCCTTATCGAAATGGGCTGATGCCCCCCAAAATATAAGGCCATAGGAAAGTACAGACTGGACCAGACCAAAATATGCAATCCCTCAAACATTTATAGCGACAGTGTTTTTTAATTGTCTAATGAGAAAACATGTAGAGCTCAATTTGGATACAATGTTGTCAATGTGTTTTTCCCATATCATTTTCTTATCAAGAGTGATTCCCAAGAATTTAGTAGAGTTAACTTCTATTGAGTGTCCATTCAATCTAATTAAATTATTATAATTTTGGTATGAGTTTTTTGTAGCGAAAAACATGAATACAGTTTTATTGTTATTGATTTTGAGGCCATTGCTCAGACAATACTGATGAAATTCTTCTACCCTCGAATTTGCCTCAGAGACAGAGTCCCTAGATTCTCCATTGACACAAAAATTTGTGTCATCTGCATATGCTACTACAAGATTGGGAGTCCCACAGGTTTTCTCTATATCATTCATAAATAATATAAAGAGTAAGGGTCCCAGACTGGATCCCTGTGGCACTCCAACTCTCACATGAGCTTCATCCGATTTAAAGTGATTGATTACTACTATTTGTTTTCTCTCATTTAAATATGACCCAATCCATGTGTTGGCATTCCCTCGTATTCCTAATCTGTAAATTTTTTCAAGTAAGAGTGTGTAATCAATGGTATCGAAAGCCCTACTGAGGTCAAAAAATATAGTTATCGGTGATGTCTTTTTGTTCAGTGAATCATATATTAATGAGGACAGCTCACTAATCGCAGATGTTGTCGACTTTTTCTTCCTGAAGCCATGTTGGCTAGAAGAAATGAGATTGAATGCTTCCAAAAAATTTACTGCCCTTTCATTAAAGCAAACATATATTTCTATAGTTTGCAATCTCATTTCTAGGTCCCTTACCCTTATACAGGGTGTTTCACAGTGGATGGAACATTAGACGTATCTGGAGAACAGAAAGACAGATCATTTCAAAAATTTGTGAGTGTGGATAATCAAACTTGTTCTATCCGTCTAAAATATTTTCATCAATACAGTGTTGCCGCTTGTATAAGAAAGTAGTAGCTACTTTGTTATTTCAAATAGAACAATAGATATATTATATCATGTTTGGAATCCTCATGAGATTCCTCACAACTTTCCTACATAATTCCCCATACCTATCTGTGACGATTTCCGAGATAAAAATTATTTTGTAAAATTTTTGTGGAAAACCTGACCATTGAAAAATTTTTTTCCCAATGCAAATCACAAAATATTGCAATTTGAGTTATAGCTGCATAAGACCATCAAATATTCTGTCGATGAACTGGATCTCAGTTTCAGCATACAGGGAGGCTCAGAAGTGAGTGTCATCCGGGCACTCATGAAAATGACTGAAACTTCGTTTTTTCAAATGGAACACCCTGTATATTACCACTTATTCGAAAAGCTATAACATTTTTCATTTCAATTGAGTATACTTTCCCTATACCTATCTCGTACAGTTTGTTAGTTATGATCATTTATGTTATGAATTCGTCTTCAATAGACTAAATATTGGATAGTGCTTCAGATAGTAGGCTATGAACTTCATTCTGACAGCGAACTAACTTGTTATTTCTTCATTGTTATCCTGTATTCAAGATGCATGGGTGTAAAAATACTTTGGCAGAAAATAATTACTCGAGTGCGGTTTAGATGGATTTATTCATCATTCATAGTCAATGTAACAAGAATATCAGTAGAACATGCAGGGAGTTTCATGAAAAGTATGCTGATTTACCTCGAACGAATTCGAGAAAATTCATTAGATCGAAGAGAAATTTTGAAATGCTTATATCATCATAAAAAACTAAAAGTATCAAAGTCTAACATGTGTATTATTGAATCTAGGAAGATTTCAAAAATATTTGAAAAATTCTCTTCAATCTAATGAATTTTCTCATATTCATTCGAGGTAAATCAGCATACTTTTCATTAAACTCTCTGCATGTTCTACTGATATTCTTGTTACATTGATCATAAATGATGAGTAAATCCATCAAAACCACATTCGAGTAATTATTTTCTGCCATAGTATTTTTACACCCATGCAATTTGAATACAGGATGACAATGAAGGAATAACATGTTAGTTCTCTGTCAGAATAAAGTTCATAGCCTACTATCTGAAGCACTATCCAATATTTATTTTATTGAAGACGAATTCATAACATAAGTGATCATAATCAAAAAACTGTACGAGATAGGTATAGGGAAAGTATACTCAATTAGAATGGAAAATGTTATAGCTTTTCGAATAAGTGGTAATATACAGAGTGCTCCATTTGAAAAAACGGAGTTTCAGTCATTTTCATGAGTGCCCGGATGACACTCACTTCTGAGCCTCCCTGTATGCCGAAACTGAGATCCACTTCATCGACATATTACTTGATGGTCTTATGCAGCTATAACTTAAATTGCAATATTTTGTGAATTCGCATTGGGAAAAAATTGATATTTTTCAATGGTCAGGTTTTCCACAAAAATTTGACAAAATAATTTTTATCTCGGAAATCGTCACAGATAGGTATAGGGAATGATGTGGAAAAGTTGTGAGGAATCTTATGAGGATTCCAAAAATGATATAATATACGAGGTGTTCCCTTTGAAATAACAAATTAGCTTCTACTTTCTTATACAAGCGGCAACACTGTACTGATGAAAATATTTTAGACGGATAGAGCAAGTTTGATTATCCACGCCCACAAATTTTCGAAATGATCTGTCTTTCTGTTCTCCAGATACGTCTAATGTTCCATCCACTGTGAAACACCCGATATACTGGTATTGACTTTGATAGTTTTATACTGTTTGGGTATTCTCCTTCAATGAATGATATGTTTATAAGATAGGATAGCTGTATGTTCACAATCTCTGAAACTGCTCGCAAAATTCGACCACCGACCTCATCAATACCTGCTGCATGTTTGGAAGATGTTTTCTGAATCAATGTTACTACTTCCTCAGGTGTCGTGGGATATAGAAATAATGTTTCAACCTTGTAATCCGTGAGCTTTAGATTTACATAGTTTGGGCTAGCACAGTCAATATTCATGAAATGGTCACTAAAAGCATTAACAATTTCATCAGTACTATGTATGGATTGTCCATTCTGTAGGATGATTTCACTTGGAATTTCATTGTTTTTGTGATTTTTTCCTCTCATTTCCCCAATGATCCTCCATGATTCTTTCGAAATGTTTTTAGCATGAATTATTCTGTTGTCATTATATGTTTTTTTGGTTTGCTTTACTTTTTCATTATATATATTTTTTAAACTTATATATCTAGTTTTTATTATTTCATTTCCTGATGATTTATAATTCCTCAACAATCCACATAAGGTACTATGCATCAGCTTCAATTCTTGAGTATACCAAGAATTTTTCTTGTTTGCTCTGATTTTTTTTCTGTTTATATGGGAATGCATTGAAGAAATGATAGAGGAAAGCATTATAGAAAGCCTCAAATTTATCATTGAATTGTTGGGCCTTGTACAACAACTGATTGACTGACAAAATATCGAAATTCAAATGAAATAAAATTGCTCATTTGTTGGTTTAATGGGTGAAATTTCCAGAATCTCCTATATTCAATCAATCGTTAATAATGCTTATGTTCGTTCTCTTGGAAGTGAATATGAGTCTGAAATTACATACAAAACGTGTTATTTGCATTGTTCTGTTATTGATATCGTGCGTTGAATATGTTGAACTCTCAGTTAACGGATTAATGAAATTAAATGAAATAACCAAATTAATTATTTCGATCTCCAAAAGCTTTTGAAAATCCCACTTCACCGGAAAGTGCCTACACTTACAACAGGTTCCTGAATCAACCGGTAGTTTCGAGCAACAGGCGCTCCCGCGACGCTCCGAAACCGACGTCGGCGTCGTTCGCGTATCAACAAGTGAAGAGCCCTACAAGCTGGGGCTGGCGCCTCGACGGCAACTAGTTGCGTCACGGAAAATTAGTAGGGGGACCTGCGGACATGAAATCGTCTTTTACTTATGCAGGGCGAATTCTAGCATGTGTTTCGTTTAATTACTTGTGGAAGTGGAAGAAAATTGTAGATCCAAGGATTTTTTTAAATTCTGCAGCACCTTTTCATCGAAAAAATAAATGATACAAACACATTAGTTTTGGAATATTTTTTTTCTGCTCTTTTCATATCTGCAAACGAATTCTCAAAATTTCGTCATACAGGGTGTTGTATTGAACTGATGAAAATCCTTGAATTTTTTCAAGTCCGTACCTGGATTATTAGTTTTATTCATTCGTTATTTGGCATACAGGATAATGAGTTTATGTTTTGAAAATGAATGAAATATACGATGTGGATCGTAAGTTATGAGGCATTGAAGAAATAAGAGAAATACATGAAACACTCTGTATCTTGGTTATACATCATATGGGGGTTTTTCTGAACCAGCTAGGCGACCTCTAGCTACCCTTACAATATGCTCATTTCCAATGAATCGCCCTGTATTCTTTGCGAGGGCGCCACAAAAAGATAGCAATTCGATAGGCGAGGTATGTCAAATCAACGCTCATACTGTTGCTCCCCTGCTAACTTTTGGCGTGTTTTTGGAGGTGTTTCCGTCTTCTTGGTAGCACACAATGGTTGCTTCCATGTCGACAGTTACAAATGTTGGCGTTCATTGCTTTCGCTTCTTCGAGAGATTTATTGTCGACGAGACCGAGAACAGATGAATATGAATATATTCCAGCCGGGTTGGTAGAAGACTCGTTGGAGGGTAGAGTTGAGATTTGTTGCGATATGTTTTATAATTGAGCGGCCGTCAAATCTGTTTTTCAGGCAAATTTTTTTTTTGAAATTTTGCTCGATAATATACCAGAGGGTACCGCCTTTGGATTTTTCATGAATTCAAAGTCGTCTCACAGTCTTCAATTTTGGTAAGGCTTCCAGAGCATCGATAAAGACTCTTCATGAGTTCTTTCGTTGAAATCAAGGAAATTTTGGAAATTTTTTTGGTGGTTTTTGCGATTTTTTGGGATATTTCGGATTTTTTAACATGAAATATCTCGAAAACTATACTAGATAACGAAAAACGGTTTTCACCATCGTTTTCAGCACCTCTCAGATGATTTTTCAGACAAATTTATTTTTTGAAATTTTGCTCGAAAATATACCATAGGGTACCGCATTTGGATTTATCAAAAATTCAAATACGTCTAAGAGTCTTGAATTTTGGTATGGAGGCTCCCAGAGCATCGATATGGACTCTTCATGGGGTTTTTCGGTAAAATCAAGAAAATTTTGGGAGCTTTTGATGGTTTTTGCGATTTTTAAGGATTTTTCAACATGAAATATCTCGAAAACTATACTAGATATAAAAAAACGGTTTTCACCATCGTTTTCAGCACCTCTCAGATGATTTTTCAAACGAATTTATTTTTTGAAATTTTGTTCGAAAATATACCAAAGGGTACCGCATTTGGATTTTTCAAAAATTCAAAGTCGTCTTAGAGTCTTGAATTTTGGTATGGAGGCTTCCAGAGCATCGATATGGACTCTTCATGGGGTTTTTCGGTAAAATCAAGAAAATTTTGGGAGCTTTTGATGGTTTTTGCGATTTTTGAGGATTTTTCAACATGAAATATCTCGAAAACTATACTAGATATAAAAAAACGGTTTTCACCACCGTTTTCAGCACCTCTCAGACACCCTATAGATGATTTTTCAGGAAAATATACCAAAGGGTACGTACCTCCTTTGGATTTTAAAAAAATTCAAAGTCGTCTTACAGTCTTCAATTTTGGTATGGAGGTTTCCAGAGCATCGATATGGATGAGTTTTTTGAAATCAAGGAAATTTTGGGAGCTTTCGATGGTTTTTGCGATTTTTTGGGATTTTTCAACCATGAAATATCTCGAAAACTATACTAGATATCGAAAAACGGTTTTCACCACCGTTTTCAGCACCTCTCAGACACCCTTTAGATGATTTTTCAGGCAAATTTATTTTTTGAGATTTTGCTCGAAAACATACCAAAGGGTACCGCATTTGGATTATTCAAAAATTCAAATTCGTCTTAGAGTCTTGAATTTTGGTATGGAGGCTCCCAGAGCATCGAGATGGACTCTTCATGGGTTTTGTCTTTGAAATCAAAGACATTTTTGGAGTTTTTGGTGGATTTTGCGATTTTTTGTGATTTTTCAACATGAAATATCTCGAAAACTTTACTAGATATCAAAAAACGGTTTTCACCACCGTTTTCAGCACCTCTCAGACACCTCATAGATGATTTTTCAGGCAAATTTATTTTTTGAAATTTTGCTCGAAAATATACCAGAGGATACGTACCCCCTTTGGATTTTTAAAAAATTCAAAGTCGTCTTACAGTCTTCAATTTTGGCATAGAGGTTTCCAGAGCATCGATATGGACTCTTCATGGGTTTTTTCGTTGAAATAAAGGAAATTTTGGGAGCTTTTGATGGTTTTTGCGATTTTTTGTCATTTTTCAACATGAAATATCTCGAAAACTATACTAGATATCGAAAAACGGTTTTCACCACCGTTTTCAGCACCTCTCACCCTATAGATGATTTTTTAGGCAAATTTATTATTTGAAATTTTGCTCGAAAACATACCAAAGGGTGCCGCATTTGGATTTTTCAAAAATTCAAAGTCGTCTTACAGTCTTCAATTTTGGTATGGAGGTTTCCAGAGCATCGATATGGACTCTTCATGGGTTTTTTCGTTGAAATCACGGAAATTTTGGGAGCTTTCGATGGTTTTTGCGATTTTTTGGGATTTTTCAACATGAAATATCTCGAAAACTTTACTAGATATCGAAAAACGGTTTTCACCACCGTTTTCAGCACCTCTCAGACACCCCATAGATGATTTTTCAGGCAAATTTATTCTTTGAAATTTTGCTCGGGAATATACCATAGGGTACCGCATTTGGATTTTTCAAAAATTCAAATTCGTCTTAGAGTCTTGAATTTTGGTATGGAGGCTTCCAGAGCATCGATATGGACTCTTCATGGGTTTTGTCGTTGAAATCAAGGAAATTTTGGGAGCTTTTGATGGTTTTTGCGATTTTTTTGGGATTTTTCAACATGAAATATCACGAAAACTATACTAGCTATCCAAAAACAGTTTTCACCACCGTTTTCAGCACCTCTCAGACACCCTATAGATGATTTTCCAGGCAAATTTATTCTTTGAAATTTTGCTCGAAAATATACCATAGGGTACCCTTTGGATTTTAAAAAAATTCAAAGTCGTCTTACAGTCTTCAATTTTGGTATGGAGGTTTCCAGAGCATCGATATGGACTCTTCATGGGTTTTTTCGTTGAAATCAAGGAAATTTTGGGAGCTTCTGATGGTTTTTGCGTCTTTTTGGGATTTTTTAACATGAAATATCTCGAAAACTATACTAGATATCAAAAACGGTTTTCACCACCATTTTGCTCGAAAATATACCATATTTGGATTTTTCAAAAATTCAAATTCGTCTTAGAGTCTTGAATTTTGGTATGGAGGCTTCCATAATATCTCGAAAGCTAGACTAGATACAAAAATCGGTTTTCATCACCGTTTTCAGCACCTCTCATACACCCTATAGATGATTTTTCAGGCAAATTTATTTTTTGAAATTTTGCTCGAAAATTTACCAGAGGGTACGTACCCCCTTTGGATTTTTAAAAAATTCAAAGTCGTTTTTCAGTCTTCAATTTTGGTATGGAGGTCTCCAGAGCATCGATATGGACTCTTCATGGGTTTTGTCGTTGAAATCAAGGAAATTTTGGGAGCTTTTGATGGTTTTGCGATTTTTTGGGATTTTTCAACATGAAATATCTCGAAAGCTATACTAGATACAAAAATCGGTTTTCATCACCGTTTTCAGCACCTCTCATACACCCTATAAATGATTATTCAGGCAAATTCATTTTTTGAAATTTTGCTCGAAAATTTACCAAAGGGTACCGCATTTGGATTTTTCAAAAATTCAAATTCGTCTTAGAGTCTTGAATTTTGGTATGGAGGCTTCCAGAGCATCGATATGGACTCTTCATGGGTTTTGTCGTTGAAATCAAGGAAATTTTGGGAGTTTTTGGTGGTTTTTGCGATTTTTTGGGATTTTTCAACATGAAATATCTCGAAAACTTCACTAGATATCCAAAAACGGTTTTCACCACCGTTTTCAGCACCTCTCAGACACCCTATAGATAATTTTTCAGGCAAATTTATTTTTTGAAATTTTGCTCGAAAACATACCGAAGGGTACCGCATTTGGATTTTTCAAAAATTCAAATTCGTCTTAGAGTCTTGAATTTTGGTATGGAGGCTTCCAGAGCATCGATATGGACTCTTCATGGGTTTTTTCGTTGAAATCAAGGAAATTTTGGGAGCTTTTGATGGTTTTTTCGATTTTTTGGGATTTTTCAACATGAAATATCTCGAAAACATTACTAGATATCAAAAAACGGTTTTCACCACCGTTTTCCGCACCTCTCAGACACCCTATAGATGATTTTTCAGGCAAATTTATTTTTTGAAATTTTGCTCGAAAATATACCAGAGGGGTACGTACGCCCTTTGGATTTTTGAAAAATTCAAAGTCGTCTTACAGTCTTCAATTTTGGTATGGAGGTTTCCAGAGCATCGATATGGACTCTTCATGGGTTTTTTCGTTGAAATCAAGGAAATTTTGGGAGCTTCAGATGGTTTTTGCGATTTTTTGAATTTTTCAACATGAAATATCTCGAAAACTATACTAGATATCAAAAAACGGTTTTCACCACCGTCTTCAGCACCTCTCAGACACCCTATAGATGATTTTTCAGGCAAATTCATTTCTTGAAATTTTGCTCGAAAATATACCAAAGGGTACCGCATTTGGATTTTTCAAAAATTCAAATTCGTCTTAGAGTCTTGAATTTTGGTATGGAGGCTTCCAGAGCATCGATATGGACTCTTCATGGGTTTTGTCGTTGAAATCAAGGAAATTTTGGGAGCTTTTGATGGTTTTGCGATTTTTTGGGATTTTTCAACATGAAATATCTCGAAAGCTATACTAGATACAAAAATCGGTTTTCATCACCGTTTTCAGCACCTCTCATACACCCTATAAATGATTATTCAGGCAAATTCATTTTTTGAAATTTTGCTCGAAAATTTACCAAAGGGTACCGCATTTGGATTTTTCAAAAATTCAAATTCGTCTTAGAGTCTTGAATTTTGGTATGGAGGCTTCCAGAGCATCGATATGGACTCTTCATGGGTTTTGTCGTTGAAATCAAGGAAATTTTGGGAGTATTTGGTGGTTTTTGCGATTTTTTGGGTTTTTTCATAATGAAATATCTCGAAAACTTCACTAGATATCCAAAAACGGTTTTCACCACCGTTTTCAGCACCTCTCAGACACCCTATAGATGATTTTCCAGGCAAATTTATTCTTTGAAATTTTGCTCGAAAATATACCATAGGGTACCCTTTGGATTTTAAAAAAATTCAAAGTCGTCTTACAGTCTTCAATTTTGGTATGGAGGTTTCCAGAGCATCGATATGGACTCTTCATGGGTTTTTTCGTTGAAATCAAGGAAATTTTGGGAGCTTCTGATGGTTTTTGCGTCTTTTTGGGATTTTTTAACATGAAATATCTCGAAAACTATACTAGATATCAAAAACGGTTTTCACCACCGTTTTCAGCACCTCTCAGACACCCTATAGATGATTTATCAGGCAAATTCGTTTTTTGAAATTTTGCTCGAAAATATACCATATTTGGATTTTTCAAAAATTCAAATTCGTCTTAGAGTCTTGAATTTTGGTATGGAGGCTTCCATAATATCTCGAAAGCTAGACTAGATACAAAAATCGGTTTTCATCACCGTTTTCAGCACCTCTCATACACCCTATAGATGATTTTTCAGGCAAATTTATTTTTTGAAATTTTGCTCGAAAATTTACCAGAGGGTACGTACCCCCTTTGGATTTTTAAAAAATTCAAAGTCGTTTTTCAGTCTTCAATTTTGGTATGGAGGTCTCCAGAGCATCGATATGGACTCTTCATGGGTTTTGTCGTTGAAATCAAGGAAATTTTGGGAGCTTTTGATGGTTTTGCGATTTTTTGGGATTTTTCAACATGAAATATCTCGAAAGCTATACTAGATACAAAAATCGGTTTTCATCACCGTTTTCAGCACCTCTCATACACCCTATAAATGATTATTCAGGCAAATTCATTTTTTGAAATTTTGCTCGAAAATTTACCAAAGGGTACCGCATTTGGATTTTTCAAAAATTCAAATTCGTCTTAGAGTCTTGAATTTTGGTATGGAGGCTTCCAGAGCATCGATATGGACTCTTCATGGGTTTTGTCGTTGAAATCAAGGAAATTTTGGGAGTTTTTGGTGGTTTTTGCGATTTTTTGGGATTTTTCAACATGAAATATCTCGAAAACTTCACTAGATATCCAAAAACGGTTTTCACCACCGTTTTCAGCACCTCTCAGACACCCTATAGATAATTTTTCAGGCTAATTTATTTTTTGAAATTTTGCTCGAAAACATACCAAAGGGTACCGCATTTGGATTTTTCAAAAATTCAAATTCGTCTTAGAGTCTTGAATTTTGGTATGGAGGCTTCCAGAGCATCGATATGGACTCTTCATGGGTTTTTTCGTTGAAATCAAGGAAATTTTGGGAGCTTTTGATGGTTTTTTCGATTTTTTGGGATTTTTCAACATGAAATATCTCGAAAACATTACTAGATATCAAAAAACGGTTTTCACCACCGTTTTCCGCACCTCTCAGACACCCTATAGATGATTTTTCAGGCAAATTTATTTTTTGAAATTTTGCTCGAAAATATACCAGAGGGGTACGTACGCCCTTTGGATTTTTGAAAAATTCAAAGTCGTCTTACAGTCTTCAATTTTGGTATGGAGGTTTCCAGAGCATCGATATGGACTCTTCATGGGTTTTTTCGTTGAAATCAAGGAAATTTTGGGAGCTTCAGATGGTTTTTGCGATTTTTTGAATTTTTCAACATGAAATATCTCGAAAACTATACTAGATATCAAAAAACGGTTTTCACCACCGTCTTCAGCACCTCTCAGACACCCTATAGATGATTTTTCAGGCAAATTCATTTCTTGAAATTTCGCTCGAAAATATACCAAAGGGTACCGCATTTGGATTTTTCAAAAATTCAAATTCGTCTTAGAGTCTTGAATTTTGGTATGGAGGCTTCCTGAGCATCGATATGAACTCTTCATGGGTTTTGTCGTTGAAATCAAGGAAATTTTGGGAGCTTTTGATGGTTTTTGTGATTTTTGGGATTTTTCAACATGAAATATCACGAAAACTATACTAGATATCGAAAAACGGTTTTCACCACCGTTTTCAGCACCTATCAGACACGCTATAGATGATTTTTTAAGCAAATTCATTTCTTGAAATTTTGCTCGAAAATATACCAAAGGGTACCGCATTTGGATTTTTCAAAAATTCAAATTCGTCTTAGAGTCTTGAATTTTGGTATGGAGGCTTCCTGAGCATCGATATGGACTCTTCATGGGTTTTGTCGTAGAAATCAAGGAAATTTTGGGAGCTTTTGATGGTTTTTGCGATTTTTTGGGATTTTTCAACATGAAATATCACGAAAACTATACTAGATATCGAAAAACGGTTTTCACCACCGTTTTCAGCACCTCTTAGACACGCTATAGATGATTTTCAGGCAAATTAATTTCTTGAAATTTTGCCCGGAAACATACCAAAGGGTACCCCCTCTGGATTTAAAAAAAATTCAAAGTCGTCTTACAGTCTTCAATTTTGGTATGGAGGTTTCCAGAGCATCGATATGGACTCTTCATGGGTTCTTTCGTTGAAATCAAGAAAATTTTGGGAGCTTTTGAAGGTTTTTGCGATTTTTTGGGATTTTTCAACATGAAATATTTTGAAAACTATACTAGATATCGAAAAACGGTTTTCACCACCGTTTTCAGCACCTCTCAGACACCCTATAGATGATTTTTCAGGCAAATTTATTTTTTGAAATTTTGCTCGAAAATATACCATAGGGTACCGCATTTGGATTTTTCAAAAATTCAAATTCGTCTTAGAGTCTTGAATTTTGGTATGGAGGCTTCCAGAGCATCGATATGTACTCTCCATGGGTTTTGTCGTTGAAATCAAGGAAATTTGGGAGTTTTTGGTGGTTTTTGCGATTTTTTTGGGATTTTTCAACATGAAATATCTCGAAAACTTTACTAGATATCCAAAAACAGTTTCCACCACCGTTTTCAGCACCTCTCAGTCACTCTATAGATGATTTTCAAGGCAAATATATTTGGTGGTATTTGCGATTTTTTGGGATATTTCGGATTTTTTAACATGAAATATCTCGAAAACTATACTAGATAACGAAAAACGGTTTTCACCATCGTCTTCAGCACCTCTCAGACACCCAATAGACGATTTTTTGCTCGAAAATACGCCATAGGATTCTTTAAAAAAATCAAATTCGTTGTAGTCCCTTCAATCTTCGCATAGAGGCCTCTGAAAGACTTGGAAATTCCGGTTGAAAATCCGGATTTTCAGGATTTAAATCATGAAAATATTCAAAAAGATAGAACAAAACGCAGTTCGATGCCGTATTCAGCGCCAATGTGTGAGAGTTTTCAGGCATATCTATGATTTTTCCATAAATTCATAGTTGTAATCGCGTTTTCAATGTTCGTATCCTCTAAAGCACTGAATTGGACTTCTTACAGGACATTTCTGTCGAGAATCTGGGTTTTTAGAGGTGTTTGGGTCTTTCGGGTATTCAGCGCCTTTCAGACACCTTGTTTGTGAGTTTTCAGGCGAATCTATTTATTTTTTCGAAAGCGTCATAGAGTCTGCAATGTTCGCATAGATCATTGAAGGTAGAGCCTTGGGATATTTCGTGTTTTTCGGGGCTATTACGTATTGAGAAAAACCGAATTTACGGTACCTCACACTCAGTATTTACGAATATTTCTGATTCACAAAGATCCCGCATTCATGCATCTCCACACGTCTGAATTTGCATGCGTATCTTCGCGACGGCCGTCGTGAGTGTCCCGACGGCGTCGCCGTCATTAGATTCGACGTCGCGGCGTTTCACGCTTTTCCGCACGCCGTCCTCTAATGCGGACGGATGCTGTTGCTACGTTTTATCGTTCTCGCAGGATAGGTTTTCGATGACTCGACGACAAGGCGATGCTCGATGATTGACCCAAAATAGAAAAACAAGATGGGAAAAGGAACGGAAAATATCATGTGGTGGAAATATTTTCGTTTGGTATTGTCAGGCCGATTTTTTCACTAGACGAGTGTTGCTTAATCGCTGAGTGCCTTCAGAGAATATTTCTGGGGCACATTTCTGAGGTATTGACGTCTGATTCTTTTATAATATATCGGGTGTTTCACAGTGGATGGAACATTAGAAGTATCTGGAGAACAGAAAGACAGATCATTTCGAAAATTTGTGAGCGTGGATAATCGAACTTGCTCTATCCGTCTAAAATATTTTCTTTGATACAGTGTTGCCGCTTGTATCAGAAAGTAGTAGCTACTTTGTTATTTCAAATGGAATACCCCGTATATTATATAATTTTTGGAATCCTCATGAGATTCCTCACAACTTTCCCACATAATTCCCTATACCTATCTGTGACGATTTCCGAGATAAAAAATATTTTGTAAAATTTTTGTGTAAAACCTGACCATTGAAAAATATAAATTTTTTCCCAATGGAAATTCACAAAATATTGCAATTTGGGTTATAGCTGCATAAGACCATCAAGTATTCTGTCGATGAACTGGATCTCAGTTTCAGCATACAGGGAGGCTGAGAAGTGAGTGTCATCCGGGCACTCATGAAAATGACTGCAACTCCTATTTTTCAAATGAAACACCCTGTATATTATCACTTATTCGAAAAGCTATAACATTTTCCATTCTAATTGAGTATACTTTCCCTATATCTATCTCGTACAGTGTTTTAGTTATGCTCACTTATGTTATGAATTCGTTTTCAATGAAATAAATATTGGATAGTGCTCAAGATAGTAGGCTATGAACTTCAGTCTGACAGAGAACTAACATGTTATTCCTTCATTGTTATCCCGTATTTAAGATGCATGGGTGTAAAAAACTATGGAAGAAAATAATTACTTGAATGCGGTTTAGATGGATTTATTCATCATTTATGGTCAATGTAACAAGAATATCAGCAGAACATGCAGCGAGTATGATGAAAAGTATGCTGATTAACCTCGAACGAATTCGAGAAAATTCATTAGATTGAAGAGAAATTTTGAAATGCTTATATCATCACGAAAAGCTGAAAGTTTCAAAGTCTAACATGTCTATTAATAAATCTAGTAAGATTTCAAAAACATTTCAAAATTTCTCTTCAATCTAATGAATTTCTCCGGATTCATCCGGGGTAAATCACTTTATGCTTTTCATTAAACTCTCTGCATGCTCTACTGATATTCTTGTTACATTGACCATGAATGATGAATAAATCCATCTAAACCGCATTCAAGTAATTATTTTCTGCCATAGTATTTTTACACCCATGCATCTTGAATAGAGGATAACAATGAAGGAAAAACATGGAAGTTCATAGCCTACTATCTAAAGCACCATCCAATATTTTTTTCATTGAAAACGAATTCATAACATAAGTGAGCATAACTAAAAAACTGTACGAGATAGGTATAGGGAAAGTATACTCAATTAGAATGGAAAATGTTATAGTTTTTCGAATAAGTGATAATATTCAGGGTGTTTCATTTGAAAAAAACGGAGTTGCAGTCATTTTCATGAGTGCCCGGATGACACTCACTTCTGAGCCTCCCTGTATGCTGAAACTGAGATCCAGTTCATCGACAGGATACTTGATGGTCTTATGTAGCTATAACCCAAATTACAATATTTTGTGAATTTCCATTGGGAAAAAATTTATATTTTTCAATGGTCAGGTTTTACACAAAAATTTTACAAAATATTTTTTATCTCGGAAATCGTCACAGATAGGTATAGGGAATTATGTGGGAAAGTTGTGAGGAATCTCATGAGGATTCCAAAAATTATATAATATACGGAGTATTCCATTTGAAATAACAAAGTAGCTACTACTTTCTGATACAAGCGGCAACACTGTATTGATGAAAATATTTTAGACGGATAGAGCAAGTTTGATTATCCACGCTCACAAATTTTCGAAATGATCTGTCTTTCTGTTCTCCAGATACGTCTAATGTTCCATACACTGTGAAACACCCTGTATAAAACAACGAGAAGTAAAAGATATTGAACTTATTATCTGAATTGAGTTGATTATTAAAATCAATTTAATAATACTTTTTCTACTCGGTAGACCCATTAGATATTATAGATTAATTAACAAAATCTACCAATCAAATGAAATATTTGTTCAGTTCGAATCACAAGCCATTATAATGAATTATTTCAAAAGTAACCCCTCAGGGGGTTCTTCTGGTCTAGAAGCCTACTTTTCGAATATTTTTCAAACTGGTATAAAAAAATCAAACACATTCTTACCGTAAATTTTTTTACATAATGTTTATTGATTCTTTTTGTATATAAAAAAAATCTAGAAAAAGTCAAAAACTTGTCAAATGACGGGCTGGTGAAGTGCGGATTGCTCCCTGGTTGACATGATTCTAACCCTTGTAGTGATTTAAATCAAACAAATAAAAAAAATTTTAATCAGTAAAGATGTCGCTATCGCTTGGACGACCAGAAGAAAAAATCATAAAATGGCGTACACCCGAAAAAAAAAAAATGTTTACCTCTGCCTCTACCTTTAGGAATTTTTTTAAAATACATGGAACAAACATTTTCTTTCGGCGTGCTCAGATGTCACGTCACAAAATCCGCTGTATCTCCCAAAATAATTCAAATTTAGAAAAATCTGTTTGAGACCACAAAGTCTGAACTGAAAAAGAGGCCGATATCTCGCGAGAACGAGATTGCACTTCCTAGTGACGTCAGTTATTTAATCGTTCTCATATTGGCCCATTCCAGATGTCTATACGATATAGTAAGGTTAGGTTCTTTATTTACTCCACTCGGAGTTGTGGTGGAACGTCTACAATATCGAATGTTCTTCCTGTCATTTGGTGCATATTTGACGTATGAATCCATTGATCTTGAGATGTATATTAGGAATTTCATGAGTTCGGTTTATGAGCACAGTAGATAATAATTGATCGGATGAATAATTTTCATTTCCTCGCAGTCATTACGCAGGGAGAAAAGTATGATTTTTAAAGAATATGACTGAAGCAGTGTCGGAATCATATTACCTGAATTTGAAATGTCTGAACTCAATATTGTCGCAACTCAGACTCGCTTGGCAATACGAGGGGGTTTTTAGTTTTAACTCATCACCCAATTACATGTATTTTCAAATAAAGTACTCGCTATTATACTCAAAAACACATTTATTAATATAAAAAAACGAGGGTTTAGGATTAAACATAAGAAACATAAAAATATATGAAAAATAATATAAAAAGACATTACCGTGATAACTTACATAATGGCCAACCAAGCCGAAAAAGGGGTGAAAACCATCGTCGTGAGGCAGAGCTTCCGACCAAGTCGCAGTTCTTGAGAAGTGAACTAATCGAATGATAATAACGCTAATATTCTGAATAATGCTAAAATTCTAATTACTAATGACTCTGAATGAATGATTCCCGATATTTATACAAATCTAAATGCTTAATCAGCAATTTACCTACGACTTGTTCGCAGACTCGCATCGAAAAGATCCGATAACATGATTTTGCTGATTTCATGATTTCCATAAGGTGAATGATTTCTACATTCTATAGAAATTGAACAGGAAATATGATGTACTGAGTGTTTTTGATTAATGGCCAAGATGAACGATGATTTTGATTATGGAATTTACAAAAGGAAATCATCATCTTATGGGGATCACGTTTAATATTTGACAATATTTATTTGATAATTGTGGATATCTTAAACATCAATAACAGAACAATTTGATAACTGACGCCAGTACTTCAGAAATTTGGCACAGTCGGTGACATCGTTCGAAATGAATAATTCTGAACAGAACATATCAATGTTACGCCACAAAAATGCATTGATATGGACACGAAAAATTCGACGTCGACGCGGAGGCAGTTCACCGCCGCCATCGCCCCCGACACATCAAAAACTGTAGCAACGAAAACAACCCTTCGACCCCCCTAACCTCCCCACCCCCTTTCGGAAACCGCCAACAAATCGGCGTCGTCGTCGCCGCCGACTTGTTGCCCTGGGAGGCGTCGTGGGCCGGCCCATCGCGACTCGGACGACTCTCCGACGCCGGCGACGGCGACGCCATGGAGGTTTCGATTTGTTTGCCGCCGCCACAGCCGGTATTTGCATATTTTTCGACAGGTTATTTGATGGGAAGCGTCGAAAATGGATCGGCGGTGACGAGATAATGAGAATACGGGGGCGGGAAGTAATTAATGGGTAGTTGAAGTGATGTTGAAGAATAACCAGGAAGAATAATGTACTCGCGAACGTATTCACGCATTTACTGTACGGGGTGAGTCAATGGAGGCTTCCCACTCCACTCTAGTTTTGAGCTTATTCGATATTAACGTGCCCTTTTCCTAAAAGTTTCCAAGTTTCCTTTATGACACAGTTCTTTGAAAAACGTCCATCAAAGAATGAGTTTGGTACGCAATAATCCACATGAATATATGAATTAATAATGGGGGGGACCACTATTTTTCCAAAAAAATTTTGAAAGAACGGGCGCAACGTGAAACGTCTGTCGTTGGTGCGAGTCTCAGTAAAGAAGCACGAATGAAAAAGTTGAAGAATGGGAGGAAACCACCGAATAACGGCATTGATCGAATTGTACTCAGAATATTATATCATCAGCTATCGAAATGATAGAGTCGCGGGTATTTGTCGGGAAATGCGTAGGTCAATTATTTCGTGTGCTATCATCATACAAGGGGAATTAACATGAATAAACAAGTCGTAATACGGTCCGATGCTCGATCGTATGGCAATTAGTTGATGCGATGATTATTAAACAAGAACGCAGAGCGCTCCCCCTCCTCTCCCCCTCTTTTCCCCCCCTCTTCTCTGAACCGTACGGAGATCAACAACTGGCCGAATCGATTTCGGCTTATTTACAGAAAAGTCCGAGTTAATTAACTATTAAAAACTCATTCTGTTCAATTAGAATCGTGCGGAATGAGAGAGAAGAGGAGAAACAAAAGGAGAAAAAAAAAACAGTGCGGTCAGACCGTACACGACAAAGTCACGTGTGGATACTTTCCGATTGTTTTTGAATATCCCTACTAATATTGTATTTAAATGTGGAAGTGAAAATTCTTTCCCGCGAAAACTAAAAAACGGATCATCATGAAACTTTGTACATGGTGGGCCAAATTGGACACTTTTGAAGGGAAAGTCCTGTTTCTATACCGGATAGATGAAAACTGATGGCAGTGTCTGAGGTGCAACTTTTATGACAAACTTCATGGTGAACACTGCATATCGATATCTATATGTATACGACTGATTCAAGTCATCCTTGTCTATAATGTAGGAACTGTCCATAGACAAGCTCCTTGAGAGCTTTTTTGGGCCAATCCGCTCATTTACCATAGGACAAAATCTGTGTACTCCATTACTATTTTATAAAATTGTACTTACGATGGTGAATAAATTTATTATTATTATTATTATTGTTAATGTGCATTTTCGAAAAGTTGCTATAACTTCTTTCCTATTGAAAATTCTTTGTTTCTATGAAAACATTTCCAAAGCACTTTTTTACGTAGAATTCAATTATCTAACTCATTCAGTTTCTCAAATCATATATCAATAGTTATTGATAGAAGATTCATTTTTTCAAATGAGATAACCTGTATATCCACTAGTAGTCCACTCTTGGATAGTAACGAAAAATAAAAGGTAGATTACAAGAGAGTCAGAGAGAAATGCTAAAAATGAAAATGACTGTATTATCTCTTCCATGCCTCTGGGAGGACGAGGGACATTAAATTCCTCTCATGAGTTCATGCTTTGACAAAAAGATTTCATTCGTAATAATTTTATTTGAATGTTTTAGTTGGTACCAATGCGGAATTCTTTCTGATGTTTGTTTATCTGATGTTTATTCGAAATTTTCCCTACCGCTCGAGTGGCTCCGGGCGGTTTTCCCGCAAGTATATATTTCTCGGAAAACTGTTCCGGTAATGAAAGTATTTCTTGGACTGGAGAATTTTCCATGAATAGATTATTCGGACTTGTTGTTGGAATTCTTCCATTGGAAGAAACGGTGAGAGGCGGAGTTTTCGTTCTTAGTGCAATGAAAACAACTGAAACAGCGTACTCGATATCACGGGCGACTGCGTTAGTATCAAATTTTCAACAAAAAATCAGTTTTGTTGGCACTTTTGAGTGGTGTATCTAGGGGTATGATCACGTGATTTATCTTTGACAGTTCGTATTGTAAACAAAACAAACGGTTATAGCTTGAATGGTGAATGAAATCAATAACAGAAATAGTATTGCAAAATTGTCTCAAATCAAAAAACATTCGTATTTTCGCAAAACTGATTGGACCTGATTTGTGATGGGCTGACAAAGTGACAAAAAGAGGGCAGCGCTGCAGATGGCGAACATTAGAACCACCAAAATGTCCTCAATGTTTGGGCAAGCCCCCACCTTACCAGTTTCCAGACCCCTATTTAAGACCGTGGCCAGCAAGTCTTTCATGTATCGGGAAGGTCGTAATATTTGACAGAACTTACTAATGATTGTGTCTGTGAGTCCTGAAAAACGCCCACATATTTTTTGATCTGAAAAAATCCCTTGTCATGATGAAAAATCCGTTGGGTGAATCCGATAGGCAATTATAATAATGTGGATACTTTCGGATCCCACTTCTGAGGCGTATATATCCCTGAAATATGGGCATCGAAAGTTGTTAGAACTTCTCGACTCCGCGGGTGCAAAACTTTATATTTATTCCAGTGAATGTTTCTGTCGCCTAGCGAAATGAAATGTTATTCGGAAGCACCGTCGCTAATTCTACGTTTTCTAGATTGTTTCTGGCGCTGCATGTATTCATTCCTTTGTGTTTCCTTGACCTTTTTTTTCTCCTGTTTCTTTCGCCTTACGACAAATATCATTCGTGTGTGATGTTCACTATGGTTGATACTGCGACATTATTATCATCAGTTGAGCTTTACTGAACGGTGAAAGTCGCGTCAAATTTAGTGGACACTTTTTGTTCCTATTTGCCTATTTCGATCAAGATAACATGAACTATCTAGGAAAAATCTATACTTGTCGAGATATTCCACCCTGGAGATTGAAATTTCACTTTTTTTCCTAGAAGTTTCCGAACATTGTACAGCTTCAATTGTAAATTTCTTCGATAGCGAGATATTAAGAATATTCATCTACTCATAATCATTGAAAATGTTGAATTTTTAACTATGAACATGCCAGTAAAATCAATCCGACATTTGCATAAATAGTATGACAGTTTGACGATCATACCAATGGTTGGCGGAATGATTATACTCGCATATTATGGAATCTGAATGTTCAAGAAATGTCGCATTCATTTTTTAGATAAATCCATTTTTAATATACAGGGTGTTTCAGAATTGCACGGCAATATTTCAGGTGCGTATTCTCTGGTACAGAATAAGGAAAAAAGTTCCTATGAACATGTGTCCGATCTCGATTATTAGAGGAGTTCTAGGGTTTTGAAAGTTAAAAAAATAGGCTTTATTGTGCTTGATCCACTTTCTTCTGAACATTTGTTGATAAATGTCTTTTTCATTTAATTTTGATGCTTTAATTAATATGAAATATCAAAATAGTATGAACATTTCAGAGTATGTAACATTGAGCCAATTAACTAATTAATTTCTGAGGAAACAGAACAGAATTCGACCAAAAGTCACGAGTGACAAAATTCAGGTGATAGGTTGAAGAACTTGAAAAATTATTAAAATTCACCAGTGACGTACAATCAATTTTTTCTTGAGGCTTCTATGGATTGAGACCTCGGAAAATGCAACACCCTTGTATTTGAAAAACATTCACTTTTATATTAAGCAGCACCTATTGCTTGATACAAAATTTGAAAGCACTATCTGCAGTAGATCAAGCACAAGAAAATAAAAACTTCATGAAACTTCCAACACCCTGCAACTCCGCTAATAATCGAGATCGGACACATGTTCATTGGAACTTTTTTCCTCATTTTGTACCAGAGAGTACGTACCTGAAATATTTCCTCGCAATTCTGAAACACCCTGTATTATGTGTCACGTTAGCAAAAGAAACTTGCCAAGAAGCTGATAGGAGGTGAAATTTCGGACTTTCATTTCACATTTCACCATATAGGCGGGCGCGGCGTAAACAAACTCACTGATACGACATCGTCTTCTAACTGCACTCCTATTGGCTGAGAGCCCGTTTGTAGAACTGTACTGAGTTTACGAGTTATTATTTTGTATGTAATTCAACTCGAAAATATACACGTCGAGTTTCTTTCCAATGACTATACGTTTGAGAGCGATTGATCCTCAAGTTTCATTCCGAAGAGAATGCATCAGCCCTCCCCATTCCATAGACCTTTGACATGTTCCTGCAGCGCTCATTTTTAATTTTATTCGAAAAGGCTCTTTGCCGTTATTTCCTCCAGTGTATACGCCCATTTCCTTCTCACTTTTCGCAGCATTATGAATATGAAAAATATCCGAGATCGTCAAGACGACGTCTCGATCATACTAATACCGGAGGAAAAAGGAACTCGACCCTTTCATCATTTCTGTTTTTCTGTCGAAAAAAAAAACACCCCTGTGCTCGTGTCGCTCTGAAATTGAATGGGAGCGCGCGACTCGGGCAACTAGTTATCGCCATGGGTGGCGGGGGGGGGGTGGGGGGTGGTGAAGAAAAATGTTGGAGCTCAATCTGGCTCGGCCATGAATTGGTAATGATTAGTCTTGTTGCGAGAAATTTGATGAATATTTTTATGTTCACCTGAGGAGGCGAACCGTAGCATCGAATATACAGGGTGTATATACAGAATCAACTCTGTTTTTTCAAATGGAACACCCTCGATTCCTATCTCTGGGGTTTTATAAAAAATACAGCTTCTATAAAGGCTGATAACTCTAAAAATTCCCTAGAGCCAAAAAAAATTGGAAGGTCGACGAATGAAGGTGATTTTCAATGCCATATTCTTTGTTTCGTGAACAAATTTGATATCACTTACGGTTTAACCGGCAGTAATAGCGTATTGAAAATATTCCAGGGAAATAGATCACACTGAGCTGTAGCTGTGAAACATCCTGTATATTTTAAATTTTCTATAGATGGCGTCAGCGAAAAGTAATCGTCGAGAAAATATATTGTAGCCGACAGACACCCTGTATGAAGCGTTTCTATACGCTTCTAACGATAGATAGGGGGCCATCACTCATGCACTGTGACATTTTTGTATTGAATACTCCCGAGCAAATGACGAGAGGGTTATTGATAAATCGACGATAATCAACTGGACGGTTAGTTCACAGCCAACAATTATGGAGTCGTCAGTGATTATTTCAGATTTTTAAAATTTGCACGCGCTAATTTCTGCAGTTTCTTATTCGTCAAGGATTTTACTCTGTAACCTTGGACGATTTTGATATGTTGAAGAAAGCAGTTCTGAACTTGACAGTCGAAAGGTCGAAACGGCCACTTTGATCAGCAGATTTCACACCATTGGATTTTCTTCTATGGGGGTATCTTGGATTGAAAGTTTATGCCACTGAACCTGATAGTATCTACGGTTTGAAACAACGTATTGTTGAAGAATGTGAGGCTGTTGTCGTATACATATTTGAACAATTACAAGAAGAGTCAAAATAGGATATTTCACTGTCAGGTAGTAAATGGAGGTCATTTCAAGCAATTTCTTCTAGTAGGTAGTGATTCTCAAATCTGTAATTATTATATCATACTGAATGGATTTAAGATTTTCAAGTTCACTAATGAGCTAATAAACACAACAAAATTAGTAAAATTGAATAGGATTTTTCGAGACCTTTCAAAAGAGGTGTCGCTGTAGGGTTACATTTGAAATTATTGGTCACAATGGCGTCGTGACGCCACCTTCGCCGATTTCGTCACAAACTGAAATTTTCAGTTTCCAAATTTCGCTTGCCCAACGAAAACGTGCCGGCAGGTATAACTACCAGAAAGAGATTTTATCGAGAAAAACCTGAAACACGTCAACTTTGTATATGGGGGGGACAACTTTTGACGCAAACATTTTTCAAATGGGAATGGGGGTGAAATGATACCTCGTTGAAAAACCCTCTTGATTTCCTATACTTTGCTTTTTTATTTTTGAAATTCCGTCTACTCATTTGAAATGTCGCTAGTGGATTTCTCAAAAAATACAAAAAGTAATCGATTTCGCTTAAAAACTTACCGTTTTGTTGAAGTAAATGTAGGGAATATTTTCCTTGAAAGAATTCGCTTTTTCTCTGTTTTCGTTGATTCCAGTTATAGTTTCTTGATAAAATCTCTTCCTGGTAGTTCCACCTTCCGGTACGTTTTCGTTGGGCCACCATGAATATAACCGGTCGGAAGATAAGAGGGGGAGGGTGCTATTGGGAAGCACTGTATTTTACTTCGATGTATGCTTATTAAAAATGCACGAAACGTAAAAGCTTCCGAGAATGGATAGGTTAGAAATATTGTGTGCTAGGCAAGTTTTGCAAAAACCCAATAACGTATCAGTCGATGTACATACACTGTGATTTTTTTTTCCATACATATTTCATCATGTTCTCCTGAATTCTTGCGGTGATATTGCGGTTTATTGGTTTTTGCCTCTTGCAGGTAACATTTTAATATTACATATAAAAAAAGAAGACTGACAGTGTAGGAAACTACAACTTATTTCGTTACTTAACCCTTAGAAATGTATTATACCATTTTCCATATTGATTCAGATGGGCTCAAGGTGTTTATATTCTTGTTTTCTTCATCTGAAAGAATAATATCCCAAGAATATTATGTCGAAATTTCGAGTTCATTCCAGCAAAATTGACATGAAATGCAGTTCAAAACTAAATTAACATCTTCCTAAAACTTTTCGTTCCACACTCATTCCTGAAAATTGAGAATGAAATTCCTAAAAAGACTAAATATTATTTGACCTTAGAGCAATAAATCAAAAGTATGTGTTCGATCAAAATACACGTACCCAGACGCGATTTAAACTAGTTATCAGTTTTTCGTATACAGGGTGTTTCAAAATTCAGTATCAAGATTTTAGGGGCGTATTTTTCAGGTGAAAATAAGACGGTTTTGTCCATAAACATGTGTCCGCAAACGCTTCGTTACCGATCTACAGAGCGTTAAAGTTTCAACATTTTTTTATTTTTTTCTCCATAGCTCTTTCACTTTTTGAGATATTAAGATCAAATTTGAAATATAGGTTACGTTTTAGGGTTTACATCATCCAGTATGCCGAGTGATTGTAACAAGATACAGGGAGATATTTTTTCATGGGATCAAGCCCTTTTTCGCCCCATGAACTTTTTTGTAGTGCGCCGCTGGTTGATTCTAAAATATGAAATGAATTCTTTGTTTTGTTTATAAATTTTTTTGTCTCTTGTAATTTTCACGCATCTGCGATCGTTATCGAGAAAAAAGTAAAATCCATTTTTGTGATTCGCTACATTTAATTAAAATTTTCAACGGAACAATGAAAAAGCGAATTAGTGGGCTTTGACTGCTATTTTCATTTTGTAGCTTGTTACAATCACTCGGCATACTGGATGATGTAAACCCTAAAACGTAACCTATATTTCAAATTTGATCTTAATATCTCGAAAAGTGAAAGAGCTATGGAGAAAAAATAAAAAAATGTTGAAACTTTAACGCTCTGTAGATCGGTAACGAAGCGTTTGCGGACACATGTTTATGGACAAAAACGTCTTATTTTGACCTGAAAAATACGCCCCTAAAATCTTGATACTGAATTTTGAAACACCCTGTATATCTCAAAAACCTTTACTTTCAGGCATATGAAATTTGTTATGCATTTCAGGGCAAATCTTTATTGAAACTTCACCTCGAAATGGGGCGAGGAATCTGTATTCGGAATTTGTCTGTCTTATTATTGGTTTGAATATTGACTGTGCATAACCGAAGAACAGTTTTTTCTCAATATTTCTAAAAATACCGACTGGAATTGACCAACTTTATCAACGCATCGAAGATTTCCTATCAAATTAAGTTGGCATCGTTGTGAAGTAACGTGAAGTGTTGATGTCCATCTGTTTCCACCACTTAAAAGTTCAGTTATTAGCTAGATACTTCTCATTTTGAACTCCTTTGAATATATGGACTGTGCCATCCACAGTTTTCCATATTTCTTCGTGACGAATTCGTAATATACCATACTATTCGACTGTAGAGATTTCTAGTTTGTCTCGAAGAAAAAGTATCCGAAGACTCGAGAACAATGAGGATTCAATGACTTGACTGTCACCAAATAACCAAACACAACTAGATCGTATACGTTGATGAGTCGTTCACTCGTCTGCCGCCATATTTGTTTCCGTTCCTTAGCGCCCCCACCGGTTGTTGAATTCGTCAATTGCTCACGAATCGCATCGATGCTATGTTTGTTTGGATGGATTTTTATGCAGTTCCGATCTCTTTCGCAAGGTCCGTACAAACGGATTACAGGATTACTGGCAATTTATCGTTGATTGATTCTACTCGAGTGGTAATATGTCGCGGTGATCGATTGTTTATTGAAAAGCTAGGATGAATGGACCGGTCCTCTCGAAACGTCGAGTGTTTTTATCGGAATCGTTTTATCTGGCGAGATTCAATGATGCGGTGGTGGATTCCACTTCAAATTATTGGTTGTGGTAAAACAACGAGAAGGGCGAGCTTTGCTCGATTTATTCAATGTTCATAGATTAATAATATATGTATAGCTCACAAAACTATACCATCGCTAAGGGGAAGTCCCCAGTGGCGGACACTTTCTGAGAAACTCAACAATTATTCCAATACATAAGTTTAATTTCGGTGAAAATAATCGTAGTCTCTGCAAGACATCACTCCAGTCACAGTCAAGCAAAAAAAAATATGAAAAATTATGAATTACAGTTAAAACTAAGACTAAAAATTGAAAAATAAAAAAAAATGATAAGACTCGAGTAAACTCAAACATGTGAAAATGAGCAAAAGCACTAAGATAAACAAAACAACATATTTAAATATAATTCACAATACAGAGATAAATGACAAGACATTTGAATTTCGACAGACTACGTATTATATGGTATACGGAAATGTAGAAGTGTATTTAAATAGTAGATATATTAAAGTATAAGTGGATAAAAAGGTCTTTGAAACACACGCGAGTTTTTTAAAGTTCGATTTAAACAACACGCTCAGGCGTGCTTTAAGGGGGTATTCTAGTCTAGAGCCCTACTTTTTGGGTAGTTTCCAAACTAGGATAAAAAAAAATAAGAACATTTTCACTATCAATTTGTTTATATAATGTTTATTGATCCTTTATGTAAGTAGAAATAAATTCAGAAAAAATAAATGTCAAAAATTCGTCAAATGACAGGCTGGTGAAGTGGGGGCTGCCAATCAAACAGGACTCCCTGGTTGACATGATTCCAGCCCTTGTAGTCATCTAAATCGAACAAACAAAAAAAATTCTCAATAAGTAAAGATGTCGCTTTCGCTTGAACTACGGATAAAAAAAATCACAAAATGGCGTCTACTTCAAAAAAAAAAACATTCATTCTTACCCCTGTTTTTCGACCTTTACGAATTTTTTAAAAATACTTCAAATTAATTCTTAGTTCCTGCGATAAAGAGATGTATGAAGAAGATTCTCACAAAATTTCAAAGGAATCGGTCAGATAGAACTTGAGATATCGTGTCAACCACCTCAACCAAAGTAGTTTTGAGAAAAACGCGTTTGAAGTTTGAGAAAGATTTCCAGTTTCGTGTCTACTTTGCTCCAAGATCGAGACTAAACTGAACAGTTCCAGGTTTATTGGGTACGTACTGGTAGTCAGGTATATATAAAAACTTAATCAAAAGGGTATACTACGAGCTCAAGTCGGATACATAAGAATTCCTGGAAAACATCTGCCATTCATCGCGTCACAAAATCCACTCAAAATAATTCGAATTTTGAAAAATCCTTCTTAGAGCATATTTTTGAAAGTCTAAGCTTTGAAAATATGCAAAAAAATGATTTTTTCAATTTTCTAGACCAGAATACCCCCTTTAATGGGGAAAATAGGGCACCAATAAAAAAAATTTATTTCAACAAAAAACGTTTATGCAGAAAATTTCTCTTTCAATTCATATCCGACAACTTCGTAACTTTATTCTTCTCTCTAAATGAAAATCCTTTATCACGTTCCACCGTTTCCGTGAAAATCGTCGCGATAATGACACGTCCTTAAAAATCGTCATGAGAAATGTAACAATTCCTCTGTATAGAACGAGATCCGACTTTCGACGCCGCGCCGCAACAAACACTCTCGCCGGGTAACTCGCAGCTGAAAAGGGCTATTCGATTAATTTTACGAAGAGGTAAACAAGGCCACGGGAAATCTTGACTTCGTGAGACGAGAAGAATAAGACAGGGGCGTAACATCTACTGGGCCGTAGGCGGTAGAATTTGTTCATTCATTTGATAATTAGTTTTCTTCACCGGTTCCTCTCAATGAGGTTTCAATACATTGAAATACAGCAACGAATATACAGGGGGATTCATTAAGAATGGGCAATCTCTGAACTGGGGATACTACACACCAAAATATGGCGATTGAGCATGACATTTCATTTACAAATGTTGCAAGTTTACGAGATACAGGGTATTCATAATTAATAATATAATAATAATATTTATTTTCATCAAGGTTACACGCATGGACATAAATGATGAAGAAAATGAAAATAAATTGGAGATATCCCACGGATATTGGAGTTTTAATTCGAGCAGCATCGTCTCGAAAATTGGCGACTTTATATACAATATAAAAAATGAGTTTCAATATATATGATGAAATTTTATAAGTATTTCGAAAACGATTTTTTTTGTATTTTGACCAGAACCCCTTTGTCATGTAATTTTCTCCCCTTTAATGAATGCTTCTATTTTTCGACTATAACGAATACAAGGAAATGGGTTGTCCCAAAAAAAAATCATAACTCACCTTTTAAAAACACTTATATTAAAATTATAGAAGTGTATTCTAAAAATATAATTTCGAATTGTTTTCCTTTCACCGTTTGGAAGGTACGTGGAGAAATTATTCTAATTTTATCAACTTTGCGAGGATATAACTTACTTGCCATCAGTTCATTCATCAAACTTAACTTTTTTCTAATGGACTATCACCCTGGACTATAACGCTCGGTAGATATTTTTGACCGTGAGTACAAAATTATTACAGTACTCAGGGTAAGAACTTCATTACTGAAACGTTAGGTGGCGTTAATGTTGCTAGATTTTTCACCAACCATTCAACAAGTATTCCAATGCCTTCCAGAATATGTGTACAAGGTTTCGCGTGAAGCCTGTCATTGTCACGTCAACAAAGATGTTTAATAAATATGCTTGTTACAGGTATGGAGGCTATCATGTCAGAGTTTTTCAATGACAGCTCAACCGCTTTCTATATCATCATAATTGTATGGGTGGCTGACCAGTATGACGCCATCTGTTGTCATACGGCCATAACTAGAAGACATTGGTTGAGGTGAGTCGAATTTTATTGAAATAAATTTTGTTTAACAACAGAGGATAATCATTGAATTTGTATCCTTTGTATCCTCACATTGACCTTATATTCAGGATTTTTAGAAAGACTTGAAAGGACAAAAAAAACCCGTTACTTATGGGTAAGCGCGAAAAATTCGCAGGAACTATTTCATTTCTATAACTAACAACATTGTACCAAATCTGATATCCTCTGTATTTGGCCGAAACGGTCCAACGAGAGGAAATGAAAAACAATTGATCTGCTACCGTCGCCAGAGGCCAACTCTGTGATTACTTTCACAGAAACGAATCGGTCAATATTTCATTACAGCAGAAGGAGTTTTAATAAGTATTTTGTTTCGATATTTTAGCCTCGGTTTCAAGACAATATACTACAGGGGTGTTTTTTTCAAGTTATCTGTTTGGATTATAGTTTAGTTAGTAATGATGGTACGCTTTTATATCGAAAAAGTGTCTAATTCATGGGGTGAAATATTACCAGAACGATGTATTTGAGAAACGTGGTAGTAATTGGATTTCAGCCTCTCAAATCATTTTCATAGAGGATTTTTGAGACTTTATTTTACAAAACTGAGCAAGCAAGTTGAAGAGCTGAGGCAATGGATTTGCGCTAATTTCTTGACCATTTCAGTAGCCAATAATCCGGATAAAAAATTGCATGCTCTAATTTTCGTGAGAAGAAAGTAATTTTTCGTCGATCTGTAAATTGTGTACACATGACCAGAAAACTGATATACTTATATTCTTCTATCCAGATGATTCTAGTTAGGACATTTGAACAGAGCTATGAAATTTATGGTCATTCGTCTTTGACACGTGTACGTACCCATTTTTTTAATGTTTTTTTTTGCGCGGTTGGCGAAAAAATGAATAAACGTTATACACTTCTCACAGGAATTTAAAGAACAAAAATATTTTCTGATTTTTTGGGTAATTTTCAACAGGCTGTATATTTTTTCCGAAAATGATCCTTGACAAACATTAAATAATATACATTGAAAAAATCGACTTTTTGATTGAGTTTATCTACAAAACCGTCCTTTAGTTTATTTTCGTTCAGTCAAATTGACCAGAAAAACTCCTGAACCAATTGATTCAAAAATTCATGGGGTTTATTAGGGTCCGTCAGGCTGTGAAATTTCACTGCAGCCTTAGACTTGCCGTCCACTTCAGCAAAGATACAGCCAGTTATACTCCCGGCTAAAGTTCGTAGGAGATTTTCTAGAGATTATAAAATTATTTTCGTTCGAGGTGCGACCAGTCGTTATCGATATCGAATTTGATTGGAGAAAAATCAGGGTCCCGAAAAGAGCAACAAGCTGAATTATATATAAGGTTATGTGAACTATGTGTTGGCGTAGCATGAAGAATTTTTTTCATGTCCGTAGAATGAAAAACAGAATAAAAAAAATTGAAGAAAAAATTCCTCATCGTTTAACTAAGGATTGCAAGAGCTCCAAAGTGCCTAAACGAATTAACCAAGAACTAGAAAATTCAGTCTTCAAGAGTCTTATTTTATTTCCTGTACGATCATTTCTTACTGAAATATAGCTTGCTGAAAATCACCCAAAAATTCTGAAAATATTTTTGTTCCTTAAATTTTAGTCCATATTATTTCACCCCTCCTCTTCCTTGTGATATTTCCTGTTTTGCTATGGACTGCTCTCCTCTTTCGAAGCCACATATGAATAATGAACAGCTTCTTAGACATCTTGAGTTTGTTGAGAATTGTGTTAGGAGGCGCTTAGTCTATGACTTGCAATGATGTAAATTTACGCGAATAAATATATTCAGAGAAAATCAACATCCCTAGAATATCTAAGATGGGAATCATCAGGTGAAAATTGACATTATCATATCACAGAAGAAACAGTGTGTAACTTGTTGAATAGTAAAATATGATCTTGCTCCGAATTTGCACATCTTCCACAATGTCTCACTCTTTATTAAAATATCTCTTAGCCAGGGTATTTTCGACGCACGGAATATATTAAATCCGAACTCTAAACTTTCCGCCGTTACTCCTCGAGCACCGATTCCACTCACTTAGTCATAATATTATTAGATTTCCCGAATTTTCAACGGAGTACAAATTGAATCTTTTGTGTAAGGGGCATCAACAGTTCCGGTATGGCCGAGGAATTTTAATTCTTTCTCGCGAGATAAGACAGCCCCATTTTGTTTTTCAGTGGACTGAATGATGTACAGGGAGTTCCTCAAAGACATGCTGATATTCATCTGGATTGATTTTGGAGAAATCTTCCAGGTCCGTACCTAGGAGAAATTTACGATTCCTTCTAGTTGCAAAACAACACCCTGTGTAGCAGAATTATGCGTACTGTTTCGACATTCGAACAGAGCAGAAAAATGGTCGAAATCTATTGTTATAAATTGATATAAATTTCTGGGCCCAATTTCGGTTTTGAACTTGCGAAAATTGTATGAAAACTATCAATACATCATCGATATAAATTCCTCCAACTCTTCCCGACGGTAATAATATCAACAATTCATTTTGAAACATTTCAAATTTATTTTCTCAAGAAATCGTTCGTCTAGTCAAGAACAGGGTGTGCAAATTTCGATGTTTGTATGAGGCAACTCGGTAACTATAGGAGATACGAAAAAAATGGAGGTCGCATCCTCGATCTTTTTATAAGAATCCAGTTCTCTTTTCAACCAAACCATAGCCAAAAACGATGGAAAAAAAATCAACTCCAGTGCAAAACTTGAAGTTAAATATTTTTTTCTCGAAATTTTCTCTGCCACTGTATTGAACGAAAAAAGGAATGTGAAAGTCTTTCTCTTCTAACTTTAGTAACAACAATGATATTCGTATGTGTCGAAAAGTTGAAGAATCGAATTTTTGTTTATAACTGAAAAACAAAAGAAAATAGTCAATTTTTGTTTTCGCCAGTGAACTAAATGAGAGATCGTCATTCGTGTTTCAAATTGTCACCGAGTTACTTCATACATGCCACTCAACAGGAAAATCAATCGGAACGAACATTTACAAAAGCTTCGACATACGAACCGGACCGCCTACTCGGCGTCCAATTAAACCGCCGAATCTGACCGGAACTCATTAATTAACATTGCTAAGTCACAAAGATACACCGTCGGTACAGACATATTGGATGTCTGATCCTAACAAAAAAAAAAGTCCGTCGCGTGTGTGTACACACGAGGATGCGTGCCTCTACATACGTTTGTACGTACTCAAACAAACTGATGAGGACCGGTAATTATCAACATCAATTACAGTATGTTGGGGGGGGGGGGGGGGCAGTGGGAGATTGAGGGGAGGGGGATTGTGAAAAATGTTTGCCACGGCAAAATTCAGTTGAGGCATTTTGCTTGTGACGGCTTAGAAATGACATGATGGTGAAAAACCACTGTTCAATTGTTTGTCAAACCAAAATGTACATGAAAATTAAGTGGAACAGATTCTACTAGGATACTCATCGAATCGTTCTGAGATGGCGATCGATCGTGTTCGATTAAGTTGTTCGATTTCGAGGATGATATACAGAACATGGTGGTTTATGTCCCTAAGACACAATTTCAAGAGATTTTATCGAAAAAAACCTGTTTGTATATGAGGGGTACAACTTTTGACGCAAAAAGTATAGCCCAAACTTTACCCTCCTCAGCGGGGGTATCATCCCCTAAATTTTTCCAAATGAGAATGGGATTCAAATGATACCGCGTTGAAAAGCCCTTTTGATTCCCTACTCATTTCTTTTTTATTTTTGAAATTCCGTCTACTCGTTGCAAAGATATGAACCTTTGAAATGTCTCAAAAAATACAAAAAGTTTATCGATTCCGCTCAGAAACTCACCGTTTTGTCAAAGTAAATGTAGAGAATATTTTCCCAAGAACAATTCGCTTTTTTTCTGTTTTCTTTGATCCCAGCTAGTTTCTCGATAAAAATTTTTCTTGGTACGTTTTCGTTGGGACACCCTGTATGTGTGAATTATATTGTAAAACTTATGAGGATAAAGCATATTCACAGTACTAGAATATTCGTTGCTTCTGATTAAGAATCAAGTCATGTATAGTTTGTGGACAACTAGAAATTGTTTCTCGTGATCTAAGTCGTTTTCTAAAAAATCTCCGAGAATTTGATTGAAATCCATGTAGTTTCTTGGTCACAGGTATGTATTTTGAAAAATGTAAAAAAATAATTGTATACCATTGGACGTCATTAATGTATTTTGTACATAAACTGATAAAATAAATCTATTGAAAATCGGCAAAGTTGCACTTGCATTCAGTTTGGCACTGACGGTGTCGCCATTTGTGATTTGAGAATTTTCTCTTGTTAGTTTGTGACATGACAAATCTAGTTAGCTAGTAAGCATTTTGATCGAGAGGTTTTGATAACGGGCTGAAAACAATTCTGGGATGTCTTGGGAATTTTTCTGACGAACACTAGCAGTTTGTTTCAATTGTTGTCAGCGTTGCTTGTCATTCGATTCTAACCTAAAAGTGTTTCGATTCTCGTCAGTTAAGTTTTTTCGGACATTGAAATGGTGAAACATTATTTTTCGTGGTTTTTGACGAGAAATCGAGACGGGTACAGAGTGGACAGAGTGAAACAGAATCCTCCTGCTTTTAAGCGTGAAATCTCTAACGAATGAGAACTGACGAATTTGCGCTTGCTTATTCTAACAATCAGAAACAATCATTGACGAATTCATGATTTTTTCCAAAGAACCACTCTTAAAAAATCGACTAGAACAAAGTATTTTTGTTGTCGTCACCCCTCCTAGAGTTCGAATCAAAATTACGAGTCTATTGTCCGGAAAAGATAGAGTTTGTGCACGACGCCCCCTTAACGAGATAAATTCAATGTTGTTCGGTCGCAACGAGACGACCGTCGACCGAGCCGCAGATAATAGGGAAGAAAGTGGCAAGGGATCATATGACAGGTCGATGACAAATTACAGAGTAGAATCGTGCGGTATACACTGGGTGTCCCATTAATCATACCCTCGGTGAGCGTTTTGGTAACTAGATTGAATTGGTCATTTGAGAAAGAGGACGTATGACATTGCGGTCGTTTTTTTGTGGTTAAAAAGTGTATGATGTGTGATTTTTTTTTTGGGAATATTGGAACAGGTCACACAGGAAGCAAGACTAGCAGCTGAAGTAGACTTATACCGTTTGTCTTGGTCTTATTTAATTCGTTTCATGTCATAATTGTAGATTTTTTGATCTCCAATGCTAAAGAGAATCCTGAATTTGCTGTAATAAGCGCTTCGAATCAATTTTTCTGACACGTGCTCGAAATTTACCAATATTTTTGATAAATCTTAAGTCGTAGGAAGACTTGAACTTCTTTAGGAAGAGTCTTCAAAACATTGTTTTGGTTACATTAGAAGCAATTCTTAGTAGAATTGGGGATTCTTGGAAATTTTCGTGAATTTTTTCGACATAAACGACTATACAGGTTGTCCATTTTCCGAATGCTACTATTGGGATCTCGCTTGAGAGAAATAAAATTATTCTGAAATTAAACGGAGAATACCTTTAATAGTTTTCAAACGTTGTTGACATGTGTAATACATCGTTGTGAAGGGAATGAGAAAACGTTATCTAAAAATGTTGGGATTCAAGATAGCGTTCATGGGAAAAACAAAGTTGGCAGATGTTTCTCCGTCAATTTGAGAATCACTGAAAAGGCGATGCTATATTGAAAAATTCCACAAAAAAGTTTGAATTCCTTGAAAAATACAATTGAAAATATTCGTTTTTGTGCGATATCTTCTAGACCCACAAAGATATTCTCAATTCCTCTTCAGATTATTATTCAGAACAAAAAATCGCAACTTCAGATGGAGAAAAACAGAGTTCAGCATCTTTTGTTTACCTTGCGAATAGATTTTTCTAAAAACGCTCATAATTTTTTCGATGGGGTTCCTAACTCTTTGCGTTTTTTATTCGAAATTTCCATCGTCCTTATCGTAATTTTTCGAAAATTTTCGTTGATTTAAATTTTTTTCAACCTCTAAAATAATCATCCATAAGCAAGTAGGAAATTCTGAATATAAACGAGCTGACATTATCAAGTGCGTCGTGTACGCCTCGGGGCTACTTGAGGCTGCATTCACAAAGTTATGAAAGAGGAGTTTCGAAAGGGAAAACTTTTAATAACGATATATTTCGATCGCATACATTTTTTATTCGCCGTATAGACGAACGGAATAATCGAAAAACTTATAACAGGGTACCGCGACCCGGTTTATTGTTCATGGATCTCAAGAAAATGGCCTCCTTGCCACTTAGTACGTCGAGGAAATGTCAGGTGAATGTCAGGTTTTGATGATCATTCAAACCAGAAAAGTCCAAGTCAGAGGAAATTCAAACATTAAACAGTTTATAGAGTGTGTTCCTTAAAGACATAATATTTGAAGGGGTGATTTTTTGTGACATTTTGAGAAAAAAACTTCCCATAAACGTATGTCCTAAAAGTCTCAACTTCTGAGATACAGGGTGATAGAATTTTGAAAAAGAAATCAGGTTTTTAATATGAACTGATATAATATTTTAGAAATCTTGAAAAAAATTGGTACATGTATTTTATGCATCAAGGTGCATTTTGTGATACACGAAATTTTTCATTTTCTCTACCAGTGACGTCCGTACGGGTTTTGCATTGATTATTTTTACTTCCAAAATGAAAATTACTTTCAAGGTTCTTATTTATTATTGAGCAAAATTAATCTAATTGATTTTCTTTGTCCGACGCATGGTTTTCGCTCAAAAAAATAAAAATCGTTTGACTTCAGGGTCTATTCCTCAAAAATCTGACACGGCGTGGAAATGTTTGTGCTTGTTTTTGATTAAAATAATTGAATTAAAATTGCTTTATATCGCAGTACCAACCGTTTAATAATCTATATCACCCTGTATCTCAAAAGTTAAGACTTTTATGGCATACGTTCAAATATTAGCATGTCTTTAAGGAACACCCTGTACTACTGTAAAATGAGTAAGTCTTGAAACAGATTGGTTTTTTCTTGTCTCATTTCACTTGCCAAGTCACCCATTATCCACAATATTTTTTTGAAATCGTAATTTTAATGATATTTACTTATTCCTCGAATACTTGGTATTCGTAAATTTCACGTAATTATTCTATGGATATATTTTAAATGGGACCTCGACAAATAATTACGAGAGATAGAGAAACACAAAGTTTTTTTTAGTCATTTGCTAAAAATTACTGGCATTTTGTTGATTTATCTACAACATAACTAAGAATTATGCCTTCAATTCAGTAAAATTGAAATAAGTGGAAGAATAATAACGAGAGATAGAGAATCACAAAGTTTTTTTCAGTCATTTGCTAAAAATTACTGGCATTTTGTTGATTTATCTACAATATAACTGAGAATTATGCCTTCAATTCAGTAAAATTTAAATAAGTGGAACTATATAAGTTTGGAGCGCATTTTCAGTCAAGTCAAGTTGAATTGTGAGACAAAATTGAGATTCGTAATTTCGACTCACTCTTTTGGACACCCTGTGGAACATTTCGTGACCATGAATGCCTAAAATCCAGAATTGAGGAAGATATTCAAAAAACTACTATTTCCCACAAATAACAAATCAACATCGATTAATATTGATCAAAAATTGAAAAATTATTTTAAAAAACGATAAGACGTCCATAAGTGAGAATGAACTTGTGATGATGATGTCTGATAAGGACGAAATATCGTATAACGAATTTAAAAGCACAAATACAGTAGAAATCCCAAGAAGTAGGTCTGATTGGTTTTATTTCAGAAATGAAAGATAAAGGAAGTGATTTTTCGAAAACTCAGCGTTTAATAATTTCTCCCGGAAACACCGCAACATGAAAATACGGCATATTCTAAGAACTCAATGGTGAGGATCAAAATCGAAACACCTGGCATTTTAATCGTGATAGCTCGTGAAAATCCTTGTAGAAATATAACTTTTAATGGACTTGAAAGACGGTCTTATCTGTCATGAAAGAGACTCTGAACTCATCCTTTTATGAATGCGAATAAAGACTTCTGTCAACCCTTTGGCGACGAAAAACCTGGCCAACTTCCCACAAACAAATCATTTTCCAAAAGGGATTTATTGTCCGGCGAAAAATCACGTTCTTTTTTAACGAAGTTCGTCGGTCGACTTTACGCTTTCGGAACGTTGTGATACAGTCCTCGAAGCAGATATTAACGTTTCCGACATATTTTAATTAGAAGAGTTTTTTCTCCGATGTCTGATGAGGATTATTGAGCTTTTGTGTACTGGATTTCTTGGACTTTCTCGGAACTCTTTTGTTCTTCACGGGTAGGTATCACGTTTCTTAGGGAACGGTATTTCCGAAGAAAAGCTTTCATCGATTTTTCTACAGGGTGTGATGTTGGATGCCAAATTAAGCTCTAGAAAAACTGTGACGATCCTGTTCCAAGATCTCATCTATACATTGTATACATTTTGCAAACAAATAATCTCTAGCAGATCTAGGATATCGTCTCGTTCTTTCTTTTATCTTTGTCATCGGTTTCATTTTCATTTACACGTTGTCGTACATTGCCTTCGTTCAAATTTGCTGCCAAAGGAATTTGCTAGCTTTGAAACATGTTACAATACTTAGTCTATGAGAGGTAGCATATAATCGTCGCTGACAAGACAAAAAGGGTAAAGCGACATTTTTGGCGATTTGGAGATTTGATGACCACCAGTCGATTCGATTTGATGGTTTATGTGACCTGACAACATCATACAATGTTGAATAATTTAATTAACATTAAAAAGATAACCGCAATTCAAACAGGACCCATCAGATACCGAGATATTTTTTTTAAGTAAATAATCTCGATGGTCCCAATTAAGAAAGTCGTATCTTCAAAATGACCACTTTTCAGTAGAGCAGTTTAAAGTTTCTTTTTGCGCGCAATCTTGTACGGACTCGCGATCACTGTCGACAATTTTAATATTGAAAAATGTGTCAAAATAAAGAATTTCAATACGCACATTGTAGAACTCATTCTTGCGAATACATTCATGTAAAAAAGTGAAAATCGACAAAATGAAACTATCGACTTTCTTAATTGATGGGATCTATAGACCGGTTTTACCGGAAATGCCACAATTTTTATTATTTCAAATAGAACACGCTTCAATCTATAGGATTTTCAAGTTTTTCTTATTATATTTCATGTATTATACCCTATATCTAAAAATGACCGTTTATGGGTTATTCGAGTTTTTCTAAAAAAGTGACTGATGCAGCCCATCGAATTTTTCGAATTTTTATGTGGATGTAAATTTTTTCATGGTACATGTAATGAAGTATTCATTAGACCATGCCATAAGATATTTTGGAAAACCAAAACTATTTTCAGATATAATCCGAAAATTAATATCCAATCTCGTGAAACATGGTTCCTCCAGAAACAAAATAATTATTAATAAACAACTGGTAGACAATGGAGAACATGAGATTGCACTTCTGGGATATATTTTGCGAAGTACTTTTACAAGATTTCTATCCAGAGATTGCTGAAAAACACAAATGGCCTCCACATTCACATAAACACAGAATTGGATATTAATTTCCACATTTTCTTCAAGAAATGTCATCACATCCTATGTGGATCAATAATAACTATCCTCAAATTCAATTCCTTTGTTTGAAATATTATGCATGGCTCATTATCATCAATAAAAATCAATTCATTTGTTTCGAGTATACGATAATGAAGTTTTCTGGTTAATTTTGGGAGTAGAAGTGAATTGGGCGATGGAAAAATAGGGTTACCATTTCGAAAAATCTAGTTCTGTTTGTCATTCACACATTGAACCGACTTTTTCGTATACTGCAACTTTGGGAAACGTGGTTGTTGCAAGAAAAAATGTTTTTCCATTTCATGGGCCTGTCGCATGAATAACTCAGAAATGGCCAATTTTAGACATAGGGTATAATACATGAAATCAGATTGCTGTGTGCCTACCCATTTTATATTATGATCATTAACTTTTGGTCCCTCGAGCCGAATACATTGAAACACACGACTACACCTCGAGGGCATAAAAATCCTGCGCCCTCTATCCGAATTTTCACGCGACTTCAAGTCCCCTCGCTACCCTACCGCCTCCCCTCTGTGTCGCCTTACGAGCGCGATCAGCTGTTCGTACAGGACATTTCGATTACGGTCCGCTGCGAAGGGCAGTAAACAAGACGGGCGGCCCTGCTCCGGACACATCCGCCCTCTCTCGCTTATTGAAACAATTACGCGAATGGCGCCGTTAAATGACTCTCTCCCTCTCTTCGGGGAGATAGTTCGAGAGATGAAAGGAGGCAGGGCATAGTAAAGTGATGATAGTTTTCTGTATAAACAAAAAAAGATCCTCTGCTAATACTAGATATTGATAAGGATTCAGATCGAACCACAGTATAATGCTAAATAACCAGTAATTGCACTCCCCCCACTTTGTGGTTTGCAATCCTAGCGCGCATTATCCAATCCTAGCGGGAAGTATTCGGATGCGTCGTGAATTGCCTTGATGAATGACAACGTTTCAAGTTCAATACATTTTTCTTGTAATTCACCACTATCAATGCACCGACTTAACAGATGGAGAATTTGTGGCATGTGTAATACTAAGAAAGACAAATCTTGTGTGAGCCAGTGTGTTTCACTCCAGCGAAACTTTGCAACACTGGAAGACTACACTGTATATTTTTACTCGAGTTTTTTTTTGTCTATGCTCAAGCCAGGCACGATGAAAATAAATTAATATAATGTCTTTTTTACCACTGATTACCCATTTCCAAGATATTTGGTCGATTTGCATAATCAACCAAAAAATGTGACATGCTACTCGAAAAATAATTAGATTCTCAGATAGTTGTATGAGTTTGTTTATTTTTTTCATGTAATTTATCATATGACTTTTCAAGCGATCTGTTGAAGGAGTAATTTTCGTGCAAGAATACCTATTTTTTGTAATCAAACATTTTGTTGTAAGCTTTTGAATCTGTTACAGAATAAAACGTCATTTTAAATAGATTCGGACCATAATCACAAAACTCGCCCACAATCTTCAATTTTGACAAACACATCATAAAATACCAATTTTTGATACAATCGGACCATAGTGGTAAAGCTCGTCGCCATCTTGAATTCATGAAGTGTGATGAAAAATATTCAACCCACATACCAAACTGTGAGTCAGAAACATCAAAGGTTCCGACAAGGGTGAAACTACTAGTTCTTTAGCATTACACTCTGCCTGAACCTCGAGCCAATTACAGTTGCAGAAAATTTCGAAGTTGAACAGCGAAAGCAAAGTATCACAGGGTGGGCAAATTTCGATGTTTGTATACTCGGTTACTATAAGTGATTTGAATAAATGGGTCGCATCCAAATAATTCGCCATTATCCTCTTTATCCTTTCGTGAGAAGTTTTATATAAGAAAAAAGATGGTATTGTTACCGTTGGGCCATTACTAGCAGAATATTCAGTACATTTTTTGAATATTTGGTGTGCACGTTCCGTCACTGACTGACCTATAATTTACTTTATCCAACACATGACAGTTATGACTATCATTATTAATGTCATTTTAGACAAGTAAAGTATCAAATAACACACTAGTGTGTTATAATCCATAACTCACTAGTGAGTTATGGATTATAACTCACGTTCATATTTAAAGTAGTATTCTATTTATTTATTACTATTACAAGCAGAATTTACATTGATATTGAAATTAAAGGAAAACGCTAACGGTTTTTTTGAATTTGAAGTTATTGTAAAATTCGTTGGTTCATTGGAACCAGACGCTCCCATATAATATATATAATGTAAAAAAGTCACTGTCAAGTCATTCTGACATTTATAGGGTACTGAAACGCAAACAGCTTTAATTTGATCACGAAACTTATTAATTATTAACTCATAAAAAACGATTTCTTCCACTTGTTGGATAAAACATTGTATGCCACTCGTGTGTTATGTTTCATAAGTCATTCGAGAATTTATACCACTCGGCCTGACGGCCTCGTGGTATAAATCTTTCTCGCGTGACTTATTTTCAACATAACACACTAGTACCATAAATAACTATTAGATATTTCAGAATCTGATAGGATATTCGAAGAGAACATGGAGAACTGAACCTGAATGTGTTTTCACCATTTTTTACTGAATTTATACATTTAAACTTCAGGCATTTGAGGATAGTGACAATTCATTTGGATGCAACCAAATCAGTCAAAACCATCACGTATACTCAGTTCAATTTCAACAAATCACTTATGGTTATACACAGCACTGAAATAAAATTTTTATTTTTGACCCATGCTACCCTATAATTACGCCACTGCGAAAATATATGAATCGAAATAGAACTTACTTTGAGAAATTCTTATAATGTATAAAATCTCAAATTTAGATGTGAAAACTCAGTAGTGAAATACTTTGCGAGAAAATGATAAAAACACAATTCTATTTGGTTTTTTGTGCTCTTTTCAAACATCCTATTAGATTTTGGAAAATCGAAGATACAAAGTGTTTTTGGGGGACCTAAGAATGTGTCACTGGATTGAACTGGAAAAGGTGCCCAAAGAATGTAGAATTTCATTTTCTCCTGACTTGATATCTGTCGAAAAGTAGAAAAATCGAACATTTCTTATTCTCGCCCCTTCTTTACCCCCCCCCCCCCGTGGAGCTGTCCTGATTCCTCCCAAACAAAATCACCAATGTTTCTTCTCCTCGTTTCCCAATCTCCTTTCTTATTCACCTATCCATCAGGAAACGGTTCGGAAAATAATTCTTCTCGTCTGAAGCGATCGCGTCTGATGAGCGAGCCAAATTAGATTCATCTCCGGAACATATTTTAATATTCATTAAAAAGAGACGAAGAAGAAGAAGAACTGTTCGTTCGCCGCTCGTACTCCGTATACATCTTTTCTTTCCGAGTCACGACTGACAGCTCGCCAACTTGATAACTAGATAATTCCGACAGGACTCTCGACTGTAACAACACCGTTTCGACCTTCGAGCCAGTTCATCAGCTGATTGATTGCTCTCATGATTCGATGTATTGTATTCGACGAATGAATCCACGATGCACATGAAATGAATACTGTTTATTTCCAAACAATTTGGCGCAGTCGGGAGGGATATATTGAATCTCGATGAAAGAACTTTCATTCTCATCAGTTAAACAAACGAATCGCTATCCGCAATCATACTCGTGAGCCCAAACACAAACGTATTATAACGTACGGGCGCGCGTGGGGAAAGGGGAGCGGTGGGGGCGGCTTTTGAACCGAAATTAGAGCCCATTCAGGCTAATCAGCAGATGATAGATGGAGCTCTCGGCGGCGATAAATTGCCGCACGATCTAACCCCATCCTATTTATATGTATACGCACCACAAACGTCGGTGACGAGAGACGCCGCGACGGCTGGACCGTAGGGGAAAGGGGGGTGGGACGTGAGGTGGGTGGCGTAAGGCGAATTTGCGTCACGACGGGTATCATTAGGTCGGCTAGATTATGGTCTTGTAATTCGATGTTCTCAATTCATCGTTGATGATATATTCAGACGAGTTTGCTGTGCAGCCAACTATCATCAGTTCAGTGGGTGAAGTAAAAATCAACACCAAAGCACGATGCTTCAATTGAAATAGTTCGCTAGGAGAATTGTATAATATAATTTTTCTACGATCACTACCCAAAGCACTTTTCCGATTAGGTATATTAAAATGAAATGGAGAGCAGCGTTTGAAAGTCTGAATTTTGAAAATATGCACTAAAAATCGATTTTTTCCAATTTTATAGACCAGAAAAGGTGGTATTTCAAGCATACCTCCGGATATAGCATATTCTGCTGAAAATAGTACTCTCAATTTTCTGCCAACTAAATCCAGAGGAAATACGAAAAACAATGCATTATTTTCATGTTGAAAAAGAACGACAAAAAACTCAAAGTTTTCTTCAAGAAAACTTTGAGTTTTTTGTTCTTCAAGAAAACTTTGAGTTTTTTGTCGTTCTTTTTCAATATATTTCACTCCACTTTGGGCTATGCACTATCTCCGTTGAATTATTTTCATGGATTGATGCCGCTCAAAGGATAACGATTTATTTTGGCGAAAAATCCAAAACTCTGAACTATTCAACCTTGTCACATTATTCGATGCTCTGAAGAACTTTGCGGGCAAGAAAGTGTTTTTTTTTTGAATATTCAAAATATGTTTGAAAATATTCGAAAGTGTATTACCGCAAAGCATTATTTTTTGCTTTTATACACAAATAGCTAGCTATTCAAGAATTGAGCAGTCGAAACAGACTCTTTCCAGCCTGGCCACAAAGGTTACAAGGGCAATGAGGGGCTTTCCTGATAGATGATAGAGTATCCTGAAAAGAAGGACGATGCTCTCCAATTGATCCAGGATATCATCAGAACTCTGTGGTCTTTCACATTCTCACAAAAATCCCAACAAACGAAACTATAGTGGACAGACTTCGGAATACATCTTTGTCGATTTCTTCAGCTTGGTGATATCCTTCCAATGTCCTCCTGTATATCAGTGTTAGTGGACGACGTGTGGCCATTATTTACCGATCGCTACTCTTCCTGGAACGTATGGGATCCTCTTGTCGACACTTCTCTGCAAATCTAGCAGATATCAGGTCCGCCATGACATGTTTACCCAACAAAGACATCTACATTCCATTTGGTCACGCTGCTGATTTATTAGAACTCAATAAAGCCCAAGAGTCACGAACCAATAGGTGTTTAGAAGAATTTGAAAACGGCAGAAGAAAACGAACGGAAATCATCAGACACTTTGATGCGTGTTCGTGCCCGAACGATATTATTCAACATGGAATTGAACGCACTGATGAAAGTACAATTTTTTTTTGATATTGATGTGTCCGGTTCGAAGCACCAAGAACTTCGATTGATCGATATTTTTGTGTTCGTTGATTGGTCTGAAGGCGATCTCTCAGGTTATAGTGTTTATGGACAAACAAGTGGGCACCACGTCACGTATCCGTCTGGACCATGATTGCTTTCGACCCCATCCGTCAAATGGGATAAATATACGTGACTGGGCCACTGGCGTACGAAGTTCAAGAAGGGCTCTTTAGAGCATCGTATTGGTTGTATTCAATGAGTTCCTTATCACAATTGGGAGTTTGAAAAAAATTTCATGAATTTTGGATTTTTTCGACCTCCAAAGTTGTGAAAATCTAGAATATTTCGAGAATCATTACAGATATACAAAAACGGAGTTCAGTGCAATTTCTAATGTCTTTTGGATATCGTGTTTATGTGTTTTCGAGCAATTTGATTTTTCGGAGAATCCGAAGTTGTTGTAGTCTTCAAATTTCGTATAAAAAGTCATTAGTATTAGTCGCATCAGATGCGATACCAATTGCAGGAGAATAGATATGAATCAATTTATATACAGGCTATCCGTTCTTTCAGTGCCACTACGGGTTTTTTTCTTATCTTGAGATAAACGAGTTGCACATTCTTTGGATGAATGATTATCCCAAAAGAAATGTCTTTGATTGTGTTGAAGATATCGAAAACATTTTTGTTTTTCGTTTTTGTTGTCTACTGGACATCTCAACATCTTCAGATAACGGTTTCAAGTCTCTTCAAGATGTGTCACACATAGTGGTTCAATATCACCCTTTCGTCAAATATTCAATTTTGCCTTATATGCGAGAAGTGCTCTAATCAACTTCGTATCTCTTGTGATGAGCGATACACGACATTCTGAAATCAGCCGACTTTAGTTATTATCATTACCATCATTTTTATACCGCGTGTCCCAAATTATCGTATACATACAATATCTCGCTTATTTGAAAAGATGATTCAAAAATAAAAAACTGTTTTGAATGGCACTAATTATGTCACCACTTAAGGACGAGTTATGCTGACACAGCCGGTCCCACCATCCTCCAAGATAAAGACGCTGACGAGGCCTATTGCGCTTACCTCGTTACAGATTGCTCATTTGTAGTCAGTCAGAATCTAAATCTCTTACTGAACACGTCTATATTTTATGTGACAAATTGATTTGAATCAAATAAATAGTTTTTAAAAAGCAAATCCTCTTGTCTCAAAAGTTATTTCACTGAAGTTCCTTCACAATGAAAAAACTATATTGAATTTGACAGGCTTGTGCACCTACCTGTTACTTTTAATTTCAAAATGGTACGCCCTGTATATTGAGAATTGCATGTTATTCTATTTGAAATACAACATATTTGTTACTTTTTTTCATTATTAACAAGGAAAAATTAACATTATAGACTTTTTTCATTACCTAATTATCTTTATCTGATGGCATGTCATAATGACAACGTTATGTCACTCAATTTTGATGACATAAGGAAGCTCATTATGGGACTAAGTACCATAATGAATTCATTATGGGACTAAGTATCATAACGAATTCATTATGGTACTAAGTACCATAATGAAATTCTATAAGGAAAACATGTAATGGTTTGATCAAAAAAGTTTATTCAATATGCATAACTATGCACAAAACTATTTATTATAAATGGTAAAAGAACAAATACTACAATTTGTAATATTAATTACAATGGATTCTACAGTCTTTATGATCCTTATTACATAAATAACTATATTATAAAATCTATAAATTGCCAGTCATTATGAAGGTATTTCAGTGCCATTCAAAACAGTTTCTTAATTTTAAATTATCTTGTCAAATAAGCAAGCTATGTATACGATAATCTTGGATAACCATTAGATTCCTCGATTCCTAATTCCTCTATTAAAAATAATATCTGAGGTAAAATGATGGAGCAATTCTCATATTTGCGTATATGCAATAAAACCAGCACCAATATTCAATGCAATCAGATTCCTATAGTTCTAATTTTATCATTGCTATACTGTGAGGTATCGTTTATTCCTGGATGTGGTGCTGTTGAGCGTAATGTTCATCCCAATTCCACTCTCCAAACCTTTCGGTTCAGTTCTTTTTCATAGCTAACGGATGAATTCTCTTTCGCAATTTTCATTTATTGCGGCCATAGAAACACATTCCACAGTGACAAGAAACTCATTATGATACTCGTGAGATAATAAGAGAACGATTTAATTACTGACGTCTCTACCTGAAAAATATGTATTTCTGGAATTCAACGATTTCGATCAATAGTATGAATCCACACTTTCCCTTGGGAAACTGGCATGTGATACTGGAAAAATGATCTCACAAAGAGCCAATTCAAGCTAATAGACGCGAAGACAACATCAGACTCTTCACCTTGCCAAAGGGTCACTCCCTATACATCCGCAGATTTTTTTTGTTCTTTTTTTGGCGCTGGTTCTTCGTGTCGGATAATATCTCCCCGCAGACATGCAGGGAGATACGACTGGTCGAGTAAACAAAGGTAATATGATATGTTATTCGCAGATTGAACCGTCCGTCAACTGCCTAGCACCGTGCTCGAACAAGAACAAAGGACGTCCGTCCATCTTGGGACAGTGGGGGGGGGGGGACTAGGGGGATGAAGGCATGAGCACGAAGCGTGGCAATTGGGGTCGGCCAAAATGGAGCCACGACTTTGTTCATTTGGATCTGTGGCGTCCAAGAGTGTTTTGCTCAAAAGTATATTGAAGAAATCATCTGAAAATTAGATATCAACACATACCTCTGGAGGCATTATTCGAATAAATGTATGCGAATTCAGGGGGTCAAAGGGCAAACTTTCACAGTTCGCGGATAACTGTGGTTCTAACAAGCATTGAATTGGAAGGTGCCCTCTCAGTGGCTGGTTATCCGGCCAACAAAATAAGAAGCCGTTAAGCAGACGATTTTTTTGGGTATTTCGTGCTTCATGGAGACCTACTTCCAAGAAAAATCTTATGATGTTTTGTGATTTGATCTGAACAAGTTCTTCATTTTGATTGGTATATTGCATCAATTAATCTGTAATATCTAATAGATCTAGTGAGTTTAATAGTATCTCAGTTTGATAGTCAACTCAAATCAGATAATACGTTTAATTTTTTCTAGTTTTTGTTGTTTTTTTGTTATAAAAGAACTGTTTCATTACTGAAAGATTTTTGTTTGATATTACAAGAGAAAACTGGTTGTTCCTTTCATTTGTTATGCGATAGATACGTACGTAAAAATTTACTATTCAGAAGTTGATCAAACAATTATAGACAGATATGTCGAACAATGTTTGATGTATAAAAATCTATTGAAATAATGCAGGAAAATAAATGTTAATCTTATGATACTCATAATTTCGATCACCTTATTATTTATCATTAATTCATTCGGATATTGTGTTCCTTTCATTTGTTATGCGATAGATACGTACGTAAAAATTTACTATTCAGAAGTTGATCAAACAATTATAGACAGATATGTCGAACAATGTTTGATGTATAAAAATCTATTGAAATAATGCAGGAAAATAAATGTTCATCTTATGATACTCATAATTTCGATTACCTTATTATTTATCATTAATTTATTCGGATATTGTGTTCCTTTCATTTGTTATGCGATAGATACGTACGTAAAAATTTACTATTCAGAAGTTGATCAAACAATTATAGACAGATATGTCGAACAATGTTTGATGTATAAAAATCTATTGAAATAATGCAGGAAAATAAATGTTCATCTTATGATACTCATAATTTCGATAACTTTATTTATTATTCATCATTAATTTATTCGGATATTGTGATTAAAAAAAAAACACTGCCAATCTCGCGAGATCTCTAATTGACGAGATATCTTAGTATTGTTAGTCATGAACTCACGAGATCTCGCCCCAATTTGGGGAATTTGCATTCTCTACACATATATTATCGAAATGGTTCTTTCTACTATAAATCATAGATAGTTTCTGATGGTTTCTGTCACTAATTCTAGTGACAAACAGTTGGGATTTCGGACTAGTTTGCAACTAGGCATAAGAATGTGATGAGAATAACAGGGCCAGCATCGTCGTCTAAACTCTTAGCGAAAGGATGCAGAATTAAATAAAACACATTGCCTAGATATTGTAAACATGGAACAAAATTGCCTTTCAAAGTTCTCTTCCATCTTGATCTTATAGTCTTGGTGTTATGAATTTATATATTTTTGAATTGAACAACCATTAAGAAATTTTGAAAAAAATATCAATAATTCAGACCAAAACAATACTATGAAATGCAAATATCACAGAAAATAGTATGAAAATAAATGAATTGAAATACTTCTCTGCCTAGTCCAGTTCTGTGCTAATGTAATATTTCTTACGTTAACGTATCTAGGGCGGCTTACGTACTTCAACTCTATATTAACTCTCGAATAGGCGCGTGCGCATTGAAACAATCAGAAACAAAAAGCAATAATTAAGGAATGATGAAGTGTTGAATTCTGAAACAAAAATGACAGAAGCAAAGTTGTATCCCTAGAAAATTAATACTCGTTCAAATATCTTCAATGCACAAAAAATATTTAGTGCGGTTCGTTTCAGTTTTGTAATTCTTGTGAATGTTTCTCTTGAAATCCTGAAAACGTAAATACTTGCTGGAAAAGCATAAGGAGCTCAACTTTTCCGATGGAATCAACATGTCATTCCTCATAATGCGCTTCCAGTTTTCTGTGCGAACGCTGTTTTATTCATAATTGAATAAGTATTCCTAGAAAAGCACGTAACCGACCAGAGTACGAAAATATGTATTTTCATCGACTGTCTCATTGTCCGAGAAAGGAAAAGCTCTTTTTCTTTTGGAAAGGTCGCTAATCCGGTTGAATTCATATTCCTGTAGAACGTCTGCATATCTCACTGTGATACGACTCGTATCTCATCTGAGTGTGCATGTCGACAGTCGAGAAAAAAAAGTCGTTTCTAACGGATATGTGAGAATGTTACAAAGGAATGCACGGATTTAGTCCGGAATGGGGTATTAAGGTGTATAGAAAAGGTTCCTTTGTCATAAAAACATTTTTTTCCTACACTATATTCGATATCTACAGGGTAGAGATAGTCACATTTCAATTAATTGATTTCACATTATTCAACGGATATAAAATTGAGAACCATCCAAAGCACACGTATTTCCACATTTTTGTTGATATCTCTGTGCATATCCATTTTAGCAATATGGTATGCTCATACAAATTGATAGGAAATGAAATTTTGCATTCGATGATGTGAAAATTTCATGGTCATTCCGTTTGAAATAAGGAAGCTATTGGGATTTGAAATTTCCAAAATGTAAACTGAAATATCACACCCTGTTAAATATTTTGTGGAACTGTTAGGGGTACCTGATAGCATACTATGAAATACTTGTTGTTTCAGTATTATTAAAACACAGGATCACTTCAATACTTTCACTATACTTGAAAATAGTCCATTAACAAGTCCAATTACAATATAAAAGAAAAAGAACAACAGTGCAAACAGCAACGCGTACACTACGTTGTCGATCAGGAAGTTTACTGGGTTGCCACATCTATACGACATATGTCTTCACTTCAAAAACGTATAGATTTGCAACGGTTTCTTGGCATGGTGGTCTATTTGTCCAAATTCATTCCTAATTTGTCTAATGAGACTAGCAGTCTTAGTGAAAGAAATGAATGGCAGTGGACTGCTACAGAGCAAGCATGTTTTGATAAAGTGAAAAAACTTGTCTCTTCAGCCACAACTTTCCACCATTTCAATCCAAAAAAGAAAACTGTTTTATCCGTGGATGCAAGTCCGTATGGATTGGGAGCGACGATCTCACAAGACGCCCTATCGAATTTGCAGAACCCAGAAACGATACAATCACATTGAGAAGGAATTATTGGCATTAGTATTTGGTTGTGGAAAATTTAGTTTTTACCTCTACGAAACCTCATTCGAAGCAGAAACAGATCATCGACCATTACTGGGTCGTTTGAAAAGACAACTAGATGAAATGTCTCCAAGGTTACAAAGGCTCGCAATGCGATTGATGCGATATCAATTCGTTCTCAAATATGTTCCTGGAAAGAGTCTTAATATACCTGATACTTTGAGTAAAGATCCTTTGAGTTATACAATCAACACTGATTATTTAGAAAATAACTTGAGAGTGTATTCTGTCATAACTACTAGTAAACAGAACTAGAAACGACTACAGAGAGAAACTGATCAAGACTCTGTGCTTCAAAAAGTCAAATATTATGTGCTCAATGGATGGCCATCGCATAAGTCGTCAATACCAAGTAATGTCAAACAATACTGGCATATCAGAAATGAGATTTACTTACATGATAATGTGTTATATTATCATAAGATAATCATTATACCGGATACACTCAAAAAAGAATTCCTCGGTATAATACATCAAACTCACCAAGGGGTGGTTTCTTGTAAAAGAAAAGCACAATACTCCAAATATTATCCTGGTCTTATGAGAGACATTGAAAAAATCGTATTGAATTGTTTCACATGTCAAAAATACTCTAAGAGTAATGCACGTGAGCCACTATGTCCACATGAAGTGCCTAAACTCCCGTGGCAAAATAGTATATTAAAGTATAAGTGGATAAAGAGGTCTTTAAAACACGCGCGAGTTTTCGAGCACGACGGCGCAGCCGAAGTGCTCGAAATAGAGCAAGTGTTTTTAAGACCAGTTATCCACGAATACTTTACGCTATTTTTTTTTATTGGTGCACCATGAAATAATATATACTGGTATTATAACTACAAAGAATAGAAATGAGAACTATAATGCAAAATGGTTGACTTCGTGATGTGACATTAGGATACCTTTCGTTGTCATGGAAATTAGAAAAACAGATATTCATTCACACTTTTATATTTATTGTCATCGCAGAGTTCAAAAATGAATTATTCCAATATCGATTCATTGAATAGTGAGGCAGAATGGAGGTTAATACCGAAAAAATCCAATGATATATATAAAAAAGAATATGACAAGTTCATCAAATGAATGCAGGAGCAAGAGGTACTCCAGTCAGATCAATAATCAAAAATTTGTCACTTAGACTTCACGTTTCTCGTTTCTTTGTTGATGTTGCCATGGTAGCTTTAAAAAACGCGCGTTTTTTAAAGTTCGATTTAAACACGCTGGGGCGTGCTTTAAATGGGTAAAAAGGGGCACCAATAAAAAAAAATAGGTTTAGACTTCATGTCAGTGGCATCGCAAGATTTTTTAGTGTTGGTTGATTATTTTTCCAAGTTCGCAGTTGTAAACAAACTTGCGAGCAAAACTGCAAAAAGTATAATTTCATGCCTGAAAAATACATTTTTGTTGACAGGTCTTCCGTTAGAAATTTTTTCTGACAATGGCCCACCTTTCAGTTCGCAAGAATTCAGATATTTTGCGGAAACATATGATATCAAACTTACTACATCTAGTCCATTGTATCCCAAGAGTAATGGTATGATTGAAAGGACTATTCGAACTGTCAAAGGACTCTTCATCGAGAAAGTTCAAACACAAAAAGGTCCATTGTTAGTAATGTTGGATTACAATTCTACCCTCAAACAAAATTTGCCAGCTCCTTGTACAATTTTTATGGGTAGAAAGTTAATGAGCCAGTACTCATGCAAGAAGGCAAAAGGAGATGGAATCCAGGAGTGGTCACTGCCAAAAGTGACTGTAATGATTTTATCGTTAATGTTAATGGTGATGAATACAGGCGTAATCGATATCACTTGAGACCTCTCAATTCCAAACCTATCGAAGAAGAGGCTGAGTTATATTTGAAAGTTCCAGTTCACTATCAGAGTCAGTTTCACAGTATATTTCATTAACTTTTTGGTTTTTATTTGGACACAATTTTCGATAATGTCCTTTTTCCTGACACAACGAACAGTATCTATTGATAGCGAAACAATTGCCCAATACATGCTGATATCCGCATTTCATACAAGGGAAATGTTTACCTTTATGGCCCTGTTGTTGGTCACTTTTTGTGTATCTACCTGCTTTATTACCACTGAGATAGCCTGAGTGCCCTAAGCGAGGTTCTAAGGTCTGGCTTGACTGTTCCGAATGTCTATCACGTCCAGAAAATCCACCTCCAAGTCATTTTTTCGGATGAAGTTCACTTCTTTCACGATTTCACGCTGAGTTAGTACACTTGGAAATAGTCTATTAAAAAGTTCGATTACAATATAAAAGAAAAATAACAACAGTGCAAACAGCAATGCCTCACTACGTTGTCGATCAGGAAGTTTACTGGGTTGCCACATCTACGACATATGTCTTCACAGGGTGTTTCATTCGAAAAACCAAAGTTGATATCACTTCCGGTTTAACCCGAAGTAACAGCGTATTGAAAATATTTTGGGGAAATAGATCTCACATTGAGCTGTAGTTGCCACAAGAATGTCAAGTCGTAATCTCTTTTAGTTCTCCATAAACCTCTAATGAATTAGGTGAATCACCCTGTATTTTAAGTTTATTCGTAATCTTTCATTTTCGGACGTGGCCCTTGTAGGTAGAAAATGATGGTCGTCCATAGGGTGGTTCGTCTACAACCCGTTTTTGGCTGTACCACTCATGAACAGAAATATCCGTTCAGCAAACAAAATTAGATGCTCTACAAAATCAGCCATTGTGAAAATGAAAGAAATAACTAATGGTTGTCAGGCGTCACTAGGATAATATTGAACCTTTTGACAAACATACGCTCGAGAAATGTTGTGATATCAACCTAGGAATAAAAATGTCCTGCCTTTTTGATGCCCAGGAGTTTTTAATGACAATTTCACTTTATTTTTTGATAATAGTGGTATAGAATAATTGGACTGAAGAATTGCTTCACTGAAGATACTATAACTCACTACTAAATTCATGCAGGTATCTTTTCGAAGTTGAAAAATGTTATGATGGTTTGTGAATGCTTTGAAATTTCAAAAATTTCTGATGCCATCTGCACGAGAATCGTTGACAGACTCGATGTGAAAAATCCAATTCCTGCAAAGTTATCCAGTCCCGCAAACTTTCGGCCTGATTCCGATCGAACGTACCCCACTTTCCTCTCTCCATCTAAAGCCCAATCGCGGTCCATCCCGACACACACAGAATAGTCAGAATACAGTCCGTTCAGGCGTGCCAACATCACTTCATCGAATCTCATTAAAGTCATCTCCAGAATCCTTCGTACTTCTCCTCCTCCCCCCTTCGCCGCCGCTTCGCTTCTTCTTACGGCCGTAGCGGCTCCCCCCTTTCGGGGAAAGCACGTGTCGCGACCACGTGATCGGGACTCACGTGTTCCTGGAACGTGTCCTTTTCGTGTGGAAGGTCCCGCTAACGCCGCCGGTAGGGGCAGACGGGAAACAGGAACGTAACCGATGCTGATTAGTGGAGGTTAGGGGAGGGGAGGTTAGGAGAAGGGGGTAGTTTGTTCTTTCGGGTAGATTTTTTAGATTTAGATTATTTTTTTGAGACAATTTATTCACTTGTATTCGTAATGGTGACAAAATAAAGCATTCGATAGTGGGAAAAAAACTACATGAAGAATATGCTCTTGTCAAAATACAAAAAATTCAACCATTTTAGAGATATTTGAGTTTTTGGAGTGGCAGGATTGGAAGGATATCTTAATATGCATTTTGGGCCATGAGTTGATTAACTTGTATGTATTTGTTACAGATTCTTCTTTCTGTACCACTTCTCTTTTTACGCCTACCACTACAGATTCAATGGACAGTTCAGTAGTTTGGCTCTACTTACATCATGGCTTTTCATTCAGGTAAGTGTGCTGACTCTACTGTGATTCACAGGATTTTTAAAATTTACAAGTTTAGTCACTTTGGTAAAGTTCCATCATCATATTATGGCATCATTTAACAGTATTTCAAGACTTAGTATATTATTAGTAAAACTATTTATTTGGAAAGGACCTACAGCTGAGCTCCGGGAGCTCCTCTCAAAAAAGACGTTTTGCGGTGATCACTATGTATATCTCTGAGAGGGTCATCTGAAATTAAAAAACCGAACAGATTTCGTTAAAGTAATGTTAAATCCAGTAATCAATCGAAGGAATAAGTAAAATTATTTTTTTTTTCGACAAAAAATCGATTTTTGACCAAAATTTCGGCCTTGAATTGTTTAAAAAAGAATTATCGGTGAGGAAAAATCTTATAATAAAATATATTTGAAGAAGCTCGTGTTAAAATTTGAGACTAATCGGTTTAGCCGATTTCGAGTAATGTTGGTCACCGACTTTGAAAACACCATTTTGAGAAAAAAACGCATTTGAAAATTGAAAAACACTTTACATAGGATAAAACCGCCTCTTAAAATTTGCGTGTAACTTCGAAAATATTCACCGGAACGATATAAAATTTTGTGTGTATTCTTGAATATATGTACATTAACAAAAAAATAAAAGAAAAAACGTTTTTTTTTTGGAAAATTCCAACTGTATATAACCCCTTCAAAGTGAATAGGTACATAGTTTCATCCTCGAAAATATTTTTCAACTAACACATGAGAAAATCTCTTAGTTTGTATCGAATTGAATCCCTTTGGCGCGAATCCAATATTCTACGCCCTCAGCCCCCCACCTTGCCCCCTATCCCCAAGGCGGCCGCTGGAATAAAAAATAACCTCCGGAAGGAGAGCAGGACGCGAACGAATTTCCCGAATTCCACTTTCACGCCGAAAAACAATATCGTCGATTACGTCAGAATCAGAGACACGATCGAGAGAGGGAAAAGCGGAAAACGCGCACAGCAGGAAAATATCGCCCTGTCCGACACGAGAGGACGGAACGTGAAATAAGAAAATTGGAAAATGGGCGAGCTTGTCGCGGCCAGCAGGCGAAATTGCGAAACAATGCGAGGAAAAACAATTGAAATAAGGGGGGGGGTAGGGGGGAAACCGTGACGTTCGTCCGAATTTGAATAACCGTTCGGATAGAGGATTCTTGTAAGGTTAGTTCCTCTGCGAAAATCTCCACCAACTAATGTGTTCTACTATTTTATTCAATCTATCAGTTGAAAAGCCCTCTGTAGACGAGACTATTTCCCTCATATGTTGAAATTCCTATTTAAAATGACAAAATTGCACGCTAGCAGGTGACAAGGACGATTTACACTTGATAAAAAGTCATTTATTTTTGACAGATTTGTGTTTATATATAAAAAAATGTTGTTATCCATCTTGTAGCTTTTTTATTCGGGAAATTGTTCACAAAATATGTTTCGTGCATGAAAAATTTTTGAAAATTCAGCTTTAAAATTTTTTGCCTTTAAGAAACAGCATTCATGCATTTTTATTGTTATTTAAGTATTTCACTTTTCAAAGGTAAATGACAATAAAAATACATTCAAGCTGTTTCTAGGCATCAAATTTTCATGCAGAATTTTCAAAAATTTCACATGCACTCAACATATTGTCATGTTTATAGGATGGCCGCCAGGGGGCGTATTCGTCATGTAGAATTTTCAGTGATTTTTCACCGAAATATACCTAGTGAACTTAGCAAAGAGAGTATAATTGACCTCTTTTGGAGTAATTTTTGTCAAACACTTTTCAACCGTATACACTGTGTCCAAGATAAGAATGAACAGCATGGGGATCTCGGAAACGGTGGGTGATACAGGGTCGATTAAATTAGAGAAAAGTTGGGCATTTTCAAGTCTAACAATGTGCCGTTCAGAAAGTTTCGAAATTCCAATTAGTTCCGGAGATATGCCTGAAAAAACAAGAATCGCCGATTTCGTTTTAGTTTTTTTCTGAAGTTATTTGAAGAGATACAAGAAAACAAAAGAAACTTTCTCATTACCATTTTTCAATCTCTACAAAACAGCGTTGAGAGATTTTCCGTAACGACGTTTCGTTCCGGAGAAACCATCATCAACTTTATTTTTTCATGTGGCCCGTGAAAAAAAATACCCTGTATTGAATAGCATATTTTATTACCAATACAACGATGTATAACACGATATGATTCTGCGATATTTAAAACGGAAAAAAAATTGTTTTTATCGAAGATCGAACGTTTTGGTATAGTGTGCGGTGAAATGATGACTGAGTATGGTATAGTAGGCTATGATTACCTATTTATTACACAATGCCCTAATAGTGCGCGAGTTTCTATCGAATAGATTTCCGGGAAAATGGATAGGTACGCACACATTTAGCAGTTTCGTGACCCCCTCGTTCGCCGGACATCACTCCGTTAGTTTTTTTTTTCTCTGGGGTATTGCAAAAATTATGTTTACCGGTGTTTTTTTGAATCTGAGGATCAGTTTAGGAAACTAATTCTTGAAGCGTGCGAGTGCATCACACCTGATATGTTGAGAAGTGTTTTTAATTCAACATTTAGAAGGTGTTATCTATGTTTAGAGAATAATGGTAATTTGTTTGAACATTCTCTATAATAGAGATTAGTTTTTTTAGGTTTCTAGTCAGAAATTCTTAACTAAAAAGTTTCATTGATTAATATACAGTGTGTAAAAGCCAAATGGAATAAATTCATTATTTCGGTTACTGTACATATTTATAAAAAGTCCCGAAACACGTCAAATTTGAATTATAACTTGACATTCTTTAACGTGAAAATGCAACCCCTACCTTCAACCCCCTTAGAATGACAGGTACAACCCCCAATTTTTTAAATGGGAAGTATAGGCTTGTGATATATCATTTGAAAGGTCTCTTCATTCTCTATTCAAAAATGTTATTGTTTTTAAATTTAATGCAAAAATTAACATAATATGAGAAAGTGAACAAAAACCGTAGCAATGTGGTTTTTAGATGGTAACCATTAAAAAACTTTAAAGTATTTCCGTGGCAACGCTATTTTAACAAGCAGTAGTAAATTGTTTTATTTAAGTTGTCATTGTTGTAATTTAAGTATAAAGTTTGTTCAATTCAATTCTGAAAAATGGTTAGATTAACGGAAATGCATAAAATAACAGTTTTACAAATGATTGGTTACGGAGATAACATCCGAACACAACAGGAAGTAACTCGCCTATTTCATGAGAAATTTCCTAATTTACCGCCTATATCCCAAGGAACAATAAGTAAAATAGAAAAGCAATTTCGCGAGTTTGGTCATGTAAGGCAGATAAAAAAAGCAGCTGCTAATGCACTGAGTGATGAACTCAAATTAGATGTGTTGCTTGAGTTTCAGGAAAACCCACATACATCGAGTAGACAGGCATCCACTACATTCAATGCTAGCCATACATCGATAGCAAACATATTAAAAGAAAATAAATTGCATCCGTATAAGATGATACCTACTCAGGAGCTCATGGAAGACGATTTTGATAGGAGAACTTTTTTTTGTGAGCAAATGATGGACATGTTGGATAACAATATTATCCAATTAGAAGACGTTATGTTTTCTGATGAGTGTACTTTTTTACTTAACGGTCATGCTAATCGGCAAAATTGCCGCTACTGGTCCACGGAAAATCCTCACTGGATGAGAGAAGAACACACTCAATACCCTCAAAAGGTTAATGTTTGGGCAGGGATTGTAGGGAACAATATAATTGGTCCCTTTTTTATTGAGGGCAACTTGAATGGCAACAATTATTTGGCACTACTTCAAAATGATGTCATTCCAACGTTGGCAAATTTATATCCTGATCCAGGTAATCCTCAAGTTCCAGCGAATACGATATGGTTTCAGCAGGATGGAGCACCACCACATTACCAACTTAATGTCCGGCAGTACCTCGATACAATATTTCCCAATCGGTGGATAGGGAGGCGAGGATCGATTGAATGGCCAGCGCGATCACCTGATCTTACATTATTAGATTTCTTTTTATGGGGATATGTGAAGAGCCATGTGTACAAAACTAAACCTTCTGATTTAAATGACTTAAAAGAACGAATAACGCTTGCGATTAGGTCGATCACGCCTGATATGTTAAATAATGTTAGAAGACAGTTTTATTTGAGATTAGGATGTTGCCAAGACGTTCGCGGAGAACATTTTGAACATCTACTTCATTAACATTCATAGTTCTTTTTCGTGTTCTACATTTTATTACGTTTTGCATTACATTTTAGTTTTTGATTGTATGTAGCGAATTTCGGTAACAACATGATATTAATTTTTTTTATGTTAATTTTTGCATTAAATTTAAAAACAATAACATTTTTGAATAGAGAATGAAGAGACCTTTCAAATGATATATCACAAGCCTATACTTCCCATTTAAAAAATTGGGGGTTGTACCTGTCATTCTAAGGGGGTTGAAGGTAGGGGTTGCATTTTCACGTAAAAGAATGTCAAGTTATAATTTAAATTTGACGTGTTTCGGGACTTTTTAGAAATATGTACAGTAACCGAAATAATGAATTTATTCCATTTGGCTTTTACACACTGTATGATGAGACCTACCTACTTATACGAATGAAGTTCTCAAATCTCCAATAACGTGATTTTAATTCAATATTTCGAAACATGAGTAATCATAGCCTACTATACCATACTCAGGGTCATCATTTCACCGCACACTACACCAAAACGTTCGATCTTTGATAAAAATAATTTTTTTCCGTTTTAAATATCGCAGAATGATATCGTGTTATACATCGTTGTATTGGTAATAAAATATGCTATTCAATACAGGGTATTTTTTTTTCACGGGCCATATGAAAAAATAAAGTTGATGATGGTTTCTCCGGAACGAAACGTCGTTACGGAAAATCTCTCAACGCTGTTTTGTAGAGATTGAAAAATGGCAATGAGAAAGTTTCTTTTGTTTTCTTGTATCTCTTCAAATAACTTCAGAAAAAAACTAAAACGAAATCGGCGATTCTCGTTTTTTCAGACATATCTCCGGAACTAATTGGAATTTCGAAACTTTCTGAACGGCACATTGTTAGACTTGAAAATGCCCAACTTTTCTCTAATTTAATCGACCCTGTATCACCCACCGTTTCCGAGATCCCCATGCTGTTCATTCTTATCTTGGACACAGTGTATATTGCAATGATGTGGTGGGGGTAGTTCAAAGTTTTTTCAAATATAACTCCTAAATGACTCAACGGATTTCAACAAACTTAGTCTCGTTAGAAAGAACATTGATTGATCTATCGGATCCATCTCATTTTGTGATGGTACGAATGGTTTTTTTATCTGTTTCAATTCTCTTTTTCATTTTATTTCTTAATGTATTAGGAGAGTTATACTAACTGAAGTTGAAAAAGAATTTTTTCATTGAACTATTTACGTATTATTGTGGCTTTAATTTTGAACTGAAACATATCTATTTTAATCATCAATGAAACTATGTTATTAGAAAACAGTTTTTTTTTAAATACAATGCTGGCATATACACAGTGGTACACTTTTTAGCTAATTAGTATCACAAAGAATACTTTTGCAGAAGTCCAATTGAATTTTGATATTTTAGTCTCGATGATATTGTCGATTTTCAAATTCGAGTCAGAGACAATTCAACTCGAGTTGGTTAGAGTTAACCCCAACACACTAACATTATTCGTTCATACCCTGTTCCCCCTACCCCTCCTCTTCCCGGGGGCGAGTAAACTGCGAAAAAGGTGACGAACATCAACATATTCATTTTAATAAAGCGTAGCGCTGAAGCAAAAGCAGAAGATAACTGTCGGCGATATTTTTTCTCTGGCGGCGTCGAGAACGAGAGTCGAGCAACAAAAAGGAATCCCATTCCGTAGAACATAAGTGGGCGGGGGGGAAGGAAGGGGGAGGATTAAAAAGAAGTCGGAGGCAGCCAGCGGGAGCTTCGTGTGTCGTTCCCGTGGGATTCTAGCCGGGATCTTTCCGGTCGCCGAATTCTTGCGACTCGCCCTTTATTTATTTGCCAGTTTAATTTGTTTCTCATTTTTCCGGATTACTCGGCCGTTAGGAATTTTTCGCTATGGAACTCGATAGCATAATGTCGTTTCCGCTCGTTTTCCCTTTATCTCCTGATGGCTTCGGGCGTGCCATTTCGTGCAGGTTTTTTTCGGTCGACGAGCCTGCGGCAAGGATTTTGACATCTCCTGTGGGAGGAGATTTTCGGAGGTGACGTAAGGGGGTGGGTAATAATCCACGTACACCGTTTTCTCTCATTTTCTGTTCGAATGATTCAACTGGTTATGGAACGAAAGCGGAGTATATTTATTTATCAACTTCTTTATAAAAAAGTGATCGAGAATGCAAAATTCACCTTTCAACCATCTAGCTACTTCAACGCCATCTATGATAATTTATTTCTATTGGAAAAAACAAATTTTTCCATTCGAACTACGCTTTCACTTCGTAAAACTGTGTTGTAAAATTCGTTTTTGTATCATTTGTGGAAAATCAAGCTGGAATGCATTCATTAAAGAGCATCCTGTGAATTATCTCAACTTTTGAATTTTCATTTGACGCTGACGCATGTCAAAAGCGAGTAAACTTTTATCGTTCGAAGATTATTCCGAAAAAGATGTTGATTCTTGAAATTATCCACATGAGGTAAGGTGAATAAAGTTGGAAACGTGGAATAGCAGCTGAGACGAATAATTGGTGAATTTGCTCAAAATATTACTATAAGTAGAACTAAACGATGCCATTCTCATACCAGTAGAGATCATCGACCGGTTTCAACTCCATTATATTAGCGGTAAACCTACAGTATAGTTTTCCATATTAGCGTTACTGGTTTTCAAATTTCACCTGTGAGTACTGAATTTCACTTTTTTTGTCTCGCAAGATTTCGTCTTTATTGTAGCTATCTGACAGTTTTCTTCGATTACTGATCAATATATTGAAATGGTTATCATACATTATTAAAAAAAAAAAACTATTTATATAGAGTATTCTCAGACTAATTCTATTTTCCATAATGAATTAACATTGAATAATGTGTCATGAAACTGTTCTACGTATTTGACATACCAAATGGACAAAAAAACAGTAGTCAGATATACAGGGTGTCCCAGCAGTCAACGTCAAGCTGGAATCGGGCAATAGGTTAAGTAATCAGTAAAATGAAAAAAAAATCAAACGTATTTCAAAATATCTGAAAGAAATAGAGAAAATTTGCACCCTGTAACAGCTTTTTCAGTCTTGTCTCTACAAATCTCAACTTTTCAATTATTATTTTTGTTATGGGAATCTAAATAATTTATCTATAATATCCTGCCTAAAATGTGCAGCCAATAGGTCCTACTTGAAAGAAAATATCATTTTGTCCTCAACCAAATATTTAGAATTTAAATTTCATCCAATTTCAATCCTGTACTGAGATAAAAATTTAGTGAACTAGTGTGACGAGAAACAATGAAAGTTGACACTTCAATAAGGATCCCAAAATGGTATGGTACTTGCTAGAATATTTTTGAGCTTGTAGACAATTTCCTCCTTTGTAAGAAACCCAATTTTTAACAAAATCGTTTACATACAAAAATTATTCTAGTGTACCCAAAGCTTTCCTCAAGGCCCTAATTTCATTGAGTGAAATTGAGAGAGTAGTCTCACGAGGTACAAACATTTCAGAGCTAGAACCGGGTATTACTGATTATTGCAGGGATTTCTTTCGGACGAAAAAAATATTTTTATATATATTATTATTATATTTTGAGAAAACCTTCAGACAATCTTATGATTTCCAGACAACAAGAAACTAAATTTTTTTCGTTCTCTTTTTTTTCAGCATTCGATGGTCTACTTTTTCCATCACTACGAGCTGCCTGTAATCCTGCAACAGGCACGTTTTCAGCAGTTTCTGCTTCGCAATTCTCCACAGCAGCAGCTCGAACGTAGGCAGCAACGAATCGAAAACGTTGCTGAGGCGTTCCTGCAGGTGAGACAAGAAAAATTCGATAACAATTTTTTTTCAGAAGGTACACAGTATAAACAAGCGATAAAAGATCATGAGAAGAACAAAGATTGGGCAATAGTTTTGAAATTTCGAAAGTGTTCACAGGAGAAATGATTGAATTTTGAAATTCATTAAAACACGTGAAATTCTAGATTATTAAATATTCAAAATCAAATGATTTTTCAATTCAACTTTGGAATTCATATCCAAAACATACGAGGAAATTCGATTAAAATCAACTTTTTGGATTAGGAGACTTTGAATTCATCTACAAAATTAGAAACTTCCTGATGGATTAATTAAATGAAATAAAATAATTTTTTCAAATTAAAATGGTCCAAAACTAATAAAAAATAAACTCAAAATATGTTCGACTGTGAATTTAGGGATAATGAGATTTATAGATAGCTTCGCACGGATGCAATGCTAATACTAAATATACTACAGAATGTCTTATATACAACCAAAGTACGAACACACAATTTCGTCCCGCTGATATGCACGTTTTGTCCTATAATAAAAAACAGCAAAATGTGAGAAATGAGTTTGAAAATAGATACTTTGAGCATCTGATTAAATGAAATAGCAGTCACACTATAAAACAGTTTATTTCAAGTTATATGTTTTTTGACCCTGTATAAGATTTAGGAAAAATTCTGGTGCAGGTGAAGTCTACTCCAAAAGACCTAAGGGATCACCAAATTGAGGATGCCATTTTAAATTTTGGGGTTGAGGTGCATCGGGTCCAAGGGACCCTATCACCAAAATATAGTGGTTGTAGTTCCCCCGCCTTTTTAACATTTGTACCAAATTGCGCTTTTCTAACTTTTTTAATTTCGGAGATATTTGAATTGGAAGTTTTGAAATTGATACCTTGTATAAACCATCTGTTTTAATCACTCCATCTATTGAAAAAATACATCGAAATCCGTGGAGTAGTTTCAAGTTGAGCATTGAAGAAATGATATAAATTCTGAAATTCGGAAATTGAATATTTTTTGTATTCCATCGAATGTTGCGAAACCTGCAATACTGTCTGTCACAGGCAGCATTATTGATGGCCTATCATGCACTTGTCCAGTCTTTGATATCTTACGCTTTATTAGTGTGGGGCCACTCGGCGCATGCCTCAACAGTTTTTTCCATTCAAAGGAGGGCCGTCAGAGTCGTTGCCGGACTGCGGTATGGTGAGGACTGTAGGGATGTTTTCAGGCATTTGAGGATACTTACCTTGCCCTGTGCTTACATATTGCAATGTCTTATACATTTAAAAGCAAATCTAAAAAACTATAGGACACATGATGGTTTACACTCCTACTCAACGCGTAACAGAGCTATGATACGCCAAGATTATTTGCGACTATCAAGAACAAGAAATGGGACAGACTATTATGCTATCAGGTTCTTCAATGTTTTGCCGTATGAAATTCGAGTCCTCGAGCGTGTACAGTTTATTTCAGTAATATTGTATTTTTTATATTTACATACTTTCATGTTTTTTTTGTCTACTGACTAGTCAAAACACAATTGTGTATATATGACCATTAAAAGATCTATATATCTATCTATCAGGGGTGTAGTTTCCTAATCGAACGTAAAATTGTGAAATTCTTAAATCTCCATAAATGCTCGATCCAAAAATTCAGAATCTCTAAGAAACCAAAAATAGCACCTAAACAAGAACATTTGGATTATGGAATTTTCAGGTACCCCTCAGAGCAAGAATCACGAATCTATTCACGTCGGCCGTTAGGCCTTCGGTCACCACCCAGACGTCATCTCCGTCTGGCGGTAGGGGGCAGACGGACAGTGGGAGCGGTGGGGAGACTTCTACTGCCACGGTGGGAACCAGTGCCCAGCCGTTAAGTTCAACGCAATCTAGTCAGACGGTGAGTTTTTCATATTTGAGCTTCTTGTTCTGATATTTCATTGAAAAAATACCACGGCATTTGGAACGTTCTGAAAAGTACCCAATACCTTATCAAATTATCAGTCACTGCTGATGAATCGATGTAAAATAAATTATTTGGAATTTTTTTTTCATACTGTGATTTGAATTAGCTATCTTGCTAATTGATACAAAAATATTTTGTTGGGTCAGATGCCAACGGTGGTGGAGACGACAGAATCCCAAACGTCAGGTGGTGTCCCAACCGTTTTGGCGGCCAGCCAAACTTGTGAAGACGACGCCAGCACGTCGAGGCACCCTAGCGGAGGCTCCGACAGTCACTAACGCCCTCTGCGAGCGAACCCTGATATCGTTATGACCAGTGACTTTCCACTGTGAGTGTATTGTGTATCCCAACGCATACTTTTACTGTTTACTTGGACGGTTTTTGTATTGTTTATCGATCACGAGGTCTTATTTTTATTTTTTGCGGGCACCTTTCATTTATTTCATATCACTAGATTTCAGTTTTTTGCTTGGTTACCATTTCTACAAACTTCAATTACGTTTTCCATGTGTCGAATGAATCCATTTCCGTAAGGAGACAATCATTTCAGTTAATTTTCTCTCTGAATCATTTGAAGTGTTTTTATATCCATTTGAGGCTTACTGAACTAGGGGGCAGATTGAGAAGGAATAAGAAATATTTCAGAAATTGATTCACAGATTCTTTCAATTTTTTTACACAAACAAATTTGGTTTTGTTAAAAACAACTATTATTACAAATACGATATTGAAATGGGAAATTGTTATCGTTAATTGTTATATTCATTTATTCTTGATTATTTGAATGGTATATTCGACATATGACATATATTTGTAGAAATATTACAAAAAAAATCAGAAAATTTTCTTGTTGGAATATGTACGCTTTTTCATTCACACAGCACTATTCAATTGCTTCAACTTTACAAAGGAGGGCAATACGAGATACTCATTTTGTTTCTCAAAACATCAAAAAGTTACCGATTCAAATTTTTTTCATATTCAATTATTGGGTGATATTTTTATTTTTAAGTTGAAGTCACGTGCCATGAATATTGACACTGACTTTAATAGATATTCAATGTTGATGGCCCTTCTCAACTCATTTTCTATTGAGAAAAAATCGACAATGTATATAAAAATGTAATATTATGATGATTTTGTTGATGCTTTTAGAAAAGAAGGTGTAAATAATGTAATAATGTAATAGGTGGATGTAGATAGATTTACTTGGAATAAATAAAAGATATATCGAAAATGTTTGCTCCTATATATATACAGGGTGTAACAAAATAAGTGGAAAACATTTCAGGAAATGATTCTTCATTGAAAGAGAGACAGGCTCTTTCATATACAGAAACGTCATTGGTACATAAAATTTCTTTTAACTTTTTTCACAACCGTTGAAATTAATTTCCAATGTGAAATTTTGCCAACATTCCGAATTTTATTTTCAAAAGCTAATTCTAAGCTATTCTAATCAAAAAAATGTCTCTCTGCCCAAAATTAACCAGTTCGCAGCAAATTGTTTTACGAACAACTACAGAGGTGTGCACAAAAATCGGCCAGAGCTGTAACTTCTGAATCATTCGAGATTAAAATTTGAAATTTGGTGGGTAGCAACTATATGATATTGTTCATTTTTTGAAGAGAAAAGTTGTATTCTATCACTTCCGGTCTAACCGGTTTAAAAAATATTGAGGAATTTTTTTTGACATTTTGATCCGGAAAAACTACTGGTGTATGTACACTGAATCTGAAAATGGAAAAATATGCAGAGCGTTCCATTTGAAAATCAAAAGTTCACTTCCGGGGTCACTTCCGGTTAGACAATTTCAAATTTCGATCTCGAATGATTCAGAAGTTACAGCTCTGGCCGATTTTTGTGCAAACCTCTGTATGTCATAAACGCGAACTGGTATTGTTATTTTGTAGTAAACCAAAAAAATTAATGGCTAAGTTCCTTTTTGATAGTAGAAAATATCACGTCAATTTCAATTTTGTAACTATTTTTAGTGTTTGTGAAATAAATTGTGAAACAAATTTTATCCACCCCCTTTAAGGGACACGGAATGCTCCAATTAAGTTCCTTTATATGAAAGACCCTACTTCTTCTCCAATGAAGAATCACCCCCTGAAGTGTTTTACAAATATTTCGTGTGAAATTTTAGTTCCTTCATAAGTCACCATTGGAATGAACGAGTTTCAAAATTTCGCCACACGGTGGCGTGAAAACTTTTGGAATACTGCTAGCGGCAAAATCGAATTGCTTTCACATACTTGGTAGTCCATATCCAGAGTGTCTAGAGTAAATTCTCAGCAGCGCTTTCTGTTAACTATGCATTACATGCGGAGCATCAAAGATCTCACTCCTGTTAGTTCCTCGAGACCGGGTATTGACGATTCCAAAACAGCCACAGAGGAGTAGGTACCTAATTATAAACTTTGGGTTTCCCATTATTGACGTTATTATGCTACATTGTTCAATTGAAATGAGAAAGAAGGACGTGATATACAATAATATTGTGTCTGTACAGGGTGGGCAAATTTTGATGTTCGTATAGGACAACTCGGTAACTGTAGGAGATACGGAAAAAATTGTGGTAGCATTTTCGATCGCTTTTTTCGAGATGAGTTCACTGGCGAAAACAAAAATCGGCTATTGTCTTCTGTTGTCGGGTTATAAACTTAAGTTGGATTTTTTGACTTTTCGTCAAATACGAATATCTTGGTTGTCAGTGAACTCATAAGAAAATAGAGTTGTATTTTCTCAAATATCAACCATAGTTGGTTATGATTTGATCGAAAGGGATTTTTTCCTCATCATTACGTTGTATTCTTTCTAATACCACCTTATCCAAGTGTCTAAAGAATGCAAACGTTATTTTCCCCTAACTTCACCATCAACCAAAATATTCGTATGTGTGGAAAATTCGAAAAATCGAACTTTTGTTATAACTTCAAAACAAAAGATGATAGCCAATTTTTGTTTTTGCCAATGAACTTATCTCACCTACAGTTACCGAGTTGCCCTATGAAAACTTTGAAATTTGCCCACCCGGTTCAAGATAATATCATAGACAGACTTTCAAGAATCTTTTTATCTTTCTAGTCCAAATTCGGACCCTGATTGCATTAGTTACTTTCTCGTCATCAAGTTACTGAACTCACCCACTTCACCACATTCATGGTCTATTCAAGATTAATTTACTACACGATGTTTGCACACTGGGAGTTTTGGTACCACGTCATGCAATATCAAATGCCTTCAATATAATTTTATATTTGACGAATAAATCCATACTGGGAAGTCATATTAACACAATATTTGATCAGACCAATGGAGAAGTTTCCTTATGACGAATTCTCATCAAATAAGTACTCAACTATTTAGTTTGATATCTTTACTTTCTAGAATGACAATACAAATCATTCAACTCCATTCTATTTTCAAAATAAACCAATTTATAAATTTTGAGGCGGGAAACTGTGACGTACTTAGTGAGTTTAGAGTGAATATAGCTATCGTTAGTTCCATAACCCATAACACATAACCACATTTAGCTGTCAACGTGTTATGTTATGGTGTAATCCGGATGATCGCGGACGAAATCATTTGCATTTGCGCAATTGCCAGATCTACCTTTCTATTTTCATGAAAATAAATTGAAAGCTGTTCCGAGAATTCAAACACAAAATTATATTGAAATAATTCACTTCAAGAACAAATTCGATTAATTCATTTATTTTCTATTCAGCCATAGCCCTCGATTATATCATCGCATTCATATATTTTCGCATGTTATGTGCTAGTTATATTTCATAAGACATATATGATATTATATCACGAAAGGTAAACTATCCATGATTTGGTATTGCAAAATCCACGACATATTTTACCAAGATATTCTGGTCAGTTTATCCGAATATTTAGAATAAATTAGACGCAGGGCAACACTGTACTTCCGCACGCAAAATCTCAATTTGTTCCTGTGTGAACCCGGTTTTTCACTTGGTACGTCATCAGAATGGTGAAGGAGCCAAAACTATAGTTTTTCAAAACGAAATTCTGGAGTCAAATTCGCACGCACAAAAAAAAAAAGAAAAAATACGGGTGTAATAATTTTTCATATATTCTATGGAAAAAATAAAATCTCAATATTGGAAACTTCCTCATTATTTTTATTTCGGAATAATTTCTGGTTTCTGCATATAACGTCAATTAATATTCGCGGAAAAACATTGGCCTTGAGGCCTCGAAATCTGCCAAAGAGATACAAAAAAAAAACTAATTTCGTTCGATTCAATGCTTTTGCTTGAATTTCATGAATGTGATTTCAACATGAAACCCAATAGCGAAAAAGGTGTTGAATTTCTTGATTATCGAATAACCTGACACGATTCACCGATTGCCCCGACTTTCATTTTCTTCCTCTCGTTAAAAAAGAAAAATAGAACGAGATTCAGAATACATTTTGTAATTTCCACTTTAACGTCCTTTAGGTTTAAAGCAAACTGAAGAAAAGTGGAAACCGGAGCCAAATTGTTGTAACCAGAGACTATCCTTTGTAATTCATGGGATTTCTCGGTTTATTTGTCATTCATCCTGGTACTCTTTTCGTGTTTACCTTCTTTCACATCGGGCCTCAGAGAGGCGAACATGGGCGGCGTCGACGGCAGGAAACATTCGCGATTTTTATGAAAAACACTTAAGAGAGTAAGTTAGACTTAAGGAATGCCAATCGTTATTCTAGCTGGCAGTCTTACAGCTCCTCAGGCAAGATATTGGTTATTCAATGAAATTATTGAAAAATAAAAATCTTCAAATGATATCGACGTATTTTTTGTACAAAGTTGACCTGAAATAGTGAACTTCAATAACATTCGAAATATTCTAAAAAAACTCTTCTATAGTAATATAGGGCGAAAATTTTTTCTTCCAAAATTTCAATATTGGTAAAAATGCGGATTGAAGATTTCTTTCCCAAGAAATTTGGCATGTGGTTGTGAAGTCACATGTCACATGGAGTTGTTGTCTCAACCAATCAGAAGTTCAGTGGTTAGCTAGGTACTTTTCATTTTGCACTAATGGTATTGAAATATAACCAAATCTATCTTCCTCAAATAAATAGACTATACTCTGTTCACGAATGACCGCTTGGATTCGAAAATAATATAAAAACAACAGGAATGAGCTTCCATAAAGTAATCGCTGTAGCCTGCCACGCGTCCCGTAGATGGCGCTGCTGTACCTGCCCTTCAAAAAAACTGTTTCCTCGGGGTTGCTGGTATGCTACTGATGCGCAGAGTATATTTGACGGTATTTTCGGCGGAAAAATGAATGTGGCTTTGGTCGGTACGCCGCTGCTTTTCGTTTTCCCTTCCCGACTGCAGTGCGCCTAATCTCTCTCGGCTCCATTTGTCTCAATCTAAAGGAACAATGTATTATTTAAAGACGCATCCCCGCCTGCCCCCCTCCGCTCCCCCCAACTTTCCCGGCGGATTCCGTTTCTCATTTTTGCCGTGGAAACGCTGTGAAAATGTTGCTCGAGGTACTACGGCACAGGTTTCGTCGAAAGTTACGCGACGCGTCCGAATTTATGGCTGTCATTCATTTTGTTTAGAGGAAAACCGTTAACGGCGGCGACGTCTAATTGCGATGCCGCCCACGGAAATATCGCCGCCGTTATGACCGCCGATGGTGGTGCGAGGGGCGGCGGATTCAATTTCTTTCGCTCGGAGTTGAATCGCACGAGATAAATCAAAAAGTCGCCCGATTTTTTTCAATCCTTTCGTTAATGTCATCGCTTCTTTAAAGCTGGCAATCGATTCCCCGTTAGTCTCCGAAACTTATGCAAACCAAATCTCGAGAGGAAGAAAAAACGCGTAAGAAATAATATTGAAACCAAATCAGGACAAAAAGTATACATTAGAGAAAACACATGACGATTTTGGAGATTTACTCCGATTTATTTACGAACTGTTTGGCAACTGTTTTCAATCTGACAGCATTGGCCAACTTTCCAGCTGGGATTATGGGAAAGAAATAGGGAAATTATAGCATTATAAAGCACTAGGAACGCTTGCACTGAATTAATATCACCATTTTCAATTACATTTTTATATAGAGGTGATTGTCGACCATCCAATATCCAACACTGAACACAAAGATGGCGTCACTTCCGGAGAAACCAGAAGTATCACAATAACTAAAATATTTTGGAATCTCCACACCTTCCTGTATACATGAAAATTAATGGAAATTCAAATTACTGAAATATCCTGTCGTAACATGTAGAATAATTCATCGTTACTTTATAGATATATTTTTTTGCCTAGAAACAGCTGTTTATCAAAGGCAAAAAAATTTTATGCTAAATTTTCGAAAATATTACATTCACGAAACATATTTTGTGGACTATTTCCCGAATAAATAAAGCTACAAGATATAAATAGGTTCAAATGTGTTTGATGATTTTATTATAAAGTGCGAATAAAAAAAATAACTGTCAAAAAATAAATTACATTTTATTAAGGGAGACTTCGTCCTTGAAATGTTGAAAAAATCTATTTTTTTATCACTGTCGAAGCGTTTCCTGGATTTCGAACGTTTACGATATTTTGAACTCATTTGAACTTGATACCGTCAGCGTGCTCTGCACACATAACAAAACTTTAAACGCGTTTTTCTCAAAAACACGTTTTTAAAAATGGCTGACATTCTTCTGACCGCTGTAATTAACATATCAACCTGAAATTTGGAGAGCATACTCAGAAAATATGTCTTCACGGAATGACGGATCGTTTGTTCGAAAGATACATTTTTACATGTATCTTTTTATGCGAAAAAAAAAACGCGAAAATTCGTTTTTTTTTGTTTAAATTGCTGTCATTTTTCGAAATTTGTACTTAACGAAAAACCCATCCGTCATTCCATGGCCATGGCACATTAATAATATGCTTTGAATTCATGTTTCGGATGAACAAAGAGGAGGCAGTGATGTCGGCCGTTTACCTCCCACGATTTGAGGACTTGTTTTCGCGGAATTTTTTTTTGATGTTATGTATATTATGAATAAGAGCAAGAAAAAAACTGCACTCAAAAAGCTCTACTCGTTTCCTTAAAAAAATAAAAATAAAACGTAAACACCTGAAATATGGCGGCGCTCCAAGGACGAAGTCTCCCTTAGGTGAAAATCGCCCTTGTCACCTGCTAGCGTGCAGATTGTCGCTGTAATCAGTGATAATTTTATCATTTTAAATAGGAATTTTAAGGGAAATAGTCAATATAACTTCATTTAACACAATTCAGTTAAAGGGTATAAATTCGAGAAATACAAACAAAAAGTATCTTCATTCAACGAACATAAATCGATCGATTGTGTGAGTTGTGATTTTTTTGAGATAATCGTAACAAATGGCAAAAACAGATGAGTTTTTTTTTTTCGTTGTCATGGATAAAATAGACGCGCCTAGCGTGCATAGCCTACCTCATTAATGTATTCGTGAACTGGCGCAAAAGTAGTCGAAATAATTATTTACAAGTGTTCATAAGTCCAAAACTATCAACTTTTTTGATAGAAAACCATTTATCAAACTTGTTCAGAATTCAACGTAGAATGTAAAAATGCAATGAAATACAGAGTGTCCCATTTAAAAAAATTAACTTCCAAGTCACCGTGCTCATATGAGACACTCTGTATAAATGAAACTCAAACCGTTGATGAGATCGAATGAAACCCTACAACTTATGTATCTAACATTTTTTTGTAATATGTAGAATAAAGAAGTTACAGGGGGGGGCGACGGACTTTTGGTCCTCACTGTATAACTGCGATTTTCAACCGAGATTTTAAGAAATGGCAGGAAAGGAAAAATAATTTTTTTTCAGTATGCATTTTGCGCCATTAGTTTATCCATCGAACTTTTTTTAAATATACAGTGTTGGCAAATTTCGATGTTCGAATAGGGTAACTAGATAATCGTAAGAAATATGAAAGCACGGAGATCGCATTATCGATCGCATTCTCGAGATCAGTTCACTCATTCTAGTTCAATTATAGTTTGAAATTTGACGTCTTCTTTATCATCGTGAAATTGTTCATAAATCATCAATTATTATTGAGGTAAAATTCTTTCAATAGACGTGTTCTCCATCAGATCAAATATGAAATACTTGACACATAATTAGGAGTGCTTTTCAATATGAATTCATTTTTTGGCCCTTCAAGATGACTTCAAAGTGAAATATTTCAGGAAGTATCTCTTTCCCCACCATAATATCTCCAAACCGTGTTTTGGGTGGAAATGCTCACGAAATTTCGAAATCCAGATCGCATTTCCCAATTTCTCGACTGTTTCGTTCGCCTTACGAAATACATATCGAATCAGGACGAGCGGACAGGCATACGACCCTATTGTTCGTCGATTCCGGAGCTCGGTGTTGTGATATTTCCGGGCCCCGAGTGACGCTTCCGGTGACACAGATCAATTACATCCGACTTGTTTATTTTGCAATTACCTGATGAAATCTACGGCCCTAGGATGCGAACACGATATACGCGTTGTATATTTACCTGGTATCTGTCCTGCAGCACATCTTCGGAAGCCAGAAAGATGGATCAGCTAGGTTGAGGGGGTTTGGAAGTCCGACATTTTGTGGTGTCGAATGTCAAACGGAAATGTCAATTTCCTAGTCGAATAACTGAACTATATGTGTTTTTTCGTTAATAAAGTGTGACTTTATAATGAAAATAAAGACATTTCAGACTTTTGTAGTGAGGTAGGGCATCCATGTGTATGTATTTCCATATTTCTGAAAGTGGTAAGCATTATCATTTGTTTTATTCATTGTATTATATTGAAAATAATACGAGGTTAGAATCCTGTTGCGAATGAGAATGATTCTATCAAAATATACAGGTTTCTGAAAATTTTGTTTTGTTTTTAGATTCGAAAGGCAAAATTTAGTTTAGGATACTTTGAAGGCAAAAACACTTTCAGAAGTGTTCATGAAGGTGAAGAAGTTTTGAGTGCTGGATATAAATCATAATATCATGATGATAAGAAAATTGTTTTTGTAATGGAAAGTATTATGAATTTATAGTATTTGTTTCTTCTGATATTTTTTGGTGAGAGGTGCTAAATAAAATAGATAATGTGAGATCTCGTTTCAATTTTGTTGATACCTGAACTATACCATGCCCTACTGTGACCATTAATGTACTCAGAATTTCATCTATCTATTCACGATATTTATATCACCAACTTGAGGAAAAGCATGGGAATTAATATTATAAGTTTGATTTCACCGATTCAGAAATATACAATCTTTCAAATATTCAAATTCAGTATAAACTCGATTAAACACAATACCAAACACAAGGACTCTGTTAGCATGTCTACTTATTTTTAGTGCCACCAGGTGGCGTATCGCTTATGTTCATTTGCCAATAGTCTATTTATTCAAGCAAGCACAGTTCGCCAGAAATTGCGGTGTTGCTGCTCATCTTTTTTTAACGATATTCCGAAATAGAAAGTAAAATTGAATTTGTTACTCAAATTGTTTTGAAAATGTTTTCGATTTACAGAATAATAAGTATAACTACACCAAAATTGGTGAGTGTTGAAAAGTTTTTCTCAATATTTGTAAAAATTTCGACTAGAATTGGAAAAAAATCATTATTGGAACAAAGATTTCTCTCCAAATGATTGGCATCGTTGTGAAGTTACTGAATTTTGCACTGATGGTATTGAAAGATAAATCTGTCGGAAGTGTTTTCCCTAAATGAAGAGACTATACCAATATTTCACTGTACAGAGACATTCATAAAGTGCGCATCAAATGGAAAAAATCTCTATTTGTATTTTTTCGACATAATAAAAATTGTTATCAACCTAGGCTCGTCTTGAAACTAACTAGTGAATGATTTACAGTTTCTTCAAAAATCGCCTTTTCAAAAATTCTAGGTGACGATGACGCCCCCTGACGGTCATCCTGGTAATATGATGATACTTTCTGGAGTTTTATTTTGGCCCTTTTAATAATAAAATTTATCACCGCAAGTGACTGGAAGTCCCCAATTATATTGATTTCCATAGCTGATCTATTTCATCATTATTCCAAAGAATCCCCAGAAGATATACAGGGTATTTTATTGGAAGAATTATTTAGTGCTAATGCAAATTGAATGGAAAAAAAGTTTCTGGGTAGAGATGTCCCCCGGCATATCGTTTCTCTGTACATTCAAATCCGCGGTGCATATCAAGAGCTACTCCAGACGCTACCTATCCCCCCCCATTGAATCCCCAAGATGCGGTCACTGGCGACATTCCCTTTTGAAGATCTCGCTCTGGGATCGCTATGGGATTAGAGCAGTAGCCGCTGTATATTTTCCTTTCCTGTATACGAATTGTGCCACCTTATTTCGCCAGAGGTCGTACAATGTTGCCGTCACAGAAAAAATCTTTATATCACAGTTTAACCACAGTATAACTAACTAAATATATAGAAGTATCACTTGCTATCTATCCCTTTAATGTTGGTGTCCACAAGCTTAATTTTTTCAGGATGAGTGCGCATACAGCCTTGCACAGATCTGAGAGTCATCGCTCAACCAACGAAGAGCTCTCCTGTCAGTGTCAAATTTTCATGGAGTTCGTTGTTTTCTAAGTCTTTTTGCCTCTCTTGAAACCGTTTGAACCACTGGTGACGTGGCTACGGGATAGACAATTATCGCCATGAACTTGTTTCATTGCTTGATGAGTGAAAGATTCACAGAATTGAAAACAAAACATTTCATTTGCTCTTTTAACCGACACAACAAACAAACTGTCAAATTCAGCTCAGCTGCCATACGTCCGAATGTCATTGAAATTACACACCACAACAACACTGGAGGATGAAGCACACAACGGCGGAAATTTCAAGTAGCTGGCGCGACTAGCAGACATTTGAAAAATCCCTACCGACTACTTCAAAGGTGGTAAAGTCAACAGAAGCTAACACTGAACCAAGATAATAATCATCCGCCTGACGAGTCAAGAATCCCAACCACTTTCAACTCTCTAACACGAAGAAATCCTTGAGTCCCGACTCCTTTGGGGAAAACGGCAAACCTAGAAATCAAACGTTCACAACTCGAAGCTAATTTTGAAATATAATCAAAGTAGCCCGAACTAATATAACTCTCGATAAGATATATTCGTATTAGCGCTCGAGGAATAAATTGCGGGGCCCTGCCTCTCGGAAAGCTATCAAGACGCAATATCCCGAGATCGAGATCAAAAGGAAAGAGATTGCCGTCTGACAAATACCTACCCAATACCGATGGAAATCTTCTGCGACATTGTCGTCCTCGGACGAAAAAATACCCACTTAGTTTCGTCACCCCTGGACGAAAATGGTGTGCAAGTGAGAAGGAATGATTAATCAACATTTTTGACAATGTTTCCAACTGAAGAATTAGAATTCCAATGACATTTGACAAACGGAAATCGATATATGACATTTAACATGTAAAAAGCAATTGACGTTTATATTTGACAGTTGTAGTGGATATCTAATAGTGCAGTTTTTCAATAAATAATGGGGCAGTGGGATTTTTCATGATTCAATTAATGAATGACAAAAACACTGAGTATCTCTTGATGGGAATGATATTCGAGCTTTGTGAATTTTTTAATTATAGTTTCATTGTTAAAATGTAAATGAACCTTACCCTTCCCATTTTTTCCAATTGATCATGAGCTCTGTCGATAAACATACCGTGCGTTCGTATCCCCAGGGATGACAATATAGGCCTCGCAAAAACAGGGTAATATTTGAAAACTCACCTTAGGCGTAGATCTCTATAAATGATCTATTTTCATTTCGGAAATCATCCGAGATGATACGCATTTTCTTTGGTGTGGAGTCGACTGGTAATAGATCCTTCACAATGTCATATAATGTCTCACAAACAATAACAGAATTGATTTACACGACAGAATTACTCAGTTTTCTGGAGAACAGTGCAAACAGTTGCTCATAGGTATCAAAAATTAACGAAAACATTCACATGACTGTGCCAGCAAATAATATTTCGAAAATATCTGGTTGTACAGGTTGGGCAAATTTCCATGTTTTTATTGGGTAACTCGGTAACCGTAGGATATACGAAAAAATGGAGGTCGCATCCTTGATCGCTTTTTTCGAGATAAGTTCAGTGGTGAAAACAAAAATTGGTTATCGTCTTTTGTTTTCGAGTTATAAATGAAAGTTCGTTTTTTCGACTTAACGACATATACGAATATCATGGTTGTTAGGTTGTTTTTTTTATACTCCCCCTACAGGAAATGACGAAATTTGTACAACTCGCCAACTATGTAACTGTCTATTTAAGTACTGGGCGACGTAAAACCGTAAAACATATTTTCACTAATTTTTGATGGGAATGAATGCGGTCGTAGAAAAAGTATAGTACACAACTCGAGTTGTTAGACAATTACACACTTCTAGAATTACTTTTTCTAGTCGTGCGTAATATTAATAATATGTAAGTTCGCTCTCGATGTGCGAGTCTTCAAGAGTGAAAATAACATTTCACTGCATTCCTCTTTGAATTTAACTACATTTATACCAAGTAGGCGGATGCCATATATCACGGTTTATCGATTTGTTTTCGTCATAATATCAATAAAGTCATTTGATCGCGAAAGTTAGAATGCTTTATTCAAAGTAATTACAATTGTAATATCGCATCTGACGTATATTTCGAACTTAATCCAGAGAAAAGAAAACCTGATAAAGCTATTTACAAGAGGTTGAAAGAAAATCTTCTCAATTCTAGATCATTCAACGAGCCAAGACCAAAAAATTATAAAATCGAAGATGCAGAAGAAACCAGTGGTTGGAATGACGATTGCAAATCCTTCGATTTCAAGTCGTCAAATCGAAGCTGAGTCTGGAATTTCAAGGCGTCAAGCTTTGGGTATACTAAAGATTCATAAATTCCATCCTTATACAATAACTTCCATTCATGGTTATTTCCTGTTTTCGTAAAAATATGTTTGAGGCACATTTCTGAAATGAATTCAGTGATAGCTGGTTTCAAAGTTACGAGATTATCGTATAATATTCACCGATAACGAATTTCGAAATCACTTTATTTTTTTGTACGGTTATTTGAATGTTGAGAATCGGACGAGACGCCACTGAGGTTTTGGTTCTTCAGTTTCGTGTATCAGCGGATGAAATATGAACTGGGAGCGTATCAAAAATCAGTAATTCTTTTGCTCCGTCGATTCTCAGTGTTTTGATCGTTCAGTTGGAAGGCCTGTAACTGCCGATAATACCGCACCATCCATGGACGGAATTCTATTTTGACAAACAAAAACACACAGGGCGATAGCACGTTCTTCCCCTTGCTAAACATACGTTCCACCCATTCGATCAAGTTTTTATGGTCATTTCGAACATGTAATTTGAGCATCAAAGAAAAATTTTAATTTGGTCAGTCCGGACCTGGATTTGTTTTCTGACCTATTATTGAATCAGGAAAACATGTATACTATATACAAAGAAATCTACTCCGTCAACACGAAATTACCTGGATATCTTTTCACGACGGCTTCACAAACGTTCTAAAGCTTGCACTGAAGATTTGTGATGAAATATTTTTGGAATCATAAGGACAATATTTGTCTTTTTTTTAACAAGCCTATATTGGTTTCACTTGTAATCGACCCTTCGGTCATGTGCATGTCCAAAAAAATTCTCAGTATAAGAATTAAACTTATCATAAAAATGTGGGGTTCCGAAACGCAGATTCAGTTTACAAATGTCATAAGAATCAACATTTTCGTCAACGTTTCCAACTGAAGAACTAGATAATTTCAATGACATATGACAAACGACATTCGATATATGACATTTGACATAAAACATTCATATGACGTTGATGGATGACATTTGACAGATGGAGTTCTTTATTAAATGATAAAGTAGTGCAGTAGTAACATTTTCTAGTATATTCACGATGAAGGAATTATGAAAAGAATAAAAAAAAAATATATGAAATCCCTGTTGATCGCACGTCAATGTTATAAAAACGAGAAACACAATGGATTAGTACCTAGTCACGTAATGAATGAAACGATCAATATCACACAGTAGGCTGATTAAATAGTAGGAGCTACCGGATATTGCCATCGGAATTGTCACCGACAGAATTTTACAAAGTTTCATCCAGATGCCGTACTGCGCCGAATATGTGATCCTTGCAGAGTGTTCAGAAGCGTCGTTCGAGGGCTTGAGATTTTGACTGTAAACAAATTTTCTAACAGCCGTCTTGAAAATTTATTTTCACCTTCGACTTCTTATCTGCAGTTTTCGCAAATATCACTATGACTATGAAATAATGTGAATTTGTTTACGAAACGTAAATTCTTCATTTATACTTCCGAATCAATTTGATTCCCTCCAAAGTAATTTCCGTTCAATGAAAAGCCTCTTTTCCAACGTTTTTTCCATTCCTCGAAACAATCATCTCCTCAATGGTGTCGAATCATCATACAAACTAAATTTGAAGCAAGTTTCTCCTCAACAAATTCGAAAAATCCACATTCGGTTCGTTACAAAAACCTTTCTGGGAAACAGACGCTTGTCAAATGTTATGGATCTTTTAAAAAAAAACTGCCTTCCTAATGCGTAGTAGTTTTGAATGACGATTCCACTTTTACTTCTCGATCACTGTGGTTAATGCTGATCAGATGAGTAAAGTCGTTACATTCTATTTGATGCATAAATAAACTGTATCCATTAACATTAGTTAGTAGAGCAGCTCTATAGTCATTGTTCGAATAGTTGACAAATCGTTCGTGAAATATCAATAATTATTAACATCAAGAATTAATTCCTTCTGGTAATTATTCCAGGAAATACTAAAAAACATCATAATTACACTTGTTATCTGATAATCCATATCAGTGCTTTTGTGGATTGTTAGTAGTTTCGAGAGCTCAAACAAATCTATTACACATCGATTGGAACAAATGAAAACCACACCGAAGTGGAATTTTTCGAATCATGTCGAACGTTTCCTCGATGAAAGCAAAAGTAGTGACATATGTTCCCAGTACAAATTCTGAAAGTTTGAGGATAGAGGATACAAATGATCAGCAAACATCTCTTTTCTTATACTTCACGGCCTGCGTGGGTAAGTTTAATCTTCCATATTCCAAAGGACAACGATTCTTCAGCGCTTTGTAACAAACGCACTAGGTGTTGTCTTCGGATGGGATTTTCCATCAGCCCCTTGGTTAAAGTGATCGATTGATTAGATAAACATTCACTTGTAAAATATACTACTTCAGGAAAATCAGTACCCCATTTGTTATCAATAATTTTTCAAAAGTCCTCAACCACTTAAATGAAGCAGCTGTGTACCCTGAAGCAATCCAATGTTTTCAGTATCTACGCTATCGAATATGACATTTGGAATAATGATCATATGGATATCTCCTGTAGCACCGAAGCTGCTGTCTGTTGACCCAGAAATCAACCCACTATCGCAACCGATCACAACCGTCCAGCTGTCCATCATCGCCTCCATACCTGCAGTTGGTTTCGTTATTGGTCCACTTCTCCTCAAAGGACTCTTCGATAAATTTGGGAGGAAAACCATGCTGATGATCACCGGTTTGGCTGTCATCGGATCCCTAACAGCGATGGCCTATGCTTCAGATATTCGAGTGATGTGCGTCGAAATCATCATCAACTTTATTTGTCTTTGCACAGCTTTGAGCGGTGCCACGATATACCTGAGCGAAATAAGTGACGTACACGACAGGGCGAAAATCAGCTGCATCGGGACTTGCGGAATACCTCTGGGTAATCTCATGTGCTACGTCTTCAGCTCCATGACTTCTTCGATCAGAGGTTTCACGTTGTTATCAGCAGCACCAGCAGCAGTTTGCTTGGTGATCATGTTCCTGGTTCTACCTGAGACACCTGTTTACTTGGAATCGAAACAACGACATGGTGAAGCTCTGCTAGCGTTGAAAAAGCTCAGAAATAAAACTGAAGAAGGTTTGCAGCATGAGTTGAGCTACATCTCGTACGTTCTCGAGGAGACCAGAACTGACATATCGTCTGTCAAAGCTCTGTTCACGGATAAAGCGAATCGCAGAGCCTTCATTATAGCTGTAGGCGTGCACATCATCCACTTCTTTTGTGGATCACCTACAATTATGACGTACTTGACGATCATTTTCGATCGGGCTGGTACAAACATCTCCAGTGACTTCGCCTCGATTCTTCTGACCTCGATACAGTTGGTGTTTTTTTGTGGGGCGACACAGGTCGTAGGAAGATTCGGCAGAAGAACTCTGCTGATCTTCTCAACGACTATTTGTACAGTAATGCTATTTTCTCTTGGTGTCTTCTTCTGCCTGAAGAGCTACCAAATAGGATTCATCGATCTTGTTACCTGGTGGCCATTGGTAGCTTTGATAATATTTTATAGCTGTATTGCGGTAGGCGTGGGTCCCTTGAGTTGGATTTTGGCTAGTGAAATGTTTCCAAGTAATGTCATTGCTGCAGCGTTGTCGATTATTATTTTGTGCGATGGAGTTTGTGCTTTTGTTTCAGTTTTTATTTTCCCATTGGCAATGGAGGCTTTCGATATGCATTGGGTTTTCTGGGGCTTCAGTGTAGCGTATTTTCTCGGCTTCATTTTCGTATACTTCGAAGTTCCGGAAAGCAGAGGTAAAAATCTTTTAGAGATTAGGAAAATGTTGATCGACAGCTGATACTAATTTCCGCCTGAATAATGTATACTCTTTATCTCATGCGAATATTTCGTACGAAATAACCAAGGAAAATTAAACGAATAACATGAATAATTGAAATTGATTTATTTCACATTCCTTCATTCTATCTCACGGTGTAGCCTCTATCTGAAACTGTTGAAAATGGAGATGTTTGTGACATTTTCACGAAAATAAACAAAGTTTGGATTCGATTCGATTCTTGATCTACATTCACTGATACGATTTCTTGTTATTCCTTGAATTGGTAACAAGTTGCTCATAAATAACTGCAGCTGATTACCGCTGCATATATAAGGAAAATATTTATTATACACTTTAACCGATAACACCATTCAGTGTGTGTGTTTTTTTCCACTCGCTTCGAAAAAGCTAGATTAAATCCACCAACAAAACAAATTATGACTGAAATAGTTGAGAATTGATTAAAACCACCACAGCAATCAAACTGTGTTTCTTCAGATTACATTCTCTAAGTTTTTTATTGAAATATATCTAGCAGACCATGAAGAACAACTAGACAAAAGAAGCTCCTATGAAAGCAGAAATAGTTACATATGTTCCAAGTACAAACACTCAGAGCTTAAGAATAGAAGATACGAACAAACGTCAGACATCTTTTTTCTTATACTTTACTGCCTGCGTAGGTAAGATTAATCTTCCATTTTCAAAAAAGTAACTATCTTTCAGCAGATGCATACTTAGACAAACAATAACTTGAAGAAATGATAGATGTTGGATATAAATTGCTTATTTGGTATTGATGATATCTCTCAATTGATGAGTGCCTATGAATATTCAATTCGTCAACGGATGAAATCGCTATGTGATCTTACAGGGTGTTATAGTTACTTGTACCCTGAATAAATATTAAAGCAGACCAATATTTTCAGTATCTACACTAACGAATATGATATTTGGAATAATGATGACATGGATATCTCCTGTAGCACCGAAGCTGCTATCTGATGATCCAATGATTAACCTTCTATATAGACCGATCACCACGGTGGAGCTGTCCATCATCTCTACCTGAAGCCGGTTCTCTTCTTGGTCCATTTCTCCTCAAAGGGCTCTTCGATAAATTCGGGAGGAAAACCATGCTGATGATCACTAGTTTAAGCAATATCGGATCTATGATAGCGCTAGCCTATGAGGCATTCACGTGATGTGCGTCGAAATCGTCATAACCTTCATCTATGCACAGCTAACAGTGGTGCTACCACGGTCATACACATGAGGTCTGGAATCTGGAAATCTGGAAAAAGTTTCCATAATTATCCGCTAGGAGGACATAGGGGTATTCACGTGATTAATCTTTGACAACAAACAGTTAGGACTCGAATGATGAATAAAATCAATAACAGAAATATTATATCTTGCAAAATTCTTTCGAATAAATAAAAATCATTGTTACTTTCAAAAAGCTGATCGGATCTGATTTGTGATTGGCTGACAAAGTGACAATAGAGGACAGCGCTGCAGGTGGGGAAACATGAGAACCACAAAAATTTCCTCAATGTTTGGGCCACCCCCCACCAAACGAGTTGCAAGACATATGTATAGAGTAAAGAGTAAGAGTAAAGAATTTATTAGCCACGTTATGTATATATACATTTGTAGCAGGTCAAATTGGGATTCAATATATAATAAAATAAGCTCTACGAGTGTAAAAATATCATATAGCCAGTATACGATCGTGGGTGCTACGATGTATTTGACTGAGACAAGTGACGTACACGACAGAGCAAATATTGCTTGCATTGGAACATGCGGTTGCTACGCTTCAGCTCTGTGACTTCTTCAGTCAGAAGTGTTACGTTCTTGTCAGCCGTACCAGCAGCGTTCTAGAGTTTTTCGCAATCTATCACAATAAATAGGAATTGAGTATACAGGATTAGTCGAAAAGTCTTGAAGAAATATAGTTGCTTTCTCTTTAACGAGATATCCTATATTATTCCATATTTGAATTCCGTTCGAAATTCTGAGCGAAATTGATATATCACATTGACAGGAAATGTTCTGATTTCAACGGTTTTCGAGATATCGAATTTCGAAAATTATTCTTACTACCCAAATTTATCGAAGAAAAAGCAAGAAATGATGAATATTCTTTATGAAAGTTACATAAGGTGGAGTGTGTTTTTGTACAGAAAATCAAAAACACATAATTGTTCAGGGTTAACAAAATGTATGAAACGATGAAATATATTTTTTCAACGAATGTCCAGGATTATTGGCGTAGCTAGAGTTGACTAATGGGGGGGTCGACCCCCACCAGTCAACCACACTTACTCATTTTTATTTTTTCAAATTGTTACTTGCAATTTTTTTGTTTTTCTCCTAAGCAATGGGGAGGGGGGGGTTACGTACCCAATAACCCCCTTTCGTTACGCCTATGTCCAGGATATTTATAATTATATGGAAATAATAGGTATGCCAGGAGAAATAAAAAACGAGTTAATGAATAAAACATTTTTCCTTGGAATACTTTTCAATAAGGTGCTTGGAGTATTTACTAGTAAACTCTTGACAGTAATGAACTCGATGAAAAAAAAATCTGGTAAAATTATACAGGGTGATTCATTGGGAAATGGGCGTACTGTAAGGGTAGGTAGAGTTCGCCTAGCTGGTTCTGAAAAATCCCTATTTGATGGGTCTAGCGCCCTGTATAAGCGAGATACAGAGTGTTTTATGTATTTCTCCTATTTCTTAAATGGCTCATAACTTACGATCCGCATTGTATATTTCATTAATTTTCACAAAATAAACTCATTATTCTGTATGCTACTGAACTCTGAATGAATGAAACTAATATTCCAGGTACGGACTCGAAAAAATCAAAGGAACTTCATTAGTTCAATACAACACCCTGTATGACCAAATTTCGAAAATTCGTTTGCAGATATGAAAAAAGCAGGAAAAAATATTCCTTAACAAATGAGTTTGGTACTTCCGCATGCTATTCTTGTAGTTGTTAATTTGAGTCAAAATCAATGTTTTCGATGAAAAGGTGGTACGTAATTCGAAAAAATATCTTTTTCATCTCTAACTGCTTTCTTTTCACTTTCAATCAATCAAATTACTGACTATTTCATGATATCCTGAATTTTGGATCACAACCTTTATGTAAAATAAGTCGACAGGTCCGTATTTAGGACAAAGTGCTCTTTCAATAATCAGTTACAAACACGCCATATGTGTGATGAAGATTGCATTTATTCATTATGCTACACTATACAAATGATGAAATGAGAAGAAATCACATTCCGAAAAAGTATGACTTTTTTTAAGAAACACAAATTTTGTAAAATTCTATTCATTAAAAAAAAGGACGAAGGTAGAAAATAGAAAAAATGTTATCCATTCCAAATTATTTTTTTTTTATTATAGCTTCTTGCAATCATTTTAGCATTAATTTACTAATTTATATGAGATAAAGTCGTCGTGAAATGGAATTCTAATAAGCTCTATTATACCATTTACGAGCGTTGTAAAACTCTAATCAGTTCAACTTGACAGAGTTATAAAAATCGAATACATAAAGCAACCTATATCATAACTATAGTACTGATCGACACTATGGAGTGTGGTGAACATGGAATCGTTGAAGAGGAAGTTATATTCATTCCACCTGCAAATAGTCTCAGCGCAAAAATGCAAAGAGAAAACGATGAAAGAACATCTATTTTCTTATACTTCACAGCCTGTGTCGGTGAGTCCACTTGATCAAGTAACAGTCGTCGAATCTTATACCCGACTGATATTTTCAGTAACTGTTCTATCGAATATGACATTCGGAATAATGGTCGCATGGATATCTCCTGTAGCACCGAAGCTGCTGTCTGATGACCCAGAAATTAACCCACTATCGCAACCGATCACAACCGTCCAGCTGTCCATCATCGCCTCCATACCTGCAGTTGGTTTCGTTATTGGTCCACTTCTCCTCAAAGGACTCTTCGATAAATTCGGGAGGAAAACCATGCTGATGATCACCGGTTTGGCTGTCATCGGATCCCTAACAGCGATCGCCTTCGCTTCAGATATTCGAGTGATGTGCGTCGAAATGATCATCAACTTTATATGTATCTGCACAGCTTTGAGCGGTGCCACGATATACCTGAGCGAAATAAGCGACGTACACGACAGGGCGAAAATCAGCTGCATCGGGACTTGCGGAATACCTCTGGGTAATCTCATGTGCTACGTCTTCAGCTCCATGACTTCTTCGGTCAGAGGTTTCACGTTGTTATCAGCAGCACCAGCAGCCGTTTGCTTGGTGATCATGTTCCTGGTTCTACCTGAGACACCTGTTTACTTGGCATCGAAACAACGACATGGTGAAGCTCTGCTAGCGTTGAGGAAGCTCAGAAATAAAACTGAAGAAGGTTTGCGGCATGAGTTGAGTTACATCTCGTACGTTCTCGAGGAGACCAAAACTGACACAGCGTCTGTCAAAGCTCTTTTCACTGATAAAGCGAATCGCAGAGCTTTGATCGCAGCTGTGGGCGTGCATCTGATCTCTTTCTTCTGCGGATCACCCGCCATCATGTCGTACTTGACAATTATTTTCGAACGAGCTGGTACAAAAATCTCCAGTGACTTCGCCTCGATTCTTCTGACCTCGATACAGTTGGTGTTTTTTTGTGGAGCGACACAGGTCGTAGGAAGATTCGGCAGAAGAACTTTGCTGATCTTCTCAACTATTGTCAGTACAGTGATGCTGTTTTCTCTTGGTGTCTTCTTCTGCCTGAAGAGCTACCAAATCGGATTCATCGAGAATTTCACTTGGTGGCCGATTATGGCCTTGATAATGTTTTATACTTGTGTTGCTCTAGGCACTGGGTCTATATGTTGGATATTAACTAGCGAAATGTTTCCTAGTAATGTCATTTCTGCAGCATTGGCAATTATCATTTTATGTGATGGCGTTGGCAGTTTTGTTTCTGTATTCGCCTTCCCTCTGGTAATGGAGGCTTTTGGTATCCATTCTGGTTTCTGGGGATTCAGTGTTACGTATTTTCTTGGCTTCCTCTTTATATATTTCAATGTTCCTGAAACCAGAGGAAAGAATCTTCTAGAGATAAGGAAACTGTTAGCTAACAAGAAATTGTACTGATGATAATATCAATATGCTGACATTTAGAGAAGACTTAATATCGTATCGGTGGAATAATATGAAGAACCATGCATATCAATGAATGTTTAAACAGGCGCTATATTATTTGGAAAACCATCATAATCATATGTGAGGCATATCAAGATATCCTTATATCTTCATATTTTCTATATGAACAAGGTTGGTCATTAGCACGTTAAAATTTCATTCGAAATCAATTGAAATTCGTATATTATAGATGATAAAAAAATTTACATGTTTACAAGTTCCTTTCGTATATCTAATTTTTCTTTGTAACCTTCTCAATTAAATACATTTAGTCATTATTAGTTTACTGATTTCCATAAGATATACTCCACGTGATATGAAATTCTATAATAAGCCATTATTTTATATTCGTGTCAAGTGTTGATAAAATATTGTTTGTGCTTATTAGTTCAACCTGAAAGATTCTTGAAAAGTCATACATAAAAGAAATCTCAAACGTCACGATGGAGAATGGTGAAGATGAAATAGTTGAAGATGTCGTTACATTCGTTTCATCTGCTAATTACCACAGCTCGAAAATGGGGAGAAGAAACGAAGACAGAACATCAATTTTCTTATATTTCGCAGCCTTTGTTGGTGAGTCCACCCATAAAAATATATCAATAATCTTTATTCCTCAACGATTTTTTCAGTGACTACACTTTCGAACATGACTTTTGGGATAATGGTCGTATGGATATCCCCTGTAGCACCGAAGCTGCTGTCTGATGACCCAGAAATCAACCCACTATCGCAGCCGATGACCACAGTCCAGCTATCCATCATCGCCGGCTGCCCCTCCATTGACTTCATTCTGGGCCCCCTTCTCTTCTCAGGACTCTTCGACAAGTTCGGGAGAAAAACAATGCTGTTAACTTTCAGTGTGCCAGCTGTTATTTCCTTGATAGCGATGGCCCATGCAACTAACATTTACGTGATGTGCGTTGAAACTTTAGTCATCGTCCTTTGTTTGGGGGCTGCTTATAGTGGTACCACGATGTACCTGAGTGAAATCAGTGACAATCATGATAGAGCTAAGATCGCTTGCATCGGCAGCTGCGGGTTTTCTGTAGGGAACTTCATGTGTTTCGTGTTCAGCTCTATCACCCCTTCAGTCAGGGGTTTCACTTTGATCTCAGCTGTACCAGCTGTTGTTTGCATGGTGATTATGGTCCTGTTTCTCCCCGAATCACCTGTTTATTTATTATTGAAAGGAAGGAGCAAGGATGCGTCCGGAGCACTGAAGAAGCTCAGGATCAAAACTGAAGCAGGTCTGCAAAAGGAACTGGATTTTATTGCATATGTTCTGCAAGAGACCAAATCGGACAAAGCTCCTTTCATAACTTTGTTCACAGATACAGCGAATCGCAGGGCTTTCATGGTTGTTCTAGGTGTGCATATCCTCAACTTTTTCTGTGGATCACCTGCCATCATGTCGTACCTGACGATCATTTTCGACCGAGCTGGTACGAAAATCTCCAGCGACTTTGCGTCGATTCTTCTGACTTCGATACAGTTATTGGCGATTTGTGGGGCAAGCCAGGTAGTGGGAAAATTCAGAAGGAGAACTTTGCTAGTGCTCTCTACCATTGTTTGTACAGTAATGCTGTTTTCTCTTGGTGTCTTCTTCTGCCTGAAGAGCTACCAAATCGGATTCATCGAGAATTTCACTTGGTGGCCGTTAATGGCGTTGATAATATTCTATACCTCTTTTGCTTTCGGCGTGGGTCCCGTAAGTTGGGTATTAGCTAGCGAATTGTTTTCGAGCAATGTTATTTCAGCGGCGTTGTCGATTATCATTCCATGTGACGGAATGTGCAGTTTCGTATCAATATTTGCCTTTCCATTGGCGATGGAAGCTCTGGGTATACAGTGGGTGTTTTGGGGATTCGGTATAGCGTTTTCGCTCGGACTTTTCTTCGTATTTTTCAGAGTTCCTGAAACCAGGGGAAAGAATCTCGTGGAGATTAGAAGGATGTTAGTGGTCGGCTCTGGTCAAATAAAAAATCTCAATTCTGTGTAGTGCTCTGCCACCAATGCATTGAAAATTGTTATAATGTTTATTATGTTGAAATAAAGTCTTCAGTAGCTGTTTGATATGGCCATTGAAGGAGAAAGCTAAGGCATATCGATTATTCTTTCAGTTGCATTGCTGTCAGTCGTCCAACAAAGTTATACCAAAACTCTATTTTCGACGAATTTCGTAACGACTTATTTCCCTTCTCCAGGGTTTTCAGACATTCCCCGATGCATATCGTATGAAAAGCCGTTTTCCACCCGAAGATATCGGAAAATCCCCGTACAAGAAACGTAGCGTAAGCCTCTTCAGAATTTTAAATAAAGGCGATGCCTAGGGGATATATTGGAAGTATCCCAAAAATAATGCCATCTCTTGTATGATCGCTGTCATAGATCTCCATCGATAGAAATGGAACTGAAGTTTGTATGTTCAGTGATCAGTTTTCCTTTAATCAAACCGGTTCAAGGGTTGCTATGTCTTATATCTTCTTTTTCTCTTTCCCTGGCAGTTGGCGATACACAAATAGCAAAAACGTGACGTTTCAACCTGACCTACGCCACTGTTCGCAGAGCTCGGGGGTGTTGCAGGTAATTAGCCGGTTCAAAGTAGACGAGCGTAGTGACTTCTCTTGAGGCGAACGTACTAATTAAGAACGGTTACCGGCAACAGGATCAGTTGCTCATCTGGCTCGTTGCTCTGCCATAGTTCCGCTATCGAAATTGTGTTTCTGATGCCGTGTTGCCCCGTTCCTTCGTCGATGAACGAATTGTCTCGAGGGTATACTCAGCAGACGGGTATCTCGAGAGGAAGGATACTATGAATAAAGGGAATTGAGTTTTTTGTTTCTCATTATATCCATAGCTTGACAGTTACTCGAATAGTAGACATCAAACGACCGATATCGATGATATGGAATTTCACAAAATTAATATAATTTGTAAAAATTACAAAAATATGTTTTTATGATGAACTAGAAGGGCCAAAATAATTATCATTATATAATCGAATTATTTCAGAGAAAAAATGTTATTGTGAAAAAAGTGGGGGTGCTTTATAAAAATTAATCGTTACAGCACCCCACGCTTTTTTTACAATAATAATGTTTACCTTGATTAATTTGATTCTATAATAATATTCGCTTATTTGTTCATCATTGAAGCAAGTCTCTCAGTCTTCACAAACTACATTCATTTTGATGAGTGACAAGTAAACGCAAGTTGTAACGTTTTTAATGACGGTGATTAACCGATTAGCCCAGGGTGATTGAGAGAAACCTGTAACCATAGACTTATTACCTAAAGAGACAGAACTATTTACATTTGTACGCGAGCACACATTACCCAAATCTGGTCCACTGTAGGTTCCTAGTAAGACCTACTGTGATGTAATGTTGTCAATTCTGGATTAAGAAATGGTGTTCATTATCATTAGAGAATTCATATAAAGCTTGTTCGTGATAAACATAACAGATCTTAGTTAAAGCTGACTATTATATCATTGGTTGTGAAAATTTCATTGAAATAACCAAATTTTCGAGTAATTTAATGGACACATTCCATAGAACTATTTAATTTTTATGTATCAAGGAAATTCCTTACTTGACAACCGACAACAATGCTAACGACCGTATATTTTTTGTTGCGACGTTGCCAAGGGCGTGAGTGGCTATTTAAAAAAAAAATTCTGCTTATTCTCGTTGTTTTATTGTGTTTTTCGGTGATTAAAATCGAAAATATGGTTCGTCAGTGTCAAGCATGTGGAAAATGTGATGATTCTAGCCCTGATGTTTCATTTCAGAGGTAAGTACCCTAACCTATAAATGCGTATATTGTTGATGCATACAGTGGCATGGATATGAGAATATATCAATACGACTTCTTGCAAAATGATTCATTGTATTTTTATATTGTCCCAGATTTCCACTTTTGATAAGGAGAAAAGAAAGATTTGGGTATCTCTCATTGGTTGACAGGAAGATAATCGTTTAACCAACTTCCTTTACTTATGTTCGAACCATTTCCATCCAAAAGATATCATCACAAATAAAAATGGTGTGAAATACTTGAAGACAGATACGAATCCAATACCATGACATTCAGCATTTCATTCACATCTGATAGGTAATATTATATGTCCATCATCAACTGAGAATAACAACTTCTTAACTATTACTCTTTTACAGTTCTGATTCATCAGTTCCAAATAATCCATGGAGAACATCAATGAGGTAGGAATTTTTTCAGATTTGATGATCAGAAACCTGTCTTTGTAATCGAGAAAATATTCTTTCCTTTAAACAGATTGAAGACTATATTGAATGAATTCGAGACTAGAGTTAAGAATAAAATCTTTGAGTAGTTTGTTAGCATATATGAGAGAGAAATGTCTTGAGAGAAGGTATCTAATAAACATTCATCAAATTCTTCAACTAGTACCGTCATTGCACCTCATACCTCAATCATTGTTAATGTACCTAGTCACCTTCATAATAATTCATTCGATTTTTGAATAATACTGTTTCCTTTTCATGTGTTTTTTTATTCATAACAACTGAACTTGGGAGTAATTCAATATTGCCTTCTACTCTGTATAATTGCGAGAGGAATGTCTATAAAAAAATGAGAATGAAATTTTGTCTATGTATAGTCCCTGTTAATTATTGAACGGCACGCCTATGTTCGAAATCTTGGTGTTAGAGAACCTAAACACTCACATTGTTGCCAAAACTGTAAGCGCGACAAAGAGTTCCGATAAGTAGTCTTTGTCATACACATTAACGTCTCTTTCAATCATTGCAACAAAACAACCCCAGATTTATGAATGAGATGGTCTGTCTTCTTAGGATAATAGGTCTTTGCCTGTAACTAATATCATTGTCGATGGAGGACACCTGTGATGGAAATCTTTTCAATTCGTTTGGAAGATGGCGCCACTCGCTGACTACATACATACATACTGACACACGGAATACCTCAACATACGTGTTAGAAGCTATATGTCTCATATACAAGAACAAATCCTTATACGGAAATAAAAATCGCTCTGCACAAAATCCAAAGAATCTATCATTAATTATTCCTGAATTGATTCCACACTGATTAAAGATTCAATAATTTACAATGATGTCAAGGTCTACAGTGCGTCCATAAAGTAACACATGAATTCATTATTGACTAAATGAACAATAAAATTAGGAATTCCCAAAAAATTGTCGATTTTTTATTCCAATTTACTATTGTTTCAAATCATAATCTAATATACAGGGTGAACCACTTTCGTGTAATGACGTCATCACCATTTTTTTCAAATGGAACCCCCCCCTTTTTTTCTCAATTTCCAAATTGCCTTTGCTGAGCTGATTCCAAAAATGTATAATATGTTGCTTCAAATTGGTACAAGTATGAACATTGTTTATGGAAAGTAATACGTTACTGAATGTAATAAACAAATTAAATGGAATTAGTAGTTATGCAATTAATGTGATACACTTCCAAAAACAAACAAACGAACGAAAATTTACAATAAATGTTCAAATTGTTCTCCATTGATCGTTAAACAATTTAAAGCGGAAAAAATGGTTTTTATTAAAGTTCGAACGTTTTGGTGTAGTGCGCGGTGAAATGATGACCCTGAGTATGGTATAGTAGGCTATGATTACTTATTTATTACACAATGCCCTAATAGTGCGCGACTGATTTACGAGAAAATGGATAGGTACAGATTTAGCAGTTTCGTGCCCCCCTCGTTCGCCGGACATCACTCCGCTAGATTTTTTTCTCTGGGGGTATTGCAAAAATTATGTTTACCGCCGGGTTTTTGAATCTGAGGATCAGTTTAGGAAACTAGTTCTTGAAGCGTACGAGAGCATCACACCTGATATGTTGAGAAGTGTTTTGAAGTCAACAGTTAGACGGTGTTATCTATGTTTAGAGAATAAGCCGTATGGGGGCGGCCCTCAGAATAACCCCATGGTGAATCCTGCCTGCCGTAAGAGGCGACTAAAAGGGTAACCTTAGGTGGTAGATGGTCTCATCGCCCAGTGAAATACCACCATATCGACTTTGTGCGCTGTGAAAAGGGTCACTCCATGTTTCAGTGTTCGGTCGATACCTTCCGGTCTCCCCTCCCCCAATCGTCTTTTCATTGATTTATTTTGAAAAAAAAAAAGATGATGAAGTCTCCTAGAGTAAAACACTCCGGAAGCAAAATACCTCTCCATTCGGATTTCCGGGCGAGAGGTACTCGAGGGGACTCATCTCTGAAAATCAACTTTTGCAACATCCGCGGTCTCAACAAGAACATCAATGATGTCCACCATCACCTACAGTTCGAGAAGCCGGATATTCTGGCACTGACGGAAACACAAGTAAACTCGTCTTCCGACAGGGTCCACATGCTTTGTCCTGATTATGAGCTCTATTCTCGATTCAGATTCGAAGGTGGAGTTTGCCTCTTTGCTAAAGCTAATCTTTCATGCCAGCGTGTAGAGAGTTTGGAACCTAAAGACTTTGATGTGATGTGGTTCAAGCTGGCCGATACCAAACTGACCAAATTCCTTTGCTGTATTTACCTCTCACCTAATGAACCTTCTTATAACAACCTCTTTGAATTTCCATCACTCAAACTGGACTTCATTCAAGAGAATCATCCGACAGCAGAAATTGTGATCATGGGAGACTTCAATGTACATAACGCAGCCTGGCTCAAATTCTCCAACAAAACAGACGATGCAGGTCGTCAAACTGAGGCCTTCGCCATCACGTATGGTCTTGAACAACTTATCGAGCTACCAACCCGCATCCCGGATGTCATCAACCAGTCTGCCAATACTCTGGATCTTTTCCTCACCACCAACCCTGATTTTTATAGAGTAAGAGTTCGTGCCCCACTTGGAAACTCTGACCACACCCTCATCTCTTGCTCCTGCTCTTTCAATGTACCATCGAGCAGCACATTACCGCCCCGTCACATGTGGCATTATAACTCGGCCGACTGGGAAAGTCTGCGTATGTTTTTCTCAGCGTTTCCATGGAAGAGGGTTTGTTTTTCCTCAGAGGATCCAACACGATGTGCAGAGTCAATTTCTGAAATCATCGTGTTGGGGATGCAAACTTACATACCGAACACCGCAAGAAGAACATCTCCCAATAAGACCTGGTTTAGCGGAAGCTGCTCTAAAACTGTCGCTTCCAAACAGGCAGCATTTCATCGGTGGCAAAAAATCCGAGCCCTGAGACTAGAGCAGTATATGTAGAGGCTAGAAACATATGCAATGAGACAATCAAGCATTCGAAAGATGCTCACAATGCCAAAATAAGATCAAAACTAGTTGAATGTCCTAACGAATCCCGTTCATTTTGGTCTTTCGCCAAAGCTGTTTCCTCCTCTAACCAAGGAAGATGGAACACTAGCCACGACTGCCCAGGAAAAAGCCCACATTTTTTCCCATTTATTTGCTGGCAATTCCACTCTGGATTCATCGGGAAAGCAACCCCCGAACATTACACCTATTGACAGTCATATGCCCGAGATCACATTTCGCCAACGAACTATCCGAAAGATTTTGGTGGGTCTCAACAGGCCTGTGGATCTGACGGAAACCCACCTATTGTTCTCAAGAAATGTGCCGCAGAACTAACACCTATTCTTTGCAAGTTATTCAACCATTATTACAAATTCGTAATATTCCCGTCCAACTGGAAAATCGCAAGAGTACAACCAGTCCCCAAAAAAGGCAAAAAGACCCTACCTAGCAACTACAGACCTATCGCACTGCTTTCTATTATTTCAAAGGTCATGGAAAAAGCCATTAACATCGAGCACATGAAAACTCAGGAATCATCAGCGATAGGTTATATGGTTTCCGTCATCAAAGATCAACTGGTGACCTGATTGCTTACGTCTCACATATATGGCAGCTATCTATCGAGAAATATGGTGAAACCTTAGCCGTGGCGCTAGATATCTCCAAGGCATTCGATCGAGTCTGGCACCAGGGACTCCTCGCCAAGCTTCCATCTCATGGCTTGCCTCCTCAGCTATGTTCTCTGCTGACTATTTTTCTCTCAGGCAGATCACTCCATGTGGTGGTCGATGGAGTTTCATCTGACTCTCTGATTATAAATGCTGGTGTTCCGCAGGGATCAATTCTATCACCAACACTGTTTCTGCTCCACATCAATGATCTGTTGGAGGTAACTTCATGTCCAGTACACAGCTTCGCGGATGATAGTACCTTCCACACTGCCTTCTCTTCCAGGGCTCCAATATCAGCCCGCCAAATAAAAAACGAACGAGGAAGAAATGTTAACAACATAAATATGGATTTGGCAACAATTCCCGAATGGTGATGATCCAAAAACTCAGTGGATTTCAATGCAAACAAAACACAAGCATGTCTTTTCTCCAAAAAAGCCGACCTCACAATGCCCAACATAAGCTTGTCATATGTGACCATACCTTTGAAGTCATCCATCTCGATGCTTGGTATAACTATCAGCAATAACCTTTCTTGAGAAAGTCACGTGAGATCAATTGCCAAAAGTGCATCCCAAAAAATTGGTTTTCTGTTTCGTGCTAAGAGCTATTTCACTTCCAGTCAGCTGCTTACGATCTATAAGGCACAAATTCGACCTGTCCCATATTTGGAGTGCAGCACCTAAACATATCCTGAAGCTGTTGGATTCTGTCCAAAAAAGGGCAATTCATCTCGTCGGTGATGCTTCGCTTACTAACTCGCTTACTTCTCTGGAACACCTTAGAAGGGTTGGCGATCTATCTCTATTCTATAGATATTTTCATGGGCGATGCTCTTCTGAAATATCTACAATCGTTCCTCCTTTGGCGGTCTCTTCGAGGTAAACCCGTCAAGTCCAGTCTTCACACCCCTTTGTGGTTAATTCGGTGACCTGCAGAACATCTCTTTTCAAAGACTCGTTCATCCAACGAACAGCGAGGCTCTGGAACACATTGCCCAGGGAGGTGTTGCCTGAGGCATATGACCTTCAGAAATTTAAAAAGAAAACCAATTCCTACCTCTTTTCCCTTGCTTCTCACGATGTTCTCTGAACATTACAGGATGTCTTCTTTCGTGAGAAGTTATATATAAAAAAAAATGGTGAACATTCTCTATAATAGAGATTAGTTTTTTAAGTTTCTAGTCAGTAGTTTTTAACTAAATTGGTCAATTGATTAACATATGAGGCGATCTAATTACTTATATTAATGAAGTTCTCATATCTCCGATAAAGTGATTTCAATTTAATATTTCGAAACATGAGTAATCATAGCATACTATACCATACTCAGGGTCATCATTTCACCGCACACTACACCAAAACGTTCGAACTTTAATAAAAAACCATTTTTTCCGTTTTAAATATTGCAGAATCATATTGTGTCATACATCGTTGTATTAGTAATAAAATATGCTATTCAATACAGGATATTTTCGTTTCACGGGCCATATAAAAAAATAAAGTTGATGGTGGTTTCTCCGAAACGAAGAGTCGTACTGGAAATAGTGGAAATCTCTTAACGCTGTTTTGTAGAGATTGAAAAATGGGAATGAGAAAATGTATTTTGTTTTCTTATATCTCTTATTGTAATGCTACCGCCTTGAGGCCAGCAGTAGGACCTTTTGGCTGGCGAAGATAACATTTCACCCTGTATTCGACAATACAGTTTCTTCTACGGAATCTAAATCATTCCTGGATAACGTGGCAATAAAAAGAATATAGTATGGTAAAAACCATATGATGAAGAGAGAGGGAGAATGTTACGTCAAGAAGATACTTCTGGAATGTTACAACGTTACAATATTCAACAATAAGTGCCTAATCATATTATCAGTTACTGCTGACAGTGTCAGTGCGGAATGGCTAGGGCAGACCGTTCCTCAGCTGACACCATGGAAGGACGCAGTCCTGCGGGTGTTGGTTGGGAGCGAGATTCCCAAACCCATAGCGTGCACTGTCTTCGTCCCAGATGAAGACGGCGAGGCACTGAGCAAGGACAGGATTCCTGAGGATTAATCTAGATACGGTAAACAAATCTGTCAAAGACAGAGTAGATCTCGATACTGTGACGCAGGGGATCAATGCTGCGATTCTGAAAGCATTTGATGCCAACTGCCGAACAAAATCGAATAAAAACAGATCGCATACAGTCTGGTGGAACGATACTTTGGAAACCTTGAGGTTGCGAGTACGTAAACTCTACAATAGAGTTAAACACAATCAAGACTGGAATGAATACAGAACTTCACTTACCGAGTATAATAAAGAAATAAGAAAAGCAAAACGTATCTCATGGAGGAAATTCTATGAGGATGTGGAGACCACCACATCCTGCGCAAGAATCCATAAGATACTAGCCAAAGATAGTACTACGGGCCAAATAGCTACCCTCAAAAAAAGCGATGGGACCTATTCGGGAACTATAGAGGAAACTCTAGCCATCCTTATGGACACCCACTTCCCGGGTTCGATTGCATTGGATGGTGATCAGTGGGATCGATCGGATCAATATCACAGACCTGACCGGTCAGACTGGACAGTGGCCAAAACCATAGTAACCTCTGCAAGACTCGAGTGGGCGCTGGCGGGGTTCAAACCGTTCAAGTCCCCAGGACCGGATGGATTCTACCCCGCTTTCCTACAAAAGGGAAAAGGGCTACTCATGCCCCACCTCATTAGGGTCTTCAGGTCCAGCATAGCGCTGAGATACATACCCAGGCCGTGGAGGAAAGTCAAAGTAGTGTTCATACCTAAAGCAGGTAGACACAATGACCACACTTCTAAGGCATACAGACCCATCAGCCTCTCCTCTTTCTTTCTAAAGACATTGGAGAGACTCATCGATAGGTACATAAGAGATACGGCACTAAAAGACAACCCTCTCAGCCAGTATCAATATGCCTACCAAACAGGCAAGTCGGCTGACCTTGCGCTAGACGACCTTAATAGGCTAATCTCGAAGTCAATTGATGATAAAGAAATGGCCATTGCTTTGTTCGTGGACGTGGAGGGGGCGTTTAACAACGCCTCAACTGGGTCCCTGGTCAGAGCAATACAAAGAAGGGGAGTGCCAAACGTTGTCTGCCAATGGGTCGAGGAGAGCCTTGAAACTAGGTGTATCTTCTCAGAACTCGGAGGCTACTGTATGGCAGCGGGAACGACTAGGGGCTGCCCTCAGGGGGGGGTCTTATCTCCTCTACTGTGGGTAGCCCTGGTTGACGACCTCCTACAAACGCTATCCAGGGAAAGTTTTTACTTGCTTGGATATGCGGATGATCTAGTAGTTGTGGTAAGAGGCAAATTCCCAACCACAGTCTCAGATCGAGTGCAGATAGCACTAAACAAGGTTAACTGCTGGTGTGTTGGAGAGGGTCTCACTATAAACCCGTCCAAGACAGTTGTAGTGCCCTTTACTGAAAAAAGAGATCTTGAGGGATTACATCCCCTGAGATTAAACAACGTGGAGATTCCATATGCTAAAGAAGCAAAGTATTTAGGAGTAATTTTCGACCAAAGAGTTACGTGGAATCAACACCTTAATAAAACTGCCCAGAAAGCGGCTATCTGTTTAGGCAGATGCAGACGACTCTGTGGTAAAAGTTGGGGATTAAACCCAAAAATGACCATGTGGCTATATACGCAGGTCGTACGACCGATAATAGCATACGGGTCAGTCGTTTGGTGGACGAAAACAACGCAGCTGCAGGCGGAAAAGCTCCTGGAGAAAACTCAAAGGCTAGCATGCCTGAGTATAACGGGAGCAATGAGTACGACCCCAAAGGCAGCATTAGAAGCCCTACTCAATCTTCCACCACTACACAAATATGTACAAGGTACAGCTAGGCAGACTATCTGTCGACTCATGCAAGGACAATCACCAATTATATCCGGGCATGGTTCAACCCAACGAAAACTGAGGGAGGAAATCCAAGCAGACCCAATATTGGGTATGCCTAGTGATGAAATGCCGCCTCACTATCGCTTCGAAAGAAAATTTCACGTCCTCTTTCCCGTAAGGGAGACATGGAAAAAACAGATTCCAGTGCCTGCTCACTCAATCTGGTACACAGACTGCTCCAAAATGTCTTGCGGCACTGGAGCAGGCGTGTACGAACAATCTAAAAATATGAAGATGGCTATTAGTCTGGGCCCACACGCTACGGTGTTTCAGGCCGAGACGATTGCCATCGAACACTGCGCTATAGAGATTAGGAAACTTAACCTGAAAGATAGGAAAGTTGCAATCTGTTCAGATAGCCAAGCTGCGTTGAAGGCATTAGCCTCTCCGGTAATAACATCACGAAATGTGATGGACTGCAAGAATGCCCTGGACAACATATCAGACAAGAATAATGTCACTTTGGTATGGGTACCGGGACACTCAGGGCTGAAGGGGAATGAAGAGGCGGATACACTGGCCAAAAAAGGGTCGGAGACCGTCATCATTGGACCTGAACCCTACTGCGGGGTATCCAAAAGCCTCAGGAAAAGCACCATTGAAGAGTGGTTGCTATCAGAAACTCTAGCCTCATGGAATAGATCCACTGGCCAGAGGCACGCGAAAAAGTTCATAAAAGAACCCTCGCATGCAACCACGGCAGACCTACTGAACCTCGGCCGTACCAGGCTGAGGATAACGGTAGGCCTATTGACCGGACACTGCCGACTCCGAAAGCACCTTTGCAGGGTCGGGGTGGCCGGGGACAGTGAGTGCCGGTTCTGCCTCGAAGAGGAGGAAACGGCAGAGCACGTCTTGTGCCACTGTGAGGGACTGGCAAGGTGCCGGTTTCTGTGCCTGGGTGATGAAAAACCTAAGCCAGGAAGCTACATGAGGAATATTAATAGCCTCTGGAAGTTGGTAAAACAAAGGAGCTCACAGAGGAGCTCTAAGTACAGGGAGGGCACAATAGATCTCAACAGGTCGAGGTGCTTAACTTATAGTAAGCCTCCTATTTAATCTTATCTTATCTATCTTATCTTACTGCTGATGAATCAAAGAAATCGATGGAGAACATTCTGGCAACGCAGCTTATTCAATTTCTAATATAGAACACAATAAAATTGATACACGACTTTCCATAGCTGACTGAACTTTATTTATTTTTGTTTTGTTTATTTCAACCGGATAAAATTTCATGGAATGTGACGAAGGGACGAAAACAGAAGGTCAGCATTACATTAGCGTAGTGAATTTGGTGAAGGGATATGTTATTCAAACCAAGAACCAGGATCACAAACGGAGTTACGATACTCCCGAATTTATCAACTAATTCGCGTTCGTAACGCTCACGTTCCCCTGTGACGTTTGCCATACTAATCCGCCATTTCAAATGTGAAGAATTAATCAGGTCGCGTGAAAGTATCGAGTAATAATTTCGACGTCAATTCCGTAGGCAGGTAATCCGGTTATCAATCTCGAAACCGGAAGCTGTAGCACAATATAGCATCCGGTATTCAGGTGCTAACGATGACTGGGGCGTATTTAGTTACGTCGAACGTGCGTGCAGTGATTGATGTTACTGTCGACGGTGGCGCTGCTGCCGCCACCAAACTGCCATGGCCGGACGATGATGGATCGGAAGGGTCTTACTGATTTCCTCTTCTTCCGATGCGTACGATGATGTATACAGGTGATGATGCTTGATTCTCGACTTTGAAATTTTCGAGATGAAATGTTTACGAATGTATACATCTAGAAGGAATTGAAACTAGGGAGATTTGAAATGTGATCGATGAGCAATGTTATTCAGTTCCACTGTCGAAAAATTTAAGGTCTTACACCCGGCAAATCCTACCGACTGCGCCACTCTTTCATCTTTCAAACAATCTGAGTGAATTATTCAACGGATGATCATTCCCTTTCCCAGAATGGAATTTTGGAATGCATGTGGTGCGAGCATTAAAAAACGTGTAGATAATAAAGTATCAACAACCTTGAATGGTACTTGTGCATGAATCGATTCCACTGAAATATTTCCCAATTCGTAACTATGCACAGAAAATAAATTGCCCTCTGAATTCAACTAGTCCCGAATCTTCTCGTTATATTTTATTATATTGGGGAATCTAAAGCCCGCAGTTGTCAAACGAAGGATCGTTTGCTCCAAGGCGTCTTTTATCGGAAATTGTATAACAGTCTGTGTGTCTGTATCGACTGTACAATCGTATCGGTTGTTACGTTATTTCTATAATTGGGTATCAAAAATATCGCTGGCAAACAGCTAGCTGAGTGATCTTCCTGGCAACAGGATGTTCGTTTTTTCATCAGAGACGTACTTCTGTTATTTTCGGCTCGAACTGTATCACATATCGATTCCCCATTTTATCGATCTATCGATCTGTCGATATATCGATCTTTCGATCTATCGATATATCGATGTTACTCGTTTGTAGATATACTTAGTTTCTTATTCTTTCCAATATTTATGAAAAGTACACAAAAAGCTATAATTACTGATTTTTCACGATATAACAACGATATTGAATGTTTTGTTAACTCCATTTCCCATTCATCTAAATGTTTTTCGTGAATTTTTCATCGAAACTGAAACGTTGAAATTCGCTGAAGGCGCTCCGGACTCCGGCTTATTTCCGGGCGGCGGTGGCCTGGCAAACGAGCTCGGATCCGTGGACAGCGTTCAATTTAACGCGCCATCGCGGTTGGCGACCCTGCAAACCGCACGACCTGTCGCCTACCAGTCATTCGAACTACTCGATCGTCTGGACACAACGGTGTGAACTACCTGACAGTAGTTCATTTGTACGTTTGTGCAGTACGCAATGCGGTTGACAGAACTTGGTTGACGGGTAGTTAATCATTGAGATTTTGGTGAAGGAATTGTATAGTTTCGGGGCTATGATGGAAAGGACCATAATACATCTGTTTATATTTTTTTGATTTGAAAATTCCTTTTGGAATTTGAAACGTACGTTCTGTAGATTTTTGCATCGGTGAGTTCAGGAAATCAGACTCGATGAGAATAATGTATGTAAAATTTCATAAAGTTGCCAGCTGTACTATTTTTTTCTTCGAAAACAATTCATAATCAACTATCTTTTTTATTTTTGCTGGCAAAATATTGAATATTTTTGGAGCAAGACCTCTTGTAAATCTTCGATTGGAGTCTTTACGATAGAATGGCACTGATAATTGTTTGCTTGTAACTTGTCTAGTATTGTACATGTGAGAGACAACATTTTTCATTTCCTGGTTTTGTATAAAAAGGAACAACTACTATGAAAATAAAGCATCCTGACCTTAAGAATTTCGGAATGTTTATATAAATCTTCAGTTGGGTATAATTTGCCTTCACAAAAGATTATTTCCAAAAGAAACATATTTTATGATCGATGTATTATCCCATTTTTTCGATTTGCTATAAGTATACTGTAGTTTGTTAGAATTTTTGATTCACTACCGTTCCTACTTCAATATTCTCCTTACCTACCTAATTTGTGTTGAAAATGGAAAATTTGTCAATATTACTGAATCACATTGTGTGCTCACAGGGTATACTTTAGTTTCGACCCACATAAAAACAAAAAGTTAGTGATTTTTAAATTTTGGTTTATCTCTGATATCCTACTCTGAATATTAAAACTTCCTGCATGGCATATTGTTAGGCACAAGAATGTGCTACTTCTGTCTAATTGAATCTCCAGCGTAACACTCTTCTCATATACTTCCAAAATAAGTTCGACGGCCTGATAGAAACATAAAATGAGTGGATGAACTTGTATTTTTTTTATACCGAACTTCGAATAAATACAAAATATCTCCTCATAGTCCGCGTTTCAGGTACGCCCATGCTATTGTGGCAGACTGTGGTTGGTTTCTGATAAATGCCCTTCAAGTTACGAACATCATTTACAACCTGACCACTGGAAAATTCACAATCTTGCCGAAGCGGCTCGAGCGTACCGGGTCATGGAGTGGAAAACTGTTTAATCAATTTGATTATGTGCACAATGAAGCGATGATTCATTTCGTAGATATACGACTTCTGTTTCATGGGATAGACGATTGCTACGATGCAACGGTTTACTGGTATTATCTTGAAGATACTCGTATTTTATTAATATGCTTCATTTGCGCGCAGCCGCCAATTTTCAAGCCATAATTTCAACAATTATGCTTGCACCAATTTGAGGCGCATCCGCCAAAACTTTCACTATGCAATAAAAAAACCCGTGCCTATCAAATCATGTTTTGTTTGTTTTTATGACTGTTATTGTTTACATTGAGTATAATGACTCAATGTGACTATCTTCAGATTACCCAAAAGTGCTATAAAACAACTGAAGATAAGTATACAGGGTGGTCACGACTTGCCGATGAATAAGTTATCCTGAATCTCCAATGGTTTCCGGAAAAACAATGTATTTTGAATAATTTTTTGACTTGGAAAATCGTTAAAGAACTCCTTATCGTATCCAGAATTCTTATATTGGGACGAAAACTGAATGAGTATTTGATATGTCTCAGAGTTGGTCTAAAATCAATATAATACAACTCATCTGTTTGTATAATTATTTTTCTGATTAATCAATCGACTCCAAATGTTTTGAAAACCTAGCACATATAATACTACTCATTTCGTGTGTATGCTTGTATTTGTCATATTCTGCATTTTGAATAATGGTTGTGATTCTTACTACTGTTCTTCTGAACATTGTTCTATAATATGAAATCGGACATTTTGATTCCTACGAAACAAAATATTTATTATATTTACCGACAAATTTGAGTCTATTGAAGAAGAGGAAAAATTCGTCTTAATTTTTTCGTCACTTCCAGTTCTAGAATCAGCTGAAAGTGGCATTTTTTTGTCACATTGACATGTGACATTATATGAAAAATCATAAGTATATTAATGTCCTTTTCATAAACATGGGTATATAACGAATAAGGGATATATAATTCTGAGTATTTTATTCCTATTGAATTTAAACAAAACAACATTTCATCGCATCATTCCATGGAATTATGTGAAGAACAATCAAACGGCATCCACTCTAACAATTGATGGACATTGTAGATGTTTTCACTTGTCAGCTACGTGTATTCTCAAGCAATAACATCCCCAAATATGTGTTAATTACCCAAGAATACACGTGACCAACCAAGTTACTGTTCTTCTTTTCTTCTTCCTGTGCCCTGAAAAAAAAAACAGACTCAATAAGTAAAAAATGTGGGGAAAAATAGCCAAACATTTCATTACATTTCATTACGGCTCACAGTTCACAAGCAGCTACCGATACAGCAAGTCATTGTGAATCAGTTCAAAGGGAAATTTGAAACAATGTTTTCCAATAACCCTAATTTCCATAATGATTATGATACTCGAGAGGCAAGAATGGTGTATTATTGCACACACAATTTTCCCCGCTCGTTTCCACGCCACCCTACAAGTGATGAAAATCAAATTACTTTGCTGATTCCGAATCATTAATTTATACTCGTATTTTATTCTTGATATCCTCAGGAAGAATGGTAGGGAGAAATATTGTTTTTCATATTGCAGGGTAGTAGAGAAGTCAAGAGGGATGATAATGAAGCAAAGAAAATTTAGGAATTGCTGGATATGAAACCAAGTGAAAAAGAAACGATGTGGTAGAATTATTGCCAAAATTTAAAATTTTGGTGGAAGCGCCACATTCGGCGATCGTGTTCGTATATGAAATGGTGACGGACTGTGTAGCTTAGAATGCGAGATTTTGAAAAGGGAGAGTGAGATAATAAAACTTCGTGATTACATATCCATTTTATATCCAGTCGATACAGCCATAGCAACTGCCTCCGAGCTGATTCATTGGCCGAATGATCCTTAATGTCTCCATTAGGAGAAGTGAAAGATTGAATCATTAACGATGGGGATACCGTTTAGTTAGACTATCGCTTTTCACGTTAAATTTCGTCCATATAATTTCCAGATTAACTCCCGGAGAGGTCTTATGGCAGCTCCCTTGATAGTCGGTATTACACGAATTCGAACGTAAACATGAGTGAGACCCAGCTTAGAGGTAATTACATTGTTAAATGTAAATCGAGGCCATTTCGCAAAGGTGGAAGTCGGATTCGAAGATGGAGATCGGCACGAGACAGGATAGGAAGATTTCGTCCTCAAGAATCTAATCCAATTCACCATTAGCAAAAAATTCGCATATACTGCTATAATTTGAAAAAAAATATTTCAGTAAGCTGAATCTAAATCTTTGAGCTAGTAAACAATGATAAAAATTGCTGAAAATCCCAAGCTTGATGATGAATGTAGAAATTTTACATTTCATATACAGGGTGTTACACAGGCAGAAATCTAGGGCAGATTCTTCTGATGAGAATATGAAACGTTTTCAAGATATACGCTGTAGAATTTTTATGAAGAGAATCTCACTCTCAAATTCAGACTGAGTTACAGATTAACATAAAATCATATCTGCTCTGAAATGAATACGAGAAGGATATCAGGAATAATTTACACTTAAAAACAAACAGTGACGTAGTATTTTCCTTCATTGAAACAATGTGAAAACGGAATTGACCATAGGAAAATACCACATCTCTATGATGATTCAGCAGATTTCAGAAAAAAACGATTTTTCTTCATAAAACTCCAACTTTCTATGCCTTCAAACTGAAGGTTTGACAGGATCTCTTTTTCCATATTTTCTGCCATAGTCTTAGCTCACTACAACCCCGAAACACCCTTTATATTAAATATTTATCGGTATGGCAGAAACGCTACATTTCATGCTTATCGAATCAATAATGTTAGGGGATTATCTCACCCTAGAGAATGAATCTTGTTCGGGGTTCTCCCTTGATCTTTGACGGATTAACCTGCTGATACGAGGATACAGTGTGAAGTAAACGAAACACAAACTAGTAGAGAGTCAATGAGAGTAAAATTCGATTTTGTAGGCACAGTTTGGCGTGAAGTATCTGATTCATAGACCCTCTTGATATTTATCTTCCACTTGATAAGGATTAATGAAGATTGTTGATGATTCAATAATTGGTTCATCTACTACTACTGAATGATGTTGTATACAGGGGGTTTGGTATATATCCGCAATAATTTGAATAAGCACTGCACTTGATATCTATCCGTTGTATTTGAAATTGAACGAAAAATAATATTCAATTTGATTACCAAAAATGGGTCACTTGTCCAGAATTGTTTGAAACACCCGATGTAGGTGATTTGAAGAGGGAAATTTTCGAGGGGGTACCGTTCTTTACCCTGGACACTTTTCTGTGGTAAATGCATTCTAAAAAACAAGTCATGGTTATTTCAGAATTATTTTTCATACCACAGCAGGGCTGAAAATTCTTCAATTTACAAGATACTTCTCTGAATCACAAGTTTCATAATTTATTTCTATAGTGAAACGAAAGCATGGCACAGTTTCCGTTACTGAAGAAAACATTAAAAACGTTCAGAGACGATATCAAACGGGATGTTTTATACAAAAAAATATCTCCCCTCACACACCCTCTTCTTGATAGCTACCCCCAATTTCTTTAAATAAAAAGAGGGTCACGAGGGTCATGGGTTGGAAACGATTTTGAAAGTGAAATTGAAAAATTATCATTTTCTGTTTTTCATTGAATTACAAAAAAATTTATTCGTTCATTTATTTACATTCGAGAGATTGAAAATGGTAATTTTTTAATTCTATTTCCAAAATTTTTCCCAACAGTGTATAGCACTTTTTTCTTGAAAAAAATTTACGTTATACAATTTTGTCTTCAGTAACGGAGATTAAAGCGTCGTAGACTCATCATCCGCACTTTATGATTAGATCATCTATTATCTGAAAGTCCTATTTGAACAACTTTGTATATGTATATTTTTAGCGCGTCATAATGAGAATCTAGTTGCATTTTTCCAGTGAAACTAAAGTTGAAACAAACTGGAAACACGCCGTACCGAATTGCACGTATGTTGTCAAAGTTTGTCGGCATATTCGAGCCACACAGTAATTGTCATAAAGATGAATGTGGTAAAGTGTACAATGTTTGCTATCCTGACCAACTTGCTTTGCCATATTAAATCGCTAATTTCGGGAAACTCGATATGAACGAACAGACAGTCTGCGCGTATGATTTGTATTTAATTCTCTAGAGAGAAAATGAGAAAAACAAGGTTCAATTATGTGGTAACTGAATTTCTCGCTGAAAAACTTCCATTATTTCTCTCAGTCCTCTTCGATCTCTAGTACTGATTTATGACACATTTCAATGAGGAGTAATTCACGAGCAAGCTGCTGACGTTATGCCGTTGGCCTTATTGATTATTTTGGCATGTAATCTTCCTCGAAATTACTGTGTCTCTTCAGAGAAGCATAATAAGTATGATTATTGTGTTTTCTCCATCCAATCCATCAAATTGACTTCCCAAAGTCGACCATTTCAAATTCATTGTTCCAACAAATAATCAAATAGTTCACTTGAACCATATGAAAGGTGAGTCAAGAATATGCACTAAACTTTCTGAGATTGATAGTACATTGAAAAAAAAAAATGATAGTTTGATGAATAAACTCATTGCCCATATTGCATACTTAGAAAGATATATTCTTCCAAACCTGCCATTCCTTAGAATCTTGCTTGAAATATAGCTGAGCAAAAAAATCACACTAAGGAACAAACTACAACAATTATTGACATAATTTAAGGTGAAATTGATAACAGCATATGTTTCATTGAATTTTCTTCTCTCTATCAAATGCTTTTATCTTTCGACCATAACGAATACAAGGAACTGAGTTATCCCAAAAAAATCACAAGTCACCCTCTAAAAACACCTTTTATCAGAAATGAAAGAATTTATTTCAGGAATATATTTCGCCAACAAACATTTACGTGAAAAATTCCGTTTTGGACCATAAGTTTATTTCTCGAACTAAATATTACCTTCAGAAATCTCAGTAGACATTTTGGACTCACCCTGTATGAACTGATGATTAACTTCCTATTACATAGTTTTGGATGTTTTGGGATATTTTGAGGCCGCAGATTTGAAGACGGAGCTGTGATATTTTATTGATATCAATGTAGAGAGAATAAAGCAAATGATAAACCTAACCCCAATATTCGTCAGATAGTTATCGACATCTCAAAGGGACCACTAAGAAAACAATTCAATTCTGACATCACTAGTTCAGAAATGTGGTGAAGGGGTGACTTCATTCGAAATATGCTCTGGAATTCATCGCTTTTTATAAACAATTCTACTGACCTCATATGTAACAAGGAATTCAACTTTTGGTTCGAAGCTTTTCTCACAAACAGAAAAAAATATGCACCAGTGATGCGAAAATGAGGAAAAGTGCAATTTTGCATTTATCATGAAGAAAACACGAATTTGATATTATCGTGGGGAAAATCTCGATATTCTTCAAGAATGTAAAATTCAAAATGCGAAATATCACCTTTTTCTATATTCATTCTAAGAATATTGCAGACTTTTTGAAATATTCAGATTTCGTTGAATCATTTCGTCAACCTTTGGCACGATTGACAATTATTTATGCAAATATCGAATGGTTAGAACTTGCATGTTTATGATTTGAAAAATATTATAATATTTGTAATATTTAACTGAGGATAAATGCATGGTAAATCTTTTCTCAATATGTTATCTCGTTATTGAGGAAATTTGCAAGAAAGCCCTAGGTTCTTGTTTTAAAACGTTCAGGAATAGAATGTGAAATTTCAGACTCTATAGTGGAATATCTAGAAAAGTGTCGATTTCACTATGATAACATTTTGGAATTTGTGTTTTGTGGGTCAAAATACATGGTTACCATACAATGTACCAGAAAAATTATAGTATTTTCAATCAAGATAGTTGAGATAGCTTGCCTTTGCTTGTCTTTGTTTAACGATACTACAAAATAGAGAGTTAGGTTAGGTTAGGTTGTATAAATTGTTTAGAACAATGCTTCCGAATCATATTTTTTCGACATTTGTAAAAGTTTGGACTAGAATCAACAAACTTTATTAGCGAATCGAAGGTTTCTCTCCAAAAATATTGCCACAATCAATAAGAAAATCAAAGATTAGCTAAAGACTTTTTATTCTACACTAATGGTATCGAATCAAAAAATAACAAAATCTGCCAGAACCATATTACTCAAATAAATAGACTATACCTACCAAAAGGACATACAAATACAATAAGCAAACAACAAACTAAACATTGAAGCACTACTACCGACACCGAACCTCATTATTCCCGCGACCAAGTCAACCTACCCCACGAACTACCCCCTTTCGACTTCCCGCACCCTCATCCCTCGACTGCCGCACCGAAACTGATGGAAACGCGATTTCCCGCAGCCTGGAAAACTCTCGATGGGTAGCAGGGGTAGCGAAAGCATATTGTCGGTTCTCCCCCCCACCTCTGGAGCAGCAGCGGTGGGGCGAAGGGGTGGGGGGTTGGGGTCACATTCGTATTAGGAAAAGTATTGGATAAATTAAGTTTTCTTTACTCGGTTGGGGTATTGATCGGAAGATTGGGAGTTTGGGTGTTGTTTATGATGTGTGAGAAAGGTCCGCGCGATGCTATGATGATGTGTGATAGAAAAATAGTCCGGGAGGAAGGGGCGGGAGTCGGTAATGCGGCTTTTTGATGCGATTGGGAGGGGGTTGAGTGGTTTGTTCTTTCGACAGAGTAATTCGAGTGGGTTGATGATGAGATGAAGGGAACGATGTGACATGTTTCGGAATATGGAGAAATTGGTTTCTGGGCATTATGAAAAGTAAAGGAGAATAAATCTCGTTGTGAAGAAGGAAAACAGCAACGAATGAACCAACAGTAACAGACAAAAATTGGAACGGATATATCGACGGAGTATTGGATCAACATATTGGCGAGAGGGAAAATGTGAACTGATACTACATTACTGAGAAAATATGGTGGAATAATTTCGTCGAATACATCATAACTTTGTAATGAGTTCAATATTATTTCAATATAAAAAAAATTGCATCAATATCATTCACACACATTGATGGTATATTGCAATTTGTAATGAAACGCTGTTATCATTAATATTAGTGAAATATTCTGAGACTAATGATTGGTATCAAATTATATATGATTCTATATAGAGTGAGTAGTACAAATGACACTGACCTTTCAGGGTGTGATTCATAATCGAAAAAAAGATAGGATCTTTCATATAAAGAAACTTCATTGGAGCATTTCATGTTAAGATACAGCCCCTTAAAGGGGGTACATAAAATTTGTTTGAAAGTTTTCTTCACAAGCACTAAAAAATCTACAGTTTTGAAATTAACCTGACATTTTCTTCTACCAAAAAGACACTCAGCCAGTAATTTATTTGGTTCACCCCATGGTTGTAAGGGCTGGAAAACGCAATCCCTCAAATTTATTTCCCATTTAATTTTTTGTCTTATCATTTGTTTACCATTCAAAAATTTATTTCTGATAGCATGTTTAATTTTGAACAAAAAATGTCCCTTGATTTTTTTGCTCAAAATAAACCAGTTCGCAGCAAAAATTATTTCACTACCTGCATTAAACGAATAGAGGGTAATAAACAAAACTAATTTAATAACAATTATTATTATTATTATTATTATTACGCATGAGTCTGGACGTCTTCGCATCGAGCCACGTATCAACTCAAATAAAGAGGCTGTATCTTAAAATGGAATGCTCCAATGAAGTTTCTTCATATGAAAGATCCTTTCTTTTTTTTTCGATGAGGAATCACCTCCTCAAATATTTCACAATTATTCAGTTACACACTGTAGTATGACGAAATAGTCTATTTATTTCAGAAAGATAGTTCTAACATAAGTACAAAATAGAAAGTATCCAACCTAACCACTACACTTATTGGTTGTGACATAGCTGGGAACATTTAGGCATCAATATTATGGCAACACTCCACAGTGATTTGATAACGATGCTGAATTCGATTGGAGAGAAATTTTTGAGGCACTCATGAAGTTTGTTAATTCTAATTCGGATGTTCACAAATATTGGAAAAACTGTTCAACCGTCATCCACAGTCGATAGTAATGATGAATTCAGCCCCAGTTCATTTTTCGGAGTATCGTTTAAAAAGAAGACAAGCAGCAACACCGCACTTTCTGGGGAGCTGTCATAAGTATCTTGCTCGAATAAATAGATTATTCTTTGTTTCGAGTTGAACACTGGAATGCTAGATAGCGTTGAAGTAGATACATTTCGAGATTTTTTGAGAAACATTTTTCAATGGAAAGTATCCTATACCTTCAAGGATGTGTGATATGTGATATGGATTTTTTTTGTTTCGGTTATTTAAGTTGGTTAGGGTAATTGAATAATTCCTGACATCTCAATTGGCTTAACTTTGGAGAATCGTCGTAAAATAATAAGGTCCATCAATGATATCATGCAGTTCAATTGATTAGAAAACATTGACAATTGACAGACAATATGATATCTCACGAGGGTATGCAATTACTGACTGGGGTGGCTTCCATCAATTCACTTTTCATTAACTAACAGGGCGGAGAAACCTTATTTGGTGAATTCATCAATATTTATGTTATGTGGCTGGAAATAGAAAAGCAATTTGGTTATTTGTGCATTCAGGGACTTCTTTCCAATTCCATGTATATTGACAGGAATGCTATTTCCTACGAATGCGCTTCATATTCGATGAAACAGAAATTACTTCATACAGTGAAAATCCTTGTACCAGTTTCCCAACGACGATTATTTGATTGGCATTCATTTTCATAAGTTTTATAGTATCTTAGAGAACGTTTTCTCTCACAGAAAATTCACTTGGACGATGGAATTACCAAACAAATCAACCATACATGAGCAGTTTCTCAACTTTATATAAATAACAATACAAAATGGTCGAACCTTCGAAGATATTCAGAATAAACAGACATCCAGCGAATATTCCGAGTGACCAGACTTCCAAAGAAATTTTCAAAGACCAGAATCCCAGATTAACTCAAATTGACCAAACTTGTAAGGGTTGGAAATCATGTCGATGTTGCCAAGTCTTTTTGGAATCTCTCAATAAATTGAATCAAATCGAGAAGAAGAAAGTACGACATGAGAAGATTACTAAAGAAGAAAAATTTTATGATTTTTCAATAAAAAACTTTCAGAATTTGTGTGTGTATTGTGTGTTTATATCGTATTAAGTATATTCTTTTGCAGTTTGAGCTTATAGAAGGTACATTTTTTAATGGCATGACTCCAATCTGATCAATATTTCTTTCGTTCGCAACACTGTCACATCATTTTGATAATTCGAACGTTGTCAAATCACAAAAAATTTGCCCTGTCTGATTTGCCCACTGCGCACATAACTCACGAGTGGACATGCGCAGTCGAACTTACAGAACACGAAATGTGCCAAGTGATTCAACTGTATCCAGAATAGATTTAAACTATGATGAAACACCCTGCTTTTCTCCAAACTATGTATGTTGAGATCCCAATGGTGATGTCATGGCGTTTTTAAACATCTGAGATGTTTTTTATGCACTAATTCCTCCTCTGACATGAATGGAGTGAGACGATTCTTTCGAGTGGAATAAATCTAGAAGGGATCAGGAAAGGAAAAGAGCTACGAGTTTCTGGCTGTACAAAATTTGATTGATGAGTTCTGGAGAATCCATCATGGAGACGATATACGCGATATTCCAAGATACAATATGAAAGTGGAAACGTGCTATTGAACCATACAATGTTAAATAATTTAATAAAAATTGAGCAATTTGAACAGGACCCATTTTCATCAAAACGCTCTACTGCGAAATTGTCGCTTTCGCCTTTTCGTTTTTTCAACGACGATATCATAACCACACTTTCGTGACTTCATTCTGATTCGATCGAAAGCAATCCCACATTTGGTAGTGGTGCAACTGAAATCTGCATTCCTAGTGTTTATATTCGAATTTGATGGAAACTACATGCATGATCAACCTCATCGAATCCAATAGATACAGACGTGGACGTAGAATTATAAACACTGGTCGAGTTGAACAATATTACCACAGATATTACTCTAATTGAGATACCTCAATTACATTATATCCACGTGCGCACGTGTACCTGGGTTTGGTGTATTGGAAGATCGATTGAGTGTACAGGGAGAAGCGAATTTCTTGGGTGGTGAAATGTATTTGATGTTGTGGATAAAAGGTATACGTGGCAACACTGCGATAACAAGAAGTCCTCCAACTGTTTAGGCAAAGAAGGTATAAAAGGTGTGACACTGAATAACGTCTATTTTTCACTGTCCGTTTCATCGAAGTTAGATTCGAATTTTTGGTTTGTATTCTTTCCTCAGAAAAATATAACTTCTATGGTTTCCATCATGACACCAGATTTTGGATCAGAAAGAGTACTAGTAGTTCTAAAATCATGCCATCAGAAGCTAGTGCCTCGACATTTTGGGCATAATTGAAAGTGCAGAATGCTGATGGTGTTTTGAAGAAGAGGAATCAATCATCAACATGCTTAGGGAATGCTCAGCAGTGGCAGCAACAGAGCTAACACACTTCGGGAGTATCGTCATGTACCCCAAGAGTGAAGAATTTGGCTAACCTCTTCGCTCTCGAAATTGGCTACCTTCATGACTTCCTAGCACCAATAGAACCAAATTGAAGACCTACAAGATATGGGTTTATTTTGAACCACCTACAATTCAGTTCATCATCAACTAGAAGTGATTGATATGATGTGAAAATGCGGAAACTGCGGAATTATACATGAGGTTCCTGTTCCTGACTAGTGGAAATAAACAGAATGAGAGATAAAATGGAACCCTTGGAGAGCCGTACATTGCTTTTCAATGTATCAGAGAAGAAATTCCCAACCACAACACGAGCCCGGCCTCAGGTTGGTTGCCAGAAGTGGGCGAAGACCTCAGACGCTTCCAAGGCTTCAAACCTTCCGACATTGTTGCACCCGCTGTCCGCCCATGGATCTCCTGCTGGCGAGTCCCTCCCTCAGCCCCCCCCAACTCCCCCACCCAACGCCTGTTGCCCCAGTGTCAATGTGCAGTAATGAACGGACGGCTGTTTTCGTAACTAGCCGTATTCATTTACCGCACTTGTTCTAATTAATATACGGGTGCCGATCTCTTCGCGTGACATTTCTTTTTCCGGCACATCATTTTCCCCGTGTTTTCGCGAAAAATCGATGTACAATGGGGGGAAATGTGAGCCATTCGGAATATTAAGTTGACGGCTGGATTCTCGATAATAACGAATCTTTTGTGTCATGATTATATGTGGGAGGGCTCATTCAAACCGAATTCAGATTATGTTCATCTGTGGAGTGAATAATCAAAGTGTGTGTGCCTCATTTTGTATGGCGCTATCGTTTTGGTACGGCTAAAGTTTTCAATAATTTCTATCCAATTACATGAAGGAATATTTCAGTTTTTGTTGCAATGCGCAACGGATAGAATTTGGAGTTCCTCAGGGATCTACACTTGGCCCTACATTTTTTTGAGTATGCGTTAATGATTCGATTTCATGAATATCTGTTTAATTTGTGTTTTTGGTTCACTTTTGGCATCCATTTCCTGCCACGAATGAAGTCGTACTTTTTTCGAAGAGCGGTTGTTGAATTCTCTCAGAGACATCAAATAAAAGGTGTTTGAATTTTCAAACAGTCGAAAATCCAGATTTTTCGAATGCAAATAACCACCTTTTTGCATCACGAGAATCTGCGGTTAAAAGGACGGACCTCGACCGGAGTTCCATCAAAGATAAATCCTCCCCCCCCCCCCCAACACGCATTTTCCCCACTCCCCCACGCCCTACCGCCCAACTTCACAGAGAGAGATTCGTGCTCGGCGGTTTTGCGTTCGCTCGGAAAACATTTCTCTCCTCTACGGCTGCTAAATGAATTTTAATTTGAGCTCTTTATTATAATGGAGGGTATTTTTTGACAAGGTCTATTATTAGAAGGTGAGCTCTGAATCAGAAACGAGAGGGGGGACGTGCAAGTTTTCCGTGATCCCCATTGTTTTTCTGGAGAGAAGAAAGAAAACTTTATTTTCCAATGCAAGCGGATTATACTTAGCGGCAATAGAAATAATGTAGGAAGCTTGTATCTGACAGGGGACAGAAAACAATTTCAAATATTATTTTACTCGCCATAGTGAAAATTCAGATAGAGGGCAGCATATTCATACCATGTGATTTTTGTTTTTGGACAAAAAAATCAATCACTTCCACAACTTACCCTTGATAGCTACCTCTTCATTTAATTTTATTTAATAGCAATGGGCAAGGGGCTATGCGATACATCGTCAGAAAAGATTTGAAACGTAGAATCAAAAAACTATGATTATAGTTTCGAACGATGACACAAAAAAGAGAATAATATCAAATCAAATCCTTCAAATGAATAAATTGGACACATTATTCTAATTAACAACATAATTTTGCTAGGAATTGATTGAGAACATTTTGAACAGATCCTGCAGAAATTAAGTTATTAAAGAATTAATTCAATATCATTTTTTTTTTATTTTCAAAAGAGGAATGATAATTTTTGGATTTCACCTTTAAAGTCTTTCTCAACGATGCATCTCACGATCACCCGTGCTATTTGAAAAAATGAAGTGGGTAGCTACCAAGGGGAGGAAGAGAAAGGGGTGAATGTTTTTTCGAAACACCCCGTTTCAAATGACAATTGACGTGTCCGAGCGATTTTCAATTAGACTGTTATGAATTCATTCAATAATTTTTTGCATCAGTAACATACCAACAACCCCGAGCAAACTGCTTCATCGATAGTCTGTTACAGTCGCGCTATATACCGGACGAGATTGGAAATATTCCCTATGATACTAACGAAAATTCTTGTCCACAATGTACTGCAATAAAGCGTGGCAGGGTACAGCTAATCCGATACCTCGTCTAGTTGATTCATTGCTGAAGACAATTAAAACGTTCAACCATTCAGGTTCTGATCGAAAATATAAATTTCGTAGGGAAAAATCAAATAAAGGAATCAGGGTGTATTTTAGTAGGGCCAAAGTCTGTTCCTTTGATGAACACCGTGCGGAAAAAAATGAAAGTCCATTCGGATATCGCGGTTCATATGTTCAATGTTTATGAGAATAAAACTATTCAATACATTCGATTAATTACTTACTTTTACTGAATACTTCTTCGCCGAGCGAACAATGAAAGACGACTAGGTTGTTGCGGCACATGAGCAGTACCGTGTTCACACTCTCGCGCTTCCCAATCGAGCTGAGTGTTAAAACGAAATAAGAAGCAGACGAACGTGTAGACGCTGAAAAATGTTCCTTCAGAGTTACACAACGTTCGACTTTTTTACCGTTATTGACCGCCATTACCGAATTGGTTTGATTTTCTTGCGTAAATGGCACATCAAAGAAACGGAAGGTATTTTCTCTTTCCACAAACTCAACTACCTAATTCATTTAATCTTCACCCCGGTTCGTGCTGTGAGCGAGCACTAACGGCACCACAGATATAAGCAAACAAAACATAAATTGATTAATCTCCATTACTTCCTCATGGATCGATGGGTGAATCGTTTACTTCAAAGAGCAAGAAGGAGAGAATGGAGGTACTTTTTTGGTTTATTATCTCTTCAAACTTTTTCAACTCTGTGTGGCGTAATTATGGGATGGCAGGGCTGGCAAAATGGCACGGGCCCCTGACTCAAATGGTCCCCAACCCTAGAGGCCATGACGATTTTTACACTTTTTCTTATATTAGTTTCAGTTGTATTTATGTATATATGTATGTATATAGCTTTCCTTTGGATTGGATCCAAAAGCGTCAAATGTAATTCAGAATAGTCAAATGTATTTTGGACAATGTCAAATATTTTTCAGGATAGTTGATAGTATTTTAGAAAGCGTCACTTTGGAACCCGATGAATCTATTTCGGAATAATAAATTGTTGTTCGTCTATGATTGTATTCATGTATCTACCACATAATTATACTATGAAAAAAATACACAGCACACTCCTAACAAATTTCGAAAATTCATTTTACTGTTAAAAAAAATATTTAACATACTCCGATCCCAATTTCATCTTTTCTGAACTACATTTTACTCTTGTCAAATATATTCGATTACTCTGAAACACATCAAACTATTTTTATATTTTCTAAACTATACCTTCGAATATTCTATACCCTTTTTTGAGTCCACTATATTTGGTATACACATTCTCTTACAACTAATCAAGCGAAATTCCTTTGAATCGTTTAATAAATGCATTTCCGGACTATCAAAAATTTAACATATACTTGGAGAAATATTTTTATTGAAAATTTTGGTAGTGAAGTTCAGCCCATCGTAGTGGAACCAAAATGTATTGAGCTACTGCTGCACATTACACCAATAAATTGTCTATTTTACTGTGATTTCCAAAAGGTCCCCTTTAAAATGTTCGGATAATGTTTTCAGCAATATTTCACTGTGAAAACTAACCAAAAAAGTGTAAAATTGTACCATCCGTTCAAAAAGGCAAAAATTCATTATTTTCAAAAAACATATTCGGAAAATGGTAACACTTTTATAATGGGAATTTTGTCACAGCAGGTGGGTTTTCTTTTGATCTACATTCTCCCTCGGTTTGACGTGATATTTACGGGACACCCTGTATAATACATTCTGAACCAGCTCAGTGAACTTCACATGGTGTTTCCCAACGAAACACCCCGTGTATATCACTTTCCTAAATACATTTGACGCTTTCTGAATTACAATTGGAAAAGGTGTACTGATTAATTGTATGAAATTCAATATTTGTCCAGACTCAAAATAATTTTTTAATGTTAATCTACGAATGAAATTAACATTCAACACCCTTCCGCCCCATGCACGAGCTGCTACGCCAATGAATATGCATTAACGTATCATAAACAATGTGTACGCATAAAAACACAACATAACGATATATTAGCTACAGTTCTGAAGGTAGCCGCCATGTATTTACTCGAGTCTGTAAAATCTAATTTATGTATTTCAACCTACGGCAATGTATCCGTGTTGTTTGTGTGGAATATTCAGTGGTCCTGTTTACCCTGCTTATCAACTATCCGGGGGTTGTATTCCCGTGATCCGCCATTATATGGATGAAATGTTCCAGATACAGGGCACGGAGGCATTGGCATAGGCGGCCGAATCCCCTCGAAAGGGGACATGGTTCGATTTAATTCGGTGATTGTTTGTTAAATGGGTGGATTCATCCGGAGTGTATTTTCGACATCCTATAGTCTGGACTATGGCTGTCTGTGTATCGCCGACTGCCAGGAGCGCAGTCAGAGTCGGAATATTTGGATTCAGCCTATTTTCCCAAAATGAATTATTGATTTTTACTTCATTTTTTCAGGGTAAACTTATTGATTTTTGTTCTGATTGATTACGATTTTCAAGAATGCTATTTCGTATAGTTGGAAATTATCAAGAAAACTAAATCAGCGTTGTTTTTCCCAAAGTAAGATTAATTTATCCTAGAAAAATTGAAGACGAAAATCAAAATGTTCATTCTTTCGCGTTATCTTCAAAACTATCGACGATATTCTCAATTATTCTTCAGACTATTGTTTTGAAACAGTTCCCCTTCCATAATTGTCCAAAAAATAATATCTTTCTGCGGCGATCCCTCGCACAATATTTGTCTTCCTTCTACCAACAACAAATCGCTTGTAATTTCTTGCGAACGCAAACAACTTCAACTTAGCTGAGACGAAAATATGTTATGTCGAACGCATTGCAAACTTATAGATTCTTCGATACCGTTGTACAAACACTGTAGGGTTGGGCTGTCACTCCGAATGATCTATATCGCCGTACACACCCTTCAAAACTTACAAATGACAATTATCCGGAACATATTTGCAAAACGCCACCGCTTCCAAGGACTGACTGCTCGATCGATGAGAAACCTTTCCGAGTGAATGTAATTGGAATGAAGCAGTAACATGGCCAGAAAGGCACAAGCCCGAAGGCTCGTCTGAATAGGAGACCGACTAAATGAAGTCGAGCAGCCTCAATGGTAGCAGAAAAAAAATCATAGGTATACGAGGTCTGGTAGAAAGAAAAGGTGCTTTTCGTTTCCTTCATTCGTTCATCAATATCCAGTTTGTCCCCTTCTGTGATCCCCCTCGGATATAATGCACTTTTGCCAGCGCTTCTGCCAATCCTCAAAACACTCCTTTTTCATTGATCTCTTCAATTTTGGGAATAGAAAAAGTCGTAGGGAGCCAAATCCGGTGAATACAATGGTTGAGGGATGTTTTTGGTCAAAAAATCACGACCAAGCATTGATGTGTGTGAGTTGGTGCCTTATCGTGATGCAGAATCCATGATTTGCTCTTCTACAATTCCGATCGTTTGACCGTATTGATCAACGCAAACGTTACATTTCTTCCTTCTAGTATTCCTTATCAACCATACGTCCTGTTAGCAAGAACTCGAGATGCACCAGGCCATTATAATTGAAGAAACCAGTGAGCAAATCCTTAACCGTTGATCGAACTTGGCGTGCTATTTTCGGCTCATCTGGCCGCCATTGTGATGATTGGGCCTTGGTTTCGACGTCATAACCATAACATAACGTTTCGACCCTTTTGAGAAAATCAGGATCATCGTCAAAGTCATTTAACAACTCCTGAGCGATAGTAATGCGACATTGCTTTTGCTCAAAAGTTTGCAATTTAGGAACAAACTTCACTGCCACACGTTTCATTCCCAAACCATTTGAGAAAATTGCATAGCATGAAGTGATTGATATGACAATATCCTCTGCAACTCTCCTAATAGTGATTCGAAGATTTTCCGAAACAAAATTCTTCACTGTATAGTTGTTTTCTTCGCTTGTTGATGTGGTTGCTTCAACTCCAAGATGCTCATCATCATTAACATCTTCTCCGTCTTCTGTGAAGCACTTGTAACACAGGTTTTTGAGAGAAAAGTGGACTTGCCGAATGCCTCAATCAAGATTCCAAGTGCGTTGGAGCACTTTATTCAATTTTTAACGCCAAACCCAATACATATTCTTCGATCCATTGACTCAAAGTTAAAAATTGAAGATCACCCAAAAACGTGACTGAGTTGACAACAACAAAGTACTCATCCAAATTGTCTGATGACGTCAACGCATGATAAACACTTGTGTACCAACATAACGAAAAAAATATCGATATTCGAATGTATTCAGCCTTCTGAACAGACTTCGTACAATGATTTGAAAACCTAATATAAATTTTTTCCACGATGAGAAGTACATAATATTTATGTTGACCAATAAAAACGAGCATTGGAATTGGATTTGGAAATAGTATAACAATAAACAAGGTGGTTGCATTGGGTTTTTGCCAACATAACAAGAAAATAGCAGAAGGCTAAAAAATATCTTGCGGCTCGAGATTACCGACAAACATTAAGAAAGGCGGAGAAATTGTTAAGAAATTCGAGTAAATTAGGTTAAGAGGATTTGCGAAAGTTAATTTTAGTAAGTAACTAAACCAGTTCGGTAGAGACGATATTTTTACGCTCAGAGATAACGAAGTTCTCTAATTTCCAACTTTAGGAACGAGCCGTTCCATTTTGCACCCTTTCCTGCTCGCAAAATTTGAATAATTTCACTTGCTGAGGTGTGTGCGCGATTTTCAGACTGTAACTCTGAAATGCTGATTGGGAATATTTCCACTGATTTCTTGTCCTTTGCCTCTGTACTCGTTTCACAATTTCCTACACCATTAGATAACCTTCACTCGTTTTACACCGAATTCTCATTTCTTCAATGATAAATTTGTGTCTACGTCAGTTCGATTAGTCTCTCACCATCAACACATAAAGAATTTTTCTTCAAAAACTAATTGGTAACTTTGATTTTATATATTCAGTACATATTCAAAACTGAATGAAAATAAGGTTTGATAAATTCTTGTTATCTCGAAAATGACGGATAGACATGATGTTCTTCTTCAATTTCCATATCATTTTCTTCTCTCTATTACTTGAGAGCAGATTTTCCATTGTCAATTGGCAACCCCCTGTACGCGATTATACCGAATGTTAAATTATCCTCCTTAACCCCTAAAACTCCAAACATTCGCTGGCTCGGTGCCCCCGTAATATAAATGCTGGTGTTCCGCAGGGATCAATTCTATAACCAACACTGTTTCTGCTCCACATCAATGATCTGTTGGAGGCAGTTCACAGCTTCGCGGATGATAGTACCCTCCACACTGCCTTCTCTTCCAGGGCTCCAATACTAGCCCGCCAAATCAAATACGAACGAGGAAGAAATGTTAACAACATGAATATGGATTTGGCAACAATTCTCGAATGAGGATCCAAAAACTTAGTGGATTTCAATGCAAACAAAACACAAGCATGTCTTTTCTCCAGAAAAGCCGACCTCACAATGCCCAACATAAGCTTGTCAGAGGTGACCATACCTTTGAAGTCATCCATCTCGATGCTTGGTATAACTATCAGCAATAACCTTTCTTGGGAAAGTCATGTGAGATCAATTGCTGAAAGTGCATCCCAAAAACTTGGTTTTCTGTTTCGTGCCAAGAGCTATTTCACTTCCAGTCAGCTGCTTACGATCTATAAGGCTCAAATCCGACCTGTCCTGGAATACTGTTCCCATATTTGGAGTGCAGCACCTAAACATATCCTGAAGCTGTTGGATTCTGTCCAAAAAAGGGCAATTCGTCTCGTCGGTGATGTTTCGCTTACTAACTCGCTTACTTCTCTGGAACACCGTAGAAGGGTTGGCGATCTATCTCTATTCCATAGATATTTTCATGGGCGGTGCTCTTCTGAAATATCAACAATCGTTCCTCCTTTGGCGGTCTCTTCGAGGTTAACCCGTCAAGTCCAATCTTCACACCCCTTTGTGGTTAATTTGGTGACCTGCAGAACATCTTTTTTCAAAGACTCGTTCATCCAACGATAAGCGAGGCTCTGGAACACATTGCCCAGGGAGGTGTTCCCCCAGGCATATGACCTTCAGAAATTTAAAAAGAACACCAATTCCTACTTCCTTTCCCTTGCTTCTCACGATGTTCTCTGAATTTTACAGGATGTCTCCTTTCGTGAGAAGTTTTATATAAAAAAAAAGTTTACTCAACTAATTTTATTTTTTTTTGTATCCATTCCTCATTCAAATCAGTTTCTCTCAAACGCATGCCGACAGATCTTTTTGAATATCCATTAATATACAGGGTGATTCACCTAACTACAGCTACAGCTCAATGTGATCTATTTCCTAAAATATTTTCAATACGCTGTTACTTCCGGAAGTGATACTTCGTTTTTCAAATGGAATACCCTACTAATTTCCACATTTTGAATCGCTCCTCTATTGTGATTTGTTTTTGAGATATTCTATTTTTGCGAAAAGAAGAGTATTCTATCAGGTACCTCTAACAGTTTTACAAAATATTCAACAGGGTGTTCGATATCTCAGTTTACTTTTTGGAAATTTCAAATCCCAATAGCTTCCTAATTTCAAACGGAATGACCATGAAATTTTCAGACTATCCGATGTAAAATTTCATTTCCTATTCAAAAATAAAGTTGATGGTGGTTACTCCGAAACGAAACGTCGTACGGAAAATCTCTTAATGCTGTTTTGGAAGAGATTAAAAAATGGCAATGAGAAAGTGTCATTTGTTTTCTTAAATCTCTTCAAATAACGTCAGGAAAAAATTGAAACGAAATCGGCAAATTTCGTTTTTTCAGGCATATTTCTGGAACTTATTGGAATTTCAAAACTTTCTGAATTGCATATGGTTAGACTTGGAAATGCGCAACTCTTCTCTAATTCAACCATCTTATGATTTCACATGATAGACATCCTTATTTTAGTCACAGTGTATATACTTCTGAACCCTTACGAAACATGACCTTCTACACCACTGCTCTGTTATTCTGGTATTTTTATTTCAATTATGAGATACCGTGGAAAATAAATCCCGGAATAAACGTCAAGTTCATTTCGCTGGATACAATTCGAAATTAAGGCATATTTGAGAAGGCGGAACAGGAGAACGGAAAAGATAAACAAGTTTCCATTTGTATTGTTCTCGACAGACAATACGCAGTGATCAACCGAGATAAAAATTCTTTGGCGGTAAAGGGCGATGAAAAATAACGAATGAATAAAGAACGGCAACGATATAGATATTTATCATGAGCATTTCTGCGAGTTGTTTTTCATGATTGATATGACTCAAATTCCAATAAAGAATGAGCAGTGATATAACGAATTTGAAATTCTCCACGACACAACCGTCGACAGGGTGTCCCACGACTTTGCTCCTCTCCAGATCTCATTGTTTCTTTCTACGTGGAAGACGATTGATCCTGTATATTCCAGAACCGCATAATAGCTCCCCCTCTCCCCCCTACTTTCCGCAGTCGTTGCCGGATAAATAAGGAACATCCTCGGATAGCGGAAGTGCCTTTTTGTGCACCGGAAGTGTCCCGTTCACGACCACTACGAGATCCGCCTTCCGTCCGTCTGTTCGTCCTTCGAGGATGAAAGACTCTTCGCCGCTTAATTTCTCCGAAAAGGGATCGTCTGCGTTGCCGGATTTCCAGACTCTGGGTTGCCGATAAGCCAGATTCGTCGGTGAATTGACTGTCCACCAGTTGGAAATTTTGTATTTTTTCAATTTCGTTTGTGTTTGCGTGCGTTGTTTTCGGTATTGGCTAGTTATTCTTATTTGTCAAACAGATATTTCAGTCTGCGTGGGCCAATTTGGATTTTTGTAAAGGGTAACTCGGTAACTATAGTCTATTCATTTAGGGAAGACAGTTCTGACAGATTTTGTTAGTGCAAAGTGAAAAGTGTTTAGCTAACCACTAAACTTCTAAATGGATGAGAACATTTAGGTATCAATAATTATGCCAACACTTTACAGATTATACACAATATTTGAGGGATGAACCTAACCTAAGATTCTGTCTCGGAGTTACATTGAAAAATAGACAAGCTGCAACACCGCATTTTCTGGCGGGATGTCACAACTATCTTGCTTGAATGACTATACAGAGTGTTTCAGAATTGCAAGGCAATATTTTAGGTTTGTATTCTCTGGTACAGAATAAGGAAAAGAGTTCCTATGAACATGTGTCCGATCTCGATTATTAGCGGAGTTACAGGGTGATGATACGAAGTGCCAAGGAATCATGGATTCGTCGTGCTCAACGCAGGCCATTTTGAACGATTCCTCTAAACATTTGCTGATAAATTTCTCTTTTGTATAATTGTGATGCTTTAATTACTAATATCGAGTATCAAAAAAGTATAAACATTTCGGAGTATGTAACTTTGAGCCAATTCACAAATTAATTAATTTCTGAGGAAACTCAACGGAATTCGACCAAAAGTCAGGAGGGACAATATTTAGGTAATCGGTTGAAGAACATAAAAAAAATCAAAATTCACCAGTGACGTACAAGCAAATTTTTCTTGTGGCTTTTATGGACCTCGAAAAATGCAACACTCTGTATGGTATTTGGAAAATATTCACTTTAAGCATCACCTACTGCTCGATACTCACATAAAATTTGAATGCTCTATCTGCAGTAGATCGAGCATTATAAAATGAGAACCTTTTTTTTCTTCAATTTTCAACACCCTGTAACTCCACTAATAATCTAAATCGGACACACGTTCATAGGAACTTTTTTCCTTGTTTTTTACCAGAGAATACGTACCTCAAATATTGCCGTGCAATTCTGAAACACCTTGTATGAGAAATACGAAATAATGGAAGTTGCATCCTCGTTCTCTTTTTTCGAGACGAGTTCACTAGAGATGAAATAAGCTATCGTCTTTTGTTTTCGAATTATAAACAAAAGTTCGATTTTTCGACGTATCGACACATACGACTATCTTGGATAAGTGACGTTATAGAATATAGAAGAATATATTATAGCTCACATTCTTTGGGCACTTTTTGAATACATTGGCGTAAAGTAAATTGAAAAAAAAATTTCTTCACCTGCGAGTTATGACCAAAACTAGTATTTTTTTCTATGGTTTAGTTAACAAGGATTATTTTATCCCATCATATGTTGGTGCAAGTTATTCAATGCAATATTGAGAATTCAATACTAGTCCAGTCATCTATTGACTATTCATGACTATTACCACATAAATTATCGAATTGGATCTATGGATTTGTTATTCTGTGGATCCAGCAACACATCAAAATCGAATCGATATATTACGGTGGCGATTCTCTGAGAATATATAACTTGAACCGTGTCCCGGAGGAAGGAACACAACTTCGGGAACATCTGTGTTCACTTCGCAAACCCACAGGAAGATGGCGAATTACAGACGAAGCCGCAAAAGCGAGTTTGTACGTAAGTCAGGCAAGAAGGTACAGGACACCTGAAAACTGCCAACGAAAAGGGATACGAAGTTAGTTCTACTACTATCAATAATTTGTGTAAGATACAGTAGCGCTTCAATGTACAAGATGTTCCATAATTTTCATGCTAGCAGATATTTCATTTGCTGAAAGAATACATTGGGAAAAATAGGGGCACTTTTATACAGTATAGCAAAAGCCACCACAACTTTAAGCAGTTGGTACGAAGGTATGAACGATATTGAATATCTCCGAATTTATGAATTTTGAGTATAGGTAAGTGGAGGAGAATTAGGGCTTATTTTTGGAGTACTATTTAATCATGTAATAAAATATGAACTTTCCATTTGGAAGTACTGTGTTTTGCAATTTTGCTCTTCCATACATTGAACACCCTGTGAAAACTTTAGGAAATGTTATTTTTGTGAGATGTTTATTCATCATATGTTTGATGGGCTGCATCACTATTTTTAGAAAATCTTGAATAACTTGAAAACGGTCTATTTTAGATTCAGGGTATAATACATGAAATTCAATTGAAATCATAAAAGAAATTCAAAGGCATAAGTGGCGTTAGGTTAGGTTAGGTTAACACGGTGGTTCGGGATGGAACCCACATAGGCCAGAGGCCCGTTGTGATGCCGTATAGGGTGGTTACCACCCCCACCACTACTGTGAGAACCAGTAGCTGCTGTTAATGAACAGCATAAGGTTTTTGATACCAACCGACTGAAGATCGGATAGGTTGTCAAAATAGGCTTGTCCCAGAGCCAAGTATCTTTTCCTGGATAGGGCAGGACAGTGGCAGAGTAAGTGGACCATCGTCTCTTCCTCCTCCTCGTTCCGACAGCTTCTACAGAAGTCGTTGCGTTGAAGGATTCCCATACGTGCAGCATGGCATCCTCCAAGCCAGTGTCCAGTGATGGCCGCAATCGCGTTTCCAATAGAGTTCCTGGAAAGTGATAAAATATCTTTGGTGCGTCGCAGGTTAAGCTCCGGCCATATCTGTCTTGACGAAGTGCAAGAAAGCTCCTCCCGCCACCTAAGGTTGGTTAGGCGGAGTATTTCCTTCCGGAGGAGCAACCTCCGTTCAGGGATAGGTGCCCCTTGTTTAGTATTAGCGGATATAGCCGTGAGCGTTGTACCTGCTCTTGCTAACTCGTCCACCCTACAATTTCCTGCTATGTCCCTGTGGCCGGGTACCCAGACAACATTGACTCTTACTTTAGTCGCCAGCTCATTTAAGGCTCTACGGCATTGTATAGCCGCCTTTGAAGTCAGGTAGACTGAGTTTAGAGATTTGATGGCAGCTTGGCTGCACTTAGAATAGATATTTCATTGGACTCAAGTCCTGTTTGAAGTACCCATTTGGCTGTTTCATTTATAGCTACCATTTCTGCCTGGAAAACACTGCAGTAGTCCGGCAAGCGAAATGATAAGTTGAGGGGTGGGGACTCTGAGAAGACTCCACTTCCTACTCTCCCCTCTAGTTTTGAGCCATCTGCATAAAAGAGCGTCCCATTTGGCTTAACTAGGTTCGCCGTCCACTTTTCTCTGGACGGGATGTCCACCGAGAACTTGCGGTCGAACATCGGGGTGGGTTTAGTGTAGTCTGTGTTATTCAAGGTGAGGTTGAATTCCTTCAGAATTTTGGAGTGGCCGTAGTTTACCTTGGGCCATGGTGAGACTGCATTGAGTCTGACAGCGGCACAAGCCGCGCACTCCTTCCCATATAGGTCTAATGGAGTCAGATGTAAGATCATTTCTAGGGCTTTAGTCGGGGTTGTCCTAAGACACCCCGTCATGAGAACGGCAGCTAGTCGCTGTACCTTTCCCACCCTTTTCCGGTTGACCTCCTTACATAGGGCTGGCCACCATACTAATGATCCATACATAAGTGTGGGTCTTACGACCGCCGTGTATAACCAATGGACAATGCTGGGTCTCAGCCCCCATTGTTTGCCAATGGTTCTTCTGCAGGTGTATAGCGCAATTGTCGCCTTTTTCACCCTTTCCTCTATATTTTCTCTCCATAACAGCTTTCGGTCAAGGACAATTCCTAGGTACCTAGCTCGTTCGGAGAGTTTTATTTCTTGGCCCCCTATATTGGGAAGGCGAAAGGAGGGTATTTTGTGCTTCCTCGTGAAGAGAACTAGCTCCGTTTTGCCCGGGTTTATCCCTAGGCCGCATTATAAGTGGCGTCACAATGAATAAATTATTTTTGCTGAATTCTCCTCAGTTCCTTTAGTGTATAAACAAATTTTCATAATCATGCTACTCCTAGTTCTCCCTATATAATATACCTTAGGTATTTGAATATGAATATAATACAAACGTAATTATATACAGGGCTAAAGGAACTCGACTGGCTATTGCACCGATTTCATACACAAAATATACTACTGAAGTCTCACACGTTGTCTCGTCAATGTGACGTTTGTAGTCAACTCACAAATAATCTGAAAATGCTGTCAAAGAAGTCTATATTAGAGTATAACATGGGGACGGTGCTCAGATGTTTTGTATTTTCAAGCAAGTCGAGACCAATAAGTCCACGTCGCATTTTTAGTATCGTAAATAGTGCAAACGCGACGTTCAGGATTCTGAATAAGAAGCAAGGGATTTGTCCTGCCAGCCCAGCCAAGAACAGTAAGATGATATACGGAGACGGTTTGAGCTATAGGAAATGTCTTTTTTGTACTCACGTAGATATTTTGGTTCAGAAAAACATGACTTTGGATTCTTCACAGATATCCGAAACAGATTCTCTTGAAACTTGACAAACCAATTCCCTATCCTAACCAATTTTCTGCAGGAAGAAGATGGACAACGGATCTCCGGTCTTCCTCTTCTTCTTGATCTTTTTCCTGGTGGTTTTCATTCCTTTATTCTTCTCATGATTTTTCCAGGATCTTGTTGTTTGTTGTTGTTCTCTTCCTCTTGTTCTTATTGGTCCCATTGGTTTCAGTAGGTTAATGACTACTGATATGATTTCAACCAAAAAATCATTATATATTCTAGAAGCTTATATTCGAGTAGTGTCAGGATTTCTCAATATGCTCTATTTCCTGCCTTGATGCTTACTTGAACTGCCCCATTTTTTCAAACATTGAACAGGGTATATCCTTGTTCAAGTGAAAATCATGGTGAGTAGATAGGAAACAGCAAATTATGAGAAGATCATTCAAATATCCAGTCGAATTGAACTTTGATTTCGGATGGATATCCGAATCAAACGCTCTTGAAACTGTACAAATTAATCCCCTCTCCTGAACAATTGCCTTCTTGGAGTAAAAAGGGCATCTTCTGAATCAATCTCTCCAAAGGATCTTCGGACTATCGAACGTTTATCGAGAGGAAAAATATAGCTTTCGAGACTGGACCGCGAAAAGGATAAGTTGTTTGCATTGCCGAAGACTTGCCATGATATCAAATGGCTTTCAACGGAAACCATCTCTTTAACAGCGGAAATAAAAGGTCCATGATAAAACCTCGACGAGGAGGATTACTTAGACAAACAACCTAGGGCTTTTGGGGGGCAAAAGGGCCGATTTGCACTCGGTTACAGTCGAAGAGTAAATGGATTTCGCCAACATACCCAATAAAATTTCAAATAGGTTTTCGCTTATTATGCTACTAGGGCTTCAATTAATACTTACAATATTTCACAGAATGAACATATTCTGAAAATTCTCTATTGTTGATAGATTTTTTCAACCAAAAATAGATGATGGCATTCGTGACAAGTGAATGTCGAGTAAACACATTTTGCTTTCCCTATCACACTGATACCTTGAAAGACATTCGGCCCTTTGAGTAACTTAGAAAAGTCACCCGGTGTTCAGATTTTCAAATTCTCTAGGTTCAAACAGATTCTTTCAGTTGCGTTACTCTCCTGCAGTTCAGCCAGGTCAGTTTAACTTTTTTCGACGTTGACAGTGTCAGAAATTCGTTTATACATTCCCAGGTGAGTCTGGACTTCACCTAGTACTTTGCAAGAGCTTTTAGGCTAGCCTGAAAGAATATGGATTCCCTTTCTTGTGAGAGTCTTCCCACCACATATTTTCACACGTTGAAGAATTCCAACAATTTCAGCCAGTGTGTTCACTAAGTGCAAAGAAGTTTTTCTCATTCAAAAAGAGGTAACGAATTTCCGTACCAGTACCTTGCTGGATCTTTGATCCGTCTGTTTACCTTGCTCTTCTCTATCTGCACCTGAGACTCAATGGATGCTTTCAGATGGTTTCGGTATGCACGAAAAGACATGTCATGAGTGGTTTCAATGCTTCAAGAGCGGTTATTTTTGCGTAGGAAACCGTTTTTAGAGATAATTGAAGGAGTTGTGTCGAAGGGAGTTGGTATTAATTTCAGCTCTTCGAGCTCTCCTACAAAGTACGCCTCTGGTCTCTGATTCTCTCCAGATTGGCCGAACAATTCGAGCATCGAAAAACAGACGGCAAAACAATGATCTCAAAGTTCGAAGTCAAACTTTTTATGAGTTGCCGACGCTCGAGTGGCTCGTCCTCTGCCAAACTTCCCGATTCGACTCCTCAAACGTAATACCAAAGACGTTTTGGAAGTAGTTTGAGGGGAATTAATTTATATATAGCTTGCCGAATATTGAGAGTGTTTCGTCTATTAGCCTGAATTTTCGTTCGATGCAGAAAGTAGCTGTATGCAATGAAAAGAAACTGGGAAATATATTGCTGATTATAGTTGAGAATAAAAATTTTAGTTAGGTGAAAAGACTTCTACTTGACATTAGTCGTGCAATGATGCTTTGTAACTGGTATAGTGAATTATGTCCAGGACTTGTCGGAAAGGAAAATAATGTTGCATCTCTCTTAATCATGTGGTACTAGTGTATAATTATGTTTCTTGACATGAGTTGGAGTGCGAAAAAACTGGATGAGATTGTTTTCGAAATGGAACACTGAAAAAGCAGACTTGAGAGTATTCCAAAACGTGGTTCAAGAAAAAATTAAATATTCTTTCACAACATCAGACTACTCAGTTGATGTAGAAGCAAAAAGAGAATTTTGCTTTTAGCTTTCCGATATAAATCTACCTACACCGTCATGTTAAAATTAATTCAGCTACACGTAGTCTTGAAAGCTTTTTCACATTTGTCAGAGATTACTTCCAACGTATAGAAACTGAGAAAACTCATATATACTTCGCTTCAGTCGAATAATGGGTTCAAGAGACGCAGACAACGTTATCCAGAAGATTCTAATTTGATTTTCGACTGATTTCGCCCCCTAGAACCTACGCCTCTGCGAATATTCCCCCCTAAAACAATCAATATCAATTCTACCAACCTCAAAATCTCGTCGACGGCGACCAACAGCCACAGCCTACGTTCATCTCAGCGCCGACTTGATGTATGGGAAGCCGGGCATCTGGAGACAAATGAAGAAATGTTAGCGGAAAGATTACGAGGCGGGAAGAAGTCGTGCAGATCCAGGATATTTAACGAAATAAACATTGTTTTACTGGAGGAGATTGGGAAGCGTGGAAATTTATTGGGAGCATGTGAATTTATGGAGTGACAGTGACGTGCACGAATGTGACCTTGGAAATTACTAAATTCCAAATTTTCTGTGATAGAACCTTTAGAACAGCCTTCCGAAAGATATTCAGGAACTCGTTTCAAATATGACAATAGCAGTACCTAGTACGTGCTTGAAATTTCGAATGCACTTGCAAAGAAGTACTGTATCTGGCCTTAAATTTCGTCTTGTATAAACAAAGTTTGAGAATGTCTACTTATGTGTCAACCAAATTATTTTTGCGGGGAATTTTATTGCACTATTTTATTTTAGAAAATCTGTAGCTGAAGTACCAAGTATTCTTGTTGAGACTCTGTCCGATACGACATGCAGAGACCGGTTTTGACGCATCAAAAATAACAATTTTCAACTAGAGGATGAAGAACATTCCGGCGTACAAAAAAAATTAGACGACGAATTAAAGGAATTGAAACATTACCAGCGACCTTATCAACGTTCTATACATTTCCTGATTTGTTATATGCCATCTTGTCACTTGTCATATCACAGTGTATGGGACTGAGATGTATAAACACAACAACCATGAATGTGCCAGTGATTCAAGATGATACTCATGATGCATAAATTGGCTCTTCAAACCTCCCGCAACCTGAAATTCCATAAACACTCCAATCAGTTTTCAAGCATTCACACATGATAAACCTAAAATAATCTTTCATAATCACGTGACTTTTCACTATAACTTAGCTTGATGCATAAAGCAAAATGCAATCAAACTCTCGACAAGATGAAACCCTCTCTAACCCTTTGTAACCGGGAGATGATATGAATCTAGCCACATTCTGCAGACAATTTGACGGAGACTGTGAGACGATATGCGGCTTTAATGCAACACGATCCTTTGGAATACTCCACTTACGTGAAGAAATGTTCGATGTTCGCTCGAATGGATGATACCATCAGATAATTGAGAAATCATCGGCAAGTCTACGCGAGTCGATAATTATTCAGGGGTTCCTCTAGGAAGTGTCTTAAGGCCACTGTCTTCTCTGATATTCATACATGACATCAGTTTGATTAAGGCGTTCATTATTGTTCTTGGAAACCATTCGAGCTGTGTTTTCTCTTGGGGAACTGAACACTGATGGAGGAGACTTTGTTTCTACAGTTGGTAACGGTGCTGGAAGTTTTCGACTGGTATATGGCCTCCGACATGTTTGTTACACTCGCTTTGATGTTTTTCAAAATCGCAAGGTGGCTACCTTTGGTGACAATCTTCAGTTTGGAAGGAAAGAAAAAGTCACAACGACTTAGGCAGGTGTTCAGGGCATCCATCTGTCAGATCTTGCACGAGCAATGCTTTTTCTGAACCTCTCAAGGACGCCTTTACGAAAAGCTTGGTTGGCAGCTTATCGGCGACGAAAAAATGTTCCATGGACGATTCTTTTTTTGTGACGTACAACCGAAACACATGGTAGAAGCCAGATCTTTCTATTCAGAAGTCAATCTGAGACACGTATTCATAATTTGATGATGATTACACAGATATCGGAACTTCGACGTTTTTTGTGTCTGTTCATGCTCCATCCTACCACAAACATTCAATTCAACGACAGATTGAACCCTTTCAGGAAAATACTCCTGTAAAGGAGTTTATACAAAGCTATTTCCTGCAATATACCTTTTGAAGTAACTACTTGAGAGTCGCTATTGTTTGAACACTTGCCTGAGAGATGTCACGGAGTTGTTTGGCTCTCGTTTGTAAAGTATCAATGGAGTTTCTTTGAGAACCCCACCTCAGTAAAATGCAAAAACACGTGCTTTGATAAACTCAAATTTTCCCCCAATCTAGAGACGCGAGTTTACGTGCATTTGTTTATTTCCGGATCTAGACATCTGGGAATCAACCTTTCATCCACCTGTAGGTTTTCATGCGTTTTTCCGCAGCCTTTCCTCATCGATGGATGATTGTTTTGAAAAATTTATGGAGCAGTTTCCCGGCCAGCCAATACTTCGTGAAAAATTCAGTTCCTTAGGGACAGGTACGTTATCCCGGGCACTCCAAATATCTGATTTTCAGCTACGGAAAACTCGTCATCGATTGATATTCGTTGATTTTTTTTCGGTTGGTCGTATTCTGTTGGTACTACTCAAACTGCCACGGAATATACAGGGTGTTCCTTGAAGACAAGCTAATATTGAAGGGGTGATTATTCGAGTGATTCCAAGAAAATGACTCAAAAAGTCACAACTTTTGAATCCCTAATGAAAAAATATTTATGTATATTTTCTGATCCAGGTGGAATGAACACCCTCTTAAATATATCATACAGTTGTGGCGAATACTTCTATTTCAGCAATTTTAATAAAAACCTGGGAGACCGTCGACGACACAGGAATATAATGAAAAATGTTCATTCAGTCTCGGCGTGATTCCACAAGGGACAACGAAAAATACCTAGTGAAATGTTTGTTTAATTCAGTTCGGCCCTTGACGAATTCCGAGAGGCCCTTTGCAAGATAAGGCACAATCAAACCGTTGAAATAAAATGTGAGAATCATGATAGATATATCTTTTGTGTCGTCGAGAAATCGAAAATAGGTTTGTCAACGGCGCCTAGTCTCCACAGGGGTTATTTTAATGTAATTTCACTACGGGACGCCCTCTAATTGAGTCGGAAAAATAGTATAGTTTCGATTTTCGAACACCAGGTGGCGTATTTACGAATAGCTGCTCGGATCAATGAGACCGAGGGAGTTTAATTGATAGAATTCTAATTGATTTGTGCATTTCCATCCTGGTTATTTTGAATAATTGGCGCAGTCGGTAGGTACAGCGTAGCATGATGGTGCATTGGCATTTCAAATGAATAAGTTCCTATTTTGTCAAGGATTTTTTCGTGCCTGTCTATTCGAGGGTAGGGGGGAGGGTATTTCGCTCTTTCCCAACGAAAATTAATTTAGCACTTAGCAGAGATATCGTCGACACGAAGAGATCGTGCCTTCGCATCGAATTCGAGCCTTCTGTTGCATCGCCCCGTCGAGCAATCAATGAAAATTGAATCAAATGCGATTTCGTCTAGATTAACGGACTTGGAACAGTTTGAGACGAAAACAGAGAAAATTCACAATACGCCCGGGTTGTGTGAAAGCATTCCAAATTAGTTATGTTTACATTAATAATATCATTTCGAATATAGTGTCTCAGGCTATAAAAAAAGTAGAATTTTGGCCATTCTCACTCATTTAATAATCAATACATCTTTAGATATTTTTTAATTTTACTAAAGGGTCCAAAGGATGCCTTGCAGTGAAAGGCTTATTGTACTTTCCTTATCACACTGATACCTTGAAAGACATCAGTCACTAATGAGTTATCACTAGGTTTCAACATCCCTTTGTTTTGTGGTTCAAATCAGATTCCCCTAGTTACGTGACTCTTCTGTAGTTTAGTGCTTCACGATTGCACGAAATGTGTTACAGCCGTACAATCACCAAGTTTGGTCCCCTTAGCAGAGCCTCATCTTTTGTAAATGTGTTCTTACAGGTACAATATGAAAAAGGTACGTGGATTCAATGAAAAAATTGTTGATTTAATGAATTTTCTTCATCAATTTTCAGCCAGAGGAATGTTTCATCAATACAGTGAATGGTTGTTCACAATTTAATATTTGCAATCATGAGTTTATGAAAACCAAATCATTAGCACAATGAATTTGGTTCATAATATCAATGGGTCAGTTCATTGATATATTGAATTTCTTTTTCATCCAATCAATGAATCAGTGATCAGTACATTGATATGATACGAATGAATACGTTCATAAAATCAATTATTCGTTTCTTTGATTTCGAGATGTCCTTCATTGTATGAATTTTAATACATGATATTTTCCTATTGAAGTAGTGCAGGATCTATGAAATAATCGTTTTAATGAAATATAATAAAAAACCAGAAATTCCACTTCGAATGAATTTTATAAAAATTATATGATATTGACTAGATTAATTTCATGAGGTCCTAGGTCTCGAATATGGAAATGAAATATTTTTTCTATCCAGGACATATAGCGCACATGACCTGTGAGGAGACCTGTTATTTGTCACCTGTCTTATCTGATCTGTCAATTCGACTCTATTTGACTGACAATGTCAGAAGTTTGTTGATACATTTCCAGATCAGTCTGTAATCATTGAAATGTGTGGGAAATAAAGCAAGGAACTCTCATTAGACGCTTAAAACAAAGAACAGACGTGAACGTTTCTATGAGACGTATCCCCGATACAAAAACGAGTTGAATCGACATCGAGTTTGGAAATGTTCCTTATCTATGAGAAATACCTACTTAGTTTGTCATACCATTTTTCGTTATTTAATAATTAATACAGGCCTGGTAACTCGTATGGTGGGGGGTGACCCAAACATTGAGGAAATTTTTGTGGTTCTCATGTTTCGTCACCTGCAGCGCTGTCCTCTATTGTCACTTTGTCAGCCAATCACAAATCAGATACGATCAGCTTTTTGAAAGCAGGAATGTTTTTTATTTATTCGAGAGAATTTCGCAAGATATAATTTTTCTGTCATTGATTTTATTTTCCATTCAAGTCCTAACCATTTGTTTTGTTTACAATACGAACTGACCAAGATTAATCACGTGATTATAACTCTGAATCCTCCTAGCGGATAGTTATGGCAACTTTTTCTTCAAAAATAGTGCCACCCCCACCACCCAAAAATGCCGGAGATTCCAGACCTATGTATATGATCGTGGTCTGGTCTTTACCTTTTACCTTGCAAGAGCTTTTAGGCTAGCCTGACCATCCAGATGAAAATGGAGTACATATTCCTTCACATTGAAGAATTACAAGAAAATTGTGTCCAGAATACTTGATTGTGTTCACCAAGCGCGTTCAAGTGTTTGTTCTTCAAAAGGGGGTGATAAATTCGCGCACCAGAACCTTGTCCGTTTTTGATCCGTCTGTATCAATCTACCTTACTCTTCCCTAGTGAGGGGTCATAGATTTCCTGCAAACGAGCATATTCCAGAAATGACAGCATTATGACTGATCGAACCAAGAAGTAACAGAGCGAGAGGAAATAGAAAAAAACCCTTTATCCACACTGCCCTATCATTTTCGACGGCGTCATAAATTACCGCTCACTCCTTCCCGTGTCCCCGATGGTAATTCGAATCTCGGGCACACGAGCAGCGCCAAAAACGTCGGTAATGAAGCGTTGGGGGAACAATTTGGGGCCGCTTCTCAGCCAGAAAGAATGCAGTCATTATCGTGGATGGCGCGGCCCGTTGCATTAAACATGACGACGCACACAACATATTTCGAGAATATCTTTTGACACGTACGTCGTCCGCTACGCTTCGGATGGCATTTTATCGCCTCTCGAATTGGTCCTTCGTCGCCGGATTGACGGCCTGCGCCGACGAGACGCTAGGCGTCGTACACAAGCGGTACAGTCGAGGTGTCAGATTAAAACACATGGATAAGTACAGAACATACGGCCTATTTATCTGAGGAGGATAGTCCTGACACCCTTTATTACCGTCAGTGCAAAATAGGAAGTATCTAGAGCATCGCCGAACTTCTAATTGGTCGAACCATGGCTGAGAACGTTTGGGCATCAATAATCATCGCGACACTTCACAGTGACGATGCTAAATTTATTTGGAGAGAAATCTTTCATCAGCTAATGAAAATTGATTTAAGTAGAGAATGGGGAATGGGCGTAGTGTAAGGGTAGGTAGAGGTCGCCTAGCTGGTTCTGAAAAACCCCTATGTGATGGGTTTAGCACCCTGTATAAGCGAGATACAGAGTGTTTTATGTATTTCTCCTATTTCTTCAATGGCTCATAACTTACGATTATATTTTATTCATTTTCACAACATAAACTCATTATCCTGTATGCTACCGAATACCGGATAAATGAAACTAATAATCCAGGTACGGACTTGAAAGAATTAAAGGAACTTCATCAATTCAATACAACACCCTGTATGGCGAAATTTCGAAAATTCGTTTGCAGATACAAAAAGAACAGAAAAAAATATTCCTGAACAAATGAATTTGGTACTTTCGCATGCTATTCTTGTACCTGTTAATTTGGGTCAAAATTAAATTTTTCGATGAAAAGGTGGTACGATATTGAAAAAATTATCTTTTTCTTCTCTGAATGCTAATTTTTCACTTTCAATCAATCAAATCACTAACCTTTTCAAGATATCCTGAATTTTGGATCACAACCTTGATGTGAAATAAGTCGACAGGTCCTTATTCAGGACAATGTGCTATTTCAATAACCAGTTACAAACAAACACCCCGTATGTATGATGAAGATTGCATTTATTCATCATGCTACACTATACGAATGATGAAAAGATTGCAAGAAGCTATAATGAAAATAATAATTTGAAATGGATGAAATCTATTCTATTTTCTATCTTCGTTCTTCTTTAAATGAATTCAATTTTACAAAATTTGTGTTTCTCAAGAAAAGTCATACTTTTCGGAATGTGATTACTTTTCAATATTTTCCCAAATTTTTGAGTGGTGGGGTTTATTCCTTTCTTTGCAGTGGAAACTGTGGAACTTCATTCACATAAAAGAACTGTCTGAACTATCGCATCTACCTGTACGAATGTATCAAAATCTCGTAATAATCAATCCAAATCAATGAAACCTTTTCGATGATCAATCTCGATAGTCGTGCGGTTACTCTAAACTTCAACACCGATTATAATTCGTCCACATCGGTCTTCCACTTCGCATTCGGTCCGAGGCCTCTCGACAACGAACCGAGTTCCTTTGCCAAATTGATTTCATCCACTCGAAGAAGAAGAACTTCCGAGAACACGGAAGTTTCGAGTTGGAGTTGAAGCGAACAGAATGAAGTCCTTAGACCGTATCACAGCCATCTGTCAACACTCAATCAATAAGGCTCGCCGATCGTGTGCTCGGGGTGCTTTTATTTGGCCTTTTACTTCACAAGAAGGGCGTGCGATTGTGTGTGAGTTTTAGGTTATACAGGGTGGCCCATAAGTGTGTGGAATTAGAATAACTCATTCAGGAATGAGATTACAAGATGATGTTTCGGATAAAAATTGTTATAGTTGGCCAAATACCCAGTCCCAAAATATTTCGATATATACAGGGTGTTCAGCCTAGGGAGACAACATTGAGTTATCTTTTTTTTAAAACCCTGTATATTATTCTACCAATGAATTCAGCCTCGAATTCTAATGCATCCAGGCCCATCTTTTTTCCAACAAATGCAACGTTGCCAAATTAAGTCAATGCATTTGGTTGTTACGAAGGTAAAAGAAAGCTGAAATGTCTGAATTGTGTAGAAGACTCGTTTCATATACAGGGTATTTTTTGCTTCAATGCAGCATATTTCGAATTAGCAAAAACTTTCATCAAATGGAACAACCAGTATATCATTTTATTGTATCTTGTAGATGCCTTCAAATCATGTCCTTATAATGTAGTCTCTAAAATTTATAGTTTCTTTCAGAAAATTGCATTTTTAGTTTACGATTCGAAATTTTTCATGTTTCCAAAAAGCAAGCTTTGAATGTGAATTCCTTGTAACAACTACCAGTGAAAATTCAATCAAGTGTAGCATTTTGAAATCAGGAACTCCAGGTATTTCAAACGTCACATTTAGAGCTTGCTTGTAGAAACATGGAAAATTTCGAATCTGAAAATTTCCTCAGAAGGCTATCAATTTTAGAGTGTATATAATTTGAAGACATTAAATAGTTCCACAAGATGGTGGAATAGTGAACTGATTTCAGTTTTTGCTAATTGAAATATCCTGAATTGATGCTCATCCAAAATACACTCTGTTATGAAACTTTCGTATTAGTGGATCTAAAGAAGGTTGTATGAATGTTGTAGAATGTTGTAGAATGCTGTATTCAGACCCAATTTTCTCAAACAGTTCTTATACGTTCTGAGCCAGTGTTCTGAGCCAATATTCCTCACACCAAATTCATACCAATCTCTGAGTCTACATCAATCAGCAGTTTTGTCTTGATTTTTTTGAAACGTCCTGTTGGCATTGTTTAATGCTTTGTTAGAGCTTTTCTGTTATTTTCCGAATCCAAATGTCTTAACAGTCACTCCCAATTCATCTCCTTCCCGAATTTTCTGTGGGGGTAACGCCTCTTCCTGCACCCTTTCGGGGTTGCAATGCATCGGATCATTCTCTGTCACATTATGCTATCGTAAGTCCTGGTGGAATCCGGGCGTGTTCACATCATTTTGGCGGGGATTCCCGGAACACGGTTCGAAACAAACGACCGGTTAATTAGCCGTAATGCATCGATTTAATTCATATTTAGCGAAATTTTTAGCGTCAAGAGCGCGGGGATTTAATTGGTACATAAATTATCTTCGAAAACGAGAGCGAACTTTTTGACAAATCGAGTTTGGTGTGCGGGAATGTGATGGGGACACGACGGGCAGCTGCTGAGAATGAAGCATCGAGTTTCAGGAAGTGTTGAGTTTATCAGAATTTTACTTTATTCGATTAAAAGCTATTGGCTGGGTAATTTTTTATACAGTGACATTTATAAAGTTCGCAACAAATCGTAAGAATCTCGAATTTTATCAAAAAATAAAAATTATCATCAACTCAGATTTTCTGGTCCAGAAAATGGCGAATTAAACTGAATGAACAGAAATCGGTACATATCGATTTTGCATACAAAAATACTACAAACAGGCCAGACGTCAGGATCAATGGAAACATAGTTCCATACCAGAACTGTGCGAAATATCTCGGAATGACGTTAGATGCAAAATTAAAGTGGAAAGAACACGTCAAGAAAAAAAAAGAAGAGCTCCACATAAAATATAGAAAGCTATACTGGCTACTGGGAAGAAATTCGAAGTTGTCAGTACATAACAAATTACTGATATATAACCAGGTTTTGAAACCAACCTGGACCTATGGCATTCAATTGTGGGGGTGTGCCAAACCGACACATATAAAAAAAATACAAACATTCCAGAACAAAGTCCTGAGGAACATTGTGAATGCCCCTTGGTACGTGCGCAACAGTGACATTCATCGAGACCTAGGAGTCGCTGATGTTGCTGCCGAAATAAAACGCTTCGCTCACAAACACGAAGTGCGTCTCCATCAACACGTCAATGTCGAGGCCCTCCAACTCCTGGACAACGACAACCTGAAAAGAAGACTCGACAGGACGAAGCCCTTCGAACTGGTTTAAGTTATTTAGTGAAAAGCAGAGCACAGTGTAGTGTGATGTGTGAAAATCATAAATAACTACAGGACATCAATGGATGAACTTTAGCTGATAAGTACCTAGATTTAAGATTAGCGAAAAATTAATGGTTGGTCTTAGAGACCAGTTTTAATACGTGTGCCAATAAAAAAAAAAAAAAAAAATCAACTCAGATTCGTCTTGAAACCAACTTAGCCTATCAGATCGAATTTCATCAAAAAATAAAAATTATCATTAACTCAGATTCGTCTTGAAACCAACTTAGCCTATCAGATATACTAAGTGATTTTCAGTTTCTTCAAAAATCGCTTCTTTCAACATAAAAAAAATATATTGGAATTCATATTCTTTGATAAAAAAGTAACATTTTGAATGGGACGAAAAAAAAAATCTCGAACTGTTCTCCGTTATTTTCAATTCACAGCAAGGTTCATCCATACGTCCCTTGAAACGTTCTTCAACATAACTGGCTTAACTTGAGCAGCACAGCACATTCATTCATCGTATTTTCTCCGATTTTTGGGATAGTAATCCATTTGCAAAAATCGATAAGGATTTTTTTAAAAGCCATAAGTATGAGAGTTATGAAAGATATTTTGCCAAAAAAGTGTCATGCAACAAACACCTTACGTTTTTGCATAAAATTCGCTCACGAAGGAATTCTATGAAACCTAAGAAATATTTCACAGTTTTTGATGATTTCGCCATTCAATACATCACGGAGTTTTCGAATTAATCACCGGTATACAATATTTTAAATTATTAGAAAAAATTTAAAACATCAGTTGTGGTGAAACTTCACACAATTTGGAATTTTTTTCACCTTCACATGGTTCAATGAGCTTCAACCAAGATATTCTTGAATAATGCAAATCAGAAGGTTACTTATTTTTTGGAAAATATAACTCTTCAAGTTTTTTCAAATTTTGGAGAAGGCGTTTTTTTGAAGAAGCTGCAGATTACCCAGTATATCTAATAGGAGCTGAGTTGGTTTCAAGACGATTTTTTATAAAAAAAATACCAATGAAGATTTTTTCATTTTTTGCGTACTTTATAAACGTCACTGAATAATAGTTTTTTTCAGGAAATTTATTCGTTGGTTCCAGAAAAATATCCTTTGGGTATGAAATAAACCGATTCTAACGTCTTAGAAGGCTATCGAACGACTCTTTTGTTCAATTTTCTGTACAGCGTCATAAATGTCGTACGCCGTATTTCGAATGGTATTGTAATGGAATCCAGGAGAACTTGAATAATCCCCCTGTATCACATGTTTGGAAGCTCTCGAATATTCTAGAATAGAAGAAGATGGAGCATCCTGTGAGCAGTCTGATGAAAAGAGATGAAAAGATGTGACAGAAGACTGACAGTTCTAGAACATTCCAGAACAGATGTAAAACATATAAATATCGAGCTTCCAAACAACGTTAGTTAGTTGAAGAATTGAACGCGACGTAGTTACATCGTTGTCGATATAAATAGTTAAAATAAATAGTTTGTTGGTGTTTATACGTGAAAATAAATAGTTGTCAGTTGGAAATCCGTCTGTTTTCTACTGGAACCCACGAATAACGTTACAAATGGTGTCAGGTGTGGGGTATTCGTGAATTTAGTTGGACTTTTGATCATCTGAAGTGAAAAGACAGTGACAATGAAGAGACTCAGTGAACTGAAGGTGGCAGACTTGAAACGAGAGTTGGAAGAAAGGGATCTTGAGACCACAGGGACGAAAGCGGTGCTACAGCTTCGTCTGAAAGAGTATCTGATTGATGTTGGTCAAGACCCAGAAACTTTCATCTTCGAAGAACCGGAAGACAGGATTGCGAAACAGATATCGGCTCAATCTTTGGCACTACGTGAAGAGTTTTCAGTACAGATTGCTCACCAGAAAGAAGAAATGGACGCAATAACAAAAAAATTACAAGAATTGGAGCAGCAATTTGGAAAAGGTGTTCAAAGGCTAGAAAAATCTGAGGTCAGTGAACAAATTGTGACGAAAATAGTATCGGACATCCTAACCACTACGAATCGAGTGAAGCCTCCTACGTTTGATGGTAAAACATCATGGTCAAATTACTTGAAGCAATTCGAAGCAGCTGCAAAAGCCAATGGATGGACATTGAAGGACAAGGCGGTGGCGCTCATAGTTGCTCTACGAGGGGATGCATTGAATATCTTGCGAACCATCCCAGAAAGTAAAGCTGACAGTTACGAACATCTCATCAAACACCTCAATATGCGATATGGTCAAGAACATCTACAACAGGTATTCCAGTTACAGATGAAGAATCGTCGACAGAGACCCGACGAGAGTCTACAGGAGTTTGAAGCCGACGTAGCCAGATTGTTTCATTGTGCATATCCGTCAGCTCCGGAGTCTGTTATGGAATGTCTTGCTGTACAGACATTCGTCGATGGGTTGAGAGACATGGAAATGCAGAGGACCGTACGTTTGTCTCGACCCAAAGACCTCCCCGATGCACTAGCAGCAGCGTTGGAGTTCGAAGCCGCAACAGAAGCTTCCCGTGAATCTGCTAGAGTTCACAACATGAATGACGACGGTAACAGCTCACTGAACCAGGAATCTACTGAAGGCCTACTCGATGCGATAAAAAGTCTTCTGAATCTGAATAAGACAAAGAGAACGGTTCGCCAGCGGAACTGTGGAGAGCTGGGACACAATCGAAGAGTAAGCAAACGAGCCAAGAAGTTTGCTGAGGATCGTTTGAAGATTGAAGAGACATCAATCAACAGAACTACTGTTGTGAGCGATGATTGGTTACCTGCAGCAGTCCGACAAGAACAGGAGAAAGATCCAGAAGTCCGGAAACTCCGAGAATGGAAGAAAGCAAATCGTCGTCCCAATTGGCAAGAAGTAGCACCATTATCACAAACCTTGAAGGCCTACTGGGGTCAATGGGACTCCCTGGTTGTGGAAGATGACCTGCTGAAGAGGAAACTGGAAAACGCTGATGGATCGGATCATCGAATGCAGCTAGTGATTCCTAGGAGCCGAGTCCCAGAGGTACTGCGCTACATACACGATGGAACTTCAGGAGGGCATCTTGGAATGAATAAGACTCTACAGAAGGTTCGTGAGCGGTTTTACTGGGCGAACTACAGTGATGACGTTCGAGATTGGTGCCGTAAATGCACCGTCTGTTTTGCCAGTAATGGACCGCACCGGAAACCAAGAGCTCCTATGAGACAGTACAACGTGGGTAGCCCTTTTGAAAGAATCGCCCTAGACATCGCAGGTCCATTTCCGGTTACTGATGATGGAAATAGATATATCCTAGTTTGCATGGATTACTTCACGAAATGGGTGGAGGCATATGCGATTCCTAACCAAGAAGCCGTAACCGTTGCTAATGTCCTGTTGAAAGAATTTATTAGTCGCTACGGGGTACCAATGGAACTCCATTCTGACCAGGGCCGAAACTTTGAGAGTGAAGTATTCCGGACAATGAGTGACAGGTTAGGAATCAGGAAGACCAGAACGACGCCATTACACCCCCAATCGGACGGAATGGTGGAGCGGATGAATCGAACTGTTGGAAAGTACCTCTGCAAAGTTGTAGATCAACACCAACGAGACTGGGATCAACATCTACCCTTCTTCTTGATGGCCTACCGATCAGCAGTTCAAGAATCTACAGGACAGACTCCAGCGAAGGTACTGTTTGGACGAGAAATGAGGCTTCCTTGTGACCTGGTATTTGGATGCAGACCTGGCGAGGACGTAGCAGGTGAAGACTACATAACGAACCTGAGAAGGAAGTTGAACGATATCCATGAATTGGTTCGTTCTAAGATCCAAATATCCAGTGAACGAATGAAGGACCGTTATGATATCCGGGCTGAAGAAAATTTCTACAAAGAAGGTGATTTAGTATGGCTCCACAATCCACAGAGAAAACGGGGGCTCTGTCCTAAACTGCAGAAATCTTGGGAAGGACCCTATTGCGTGAAAAAGAAAATCAACGACGTTATCTACCGCATCAGTAAGGTACCCAACGGCAAACCCAAAGTCGTCCACTTCAATAGACTGGCACCATTTGAAGGAACTTCAGATCAATCAGTGAGGCAGATTCAAGTACAAGACGAGGACGAGCCCACTTACGAAAATTTCATGAAAACCTATAGCGGTTCGTCGAAAGCAAGGTTTGACGTGACCAGAGAAGAGAGTCGCGACCTGTTCACTACTCCTGTAGAGTATGCATTGGCTCACTGCATCGCCCAAGACCTTCAGATGTTCCGAGGGATAGGCAATGTGTTCCGGAAAAAGTTTGGTAAACTGGAAAAACTTCAAGAACAATGCCCATCTATCGGTCGAGCCTTGGAAATTGAAGATAGCAGTCCTGAAGGAGTTAGATCGATCTTTTATCTGACAATCAAAGAAAGACATTTCCACAAACCATCTTACAAGGACTTATGGGACGCATTAGTTGATCTCAGAAATACCTTACTGAGAAAAGGAATACAGAAAATAGCTGTACCAAAGCTGGCTTGCGGTTTGGATGGCCTGGATTGGAGAATTGTCAGGAATATGTTGGAAATCATATTCAGGTTTACCGAAGTTGAAATTCTGATATGTTGCTGGAATCCTAGGGAAAATCCAAGACAGAAAACGGTACCATGCTACTTCAATCGGACTTCACACTGCCGAAACGGAACCAACTGCTCCTTTCTCCACCATAACGAGCAAAATGCATTCCAGGAGGAATGTCTCTTAAGGAGGGGGCAATGTAATGGAATCCAGGAGAACTTGAATAATCCCCCTGTATCACATGTTTGGAAGCTCTCGAATATTCTAGAATAGAAGAAGATGGAGCATCCTGTGAGCAGTCTGATGAAAAGAGATGAAAAGATGTGACAGAAGACTGACAGTTCTAGAACATTCCAGAACAGATGTAAAACATATAAATATCGAGCTTCCAAACAACGTTAGTTAGTTGAAGAATTGAACGCGACGTAGTTACATCGTTGTCGATATAAATAGTTAAAATAAATAGTTTGTTGGTGTTTATACGTGAAAATAAATAGTTGTCAGTTGGAAATCCGTCTGTTTTCTACTGGAACCCACGAATAACGTTACAGTATCAATATCAGCAAAATTGAATCACAATTGCCAAGTTTTTTTCGTTCCTTCATATTCCTCCTTTTTCTTTTGAAAATTTTGAAACCACTCGTACAAGACCAAGATTGAAAGACTAAGATGGAGAAGATCTTTGAAGTGCAGAAGTGCTTGAAGAGTTGGATTTTGAAGATGAAATGGATGAGGCAATTTTGCTGCATGATTTCCATTTCATCCGTTTGTTTTGTTCACAATACGACCTGTCAAAGATTAATCACGTGATCATACCATAAGGCAACTACGCTCCTAGCGGATAGGTATGACAAATTATTATGTTCTTCTTGTTCTTTGTTGGTTGTTGGATGCTCACTTTTCGACCAACACAATAAACGAGCTGTCATGTTCAGCGCAATATCTTAGCTGCTATGCGTCCAAATGTCATAAAAATCAGGCAAAATAACACTGAAGGATACAAAATCGGAATTGATGTTATGAGTGTCAGTCTCAAAACAGAATTCTGAGATGCTTCATATTCATTGGGAAAATTGACTTTCTGGCTCATATCGAAAACAGCATCTCTGAACGTTTGTGAAAAATAAAGAAAACAACGTGAACGTGCATTTCGTATGAAATTCACCGCCTTCGGGATACAAACAGATACATAAAAAGTGCGAATTCGACAATACCGCATCGAACACTACCCAAATTTGTCTCATACAAAGCCAATATCGAGTCGTTTCACAATGAAGCAGGACATTTCCATGGAGAAGGAAACCTTGTTCGATCATCCCCGACAACCATTTCGCAACGAATCGAGCCGAACGTATTATCTCGCGACGATTCGGATGCTGTGAAGTGAAAGTCTAGATTGAATTGATGTGGTATCGCTTCAAATATTATATGTCAATCGGAAAGAGTCAATTGTTCCTTTTTCGAACGAGCTTTGCAGCGAAAGTAGGCTTCCCTCTAGTATACAGGGTAATTCACCTAACTGGTTCATTAGAGGTTTATGAAGAACACTCTTTCATTGATGTGTATGCGGAGATTGAACCTTGAATCTTGATAATTGAAGATAATATGGACATTTCAGTTAGTCAGTCCATCTGTCAAAATTGTTCGTAAAAATGGAATATCTTGACGAATCACGTTAGGAAGAGAATTCAAAATGCAGCAGGTCTAGAATTATTCGTAGAATTTGAAAATGTAAAAATAAACAGAGTGTTCCATTTGAAAAACCAAAGTTGATATCACTTCCGGTTTAACTGCGGAAGTAACAGTGTATTGAAAATATTTTAGGAAAATAGAGCACATTGACTAGTAGCATCCATCAAAATTTCAACTTGACATCTCCGTTCTCTCAGTTCTCCATAAATGAACCTCTAATGAACCAGTTAGGTGAATCACTCTATATATGAAAACTAGTTAAAGTAGCAATATGATCGGAAAGGTATAAAATTTCTAGCATTGGGAGAGCAGGTTATTTTTTTCCTAATTTGGCAGAACTATCTATAACATTTGGCAAGCGTCTGTTCACACGTGATTTCATGAAGTGAGATTTCAGATTTTTACAATGACTGCTTTTTTTGAACAAAGGAACTTGCATGAAATTTTATTCGTGTCATACGGACACGTTGAAAATGTTGATTATTCGAGACCTCCCCATGTATACCTACTAACGTCACTCGATTGCCTCTTCGAGCGAGTCCCGGTATATGCCATGAAATTGAATACCAACGAACAATGGCTCTTCATAAAACGACAACAGAGCGAAGCACCCCTTTATGGCGGTGTCAAAACGTTCATAAACAATGGAAGAAGCGGCTGATCAATCGCACTATGATATTGGACTCTCTCTCTCTATTTCTTTCTTTTTCAGAAACTCAACCAAGAATCAAACGTGGAGAAGCCATCGACAGTCCAACGACCAGGGGTCAAAGTTCATTCGGAATTCCTCAGCACATGAATTTTCTAGGAATTATAATTTATCAAGTAAAAAATTGGGCAGCGCAGAGTGTGAACACGATACTTCTCATGTTCCTGCCACTGATTCTTGCATTACTGAGTGCTCCATCAATTGTACGGATGTCAAAGGACGAGCAGCCTCGCTGCACCAACGTGAAACTGATTGTGAACGCCTTGTGAGGTAAACAACTTTGACGAAATTCATCGTTCCCAGATTGTTTGAACTACTCTGAAAAAGTCTCAACGCTATCTAGTGGTGCAATTATGAACTTTCACATTTTTTCCATTAATACGTGTTTGAAGGCATATTAAATGAAGTCTTAACATTTATCCTAGTAGTAAATATGGTATATGCCTTGCATCAAATGATGAAAACAAAAGAGTAGTTTTTTAATATGATACAAAGGTATGTGAAGGACAATTGATTTATAAAATTCTGAGTTCCTTTGCCATAAATCTGTTCAGTAGTCTCAGATTCCAAGTTTGGTCACCTTGGTAAAGCATGGCCTGCAAGGAGATCTTTGATTTTCAAATGGAACTCCCTGTATATTTTTTCATTTTCAGATTCAGGGTATCATTTTACATACACCAGTAGTTTTTACCGATCATTTTGTGTGAAACAGAAAGGACAACAAAATGAACTTCACATCAATCTTTATTATTTTCAGTAGCATAGAAAGAGGGTCGATAAAAAATTAATCACAACAAATACTCAAATTGACCCCCATTTTATGTAATGCATTGCTGACACCGTCTAGCTACACTGAAAGTTGCGTTGTGTAAAAATGCTTGGGGTATAAATTTATGGGTACACTGTTTAAACGTTGAAACATATTGAGGAAATTTTGATCCGGAAAAACTACTGGTGTGTGTAAAATGATACCCTGAATCTGAAAATGGAAAAATATACAGGAGGTTCCATTTGAAAATCAAAAGTTGGGGTCATTTCTGGTTAGACCACTGGAGCCTTCCATTCATAGCAGCTTCACCATGAACGTCTGACACGTTTCCAGACTCGAATTAGGCACGTGTTTGTTTCGTACTCAGATTTTGATGAAATGCACGTTTACGATCCGACGACTTATTTTCAAGCACTTATCAGTTTTCGTATCAAGATCTAGTCGCCCCATTTCGCCTGGAGACATTCTCAATTATTTGCTCGGCACGATAATAAAAACGTTATTGCCCTTTTCGTCGTGATTGACAACTATTGTTCTCGAAGTTGATAGGGGAATTTTGTCCGAGTAATTATAATTAAAAGGCATACCTCCCAATTGATTGATAGATAGATATCAAGTAAGTTCGAACAGTTTTTGAACAATGACGTTTTTTATAGTTGGAAGTTTTAGTTAGTAAGAAGGTGATATTGTGTAACCTAAGTGAAGGGGGAGACACGTCATTTAACTCCGCCCTCCTCCTGCAAGAAATCTACAGTCCCAACAGATGCACTGCTAATTATAATTAATTTTAAAACGTCTCTTCTGACGAAACAACATTTTCTTAGAATAATTGCATCGATTTTTTCTTTTACATTTCAGGTACATTTTATACACGCATTTAATTTAGAAACATAACTATTTTATTATATTTATTTTTCATTGATGCTGATCTGTTTTGCGATATTATGAAATATTATTTTATAATAACATTTACTTAAGAGGTTTATCAGTTCAACTCTATGACATTCGAAGTCACTCATACCGCCAAAATTTGAGAAAATATACAGGGTGAGTTGGAATAATACCGAAAACTCTGAACATAGATTTCTCCCCTCATTTCGAGGTAAAAATTTTCTATAAAGTTATGGCACCTCTTCTGAAATACAGGGTGTCAAAAGAACGAAAATAATTAAACTTTGATTTCTTTCGCGAAATTCTCTGGTGGATTAAACTTCAAATTCGGAATTGTTTGGAATTTACGATGGTATATTGGTATGTGTTTTTCAAAAGACATAATAAATTTATTCATGAACTTACTGTCTATCATTGAATAAAAATTGAAAAAGAAGTGTTTCTTCCTGGATTGCAGCCATGACAGAGTGAATACGATGTGCGATTGGCTGTAAAGGCTCGTACGATTCGAAACACATGCGTGGCTTTGGTGAGAACGAAAAATGCATATTGCATAACCTGTGTCTTCTATAAGAAAATTGGATAGATCTGAAATGAATAAAAATGTAGTAGGAAACGACAATGAGAATTCGACTACATCCAATCGTCCTTTATATAGCAAGTGATGCCGTCGTTCCTCGGAGGCCATTTTGAAGAAAATAAAGTCGTTGATAGCCGACGATATCTTCGCGATCATTCCATTCCTCGGAATTTAGCCATGAAAGGAGAAAATGCCGTCGTTTGGATCGAGTAAAATCGAATAGTTTCGATTGTATTGCCCTTATAAAAGCTTGACAGGATTTGCTATGTGAAGTACGTACGATACAAGTATGTACGATTTGGAAGGTACATATTATTAGGTTCATGATTACGATGGATGAAATCTATCATAAATGGTTTTGTTTCCACGATATTATGAAACAAGCAATGATTGCTCGAAATGTCACGTAGTTGAATCGTGTTCCCTGGATTTATTCAATCATTCACTCTGTAGCCATTGTGAAAATACTTCTTTTCTCCGCCAATGGTGCGAAAATCATGGAAATGACGTCGATACGGAGCGACACATACGATTTTTCTGTGGAAAATTACCGAGCGACAAGTTAATAAAACCAATAAATCGGTAATTTCGACACGCCTGGATGGTAACAAGCAGCCTGGCTGACAAGCAATTGGATCATTTGCATTTTAAGTGTTTTCTCTGCCTCTGAAGCAGTGGTGTCGCTGTTCGGAATTCATGACGGAAAATAACATAGAAATCAAATTAGTAGAAGCTCAGAAGAGTTGACTTCTGTTGACTGTCAAAAATTGAAAATTTTCAAAAATCTACTTTATTATAATTCGATCGTCGCAATCTTGTGACACCCTCTGAATATAATGTTTGCCCTATGTAGCACTGAAGTGAAACCATAGTGTTATTGTTATCGTTAATGCAGATTGTGACAAATTACTAACAGGAGGATCGAAATTATCAAATCGAAAACAAAAATACGACGTCAGCCCACCAGGAAAACACAACCTGAAAAATTAGTCTGAAGTTATCCACGGATTCCCAGCCACAGATTCTGACGAGGAGGAAATTTCAAATATGTGGCTGGTATACGAATTAATTAGCACCCGGACTAAAATCAGTGGCTGTGACCAAGATATGTGCATGAATTTTGAATGCATCTATGAGAATGATGTAACAATGTAAACGATGATAAACGATAAACGAATGATGTGAACAAAGTCATGGTCACACGGTTTTCCAATGAACGAATTTTCCATTTCGTAATAATGAAAATTGAAACCCCTGTACAATCGGAAACTGGCCATGTGCGTCGATGAAAATCATATCAGAGGTGTAGATTTTGATGTGGAATACTATGGTGAAAACTATTTCCTTGTCACCCACACGATTTTCCAGTAAACGAATTTTCCATTTCGTAATACTAAAAATTGAAACCCCTGTATAATCGGAACCTGAAGATGCGTCGATGAAAATCATGTCATAGGTGTAGATTTTGATGCAGAATATTATAGTGGAAACTATTTCCTTGTCACCCACACGGTTTTCCAGTAAACAAATTTTCCATTTCGTGATACTAAAAATTTAAACCCCCCTAATAAACGGAACCTGAAGATGTGCTTCGATGAAAATCATATCATAGATTTTGATGTAAAATACTATGGTGAAAACGATTCCCTTGTCACCCACACGGTTTTCCAGTAAACGAATTTTCCATTTCGTAAAAACCGTGTGGGTGACAAGGAAATAATTTTCACCATAGTATTCTACATCAAAATCTACGCACATCGCCGGGTTCCGATTTTACAGCGGTTTCAATTTTCAGTATTATGAAATGGAAAATTGGTTTACTGGAAAACCGTGTGGGCAACTAGAAGATCACCATGACTTCCGGATTCCACACAATGATTAACATTTGTTACATCATTCTCATAGACGCATTCAAAATTCATGCACATATCTTGGTCACAGCCACAGATTTTAGTCCGGGTGCTAATTAATTCATATACCAGCCACAGATTTGAAATTTCCTCCATGTCAGAATCTGTGGCTGGGAATCTGTGGATAACTTCACACCAATACCTGGAAAACAATACACAGTATACAGCATTATAATTCCTCCTCCGATAGATCAAAGAAGAGCCACACGAGGTCTGGTCAGAAGAAAAAGTGAATTTTGAGTTTTTTCGACAGAAAAAATGTCTTTCACTGGTCTCTTCAGCTTTGGGAATGGGAAAAAGTCGCAGGGGACTGAATCTGGAGAATACAGTGGTTGAGGCATGATTACGGTGTTTTTTTTTTTACCAAAAAATCAAAAACAAGTATTGATGTGTGAGCTGATGCATCATCGGCAGAACCCTTTTCTGTGACAAAATAGACTCGCCTACAAGTACAATCAACATTTCAAGTGCCTTGGTACACTTTATTCCAGTTTACACGAAATATTTGATACATATTTTTCGATCCAAATAAAAAATTAAAGACCACACGAAAACATGACTAACCTCTTCAGCTATCAACATGGAACTATCAATCCTAATCTGCTCATAATGCCAAAATAAAAACCAAAATATGATAAACATATGTGTACTAACATAACAAGAAAAAAATCGATAATCGAATGTATACAGCCTGTAAAAATTCAAAATTCACTTATGCTCTGTGACTAGCTGTAGCTCTTGCTCTCCTTGTTGGTCTCATGGATTTCTAGCTATACCCAAGCGATATTTCCTCGATACTGTATACCGTTCCCCACACCCTAATTACGACTCAGTGCACGATACACACACACACACACACACAACGACTAGAACGAGAAGAAAATATACGGAAACAATCAGTCGCCTGAAGTTGCGTCCCCAAGGGCTTCCTCAGGAACGAAACAATTTATAAGAAATAAGAAAACAATCGAGTGAAAGTAGGGCTCGGTCTCGGAGGAACGGGACAGGCGCCTTTGCTCGAAATGACCCCAAAGCTGGACGGCTTACAGCTCGACCATTTTTCGAACAGCCCTAAATACCAATGAGGATGGCAAAAACAGTCACGCAATGTCAAGTGATATAAATGCAGTTTGAATTCATTTTAGAGACAGTCGGCTCACTTGACACTTTTCGTGTCCTGAAACTTAGAGTGCGCATATGTCTACTCGTGGGTTATGAGCGCAGTGGAAAACTCAATAGGGCTCATTATTTTCTGAATCCAGATCTGGTCCTTTCATTTGATTTTTAACCATAAGATATAAAACGTTATGGAACTCACGACGAATAGTTTTCTACTCGGAACAACCTCTTCATCGCTTTTTCAACTTATTATAACTTATCATATGCCGTGCCAGCTTCATACAATTTCGCAGCCGTAAAACAACCAATAAAAACTGACATGACAACGGAAATAGGCCTTTTTTATTCAGCAACACGTGTCCTATTACGTTTTCAGATTCATCTGCTCCAAAAAAAAACAATGGAATTATTCAAATGATGGACCGCCACACGGCCGAATAGACTTCGTCCATGAACTGAATCCCCATCGATTTGCAATTGGCAATATGCAGCACTGAATTCGATTATACAGGGTGTTCGTAGTTCTATGAAATTGGCTGTTATGTATCGTTGGATCCTTCGGATACGTTTCAATAATGAAAATACTTTGTTTGAGAATGGAATGGCGACTGGATTAATTATTTTTTTTTGGATTCGGTTATCATGCATGATTTACTTTCAATTAGATATTTTTTGGGGAATTTTTGAAGTGACCTTCTGAACAAGGTTCAATTATGTTATTCACCACAAAAACATATTCGGATGGTTCAAAAATTCTTTAAGGGCTATAACAACATGATGAAGTGGTTAGTTGTTGAAAATTCTATACTAGTCCAGTCGACGATAGCGCAGACAATGGCTGGCCAGCACTGCAATCATTACATAAATTTTAGAATAAAAAATAATATAATGTATTCTGGGTATGGACAGAGTAACAAATTGTAATATAATATCATATAATCAAGAAAGACGCATTTCCTATACTGCACAAAGCAGCGTAGGAACGAAGAGAGTGGTTTATTCAGTGCTGGAAAGTAGTTGCGAAAATAAAAAAAATCGGCCAACTTGGCAAAATATTTTTCTCGAAAAGGTACGCTGGTTCATAGCTTGTCTTCTGGTTAATACCAGGTGATCATTAGAAGAATAAACATAGGTTCCAGAAGTAAAAAACTTGTTTTCGAGATGAAATTGTGAAATGAACATCCTGTAGCTCGATACATATCATGTTCCCATGGGAATAGAAAAGACCTGGATGACACGCGATGCATTCAAATATGAAAAACGGGAAAATATAAATTAATATATGGGGACTACGCTCGAATTGAATATCATCGAATTGAAAAACTGATTGAATCATGTACTTGGAACATGTGGTACAGAATGATAAATAAATACAGATAGATGTGTACAGGTCTGGCAGAATAGAAAAGTATCCAAATGTTTTTTTTTGCTGGTTTTTCGACTGAATTTTCAGCAATCATATTTTTGTATGTATCATTGAATCTCTCTTTGAAAAAGTACCATCAGAATATGTATCCTTTGTATTCCATTCAGTTGAAATTATTATATTCATATTCCGTTAGTACCACCCAAGCAACAGGGGTGACACCTAAAGGCACCCCCAGTATGCGACAATATCTCGATTTGATCCCACCAGGAGCTTTTGTGGGAATGGCACAGATATAAAGTTAACGTTAACAGATCTAATAATATCCAGCAGTGCTTGACTGCAAAATCCACAAGAAACAAGAAATAAAAAATTACGATTACCCACTGAAGCAAACACTGTTAGTTCCCTGAAATCAAAGAGAACAACATTAATGTGTAGTTACCGTTTCATTCATAAAACGAGAATAGTCTTGAGATATTTCATTTGGAATAAATATTTCACCTGCTGAATAATTCAAAATAAACAGCACTATAGGGAAACTAAGTGTAAAGCAAACTTTTCAATGGGTACTGATCCCGAGAGTCCAACTCTTCCATTAAATCTCAGTATTCCCACTACAACGAAACTCTCTGGAATATTCGAGACAAAAAAAAACACGAAATGAAATTATTAAGCTGTTGTGATGTAATGTACGTTTATGAAAAACAAAAATGCATCAGCATTGTGGTTGGGCAGAGCTGGTGGTACACGGAGTGAAAAGTAATCCACAAGAAACAGATGGATTTTCATTAACACTATCTAAAGGTGGTGAATAAAGCATACATGATAGAGCAGTGCTGACCTTTTTCCTCAATTTCTCATTCACTTCTCTTCAACATTTTCTGTCTTAAAGTTAACGTCTTTAATGGTGTGTATTTTTCTCGAATCAAAATGTGAACCCATGTTAAATTGGACTATTCATATACAGGGTATCTAGAAACTTTTCTGCCGAACAGAAACTAAAAGTACCAGAGGTTATTTTATGTCGATTTAACTCAAATTGCTTCCTGAGTGAGCTAAAGCTCCTTGAGGAAGACACCGTTATACGAGCTTTCTTTGAATAATTCAAAAATGCCGTTACTGATTTTGACACTCACTCAAGAGGTATTTTTTCATGGAACTTATTTTGAATTGCTTAAACTAGGTGTCGAAATCGAAAAAAGAGAAGAACAAAAATGCCCGCTGGTCTTCTCCTACTGATACGCTCTTGGTGGTTGTAAAAAAATCACAGTGAGTTTTTCAACTGTTAATTGACGAAATAAAGTTCGGAATGTTCAAGTAACAGCATTTTTGAATAACTTGAAGCAAACTCGTATTACGATGTCTTATTCAAGGGGCTGTAGCTTACTTAAGAAGCATTTTCGAAAATAACCTCTAGTAGTTTCCCTTTGACACCCTGTATATGTTGTGCACAAAAATCCACAGGTGAAATTGTTGGTTTTATTAGCCATAACGTTCTCGCGAAAACACCGAAAATTGGCCGAATAAGTTTTATAAAAACCAACTACTTCACTATATATTTTCTCTGCGAGACGCGAAGCAGAAACCACAACATATCTCTCACTAGATAGAGTATATCCTTGATGTTTTATTCAATACGATTCGGAAATCGTCGTATCACCACACTACATGTCGGAAATTTGATTCGTATTTTCTTTCTCGTCGAAAAGCTAAAGTGTGTACCAAAACCATTTCTTGTCTTATTGAGTAAATATACTTTATTTGATCGTGTTATATGCGAGGAAAATACTCTGGCGGCTGTACGCTCGAAAATGTGTATGTCGTTACGTTGGATATACAAAGAAAAGGGATACTTTGTTTCAATATGCGGCCTTTCTCTATTTGTCGAGGGAAAACTCGGAAAGGGCAACTTTTCAACAAAGCATCTGGATATTGCATGTACTTCTGGTCAGGTCGTGGTACATGAATCGTTTCAAGTCGTTCATTTCATTTTAAACACAAGGTAAAAAGCATAGAGAACTATTGGCGTAACTAGAGTTGACTAATGGGGGGGGGTCGACCCCCACCAGTCAACCACAGTTACCCCTTCAAAACAAGATTCCCCATAATACAGACATAATATATATTATACAATATTCTTGTAGCTTCATGTTGGATAAAAATGTTATTTTGGAAGTTATAAATGTTAACTTTTCCTCTGTTTATTGTGCATAGAATTTTTCTTATGTACTTTTCAATCGGAGAAATAAATATTATTATTATTATTATTATTATTATTATTTTTGGAAGGACAATTAAGAAATGGCTTTTAAATACAAGTAACCTTATTCATTGAAAAAGAACGACAAAAAACTCAAAGTCTTCTCCACACAATAGTAGGTATTCTTTAATTATCAAAAAGGGGAAACAAACATATTTCGATCAACGCTGTGATCATCATCAGTGTCACTACAATTTGAGGAATGCTAGGTTTGACAAACCACGCATAGATATAAACAAAGTCATTACATATATGGACGAAATAATATGGGATAAAACCCCCAAGTCACACAAAAAAGACTGAATACATTGTAACAACAGTAAGTGAACACAAAATGTTACTTATTGGTTCAAATAATTAATTGTATATAAACCTTTTATTCGTTAAAATAACTATGTTTGCACTTTTTTTTCTACCTTGTGTTTTTGGCATTATTTTTCCTTCCCACATAATAAATTTGAAAAAAACAAATCTCTCTTATTTTCATTTTTTCAAATTTTTACTTGCATTATTTTTTTCATTTTTTCTAAACCATAACCCCCAGAGAAGGAATTGAATTGGCTGCACCTCCACCGATACCAATTTATGAAAAAATATAACAATTTTTCGAATTTAATTCTCCAGTAGTCTAGTACAAGTTGTACAAGTATTTTTTCGTGTCACATTTTTTCTGTATTATTTTATAATTTCTAAGGACCGCATGAAAATAGACATCAAACATTTGGTTGTGATTTTGATAAAAATATTCAGGAATTGAACCTGTCAAATCTAACTATATTTTACTGTTCCAACAAATAAACATTTACAAAAATTTTAGAAATTTGACCAATAAGTGTTAGATTAGTGAACAACGTAAACACATATAAATTTTCTTGACATGACAAATTCTGGATACTCGATGGTTTTCATCAGAATAACAATAAAAGGACCAAAATAATCATCCATGTATATTACTTAACATCTGATCTGTCTATAAATCACAAAATAATGCTAAAAAAAGTTCTCGAAAAAATAGTTTGGCGACTTGGAGTGAACTCCCCAATTGAATTAAATTTGACGAGACTCTGAAATCGACGGTCTTTGTGACGTCGAAATTGCTAATAGTGAGAGTATGTCAGAGTTGCCAGCTGTAACAATTTTCGGGACTTCTGAGAATAATTCTTTCAGTTTCGTCCACGAAGAAAACATAATTTCGTTGGTCCTAAAGCAAAATCACGAATATGAAAAAAAAGCAAATGTGAACTGATTGGGTAATTATACACATTTATTCTAATTCACTTAATATGTCATGAAACAACATTATTGATGAGCGAAGATGGTCGTGGATTTGATTAGGTGAGTATGCAACCTGATTTTTGGAAGCCAATAGAAACTTCAGACCTTGTTTTTTCAAAATGACAAATCTGCACATTCGTGGTTTTGCTTTAGGACCGACGATTTGTTTCTGTATGAACTAAAATAAAAACCCCATATTTCATGATTTGCTAGATTTTTTTATTGGGGAAAATATATGTGAGACTATGTCTCCTCATCTTTTCGGTCTGCCAACGATCATGAATGACAATAGGCAACGCTGTGAAATATTATTCAGAAGGATTCATAGCCAAAGATTATTATTCTTGTCCATTTGTCAAAATACAATGCAAAATCAGAAGAAGAAGTTTTGAATTTATTTTGGCAAAACGACTGCGCTAAAAAAACTGGGTACCTTTTTCAACGTTCTGGTTGTCGGTTTTGATCTCGCCTATTGTCGAATAGGATGCCAAATTGTTTGGAGCGAATCCTTACAATCATTTGTTTACATGCGAATTGTTCTTTTCTTGCGATTTTTGTAAATTTGTTCTTTTGAGAGCTTAATTTCATCGTATTCTTACCAAAATGCCAAGAAGATTGAGTGGAGAAAATGGTTGCATCTTCATTAGAATATTTTCAACTAGAAAGAGATAACAAGGGTCCCTTACTTTCATTGGATTTTATTCGAAAGGTAAGTGAAGAATATTCATGAATATTTATTCACCACGATCATACGATGGCCAATAGTTTTATGAAAAATGATTATTACAGAGAGTGCTTCAATGTAGGAATTGAACTGTGTAGGGAATATCTGCATACTTCCACAGAAGGTAAGCTAAGGACTAAACTGTCCTAGGACTTCTACAGAACTACACAACGGAAGAAACCAGTTGTGGACATTGATCAACTTCAACAATATCAAATAGGGAACTGTATTTGCAATATGTACAAGAATAGTGATTATTTAGTGCATATCACATATTATCATTTGATGAACATTATTCATTTCAAGACATTATTGGCAAGATTCTAGTGTCAGAAATGTGAAAATATAAGGTATGTGAGATTCAAGGTATTTAGAATTTGTATATCGATTAGATGGTGTAATGAAATTATGTTGTCAATGGATTCATTCCTGGGACAGAATTTGTTTTCATCCCTGAAACCGCTAACAAAGTTTACCATGGAAAAATGAACCAGGATAACGTGATAACGATGACTTCAACAATGTAATTCATTTCGATTGTGGAATGTTGAAGCTGCAGTTATTAACTAATTTAGTACAATTGTAGACTATAGACTTTATGATAAATGTGATATATTCTTTGATTTTCAGAAACAAACCAGCTCTAATAAATATGGCAGATATAATAGCAGAAAGATATGGATATCAAAATCTTCGACTCCCACTTTATTACATTTGTGTTTTTTAGCCAATTAAGCTGATTTGGGATATAAAGATGTGTGTACTTAGTGAATCCAGAGATATTTGAATTTGAATCTGTATTCTAATTTTTGTTGAAATGTAATGATGTGTATCGTTTAAAAAATCAGCAAATGCACAACTATTTTTGTCCCACAAATAAATCTATAACTTCTGGATTTTTTCTACAACACACCTATTAAAGTTGGATAGTAATTGGTTTTGAAATATAGAACAATCAAATGAGAAAGAAAGAACAGATTTGATACTGAAAGATGCAAATTTTTAGATATCATTATGTAGTTATTATGTACTTCCTTTGAAGATTCGATTCCTAGCATGAGAACAATCCATTATATCATTTGAACCATTCAACGCTTATCCACAAACAATAGTAATCCAAATATAATGAATATATTTCATCAGTCGAAAACACTTTCGAAACAAAACAAACGGGCAACCTAACTCAAGCTTTTTTTATTAGGAGCATCGGCATCGCTGAAAAAGTGAAAAACATGTAGCAACACGGCTCAATCTAGCGATTTGACACAACTATCAACCCAGAATAGATAGACTATACAATCCAATACAGGATTCGATTCTGAGGCTCTTCCACGGCTGACTAACAGTTATTTCGTAATTAGATGCAACACATATAAGCCTATTACAACTAGTGCGCGCTTTGTTATGAGCTTTCAGCCCTAACTTTCAATTAGCCCATCGTTTGTTTTGTTCCATTTCAGTAATAACATGGCGCTTATATTACGGAGTTTTTCATTAGGCCCGGAAATTTGTTTATTATTCGAATTCGCCCTACCCTAATTGGGCCCTGTGGGCGGGACATGTTCGGCGGGCGTTTTTTCCCGGTTCTTGCAAAAATGAAGGGAAACGAAGGAAATCTCGAACATGAAACGCTTCTCTGTAAATCTCGGATGTATTTACAAATAAATCCAAGTCGCTAATTGGCTACACAGTGCAAATTAGAGACGAGTTTCTCCGGTCTCCTAGCTGCGAGGTAAGACTGAAAAACGATAGTTCCTCAGGCACATACATGTTCGGAAGAATCCATTGGTGGAATAGGAAGAAATCAATGAGAGTAACAGGGAAAGCAAGTATTTTATTTTCTCACACAATTAGGAGAGACACATTACTCTACTAATGAATTGCTTCTTTTCCACTGTCCCCATCCCGATTGGCCATCAGTCGTCTCTACGCCAGAAGTGGCAGGAAGGCTTGGAGAGGCTTTCCCTTTTTGCTAAGCAGTGGTGGCGACGATTATATAGATGAAATACATGTCGTCAAATAATTTGGATGTACTGATGCAGGAAAACGTTCATTTCTGTTCTCAGGTAACACCAGTTGATATTGTGCCAGATACCAAAACTGAATGTAATTTGTTCGAACAGATAAGAAACCTACATCTATATTTCTTTCGAAATGAAAATTTGTCATCCACTCAGGCTATCAGATATCTTGAGTGATTTTCAGTTGCTTCAAAAAAGGCATATTCTAAAAATAGAAAAATCCTGAAAAACATCTTTTCTCCAAAAATAAAAAAATGGATGATATTGAAAAAAACGAGTTCTTGGAAGCTTTTCGAATGAGAATCAGTCAGTTATGGAAAGTATTTTGTCAAAGAAGTGCCATACAACAAAAACCTTACGTATTTGCAGAGAATTCATTCACGAACGAATTCCATGAAATTTAAGGACCAATTGAGAGTTTTCAATGGTTTTGCCAATCATTCCATCGCTAAGATCATCCACCAATAAGCGAAATTCCAAATCAATTCCTGATATATGATATTTGTAATCAATTGTAAAAATTAATAAATCGGTTGTAGTAAAATTTTCACAACCTTCAGATTGTTCAAAGAGCTTCAACGAAGATATCTTTAAAAAATTTCATCCAAAAATATTACTTATTTCTTGAAAACCCAGAGTTTCTATATTTTTTTTTTTCATTTCTGAAAAAGGCAAATTTTTAAAATCGCTCAGTATATCTGATAGGAATAAGTTGGTTCAGAGACGAGTATAAATTAATGACGATTTGAATATTTTCGAGAAAATACAAATAAACATTTTTCCCATTTGATGCATAATTCACGAATGTCACTGTAAATATTATTATAATATACAGGGTGTTCCATAAAGACATGCCAATATTTGAAGTGATTCCTTGACACATTTTGAGGAAAGAATTCCCATAAACGTATGTCCTAAAAGTCTTTGCATTTTGCAGATACCTAGAGGGTGATAGAATTTCAAAAAAAAATAATTTTTCAATGATAACTGAGATAATATTTTAGACATCTTCAGAAAATTTGGTTCATTTGGTTCTATGCATCAAGGTGCATTTTGTGATGTACGAATTTTTTCATTTTCTCTGCCAGTGGCGTCCGTACGGGTTTTGCATTGAATATTTTTGGAGAAAAAAAATACTACGCCACAGCTTACTTCCAAAATGAAAAGTACTGTCAAAATCTTCATTTTTTATTGAGCAGAATCAATTTAATTGATTTTCTTTGTCCGACGCATGGTTTTCGCTTAAAATAATAAAAAACGTTATACTTCACGGTGTATTCCTCAAAAATCTGATGCGGCTTGAAAGCATCGACTGAAAGCAAATTAAGAGATAAGATTTGTTCCGAAATGAATGATAATCCAAAAAAAATATTTTCCTTGTCAGATGCTCTGTTCTTGATTAAAATAATAGAATTAAAATTGCTTCATATCGCAGTACCAACCTTTTAATAATCTATATCACCCTGTATCTCAAAAGCTAAGACTCTTAGGACATACGTTTAAAGGAAGTTTTTTTCTCAAAATGTGTCAAAGAATAACCCCTTCAAATATTAGCATGTCTTTAAGGAACACCCTGTATAAATATAAAATTATTCTTTTCGCTCTCATTGATCCTCAATATTGTAGATGAATTATCTCCAATTACAAATAAAATAGAAATGCTATACATAAACCCTACCCTGAACGTCCTCTCGACCATTTTTTGGAGAGAAATCTCGTGGTCCAAATGTGTCAAGAAACGTGTCCTGAACCATCGATGCACAGGAGTTCGAATCGGTGATTCGAACATACGCGGGGGGGCGAACGCGTGGGGGGTAAGGTGGGGAAGATCGGCGGGAGACCGGGGAGAAGTCCGGCTTACTGTTAATTCGGTAAAAGCTTTTCTATGGCGTCTAAATGGGACTGCCGAGGGCAGTGGCAGAGAAAAGAGAGGGGTCGTTCACCTACAATCGGACTGCGAATAATTTTTCGCTGTGGATTTTTTCATTCTTTCAACTATTCAGCGAGCGGTATCCAGGTTTCCAGACAGCAATGTAAGAAATTTTAATCTCAATACTCAGGGTGTCCCAAAAGTCAAAGATTGAATCAACGATTGATGTGTCTCATAAACAGTTTTTGTGATTGCTATTCTACTATAATGAGACGTGACAAAAAAATCTCAGAAGAAGTCAAGATCAACATTTTCCAAATGTATCTCTCAGACAATTGCATATCATCATTTCTTCAGCAATCGATATTCTTCAGTACAAGAGGGGGGACCCAAAAATAACGGGAATTAAATTGTGGGGGGATAGAGAGGGGGAAAATTCATTGTTCGACAAGGTGTCCGTTGATAATTGTGTGAATTTATGTCGCTATGAGTACATTGATTCGTGGAACTTTTTCTTCGTGAAACAACTTTTTCCATTTTGGCGAAAACGTGATGACAATCATCACGTGTCTAGGAATTTCTGTTTCTGTTCTGTTGGAGAAATCTACCGCGAAAACTATTGTACTGCTCAAGACTACTCATGGGGATGCTGCCCTACGTTAGGCTAGAGTTCACGAGTGGTTTTCAAGTTTCGAATATGGAGATATGTCAATTCAAGACAACCCCGTACAGAGCACTAAGAGATGAATGCTCTCGTTCGTTAAGATCGACGCCAAACCATTGATCAACTCTGTGAGATGATTGAATTCTCTTGGAAAGAAAAGGGCAGATCTTTGGCACGCAGGCGACTGGTTTTTCTCTGATGACTACGCGCCTGCCCACACCGTTCACTCCGTACAGCAGTTTTTGACTGAACCTAACCTAACCTTACCTAGTGTTCATCCCCCGTATTCACTAGATCTGGCCCTATGTGACTTCTTTTTGTTGCCCAGACTCAAAAGAGACATGGTAGGAGAACGTTCTGCTACTATTGAGGAGGTAAAACAAAAATCGCTGAAAGACCTAAAGAACATCCCAATGAGTGAGTTTAATAAATGTTTTAAACAATGAGAGAATCGTTTGCAGAAGTGCATCAAGGAAGATGAAAATTTGGTGTGGAAACATCAAGAAATAAAAAAATTATAAGGAAATTTCCGTTTTTTGTTTGGATTCCCCTCGTATGTTTGCCAGTCCGTCCCTGATTCCTGTACTCAATAGCTGATGGCAAATTGAAAGTTCCTAACTGTTTAACACGGGTCGTATAAACTTTTTTGCAATGCCTCTTTACTGGCAACAGTTGTAATGCTATGGAAAATAATACACCATTTCATGAAACTTCGTGGCAGCAGCTTATTGGAAAGTGACAAGGGGTGTTTAGGAAAAGTTTTCGATAAAGTTTTGAAACGGTGCGTGTCAAATTCGTCAATATTTAGTTTACCATTCATGAATAAATTCTAGTGGAGAGCATATTTTCTCACGACACTATCCAACAAAAATGAATTCATTCAAGAAATACTATACGTATAATATTAATCGTGGATGAAAAAATTAATGGTCCAAGATGTGATCCTCTAGCGGTGTGTGCATGAAAAATGTTAATCATCTGATTTTTTTTTATGATATAGTGAGCCTTTTCTCAAAGAATTTTGTTCAAATGCATCAAATTGACCATTTTCTGTACACAGGGTGTTCCTTAAAGACATGCTAATATTTGAAGGGGTGATTCTTTAACACATTCTGAGCAAAAAACTTCCCATAAACATATGTCCTAAAAGTCTCAACTTTTGAGATACAGGGCGAAGGAATTTTGAAAAAAAAAACTCTTTTAATAATAACTGAGATAATATTTTAGACTTATCAGTATTCGACTGAACACCATGTACTGATTCTTACTCAATTTGAATCGATATACAAAGAACACAATTCCAAGTGCCTACATCCGTTGAAAAAATCTATATTTCATTATTCATTGATAATTCACATTTCCACTAGATTTGATGACTAGTGGATTTCTCCATGATAATTACATTTTATTTCAATTGGAGTGTATAAAAATACACATACGGGCATAGGAATAAATACATAGTTGAACACCCACTTCGATTGAAATTTGAACAGGTGGAAAGTTTAGACTGACGCTTTCCAATACAAACATAATTCTATTATGAATTGGTCGATTTTTCATTGACAAGAATAACCAATGAATCAATCACAATATGTCACTAAGAACTCGAAAAGCCTCAATGGTTCTCTCTTATGTATTTTCAAAACATCCTGTATACAGGGTGTTCCTTAAAGACATAATATTTGAAGCTTCCTATAAACGTATGTCCTAAAAGTCTTAACATTGGAGATACATGGATTTTTAAACGGTTGGTACTGCGATATAAAGCAATTTTAATTCAATTATTTTAATCAAAAACAAGCACAAACATTTCCACGCCGTGTCAGATTTTTGGGGAATAGACCCTGAAGTCAAACGATTTTTATTTTTTTGAGCGAAAACCATGCGTCGGTCAAAGAAAATCAATGAGATTAAATTTGCTCAATAATGAATGAGGATCTTAAAGGCGATTTTTCTTTTGGAAGTAAGCAGTGGCGTAGTATTTTTTTCTCCAAAAATAATCAATGCAAAACCCTTACGGACGCCACTGGTAGAGGAAATAGAAGACATGTACCAAATTTTAAGACATACGTTTATAGGAATTTTTTTTCTCAAAATGTGTCAAAGAATCACCACTTCAAATATTAGCATGTCTTCAAGGAACACCCTGTATACAAAGGGAAAGTTATCTGTAGCTTGGTTCTGGAGAAAAACTATTCCAGTTTCTTCAAATTTTGATTATCTCACTTAAAACCCAGAAACATCAGAACAACATCATACAGGCTGTTCGTTTTTCAAATGCCACTATAACAGTGTCAAAATTATTACCATGTGTAAGGAAGATAGAGATTAAACATTAACATTATTTGAAAATGTTGAAACTCAGGATGGCGTTCATGAGAAAAAACAAAGTTCACAGGTGTTTCAAGGGGATGCCATATTCGAAAATTCAATGACAAATTACCTGAATAAAGTTCTAGTTAAAAATGTTCAGTACGTTTAGTTTATCCAGAAAAATAATGAAACGAAAAACGAAAATTTTCATTTTTTATTTCTCCAGATTATCATTCAGTTCAAGATAAGTGAGATCCTCATAAGGGCATTCGAATAACGGACGAAATAGTCAAAATATTCTACTATTTTGGTAGAAATGTGAATAAAACCCAGTGAGGTAGGTGAATGTGTTTTCTCAATATGTAGCCTCCTTGTTTCGATAAAAATAGTAATTGATTATATTTCCTATATTTTTATCGTTCATTATCAATACAATCGAACGATATCGTATCATTCCGCGTCATCTAGAGTATACCATATGCTTATAAGCCATATTATACACGGTGCGATATTTACTTTAGCATCATATTCAATTTATTCTATATCAGCACGATAGGGGGTGACTGGATGATAATATATAAAAATAATGTGTGGAAAAACAATCGAATGCCTATAAATAGAAAAATAATACAGTCCACAAGACCTATTGAAAGATTTCTGTATATAATTTTAAAAGAAAAAATACATTTAAGTATTGAAATCACTTGATTCTGTGAATAATTATGATAGTATATATTATCATTATATGAGAATAATAATAATTGAATTATTTAAATGCACTAGAGAGCATGTTTTCTAATTATTCATGGAAACAACTTACTGATGAACACCCAGTACATTCGTACCCATTCCTACTTTCGAATTGACGTATTTAATGTACCCTGTAACTTTTTTCGAAATATTGAGAGTAGAAAATATGGAAATCGAAAATAACTAGTCGAATTAATTGTGGAAAAGGACAATTTTGATATCGAAACCATCAAAATGATTTCCAAAAAAAGGGGTTTCATCTTGTTTGAGTTTTAACAAAGATGATAAAAAATATCAAACTCACCTATCGTCCCATACTGCATGCCAGAAGGGATCACTGCAACTAGCGAATCAACGTGCTTGCGAAGGACTGACAGTCAATCGGACTTCTACTACATCCCTCAATCCTTCGACGAGAAAACGCGGCCGACTGCGAATTCCTGTTGCTGCTGCCTCCGCCACACCCCAACGCGCGTCGGGACGCGTGCGCCGTCGCCCCTACCCCCTCCACTCCCCCCCTTTTTCACCACCTCATCCCTTCCCTTGACGACCCCATCAACTGGGCCTCGTGACAACAGGTGAACGACGAGTATGTGCTGGAAGTACCGCTGAGGAGGGAATCGGTACCACCGCGTTGGGCAACCCCCGAAAAAACATCACAATCTGTTATTTTTGAATTTCACCCCCCCATGTTGGTTGCTTTTCAATTTACAGCCCGATCCATTCCTTTTCTAATGATATATCGTGCAGATATCGTTGTGAAGATAGTTAGCGAAGAAAATTGAATTTATTACAGAAAAAAGATTTTGTTCTTATATTTTTCCTTCCGTATCTGGACGGCAAATTGCGATGAGTCGTGATATTATCTAGCTGAATATACAGGGTGTCAATTTGAAACACCCTATAGATTCTCTGATCCGTATTAGATTGGCCTGAATAATTATATGCTGACGGAAACAGAATATGGTAATGAGGATCAAAAGTTAAATTATGTATCGAAAATAACCAACTTCGGATGAGGTTTTCCAATAGGGAGTTGTTTGGAAATGTATTAATATGCAAAATCTTGTCAAAATTGACCACTTCTATCAAAAGAGTGCCATGGATGTGGATAAACAAGAAACTGAAAATAAATTTGTGTCACTTTTTTCCGACAATATGGAAATTCGTTTCTCAACCGTTGACATTTCAGTGGCGTACGACTTATCGACTATCCGACTACATAAAATATGACGACACTGCAATCAAGGGTACGTACCTATGAACTTATGTCCTGTAAGTCACATGATCAGAATTTGAAGACAAAAAGTTGGATATATTAAAAAAAATTATACATGAAGGTTCATTTTTTGATGCATAGTATTTTTCATTTCACTGACGTTCGCACGGATTTCACATCAAATACTCTTGGAAAAAAAATACTCCGCCACTGCTTTCTCTAGCAATAGATCAGATGATTCTCCATTTTCTGATGTTAAGAAGTAAAAATCGTTTGATTCTAGATACACAAAAAATCTGAGGCATCCTTGAATATGGGCATGTCTTTAAGAAACACACTGTATAGTAGCTGCAGCGTTTCAACGATACCCCAACCCAGCAGACTATAAGATGCGGTAAGGAACGTTTTTGACAAACGACGTCAAAAACATCTTTCGATTAAAACAAGGCGGCGGTTCGGACTTGCGTCAACTCGTTAGGAAAGGAAAATAGATCGGTGTGTATAGGAACTCAACTGGATAAACAAGACGTTTTTTATTATAATTAATATTCCGCGAGAATATCGAGTATCAGGTCCAGAAGCTGATACTGACACCTGCACAAATGAGCTAGGAGGTTACACACAGCATATAAGAGATTCAATTAACTTTGACAGCTTCACAATAAATAGTTTGTTTTCTTCTTCTCATTGTTTTAGGTATCTGTGATAGCAAAATAAGACATTAAATTGACGTTTAATTTATACAATATACTGACTTGTTCCCGCAGCTTCGCAACATTGAAGCCATTGAGTAAATATCGGATATCATCATAATAGAAATGAATCAATATAACTTCATTTTATCGCTTTGCTGGTATCTTCAATTTTTCACTGATCACTACAGTGAAAACTTAAAATCTACTATATGTATACAGGCTGTTTGTATTTCGAGTGCTTTTATGAGAGATACGAAGTTGAAATGCATTTTAAAGAAAAAAGTATCACTTCCCTCTCTCTAATCTCCGTTACTGAATACAAAATTGAGAAACACGTCAATTTTCATTTCAAACGGGGTGTTCTTCAGCAATTGAATTTGTCACCCCTTTTACTTCCTCCCCTTAATAGCTAACCCCTTAACTTCTACAAATAGTAAAAGCAGGTCGTGCAATACATTGTTGGAAAATATTTCAAAAATAGAATGATAATATATTATTGAAAAATTTTTCATACGAGATTACAAAAAAATAAATGGATGAATGATATTGAATTGAATCTTAAAAAAAAATAGTCTAATGAACAACTTAATTCTGCCGAGAAGTAAATGAAGAACATTTTGAACAACTAATTAAGTTTTGGAGCAATTTTTCCAGTTAATTTAGTTTCAAAGACATTCAATATAATTTGTTGATTCCTTTTGTGTCTTTATTGAAAAAAATTATAATTATACTTTCAAAATCTTTTCCCACGATGTATCACAAAAACACACTTGCTATTCAAAACAATTTATTCGATAGCTTTCATGGGAAGGGGTGACACCCTGTTTGAAATGAGAATTGACGTGTCCGAGCGTTTTTCATTTCGTCTTCAGTAACGGAGATCAAAGGGAGGTGAGACTTACTATCCACACTGTATATCTATATGTTTTTACGTCCACATTGATAATATTATAGGGATTCTCCAAACTAAAAACAAACTTCTCTATGATAGTGAAAACAACAAAAGGGAAGAGCACACGTGTACCTAATTCTCCTCACCCCTGAACAGATTATATCTATATTTCCCTCTACCTTATCAACGCGGTCTCCTATTCGCAAACATCGAAAACTGTCAGTCGTATATGATAATAATTATCATTGGTGCCGAACAACTTGTCAGGACGCTTACGATTTTCGACGGGGTGAGATTGCGGCAACGGCGACATCTGTCCGATACGAGATAACGACGCGATAACACTTTCTGATACGGCGTGAAAGCGGTGAGAATGCGAACAGGTGTCGTCTCATCGACAACCGAATATACAGTGAGTTGTTCCAAGGTACCAGTAGGTTGAGAAAAACATGGTTGCTAGGGAGAGATTGTTTTGGTTGCTAGGCAGAGATCGGTCAGGTTACTAAGGAGAGATTTCATGGTTGCTAGGGAGAGATTGTTGTAGTTGTTAGGCAGAGATCGGTGTAGTTGCTGAGAAGAGATCGGTGTGATAACTAAGGAGATATTTCATGGTTGCTAGGGAGAGAATAGTTTGGTTGCTAGGCAGAGATCGGCGTGGTTAATAAGGAGATATTGTCATGGTTGATAGGTAGAGATTGGTATGATTTTCCAAGCATAGATCAGTATGGTTTTTTGGTCAGAAACGACACCAAAAACAGATTGGATATTACGATTCATATCTGTAGATAATGAAGGTGAAGAACTCAATATTGTAGCACAGTTCTATTGCATGATGGAAAATTCAGTAGTAACCAAACTGAACGATTATTCTCACTGAAAGTGATATCAAAATTATTGACTACTTAACCGTACTTTGGCAGCTTAGCCGCCAATTTTGGACTGAAATCCCCGCATTGAACGTCTGAAGATGCGCCAAGTCGCGTAAAAGATTCATCTTCTCCTTGTCAGCGACTTGTTTGTGTACAACAAATAATTCATTATTAAGTCTCTTTAATACCTTTGAGTCGAGCCGTATATTGGGAGGGCTCAGGAGAGAAATTCGCAGAGTAACAATGCACCAGCCTGAATTATCAGAATGCCAGAGAAGGTAAGAGATTTTCCTTAGACGTGATAAAACGGAATTTTTAAAAGCAATCAACTGTTCTAAAACGGTGTACGGGCTTCGTATGGATATTAGGTGAGATGAAATGCTCGTAGGCTAGCACAAAGAAGATTCTACTAGTAATGAATCTATGTGGATAAATTTTAGTTAACAGTAACTTTGAAAAGACTCTTGAAGGAAAAGAGTATGCGCACCTGACGTCACAGCCAATTATAGCCAATCACAGCCACGGAATGTCAAACAGTTTGAAGATAAAACATAACTAAAAACCTCAGCTCAATGTGTAGAGAATGGCTCTTCATGAATTCAATAATCCAAAGTCCAATGCTTATATATGCGGGAGTACTTGTGACGTATCAACGCTGTGCGATCTCCGCGTGATTTCTAAACGGACCCTAACTTTGAGAATTCATTCTGGTGAAACAACTGTGAGAAGAAGAATCATTGAAAAAAACTAGATATACTTCTCATCGTTTTAGATGTCGTGATTTAATTTCAAGAAATTTGTGATCCCGCATCCACTGTATTCTCCAGATCTAGCCCCCAGTGATTTTTTCCTGTTCTCGAGAATGGCTGGACAGATTTGAATCTATGAAGAAGTACTTAAGCGTTTTCCCAGGCTTGAGACAAAGTACTTCAGTCCAGATTCCACCAAACAATGTTCCTAAGCTAGCCCACGAACTTTTCAGCCTAACGTTAGATTCTCAGGAGAATATCTCAGTTCATCATCACGTACGATTAATCGTGTCAGAGAAAAAGTACACTGGCAACAGATTTCTAGCCGAAAAACACGCAGCTGGCACTTGACGTAAGTTGGAAATCCCTTCCGAGTAGAAAGAACTGGAAGAGACAAACCGGGTAACTAGATTCGGGTCTCATCTGATTCTCATCTAATCCAATTTGGGTCCGGAAAAGGGTTACAAACGCTACGCCGCCTAATCCACTACAGATTTTTATTAAGTGGGACTTGATGAAATGAGCTCGGACCGTATTTTTTCCTCGGAAATAAACTAGGTTAACCAACATTTTTCCAGTGGCGCATGTACAATGGTCGTCAAGTGCAACGAAGATATCGCTCGTTTCAATGAAATCTATACTTCTATCACAAAGATTCACGCTGATCATGTTGACAGCATCGAAGCTACGGATACAGGGAGTAGCGAAGGTTTTTTTTTTACATCCACCATGACACTTCAAGGTGAAAATAAACTTCACTCGCCACCATTGGCGTTTGGAAGTGGAAAGTAATCAGAGGAGTAGGTTAGAATGAGTTGCGAAATGATCTCACTTGGGATTGCTAATAATACTTGAGAACTTTTTTAACTAGAGAAAGATAATTTTCTCATTTCCACAAACTTCCGCACAACGTTTTTTTTTCCACACTACTTACCAAGCCAAGCATTTCAGTATTTATGTTAGTAGAATTGTGTAATTTATATTGGTCAGGGTTGATATATTCGAGATTATGTGTGTGTTTCGAAAAGCAGACTTTCTTTAAAAGTGTCATACAAAGCACCCCAAATATAGTTCGGATAAGTCTCACCCTGCCCTTCGTTACTGATGACAAAATTGAAAAACACCCGAACCGCTCAGTTTCCATTTTGAATTGAGTATTTTTCAACGAAAAATCTTCACCCTCTTCATTTCCCCCTCTTGATGATTTTTTCAAATATCTTGAATACCAAAAGGTGTTATGTCATTGTTACTTTTGAAGTAGAATTCAAAAATGTCCACTTTGATTTTTTCCAAAATAAAAATATTCACGTAGAAAAGAAAACCCAATTATATAAAATTCAATCATTCTAAACAATAACTTAATTCTGTCAAAAAATAAAAGGAGAACATTTTGAACGCCTTCTGCAGTAATTGAATTAATCAGAATATTTTGTATAGTTCATTCATTTTTGAGGATTCAATTCGATGTTATTCGTTTAATCATCCTTATCTGCGTTTTGCTATCTGAGAGCAATGAAGGGCTAATTATCATAGGGAGGCAGGCCCCTCTTCTCCACTGGGCACTATGGGCACTTGCCCAGGGCCCCGCGATCGAATGGGGCCCCCTAGTTCCTGCCAGATTACCAAATGATAACCGATATTTAGGTATTACCAAAAAACATTAATTTTGAAAAATCTGATGATAATGACCTACTACAAATACCTACGCTTATTAGCTTTAGTTTGCCGCATGCGCATAGCTATACCTTGTACAACATAGCTTGAACTTTTTGACAGATGGGTCAGTGATGGGAAACACAAAATATCTATTGGTGTAAAACATATGTGGCTGTATGTATGTTTTAAACTATTCAAAATAAGTTAATTCATCCATCAATCAATTTTATTGCACTGGACATAAAAACATTGGGTAGGTAAGAGACCATTGTTTTCCATTTTTCTATTTAAATTTTACTTTGAAGCAATAAAAACCACTTGAGACCTTCGGAAAATGCTTGAGTCTTTAACAGGTACTTTTGTGTAGTGTGTCTATTCTCATGATTATTAACAATTATTTGAATAAGAAAATATTGTTCGTCGTTGCAAAGTTACATCGATTTCAGATTTGACATCCGTCAAAAAGATCAAACTATTAAATGCAACTATAAACAGGGTATAAGTACTCCACTTAATTAAATACCTATACTATATGTAGGTGTAAGAATACAATTTGATGCGGTGTGGTTTATGTCATAAAGAAACCTATTGGAACGTCATACGTAATACCAAAGACGAACGGGATTTTCCCTGTATTTGTCTGCGATGTTGTGACGTTTGTTTTGCTTGTATATCCTATTTTTTTATAGTTAGTAACTAAATAAAAATAAATGTAAAACCTTGTTTGTTTTCTTTATATATTATAACTATATAGTGTTTTCTCAAGGTCATAGGGGCCCCATGATCCTAATGTGCCCAGGGCCTCAAATAGTTTAAAGACGGCCCTGTAGGGAGGGAGTGAAAATTGTGACATTTTTCTTGCTGAAAAACTCCAGGTTTGAAATAAAAATTAAGGTGTTTTTCATCTTTGTTCAGTAACGGAGATTTGAAATCCCATGTTTTCATAATGATGAAATAAATTTTCTCAACAGTAATTTCATTCTTATACTGCATGTTATTCTTCACTTATTGTTCGATAATTGCTCAAAGCGTGTTTTTTAGTTCTTTGGAACTAGAATGGGATAATTTTTGTTAACTTTTTAGTTTTATGAACTCTGAAAACGTGTCTCCTTGAAGTTGATCTGAAACTACGTGCATACATATAATCGAAGAATCAATTACGAACATACAGGTAAAACCAATATAAGCGTGTTTGTCGGGTCCTTGCGCTGTTTTTCTGTTGTTTGTTGTATAAGTTTCGTTCTTCTCCGGTGAATCTTTGAGAAATATAATATTTCTGTGATTTTTTTCAGATTCATCTATTTTATTCATAATCTGGCAACCTTGCATTTCTTCGTTCATTCATACAGTTTTTACAGTCCACTTTTTCTTCTAAAGCTCATTTGATCTGAGTTGATTAATATAATTTTTCAACACAGGCTTTATAAATCGCAGATTGAGTAAGGGTTACTATTTTTGGAAGTCGGACCTGGTCGTATTTGACCCAGTGAAAATTTGACATTGTTGGGAGAGCTTTTCATTGGTTGAGCAGAGCGATGACTTGCAGATCTGTGCAAGGCTGTATGCGCACTCATTACCAACATCAAAGAGAACGACAGAAAATGACACTACTGTATGTTTAGTAATACTATGGTGTTAATAAGAGAGACAAAATTAGTAGAGATATAATTAAATAAATATTCAAAAAACCTACATCATCAACTGAAACGTTCAACGAGCCCAATACGAATTAACAAAACAGAAATATTTCAAGTTGTTTTCCCTCCAGCCACATATGCTTAATTTGGCGATGATCACCAAGAAGTTTTTCGTTCTAGACTTTCACCTCCCACTGGCACAGTGAATAACACATTCGCCCCCTTTCCCTTTCCGCTACCCTTCCACCCTGTTCCTTGCGTTCGCCCTTTTTGGGACGATTTACAACAATTTCCGCATATCGTTTTCCGAGGCGACGGCCTCCGGACCCCCGCCACACGAGAAACCTGACAAATAATCTAATTCGATTCGCAGTTTGACGCCCAATTTGGGGCGCCAGTAATTGAAACCCCTCCGAATAATAATTAGACTGTCACTTGTCTTGGTAGGTCGGTGCCTGGCTGCCGCTAAGCCTAGATGACGCCTAAAAGGCTCTACACCAAACAGTGGCGTAGATTGTGTGGGAAAACAACACAATTTTCATAGGGAAATCATGCTGTTATTTTTATTTATACAGGGTGTCAGGGAGTATCATTGAAGCCTGGCAAATAAAGATTGGTCTTTTTCAGATTGAATTTCCTGTAAATTGCCATGTATTTCAATTTGTTGTTTCCTGAGCTGCTCGTTGTTTTTTGACAGCTGGAATTTCAATGACAAATTATTCCAAGTAATATACACCCAGATAGCACAAGACGTCTTAAAGACGTACGTTTTATGTCTTATCTTGGTCTGAACGTCTTAGTCCCTGAATAGGACGTCTTAAAGATGTCTTTCTTCAGACGTCTTAAAGACGTCTGATTCGCACGTCTTAAATACGTCTTAGAGACGTCGTCAATAATACGATCATTATAGTTGAAAGACATTATGGACGCACTCGACAATGCGCGTGCGCTTGTGATGTGTGACGTAGTGGAAACGGTAAGTAAACAACCAACGTCCTCTTCCCCCTCTTTGCTCTTCAACAACTAGTATGCTGTATTTTGATCTAATCAATCATAGATCATGGTATGACACTGTGATCATTTGTTATTTCCATTGAACTGAAAAAGTATATTCAGTTATTTCTCAATCTATCTGTTGCCTGTGCTAGTGTGCTGTGAGTGTCACTTCTGTCAACTTCTTTCGTGTACTGTTTCGTGTATTAGATCATACAGTTCTACGAACGGGTAAGTCGTCGAATCTATTTATTTTCGTCCCTTGTGGATTTTTCACTTGAAGAATACCTAATTTCTAATAATATCAACGTCCCCATGATATTTCATTATCAATTATATTTTTAGATGCTGCAGAAAGTGCTAACATGTCCCAAAATAGAACAGACACGGAAGCTATGCAAACGTGGTTTAAGCGTGAATGTGACAGAAAAAACAGCAAAATCAATAAAACATTATAAACAGTTCGTTTCGTTCGATTTTGTATTTCTTTTGAATAAATATTTTTCTCGAATTAAAATATATTTTTATTTAAAGACATCACTCCAACCAATTCCCATAGATAAGTAGACGACGCTAAGGCATACATGGACGTCTTTGAGACATCGTGAACGTCTGAACAAGACATCTTTAAGACGTCTCAAAGACGTCTTTGTGCTATCTGGGCAATATCACGTGAAGATAACGACATAAACTTGGTAATTTTCGAATTTCCTATGAATTCATATTCGAACCGGTTGTATTTTGATAACCGCATATTCTTTGTTACCTATTCTTTGTTACCTATTCTTTATACTTGAAGTGATATCCAAGATATACAGGATGTCCCAGAAGTCAACGTCCATCCGGAATCGGGCAATAAGGCAAAGCTTTGGGAACACTAGAATAGTTTTTGAGTAAGTAAATAGTTTTGTGGAAAATTTGGTTCCTCTACGTGAAAAGAAATTTTCTACAGTTAAAAAAGATTCTAGCAAGTATCATATCATTTTGTAATCCCTATTGAATACGCCAACTTTCAATGTCACTTGTCAAACAAGCCATTGTTAATTTCAAATATTTGGTAGGGAAAAAGTGATATTTATATTCCATACAAAAAAAAAATCGAAAAGTTAGATTTCTAGCACAAGGACTAAAAAAACATTCAGATTCAAAATTTTCTCGTTGTCTTCCCTGTTTTTTAAAATACACAACTCAGGTTAACTCATATTTTTCTTATAACTTCGACGTCGACTTCTGAGATACCCTGAAGACCACATCAGAATTTCAATTTCATATCACAAACTTTTTTAGAGAAATAATTCCCCAGAAATTCAAAAGGAACTTTTGATAAAAATCGCCCTGTGTGAAATACAATTCTTCGTTCGCTGAAGCAAATCTTTAATATTGTTGTTGTTTCTCAACACCCCCTAACCCACATCACCGGAAATGAGAATGATTGCCAACTGAAGGAAGCCTAATTGTATAAAATAATAACGAACGTCGTCAGAATTATTTTCTGTTTGTGTCGCAATATCTCGGAAATATCGAGTATCGAGAGAATACAAATAGAATTTTCCGGGAAATTCACTCTGTTCTGGATTGAGTTGTCATTGTTACTCTTGCCTGCTGGAAATTATACCAGTTGGAAGAGATTATATATCCTCATTTCCATTTCTCCAGTTACAAAGATATGTGAACGATATTCAGAAATAAGCATTGCTATTTTCAATGACGTTTGATTGAAGAAATCCAATAATAGTGTACCGTTATTCGTGAGTTCCATCAAAGAACAGACTGATTACTAACTGATAAACTATTTATTTTCATGTACAAACACCAACTAACTATTTATTTTAACTATTTATATTTACAACGATGTTACTACGTCTCGTTCTATTCTTCAACTCCCTAACGGTGTTTGGAAGCTCGATATTTATGTTTCAACATTTGTTCTGGAATATTCTTGAACTGTCAGTCTTCTGTCACATCTGCTCATCTCTCTTCGTCAGACTGCTCGCAGGATCTTCCATTTCTTCTATTCCAGAATATTCGAGAGCTTCCAATATAATCGAGATTTAGGTGGATGCATGTGATACAGGGAGATTATTCAAGTTCGCCAGTTCCCCAATGCATCCATCATGACTTTGCTGAATTCCATTACAATAGATAAAAAAATATGAAACTCTTGGTATAACATAAAACTGAATGTGAAATTGAATAATTCGAAAACCATAAACATTTTACCGAATCTTGATCAGAGTATGGTATCGTGAAAGTAATTTCCGTTATCATTTTTACGAAAAATTCCACCATTGAAAGCAAACAAGTAAATTAAACGGTTTTATTGTTACACGGTGTATGATTATAAATCAGACCATTGAAAAATATTTTTTGCGAGCATTCCAACGTCTTATCACGAATGGAGGGTAGTTTGAATTTGAATTTTAGTAGGTGCAAGTTGTTGAAAGTGCATTCTCTCCATGATTCTTTTAATCTTATCGTTCACAAGTAAAGGGTGTCTTGGAATGTTTTTCGTTTTCAGATGATAAATAAAAACCAAAACATTAATCAAATCTCATTTTATTTAATGTTAATTCAAAGAGCAATTCTTGAAATTTCTTTATGAAAAACAGCGGTTTGCAAATGCGCACCATTCATTTGTTCACACCCACATAACCTGGAGCTGAAATTTTCAATAACTCACGGGAGCATCGCTCTTGGAATAAAGTTGATTTCTTCAGTGATTCTTCGCTTCAAAAATTGTAAACTGTGCTTTTTAGGTAGCCCCACAGGAATAGCCAAAAAAGTCCGGATCATATGGCAATATATGTCAGAATTAAGGGTCTGAGTTCGAAACGAAAATCATTCTCAGACACCCTTCATACTATTAACCATTTTTGGATCGCCCCTCGTATGTTGCCAGAACATCCGGATTCGTGCGGGAGTGTGACACGATGGTGTATTAACAACCAAATGAAGAAGAATGTGAGAAAAAGCTCTCGCAATAAAAGAAACAGACGGCCGTAATAAACTGCCTGACAACTTTTATACCCCGGGATTGAAAATTATCTGGGAACATACACTTAAACGTGCTTGATAAATGTGCCGCTGTTCGCACGATCTTTCATTATGTTTTCAATATAAAGTGTGTTTCAATACATTTTTATACAGTGAGTCGTTTCTGGGACGAATTTGCAGATTTATTAATTATTCAACATAGTCAATGGTCAGCTGGTTATCCAGATACGATCGTACTTGATTATTTTCTTGAAATTATTCGAAACGATGAAGGTCTTTGGCTGATATCACCTTCAGGTTTTTTATAATGAAATAGGTGACTATTCAATTTTTTTTGGTATTTTTGGACATTTTTGATATATTAGAATTGTATGATGAAAAATTGCAAATTTCACGAAAAATATACTAGATATCGTAAAACGGATCAATACCGTGCAGCTCGGACATTCTATTTACGAATTTTCAGAAAGATTTCGAAAATTTGCTACAAATTTGCCCAAACGTACCCCCTTGTGATTTCAAGGAAAATTTCAACGTTTTCAAAATATGTTTCTGAGGCATTGTCTTGGTTGTTTCATTTTATTCTTCATCCAAACGGGTAACTTTTCAAATGTATTTGGGGTTTTTGGAGTTTTTTGATATATTAGATGAGTAGAGTAGTTGAATGTTCGTAGAATATGCTTTCTAAGCATTATCTGGGTTGCTCTATAGTATAATAAATGCAGCATATTTGGAATGCTAGTTTATGTTTTGAGGATAAATTTGAATACGAAAGGGGTGGGCCTATAAAAATACATTGAATGAACCACAAAATTATTAACCTTCAATAATAAAAAAAATCAAACATAACAAAAACCAAAAACCTTATCAAAATGTATTTCAAACTAAAAAACTACAAAATCGAGATTTGACTTAGGGTGCAGGTAATTTGGAATATATTATAGTATTCCAAATTATATAATAGATTTTCACGTTTTTTATATTTGATAACAATTTTCCTTAGAAACTAATAGATTTCTTATCTTTGTAATAGTTTTATAGTATCAAGACCTTTAGTAATCAAACTTTTCTGAACAAAATAAACTAAAATAACATCTAATCAAGTTATCAGTCGAAGTAATCACAGATCAGTCCTTACTTTTAACTTATAGTTTACTATTCTTGCAGTAATCACAAATATACACACCAGACTCATAACCACTACAAAAACCTCCTTTTGTTATGTTCTCTTTCGGTATTCCAAATTAAAAACATACCATCCTTACCTAAAATTTTATGACACTTTTTTAATTCCAGTTATATTTACAAAATCATAGTAACATCACAAACTAACAAGGTCACTTAACAGTTTAAATAATTACAATGAAGATTAAAAGAATTACACTAAATGATTATCACCGGTTGTATTCTTACCGATTTTTTTTTCAAAGCAGATGTCTTCTTCCCTTGTCGCTGGCAGTCGGAATGTTTTTAATACTCGATGGCTTTGTGTGACGTATGGAATTATGTTTACGGCAAAAAAATACGGATGGCCTTTATAATTATTTAGATATCTAAGTATTCCAAATTAACTGCAGTATCCCAAATATGCTGCATTTCCTCTAATTTGTCGAACCAGGTGATTTTTTGAATGTTCATGTGTGTTTTCGGATGATGGAAAATCAGAAAAACTATACAAGATATCCTAAATCACCGAGTCAGGCCAAAAAAAAACAGGAATCTAGCACAGTGTCGATGCAAAAGTAAAATCTCAATGTCGAAATATCCCCCACTGGAGCACGATCTCTGACAGCCTTTATTGCATTCCACCCTCGTCCATTGACGTCGAATGAATCTAAATGAAAAATCGTTTACAACACTTCGTATAAACAACGCTCCAATTAAAATTTCCATAATCGATGCGCGTTCAACGTCAAAACAATTCCACCCGGAAAACTATTTCCTTCCTAGTCACAACAATTTCTGCCGGTCCATCAATTCCTTGAATTACGTAACTTTGTTAACACATATACAGGGTGGCTGAAATTATACTGTGAGAGGTATGAATTCATGGGCGTGGACATATGACGAAATATTTATGGTTAGTTTATACAGCAAATAAGGAACAAAATGAAATAAGAATGCACCAATCAACCCAACCCATATAGGGTGCGTTCCATTAAGCGCTCACAACGATCACGCTCACGACCACGAATTTCGTCGTTCCACTTGGTTCTGTGCGTCATCGAAACGCTCACGCCGACCCACCTATTGAGATGGGTCGTCGTGAGCATGAATCATGACGTCATTCATGACATTTTCGCCACGACCCCAACGATCGTGGTCGCCATGTGGAACGTCTGAATGAGTGTTTTGGGCGTTGTGAGCGCTTAATGGAACGCACCCATAGTATTTCTTTCGAGTAGTAATAAATATTTTATTTCATTGGTGCATTCGTATTTCATTTTGTGCCTTATTTGCTGTATAAACTAACCATTACAGGATTCGTTGAATGTCTATGCGATTTCAATGACACTCTGAAGCCGAAAGCTAGGTTAACTTATCATTCAAATTGTTTGGAAAAATGTTTTCGATTTATAAAATATATACACCCGAACTGGATAAGTATTGACTGTAAGTTTTTTCAATATTTGTACATATTCCGACTACAATCAACAAACTTTATGAGCAGATCGAAGAATTCTCTTTAAATAAATGTTCACCAAATCTGTCGAAACTATCTTCCTGAAATAAATAGACTATAATTTCCATTTGATAAAGAAGTCTCCGTATGCTTACTGTTAAAGTATAGAAACATGATAGATGAACGGGATTTCAATCATCTTTCAGATGATCAAATAATGTTCATTTAAAACCTATTTTTATGTCTTTCAGTAAAATTAAAAATTATGAGCGACCCTGTATAATGTATGCACAACAAACTTTTCTATACAGAACTGATACACAGCTTTGCTAAGTTACATCCCAAATATGACGTTTATAAAGGCAGAATCATGTTTTGAACAAAATTTTAGGAGAATAATTATTATCACAGTATAACTAGCTTTAGCTATAGGTTTGAGAAAGTTTGATTTTACATACATTTTTAGTACACTTGAGAGACAAAATACTCAATAGTGTGTTATTATCTCGAGAACGATTGAGAATAGGTGTAAGGAATATCAAGCAAAAAAGTTGAGATAAGAATCACAAGAAAAAAAAAAGCTGTAATATACAGAGTTTTTGAAATAACAAAGACAGTGCCACTTGTCCGCAGAAGCGGCAACGCTGCATTCCCGAAAATATGTTCAATCGCAAGCGCTTATGAAAGTAAAATTTTCACACAGTATGCTTCCTCCCGTTTTCCAAATACGTCTTAGGTACCATCCATCGTGGCCCACCCTGTATAGTTATCCTATCGATTCAAACTTCCAACCGGTCGCACTCTGTACATTTGCATACCGACTCAAGTCCCTTCGCTTTTCCGCTATTAATTCTCGAATTCGTATTCGAATTGATACCGGTCGACTCGTTTGACAGACGGCCCCCGCATAGTCGTAGTCACTCCCGCGCCATTGCCAACGAAATCGGCATCGGGTTAATGAACGGGAATATTATTCGAACTAACTGTAATGAACGACGTAAATGAGGTGTTTGCCATCTAATGGACCGGAACTGTCCCTAGAAATGCCATTGATGGCGGTGATAACGTGACGATTCGGAGTGTAATTGCTGGGAGGTGATGAAAACGATAGGAGCTGGGAGGTGACCTGTGAAACGAGTCGTCAAAACTACGCGTCAAATGTCAATGGGAGTCGCGGTGCTTTCGTTAGTATCGCAGTATAACTAAACATACAGTAGGATGAACTTTGGGAACCAACAAATAAAAGAGAAAATCAACAAATACCAAATGACAAAGGTCTAGTCGTCACAAACAAAATGAATAAACGAAGAAAATAATTAGTTGATTGTTGTCTGAGTTGGATGAAAAAAAAAACATTTCATATCCAATATCTTTGAAAATAAATGAGTACTTTGAAAATTGTACACATCTTTTACCTGTATGATATCGTTTCACTTAACATAACTACCTAAACTGATGAGATATTATCAATATTCATCATACAGTATGACCCATTTTTAATGGAAACACCCCCCTAAAATTTGAAGTTGTGAACAGATTTTAATAATCATTTTTTTGAAATGTCAAGTACTAAAAGTAAACTTTGTTTCGGAAAATATGTGAAGAAAATCCTTCTTGAACATTGCTTCTATACTGTTAATGAATATAATCGAACACCAATGCTATGATCTTTCATCTTTGTGTTATTTGATGACTTTTTTGTTATTTTGTTCGTCACTATTTTTATCCAATTTCGTCTATTTTACTGTGACTACTGTTATTATACTTTATATCGTTTGATATTATTTCTGTCGTTTGTATCATTTCTGTCGTTTGTATCATACTTGAATTTGTAATCCTGACTTGCTATAAACCATATTATGTATGTGTAACATAATCAAATAAAGCTATCTATCTATCTATCTACCTTGGGACAAAATTTGAAATGTCCATTCCAATTTTCAAGGCATACTACGACATTTTTTCTTAGTCGAAAATCGAGATTTTTCATTAGAGATTTTTTTATTGAAAAAATCACTACGCCACTGGATTCAGAACGCCTCCAAACAGGTGTGACCAAATTTTCATAAAAAAATATTCATTAATAACAAAGTTATGACAACTCAAAAATTCGAAAAATCACATAGCTAACAGTCACAAAAAACACCCTATATCAACAGATATAGCCATGATGATATTTTTTATGATTTCAACAATAAAGTATCGCCAGATAAAAAAAAACAAATAGCGTAAATTTTTATTATTATTATTATTATTATTATTTATTTTTTTTTTAATTTCACAGTAGCTTAGTTACCGGTGTGCTCAACCAGGGCGGGATTCTGTTGAATCAACGACCTAGTTGCGGGCTATGACAGTTCGAACAATGGCACATGTAGATAGTATAGTTATTATTATTATTATTATTATTATTATTATTATTATTATTATTATTATTATTATTATTATTATCATTATTATTATTATTGTTATTATTATTATTATTATTATTATTATATTATATGCAAAGATATGGACCTTTGAAATGTCGCTAGTGCATTTCTCAAAAAATACAAAAAGTAAATCGATTTCGTTCAAAAACTCACCGTTTCGTGAAAGTGAATGTTGAGAATGACCCCAATAACCCCCCTCGTTACGCCTATGGTTCCATGCGACACCGTGTTTAGAAATTATAAAGAATGTACATTCATCCCAGCAGCGTGACAAGAGTTAGTTGCAAAAGAAATCCAGTTACCCTAAATCTCACGTAAAAGTAGCTCACATTTCGGCGAACAAAAAAAAAGAGCTACGCTTCCACAGCAATCTCCTCTGGATACATAATCAAGAAGCTTTCAGACGCACAAACACCCAGCCAGTCAGCGTTCGTTCCGAGCTCGCATCATCATCTCGCGAGCAGTTATTTAAGCGCATCCGAAGACCGGGGAATTTTTGTGATGTAGATTTAATAGACCTGAAGTGAGCTTTCGGGAATAATTAGGCGGTTAACTGGAAGCCGGCGACGACGACCGGAGAGGAAAAGACGACGAGAGGTGGGGGAATGGGGGGAGGGTGGGGAGTGGAGCGTGCAGCAACGTCCTGTTTAGTGATTTCCCCAGAGTGGTATCGATTGAGAAATGCAACACCTACCTGTGGACAGTGGCGGTCAGACAAGGATGATCCTACTTTTTTCACTGGACCAACTTTCATTCATTCGATTTCCTATTCAATTTTCAGGAGTTTTTTTTTTCATTTTCATGATATCAAGAAACAAAATATTGTGTTTAATTTTTTGAGAGCGAGTGTTATGCATCCAGGTAGGACTCCAGCTTCTATTCGTGGATATTAGGTGGGATGTAAAGTTCGTAGGATGACACATATAGGCAGCGCCACTATCAAATCCATTTCATTTTCAGTTAGCCCTAACTTTCAACTGAGGTGACAACACTCGTTTGTCGAAATGGAAATTACGGAAGTTAGTGCGAATATACTGTAGAATACCTAGTATTATTGTATAGTTTGAGGACAATCAAAAACTGTGTCACGTGATCTTTATGAAATTCCGAAGGTGATTTGTTAGTTTTCATAATTAGAATTGATGTGGTACGTGACATTTTTTCAGGAAAATGTCCAGATATTGGGAGGCATGGATACGATGAAAATTTTTTGTACTTATGTATTCTGATCCAAGAAACACGAATTTCACAATTTTATCGTGGGGACATGAATACTTCAAAGCTGAAATTTCACCTTCTTATCCGTGTCACTTTTTGTACAGCTTTTTACAAATTTCTTCATCGATGACACACATAACATGTCGAGAAAGAATTTACTATGCTTTCATTCTCAAATAAACATTGAAAATGTAATATTTTCCATATTTTAAACGTGCACGTCAAATCCATCCGACAATTATTGGGGTTTGACAGTTGACGGTCAACAAATAGTTGACGAAATGATTATGTTTACATGCTGTCGAATCTGAATATTCGTAAAATACTGCATTTTCAATGTTTCTTTAGAATCAATACATGATAAATCCGTTCCTTATATGTAATGTGTCATGTTGTGTAATTTTTTATTAATTTTCTCACCCTTTTATATTACTCAAATTTCAAAATTCTTCAATAACGAGGCATATTACAAATTGTAAGATAGAGTCTATTATTTTGTGTTGCAACAATATGTTATAATATTTATGCTAGCACAGGCATCCTTCAGATGTTTATAGTCGTTTTCTAAAATAATTTTTAGAATTGATTGAAATCCATGTAGTTTCTCTTGGTTACAGGTATTTTGGAAAAACTTCACGTCACCAACCCTGCAACAAATAAAAGAGAATATTATTGTGAAAATTTTTGAAGCTTTCACCCCGATTGACAATCTAGGCGACTAGCACAGAAGTCAAAGTTGCCTCTTTTAAAAATTAAATAATGTATATTTTCTACTCCACACAAACACCGCACCACGCAAGTTTCTTTTCTTTTCTCTTCCAGAATACAAACTTCATTTTTACGTTCGAATGATATTATTTTGTCTCCACAGACTTGCATGTGGAGATAAAATGGCCTGCTGCGTTGAAACTTTACAAAGAAACTACTGGTGAATTTTATAACAATTGGCAACATTGCACTCTGCATTCATTTTGGCGACGGTGTCGCTACTAGCTAAAATAGGAACCTTACCTTCATCACCCACGTGTATAAATTTGACAGCTGTCATACTATTGGTTTTCGACTTATTGCACTACGAGTGAATAAGTGAATTTCCATAAATTAATTCTTGTCCTCGGCATAAAAGAGTCGACCATGTATGATCCAGAAGAAGCATATTCTCTAAGGTGAAATCTGCCAGCAGAAGAGGAACGGTAATCGCGGATGGTTTTCCACTCATTTTCCTACCCACACAAAAGTTTCTTTGTTGATATTCGAGTCGGAAGTATAGTAATAAAAACTTTCGACTCTTCGAGAACATCGTTTTCTGTATAGGAGTTGTCGAATGAAATAGAATCTAACAATGAATCAGAAGTGGAGTTCGCTTTAGACGTCGTTTGTGGCAAAATAGTGATAATGAAATATTACAGTGTCTTTCTTCATATAGTGGAATTTAAAATTCAATTGGTTATTCATTTTTTTTTGGTACTTTACATTTGAGATAAGGACTGTCACGTCCATTTCCGGTTCAACCGGAAATGAAATATACTGATTTATTATTTGAAGCTAGAAGTGATGCTATATTTATTGACAGTTAAACCTGTTGATCAAGTGAATTATCGTGAAACGTCCATGGTTCAATTTCAATCGTATCATAATAGAAGGGTGTTATTTACAGTGATTCCTGGAATAGTCGTAACGAGAGGGGGGGTTATTGGGGATGTAACCTCCCCCCATTGCTCAGAAAGAAGAAAAAAATGCAAGTAACTGTGGTTGACTGGTGGGGGTCGACCCCCCCACCTTTAGTCAACTTAGTTACGCCAATGATTCCTGGCATCAATGTATAGTAGTAGTAGTAGACTTTTTATTTTAGGAATCCTAATATACAATATATAGTTATAAATATATTGTCGCAACTCAGACTCGCTTGGCAATACGAGGGGGTTTTTAGTTTTAACTCATCACCCAATTACATGTATTTTCAAATAAAGTACTCGCTATTATACTCAAAAACACATTTATTCAATATAAAAAAACGAGGGTTTAGGATTAAACATAAGAAACATTAAAATATATGAAAAATAATATAAAAAGACATCACCGTGATAACTTACATAATGGCCAACCAAGCCGAAAAAGGGGTGAAAACCATCGTCGTGAGGCAGGGCTTCCGACCAAGTCGCAGTTCTTGAGAAGTGAACTAATCGAATGATAATAACGCTAATATTCTGAATAATGCTAAAATTCTAATTACTAATGTTCTAATGTTCTAATACTCTAATGACTCTGAATGAATGATTCCCGATATTTATACAAATCTAAATGCTTAATCAGCAATTTACCTACGACTTGTTCGGAGACTCGCATCGAAAATATCCGATAACATGGTTTTGCTGATTTCATGATTTCCATAAGGTGAATGATTTCTACATTCTATAGAAATTGAACAGGAAATATGATGTACTGAGTGTTTTTGATTAATGGCCAAGATGAACGAAGATTTTGATTATGTAATTTACAAAAGGAAATCATCATCTTATGGGGATCACGTTTAATATTTGACATATCTCCCCCCTTTAAGCAAAGCTGGCCCCCAGCTTTATCTTTTGAAAATAAGTTCATAAAAAACGAGGAAGACATAGTTACATATAAAATTCAGAAATAAAATGATTACAAATATATAATTATACAACTCAGTTCATTGTCAACACCTAAAAGTTTATAGTTCTGTATATCTACTGCGTATCTAATTATCAGTTCAATCTGTTTCAAACGAATGAGTCATTAATTCTTTATCGAGTCCGGCACTTCACTTTGTTTATGTCACCACACTGATTTCATTTTTTAATTTCACTGATTTGTTTTGACCGAAACCTGATAGTTACTATGTTTCTGCCACTTGTACACTCCTAGGTCAGTTCTTGTCTCTAATTTATAATTATTATAATTTATATAAATATTTAAATAATTTTATAGCGTTCTTCAGGGTGCTAGAAATTTTATCGAGAAACTCAAAGTCGTCGTTGATTCTTCAATAGTTCGTATGGAACATTAACTTGGACTCTTCATAGGTTCTTTCTGTCGGAAATTGGGTTTTTAGGAACTTTTTGGATTTTTTTGGGACATTTCCGATACAAAAAAATTCAAACTATTCAGATAGAGAAAAAAGGAATTTAGTGCAGTATTCAGCACTTTTCAGACATATGTATATGCCAGTTTTCGAGCATTTTTTTTTTCGTCCAATTGCATGAAATTTACCAAAGGGGGTACAAACGATTTTATCGAAAAATTCAGTCATCATTGAGTCCTCAATGTTCGTATAAAGGCCACCAGAGAGTTGACTTGGACCTTTCGCAGGTTTTCATTGTCGAAATACAAGATTTTTTGTGTTTTTCGAAACTTTTTGGTATTTTTCGAAACGGAGTTCAGTACCATGTTCAGCGCCCCTAAGAAACCAGTTTTCGAGCGAATCTATTTTTTGTAAAATTGCTCTGAATTCAGATCTGATTTTATTGAAAAATTCGTCGTCGTTGAGTTTTCAATATTTGTATAAAGGCCACCAGAGCGTTGACTGACATTCCATGGGTTTTTCTGTTGAAAATTGGGGTTTTGGGGGATTTTAAGGACTTCTTGAGACTTTTTTGGAATATTTTAGGGAAAAACGGACTTCAGCGCTTCTGTAGGCAAATTTTCAGGTGAATTTATTCTTCAAAATGCTCGAAATTTGCCAAAAAGATCCTTCTTGTTGTTCCATCGGAAACTCCTAGTTTGCCGTAGAGTCCTCAATTTTTGTAGCAAGGGTGTCGAGCGCTCCTTTCCCATTTGGGGCAACCTTGGGGCAACCGCATACAAAACTTCTATGATTACTTGATAAGACAGGAAATAAGAAGATACCTACACCACTTATACTTACACTAAACCCATATTTCTTTCTCATCTCACATCACCTTAGCATAATAATCCAGCACCTTGTATAATGTGTCGGCAACTGTTTATGTGGACATATTGCGGGCAACCGCTCCCACATAATTTCGTAATGGCCGGTTTCACGTGACAAGTGCAAACAGACGCTAATCGCCTGTAATTCAGTAATTATTGATCACCCTTTTTAATACGGTGTGCCAGAACACGAGCCCCTGTCAATATCACTCTCATTTGTTTATGGTTTACGAGCACGTTCGTTGTTCCGATTCTGTCGAGGTTCGAACGTGGAGGGAAATCCCCGATCAATGGACGCATGGTCAATTTTTCTTTCTCATGTTGGTTGCTTGAAACCAAAGACATATTATCCTATTTAGATAATAAGAATATGCTTGCCAACGAATATTCGGTTACTATTCGGTATTTGGCCCATCCGGCTACTATTATTATAATAAATAAAAATTTATTCAAAGGGTAAGACCACTAAGTGATGAAGTCCTTCCAAACCTCTCTTAATCGATGAATAATGATGTTGGTTCAGTGTACATCTAATATCAAGGATCAAAATCACAGCGAATAGATTCTACAGCGTTTTGAAATTAGCATTTTCATTCGAAATTAAAAAACGCCAGAAATAAATGGGCGGTGCTATGAGCGTATGACGTGCTACACCCTAAGTCTATCTTTACCTGTTTCCATATATCTTTTGCTCACACCATGTGTATTTCATAATTTGTGGAAAAAAATATCATTTATATTGTATTCTTTTACATCTTTCATTCCGAGAATAAATTATGGTATTTTGATGCGGCAACACAGCAAGATTCACCATGGAACAATTATCTATGATTGGTCAGCTCAAGGTTGATGGGCGTATAGGGTTAAGTACGTCACACTGCCTTACGCCAATGAGAGCAACCTTCGAAAATGGCACACGAAATTTTATTTTCGTTCAATTCCGTTCATTTTATTCTTTCATTCATGATATAGACCGAATGAAAAAAAATAATAAATGGTAATTGTTGGACATACAGACAGGGCAAACAATTCGTGTTTTGACCACGTTTTGAATGGTAGAAAAGATATGGAAACCATTAATTCCTTCGAATTCGATTAAGTTATTCAACATATAATCTACGTAGATATTGATCAATTTTATGTAATTTTTTGGCAAACAATTTTGCACTAATGGTATTAAGAGGAAACCAAATCTGTCAGACTCAAATAGACTACAATATCTACGATTTCCGTATCATTGCATTTGCTTGGACAACACCGGTCCAAGTTTTCACTTCGCCCCACTTTAATGCGGTTGATTATAACATCAAAACCATTTCTGTATCCGAGATTCAAAAGCAATTAGAAGTTTCCGAATTATTCAGGTATGAAGTGCGTTCTACTCCAAACTACTGCTCTCGCTATAATATTATATACCTCCTATAATATCAGATGTCTGACTAATAGAGATTTGAAGGTTTAGTTTGTATGGTAAATAGTTGATTTTGTTGGCGTAAACGGATAACTATGCGCAAACTCAAATGAATATGTATACGACCTCATACATATGCTATTCAGGGATATAGAGGGTGAAGTGCTCCAAGACACAAAAAACAAATCTATCACAAAAATGTTCCTTGAATGAATAAAATATACATAATTTAGGTTGTCACGTCAAATCTCATGAAACTTCAAATGTCACGAAGCTTCAAACGTCCGGAAACGTCAGAAAAGCAACGATAAATTTAAACCTCATAAGATGTCAAACGTCGATTGTCAAGACATAAAAACCATATTGTATAGTCGCAGATGGGTTTTTGTGTATTTTGTGAAGAACTCGGAATCGTTAATGTAGTCGAAGCTATTTTCAGAAATTCCGATATTTTCCTGGGAATAATAACTGACGTGACGACTTCATGAGAAGACATCTGTATTCAATTAGCTGCCACATAACAAAATTTATCTGCAGACACCAGAAACTTTTTGGAAATGAAAATTATCATCGTGATTGAATATTGCCAGTTTACAGAACTCATGAAACAAATCAAAAATAATTTCATTATCATGTGCATAGTGGATTTATGCGTCAAATATACATCGAATCATACTAAGGACATTTGATATTGCAGACTTGGCGCACCCCCACAACTCCGAGTATGCAAACGTCGTGAATAAAAACATAACCTTAATATTCGTTTGATAGTTGTTCAAAACGAGTATTGAAAAAAGTTTATGAAATGTATTGAATTCAAGTCATTTTCAACAAATGTCAATTTCTTCGTCATTAGTTCGACTATAATTACTGCTTGTATACGTTTTTCCAGAATAAGTAGACGTAGAATGAAATACAGCCTGTATCCAAGCGTTGTCGTATTTATAAGAAAAAAAAACTAAATCGAGTGATTCGCAAACAGACTAGAAAAAAAAAGTTCGAGTTTCATCCATCTGCGTATAAGTTCGAAAAGAGGATTTATATTTCTTTGAGAGCACGAACCTTTCAAAGAATAAGACACCGGAAGAAATGTCGGTGTATTTTCCATACTCTGCTATTCACCAACAAGCAAATTTGAATCTTCTTGACTGGAATCCTTGTAGGAGATATTCTAATAAGCGTTTCAGAGCGTCGTTTCTTATCTTTCAATATTTGAACTTGACATTATTGAAATTTTATTTTCTATCGTTTCTGTCGAGCACGTTATGTATGTATGTGTGTAACTCCGTGAGTGGCGTCATCTTTTGAATGAATTGATAAGTTTTCCATTACAGGTGTCTTCCAATGAAAATGGTAAGAGTTACAGGTTTATAACTGTCATCAGAAAAGTCACATCATGCGTTTACTTGGCACTTGTCATCAGTGACGTTTGAACGGGTCATGACAAAGGTTAATAAATCTTCCAGAGTAGTGTCCTCACGTTACGATCTCCGTTCTCATTGAAAATTATCAGGAGTTGCAGAAAGAGAATCATTTATATACTGTTAATCATTTAGCCATTCAACATTTAGTCACCAAACATAAAGCCGAATATTTTTGGCATACCCATGAATCGCACTGGATCCGATTCGATACTGCTAGCGTCATCTTCGCGGTCGAAACTGTACTAAAACCGAAGCGCACCACCTATCTAGAAGAACCCTGCGCTCGAGAATTTTACCTCTTCCTTTCCTCATAGTTCTTCCTAGTGCGCTTCCAGTCATCTAGGTGTCGACAGCTACCCTCTTTCAAATAATTCAATATTGGAAACCCAGCTGTTAGGAGGGGCGAGAGACCCAAAGTCGACAGTGTTCGGTTGCCATCAGAACGTATCGAAAGGGTAATAGTGGTGCCGGAAAATAAAACCGAGTGTACCCCCAAACTACCGAAGATCCCAGAATCCCATCAAAGACAAAAGGTGAGTGTTGTTAAATCTCACGAAGTTTCAGTGATTGGCTTCGCGTGAGGTGTGTAGGAGTACGATTTCTCGTGTATTCAAGCTCAGGCATAACCCTCAGGTATAGTTCGCGGGGTCGGGATGCTGAATGAAAACGGTGACCATCTGTGCTTGTTATTGTTCGTTGGGTATAAATGGGAAACCAATTCGTTCCTTCTGAATGGCGAAAAGTAATTACGGCCGATTGTAAACATGATGGGGACGTTGAACTTTTCCCGGGAATACTACTACTGCTTGTGGAAGATGAAATGTGGCTTCATGAAACAGCATAGGTATTCCGTGAAATTGCAATTGTCCACTGTTTCTAATATCTGAATACATGCCGCTAAATATTTGTTATTTTCTATCACAAAAAAGATGAAGAAGTATTTGAAAGAATAACTGAAAAAATAGCACCCCTCTATACGGAGTGTCAGGAAGATATGACTGAAATTGAATTTTCATTTTTTCACTAACTGTCACAGATTTCTCAACAATTCTTCAGTACAGCAGAAATGCGGAATACCATCGCCAAAAATCGCATGACCTACTGAAAAAAAAACTCAGGCAAGTGGTTGTTGCAAAAAATGTACTTTCGGGACACCTTGTATAATTCGTATGAGGCGAGAAGTATTAGGTAATTCAGGAATGCCACAAGGAAGTGACTTAGAGCCACTGCCCACTCAAAAGTAATAGCGAGACTAAGTGGATTATTCAGATGTAATTTCAACTGATATGAACACCGTTATGAAATTGAATATTGATAATAACATGTAGACGTTTGAGATATTTTTGAATAGATTTATGAAGCTGGGTGTCAGAATATTGATAAATTCAGCTTTGTGGACCATTGAGAGCTCTCAATGTTTCCAATGTCAGATTCATTGTTAATAACCTAATCTTAGCCATGATGCAGTTACCTGCAAAATTTTAAATGCATCGTTCGTAGTAGAATTCCTACTTTTTCCCAACCCTGTATAACAATGCTGACATTTCAAGACACGAAAAAAACCAAAATGAAGTTCCATATGTGCAAAAAAAACAACAATACGAGCACAGGAGTTCACCCCAAACTTTAATAACTCCAGAACGGACTATTGCCTGTGTCAAGGGACTTCGTTTGCCCTTTGACGAGAAAATCTAATCGCCTACCTCTCAAGCATGCTTTTAACATAATGAAATCTCTATCTGTCATGCTGTCTTTCACACGAAGATGGCTATTGCCGACGCGAAAAAAGCCTTAGTAAATGTTATCGAAACTATTATACTCCTCTCAGATACTGTCGATTCTTCTTCCATATCATTTAGGCGATATACAGTGGGCACCTAAAAGTATAGTCCATTTATTTTTGCGGTGTTGATGCTTTTTTATTTTTTCTATCGTTAGTCAGAAACATAAAGTTAGGTTGAGAGTATCATTCAAATCGTTTTGAAAAATGTTTTCGATTTATGAAATATATGTATACTCCAAACTATTGACTGTGGATAAACGGTTTTTCAATATTTTGTAAAAATTTCGATAGTAAATCAAAAATCTACGTTCTTGTTGACATGTTCAAAACGATTGCTTCACTTTAACCAAGATTCTCATATTCGGGACACTGAGTATGTGAAAAACATCTGGTAATGATTAGAAAACTGTCATGGCGCCACTTGAACTATCTAAACGTACTCAAAATTATTTTCGAGTACTCCAATTATTACTTAGTTTAGTAAACAGAAAACTGTAATCTAGTTAATTTAGATGGTCTTCAGATGTTTCATTTTCAATTACTAGACGCAGCCATAACTTTCAATCAAGTCATTTCAAAGTATTAATGCTGGTCTACCAATTAGAACTAGCATACGAAAGGGTTTTGAATTCAATCCAAGCTATTGAGATTTCGGGTTACGAAGATAATTACGAAAACGTATCGTGTTTATATAACTGAAAAATAACATTGAAAAAGGTTCCAAATATTACCAGAGACATCCAAAAAGACTGGAGTTTAGGATGATCTGCTTTCATTTGTCATTATCCTTCCAATCCTGTCATTCCTCAAAATCTCGGTTGAACTATAACTAAGCAAAAAAACTACACGAAAAAATCAACTGCAATAATGTTGTTGACATAAACGTCAAAATTTAGAACAAAATTGGTCATGGCCTTCTGAGATATTGTTGCCGATGAATCTTGCGATGAATTGATCTGCTGACATCATGTGACTACAAAAACTCAAATATCTCGAAAACGGTTGAATTTTTTGTATTTTCGCAAGAGCATCTTCACATACTTTATATTAGCTTTAGTTGTATGTATGTATATGAGTATATATGTATATGTATGTAACTCAATAAGTGGCTCCATCTTTCAAACGAATTGAGAAGTTTTTCATTACAGGTGTAACCGTAATTAAAATTTTAAAATTTAAAATCTTCATCAAACTTTTTTTTTCAATACTATCACCCTCAGAAAGCCTGGTACACATCTATGACTCTAACCTGTATATTGTCACATTTCCCTGCTACATATTGTCTTCAGATTGGTAATACGACATATCATCTCTCGGTCACTCGGTGCTTTCTCTATTTTTGGAAAATTTGCAAATCGTCAGCCTCAAAACTCCAAACATCTCGTAGTTTCTTGGAAACCTAATCAAATTCCTCATGAAGGCTTCACTAAAATGTGCTCTTTTTTCATCGACCCCTCCTCGCTTTCCCCTACATTCCCCTCGAATACCGGGCGACATTTTAATGGATCGACAACGACATTTAGTCTTCCTTTAATCTCCTCCCCTTTTTAAAAGAGGGAGGAATTCGATGGATAATCTACTCGGAGTGTTCTAATCAAATTCCATGCGATTTCTGTTGGCGTGCCATCAAGATCGTGTCCAATTAGAGAGAGTTTTGGTTTCGCTTAGTTTTTCTCAATGGGCTTATACCAGTGTAAACCACGAAAAAATAAGCGATTTTCGCGATTTTTTATTTTTTGGGTATATTTTCAACTATATTTAAATTTTTTTTTACAAAACTATTGGAAAATCATGGAGTTATATGCTGTCTTCGAAGATGCCCAACTGCTGACATGAAAGTTATTAAAGTTGAGGGTATTTCTTTCACCGGACCCAGAATTTTTTGAAAAATATCAAAAATCAACAATATTGTGGAGTTCAGAAGAAAAGTGTCGTTTTTCGGGGTGAAAAAATTGGTGTTTTCTTGATGCCAAATCACATAGCGCTGTCCTCTTGTCCTTTGTCAGCCAATCAAAAATCACATACCATCAGCTTTGTGAAATTACTAATGTTTTTTGATTTATTCTAGAGAATTTTGCAAGATATAATATTACTGTAATTGATTTTATTCACCATTCGAGTCCTACCATTTGTTTTGTTTATTATTCTTCAAAAATGGTGACACTCCCCACTACTCAAATGTGCCGTAGTTTCCAGAATTGATGTCCATAAAGCTGGCACAGCCGTTTTGGCACAACCAAACGAAAACAATGCAGTATTTAATAACTATTTAATAACTATTTTCTAACACAAGAAAAAATTTTCTAACTCAAACGGTTTTCGAAAAAACGGGGTTGTGCCAGCTTTACATAAAGCTGGCACAGCCGCGTCGTAACTTTTTACTCAAAGCAGCTACGAAGTTGATTCAAATGCTCAATTTTCTAACTTTTTAATAACTCTCAACTGGTGTATACAAATTTTGATTTTGAACAAATTTGAAGATTCTACGGGGGACCGGACTTGCATACATTTCATAAAATCTCGGTAATACGTTTTCTCATAAAAATTCATCAATAATCTATGATGATGAGAGAGATTAACTAACAGGAAAGGCTTATTTTATCCCATTATAGTGAATGTTTCGAAAAACTGTGCAATACAGTTATATGAAATCAGGAAAAAGTAAACAATACGAGAAACGTTTTCGTCTTCTAATATTTTCTAACTCCAGCACAATCACTTATTTTTGCAAGATTTCGATTCATTCAGATAGAAACTAACGTAGTACAGTATTTTCGATTGAAACATTTCGAAAGAAAACATTTTTTTCCAACGAAACATGATAAACAGACCATACGAGAAACGTTTTCGTCTTCTAATATTTTCTAACTCCTGCACAATCACTTCTTTTTGAAAGATTTCGATTCATTATGATGGAAACTAACGTAGTACAGTATTTTTGATTGAAAAATTTCGAAAGAAAAAATTTTTTTCAACGAAACGTGATAAACAGACCATACGAGAAGTGTTTTCGTCTTCTAATATTTTCTAACTCCAGCACAATCACTTATTTTTGCAAGATTTCGATTCATTAAGATAGAAACTAACGTAGTACAGTTTTTTCGATTGAAAAATTTCGTAAGAAAAAATTATTTTCCACGAAACATGATAAACAGACCATACGAGAAGCGTTTTCGTCTTCTAATATTTTCTAACTCCAGCACAATCACTTATTTTTGCAAGATTTCGATCCATTTAGATAGAAACCAACGTAGTACAGTATTTTCGATTGAAAAATTTCGAAAGAAAAAATTTTTTTCCACGAAACATGATAAACAGACCATACGAGAAGCGTTTTCGTCTTCTAATATTTTATAACTCCAGCACAATCACTTATTTTTGCAAGATTTCGATTCATTCAGATAGAAACTAACGTAGTACAGTATTTTCGATTGAAAAATTTCGAAAGAAAAAAATTTTGTCCACGAAACATGATAAAGAGACCATACGAGAAGCGTTTTCGTCTTCTAATATTTTCTAACTCCAGCACAATCACTTATTTTTGAAAGATTTCGATTCATTATGATGGAAACTAACGTAGTACAGTATTTTTGATTGAGAATTTTCGAAAGAAAACATTTTTTTCAACGAAACGTGATAAACAGACCATACGAGAAGCGTTTTCGTCTTCTAATATTTTTTAACTCCAGCACAATCACTTATTTTTGCAAGATTTCGATTTATTATGATGGATACTAACGTAGTACAGTATTTCCAATTTTGATTTTCAAAATATGTAGTTCTGGAATTCTTCAGTTGTGCTGGATTTAAAAAATATTAGCACACGAAAACGTTTCTCATATGGCCTGTTTATCATGTTTCGTGTAATAAAAAAATTTTCTTTATAAATTTTTCAATCAAAAATACTGTACTACGTTAGTTTCCATCATAATGAATCGAAATCTTTCAAAAAGAAGTGATTGTGCAGGAGTTAGAAAATATTAGAAGACGAAAACGTTTCTCGTATTGGTCTGTTTATCATGTATCGTGAAAAAAAAATTTTTCTTTCGGAATTTTTAAATCAAAAATACTGTACTACGTTAGTTTTCATCATAATGAATCGAAATCTTGCAAAAATAAGTGATTGTGCTGGAGTTAGAAAATATTAGAAGACGAAAGCGCCTCTCGTATTGTTTACTTTTTCCTGATTTCATATAACTGTATTGCACAGTTTTTCGAAACATTCACTATAATGGGATAAAATTAGCCTTTCCTGTTAGTTAATCTCTCTCATCATCATAGATTATTGATGAATTTTTATGAGAAAACGTATTACCGAGATTTTATGAAATGTATGCAAGTCCGGTCCCCCGTAGAATCTTCAAATTTGTTCAAAATCAAAATTTGTATACACCAGTTGAGAGTTATTAAAAAGTTAGAAAATTGAGCATTTGAATCAACTTCGTAGCTGCTTTGAGTAAAAAGTTACGACGCGGCTGTGCCAGCTTTATGTAAAGCTGGCACAACCCCGTTTTTTCGAAAACCGTTTGAGTTAGAAAATTTGTTCTTGTGTTAGAAAATAGTTATTAAATAGTTATTAAATACTGCATTGTTTTCGTTTGGTTGTGCCAAAACGGCTGTGCCAGTTTTATGGACATCCAGAATTGTCTGTAAGAGCGTGTGCCAAATCGAAAATTTTCAACCAATCAAAAAGATTGTGGGTATGGTCAAGACCATTCAGTTTCAATTCAAAATCGATCGACCAACTTCTCAGTTTCGAGAAAAACGCATTTATATTTTCAACTATCGATTATCGATTTACATTCTTTAGTCTTTAAAACATTGCTATTCAATATCTATTCAAGATAGGACCTTACCATTTTCATAGGATATTTTTGAAAGTGTCACACTGGTAAAGCCTCCTTAGGAAGCAGAGGAAATATACGGTATCGGACCAACAAATCTAAGGTATGGGCAAAAATCTACGGGAGTGACAAGGAAAGCAAGTCTTCTCGGTGAAAGATTCGTTGCCTGATTTCACATCTATCTATGACCAAAAATGATACGTTTCTTCATGAAAAATCGCTATGACGTTCGGGAGCCAAAAAAAACTCAATTCGTAAATAGCGATTGTTTACTTTATCTTTCATCGATTATAAACACCTACTATATCTATCACATATGAAGTTTGTATGTGTATAGGCTGTCTGTTTTTATAATGCCACCACCACCGTTAGACAAAGAAAACTTATTCAGTGTTAACGTCGCCTAGACAGATTAATCGAACTGTCAAAAATTTATTGACAATAGAATATAATTTTTTTTTCGAAACACTCCTCACAAGAAATCAAAAATGGAATTCTTGTTGAAACCTTCAACCACAATGTGTGATACATTACCAAACAAAAAATGAAACAAAAATCGAAAATTTTCGTTTTTTATTGAATATCTCCGAAACTATCGAAAATATTCTCGATTTCTTTTCAGATTATTATTCAGTACAAAAATGCACAACTTTTCCCCAATTTAATCAACTTCGTGTGTCTTAAGATGAGCGACATCCCCATAGTGGTACACGAGAAACGAACAGGCTGCATGTGAAGAGAAGTCTCTAAAATGTTGATAGGATATTATGAGCCACGAGTGAAATATCTCAATTTCCTCTACTGAATGAAAAACAGTTTAAAGGTCATCGACATATGCTTCATTTCTAATTATAATCTGAGTTTAGGTTTCATTAAAGTTTCTGCATGTTGCCATAAACCGACTGTACTGAATTTTATCGCGATAAATATGCAGCTCATATTGCTCCACATGTTACTACTATAAAGGGTGGCCCAACGAAAACGTACTAGGAAGAGATTTTATCGAGAAACTAGCTGGAATCAACAAAAACAGAAAAAAAAGCGAATTGTTTTCAGGAAAATGTTCTCAAGATTTACTTTAACAAAACAGTGAGTTTTCAAGCGAAATCGATCAACTTTTTGAATTTCTTAAGAAATGCAGTAGCGACATTTCAAAGGTCCACATCTTTGCAACGAGTATACGGAATTTCAAAGATAAAAAAGCAATGTATGTATTTTCAACGAGGTATCATTTGACCCCCTATTCTATTTAAAAAAATTTAGGGGATGCTACCTCCGCTGAAGTTTGTGCTATAGTTTATGCGTCAAAATTTTCAGGTTTTTCTCAATAAAATCTCTTCTGGTACGTTTTCGTTGGGCCACTCTGTATATATCGTGTTGAAGTGACTAAAATGATGAAGTACTAAGTATTTCGAAAACAGCAATTGAAAAAACACATTCTTGTGGTGCAGGTCTGTTCATTCAAATTCGCAACTGCTAAATTTTCATAGCATTCGAAGTCTCTACGACGCCCTCAAGACTAATTTCAAGCAATTTAACGAAAAATAAATCAAATAGAAATCTCGGGGTTGAGTTGTATGTTACTGGTGCGATAATAAAATTCGAACAATCTTTCAACCGGGTTGTATATCCTGTTACAATTTTTCAATCGATGCAGAATTTTTCGTGACGACGATAGATATTCTTTTGATTTGTAGTATACTAACACTGAATCCTCATAAATTTCGAAAACGATAAATGGTGCTCCGCCCACTGTCAACTGTTATGAACACGTTGTTGTCGTCAGACAAACCAAAATCACACATATCGAATTTCGAAATGTCTCCGACGTATGTTTTATGATCGTGTGAGCTACCATAACATTTGTCAGATGTCTGAAGAGTCTTATATCCTCGTTTGCTATCCAATCTACATGATATTGATATATTTGGATGAGTTATTGTTCAATAATAATAATAGCACCAGAAACTGTTTATGATAATGCCAGTATTGTTATTAATGATTTTACTCCCAATCAACAATTGATTTCTTGTGGTTATGAGATTCAAATAGTAGGCCTTTTATGTTAATTCAGAAGGATAATGATAGGGTTAGATAGAAAATTAGTTAGATAATGTTATCTAATATAAATATCGGATAAAAACAAATGAAATTCAGCTCATTCAGTCTATTCTGTTTTCCTTTTGCGCTCTCTTAGAACTTGTTGTTAAGTGGATGAAAATTTATAACACTCCGTCTTGCTTTTGAATTCCTGTCAAAATTTGAATCGTTCCCAGGACATTGGTCCCTGATTTCACTGAAAGTGGTCCAACTCCTTTTTACAAGCGCCATCGAAAGTTCCTTTTACTCTTTTCGAAAATCAGTACTATCAAATTTTTTTCTTGCTCAGTGAAATCCTTGGGCTCCTAATTAGGAAGACTAGTTGCTCTTTCTATAACAATTTCTCGGACGTCTTCTACATTTACCTCATCTAAACCGGTTTGTTTCAATGTCTTCTGGGTTGAAATAATGATAATAATGATTTATTTGCCATCAACATACAGAGGTTTGCACAAAAATCGGCCAGAGCTGTAACTTCTAAAAAATTCGAGATCGAAATTTGGTGGGTAGCAACTATATGATATTGTTTGATATTTTTTAAGAGAAAAATTGTATTCCATCACTTCCGTATCTCCCTCCCTTTGTATATTTTTTCATTTTCAGATCCAGGGTATCGTTTTACATACACCAGTAGTTTTTCCGGATCAAAATGTCGAAAAAATGTCCTCAATATGTTTTAATGTTTAAACAGTGTGCCCATTAATTTATACCTCAAGTATTTTTACACAACGAAACTTTTAGTGTAGCTAGAAGGTTTCAGCACAAAATGGGTGTCAATTTGAGTATTTGTTGTAATTAATTTTTTATGCTACTGAAAATATTAAAGATTGATGTTGAGTTCATTGTGTTGTTCTTTCTGTTTCACACAAAATGATCCGGATAAACTACTGGTGTATGTTAAAAGATACCCTGAATCTGAAAATGAAAAAATTTACATTTTCTATTTGAAAATCAAGAGTTGGGGTCACTTCCGGTCAAACCAGAAGTATCGGAATACGGACCAGAAGTGATGGAATACAATTTTTCTCTTCAAAAAATGAACAATATCATATGGTTGCTACCCACCAAATTTCAAATTTCGATCTCGAATGATTCAGAAGTTACATCTCTGGCCGATTTTTGTGCACACCTCTGTATATAAAAATTTACAAGTAAAAAAATTCAATCAATTTCACCAAATAGTTCGCTTTGTTGCTCATAAAAGGTATGACCTTGTGCATGAGCAACTTAATTAATCAATCAAATAAAAGAACTCATCCCCCAGTATCAAATTTCTCGCAGACTCGTCCATTACCTCCGTTCAGGATGACATGGCACATTGGTCAACAAAGACGAGACGATAAAAGTGTGTTTGCATTCGTATAGAATTGGGAAAATTATCAACTGGTCGTTATCTGGTGAAATTGTGTCGAACATAGGTCGACACTCAAGTTGTAAAATGGCGATAGTGTTCGAGGTTGACGACAACATTATTGACACTCTGTATCGAACACATGGAAGAAGTGTAGAGGAAATTCTTGCACAAGCTATTTTCCGGAATTTCTGGTGATTTTGCACTGATGATGCGATCTGGATTTCGATGGGTCAGAAACGCGAATTTGATGATATTATCGTGGGGAATTTATTATTTTTCGAGATATTCCACTTTGAAGTCCATAATTTCTTTTCTAAACTTTTTCGAGCAATACAGCTTTTTGTGAATTTATTTCTTCATTAATAATTCACCATGCACACATTCTCGGATGAACATTAAAAATGCAGTATTTTTCAAATATTAATATGCTAAATATGTGAAAGCTTTCATAGTTTCCCATTGTAACTGATGAGGTTCTTGGAATTTCGTGAACTTTGTTTTTTATTCTCGATTCTAAAGGCAATAGGGGCTATTTTGAAAACCATTGCAGATGAAAAAAACAGAGTTCAGTGTTATACTAAGCGCCTCATAGAAACATTGTATACAAGTTTTCGGGCAGATAAATATGTCGAAAGAAATTAAACATAAAAAATTTATTATTTTGAATATTATAAATATGCATATTGAATCCATCCGATATTTGCATAAATATTTCTGTTTGACAGATGTCAATAAACCAATGGTGAGATGATTATGCTTACATGCTATGGAATCTAAATATTCGAAAATAATAAATTCAATAATTCAATGTACACTTTTCTGAACAATAATAATGAAATAGGACATCAAATCTCAAAAATAAATTGAAACACTCCATTAGTAATTCGAGGTACTAGTTCATGTGAAATTTAGTATGTTTGTATACTTTGGAATCTGAATAATTCGAAAAATATTGCAATTTCGAATTCTTCTAAAGACGAATACATAATAAACCATTATATGTGACTAGATTTTTTCTGTGGCTTCCCTTATATTGAAGTCATTGAATAAGTGATATAAAATATATAAATTATGTATGATTTTTTTTTAAACACTCTATAAGCTAGAGTCTATTTATTCAAGGGAAACAGTTCTGGCAGATTTGATTATCTTTCAATATCATTAATGCAAAATGAAGTATATAACTAACCACTAAACTTCTGATTTGTTGAGGAGAAATAGTTGGGAACATTTAGGAATCGAAGAATATGGCAACACTTCCCAGTGACTTGACAACGATGCAAATTTCATTTGAAGAGGAATCTTTGATCCACTAAAAAAGTTCTTAAATTCTACTCGAAATTTTTACAAATATTGAAAAAACTGTCGACATTTATCCAATTTTGATATATATATTTTATACATCGAAAACATTTTCCAAAACAATTTGAACAATGAATCGGAGTATCGTTGAAAAAAAAGGCAAGCAGCAACACCGCACCTTCTGGCGGACTGTCACAACTATCTAGCTTAAAATAAATAGAACATAGTAATAAAGCAAGAAATGAACACATTCCAAACTCTGACAGCTTCTTGAAACGAATGATCCATTGATATTTTAATTTCGGTTCATTCTATAGAAATTTCACACGGTTATTGGCGCTTTCATATAAAAGCAACACTCTCCTATTCATTCAAAACATCCTCTATTATGTCCCTCAAAAGCGCCAGAAGAATTCCTAATGCGACTTCACTTCCTTTCTACAGGTAGTTACAATAATACCTGCCCATTATACTCCTACAATACACTATGGCCTCTTGTCTGAAGCAGTCAGCCAGCTGAAAACTCAAATGTCGTAGGGAGTTGATTGAAACGCTTCATGACATCACGAAAATGTACGAAACGCAATGAAAAAGTTGTCCACGCACATCTGGTTGGCCAATAAAACAAAACAATTGAGGCAGTTGGTGGTTTTATGACGTTTGATACAAATAAATGCTTTATTGTGTCTTTACGTTCAACGAAATGCTCAAGTTCATAGTCATAGTTATTTGTTCTAAGGGTAAGGAACTCGATTTATGGTGATATACAGGATGTACGCACAGTTATTGCTATGGAAACAAAAACGAGGAGTTGCGATGTCAAATCGAAAATAAAATTCGAATATTTTGATGACATATCTGAATGTTTTCATGATTTTTGTTTTTCATCAAAATTACAGATGATGGAGTAAGGGATGCATTTGTTTCGAAAATTCAAAGGTTTTTATGGAGTTTTCAAATATTGTAGAAAAACGCCGTGAAAGGATATTTTTAGCTGTTTATGATAGTTCTTCATCGTAAGTTCTTGGAGGTTCTTGGAAAATTTTGTGAATTTTGTTTTTTTTTCTCTCGATTTGAAAGGCAATGGAGAATTCCGATTATTTCGAAAATCATTGCAGGAGAATAGAGTTCAGTGTCATACTAAGCGCCTCATAGATACCTCGTATACAAGTTTTCGCGAAAAAACAATTTTTCAAAAAATTACTCGAAATTATTAACGTTTTTTTGAAAATTCCAAGATTATCATACAATCATCAAATGTCGTTGAAGCATTTTCTTGATCGTTTTTGATACGTTTCCCTTTGTTTGTTTTTTTTTATCTATAAAGGATCCCTTGTATACGAATTTCCGGGCAAATCAATTTTTTCAAAAAAAAAATGTTTTCGAAATTTTTGCATTTTTCTCTTCTCGTGACTGGGCGGTTTTTGAATGTTAACATGAATATTGAGGTGAATACTTGAATAGCTCTGAATCCCGTTATCGTTCAACCTCTCTAAATGTGGATTGGACTTCAAACGTCACACATAACCTCAAAGAACATCATCTCCGTAAATTCCACTATGCCCTTACATTTCCACATGTTGAGCAAGTGTGTAGACGCTTCGAGAAGCAAAAACGATTTCACGTCAACTTTTCTAATTGCATCTCTGCGCCAGCATTGAACATTTTATTAATTCCAAGAGCCGTTGAATTATGAAGTTCTGCTGTGCTATGATAATTATTAATTATCTCGATTCGTAACGAGGGTATTTTTCTATGCCGATGCAACGAGCGATGAAAAATTGTACGGAAGGAATTTTTAATTGGAAACGTGTTTCTTCTCAGCTTAGTCGACGTGATCTGCGAGTGACGACATTTTCGATCCGGATTCTGTCAGTGGAGTGCATGAGATTAAGAACAACATACCGTAATTTTAATCGATTATTTTCGTTGCTGGCATACAAGGTGCAATGCAAAAGTTCCAGGACAATTCGCATAGAGAAAAATGTTGAAAAAAACAGGGTGATTCACCTGATCCATTAAAAGTTTGTGGAGAACTAAAACTTGGAGTCTTGATTGGGATTACTCTGTTACTTGATAAGTGATATCAACTTTGTTTTTTCGATTCCATTATTTTTCATGACAAACTCCCTTGAATGTTATTTTTAAACAGATTTTTATGTCGAGGAATTGAATTTTTTCACATATTATTTTTCATGGATAATATTTTCTATGCAATTTGACGTGCTGTGAACCGATGTGTAAAAATAGCCAAATGAAGTCTATTCTATTCTAGCCAATGGAACAGTCTGTGCATTTTTACCTTTTTGAATTCTACCTAGAATTTCATACCTGTTGCATTTTGAGTCGCTTCTCTATTGTTTGTTTATATTATTTGACAAATATGAAATGTAGAACCATCCAAAGCACCCTTGAGCGTATTTCCATATTTCTGGTAATATTTTTGCAATATGGTATGCTTACACAAATCGATAGAAAATTAAATTTTGCATCATATTTTGTGAAAATTTTATGCCCCTTCCACTTGAAATGAGGATATTATTGACATTTCCAAAAAGTTTACTAAAAAATCAAACCCTATTAAATATTTTGGAACACTGTTTGGTTGGAACTTTTCATCATAAAAATTGTAGATAATACAGACATTTTGGTTAGTCATTTCATCTGTCGAAATTTTACGCAAAAACAATTCACGATTCTACGTAGAATTAGAAAATGTAAGAATAAACAGGGTGTTCCATTTGAAAAAAACAGTAGATACCATCCGGTTCAACCAGAAGTAACAGCGTATATGTTTCAAAATAATCGAAAATTCGATTTCGTCTGAACTTATTTCTACTTGCGAATTATTTGCTGAAACTTTTTTTTAGATCACACGGTATACGTGAGAGAAACGATCTAAATTTATTGGTACAACCGCGTTTGTGTAATCAGCAGGATACTCGATAAATATTTACCAGACGAACATTGTTTAAAGATTGAGAACCTACGTAAAAGAAAAACGATGACTCACTTTTAAATAATAAAACAAATTTCATGGGTCCCGTTGGATCGAGTATGTTCCTTAACAAATAACAATTGAAAAAATGCTGTAGTGTAGTTCATTCGAAATAACAAAGATGGTGCTACTTTTCATTAGAAATGGCAATGCTGCATTGTTGCAAATCGATAGATCGCAGGTGCTTATGGAAGTAACCAAATTGTTAGGTGTCTAGACCTGACATAATGCTTAATAGCACCGCTGGAAGTTTTTCATCACATCATTCTAGTGTTTTTTTTTCTGTATATTCATTTCATATACAGGATTTCCAGAAACTCTTCTGCCGAACGGAAAATACAGATACTAGAGTGAGATACAGCCCTCTGAAAAAGACTTGAAAATATAAAACTTTGTATAAGCAATAAACAGCTACAAACCCGTCTTTCGCTGTGATTATTTTTTTTATAACCGGGTATCATGAACCATTTTCAAGAAAAATAAATCAATTTTTTGTGTTTCTAACATAATATCATGTATTATAAAATTGTATTTTCAATATCAAGTTGGCTTTGAGAAATGACCAAAAACTACAAATACTGATGTTAAAAGTAGCAACTTCATGATATTCCGGAGTCCATTTGCGTCAGAGTGGACAGTGATTGAAAATACTGTGTAGAAATTTGTAGGACAATGCATTCCATTTGTCTCCTATACATCCCTCTTTTTCTTTCTGTCGTACATGACTGGACTATAAACCATACGCGATGAATTCCAAAATGACAACATCGATCCTTGTTCCGGGTATAGAAACTCGAAACTCGAATGCATTATCGTTGCCAAAAGCGCATGGGAATCGCCACAGATGTAATAGAATTTTAATTGGAATATCAACCACATCCGACCATCGGTCACACAATATATTCAGCTTATTGTTCGTATTTACATCGCTATACCGAATTTCCAACACTCGATACCCTGGTGAAATGCGAAATGTGTATACGTTATACATCGGGTATTGGCGATTTCAAAACTCTCGACGCTATCAGGTGCAATGGGGGAGACCACTAATTTTTCAAAACAGCATAATCGTGTTCTCTATATCCAAAAACTATCATTCATACTTTTTGAAATTTTTTATTCGGTCTATATCATGAATAAAGTAATGAAATAAACGGAAATAATTTCGAACATACAATTTCATGCGCCATTTTCAAACGTTACTCTCATTGGTGTAACGCAGTGCGACGTACTTAACCCTACAGGCCCATCGACCTTGAACTGATAGATAATTTTTCCATGGTAAATCTTGCTGTGTTGCCGCAACAAAATACCACATTTTTTTCGCGGAATAAAAGATGTTAAAGAATACGATATAAATTATATTTTTTCCACAAATTTTTATGAAATGGTATAGTCACTTATCGATACGTGTTTGAGGAAATATATCAAAGAAATAAACGTCATCCACAAGTAAACTTGACAATATTACACATGGTGTGAGCAAAAGATATATGGAAACAGACAAAGATAGACTTAGAGTGTAGCACGTCATACGCTCATAGCACCGCCCCCTTATTTCTGGCGTTTTCGAATTTTGAATGAAAATGCTGATTTCAAAACGCTGTAGAATCTATTTGCTTTGATTTAGATTCTTGATATTGGAAGTACACTGAACCAACATCATTATTCATCGATTAAGAGTTTTGGAAGGATTTCATCACTTGGTGGTCTTCACTCCTGAAAACAATTGAATCACAACACCTTCATCATTATTATTATTTATTAACATTTCGCAGCGTCCTCTACGATGATTGTAATCGCCAATTCCGAACGCATGTTTTTCTCTTGCATGAAAACAGGTTAACTGGAAAATTCGTTAGCAAAACCATTTGAGAAAATCAGACTCAACTTCAATTATTTCGAGAAATTGCTAATGAACCACCTACTTTTCAGTTGATCGAAAATACTCATGCGAAAGTGCTAACAATATGAATTCTAATTTTAGAACGGAATGCTCTCATTACTCATTAAAAATCGTACGAATTTTTCGCCGCATTTATGTGGCATATCCATCACCGATTTTATCATCGTAGTGACTTCTGTCGTATCCATTAGTCATATTAAGTGCTATTTTCAGTCCAGCGAATCTATCGTATGATTGAGAGGCGGTGTTCTAATTGGTGGATCAGTACAAACATTCAACGACATGAATTGATACCTACACTAAGAATGCATGCATGAATTGTCTACGATGTATTCATTGAAATGTGCGAGAAACAAAGCAAGGAACTCTCATTAGACGCTTAAAACAAAGAATAGACGTGAACATATGAGACGTATCCCCGATACGAAAATGAGTTGAATCGACATGAGTTTGGAAATGTAACTTATCTATGAAAAATACATACTTAGTTTGTCACACAATTTTTCGTTATTTAATAATTGATACAGGTCTGGTAACTTGTATGGTGGGGGTGGCCCCAACATTGAGGAAATTTTCGTGGTTCTCATGTTTCGCCACCTGCAGCTCTGTCCTCTATTGTCACTTTGTCAGCCAATCACAAATCAGATACGATCAGCTTTTTGAAAGCAGGAATGATTTTTATTTATTCGAGAGAATTTTGCAAGATATAATATTTCCTAACCTAACCGTTTGTTTTGTTTACAATACGAACTGTCAAAGATTAATCACGTGATTATACCCCTAAATTCTTCTAGCGGATAATTGTGGCAACTTTTCCTCAAAAATGGTACCACCCCCACCACTCAAAAATGGCGTAGATTCCAGACCTGAGTATATGATCGTGACTGATATCAATACCGACGCCATTTTTGTTATTTGTAAATACACCAAATTACTAATAATTAATTATCAATCTGAGAATTCAAGTATGGATTCAGTGAAGAATACTCGAAAAACAAATACCACCCTGGAACAATTTTTTTTCTGAGCGATTTTATTCCTTTTATGCGTTTTCATGTTGTTTTTTGAATTTCAAAACAGAAGTAATGTTGTTATCATTGCAAATCATTTGGCTGTACAATACATAAATATAAACAAATTCAGAATCATGTTGAAACATACAGGGTCACTCACGGTCGATGGTAGGTTAGACATATATGAAGAACGGGACGTAGGATTATTCTGAAAATTTAGTTTCTCGAGTAATCAGTTTTGTTCTATCGATCTAAAATATTTCCACCGTTGCGGCGTTGCCGCTTCAATGGAAAAGTAGCAAATACTTTTTTGTTTCAAATAGCACACCCTGTATCTTATTTCATTTTTTGTTTCATTAAAACTTTTCAATTATTTCCGTATGATACTTCCCCATACCTATCTCTAAAGGTTTTCGAGAAATTAATTAATATCCTTATTTTTCGTGCGAAAACTAGCTTCAATTGAATGTTTTTTACTGCGATAGTTGTATTCGTAGAATGCTGAGATTTTATGTGTAGTTTACCAATGTCCTGTGTATCAATTACGTCTGAGGAAATTCGTTCTTCATTGTACGGGGCCGTTCTAATTTGATAACTTCAACGATTTATACAAAAATGGCGAGTGCATTTCTCAAATAGAATACCCTGTATCAGAGTTGGGTCGGATACAGGAAAAAAGGATCCGAATACTGGATACGGATACTTCCAATGTATCCGGATACTTAAAATGAAAATACGGATACTTTCACCCAAAAATGTACTCGGATACAAGTATTCTGATACTTTTTTTGGATACTCTTACGGATACTTTCACGGGTACTTTTGAAGTTAGTTAAAATGGTGTTTTAATGCAATAATAAAATCATACAAGGGGATTGTATACAAATAAAAACAAAAAGTGATAAAAAAGGAACAGGAAATAAAGAAAACTCAAAAAAATGTTTATATTTATTTTGTACACGTAAAAGATTTTCTGTAAAAAATTAGATTTTTAACTTTTACCACATTGTTCGCTGGATGTGATATTTGTGAGAGTACTATCTATAATAGTACCTTTGAGTTTGAATTTGCTTTCGTCAGCACCAATACCTCAAAGTGATATGTACTTGTTGAAAAAATGCAGAAAGATAGAAAACTTTAAGGTAATTATTAGACAAATTACCTATTGCAATTTGGTCATAAATACAGTAATATTGGAAAACTGAAAAACAACTAAAACTAAAACAGGTATTTCATTTTCTATAATACAGAGTTATTAAAAAATAGATTTTTTTTTACAAATTAAATGAATTTCATCAGGAAATGGATAATTGATATGGAAATCATGAAATGGCCACGCACATACGACATAGATTCTGATTCAACGAGAATGATTCGTACTTTCTATCTTTAACCGCCTTACCTCAGCCCGTTTTCGAGGATGCTGAACTTCGGGTCTGGGTGTCTCAACCCCGTAAACGGACCAAAAAAGCCCCAAGCGGTGTCTACTGCCCTCTAACAACAAAGTGCTAAAATTGTATTTCACCGTTTTCGAGGATGCCCGACAACATGCGACAAGATACGCCTGCATAAAATGGGGCTGTTTGGTCTGGTTCTTATTCATCGAATAATTTAAAAGTATCCGAAGATCGAAAAAAGTATCCCGTATTCGGATACTTACAAATTTGGCCACGGATACGGATACTGGATACAAAATTTGAAAAATATCCGAATACGGAAGTATTCGGATACTACCCAACACTACCCTGTATATCATTCAATATCCTGGAAGACAATTGAAGTTCCTTCCAAATAATATATTATGTTCCTATACCTGAATAGTCAGGTTCTCGAAAAAAAAAGTTCCTACGTATGTATAAAAATCGGATTATTTTGCCATATTTTCTATTGGATAGTTATGAAATGTCATGTAAACATGTCATTATTGATATTGAAACAACATAATATATATTTGATTAAAAAAATGCGAATTTTCTCCTCGTCTGCCAACGTATTGTTCAATCACGTTTTCTTTTTCGTTTCCCGCGAACACATTAATCCACTTTCCTATCCAATACCGACGACAACGACCCACTTTTAACGTTTTCCGGATACCAACCAATCAAGAGCACATTCCCAATCTGCGAAGAACTCGTTTTTTATCGACGACGGACGTTCGAGTATATCGGGGACTGTCTTTTGTATAGAATCTTTCGGCCTTTTGTATAAAAACCAGGTTAGTCGCAGGATCTAAAACCCTGAAAATACTATGATGGTTGTTCATAAATTACATAATCGTTTTACACTCTTTTAATGTTGAAAAGGTTATAAAAGCATGGAAGCAAGGTATATGTTATGTATATTTTTGAATTTTTCGATAAAATGTGGAACAGAATGGAGTTCACAGCCATATTCAGAGCACCTCATGTATGAATTTTGCTTTTTTTGAAAATTCCAAAGTTGTAGAGTCTTCAATATTTGTCAAATAGGTCTCTAAAGCATTATCTTGAATATTTTATGAATTTTTAAAGAGGCATATTTTTGAATACTTCCGTGAATTTTAGAATTTTCTTTGTATCGGATGATCGATTCGAATCACGAATAACTCAAAAATTCGTCTAGCCAACTTCCAGCATCTTGCATGAAAGTTATAAAGCAAATCGATATTTCGTCAAAATGCTCGAAATTTGTCTTGTCAGTGTTTACATGAATGCCTCCAGAGCAGTGACTTGAACTTTTCATAAGTTACAGGCATATTTTTGTAAATTTTTTAGTTCTTCGATTCAATATGTGATGAAGAATATTGAATATTCAGAAAACTATTCCATACGGAGGTCAGTACAGTATGTGTATAATTTTTGTTATACATTCTCAAAAATTGCAAAACGAACTATCGCTTGTGCTCTTTATTAAAATCATCGGTTCTCTCTCTCTGTCTTTTGAACAATTTATTCGATTATTGAATAAAAATCATCATCTTTCATTATCGAATCCGTAAAAGTGTGCTTTCGAAAAAATATAAAACGATGTCTTCAACAGTAAAACCATTTCCATTCTGCATCAAACCACAGCTCTTTAGTATTTCTCTTATCTGCATTCTCACAAAAAGCACTTTTTTAATTGCTACTTACCTAATCTGCTATTTTCAAACTTTCCAACTGAGCTTCATTTGGGGTAATGGCCCATTTCATTCTCGAAATCTCTAATTTCGTGGGAAAAATAGCAGCTTTAGGAAAAATCAGATAACTTTTACGTTATTGTGTCAATGTTGTCAACAGTTTATTGATTACCTAAATTTCCGATTTCAAATTGATATAAATGTACAGAGCTCATGAAATCTCTAATCAAGCTACAAACGTCAGTCGAATGTGTACCAATTATTACTAAGTACATTCGATATTGCATAACGTGGTGCCACAACTCCGAGTATCGGGATACCGACACCCTCAGACGCCGGACATTGAAAGTGTATGCCAGATACACAATTATCATGGTGATATACTTATTATACACTGTGTCCAAGATAAGGATGTCTATCATGGGGATCTCGGAAACCATAAAACATACGGAGATGATTAAATTAGAGAAAAGTTGCGAATTTCCAATTTTCGAAATTCCAATTAGTTCCGGAGATATGCATGAAAAAATGAAATTTGCCAATTTCGCTTTGATTTTTTCCTGACGTTATTTGAAGAAATACAATAAAACAAAGTACACTTTCTCACTGCCAACTAGTTTCCTGAACTGATCCTCAGATTCGAAAACACGGCGGTAAACATAATTTTTGCAATACCCCCTGGGTTTTTTTTTTCACGGGCCGTATAAAAAAATAAAGTTGATGGTGGTTTCTCTGAAACGAAACGTCGTACGGAAAATCTCTTAACTCTGTTTTGTAGGGATTCAAAAATGGCAATGAGAAAGTGTCTTTCGTTTTCTTGTATCTCTTCAAATGACGTCAGAAAAAAATTAAAACGAAATCGGCAAATTTATTTTTTTCAGGTATATCTCCGGAACTAATGGGAATTTCGAAACTTTCTGAACGGCACATTTTTAGACTTGGAAATGCGCAACTTTTCTCTGATTTAATCATCTCCGCATCTCTTATGATTTCCCATGATAGACATCCTTATCTTGGACGCAGTGTATACTTTTTTATGGTAATCACAGGGGCAGGGCATTTTTGAATTTCCATTACATTTTCGGTAATGAAAAATTCATTAATTTGGTGAAACCAAATCCTTGTTTAGTCGATACAGCACACACAGATTACTGTGACTGAAATAAAAAACAACAATGTTGGGTAAAACTGTGCCATTATTTCGAAGAGATGATTGCAGTCCTTTTCAGTAGATCTGCTTTTCAAAATACTATGGAATTCATCACTTTGATGGGTCACAAGCATATAGTACTCTATAAATAAGCCCCTTGGGGTAACGAGGGGGGGGGGTATTGGGGACGTAACCCTCCCCATTGCTCAGAAGAAATAAAAAAAATGCAAGTAACATTTAGGAAAAATAAAAATTTTCAGTAAGAGTGGTTGACCCCCCCCCATCAACTCTAGTTACGCCAATGCTTGGGATTGTACGATTGACTGTTAACGTATTATCTTTGCCTTCTTCATTTTATTTTTCTTTGTTTAATTCCACATATTATATTCAACGTCAATATTTCTAAGTGAAACTTCGTGACTCCGTTACAGCAGCCCAAGTTTTCGACTGCCATTCTGTATCCACCCCGTGTGAAAGAACTCCAATTAAGACTCGTCGTTCATTGTCCATTGAACAAAAATACCATTTCAATATTGCAATCGTTCGAATATTATCGCGTTGATGTATACTCTGGTCGAATTGGAACAACATCATTCTAGATACGGAACGATTTATTTGGGCCATTGAGTTATTGAAAAGCAATCAATAATCTCCATCAAATGCGAATTCATTTAATTGGTCCAGCTGTAACATCTGCTCCACAACAAGGAGAGTGCGGGAATGGAATAACAATTGAAAACAGATCGTTTGCTACGGGATTAATACAGGGTGGTGCGTTGCTCCGTTGTTAATTAGTATTTCAACCTCAATACAAAATTAAAGTCGAACAGCCTGTGAATTTTCATGCAGCTAGATTTATTATTTTATTGACTATCACAGCGTTGCCAAGTTATACAAAGAAGTATTTTCAAGACGCTTACACTAGCTTCACTTGCAGGCCCGCATCCAGGGGAGGGGCTTGGGTTAAAAATTGGGTTTGGGAATGTTTCTACAAGTCAAGGAATATTTCAGCAAATATCATTGAAATATTAATTTGGTTTGGAAAATGGTGATATTTTCTTCTAAGCTGAACCATTAGGCTTCACATTTTCAGAGAGAGTGTACACACACAATATACAGTATCCTATAACACAAAGAAATATAATTTGAAAGATAAAATTTGTAGCAACAGGAGTGGAACAATTGTCACGAGGTGCAAATTTTCTCTTTTTTTTTTCAAATATCCCTATCTTTTGAAATACGCAGCTTGGATTTTTTTTGTATTTTTCTGATAACTATTGTAATTTGGCTTATTGCCCGATTCCAGCTTGACTTCGACTGCTAGGACACCTCGTATATTATTAGTTTTTTGGATTATTCAGAAAATTCTAGACATAATTCATGTACAATGTCCAATACCTATATTCAACTGTTTCGAAATTATTAAGTGATTTCAAATGTATTACAAAAATTTACATTCAAAAAATAAAATAATTTCATTAAACAAATAATGTAAAAAAAACAAAAATTCATTAATTTCAATGTAAGAGATGTTCAAAATGTTTTTTTACATTATATATACAGGGGGTTGTCTTCAAAATAAGAGAGTTGGTATCGGCCACTGTCATATGACACAACCTATGTAATTATTCTTTTTTAAATGCGCATCTAAAAATGCAAATCGACGTGTCTAAGCGTTTTTCCAACTCGCTCTAATTTATTCGTTATCGAATTTATTCCATTTGGCTGTTCCACACTGTATTGTGGATCATTTCTGCCTTTTGAGTTGATTATTGAGTTTTTTTTTGTTTTTTTTTTCAACTATATTTATTCATTCGAAAAACCGCCTAGCTCACATTTCGAGATAGAAATTTTCTGGAAATTGAATGTTTATCTTAAGAAATCTAAATTCGAAGTGAAATATACAGAATATTCATTTAAACTACACAATCTTGAATTTTCATTCTCTCAGTGAGGAAAATAAATCCATTCCAATATCAGAGAAATTTTCTTGTTGCTACAATTATACAGAATCGTAGGAAATTTCAAAGTGCTCTGAAACTCAATTAGACAACTTTCATACTCGACACATGTCTGTTTTTTCGTTATGAATAACATATTTTGTACAGACTGTACGGCAATACGGGCACAGAAACTCGATACACAATAAAACCGAGTATTTTTCCTGGAATCTTGTACATCATAACCAACACCACGCTATCTCGATGGCATGGTATGAATAATAAATCATGAAAATGGCTGACTAGCGAACGGTCGATTAAGATTGAAACAATAGATGTATTGAGCGATGATACTCATTCGTGCGGTAGCACGTTCATTTTTAATTGGCACTATCATTGGTATAACTCAGACAAAAAGGCACTGTCAGTGGTGCAGGGCATTTCCAGGAATTCAAGAAACGCAAAAAATACAGAATGGCACTGTCAACGTCGACATGATTCTTGAGATGAAATTGAAAATATTCATTCCGTTTAGATGATGCATCTCGAGAGATAGAGGCTCCAGCGAGATCCATGAATAATAATACTATGAGGTCTTGCAAGATTGGCAATTTTGTATAATTTTTCTGCAAATAATCACAATATTTGAATAAATCAGGAAAAAATTACAGAAATCATAAGTACTACATAAGTAAAACATTTATTTTCACGATTTCTTTCAATATAATTTCATCCATCAAAAATTGTTTGACGTATCTATCAAATAACAAATAGAAAAAGAAACCAGCATTCTCTTCTGATATCAAACAGAAACCTTTCAGTCATAAAACAAACAAACAAAAAACGAGAAAGCATGCTAATATTTGAAGGGGTTATTCTTTGACAAATTTTAAGAAAAAAACGTATGTCCTAAAAGAATTAACTCTTAAGATACAGAGGGATTATTAAACGATTGGTACTGCAATTTCAATTTGATTATTTTAATCAAGAACAGAGCATCTGACAAGAAAAATATATTTTTTGGATTCTCATTAATTTTGGAACAAATCTGATCTCTTAATTTGCTTTCAATCGATGCACAAACATTTCCACGCCGCATCAGATTTTTGAGGAATAGACCGTGCAGTAAAACGATTTTTATTTTTTTGAGCAAAAACCATACGTCGGACAAAGAAAATCCATGAAATTAATTCTGTTCAATAATGAATGAAGATCTTTAAAATAATTTTTATTTTGGGAGTAAGCAGTGGCGTAGTATTTTTTTCTCAAAAAATATTCAATGCAAAACCTGTACGGACGCCACTGGTAGAGATAATGAAAAATTTCGTATATCACAAAATGCAAATTATCTGGAGATGTCTAAAATATAATCTCAGCTATTATCAAAAAACTGTTTTTTTTTTTCAAAATTCTATCACGTTTATAGGAAGTTTTTTTTTATATTATTATCAACACAAAAGAGTATGAAGAAATTAAAAATAATTCGACAGATTTTAGAAAACTTGTTGCCAGGCCCAAAGGGCACATTGAATTATTCTTGCTGGAATAATGTAAGTAGATTATTTCCTTTATAAAAATGTTTTGATTGGCTAGAAAGTATATGAATAACTGAAATTGAAAATTTCTATTGGTTTCGAGAAATGTCAAAAAACTCAGAAGATCCATTAGATATTACAAATTAATTAACAAAATATACCAATCAAATTAAAGATTTGTTCAGTTAAAATCACGAGCAATTGTCATGAGAGGATCGTCTTGTTCGTTGTTCAGAAATTATTTGCTGATACTCCTCATGTGGAGATACTCATCAAGACAGACCCGAAATGAGATTCGAGTTGAAGAATCATCTCTTGGAATGCCACAAGGTTCAATTTTGGGACTATTGTTCTTCGCACCCTATGCGTTCTGTGAATCTAGATTTCGTTATTTTCTTATGTTCACCACATGGTACATCGCTCTCAAATTCATGTAACCTAATACCATCCCCTCTACTCCAGAGCTTTAATTTCCTCGTGCAGTGATCTAAATTCCTAACATCCAGTTAATCGACGCTAAACTGGACATAGCCGAACATTAAACATTTGCTTAGTCGTAACGATCAGTTCATCGCAATTAGATTGACACCATTACCCGAAGGATATCAGAGTGTTATGGTGGAGTCAATAACTATTGACCCCATACATATTCCTTGTTATTTATGTCGCCAACAACATACAGGGTGGCCCATTAGTGTGTGGAAATGAAATAGTTTATTATTGAACCATGAACTGAAAATGCAATTTTCTTCAAAACAATCAAATTCAAAGGATATATTATACAAACACAAATTCAAGGCCTAAAATAATTCCACAAGATGGCGAAATACTATACTGGGTGTTCCAGAGGTTTTGCTGATTGAAATTTCCCGAATTGAGGTTCAACCAAAAAACACCCTGTATTCAAGAGGAAACTTATAATCAATAACTTTTACTTGGCAACATTTATAAATACGTTCTAGCTTGACAACGTCACAATTCATCAGAATACAGGATGTTCAATTCAAAAACTGAAACTTTCTGTTGTCATGCTTTAGCTGAAAACCCTGTTTTTCTCAAAATTTTTCAGTCGTGTGTTACGGCGTAAATATACAACTTTCACCTGAAAAATTTTTTTGTTGCACAGTCATTTCATTTTCTCACGATAATGGACCACCCTGTATGTCAGGGCAGATTACCATAGAATTTATCATCGATAATCGCTTGGAAAGATCATGTGCATCTGAATCCAGTTTTTCTGTCACTTGACGATGTCGGGTGATTATTTTAATGATTGTTTTGCTGAATGCATGATGATGATTAGTTAGAAGCTCTTTCCTTTTACGTTCTTGAGTTGAAAGTTTTACGCAAGTGCGAAATATTCAACGAGCGTCATTTGAATCGATCATTTTCACTTTATATAAACACTGAAACTCGTGCTTTTTTGATGATTTGTCAACGTTGCCAAGTACCCAAGAATATACAGAGCGTTCTGTATATCATCAAGTCTTTGATAATCAATCTTATAAGAACAATTCACAAATGAAAAAAAAAAAAACAAATATCCTCAATGAATTCCGAGAATATAATTTTCAAATAATGACGATAATTGATTTATCTGCGTCCATTTTCTGTTGATGTTCTTTTGGACTAACAAAAGTTTGTTTGTCAGCCGCCGGATTCTGAGAAATCGATACGATGGTGTTTGCAAAGATTATATTTGCTCAATTCAAACAATGATTATTTTAATGAAAGCAATAATTGTAAACAAATGATATCACTGAAGTATACAGGATGTTCCTTGAAGTCAGAAACTTTCAAGATTAAGAGTGGTGAAGTTTTGGAAAGTATAAAAACCACACCACTGCTTTGTCTAAAGAATAAAAATTATTCTCGAGAACCTCATTCATGTTACCGATTAAAAAAAAATCATTTTTCTATGACCCTTCATGAAATGGCTGTTTCCGTCACCGCACACTCCAGCGAAAACTCGATTTTATTCTTTAGTGAGAAAAAATCCCATAACGTTAACTTTCGTCACTAGAGACGAAAATTGCCTACTAATTTTCACCAATATCTAGTTGTCTGCTGCCACTGTATCGCTGTCATCATTAAGTCACCTCAGTTTGTGATATCGTGGTTTCGCTATGATTTCTAGTTCAGAAAGTGACTTGGATATTCCAAATACTCCACCAGAGATATCAAATCAAGCAGAGCAAACCTCTGCAGATTCATTACCAGCAAAATCAAAGAAGAGGTATAAAGAAGTTTTTAGTAAATTCATGGAATGGAGGACCGATCATCAAGTACATTCATTTTCGGAAACGGTGCTGCTTGCATATTTTGCAAAACTGTCGGAAACTTTGAAGGCATCGACTCTGTGGTCTATATACTCGATGTTAAGATCAACATTATCAGTGAAAAATGATATTGATATCAGTAAATATCCCAAGTTACTTTTTCCTGAAACGATAATCCAGCGGTTTTGAAAGCAAGAAGTCTAGAACTTTTTCTGCCCAAGAAATAAATACGTTCTTAACAAATGCAGCTGATTCTAAATATTTTGCGACTAAAGTAGGTTATTCATGTATTGTTTCAATAAATACTACACACTCGTCATTAGAATACCTAACACAAAGACAAAAGTATTGCGTTCGTTTCATATTTTTGGACTTTTTTATGAAATTTCTAAAAAATATATGAACCTTCGTCCTCTAAATATGGATCAAATTAATTCAAGATTCTTTATTAACTACCAGAATGGAAAGTGTAGTAGGCAAGTTGTCGGAAATAACAAATTTAGTAAATTTCCTATGGAAATAGCACAGTATTTAAATCTGGCTTTTTCTCAAGAATACACCGGACATTGCTTCCGCAGAACTTCCGCAACGCTGCTAGTAGATGCAGGAGGTGACCTTCTTCAATTAAAACGCCACGGAGGTTGGAAGTCTAGTAACGTGGCGGAAGGATATGTTGACGAATCAAGTAGCAATAAAAATGAAACACAGACCAAACTTTTACAGTCTGTACAAAATGCAGTATTTACGTCGGGGTCCAATTACGACACATCCACATCTGGAATGACATTTGTTAACAGAACCAATTTCGAATCCTCTACTTCAAGTAAAATAATATTAAATAATTGTTCAAATATTGTTATTAATCAATAATTAAATCAAAAATAATTTAAATTTAACAAGATTAATAGTTCTCTATCGTTTAATTCAATAAAGAATTTTTTACATTACCTTTTAAGTTGTGGGGTCATAGAAAAAGTTTAGTGTTGAACTCGTCGAAATCATTTTTTAAGCTCGTGAACATTACCAAACTCGGCTTCGCCTCGTTTGGTAAACTGTTCTCTCCTTTAAAAAAATGTTACTTTCGTCACTCGTTGAACAATATACTATTAAGTACTCTAAGATCCTTCAAAATTTTATTGTGGTGTGGAAATGACTAAGAAAGCAAATTATAAGATCAGATTACCTCTAAAAGAAATATCAATCAGAATAATTGAATCAAAATTGCAAAATTCAGACAAACGTTCTTTTCATTGAGGACACCTTGTATATTTACCTCCCCCAAAAAAATATACAGTATCAGAGGTTATCTGCGGTATCGCTGTTCAATACGAGCTCATAAAACATTTTGCTGAGCATTGAGAGACCATCACAATATCTCAGAATGAGTAGCTATCCGCGTTGCTACTATTAATAGGTAGACGAATTGTGTTCGGTCGTTGATCCTCGATTATTCAAATGCGACTGAAATTGTATTCTCCCTAATAAGCCCTAAGGGCTCTCTTGAGAATCGCTCAGCCAGATAATCTCTTGTCTCTGCATCAGAAGCCACTCGAGCAGATAAACGTTGATTTCATCTAGGGTCCCATTATTGTATCGTCGGACCGTGTTGCATGTCCTACAGGGCGATCCCTAGATATGGAATTAATTTTTTTTAAGCGTTGAATTCAATCGCGCTGACTATTGAAAAAACTGTTTTCCCGGGTTGCCGGTATGTTAATGATGAGAAAAATGAACAATGTGGAAATTTGAGATCAGTTGGTGCAAGGTTTATTGACATTTGATTCGAGTTAAGGCTAAACAATTTCTTTTTTTTTCAGAATATCAGAAGCCATCACTCCGAAGAAATAAGTTGCGTTTTTTGGGTATGTCATATGTGATGTGTTGAAATTAGGATCATCAAATTATTTGATTAACGAGACGCATATACAAAGATAAAATGTTCGTTTTTTGGGAAAACAAATGACTGTAAACGAAATAGTCTCACTAAGAAAGTTTCATTACTACAGTATAAACAACATACCAATGTCAATAAACTCATTAATTCGTAGATATAGCCCCTTGAGAGGCCATCAAAAATCAATCCTACCAATTGATTGTTTTTACAGGATTTCAATCTCATTTCCAATTTCTTGGATAAACAACAGTGAAACTCTATAACGGGTAGGTTGAAAAGAGCTTTCGACACGCATACTTCAATATTAAAAATGAGAGGATAGAAACAAACTGTCCACCACACTCGCCCGAAATAACACCACGGGACTTTTTCATGTGGGGAACTGTCAATTCCAAGCTATGTTTCAGGCCAGTGAACCCTGTATGAGAAATACGGTGAAGAATTCAGAAACGTACATCAAAACAATGTCGCCAACTTACATCACCCTGTATGATAAATAGGGCCACTTCTGGTAAATCCCCTTAAACTCGAAAGTGCACACGGTCGTTTTTCCAGACGAGACGCAAGTTAATTTATCGCTTTTCCTTTCCTTTTTCGAGTCGTCTTCACGTAAAGCGTTTCGAGGATTGACTTTCCCGGAGTTTTCCGGAAAATCGTTCTTCACGTTCGTTCCGGACAATTGTCGTCAGTGGAAATTGTGTCACCATTATGTATAGTAATAAGAATAGTCATTATATTATGGAATAGAGTTTAATTTGTAAAAATGTTTTCTTTTCTGACAAAAAAACTGTGAACTTGGCAATAATGCGGAATTCGCCATTGTCGATTTTATATAAAATGTCATTGATATCGAGAGTGGTATGTAAATTTGTGTTCCATTCATAATTTATTTATTTTTCATCTTTTTACTGTCAGTTTTTATTTCATTAATCATTTGGATTTATTTGTTGACCAATAAGTTTCATGTTCTAAAATAGGATATCCTGAACTTCAATATTTTCATATACAATAAGTTCAATAAATCATGTACTGTCATTATCAGTCAATTATCAGTCATCACTGCTGATGAATCTTGGTTAATTGACTTTGTGATGGGAGTGATAAAGATAGAAAATTTTGACGATATAGTCATTTCGATAGATGTCAGTGCATAAACCAATCAGGGTTGATACCACAAAGTTTTTTTTACAAACTGAGTGTTTCAGCTTCGCATGATTATGAAGAATGTATTTCTTGTATCTTCTAGTCTCAAAACGTATGCAATATTTGCCTGTATAAAAAACCTTCTGAATTTCTCCAAAAACCCTTAAGCTCCACATGTTACTCATATCGAGTTTCGTATTGATATTTCCATCAACAAAGGACAAAAAAAGATATATTTTATCACTCAGTATACATATAAATTCAAATCTATTTGATATTTGTTCATTAGGGTTCTGAAGGAATGATAAAGCGCCTAGACAAACAATTTGACGTATCCAAACACATAAATAAAAACGCCTCACACATAATAAATATATCGAGAGATATCCGATTACCTCTGAACATCCATCCGAGGTAATACGATATACAGAGTGTTCCTTAAAGACATGCTTATATTTGAAGGGGTTATTCTTTGACACATTTCGAAAAAAAAAATTACATAAACATATGTCCTAAAAGTATTAACTCTTAAGAGTGATATAGATTATTAAACGGTTGGTACTGCGATATGGAGCAATTTTAATTTGATTATTCAATCAAGAACAGAGCATCTGTCAAGAAAAATATATTTTTTGAATTCTCATTCTTTTTTGGAATAAATCTGATCTCTTAATTTGCTTTCAGTCGATGCACAAACATTTTCACGCCGCATCAGATTTTTGAGGAATAGACCCTGAAGTAAAACGATTTTTATTTTTTTAAGCGAAAACCGTGCGTCGGACAAATAAAATCCTTGATATTAATTTTGTTCAATAATGAATGAGGATCCTTAAAGTAATTTTTATTTGGGAGGTAAGCAGTGTCGTAGTATTTTTTTCTCCAGAAATAATCAATGCAAAACCCGTACGGACGCCACTGGTAGAGAAAATGAAACATTTCGTTTTTCTCAAAATGTGTCGAAGAATCATTCCTTCATATATTAGCATGTCTTTAGGGAACACCCTGTACATAGTTATACAGGATGGAGCATACGAAGTACCCACTACATCACAAGAGGGACAAATACATTCCAAACCAAACCTGGGAACATACGGCAAAAGATATCTCAAGGTATTTTTCTTCTTGGTATCAAACAAGAAACAAGGAACTTTATTTGAGCTGCTGTTTGGATTTCACCATGTTTTCACACCCTGTTTGATACAACCCCCTACATTGTCACGCCCTTTCGAATGAATCCTCGGCTGTCTAGACGGTATGAAATATTGAATTTCCGTCTGTTTTCTTTTATTTTCGGAGCGGACTTCTGTTGTTGACTGTTTTTGTTTAGTCGGGAAATTGGACTGAGATTCGTTAAATGATTTCCCGGAAACCATAATCAGACGATATTTGAAAAACACCTGAATGCAGCAGGTGGAAGAAATATGAGAAAATCAATTCAGACTAGTGGGTTTTGTGTGAAAATTCCGGATTTTTATTTTTTTTTGTGTGCGATGGTATTTTCCGCTGAACTTATTTTGATTTCTCAGGAAGTAATTTCCATTGAATAAATATTAATTGTTAAAACCAAATTCCAAGCAGTTTAAATATCAGAATCGAAATGAAAAAATTCTGAAATCTTACAATTTTGTAATTTTATGCCTCTTAGCTTTCTCAAGTTGAGAATGGTTCAATCACAGAGTGAAATTAAAGATCTACGCAATACTTATGTAACATTTTGCTTTATAGTCGTGTTATGTAATCATTTTTTCATTATTATAGTTTGTGGTATCTACAACTGCAGTTTTTAATAAAAAATAACAAATATTTGCAAACCCAGAGAATCAGAAAAATAAAAAAGTTCTCATGATGTGTGAATAAATATTTTTTCTCGTTTAATTATTTAAATTCAACATTGTCAAATTGTTGATTTATTTCTCATAAAACTGACGAACACTTGCCATTAATTTCGAAAAGGTATTTTTCATAAAATTAGAAACATAAATCATCCAACTCAACAAGAACCATTAGAAAATGTAAGTAATAAACACTAATAACCGCTTTTTTCCTTATTCGAGACCTTAGAGCTCGTATGATTTGTATCGTATTTCACTTCAAATCATTTGTTAGTAATTCCAAATTTGATTTTCAATTGCGGACTCGCATCATATCGAGTGTTCGTGAACTCACTGCCAAAACTATTTCTGCTACGTAGCACATGAGTTACCTTTTTACTTTTACGTATTCTGAATCGCTAGCTAAGGAACACTATCAAACAACAATTATATATTGCAGATCTTGCTAGCTCAAAGGTTCAAGCACAAGACTACAGAATCTGCTACCATGGTTCGAATCCCGTCAGGAACAGGTTTTTTCTAATTCACCAGTATTTCCCATACAGTATAGCGCCTTTCAATGGCCTGTTCTGTGCATCAATGCTGGCAGATAAATTGTCTGTTTATCCTTTCGGTAGCTCGCTTCTGCGCTACTGAAATGGAAACGCAGGAAACATTTTTTATTTCATTTCATTATAATGTATAAGGTAAGTTGGTAGAATTTTCATCGAGAATCACCTCTATATATTTGGTGACGAAAACTGTCCGCCAAGAAACCTTTCTTTTTCTGCAGCCTCGACTTTGACGACCTCTATTTTTTTATATAAAATGTTGAACGAAGTAAAAAATAATCCTTTTCTACATAAAAAACAAAATGTTCTGGTTGAAAATTTACTATTTTATTTAGCATAAAGCCGTGAAGAAGGGGTCTTAGAGCTCATGCCGAAATCCGAACCATTTTCAACGATTTGCTCCCATTGATAAAATATCGCATAATTGTGTGCCTCATAAATATTTCCATGTCAAACGACGATTACCATTGAAATAAGTTGACGAAAGTTGTATCGTGTTCGAGCTGAAAACTTGCTTGGCACCTCGCAAGTTTCGAAACCCAGGTCTAGAAGTTCCTAATCATTTCTCTTTCGCGTGATTCGACTTACTTTGTGAAATTACTCAACTTTTTTATTCGGTGAGCATATGATAGAAAAAAGTTCGAATTATCAAATCAAGTTGGTTCTTGAGGTTTCTTCTCGATCGACGATTCTGGAAGGCTGCACGCAACCTGGTGGTAATATTTTGAACCTAGAAGTAGGCTAACTTCAGTAGGCTAAAGACGTGGGTTTTTCAAAATATTCAAATCCATAAAAAAATAGTGAAATTTTCGAAAATTGGAGTAAAATCATAATCCAACTAACTCTCTCTCAAACAAATAAACGTGATTGGTACTTCTCCAAAAAACCAACCGCACTGCTGTTTTTACCGACTCACTCCTCGCCAACCCAAATGCCCTCGTTTTTATCCGATAATCGGACAGGTCTAAGTTGCGTTACAATCAAAATAACTCGATAACTAATCATTTTATACATGGAGTCAGAATCAGACTCATTTTCACAAACAGACGCTTGGTAAATATTATAAACAGTCTTGCCAACCTAGGAAGAAAATAACCTGTCCACCTAATTACCTTACTTTTTGATCTCAGTGGTGAAAGAATTTGGAATTTTCAAACACATGAAAGCCCACAGGGTTACAAAAAATATTGAGCGCCCCAAGTAGCTTGAAACGGACTGGCTACGTGTGAATTAAACCGCCATTTTTTTTTCACCACAGGTAGGTAATAACACCGAAATAAATAACAATTTTAATGGCGATTGCTTTTTATCGGCCGAGCGCTACCGGAATAAATTAAGTCGCCTGGGGTCGCTAAAAGACCATTATTTAACACCTTTCGGCCCCCTTTTTCCATTCGTATTCCTATTGCGTGGTGGGATTTTTTTCCGTATTACCGCCGACTGCTTTAACCCACTTATGAATTCGTTCATGTCATATGAGGGAATTTTGCGATTGATTTAGTTGGGAGGGTATGAGACTATCTTAAAATTGTTCTGCCAAACGTTCTCCTCGCTTTTGCTATATGGCGCGGTTGCGAAGCTGTTGGAAGGTTAGAGTGCGAAATATCGATAAAACTATTTTAGTAACAGATTGTAGATATGTCGTGTGTTCAAAGCACAAGAAATTCAGAATTAGATTTTACCAAACCATAATATTAAAATGTCGTGTATAATAAAAAACGATATCTAAAAATGTTGAAACTCAAAATGGCGTTCATAAGAAAAACCAAAATTGACAAGCGTTTCTACGCCATTTTGAGAATCACTGAAAAGACGAAGCCATATTTAAGAATTCTATAAAAACTGTCCTAATTTCCTAAAAAATTCAACACGAAAATCGTTTTTCTTTTTGCGATATCTTCAAAACAATCAGAGATATTCTCAAAACTTGAATAACATCAGAAGGGTTGAAGCGAATTGCAAAAACTTAACATATTTATGAAGTTCAACAAAGAGCAAATTCAAATATGTGTAAAAATATACAGGGTGTCGTTTAAAAATAACATGTTGAAAATTGCTTTGCAAAAATAGTGCACCCTGTATACAACGAAACAATTTTAGAAACTGCATTTTGACCTCCGGTTTAAAGTGCCGTTCGGTTTATTTCAATATCTTCAACGGTGTAAATCGAGCTTTCCCATATCAATGACTCACCCTGTATACGTCAACTATGACACTTTTGAAAATTGAACTCACCAATATCACAACAGATGGTTATTCTCAACCAAAAAAACTTTCCTTTGACAGCTATACCAACGATATTGACACAAGAGAATATACTATCCATTAGAAAAATAAGCGCACCACGAATCAAACAAATTTATTACATTTTCTACTCGGTTGCGGATGCTTTCAAGGTTCCTGGATGATTTATTTTCACAAGGAAAATGGGAAACATATGACGTACACGAAATGAGGTTATACATTCCATGAACTCGGAAGTAATATAGTCGAAATTGATATCCTGGATTTTCGGAAAAGTTTGAGAAATTGAATTAGTAATAAAACACACCTCCTATCTACCAATTGAAATTTCTATAAATCATTGATAGATATATTCATGTGATATGCACATCATTTCGGGTGAAATTACCACCAATAAAGCATATTTTTTCAGCTCATTCATTGTATTTGTAATGAAGACCATCGAATTCACAACACCCTGTACGTTACCAAAAATTATCTAGCTTTCCGTCATGATGTCCCAACCGGTAAGAAAACGGCGCTTTTCCAGATAATGAGATGTCAGGATTATTTGCTTCATTCGAAATAAAATTGTCATAGTAGGCCATACTACGGTAGAGGAATTGAATTGTTTTGTATTGATTTCGGTTAGGTTATTCGATTTCTAGAGACTGTTGACGATGAATGACTGCTTGCACATGAAACATATCAAATGTCAATGTGAAAGCAGAGAAAGGTATGTACTTACATGAGGCATTTTTCCAAATTTCATTCAACGGAAGATCGCGCACTCTGAACCAAAAAATTAAAACGTTGAAATCATTCGAGATCTTCAAATACATACAGTGTGGAACAGCCAAATGGAATAAATTCGATAACGAACAAATGAGAGCGTTTTGTGAAAACGCTTCCAAACGTCGATTTGTATTTTTAGATGCGCATTTTTTCAAAAAAAAATTATATAGGGTGTGTCATACGACAATGGCCGATACTAACTTGCTTATTTTAAATATAACCTCCTGTATATCATTAGTTCTTTGAATTCTTCAGAAAATTCTAGATATAATTCATTGAATGAAGAAAATTATTTTATTTCACGAATAATGTAAAAAAACGCGGCGAACATTTTGAACATCTCTTGCATTGAAATCAATGTTTTTTTGTTTTTTTTTTACATTATTTGTGAAATTGAATAATTTTCTTTTTTTGATGTTAATTTTTGTAATACATCTAAAACAATTTTTATTTCCGAAACAGTTGTAGATAGGTATGGCATAGTGTACATGAATTATATCTAGAATTTTCTGGAGAATCCAAAAAACTAATAATATATAGGGAGTTGTATTCAAAATAAGAAAGATGGTATCGGCCACTGTCACATGACACACCCTAAATATTTATTTTAATGTGCATCTGAAAATACAAATCGACGTGTCCGAGCATTTTTCCCAACATGCTCTCATTTATTCGTTATCGAATTTATTCCATTTAGCTGTTCCACACTGTAGACGTTCCACCATCGCTTAGCAGAAGCGGAATATTAGCAAGGATATCGTCATTTGTGCAAACTCAGCATCTGGATATCCATGAATATGAGCATTTCGATTCTATGTATAGTCTGGAAATATCGGAAAAGGTATGAGTTATTGGAACATGAAATCCAAATGGTAAATATGCCAAGATTCACCATAGGTAAGGTAAAGTTTCACATGACAAACAAAAACGTCGGTAGTCTCATACTCAACACTAAAAATTCCAAAGTTTTTTATCGGATATATTCATGGCAAATCTGCATGAATTATGTGTCGAAAGCGTACTAGTATAAAAATAACAGGATTTTCATCATTGAAAGCATATTTTATAGAGGAGTTGATTCATCCTCAAGTATCTCGAGGATAAAAGTAACGAAACATCTTGTTCTGAGTCTGAATTTGAATCTCAGTGCTCTGATTTCTCGCTATCATAAATCACATTCAAACTTTCCGGCAAGTTTATATTTACCTTTGCTCAAGACAAATACTAAGATTAAAAGCATCTGCATTTGTAGTTCGTTTTCTTATTGCCTTTTAACCAAGTTTCTCGCCAAACTCCCCGATGACTCTTTATCTAATGCCGGATAATTATATAAAGGAAAATTGAATTTCAACTCGTGAACTTGCTAGATTAGGAAATGATCGGTTTTAGCTTCATTAAGCTAAGAACGAAATTAATGTTCGCCAGATTTCAAAGCTCCAACTACGATTAGAACAGACTCACAATGAATCGAACTGTCATTGCAAATACGGAATAATTCCTAATAGTACTTGTGAAAATTTAGCAATTTAGTATTTTTACTTGTTAACTCCTAAATATTCGTATCGAAAATGTCCAACTAGCTCTATTAGCTTATGGAAGCATCTGCAATACCTTTGAGCCAACAAGGAAAATACGAATCCACAAAAGATTTCTGTAATTCATGATCGCAAGCAAAAAGTCAGAGCCAAACTGAGCTAACTAGAAAAGACTAGACATACTCAAGAATGAGAATACAATTCCGAATGGATAACTGAGGCAGAAAATTAATTTTTTTTTTTAGTAGGATAGAAATCTCGGTTGAAAAACTTGTCTAATGAACCGTGTAAATCAAATATTGACAATTCGAGAACGATATTTTTCATTCGTTGAAACTTTTATGCGATGTGATATTTGCTGGGGTATTTGTTTCCAATATATCTTTCAGACTTCTTTGATAAAGCAGGTGATAAAAAATCACGAATACCTCTAAAACTATTCCAGATAACTTGAAACGTAGTTCAGTGCAACTCAGACACCTGTTTGCAAATCTATTTTTTTTTAATCACGAATTTCTCGAAATATCGGAAAAAGGAGTTCAATATCTAGTTCAGGGCATCCCAAATACTATTTATGCGAGTTTTGAGACAAATCGATTTTTTGAAAATTTGCTTGAAAATACAGGGTGTTCCTTAGAGACATGCTAATATTTGAAGGGGTTATGACACATTTTAAGAAAAAACTTCCTATAAACGTATGTCCTGAAAGTCTCAACTTTACAGGGTGATAAAATTTTGAAAACAATACAGTTTATGATAATAACTGAGATAATATTCTAGACATCTTTAGAAAATTTGGTACATGTCTTCCAGGTATCGAGGTGCTGTGATGTACGAAATTTTTCATTTTCTCTACTAGTGGCGTCCGTACGGGTGCTGCATTGAATATATTTGGAGAAAAAAATACTACGCCACTGCTTACTTCCAAAATAAAAATTACTTTTAAGACCCTCATTCATCATTGAGCAAAATTACTCTCATGGATTTTCTTTGTCCGACGCATGGTTTCTGTTAAAAAAAATAAAAATCGTTTGACTTCAGGGTCTATTCCCCAAAAATCTGATACGGCGTGAAAATTTTTGAGGATCGACTGAAAGCAAATTTATGGGATCAAATTCATTCCAAAATGAATGAGAATCCAAATCTACGTATAACGGACTTCAACGCCGTTCATCTAAGACACCTTGTATGTCTTCAGTCCGGCCCTGTCCCAGGTTTCGTTTGTTTTCGCAATGCGCACGTGGTTCGCCGCCTCCCTGTGTTGGGGATTTGGGGATCGCTTTCTCGTCTGAGAACGGAGAGCTCTGGGAATCCGGATATCGCAGCCGCGGGTATTAGTGCTACGTCAAAGGGGGGCTGCGGGGGGACTGGAGGGGAGAGACGTTAGAGGTGGTTTGTAAATGCCTGCGGTAGAAAGGAAGAGCAATACAAGGGTGGATGTGAACTTGTTTGGAAAAATGTATGCTTAATTTCAAAATCTAACTTCAAGTATATTTCTAAATATGTCCTTCGACTGTGAAATCGGCACCAAATCGACAATAGATATTATGCATGGCCTACTAGCAAAATCATGATTTTTAGCGGTTAGTACGAAGTTTCGGACTAGAATCGAATTATGTTGGGTTTCAATTTGAGTTTCGCAATGTCTCACATTCACACTTTGAACCGACTTTTTCGTACACCCTGTGAATACTTTGGAAAATATGATTGTTGCGAAATGTTCATTCAACCTTGAATAATCATGGATCGATTGATGCATATTTAAAAAAACTGGTATATACATGAAAATGACATATGTTTGATGAGCTACATCTGTCAATTTTTTAGAAAAACTTGAATAACTCAATAACGATCAGTTTTATATAAAGGATATAATGTATGAAATTGAATTGAAATCATTAGAGGAATTCGAAAATCTCAAAAAATATAAAGTGTCACATTTGAAATAACAAAGATGGCGACATTTCCGGAGGAACAGGAAGTGTCACAGTTACTAAAATAATTCAGCTGGATTCTTCACACCTTCCCAGGTGTATAAAAAGATATTCAGAATCATGCTACTCCTAGTTCTCCTTATATAGATCGCGAAGGAACTCCCTGTATAATTTACACCCAAAATTAGATTCAATTGCGGATCTAACTGTACACATTGGCGTAACTAGAGTTGACTAAGGGGGGAGGGGGAACCAGTCATCCAAACTTTTATTTTTTCGATGTTACTTGCAATTTTTTTATTTCTTCTGAGCAATGGGGGGGTTACCCCAATACCCCCCCCCCTCGTTATGCCATGGAATCCTTTTCTATTACAAAATTGTGTTTTTAATAATTCACTTTGATGCCTTTTTCGAGAATAATACTTTTTGTTTTTGTAGTATTTAGCTAGCATAAACTTGAGCCAATAATTCCATGTTTTTTTTTACGAATGATTCATATAGTTATGACATCCAAAAAACTCACTCAGTTCATTCACTTGATGATGACCAAGTGCAGGAAATTGTGGTTCAAATGATCAAATAAACGAATGCAACTGAGATAACGTTATTAATATTATGATTATCATATACACAAAAATGAATCATATCAGATTTCTTATAATTCCTCTAATTCCAGATAAAATTCCGTAATCACCGTATATATAATGAAAATAAGCAGATTTTCCGACACTCCTGTATACGACTCCGCGACCTCTACTGGTATCTACCGAAATATCCAAGCGAGAATTAATCATGGTTGCCTTGATACTCTCGGAGCTCTGGAATTTCATTTGTTCGCCATATAAATTTCGACATGGCTGCTGGATGATTCCATAATCGTATTGTTCAGTAGTGGAACATTAAAGTGCTTTCTATAATGTTTGTTCTACATTTAGATCGTCTGGTATCGACAGCAAGATACAATTCAAGACGTTTTGACGGCTTTCATCGATGTTTTGTTCATTGATGGGGTTTGTTTTTGGGTTTCATCAGCTTACAGCAGTAGATCCCTGGAAATTATTGAAACTACTTCCAAAAACGACGCGCTCTGTTTTTCGTCCTGGTAGCACTAACACAAACCATTTTTTGTAGAATGCTTTTCTTAATATTTATATACAGGGTGGGGCACCACATACGACACGGTCTCTGTGAACCAAACCATTGAATATTTCGGAAATGTCTTCTTCTCATCGTTTGTATATTCATTGAGTCTGCGAGAGGAAATTATTTTGAAGTATACAGGGTGGTTCAAAAAAGTGTTACATATCAAATTTGGGTTTTTTTAAACGGAACACCCGGTATTTTGTTGCAGTTTTGGATAGTTCAGGGAAAAATAATACGATTTCATGAAAGGTACCATGTACCTAACTATAACCGTTTTCGAGTTGTTTTCTTTTTGAAAATGCAGGGTACAATTGGAGACTGAATAACATCGAAATATATGGAAACCATCCTTTCCAATTTTGACCAAGCATTAAAGAGGTTTCAGGCTATTGATTCCGATAGAACCCGTTTCCCAATATTATACAGGACGTTCAAAATTCATTGTCACTTTTTTATAATTTCAAACGCAAATATCTTTGTTATTTTAAATGGAACACTCTGTATTTTTTCAATCTGAACAATACAAAATCCGATTATCTTTCATTTTATATTAGGGTTCCCTATACCTAGCTTGAATATTTTTCAAGATATTGGCATTTTCAAATAGTAGTTATAATTTCAATGCATTCTTTGAATCGAGAGATCTGTGAAACGACATTCATTTGATTTGGTAACAGAATTCTCATTGATAATTATTATACTTCACTTCGTCGAACTTTTACTGTTCACTGAAATTACGTTTTCATTCAGATCCATACTCCGACATTTAACAGACAATGTTTTCATTATTCAACTGAGAAACTTCAACAAAACATGAAATACAAATGTAATCAATTCAAACTATGTGCTCGAAATGATTACTACAAAGAGTTACTCTTTCCATGGAAAACTTCCTAACATTCAATAACATTTGAGGCGACACTCTTCGAAAAGCAGCCCTTATTCTCTCCTTCATATTTTCCAATGTGGTTGGAGGAGTGGTGTCAATCCCATTTTTCAAATATCTCCATGAAAAAAATCAAGGCAAGTCAAATCAGGCGATCTCGTTGGCCAATTTCGTGGTCCTTCCCTACCAATCCACTTTTGCGGAAAGCAGATATTCAAAAACTGTCGGACAGTGAATTTGAAATGAATATGGATCTAAATAACAGTAAAATGTTCGATTAAGTGAAGTATATCAAATGTCGATAAGAATTCTGTTACCAAATCAAATAAATGTCGTTTCACAGCTCTCTTGATTCAAAGAATGCATTGAAATGATAACTACTATTTGAAAATGCCAATATCTTGAAAACTATTCAAGCTAGGTATAGGAAACCTCAATATAAAATGAAAGATAATTTTGTATTGTTCAGATCGAAAAAATACAGGGTATTTTATTTAAAATAACAAAGTTATCTGCGTTTGAAATTATAAAAAAGTGACAATGAATTTTGAACGTCCTGTATAATATTGGAAAACGGGTTCTATCGGAATCAATAGCCTGAAACCTCTTTTATGCCTGGTCAGAATTGGAAGGGATGGTTTTCATACATTTCGATGTTATTCAGTCTCCAATTGTACCCTGCATTTTCAAAAAGAAAACAATAACTCGAAAACGGTTATAGTTAGGTACATGGTACCTTATATGAAATCGTATTATTTCACCCTGAACTATCCAAAACTGCAACAAAATACCGGGTGTTCCATTCAAAAAAACCCAACTTTGATATGTCACACTTTTATGAGCCACCCTGTATACTTCAAAATGATTTCCTCTTGCAGCCTCAATGAATATACAGGTAATGAAAAGAAGAAATTTTCGAAATATTCAATGATTTGGTTTACAGAGACCGTGTCGTATGTGGAGCCCCACCCTGTATACAGAAACCATCGGAAGATTGATTAAAATACTACAGAAAGCTGCCTGGGACAATACACCAAGGTAACGAAATAGTAAATTTATAATCCAAGCAGCATGGGGAAAACCACTAAATGATGAAATCCTTCCAAAGCTCTCTCAATCAATGAATAATGACATGGGTTCAGTCTATATCCAATATCAAGTATCAAAATCAAAGCGAATTACTCCGGTCAAATTAGACTAAAAAATAATAGTAAAGGTACATAAATTCACAATAAGCTGCAAATGCGTGTAATTGTTCAAAACATAATTAAAAATAACATTTTAGAATTCCGAATCATTGCGATGCCTGGAAAAAAAATTATTCGAGGTCAAAGGTCAAAAATCTCGAAAAAAATTGGTTTTTCGCAATTTTCAGCAAAACAGTAAGGTTTATCATAAAAGTACTTCAGAAAAATTAAAAAAAATTGTAGATCATAAAATTTTCTACAAAAAATGTATCGATATTTTTTTCTCGAGAGCCACTGGTTTTGAGACATAACGAGTTAAAAAGTTGTAATCGTCATTATATGCACACATTTCCACGCCACCTATGAGGTAGTGTACTTAGCGCGTTTTTTTTTTCAACGTGGTTTCCCCAGGAGGCCCATTCCACATGTCTGTTGTGATTCTGCCTAATTGAAAACTCGCATAATAAAATATGTATATTAGGAAGGGTTGGAAATGATAAAAATGATTGAAACTAAAAAAAATTAGAAACTTATAAGTCTGATTCATAACCTTCAAATACTTCTTCTAGTTCGTTTTCTTCATCCTGGGTGTAAGTAAATTCCATCAACAGCGATGTATCGCATGTTTCCCCGTCAGTATCAAACGAATCCTCCACTATTGGTGATTCAGCATTAGAACATGACTGGCCTTGACAATGTGTACATGCCAGAGAACACAACAATCCAACTTTTTTACAACCATATTTAGCGCTGCATCCCCTTTTTACAGTTGCAAAAAATAGTGTTCAGCAGTTTTTTTTTGAAGACTTCAACACATTGGACTAAATCTTGTTTTTCAAACATTTTAAAGACTGTTGCTTTACCTCTCCTGTAAAATGCAGACGTCGTATCACAGCTAGTTATTGCGTGTAAAAATAGTACATGATTTTGACTCTTTGAAAAAGTAGATAAAATTTTGGACGAATATATTTCCGTTTGATTCTGGGCATTTCCTGGCTTTAAAAAGAAAATAGTTTTTTCAGCTGGAGTTCGAGCAGTAAGTAGTACGAGTAAGTCAACATCTTCACCAACAACAATAGTTGTATTTGTCAAATTAAATTGCTCTATAGCTGTTTCGATAATCAGTTCGTCGGCATCGTCATTAGCCTGTTTAACCAATATATTTTCGGCAATAAACTTATCTTTCAATATTGAAATGAACCGAGATTTGTTGTGAGTATTTGCAAGAAATTTCTGTTGATTGGTAGGAACTGTCATAAGTTCATCAAATAGAATATCTGAAGATGAAGACGTTGCTAAAGTACGATGAAGTTGTTCTGCAGCTTTAATATTTCTCGTGCAATCATCATAGCCATCAAATACGACAGTAATTCTGGCACCAAAATGTCTACGTACATACTACGTATTTATCTAAAATAATGCTAATCCTAATATATTTTATTATGCAAGTTTTCAATTAGACAGAATCACAACAGACATGTGAAATAGGCCTCCTGGAAACCACGTTGAAAAAACGCGCTAAATACACTACCTCATAGATGGCGTGGAAACATGTGCATATAATGACGATTACAACTTTTTAACTCGTTATATCTCAAAAACGGTGGCTGTCAAGAAAAAAATATTGATACATTTTTTGTAGAAAATTTTATGACCTACAATTTTTATCTGAGGTGATTTTATGATAAACCTTACCGTTATGTTATTTTTGATTATGTTTTGAACAATTACACGCATTTGCATCTTATTGTAAATTTATGTACCTTACAATGCCTAGATTGACCGGAGTAAATAGATTCTACAGCAATTTGAAATCAGCATTTTCATCCAAAATTTAAAAACGCCAGAAATAAATGGGCGGTGCTATGAGCGTATAACGTGCTACACCCTAAGTCTATCTTTGTCTGTTTCCATATATCTTTCGCTCACACCGTGTAATGTTGTCAAGTTTACTTGTGGATGACTCCTTATTCTCTGCTATTTTTTTCAAAAACTTACCGATAAGTGATAACTCTATCATTTCATGATAATTTGTGGAAAAAATATTCATTTATATTGTATTCTTTTACATCTTTTATTCCGAGAATAAGTTGTGGTATTTTGGTGCGGTAACACAGCATTCTACCATGGAACAATTATCTATGATTGGTCAGCTCAAGATCGTATGTATTGTATTGTATGTTCGAAAATAATTCCGTTTATTTCATTTTTTATTCATGACATAGACCGAATACAAAATAAAAAAATAATAATGAAAGGTAGTTTTTGGACATACATGGATTATGTTGTTTTGAGAAATTAGTGGTCTCCCCCATTTCGTGAATGGTGGAAAAGGGCGTCGGGAATGAGAGGTCCAGGACACAACAGGCAAACAATCAGGGTCATGGTTGAGATCGGATTTATACAACCATTTGTAGGTTCTGTCAAGAAGATGAGGAAATTTCAGCACACGTTCTGTCCTATTGCGAAGATCTGTCAGTGCTATGGTTTTCTACGCTGTGAGAAAAACCGCAACCTTACGGATACATCAAGGACTAAAGGTCTGGCCTATGGGGTATAGTTACAAGGATAAGCCTATACCTGGAGCTCTAACTCAACGAGAAGGCGTACACAATTGAACTGTGAAGGTTGCAGTGTGGAGGCTCCCAGAAGTAAATATGTTGGGTAAAAATCAGGACTTCTAACAGTCCATACGCCTTTAAGAACACATCCCTTCAAGATGGGACTTTACAAAGGGAAACTTGTGAACTGTGTGGCTTGGAGCCTGAGACTACCGAACACATCCTGTACAATTTTGAGGCACTAAACCACAGAGGAGTAATGCAACAAGGAGGAACTGAAACCTACAGACCCTCAGGAACTAGTGCACTTTATAAATTCCTCGAAGGGGCTCTTGATGGTATTATTTTGAAAGAGGGTATACAATAAGCCTCCTGTTGCAGTGCATCCTTTAGGCCTCTTCAATAAAATACAATCCTGATGAAAACAGCAATAGAGCACTTTTGATGGTGTGTAGCTTTTTTGTTCTCACATATTGTAGTTGTAATTCCACCCTGTAAGAATCTATAACAAATTTGTCAAACAGAAATAACCTCCTGGTGATGTTACATCCTAGAGACATTAGGACTCGATGGTGAGAAAGATAGAGGCGACATGAAAAATGAGTAGGTATACGCAATTTTCGACCCTAAGGAATTGTAAATAACCAGGCGGCGTCAGCCTAAAAGACCGAAATAAATCGACCTTCGGTGATGACGCGGATGAAAGCTAAGATATATGCCCTAGCTTTATACCCCAACGGCCACGGAATATTATGCAATAAAATACACAATAGATGTTCTTGTCCCCTAAAGGAATAGATTTTGCACTATTGTCACAATATTAATTCGGCGAAGGAACTATTCACGATATAATAAAAAGGCCCCAAGTATGATCCCTGAGGAACTCCTATATGGACCACCTGGCACTCTGACTCTTTGAGCATATATTTCTTTTCTATGAGGGCGTCTCGCTGAACAAAAATACAATACAGTTCCATATAATAATATTCAAACCTGCGCAATTCTTGCAATCCTTGTGATTCCTTCGTTCTTTCAAATGGCACCTGGTTCTGAACTGAAATTTCCGTTGATAATATCAATTTTCGGAAACCCCTATTTTTCCATAATCTTGAATAGTTGGATTGAGATAGTGTGAGAAAAATCAATCAGATAAAGTATATTTATTTGAGGAAGATAGTTCTCACAGGTTTGGTTATTTCAATACCATTAGTGGAAAGTAAAAAGTATCTAGGTAACCACTGAACCTTCAATTGGTTAAGACATAACTGGGGAATTCATTTGGAGAGAAAGTTTTGATCTGCCAATGAGGTTTGTTGATCCTAGTCAAAATTTTCAGATATATTGAAGCAACTGTTCAACGGTTATCGACAGTCAATAGCTTTCCAATTTTGGCGTATTCATATATTATTTTAACACAACATATTTAACTCAACCTAACCTTCTACTTCGGAGTATCGTTGAAAAAAAAAATACCAGCAGCAACACCGCACTTTCTGGCGATCTGTCACAACTATGCTTCATTCAGTGTTTCATCATCATAGTTTTTTCTTCATTCTGAATATCACAAAATATAAAATGAATGAAAAAAACAAAAGGAATTTTTTGGGGTGCAATTTGAAATTCAAAATTTTGTGATGGTTTCTCGTTTGCAACGATTTGTTACTACGGTGTGTGGAAATACTCATGGTTACCTATGATCAATATTCAACAAAAAACCTGCAATTCCCAACCAGTATACACCAAAACCCTTCACGTGTATCCATCGAAAGCCAAACTTGCAACTTTCATGCCTAGCAAACACGGTTTTCGGTCAGATGAAGCATGGAAACGCTGTACCAGAGTACCTAACATAATCCTATCGCCCTTTTGCGTGAAGTAACACAGTATATTATACATATACTAACCGTCAATCAATCTGTACGTTTATGCATTACGGCGAGCACATTTTGCATGGAGCATATCTCTAAACTGACAGGGAAATTGTTTGTAGTCAGCGTCATCGAAAATTGACAGCTGGGTTATCCCCGAATAGTCAAGTTGATCCATGCCTGTACATGTCGACGATTCAATGCCAATGCGGAGATTAATTCGTATATGGAGCGGTTTGAGTTTGAAAAGGTCATTGTAATAGTGATAATATTGTTCAATAATCTGTATCAAACACAAAGGCAAATTCAAAATTTGTGCACTATGAGTTCACTTAAGTATCAACCTTGAGATTGATTCAAATTATAGGAAATTCAAGAAAGAAACTTGTTGACAAATATCACCCCAAACCAATATCAATCTGGGCAAACCACAATCAAACTGGGCAAACCACATTTCCGATATCTTCAATTCACCTTTATTGAAGGAGGAATTTGAGTAAACTATGACGAAAAGATTGCGACGAATGGAGAACACGCCATCTGCGCCAATTTCTCGAAAACATTCACAAATTCTGCAGACTCTGACATCAGTATTCTAAGTGAAGAACTGCATCGTGCCATATAGGGTGTTGCAGACACGTCGTCGCTGCATGCATTGAATAATGAAAAGAAACATCCGCTTGCAAGAGTAATTAGGGCGTGCCTAAAACATCGACCGGTCGTACAATTAAGATAGTGAAACAGTAACGTACCAAGTTTAATATTGTTTTTTCTTTGTAGTTATATTGTAACCTCGAACGAATGAACAAGTTATGTTCTTATGGCAATTAGAGGGAAAAAATCCCTTGTACGTTCACGGATAAAGCTACTCGCAGATAATTGAAAACCACCCCTGTGGCGGTCAACTCAATTATTTGTTTCTCGGAGACCCCACTGGGAATATACCCCCATTATATGGAAGAAATCGCCCTTTAACGCAACTGGCCTATTCTCAGATGTAGCCATCAAGTTTAACTCCACAAGAATAGTTCTGAAACAATATCAGTTTCTCTCCCCGCATTAATAATTGTCAAAGCGTAGACGGAATCATTTTGAGCTATACTCGAACAAAACTATGCACTTCTATTTATAAGAACCAGCAGTGGAATTCATAGAGAAGCATTCCAAAAATATATCGGATGGAATGAGCTGAGATCCAGAGGTCATTGACCCATTCTTTTGTATGCGAATCATTATTAGACACATGATACGAATATATATTTATTCCTTGAAAGTCTGTTGATGTACTTCCTCAAAATTCTCCCTGCTCGCTTCCCCCCCGCTGTTACAAACCGTCCCCCCACCCGACAACCTCAAATAATCCACAAAGCCATCCCAACTACGCGATATCTTCTCCTCCAAACCAATAAACTGCTTGCTGGTATTTATCCTCAAGGCGTAAAACGTCTGCAACAGCTTCTCCTCAAACTCCTTTGTAACACTCTTGATCCTCTCCTCCAAGACCCTCCCAAACTCCTCCATCTCCGTCATCCTCGCGCTCTTCACCTGCGTCTCCACCTCCTCCGTCCCACCCTCCAAACTTTCCTCCACAAAAACCTTGGGATCTGCCTGATTAGACCTCCTCGGCGAAGAGTCGGACTTGATGCTGAAGTCCCCCGACGCGGATAAATCGTCCTCGAAGCTGAACTTCAACGGCAGCAGGGGTAAGGAGCTTCGGGAAAGCTCCCCAGCGTTGGGGAAAGCAATCTTCTTGATGCCTCCGTTGGTGTTGGCTACGAAAGTCCGCAGAGGTGACTTCATGTTCCTCGAATCGTAACTCCTCAGCTGACCTGACGTGGTGCTCACTGCCAGCTCGTGGGTGCCTCGGAGGTAGGCCAGACTCGAGAGGGAACAGTCTAATTCGTGGTTGCAGCTGCACTTGTAGCTGCGCAGGTCGTAGCTGAGGAATTTGCCGTCTGTTCCGACGGAGGACAGAACACAGTCTCCGAAGGCCAAGTCGGTGATCCTCCCAGTGTGTCTCTTGCTGCAGAGCAGATTGTCTGTGGTTTCGGCCTCCCACAAGGAGAGGACGCCTTCTTTGCTGGCCCCGGCTACGAGGTTGGAGGAGCACGCCACGGCGCACAAGGTGGGGCTGTTAGGCACCACGAAGCTGGCGCAGGGCTTCCGCCGCGCGTCCAAAAGTATAATTTGGCCGTTGGACAAGCCAGCCACCAGGCACTGATCTTCCACGGTGAACTCGAGGTTCTGCACGGCGCTGGGTAGCTTCAAATGCTCCACCGGGTACCTGGGGCTCTTCATATTATATAAATACACTCCCCCATCCTCAGTGCCGAAGGCTACTACGTCTGGATCCGAACTGGAGAAAGTCCCCACCGTAGCTCGACTGGTGCAGCAGCAGTCGTAGGCCTCCACGTGGTGGTCGGACCTGGTGGGGGTGGTAAGGATGACGGGGTTGCCTTTGCTTTTCACTGCTAGGAGCTCTTTCCCGTCGCACGACCACGATATGCTGCGGATGGTCATGCAGTCTACAGGTGCTTCGAAGCTGCCGGCGAAGCAGATGTCGGGCCATTTGTAGAATTTTATGTCTTTCGCGCTAGTTGCCAGGGTCATTTCGGGATACTTTCAATTTTATTATTGACGTTTTGTTTGCCAAAGTGACGCGTGATTGTCTGTACAGGGTACAGTTCCCGCAAATTTTTGATCAATTGCTGAAACAGTTGCAGTTCTGTTGTTATGGGGTTGCTGCCTATGGAAGTTGGAGTAGTGAGTCGTATGTAGCACGAACATTCAGGCGTTTTCGTGTGCATTCCATTACTTTCCTGAAACGGAAATGGCGTGGGGAATGGACCTCGAACGTTAATGCATGCAGTAGCTCGAATAGTCTCCTAAAATGTACGTTGGGTTTGGATACGTTCTCAATGCCTCAGTATAATAATTCGAAACTGTTCTAGATGAGGAAAGAGCATAAATCCCAAAACAGAATCCGCAAACTCCGAAGTATGCTCAGCTTTAGGAGTTTTCGGCACATTTTGGGATAGTGAATATCGAAAGACAAATCTTTTCCTTTTCGAAAACCTTGAAATTTTCCGAAGGGAGTCCCCTTCGTTTCCAAATTTCGTAGGAAGCTAGGGCATCGTCCTGCGTGCCTTCAAGAAAACAGACTTTGGGCTTTTATGGGTTCTTGGGACTTTTTGTGGTTGTGAACTATTCCAGACGAAGTTAATTTTTCGGTACACGCCACTGTAAAGGGTGAAATGCAGTGAATTCCATGAAGAATCGATAGGGAAAGTAAAGGGCACTAGAGAGTTTTGGTATCGACACTTCGTCGAGCGTTTGGATAGAGCGTATAACCAAAGTATAAGGAATGATCAATATTTCCGTTTAACGAAAATCATAGAAGATTTACCTGCACATCGCAGACAGCATTAACGCAGAAGCTTCTGGTGTAATGCCCTCAAAATCAATAGTCTCGGAGATTTGAGATTACTAATGGACAGACAATCTTCTAAGGATTTGTTGTAAGGCAAGCTCGGTGTTAGACATGTGATACCAGTTCCAGTAGTTCCGATTCGGATTTAAGGTCTCTGGATAGTTGAAGTAGAAGGAAAAATATTTCCTATTTTCCTAACCCGTTTCATGTTTCTGATATAGGTTATGTAAGAAGTTACACAATAACTTATGGTCGATTCATTAGTTATATTCTCACACTCTGTACAAGACGGAATCCAATCTCCATTTCGCTACTCCATGCGCAAATGTAGGCCAAAATGATGAAGTGGAAGACTTTGCGACATGCACACCAAGACACAAAATCTACTATGATAGGAAGCGACGACATTTTGATAACAAAAGAAACTTAGTTAACGACATTTATCTGCAGTGGGTGGTATTGTTTCAGTTCTCAGTATCTGTTTGTTCTGCTTGTAAGTGTTTTCATTTGTGAAGGTATAGTAAGACTCCGCTTAACGCTGTTTCATTCAGCGCTGGTTCGGTTGAGCTCTCTTTTGTTTCAATGCGAAAAAAAAACAATTTAGATGAGGTAGAAGTAGAAGACGCCGAAAAAACAGTAGGTAGTCTTTCTAATGATGAGCTCAAGGAACTGAGCAAGAACAAAACAACTCGATTGATAGTAATCCAAATGATCAAAATTTTGTCAGAACCTCAAAAGCGAGACAGAGTGTTATAGATGCTTCATCCAACAATCTCAGAACGCAAAAAGAAAACGCAAACTACATTAGATAATGCCTTCTCGATAAAAGAGCAGGAAATTGCAAACACAGAATAGACTGAATTGACTGACTATATTAGTTCATATCGTTTTTTAAGAAACGAATTTCAAGTTTGATTTTCATTGAATTCGATACCTAACCAATTTTCTATCAATTTTCCCCCGGAGTCTTACTGTATTTCATTAATATTGATGACGTTTTTTCAACCACAACTATCATTCTGTGTGAATAAATCTAAATAATACTACTAAAAAAATTAATAGACATATACTTTGACAGCTTGACTGGTATGGAAGTAGACAGGAGAAGATAACATTATCAAAACCTATAGGAACACAATGAATGAAATTTTTGTCTACTTCCAGTTCGACTGGAAAAACCCCGCCCCTGGTGACATTTGATATCGACTGTTTTTGTCGACTTATACAGAGTGTTCCTTGAAGACATGTTGATATTTGAAGGAGTTATTCTTTGACAAATTTTAAGAAAAAAACTTCCTATAAATGTATGTCATAAAAGTCTTAACTTGAGCTACAGGGTGATAAAATTTTGAAAAAAAAAACAGATAATATTCTAGATATCTTTAGAAAATTTGGTACATGTCGTCTATTCATTCTCATTCATTTTGGAACAAACCTGATCTCTTAATTTGCTTTCAGTCGATGCACAAACATTTTCAAGCCGCATCAGATTTTCGAGAAATAGACCCTGAAGTAAAACGATTTTTATTTTTTTAACGAAAACCATGCGCCGGACACAGAAAATCCATGAGATTAAATTTGCTCAATAATGAATGAGGATCTTGAAGTAATTTTTATTTTGGAAGTAAACAGTGACGTAGTATTTTTTTCTCCAAAATTATTCAATGCAAAACCCGTACGGACGCCACTGGTAGGGAAAATGAAAAATGCACCTTGATGCATAGAAGACATGAACCAAAGTTTCTAAAGATTTCTAGAATATTATCTCAGTTATTATCAAAATTTCATCACCCTGTATCTTAAAAGTTAATACTTTTAGGACATATGTTTATGGAAAGTTTTTTTCTCAAAATGTGTCAAAGAATCACCTCTTCATGACTCCCTTTTTTCCTTTTGCGGTGAATATGACTAATCCATTAAAACGTTGGTCATGTGACCGCAAGTTCACAATTGCGAAGAGAAGCGTTTTCGGGGTCAACGACTAAAGACTCATCGATGTTGATGCAACGTTTCATTTTTATCTGGCGATGGAAAAACCTCGTTCGAAAAACTCATGAGAATGTTTATGAGCCGTTGTTATTCTTCGGCCAATATTGTGTACACAAGAAGAATTTCGTTGAACAAGATCAGTCACAGCAGGAAATCAGTAATAGTATAAATATAGGATATGCTATTTCTGGTTATAATGATTAAACAGGCTATTTTAACTTTGGAGTTGGAAGTAACTACTGAACAGTCTACCGTTAGACGCAAGATTGGAAATCTTGGTAATCTGGAACATCTTATCTCAGTATCAAAATTCAAGGTCAAAAGTCGTTCAGATTCCATTTTCTTCAAGTACGACTTATAGAAAGTTAATTGACAACTTTGAATGAGTAGAGTATAAATGAGCGGTTTATATTGAAAGTCACCTAACTCTATTTATACTCAAATCGAAATATTCACTTGATATTGTCGAAAGGTGATTTAAATCAAATATTATTCACAAGTTAACACCGGTTTTTGCACATAGCGATAGTTGCATAATGTTTTTTTTTATTTTTCAAATTTCAACGTTTAATTAAACTCAAAATCAAATATTGAATTTATTCCAGCCATGGGGAAGAACAGAACAAGACTATTTTCATTCAGTTTATATACAGGGTGTTCCTTAAAGACATGCTAATATTGGAAGGGGTTATTCTTTGACAAATTTTGGAGAAAAAAAAATGCCTATCAACGTGTGTCCTAAAATACTCAACTTTTGAGATACAGGGTGATAGAATTTTGGAAAAAAAAATCTGTTTTTCAATAATAACTAAGATGATATTTTAGACATCTTTAAAAAATTTGGTACATGTCTTCTATGCATCAAGGTGCATTTTGTAATGTACGAAATTTTTTCTACCAGTGGCGTCCGTACGGGTTTTGCATTGAATATTTTTGGAGAAAAGATACTACGCCACTGCTTACTTCTAAAATAAAAATTACTTTTGAGATCCTAATTCATTATTGAGCAAAATAAGTTTCATGGATTTTCTTTGTCCGACGCATGATTTTCGCTTAAACAAATTAAAATCGTTTTACTTCAGGGTCTAGTCCTCAAAAATCTGATGCGGCGTGAAAATGTTTGTGCATCGACTGAAAGCAAATTAAGAGATCAGATTCGTTCCGAAATGAATGAGAATCCAAAAAATTCATTTTCTTTGTCAGATGCTCTGTTCCTGATTAAAATAATCAAATTAAAAATGCTTCATATCGCAGAATCAACAGTTTAATAATCTATATTACCCTATATCTCAAAAGTTGAGACTTTCAGGACATACGTTTATACGTAGTTTATAGGAAGATTTTTTCTCAAAATGTGTCAAAGAATCATCCCTTTAATTAGCATGTCTTTGAGGAACACCCTGTATAGGACAAGAAATAGTAAGTAAAAATTAAGATTAAAAAAAACAATTATTGAAGAAAAGTGCGAAATGTAATTCAAGAAAAAGATATTATGAACCGGGAATATTATACCAAAAATTTTTTTGGAAAACAAATATCGCTATAGTAAATTGTTCTGTAATAAATTTTCGTTCGTAATTATGTACATTATGTGAATTAAGTGTCAAAAATATGTGAAATAAATTCAGTATTGTTTTTTTCAATTTGAAACATCTCAAATTATGTTGAATAGACTTGGACACCTTCAAATTTCATAATAAATCTGGTGGGTAATTTTTAAAGTATGCTAACTCTATTCCTAACAAGAAAACACATATTATTCACTCAATAATTGCCAGTATTTTTGTAGACCATAAATTTAACATCCTTGAATACACTTGAGCAGTATGACTATTAGTATACTGTCATCCCAATATCTCGTTTTGAGGATGAATAGACTTAGACCACTGTCAAAATGAACGACTCAAATGTCAAAATTCCAAAAACAATACGTTGTTTCAGCCAAAAAAATTTTTCGATTCCAATTTCAAACAGTTTAAGGCTCTCCAAAGAGCGTGACTGTCTTAAAACTCAATCAGTATTCAATGTTTTTGGTCCTTCAGGCCTGATACGAAATGCTCTTTGTTGCCGTCGCCCGTACCGTCGTATTTTCAGCCACTCCCCGCACTTCCTCGATCATCGAGTTCGCATTAAATTGCGGTTTTATTGGTACTACTATTTAAATATCGCACCAAGAAAATATCATCGTCGTATCATCATCGCCTTTCAAAACGTCCAAGCAAATTTGAGGTTATCCAAAGTGCAACAGACGAGATTAGGTGTCCGTGACAAAATATTCTCAAGGTGTTTCATCAGTGATATTCGGAATAATTCGACATACAGGGTGAGATTTGGATTTATAGAAATCGTCTTTATCATTTTGAATTACGTAGTTTTCACAATTTCGTTCCACAAACAAGATTTGCCCAACAAAATCACCCATTGTGAAAAACGAAAAAATCACTATTGTTTACATTGGCGTAACTAGGGTTGGCTAATGGGGTGGTTTAACCCCCACCAGTCATCCACAGTTACCCCTTCAAAAAAAGAGTTCTTTTAATAGAGACGTAATATATAGGGTGTTCCTTAAAGACATGCTAATATTTGAAAGGGTTATTCGTTGACACATTTTGAGAAGAAAATTTCCTATAAACGTATGTCCTAAAAGTTTTTAAGAGATGTCTAAAATATTATCTTAGTTATTATTAAAATGCTGATTTTTTTTCGAAATTCCATCACCCTATATCCCAAAAAATAGAATTTTCAGGACATACGTTTATAGGAATTTTTTTTCTCGAAATGTGTAAAAGAATCACCCCTTCAAATATTAGCCTGTCTTTAAGGAACACCCTATACAATATTCTTGTAGCTTCAAATTAAATAAATATATTATACTTTTTCATAAATGTTATTTTGGTTATTAATGTTATTTTTGGAAGGGCAATCAAGAAATAGCTTTTGAATACTAGTAACCCTCTTCAAAATTTTTATTTTTCAAATTATTTATTGCAATTTTTTTTAATTTCTTCGTTACGCCTATGTTAGAAAATCAAAGTTTTGGACAAACAAGTGCTTGGCAAATGTTATAGGCAGTCCTGCCAACCTGATGAAAAATTACCTGGGAGTTTCAACTTTACTTTTTGATCACAGTGGAAATCTGACTCTGTGAGCGTCAAAATTCCCCATTCGAACACTACTCTAACCCCGAAATGTTTTTTTTTCAGAAATGACCGCCTGACCCACCATGCGCAGACGCGTAGAAACCGTTCTCCCATGGACGGCGACGTTTCTGCTCCTCCTGGTCACCTCGATGGCCCAGAAGCAGGAAGACTTCGACTTCGATGCCACGGAAGACTTCGAGGTGGAGTTCGAAGGCGACAGACTGATGAATTGGAACGAGAAAACGTTGACGGCGTACGTAGGGCGCGTCTTTCACCTAGTGGTACCCAGGGATGGGACTACGGGAAGCAAAAAAGGGTTTGAGGTAGGTGGAATGGTAGGGATAGTGAAGAATTTCATGATCAAACAAGAAAACTATAAGCGAATGAAGAGGAAAAGAAGCAAAACTCGGTTTTGGATTAAATACATTTGTTTGCAGTGTACATACATGGTATACAGGAAAATGTAGGTACTCTCTACGAGTCAGATAAAAAGAGGAAGAGCGATTTTTGTTACAATTGGACCAAAAAGTTTTTCAACTTCAATACAGGAATAGGAACTTTGTTACGGGCGAGCAAGTTCTGAATAGTTGACACTTGATTCTTGATGTGGAACTCAGATTATTCAGCTGTAAAGATCTCTGTCTATTCGATTGTCCAAATTTCATTTGTCCTGCACAGACATTTCAGTTATAATAAACTATTTTTAATATCCTATCCAACAGCTGAAAATATCCAGAGAGTTTTGTTGATATTGAAGATGACTCAGTATCTCGTAAATTTTCAAACAGATATTAACCGATCATAAAAATCACATTCCGAAAGTGTGTCACGTAATTTGCAGCATTCACCACAAAACCACTGACTCTGATCATAATATACCGGGTGATTCTTCGAGGTGACCCACCCCTATAACTTTTTTATTATTGAAAATAGAAAAACGACATTTGGGGGTTGTGTATTATAATTCAATTTACATTTTTTGACATATTTACTAACTTTGCCGTACTTCCGGTTTGACCGGAAATGACCCGGTCAAAATGAACATCAGAGTTGTAGTAATTACGAAAACAGATTGAGTACAATCAAAGTCATTCGTGGAGAAGTGTATAATAGTTTTAATATTCCTGACAAGTTTTGGTGACCATTTCATTGGAAAAAGTTGTTGTGGGAAGATCAGAATACGACTTTTCTGAACCACTATAAATACAAAGGAGAACACTAATAATGTTGTTGTTTTTCCATCCACAGCAGAGGTTATCTACATTGAGAATATTTATAACTTTTTAGCGTGCGCTTTATGATTTATTATCGTTTATCAGCTCTGGAAGGCGCCACATGCGTATGTGTATAATACACCAATGATCGTTTTCATCTCAAAACTTTCTCAACTTGGCAGAATCCGTTCTGTATGATGTATGTATACAGTGTGGAACAGCCAAATGGACTAAATTCGATAACGAATAAATGAGAGCGTGTTGGAAAAACGCTTAGACACATCGATTTTTATTTTTAGATACACATTTAAAAAAGAAATAATTATATAGGATGTGTCATGTGACAGTGACCGATACCAACTTTCCTATTTTGAATACAACCCTCTGTATATTATTAGTTTTTTGGATTCTTCAGAAAATTCTAGACATAATTCATGTACAATGATCCATACCTATCTTCAACTATTTCGGAAATATTAAGTGTTCGCAGATGTATTACAAAAATTAACATTGAAAGAAGAAAATCATTTTATTCCACAAATAATGTAAAAAAAACAAAAAAGCATTGATTCCATTGTAAAAGATATTCAAAATATTTTGTACGAAAATAAACAAAACTGTTATTGTATTTTTTTTTATTTCATATCAGTAAAAAGGAACCGAAACAGTTGAAGATAGGTATGGGACATTGTACATATGAATCATGTCCAGAGTTTTCTGAAGAATTCGCATCTAAAAATAGGAATCGACGTGTCCAAGCATTTTTCCCAACACGCTCTCATTTATTCGTTATCGAATTTATTCCATTTGGCTGTTCCACACTGTATGAGGTTATACGAGAACAATCAAAAAATACATTACGATAAACCACTAGGAACTTTTATGGCCACCATTTCATCGATATTCCATTCCGGGCACGTAATCGAGCCGCAGTCTGGAACAAAATGCGAAATAAACTACCCGGAACCATGAAATAATAACCGATTCGAATACCCAAGCTTATCTCGGCAAAATTTCAATGTGGTCATAAAGGTATGGGAAATTCGGTGAGGCTCAACTAAGAATCATGCGAAGCAAATTCATCACTATAATTTCGTTGGAAATCAATAGAGAGCTTGGTTACCATCGCACTGTATAGAGGCTCTATGGCATGGGAGGCTCCCAGAAGGATAGGCCTCATGACAATCTAATCCAAACTGGTAGCTGTCTGGATTTGGCACACTCCAGACACTTATAATATTTCTTTTTTGTTCAAGGCGAAAAGACACTCTGGCAAAGCCCTTCCTCCGTGGCTACTCTTCGACCGCACCGACGGCGTTTTCTGGGGCATTCCCCTCCGTCGAGACGTCGGCGACCTTCGCATTTCCGTCAAGGTTGTCGGTGGCCACGCCGAACCGGAAGACGTCAACGTCACGGTGGTGACCGAGCAGCAGACTTCGGAAACGTCTGCGGTGGAAAAGTGCCCTGCCGACGAGGACTCCACCGTTCTGACTTTGTTGTTCGACAAGAAAATCGAGGCGATCAAGCCCAAGCAGCGCGTCATGGCCATCCACAATGTTGCCAAGTTCTTCGGGCTACCATACGTGAGTACGGTGTTGTCATTTCATAGACGAGGTCATCAATTTCAAAGAACACCACGACATCCAAAACGTTGAGAGAAGTGTCTGTTTCTTTGATTTTTGGCGCACCAATCTTTGGTCAGGAATAATATTGGTACCAACGACATGAAACACGATTATTTATACCTGATTATGATTGACACAACGTTCGTTGATAACAATACAAACGTGAACAAAAATCATAGCTTCGATTCCTTCATATCGTTAACAGACCAAAAAATAGGAACAATACATTAACTCACGTCAATTTTCACCATCAACTAGTATTTAAAAACGATAGAACATGGGGTTGCCATTTCAGTACGTACTAGCACAAAATGGACTACCTAAGTGTGACGTCAAAATGGGCAGAGCCCAAAAAACAAAGAAATATTTGCATTGTTTTCTCCATAAGAATTTTTATAAGAATGTGTCAATGAGAACCTAATATAACCATATACAAACAATTTTATTCTTAGTTTCAACTGAAAGAAGCAAAAACGAGAAATAAGCGCTTTGTTTGGAATGGTTTTTAAGCTTGTGACGTCAAGACTTAGGCTGTCCATTCCATTACATATACGCACAGAACTCTCGACGACGCCTTCCACAACGTTGCCAAGTTTATGACTTATCTAATCGCTATCATCTCGGACAATAACACTGTGTGTAATTTTTTAAGTCATGGTAAAATAACCATATACGGACACCACTACGTGATAAAAGACTAAAAAAAAAGACCCGTGTCTCCCAATTCTTCCCGAAGTCATGCACTTATTTTTTATGGGCCGCCAAAGATTTGGGGCCTCGTTATCATTTTCGCAAAAAAGTGATCATTTTCTCAGGTTCATATCTTGCAAACCGTTCAGAATTTCGATTTACTCTCTAAGACAAAGTTGTAGCTCTTGTCATAAGGAACAAAAATTGCGAACATACTGGGTGTTTCACAGTGGATGGAACATTAGACGTATCTGGAGAACAGAAAGACAGATCATTTCGAAAATTTGTGAGCGTGAATAATCAAACTTGCTCTATCCGTCTAAAATATTTTCATCAATACAGTGTTGCCGCTTGTATAAGAAAGTAGTAGTACAAATGGAACACCTCGTATATTATATAATTTTTGGAATCCTCATGAGGTTCCTCACAACTTTCCTACATAATTCCCTATACTTATCTGTGACGATTTCCGAGATAAAAATTATTTTGTCAAATTTTTGTGCAAAACCTGACCATTTTATTATTATTTTCTTATACAAGCGGCAACACTGTTGTGATGAAAATATTTTAGACGGATAAAGCATGTTTGATTATCCACGCTCACAAATTTTCGAAATGATCTGTCTTTCTGTTCTCTAGATACGTCTAATGTTCTGTGAAACTGTGAAACACCCGGTATGTTCGCAATTTTTGTTTTTTATGACCGGTTTCTGAACGGTTTGCAAAATATGAGCCTGAGAAAATGATCACTTTTTTGCGAAAATGATACCGAGGCCCCAAATCTTTGGCGGCCAAAAAAAAAGTGCATGACTTTGGGAAAAATTGGGAGACACGGGTCTTTTTTTTAGTATTTCATCACGTAGTGGTGTTCGAATATGATTTTTTTTTTCGTGTTGCACTGTGTAATTAATCCACGATCAACAGTCGTTTGGTGAAGCTGGGCCTAATTCCCCTAAAAAATTCATATGCATTCGAATCAAATCCATGACTTTCTGAACACTCTGTATCAATTATCGAAATTTCCACGAAATCCTATAGAGACAATTCCAATTTGAACTGACAGTGTTCACGCGACCTCTCACCACATTTTCCTCTTCTAGAGTGCCTTCACGATGGAACCCCAAGTCGACAAAGACGACCTCGAAGACAGCTCCGTCATCTTGGCAGGTCCGAGCGAACTATCGACGCGTCACTCGAAAGCCACCACGCTACTCAAAGTCGCGGTCGGCTGCGACGGCAGACTGTGGGTGGCTACGGCACCGATGGTACAGCAACTCAAGCAACAAGCCAAGGACGGCACCATCACGGAAGTGGCCGGATTGCCGCTGGTGGGCTGGCGAATCAAAACGGAGACCAGAGCGGCGGTGGCAAGGGACAAGAGGGAGGCTTGGGCCCCGGTGGATGAAGAAATTGACGGTAGGTGGCGATAGTGGACAGTCTCGTTCCAAGAATGATAACGATACGACTATTTTTTTCATTGATGCCCCATTTTACCCATTTAAAGCACGCCTCAGCGTGTTTAAATCTACGCGCGTTTTTTAAAGTTACCATGGCAACATCAACAAAGAAACGAGAAACGTGAAGTCTAAATGACATTTTTTTTTATTATCGATCTGACAGGAGTACCGTGTAAACGTCAAATAAAATATTACTGACAAAAGCAAAACTTTATTCAAACGTAAAATGGGACACCAATAAAAAAAAATGGCGTAAAGTATTCGTGGATCTGGTCTTTAAAACACTTGCTTTATTTCGAGCACCACGGCGCAGCCGAAGTCAGTCAGTCAGTTATATTTTATTTGACGTTTACAAGGTACTCCTGTCAGATCAATAATCAAAAATTTGTCATTAAGACTTCACGTTTTCGTTCCTACGTTGATATTGCCATGGTAACTTGAAAAAACGCGCGTTTTTTCGAGCACCTTTTTATCCACTTATACTTTAATATACTATTTCACACTCGCCGATTTGTTATGAAGCTTCATAATCCACCGATGGCTGCATTGCCACCAAAACCTGCATCTCTGATAGACAGAAATGTGCAAAATACTTTTGAAAAAGTACTCGAATACAAAATGCAATAACTGTTTCAATTTGATATTTCAAATACAAGACACTTTTGCTCCTTGTATTGTAATAATAAATACAAAATAGGTACTTCAAAAATACTTTATTCAAATTAAATACGTTCAAATGAAATTACCGGTTTTCTTTATTTATTAATATTAATTTCAACACAACAAACTCGTCGATAAGAGCATCAACCAAAGTTTCATTGAAAAAATTAATTTTGACTCAAATCAACAGGTACAAGAATGGCATGCGGAAGTACCAAACACATTTTCAAGGAATATTTTTTTCTGTTCTTTTCATATCTGCAAACGAATTTTCGAAATTTCGTCATACAGGGTGTTGTATTTAACTGATGAATTTTCTTTGATTTTTTCAAGTCCAAACCTGGATTTTTGGTTACATTCATTCGGAGTTCGGTAGCATACAGGATAATGAGTTTATTTTGTGAAAATGAATAAAATATAATCGTAAGTTATGAGCCATTGAAGAAATAGGAGAAATACATAAAACACTCTGTATCTCGGTTATACAGGGCGCTAGACCCATCATATGGGAGTTTTTCAGAACCAACTAGGCGACCTATAGTCCATTTCAGCTGGGTTGATACCTGTGACGCGTCGCCACATTTAGCCGTGATGCCACATGTTTTTCACTTTTTCAGCGATGCTCCGAATTAACTCGTGGTAAGATCGAGGTGAATAGATATTCATGAAGATTCTTTACTTACCTTTCAAATAAAATCCAATGAGAGTAAGGGGCTACTGTTATCCATTTCGTGTTGAAAATGTTCTAATAAAGATGCAACCATTTTCTGGACATCTCGAATGATGAATACGATGATAATAAGCTCCTAAAAGAAAAATTTAAAAAAATCGCGATAAAAGAACAATTCGTATGTAAACAAACGATTGTAAGGATTTGGCTTCGTTCACTTCACAACGATGCCAAATTGTTTAGAGCGAATCCCAACAATCGTTTGTTTACATACGAATTGTTCTTTCATTGGGATTTTTCAAAATTGTTCTCTTGAGAGCTTGATATCATCGTATCCTTATCAAAATGCCGAGAGGATTGAGTGGAGATGCCCAGAAAATGGTTGCATCTTTATTAGAACATTTTAAACACGAAATGGATAACAGGAGCCACTTACTTTCATTGGATTTCATTCGAAATGTAAGTAAAGAATCTTCATGAATATTTATTCACCACGATCTCACAATGCATCAATAGTTTTTATGAAATATGATTATATACCCAAGTTTTTATTCGGAGTTGATTCGGAGCATCGCTGAAAAAGTGAAAAACATGTGGCATCACGGCTAAATCTGGCGACGCGTCACAGGTATCAACCCAGCTGAAATAGACTTTATACCTACCCTTACAGTATGCCCATTTCTCAACGAATCACCCTGTATAATGCAAAATTAATTCACCTTGTTAGGAAGCGGAGATTATGACGAGGAAGATGAATATTATGACGACTACGAGAGCTACGATGGAGACGATCTAGGAACCGTTGAAAAAGTCCCACCTTCAGCAGAAATACCGGTTGAGATTCCTCCCAAAAAACCCGTACCAAAGATAACAACCACCACCACAACGACTAGTACTACTACAACTGAAAGTCCTACACATCCCCATCGACATCATCACGGAGAAAATAATCTTAGTTTACCGGTAAGTCCCATTACCACTTTGTATATTTAAGGGTCTATACCAGTGTAACCCTTGAAAAATTAGCCGATTTTCGTGAATTTTTCAAGATTTTTTTTTTCACAAAAATATTGAAAAATGTGCTGTCTTCGGATTTCCCCGGTCGAATTAGTAGTAGAAACAAAAAAATTCAAGTAATTTCCTATAAAATGACCTATGAGTTTTGAAAAATATCAAGATTCAACAAAAAAACGTTGTTCTGAAAAAATGTGTCTTTTTGTAGCAAAAAAATTGTAGTTTTTCAGTACCAAATTGGCAATTCAATATTTTTAAAAATAATTAGTTATATAATCAAGTCGATCGGCTAATTTCTCTTCGAATTATGATGTCAGCAATTTTTAAAAATGTCGTTTTTAGAAACACGCGTTTGTAGTTTCAAATATCGATTTTTACTTACGAACGGTCACTCTTTGGAATGCTGCCATTTAAAAACTATTCAAAAGATACGACCTTATCGCTTCCACAGAAAAGTATAAACAATTGAAAATAATTTCCAAATAATTACCTGAATCGTTGGATAATTCAAAGCTTCTAAATGGTTTCACACTTATATTAGTTTCACTTGTATGTTTGTAACTGGCTCTTTGGTGTTGCGCACGCGCGTAGAGCCAGACCTACTACAAGTAGACGCGATTTGTATATGTGCTGAACGCAGTGGCATAATTTTAGGGTGACATGGCTGACAAAAAGCCACGGGCAAATGACTCGAAAACGCCCCGTCCAAGTGGTCGCGAGCTCGAAAATAATTGTTATTAGTGTTGAAAAAAAATGTTGAAGTTATTACATTGTGATGATTTTCACTGAATGAGCCCAGTCCAAAGAATTTGCCACGGGCCCCAGATGCGTCAACAGACACATCTGATGAGTTGTAAACATTATTCCAAGTTGCTGAACATAACGGAACGGTTCTCCAGAGTTTCGGGAGAGAACAATTAGAATTGTCACTATTATATTTATTTATTTCCTTCAAGGTGCACCATCAGTCTACCCACAAAGACCAGCAAACTCCCACGACAATACCCACCCAACTGCCTACCTCCACTGTCGTTGCCCCCACCAAATCTACAACCACGCCCAAAATAGCCGTCAAACCAAGTGACGTGCTCAAAAATGAGGATAACTACGAATACGACTATGATGACGAGGAAGACTACGGAGAGGATCCTATCGAAAGTGAAACGGACGTGCCGGTAGCTACGGAAAAAATCGGCCTCAGTTTTGTTCCTGCTGAGGACACTACCACCGAGGAGATGACCTCGGTAAGTGGAATTTACTTCAAATGTGTGAATAATCAATATTGAAATTGCTTATATTCGTTCTTTATTGCTGCTTTATTTTTTCGAATTTCCTGGCGAGTCATCTGATGCTTTAGCGACTTGTTTTCCAGCAATTCATCATTTCAATCTGTCGTTTTCTAACCTTGAAGAATAATTATCAATGTATACGTTGAAGATGGCGCCTTCAATAACTCCCAAAGTAGTTCTCCCGGAGACACAACCGACTACAACTCCTACAACGACCAGCAGCACTAGCACTACCAGCACTACCACCACTACAACTACTGCAGCGCCTTCTACAACAACGACAGTGGCTACGACTACATCAATACCGACAACCATAGCTAGTATCACCGAAGTATCAACCATGATTGGATTCGTAGCAGAAGTACGAATATTTTGCTCTGTCATTAGACCACGACAAGCATGGAAAAAAAATTTTTTTTCAGGATGAAACGCTGATTTTGGAGGAAACTGATCCTATCGAAACCACGAGCGTTAGCACCACAACAACTGCCATTGTTAATACTACACCAGAAGTTTCAGTACCGTCTTCAACGAGTACAACTGTTCCTACTACCACTACTACTACTACAACTGAAACATACACCACCAAAGAAATAACTATATCTACCACTGTAAGTACTCCACTTAAGGTTTGTCGAACTGAAGTATCGATGAGAATAACATGGAACAGATTCTACAAGAATTCTCATCGAATCGTTCCGAGGTAGCGACACGATCGCGTACGCTAAAATTGTTTGCTACTTCAGTCAGAACTAGTTGGTGATTCAATATTGTTTTGTTCATTAAGTTACTATTGAATTCAGTTCGAATATACAGTAGAATATTCTTCAGATGCGTTATTTCAAAATGAAAATGAAGTTTTGTACAGTTTGTGAACAACTAAAGATCTGTATGAAATTCTGATTTATTTTTTTTAGTAATCATTGATATGATACTCGAAAGAACGAGAATCTTTATAAATTGTTGAATATTTTGCTAAAAACATGTGTTAATCATTATTTTTGCTAGCACAAGCATATTTATCGAGAGGTATTGGTCACTGCTTTCACCATACAGACATCTTATCTTCACATTGTCGGTGAATAAAAATGGCGGGTATTTTTCAGGCGCGCACTACCTCTTCCACCACGAAACCGAGCACCACCACCGAACAGGTCGAATATCACGACAACTTCGTTCCCATAGTTCTGAACAGGCTGAAACAAATGTCGGTGACTGCTGGGAAAGTCTTTCGATTCGTCATTCCTTCGGATACGTTCAGCGATTTCGAGGACGAATACGCGATGACCTACCAAATCTTGGATGCCAACGAGAGGCTAGTGACGAATAACACGTGGTTGACGTTCAACCCTGCCAGAAGGGAAATTTATGGATTGTGAGTTTGTGAACGTGGCTTGTGGATTAATAATGTACGAATTATGATTTTTTTCGCCAGGCCTTTGGAGGAGGATATTTCCAAATGGGTGTTCTGGGTACAAGCAACCGACGGCGATGGAGGGTCGGCCAAAGACAAACTAAACATACAAGTTCAACAGCACAAGCTGGATTTAGTCGTCAATCACGAATTCAGTCTGCACATCAGAATCGAGGTATTGAAGCAACGCCATTCCATATTACCCCAATACTAAAGCGCTATTTTTATGCATTAGAAACAGCAAGAGTTTCCTCATTACGTCGACTGGTCTTTAAAGGTTTTGAGAGCTTTGGGAAAAATTTACAACACAAATATGTCAGAGATTACCGTCAGGAGAATCAATTTCACCAACGAACTCGCCATATTCACTTGGTCCAACGATTCTATATCGTCACCAACGAATTTCTGTCCGAAAACTGACATCGAGGATCTATTCAAGGTTCGTTATCAAGTGTCATTACACGAAATGTACAATATCGGTATAACTTTTTCAGAAATTGACAGCGAACGATAGGGGAGACCCTTCAAGAGAGCTAAACATGGCGCTGACTCCAGAATTGAGAGTTAAAAAAGTGACGTACCGAGAACTAGGAGTCTGTGAACAGCCTATGACACCCGTAACACCCCCTGTGAACTTTTCACCAATTTTGAGAAACCCTATTGATAAAGTCAACGCCACTGTGGGAGAACTGCTAGTCTTCAAAGTCAGAGAAGTAAGTTTCATCACTCACGCACAATTCAAGTTGAAAAATCACCCACGCTATTCAAAATTAACGTCCGCTACACATTCCTCAAAGAACATCTAAATCGCATATGTCGTAGTACTTGACAGATGTGACTAAACTGCAATAAAGACGTGAATAAAGGGAAGGAGAGCACCAATGAAGCAATGAATAAAGAGAAAGAACTCATGGACAAACAATTGTTGGTGGAAAAGAATTGTTAAATGAAACTTTTTATCATTACTAGGACACTTTCTACGACCCAGAAGACGTCGACCCCAGGATGTTGAATATTTCGTTGCTAACCAAAGACCGACAACCCCTGCCGGCGCACAACTGGCTGCAATTCGACAACAAAAACCGCGAATTCTTCGGAATACCCCGCAAGGAAGGCACCACCGAGTACCACCTGGTGTGCACGGACAGCGGTGGGCTGCCAGTTACGGATAGCTTGGAGGTCGTCGTAAAACCGCTGCCCAAAAAAACGTTCAATGTCGAATTCAGTATGAACGTCAATATTCAATCGGATGAAGATATTTCTCACGAGACGTTTGTCAATAGTGCGACGTTACAAAAGAAACTGGTTGATAAACTGATGGTGAGTGGCTGGTAGAGAGAGAGGATGAGAGGTGTTAATTTTTCGTTTACAGGTGTTGTTCGGTGAAACTACATCGGCCAACTTTAATTTTCCTCCGTTCAGGAAAAGCGACGACTCTACCATTGTCACGTGGTACAATAAGTCCCTGCCAGTTGTCAAGTGTGCTAACGAGGAAATCAAACGACTGGAGAGTATTGTACACAATCTGAATGACAGGTGAGCACATAAGCATAATTTAAACACACCAAAGTTGAAACGACGCTATGAATTCGCTGTAGGTCTATCTCGCATAGAGTCCACTCCGTCATGGAGCCTGAGTTCCGTGTCTCAACTATCAAAGTAAACATGATGGGCAGCTGCAGACCGATGAAATCAAAAGAGAACAAACCGGAAGAAGGTGTACCTATCGAAGAGCCTACGCCCCAGTCAAGCAACGATGATTATCTCATAACCTTCATAGTGCCAGCTGTCATTATCGCCATCATGCTCCTGTTAGCAGTCGTGGCGGCTATCATAATGTACAGGAGACGGCGGATGGGCAAAATGAATGTAGAAGAAGACGGAAGACAGAGCTACGGCAATAAAGGTGCGCGACATCGGAAAGTTGCGTCAAATTCGAGATTGTTCATACTGTGGTGGTTTCTAGGTATTCCAGTGATATTCCAAGAAGAACTGGAAGAGAAACCAGAACCCGGCACCAAAACTCCCGTGATCCTGAAGGACGAGAAGCCGCCGCTGGCGCCGCCAGAGTACAGCAAGAGCGGTTCTGTCAAAATGAGCGATGATTCGGAGCCGTACCAACCACCTCCGCCTTTCACTCGCCCCCAGGACAACGGACGACAGCCCAGACCGAAGCCGACTCCTACATATAGAAAACCGCCACCCTACGTGCCACCCTAACAATTGCAGTTTACTTTTTTTCAACAGTAAGGGTTTTTTGAGTGGGAGCCGAACTGCCAATGCATACGTTCAAACGGTCGAGTTTCTTTTATTGGTAACCCTGTATATATGTCAGCGAAGCGGGTTCATCTATTATTATTCGTTCTGTGTTCTTGGAATACCACGACTTGAAAAGGGTGTGTTCCATGAACGACAATTGACGTAGAGATTGAAATTAATTTTCAGGGTTACTTCTGATGCCAAATTATAATATCACCCACCCAAAATTTATTATTACTATTTAACTTTTCAACTCATATATCTCTTCTGTGATATTCACTGCTATTATTATTAAGTTATAATTTTTAAATCTCTATTGGCGATTTCAACTATCGTCAATGAGGCTTTAGAATAAAAACTAATATGGCGGTTTCACGATTACCAAGTACGTAATTCCACCACCAGGTATCGTTGACATTTTTGAAATCGCCAATAAAAGTGGGTGATAAAAAACATCTAAGAAACTGAACTACCAAGACTTTTAGTGGACAAAGTGTCATCAATCAGCCATTTAATTCTACTGCCAAAATGGCTTGAGAACCACTCACACAGGGTGATCCCATGAGATACCTTATTGAAACTAACACCCTGTGATTCACTCATTGAATTGATCATTTATATAAGAACTAGTAGTGCAGTTGAAATAACATAGACTAGGAAATAAATAAGGCTGTATTAAATTGCAACTAAAAGGCTTTGTTCACGAACATGAATAAAGTACTTACCTAGCATACAGTATGTGTGAAATATCTTGATTCTTCCTATTTTATATACATTATTTTCAAGCAATCCACATGAAAATGTTCCTGGGCAAAGCTACCGACTAATTTTGAAGCACATTTTTTTATATAGGCAATTCGTTACGTAAGAAATTTTTTTCGTAACTTAATAAGTTACCAATAACCATTTTGTATAAATATTATCGGTATATTTTAAAATACTACTTTTTTGATGTATTTTATTCATATCATTAATTATGAAATACTAATGAAACTGATGTTATCGAATATTATTTTTAAATGTTTAGGTGTATCATATCAGAAACTGCATATTTGATATTTGTCCCCATATCATACTTTTATATTAACCAGGCAGTTAAATGTATTATTCAATACACAAAAACAAAGGCATCCGTTTTTTTTTTCATTCCAGCTACTTCTAATACCATCCTTTCAATGGAAATTTAAAATTAAATTAAAATCTACTCATGAGCTTCAAGATCACATTTTAGATGGTACAAAAAATCAAAGACTTGCATTTGGAAGCAGTTTTTGGAATTGTGTCCCAGTATAAAATTTCAAGTGTCAATTCATACCCCTTACCTTAAAGGGAAGAATTACCAGAAATTAGGTGGAAAAAGTTAAGTATTGGATTTTCACAAAAAAAATCGTTCAGTTTTAATGGCAAAATAATATTGAATATGATCAGCCATGTCATAATGATGATTCATCCTGTGTCTAGGTGATGATCACACCTTGAAATTCCAATTTAAGACTCACCAACACAGGTTATAGGAAAACAATTTTATTTACTTTCAGAGTACATCATATGGAAAACTTTTAAAGCTTATACAATCAAGAGGCAACCAGCAAATAATAATAATACTAGAATAGTTGCCTGAAAATAAAAATTATTCCTTCCTGAAAAATTATCCACTAAATCAAACAATATACTTCCTAAAATTTATAAAACTGTTCAGACTCCAGCCACTGGAAGGTAGCAGAGCCTGGACATTAATAATGCACCATTAGCAGGATAGTTTCTGATAATACAATTATCTTTGATAAACTATAAAATGTAAATATTATATATTGATCAAATATCATGTTTCTTTGATATTAACCTAAGTGGACGTTCAACAGACATTGTGCACAAGACTTTCATGTTATATTCTGATGATTATTATTTTTGAATGAAGGAATTGTCTTCCTGTTGCCTGCAGGCAATGCTACTTGACAAATTTTCATGGTATGACATTGTCGTTCAATCAGTCATCTAATTGAAGTTCATTTGTTATTTTCAAGTCAAAATATATACTTAGAATACAATATAGACATGTATTTACTCATGTTTCCGATAATTCTACAAAAAATACTGAAAAAGCCTTTTTTTGATATCTGTTAATCATTTTAAATTGGAGCAGTATGAAATATCAATCAATTGTATTGACATGAAGCACAACTCATTTTAAAAAAGAAGAACTTCCACATACTCAACATCTACCATATTAAGCAAATAAAAAGACATTATGAAAATTCGAGAGGAGATGCCTGCAGCGAAATACAAGAGGAGATTCCAATCAGAAATAACACCACATAACCTAAGCAATAATACTATTTTTTTGTCCACAGGCAGGAGGAGGATTTCAAACAAAACAGAACTAAAGGGATAATGAGGGGTTTATTTGTTAGTCGATACATAATGCAGAAGCCCCCTTGAAATTATTAAACACAAGTAATAACGAACGAACGTTTAAGAATATAAAATGTAATAGGGATAGCTCAGAACATTACGCAACGATGCTTCTTCTTCTTTTTGACCTGCAGGGCGGCGCGAGTCGCATTCTCAAATACCTCCCTGACACCTTCCTTACTTTTGGCAGAACACTCAAGATATGCAAAAGCGTTGATCTTCTCAGCCATGGACCTGCCATCTTGTGGCTTGACTGGCTCCTGTTTCATCTTTTTCAGTTCGTTTATGGTGGCCGGATCATTCCGCAAATCCTTTTTGTTGCCCACCAGGATGATTGGCACGTTCGGACAAAAGTGTTTCACTTCTGGTGTCCACTTTTCAGGGATGTTCTCCAACGAATCGGGCGAGTCGACCGAGAAGCACATCAGAATGACATCGGTGTCGGGATAGGAGAGCGGTCGCAGGCGGTCGTAGTCCTCCTGGCCAGCCGTATCCCACAGGGCGAGCTCCACTTGCTTGCCATCTACCTCGATATCAGCCACATAATTTTCGAACACCGTAGGCACGTACACTTCGGGGAATTGGTCTTTGCTGAAGACGATGAGAAGGCAAGTTTTACCACACGCTCCATCGCCGACGATTACCAGTTTTTTCCTTATTGCGGCCATCGGACCTGCCAAAACACACACAGTTGACGCCTATTCAACTGCCAACTAAGATGGCGGATGCTCAGGAGCGAAGAAGGGGAGCGGGGATAAATGTCGAGATAAGGATCACGTCAAAACACGTACCTTTTCCGTAGTCCTCTTGGTCGGAGAGGCAACAAAACATTCAGCAGGTTTTCTTACAGGTTTGCTTTCACTTGTTTTCAGTCACCTCACTAATCACTGCTAAAGCCACTTTTCTAAATTCAAGAAAAACCGTGACGGGAATTATTCTTCTTCTGACGAAAGATAAACAAATCATGCAAACTTTCGCGCATGTCTGGGGAAACCGCGGCGGCTGATATTTTTATCCTTGTCCTACTTTCGCAGAACCGCGAACGGCGTCCTTGTTGTCTTTGCTGAATTTTATGGCATTAGCCGATGATGTCATCGACATCATTGTCGTCTCCTAACAGAAACTGACGGGCATTTATAATTGTGTGAATAATTATTCTCGGAAAACCAGAGCCAGTGTTGCATATGCTATTACTATAGTAATAGATCTATTACTTTCGGATCCCATCTATGACGTTGATACGTACACTCTTGAAAAATGCCAAATCTATTACTATTCTAACGTCAGCATTGTAAATCAAGTCAAAGATGAGGAATAAACTCATTGTAAAAACTTGTGATGCGCTGATACATACCAAAGAACTACTTGATGGAAATACTTGTTATGATTTTAAAATACCACAATCTCTAATAAATAGAACATTCAACATACATATATAAGAGCGGTGATGATAATGAAAATTTATCTTCTTGAATAGTTTTTGAATAAGTTATGACTGATGCTTTTGTTATATTATTCATCAGTTAATGAATAGATATTCCTGTGTTCAAAGTTTATTCATGAAATGAATTTTTCTTTTTTTATTTTCCTACATATATTTCAGAATATGTTATTGTGACTGATATGTTTTTATTGTTGTGATATTTTGTTTGTAATTTTATGGAAGTTCCTTTGTTCGAAGTTTATTCATAACATGATTGTTTTTCAGGATTTTATATTTATATTAAAAAGTAAACTTCAACATATTGATTTATCTGAATTATGATGAAAATGGGTAATATTTTCAAAAAAATGAAAACTGTCCCAAACTAGAGCCATATAGAAGTGACCTCTAGCATTCGGAAACGGTACCGTTTACAGGTAGCTTACAATAGTACGATAAATATTAACTGCGCATGCGGCACTGACATCGAAACGTAATAGACTATCAGGAAATAGTAATAGATAGTAAAACATTCGCCTGGGGCGGTCATCTCTCTTCTGACAGAATCTATTACTATCTATTACTATTCTGTCTTTGAAAATATTACTTTATTTTTTTTGACATATGCAACACTGACCAGAGCATGAAAAGTCACAATCACCTCTTAATCAAAATTTCAAACACGAATATGACAGCTCAATCCAATAATTTTATAGATATGAAGAATCGAAAATATTCCTGAACGTATTAAACTTCATTTTGACACATTTTCATGTGATTTTGTTTGATCATGCAACATCAGTGACCACCACGACTTTCGAAGTTATGAAACACTTCAATATATGCCTATTAAAAATGGTACCGATGAACAATAATCATGTGTACTCGTCAAATGATTTGATGCATATACTCGTCATGAATGAAGGATCAATGCACGGTTTATTCACCATAGAGACACGAAAAATTACATGTGTTGACGTAAGTCATAAATCATTAGACACAAGTCAGAATTTGATATTTTGGCATATCGTGAGAGCCATGATTCAATTTCCACCTCCCCATAAAAGTTGTATATACATGTTATTAAAATATACAGAAGTAAACACAAAATATATATGCAAATTAGTATCTCGAATGAATATGAATCATTCAATGAAGAATACTGTGATCTATAATCTACAATTAATGATTTGGTGAGCCTTATAGAGAGAGGTTTACATTCTGCTTCATAGCTTTAGGGTAGTATATCTCGAAATGGCCTTGTTACCGGTGATATTTTATTTACTTTGGTGTCCCATATATACTGCAAACTCGGAAGTACTTAAAAACTCCGATGAACTAGTCAAAGTGAACAAATGTTGTGAAAAAAATGAAATATACATAGGAAGACATTGTTTACCAGTCAATCAATCTAACGAGGAATGGAGACCATTATTCACCACTGAAATGGGTGCCAGTAACCTCCAGAAAAATTTTAGGTGAGGCTACCACAGAAGATTATTTGAAATTTGTATAATTTCTGTTGTTCCAGCTTAGTTATTGGTTTGCCTGATTGTGGTCACATGCAACTGTGGCCGATATACCATTATCAGAACTCCACAGACCGTTTGAGACTCCTACCAAATGGAGTCATGAGACACTATTTTGACCACTATGATGTACCTGGGGAAGAAGATTTGGAGAATATTGGCGATACTAATACTCATTCACCTTACCATGACTATGTGTTTGGAAAATATTGTTTAGACAAAGTAAGTAACTCATATGTAATGAATGTGGAAGTGAATATTTTTTTATCTTTCAGAAAATAGATGGTATCCGTAGTGAGTTTGCATGGGTTTGTGCCCCAGAATCTAACAGGAATTGGCTGACTAGCACTGAATTCTTAATGCACAACATTATGAGCCCTGCAACACATGGAATGTCCATTGCTTGCTTACTTGCTGTAGCTGTTATATATTTTGTGATGCCAACCCTTCGGGACTTGTCTGGGAATATCATCACCACTATTTGTATGTGCCTCATTGTGAGTCAAACTGGTGATATGATTAGGTTGTTGACTGTTTTCACAAGCCACATCAGTTTACTTATAGCAGGTAAAATTTGGATATTTTTATGGAGTGTAGCTGTGCTAATCATTCAAATATTTCACTTATACCTCTTTTTTTACTGTTGTAGAAGCAATATGCTACATCAGCCTTTTAGGAGCATTTTTCTGGTTGAACAGTCTTGGATATTACATCTGGCGAACCTTTAGGTAATCATAATGTTGTAGCTGCTGAATTGAGGCTGATTATTTCTACTCCACAGATCACGGAATGTATTTCTGAGGATAACAGATGGAAAAAAATACTGCTACTACGGGGGATATGCTTGGTCATGTACAGTAGTACTGGGTGTACTAGCTATTTTTGCTCACTATACAATGGACTACCCAGAAATTGATCCAAAAGTAAATTGGACATTTGATCAACAGAGAGAACAAATAGGTTGGTTATATCGATAATTTCAATCAATTTTGAATAAGAGGAGCAAACAACTACTCAATTTTAAAATACCTATAATTATTTTCAGGATCTTTGGGTATGACTATCTTTTTTGTACCTGTAGCCTTCACAGTCCTTGCCAATATATTTTTCATAGCTACAACTTTGAAAGCTATAAACAGAATGCACACTTATGGTCGTATCCATCATAAACTCAGACATTGGTAAGTCCTTTTTTTAATCCTTCCATAAAAATATTTAGGAATTTTGCACTTCAGTGAAAAATTTGTTTGGTACTTTTGTCTTATGATCCAATAAACGAGATTTTGATAATATTATCGTGGAGCACTTTTGAAGATTATCTACTCTATATACATAAAATTCCACTTTTTAATTGAACCATAGATTAACATGCTTGAATGTTTCTGCCGAAGATTGAACAGCTTCCAGGCCAATTTCTTCAATGATGTGACACATTATACCAATTGGAAAATAATTCCTCTTCCATATTGGAATTTAATGTGAGCGAAAAGAAAACATTACTCGAATGGTTCGTAGAAGGGATACCGAACGACGTTACACATGGGGGTAGCACGTAGGTTGTCGGGATTGTCTGTTTGCGGAAAAATTATTAAAAATTCACAATACACAAGATAGATATGATTGGAACCATATCAAATCAATCAGGTGTCGCCTCGCTAAAATGAGAGAAAACACGTTATTAAACATAATCGATATTACCAAAAGGAACCATTTTTGTAGAAGATTGAGAAAAAAAAAGTTTATATTTTCTTTATGTGTGTCTCTCAATTATGTGGAATTATAATACGTTTGCTTTTATTGTTGCTCTTATAGATTTCTCCTTACATATCCAACATTTTTTCCCGAATTGGTATGTTGGTATATATTTTGGAAAAACATCGAAAAGTAGAATTTTTCGAATATTCAGATTCCACAGCATGTAAACATAAATATTCAGTCAACCATTGGTATGATTGGCAACTGTCAAACTGTCATACTTTTTGCAAATGTCGGATGGATATGATTTGTATTTATAATATGAAAAATACTGTAGTTGTTTGCAACAAAACTGTATAATTTGATCGAAAACGTCCAAGAAAAGATGAAATTCTATAATTTAGAGTGGAAGGAATTTCTCGACAAGTATTGATTTCCTCACGATAATGTCAAAAAATTATTGTGTTTTGGGTCAAAACAGTACACACAAAAATTTTCTTCGAAATCAAGAACGCAAGATAAGATATAACGACACTCACCCAAATCCTCTTTACCAGTTTCCGCATGTTTATCCTCCTCGTCGTGGTGTTGACCATCTGGTGGCTGTTCCTCTTGTCATCATTCTCGCAGTTCGAAGGTCTCGTTTTCACGCACATCGTAACCAACGGTCTTCTGGGCCCTCTCGTCCTTTACGTGTGCATTTTCAATCAGAAACACGTAGCCTACTTGATACGGAAGACGTGTTGCTATAAAAACTGTCTCTGTTGCCGGGAGGATCCGGAAGCCGAATGGGGTGACGAAATGACAGCCATGAACACACTAAATAATTATTAAACTTTTGCCGAATTGTGGTAGAGCAATATTCTCTCTAATGATTTTTTATTATTAAGGAAAAATGTGTAGTTTCACTATGAACACGTCAATTTTATTCACAGATTATAGTATGAAAATAAGTACTGTCACATTTAGTTTCACAGGAAACTAACAATTACAGGGTTCAATACGAATGTTTGAGATTATATGCAAGTCAACAGGATGATTGAAGTATAGTAAAAGGCGTGGAATTTCCGTTTGAACCGGAAGTTGATGCCAACTTGCTTATTTCAATAGCACACCCTGTATATTATTTCGTCTTTAGATTCGATGTAGAATTCTAGACATTTTTCTTGCATACTGTCGTATATTTGGATTTAAGTGATTAAGAAAAAACCTATCGATTTCTATTACATAAAAAGATTGATCATTCAATTGAAATTGATTTCTTTATGGAAGGTAGCTTTTTGTGATTTGATGAGATGAAACCATAGAAATGTAATCTTCGTTTGAATACAGTATCTTTTAACTTTTCTGTCAATTGAATTTTCTGTGTTGTTTTTTGACTACCCTGTATTAATTGATTATCGAAATCTCAAAATAATTCTACGAGGAAATCAATTTTTAATTGATTATGAAAATTATACAGAAGGAATGAAGAACACCTTTTAAAGAATGGTTTTTCTGGGGATTATTCGAATTCAAATGAGATTGATGAAAACTTGAAAGTATTTATATTGTGATTCGTTTTTCGTAAAACTATTTACTCCAATTGTTGAACATTTTTGATAATTTATCTTACAAGTTATTGAATGATATCAACATCTATAGTGCCTTGTACTTTAGGGGGTATTCATTAAACATTGTTTAAGTGGTTGTAAGATATTTTCTAGTCCAGTTAAGTAGGGTTAGTTTGTTGAAAAAAGTATAAAAAAATATCAAGTTGAATATCTCGAAAACCATAGCAATGGTTTTGTAATTGTACAAATTATTTTTGTTAGAATAATCAAACCCTTGAGGCAGCTATTTTACAATTATTTTACTTGAATTCAATTTTATTGAACAAACATCATTCCATTTTCAATTTTTATGTAAACATGACCATTTTTATACGTTTATTTATGTACTTAATTTTATGAATAAAGTTATTTTTGCATTTGACTTGTCTTTCTTGTGAATTAAATCAGCTTCCAAGTCATGTAAATGTAAGATAATGTGAGAAATAATACAATTTATACAGATCACTCATTTATTATAGCTAATAACAATATAAAATTCACAAATTTAATCATTTGATACATTTTTAAAATGTGTTCAATATGAAGATGGAAGTGATAAGGTATATTCCATATATTGTGCTTGATTTGAGCAAATCGAAGTAGGTTTTCTAGATTCAAAAAAATAGAGGACATCTAAAGTCGTAAAAATACTAGTAATCATTTATGAAACCTTGTAGTAGGAACGCTTTATGATTGCTTATTCAAAAAAAAATTATACTGGAAGAGATTTGAAAATTGTTAAAATATCAATATTATCGTTCATTACAGTTGCCAGGAAATATTCAATAACAAAAAATGTGTAGTGGGTAGTAGGTTTTTGGTTAGTGCAGAATTATCATGAGAGCAAAACCAAGAAGTAAAAAATGGGGTCTAGTTTGAATAGGTCCATATTATTATATGAACTCTTTTGTCTCCTGTGTTTCTATATAAATGGTAATACATTGAATCTTAGACTTTTAAGAATTTGTATTGCAGTGTCGTGCATCAATGCATAGAATTTCAACAATTAATTACAAATAGTATAGCATTCAAGAAATACTCACACTACTCATCAAGAGCTAATAATGAGATAGAAAAACTTTGGTCTAAGTTGCACTAAATCAACGAAAAGAGCGTCAGTTCACAAATTACACATAACAAATCTATTTGTAACTCATAAAAGTTATGAAACAAAACATGCATTATTGCGCGCATCATGCGATTCATTTTGTTGTGAATCATCAGATAAAAAGGATTATCTAAAGAATAAATAAAAACGTGCCATATTCTTGCATTCAATGTGAAAAAATGCTTGGAATAGGAAACTTTACATTATAACAGATTTAACGATTACTGTCACTATTGAATTTAAGGCTGTTTTTATCAGTGAATTGAGACTTTCCTATCCAGGATAAGTCTATGAGGTAAACATACATTACTGTTCTGGGAGCATTCAAAAGCACAAATAAAAGAAACATCTACTTGCAAATCCGAGAACTACTGCTCGTCCCACTACATTGCCATTTCGGGGAATCAAACTAGTGAAGAGATGATATTTAACAATGGGGACTACACTGATCTATCCAAGAAGTTGAGGTAAATAAGCTACATTTTGTGTATAAGTAGTGCACCTATGAACTGTTTGAGAATATTGTTTTTGAGGGTAGTTTTAATATTGTAATAACGAAATTAGTAGTATTCAGTGACATTCACTTAAATAAGAGAATCATGAGTTATGTTGTTCAATAATTTTCAAGATTTATTATTATTAGGGTTGAAAAATACACACATAAAGTTTGAGAGATGAGCTTATACAAACATTCATTTCACGTTATAAAGGAATATTCATTGGATTGTAGGATATGTTGACCATGATTTTTTTTTAATAATTGCTATTCATATAGTGAGCATCTAAAGCGAGAGATACATTTCAGCTATTTTGAGGTGAGCCTTGAAATAATTTATGATTTTTTAACATTCTACCATATTAAAAATCCCTCTTGGTTACAATATAACTTTTGAAAAGTTACATGGTATCATGAAAGTGAACTCTTAAATTCCCTGTATTCCATGTACTAATATTTCATTTATTTAGCAATAACTGTTTTTCCAAAATGCAGTAAGGAAATTGCATAATATTTTCATTAAAAAAAAATACAAATTCACATAATATATATAAAATGAATACACAACTTTCAGTAATTTATGATTATTTTCTAAATTCAATCACAGAACAGTCCTTTGATAAGGATATCACTTTCATCAGATTTATAGTAATGATCTTGATAATGATAGAGATTTCTTCTCTTGTATAAAATTTTCAATGAATTGAAATCTCAAATTATGATATAGTTTGGTTTATGCAATTCAATAAGAAGTTACATAATCATTTTTAAATTGTCCATAATCCAATAATTTGCCTGAATTCATTCAACAAACAAATGCCCCTTCATCTAATTTCCTCAAGCCTCAGGTGAGGCATGCATGCATTTTTTATTCAAATTCATACTACTAATAGTTTCTATTAGTGACTTAATCAGTGTGCTAATCTATTATGAAACAAATTCCACTTCATTGTTTTGTTTCATTATAAAACTTATATGAAAATCTGTCATTGCTAAGCAAAATTCTTGAGTGAAGTCCAGTAGTAAAAGAATTAGGGCAAGGAACCAAAAAAATGTCATCAGTTTACACCGAAATGGCTTAACAGATTCACTTAGAGATGCTTCAAAAAAGTACACAAAGCCCAAATGAAAAGGCAAACTGAACTGGTCCTAGACAGTGTTGTGCCAAATTGGTTTTGTAGCAAAGGCCTAAGCAATACCTTCTTCATTTCTCACTCGTAGCAGATCCATTCCTGCAACTCCCAGAAATCTGTCCTCCTTTCTTTGATGGCTGTGGTATTTTTTCTTTCAATAAGTTGAATTGTGTCAGCATTACTTTCAATTGAGTATGTAAGGTATTACTCAATTGTTTTTGCAAATCCTGAACTTCCATCAAATCTTTACGTAAGTTTTGATAGTTATCCTTCACTTCCTCAACAGATTTTAGAAGATGGTTCACTTGTACCTGTTCACCATTTTCGGAAAAAATATCTTCCTCAATATTACTCACTTGTAATACGAGTGTATCCATTCTTTCATCAGTCTGTTTCATCTAAAAAAGTATACTCATATAAAGAATTCAATTGACTCATCGGCACTTCTCATCATCAATAAATAATATCCTCCTAGACGAAACTGACCAGTAGTAACAATTTCACGAACCTTGCTTTCTAGATTTTCTACTGCTTGTTCCATTTTGACTTACTACACTAACAGGTAAATTTCATTTCCATGCAGGTTTTTAGGAAATCTTGTCCCATCATCAGTTACTGTCTCAACCACGATCGGTCTCAACCACCTCAACCAAATTAATTTTTTAATGCCATTGATTTAATTTCGAAAAATAAAAGATATTCCGCTTATTCCTTATGTCAATGTCATTACGTTCATATATAAAAATTACCAGTGTGAAGACCGCTGCCCCATTGCCGAACATACCCGATGACTCAGTGGCGTCGCTTTTTCCCGTCTAGAGGAAATGACCATAATATCACTTCTCTTTTAGTTCTAGCAAGGCAATTATTGTAATCATTGATGCGAAAATTTATGTCTATGAGCAGCAAGTTCAATTCTATTGAAATATTACTTTTTTGCTTTACATCTGTCGAATGAGAGTACGACGCCACTGGTCGTTCGGCAATGTTCAGAAATTCACGCAGTCACCTTTGGCAGCTCGCTTAACGCTGGTAACGTAGTTGATGTTGACATAAATGGTTAGATGACATTTATGTCACGTTTGTGTTATTATGATTATGAGGTCTGTGTTTAGTTTGATATTTTTAGGTGATTTATGATGAGTGTAGTGAATGCAAAATAAGTAAACAATATGCAGGAACTAGAAGGAAAACCAAAAAATGGTAATTTAATTTAGGAATGTCATTTCTATAATTCTCGATATGGAACAGTAATTATTCTTCTCGTAGACATTCACCTGGCATGTTCTCGTTTGATAGGGATTATGATAATTTTCTTGTGTGGGCGACGATTTTGTCATAATATTTCAAAAGTTGTATCACAAATACTTGTACAACAGAACTTGCATATCCCTGACGGAATGAGAATTTGAAATACTCAAAGTTTCTAGTTGATCTCCCTTATAAACTCAACTTGTAAGAGAGAAGTTCAATTTTACAATCTAAATCAATGTTCACATAATATTACAAATAGATACTTATAGAAATTATCAAACATCACAAAAGATTTCTATAGGCATGTCATACGCATTTTCCAAAAACATATTTTGGAATTTTTCAAATGGCAAAATCATCAATTAATGCTCCAAACACTTCAATCCACTTGGATATCTCAAATCATTTCATCCGCCACAAAATGTGATTGGAACCATGGTATAAGTTATCGAATCATTCGAAAAATGAAGGAGACTACAATTCGATCTCAGTAGAAAAATACCTCCTTTTATTACAGAATCAATATACGGAAATTCAATGGAAAATATATGTTCAGGGTGCTTGAATTCAATAGATGAGGATGAATTTATTTCTGCCTTGGATCAAGAATGGCATATGGACTGTTTCAGGTAAGAACAACAACAGATTGCAATAACAAGTTTGGTTAAAACAAAATGTATAATTATATGATCAGTTATACAGGGTGTGAAGATGTAAAATATCTCAGTTAATATGAAATATTGTGATTTGCATCATTGTTATTTCAGTTCAATCTCAATTTCAATCCATAAAAATATCAAATTTACATACACAACATATAAAAGCCATTTTTAAAATGCGATGTTGACAGTTCCATTAGAGAATTTTGATATTTCAATTGAGGTGCCCTTTTATATTATCAATGACTTTTTTCATTGTCTAGGTGTTCTGCATGTGACGCATCTTTATCGAATTGGTATTTTGAGAAGGATGGCTTACTATTTTGTAAAGAGGATTACTGGACAAGATATGGGGAAGCTTGTCAACAATGTAGTCAGGTAAAAGTTACTTGTCTTAATCAATTATTTCTCCTATACATTGAATAAGAGTACAGAATAACTAATTTTGATACAAAAATTATTATTTCTATGTGAAAAATATATCCATAAATGTGGAATTTATTGATATGATGCATCCTTTACTCAACTAACCAATGGATTTAATGAATTTTCTACTATTTGATCATCAATTTGCTGTATGTGATCTTCTAAATTTTAAAAAAATATGGCCATTGAATAATATTGTCAAAAATTGATATTGACATTGGAAACAAATCAATGTTTTCAGAACAAAATATGCATCTCAAAACGAAAATTGATTTGTCTAAGTATATTTGAATATCTTCCTTTCCCAAATAATAATTTTACTGTATGTATACACTGATCTATTTGAAAAATTCTTCCAAACCGTTCACAATCTAATCTTCATAATTTTCCTTTTCAGATAATCACTGGTCCTGTAATGGTTGCAGGCGAACATAAATTTCATCCTGAATGCTTTTGTTGTTGTTCTTGTAGTAATTTCATTGGAGATGGGGACTCGTATGCCCTCGTTGAGAGGTCCAAATTGTACTGGTAAGCACAGTCCGGTATCATTCCATTAATGAAAACCCTGGAAATATGCCAACAAGTAGCCTAACCTTTGATTGTTGAAATACTGTTTTCAGCGGACAATGTTACAAACGACAGATGCAACCTTTACAGAAAACTGCTGGTTTTCCTTTTACAAGGAAACCACATTCCATACGACTTGTGGAAATTCCTGGTGGTCAGAAAGGTATCAAATTGTCGAAGAATACCTTTCATGGAGGTAACAGCCAGTGTTTTACGGTGTCAGAGTGAGTGTGTGTTTTTGCGCTAATATAACAAGCATAAAGAGGTATTTTAAAACATGGGTCCAGAGCTTGAAGAACGAAGGCTTTAAACTATTTTGTACTAATTATGCCAGACTTTCCTACACTAAATGACTACAAAGACACCTCTTCTGGTTTGACAGATGACATGGTTGCTTCATTTGTCTAATCCTTGTAACGTTTTGAAAATGTTCATATTTTATGCTGTAGTGAGTTGAAACATCGTCTTATATAATAATATTCATGAATTATACAGGTTGCTGTGGAAAATACGTGGGAAACTTCTTCAAATGGCTTTAGCGTTTCTAACATCTGCTTGTAACATATGCTGCTACTTATTGCCTCCTCATAGGTACGTTGATTAGATTGTTGGAATTGTTAGATTCATTTTAGTTACCATTCCTCAATTTCCTGATTCCAAAGTTACTGAGGAGAATATGCAATATGCTTTTCAAAACTGCTTTACTTGAGAGTAAATTTAACAACTTATCATTCAATTCATAGTAAGAATTTAATATCGCAAAATTCGTAGTATCATTCAGTAGTTTCTTCGATTTCAAATTGGAATAATTACATTTTTATCTTAACCTCTTATAAATGTCAATGCTATCACTGAAGTTACGTCCCTGACAGAAAATGAGTATCGTACAACTTCTTTAGAATAGCCCCATTATCTAATTAATTTTGGTATATTGATGTCAAAGTTTTGTCACGGCTTCGGAGTTTTCTTTTTTAAATTGGTATAGGTTTCATGAATCGACAGCCAAAATTGACGCAAAATTTTTACTAATAACTAATCCTGAAATACGAACATAAATGAATTTGGTGATGTTCTAAACATTTTGAAATATTTTTTCCTACAGGCTAGATGTTAACAATGACTTGATGTCTTTACACATCGGTGATAAGATATTGGAAATAAATGGATTGCCCGTAAGGGATACTCCATTGGAGAATGTAGAACATCTTTTGAGATATTCAGATCAAGTCTTACAGGTGAGGTCATACCCCAGATAGACGATAGTTGTTTCCAAAATTTAATTATTTGTGTTCTGCTCAGGATATCGTTCTATATGTATTTCTAGAATTTAAATAGAAAGATATATGTGAAATTGAAAACTTTTATTGAACAAAATTGCCATCCTCACAAATTGTTTATTTGATGTATTTTCCAGTTAACAATAGAACACGACCCAGAAGCAATATCAAGCACAATCACAAAATTTCCAATTACAAATACTCGATTACCTCTCACAACTACCTCTAGTGATACCAACATTCCAAATACAAAGGACACAATGACAGTCCTCAAAAGTTCCGTATCCTCAGAATCTATCAGTGTGGATGCTGATAATAGTAGTTCACAAATCACGGATATAGAATTAGATTCCTCATTAGACGATGAACTCTCCACTGGCAAATGCGTTCCTAAAAATGCAAATGTTCGAAACGAAAACAAAGAGAGATTGTTCCGCAGAAAAGACGAGGGATACATGAGCGGGACGAGGTCAAGACAGTTGAAGCGTAAAACCCATCAACTCGAGAACAAACAGTGTCTTGACAAGGAGAGGAGTTCTTCGATGAGCAGACTGTTAGATGAGTCAGTTTCGAATCGATAATACGAGAATTTAAAGTTACAGTTTTGTTTCTCTATCTTAGATCCCCTAATACAAAAAAAGGGTTAGAATTATCCAGGGCTTACTCTTTTCTGGAGCCGAGACCACAACAAAGGGTGTTTAGGGCCTCCGATCTTGTCAAAGGCGAGCTCTTAGGACAAGGCTTCTTCGGGCAAGTGTTCAAAGTGACCACGCGCGATACAGCTGAGGTTATGGTACTGAAAGAGTTGTATCGTGTCGATGAGGAAGCCCAAAAAAATTTCCTAAAGGAGGTACTGACACCTCTTCGTCTCACCTTTCAAATTCCAGCTTCCTGTATCGGATTTTAGGTTGCCGTATTGAGGAGTTTGCACCACAACAACGTTCTCCGGTTTATTGGCGTGCTGTACAAAGAGAAGCGGTTACATTTGGTTACTGAGTACATTTCGGGGGGGTCTCTCACTGAATTGCTACACGATTCTAACCAACCACTGCCTTGGGAACAACGGGTTTCCTTTGCCAAAGACATAGCAGCCGGAATGGCTTATCTTCATTCCATGAATATCATCCACAGAGGTGAGAAAATAAATTGTCATCATAAGAATTTGTCGTGTGTCATTGTGAAGAGAGTTCCATTTCCCAATTCGCAAATTATTTATTTTTGATATTTAATAGCTTTGCTATCCCTAACGAATTCATGTTTCAATTCATGGTAAAAAAAATATTTTTATTGTTGCAGATCTCAACTCTCAAAATTGCTTGGTACGAGAAGATAAATCTGTTATAGTGGCTGATTTTGGATTGGCTCGAATTATATCTCATGCGACGGATAGCACGAGGAAAGTTTCTCCAAAAAATCAAAATAGACGACAGGAACGAAAAAAACGTTATACGGTAGTTGGGAACCCATATTGGATGGCCCCTGAAATGATGAAAGGCAACAAATATGATGAAAAAGTGGACATATTCAGCTTTGGCATAGTATTATGTGAGGTTGGTGGAGCCTATTGTGTCATTTATGAATTTATAGATAGAAATGAGTCAATATTGCTTGATTTGGATCATCAATTTTTGAAAAATTACTGCTTCAATGAAGTTCATAAAGCTGATACCGTGTTGAAAGTTATTTCTTCCTTTTTTATAGATTATTGGGAGGGTGCAGGCTGATCCCGATTTTCTTCCAAGGTCCAACGATTTTGGCTTGAATCAAGTGGTTTTCAAGGAATCCTTTTGCAGTTCTTGTCCAGAACCATTCTACAAGATCGCTTTCTTATGTACAGATTTGAATCCAGATAAAAGGTAATCAGTAGAAAAATGATGAATTGCCACGTAAGAAAGATTTTTGCAAGTGATTTCCATGAAACTCTTAATGACCTCATATAATTATGTTTTCTTGTGTAACACTAGAAAATCATTGATGATATTTTTAGGAAATTCCAGACTCAAAAAAATACTTCCAGAAATATCATTGATGATTTTCAGTAATATTGGCGTCAGACCTACTTGGCCAATAGATGATGTCTAGTTTCATTCTTGTTCAGGCCTCCATTCGAGGTGATGGAAGTATGGCTGGAATCCTTCTCCATGCACTTATCCGTTGGGATGCCTTTGCCACCTGATCTCCTCTTTGACATCCAACATTATCGAGGCCTCAGTCCCAGCTCTTCAGGAAGTAATACTCCGGAAGGTATACCTTCCGGTCATAGGAGTCCAGCTCTGGAACCGATACGGGAGGGAAAATTGGCGGATATCAAAAGGAGTTCCGATAAAATTTACAAGAGCGATGAGAAAATTGAGAGACAAAGTAACGAGAACTTGAAGTCGTTATGCAAAGCGCAAGATGGTTACGTGAAATCTGAGGCCGGACATGCGGGTTTGGGTGATTTGGAGGACTCAAAAGCTTTTCCAGACTATGAGAATATAGGCTTCCTCAAAAATGATGCAGCTTTTAGTGGAGCCGCTGAGAAACCAATTTGCATTCAGAAGTTGTCAGACACCGAACTGGCGAAATGCGACAAAACCTTATTCAGTGCAGGCTTTCCGCCTAAAACTGTCAACGCCCCCACACCCCAGGACAACAACCTCCGAGAAAATTATCTCAACGTCACGCTAAGAAGAGTTCCTAAAAATTTCACCAGAAACCGTTTGGTTAAAGAAAAACGAGACGAAGAGAAAAAGACGTTTCTCGGCAAAGCCTTTGATAAAAAAACAGCTCCTCTATCCACAGACAAGGTTTCGAATCTCAACCTGGACAGTATCAAGTTGAAGAGTAAAACAGTGCCATCGCAAGTGGCTGAAAAATTTGTTGGAAACGTTAAAAATGTAAACTTGGAAAAACAAAAGAAAGAATCAATGAAAACTTCTTTATTACCAAGACGAACAGTCTCTGAAGACGAATCAACGCGCGAAGAATACTCGAACGATTCAGTTGATGTGAAGAAAAGAGAAGAAGACCAAAGGGCTGACACATCGAGAGACAGGCCATCCTATAGTGCTGTCAAACAGAAGATCATATCCAGTTGCGAAAAATCCTCGATATTGAATAAGCTGACGCCGATTCTACAAAGACGTAAGGGGTATCTGAACATTGAAGATACCTCAAAGAAAACTCTTGGATCTGGTAGTACCGTCAAGAGTATCGTGGAAAATTTCAACCAAAAAGGGGAACTTGCCTTTGGTGCTAGGAGGAATTTTGGTAGGAGCTCTTTGAAAGTGTCTGGATCTCCGAAGATAAACCTGAAGAGTATTGGTAGGAGTTGTAGTCCTACTGAGGAGTATACATTTTTATAGTCCACTTTTCAGTCGATTGCTTTGGCTTTTGTGTGAGTTACTCAGTATTGTCATTCCAATAAATCAGAAACCAAGAAATTTTGATTCGTAAGTATTAAACAGATTTCTGTAAGAATGTTGATATATTTACACTTTAGAAGGTTTGCTGTGCATTGCATTCGCGAAGTAATATTTCTAGATTAGGTATTTTAATTCTAGGACAAAATGTTTGATTTCAACAAATTAACAACAAAAAATTGTTCAGAATCAAACTCAAGTTCTTATTCTTCGGATATACTTTAGAAATGGTCTTCATCAGTATTATCCTAGCTTTTTGGCCATAACTATACTGTGAACACTCGAATAGTATCTACTAACGTGACATTCCATTTTATTTTTGATAAAAACCTGACTTGTAACATTTTAGAAATATATCACTGATTTTCCAATTCGGTTAAAGCTGTTGTGATCAGTTGATAATTTTCTTGAATGAGTCTTTGTAGTCTCAATAGTAAATAACGTCTCCAAAGTGTGATTCAAATTAAGTTATGCTTTCATTGTAATTTTGTCGGGTATGCTCGACTGCTGTAAGAGCGAAACCACGTTTTGAGTTTACGTGTAAAAACGTAAAAATGAGTTGGATGAGAAAATCAAAATGCGTATGCTTTGCTATCAAAATATATGTTAATTTATGTTGTCGATGTGCAGTCTCAGTTGAGCTGACATTTTACGAATTCGTATATTTTTCAACAGCAATTAAGAAGTGGTTATTCAACAAAATGACAGGAACAGCACGTTTGAGTTGATACTCGAAACAAATATGAAAAATCTGGAATATCTCTGTTACTAAAGACAATTAAACTATTATTTTAACTGATACATTATCTCTACTAATTATGCTGTGATAAATCAAGTATTTGTACATATTAATTTTAATATTGAACCATATTCATTATTATATAACGTTATATTGATCGTTAGGCTCTCATGGCGAATCATATCACGGATCATTCTGAAATTTGGATGGTGTTTGGTTTGCCAGAAAGGTCCGAATAATTTTTCAATCCATTCACCTGTATGTTGTATCAAATGTTTTATATTTTTTCTATATTTTGCATGTTAATAAAATGACATTCTAGTTAAGTTATCGCAATAAATAATTTAGAACAAATGTGTTTTTCCCTTCTTGTACTTCTGTGTGTGTTTAATGACAATAATCAGTCCTTGGTCATGTTAGATTAGTATTTGACATAACTGTTTCAGTGACCTTGTCATATATCTATTGTGCCCTGTCATTACGTCAGACCCTTCCTTCTAATAATACTGACCCTAGATCATTTTCGTTATATATGTATCACTCTTGATTTCGTTTTTTCAAAGTGGCAAATTAATATCATACATCATACCCAAAATTAATTTTCTTGATAAAATGCTTTGTGCTGTGAGTAATAAAAGTAGAGTCTTCAATTTTGGTATGGAGAGGATTCAGAGCATCGATATATGGACTCTTCATGAGTTCGTGGGTTTTTGGGGATTTTTTGGAATTCTCAGCTGTGTGTTTCACATATTGTTACCAATAGATGGCACATTGTGAATATTCCTGACAGATGCTTTCTGTGCATCCCCTTTTTATAGTCTCCCACGACTCTATCCTTCAAATGACTTGAATATCTGTAACATCTTGTTTATTCATTTCAAACTAGGAATGTCTTTTTATTCCACTAACCGAACATATTCTTTTCATTTATTCAGATGAACTCCAATCACATCTGTTATACTCCCACCCTATCTACATTTACCTATATATGGACCAGATCAACATGCAGAAATAATATCGAATGGCATTCTCGGACGACCTGTTATCGATTATATTTGAAAGATTTGATTATATTCAAATAAGAAGAATATAATTTAAAGACGATTATCTTTAGTTCTGAATGAAACTATCCTACTTATTGACTTTTGTGGTTTCTATGGAGAAGCGTGTAGGAAGATGAAATTTATTTCATATGGATTTATACAAACTAGGCTGGAGACTGCGCCGAATGGTACGACTAACGCCATCAACGCATTGATTTTTCTCTAATACGAACTGCAGTCTGCTTCAATAGTGAATTGTCAATTGTCTTATCTCAAATACGTATAAAGGAATTCAGATGTATATTTTAGTTTTACTATAAATATATTACTTTTTTGTCATATATAAGTCATCTAAAAAGGTAATTTTCGTTCAATTTTTGATGCATGCACTTACATTTGGCACTTGTAATAACCACTGTTATTGTACGAATTTATTGCTTTTAGATACGTCTGTCAAAACGAATGAGCAGAATATTCAAAGCATCCTTTTCAGAGAATATATCATTGAGTATTCATTGGTACGATTTATTTCAAATGTTCAAATAATTTGCATGAAATGTGTATGATTGTTATTTGTTATATATGTATTTATGTAGCATGTTTTTATGTAATTCTCACAGTTTCTGTTATATATTGTTTTCAATGATTTCTGTGAGAATGGAACTGAAAGAAATCAACATTTACTTCAAATATTTCAATAACTATGATCCCTCAACCCACATTGAGTCACGCCACTGATCTAATGTGCGGTTCAAGCCAATCACGATAACTTTGCCAGATGCCTCTGCCAGACGCCTCTAGCTTCAACCAATAACAATCGGAATTTGTGTGGGCAATTTTTCGATTTTGGCAGTTGCTCTTTCAGTACGCGCCAGACAGGCCTGAGCTGTAAAAAATTGAATATCGTTTCTTTCAACAAAATAATAAAATTACAAGAACGTGAAAAGTCATTAAATACTTTTTTTATCTTTCAAATCAGTGAGCTTCTCTTAAATTCACGTGAGTACTTTTATGTTCATTAGCGCTACCTTACTCTTACCTTCTCTACTGTTTTCTATTAAATGGTTCTTGTTCATCTTTGATATTGGATTGACGGTAAAATCAATTTTGAGCTGATATTGCATGATAGGATTTGATAATATGTCGTGATGTATTGATAAAACACAGCATGGTTCGAAATCATAATTGTCCCAGTTATGGGTGAGCTGAGAGCTCATGCCCTTGTTAGGATCAAAAATCTTAATTCTTATAGTATAAGGTCTTGAAAATCGTATATCCATTTTTGATACAATAATACAGTCATCCTAATTCACAGGTCCAATAAGTCACCAAAAGAGTCCAAGATGACTGATCGCAAAGCAGTTATCAAGAATGCTGATATGAGTGAAGACATGCAACAAGATGCTGTGGACTGTGCGACACAAGCTATCGAAAAATATAATATTGAAAAGGTGAGAATTTCTCTGTGTATGTTGGGCATGAAACAGTATTTATGTACTACATACTGTTTTCTGAAATCTTGAAATGTTATGTTGATTAATTATTTCAATGATTGAGAAAATAAAACAGTTTTGCTGTTATATGTGAACTACAAACTAGACCTCCACATGAATCTTGAAAATTATTTTGGACTAATAATGTATTTTGAAGCTTTGATTCAATAATCTATATCTGGAAATCATTTATCAAACATGCATTGTATTATTTCATCTTCCACTTTGTTCTTGGATTATTCAAGTTGACTCAATTTATAGACACAGGGGCCCACTTAGGTTAATATTATGGTTTCTTGGGTTATTTGAATGATATCATTTTATTATTACATAAAAGTGTTCAATGTAAATGTAGGGTTAATTTGTGGCAACTGTATTATGTTTAATTTTTTGATATAATGGTTTCATCTATATACACCCATTGAAAATGTTTTGCATGGAACAATTTTTTTTTTCAACAAAATTCAAAATAAATCTTGAAACCAGAATATATAATAGGTTGGTTTAAAACGAAAAGAGACAGTTCAAGAATCGACATGCAGAGATAGCAAATTTGAGAATTCCAATTACCATTACTTGATATTGATTAGTTTTATTGTTCGATTTCAGGATATTGCTGCCTACATTAAAAAGGAATTTGACAAAAAATACAACCCAACCTGGCATTGTATTGTTGGTCGAAATTTTGGATCCTACGTGACACACGAGACCCGTCATTTCATTTATTTCTATTTAGGTCAGGTAGCAATATTGTTGTTCAAGAGTGGTTAATCTTCCAATTCCACCGACGAATATTCCGCTTTAGATGACTTTATTTTTCGAATAACATAAGTACAGTTGAGGATTCGGTTTTTCACATTCTCATGACTGAGATGGAAATTTCAGGATGTGTTTAAGAAATTAGAAGTTTTATTTTAAGGATTTTATATAATAATTTTGGAATAAAATTATTTTGTTGATTATTCAAGTTTTTTAGTGGGAATTAGATAATGACGCACAAATAATTTTGTTTTGTTGTAGCAGTTATTGAATGTTTTCTTGCACCGCAGAAAACAAATTTGTTTGTGCTTTGATTTCAGTTATTTTTGAAAATGAAATTAAAATCCTTCTCAAGATGTTACAGTGAACACAAACTAGCTTGGTAACAATTGACTAAAATTCAATTTACACAATTCACCGGACTCCCAGAAGGTTTTTCATTTTGAATTCAAGAATAGGTGATGGATGTGTTTGATTGTTCAAAGAGTATTTTCAGAACCAACTATACATAGAAATATTCTACATTTGAAATATATGTGGTACTCATTGTTAAAATCTATGACTGTCTAATGTTACTTTCCAGAACATCTTTTGATTTGATGGAATATTGAAAATGTATGAAACATTCCACGTCCAGTGAAAAAAAAATCGGCTCTGATAATTTAATTTTTACGTTAATATGCGAGAAATTTTAAACTGTTGGACAAATAGGACACGAGAATCTAGACTTGTTACCACTCACGCAAAAAATGTACATTTGATGTGTGCAGGGTGATATTTGACTTGTGTTTTTCGATTTTTAGTCTAGATAACCCTATTGGGAGACGAAGTGACATTGACCCTAGGTTTGTTTAATAATTTTATGAGCGCGGTTTCATGAAATATTGTTTCAATCGCCCAAGGTTGAGCCGTACATCCTGTGGAACAAAAATCTTTGCGAACACTTTTTTAGGCAAGCAACTTGACACAAATATGGTGCTATTACCGATGGATAAAGTTATGTACAATGTGTAGTAGGACCGGCTATTTTATTTCATCAAATGAGATTTTATACAGGCAATGAAATAGGAAAAAATTCAGAACAATGTGGTTTACTAACTGTGGCTAATCTCCAGCTGTAATAAAAGACATGTGTGGTAGTGATTTCAACTGTCGTGATAACATCAATGAACTTGAAATTTGAATCAAAAGGTGTTCCATTCTCTTTTTTCGATGGTGTTCTTGCACACACTACGTGTTGAAATCTATATCTGTCCAATCTAGTTTCAATTAGTTCTTTTAAATAACTTGTAATGAAACTGCCACGATGCTTGCCTACGAATTTTCTGTAATCTCAAAGGTTGTAAGTAGCTTGAGCATTGAATTGCTGAGGGATATTTCAACATGTAGGATTTGTTCAGCAATTCAGTAGTTTATTTTATAGTTTAAAAGAACTAATTATCATCGTGTTGAAAAATACGACTGCTGATTGTCATCCTAAAAATACTTTTCTGAATGCCCATCGCATATCGGAAAATTACTTTTCAGAAACAAAAAAAGTGTTATTGGGAGTGACAGTTGAGGCCGTAGTAAATCTAAACAGAATCTATTTTATGTCGATCTCATTGGATCTTTGAAATTATATTATGGTTTTTTGTTCGATGCGAAACTCCATTGTCAACAATTAACTAGTAAAGATTTGAAAAAGCCAAATGGTTTTTGTGACTATTATACCGGGTTTTTCTCGTGCCGTTTCTTGAAAGTTTTTGATATCCTAACAGTTATCATTATTAGGATATTGTTATTTTGTAGACTTTCTTGGGAAAATGTTTTCGATTGTACAGGGTGTCCCAGAAAGGTTGACGTCATGATATACAGGGTGTTCCTTAAAGACATTCTAATATTTGAAATGGTTATATTTTGACACACTTTAAGAAAAAAACTCAATATTTAACGGTTGGTACTGCGGTATGAAGTGATTTTAATTCAATTATTTTAATCAAGAACTGAACATCTGACAAGAAAAATATATTTTTTGGATTCTCATTCATTTCGGAACAAATCTGATCTCTTAATTTGCTTTCAGTCGATGCACAAACATTTTCACGCCGCACCAGATTTTTGAGGAATAGACCCTGAAGTAAGTATTTTTTTAAAGCGAAAACCAAGCGTCGGACAAAGAAAATCCATGATATTAAATTTGCTCAATAATGAATGAGGATCTTGAGAGTAATTTTTATTTCGCAAGTAAACAGTGATGTATCTCAAGAGTTAAGACTTTTAGGACTTACGTTTATGGGAAGTTTTTTTCTCGAAATGTATCAAAGAATCACCCCTTCAAATATCAATATGTCTTTGAGGAACACTCTGTATGTTTTTGAATAGTAGCACAGTTTGAATGGTACAAAAGGCAATCTACTTAATTATATATTGATATTGATCAATTTCAATATTTCGGAAAACAGTATATTGGTATCGAGTTGAAGTTGGACCTGGTCGCATTGGATTCCCTGAAAATTTGACATTGGTGTCTTAAATTCCTCTACACAGAGGAATATAAATCGAAATAGAAACACCGTTTGTAGGGATTGTTTTGATTAATAAGGGGTCAGTGGTTAAAGAAATGAGACCAACTAAATCAAAGCTGAATATATTTCAATGTAGCTTATTTATAAAAAGGATAAATATTCAATAAATATTAATGTATATTCACTCAAAAAGGCACATTTCGTATCTTATTGTAAAATTGTTCAAAAATCTGCAAAGTTTTATATTTTCACTACATTCTGAATGACCTACTTACAAACTAAATGATACTTTTTCGAATATATTTCAATACATTCTATCTGAACAACAACTTTTTTCGTTCAATAACCATTCTACAATTTCCAAGAATATTTAATAACAATATTAATGCTCTCCTCTATTTATGGAGAATCATATAGCGTGATGCTTTTTGACTGTATAAATTATTTTATCAATAGTTTCTACCTTTTTTTACAAATTAGGGGGCGTCCATAAATTACGTGAGGTGTTCAAGGGAGGGAGGGGGTCAAGCTTAATCTTTCTAAATCTCACTTAGGGAAGAGGGGGGGTTTTAGCAAATATCACCTAATTTTTTTTCTATTTGAAAACGATGTAAAATTGCGTGAAAGTAAAGTTAAATTAAAAAATGTTGCTACAGTGAAAATATGGCGAAATTTCACACAATAGTGGTTGTCGTGTTAATTTTTAACTACGGCAATACTCTCGAATCTTCAATACTAGTCATTGCTAGTCAAATAAAAGCAATGGAACAAACCATGTTTTTGTTTCTATTTTCTTTATAATCCAACGCAATTACAGTCAAAACACAAAATTTAAAAAATGCCTCACGTAATTTATGGACGTCCCCTTACCTACCTATTCCTGTATGCATATTGTTGTCACGTGGTCATTCTGGATTTATGTATAAATGAACCCTAAATCTAATAACCTCAATATTGTTTAGGAATATCCACGTGAATTCCGGACATGATGGAAATAATTTATACAGGAAGTATGAATCAAGTCCATCGTTGCAATAGTAGAAACGAAATATTTTTTTCAATTCTACACCCACCCAGGCACTTCATCTTAATCTACGTGAATATATACAAATTCGTGTGTTTATATTCCCTTTCAAGGAATTCGAAATGGCAAAGAGAATTTGAGCAAATTTGAAGACAAATATTCGTGAATATTCACGTTTTGTCTAGAAAAGATTTCAAAGGAACATAACATATTAAACATCAACCAATTTTACATGATGAAAATTGAATGAACAAAGAATGAAGAAAGAATTCTAAATAATTATACATATGTATTTAAATTCCATGTAAAAATATATAACCGAGGTTAGCAAAAATGACCATTTACTGGATGAAGTGATTATTATCATAATTTTGATCAATAACAAAAGCATTTTCAATGGGGGACACCACTAATTTTTCAAAACAGCGTAATCGAGTTCTGTATGTCCAAAAGTACCATTAATTATTTTTAAAATTTTTCATTTGGTCTATATCATGAATAAAATAAACGGAATTGATTTCGAAAATACAATTTCATGCGCCATTTTCAAAGGTTGCTCTCATTGGTGTAACGCAGTGTGACGTGCTCAACCCTACACGCTCATCGACCTTGAGCTGACCAATTATAGATAATTGTTCCGTGGTTAATCTTGCTGTGTTGCCGCACCAAAATACCACAACTTATTCTCGGAGTAAAAGATGTAAAATAACACAATATGAATTATATTTTTTCCACAAATTATCATGAAATGATATAGTTATCACTTATATATATATATATATATATATATCAAAGGAATAAGGAGTCATCCACAAGTAAACTTGACAACATTGCACATGGTGGGAGCAAAAGATATATGGAAACAGACAAAGATAGACTTAGAGTGTAGCACGTCATACGCTCATAGCACCTCCCACTTATTTCTGGCGTTTTCAAATTGTTAATGAAAATGCTGATTTCAAAATGCTGTTGAATCTTTTAGCTTTGATTTTGACCCTTGGTATTGGATGTACACATTATTCATCGATTAAGAGAGATTTGGAAGAAATTCATCACTAAGTGGTCTTCCCCATTGTGGCAATATTTTTTTTTTGAAAATATAATTTCACAGTAGCAAAAATGCTCTCGTATCACAACTAGAAGTCAAAAACGTCATTTTCGTGTTCTTTCGACTTTTTTACAATTTAAAAACTGTTTCCTGTTTATTTAGCCTTATTCCTACAAGGACAATCCATAGGAAGTATCCACCAACGGAATTTACAATAGAAAATAATGTTCTTAAAGAATCTTTCCTCAAAATGATAACATCAAACTTATTTTTTTTTTTGGAAACGTTTTTAACAAGTTGAGCAAGTGACAACTGACAATAACAAACTGATGAGCTAACGTTTCATTGGACAACTCACTGTTAATATTCTTCTACAGGTTCCGAAAAGAATTGTTCCTTATTTTGAATTGTGTAAAAAATATTTCCACATGCAGAAGCTCATACTTTTCATTCTATTAACAAACGAAGACATTGCTGATATCACTTTCGTTTGATCACTAATGTTAAACTTTGGTAGCAACGGAGAAGTGATATTAGGAAAATATATATGTGCTATATAGCTAGCTTTAAAAAAATGCGTGCCATGTGTGAAAATAAGACATCATCTGTTGGTGAGGTTTTCACAGATTCATCAATATGGAAGATATTTCTCCATATTATAACTAGGAGGGCAGATCGAGAGTCTCGATTTCAAATCAAAATGTTTTATACAAAGAATCAGTCTGATGAAACAAATAATGCACTTATTTACAAAAATTGGATATTTTCGACAGTCTTACAATTGGAAAAACTTAAATCATCATAATTGATGGAAATTTTTGTTTGTATATTTTTCACTCGAAGCACAGGAATTTAGTCATATGAATCATATTAATCAAAGAAGTTTGCATGAATAATGTGACAATTTGAATAAAATGGAGTGAAGATTCAAATTCGTGATCTTTGGGTGGAAATAAATTACCACCAAAGGATTGAAATTGAAGGAATATTAATTCCAACTGAATAGCTTCGATATTAAATCGATATCAGTCATTGTAAGACCTCACCGTTGCTCTACTAAGTCTTATGGCGTTCAGATCTTTGGATAAGAAGAACAAAAATCACAGTTTATCACCATCACCTCTTCTGATTATTCGAACTAGTTATACTCTCGCTATTGGCGAAGTACCCTAAACTCCTGAGCGTGGAAGACACCCTCGAAATGAGAGGCTCTTTGAACTTCCAAATGGTCGTGTCCATGACGCTGGTTTTCCGGAAATCCTCGCACGATTTCTTCAGCGTTTTCACACAGTCTGCCCGGTAGTGATGAAGCTGGGCATCTGAGGTTTCGATGGGGTAGCTGGTACAGCCGCTGCCCAAGCAGCTCAGCGGGAAGTGGTTGTGGAGGGTGAGGACTTTTTCCGTGTTGTGGAAGCACTTCACGTACTGCCCGGGTTTCGTGAAGTTTTTGGAGCGGTATACGTGTTGCATCATGTGCATGTATCTGAAGAGAAAAGTCACAATTTTTGGAGGAAAAAAATTTGCACAATTAGACGTGGTTCTCGATTTCTACGAAATGGTAAGAAATTCTCTCGAGTGTTGACTGACAGATTGACGCTGCTATATTGAGAAGCTAATATGAAACCTCCTAATGAACTACAGTGATTTATGATTCCGATCCTACGTTAATTAAACTGAGGTTGAAATTGGAAGAAATATTGGTGAGTTTTGACATTTCTCACAAAAATGATAAATAATAGCAATAAATTTAAAACAAATCATGCACGCTTTGAAACACCCAGGGAAATTAATCTTCTAAACAGCTAACTACCCATGACAAATGACACCAAATTTCTGGGCTTGTATATTGACAGCACACTTTGCTTTGACAGCCACGTCAACTATATTAGCAAAAAATGAATGCAGTTGTATACTCAGTGAGAATTCTAGGGCAATATGTGGATCAGAGAACATTGAAAATTGTATACCATGATATTTTTGAATCGGTGATTCGATATGGCATAGTATTTTATGGGAGTAGTAGATGTAGCGAAAGAATTTTTACTATACAAAAAAGAGCACTTAAATCAATGGTAAATTTGAAACATAGAGAGACCAGTCGAGGAAAATTTAAATCAAATGGGTTACTTACTCTCACAGGAGTCTATATACAGGAGATTTTATTATTTTTCTTCAGGAACAAACATATATTTGACATTTGTAAGGCACTCGAAATTTTGATTACAATTATCCGAGACATAGGTTAACTATGGCAGAGAAAGGTCCATTTTATAACTGTATTGAAATGTTCAACAAACTGCCAACCAAAATGAAGCTGATGAATAATGTCAACGTTTAAAAAAAATGTCTTTGAGCTACTTCTGAGGATAGAACCATATAAAATAATTATTTGTGTCACTAACTAATATTAACATTTGATAGGAACTTTCTGACATTATTTTGTTTAAATGTTGAATACAGATCCATGTATGTAATTTTTCATTCAAAATAAAGATTATTAAATGCCTGATTTTGGGACGAAAATTGACAACTATAATATGACACTTCATGATTATTTTGATTTTTTTTATGCTATATGATAGTTGTGGTCCATATAAAGATTACTAGCAATATTATTTCAAATGTGAAATTCCAATCAAAGTTACTCCATTATTCAATTACCCGGCATAAAATTGTTCAATTCGATTCTTACCTTGGTATTTCTTTGAACCATCCATGATTGTGTATCAAATCGTCCAAGAAATAAACATTCCTGACATTGTACGACGCTCTCTCTTCCTTGTTAATTTTCAATGCTTTCGGCAACACTTTTTGCATCAGCTCTTTCCATGTTGTCCCTTCCAAGGGCATTATCACTTCGTCAATGTCCAAAAGGGCGATGTATTTGTATTCGTACATGTGCTTGTAAAAACAATCGTTGTAAGGAATGAGTTCGTTTTGACGTTTGTGGTTTGTTTTCTTCGTTAGGTATAGATGTTGGAAAGAAGGTGCATTGGGCTGCCCCCCCGCAAGATTTATTGGGGTTACTTGAACCTGTAACAAAACACGAACTTGCCCCAATATATTCTCGAACAACAAAAAAAACTGAAAAGAATATTTATCTAGACCCTTAATTATTTATACAATAAAATTCACATTGAAATGTTTTCAGGCTCTCTGTGTCTTCATTTCTCTGTCTCTCAAATATTTTGAAACTTACACACAAGATTAGGTTACTTCATCATACAAAAATACAGGTATTATACGATTTCTTCAGAGTTTTCAAGAAAACAAGATTTTATCTGTTTGACAGAATTATCTGTGAAGAATTATTGATCAAAATGGGAAAGTTAATTTGAAGGCATAGATGATGAGATATACATAAGGAGTTATACAATAAAAAAATGATTGAGAAATAAGTAATCAATGAAAGACGAAGTATCGGCTATGGTTATACGAGTCTGTGCAAATTTTCTCAATCAATTCCAGAACATACAGAGGTGTGTACAAAAATCGGCTATGGCTGTAACTTCTGAATCATTTGAGATCGAAATTTGAAGGGTAGCAACTATATGATATTATTTATTTTCTGAAGAGAAAAAATGTAAGATGAAATATATTAATCGAAGAAATTTACAAAGTTAGTTTGGTGATGAATTGGTTCATTGATTTATACAAGGTATATTTTCAATCTTTCAATTTTCAAACAGTCAATTTTCAGCTGCCACTCTTTGAATAATAATATGTTTAGATATAGAGGACTCTGAATAATTTGAAGATTAGTGATTTTTCTTGACCAAAACCTGTCAAAGAAAAGAGGGAGAAATTTTCTAAATGTTTTTCAAAGTTCAAAAAAATATTGTGAATGTTGCATAACTTTTTTGATTCTCACCTTTCCTTCTTGTTCATAATGCCTCAAAACTTTGCTAATATTAGGATGCACCTGCAACTCGTAAAAGAACACTTTATCGGCTCCAAGTAAGTTCAGCAATTCGATCCATTCCACTAATCTGACTGACAGATCTTCGTGCAAGAAATCTAAGCCTTTCACACATACAGCGAAATCTTTCTTTTCGATGGGCCTCTCATAGATTATCCGGAGGTTATTCGTGGCGTTGTCACATTGTTTTTCCACCAATGAGATGGATTGGGGTATGTGGTCTCTGAATTTCTGGGGTATAACGCAAGCGATCAGGTAAGGTTGGTAAATTCCTTGCTTGTAGTTGCCCCATTTTTTGTACCTACAGAAAAATTTTGCTAGAAGTTGTTGATTTGTTTATTTCATTCAAAAAATTTTCAGAGGGCAGTAAAATGTCTGCTTCTTTTTCTCCTTCATTCCATAGTCTGTAGTACAACCTATTTGGGAGCAAAAAAAATTGAAGAGTACTACTAACCAAATATATTTGTATTCGAAGCTCTTCCCGATTACTGGATCTTTTTTTCCATCGAACCAAAACTGGCAATAAGTGATGACTGTTGGTTCTATTCTGTCGATCATGCCCAGAACCCTTACTGTCGGTCCTAACCTGTTGTTAGCCCTTTTATCAAGGTACGCCCCGTACAATTGGAAAGTACCGTTCGAGGTTTTCAAGGTCTGCCAATACAAGTTGTTGAATTCGAGATCGAACATTGATGGAAACCTAGAGTAATTATAATAAATATATATTTTATTTTTGGAGAATTGATGCTTATTGATAGAGTCGTGGAAAATTTGATTACAAAGGGAGGAGAGGCACTCATTTAATCTCACCTTGCACACGTATTATTGAGCCCCATCGGTTTGTTCTTATTTTTATTCCAATAAACGATAGGCAAATTCGGCATGCGCTTTTGTATATCCTCGATGAGGCTGTCTTCTGTCAAACTGGGACTTTTGTCGACAAAAGGCTCCAAATCCATGCTTTCCGTAGTACTGTCAGCGTGCCTGGTAAGAGGATCGAGTCTCTTCTGGAGAAGGAACCTGCTGTTGAGATGAGGCACCGGCACGTCTATGGATATGGTCCGGAATTGGTAAAGGGTGTACACTATCAGCGCCCATAGTACACCCAGAGAAAGAATTTTGGTAATGAAGCGGCCTTTGCCGCCCGTGTGGCATGTTATGTTCCTCATTTTGGGCTAAGAGTATCTGGAAATAAAGAAGTATTATATTTTCAATCGAGATTGAGTTGTTTTAAAAACTCCAGGTCTTTATTTGCACTATACCAGTTTGACAGTAGCCAAGAGCTAAATTGAATTGTGTCTTTCTGTAGACCATGTAGAGACAAATCATTTTTAATTCTAATTGGAATGAAAAATATATAGTTTGATTCATACAATATACAGGGTGTTTCAGAATTACACTGCAATATTTCAGGTACGTATTCTCTGGTTCAAAATAACGAAAAAAGGTCCTATAAACATGTGTCTGATTGATTATTAGCGGAGTCACAGGGTGATGATACGAAGTGCCAAGGAATCATGGATTCGTCGTGCTCAATGTTGCATTCAACAACAACGGAGGCCACAACAATTCCTCTAAACATTTGCTAATAAATTTCTCATTCATTTAATTTTTATGCTTTAATCAATATTAAATATCAAAATAGTATAAACATTTCAGAGTATGTAACTTTGAGCCAATTTACAAATTAATTAATTTCTGAGCTAACTGAACGGAATTTGACCAAAAGTCAAGAGGGACAAAATTCAGGTAATAGGTTGAAGAACTTGAGAGAAATATGAAAAATCACCAGTGGCGTACGAGCAAGTTTTTTTTAAGGCTTTTCTGGATTGAGACCTCAGACCTATTTCGACGTACAACAAAAATACTTGTCCCAGAGTGTACTTTACGTTCAATGCTTGAATTAATCATGATAATAAGTCTTTTCAATTGCATATCATCACCGTTCCTTCATGGCCAATTATTTGTCATCAAATTCTACGTCATTTTATAACCTCAGGAGTATCGTAACTCGATCTCGTTGACCAATTTCAAACTGGTATAATTTTCTTCGATTCCACCGCTTCAACCTTGGCCGCAACGTGTTATTTTCCAAGGAAAACGTTTTGGTTTCACGAATCTAGTGGGTTATTCGTGATTTCTGCAATGTCTATAGTTGCAGTCCATGGTTCGCAGGCACGTCATGACGTATTATTCTGCACGAATGACAACAGGATACTTATATCCGATTCCGTTCAAGATGGATGATGATGAATCGACATATAATTAGGTGGACTTGTATACAGGGTTGTTCGAATGGACATTCTCGAGAGGAACAGCGATTTGTAAACGAGTTAGAAGCAGATCTAGGAATAGTTCGTGGATTTGAATGTTTTATATTTTCAACTTATTTCTTTATAATTAGGGTATTTTTTGAAAGATCATAGTGGTGTAACCATTTTTAAATAAAAAATTTAATTTCTCTCCCAAGAAATGTTTTAGTGCAAATTTAGAATTGCTGATGTTTTTAGATTATCTCAAAAGGGAAAAAAGTACCATGCATAGTGCCACGCGATAAAGGGCCATAAAATATGAAAAAAGGTCCTATGAATATATGTCCAAACTTTAAGAAATAAAGGGTGTTAATATTCATTTTTTTTTGAATAATTTTGGACAAAGAGGTAAGAATTCAACAAAATGTGGTATGAAGGGTTTTTTATGATGCAGAATCCAAATATCCTATTAGTTTTTAGAGTACTAATAGAGGGCCACATACAGGATTTACACATTTGAATCAACCCTAACTTTTTTGCCTTACACTGTATAGTAACCTACTTAAAAATAACAAGGACAAAATACTTCAATGATTAAATTTCAATAACAACAGCAAAATACTGATTAAATAACAAAAAAACATCAAGTATTTAGAAGATGTACGAATTGCTGGTTATTAAAAAAAAAACAAATAGAAAATAAACTTCAACATCCTGTATTTCTTAAAAGAAGCAGTTTCGGATACAAATAATGATAATAATAAATGTCCTTTATTGAATCAATTTACACTGATCCAATAGGCTATCGACCTAAGTCCTTCTGCCCATTGTGATACTTAAGTTTGTATACAAATTGAAAGAAAAAAAAAATAAAATAAAACACAACAAATCGATACAAAAAAAAAATACATCAGTAGGTTTTATGTGGAGATATGAAGTAATTGAATTCAATTGATTAAGTCTTAGATGTTTTCCAAAATTGTCTGCTGAGGGTGTCTATGGTAGGGCGCCATGCCAGGTATTCTTCTTATTGCAAATCTCTCTACAACCTCAAGGTTTTCTGGTTTTTTGAAGAATTTTCGAGTGAGGAATCGTAGACGTTCATCAATTGGCATAACTTTTGTCCTCTGGTATAGTAAATCATTGGACGGGTTATGGAGAGGGTTATTAGGGTGTCTCATTTTGGTAACCTTACGCAGGGATGACGTTTCAGCAACTCGGAGGTTATTCAGGGCTCTATTTTTACAATTAAGGAGTACTGTATGACCATACTCAATCATTTGGCGGCAGATCATCTTATATATTTGACTAGCTGTGTCAATATTGATATCCTTTCCTTTATATGTAAGGTTCCGAAAGTGTTTGGCTCTGGCAATTACGTTTTTCTTTTTGATTTGAGTATGGCTGTTAAAGTTCATTTTATGGTCGAATCTTATGCCCAAGTAGTCAACCATTATTTCTGGGGAAGTTTCGGATACATATTCATAGGAACTTTTTTCCATATTTTATGGCCCTCTATCGCGTGGCACTATGCATGGTGCTTTTTTCCTTGACACCCTGTATATATATATTTACAATATGTACCAAAACTACGAACAATTTATTGTCGCCACCCTAAGAGAGGATACAAGAGAGATAGAGAATTAGAAGAAAAAACTGTTTTAGAAGCAATTGAAAATCAGTTCCAGCTTTCTCGTCGGGAAATTTCAACATTTTTGTTATTATCATTGTGACGAGATATGGCTCTTTTCATCACGTGTAAACTGAACTGAATTGCTATTCGACTATCGTCACTGTGAATTGTAGACTTTGCATGTTTATAATTATTCTTCATTTGGTCTTGATAGCTGTCATTAGAATCAATAAATACCAGTTAGATGCAGTCCCACATTTACATACAATTGATTCCTCATCCTTCAGATAATTAACACTTCAGTAGGCGTTTATTTACTCGATATTCGATCATCTTCCTTCTTTTTCTGTTCCATCCAAACCACAATCTGTCGCTTCTCTTTACAGACTTTCCCTTGTTTTCGATTTTTATTTATACAGGGTGGTTTTGGACAGTATACATCTCAAAAACTATTTGGAGTACGATTTTGAAATTTGGCAGTTATACACCGTTGGTAATATCAAGCTTTTTAAGCAAAATAACGTTGTTATAGTTCTTCCATTATCAATTGCAGAATATAAAAACTCATTCCGAACCCTTACCAACAATTTTGTTTGATCTGCCATAGGCGGGGATACCTTATTTTATAAATTTATTATTTTTATAAATACGTTCAAAATCATATGCGAGAAAGTTTTCCTTAAAAGCCAATCGAATCATTATTACGCCGTTGTTTAGCACTCAATTATTTTCATTCGCCCATGGTCTACTAAACGCCATATTTTGATTTATTTAATGAAATTTCTAAATTCAACACACCACACTATTCCACTGATATCCAGACAATCCAATCTGTTAAGTAAAAAAGATGATTTATAGCTTCCGAGCGTCCATAACACTTCGGCCAATCGAGTGCCAATGCATGCCTGATTCACTGTTTTCATTGGTTGAAAGGGATGTTCACACATAACTCGAATCCACGTTGACCCTAGCGGCTTCTTTGACTTCGTACGAGTACTAATCATTATTTTTGTTTCTTAATTTGGCGTGATTGATAACGGAAGAACTATACAACCTCACATTTTGGATCACGTGGTATAGATTTTAGAATTTTCAATGGAACACTCTGTATATTTTTTCACTGCTGAAAAAGTCCCTCTTATGATTATTTTATTCATAAAATTATATTTTATTTTTCTTTTTTTGGTGGGTAAGTACTTCGAAACGTTAAACTAATGTTTATGTAGGTTTTTCATTTGAAAAACCAATTTGGCTTACAAACAAAGGACGTATCCTAGCAACAGCTATGGTAGTTGTCAAAATAATAACGCTGAATTGATTATATTCTTGTATGTGTTAGTGAGTCCTAGACGAATCTAAAACGCGGAATAGTAACTTGTTATCGTTAGAAATGGTGGATCTTGTTTCCATTCCTGAATTAACATCACGTACGTTCGCATTTGAAACGAAGCACCAAACGAATTTAATTGGTGCCAATAAAGTATGGGCAATGCGACGATGGCTTTAGCGCCGTGTCCTTGACAGAGTCAGACGTTCTCAGGCTAGTCTTGAATTCTGATTAGTGATGAAGTAATTGCATGGCAATAAACTGGTGTTACATCAGAGCTTATAATTCATTGTCGTTTATCAAGTAATTGAGTATCAAACTCTTTTCGCTGTGTTATAATAGAAAGGGCAAAATATTTGGATGAAAACCGATACTGGGAGTTTTGAAATAATTTCGCTCCTCAGAAATATGTTTTTGCGTACAGAATGTACGAGAAATAAAAAGAATTGCGCTCAAATTGACCTGATTGAAAAATCAGTCTCATGGTTAAATAGCGGATATAAAATGCAGATCCGAAGTTCTTGAAATTCTTGGATTGTCACAAAAATAACGCGAATTTCCGAACATTCGACTTGAATACTTATACAGGGTGTTAGTGAATAAGTGCGACAAACTACAGGGGGTGATTCTTTGTCATTTTTTATGAAAAAAAGTTCATGTAAACGTGTGTCCTAACTTGCTTCATTTCCGAGTAACGGGGTGTTAAAGTTTTCTCTTAAAAACTGACTATTTATTTATTTCTCTGTAACCGGTCGAGTTATGCAAATGAAATTTGGTAGGTTCCAAGAGGTAGTTATTGCGCATTTTTTGACATGAAATTAAGAATTTTATGTTCATCATTGGCGTGCATATGCGTAATGATCTCAATTTTTTTAAAGAAAAAAATGGTACGCCACTGAGATATTCCAAACTTAAATTCAATTTTGAATGTCTCGTTCAATTTGCGACAAAAAGTCTCTCATGCCTTTTTTTCGTGAAGGGCGCCGTTTTTATGCAAAAAATAAAACATCGTAGGTAATGCGTATTTTTCATTTATTTAATACATTATCAAGAACTATCTTACACAATAAAATTAAACCAGAACAATAACAAAAAATAACACTAAAGGATGAATAAGGCGCAAAGCTACAACAAATGTTCAAAATGACCACCTTCAGACGTGATACAAGATTCAACTCTTCGCCTCATTGATTGTCGTACTCGCGCAAATATTCCTGGTGTATTTCTTATTGTCTCGCAGCCGGCTATAATTCGATTCCTCAGGTGTTCAACATTTTCGACGGGCGTGGAATAAACCAATGACTTAAGAAAACCCCATATGCAAAAGTCTAGAGGATTTAAATCCGGCGATCGAGCAGGCCAATGTTCCGTACCTCCCCTACCTATCCAACGATTTGGATATACTCTATCTAAGTGATTACGTACATTGATGCTAAAATGGGCTGGTGCACCATCATGCATGAACCAGAAATGTTGTCTCATCTGTAGAGGAATTTCTTCAAGAAGAACACGTAACTCTTCCTGTAGGAAATTGAGGTAAGAGTCACCTGTTAGTCGTTGTGGGAGGAAATATGGACCGATTAAATGATCATGAAGTACTCCAAGCCATACATTTACTGAAAACTGATGCTGAAAATGAGCTTCGAAGATTCCATGTGGATTTTCCTCGGCCCAGAGGTGATTGTTATGGAAATTTTGTATACACTGTCGTCCAAAATTAGCCTCGTCAGTAAACAAAACGCCATTTAAAAAATTAGGAATTTGAACGATTTGATGAAGAATCCAATGGCAAAAGACTAGGCGCGGAAAAAAGTCTCTAGGTAGTAGAGCTTGCACACGTTGAATATGAAACGGATACAATTGCTGTTCTTTAAGAATTTTAAATACACTGAAGTTGCTTACATTCAATATGTTGGCAATCTTTCGAGTACTCGTTTCAGGTGACTCCGCAATTAACTCGAGAACTGCTTCTTCTAGTTGCACAGTTCGTACTTCTCGAGGGCGCCCGCAGTCAGCTGTCTGTTTCTTAAATGTACCATTTTCGCGCAAACGTTGGTGAAGACGAGCAAATATTGTGTGATGGGGTACCCTACGTTCTGGATGAAACTCAGCATACAATCGTCGAGCTTGCCGACCATTTCCATTACTTCGACCATAGACAAAATGCATGTCTGACATTTCCGCATTTGTATAATTTTCCATCCTTTTCGATAAAAGAAAAATTAATTAGGTACTCATAAAAAACAATGTTATAACAAACTGAAAGCTCAAAAATGAAGGGACGCTAATCGTATTTGACAGGAATGTTGACAGTAGCCTACTTGCGTCGCTACTAGATAATGGATTAAAGAAATGAAAAATACGCATTGAGTTGTTTCATTTTTTGCATAAAAACAGCGCCCTTCACGAAAAAAAGGCATGAGAGACTTTTTGTCGCAAATTGAACGAGACATTCAAAATTGAATTTAAGTTTGGAATATCTCAGTGGCGTACCATTTTTTTCTTTAAAAAAATTGAGATCATTACGCATATGCACGCCAATGATGAACATAAAATTCTTAATTTCATGTCAAAAAATGCGCAATAACTACCTCTTGGAACCTACCAAATTTCATTTGCATAACTCGACCGGTTACAGAGAAATAAATAAATAGTCAGTTTTTAAGAGAAAACTTTAACACCCCGTTACTCGGAAATGAAGCAAGTTAGGACACACGTTTACATGAACTTTTTTTCATGAAATATGACAAAGAATCACCCCCTAAAGTTTGTCGCACTTATTCACTAACACCCTGTATATAGCGTACTATCTACGTATTTGGCCTCAAAACATTACATTGAAACCTAATCTAAATACTATAATACTATTCATGTCATTTGATTTTCTGTGAATATAAATGAGTATGTAGAAAATTACCAACTGATTCAATGATTGTTGCATATATATTATAAAACGCAAAACATAATTCATGACACGAGAGATTTCATAAGCCTGAATCTTTTTTTTTTTTAAATGACGTAATGATTTTCTTTTTTTTTTATTTCACGTTTATTTCTCAATGTATTGCATTGTTTTTGTTTGTTGAAAGTGTGTAGAATGTGTGAACGTTATTTATTGAGCTTATGCTTGTAGCCCTGAAGAAGTCTGAAAATATAGACGAAACGTCGCCATAAAATTTGCGTTGTTGTCTAGTACCTGTTCTCTAACCCACGAAATCATTTCAAAATATAACCCAATGTTTATTAGGCTTCTCGTAACATGTTACGAATTCATCAGAGGCAGACAGTAAATTATAGGATTCATTTATTTAACCGACATAGAACAATACACATCGTCATGTTTATATTCCTCCTGATTGAGGCCATGAAATTATTTTATGTTGCGAGTGATTGCTTTATGAACTGACTCGCTTTATTTTTCTTGAGTCTTCTTGGGAATATTCTAGGAAGCTTGTTACTCAAATAATCTCGACGCCATCTGGTGGTGAAATTGGGAACTTGACAAAAAGCCATCGTATATGTGTTGCTTGAACATCTCGATGCTTTTTTTGAAATAATACAAATTGAGTGATGAAACATATATTCTATATAGCTGAACAAAATTATAGATTTTGAAGTGCTTCTCTATAGATAGATATCATAAAAGTTTTTTCATGAGTTTTTTTTTTCAAGAAACCATATCGCATATGGTGCGCTTTTTTATAGGAAATGAAGGTTTAAAATATAACAATTTCTGAAAAAACTACTGTTATCTGTAAATATCTCTCTGTGTTGTTGAATTTAATATTCAATATTTGATTTGAGAATTGAAAATATCTACACTGAATATAAAATGACCATGTTAACACGTTGAAAGATAAAAATAGAAAATGCATCTCTAGTTCAGTGACAGCTAGCAAGCGTTTTCTCATACGACTACAAAAAGTTTTCAGAACAATCGAATGCAACTATCTCTGAAATCTAGTGGAGTTATATTTGGCTAGGCCAGTGGAAAATGAAGGCAAGAGAAAGACAAAGCTAGAAATATTCGAGATACAGCGCTTTGCATTCTTATTTCGTCACAAACTTACCTTAATCGATTTTTTTTTCACAAAAATTCGAGATGCAGTTGTATTTCCTGCCTTTCTTCTGGAAAACGTATACAAGAAGTTTAAGAATCGGGATTACGTGAACTTACTACTTCAGTTTGAAGAATGAAACGATCAGGTCTTGAATTGCATTACATTTATTTCTTATCTAACTCATGTTATAAGATTACTGAAACATCATGTGAAATGATCGATAAGTAATTCTTCCTAGAATTCTATTTCGTAATATCAAAAATTATTCATTCATAAGCGTAGACCTCAAGTGTAGTAACCTCGCAACACTCAGTTATATTTAGACCAGCAAGGTCAATGTTTTCGCCCAATTGGAGCAGAGCAATACATTTGAATTTATTTAAGTAAAACGCCACTCCTTGTATTTGCATTTTCGTGGTTTATATTCGTCACTTCCAAAGCGTTTACGTTAACCCTATCTATTTTTAGATCCCTTTGTCTTTCACTTGTAATTCCTACGAACTACAATGTTTTATTTAGACATTAAAAGTACGTTCTACCCGATACGCAACGACGAGCCTCACTGGTTGACAGTTGAAGTTAAAATTCTTGACACATCAATCGTTCCAAGAAAATTGCATTGCAATGTACTGCAGTAATTCATGAGGTTATCTCTGAAAGGAATCTCAATATTTAACAACCTATTTGAGTTCAATCTACAACGATAACAGAACTGTCAACTGCCAGAACCAGTGGTCACGTGTTCTGGCAGTTGACAGTTGTTGTGACAGCTAGGCAGAAAGCGCAGTGTTGCTATTTGCCTTTATTTCATCGATACTCCGAAATAAATGTTTTTGATTCATAAAACTAAAGGAAACTATTGACTATTGAAGATTTTTCTCCAGATAAATTTGGCATCGTTGTGAAATCACTGTCAAGTGTTGCCATAGTTATTAATGTCTGAAAGTTTCCAGCTATGTCTGAACCAATCAGTGGTTAGATAACCAAATCTGCCATATTTAAATTAGACTATACCTAACCTCAACTAACCTCATCCCAAGCCTACGTGAAAACTAAAAGCAGAACGTTTTCATTGGGCCATTCCATATATCTACAAGGTGTAATCCACCACTCGGTTTTATGTGATTGCTGCATTAGCATGAATTTACACAAAAACTTAGCAATTACTTCACGCAAATGGATTTGGCTTCCAACAGTTAGATGGGATAATTTACGGATGCAATAATATTCTCAGAATAGCAACATTATGCAAATGTAGGAGAGGAAACGAACAAAAAAATGTTCTGGTAGTTGAGACGAGGTTAAAGACTTCTTGGAGGCTCGCATGCATCATTTCGTTCGCCGGACGGAAAAGGATAATGCCTATATCGTGATCGCTTATTTCACGAATTCATGGAATTAAGGCAGATACCAGATGCAAAAATACGTAATTTACAACTTGCATTTGGAATACATAGTTCGAAAATTTTGGATACTTTGTTCTCTAAAATACTTTTACTAAAATAAACTTCGCGCAGTTTTTGCACTCATGTGAAGTAAGCGCCGACTTTTTTGAAAATATTGTTTTTTTCAGAGTTCTGGGTAGTTTCGATATAGTTCTGGAGTTCTTTACTGAAATTTTGAATAGTTCCAGCAAATTACGGACGGAAATCGAAAACTCAAAATTTAGGCGCTAACTTCACGCAGCGCCGTCTTTTTCTAAAATATGAGTTCTGATAATTTTTTCCTGTCTATTTGGAAATCGTTCTGGAGTTCTTTGATGATTTCAAAAATAGTTCTGGTCAAATGGAGAAGTTATTTGATAAAACAATTCCGAGTTTCAAAACTCCGAATGGAAATTTTCGATATATAAAAAAATCTTTTCGCAGTTCTGGATAGCACCCGAAGATTTCTCCCAATGACATTTTTTCGAAAAGTTGATAATTTTTTAGTTATCAGCAATTTCGAGTTCCCGTTCCGAGAAACACGATTTTCGTAAAAATTGAGAATAAAAGAGTTCTGATTGGAGTTCTGAATAGCGCCTGAAGAGTTCTACAAGATTTCCTTATGGAATTTTTTCGAAAAGTTGATATTTTTTTAGTTATTAGCGATTTCGAGTTCCCGTTCCGAGAAACACGATTTTCGTAAAAATTGAAAATAAAAGAGTTCTGATTAGAGTTTTGAATAGCGCCTGAAGAGTTCTACAAGATATCCCAATGACATTTTTTCGAAAAGTTGTTATTTTTTCAGTTATTAGCGATTTCGAGTTCCCGCTCCGGGAAACACGATTTTCGTAAATTCGTTAAAATTGAAAATAAAAGAGTTCTGATTGGTGTTCTGAATAGCGCCTGAAGAGTTCTACAAGATATCCCAATGACATTTTTCCGAAAAGTTGTTAATTTTTCAGTTATTAGCGATTTCGAGTTCCCGTTCCGAGAAACACGATTTTCGTAAATTCGTCAACATTGAAAATAAAAGAATTCTGATTGGAGTTCTGAATAGCGCCTGAAGAGTTCTACGAGATATCCCAATGACATTTTTCCGAAAAGTTGATAATTTTTTAGTTATTGGCGATTTCGAGTTCCCGTTCCGGGAAACACGATTTTCGTAAATTCGTTAAAATTGAAAATAAAAGAGTTCTGATTGGTGTTCTGAATAGCGCCTGAAGAGTTCTACAAGATATCCCAATGACATTTTTCCGAAATATATTTAATGAAATATGTACGTTGCATGAGTATACCGGGTGTCCTAAAGTGCTTGCTTGTTGACAACATGAAAAATATAATTTTCTCACAAGCATGAGTATTTCGAGTTGTACTTTATGTAAGGATGTGTTTCCTGACAACCAGAGAAGTAAATATATTCTCGTATCGATCACGAAATCGATACGGCTAAACAATAGAGAATATTCCATCGTAGGACTTATCCACTGTACTTCATTTTCCGTCCAAAGTGGGCGCTATAAATCGATCATATTCAATGGAGATTACTGGAGAGAATATGATGATCTAAATTCTCAACCTAAAATTATTTCTAGTGATTGAGGTTGAGCCGCATATTATCATGTTTGTTAAAAAATCAGAAAGTCAATCAAAAATATATCAATAAAAAATGACAACTGTTTTTGACTATTTTATCACAAATCAGTAACATGTTGATATGAAGTTGAGACCATATTCACAAATATTGAAATGTTATTTTGTTTTTGTAAGTTACTATTATTAATTACTACAAAGATGGTGTTTTCGAAATGACGAATTGTTTCGTTTGTTATTTTGTATTTAATTATATTTGATATTGATTTTATGTTTCACTATTATTTATTTTCAGAACTTTTTTATTTATTAATGAAACTCGTGTTTCTCGGAACGGGAACTCGAAATCGCTAATAACTAAAAAATTATCAACTTTTCGAAAAAATGTCATTGGGATATCTTGTAGAACTCTTCAGGCGCTATTCAGAACTCCAATCAGAACTCTTTTATTTTCAATTTTGACGAATTTACGAAAATTGTGTTTCTCGGAACGGGAACTCGAAATCGCTAATAACTAAAAAATTATCAACTTTTCGGAAAAATGTCATTGGGATATCTTGTAGAACTCTTCAGGCGCTATTCAGAACACCAATCAGAACTCTATTATTTTTTTCAATTTTTACGAAAATCGTGTTTCTCGGAACGGGAACTTAAAATCGCTTATATCTAAGAAATTATCAACTTTTCGAAAAAATGTCATTGGGATATCTTGTGGAACTCTTCAGGCGCTATTCAGAACTCCAATCAGAACTCTTTTATTTTCAATTTTTACGAAAATCGTGTTTCTCGGAACGGGAACTTAAAATCGCTAAGTAATATCTAAAAAATTATCAACTCTTCGAAAAAATGTCATTGGGATATCTTGTAGAACTCTTCAGGCGCTATCCAGAACTGCGAAAAGATTCTTTTATATATCGAAAATTTCCATTCGGAGTTTTGAAACTCGGAATTGTTTTTTCAAATAACTTCTTCATTTTACCAGAACTATTTTTGAAATCATCAAAGAACTCCAGAACTATTCCAAATAGACAGGAAAAAACAATCAGAACTCATATTTTCGAAAAAGAATGCGCTGCGTGAAGTTAGCGCCTAAATTTTAAGTTTTCGATTTCCGTCCGTAATTTGCTGGAACTATTCAAAATTTCAGTAAAGAACTCCAGAACTATATCGAAACTACCCAGAACTCTGAAAAAAAACAATTATTTTCAAAAAAGTCGGCGCTAACTTCACATGAGTAGTTTTGCAGCTGGTACCAGCATCAAACGATGCTGTATTAGTCTCAGTTTAAACTGAATTGGCCACCAAAGGCACGAAAGAAATATGTGAAAAAATAGTCCTCTCTGAACCAAGAAGGATTAATCGATTTGGAAAAACAACAATCGCAGACTTAGAACAACATTGAAGGTGAGTCACTAGCAGTGTTAATTGATTATTTGCAAATTCGAATATACCATGAAAAAAAAACGATGCATAACATTATAGATAACAAATATCCATGAAAATACTTGAACATTAAGCCTTAAAATTGTTGACATACATTTCCATTATCGGAAACCTACAGTGTGGAACAACCAAATGGAATAAATTCGATAAGGAATAAATGAGAGAGTCTAGGGAAAAACGCTTGGATACGTCGATTTGTATTTTTTAAGGGCATTAAAAAAATTATATAGGGTGTGTCATGTGACAGTGGCCGATATCAACTTTCTTATTTCAAATACAACCCCCTGTATATTATTAATTTTGGATTCTTCAGAAAATTCTAGACATAATTCATGTACCATGTCCTATACCTATCTTCAACTGTTTCGGAAATATTGAGTGTTTTCAGATGTATTACAAAAAATCAATATTAAAAAGAGAAAATTAATTTATTTCACAAATTCGCTACATTACACTCAATACTCATCTCCCATTTAGCTCTCAATATTGAGAACATGTTTTTTTACACTATTCATTCCATTTGGATGTTCCACACTGTATACAGTGAATATAATTAGCGTCTCGATAATGAGCTGAATTCTGCGAAGGTCCACTGCCATCTTGATAACCTTATAAATCAATTGTTATCTTTCTTCGGGACATTTTCAAGGGCACAGTCTTCACCAACCTGTTTAATATAAAGGCTACCTCACGTGTGTAACATTTATCCCGATAATCTTGTTGTTGTTCAAGGTCGTGATAAGGTTTTTTGTTTCCTGACAATGAATTGTCATTTCTTCAACTTCTTCCAGATAGTCACGAAACACGAGAAAGAAAAAAATTTGAAGGTTTTGTTAATGCACGTATTACTTTGGTTATCAACCCTGTATTACTATTAAAATGCACAATTCACGTTTCCAATCAAGGTAGGGACGCTTGAATATAAATTCTACATTAGGGGTGATTTCTATTCAAATATCTCTATTTTTTATTTTGGCACTGATACTGCTACAATCAAGAACCAGTTCATTTACATGAAAATTCATTGATATCTGAAGTGAATCTCAATGAAGAAGATTATTCAACATGCCAATAAGTGTGCAGATTCACAAACAAGTATTTTCGATTTACACAGTAAAAAATAAATACACATGGACCCACAACACGGTGATTTTCGAGTTGACATTTTGGGGATGTCTCACAATAATCTCAATATATTTTATTCATTGTACGTAACTAAAGAAGAAACAATATTGAACTGATTGCTGCTAAATAAGTATTTTCACATTATATTATTATATTAATAGATAAATTCATAGACTAGTAATAACTATTCACTGATATGTACTTGACATTTTTTAGCTTAATTTTTTTAATGATCTATCGGTAGGAATAAAAGTCATTAATTTTTTTTCAAATTACAAATTGTTGTTTGTATACATCAACATATAATATTCATGTTATGTAATTATGTGTAAAAATTTCATGAGATATTTCTTAATAGGAACAGAGGCACCAATATTTTTACCCACAAGCTTTAATAAATTTTTATTCTTCAATTTCAGAACCGTTCACATCTAATTTATGTACCTACCTACATTGGAGAAGAATATGTGTTTGAATATGAATGATGTTGTGATATAATTCGGTTATGAAGCAGAAATTTATATTTACAATGAAAACGGTATCTCGATTGGAATTTTGTATAGATTGTAAGATTGTAAGATTTACTACAAGTAAAATATTTTTCATAGCATGAATGTTACATCAAGAAAGCTCGAATAATGTGATGAATAAATGAAAATGTTGATTTCTGCAAATGCACAATAGTTTTATAATGTCATATGTGATATAAGTGAGATAGATAAGAAGCAGATATAGTGATATATGTTTATCATTCGTGAGTGTTCACTTAAAGAATCAATAAATGAAATGAATGGAAAAGTTTCCTAGAATTGTAGCGTTATATCAAGTATGAATTGAATAGATAAGATGCACTTGTATATAACTGCATACCATAAAAATTGTGCGACTGGAATACATCTTTACGATTTATTAAATAGTTAAATGTGGATTTGGATAAGCTATTGAAGATAATAATAAAACTGCATTGGTTCTCGGTTATTTCTATAACTAGATCACTGACCTCATTCTCTCTCTAAAATAGAGTAGACATTAAAATAAATAGAGATGCATCAGTGAGATGCACAATTTGGTGTAAATCTGGAGAACTTCGTCATTCTTATACAGGGTGTCCCAACGAAAACGTACCGGAAGGTATAACTACCAGGAAGAGATTTCATCGAGAAAAACCTGAAACACGTCAACTTTGTATATGAGGGGGACAACTTTTGACGCAAAAAGTATAGCCGAAATTTTACCCTCCTAAGCGGGGGTAGAATCCCCTAAATATTCAAATTGGGTCGAATGATACCTCGTTGAAAAGCCCTTTTGATTCCTTATACATTGCTTTTTTTCATTTTTGAAATTCCGTTTGCATTTCTCAAAAAATTCTTCAGAGATTATTTCTATATACAAAATTAGTTGTGAATATAGTATTTCTTCCTTCATTTGATTGGTATTTTTTTTGTATTGATAAAGGACATGTAATAATATAATTTTGAATAGACAACTTGTTTTATCAATAGACAACTTAAAATGCTATTCTTGCTATTCTAGGATCATGGGGATAAGATGTCCATAAAACTGGCACAGCCGCTTTGGCACAACCAAATGAAAATCATGCAGTATTTAATAACTATTTAATAACTATTTTCTAACACGAAAAAAAATTTTCTAACTTTTTAATAACTCTCGAATGGTATATACAAAATTTGATTTCGAACAAATTTGAAGATTCTACGGGGGCCGGACTTGCATACATTTCATGAAATCTTGGTTATACGTTTTCTCATGAGAATTGATCGATAATCTATGATAATGGAGAGATTAACTAACAGGAAAGGCTTATTTTATCCCATTAGAGTGAATGTTTCGAAAAACTGTGCAATACAGTTATATGAAATCAGGAAAAACTAAACAACACGAGAAGCGTTTTCGTCTACTAATATTTTCTGACTCCAGCACAATCGCTTATTTTGGCAAGATTTCGATTCATTATGATGGAAACTAACGTAGTACAGTATTTTTGATTAGATTTTTCTCGTGTTAGAAAATAGTTATTAAATACTGCATGATTTTCATTTGGTTGTGCCAAAACGGCTGTGCCAGTTTTATGGACATTAAGATAAGGATAATAAAAGATCATAAGTAATCCTGCATCAATAAATGATTCAGCTTTTATACAGTTTCCGTTTAGACAATTAAGTTATTGCGTTGGAATTAATCGCTATATTGAGATGATGAATAGACTGATACCTATTTTTAGCAAATTCGACAAGAAAACACACTGAAAATTAAACAACTATGTAATATACTATATTTTCGAGAATACAATCAAGTAGTTACTTTGAAATTTTTAGGGAAATAAAACCGATTCAATCAAATTATCGTGTACTTCACTCATTGACTATCTGTCATTATTTTTTATACCGGGTGGTTCAATAACGGCGACCAATAAGTGGCCAAGAGAAAACACTGGATTTTTTTTATGTTTCCTGGATAGCCGTCAGGGGGCGTAGTGTGTATCTAAATACTTAGGAATCTTGTAGTGAAATTTCAGTCATCGAATATAATAGAGAACGCGACAGCTGCTTTTGTAACACTATGCACATATTTCTTCAACAGAATTAGTAGAATACGATTATTGCCTATGTCGAACTGATGACGTCAAAAACGAAAGTAACTAATAATGAATAATGATAGTTATTATTCGAAAAGAAAGTCGATTTTTCTTCGGGTAACTTCGTAAGCTCGGTACTTCAAGATATCTCGGGGTTGCTGGCATGTTATTGATGCGAAAAATAGATGAAAACAATATTCGAAGCAGGTATGACGTTTTCGTAGCGGCAAAGTATTTTTTTGGGCTACTATAAAATAATTAGGAGAAAAAATTCCTTTTAGATTCGTTCTCTAAATTCTATGGCATTTTCTAAAATTATTATAGATGATTATTATTGACATTCATTTTGCAATAGTGTATGAGGTATCCTATAATTGAGAAAATTGAGGTTTCATTTCGAATATTATATCACAGTATTCAGTTATTTTTTTTATAAATTCACGTTGAATCACTTATGTACTGTGTGCTAGAATCGCCGTTGCTGACACTTAACATCCTCAAAATCCAATAAAAGTTAAACACTCGAGATACTTGATTGGTAAATCCAAACCAGTCCTGATTGATGCTCCCGATGTAGCTGCGGGTGATATCATTAAAGATCAAGGACTTCTGCTTCGCGTTCATGTATCTGGAAATTGACTTTTATAAACGAACTTCAATCACGACCTTGAAGGCTGATTTAGATGACGCGTTACGGTATTTTCACAGTTAGATTAGACCAATGGTCACGGATGAGTCAAATTTCGAAGGAACATTTTGATGTTAGTTTTATTAAAATATGTAATTCACTTTATAGAAACTGATTTTTGTAGCACTCCATGCTCTTTTTGTAATAACAATGTTTCTCAATTGATTTCTGGTTCTATATTAATAATTATTTTCGCTTTTTTAGTTATTCATAAAAACACTAAAAACAATACGCATCGCGACGATATTACCATATGGTAGATTTATTGAACTTTTGTCATAACCACTTCAAACGTCACTGATAAGATCATATTCGTGCGATACGATTAGGCCAGTCTCAGATAAGTGACGAGTAAACGCATGACGTGACGGTTTAAATAAAGGTAATTAGCGGATTAGACCAGGGTGATTGAGAGACACCTGTAACTATTACAGACACCTGTAATGGAAAACTTTTCCATTTCTTTAAAAGATGGCGCAACTCGCAGAGTTACATACATACAACTCAAGCTAATATAGAGCATGTAATAAGAAGAAGCATCTTATGTGGGTCACCCTAGTCGTTTCCTAGTTACTATTGCGTTTTCCCATATGATTTGAGAATATAAATAAATCCGCGTAGATATTTATATTTCCGATTTGTGGTAATGCAAGAATCAAACGATACGATAACAGTAAATGACGCAAACGACGAACATAATATACGGCCTTTGATCTCTAAGATGGTTCGAGTCATTTCAAAGGTGATAACCTTCGAGATGAAAGCTAGTTTTTCTCCTTTTCTCATACTATGAGAGACATTTCTGGTATTTTATAGTCGAGTAATATTTCAGTAATTATTAGCAGAATAAACTCATATTATTGTACTCTTTATTACTATATAATTATAATCTAGCTGTGAAGAACATATTAAGTTCATAGTAATAAGATTTTAATACAGGGTGTTTCATAATAATTGACAGCTGGTCCAGCTGGATGATTTTAACCGCAACCGATTGTTTCCAACATAGCACTATGCTAAAAAAGTAACGTGAATTTGTTTATAAAAAGTTATTAAATTATTGAAATTATTTATTTTATCTTCCAAATCAACTCAAATGGCAATTGGCAATCATTTTGACAACAGAAAATACTTGTAAAAAATTGCATTACGAGGTAGCGTTAGGATCTTTTGGCTGCCAAATTGAGGATTTTCTTCACCAAACTATAAACAAACTGAATAGTCAACCACGATCAAGAGTCAACAAAGTATGATAGCACTTATCTAGTCACGTATTTGTGAATGTAATTAGTCACGAAAATATTCGAAATGTTCATTGAATCATCTTGATTAAAACAGAAAGTACTTGAAGTGCACAGAGATAATATCAAAGAAAGTATCCATCTTAGAGAAAACCTACCTCAATGATGAGTTCATGTACATTTGAATAATTCAATGAAAAAAACAACGCTTTCCTTCAGATGAGAGTTTTCACATCGAAAGCTTCTTCAATCCAATATCACAAATTTGAAGGTTAACATTTTGAAAAAAATTATCAGGATGAGATGGAACAAATGAAAGGAGTATTTTTTTGCAGATTTTATCGAAACGATTCCAAATGTCTGTTTTGATAGCAGAACCGCAAAACCCTGTATTGCAACCTCTAACATTATAGTTGGTTTTGACCTCGATACGAAAATCATACACGATAATTACTTCGTCAGCTAATACGTGATGTTTTGATTGATTTATTTTATCGGGAAAGTGAATCTGCCGATTTGTACAGTGCGCGAAGGTAACCAGATGTTGTCATTTCTCGACATTATTGGAACCTGGTCCTTTCGAATTCATTAGAGATATTCGTCAGGGTCTAGGAATGAGTTTTTTTGTTAGTTTAAAATAGACAGAAAGAGAAGAATGTGAAGGAGCATTTTCTATGTTTCTCATTCACACATTCCACCGACTTTTTCGTACACCTTGTAGGTACTACAGGAAATGTGATTATTGCCAGATGTTCTTTCAACCTTGAATATCCATCGATCGATTGATGCGTGTCTTCAAAAATTGGTATCCACATAAAAATACAATTTGTTTGATGAGCTGCATCTGTCACTTTTTTAAACTCAACTATCTCAAAAACGGTTAATATTAGATAAAGGGGTATAATACATAGAATTGAATCGAAATAATAAAAGGAATTCGAAAAGAACACCCCATAATTCAGCTGGAATATCTATATCTCCTTCGGTGTATAAAAAAATTTTCGAAATCAAGCATCTCCTAGTCTCCTTATACAGTGCGTTCAGAAAGTGTGGAAACGCTCCATTATCTTACGATATAATTATTTTCAGAGGTAAAGCTCGGACAGGTCGATTTTGTATTTCAGTCTTCCATCTTTTTTTACAAAACCTTACAAGATATGACGTCATCGATATTTTTTTTAAATTGAAAGGGTATATTAGAGGGTATATTTTTATATCAAAAATTGAAAGCCCATATTTTTCTGAGTTCAACCATACCACATACGTCATATCTTACACTTCAAGTTACAGTATACTGAGTATAAAAGAAACCAGTGTTCATATTTCTCAACATTCATTTGATTATTTATTTGCAATGAAAATATCATGAGAAGTAGTGAAAATAAACAAATAACAAATCTACAGCAAATGCTCGAACTGAGCTCCTTGGGTTAGTTGACAATATCCAAGACGTCTAGTGAATTCTTGGGTTACGTTTGACAACATATCTGGTGTAATTCGTTGAATTTCAGTTCGAATTCTCTCTTTAAGGTCTTCCAAACTGGGGGGTCGGTTTATGTACACTTTACTTTTTAAGTAACCCCAGAGGAAGAAGTCCATGGGAGTTAAATCTGGGGACCTAGCAGGCCATTCAATCTGTCCGCGTCGTCCAATCCAGCGATTGGGGAACGTTTCATTAAGAAAATCTCTAACTACTCGAGCATAATGTGGACCTGCTCCATCCTGATGGAACCAAATAGTAGAAACTATTCGATCAGGTTGATTGATATCTGGAAATGTCTCAGTTAAATATGGAACTACATAAGTTTGTAACATTTCCAAATAATTTCCATTGGGTATGAGCTTCCATCGTCCAATTGGGATTTTCTGGTGCCCAATAACGACAATTTTGCTTATTCACAGTACCGTTTGTAAAAAACGTTGATTCGTCCGAAAATAAGACATTAAATTCAAACCCATCGTTTTGGTTACATACCTCTTGCATAATTTCACAAAACTCCATGCGCCTATCGAAGTCGTCTTCATTAAGTTCATGTATCAGTTCAATTTTATATGGATGTAATTTGGCTGCTCTTAGAATTTTATGCACAGCACCACGACATATCTCATTGTTTTCAGATAAAGTTGTGATTGAACAATGAGGATTTTCTTCAATTCCAAGTAATACATTCAATTGAGTATCTTCGGCAACGGTAGGTCTGCCACTCTTAGGCTCATCCCTAACATTGCCAATTTCATTAAATTTATGTAATATTTTGCTTACCGTCGATTTGCTTATTGGTTCTCGATTAGGATATTTTTCATTAAAGATTTCGCATACTTCTGCCATACTTCTTTTACGATCGCCGTAACCTAAGATCATCAGAACTTCTATTCTCCGTTTTTCTGACAGCCCCATCGTTATTTCAAATAATAGCTTTTAGGGTAATATTTTTCAGAAAGTTATTGCTACACAACAAATCAATTTAATAATGACATATGCAATGGTAACTAAGAACATATTGTCTGATTGCTAAACTTAGGTATTAGTTTGAAGAACTTGTGAAAAATATTGAAATTCAACAGTGGCGTACGAGCAAGTTTTTCTTGAGGCTTTTATGGATTGAGACCTCGGAAAATGCAACACCCTGTATTATTTTTGGAAAACATTCACAGCTGTATCTGCAGTAGATCAAGCACAATAAAATAAAAACCATTTTTTTTCAACTTTCAACACCCTGTAACCCCGCTGATATTCGAGTTCGGACACATGTTCATAGGAACTTTTTTCCTCATTTTGTATCAGAGAATACGTACCTGAAATATTGCCGTGCAATTCTGAATTTCGTATCCAATGAAAAATGTTCGATTCGAAAACAGTTTCGTACACCGAAAAAACCAATAAATTAATTCTAATTAGAATACCGAGGTGATGTAAACGAAATACTTTCTCTCATCGCTGGATTTCCGCGTAGAATTGAACATCATTCGTTCCGAATAACAATGCCGTGCACCCATTTCATAACGCCATCATCGGAGATGATAAAAATGAAATCCAATCTATTTCTTGTAAGCCGTGAAGTGAACGCAATAACTTTGCCGGAGCCAAGTATGTCAAATGCCTTTCGAAGAGCAAGGATGATACCGAATGGAATGTATATTGTCGTGTGCAGGCACGATATTACGTTCTCACGTTTCGCGATCTCCTACAACGCGTTGAGAAATTGTCCATACTGGGTGTTGCATAACTCGATGCGCTGGGTCGATAGGGGTTGGTGTCCTTGTGCTTGTTGTGCAGAATTGTCGAATATTTAATTATTGATATCGGGTTATTTCGAGCACTTCTTCGACACAGACTGGGTTTTATTTTTTTTTTTTGGCAATCCATATTCACATCTCTCTATAAACGACATTTACCTTAGTACGACTACACACCTACACCAAACCCCAACCTTGACAAAAAAAAACAAATAAACAAACAGCGAACAAAAAGTTAATCAGTGTAATGATACCCATGAAAATATTTCAATAGGAAATTATTGCTTTAAGGGGTAATATACAGTTACAATTAAAAAAAAAAAACTAAATGTACATACAGGGTGTTCCTTAAAGACATGCTAATATTTGAAGGGGTGATTCTTTGACACATTATAAGATAAAAAAATTCATACAGAGTGATATAGATTATTAAATGGTTGGAACTGCGATATGAAGCAATTTTAATTTAAGCATCTGACAAGTAAAAAAGATTTTCTGGATTCTCATTCATTTTGGAACGAATTTGATCTCTCAATTTGCTTTCAATCGATGCACAAACATTTTCAGATTTTTGAGGAATAGACCTTGAAGTAAAACGATTTTTATTTTTTTAAGTGAAAACCATGCGTCGGACAAAGAAAATCTATGAGATTAATTTAATTAGTAATCTTTATTCTGGAAGTAAACAGTGGCTCCAAAAATATTCAATGCAAAACCCGTACGGACGCCACTGATAGAGAAAATGAAAAAATTCGTACATCATAAAATGCTTCTTGATACATAGACAACATGTACCAAATTTTTCAAGGTTGTCTAAAATATTATCTCAGTTATTATTGAAATACTGATTTGTTTCAAAATTCTATCACCCTGTATCTCAAAAGTTAAGACTTTTAGGACATACGTTCATGAAAAATTTTTTCTCAGAATGTGTCATAGAATCACCTCTTCGAATATTAGCATGTCTTTAAGGAACACCCGCAGCTCAGCTGTAGCTCCTTTGCAAATAAATATTTTTACAAATACCAAGTCCTAAGATACTGTTGAAAAATATCATAATATGTGTACAAATAATTAGATCAATAATTTCGAAAGTTTTCTCAGAAAAAAAATATGGAAAATTCGCTTTCGCATAATATGAATTATTTCTATGTGCCCCTGTATATTATGTATCCTTGTTTTTACCTTTAGGTAAGGTTAGGTTAGGGTTACTTTTTTGAATATAAATATTGTTATCATTATCGTTATTATTAATAGGTATACAACTGTCATTTCTTGATGTTTTTGGGCTTGTAACTAAGACATGACACATAAAATTCTTCATATTTTTCAGTTTTCTGTATATTATAGTACAGAGTCTATTTATTTGAGCCAGATATTTGTGACAGCTTGCCAGATAATACAGTGTTTCTGCTTGTCTTATTTACAGCAATTCTCCGAACCAGGAAGTTATTTGAATTGTTTTGAGAAATGTTTTCAATTCATAACATTCAACTCTGGATACCTGTTGAACTGTTTAATCGATATTCGTATTCATTAAAGCGATACTGGTATGGCATACGAACGTAATGCATATGAGGAACACACCTTGATTTTGTATTAATATACAGTATGGTGCAGAAAACACGTTACTATCACGCGACGACTTTGATATGCTGATAGATCTCTTTTTTAAGGATATTTACTGGAAATAGATCATAACTTGGTATCCGACAGTTTAACCGGAAATGCCACCATTTTGAAAACATTTTCATTGTACTAAAATTTTCAAAATACGATCATTGTCCTTTTAGGGGATGATATAAAAAATCTTCTCGTCAGAACTTGATCATCATATTTATACACAACTGAATTGTCGTAATAACAATTCGATACGAAACATTTGTATTTAGTTTTCACCTTCATCTGACTTTTAATTTTATTGAGTCGTATAAGTTCCCATTCATTTAGAATACATCAATTGTCAATTTCATTATTTAAAACGCATGCAGCTACACGTTTTTATTTTTTTTTATTCTCATTGTCTAGTTGTTGAAATCATCATACCGTATCATTTCCTCTGTGTCATACTGTATAAATCATGTAGGTGACAATCATTTAAATTAATTATCGACAATTTAGTCGCTCAAGAATTCAGTGAATGCGTATGATAGGTGCGACTTCTTCGTTTTGAACAAGTTCTATAAATGTTGATGAAGCTAAAAATATTTCTTGGATATAGACAGAAATCTGAAGGAGTGATAAGTCAAAGTTATTTTCGTTCTCATGTTACTCTACCGACTTGAATGAATTATTTCAAATGCTGTATATTTAAAAGTGCTGATGACAAAATAAAAATTGTGGTAAGTTTCAAATCAAGGCCGACAAAAATTACTACTACATGTCACGTCAATGAAACATTTAGCTTGACATTATCAATTGTTTCACTATTCAATAAAGTCAATATCCGATGAATAATATACGAGGTAATGTAATGGCTACCACTCTATCAAATGAACATTGCATAATAAATTGTGTAATATAAAAAGTGATTTGCTGTAAAGAACATTATCAGAATGACTGCACCAGATATCGTTCGTGACCTACAATCAATTATTTTTTCGAACGGTAGGTCTGTATCCGCCACCCGCTGTAGTATTAGTCACCAATATCTCCCAATACAATGGGTCCACTAGAGCATGTCAACAGAAACGTACAGGGTGAGCAAATAAAAGAATTCAGTCGTTCTCAACTACAAATATCTCAAACAATAAGTGGATACATGAGCTGCCATTTTTTTGTTTGGTTGAAAATTTATAATTTTACTTTAGAAACGTCCATTTTTACCCCCATTTTTTTTTAAAACTACGCCATTTAGATTTTTTTTGTTTCCGCTACCCATTCATGTTCATGTTCACGATCAATAAATTTCAAGAGGAATGTGATGGCGTTCCCTGGAACGATCGTTGCATTTGTCCTTCCCAATCTCGACATATGTCAGTCAACTAATACGAGGTGAGCATTGTATTGTTGAATTTTTCATTTCGAGAAGCGGCAAGGTCAGAGACTATTTTTGGGGCTATTGCTACGATGTTATGGTCATTAAGTGGAGGCTCGATATAGATCAGTTTAGACTTCATTCTCCAATCTAGAATTAGACTTCACTTGAACGTTATCAAGAATACAATGTTTTATATAGGGTGGCCCATTAGTGTTTGGAAGTGGAATAACTCACTTGGGAATGGGAATACGAAGAAATGTTTCAAATAAATGTTGCTATATTCACGCAGATATATAATCCTAAAATATTTCAAGATATACAGGATGATTACCCTGAGCGGGGCAACATAATGTTTGCTTTTTTTAAATGGAACACCCTACATATTTTTTCACCGTTGAACTTAGCGTAAAATTCTGCATCCAATACCATCTTTGTTTTTCCAATAATTTGCGACGTTGTCAATCTGGAGCGGAAATTATGAATATTCGACGATATTTTGTGCACCATAAATGGTGTCAAAAAAACTTTCACAGTGATAAATGGGTGCCCATATTTGGTGAATAGGAAGATAAAGGATGGTTGAAATGTCTGAATACAGTAGAAGTCTAGTTTTTGATACAGGGTGTTTTCAGGAGAAACGTTAATTCAGGAGATTTCAATTAACGATAACTTAATTTTTTCAAATGGAACACCCAGTATATTATTCCACCATCTAGTAGGACTACTTTACTAGGACTTACTTCAAATTTTGTCAATATGATATACTCTCTTAAATCGATTGTTTTTGAGGAAATTGCATTTTTAGTTTGATTCGAAAATTTTCACTTTTTCATCAAACAATCTTCGAATATCAAGTTCAAATTAATTGAAAACTGTTATGAAATGAATAGGGTGTTGAAATAAATGCCAAAAATTATCATTACCAACGAATGAAAGCAATATATCCATATAATCAATAAGTAACCTTTGGATTTGACGGGAATTTTTATATATGTTGATGGTAAATAAAAATAACAAAGCCTTTGAGAGTTCAGTGGTAAGCTAAATACTTTATATTTTGTACTGTTGGTATTGAAAGATAACAACTATCAGAACCATCTTCCTTACATAACTTTCAAATGCTCAAACGAAGCAACTTAATGATATACGATGTGGGTTTTGGTGAATACCCTTTATAGCACCCTGTATATTAATTGGTGCCAATTTGTGCCAAGGTACGCGTGTAAAAAACGTTGTTATAAGCAAGAAACTGGACCCACCCACGTATGATTGATGGTTGTTTGCTTTTAAATTATGTCTCAACAAAGACTCAATCGACCGAATGAAAACGTCACATTGGATACCTTCAACTGAAGGACACTTGGGGCATGTTTTATGAAATCAGAATTCTTTTAGTCCATGTTTTTAGTCATTGATTCTTGAAAAAGTTTCAAAGGTTCCTGATTTGTTTATCGAATATCAGGGATTTTATTAACCGAAATAACATTTTCTGCTGTGACTGTCAAATGTCATCCGTCAAATCAATTTTCTCAACTCAAGAAAATGTTCGTTGTTTAACGATTTCGAGAATACATGAAAAATTTGCCCGCCTAGTGTGACAGCTTCAATATTTAAACGACATGTGAAACTTCATTTAAAGTTACTCCATTTTTTTGCCTACTGTGTGAAAATTTTTATTTTTATTATGGAGAATGTACTCAGAGAAGCGTAAATTTTCAAATGGGTTTGAAATGCCAAGACTTTAGATATAATGACATCGAAATTTGTCCACTCCGTACTATTCAGGTATTGTTCAATTATGTATCATGCGAATAATATTTCCGGTATTTCAAACATTGAAAATAACCAGAAACCTCGAAACAAAATACTAATCTCTAAATGGAATCTGACGAATCCGGTTTTTATGCTTAATTCATGCATTTTTTGATACTAAAGAAGCTAGCAAAGCCACAACCGAATTACGACTCGGGATTAGTCTCATAATTTTAGGCTCATTTTAGGCTAATTTATTACCCTAATCCCGAATTTTTTGCTCTTCTCCTTCATAGAAAAATTTGTGGCTTTGCTAGCTTCGGCCGAACTCAGCAAAGCCATTTTTGAAAAACGAATATTTTTGCTAACTTGATAATGTCAAATTGTAGATCTAATTTTAGGCTAATTTATTACCCTATTCCCAATTTTTTCGCTCCTCTCCTTCACAGAGAAATCTGTGGCTTTGCTGGCTTCGGCCGAACTCAGCAAAGCCATTTTTCGAAATCGAACTTTTTTCCACGATTCGATATCGTCATATTTTATGACCAATTTTAGGCTAATTAATTACCCAAGTTTCATATTTTTTGCTCCACGCGTTTTGGAGAAAATCGGTATTTTCTGATTTTCGTGTATGAGTGACGTAATCATTTCAAAATACGACTCTTTGGAGATTTTCTCCAAAACGCGTGGAGCAAAAGATATGAAACTTGGGTAATTAATTAGCCTAAAATTGGTCATAAAATATGACAGTATCGAATCGTGGAAAAAAGTTCGATTTCGAAAAATGGCTTTGCTGAGTTCGGCCGAAGCCAGCAAAGCCACAGGATTAAAAAAAAAAAACTTGAAGAAATGAATTTTCAACATGTTTTCTGCGAATTCCAAGTCAGTTTCATCAGTTTGAACAAGTGAAATTCCCAAAGAGTCGTATTTTGAAATGATTCCGTCACTCATACACGAAAATCAGAAAATACCGATTTTCTCCAAAACGCGTGGAGCAAAAAATATGAAACTTGGGTAATTAATTAGCCTAAAATTGGTCATAAAATATGACAGTATCGAATCGTGGAAAAAAGTTCGATTTCGAAAAATGGCTTTGCTGAGTTCGGCCGAAGCCAGCAAAGCCACAGGATTTAAAAAAAAAAACTTGAAGAAATGAATTTTCAAAATGTTTTCTGCGAATTCCAAGTCAGTTTCATCAGTTTGAACAAGTGAAATTCCCAAAAAGTCGTATTTTGAATTGATTCCGTCACTCATACACGAAAATCAGAAAATACCGATTTTCTCCAAAACGCGTGGAGCAAAAAATATGAAACTTGGGTAATTAATTAGCCTAAAATTGGTCATAAAATATGACAGTATCGAATCGTGGAAAAAAGTTCGATTTCGAAAAATGGCTTTGCTGAGTTCGGCCGAAGCCAGCAAAGCCACAGGATTTAAAAAAAAAAAACTTGAAGAAATGAATTTTCAACATGTTTTCTGCGAATTCCAAGTCAGTTTCATCAGTTTGAACAAGTGAAATTCCCAAAGAGTCGTATTTTGAAATGATTCCGTCACTCATACACGAAAATCAGAAAATACCGATTTTCTCCAAAACGCGTGGAGCAAAAAATATGAAACTTGGGTAATTAATTAGCCTAAAACTGGTCATAAAATATGACAGTATCGAATCGTGGAAAAAAGTTCGATTTCGAAAAATGGCTTTGCTGAGTTCGGCCGAAGCCAGCAAAGCCACAGGATTTAAAAAAAAAACTTGAAGAAATGAATTTTCAAAATGTTTTCTGCGAATTCCAAGTCAGTTTCATCAGTTTGAACAAGTGAAATTCCCAAAAAGTCGTATTTTGAATTGATTCCGTCACTCATACACGAAAATCAGAAAATACCGATTTTCTCCAAAACGCGTGGAGCAAAAAATATGAAACTTGGGTAATTAATTAGCCTAAAATTGGTCATAAAATATGACGGTATCGAATCGTGGAAAAAAGTTCGATTTCGAAAAATGGCTTTGCTGAGTTTGGCCGAAGCCAGCAAAGCCACAGGATTTTTTAAAAAAAACTTGAAGAAATGAATTTTCAACATGTTTTTTTGCGAATTCCAAGTCAGTTTCATCAGTTTGAACAAGTGAAATTCCCAAAGAGTCGTATTTTGAAATGATTACGTCACTCATACACGAAAATCAGAAAATACCGATTTTCTCCAAAACGCGTGGAGCAAAAAATATGAAACTTGGGTAATTAATTAGCCTAAAATTGGTCATAAAATATGACGATATCGAATCGTGGAAAAAAGTTCGATTTCGAAAAATGGCTTTGCTGAGTTCGGCCGAAGCCAGCCAAGCCACAGATTTCTCTGTGAAGGAGAGGAGCGAAAAAATTGGGAATAGGGTAATAAATTAGCCTAAAATTAGATCTACAATTTGACATTATCAAGTTAGCAAAAATATTCGTTTTTCAAAAATGGCTTTGCTGAGTTCGGCCGAAGCTAGCAAAGCCACAAATTTTTCTATGAAGGAGAAGAGCAAAAAATTCGGGATTAGGGTAATAAATTAGCCTAAAATGAGCCTAAAATTATGAGACTAATCCCGAGTCGTAATTCTGTTGTGGCTTTGCTAGCTTCTTTAGTATCATTTTTTGTCCACAAGTCTCAATGCAATTCACGCCAATTAAACAGAACAATTATTCAGAATAATTATTATTGTTTGAGGTGCCAGACAAAAATACAATCAGCAATGCAATGAATTAAAAATTACTTGATTTTTAGTTTGGTTTGGTTGGATAATTTCAATTCATATATACACCAAATACACACATAAAAAGGTTTGCTTCTCCTAATGAAATATGCTTTGTATCAAGAGTATGGAATATATATACTGGAATAATATTAAAATATATGTTTCCCACGTTTCTATAATGTTGAAATGTTCGTATATATCATAACCCTAACCACACTTTCGACATACGCCCAATATACCGATTCCTGAAAATTTCACAATACAGTTACGGGAAGGAAACATTATATAGGAAATTACATTCCTATAGGTATATTAATGTAGAAATAACCTTATCTTGAAATTATACACTTACCTACGAAATTCTTTATGATTTCTTCTGAGATTCCCCATCCTCTGAGCTTTCTTCCATTTTTGCACAATTATTAAATGCGTGGTGATACAAGAAAATACTTGATATAATTTCTTGGAACAAGAAACGTTGATTTGTTTTTCAAGAATAGTAGTTTTCTTTCCGAATATTTTTAATAGATAAATTTCTACATTTGAGATATCAAATAACTTTGCCTCAAGTCCATTATCTCATAAGAAGAAGTCGTTATCTCTGATCAAGAATTCAGAATTGAAAAAATGTATAATCTCCAATAAAGATAAAGATTTCTTCAATGGAGAAATACTTTATATATTTTCTTCAAAGAAGAGATATTGTGTTATGTCTTTCAAGAATAGTAGTTTTCTTTCCTGGATACTGTTAATAATTCGGATGGAGAATATTTAGTCAAATACATTATTTCAGAGAAAGAAAGGGTTATCTCAGTTCAAGAATTCAGAATTGAAAAAATGTACCATCTCTAATGAAGAAATCCTTTTTATGTGTGTAGACTGATGAATTTTCGAGATATTCTTTCAAGGTCTTGGAATTGAAAAACAAACATTTATTTCATACAATTTTTGTCTTAAAATCGCTCAAAAATCACCTGGAGTTTGATCATACACCTATTTAACCAAATATCTAAATTTTCGAATTTAATAGAATCAAATGGATATTTTGACGCGATGTCATCTTCAGTTGTCATAAAAATGATAAATATGAATTTTGAAAAATAGAATACACATAAAAATAAGCAATTATGATACTTTCAAGATAGTTTTTCTTTAAATATCATAATTTCAAAACAATCTTTGTACCATCATGTATCTAGCATAAAAATATAATTGTAGAGAATATATTTGAACATTGGTTACTATCAATATTAATTATTATTCAATCATCAGATAATTGTGTATGGACAAAGAAAGAACACATCGTAAAAAACGTCGGTGACCTTTTGAATATTTCATGATTGATGATGTTATGTCATTGAGACAAACGTGCTTAGACGAAAATTGTTAGAACCATAAAGAAGGCACATCACGCAACACCGTCATCCTGTTTACTTATGCAAGTCGTATCTTAGCCATGAAAAAATCATTTACTCAGTCGACGAATCAATGAAAAGACGCTGTTCATCAATTTTTTCGTCAATCGTGGATAATAAGAAGTGAAAGTTGGTTATTTTACAGCATACTAGGGGTTATGGACCTTTTATTTCAAGATGCCACGGTATTGTCTTCTTCTCAGCTTATTCTTCTTCTTCTTATTCAATAATGCATTGATTTATGCAGCCGTTGAGCTCGGAATGGTATGCGACAAAAATACCATGCCTACAACTTTTTCACTTTCGTATTTTCTATCGGATTCATGGATGTTTATGCATTCGCTGCATCCTCTTGCAATTATTTCAATGTGAAAAATGTACAGTGATTTTTAGAGCTCATAACAGATGATTCAAACATTTTGGGCAATACAAGAAATACAGAAAAACGTTATCTAAAAATCTTGCAAATTATTTTCTCCCAATTATCAGTTGCGAGTTTGAGTTGAAAAAAGATAAAAAATTATGCACAAAACATCTGAATATTTTGGATATTAATGAAACTTGATCCAAATCAATTGACACAGATTTGAAATGAATATAATCAGATTAATATCATGTATTTGCTCAGGAAAAGTTTATGATAGTTCAGTATCATATTTCAATTGGTAATGAAAAATACACTATACTGTGATTCATGTGGAATTTCGAACATGAAAACAACAACAACATTAATTGATCTATTAAATGTTCAACTAATCATTTTGCTGGAACGGTTTGATTTCTATAATCAAAGCGATCCACAGTAGAAAAATACAATGATGTTGTGCCTTCTTTTTGTTCAGAAAACCTGAAACAAATAGTTTTGAATCGTCAAGAAGCGTCTAATATTTTTATTCCGTAAATTTTCAAGCTGATAATAAAAATCGAACTATTCCAGGTTATTTTACATACATACATATTCACGTTGAATTTGAACTCAGGTCCGACCTGGTTCGCACTTTAGAATGGGGTTTCTATATCGCTGCTGAACAGCTTTTAGCATTACACCACAACTAATTCTACTATTGTGTTTTTTCTGCTTAATGATGCCTGCATTGATTTGTTGCAAACACTTCTTGCCTCTCTAATCTTCCTCCATGAAGATGAAACCTAATCTCCTTTTACTTGTTGATAAGATCTCCTTTGAAGCATTGAAACTTGTATTATTTTGTTTTTATGAAACTGTTCATAACTTTCGAGTTTCTTATCGTAATATTTCCTCGAGTTATACACAACAAATAGTAAATCTCTCTGATAATAGAATGGATAGGAGAATTTTATACCATCTGCAGGTCAGTTGAAAATGACCAAGAATAGAAGAGGCGAATGTTGGTAAATTATTTGATAAATTTGTGAACTAAGTAAATACTATGATAATACTAAGATAATACCGTGACTTACCACTTTATTTTTTTGCACAAATATCAAGCTTAATATTTTTCAATCTGAACCTGAATTTCGTTATCTAAATGATCTTTTTACTTCCTTCATTTCAGATTTAAACTATTTCCTGACGAATTTCTCTTTCTGTCCATGTACCTGCTATCACTTCCTGACTCGTTCTCTTTGATGAGATTATTCCATCTCAAGAGAGCTCGATACAGGGTATCCCAAAAGTTAGGTGATGAAGTGGAAATGAATATTTTTTATTTGTTTGTTTAGACTGTGTGTCATTTTGAATACTTCCAATAGAAAACAATCAAGTAAATGAATTTATATTCAGTTTTCGAGATCACAATGTTGGGGATTGAATTTGAAACACCCTGTATATGTAAATTTCGAAAGCCTTGGATTTCATATTTGAGCATCATTGCATGAATTCAAAAATCTAAGAACTGTTAAACGAAAAATCACAGTTGTATGAGAGTAAGAAGTGATTTCAACGAAAGTTCATCAATATAAAATAGAATATAGTGATTTAATCTACTCAACAACAACACTGTAGTTTCTAATAGTACAATACGAATATCCTGGTGTTTTCTATTCGAACTCGGTTTTCAACCAAAAGTAGGTATAAGATACATTTTTTATTCATAAGACCAGACGTTGTGAATTACGGTACAATCGGTTTTGTCCATTTCAACTAAGTTCATTCACGTGTAAAGAATCGATCTCGGAATCTGTTTGAATTAAAAGACGACTCGAAAATTCTATGCCATGTCCTCTCGAGTGCCCATGATGAGAATTTTTACTGCTGTTTTTTGTATACGATGAATTAGCTGAATTTTCTTATTAAACTATAGATTAGTTAGACGGATGGTTTCACAAAAAAATAATCACGACTGTCATCACCTTACTACGTGTCAACTTTTTTCTAGAATTCGCAAGGTAAAATCAATTTATTTCAGGTTTATATTAGCATCCGATTAAAATAATCCATTTCATCATTGAATTTTCCACAGTTGTCAACACTTCACGACATGCCAAACGCATTTGACATTTTCGAAATGACGCCTTGTTTGTTTTTTAATTTTTCAACGTGTTTAGGGTATATTCAATTGTTGACAGATTTAGTGTTTCATCCAAAAACTTCAAGCATGGAGTCATCATCTCAATCATCCACATCATCTTCTGTGTTTATTTTGAATGATCTTATTGACAATAAACTGGTAACGGTATGTGTGGTAATCATAATTTCCCGTAATATAATATCGAAGTATAATTTTCAATGCAGTGACGATTATTTATGAAAACCAACAATCAATTCAAGACCTCGTGAGAATAAGAATGAGACATATTTGGTGATTTTTCGATATTATAAGTACAAAATAAAAATATTTCGTTCAACATTACAATTCTAATAAGCTAAGACTGTGAATTGGCACTAATTCTCAACTTCTATTTTATAAAATAATATCACACAATGTTAAAAATTAACCTCAAAATGTAGAGATTACACATAGAGGAAGACAATTTTTTAATTGAATTATCTGGGATTGAATCAAGTTGTTTATGATTATATCACTTTTTTAAATAAAGATTCTCATGAAAGTATAGATCAAGTTCAAAATTACCGTATATTTTCATAAGAATAATGTTTTTAATAATCCTTAAGTGCTATAAAAAACTTGTTCAGAAATCATAGCTATGAATATCCTTCAAATTGTGCGAAACTCCACTACAAAAGACCTATTTATTTACTTTTCGAAGAATTCTTAGATGAAAGCGGCCAACTTACCTACCTAGTAAATCCAATAATACAATATTATCGAACAAACTCCCAATATTATCACCAAAACCATTCAAAAAAACAGTTCAATGAACATTATCACAATCTACCACTTCCTGTTCACCGACTCGCAAGGACTATGTCAAATGCACATTTTTATTTTCGTTTCACTACAAAACCAACGCGAAGTAAGTTCTTTTAGCGAGTGACTCGAACGACCGACCGGTTTCGAGACACGCAGGCCTTCGATTCAGAAACAAACGCCGATCAACACCAGCCGTTGCTACGGCAAATGGCCAACTGGGATTCGAGTATGCGAGATGGAATGAAACCAGCTGTTTACTCATACAAGTCGACCGTTGTGTTGTGGGTTTCTTGTTGGAGGCCGTTCATTATTTGATAGCCGATTTTGCTGATTGTTTGAACAGTTGCAGTTAGCTACCTGCTCAAGTCCATAGAGATCCGACGACAATAGACACTAGACACTGGAGGCAAATCAATTAGAGCGTTATCACGATAACTTTGGGTCATTTGTTTTGGCACAGTAAGACGGCGTTGGGTGTGCAAGTTTTTTCGGGGAAGCTCAACATTTAATGAATCTGTACACTATTCACATCTGGCACGTCCAGTTCCTGACGATTCAAATACATCGCAAACCATTGATTTTTCTCATCTAGGACTCGTCATAATTCAGAAAGAGAACAAAACACGGACATTTTCAAAAATAACGACACTCTTAAGTTAACCTCAAAATGTGACACTTGTTTGTTATGAATGAAATAGACCATTCCAGGTCACCTGATTTTGACAGTTCCGCCATATTGCTTGTGGGGCACACAAAGAATCGATCTCCATTTATTTAACATTGATGGTTCTGACCTGTTGTGCTGAATTTGGTGATTATAAAGATTTTTCTTGTGTTTTCCGAGTGATTTTGTTGAAAATGAATCGCAGTGATTATTATCTTTCGCTTGAGAAAGAAATTAGAGTGCGATATGAACAAAAGTTGGGTTTTATTAACAATATAGACCCGTACGCTTTAGTGCCAGCAGAAATGACCAGAGACTTGAGTTTTCTGCCCAGTGTAGGCCAAATAGACTTATTTAATTACAAGTCATAGTTTTTATAGCGGGGAGCAGATGAAGCCTTACAAGTATTTGCTAGCCTATAAAGTATTATGAGGCTGGATTTGTTTTGGAAATTTTAGCAAAGAAAATTGATACACATTTTGTTGTTGTTGCCAAGATAGATTATATACCCGAATATTATCAAAAGCTTGTTTGATAGATGGAAGTTATAGTAATATTCATAAGTTTTGCCTTGTTTATTGAAAACAAGAAGAGATAAAACAAAAATGTACACTTTACTTCTGAGACTATTTATTACTAAATAAATAAATTATTCCATCCTGACTTTTGATACTTTGATATCCCATGTTCACTGAGGAATCAGGATTGTTTTCATCCTCTGAGCTCAGCTGGCACCACTAAAATCAAAAAAAATATATATATATAAAAAACGAATTACCAACAGAAAAAAATACTCTTATTAATTCAACTATTTTAAGAAGACAACTTACATACCTGTTACAAAGTGTTTTTCACATAGTCTTGCATTGTTTATAAACGATTCATTCAACTCTCCACGTTTTAGTGCTCGAATCCATGCCATACGACGTTCTTGTGATAATGCATCTAAATTTTCTCTACGCCCTTTGTACGCCCTAGGAATTCGAAAAAGACGAAGTTTATCCCTTTCCCTCCTTTTAGAACACCCAACAACTGCACAAAAAGCTGGCATTTTTGAGAAAAACCAATTCATTTTGACCTGTGATTACGTTGTTTCTAATGGGGTTATAGATTAGTGTGCCCCACAAGCAATATGGCCGCCTGTCGATGACGTCAACCTGGAATGGTCTATAGTCACTAATTATTGGCAAACATCGCTATATGTGTGTTCCATCCCATTTTCGAACTCAAGTCAGACAGAATTTAACTGAGGATTTTGAAATATACCTCATTGAAGACATAAACTGCCTTAAATGAAAAGTTATCTTTATTGAACACAAAGACAGTTATTATCGACTAAAAGTTATGATCTGCTAATCAATGCAGGATTCAAGTGTCGATTGATGCATAAAGGTGCCAATTAACACCTTTCATTAGATTTCGATTGGTTAGAATTATATTGTTCAAAACCATATGATGATAAAGGTGATTGAGAAGAAAGTAGCTCTAAGTTCGTCAACAGTGCCTCATCGTTTGTTTATTTGTTATTTTTATATATTCGTTTCCAATGTTGAACATTGTTCTTTCTTCTTGGATGTTTTTCGTGTTGTTAATATTGAAATTGTAAATTCAAAATTTTTTTGAAAGTGAAATTTGATCACGATAAGGTCGAGCAACAGATGGACCAACATGCTTCTTATCTGCATCTCATTAACTCATGGTCCACAAGAACAAAGTTTGCAGACTCCAAACATACTAGTTTTCTTCATTTGTTATTTTTAATACAGGTTTTTCGGGATATCCAATCATTTGCAGATATTGGGGTATTTTGTGATCTCAATACTTCATCTACATGAAGATTGTTAGCGATTCACGTACTGGCAGTAGTATTTACAAAACTGCAAGACCAAGTAGAAAATAACAACGAAATATTTACGTTTCTCTCTCATGGTATAATTAACTTTATCCACAACATTATTGAAGTTGATAACACATTGATTCTTTTGTTGATATCAGGATACTTAGAACGTATTATTATGTAAATAAACGATAAAAATTCTCTTCAATACAATTTGAAAATCAACGTCGAGAAAATCTACAATAACAATTAAAAAATAATAACTTAGCAGAGTTTTGCCTTGAATAATAATCTGAATCACCAATTAACGTCAATTTATGACTAGTTCTAACTGATGGATGCACATAAATTATTTCTGAGCCCGAATTAAGAAAATGCGAGTACTGCTCTGTTTCTTCCGCTGGCTCATCCATATCTAATAATCGATAGCGGATAAGTCAAGCTTTCTTCTCGTTGATTTTCATAATGAACAAAAATCATATCGGAAATGTAAAGCATCAAACAAAACGAAGCACCAAATCTGATGTACATTCGTACCTGCTCTGGATTCATGGATTTTTTTGTTGAAGTGAAGGAGATTCTTCCAAAGCTCCGAATTGAAGAAAGTTTCCAATGTTCGTATGAAGGCTTCCAAAGCATCACATGTGCTTTTCATATGAGTTTCGTTGAAATTGAGGAAATTTTGGGAGTTTTTGGTGGTTTTTGCGACTTTTTGGGATTTTTCGAAAATTTCAACATGAAATATCTCGAAAACTATACTAGATATCGAAAAGCGGTTATCACCACCGTTTTCAGTGCCTCTCAGACACCCTATAGACGAGTTTTTAGACAAATTTATTTTTCGAAATTTTTCGAAAAATAGACGAAAGGGTACCCCCTTTGGATTTTCAAAAAATTCAAAGTCGTCTCAGAGTCTTCAATGTAGGTATGGAGGTACCCAGAACATCTATAAGGACTCTTCATGGGTTTTTTCGTTGAAATTGAGGAAATTTTGGGAGTTTTTGGTGGTTTTTGCGACTTTTTGGGATTTTTCGGAATTTTCAACATGAATTATCTCGAAAACTATACTAGATATCGAAAATTGGTTTTCACCATCGTTTTCAGGCAAATCTGTTTTTTGAAATTTTTCGAAAAATTGACGAAATTGGCCCCCTTTGGATTTCTTCAAAAATCAAAGTCGTCGTAGAGTCTTCAATGTTCGTATGGAGACTCCCAGAGCATTGGTATGGGCTCTTCATGGGTTTTTTTCGTTGAAATTGAGGGAACTTTGGGAGTATTTAGTTCAACTGAAACTAAATTCAAATCATTTTTATCGACAAATTTTTAATTTATGGTGGTAGATGACGATCATACATAAATATTGTAATATAGAATAATCAACCTATTACCATAGCTGCAATGTTGAAATAATTGTCAACGAGTTTCAGTTAGAAATATACTGATGAAATTTGAGGCAAGCAGAGTTAGTAGTCAAAAATGCAGGTCTAGTTCAAATTCCTCGAATATCCGGGTAGATTCATTTTGTTTTTTCTTTTATTCATACCTTATACAAGTGGGTAATCATTACGAAATATTCACTGCAATATGTTAATTGAAATTTCTACTCACAACATATTGAGGTTTTTCATCGTGAGATCAATTATTTAAAATATTGTATAATATTGATCACAGTTAATGTTTTCTAATACAATCATTTCACTTGTCTGTTATACGATTGAATTACAGGGTGTAGAGGCTCAACTCGATTATTTCAATATCTCTACAATAGAAGTTTTCCATGAAAATTTCAACACACTATATGAGAGTAATCAATAAGTAGTAGAAATCGGTTATGTGACTTCAAAATCGTTTAAACTCATGAGATACCAATTTCGTGTCATGTAACTTAATTCCTCTATTTATTGAAATAATAGTTACAATCATGAAAATAATTTCTCACGACATTTAAATAGTTTTTGATAAATGTAATAATTGATACACTTGACAAAATCTCGAAATCTATTGCGTGACGAAAATTATTTATTATACAACACGCGATTCGACAGAAAATCAGTGGCTTCTTTGTTTTCGCAGCGAATAGACAAAAGAATTCTTTCAATTCAATCATTCCATTTTGTACATCTGAAGAATAAAATCATCTGATTACAAAAATACTCATTAGGTGAATGAGATAACTGAAAAAAATTCTAGACAAATATAATAAAACATATTCTTAATGATATTCACCTTATAATTATAGAACAAACTTCAAAATGGTGGTATCCCTTCTGTGATAGTAAAAAATATACTCCCCTTCAGACAATAATTATATTGACAGAAAATTTTTTACAGCATAATTATGTAAAAAAAAACAAAAAAACATTAATTTTTATGTAAGAGATGTTCGAAATGTTCGAATGTAGTAAATTTGTGAAATAAAATAATTTCCTTTTTTTTAATGTTAATTTTTGTAATACATCTGAAACACTTGATATTTCCGAAACAGTTGAAGATAGGTATGGGATATTGTACATGAATTATGTCTAGAATTTTCAAAATAAGAAAGTTGGTATCGGCCACTGTCACATGACACACCCTATATAATTATTTTTTTAAATACGCATCTAAAAATACAAATCGACGTGTTTAAGCATTTTTCCCAACACGCTCTCATTTATTCGGTATCGAATTTATTCCATTTGGCTGTTCCACACTGTATAAGTTGGTTCGTCTAATTGATTTATTTGTAGTTTTTAGTTCATTTATTCTGTTCCTAGTCCCTTTTATTTCCTCTGAATTTTCTTCTTCATGTTACGGATCTGGTTTCATAGAAGATCCTTCGACGAATTGTATGGAAATTATATGTTATAGCAAGCATGTCGACATTCAGAATTAGCAACATTTTATTCGTGACAAAGAATTAAACGCCTCGCTCATTCGAAATGCTCCTTTGTCATAGTCTGATAATTTCCTCTATTGAGTGGGTGATTCGATTCGAGTTTGCGAAAGATCAATCAGACAAAAATTGAAGAACATTTCTGAGGTGAAAGGGCGAATTATGTTAAGTGATATTTATTACAGAAGAGGAAATGTTGTAATCAATCTACAAGATGAATCTTCACAGGTGTTAACGTGTTTATAGTTGCTCTAGATTTTAAAACAAATTTTGACACATTTTCCATTGTGTTTTTAAAATATTATTTCGAAATAATTCGAAAGAAGAACTATCGAGAACATTGGCTATTATTACGAGAACTCTTTTTTTTTCAAGTATAAATATAAAGAGGAACAGAATGATATTAAAGACATATTTGGTTACAATCCGATACCTTTTGAAAAAATTTCAACGAAATACTTTTGAATGGTTTTGCATATGGCATCAACAAGTATACAGGGTGTTCCTCAAAGACATGCTAATATTTAAAGGGGCTATTCTTTGGCATATTGTAAAAAAAAACTTCCTATAAACGTATGTCCTAAAAGAATTAAATCTTAAGATACAGAGTGATATAGATTATTAAACGGTTGGTACTGCGATATGAAGCAATTTTAATTTAATTATTTTAATCAAGAAAAGAGCATCTGATATTTTTTGGATTCTCATTCATTTTGGAACGAATCTGATCTCTTAATTTGCTTTCAGTCGATGCACAAACATTTTCACGCCCCATCAGATTTTTGAGGAATAGACCCTGAAGTAAAGCAATTTTTATTTTTTTAAGCGAAAACCATGCGTCGTACAAAGAAAATCCATGAGATTGAATTTGTTCAATAATGAATGAGCATCTCAAAAGTAGTTTTTTTTGGAAGTAAGCAATGGGTTAGTATTTTATCTCCAAGAATATTCAATTCAAAACCTGTACGGACGGCACTGGTAGAGAAAATGAAAAATTTCGTGCATCACAAAATGCACCTTGATGCATAGAAGACATAAACCAATTTTTTTGAAGATGACTAAAATATTATGTCAGTTATTCACCCTGTATCTCAAAAGTTAAAAGACTTTCAGGACATACGTAACCCCTTCGAATATTAGCATGTCTTTGAGGAACACCCTGTATACTTGAACCATTCAATCAATGACTTCTAAGTGATGATAATTGCCTCAAGAGATCAACTTCCCTGTTTTATAGTAGATCGTCGTTTAACAAATGTGCATTATGAATTTCTTCTGATACAGTTATCGCCATATCCGTATAAGTACAATACATATTTAAACGATTCCCGTTCATCTGTTCTCTGTTGGTCATGAACTCAATTCAAATTACAGTTGTGTATTGATTGATTCATTGATTATTCTCCTAACATGATGATACAGCTTTCGGATAGAATAAGACTCCTAGAGAGCATAGTCGTCGATTACAAGTACCCACATACAGGGCAGAGGAATCGTTTTGATGAGAGTTGGAAAGGATTGATCCTGAAACTGTATCTTGGGGCACACCTTACCAGCGCCTTCCAAGATTATTTCAACGTTTTGGGTCTCATAGTGTCGTTGTAGTTGATAGTTCGTTATACGTCCAAGCATTTTTTTCTATCAGAAGGGGTAGATTTCCAATAATTACAAAAAAACTGGTGAAATAATTAGCATCTGTCTCAATGTTGTGATGAGTCTGAAGAATGAAGACTGCTCTCGAAGTCGAAAAGGAGTTAACAAACAAATTAAAAATGCCTCAGAAAAAAGGGGATGATGGAACTTCTGTTAAAAAAATTAGCAGAAGTCGTGTACTTTTTCATTTTACAGCTGTGATATTGAAATATAACCAAACCTAATGAATATACTATATGATTCAAAACCTTTTATGAAAGATGCGCCATTGAATATCGAGGAATATCATGATGTATACGAAACGGTACTCAGAACAGCATTCATTATTCTCACCTTTCTCACTGGATGGAAAATTATACACACCTAATAACCTACCTCTTTCAAGGAAGGAAAACCGTTTCGAGTGATTATTTCAGATTGAAGTTTCCTCATTAAAATTTCATTCTTTATCGTTGTGGTTAATTTCTTCTCATCGTCATCTCGCACATATGCAATTATGGAGCATCCAAGTAGAAGTTAGTATCATGAAACTATAATTAGATTTCTGCATAAATAAAAATGATTCGATCATCTTCGAACACTTCGTCGTACCATCACATGGTATAACAGAATTGAAGTGGAATACTTAAGTGGATTAAAATAACTAGTTCAGTTCCAATAAACATACTTTCAATTGCAGAAATATATAAAAAACTTCTAGTGGATCAAGCAGACGTCTACACTCTTTGGAATTAGCTATTCAGACCTATCAATTAAATCAGGGGTTCCCAAACTTTTTTGTACCACGCCCCCTCTGGTTATTTGGAGACCCTCCACGCCCCCCTACACATATCACACAAAATATTGAACTCTTGTGTGTTTTGATCTGTTTTATTTCAAACAATGGCTTTAATTTTTTACAATCACTTGACCATTATGTCAAGTGAATATTCTTCATGTGGAAGCGTGGAATTTGGTAAAATAAACGTGGAAATTGAAACATTACAAAAACAATTTCGAAAACTTAGAAAGACTTCAATTCAAAAATCTGAGGAAATTATTTTTGTACTTTTTTTATTTATTTCTTTGGTTGTAAAGCCCCCCCTGGACTTTCTCCACGCCCCCCCAGGTGGGCGCGCCCCCAGTTTGGGAACCACTGAATTAAACAGTAAAGAATAATAGTACATTGTTTACCAGGTAGGAAAAGCTTAACATTCCTGGGCGACTGTAAAGATTGCTAAGTCGAGGCGCAAGCAAATCGTTTGAAATTCGACAGATATTGATTAAAAAAAAACGCGATAATTTTATTCCCAAATAAATGGTGCTTTGAAATTCCTAATAAAATTACTTGGGCTACTATGGAAACGTATTGAGGTTGAATTGTCAAACTTGACAACTGTACGGAAATATCATTTTTATTATACTTAACAGAAAATACTACATTTTCAATTGTTTATAAAATACAGTAAATATGACATTTTCAGAACAGCGCACGGAAATTTTTTCCCGATCCTTACGAGTAATGTGTCTATAGCAACGATTTATTTATTAATGACAAATTTTATTTTTCCGCAAATCGCTAGGAAATTTTGACAGGAATGTCAAAATTTCTTGAAGAAAACGTCAGGACTTCCTTACTGTGAGGAAATAAATTTTGTTTATGTTGATTTCAGGTACCTAAGTATAATAAAAAATATCGTTCATTACTCGTCCAGAAATGGATTTTCCTTTCTTGCATGACTTCCCGTGTTCGGCTGCGCCTCACGGGAATTTGTCTCGCGCGCACGGAAAAATCCTCATTTCTGTACTGGTAATGAAATATACTATTCCTTACAGTAAGGAAATTACATTTCCTCACAGTAATGAAGTCCTAACTTTTTCTTCAAGAAATTTTGACAGGAATGTCTATCTCTGAAAATGGCGTTTTTCTGCTATTTTGAGAACCACTCCAGAGGCAATTCCATATTCAAAAAATCTAAAAAACTGTGTCAAAAAAGTTTCGGTAAAAAATGTCCAGTATTATTTTATTATTTTCAGTTGAAATTAGTTTATCCCAAGGAAATTACCAAACGAAATTTTTGATTCTCATTTTTTTGCAATCCTTATAGTAGTCTTCGAAAAACGGACAGCCTGCATATATTCAATCGAAAGCATTTATCTATATAAAAGGTCGCAATATCATCTCCTTTGATATCAAAAATAAGACCCATATTCTTCTCATCTATAAATATTTTCCCCTTTCATGAGGCTCACTTTTTATATAGATTGTTATACAGGGTGACCCACGAGGTTTTGGGCAGCATATATCTCGAAAACTATTTGGAGTACGAGATTGAAATTTTGATTATAAACCGTTGGTAATATTACACATTTTAAGCAACCTGCAACGTTATCACGTCACATTTTGGATCACGTGGTATCATTTTTAGAAATAGTTTTCGAGATATAAACTGGCCAAAACCCAAAACATAAAAATATAAAATCAATAGGTGCCAAACCTGTTCTAAGAACTTTAATAAGCAAATTTTCAAAGCCCATCCAAAAGAAGAATTTTCGATACCCACGTATAAAATGTACAATTGTGAAATGAAGGTTGCAGTATTGAAAAAGCCAACAGCTTCATCATCTCGACCTAATAAAACTCATGAACATATTCTCTTCGAAACCGAAGGATATTCCAGCAATAAAGTTTATTTTTCTGCCGACACCATCAAAGAAAACATTGACGATAACATGGTGATTAAAGCCCTGTTAACAATTCAGCGAACACTGGAGACTAATAAAATGAGCCATTTCAGATTACATTCAAATCCGTATTTGTGATGACAGACTATTTCAGAAGTAACCTCATAGAACTGGCTTTGTATTAATTGAGTATTATCTCCGTAGATTCAGATACTGAAATTGGCAATTAACCTTTCACTACTGAATAGATCAATGAGTTTATTGATTCGCTAAAATGCAATACAGATAAACGTTATTGCTTGTATACAGAGTCGGCAAGAATTATTCTTCCATTTAGGGTGAAATCAATTAGAACAGCAAGGAGAGCAAATGTATTGCTTCCCTTCCACCGTTTTTCGACATTGGGTGGGATGGTTTAAAATTGTGAACATTTCAAGTGGAGATTTCAAGATTGGCCTCAACTACTTTTCATTTGACCTTGAACTTTTGTTCAAGGTATCCACACAATCAACTTCCTCCGATCTAACCATTCTTCCTGTTATTTTTTCCCATTATAGACTAGAGCTCATGCTTAAAATTAATTCGTGATCTCAACAAGATTCCTACTTGACTTCGTAGTCTAGAAGAATGTTCGATGAATCAAATTCAACGTAGGGGAGAGTGGGGTTATCACGAAGTAATGAATAGTGAAATATTTTCGACCGAACTATAAATTGAGGAGTACGTGTTTTCTTTTCTCAGGTTTGCGGTCTGTGACAATTGAAACTCATTAGTTTTCAATTCTCAATATTTCGTCAATGTTTATTGACTTCATCAGTCCTAGCCTGAATATGCTGTCTAAGAGATGTTATATATTTTAATTAATTTGTTATTCAAATGACTGACTCTATGTTCCTTCTCCTGATGAAGTCAATAAACATTGACGAAATATTCAGAATTAAAAACTAATAAGTTTCAATTGTCACAGACCGCAAACCTGAGAAAAAAATCGCGAAGTATATTTGAAGTGTTGAAATCAATTCAGTTCCAAGTAGAAAAATCCAATGGTCTCTCGAAAAATAGTAAAAAATATGGTATCGTCAGTCTCATGCAAATTTAATTCTGTGAAAATAAGAAAGATCGAAAAGGGGGCGATACTGTAAATGGCTTGTACGCCTTTCGAAATGGAGGATTGAATTTCTGATAAATTCATGTAAATGGATCTCATAGCATTCTGTTCAACTGAGCGTTTCAGTTTATTCTTCAATATGTGTGTGAAAATCTCACTTGTACAAATATTCGTCCTCAATTTAGGTAAACTATAAACTTATCTTCAATAATCCATATCAGACTATTGTTGATCGAAATTTCACCTAATCTTCCAATTCTTCTAGACTACAGAATGTGTTTCAAAAAACTTTGAATAATTTTCAAGCAATTCGAGAAATATTTTTAAGTTGAAATGCACACAATCAAGACATCAGGAACCATCAGAAACTATCACGAATTTCTAGTACGACTTATCTTACCATTAAACTTTCAGTAATCACGACGCATTGTGCCTTGAAAAGATATCGTTTCAACAATGACATCTTCGATCCAGTGAATTGGGTAAATGGAAAACCACAAGAAGAATGTGAAGGTCTCATTTTTCCAGTGGTAATTGACAGTACTTACCTAATCAAAAATCTCGAGGTCAGTAGCTTGATATTACCAGAAAATGGAATAATTGAACTAACAGAGGGTGCGATGATCGAATTAAACGCAACATCGAAGATGAATTGTAAGTATTTATATTTATTTTTTTGCTGTTTTCAATGTGCCAGTTGGTACAGAAGGAATCTGTTTTGATCATCACACTATTTTCAGGTGTTGAATTGAAGAGTTCACACTATCATTCTTGGGAGGATCCAAGCAGTTGGATTACAGTTGGTAAAGAAGAAAACTACGCAATTCCCGATTCGGAAAGAGTACCGTGTGAATATGACGACGTCGATTTTCCCCATGGGGACTTATCAGGGTCAATAATGATGGAAGCATTCGACAAAATAAAAATAAAGAGTTTAAAATTCGACAACGAGACATGGAGTAATGAAGATCTGGAGCTTTATTCCAAATCATTAATGAGTAAGTGAATGGTTCATTTCATTCAATAGTCGAAGTGATGGAATTTCAAACCGTAGCTCAGTACAGGGTGATCCAAATTGGACCCACCAATTTCTGAGGAAATTTGACTAAACAAACAATATATTTGATATTACAGGAAACTTTCTCACTCCCGAAAGTAACATGAGGGATGTTTTGTATATAACAAATAAGGGATGCAAGGATGAAAGTGGTTGCCTTTGTGGTAATGATAAAGCTTATATTATGAATTGCAGAACATTCACATTCGATGACGAAATACCCCTAATTAAATGTGACAATCCAATAACTCCCATTGGATTTTGTGGTTCAATTTGTGGTAAGAACTAATGTTCTTTGTTTGAGTAACATTAAATTTACTCCTAAATTCATTGGATTTGGCATCATGAACAATTAAGTCAACGAAGATTTCAATTGGCTGAATCATACAAAACTCAAAACGAAAATTTTATATCAATAAATTAAGGTTTTGTTTTCAGGGGCTAGCATTCTGATTGAGCCTTCAAAAAATCTCAAATTCACTGAAATGGAGGAAATTCTCAAGGAATATGAATCTCAAACGTATGTCAGCAAAGTGAAAAATTACAGCGGACATGAATTCGTGCAAATTATTTTCACTGAAAAAAAATTCATAGGATACAGTTTAGATGATGCAAGACATTTTTATAAACGAATAAAACAAGGTAATTACAATATACAGGACAACCTTATAACGTTAGTGTAATTAATGTTATTTTCAATTGTTTTCCTTTTAGTCAACAGCCAATGTAAAAGTTGACATTTCGGATTGAAATATTTCAACAATTCACTGAAAAGAGAAAGATAATAATATTGACAAAAATTCAAATCAACCTCTGTGATAATTTTTTTAATTTTCAACGACGAAAAAATTAAACTAAAAATGAAAATGGTTAAAAAACTAAATAACACGCTTTGGAAAAAAAAATTAAAATAAATTTTAATATAGAAATAAAACAATCGAGAAAAATATTGTCATTGTCAAAAAAGTGGAAGGCGCTTTACAAAAACTGATCTTTATTTTTCTTAATTTCTGATTTATTTCTATATTAACAACTGATTTGCCTTCTAAGTTCATCATTGAATCGTGTTTTTCAGTGCTTTCAAACTATACGCATTATTCATTCAGTGGAACTGACAAACTTATTACGTAATAATCCCTCGTTTCTTGCAGATTTTCAACCAGGTTCCGTGACTTTATATAGCTCAGGAGATTATAATAACATTGATGGAGAGTTCAAGAATAACGCAGCTTCTTTAGTTTTTGGAACATTATGTGGTGTTCTTCTGGTCTTCCTAATTCTATTTCTTGTGTATTCACCCAATGGCACAGCGATAATGTTGAGAAACAGGTGATAATAAAAAACAAACATTGACTACTGATTGATTGTATGTTGACTAAGATAAAATTATTGATTCCAGATTGAACTTAGGGACGAATCATCTGACAGGTTTCAGAACAACTTATTTTACTAGACATAGTAGTATTGCAGAGGATGCAGGGCTGATTTTTGAAGGACCATCGATGGCGGGCTCCCTTTTGAGCCTCAACAAATCTTTCGATAATCCCATGTATGGAAAGGACGAAAGATCAACAGCATCTACGTTATATCCTAGCAATGATGCGGTAAACATTATTATGATTGAAGCTTCAAAAAATAATGGCTTAATTTCTTTCAATTAACACCTACTGAATTTTATTTATATATTCATTTATTCATTCATTCATTTATTCATTCATGTATTCATTCATTTATTCCTTCATTCATTAATTTTTTCATTCATTTATTTATTCATTTATAAGTTAACTAATCAAATAATTTATTTAATCAGACTTTGAAGCATGAAAATGTAAAATTCTTACAATAATCAATTATTTAGTCAAAGTATAATTTCCAAAATTAATTATGAATAATATCATTCTCATATTATTACTCCACGAATTTTTGACATATGACATCATTATAAATTATTATTGAAATATTATTATTTCTGATCAATTGTTGTGTTGACTCCTAAAATGTTTCAAAATATTGGATTTTATGTGATTGAATTTCAGGATATTTTTCTCGAATAAATCGAAGATGAATTCGAATTCAACATTCGTCAAAATGAATTCGTTTTTTCCAAGAATAAATTTCAGAACATTGTAAAAATCGGAAATTTGTTATTCAAATTACAGGTCATAAAATTTTTTGATTTTGTAGAGCAATCAAGATGTCGGTGAAGTGTCAAACTTCAATCCTTCCAAATCTGTGGTCGAAATAGGGAAATCCATGGCTGATGTTGCAGATAAAGATTTCGGAACTACTTCTGAAGGTGAATTAGTCGATTTGTCGGATATGTGAATGAATAAACTGATATCTTTGTACAGCAACACCAATGATTGAAATTTTATATACTTCATTTGCAAATACAGACTTTTAATCCACAATTACTAGTATTATTTCGTAGTTTGTCTAAATGACTGTGAATTTAAATCATTCTATAGCAGTCTTGTCAGATAGTAAGATTAGAAAGTTTTTTAGTAAATGAAAAAAAAAAGATTGAAAATGAATAGTAATAATAATAATAATACAGGAACTTTATTGAACTGAAACAAATTCAATTCAACAGGCTATTGACCGAAGTCCTTCTGCCTTTGAATAGTTTTTCCTTATTATATCATTATATCTACTTGAAATGAAAACAAAGAAAGATATTGATTCTTTATTCCCTTTTTCAGTGAGTGGCGCCATCTAGGTTTCAATTGCAAGAACTCGACGCAATATAGGAACAAAGTGATCACAAACTTATATTTGTTTCTTGTAATGCGATTGATACACTTTTTTTTTTTATTCATTATCCATTTCCATGAACTCGTGGTTCGTTTCCTGATTCTCACTTCAATCCATTCCTTATTTCGTTTCATCAAACGTAGAAACCCTCCTAGAGATTATTTTATTGTTTTATGGTATCCCTCAGTAAAAATCCCCAAAATTTCTATAAGGGATTGCCTGGGAAAGGTTTAATAGTCCCAACTCTAAGAATTTGCATTTATGCTAGATGACAATGTGTCTGTCAACAATGAGGGATAAATTGGATATTCCTTCATCGTTGAATTCCCCGCCAAATTCTGCTCCAGTCACAGCTTTTTTCATGAAATGCAACGTTGTCAAACTGAAGCAATAACAACGAAAATTGGTACACTATGAATGCTGAAAAAAAAAACGTTTTCAGTGATAATTGAATGAATCTAATTGGTGTACACGAATGTGAAGGATAGCTGAAACGTCTGAATTGAGTAAAAGTCTCGTTTCGTATACAGGGTGTTTTCTGGATGAGCACCAATTCAGGAGATTTCAATTAGCAAAAACTTCGTTATTTCAAATGGAACACCCAGTATATTATTTCATCATCTATTTTATACCTTCAAATTTTATCCCCATAATGTACTTGCATTTTTAGTTCACTAATCGAAATTTTTCGTGTTTCCATCAAGCAAGGTGTAACTTACACACACCCTGTATGTAAGTAATGTCCGTGTTGAATTGAAGTGCTTTTGGAGTAGTTGTTTTTGTAGTTGTAGTAGTACTTTTTATACACAAGAAATTCAGATACGAGCTTCAGGCATGTAGAAGACATTTTCATTGTCCAGAATTTCACTTAGGTACATAAAATTTAATGATAAATAGTGTGTATTTATCATTCGAATTAGACGAGTACGTGTCAACTCACATTTTCGCCGAATTGAAAATTCCTGAAGTTGCCTCAAATTGTTCTCTCATTGAAATGAGTTAAATATGTTATTCCCAGAACCCTTTGTGCATATGCGAGAAGAGATCTCACTAAGACGTTCTGAGAATTCAGGTAAGGGAAGGTCATAAACAAAAAAAATGAATATTTAGTCATGCCTTTCCAAAATAAATTCCAGGTAAATGGAAACTTATAAATGCCCAACTCGTTCTTGAACTTCAGCAGTGAGTATCAGTCAAACTGAGTGAAATATCCTATCAAATTCAAAATGCGTTTACATTCTTGCTCCGTCTTGTATTGCTGGGTGCAATATGCAGGCCCTTGTGCTATGTACCGTTTTCCAGATCCCGAAAAAAACGAAGCTCTTTTTCGGAGATGGCTAGAGGTATCGCAAGTTCAGGATTTGTATGATAACAAATTGACACCTCAAGAAATCTATAAGAGTTGTAAAATATGTGAGCATCATTTTCATGAGGATGACTTCGATCAGAACAATCTCAGAAAAGGAGTTGTGCCACGGTTCCATATCCCCAGTCAGTATACAGGTTGGTAATTAGTTTATTTATGCTGCCAAATCATGATTTTATCATCGAACTTAAATAATTTTGATTTAGAAGAATAATTCGTCCAGTTTATTTATTTTTGAAGATTTAATTCAATACATATTTTTTGGAATTTTCTCTTGAAAAAAAAATGAAAATGATGATTTTGAATTCTACTTTTGAATCTCTTTCTAACGATATATCGCACGGCCCCCCATGCTTCTAGAAAAAATTGAGGGGGTAGCTATCAAGGAGAAGTATTTTTTTTTAAAATACACCAGTTAAAATAAAAATTGGCGTGTCAAGGCGGTTTAGAAACAATAATACAGAATGAGAGAATATCTCTGAAATAATTTATAACATTCAGTAATTCATTAGAATTTTATTTTTTCTTACGAATGCCATATAAAATTTTCTTCTTACAAATACAGTGTGGAACAGCCAAATGGAATAAATTCGATAACAAATAAATGAGAGCGTGTTGGGAAAAACGCTCGGACACGTCGATTTGTATTTTTAGATGCGTATTTAAAAAAATAATTATATAGGGTGTGTCATGTGACAGTGGCCGATACCAACTTTCTCATTTCAAATACAACCCCCTGTATATTAGTGATTATAGTTTTTTGGATTCTTCAGTAAAATCTAGACATAATTCATGTACAATATCCCATACCTATCTTCAACTGTTCCGGAAATATTAAGTGTTTTCAGATATATTACAAAAATTACCAATAAAAAAAAAGAAATTATTTTATTTCACAAATAATGTGAAAAAAAAATCAATTTCAATGTAAGAAATGTTCGCATGTAGCGAATTTTTATTATCAGTAGTAGAAGTTTAGATATTGGAAATAATTGTATTTTCTGAAATTTTGTTTTTCACATTTTGCCACTTCTTGTGTTGAAAAAAAATTATAATGAAAATTCGTTACAAAAACGATGAAAATAGTAATAATATTACGATTATATTCCAAGAATATCAGACACAAGAAATTATAATCATAACGAAATTTTCTTCTTCATCGTATATAATTTGATTTTGGCTTTTTTGCTTTACCAATCCCTATATTATTCATCACTAGTGATCTTACCTAAAAGGACTTTAATTTTCACAGATGAATTCATTGATGAAAACACTGAACTACATCCTTATGATGATCCAACGTCTCCGTTATTTTATCACAGCTATGCCAAACGTTAGTAATCAAGTACCCAAAAAGAAGCATAATTGTTAAAGGTAAGTCAATTTTGACATTTCTTTTCATACAAGATTAGTCAAAAGTGTTGTGAACAAATTTGAGTTTTTGTGGTCACATCAGAAGATCAATTCATCGGTAACGATAAATCAGAAGTCCATGACCAATTTTGTTTTAAATTTTGACGTTTATGTCAACAACATTGTTACCGTTAATTTCTTCGTGTGGCTTTTCTGTTTACTATATTCTCAATCAAGACTCTAGAAATATCTTCATTAGTATGCATTTTTTCAATGTAAACATTCCATTGATTTAACAAAATAATTTCATTGCAGGTGCACTACGGGTGATTGAGACCAATTTATAGAATGAAGGTTAATGTAGTTGTTATGTCGTCTATTTTTTCATCGATGGATGAAAAACAGATTTTATTTGTGCAATAATGTGATAAAAAATAATGTATCTCCGTACAGCTAGTATTTCTTCCTTCAATCACAAGTTTTTGTAGGAGAAATAAATCCTGACATCATCCACATGTCATTTTGACATATCTGGAACAGTTTTCCTAAAAACTATGGATAATCTGTGATGTACAAAGAACATCTAGCGGGATTTTTGAATTGTAAAATCCGAACACCAGGTTTGAAACTGTCTGCCAAAATATTTCTGGATCGTTCTAAACTTTTTGAAAGGAAGATGTACAATCCTGAATGGAAAATACGTATCAGTGTTAAAATCTGTGATATTTTTGTGGCCTTTTACACCACTGTATAAAAATATTTTTTGACTTTGCTGTCTTGGAATTATACACCAATTGAATAAACTGATTCTCATTGTAAATACTAACGTATCAAAAAAATGAAGAAACTATTTTCTTCTACAAAGAATGACATGCCATGTACTGAGTAATCAAAGTGTTTGTTGATTATTCCAAATCATGCACTCATGAAGATAATTTCAGCTTGTGTGCATTTCCAACGCAATTCAAATTCGTTGAATTTTTTTCAAAATTCTAGAAAATAATTCTTACGATCATGCGAAGTTTATTCAACTGTTGTTACCGTAGGATCCAATTTGTTTGATTGTTCATAATTTTTTTCGTATTAAAACAAGTATTATTTGAATTTAGAATTCAAATATCTCATTTTAACCCCTCACATAGATATTCTATGTATAAACTGAACGTTTATAATTTTACAATGTTTTATTCCTAATTTTATCGTATCATCTATAAACTAACCTTCTCTTAGTTGAACCGGCAAAATCAAATGTTTTCAAAGAATTCATGAGTTGATCGGTCGTTAAAGTTCTTAATGTTACAATGACTTTATTATTGAATGACCATAGCCTATCTTAAGCCCGCCCCCACAAAAGGAGATGACCCTTTGGGTCGGTAATTATGACCCTTTTAAATTTATTGTGAATTGTTTATGTGAAGGTACAATTTACCTAGAAATGCATCACTCAAGTGATGCCTATTTCCAACAAATCGTTTTTATTGATGGGAATTTTGTTCATCAATGGATAGATGACAAAAAAACGGTTTTGTGAAATAAAAAAAAGTGATTCAGAAATGAAGGTAAAGAGAATCACTAAATTTAATTCAATTAAAATTACTTATGGTCATATTTGTTAGGCAATCTGTTAAATAAAGAATTCTTGAAAATTATACAGATAACAGAGGTACAAAAATTGCCATATCATTTGTAAATTTGTGTATTTGTTAACATATGTAAATGTGAATTTTTCTATTGATTTATTTGTGAATTTTTTTAATTTGTTGACATTCTTGAATTTTTAGATTTATAATTTCGCCAATTTGTAAATTAGCAGATCTGAATACTTCTCAATTTAAAAATTTATAAATGTTTCAATAAATGAGTTGCTCTTATTCGTTTTTGTCTGTTATATCCATTATCCAATCAATTTGTTGGACATATTAAACGATGGAAAACTAGTTTATTCAATTCATTTCAACGTAGAAAAATGCATACCAAATTAGGGAAAAGTTTTTGTGTATTGAAACGAAATTCTCCATAGAAATGACCTTGATATATTTGGCAATTCTCATACATTTTACAATCATAAGTGAAATATGTCTGATTCGATAAATAAAAAAGAAACAGGGGGAATTCGGAAACATTTTGGATGCCATTCGAAAAAATATGACTGTATCATCACACTTTTTATTGAATACTCTAGAATATTTCCTGATATACGACCTGAGGAACAGACGAAGTCGACAAAAGGGCAATATGAAAAGTCTTTGTCATTACGAAATAGAGTATCGTAAAGAGAAAGGGATTGTGGCATCATCTTTGCAATATCCCCACCCCTAAATGTAGGTGTACCTAAAGGGTCATAACAACCAATCAAAATAACTTACCTGGGTAAATGGATGCCAAAATTTCGGGTAATCCATTAGAAAATTGATATAAAAATCCATAACTTTTCTCTCAAGCTCAGTTCTCAACTCTACAACTTAGTAGACATTTAAACTGAGTGTTGTGTTTCATTGTGAATCTTAGTACTTCGATATGAGTCGTTCTCCGAATTTGTGTAGTGTTCGAAATTGTTGGAGGCAATTTTTCGGCGTTTGTTTAATGTATAATTTCCCGAATCCTGACCTGGATGAGGAACTTTACATGGAGTGGATCAAATTTTGCGAAAACAAAAGTTTCGTGGATGACGAATTGACGCCTCGCCAAGTGTTCAGAACATATAAAGTGTGCCAAAATCATTTCAAGGAAGAAGATTTCATCGACTCCACAACACTTGAAAGGAACGTTGTACCAACCAAAAACACTCCAAAAGAGGAAGATGGTAAGTATTTCGAAATATTATTCATTTTATACTTTATTTATTACGTCATATCCGTTACTCTCACTACCTCATGATCAGGCTGTGTATGCTTCATTTTGAGAGTTGACAGCAATGATAGTTAAGTTTTTATTACATCATATTGAATTCCAAAATCTTCGAATCAAGTTCCATTCAACAGCCCAATCCATTTCGCAATGGAAAATCATACGATTTTTGATTTCGCGACTATCATTTTCTAATTTCATTTTACATTTTGTTTATTGCAATTTTCTGAATTTACAGCCTCTTCGAATACTTGTTGACTGTCGATAGATTATTCATAAATACAAAAAATAGTGGTTCGAGGTCGGAACCTTGCGGTACTTCAAAATAATACCGAATTTATGGCGTTTCTATCATATTTTTTGTTTTCTAAATAAATAGTGATGAGGCTATGTGTTATTACACAAATTTGGACAGTAATTTTCCGTGGAAAAAACTGTTTTTCAATTCTGCGAAAGAGAAATTGAAGGAAGTTTATACAAGGCAAACAATATAAAATAAGGTAGTTGAAAAAAAAACTTAGAAATGAAAAGTAAGTCACGGAATATTTACTCACGGAATTTTTTATAATCTATCCTCGTATTCATAAATTTTGCCAGAAAATATCAACCACATCATTATAAATTTATTCTTATCACAACTATTTTATAATTGTAACAATTTTGATATCACTATACCAGGTAATTCTCCAATATGATTTTATTATTGAAGATGGAAAAATGAAATTTGGGGGTTGTATATTATAGTTCAATTCACATTTTTTGACATATGTACTTGCTTTGCCGTATTTCCGGTTTGACCGGAAATGACACCAACTGTCGATTTTATTTCGATCGTGAATGATATCCTAAATCCAACAACAAACCCATAACAAATTGTCCCCAAGTTGAAAAATTCAATACCTTCATGTACACCTACATGTAAAAATTTGTTTTTTTTTCATCTCATTCCTTACTTCATTTTGTTTGCTGTATAAACTGAAAAGTTGAAATTCTTTCATTATTTTTCATAGTAGCATACAATAGGGATAATTTCGAACACTAAACTTGTTGAATCTTAATTTCAGACTTCAACCGAGCACGTCAAGAGAAATTACGCCAGGAACGTGAACAAGCAGCTCTGGAAAATGCTACAGAAGTCCATGCATCAGCTTATTGCGATTATTGCGGATGTAAGCGTAGAAAACATGATGATCTGGATTATGTCATCGAAATGGGAATCTATCCCAACGGTAACTCACCAACTGACGTTGAATTTCAAACCACGCAGTGTGAAATTGAGGATCCAGAAATGTCCATGGAAGCGGAGGAGAACTCTGACGATAACTCAACATCATACTCAGTACTTTTGGAACATTCCTATGCCAAGCCGAGCGGAACTGAAGATCTAGACAGAGCCACTGAAAACCAGAGACATCCTCATGATAATACAACATCGTCACTATTTTGGAAACATAGTTATGCAAAGCCTTGCCAGAACGAAGAGCTGGACAAAGCCATCGAGGACCAGGAAGAGCCTCTCTATGATGAAGAGATGCCATTGGAATGTGCCAAGATGGTAGTAATACTTTGTGAAGATGTTCCAGAGACAACATGGTTTGATACTTGTGATTCTAGTAAAATGGAAGATCTGGAAATTTGTTATTGTTATTGAAAATGACTGAACATATTTGTACTATTTGTTGTATGAATCATTTATCACCTTTTGTGATATTTATTATTATTTTATCATTATTTCTCCAAAGAGGAAATATTTTTATTTTTGTTAATACAAATTTATCATTTTTCTTTCTATTGCATGACTAATTGATCACCTTCTGTGATATTTATTATTATTTTATCATTATTTCTCCAAAGAAGAAATATTTATTTTTTATTTATACGAATTTATTATTCACCTATTTATTGCATGAGTAGTTATAATCACCTTCTGTGATATTTATTATTATTTAATCATTAGTTCTCAAAAAAAAAATAAAAATTGTATTCAAAACCAAATAACCATACACCTGTATGATTAATAAAAAAACAATAAAATGTGAAAAAAATAATTATTGTTTTACTCACTTATATAATAATCACTTATCTATTATACCTCTTTCAGGAATGAAAATTTGAGGTTTGTGAATTCAAACAAGCCAGCACCAAAAATGAGTTGATAATAGTTATTCATCATACAAGGGAAAAAAGTCTAATATTTTTCCTGTATGTAACACACAATTTTTTTCTGTGACGGGAAAAACAACGAATCAATATTGACAATAGTATATTAAAGTATAAGTGGATGAAAAGGTCTTTAAAACATGCGCGCGTTTTCGAGCACGACGGCGCAGTGCTCGAAATAAAGCAAGTGTTTTAAATACCTGATCCACGAATACTTTACGCTATTTTTTTTTTGTTGGTGCCACATTTTACGTTTGAATAAAGTTTTGCATTTGTCAGTTATATTTTATTTGACGTTTACAAGGCACTCCTGTCAGATCAATAATAAAAAATTTGTCATTTAGACTTCACGTTTCTCGTTCCTTCGTTGATATTGCCATGGTAACTTCAAAAAACGCGCGTTTTTTAAAGGTCTTAAACACGCTCAGGCGTGCTTTAATAGTATATTAAAGTATAAGTGGATAAAAAGGTCTTTAAAACACGCGCGAGTTTTCGAGCACGACGGCGCAGCCGAAGTGCTCGAAATAGAGCAAGTGTTTTTAAGACCAGTTATCCACGAATACTTTACGCTATTTTTTTTTATTGGTGCACCATGAAATAATATATAATGGTATTATAACTACAAAGAATAGAAATGAAAACTATAATGCAAAATGGTTGACTTCGTGATGTGACATTAAGACACCTTTCGTTGTCATGGAAATTAGAAAAACAGATATTCATTCACAATTTTATGTTTATTGTTATCGCAGAGTTCAAAAATGAATTATTCCAATATCAATTCATTGAATAGTGAGGCAAAATCGAGGTTAATACCGGAAATATTCAGTGATATATATAAAAAAGAATATGACAAGTTCATCAAATGAAGCAAGAGGTATCAGAAATAAATGAACTAGTTGTGCTGGCTTACCTTCAGAAAATTTAGGAGCAGTACAAGGCGTCGACTATTATGTACAAAGTACTCCGTCAAATCAATAATCAATAATTTGTTACTTAGACGTCACGTTTCTCGTTTCTTTGTTGATGTTGCCATGGTAACTTTAAAAAACGCGCGTTTTTTAAAGTTCGATTTAAACACGCTGGGGCGTGCTTTAAATGGGTAAAAAGGGGCACCAATAAAAAAAATGAGTAAAATGGGGCACCAAAAAAAATTAATGATATTTTTTTACCTGTCAACAGAGATAAAATGTCAAACTCTTTTTCCGTCATAGAAAAAAATCATTTTTACTTTCATAGTTCCTTTATCTCTATATTCATCTCGAAGCAATCAATATCTACAAAACTGTATAACTCAAAGTAGAATTATTGTAATTAATCAATGACTTCACTGAAATTTCAATCAGTAATATTGCCAATCAATAAATACAAGTTGCAACTCATGAGAAATTGCTTGACAACTTTGAATGAATGATGAAATAAGAGTAATTTTGAAAATAGGATCTGAAATTATTCCACCAGAAAATGAACCAATTAAACATATTTATTCAACAAGTTCAACAATATCAATTTACAATAAATCAACGGTGCACATTTAATAAGATCTCTGGAACGCTTGTGAAGTGGACACACAGTATAAACGAACAATAAATTAAAATTGTTGTTTAATGTTCAAGTTCCCACAATCATTAAGAAGAAATATTTCATATACATTCTGTTCAAGGAAAATCTACATTATCTGAAGTACAAACATTGACATATTTTTGTTGAAATTGAGAGTAAATTCATTCGCCATGAAAATACTTTGAACTGACACTGGGGCTAGAGCAAATTACTTCAAATTGACTTCGAGTATCGAGAATCCACATCACGAGTAACAAGTTTTCTATAAACTACTAATTTTAATCGAGAAATTTTTATATAATTTTTTTTTAGTATCATCGATAGTAAGTTGGAAGGAACCTTAGGTACCCCCACGAGGTTTTCTTCTAGTTTCTTGTACAGCTGCCACAAGACTCTTGACTGCCTCTTCGTGGCCTAAAAAAATATATTATTCTCATTCGTCTCATTTTTCAACACATGATCTCTATTTATAATAAATTTTAGTGTAAGATAATGTTCGCAATTCTTCAAACAATTCATTCATACTTTCACATATTTAAAAAAATGTCTCAGAAATTACAATTGAATTCCGAAGTTGGAAAGAAGATTGAAACAATTTTTGAAGGGACTAATTCCTGTCAAACTCTAAGATCTATCAGATCATAAAGTTCTGAGGTTTATTTTCCAATTTTGTAGTTTGGTAATGGAAAATTAATTTCTTCATTGATTAAAAAAATATTAAAATTGGCAATGGTCTATAAACTAAATCTTCAAGTTATGTTAAGGAAAACACTTGATCTCTATTTATAATAATTTTACTTCTTTTATATAAGAAAAATATGTCTCAAAAATTTAAATTGAATTTAAAAAGCTGGAAATAAGATGGAAACAATTTCTGAAAAGACTAATTCTTATCAAACTCTAGGGTTTATCAAATCAGAACTTTTTGAGGTTTATTTTCCAATTTTGTAATTTGTAAATGAAAAATTAATTTCTTCATTGATTGAAAAAAAAATATCAAAATTGGCAATGGTCTATGAACTAAATCTTCATGAAATAATTTATTCAATTGATGATTGGAAATATGAAAGAGACTGAGACAAATATTTTTTTTCTGTTTCAACATACTTTCCCATAAAACTAAAAAAAAGGTAGATTATTATAAGTTGGTACCTTCGAAGCTGTCTGCTTTACGCAACGGTACCATCGGCGTGGGCACTGATAACTTTTGATGACAAATGTGATGGCGACGTTTCGGGGGAAAAGTCTCCCAGCTCCTCTGCTTCTGGGCCATCGTCATGTTCTTGTTCCTACTATTAATGAAAACTACGAGAGTCTTGTCGGGACCCTCGAAGCTAGACCGTCTGCTAGAAGTACTGAGGGAGTCAGCAGAATCATGCATCGAATAAAACACATTATCTTCACCATCACTGTAAGGGTATACCTATAAAAAAATAATAATAATAAAAATAAAATAATTAACTGTTCTCAATAATTCTTCAAAATGAGAATATAGTATTTATTATTGAACTCAATTCTTATTCTCAATTAATGTTTAAGACCGAATATGTACATGCCTTTTTCTTTTGTTGTTTGACAGATAGTTTTCCTTTTCCTTTGAATTTAGGGCTGCTAGGACTGGACCTAGTCTCATGGGCTAATGATTTTTTATTCTGGCTTGTAGCATCAGAGATTCGCTGATATTCTGATTCTGATTTAGTCTTACGTGACTCTGAATCAGATTTGGAAGTGGTGTTTATTTTATCACAACTTTTGCCAATTTTTTTGTACATGATCCTTTGCTTTGCACTTAATTTACCTAGGAAGGATAGAAATAATGAAGAATCTAGATTATTTCATGAATAAACTCACCTATAGATTCCAAATCAGGTTTACTCAATTTCCTCTCATCTTTGCCTGTAGTTTTATCAGTTTCTGTATCTGATTTGGATGTCGGCTGACTTTGTCTTCTGCTGATTATTTCATGCAATTTTTCTTTGATTTGAGATTCTAATTTATCAATATTCATTTGTTGACTGCAATAGATAATTCAAAATTAATGATTTTTGTAATGTTTCTGACACATTGATTTCGATTTTCGTTTTTATTTTTTTTTTCAAAAAACTGACCGTACTGGGAGTTTTTAATGAGAACTTTATACAGGTACTTTTTCATGGAGATTTCGAATATAGCGTCGCCTTTTCAATTGTCTTTAAAATGGGCGCAAAACACCTGGCAACTTTGTTATTTCTTAAGGGCGCCATTTTGATTTTCAACATTTTCAGATAGTTTTTTATTACCTCTTCAACGATTTATCATACAGGGTGGTTCAATGTTACGGTTTTGTCAAGAATTCAAATCATTGGCAATGGTCAACGTTTCACTTTTGAAAAAAAAAAAACGTTCAAACAGTCCGTCAACTTTCCCAAGAAAACCATATAATTCGCATGAATTTACATTAAAACGGTCAATAAACTCTTCCTAGAAACGGGGATCTAGAAAATATTCATATTTTTGAGTACTTACAGCTGGCCATGGAAATTTGCCTACTTTGAACAATTGAAGACTATATACTTGCCGTCCTCATATTTCTAGTTCCGCCCTTTCAATGATACTCACCTAGTCAGAAATGATTTTTTTGTTTGTGCGATTTGCACAGGTAGAATTTGTTTCTCAATTTGTCCACCAACAGCAGATTTGCTCCTTTCTCTTTCTTGTATATTAGGACGGACTCTTTCTAACAATTGCCCCAATACCCTGCTCCGTCCCAGTCAACCAAAAAAGTAACAGTAAGTCGCAGGGAATACCAAATAATATCACATTGAAGATCATCTTGGAAACCTCTCTGGGTTTTACATGGGACTTCGCTTTGTGGATATCAACATCCACATATTGTTATCGTTGCGAAGTCCCCATGTTAACTTTCTTAATGATTGAGTGGAACATTTAATCGAGAGATTCAGATGAAGTGCACATTGCTATTACTTTGCGACTTATCTCTGTTCATATATTTCGAACATAGAATTGGCGCTTGCGCAGGGCATAGCAACAACACGTGCACACGAATGAAAGTCAAGGAACAAAGGAAAAGTGCAAATAATATATTATGATCTGTGTGGTGCGTATTTAATGGTTGGTTGAATTGTTGGTTTTGTGTGCAGTATTTTGAGAAGTTTGTTAAGAAGAATATAAGACAGCTCTAGGTGCATGCGGTAAGTATACATTTCCAATGGCAAAAAGATGCTCATAAATGTGCAATTGGGAAAGTGATGCCCATTGAAAAGCAATGCTTTTTAACAAGATGGACTCCTCAACCGTTTTGTCGTATCATTATCGGAATTTAGTATCAGAATATTGAATGATATTCTATAATGTCAAACATGTATACACTGTTTTCAATACTCAGAAACATCTTTCTCTACAATAAAAGCTGAATATAGAATTTTTCAATAATTTGATTAGAAATAAAACATGATAACATCAACATAAGTGTACCTAACGTGTTCAGGAACAGTATTAAACTATAAAAAAAAAAACAAAATAATTTCTATTAATATTATTTTCAGTTGACAGTGGCAATCCATTATTTGGATCATCATAGTATAATAATCTCCCAGTCAACCAAAAAAGTAACAGTAAGTCGCAGGGAATACCAAATAATATCACATTGAAGATCATCTTGGAAACCTCTCTGGGTTTTACATGGGACTTCGCTTTGTGGATATCAACATCCACATATTGTTATCGTTGCGAAGTCCCCATGTTAACTTTCTTAATGATTGAGTGGAACATTTAATCGAGAGATTCAGATGAAGTGCACATTGCTATTACTTTGCGACTTATCTCTGTTCATATATTTCGAACATAGAATTGGCGCTTGCGCAGGGCATAGCAACAACACGTGCACACGAATGAAAGTCAAGGAACAAAGGAAAAGTGCAAATAATATATTATGATCTGTGTGGTGCGTATTTAATGGTTGGTTGAATTGTTGGTTTTGTGTGCAGTATTTTGAGAAGTTTGTTAAGAAGAATATAAGACAGCTCTAGGTGCATGCGGTAAGTATACATTTCCAATGGCAAAAAGATGCTCATAAATGTGCAATTGGGAAAGTGATGCCCATTGAAAAGCAATGCTTTTTAACAAGATGGACTCCTCAACCGTTTTGTCGTATCATTATCGGAATTTAGTATCAGAATATTGAATGATATTCTATAATGTCAAACATGTATACACTGTTTTCAATACTCAGAAACATCTTTCTCTACAATAAAAGCTGAATATAGAATTTTTCAATAATTTGATTAGAAATAAAACATGATAACATCAACATAAGTGTACCTAACGTGTTCAGGAACAGTATTAAACTATAAAAAAAAAACAAAATAATTTCTATTAATATTATTTTCAGTTGACAGTGGCAATCCATTATTTGGATCATCATAGTATAATAATCTGATATGGTGACAATCAATGTTTTTGTTGTTTCCTTCGATTTTATTTTGTCTGTACAGCATACTATTTTTGTTTTGTAAATAATACTATTTTTATTTCATTATGTTTCGAAAATAATGTTTTTGTTTTTATATTCTATGATATTACAATGTGAGTTGAAGTTTTTATAAAGTATTTCGGGTGAGTCAAGCTGAATGCATTGGACTAATATATATCTGATGATTCTGTTCAGCCATATGCCTGGCTAGAAATGCGTACAGCTTGACTCACCCTGTGTTATATTCAAAATATGCAGATCAGTATTTTATAATAGTTGTTTAATTATTTCCCCTTAAGAATGAAAAATAGATTCAATATGAAGAGCAGGCATATGATGTGTTTTATTGCTGGTCCTGATTATACCTACTGGTGTACCACCCTGTATATAAATCTCATAGACTTAACATATGCACATTTCTTAGGCATTATAAAATGGTTGAAATATAAGGCAGCTGAGATATATTTATTCTGCTTTCCAGGTATGTACTAATTCCATGGGTGTTTCAGAATTAACATTATTTCAATTAAATTAGAAGACGCTTATAGAGAGCAAATTTAGTGCCACGATGGTAATTACCAAATTACATATGAATATAACTTCAACGGAAGATGTAATGTAAAAGCTCATTTGGTTCAATAATCTTTCCAATAAGTGCTAAAATGCGAAGTCGCAATGTTGCTATTCATGGTACCTTCCACACATCCACATTGTGATGTATTAGGTAATTACCAGTGATATACAATGTTGCGGACATTAAGCACTCCCCAGTAAGTACTGGTTGCAGTTTTTTATATCAACATTGTGAAGTCGCATTTCCACGATGTTAACTCCCTACAACTTCCCTGCAACCAAAACTGGTTGACTGGGGTGATCGTGGAATTTTACCCAAGGAAGCATCTGACTGTTGAAGAAGACCTTTAAAACAATAAAGAGTCATATTTGAGGATTGTTAACGGTAATGAACTCTTATTGTTGAAAAGTGTGGTCGAAATAATATAAACATATAATTTATTGGCAGGTTTTATAGATTTGGATAAGTAACTAACACCTTTCATACTTTTTTGCTGATATTATTATTTTGGGCCATTTTTACAGCACCCATTCTATCTGTATTCGTAGTATTGATAGTAGGTCAAATATTTATTTGTGAGTATGTTGTGTAGCTAACACCGTTTCTGCTCTCTAATCAACTGAGTACTGTTGCTATGGTAACACAAGAGATGTAAGAAGCATATTACGCACGACCAGAAAAAGTAATTCTAGAAGTGCGTAAATGTCTTACAACTCGAGTTGTGTACTATACTTTTTCTACGACCGCATTCATTCCCAACAAAAATTATGATTCTATTAAGTGAAAATATGTTTTCCTACAAATGCTATGAAAAGTATAGCGTATTTTTTATAGCAGTTATGAAACGTTGAAATGTTATCGTCAACACGGCTTGTTATTCGTTTCCATGACAACAACTGAAGGTTCTTATTGGTTACATGTCGTGCGATTTAATTAGAATTAGAACAAAAATGTATCACACCGTTTCTGCTCTATAATCAACTGAGTACTGTTACTATGGTAACACAATATTTAATCAATAGTTCGATAAATGAATGATCGAATGAAAGTATATTAATATGGTGAGAATAACTGAAGATTTAGTCAGAAAAAGATGTGAGCACAATGAAGGTGAGTTTTGTAGTCATAGTTATCTCCAATTTTTTTCGTAAAAATCAGCAATATATGTTTATTTATCAGGTATTATTGGGACGTTAGAAGAGCTATCTCTCCATCAAGAGGACATCGAGAAAATTGAACACTTGAACAACTGGTGCAAAGATTTACAAATCCTGTACCTTCAGGCGAATCTAATTTCGAAAATTGAAAATTTGAATAAGCTAAAGAAACTCGAGTATCTGAATCTGGCTATCAACAACATTGAAGTCATTGAGAATTTGGAAAGATGTGAATCTTTAGTAAAGCTAGACTTGACTTTGAATTTTATTGGGAATCTTGAAAGTGTGTGCTCTTTAAGGAATAACGTTCATTTGCAATATTTATATCTGACAGGTGAGAAGACAAACGTCGAATTTCAAAACACTGTGATTGATTCGATTCCCCAGGTAATCCATGTTGTGAATACGATGGATATAGAGAATTTGTTATATCTCATTTACCACAATTACAAAACTTGGATATGAGAGAAATATCCAGGACTGATCGAATTAAAGCTCTACAGAACTTAGCTGAAGTGAAGGAAAACATACAAAAGGGTCAGGCCAACTACAGGTCAGGTTTTCATTGTGGATATTTTTTTCTTTTGGGCAACCCTTCAAACTATTTTAATTTCGTTAATTTCAGTACATTCAGAGCTGAACAAAAGGAACGTATGGCAAATAAGAGCCCATCCAATATGACTGATGAGGAATTTTGGAACACATCGAGTGAAAATTGTCCAGAATCCAGAGTTGAAATGGCACATAGACAGAGAAAAGCGAGGAACACCGAAGATGATAAAAAAATAAAGAATAGTGACAGATCGGCAAGACTTTTCTCCAAAGATGGCAGGCCTCTCAATATCAATCAAGCGAAACTTGATTTCAAATTCAATGACGATGATCCAGAGCTGTTTATACTAGACGTTGCCGTCTACAAATTCATGGATAGTAATTTGATCGAGATCGATTTGCAGCCAGTTTATGTCAAAATACTCATAAAAGGAAAAATATTCCAGATGGTATTTCCAGAAGAAATTTGCATTGATAAAAGTGTCGCTCAAAGATCTCAAACAACAGGACATTTGGTTTTGAAGCTACCCAAAGCTAATTATGATCATGCTAGTGTAAAAAAATGTATCAAACCACTGAAAGAAAAACACAAAACTGAAGAAAAAGGGCATGGAAATAAAAATGAATATCTAGAAGTTGGGTGTAAAGGAGACATGGATTTCAGTAGAATTATTGAGAATAAAAATAAAATTGAACATGATGAAGACCCACAAATACCTCCTTTAGAATATTTTTAACAACTCCAGATTTTCTTGGATACCTAAAAAAACAATTATTCAATGAATAAATAGGAGAATTACACTACGAGTATTTTTTTAGTATAAGCATTATGAATTATAATTTATCTTGAGTATCATGATTCAATCAAGGCGAGAATGACTGAATATTGAGAACAACGTTTTTTCTACAATTTTTCTCGAAAAAAAGAAAAAAGAAATCGAAAAATGAGTCACTGTTCGCGTTGCTACCACTCGGACCAAGCCTCACATTAAACGTCACATGTCACATCTGAATGACAAATGGCGTAGTGTCGATTTTACTCTTGTTTTATTGAGCTTATTCGACTTTTCCCCTGAAATGGATCGAAAATTGCCTAATAATATCGAATTATACCTAATAAAATCATGATTTTATTGGATAATGATAATTCAACTCTCTATTGTTAGAGAGTTGAAGTAATCACAGTACGTGAGCAGTCCTAGACACGATAACGTAGGAAATATGACGTTCCTGATATAAATCTAAAATGGTGTTGAAGTATCTCATCACGTTAGCACAGAACTAGTCTAGGCAGGAAATGTTAAATAATTTTAATAATCTTTACTTCCATGCTGTTTTATGTAGTTTAACTGTATGTCCTCTGTGCCGTTCGCAAGTTATCGTCCTCGTTTCGTGAGATTTCGGTTAGCGTACGTACCCTCTTTTAGCACCCGTTAGATAGCGTGAGTCTACGTACACCCGTAGACCCACAAAATACGAAAACGTGAAAACTTGTGCAATGCGCATGCCCAGATGTCAGAATGAATCCTAACGTTACCGTTCGTGGAACCACTTCAACTCTCTGTTACCTCTGTTTTGAGTTGTTCAGTTCGAGTTTTTAGTGTGTGTGTTTTGTGTGCCCTACCAGTAATATGGTCGTGACGTCACCTCAAATAAATGATCTATTCATGGCCGTTTGCACCGGCCCACCTCAAATGTTCATCTTTACTAAGGTGTACTTAAAGTTGAGGTAAACCTTAAGCTTTGGATGGTTTGCTAATGTACTAGTTAACGAAAACTTAGCTAAGCGGCGTGAAGACGTGGCTACACCGAGGAATCTAGTTACTTTTTAGTTTGTTACTAGAAAAAATGAGTGACAATCATGACAATTGACAATGTTGACATACACTTTTCATTCATTCACATCACAGACCACGTATCTGTGATTCACATTCATTCTTGGAGAATATAAAAAATCAATAGTTGGTTCATGGGAGCCACACTGTTGTTACTGAAAAAGAGTCAAAGATAAATCTTATTGTAATTTTCAACAATTCTGTTGATAAATACTTACAAGTCATAGGGGTGTTCGATTTCTGCCTCAATTAGGTTCAAAATATATAGAGAGGTAGGTTTTGTCACCCTTAATCGCGAAAAGAATGTTAACTCATCCCAGCTGTTGAAATATTCATTTCGAAGATAAATCCGTCTAGGAATACAATAAATGATCAAATTTAGATCGTCCAAATCGTCATCGTCGTGAACAAAATTATTCATATTATTGTTTAATAGATACAAAATTAGGCAATCCAAACCACGTGACATTCAATGTGGCGGCTTGGGGCACACAATGCGATACATTGGCTAGTAAACAGTGAATTTTATTTATTTTCGGAGTTTTTTGGTGTTTCGAAACGGTATTCAGATGGAGAGTGAATATTTGAAGACATTGATGTTGAATAGCAGAGACGTTGGTGAAAAGTATGCTTGGAACTATTCATTCAGTTCATTCTTGCAGAGATAAGCTATAATAACTTATTGTAACTTATCTCTGACCCTAACAACACAAGGACATACTAGGTACGTCCCATTTAGTCCCAAATGTGTACTGTCGGTACAGGGACATGAATGGGACATCCTAGGAATGTACCGATCGGTGAATCCCTGGAACTTACCTACCGGGACATCCTGGGGATGTCCCAAAAGTGTACTGTCGGTACATGTCCCGGTAGGTACATTCCAAGGATGCTCTTCTCTTGTCCCTTTGTATATCTCAAATGTTATTTTATGTTATATTTTAATTCATATAGCGATTGAAAAGATTATTTTTTCATCTGACTCTGACATATATTCAATACTTCGTAAAACTACATTAAATGCAAGTTGGCATTGACAACCGAGATTACGATCCATAAAATAAATAACTAGAATTCAAAATTTCCCGCTTTTCCCTTCCCCCTATATTCTGCGCTAGAGGCGTTTGGCAAAAGGCATGTATCACGTGATTCACGTGTTCTTTCGTTTCTGGTGTCGTGCATGTGAGCATGTGTCGTGGTGAATTGAATGGTTATGTTATGTGGGAAGCTGCTGTGATTTGTGCCTAGGAATTTAAATACCGTTTCAGGGTAAGTATCCATTTTTTATTATCATCATCATAGATTTCAACAGGAAACGAAGACTAAACAAGTACTTCAAGAGAATAAAATGTAACTCGAATTATACTTTAGCATATTAGCTCACAATGGTGGACTTTCAGAAAACTCATCAATTAATAATAATGTTATCCTACATTCAGCTGAACCTTCAATAAGAATTGAAAGTATAATATTACCTACAAATATAGAACAAACTCATGAAACCATTTATAATTCAGACATGTCTGATTAAGAGTTAGAGGAACCCAAACTTCATTCAAAATTCTTGATTAAGAAACAAATTCAAAGTCAACAGAATGAACTTTGAAACATAACATTACATAATAATAACAATAACATATTTATTACACTCCTAGAGAAATTATAATTCATCCTATTTATTTCTGATTCATTGCACTTCTGAAGAGCTTAGTGGATGAACATGTTAAGTGACATTTTTGTGGAAATCGAGATTTTCATGTGGATCAACATGTTATGCTCTCCTTTGAACATAGCATGTTTCCCCTTTTCGCCAACCTTTCAAATGAAGCTATTTTCAGTGGATGAAGTTGTTATGTATATAGAGAAAAAGAGCAAGTTAAAAACTTTACAGCTGATTATCTTGATTTCACTTAATTGTCTCATAACATCTTCATCCACTAAGCTCTTCAATTTTGTGTTCATATAACATGTCCACCTAATTGAATTCATCGTCTAACAAAGGGATTTTTTATAGGAGCTTCAACAGGAATTGGAAGTCATAAATAAATGATGCTATCCAAAAGTTCTTCAGGAGAGGGAAGGAAAGGGGTCAGTCCAAGAAGTCAACCACAAGGGCTCATAACATTTTTTTGGAAAAGATCTCGGTTTGAATATATCATTTTCATTTCAATATATGGAAATGACGTTTGTTTTTTTAAATCAAGATATTTTTATTTTATATGAATATATTCCATTTATTTCATACATTGAAATGATCTCAGAATGTACCTTATATTGTTTTTTGTTATTAATATTTTTAGTATGTAAGAATGATGCTTTGTTATTTGAATCAAGATATTTTTATTTCCTTTGAATATATTTCATGCATTGAAATCATCTCAGAATGTACCTTATATTGTTTTTTGTTATTATTTTTAGTATGTAAAAATGACCCTTATTTTTAAATCAAGATATTTTTATTTCCTTTGAATATATTTCATGCATTTAAATGATCTCAGAATGTACTTCATATTGTTTTTTGTTATTATACTTAGTATGTAAAATTTACCCTTATTTTTTAATCAAGATATTTTTATTTCCTTTGAATATATTTCATGCATTTAAATGATCTCAGAATGTACTTCATATTGTTTTTTGTTATTATACTTAGTATGTAAAATTTACCCTTATTTTTTAATCAAGATATTTTTATTTCCTTTGAATATATTTCATGCATTGAAATCATCTCAGAATGTACCTTATATTGTTTTTTGTTATTATTTTTAGTATGTAAAAATGACCCTTATTTTTAAATCAAGATATTTTTATTTCCTTTGAATATATTTCATGCATTTAAATGATCTCAGAATGTACTTCATATTGTTTTTTGTTATTATACTTAGTATGTAAAATTTACCCTTATTTTTTGATCAAGATATTTTTATTTCCTTTGAATATATTTCATGCATTGAAATGATCTCTGAGTGTACTTCATATTGTTTTTTGTTATTATTATTTTTAGTATGTAAAAATGACTCTTTGTTATTTAAATCAAGATAGTTTCTTACATATTTTATTTCATTGAAATGATCTGAGACTGATATTTATTTTGTATTTTCTTATCTCTACATTTTATTTTTCAAATTATATCATATTATTTTCGAAACTGGAAATTTATTTCCCTAGTTCTCCACGGATTTCCTCAATAAATAGAAACCATACTTAGAACGTACTAGGGGCGTCCCAGGGACGGTACCGGTTAGCCATCCTTCGGGATGTTGTTGGGAGTACCAGGTAAATCCTTAGAACGTACCGACGGGACATCCCAGGGAGCCCCTTTTTTGCCGCCGAGGGATGTCCCTAGACCATCCCAGGTACGTCCCGTGTCCCGACAAAGGCTGTCCCAGGGACGTCCTTCCAATAAATGTGGGACATCCCTAGGATATCCCAGGGACACACTTGTGTTGTTAGGGGATTCTTGTCACAGCATTCGTTTTCGATATTAAATTAAGTTGGGATTAATTAATAATCTAGATCCTTTCACATTGTATATTGATGCTGATTTAGATTATTCAATTGATGTTGTTCTTTTTGTAATATTCTGGTCAAAAAAATGTCTACTGCAGACTCTCTGATACATCAGTTTGGAATCAGTGAGATCATATCTCTTGATCGCAGCTAACCATAGGGCCCTTCGCTTCCTAGTTAAATCGTTCTTACTCTATAACTGCTCTATAAGAACCTGTGATTAGTAACCGTAGAAACCGATTACATGCCGACTTTATTTCGGTTAGTACGAGATCTACATCCAACCACAATGCATGTGATAGGCCTTTTCTTCAGTAAAAGAGTAAATAATTAGCCACAATTAAAAAAACACATAAAAAACGCACTAGAGATAACTAAATGTAACAGTTTTCAACTAAAGTCACATATGTAAACACCAAGTGTGTGCCCCAAGCCGCCACATTGGTTTTTCGCTTTGACAGATCGCTGGATTGCCTAATACAATATCCTTCGAGAAAACCACAACAAAAACAGACAGATTGAGGTTAGGAGAACTTTGAGCCGCCAAAATCTTGGGCTTAACTAAGCCATACTTAAGGTCCACGTACCTTAAGAATCAGTTCGACAACCGTGCAAAAGAAATAGTGTTTTTAAGCCAAGCTTATAAAGATAAGCTTCACTTATCTTTCGCTAAGTGTAACCGGTGCAAACGGCCATCAGTAGAGCCTAAATGACAGTTCGAGGCACTAACCTCACTTACCAATATGCTCTAACAAAGATGCCAACTGTTGAGCTTGTTCACTTTGACTAGGCTCTCCTTGACTTTGCTGAGCCGGCATCAGACTCTTTATGTACGGCTCCAACTGTGTCGCCACCTATGAAAATATAAAGCTCCGAATCGACAACATACGTGGACTAGTTTGCGTGAGTCAGATCCAAAAAATAATCGATTTAGCCTATTTTTTCAGAACTTCGCCATTTTGTTAATTTTCGATATTTTTCGAAAAATCATGGGCCATTATTGAGAAAATACCTCTTCAACTTTAATTCATATATTTTGATTTTATGTTTCAATTACTCATTCGGCCGGAATTATGTTAGAAGTTGGGCAACATTTTTTTGTACCACCGAAGATTACTTTGCTTTTTAAAAATAAATTCGTGAAAAAAAATTCAAAATAAAACATTTTATCGAGTACTAAAATGTGCGTATATCCCCTAATTTTTCATGTTTCACTGATATACTTCCTCAATAAATGGACTAAAGCGGCATTTTATTCAACAATTAGATAGAATGAAGTTCTTCAGAAAGCGTCGCATGAATCAGTTGAAACAATTGAACATCATTGTCATACTAACCTGACTCAAATGTTTCAATTCGTTCCTCAGAGTATTCACGTCGGCTCGTTGACAACTGAAAACTTCTTGTTCCATTCTTATTCTCCAAAGTTGTTCTTCCCAAGACGCATCGAAACTCGCAGCCATCCTCTCAAGTTCCTGTTGTTGCCTAACATAAAATAACCTCATAATCAATCAGTATATTTAACAGTCAATTCAGAAAGTATCTGGCAAACAATTCATCAACTTGATTGTCATTTTTCTGTCTAATAAAAATCATATCATGTTCGAACAGTACATATATAAACCAAATATTCCAATAACTGTCTATTAAAGAAATGTTAATAATAATAATAATAATAATATTTTTATTTACCATGTGACAATTTACAAATTGTGTTAGATTCGTCAATAAAAAAAAATAGAGTAAAATAGAACAAAACCAACCACACAAATAACTCAAGACTAAACAGTTACATCATAATCTAAAAATTGGCATCAAAATACTCGTCCAACGAGTATAATGAGTGCTGTAGTAAGAATTTTTTTGTTTCCAGTTTGAAAATTTTAACATCTGTTACATTTTTCAGAACATTCGGTAAATGATTATACAGTTTCAATGGCATTATAATACAACTTTCTGCCGTTAGGGTAAGTCTATGTGGGGGTAGTCTAATCACCGACCTATAGCTCTCATATTGTAGTTGACAGTTTCAGATGCAATGTAATCAGAGATATTCTTTTTAACAAATATCACACATTTGAAAATGTAAAGTGATGTGACAGTTAAAATGCCTAGTTCTTTGAATATATTTCTGCACGAGTACCTTCGGTCTTTGAACGTCATTGTTCTCAATATTTTCTTTTGTAATATTAAGAGAGACTCGATTTTTTTTGAGTTTCCCCATATGGTTATTGCATTGGATAATGTAGAATTGACAAATGAGTAGTAATATATTAGTAGAATATTTCTGTCAAAAAACTTTCTCAGTCTCCATAATACAAAGCAGTGAGATGAAATTTTTTTGGCAACATATTCTATATGTGTGTACCAATTTAAATGTGAATCCATATTTACTCCAAGAAATTTAACAACATTTGATTGACAGAGAGAAGAGTTATCATATCTCACTAGTAAACTGTAGTCCAGATTTGAGGCAGAAAACTGCACTAAATCAGTTTTCAGCGCATTCAGTACAAGGTGATTTTTAGTACTGTATTCATTAGAAGCTCTTATATCACAGCTTATATAGTCTGTTGAAGCTACACAAAGGTTGCTTATGGTGTTTCCAGATGCAGCTACTGTTATGCTAATGTTTATGTGCTTTGTCTTTGACTTTGACTTATGACAATAAAACTTTACATTCCAAACCATTTTTCGGTTCTACCAAACTTCCACACATATACATCACATGGTAATTTTGAAGCATAAACATGACAATAGGTTTTTTCCAACAAACATTTCTGTATGGTTTCGAAACTGTTTTATGGCCGTTTCGGTTTCGTTTAGTTCGCATGCGCGAACATTGAATAGTTTCGTGACGGTACAAAAACATTCGAGGGTTGGATCGGTTTTATTGACGGTTTTTGGCTACCCACGTTCTACACAAGATGGAGTTTATTATTCTTTTGTTCAAGAATAATTTTTCGTTACAATAATTTAAATAACATGATAATGGAACATTCAACGATTTTTGGCCCTCGTTTCATTGTACTGAAAATCAAAATCGTCTTCACTTGTTTCGTATAAACAACCAGTATATCTATATACAGGGTGCCCGTAATTCGAGCTTAAGCATGGGGATCTCGGTTACCTTGAGAGATACGATGTTGCTTAAATTAGGGCAAAGTTGCGCATTCTGGCACTGATCAATAATCTGAAAAGAAATCCGACCTATCTTCCTTGGTTTTCAAGACATCGCTGAAAAACGGAATTTCGCGATTTTCGTTTTTATTTTTTCAATGGAAAACCGATCAAGTTATCCATTTTCAACCGTAACATTCCCATAGCAACTTTTTGCGAGGAATTAGGAAATAATATTACATTTTTTCTAACACACGAGGAAAGAAACAAATGACAGTCAACTTTTTTTTTCTTATGGACGCCATATTGAATTTTCATATTTCTGAATGCAGTTTTTTTTTTCTGATTCCGATGATGTACTACACAACATGTTTTGATTTCAAATTATGGTCGAAATTTCCTAATAAACATTTTTTCGAAGATTGCCGCGGAAAACATACTCCCCAGATTTGTTCAATTCGAATTTTGACAGTTCAGTAGTTTTTACGCTTGGAGTCCACTCTTTTGAATTGTAATATATGCCATTTTCCAATGAAGAGCAGAGGGATATGTTGAATTTTTTTTTTTTTATAAACAGGTATAACATGTGAACCAAACAGAACAAACAAAATGAAAGCAAAATATGAATAATCAGAGGAGCTGTTCAAACTGTTCACCTTCCACCAGTACACATAATTCTCACGTTTTCTCACATTTGCACTTGCTCTTTCGATACTTCGTCTCCTGATCTGTCTCCAAGAGTCGATAATATGTTGCCGAAGGTCATTTATATCGACTGGTACAGTTTGGTACAGTTTTATAAACTTCATTTTTCATTGTTCCCCATAAAAAGTAGTCTAAGGGTGATAAGTCTGGAGAACGCGCTGGCCAACGTACATCACCATTATTCGCAATAACCCTATTAAGAAACATTTCCGACAAATATTCTGTAACTCTGTCTCGTTGATATGTAGTGATCTTCTTGGACCTAAGCGATATTGAATAATATCTCAACTGAAATCCAATCTGAAAATTAGAACATACCGCTTGTAATATGTTTTCTTCATATTCTTTAGCTCTCTCGCGATATTTATGTCTGTATCGCCGAAATGAACCATATTGGCCCAGATTTCTATGGAGACCTAGGAAATATCCAGTATTTGATTACTGTCTTTCAGGAAAACGTTGTAGATATGTTTCACTTGTTACTTGAACATTTCGATGACAAGCATAATACATTTCCAACATATGCCTCTGTTCTTCATTGGAAAATGGCATATTGCAATTCACAAAAGTGGAAGGACTACTGAACTGTCAAAATTCGAATTGAACAAATCTGGGGAGTTTGTTTTCCACGGCAATCTTCGAAAAAATGTTTATTAGGAAATTTCGACCATAATTTGAAATCAAAACATGTTGTGTAGTACATCGTCGGAATCAGAAAAAAAAAACTGCATTCAGAAATATGAAAATTCAATATGGCGTCCATAAGAAAAAAAATAGTTGACTGTCGTTTGTTTCTTTCTTCGTGTGTTAGAAAAAATGTAATATTATTTCCTAATTCCTCGCAAAAAGTTGCTATGGGAATGTTACGGTTGAAAATGGATAACTTGATCGGTTTACCATTGAAAAAATAAAAACGAAAATCGCGAAATTCCGTTTTCAGCGATGTCTTGAAAACCAAGGAAGATAGGTCGGATTTCTTTTCAGATTATTGATCAGTGCCAGAATGCGCAACTTTGCCCTAATTTAAGCAACATCGTATCTCTCAAGGTAACCGAGATCCCCATGCTTAAGCTCGAATTACGGGCACCCTGTATATCGTCACTCAAACTTATTTTTTCTTATTTGATTCGAACGGAAGAAATTATCATCAACACAAATGAAAGTGAATGAATACCCCAAACAAAAAGCTAGGTTAGCCAGCGTTGCCGCACCAGGCAATAGTAGTAGATTGGAGATTGAAAGTGGAGTAGATAGACACCAAAGCGGAGTAGTACTTAGTACATATTCAGTCAACATCTTTCACTATTGCCATTTAATCAAATGTCAATTGTCAACTATCGGGGAAAAAAGAATAAGAATTACGAGATAAAACACAGATAACATGATGACAATAGAGAGTTGAAGTAATCACAGTACGTGAGCAGTCCTAGACACGGTAACGTAAGAAATATGACGTTCCTGATATACATCTAAAATGGTGTTGAAGTATTTCATCACGTTAGCACAGAACTCACATAGGCAGGGAATGTTAAATAATATTAGTAATCTTAACTTCCATGCTGTTTTATGTAGTTTAACTGTATGTCCTGTGAGGTTCGCAAGTTATGGTCCTCGTTTCGTGAGATTTATCGGTTAGCGTACGTTCCCTCTTTTAGCACCCGTTAGATAGCGTGAGTCTATACGTACACCCGTAGACCCACAAAATACGAAAACGTGAAAACTCGTGCAATGCGCATGCCCAGATGTCAAAATGAATCCTAACGTTACCGTTCGTGGAACCACTTCAACTCTCTAATAACGTTTCAAAACATGCACAGTTAGACGTGGTTAGACATGAACTCTTAATCACCTTTCTAAGTTTTGATCAACGTGCAAGCACTCTCTAATCAAAACTTCATAACGCGCCATCAAAGGTGGTGTTTGTGCTCTCCGTATAGCAGTGATATCCTGGTGCAAATCGCTGACTTTATCTTTGACGCTGTTGAATTGTTGGTTAAGTTCCTTTATTTGGGATTCAAAGGAACGGCAGTGTGTGGAAAAAGACGTGTCTCCGTCGAGGATTTTGTTTTTGAGGGCAGTTTGTTGTTTTTTAGTAGATGGTGTTGCGGTGTCATACATTCTGGAAGCTAATAACGACCATTTTATATTGTGTTTGATCAGCTCAGAGAAAAATTATCATGTTCAATAAAAAATAATCCAGGATTTTACTCTACACTAAGCCATTTAGTATTTTCAATGGGTAGGTAAAAGTAGAATATTCTAGAAAGAAAATACATATAAATTTATATTTTTTTTTCATTTGAACATTGTTCAATTACTCTCAATTTATTTTTTCGATTCTTGATTGATCAATCATAGACCAAGAACGATTACCCAAGCTTCTAAAATCAATAATAATTTTGAAAAATCAAATAATTAGTGAATGAAGGTTCATAGTGAATACATACTAGCTGCTAATTCAGTTTGATGTTGACTAACAGCAGCTGGTCCAATCCAAGGCTCGAGGCATTGTGCAAACTCAGTTCTGTAGTTAGTTTTTATCTGGGAAGATTGTAAAGATCTGAAAGAAAGTATTATTATTTAATTTTTCAGATGTGAATAAAACTTTTATCAAAACTAAATTATCCATATCATCATAACAGATGCTAGAAGTAGGCATAGGCATGAAAATAAACGTATATATGTCTGACTAAAGGTACAAAGATTAACGGTCATAAAAATATTTCATATAATAGTCAGAATTTTTGAGATTTCTGTGTTTTTCATCAGATTTGGTATATTTTTCACATCAGTGTTCGTTCAGAGTTTAATTCGATATTTTATTGCTGATTTATATTTTTTTTTACCTTACTGGTTGACTCAAATTTCCTACAGCAGCAAGTCTTTCAATTAAAGAAGGACATAGCTCCAGGAACTGATATTTATTTGCAGTAGCAGTAAATGTAGTGCACAAAACAAGATGTAATTGTAGAACTGGCATAACAGTACCTAAAAGGAATCTAATATAAAATAATTATCCCATTTCGAATCACACACCTACCTAGAATAATCAATTGACTCCTATAAATTCGCTCTTTACTTTCGAATTGTCTTTGAACCTCCATTATCATGGTTGCATGTGTTTTGGCCATGGCTTCTTGCATTCCTTGACAAAACGTATTAATGGTATGCTTTTCACTGTCCATGTTCCGTCTCAGTTCGTCCATGAGGCCTTTCAAAGCGATTATACCATCTCGAACCGAAGTCTTCAAAAATAATATTCAGTGTAACTTCATTTTCAATGTACAAGACATGGAAATTCAATGAAAGTTGTATCAACTTATCAGTCACTGCTGATGAATTAAAATATACTTAATTCAATAATTAATTTTAACAATGCATTTCTCATTGAACTGGCTTAGATTTCATGAAGACAACGTTTTATATGTCATATTTTGTTGATATTTGAAATTTTTGAGAAAAACCAACCTGCAAATCCATTATGGCATTCTGTCCTCTCTCAAGACGTTTGGATGCTTGAGAGTGGGCAGTTTCAATATCCACGCATTGGCTGCGAATATCATTGGGCGAATCACGAAAACAATTCACACACAACATGTTATTCTGCATTGGCGAGAACATTATATAATGTTCTCCATGCTGAGGGCACTGAAATTTAAAGAAAAAAATATTCACCATAGAACGAAGGAATAAAATAAGTCAAACATTGGAAATATTGAGATCATTTTTTTGAAGGGTTGAAGCATTTTTGAAATTCCTCACCTTTTTGGGTTCCTTCATACATTTCGCCATGTGAACTACTTCGTGACTTGAAAACATTTTGGCTCTGTGAGTATTGTCTCGGCAAGTTATACATAAAGCTTGACCTGGAAATTTAAACATTTTTACTAATATTTTTACCACCAAGATATAAAATCTCCTTTGACATTTATGAAATTGCCAATTCAATTTTCTCAAATAAACCAAAAACTACACATGCAACAAATAATCATTTTATACATGCTGTCAAAAACTATTCAATAATATACATATTATAAATTTAAAATGATACAGGTGCATATTTGTTTTTTAAAATGGAACACTCAGTATACTTCCACTACATCTCGAAAGAAAAACACCTTGTGAATAAAAGCAATCCTCAGTTGCACCATTTCAATAATAATGATTATGAAATTAATGAATATTATTTTTTCATGTTCACTTGAATTGAAAATTCCGGTTATGACGAAAGCAAATTGTATTTCCGGTCGAACCGGAAGTGACGAAAAACAACTGCAATGCCAAAGATATACATGCCCATTCACAATAAAAAAGGATTCAGTAATACCGCAGGTATTGCAGTAAAACATATTCGATCTATCACGTTTATCACAATTTGAACATGGTGGATTTTCACTGTTTGCTATGTCAATCAGTTGTCGCATCAATAAATCTGGGGATGGCAGTGTAGATCCGTCTTTCAGAAGCGTAGGTTGTCTGCAAATACAGGAAATGGAAAATTTCAAACTGGTCGTTGTGAGGAATCTGAAGACGATGAATTCGAAATAGTCTTTTTTGCAGTCGATATACCTTATAAAATTGACAAGATTTTCACACGTATTGGAGCCTGTATTTGTAGTTTTTCGTTCATCTGGTGGTTTACTCAGTAAAAAATTACATTCTTCGCCACCAAATATAATTATGAATTTCTCGATTATTTCCATTGCTGTTCATTCATGCTCAAATAATAATAATCATAATAATAATGTGTTTTTATTCAGCATCAGTGTTACATAAAGAAAAAATATACGCATATATAGATAACAAACTATAAACATTTCAAGAAATAAAATATGACAAATAACAAAAATAATAAGATACATGAAATTATACAAATAATAGCAGTTATCACAATTACACCAACATTCATTCAAAATATACTGAAAACCTTCAACTCGAGTAACAAATAGCAAATTGGTGAATCCCCTCTAAAATAACTATAAATTTAACTCGAAACATCAAGAATCATTCCATGATTATTTTTTACCTGCAAAATGGACAAATTAGACGACGATCTTGTTCTCTTCCTCTCAAACATCTTGCACAGAAAGTATGATAGCAACTCAGTATGCAGGGTTCAGTGAAGTAATCATGGCAAATGGGACATAATAATGGATTTTTAGGAAACTCTAAGCCACTTTCAATTCCTGGTGGCTCCATTTCCGCACCACAAGTACTTTCGAAAGAAATCAATATCATTAACAAAATTACTGTTCACTTAATGGTCTACCTACCCTATGAAGTAGATAATTCCGAATATTCTACTATGAACAATGTTTTGTATCTGATCAATCTTATAACGTACTGTTCTAGTCCAATTCTATTCAAAAACAATGCTAAAAATATAATTTTGTTGCTTAGCCCTCTTTGGTACACCCTCGTACACTCAATCCCACTTCTGATTTCGCCCAAACCATGACAAATGACGTCCTTTTTCACAGAAACATGACCTAAAATAGAGTATCGAGTTTTATGATTCCATGTATGCTTCTCATTAGGTGAGGTCACTGAGGTCGGTCAACTCAACTGTCATATGTCGTGTCAATCTCAGTCTAGACCTGTCAACGTCGAATTATCTTGTTTTGGTTGGTGCGATTTTAATTAAGATCAAAATACGAAATTTTGAATAATGACTGAGGAAACGAAAGATCTTGTAGAGATCTTGAATGGCTTTCAAATGTAAGAGTTTTGCTTTCACTTTCTTGATCCACTTACCAATTGAAGAAAAAGTCAATATTTGACTGTTCAACAAATAAATTATAAATTTGGTATATTTAGAATTCATTTGTGATGTTGATGAATTCCTATTGTAATATAACTTATTTTTGATATTACTTATTTTTCAGCAACTGGATGTGTCTACGTGATGCTGATGGAGGAAGAATATTCTGGCAGGGCTTCGAAGATCTGAGCTTCCCAGATCAGGTACATGAAGCTAGAGTACCCAAAACCATACTCAAGTGTCGAGCTGTATCTCGAGAGTTCAGTTTTAGTTCCAAAGAGCAGATGAATAAATTCAGATTAGAGCAAAAAGTTTTATTCAAGGGAAGATGCCTTGAAGAATGGAACTTTGAATTTGGTTATGTTATGGCAGAGTCTACAAATACATGGCAATCTATCATGGAAGCAGCTCCTGAATCACAGATGATGCCAGCATCAGTACTCAAGTGAGTTAACATAAAAATTCCAAGATGAATGTAGTATAAAATCGAATTGTAATGCTGAGTAATTGCTTCGAAATATAAAAGAGGTATTGAATGAAATGTGGACAGAAATATTTAGCTTATATAAGCTAGTTGGAAGTAATTGCAAACTCTATTGGAACTTATTTGTATGGTTGTATTGAATTGACATGAAAGTTTTTCAACAAGTCAATTAATTACTGAAACCTGAATCCTGAAATATAATCAATTTTATTTATATTTTTTGTTTTAGTGGAAATATAATCATTGAGACCAAATTCTTTGATGACGACTTGCACATATGCACTTCCAGGGTTCGTATTTTTTATGTTTAATATTTTCATCTCATTATGTTCAATATTTGAGTGTATATTTATATTGATTATTATAAAATTATCATAAGTTAGGATTATTTGGAAATGTGATTCATACACATTCCCATTTTGTAACTGACTTTTGTAAATAACTTGAGTGAATATATTTTATATATTTAGTGAATATGTATTTTTGTGTAAGAATGATGTTTGATTTTTCAACAAAAAGTTTTTACCATGATAAACATTGAAAATATATTATTTTTCATATTATAAACGTCCACGTCAAATTCATCCGACATTTACTGTGATTTGACAGTTGACAATTAACTTTCAGGTGGAATATCTCGAGAAATATTAATTTTCCCACGATAACATCGACAAAATTCGCGTTTCTTGTTTCCATATAACTCTAGATCGCTTAATATATAGACTTTTACTAACGTAATATTGAAAAAAATGCATCAAGATGCATAACCACTACATTTACGATAACTATTTTCGAAAGTTCACAATCTCACCACCAGATAGCGCCAAGATTTTTAAAATCACTAGTTGTCTGGCCTCGTTTCAGTGGCGTAACCGCAATACCAGTATTTAAACCGGAAATCTCCCGTACCGCACATGTATACGCCCTGCGCAATTCCTGCCCCATAATCGATTATTCAATTTCAAGGTAGACACATAATATATCGAATTATATTATCGGGATGGACGTGGCTCGTATCGTCCGGGGCATTCTTTCAATTTTCATCCGATATCTTCCGATCGAATGAGTTTTTTCGAACTGTAAATTGGTTATCGATCGCTTCCGCACACTTCAATTCCGGCTTTATCTGTGATAATACGATCCGACAAAATGTGTCAAAGTGGTGAGTAGAATGGTTGTGCGAATTGGTGTTCACTTGATACCTTTTGCTAAGTAAAATTCTGAATCGATGAAGCTCAAGATCAGTTCGATACTAGGATAGGTTCATGGCGATACCAAATCGAATAATATTTTTATTAAATACATATGCATTCATTTGTTTATTAATTAACGTTCGAAATCTGCTTTACACAAAATCATATAGTTATAATCTGCAAAGTATAAATAAAAACCAATAATGTAGCAACATTTTTGTGTAAATCACTCGATTTATGTCTCACCGACATTTGATAGACTAATATTTATAAAAATTATATTATCTCATCATTTTCAGTGACAATTAATTAAATTTAATTGTACCTACTAACTTTGTCAAAATAACAGATTAAAAAAAAACAGTTATACCAGTAGGAAACTCCAAAATAAAATTTCATTAAAGGGTAGATATTTATTCAACGGTTTAGAGATCATTCTTCAATTGGGTAAGTTATCGTAGTTCTTATCAGGTGCCCACACATTTTATGAAGTGCACATACGTGCCACATTTATTTGTATTCTTAAATCCTCCCATTTACTTTCATTTGAGGATAGCAAAAAATACAATAGTACGAGAAGGCGTGTCTTTCCAAAAACATAAATCCATGGGGCATACTTCGGAAATAAATAACAATAATAAAAATAGTATCTATATTCTCATATCAGGTATTGATTAGTTTTAAATAATAATTCTTTATCATAAATAATCGACTAATATGAGACATAATCAGATCCATATTGAGAATATCATTATTCAGTTATCTGAAATCTAAAAATCCTCTACAATCACCGCATATCAGCTATAATTAAATACTATTATAGAATACAATGTCAACCCAGAAACTTTTCGAGAATGAATTATGCAGAGAAATGTGAACTGTATTTTTTCAATAAATAAATTCATTTTTCACAGAACGTCATTCATGTAGTTGGCACTCTAATACTCACAGTGTCCAGTTTTATGGACACTTGAGGTCGGTTATTTATCAACAGAGTTATAGTCTTAGATCGTTTCAATCCTGATGCTTCATTTCTCAGAAGTGGGATATAATAATGTTGCGCCCACTTGTCGTTATCTCGATAAGGGTTCGATCCAACCACTTTCCTTGATCCTTAATAAAATACGTTTTCCTAGTGAACAAAATTTTTTGACGAATATTGCTTGAATCATGATGATTTCAAATTTCCATTACATAACTAGCATATTGAACGGTTTCTATTTTAGACAAAGATTATAAAGAACGACTAATCGCTGCTGTGAAAAAGGAAGTGAAGCAAGTGATGGAAGAATCAGTTACAAGAAAATTTATCCATGAGGAAAGCGGTTCTGTAACATCTTTATGTGGAGCAGTGGAAGCTTGTTTGTCACAAGGTATTTTTCAGGAATATTTTAGATTATCTTTAACAGAGTGTTGTTTATATATACTACCAAAAGTAAGTTTAGATAATGATATGTTCAATGGATAGAGAATCGATTTCTGAATAAAATTTAATTATTTTTTCATTCGACTAAGAAGACATTTCTGGCCTTCAGTTTTCAAATTCATTTATGAATTCCTTGTTTTTATAAATAGGTATACATTCAGATGCCATGAAAGGATTATTTATGTAGAAAAACCATCTCAATCCTGTTTTCGAATGATCTTAATTCTCTCATACATTCATTATAGGCCTTCGTAGAAGAGCCCTGGGTCTATTCAAGACATCCTCCACAACTGCTTTGTTACATAAGATCGCAAAACACTGTCCAGAAGCTGGAATAATTTCTAACAAAGTACAAGATTTAGAGAACACCGACCCCAACAGAAGATCTTCGAGCAGTAGCGATAGTGTAACAAAGCCAGTTTTGAAGAAAAATGCGACGTTGTCATCTACTCCATCTCCAAAATATTTGTGGATAAGGTTTGTTCTGAAATATATCCATGACCGACACGATTTCAATTCCAACCCATCCTTATTAAAAATGCAAAATAATGGTTAATTTTTTCATTATATGAATCGAGGATTGCTCAAATATTCCTCTTTTGTTTCAGGTTAGCTTTATTTGAGAAACAGCTCCCTAAAATAATTGACTTCATAGTGTCAAATTCCCACAAGTACTACGATAAAGATGCCCTGGTATCCGATTCTGATTATGGGAATATTTTGAGCTCGCTATTGGTGGGACCTTGTGCTCTGGACTATTCCAGGGTGAAAAGCCATGATAATTTTTGGACTGATCCACCAGCTGATGAATTGGTAAATATTGATTTAAATTGTTTCGAAATTCATATTATTCGTTTACTGATTCAACTCAAAATCAAAGACTCAAAGTAAAAAATATTACTATGGAGGAAGAGAAACAAAAAATCTTGACAGCAACAGAAAAAGCACGATAAGTATCAAAAAATAAAACATTTTCTAATAACGATGAACATAAATATAAAATATGAAATATACCAATTATTGATTCCAGATCCAAAGAAACAGGTTGTCGAATGGCCATTCGACACCTCCATCGGTTCGTCGCCCTATCCTGAACTTCAGAAGATCACTGAATACCAGCTCTGAAGATACGTTGACGTGTAGATCGACTAACACCCAATACGTAGCCAAAGAAAATGTGGAAAGTTTACACCAAAACTCCAGGGCGACGTTGCTGTTCGGAAAAAACAACGTGCTGGTTCTCCCAGTCAATTCAAATCTCTCAGAACCAATACCTGGGTGAGAATATATAATTATATATACAGGGATTGAGGAGCGCACCTTGTTGACATATCTGCAGCCTTTCATTACAGAGAGAGATTGTTGTGTTTATTTTGAGAAAACTTTAAATGGACCCAACTTTTCAACCATTATGATAGGTGGTTATGCTAGAGCAGAATTCAGGTTTTTCCTTAGCAGAAACACAAGTCCTTCCTTTTGAAAAACAATCCAAATGAAGATAAATAAAAGGCTGCGGACATATAATTAGATACTGATTTGGAACTACCAAGTTCCTTACTTTTCTCAGGTGTCTTATGTAGTTGTCAATCTTGAAAACTCTGTACATATACTGGCGTTTGAACTCGACTAATTTTTTTTTAAATGCCAAAATAAAACAACTGAATGAATTTGACTTTGAGTAAGTTGATTTTTTTAGAAAGATCTTCAATGGGCATTACAGGCTTGTAAATTAACATTTTCAAGGAATTGTTTTTATATGAGTGTATTTCCTCAGAATTCTAAAGGAATATAAAAGTGAACAGTTTGAAATTGAATCGAATCCTAAAAGATTGAATTCCTCCATTATTTTTTCAGGTATTTGAGCTTACATCAGACAGCCAATGCGCTAGCGATAAAATGGACACCGAACGAGTTAATGAACTGTTTTGGTGAAGAATCGCATGACAAAAGGTATCTATCATTGATCGCTTTTCATTCTAAAACAATGACCAATATTGCCACAACTATTGATGCCTGAATGGTTGAATTGTCTTCCTCGACAATTAATAGATTTTTGCAATTATTGTCTTAGATTTCCTGTATATTCATGACTTTTATTTCAGTATATACTGGGATTATGCTCTTCAAGTTCGCTTGGACGAAATAGTGTACGTGCATTGCCATCAAGATAGTGAAACAGGGGGAACAGTGATATTAGTAGGACAAGATGGAGTCCAAAGACCACCAATTCACTTTCCTAAAGGTAATTTCAACTGTGTAGAACACACATAGACCAGGACATCAAAAATAAAACAATAAAAACTACAATACAATTTTACTTTACTGCTTATTTCCATAAATTGCTAGTACTTGTTTATTTATTGGCAAAATTTTAGACTCACTTCATATCTTAACTAAAAAAATAATGGTGCTACAGGAGATGGTCATATGCTGGCCTTCCTGAGTTGTATAGAGACTGGACTTCTTCCCAGAGGCAGATTGGATCCTCCTCTATGGTCTCAAAGATCCGGCAAAAATCATACCAAACGAAGAAGGCCGCTTCCAGCTCTGAATGAAAATGAGGAAACTTCGAAAGACTATGTTTTCCGCATAATCGATAACAGTAACCATAAGGATATTCGTAAGTATTGGTATTTTCTGTTCAGGTAGTCAACGTCATTGTATATGCCTAAGTGAAAATCGAAATGATTTCAGTGAAAGGTAAGGAACTCATGGAGAGAAACAGTTCTTTTCCGTTGAAAGTTCGAATTCAACACTCTAGTACAAGCACCAGTTCAGATGGTTCCTCAAGAAGTTTGAGCATAGACCAAAGTGTTCCTGATAGTCCACCCAGCGTCTACATTCAAGCTGTTTGTGAGTCCATGAAACGCCAAATTATATCGAGGTGAGGTATTTTAGCACATAACACCTAGTGAAATCTGTAACTGAGTAGGCAATACACAGGCAGACGATCAGTTCTATTTTGGAATGTGAAATAGTTGAGAACTTCACCTTGAATTGTACTTTTGCTATTAGTACTGTATTGAATAGTTAAATCAAATACAAAGTATTGAAACTCACATTGAGCTAATTCCGTCGTATTTTATTTATTCCTACTTCAGAGCATTTTATGGATGGCTAGCGTATTGTCGACACCTGTCAACTGTGAGAACGCATTTGAGTGGACTTGTCAACGCCAAAATAGTGAATGAAGAGGGCGCTACTGAAGGTTAGTACCTATGAGTGTTCCCTTTTGTTCAAATTACTACCTGAATATTCAGAGGAATCTTTCTTTCAATTTGTTCAAAAAATATGATACATTCTGCATAATAGCTCACATGTTTCCATAGGAATAACTTTGGAGAAATGGACTGAACTTTGTGTGGATGGTATAGTTTCAAACTACTCAGAAGTGTACAGGCTGACATACTTTGGAGGTGTAGTACAGGAACTCAGAAGGGAAATATGGCCCTATCTGCTTGGTCATTATAAATTTGGCAGTACTCCACAGCAGAGGCATGAGCTCAGTGAAGAAACCAAACAAGCGTGAGTAGATAGACTAACGTCATTTGCGATAAATGAATTGTAATTGTCAATGGTTTCAAATTCACAGATACGAAAATACAATGTCGGAATGGTTGGCAGTGGAAGCGATAGTGAAACAAAAAGACAAGGAAAATCAAGCTCATGCTATCGCTAAACTTAGCAATGAGAGCACCTCTGCAGATCAGCTACCACCGGAAATACAAGAGGAATTGAGAAATGAGGTATTTAATTTCCGAAACAGTATCTGTTATTTGAATAATAATATTTCTTTTTCAGGTTTTTGTGGATAATATAACAGACGAAGATGAATCGTCAGAAGAAGAAACAGAGCAAAAGAGGTCAAAACGTACCAAACAAAACACTATCAAATATTCAAGCGACGAAGATGAAGCTGAGGATAATGCTTGTAAGAAAAACACTGAAAACGTACAAAATGAAGAAGCCTTCAATAGTAGAAAAAATAGTACAACAAATAGTTCTAGTTTAGGTATGTTTGTATAATTATTCAACAATTGTATTAATTGTCTAATTCGAATAATTCGTTGGACAAATAGTAATTGCGTTGCTTTTCAGATAAACCAGTCGATGTTAAGGAGAATTTGAATGACTGTTGCGAATCGGAAGAATATACCGAACCCGATAAAAAAGAAGAATTAAGAGATTTAATTCATAATGTGTTTGTCACCGATGCCAGTGTTGACATGTACAGTATAGGTGAGTTAAATTAACTTTGTCATCTGAATAAGGTCCTAATTTGGTCAAAGATTGGCAAAATTGACGTAGCAAATGACGCCGGAAGACTCGATAAAGACGTCAAAATGTCAAACGTCATTAATGCTTGTCTTTTTGACGTCTACAGGTTCATTAGAAAACGTCAATCGTGTGACCAATTTACTTTATTCTGAATCATTTTTGATCTGGGGTGGGGATCATGAAAAACATGTTGCATAGTTTTTTTTTTTAATTTTCAACGTGTCTTGATTATTTATAGGTAACGAAAGTGACACTATTGCAATGGGCAATTTGGATTCTGTCACTGAAGAGAATAATTCGTCATTAGACACCTGCATAGAAACTCATGGATTAGCATCACCAGCACGGTCGAATTGTGTATCACCTGCTAGTTCAAATGGTGGAGTTTACAGTGTGAGTGTCTCATAGATAATTTTATGTAGAGGGTGATCTAATAAAACGAGATGATTTGATGGTTGTCATTGTTGCCGGAATCCTTATCAATGAATTATGCCTGATAAAGAATTGAAATATCCATCACATCTTATGGAATCGTGGGTGTTTATGCATTAGTTGAATTATTTTTCATCGTTATTTCAGCAAGAATTGCTTGAAACGTTTGGATTGAACCTGCATAGGATAGAGAAAGATGTACAGAGATGCGATAGGAATTATTGTTATTTCATGGAGAAGGAAAATCTGGATAAACTAAGGAATATTTTATGCACGTGAGTTTCTTTTAACTGCCATTCCAGTCCAATGTCTCACTCCTAGAATTAACCGGTCAACTGTCATTTCAGTTTATTTGGTGATTGAATTATTCTGTGCCAAATGCGATCTATATTTTTCACACTTTCTGGAACACACAAAATCCAACATAACATTTCTATACACATGTACAGATATGTCTGGGAACACTTGGATATTGGATACATGCAAGGAATGTGCGATTTGGTGGCTCCTCTGCTGGTGATTTTCAATGACGAATCTCTCACCTACGCGTGTTTTTGTCATCTGATGGAAAGGATGGTTGAAAATTTCCCCAACGGAAACGCCATGGATTGCCATTTCGCCAATATGCGGTCTCTCATACAAATCCTCGATTCTGAAATGTACGAGCTGATGCATGCCCAAGGAGATTATACGCACTTCTACTTTTGCTACAGGTAAGCAATCTTATCAGAATATCAAAATACAATGGATCAGTTACGCATTATTTTGGTACATAAACATGTGGGGCGTTCGCCCATATCTCTGGAAAATTCAAGGAAAAAGGTCACCTAACCGTCAAGCTTTAAAAAATGCAACATAAAAATGATACATTTGACCTACTACTTCCAATTTATTCATTGAACTCGTGTTCCTATGCTGAAATGAAATGAAATGAATGTTGATTTCAGGTGGTTTTTATTGGACTTCAAAAGAGAGCTCCTGTATCCAGACGTCTTCACTACATGGGAAATAATATGGGCAGCACAACGAGTCGCCTCCAGTCATTTCGTACTATTTCTAGCACTGGCTTTACTGGAATGTTATCGGGACGTCATTCTGACAAACGGCATGGATTTCACTGATATCATCAAGTTCTTCAATGGTAAGTCAACAATTAAGATGGATAACGAAATTGAAATAAGAATGCACACATTTGATTCAGAAATGATAATATCTTTCTCATTTATTTTACAGAAATGGCAGAGCGACATAACGCACAATCGGTACTCAAATTAGCTAGGGACCTAGTACTACAACTACAACAATTGATGGAGAATAAATGAACGTGATTTTAATTCAGAAGTAGATTATGTTATGTACAAGATAAGAGACCTGATATTTATATAAATGGACAAGATAATTCTACCACGAATCCTGATGTCAATGCACAACTTTTTTCTTTCAGTATCTCAGCAAAATCAGGAAATATAATCTTCATGATCTTTCCTTTGGGAACTAATTATGGAACATCCTGTATCAAAAATACCATATCCATCGAATTCTTTGACTGCAAAAACTGGCTAGTAAGAACACAATTTGAATTATTTTTTTAACAGGACATTCTCAGGAATATCTGATGTTGATTATAACTAGACGATTTCTATAAATTTTTGTGATGTGGCTGTTGAAATATTGTTCCTTTTTTCAACGTTTTGTATCGATATGCTATTGATATTATTGAATCAAAATACGATGTTGAAAGTAATCTAGCTAAATTACAGAAAATACACGAATATGGTGCCAGTTTTATAATATATTGTGTTTTTCTTAAAAAAAAAACAAACTGAAAATTGAATTTCGATGACCATTACTATTTCAAACTACTGTATTTAATTTTGTACTTTCAACATCTCAATATAGTGGGCAGAAAAAAAAATACATATGATATGAGCTGTGATTTTTTCAAAGTTCTAAAAACTACAAGCTTACATGTTTTATGTACCTCTTATTTATATTGTCGTTCGTACTATGTCGAACTGAATTGGACTATTTAAAATTCTAAATAATGAAAAGGGATTCTTTATCCTGAATGTATTAATTATAAGAATGAGAAATGATATACCTTCGTCTAGGCAGGATACACATCCATATACCCAGAAATATTCTGCACCTAGTACAACTGATGAGACCTGGTGGGTCGAAACAACACTTCGAAATACTCCCTGAAAATAATGTTGAGAATTGTGTATTGTTATTCTCGAAATCTATGACCCATCTCAAAACCCCCATAAATCTCGTTCGTTATGAATTTCTCAATTGAACTATTTGAACAGATGTGACAACAGAAAATTCAGTTTACTGCCATTGAATCCTGACTTCTAAATGAAAGCTGGTGATATTGTTCGGATTTACTATTTTGGTAACAAAATGCAACTCAACAAAAACTTGTTTCATATGAAAAGCCAATTATTCAGTAAATTCAACGAATCTATGTGATATACCAACTGTTCAACCTATTGTACCTCTTAATTTTCACCCATATATGTAATATCCTGTTTCACATTTATAATCATCACATTCGCATTTCTGAATGATATATCCAACTATTTTTTATTATAATTCTTGAATACTTCTAAGGAATCATTAGCATTGCGTCAATGATCTACTATCTAGTGAAAGTCTCAATTGATCTACTTTAATAAAATACCTTTATCGATTGAAAATATTTTCAGCACTACAGTAACTTCTTATTCAAATAAATGGACTATATTGAGTTTTTATAATGAAATATATTTTTTATCAGTAGAAGATAGTTCATTCTCAGAAAATGAGGTTTCGGGTAATTTTGTGCCAAACAGCAAAAATCAGGATATTTCAGAAGTTAAGGTATATAGAAAATTGTAATGGCATCAATATAATGATTATTTAAATCTTACTAGTCACAGGTTTTATGGCCTCATTAATTATATGTTCACTTCGCTGAAAAGCCATGAATCATCATCACCAACATGTTGTTACAAAAAAACCAAAGTGACTATAGATCAACTGATAAATGTTTATACATGGTGTTTCAAAATTCAGTATCAAGATTTTAGGGGCGTATTTTTCAGGTCAAAATAAGACGTTTTTGTCCGCAAACGCTTCGTTACCGATCTACAGAGCGTTAAAGTTTCAACATTTTTTTATTTTTTTCTCCATAGCTCTTTCACTTTTTGAGATATTAAGATCAAATTCGAAATATATGTTACGTTTTAGGGTTTACATCATCCAGTATGCCGAGTGATTGTAACAAGCTACAGGGAGATATTTTTTCATGGGATCAAGCCCTTTTTCGCCCCATGAACTTTTTTGTAGTGCGCCGCTGGTGGATTCTAAAATATGAAATGAATTATTTGTTCTGTTTATAAATTTTTTTGTCTCTTGTAATTTTCACGCATCTGCCATCGTTATCGAGAAAAAAGTAAAATCAATTTTTGTGATTCGCTACATTTAATTAAAATTTTCAACGGAACAATGAAAAAGCGAATTAGTGGGCTTTGACTGCTATTTTCATTTTGACGTTTAGGTTTGTTTTGAAGCATTTGACATTATTTGAAAGTTGGTGGATGTCTCATCGTGTATTTGTTTAACTTTAAAATGGAAAATGAACCATATTCATTTGAACATCTGGCCATTTTGTTTATGGTCTGACTAATGATCCCATGAAAAAATATCTCCCTGTAGCTTGTTACAATCACTCGGCATACTGGATGATGTAAACCCTAAAACGTAACCTATATTTCAAATTTGATCTTAATATCTCAAAAAGTGAAAGAGCTATGGAGAAAAAAATAAAAAAATGTTGAAACTTTAACGCTCTGTAGATCGGTAACGAAGCGTTTGCGGACACATGTTTATAGACAAAAACGTCTTATTTTGACCTGAAAAATACGCCCCTAAAATCTTGATACTGAATTTTGAAACACCCTGTACATAGTTATTTTCATAAGTTTCATCAATGAATTTGGCGTTACAGTTGCATATGTAAATAAGAAAACTATCCCTACACTACAGAAATCATCTATAATTATTTTGCATGTAATAAAAGTTTATTTACTGTTGAATACTTGATAATGAAATAATACTTATTTATCGAAGATGTTAATACACTATGTGTATATATAAATGTGATTAATCAAAATATAAAGATGCACTTCGTATACCTATTTTATGTACCTTCTCGAATTGTCTTTACAATTATTTATAAATCATTTTATTTTCTATTAAAAATAAATATACCTATCATCATATTGTATCCTATTATATTTTATCGACATTATTTAATAAAAGATAACGAAGTAATGTCAATTATGAATTTTATTTCAAGAACACGAAAGCCACTGGTACGTATTTTATAGAATACGTTTCTTATTTTTTTTCTGACACCAAATACCATCCTGACGTCGACACCCTGTATAATGAAACGTTATAGTGTGTCACCGTTAATAAATAACGCTACACCTCGATAAAAACTTTATTAATTTGTTATCCTTCAGATATTGATTTCAATAAATGAAAGACATTCATACAAAATATGAAACATCTGATCTCGAAATAAGTTACAATACTTGCGAATTGAATTCCAAAATGGGCACAGAACACATAAAATTACTGGTTGACAAATTTGACACCGGCTTCGATATTCTTCTTCAGTTCAGGAATAGCTTTCTTGAGGAGGTCTTGCTCGAAATCGTTCAATTTCCCAAGTCCCAAGTTCTTCTCGATACCGTTTTTGCCCAAAACGAGAGGAGTGGCGAAGTAGGCTGCTTCCGTTACGTCAGACGTGACGTAGGCGGGTTCGATAACATTGCTGTCACCCTTCAATCCCCTTAGAAGTGAGTTGGCGAAACGGGCTCCGGCGTACGCCATCGAAAGGGTGGCGGAACCGGCTCCTGCTTTGGCTTTGACGACCTGTGGGGTGAGAAATTAAATAAAAAAAAATACTAGAAGTGGAACAATCGAAAACAAGTCAATGAGAAATATTTTACAATGAACAACGTACCTCTGTGCCGGCTTCTTGTATCCTGGTTGTGAGTGCTTTGAGTTTATCTTCAGGGAAACTGACAGATGGCGTGGCACGTGAGATCAAGGGAATAATGGTGATACCGGAGTGACCTCCAATAACAGGAACATTAACGTCTTTGGGGTTGAGGCCCTTTTCTTGGGCGATAAACGTATTGGCTCGGACGATATCCAATGTGGAAATACCAAAAATTCGTCTGGGGTCTAACTTTCCAGCCTGAAACATATCGATACCGCTTTCAACCCCTATTTCAACACTTATTCACACGATTTCAAAGTATAAAAATAATATCCTACATTTTGACTACTTACTACCTTATTGGATTTAGTTTTATAATTCATGATGCAGCATTTCATGAGATTAATGATTTACTGCTAGCTATTATCGATCGAAAAATTCCGAAATAATCACCTTTTTTAGAACCTCACAGACAATAGGAACGGCTGAATTGACGGGGTTGGTTATAATTCCAATGAGTGCATTAGGGGCAACTTCAGCAGCACATTCAGCCAAGGACTTGACGATGCCGGCATTGGTGTTGAATAGGTCGTCTCTTGTCATTCCTTAAATCATATACAGTGCATCTTTTAATTACACAAATATTCGTAGGATCATATGTCTAAGGATTGCAAAATATTTCATTGTAATCAGAGGCAATGGAACATTTTGATGAATCGATAAATTGATTACCATTTAGTTTTTCATCGCTCCACTATTTTTAAAATCAACTACAAATAATAAGTGAAAATTGCGAAATTTAGGAATTCATAAAATTGATAATATTACTATAATATATGACGCACCAGAATCAAGCTAAAACGTAAACATGCTTCATAGGCGATCAATAATTCAATTTCATAATACTTTCAAACTAGTGATAGAAGTATTGATAGCAAACTGCTTGCATGAATTTTTGGAAATTATGTCCAAATGAGAATTCACATTTCTGAAGTCATATTATTAGTATTTTTTATTTGAAAAAGCTTTGTAAAGAAAAACAAAAGAATGATAATTAGTCTTCTTAAATATATGCCTCCCTGACTAAGCATAAGTACCTGGTTTTCTGGGAACACCGGCTGGGATAATTATTACATCTGCACCTTTCAATGCATCTGCAACATTTTCAGGTCCGTTGTATCTGAAAATTTCTTATTCAATATACCTTCATTTTTTCAGGTATATGACAACTGTTTTGAGACGTGACGTTTTTATATATTCTTGTTTCTTCCAAAGTTTTTTATAATGAGAAAACAATTGTTAGGGAGTATATTTTCGAAAACATAAACCGATGTGTTTCAATTTTAAACGAGCATACAGTAGCAGAGCTTGCAAGTTATACTTTAAACTGTCATTGGAAACTATTTCCGATACTGTATAATCAAAATTCACCAAACTTTTTGTGATTGGAATGAAAATTGAAATAGCAAATGATGAAACTTACCCGGCAACTTTAGCAGCAGTCTCAATATGAGACAAATCGGCGGCTACACCGGGAGTGTGTACAACATCATATAAGGACAATTCACTAACTAAAGGATTGATCTTCAAAAGAAGTGACAGAGGCTGACCAATGCCACCTGATGCTCCGCATACTGCAACTTTGTAGTTGTTCTATTATAAAACAAAGTACATTTTGATCGTTTTGGATATCAATATTTTCATACAATCATTCATGCGTACAATTTGACGTTTATTTTTTCGTTGATTATTCTCTGTGAAATTTAAAAAGTAGTCATATGAATGTTTCATTTATTTCTAATATTTCAATGGTGACAAACGATCACACCCTGTATTTCAGTACATGGTCGACAGCTGATTTTTAATACATATATGCAGGGTTGCCGAAGCTACTCCATTCGGAGTAGATTTACTCCCTTAGATCACTTTCTACTCCGCTACTCCAAAAGATTGATTTATACTCCGGTTCTTCTGATTAGTGTTTGGCGCATACGTAAAAGATGTTAACTGAATATGTACTAAATACTACTCCGCTTTGATGTGTATCTACTCCACTTTCAATCTCCAATCTAATACTATTTTTTAGCCTGGTGCGGCAACGCTGCATATATGTTATATATTCTTTTGAATTGGCGGAAATACTTTGCTTACTCTCAGGGTGATATTGTTGATTATATAATTCACATAAATATTAAATAATAATAATAATTCAATTTGAATATTAAAGGTATAGATTTCAACACATAATTTTTGTATAATTTATAAGAATTGCATTGAAAAATTAATATGTATCACCATATTTTTACAAAATCATTTGGAAACACTGGGGAGAATCGTGGTTCCAGATTTTTTCAAAAAAATCAAAACCCGTTCACAAATTCTAATTTTATAGTTGGTAAGATAATATGAGAATATGGTTACGTAACTACCAATGCTGGAAGGTTATAATCATCAGGAAAACTTGTTTCAAATCAGTTTGGGAAAAATGGTCATACCTGTTTAGATGTACTGAAATTTCTTGTTGCAATTAAAGTTGGTCTTAGAGCTTTGGAGAACATATTGAGCAAAAAACAATAGTTAACTTATTGACCTTCAAATGATCACGCTGGATTACACTAAAGATCGGAACCTATTAGAACACAGTCGACCGGCAACAAAACGAACTTTATTAAAATGAGTATTCGTATTTCAAACTAATCACCAGAGCAGAATACGCATCAACTAATGAATCATAGAATACTTTTATCAGCTGATTGTGACAATAATGACATAATTGACACCAAGCTACATGGGGCATCTGTGGTGCGTCATTAAATGGGCGTGTCTCTCAGGTTTAGATGAAAAACATTTTCAGACGTTTTTGTAATTGTTTTGAGAAAAATGTATGCTAGAGAATGTAGAATATATTGATATATAATAGAATACAATTACAGTAATATAACATGTTTATTGAAAATTCAATAATTACCAACTCAACATGACTAGACTAAACCGAAGGTGAATGAAAAATAATCAAAATTTTTAATAAAATAAAGATTTATGAAAAATATTAAGTTTAGGTCTATCATCATTGAGTGAATTCTAACAAAAACATGCATTTGTAATGCCGATATAATTGAGAATTCCATCAATTCCCGCAACACTCAAAATCTTTGGAATAAGTCTTAGTAAAGCGACTTGAAATTATCACAGTATTCAGATACAAAATCATTCGAGTCTGATTTGTAGAAAAATTTATCAAAGTTCATTGAATCAAGGATATTGAGCAATTCATAGTTAGGTTAGTTCTAAACAATAATCTTTGCTTTTATTTCCCTCCACAATTTGCAATGTTGATTCTGAATTCAACAGTTGAGCCAATTTTGAATAGATGAAGTACTTATTAAGGTAATTATTGTATTTTCTCGACTGTATTTTTCAATGACCACTAATTTAGTTCTTGAAGAAACATTGTAAGAAAAAATCCCATGGGTGTGTTTGTGATACCCATATTCTCAACAGTATTTGCCAGTTTATTTCTTATATTTCGCAATCTCAGAGATGCATGGAGGAAAATAGCTGAAACAAAAAATTCATGAAATTGAATGCCTCTAAGAATTTGGAAAATAAATATTGATCAACATGGTATTATAAATGAATAAATGAAACATTACCAGATATTGGAAGTAATATCCCCAATAGGAATACAAGTAGAGACTGTAACATGTAAGTAACAAAATATCCTGCAGCAAAAATGATTAAGACAGAAATAACTGGATGGTTTCTTTTGAAATGAGCTGCAGATTGTTGTTCATTAGTAACATAAACAAAGACCATAAAAATAACTGCTGTAGTTATAAATCCACATGTCATTTTCAGAGGATGAATGATTCTGAAACAAATAATAGAGTTCACAGAAAGTGAATAACTTCATGATTCAGAAATCATTGAAGATGAATGGCACATCACTCTGAAAATTAAAGCTCAAGAATAAATCAGACCTTATCTATCGAAACTCACCCAACTATAACAAATATGAAAATCGACGTCAGAAAATAATTTGTCTGGTAGTAAAGCAAATTGCTTGTGACACGGTTTCCCCATTTTTCCAAATCATTCAAATTGGGTACTTGAAACCGAGCCGCTTCTAAAATAAAATCATCCAAAGACCTCAAAGGTGCAATTGTGAAAGCAGTAGATTCCTTTTTACTCATTTCGAGTACCATTAATTTCTCTGATAGAACTTCACTCTCAAAAGATTTGATTGAATATATATTTGAATACTATGATTTCATTACATTTTCATGATATATTCACAGTCACGGAGTATATATATCTATATATATATCTATATACTCCGTGTTCACAGTGATGATATAATTTAATGCAGAATGCAGATATTGAAATTTCAAGTGTCAAACAGCAAAGACAAAATCGAAATGAATAGAGCATCTGCACATGACGTCAAAACCATACACTACAGAGATAAATCACCAATGAATATTTTTCATCATGGTTTCGGAATCAACCACTAGATAACGCTAGTGTCTTTGCAAAGACAACAAAGAAGATAGCTTTTCTTGGGGTGCGTTCCATTAAGCGCTCACAACGATCACGCTCACGACCACGAATTTTGTCGTTCCACTTGGTTCTGTGCGTCATCGAAACGCTCACGCCGACCCACCTATTGAGATGGGTCGTCGTGAGCATGAATCATGACGTAATTCATGACATTTTCGCCACGACCCCAACGATCGTGGTCGCCATGTGGAACGTCTGAATGAGTGTTTTGGGCGTTGTGAGCGCTTAATGGAACGCACCCTTGATGCCTATTTGGCTGCCACGCTAAAGGGAAAGATCACATACTGCGAGATGGCGCTGCGAATGTGACAAAATGTCCGATTGAGGGGTGAACCACAATAGCACAGGTTCGTTTTGGAAATTTGAAATTCGTGTTTTCCTACCGAAATACGTAAATACCAACGAACATTTTCATTCAGGTTGAATGTAATTTAATCGATTTAGCGAAGCCCTAGAGGCATCTTTGAATCAGTCAGAAGAGTCCGAGTTCTGACAATCTCCTAATATAGCCAGCAGAATTTAATTTGAAAATATTTCAATCATCCTGTACACACATTTCGGTATGGCAGAGGTGACTAAGTTTCGATTATACAACCCTATTAATCACACATAAAGAAATTGGCAGACTGATAAGACGGCACAATTGAATCATTCGATTTTAAACCTCCGTTGGGTTCGGACGTGCGTGACAAAAATACTTTTTATTATACTTAACAGAAAATACTACATTTTCAACTGTTTATAAAATACAGTAAATATGACATTTTCGGAACAGCGCACGGAAATTTTTTCCCGATCCCCATTTCCGTGCGCTTACGAGTAATGCAATAGCTACGATGCTGCTATAGCAACGATTTATTTATTAATGACAAATTTTATTTTCTGTCAGTGAAAAAGATATTTTGACACATGTCTCTCATTCCCGATTTTCTTAATAATTTTTTGCGATATTTTTTGTTTATGTTGATTTCAGGTACCTCTAAGTATAATAAAAAATATCGTTCATTACTCGTCCGAAATTTACTGATTTCTTGGTGGAATTGATTTCAATGTTTTCTCATGATGAATACATATGATACATGAACCCTTTCTTAATAACATTTAAGGAAAGATGCAATAAAATAAAATATGCAGTTTTATAGATCATTTTTAATTTTGTTATAGATGGCATGTGACGTTTTCAAGTAACGAGTCGTTTAACATACAGTACATCATGATACTGAAAAGAATGTTCATTTTCGAATTGAAATCTTCGACATCGCAGTAGCAGAAGTAACAGTAGTCTACAGTGCGTTGTTACAAATCAAATCTACAATCAAAGATGTGCTGGAAGAAATCGAGTACGCCATCGAAAGTGACTTAGAGTCGGAAGGTCCCAAGTTCAGATGCATCAAAATTATTTCCAGTGATTTTTCTACTCATTAACGACAGTTGACAACCTCACCCGATAGCACGCCCGGTACCCTCTTCCGAGGGGAGAGTATTGACTTTTGGTGTCTGTAAGTTTTCCTCTTTGCAAAGGAGGCTGTCACCTTAAGAAGTCGGTATGAACTGTTTTTCGTGGTCGAGGGAGTCTTCTTAGTTCTTGATGTAGAAAATCCCTTTCCGGCCCACCGCATTTGAATTTCGATGGAACTTCCAGCTGTGATTCACTTGACGGCGTATTTGATTTCTTCAAGCGCATTTTCGATTGTAAGTTTGATTTGTACCATCGCACTGTAGACGACTGTTGCTTTTGCTACTGCGATGTCGAGGATTTCAACTCGAAAATGAACATTCTTTTCAGTAATTTGATGTACTGTCTGTTAAACGACTTGTTACTTGAAACACTTTTTCATGAAAAAGAAGGTAGGCCTGACGATGACAAGTTTCCAAATGAAGAACATTTTGCAATTTTGTAAAAATGCCAATGAATGAATTTCAGGAATTAATTCATTTCAGGTATCAATTCATTTCAGCAAAAAAATTATTTCAGGAATAATTTATTTCAGGCATTATTCTTTTTCAGGAATTATTTTTTTTCAGGAATTGTTTCATTTCAGGAATTATTTTTTCAGGAATTATTTTTTTCAGGATTTTTTTTTTCAGGAATTGTTTTATTTCAGGAATTATTTTTTTCAGTATTTTTTTTTCAGGAATTGTTTTATTTCAGGAATTATTTTTTTCAGGATTTTTTTTTTCAGGAATTGTTTTATTTTCAGGAATTATTTTTTCAGGAATTATTTTTTTAAGGAATTATTTATTGCAGAAAAGGGTTCATGGTGTTCGAGTAAGTATCACAGTACCTGGTGAATTCATTCAGATCATCAGTTCTTCGTTTTTTTCAAATGGCCCATTATGATTTTTCGAATTCAGATTCAGATTTATTCTTGAGATTTACATTCAAGATTTGAGAAATGAAACGAATTCGTTTTATTTTGGGCTTGAATATTTTTTTATGAATGGTTCTTCGATCGTGGATTTTTAGACACACACATAATCTGAAAATATGAAGTGCATTTTGCAATTTTGTGAAAATGCCAATCAAAATAACGAATTTCAGGAATTAATTTTTGTAAAAATGCCATTGAACGAATTTCAGGAATTGATTTCAATTTCTGGAAGGGGTAAATAACTAAATATTTTTGAAGAACATGGTTTGTAGGCCTACTGGGGATGCTTCCATTAAAAAAAGCAACGCATTGAGAACTCTACCTCTTGGGTGATGACGGAAACGAGTTCAAATGTATTTTATTTTGCAGACGCCCAAATACCATTTTTAGATAGTAAGTACATAATCAGCATAATTTTTTGAAAATGTGTTCGAGAAAATTAAGTATCTGCAAGATGATTTGTCCTCGCAACAACCTGCACATTTCTTATCAACAAATAATATGAATTCAGTGAAATATCCTCACTATACAGGGTGATTCACCTAAGTGGTTCATTAGAGGTTTATGGAGAACTGGAAGAGATATCAACTTGAAATTTTGGTGGATGCTATTACTCAATGTGTTCTATTTTCCTAAAATATTTTCAATACGCTGTTACTTCCGGTTAAACCGGAAGTGATATCAACTTCGTTTTTTTCAAATGGAACACCCTGTTTATTTTTGCATTTTCGAATTCTACGAAGAATTCTGGGCCTGTTGGATTTCGAATTTTCTCCCTATCGTGATTCGTTTGCAAGATATTCCATTTTTTCGAAAAATTTTGACAGATGGACTGACTAACTAAAATGTCCATATAATCTTCAATTTTCAAGATTTAAGGTTCAATTTCCGTATACACATGAATGAAAGAGTGTTCTATCAGGTATATCCTCAGAAGTGTTCCAAAATATTCAACAGGGTGTTTGATATTTCAGTTTACTTTTTGTAAATTTCAAATCGCAATAACTTTTTTATTTCAAATAGAATGACTATGCAATTTTCACACTATCCGACGTAAAATTTAATTTCCTATCGATTTGCATACGCATACCAAACCGATAAAATGGATATTTTCAGAGATATCAACAAAAATGTGGAAAAACGTTAATTTGTCTCGTGTGTATTTTCACAAGTGTGCTTTGTATGGTTCTGAATTTCATATTTGACGAATAATATGAACATCAATCCATTAGAAGTAACTATATCTCCACTTCGTCTATGAATATACTCATGCAAACCTATCACGAAACAAATAATATGGCGTTAAAAATGATATTCTGGTATACGGATAAAACAAAACAAGTAATTGTTCAAAATGTCGTCTATGTTTTTCAAGACACATAATATTCTTCTCCGGACACTTTTAGTAGTCGACCTTTCAATTTCTTGTGACAATTTTGCGAAAGCCAGGCGCAATTTTTTGGCTCTAGGGAATTTTTAGTCATCAGCCTTTTTGAAAACTCTATTTTTTCTGAAACCCCAGAGATAGAAATCGAAACATCAAGTCATGTGACCTCGAAGGCAATCACCATGATCCACCCTTGCCGAATCCATCAGTCATCAATTTCTGTATAATGTTTCTAACACCATATGATGGTGCACCATATTTGTTTCTTTTCGTGTTAGGAATCAATCAATATTCATATTATTCGTCAAATATGAAATTTAGAACCATCCAAAGCACACTTGTGAAAATACACATGAGACAAATGAACGTTTTTCCACATTTTTGTTGATATCTCCGAAAATATCCATTTTATTGATATGGTATGCTCATGCAAATCGATAGGAAATTAAATTTTACGTCGGATAGTGTGAAAATTGCATAGTCATCCTATTTGAAATAAAAAAGTTGCGATTTGAAATTCACTAAAAGTAAACTGGAATATCAAACACCCTGTTGAATATTTTGAAACACTTCTAAGGATACCTGATAGAACACTCTTTCATTTATGTGTATACGGAAATTGAACCTCAAATCTTGAAAATTGAAGATTATATGGACATTTTAGTTGGTCAGTCGATCTGTCAAAATTTTTCGAAAAAATGGAATATCTTGCAAAGGAATCACGATAGGAAGAAAATTCAAAATGCAACAGGCCCAGAATTCTTCGTAGAATTCAAAAATGCAGAAATAAACAGGGTGTTCTATTTAAAAAAACGAAGTTGTTATCACTTCTGGTTTAACCGGAAGTAACAGCGTATTGAAAATATTTTAGGAAAATAGAACACATTGAGTAATAGCATCCACCAAAATTTCAAGTGGATATCTCTTCCAGTTCTCCATAAACCTCTAATGAACCAGTTAGGTGAATCACCCTGTATATTCAGTACGATTCTTCAAATCACTTGAATAAATCAGGTGAATAAATAGGTTTCCCTATATTCAAGATTGTCTGCCATTTCTTAACTGCCTTGGGATTCAAAGGAAATTTTTGTAAAGAGATATCTGAAGTACCATAAATGAGCATTGAGGAACAGATATGAGAACATTTTTCGTGATATTGTCTCCACGTTACCTCTTCCAATCCGCTGCATTTTCAGCTGGTATAAAGTCTATTTCAAACAATTGTTCATTGAATATCATCCGAATATATAACTTTCAATACAAAAATGGCCTAAAATAACATAACAACATCACACACTTCACCCATCTGCCCATACAAACACACACAGGTTAGTTTGTTGGTCACACCTCGAGTATTTCAAACGATTAAAAGTAGATGTCGCCCACACTTACTTTACTATAATACTATTGAGCAAAACACAACTTTATGCGACTCTAGCGGCCATAATGTGAACTTCCCGAAACGCGTATTGCATCTTTGTTTTGTTTCGCTATCGTGTGTGATTTGTATAGTTATTTCGATTTCAAATCCAATTATAAAATGTCTGAAGGAAATATAAATAAAAACGCCAATTGTTGTGATATTGCTTGCTACAGAAAATGAAAATGAAGTATATGTAACCAACAAAATGGGAAATATCGATGAAATTGATGAACGAAAGGCATGTGATAATAATTTATTGTGCTTGGTTTTATACATATTGATGTTTATTTATAATAGCATAACCATAGAGCTAACAAAAATCCTGAAACCCAGACCCAAAACTAAACAATAAATTTGATACTAGGATCAGTAAAATTGCCAGGGCACGATAATTCGCCACTTGAGTATTGTAGTAAATACAACCTTGCACAGTTCAATAATAATGCTGAAATATGCTTGTAAATTTCAGATAAGCCTGATTTGCACTCCATCTTGGTGATTTTCAAATCTTCATTTTTAGAAAATGTACCCTCGATCTGATGGGGCTGTCCTTATAGAGCAGACATTTGTAGACAAATACCTGCAATATTAATACTGTCCTTCATACTCGATTTCTTACCACATCAAATTAAGTGATTGACATGAAGAATTTGCTCTTCCTTCACAATACATCCGTTGTCGGGTGTTGCTTGTAAATATTTGAAAATTTCTGATAGTGTTTTAGGAACATCTTGCTATTGCTAGATGATCTAAAATATGAAATAATATGGCTTGATTATGCTTAAAAGTATCTTATTTCTGTTCTTACATAAGACGTCCAAGTACTGAAAAAAAATCCACCACAAAAAAGCCTTTTCACACCAAATTTCGAATATTAACAACCACTATAAACACGTAAGAACCATATGAAACTGCTGAACAATACGCGTTTCGGGAACAGCTGATGCAACGAGTGCAGCGCCACCATCGGTAAATATTTTGCTCAATACCAGTCATGCTTCACATTGCTTAAGAAGGGTAGAGACAGGAGAGGTATCTCTCTGAGTGACGTGGGCCAAAACTTGTATGGCTAGCTCGCTTCTCCCACTTATGATGGGAAGATGCGCAGTGATCAATTATGATGCGCTGCGCATCTTCCCGCGAGGCAGAGTGTGCGGCGCGCGTTCCCGAGAAATGTCACTTGACAACAGCTGGCTGATATTTACGTATTCGCACGGTACGCGCACGCGATACCGAGGAGTGGGGGTAATGAGCTTGCCATACGATTAAACGATTTTCGGCCCATTGAATTACACAGCCAAGCATAGCAGATACCTCTCCTGTCTCTACCCTTCTTAACATTGCTGTAAAATTAATTTGACGCAATGTTCGATTTGTAAAGAAGAATGTCAAATTCTCATTATTTCTGTGGTTTTATGGCAAACAGAAATGCAAGGGAATCACACAGATATGACATCCAACTGTAAGTGATTCATTTCAGTTTTGTTCAGGCTATAAGGCCACTGTGATAAGGGTGGTTCAGGCATTGGCTAAGTTACTTAAGCACTTATTCTTTGTTTCTGCTCTAGTTACTGTTACTGTTCCCTATTCCTTCCAATTTTATCAACGAGATGGTAAGTAAAAAATGATAGCACCGCCATATTCGGTTTTTGATAATTTAATGATATTTTTCACTCATGATCACCTTGAACGCAATAAATGTTGTGTAAATTTTGTGCTAAATTATGTCCTAGGCCATACATATTACAAGTGCATGGTGGTGCATGTACTAAAATAATTACTCCACGGGCTTCTCATATATCTCTCAATCTCGTTCATTTGATAGGAAAAAGTCTGCTTGGAACCATCGACATATATAAATGGACCGGCAATGTGCTCTGCAAGCGTGGAAGCGGTGTAGAAAAAGAGCGCAATAAACTTTGTGAATAGTCTCTGACTGTCGCCCACTAGAAGTTGTTGCAACAATCAACAATGTAAAAACGCGGACAATGCGTCGATTATCCATTAAGTTCTCAGATTAACTTTATTGCGCTCTCTTTCTACATCGATTCCAATGCACGAAAGCACATTGCCGGTCTATTTTTAAATGTTGGAATAGCGACTGCTTAAAATAAACATTTCCGCTCTTTCATTCATTGTATTTCGTTGATAATGATAACAATCCTTTTGTATAATACTGAAAATACAATTCGGTAAATTTTCACTCATCATGCAATTCAGAATCTTAAGAAAATTCTTGATGGTATTTGTGAATCTCGCCCAATAAATGACACGAATAATATAATATCGTGAGAAAATTTTTAAACTGAATTTTTATGTATTGTTTTTGTAATGGAAATCCATTTTTTTGTCTTCATAACCACCGAAACATGATGACAAATTATATCTATATTGATCAATGAAAAATTAAAATACAGAGTAATGCATTCAAAAACATTTAATTGGGGTAAATTGTTTTCTAGAAATCATATACAAATCATAGATTACGTGTTCCGCTCATTTAGCCCGACCCAGTATGTATATTTATTAATTTCCAGGCTGAAGTAACAACGTTTCCTCTTCATAAAGCAGTGGAGTACCGTAATGTTCGAAAAATAAAAATATTGCTTCCTTGGACCAAAGATATAAATATCAAAAATGAAAAAGGACAAACTGTGCTTCTCATTGCATGTGAACAGGAAAAATATAATGATTCCATTATGGAATTGCTTCTGAGCCATGAAGAAATTGACCCTTCAGCAAAAAATGAAGATGGGTTCAATGCTCTACATATGTTGGCTTTCAACGGAAATATCATTTGGATTGAAAAGTTGTTTGAAAAATTTCCAGACATGTCTGTAGATGATGTTACAGATAAAGGAAATACACCATTAATTCTGGCTGCTAAAACGAATCATTTGGAAGTAATTCAATATTTGCATAGCAAAGGTATAAAATATATTTTTCATAAATGTTTTGATTTTGCTAGTGTACTCATAGTCTCGAAATTATTTCAAACTAAAACCGAATTTTGGAAAAAAAAACACAAAAATGACATCTTTTATCTTTTGAATATACTATATTTTTATAGGTGCTGATATAAATCATGAAAATAAAAAAAAATATACTGCTCTTCTTTATGCTGCCAACAATGGTTATGAGGAAACTACTACAGAACTTCTGAGATTAGGTAATATTATATATTATATAAATATATAATGTATACCGGGTGATTCTTATTCAAGGTGGCTCGCCCCTATAACTTTTTTATTATTGGAGATAGAAGAACAAAATTCGAGGGTTGTGTATTATATGTCAATTCGCATTATTTGACGTATTCACTTGCTTTGTAGTACTTCCGGTTTGACCGGAAATGACCTCAACTTTCGATTTTCAAAAGGAACACCCTGGTGTGTCACGGTGGATGGAACATTAGACGTATCTGGAGAACAGAAAGACAGATCATTTCGAAAATTTGTGAGCGTGGATAATCAAACTTGCTCTATCCGTCTAAAATATTTTCATCGATACAGTGTTGCCGCTTGTATAAGAAAGTAGTAGCTACTTTGTCATTTCAAATGGAACACCTTGTATATTATATCATTTTTAGAATCCTCATGAAATTCCTCACAACTTTCCTACATAATTCCCTATACCTATCTGTGACGATTTCCGAGATAAAAATTATTTTGTCGAATTTTTGTGCAAAACCTGACCATTGAAAAATATCAATTTTTTACCTATGCCAATTCACAAATAATTGCAATTTGGGTTATAGCTGCATAAGACCAACAAGTATTCTGTCGATGAACTGGCTCTCAGTTTCAGCATACAGGGAGGCTCAGAAGTGAGTGTCATCCGGACACTCATGAAAATGACTGAAACTTTGTTTTTTCAAATGGAACACCCTGTATATTATCACTTATTCGAAAAGCTATAACATTTTCCATTCTAATTGAGTATACTTTCCCTATACCTATCTCGTACAGTTTGTTAGTTATGATCACTCATGTTATGAATTCGTCTTCAATAAAATAAATATTGGATAGTGCTTAAGATAGTAGGCTATGAACTTTATTCTGACAGAACATGTTATTCCTTCATTGTTATCCTGTATTCGAGATGCATGGGTGTGAAAATACTGTGGCAGAAAATAATTACTCGAATGCGGTTTAGATAGATTTATTCATCATTTATGATCAATGTAACAAGAAAATCAGTAGAACATGCAGAGAGTTTGATGAAAAGTATGCTGATTTACCTCGAACGAATTCGAGAAAATTTATTAGATTGAAGAGAAATTCTGAAATGCTTATATCATCATGAAAAGCTAAAAGTATCGAAGTCTAACATGTGTATTAATAAATCTAGAAAGATTTCAAAAACATTTAAAAATTTCTCTTCAATCTAATGAATTTCCTCGGATTCATCCAAGGTTAATCACTTCATACTTTTCATCAAACTCTCTGCATGTTCTACTGATATTCTTGTTAAATCATAAATGAAATAAATCCATCTAAACCGCATTCAAGTAATTATTTTCTGCCATAGTATTTTTACACCCATGCAACTTGAATACAGGATAACAATGAAGGAATAACATGTTAGTTCTCTGTCAGAATGAAGTTCATAGCCTACTATCTCAAGCGCTATCCAATATTTATTTTATTGAAGACGAATTCATAACATAAGTGATCATAACTAACAAACTGTACGAGATAGGTATAGGGAAAGTATACTCAATTAAAATGGAAAATGTTATATCTTTTCGAATAAGTGATAATATACAGGGTGTTCCATTTGAAAAAACAAAGTTTCAGTCATTTTCATGAGTGCCCGGATGACACTCACTTCTGAGCCTCCCTGTACGCTGAAACTGAGATCCAGTTCATCGACAGAATACTTGTTGGTCTTATGCAGCTATAACCCAAATTGCAATATTTCGTGAATTGGCATTGGGAAAAAATTGATATTTTTCAATGGTCAGGTTTAGCCCAAAAATTTGACAAAATAATTTTTATCTCGGAAATCGTGAGAGATAGGTATAGGGAATTATGTGTGAAAGTTGTGAGGAATCTCATGAGGATTCCAAAAATGATATAATATACGAGGTGTTCCATTTGAAATAACAAAGTAGCTACTACTTTCTTATACAAGCGGCAACACTGTATTGATGAAAATATTTCAGATGGATAGAGCAAGTTTGATTATCCACGCTCACAAATTTTCGAAATGATATGTCTTTCTGTTCTCCAGATACGTCTTATGTTCCATCCACTGTGACACACCCTGTATATTCTTACTTATTTTGATCGAGGATGACATTATCTATCCAACGAAACTTTGTTTGTGAATATTTGACGTATGAAATAATTTTCATTTCAATTTAGGTATTGGGCTTCTTGTAATTATTGAGAAAGATAATGAAAATAAAGTGGAAGTGTGTGGTATCAAATTGTTCGTAAGAAAATGGTCTTTCACAAAAACCCAACGAGCCACCCTCTTTCCATTTAAAAAAATCGAGTTAACTGGAAAAAATGATATTTGTGACATTACAAAATTATTGAAACGACTCTGAAGTCATATGCCTCAAAGTTGTATTTTTCCCATGTCACTTGATCAAAAAGGAAGCGTTTCAATCGATCCATGGCACGCTAGATCGAAAAATAAAAATTGAAATAAAAATTCTTTCATACGTCAAATATTCACAAACTAAGTTCTGTTGGATAGATAATGTCATCCTCGATCGAAATAAGTAAAAATATATAAGGTGTTCCATTTGAAAATCGAAAGTTGAGGTCATTTCCGGTCAAACCGGAAGTACTGCAAAGCAAGTGAATACGTCAAATAATGCGAATTGACATATAATACACAACCTCCGAATTTTGTTCTCCTATCTCCGATAATAAAAAAGTTATAGGGGCGAGTCACCTTGAAGAATCACCCGGTATTGTACCTTTTTCAGTTGATCGAATTAGACAAACCTCAATTGATTTGTTTCAACAGGTGCTAGAATTGATCAAAAAGATGATTATTGTTACACACCACTCATTAAAGCTGCCGGCTGGGGTTTCACCGAAGTATGCAAAATTCTACTAGCCCACAATGCAGATGTGAATGAAAGTAATAATCGTGGACAAACAGCCTTACTGCAGGCAGTACGAGCAAACAGTATTGAAACTGTGAAAATCTTATTAGAGCATGGTGCGGACCCTAACAAGATCGCTCCGTTCGAAGGAAAAAACATGACTCCCCTCATTTCTGCCTGTTTAAAAAGCAATGTAGATGTAATGAAACTGTTGATCGAATACGGAGTTGATGTAAATTTTCCAAAACCAAGCAGAGTAGCGTTATTCGTGTGCATAAAACATGGATTCTATAATGGCGTGCTTACTTTACTGAATGCTGGGGTAGATTTCAAAGCACGAGGACCCACTGGAGGAACAGCTTTGGGTTATGCTAGAAATATTGGTCACCGTGACATCATTGAACTTTTAGAAAATTATCAATGATGTATCAAGTTTTCTAATTTTCAAAATAAATGTTATATCGAAAAGTATTCTTCATCTAATCATTTATTGGCTTTGATGATCTTCTTTAATATAATATTGGAATTTTTGGAATTGATTACAAATACAAGAACGATAACTATAAAATTCGACCCATAACTCGAAACGTAAAATCACTAGAAAGCAGAAAAGTTATTCATTATATTTCAAGAATGGAAGCAGAAAAAAATGTCCACGATTCTCAAAATTATTCCCGATTTTTCACAATCTTCTCGATCCCAATGGAGAGTTATCTCTTTCACTTTAATATCACTGTTTATTTAGACAAATTATAATTATTGTGAGGTACATGGAGTTGTCAGTCATCAATTTCATATTCAGTGATTGTTTTATTGATATTGTCTGGACATTATGATAAATACTTTCACAGGACAAAATCTACGTCCTATCAGAAAATTCAATTTTAATGGACAGCCTAAGTGTGACGTCAAAATGGGCGGAACCCATAGAACCTTTCCAAACAAAGAAATAATTGCATTGTTTTCTCCTCCATATGAACTTTTATAAGAATGAGTCAATGAGAACTTGATATCAACTGAAAGAAGCAAAAACGTGAAATGAACGCTTTGTTTGGAAAGATTTTTAAGCTTGTGACGTCAAGACTTAGGCGTCGTTTTTTTTTCTACCTCTGAGAAAACGAGTTATTAATGTTCGAAATCCTACTTAAAATACGTTTGAATTTCATGTTTTCAATCTATTTTAAAACCACTTGATATTTTTGGTTAGTGAAATTTTCATAAAAAATAGTATTCGTGGAGTAATAATCTAAATGTCTACTTATATTGAACTTTTTATCACGACAGTGGAGAGATATTGAAAAATGCCAAGAACTTAAAAAGTGCATTTATTAATAAATTAACATACCTTATAATATATTTCATGAAAGAAAATTTTAATAAATATAAACGATTGCATGTCGGCGATATCAATACCTTTAAACACTTTTAGCAACAAAGGAATACTAAGGTTTGAATTTCACTAAGGGAATATTCTTTGATTGCAAACATTTGTCACACACCCACTCAGCATATACTTCTGCAGTCAGAAGTTGGAATGCCGCTTCTGTCAATCCAGTGCAACCTCTGAAAAAACAAAACAAACAATATTAAAACTCTCCATGAGAAAAGAGAATGGGAATTAATTAATCGAGGCAAAACTATTACAGGTGGGAAAGTTTGAAAAAACTGGTTACATTTCTCAAAGTTGTGGATGTGGTGGTATATTTTTCAAAAATTAGTGACCTGATAAATTTACCTGTGAAACCAAAAATTGCACCCACTCTCGCACAGTATGGCCTGATCATTATCATGGACCTCTTTATGGCACACTCCACATGGGTATATCGGTGGAGCATTGGGGTTTTGGGAATTGAAAACCATGGGTTGATCTACTGGATAAATTTTGCCCGCAGATACTGGCATCGGTTTAGAATACATGTTATTCATCGGCGACATTATGAAGTTATTATTGTTATTCATTGGTGGACCTGTAATACACAAAAAAGAAGGCTTAGTATATAGTTTCATCATTTGATAGAGAACAAATAATCATTACAACAAAATTCGACAGTTTTCCCATGATTTCTGATTGTTTCATTGCTGAGATTCGTTTGAAGAATACCAAACACGTTTGGCACCATCGTCAAGTGTAAAAAAACTATGACTTACCGTGCGGCGGACCGTTTTGGGCTGCCATGGACATATTTCCAGGCGTCCCATGGGGTGGACCGTGCGGCCCATGCGGTCCTTGAGGTCCACCCATCGACGGACCGTTCATGGGATTGTTCATTCCGCCGCCGTTCATCGGACCGCCCATCGGACTGCCCATAGGCGGCCCGTTTCCAGGACCTTGGCCGCCCATGGGGCCCATATTACCGATTGGACTGTGCATCGGAGGACCTGAAGAAGGACCCAAGAGTTTGGAAATGGTATTTTCACCACTAGCCAATAATATGTTTGGAAATATACAGAATGTTTCTTTGAACTTCCAGTTGAATCTGATGATTTTAAAATGCATTATTTTCAAATTTGGCGAAGAAGCTAACCTTCGTTATTACCGTTAAAAAGTCGATTTATTCCAAGATTTACCTGTAAGATTCATACCAGGTCCCATTGGACCTCCTGCTCCAGGTCCATTCGGACTCGGCATCATATGAGGTGGACCATGTCCAGGACCCATATGATTCATTCTGGGACCATTCATCATCATGGGATTATTCATTTGATGTGCATTCGGACTGTGCATCATTGGCGAGCCCATTCCCATGGGTGGATTGGGACACATTGATCGGTACATCATATTATTGCCCATTACCATGTTCGGACCAGGTCCCACACGAAAATCTTGAAAATAATTTCCACATTTCAAGATTGTTTCATAATTGTCACAATTCGAGTTACTTACCTTGCATTCCCATTGGATTTCCATGATTTCGAGCCATTGGGTTTCCCATATTAACATTGCTAGGACAATCATCAAATGGATTTGAAGCAACAATAGTGTCTCCATAGCCTGATAAAGGTGGGGGTAGTAAATCTTGAACACTAGGAGAAGGTTGGATGGGAGCTTGGGCATTCTTCCTGCGTTTCTTTGGATTTGAAGGGGCTGGTGGCAAATCAGCAACCATGGGTACATTCAGACGAAATGGAGGCATATGAGACATCTCTCACTGATATACTCGAGACACTCACTTGAAAGCTGGTTCTAATGATTCCAGAGTACCTCTGGGGCTTTTTTTATAGTGAAAAAGTACTGTTTTAGATCTATTGGACCAATTCTTGGTTTCTTTTTGGGATAATATATCTTCACCTTCTACTGCAACTTCTTTCAAAGACTCTGCATTGATTTCAGTCCTTTTTCCTATAAAAGGTACTGATTTGGAAATTTTATGTGATTGAGACTGTTGCACTTTTTCACAATCATCATCCAGTTTCAAGAATTTCTGAGAACTAGTAAATAACTTGACACCACCTTTTTTTCGTTTTTTTCTAGTAATCTCATCTGAGGAAAAGTTATCCAAGCGTTCTTCTAGTTCAGTTTCCAATAGAAGAGAAAGATGTTTAGCTATATGGTTTCGAAATTCAGGTGTTACCTTGAGTGAACTATAATGATTATGTTGCTGTTCATCATCAACTTCAGACTTTCTCAAAGACTTCTGGGGGATTTCTTTCTTGGTACTATTGCAACTATCTGTACATAAAGAGCTTCATAATTGAAAAATATACATTGTAATATTCACATACCTATTTTACCATCGAACATAGAATCATTCAAAAACTGATGATCTTGTGCCTCTTTCAGAAAATTCAAATTCTCATCGTCAGAGCTCTCAGAAGACATTTTTTGACTTCAAAGAATAATCCATGTTAACGTTATTTGTGATAATGAAAATTGTTGTTTGTTTATGTAACATGTATCATAAACACTTTTATTTTTGATTAAATTTTATTTGTCCGTCCGCTCAACTACAAATTTCAGTCGCGCTTACTATTTCTCCGCTCACCACTTAATTCAATGAAACTAATGAAAGTAATGAAAGCTACAGTGCATCTGTCATCAACCTGGAACCGACATTGACACAGAATCACAGAATTAAATAATATAAATATCATAGAATTCGTACTTCCATGCTTGGACAGAGTGCTCTGATGAAAATATATTCAGCAATGGACAGCCTAAGTGTGACGTCAAAATGGGCGGAGCCCAAGAAACCTTTCCAAACAAAGAAATATTTGCATTGTTTACTCCATAAGAATTTTTATAAGAATAAGTCAATTATATATCTAATATATAAAATTCTCGTGTCACAGTTTTCGTTACCAAACTCCTCCGAAACGGCTCGACCGATTTCGATGATTTTTTTGTGCTTATCCGGTATCTATGAGAATCGGCTAACATCTATTTTTCATCCCCCTAAATGTTAGGGGTAGTCCACCCCTAATTTTTTTTTTCAGACAAAATTTTCGATTTCTATTTTTTTATGATACGACATACAAAAATACATACGATCCTTAATTTTCACCCTTCTACGATCAACCCTTATTTTTTAATAGCCATTTTAGTGCGACGAAAGCGAGGCAGTAAATTTCCCCATAGAGTTTTTGAACTCACTGGATTTGCCAGGCATGCCACCGCATACTTTACAATAAGGTTGGATCTGCGATTATGTCTTGCTTCGTAATTTGTATATCCGCCCCGGCTGTGCGACGGTACGCGATGATCGAGTCATTCAAAAATTAGTAAGAAACGTGATCGAATCCAGCATTTTGAATGGCAAGTTCCGAAGTGAAAATATATCAATAGTACGGATTCCTCTATTATACCTACAGATGTGCCAATTCAATCCAAACGTATTCAGTTTCCGATTAGATTGGCATTTGCAATGACAATCAACAAATCCCAAGGTCAAACGATGTCTATTTGTGGCTTAGACTTGAGAACACTATGTTTTTCACACGGACAATTATACGTGGCATATGCTCTTGAGTGAGTAAACCATCCAGTTTGTGTTAGCTAAAGATAGACTAACAAAAAATAATGTTGTTCTTCCAATATCAATTGCAGAATATAAAAACTCACTCCGAACCCTTACCGACAATTTTGTTTGATCTGCCATGGGCGGGATACCTTATTTTATGAATTTATTATTTTTATAACTACGTTTGAAATCATATGCGAGAAAGTTTTCCTTAAAAGGCAATCGAATCATTATTACGCCGTTGTTTAGCACTCAATTATTTTCATTCGCCCACGGTCTCCAAAACGCCATATTTCGATTTATTTAATAAAATTTCCTAATTCAACACACCACACTACACCACTGATATCCAGATTGAACTTCGCGAGGGCCTATCTGATAAGTAAAAAAGATGATTTATAGCTTCCGAGGGTGCGTTCCATTAAGCGCTCACAACGCCCAAAACACTCATTCAGACGTTCCACATGGCGACCACGATCGTTGGGGTCGTGGCGAAAATGTCATGAATGACGTCATGATTCATGCTCACGACGACCCATCTCAATAGGTGGGTCGGCGTGAGCGTTTCGATGACGCACAGAACCAAGTGGAACGACAAAATTCGTGGTCGTGAGCGTGATCGTTGTGAGCGCTTAATGGAACGCACCCCGAGTGTCCATAACCCTTCGACCAATCAAGTGCCAATGCTTTCCTGATTCACTGTTTTCATTGGTCGAAAGGGATGTTGATACATATAACTCGAGTCCACGTTGACCCTGGCGGCTTCCCTGACTTCGTACGTTCACATATACTCTGTGGTACGAGTACTAATCATTATTTTTGTTTCTTAATTTTGTCGTGAGTGCCATATGCGTTTATATAGGGCGTATATTAAATATTGATTACTCCTCGCATAACTGTGTTCTGCAATTGAAATTGGAAAGACTATACTGTTGTAATTGATAACTTAATGATATATAATTTTGAGGAATAAATTATAATTACTTAAAGATAATGTTTGCCTTTTGTTATTTTTATATTCCCTCATTGTTCACAGTGCTCCATGCCTATTTCAGGCATATACCACATTCTTACATACTTAAAATAAGTAAGCTATTTTTTGTCTACACTAGAAATTCCTTGAAAATTATTTATATGGCAAAACAACGTTTGCCGGGTCAGCTAGTATATATATATATATATATATAACTTAATATCACTGTATACAAAAAATGATTCGAATGCAATGTACAGTTTGAAGATTATGATGCATAAATATGCCTATTAAAAGGCTCAAAGTATGCTTGCATACAGTATGGGTGCGTTCCATTAAGCGCTCACAACGATCACGCTCACGACCACGAATTTTGTCGTTCCACTTGGTTCTGTGCGTCATCGAAACGCTCACGCCGACCCACCTATTGAGATGGGTCGTCGTGAGCATGCATCATGACGTCATTCATGACATTTTCGCCACCACCCCAACGATCGTGGTCGCCATGTGGAACGTCTGAATGAGTGTTTTGGGCGTTGTGAGCGCTTAATGGAACGCACCCAGTATATCATGTATCCAGCTGATCTGATGGTCTTTTTTTCTTATATCGGTAATTGGGAAGTCTGTGCCTCGATGACCGTCTCCTGTTTTTTCTTATTTCATCGAGCATCTCTGTTTGCTTCATTGTCGTAAGCGATATCTCATCGTTCATCGCTTTCTAGCCAACAGGTGTGATATATTTAAGAATACAGTTGTTTGTGGTTGTGTGGAGATTGGAGAATCGCGGCGTTTTTGCAAAGGTTGTAGGTGTAGATGGCAGGTTAATTGTATTTTATTTTTTAACTTATTGAAGTTATGTAGACCGTAATACCTAAATTGATGGTGTATTATTTCGTTTGAATTTATCGGGACTTTGTCAGGGGCAAATAGTTTTTGTATTGGTGCTTTTGAATTACTTTTGTTCTATTGATCTTCAGATATTTCAAACGATTTTGGTGAGTAAACTATTAGCATTATTATACTCAAATAATTCCTTGCCCAACCATACACACATGAATTAATGGATTTCTGATCAACACAGTACACCTGAAACATTTTTAATGAACATGAATGAATGGAAATTTTGTTGGTTCAGTGATATAGTTTTGTTAAATTATAGGTATTTCAACAAAACAATGTCTTCCCAGTCAGATTTACTTTCACATGATGACCAGCAGTACCTCTTCAGTCAACTAGACATGTAAGTAGTTGTAAATAATCTCAAACTTCACTTGCTAATTTATTTCCATTCAAGGTATTCAGTGCCCACAGTAGATAATAGTGGTATATTCTATTTATTTAGGGGAGATATTTGTCATGGAGACTGTTGTAATAGCAATTCTCTGGGAAAACATTATTATTGATGATGTGTTGTTAATTCAAGTGAATTAGAATTACAATGGTGAACTAGATCCTTTTCATTCTGCAGTAATAAAATTGAAAATAACCAAATCTGTCAAAACTTTTGTTCTCAAATGAATAGAGTATATGCAAATGTTAATACCAAATCATTGGATATATATTAATTTTTCAGGGTTCCTGTAGATTATGACATATTCACAGAAGAACCAGCATTGGATGTGAGTAATAGTCACTTAATGGACAATTCAATAATAATTGTAATTGCAATTAATGGTTGTGGTGGAACTGGTTGAAAATTCTCATTGTTTTTTGTGCAGGAATCAAATAATTTAGCTAATGATCTAACAAACGATGTCAAGATACATCATCAGCTACTACAACTTCCTGTCGCTACAACTGTTTCAAATGAAGAATATTGTGGACCCTATGGATTTGAAGTTGATATTATTCCTAATAACGGGTCAAAAAATGCCTGGGTTGTAAGTATTTCAGTGATATATTGGGATATTTCAGTCCATTTTTGTTCACTTGATAATATACTAAGAAATATACTATGACATATCAATGGAAGAAATAAACACAACTTGTATTCCAGTTTTCTGCCGTTCTTAATAAAGTGTACATGACAATACACAGCTCATTCCCAGTGGATTTCAAATTGAAAGTGAGGCCAAACTTCGACTTGTACATCAGATGTACACCAATGTATAGTTCACCTCAATTTGCTCAAGAATGTGTTTATCGTTGTCTGAATCATGAATTCTCCCAAGAAAAGTCCAATCGTGGTGAGTATGACAAACATATCTTCAACACAGTTGAAACAAAACAGTATATTTCTTTTCTTTATAAATATAATAATCCTCTTTTTCCATTCTAGATCTCGATCCTTACATTCGTCCACATATCTTAAGATGTGCTAATCCAGCTACTATGTATCTGGGTGATAAATCAAAAAGTGAACGATTAAGTGTTGCAATACCACTCTCTGTTCCTCCGAGCCCTTCTAATATAGTAAGGGAACTGTACGAATTTGTTTGTACGAATTCCTGCCCTATTCCAGGAATGAACCGACGTGCAATAGAAGTTATTTTTACCCTGGAAGATATTCAGTAAGTCGGATTAAATTCATAAAAACACTCTGGTGTCTAATATACAACAAAATTACTTTTTACAGGGGAGAAATATATGGTCGGAAATCTTTGAACGTTCGAATTTGTTCTTGCCCCAAAAGGGACAAAGAGAAAGATGAAAAAGATCACTTGGCCACTGGCCAGCCACCACAAGGAAAGAAAAGAAAAATGGAGAAATCCACGAAAAAAGTAGTGGGCACCTCTGAGGATTTGAAAGAGTTTACTGTCACAGTAAATTTGGAAGTAATTATTGGGGCACATTGATTAAGTTGTGAGTTTCAGATACCTTTGGTAGGAAAACATAATGAGCAGCAAGTGCTCAAATATTGCCACGATTTAATGGCTGGTGAAATTTTGAAGCATACCAGCTCGGGAACTGAGGGTCCATTCAGAACTGTTCGAAATAAAATAACTGCGATGATGAGTAAGTATCTCACTCGAATTTTCATAAATTTAGATGAAATTTCATGTTTTTATGTAGTTATCACTACTGAATTCTCTTTCTTTTCCAGAGGAAAACACAGATGGATAGAACACCTCGTGATACAAACAATATAGTGAGAAGACTCTTCCAATATTCCAATATTTTATACAGCTTTACAAGAACTTTTTTATTTCTTTAGTTTTGAATAAGAAACGATTTCTCATGACAAATCTACTTTCACATTCCCATGTGGAATGACATACTTTACATTCATTATATTATAGTTATTATTGTTCATAATATTGGGTACCCAAAGTTCTCTACTCCTAAGCCGAATGTGTTCTGATATCACTTATTAAGGCATAGAGAATGGGGTGACTATTTTAGTTTTGTCAAGTTTCCATTCACATATTGAATGAATGGTTTCTGTTCATTGAAATGACATACAGAGTGTATGGTGCCATTTACCTCATTTGAGAGCCTATGCATGTTTATTCAACTGTTTTCAAAGATCTCATATTATTGGGGTGAGGATTGAAACTTTTTTCCGACATATTGAGAGTTATTTCAAAGTAGCGTAATATGGACTTGATGATGTTGCATATACCTTTCTATATAGTTTATATAGTGTATATTGTTTTCTGAGTTTGCATCAAAATCTGCAGGATTTGTATTACCCCATTAATACCGAAATATTTTTCTTTTAGGATACTGAAAGTTGAATTCATTAGAATAATGACTAATGATCTGTTTTCTATAAAACTTTATAGAAAATTTTTTCGTTAACGTTTTTCTCGAATATCCTTTATTATGATCACATTTTCCATTCCATTTGCTATGAGAGTTTTGTAGCCAACTATTTTGTTCAATTTTTTACTTGTGATAGTTTGAATTTTTTTTGTCCTCACTCCAATGTGTTCAGTTTACATTTTTGTATACCAGTTTTATATAATTACAGCTACTCAAATATTTTCATATACAGGGTGACCCATAAAGACCACGTCAAACCGAGGGATTCCCATCATAAAAGTCTCACCGTTTTCGAGATATTTTTTTTGAAAATGATGAAATTTTGCACCTTTCAATAGTTCTGTCTTTACGGTTGGTACAATTTTACACCTTTTTGATTAATTTTTTCGGTAAAATATTGCTGAAGAATGATTTTAACGTTAACATTAAAACATTCTTCGAACATTTCAAAGGGGGGCTGTGAGAAATATTTTAATTGAAAATTATGGAAGTGGACTCTTTTGTTCATGAAGTTTAGCCAATCGTAGCGGAATCAAAATGTACTGAGCTACTGCTGCACATTACACCAATAAATTGCCTATTTCATAGTGATTTCAAAGAGGTATCACACAAGTCATTTGTTATTCAATAAAAAAGATATGGCTGATTCTATCCAACAGGATACGATTCTGACTATAATTTGACGGTTATTATTTTGGGTAGATACTAATATTTTTAATGATATGAAAAGCAATTTACAATTATTACAGAACATGTTCAAAATAGCGACCTCTTTCGCGTATACAGGCTCTGCATCGACTGAGAAACGACCTCTTCACTGCTGTCAAATGAATGTCGGATATTTCCGCTGCAGCAACTCGAATGCGTTCTCTCAACTCAGCTTCATCACGTAGAGGTGTTGCGTATACTTCGATGAAAACGGTGAGTCTTTTATAGTGGGAATTTTGTTATAGCAGGTGGGTTATCCTTTGATCTAAATTCTCCCTCGGTTTGACGTGGTCTTTATGGGACACCCTGTATGTAGTATTGATGTTGAATCTAAAACTATGTTTTGATATTTTTTTAAATATACCATGAGAAAATGTATGCAACACTCGACAATTTATTGATGTTCCTAACCATACAATTATCTATAAGTATTTCTTTTTTATAGATTTCAAAAGTCCCTTGAAATGAGCACAAGCAAACTGGTTAACACTCTTATTGAAGAGATGAAAATCTTCAACTGGTCCAAGCCTTGATGACTTCCTGTTGAGTGACATTCGTTGGATTTCCCAGTGGATTTTCCAATATAATGGTACCTTCAATACCATTTTCCTTGAAATTAGAGACTTTGCAAAAGGGTGATGGATCACTCTTAGGCAAAACTGGTTTATGATCGAGAGGCGTCACAAATATTGTCACACCATTTAGTACCATAAGATCTTTATTATCATTCAGGTTTTCTCCGTTCACCCAAAGATCAAAGTTAGAGACACCAAAAAGACTGAAAACTTCTTGTTTCAGCATATCTAGGGTGAGCAATGAATGACCAGAATTCAACAAAATCATACCCTTGCTAGCACCGTTGCAATATCTTGATTTTGTATCAATCAACTGAATATTTGCCCACCGACACACTGGAAGCTGACAATTGCTAGTTTTTGTCAGAACCAAGTAAATGTCGCAGTCTTTCAGTTTTTGTTTTTCATCAATGATCAACTGATCGGAAGCCTTCCTATTGCCTATCGGCGAGAACTTGGTTTTGAGAGTGGCTTCAATGAACTCTGTGTACTCCCTAGCAACTCTATTCAAATCTCCGCTTGACTCGTAAAACACAGTGATCTCATCAGTAGGCACGAGATGGGCCTTCTTCCTCAATTTCTGAACCCTGTTTATGATCTCCCTAGCGACCCCCTCATCCTGCATACCGGAATCAGGTGTGACGTCCAGCAATATCAAAACGTCGTTGTCGCTGTGAACTTCGTACTGGTCGGTGTTCAAATTCTCCGCCTTGAATATAAGCCGAACCTCAGATATTTCAATGTGACAACCGGCTATTTCCCTCGAACCCTTCTCCATCATTTCATTTATCTCCAGGTCCGTCAAAGACTTCAGTCCGAGAGTGACAGCTTTGAATTCCTGCTTGAGTCTAGCACCGAGAATCTTGTGGTCGGGCTCCGCTCTCAGCGTGATCCCAAACTTGCTCTTGTCCGTCGTGGAGCTGATCTTGCGCACGTTCAACTCTGACAAAATGTAGTCTTGCAGCGTGAGAATGTCGTCCAGATACTGCTGCTCTCTATGCACCACGATGAGCTCTGGCAAGGGGTATTTGACCGGCATGGTCTTGCGATCGCGTACAACCCGCCCCAGTTCAATCACCGCCTGCATCCGCGAAACGGCGCGTTCGATGTCCGTGTCGATGAGGCTCTGATCGGGAAGCGGCAGCATCAAGTGATGCACGCTCTCCGCGCTCGAGTCTGTCAAATTTTTCAGGCACTGGAACATCGTTTCCGACAAGAACGGGGAGAAGGGGGCCATCATTTTGATTATGTTCAACAAGACATTGAAGAGTGTCTGGAGGGCGGCTTCAGCGTCGGACTCACCACCCTCGCCCTTCAGCCTCTTCCTGTTCATGCGGACGTACCAGTTGGTGAGGTAATCGAAAAACTTCGTCAATCTCGGGATGACGTTGTATAAATGGTACAGCGCCATTTCTTTGCGGATGTACAGCAGCAGGGATTGGGTGAAGGATAATATCCACCGATCCATGATGTTGTCGCTGCGAGCGGTACTCTCCTCGTACTTGAACGCTTTGTTGTTGGTTTGGACGTAGACCTCGAGGTTTTGCAATAAAAACCGGTAGGCGTTATACCACGGCAGGAAAACGTCCTTGACGATGTCTCTAACCCCTTCTTCTTTGAACCGCAGATTTTCCGCCCTGACCACCGGGGAGCTCACGAGGTATAACCGGAGCGCATCGGCTCCATACTTGTTGACGATTTGCAACGGGTCCGGGTAGTTTTTTTTGCTCTTCGACATTTTCTGGCCGTCGCTAGCCAGTACTAGACCGTTGACTATTAGGTTTTTGAACGGGGCTTTGCCGAATAAAGCGGTTCCTAAGACGACGAGGGTGTAGAACCATCCACGGGTTTGGTCTATTCCTTCGGCGATGAAATCGGCAGGGAAACACTCGTCGAATTCTTTGGCGTGCTCGAACGGGTAGTGCAACTGAGCGTATGGCATGGAGCCGGACTCGAACCAGCAATCAAATACTTCGGATATTCGTTTCAGTGGAGGGTTACCTAAAAATTTTTAATTCAACGAGATTATACAAGAAATTGAACAACATTGAAGCTGTCTTGATATCAGCTATTTTTTTAGGAAAAATTAAAATTCTCATCAACTCAGCTTTGTCATAAAACCATCTCAGGTCCTATCAGATGTACTGAGTGATTTTCAATTTCTTCAAAAGTTGCCTTTCACAAAACTAGAACAATCTTAAAAGTTATTTTTGAACTTTGAACAATGTGAAGGTGAGGACAATTAGAATTTTTGGTAAAATGTTACCATAATATTCAAGGAAATATAACCAATTGATGCGAAATGATTTAATCTTCTTACCTGGAATACAACTTGGTATTTCCAAATGATCAATATGCTCCCTATGCAAATCAGTTATCTTCTGTCCAGTGAGCTCTTCAAGCTCTGCGATACTGCCAACACAAACCATTTCGTCACCTTTGGGCGACATCCAAATCGGTATCGGAGTTCCCCAATAACGATTCCTGCTTATCGCCCAATCTCGAGCCTCTCTCAACCAGTTACCGAACCTTTTATCTTTGATGACATCGGGAACCCAATAAGTGTCTTTCGCCGATTTCACTAAAGCTTCTTGCATGTGTTCGACTCTTATGAACCAAGATGGCACGGCACGATAAATCAAGGGGGTATCGGATCTCCAACAAAATGGATAACTATGCTTTATCTGAAATCATGAAGTGGTGTTATAGAGTAAGAGAGTTATTGGTATTTTTTCAACCTACCTGTGACTGCAATACCAATCTATTGATTTCTTTGAGTTTAGCGATGATATTCTTATCTGCGTCTTTGACATACTGTCCTAAGAAGTCCGTCACGGGATGGGTGAATCGTCCACTATCATCTACAGGACAAACTGGTTTTTGATCTCTAGTCACTACTCCTGCAGCCAAACAAACTCTGAAATCGTCCTCTCCAAAATATGGGGCTTGATGAACAATTCCTGTACCAGACTCTGATGTAACATAATCATCCACCAAAACCTTGAAAGCTCTCTGCTTCAAATTTTCAAAGTATGGGAAGATTGGCTTGTAACTTAAACCTTTCAATTCTTTTCCAGGAAATACTTTGAGGATCTTGTAATCATCAGGTTGGAAAACTGTTTCTATACGAGATTTCATCATGATATAGATTTTCTTGGTGCTGGTTTGTTCTAGGCGAGCATAAATTAGTTCTCCATTCACACATGCAGCTAAGTTACTTGGTAGGGTCCATGGTGTAGTTGTCCATACTAATAAAGCTGCACCTGGAATCAAACGGCATAGCATTCAAACCAACTTATTTCACATATATATCATAATTGATGATAAATTTCTCCATTTTGATAATCAACAGTTTTTACCAAAATTTAACTCACCATCTTTGTCATCAATCACAGGTAAGCTGACAGTTACTGCTGGATCAATGACATCCTTATAATTCTGGCCAGACTCAAAGTTTGACAAAGGAGTATTACAAGCTGTTGAATAGGGCATAACTTTGAACCCCTTATAAACGAGCCCTTTAACATAGAGCTGTTTGAATATCCACCATACTGATTCCATGAACCATGGATATAATGTTTTATAATCATTTTTAAAATCTGAAAAAATAAATCATTGAATATTATAGAATTAACAACATATTCAAGACTGCCTAAATAATGTTTGAGCTTCTTAGAATAAGAACTGTGTGTAAAACACCACTTACCTATCCACCTTCCTATTCTCTGAATAGTTGTTTCCCATTCCTTACTATATCTAGTAACAATTTTTCTACATTCTGCATTATACTTATCAATACCCATTTTCAATACATCATCAGGCCCTTTGATGCCCAGAGTTTTATCAATTTCATACTCAACAGGCAGTCCATGACAATCCCATCCAAATCTTCTCTCCACATGAAATCCTTGTTGATGTGCATATCTTGTAACAACATCTTTGATTGTTCCAGCAAGTATATGCCCATAATGTGGTAAACCAGTTGCGAATGGAGGACCATCATAGAAAGTATACCTGAATTTGAATATGGGTAATTTCTTCACAGAAGGAATTCATAGTTCATTGACTACCTTGGTTTACCCTTAGACTGTTTGAGGCATGTCCCAAAAGCGTCAATTTTGTTCCAATATGTTTGAATTTTCACTTCCTCTTCAGGAAAATTAATATTTTCCGAAACACGTGGAATTTGTTGAACGTTATTTGGATTAGACATATTCAGGCAATATACTGAACTTTAAATAATGCTAATAAAATTAGTCCAATAATAAATTCAGTATCTCATCTGACGTGACTTCTCGCTTCCACGGTCTAATACATAAGGTCTGGAATCTACGGCATTTTTGAGTGGTGGGGGGTGGCACCAGTTTTGAAGAAAATGTTTCCATAATTATCCGCTAGGAGGACATAGGGGTATAATCACGTGATTAATATTTGACAACAAAACAAACGATTAGGACTTGAATGGTAAATAAAATCAATGACAGAAATATTATATCTTCCGAAATTCTCTCGAATAAATAAAAATCATTCTTACTTTCAAAAAGCTGATCGGATCTGATTTGTGATTGGCTGACAAAGTGACAATAGAGGACAGCGCTGCAGGTGGCGAAACATGAGAACCACGAAAATTTCCTCAATGTTTGGGTCACCCCCCACCACACGAGTTGCAAGACCTATGTATACGATCGTGCTCGCTTCACACTCATAACCTTTTGACATTAGTGTGACAACTTGAAAGGTTAATTTATCTTTTCTTTTTTCTGAGAATCTTATGATGGATTCATAACGGAGTATATAAATCACATATAGTTTACCATTTTACTATTTGAATTATAACCCACCCTCACGACAAAGTATAAACCTTAAGGACATCCTTTGGGTATATACTTTGCTTCCAGAATTTAAGATTTCCGAGTTCACCGTGGTCACCAATTGTTATGTTACTATAAAAGAAAATAAGATGAGAACATAACCTCTAGTTGTAACTCGATTTTGTGTATGTTAAAAGTTGAAATAATGTAATGTTTTTATGGTTCATTTCTTATTGTTTTGAGGGATTGAGGAATAATTACCAATCCCAACAAAATTAGTGACTCAACAACTGTATTCATACTTCATTTTGTTGATTGTGAAATAATATTTGTAACATGGAGCATTTTGAAATAGGCGCTTGTTTCAAAAGTTACAATGAACTACTGGAAAAATTGAAGGAATACTGTGCTGCTACAAATACAAAATTTACTACAAAAGATTCTAGATTAATTACTGATGAATTTGCAACTGCAAAGGAAAGTTTTGTTTACTCAGAATTGAAATTAATTTGCGTTTATGGCAGACAAACAAAATTTAAAACTGGAGAAAGAAAAAGAAAAATGAGAAACTTGAAAATGTAAGTTCTTTGAAAATTCGAAAATTTACCAAAAGTTATGTTAAGTTAAGTAAGAAATGATTGAAATTTCAGAAAGAAAACAGAATGTCCAGCTTATTTCAGAATTCGACTCATCAACTCTGGAGTAGCTTTACAAGTGGTAGCTTTGAATATAAATCACAATCATCCTTTAGAAAAATTTGATGATAAATCACAGGTATTCATAAACGATTCAAAATATTTTATTCAAATCAGAAAAAATGAAATTCATTTCAGATGGAAGAGTTATCTAGAGTAAAAAGAAAAAAAACCTCCAATGAAAAACAAGTTGGCAATATGAAGTTGGAGATTAAGAGTGAAGATGACAGCCTCAGTTCTGATGATGTTCAGGTAAAGAACATTATAAAATAGTCTAAGGGATTCCTAAGGATAAATTAATTATTAGGAGTACCAAATTTACTTTTTGTGAGGACAATGAAAATGTTTGTTTTTTTTACAGGCATCAGAATTTATTGAAGTGTTTATTGAACCAGATGAAGCCTCACATCCTGAAACAAAAGTAAGTATATACAAGTAGTAGTCCTCTATAGTAAATTATCCTTAGTTAAAGAGAACATGAATCACATAATTTTTCTTCAATTTTCAGGTGGAATTTTTGTTCAGAGGTTTTTGTGCACCTGTATTTACCGTTTTTGATGAAACGTAAGTATTTCATAATATCATTGCTTCATTATTCAGTATGTACAGTTAGGTCAAGGTTATTTCTGCTGAACTAAGATTTACAATATGCCAAATGCCAAATTTGATTTAGAGATAAGGATATCCCAATCAACATAATAATGAAGAATATCAAGACTATTTGAGAAACAAATTTTTTTGTAGGTCTCCAAACGACCTGATTGACAAATATGCAGCATATCTATCAGTCAATGGAGTCCAAGGAGTTTTAGGTGAGTTTTTTTACTCAAATATGTGAACATTTTCGGAATCTGACATAGCAGCCAACTCTTATGATTTTCAGTTAATGACGCGCTAGGAGAAGGAATGTCAATGTCAGTTTCCGAGAGAAAACTAGTGACAGAAAGATGGACAAATGCTGTCAAAGAAACGGGCCAGCATTTGATGGCTCAAGTCGGTGGATGCCCGCTACCTGATGTATTGGAATTGGTCGAACATGCCGAAAGTGTCGGCGTGGATTCAATGCTTTGTCTGCCGGAAATGTTTTTCAAACCATCGAATTCCAGGCAATTGATTGATTACTTGAAGCTCGTATGTGGAGCTGCTCCAAAAACACCTGTTCTTTATCATCACATTCCAGCCTACACCGGTGTTAATAGTGAGTATGTGTCAATGAGAACGAGTTGAATGTTTATAATGATACTTTTTTCAGTAAATATGGCCCAACTGTTGAGTGAAGTTTCTGGAAAAATACCGAACTTCTGTGGTATCGTTTATACGTCTAATGATTTGGAAGGAGGTGTGGCGGCACTGGAAACGTGTGGAAAAAGATTTGTAGTCTTTCTCGGAGAAGAAAAGGTAATTCTGAAATATTGTGAACCATAAATTCCTCACCTATTATGATTTTCAGCTTCTGACAGGAGCGCTTCTGATGGGTTTTGATTCAGCCATTCTTCCATCTCTCAACATTTTTCCTAATTACATCTTGGGAATATCGGATGATATCAAGAATTCAAGAATAGGCGAGGCGAGGAAAATTCAAGAGGAACTTGTAACGAAATGTTCTGTTATCAACAAATCGGGTAATGATATTCGCATCATCATTTTATTTGAAGCAATATTCATAGAAAAATAATTTTCAGGATCATTGGTGCCAGCAATGAAAGTTGCTATGAACCTATTGTCTCCTATTAACGTTGGATTAGCTAGATCACCTCTCAAGAATTTAACTGAAGATGAAATTAGTGATCTGGAGCAAAAATTAGATATATCTAAGCCAAAATAAACTCGAAATATAAAATTCAAGTACCTTGTAATAAACATTTTCGTTATAATTGATGTTTTCTATTAATAAATACTGACAACTCATCAGGAAAAAAAACATGTCCTTTATTACCTTCGAAATTTTGCAATTTTCATTTGAATATTTCACCACAGAAAGGTTTGCCCATTCTCTACGTCATGTCTGAAATTGTAAATTCGATGGATTGAGCGATCTATGACGCAGAATTCACATTTAGATGTGGAACATTCGTGGAATTCATCATGTTTATTTAATTTATGTTTTGTTATTGACATTGTCATGTTTGTCATAATATTATCTTTGCTAAAATTTAAATAATGGTCACAAGTACCTATTTTTTCAAATATTCCGGTACTATTTATTATTTGCAGTAGTTCCCAGACAAGATGAAAATTTACATATATTTAGTATTTATGATATACTTTTCCGAAACACACGGTGTGAATAATAACTCAACGAAAAATGTTGCTTCAGTGAATATAGTTACTGAAGAAAAAAGTGAATCAAGAAGTGTGAAAAAAGAACTAAATTCTGCCGAAGGATTACTAGATTCCAAGATTCCAGTACAAAATAAAACTTCTTATGAAACCCCAAAAGACACACACTTGACCAATACTACGCACAAGTCTCCAGAAGTTGAGTCAGGAACTGTGATAAGAGGCGTTTTAGTTTTTGTAGGGATAGGTTTACTATTCATTATGTATCTGGGATGTAAAACATATAGGTAAGTCAAAAATATCAACTTCATCAAGCACTTGTGTGGAAATAACCTAAAACAGAAGAGCACAATAGCCTTCAGAACATTCATGTGTGAATGTGTTTTTTTGATGATATGCAAAATTCCAAATTGCTCTGATTAACCTATAATTTTCTACAAAATGAATCTTAACTTGATGATAACATATTCCTGAATATTCCTTTTTATATGAATAATATGAAATTCTTATTTCTAATTGATGATCTTAATGACTGCACCAAAATATTTGCTTACTGGAAGTGTAATCGCATCACACAAAATAGTGAGAAGAATGATAATGAAGTTATTATTTTGTATTGATTTTTAGGTAACCAACTAATACATATTGGGATAAATTTCTTTTACATTCATTCTATCTGATTTCTGTGCCTAAATATTGTATACATACTTAATCATGTCATTTCCATAGTAACTAAATATAAATTGTATACTAAGCAATAAACCTGCACTATGACCTTGACTTCCAGATTACCTCCATCAAAAGCAACCTTGGCAAAATTTTTCTTTCAGTAAATCAAAGTTATTAATCTGCTATATATACGGATATACGATAATAATTAATGTTTTCTCTTGTAGGAAAAAGAAGCCTTCTGTAGCAATTGTAAAAAAGTACGGCGTTCGGACAAATCGATCTGATCTCGAAATGGAACCATTGCCGCTTGACGAAGACGATGAAGACGAGACTCTTTTCGACGTGAAAAACATAAACAGAACTTGAGTTTTACAGTGCGCGTTTATATCCCTACTAACCAATGTGTGATAATGAATGGGGTGTTCAGATTCCAGCTATTTGGGAGGCAAAGAGTATCACTGTAAAATGTATAAATTTCTTGTGAAATATGAAAATAATGTGATATAGAGCTTTATATGAATGATTGTTATGAGTATCAATATTAGGGAGGAACATCATGAAAGATCAATATTCCAGTCAAAATTTAATTGAAAATATCACTTTTTGAAATTATATAACAGATTCTACATTGCAAGAATATATATTTTATACTAGTCCCGGAAAATTATGTTAGTGTTCAGATGTCCAAAATAATTTTATAGGAATCATAGTTTTATGACGCATTTTATGTATATTTATGTTTTCCAATCATATGTTGTTTACTTGTGGAATATAACAAAATAATGCAGTTTTCATTGAATATTTCATTATTTTTTAATTTATTGAAATAAAATCTCCATTTCAAACTTCTTGGATATAATTTTGTTTGGTTTAATTAGAGGCTTGTTCTAGTAGAGAGTGGTTTCAACTCATATACAGGCTGTCTGTTCCTCAAATGCCGCTATGGGGAACTCACTTAGTGATACAAAATTGGTCAAATTGAGACATCATCAAAGAATTCATTCTTATTACATGAGTAAGCACAATGCAACCAAATGAATAATGTGATTGAAACTTATAGAAATATCAGTTTTGCTACTCAGTTGATGAGTTAGACAAAAGTAGATTTTCATTTATTTCTGATAGCAACTTTCTCGACATAAATAATACATTTGTTATAGTAAAAATCCTACAAATAAATTCTTCAAATTCATACCTTTGAGGGAAAAATATAAGAGACATGGTTGGATTTTGCACAATACACATATACTCAAGTTTTCAAGGCACTTTATTACTCAAATCAATCATGCTCTTGTGAATTTTTGTAAACAATTTCAAGAGCAGTTGTAATAGTGTTGACATCTCCTTCAATAATCTTTGCCCAATTCTCAACGTCACCTAACTCTTTCAAAGCCCCACTGAATGAGTCCACCAAATTCAACCATTGTTGTGTTTGCTTAGAGAAGTTTGTGGCACTAGCGTGCAACTGTTTAGCTTCAGCATCTAACTTCTTTTGATTTAGGTAGGCCTGAGCTACACCTACATTAAGGTGATCTACTAAAGCTTGTGTGAGGTCATTGGCAGCTGCACAAGCTTCCTTTCTTCTGATTTCCTGGATTTCTTTCTTCAATATTTGCTTGGCCTGATGTTCTTTAACCATTGACGATAACATTTTTACCTAATATCCAGTGATAATTATTACATGAGAAATTCCAAGTATTGTTTTTCAAATCTTGATTCTTCACCACGATTTCTTGACTAATCACTACTCTTCCCCGAGATGTTTATGCTATCTTCATAGACCATAACCACTATAACCATATTTATATATATATATATATAAATATATATTATATATATATATATGATCTATATATATATATTATATATATATATATATATATAGATCATATGAGCACAGAGGAATAGACCTACAGGGAAAATATATTTATATATGATACTTATTCCGTACTGAATTTCTGACCAATTGATATCAATGAAAACAATATTATATTGTATTTGTATTTTATATTTGAATCTATAAATATATAGTGAGCATAACATATACAGCGTGTCTTTTGAAAGGCTTGAGATGTTTTGGTTTGAAGAATATGTGATTTATTTTCAAGGACACCTTGTATGCTACAGATAAATCGTGACCTCTAACATGACCTGTAAAGTTCAAAAATCAAACATCGAAGACATGATAACCTTCATATCTAAATTTCATGTCATTCTAACTCTGTGTTCTAACCTCAATTTTCAAAATAAATTCCAAAAAAATAGGAAAAATTGAAGGACTATTTTTTAAGAGTGCCTTATGATAGATGTTCACAAGGTATCATAAATCATCACATAATTCCAAATAATTGGTAAATATTGCGATCAACATTTTTTTTACATCGTTTTGAATAGATATTTGGTTCAAGTAAAATACCGGTTAAAATGGGTGGAAAATATAGTAAACTAGATCCAATGGAAGTTGAAGTTCCTGATATTCAAAAACTATTGGATAGAGATCCCTATTTGCATCCATACGAACGGGAGATCAGAAGACGGTGAGTATTGTAATTTTTGTCATTGAGAAGGTCACAATTAAGGTTAACATTAGGGCTGTATTTTTCATTTACCATTTCGAAAAATTCTTAATAATTTCAGTTGTCATTTAATAAAAATATTCCTAGGATACTTACAGCATATGGAAACTTTAATCCCAGTAAAGTTTTGCTGGATATTCATATAGTTTCTCATCATGTATTTGATCTTTCAGATATGCTTGTTTTAAAGATCTGTGTGATTCAATTGAAGAAAATGGCAATGGTGTTGATAATTTCACCAAAGCTTACAATTACTATGGAATTCATGTTCAACCAGACAACTGTATTGTGTGTAGGGAATGGGCCCCTGGTGCTAAACAATTGTTTTTAACTGGAGATTTCAGTAAGTATTAGTAGTGCAACAGTTTTTGTAGAACCAAAAGTATGAATCTTAAAAATTTTTCAGATAATTGGAATAGGACAAGTCATCCATTCAACAAGATGGAATTTGGGAAATGGGAAATTATTATACTACCCAATTCAGATGGTTCCCCTGCTATTAAACATTTATCAGAAATAAAGGTATTTTATAAAATATATGAACCTATTTTCAGTACAACATATTTGATTTTACAATTTTTCTTGTGTATTTATATGTGATGTGAATAAATAAATTAATTAATTTGTAGATTGTTGTGGAAACTCATGAAAATAATAAGGAAGATAGATTGTCACCTTATGCTACTTATGTTGTAGAACCACCAAAAAGTGAAGGAACTATTTACAAACAGAAACTTTGGAATCCTCCTAAATCTGAGGTGAGTGAAAATCATAGGAGGTGAAAATTCATAAATGTATTTTTATCCATTCACAATGTAAATCCTTCTCTTGTATTTTCCAGTATTTTAAATGTTATTTCAGTATTGTGTTTTCATATTTGATTACTACTTTAACGCCAGTTCACTTAATCGTATTTCTATATTGAAATATGAGTGCATCTCTGTGAATAGAGCCATTTATTTATTCATCTATCATCTGTCAAATTTTGACTCCACTAGCGCTACACTTTCAAAAATCAGAAGCCGACTCGCCCAAAAAGTCTAAGAATCTACGAATGTCACGTCGGTATAGCTACCTCCGAGTTGAAAGTAGGTACCTACGATAATTTCACGGACAACATTTTACCTCGAATCGTCAAGCAAGGCTACAATTGCATCCAGTTGATGGCCATCATGGAACATGCGTATTACGCCAGCTTTGGATACCAGGTAACGAGCTTCTACGCTGCTTCAAGCAGATATGGGACTCCTGAACAATTGAAACGTTTGGTAGACAGAGCACACGAGTTGGGGTTGGTAGTCCTGTTGGATCTAGTACATTCACATGCCAGTAAGAACGTGCTAGACGGTTTGAATCGATTCGATGGGACTGATTCAGGTGAGTTATATTTTTGAGCATTGGCATTGTCTAACCTGTACTTTTAATCGAAAAGGGTACTTCCATTCTGGTTCACGAGGAGAACATACCTTATGGGACTCGCGTCTCTTCAACTATTCCGAGTTCGAAGTACTGCGCTTCCTCTTGTCTAACATCAGATGGTACCTAGAGGAATACCAATTCGACGGTTTCAGATTCGACGGGGTCACCTCTATGTTGTACCATTCCCGTGGAATAGGTCAAGGATTCGGCGGTTCCTATGACGATTACTTCGATATGCGCGTCGATACAGAGGGCGTGGTTTATTTGATGCTGGCCAATCATATCACTCATACTTTGCATAAGGACGCCATTACGATTGCTGAGGATGTGTCAGGTATGCCTGGCACTTGTCGACCTGTCACAGAGGGGTGTCTTGGTTTCGATTACAGGTAGGTTTATTTAAGGTTATATTCTATTTCTTTTGAAGATGTACCATTTTTGATACTTATTAATTCTAGATTAGCAATGGCTATTCCAGATAAATGGATTGAAATATTGAAACATGTCCCTGATGAAAATTGGGATCTGGGTAATATTGTCCATACCTTGACAAATAGACGATGGATGGAACCCAACGTAGCCTATGCAGAATCTCACGATCAGGCATTGGTAGGAGACAAAACAATTGCTTTCTGGTGAGTAATATCCAAATTCTTTGATACGAACAAACAAAACATACAATTTCACCAACACAGCGTCGAGATTTCAACTTACGAACAATTTTCAGGTTGATGGACAAAGAAATGTACACCCACATGAGCACCTTGTCTGACTCCTCGTCGATTATCGACAGAGGAATAGCCCTGCACAAGCTGATCCGTTTCTTTACGCACGGTTTGGGCGGCGAGGCTTACTTGAACTTCATGGGCAACGAGTTCGGGCATCCCGAATGGTTGGATTTCCCCCGCGAAGGTAATAACAGTTCCTACCACTATGCTCGCAGGCAGTGGAATTTGGTCGACGATGAGTTGCTGAAATATAAGTTCTTGAACAATTGGGATGCTGCCATGAATCACACCGAGAACAAGTGAGTGGGAATTTGGTAGTTCTTAATGGGATAATCGGGATGAACCAAATCGAGCTAGATTGTTGAAAATATTCAGAATTATCTCGTCGATTAATGGATTTCTAATGGGGGAGACCACTGATTATTCAGAACAGCGTAATCGTGCTCTGTATGTCCAAAAAGTACCATTGATTTTTTTTTTTTATTTTTTATTCGGTCTATATCATGAATGAAATAAACGGAATTGATTTCAAACATACAATTTCATGCGCCATTTTCAAAGGTTGCTCTCATTGGTGTAACGCAGTGTGACGTGCTTAACCCTACACGCCCATCGACCTTGAGCTGACCAATCATAGAAAATTGTTCCACAGGAAAATCTTGCTGTGTTGCCGCACCAAAATATCACAACTAATTCTCGGAATAAAAGATGCAAATGATTTTTTTTCCACAAATTATCATGAAATGATATAGTCATTACTTATCGATACGTTTTTGAGAAAATATATCAAAGAAATTAAGAGTCATCCACAAGTAAACTTGAGAACATTGCACATGGTGTGAGCAAAAGATGTATGTAAACAGACAAAGATAGACTTAGGGTGTAGCATGTCATACGCTCATAGCACCGCCCACTTATTAGTGGCGTTTTCAAATTTCGAATGAAAATGCTGATTTCAAAACACTGTAGAATCAATTTACTTCGATTTTGATCCTTGACATTGGATGTACACTGAACCAATATCATTATTCATCGATTAAGAGAGGTTTGGAAGGATTTCATCACTTAGTGATCTTCCCCATTGTCTCTAACTGTAATTCAGTATCACTGATTTTTTTGTTGTCTACATTACTATACATAGACTCGTTCTGATAAGCTGTCAACTGTCTACAGATATGGCTGGCTGGCTGCTGACCCAGCGTACGTCAGTTTAAAACATGACGACGATAAGGTAGTGGTATTCGAAAGGGCTGGGGTGCTGTTTGTTTTTAATTTCCATCCTGTCAAGAGCTTCGTCGATTATAGGTACGTGTTGAGTGATCAAAGTCTGTTGATAACTGATCAATAATTTGATTACAGAGTTGGAGTTGAAATTGATGGGGAGTATAAAGTTGTTTTGAGCTCAGATGATAAATCATTTGGTGGATTCGATAGGATTGACAAATCGGTGTCATTTTTTACTAATCCTGAGGGGCATTGTGGCAGAAGGAACTATGTACAGGTATGTCTGGTTTTATTCAATTTGAAATTGCGCTCAACTTTTCAGGAAATGTGTAATGGATTATTGTAGATCAGATGCAAGTTGTATCAATCTTAGATATTTGGATACAGATACTATTCACAATAAATAATTCAAAACCGATTCAACTATCGCCAAGACTTTAATTTTGTATATTTACAGGTCTACATACCTTCTAGAACCGCAATAGCCTTGGCCAAGGTCTGATATTGTTTTTAGCTATCACAATAATAGATTCAATTTCGAAATTCGAATTGATGATAGTATAAAAATATTCTTTTTAGTTTGCTGTTATTGTGCTCGTTACACAATGGTAGAGATGAAAAATATTGTAAATATTGAAAAAGAACTAATCAAAATGTATTATATCAGATATAAGTCATTCTCTAATGCACAAACACATACATTGAAAAAAAATCATTAATTGATGTTATCAAGAAAAATGCTCAGTCATCTTTTGTAATAATTGTATTGTTTGGAATATCCAATAGATGGAAGAGAAAACACATCTGTTAACGTGGAAGGTGGTTAAATTTTCAATTGATAGTCTGAAGTTCAGCTTTTGTTATACAATTTCGTTGTAATGCTCGGATATTTTGTTTATATTTCTCAATATTGTTTATTATAGAAAATTTTATATCTGTAGGGGGGTTTTTACCTGTTATCCACTTATATCTATTGGTTAATTGTTGGTGGCTTGATAAAACGTTATTTAAAATTACATAATTTGTTATTACTGGGTATACCATATTTTGTTGATATTGAATATATTTTTCTACAACTACCACGTTTTTTATTACAGAACCCGGATCTTTCATTTTATAAACGAAAATTTTTAATACCCAAGAAACAATCAACCTTCTCTCAATTTGAAAGAAACGTTATAGCCATCCTTAGGCCTCAACACTAAATTTGCTTTTAGAGAAATATCTTCAACATTTCGGTACGAAGTATTAATGCTGTATCTTCTGAGAACATGCGATAGTATCGTCTTCATAACCATCATAGCATATCTAGGACCTGAAAAAGAAAAAATAAATTAACACCGAACAAATTCTATACTGGGTGATGTGAAGTATCCCCCAGTTTATCTGCTTAGCTGTGGTCACGACAATAATTAATTCACCTACCAATACAATTTCTAGGGCCGTATGAGAAAGGGACGTAGGTACACGGATGCCTCTTTGTAGTTTCTTCTGGAAGGAACCGGTCTGGATCGAATTTAAAAGGATTTGGCCAGTATTTCTCATCCGTTTGTATTTTCAGTATTCCGAATACTACTGAACACCCTGAGGGAATCACATGGTCACCTGATAAAAAAGTGGGTTATCGATAAGGATGAATCAAAATTGAAGGATTATGATTTTACTCATGTGTAATTTATCTTCCATTGTTAAATATAGGACTAAAAACTCGGTTATTATGGAATTTAAAATTGACTTATGAAGTACATTCTTTCAAGAATAAATTGTGGTTCAAATATAGTCTCCCTGGTCCTGAAATATATAAAAGTTTTTTTTTATTTACCGAGATCCACATCTTCATCTACTGCTCTTACAATTATTCCTGCTATTGGGAATAATCGGAGAGTTTCTTTTATGAACCTTTCGGTGTATTTCAGTTTTGGTAAATCACTTGGCTCGACTGGTCGATCGTATCCAATAGTTTCGATTATTTCGTCATGAACTTTTTTCTAAAATATTTGGAATTCAGAAAACAAAAAATTAAATTCCATTCGATGAGATGTTATTGAAAAAAAAAAATTGAACTTGACTTGAGGCTAAACGAAGACCCAGTATAGATGATGTCCATTGATAGAGTTAGTGGAAAAAATAAATACCTGCAGATCTTGATGAAGGCCTAGCATAATAAGAGTGAAAGAGATTGTGCTAGCAGTCGTGTCAGAACCCTGTAATGAAAAATTGTAATATTTAAAATTCGAAAGCACAATTTTATATAAAACTTACAGCGATTATGAATGTATTCACTTCGTCTTCGAGTTCCTCTTCAGTTAAACCTTTCTTTTCATCATTCCTTATTTCAATCAGGTAATCAAGGAAAGCCTTCCTTCTGGTTTCTCCTTGAAAAGATTCATGGATTTGGAAAGAAAGTACTATTAGTAGATTTTCTGTTCTCACCTTTTTCAAAACAGGAATTATTTGAAAATTCTTTTTCCTTCATTTTTTCTTCAAAAGCTTTTTTCTTCTCCCGGACCACCTGTAAGACTCCAGAGTGAAAAAAAATTAATTTCAATTCGGATTGAGGGAAGAGGTCAGTTAATATGAATACCTTTCCAGAAAATTCTTTCATATTTTTTATTATTTCTTGGCATTCCTTTGACAACTTGGTCATATGAAAAATTTTATCGGAATGAAACCAAAACACGAATATTCTTAGGAATATTATTTCCATTATTCTGAAATGAAATAACCAGTGTTTTAGTCAAATTATTTTTTTCTCAAACAAGGTTTTTTATAGAAATACAGGGTGATTCACCTAACTGGTTCATTAGAGGTTTATGGAGAACTGGAAGAGATATCAACTTGAAATTTTGGTGGATGCTATTACTCAATGTGTTCTATTTTCCTAAAATATTTTCAATACGCTGTTACTTCCGGTTAAACCGGAAGTGATATCAACTTTGTTTTTTCAAATGGAACACCCTGTTTATTTTCAGATTTTCGAGTTCTATGAAGAATTCTGTTGCATTTTGAATTTTCGTCCTATCGTGATTTGTTTGTAAGATATTCCATTTTTTCGAAAAAAAATTACAGATGGACTGCGACTAACTAAAATGTCCATATCATCTTCAATTTCCAAAATTTGAGGTTCAATCTCCGTATACACATAAACGAAAGAGTGTTCTATCCGGTATCCTTAGAAGTGTTCCAAAATATTCAACAGGGTGTTGCAATAACTTCTTTATTTCAAATAGAATGACTATGAAATTTTTACACTATCCGACGCAAAATTTAATTTTCTATCGATTTGCATAAGCATACCATATTGATAAAATGGATATTTACAGAGATATCAACAAAAATGTGAAAATACGCTCATTCGTCTCATGTGTATTTTCACAAGTGTGCTTTGGATGGTTCTAAATTTCATATTTGACAAATAATATGAATATTAATTGATTTCACAACATACAAAAAGAAACAAATATGGTGCAGCATCATATTGTGTTAGGAACATTACACAAAAATTGATGACTGATGGATTCGGCAAAGTAAACCATGGTAATTGCCTTCGTCACATGACTTGACGCCTCTCGATTTCTATCTCTGGGGTTTCAGAAAACATAGAGTTTTCAAAAAGGCTGATAACTCTAAAAATTCCCTAGAGCCAAAAAATTGCGCCTGGCTTTCGCAAAATTGTCATATGAAATTGAAAGGTCGACTACTGAAGGTGTCCGGAGAAGAATTATTATGTGTCGTGAACAACTTACACGACATTTTGAACAATAACTGGTTTTGTTTTATGCGTATATCAGAATATCATTTTAGATGCCATATTATTTGTTTCGTGATAGGCTTGCATAGGTATATCCATAGACGAAGTAGAGATAGTTACTACCTAATGGATTGATGTTCATATCATTCGTCGAATATGAAATTTAGAACCATCCAAAGCACACTTGTGAAAATACACACGAGACATATGAGCGTTTTTCCACATTTTTGTTGATATCTTTGTAAATATCCATTTTAGCAATATGGTATACTCATGCAAATCGATAGGAAATTAAATTTTGCGTCGGATAGTGTGAAAATTTCATGGTCATTTTATTTGGTATAAGAAAGTTATTGCGATTTGAAAATTTACAAGAAATTAACTGAAATATCTGTTGAATATTATGAATATTTTGGAAGAATTCTAAAGATAAGATTTATGTGTATACGGTGATTGAACCCCAAATCTTGAAAACTGAAGATAATACGGACATTTCAGTTAGTCAGTCCATCTGTCAAAATTTTTCGAACAAATGGAATATCTTGCAAAGAATCACGATGGAAAGAAAATTCAAAATGCAACAGGTCCAGAATTTTTCGTAGAATTCGAAAATCTGAAAATAAACAGGGTGTTCCATTTGAAAAAACAAAGTTGATATCACTTCCGGTTTAACCGGAAGTAACAGCGTATTGAAAATATTTTAGGAAAATAGAACACATTGAGTAATAGCATCCACCAAAATTTCAAGTTGATATCTCTTTCAGTTCTCCATAAACCTCTAATGAACCACTTAGGTGAATCACCCTGTATATATAAAAGTTTGTATTGAGCTGTTCTGCTTTGGTATTGAAAAATTTTGCATTACAATTTCAATACTCATCTTTCGACATCGAAATTATTCAGTACAAAAACTTTCACCGTGAGTTTCGACGATTTCTAAACCGGAAGAGTGATTCGAATAGATATATATTTCTATCGTGGAAAATTATGAAAACCTTTGTGGAATACAAATGACATATTTCGGTAATCTTGTTATACATGTGAACAAAGTTATTCCACGCATTGATCTATGTCGAGAATGCGTTTAAAAGCACCTTGACATATCCTATTAAACTAGATTCTAGATAAACCATACCCAACGCTAGAATGTATGTTTGTGTAAATTTATTTATTGGAAAATGTCTTTGTGGTTCTTATGAAATGAATAAAAGTTTTCGATCAGTTCTTTGAACAGAAAGATGGACATAGGAAAATATCGAGTACAAAACCTGAACATTTTTTCAATCGAGTAGCTTATTGCACTTAGCAAATTCCATAGCTTGAATAAGTGATATTATTTCCATGTCTTAACGTGATTTTCAAATGTTTTTGAACAAAGAAGCATCCTCCTATTAACAATATTTTTGGTGAAAAATAAAAGCGGTGGTTGAAATCATCAATAATTTATTTATTTCATGAATTATCTCAACGTACCTATCTGTCCATTTTGTGTATTCAGCATTTTTTGTTTGTGCATTAACTCTTACCCCCATAGCTGTTTCTGAAATATATTATTTAGATAAGATATTTCACTTCGGTTTTGTACGTTTGCAAAGATTCAATAATAATCACAACAACAACATTTCATGAGCATAAAACTTGATTTTTTTTACCACATATTGTGTCTAAGGTACATTTCGACATCACGTGAAATACATCGAATTCTCCTTTTCCACAATATTTCTGTAATTGCTGGACCAACATTTCTGCTTGCTCGTTGAATACTTCTACAAAGTTATCCAATATTTTTTGATTGAACGTTGGGGATATTAATTTTCTGTTCCTTTTCCATTTAGGCACTAAAAACATGATTTTCACGTAGTTTGACTTCGTAGGAAAGGGTTTTGGGTGATTAATGTTGAATTTTCATACTCACCTAATGCAGTAAATAATCCATCTCCGACAATCATTCTGGCTTTATCGTACAGAGGTTCTTTTTTTAGGCAAGTTGGAAGAAGAATTTCAAAATATTTCGGATCGGAAATTGCGTAGAATAATCGGGGACCAAACCACACTCTGAATATGCTCGGATATTTGTTGAACATCATCATTATTGAAGAAAATATATCTGCCAAAAAAACAAAACATTCACAAACGCGACAATATACAGAGTGCTCATGGTTGATGGTATCTCAAGAAAGGAAGATGAAATTAATTCGAATATTTCAGTTGATTTTAAGAACTGAATTCCCCGAAAGCATTGCAACAGTGGGAAAGTGGAGATTAATTCAATGAAAATATTTTAGAACTTGAAATTTTTGATATTCAATTTCTGAAGACTAACTAATATCTACTAAAAAAAAAAACTTTTAATGTACGTATTTCCTGAAATAAGTTTCCACTTTTGAGGAAAAGACTGATGAATAAAAGAAACCGTTTTTTAATATTATAAGAGATAATTTTTCAGTAATTTTCACGAAATGTCATAAACATTTTCTATGCATTTAGACACATCATGACAATGACAATTTTTTTATTGCTTACCGTAAGGGCTGCCGAGGAAATACAGAGCACATCCTATAAAAGGAAGAGCAAAAGGTCCGGATACTTTGCTGGCTGCTTTATACAGCTTCCTTCTTCCCCACAGACACTGAATGCTCCATACAAGGAAGGTGCACGTGCAAGCCACTAGTAATAATTCGAAGATGGTCCAACTATAGTGTTTATTAGGAATTCGATAGAATTCTCCTTTCCTAGGTGATGGATTTTCTAGTCTGAGAGATTATTAGATGGAGATCATTCATGTGAAGATTTCTAATTCCTTCTCTCATAAAGAGGTTTTTTTTCATTGTGATACTTTCAAAATGTTTTAGCCACAATTTTCCATCCACCAATCTCAGTGTTTTCATTTATATTTTGTGAATAATTCGCTTTATACTTCGGAAGATTTCGAAATGAATTTAATAATATGAAGTTATGAAAAAAAGTAATAACGTTTTTCAGATATTTGAAATTTTGCAAAAAAAATCATCTTGAATAAAGATCGAGCTGATCCAATGAATAACTATACTCACCTTATTTCCATTTGAGTGATGCTATTCTCAGTGACACAGATAAAAAACTTATGGCTTCCAAATAAAGCAATTCTACTTGATCGTAACTCTGAACGCACTGAATATTTTCAAGTTTGATGTCAACTATCACTATTGATTCTCTTCATGTCGCAATTGTTTTGTACACTGTACAAATCCCCCCTAGATCTTTTATATTTTTCAGAATGATCCAATTACGAAGGAGCATTTCGTGCCATGAATAAATGAAGAAGTTGATGAATAATGTTCCGAAATCTGATCCGGACTTTTTATGGGTTTGAGAAGACGAACAAACATGTTTCCTCATAAATTTTTGACGTTTTTTGAATGAACAAGTACTCAGAGAATGGAATAGAAAAGGTGGATACGATTCAAGAAAATGATTCATTAGGGTTTCATGAAGATATAAGGAATATGTGACCTTGAAATCTATTTTAAATTCTTGGTCACTTCTGGTTCAACTGGACATTTACATTGTTTTTCTAAACTGAACCATCTATTTCTTACTATATTTTTTGGATTCTACATCAAATTCTGAAGCTATTGCATTTTGAAACGATTTCATTTATTGATTCGTTCTCGAGATATTCCATTTTTCAGGAAATTTCAACTATTATGAAAAGCATCGCTATTCTTAAGTATCGATAGGCTGCAAAAATATTTAAATACGATTGACCTTGAGCAATAATAAAGTGAATTCTATGATACCACTGATAATCCAGCTAATGAGCTTAAGTGAACAACTATAGACAATAATAACAACATTTAACACTATCTAACCAAACAAGTAGAGTGACTAATGAGATCAAATTATTTTGGATAATGTGTAAATTATTCGACAGATATAGTTATCAATACTGTGTTAGTCAAGTTTTTTTTTTTCATATTTTGTGTAAACCATTGAAATAACACGAGATATTTCTTGAACATCCTGTACATCGAGACTAGTGTTTAATTTTATTTCAGGATTCCTCGAGGTTTACTGCGATTATTCAACATCAGATTTATATTACCGTTGCCTAATCGTTAACCCAGACAGCACCAGATATTCCATGAATGTTTCTAGAATATTCATTTTCGAATATTGGTATATTCTCGGAATGTTCCGGAATATTCAAGAATATCTGTGGAATATTCCCTGAACATGCGAATGGGAATTCCTCAGATAATCATAGAATATTCTCAGGAGAATATTCCATGAATATCTAGAATATTCTCAGAATATCTATCGAATATTCCAAAATTTCAGATAGAGATTATTCACCCAATATCCTTAGAAAATATTCCATGAATATCCAGAATATTCTGGGGATATCTATGGAATATTCCAAAGTGTATTATAGTGGAATCAGGGAATTATTTTCTAATAATCTACAAAAAATGTTTTCACTAGTGAAAGATATATTCATAACAATATATATAACATTATCAAAAAAATATATAAAATGACAAATGAACAAATATTCCAAACAACAGTTTAATGTTTATATACAGGGCTATTCAAATTCGAGTCTATGCATGGGGATTTCGATAACGGTAAGATATAGAGGGTTGGTTAAATGGGGGCAAAGTAGCATATTTCAGAGGTCAATTATATGGATAAAAAAAAACTGACCTAGCTTCTTTAGTTCTGGAGTTATACAGGAAAAATCGAAAATTCCGAAATTCTTCTTTGGCCTATATCTTTTTATTTTACGAAGATTTTTTTTAAATATTGCCACTTTGCCATAGCAACTTTCTACAGGCTATCCAAATATCTGAATAAAAATTATATACAGAATTATATATATATATACAGGGTGTGTCACAGTGGATGGAACATTAGAAGTATCTAGAGAACAGAGAGACAGATCATTCCGAAAATTTGTGGGCGTGGATAATCAAACTTGCTCTATCCGTCTAAAATATTTTCATCAATACAGTGTTGCCGCTTGTATCAGAAAGTAGTAGCTACTTTGTTATTTCAAATGGAACACCTCGTATATTATATCATTTTTGAAGTCCTCATGAGATTCCTCACAACTTTCCCAAATAATTCCCTATACCTATCTGTGACGATTTCCGAGATAAAAATTATTTTGTCAAATTTTTGTGTAAAACCTGACCATTGAAAAATATGAATTTTTTTCCAATGCAAATTCACAAAATATCGCAATTTGGGTTATAGCTGCATAAGACCATCAAGTATTCTGTCGATAACTGGATCTCAGTTTCAGCATACAGGGAGGCTCAGAAGTGAGTGTCATCCGGGCACTCATGAAAATGACTGCAACTCCATTTTTTTAAATGGAACACCCTGTATATTATCACTTATTCGAAAAGCTATAACATTTTCCATTCTAATTGGGTATACTTTCCCTATACCTATCTCGTACAGTTTGTTAGTTATGATCACTTATGTTATGGATTCGTTTTCAATAAAATAAATATTGGATAGTGCTTAAGATAGTAGGATATGAACTTCATTCTGACAGGGAAATAACTTGTTATTTCTTTATTGTCCTCATGTATTCAAGTTGCATGTTTGTAAGAATACTATGGCAGAAAATAATTACTTGAATGCGGTTTAGATGGATTTATTCATCATTTATGGTCAATGTAACAAAAATATCATTAGAAAATGCAGCGAGTTTAATGAAAAGTATGCTGATTTACCTCGAACGAATTCGAGAAAATTCATTAGATTGAAGAGAAATTTTGAAATGCTTATATCATCATGAAAAGCTGAAAGTATCAAAGTTTATTAATGAATCTAGAAAGATTTCAAAAACAGTTCAAAATTTCTCTTCAATCTAATTTCCTCGGATTTTTCCGAGGTGAATCACTTCATTCTTTTCATTGAAGAGAAAAACTCTGCATGTTCTACTGATATTCTTGTTTCATTGACCATAAATGATGAATAAATCCATTTTAACCGCATTCAAGTAATTATTTCTTGCTATAGTATTTTTACACCCATGCATCTTGAATACAGGATAGCAATGAAGGAAGAACATGTTAGTTCTCTGTCAGAATGAAGTTCATAGCCTACTATCTTAAGCACTATCCAATATTTATTTTATTGAAACGAATTCATAACATAAGTGATCATAACTAACACACTGTACGAGATAGGTATAGGGAAAGTATACTCAATTAAAATGGAAAATGTTATAGCTTTTCGAATAAGTGATAATATACAGGGTGTTCCATTTAAAAAAATGGAGTTGCAGTCATTTTCATGAGTGCCCGGATGACACTCACTTCTGAGCCTCCCTGTATGCTGAAATTGAGATCCAGTTCATCGACAGAATACTTGATGGTCCTATGCAGCTATAACCCAAATTGCAATTTTTTGTGAATTTGCATTGGGAAAAAATTCATATTTTTCAATGGTCAGGTTTTGCAAAAAAATCTGACAAAATAATTTTTATCTCGAAAATCGTCACAGATAGGTATAGGGAATTATGTGGGAAAGTTGTGAGGAATCTTATAAGGATCCCAAAAATGATATAATATACGAGGTGTTCCATTTGAAATAAAAAAGTAGCTACTACTTTCTGATACAAGCGGCAACACTGTATTGATGAAAATATTTTAGACGGATAGAGCAAGTTTGATTATCCACGCCCACAAATTTTCGGAATGATCTGTCCTTCTGTTCTCCAGATACTTCTAATGTTCCATCCACTGTGACACACCCGGTATATATATCCCAGTCAACCAAAAAAGTAACAGTAAGTCGCAGGGAATACCAAATAATATCACATTGAAGATCATCTTGGAAACCTCTCTGGGTTTTACATGGGACTTCGCTTTGTGGATATCAACATCCACATATTGTTATCGTTGCGAAGTCCCCATGTTAACTTTCCTAATGATTGAGTGGAACATATAATCGAGAGATTCAGATGAAGTGCACATTGCTATTACTTTGCGACTTATCCCTGTTCATATATTTCGAACATAGAATTGGCGCTTGCGCAGGGCATAGCAACAACACGTGCACACGAATGAAAGTCAAGGAACAAAGGGAAGATGAAAATAATATATTATGATCTGTGTGGTGCGTATTTAATGGTTGGTTGAATTGTTGGTTTTGTGTGCAGTATTTTGAGAAGTTTGTTAAGAAGAATATAAGACAGCTCTAGGTGCATGCGGTAAGTATACATTTCCAGTGACAAAAAGATGCTCATAAATGTGCAATTGGGAAGGTGATGCCCATTGAAAAGCAATGCTTTTTAACAAGATGGACTCCTCAACCGTTTTGTCGTATCATTATCGGAATTTAGTATCAGAATATTGAATGATATTCTATAATGTCAAACATGTATACACTGTTTTCAATACTCAGAAACATCTTTCTCTACAATAAAAGCTGAATATAGAATTTTTCAATAATTTGATTAGAAATAAAACATGATGACATCAACATAAGTGTACCTAATCTGTTCAAGAACAGTATTGAACTATAAAAAAAATAATTTCTATTAATATTATTTTCAGTTGACAGTGGCAATCCATTATTTGGATCATCATAGTATAATAATCTGATATGGTAACAATCAATGTTTTTGTTGTTTCCTTTGATTTTATTTTGTCTGTACAGCATACTATTTTAGTTTTGTAAATAATACTATTTTTATTTCATTATGTTTCGAAAATAATGTTTTTGTTTTTATATTCTATGATATTACAATGTGAGTTGAAGTTTTTATAAAGTATTTCGGGTGAGTCAAGCTGAATGCGTTGGACTAATATATATCTGATGATTCTGTTCAGCCATATGCCTGGCTAGAAATGCGTACAGCTTGACTCACCCTGTGTTATATTCAAAATATACAGATCAGTATTTTATAATAGTTGTTCAATTATTTCCCCTTAAGAATGAAAAATAGATTCAATATGAAGAGCAGGCATATGATGTGTTTTATTGCTGGTCCTGATTATACCTACTGGTGTACCACCCTGTATATAAATCTCATAGACTTAACCTATGCACATTTCTTAGGCATTATAAAATGGTTGAAATATAAGGCAGCTGAGATATATTTATTCTGCTTTCCAGGTATGTACTAATTCCATGGGTGTTTCAGAATTAACATTATTTCAATTAAATTAGAAGACGCTTATAGAGAGCAAATTTAGTGCCACGATGGTAATTACCAAATTACATATGAATATAACTTCAACGGAAGATGTAATGTGAAAGCTCATTTGGTTTAATAATCTTTCCAATAAGTGCTAAAATGCGAAGTCGCAATGTTGCTATTCATGGTACCTTCCACACATCCACATTGTGATGTATTAGGTAATTACCAGTGATATACAATGTTGCGGACATTAAGCACTCCCCAGTAAGTACTGGTTGCAGTTTTTTATATCAACATTGTGAAGTCGCATTTCCACGATGTTAACTCCCTACAACTTCCCTGCAACCAAAACTGGTTGACTGGGATATAAAGAAGAATTTCGGAATTTTCGATTTTTCCTGTATAACTCCAGAACTAAAGAAGCTAGGTCAGATTGTTTATCCATATAATTGATGTCTGAAATATGCTACTTTGCCCCCATTTAACCAACCCTCTATCTCTTACCGTTATCGAAATCCCCATGCATAGACTCAAATTTGAATAGCCCTGTATATAAATATTATATAAACTAAAGATTTAACATCAAAACTCGCCCTTTTTTGTTCTATTTTTTTCAATATCCATTTCTGTTGCTGAATTGGCAACTCTGAAAAAAAAACTTTTCATGTAAGCAGAGATGTGATTTATTTGAAATACTTTCTATTTTAAATGCAAATAGAAAATGCAAAATACCTATTTTGTATTTAAATACCTTTCAGTAAAAAGTATTTTGTATTTGATTTGAAATGCATTTCGAGATGCATTTTGTATTTTCAATATTCATTTCAGAATGCGAAATACTTTGTGATTAAGTTTAGCCAACATTACTAGTCAAACAAAACAAAATGGTTATATTGCCGAATTCGACCGATAGAGGCACCTGCTAACCATGCGCGACATCTTTTTCTTCTCTGGTCAGAGCCTTATGTCAAGTAATGTCTGACAGAAGTGTCAATTTCCAACAAAAACGGCGAATATTATCTATGGCTATTGGCTATGAATTTATGGTTAAGAATGAAACGCATAGCCGTTGACGCGTTTCGAAAAATTTGATTCAGATAACCCAAGATCCAAGGACAGCATTCTGGCAACAGTATCGTATCCCAGTTAACACAAATTCGTCTCAGAGATGTGATTGGGCATCATATTCATGTTCCAGATCACAGCCGTGACTCGAATTGAGATTCTCACTAACATCACAATGACTTCTATTCGGGACCCTTTTGGTCGTTTTTTGATTTTCATTCAGCATCACAATAGAAATCACATTGATGCATTGGATTACTCACAATGTGAAGTTCGAACTGTCTCACATTCTCTTATCTGGAATTCCTTATGAGGAGAATATTGTGATCCTGAGGGAGGTCACATATACTTAATTTTCGGAATCAATAATGAATACTCCATTTTATTTGATTACGAATCTCATTCTGAATCAGTTCATGAATCTTTCAGTGGGAAATGGGATTTAAGAAAAATACTTATGATGAAGATTTCAATAACATTTATTTTTGGAGAACCTTCGGAAAATCATAAATATTATGAATTTTATATAAGTAACTGAAATTTCACTTCAACATGAAAAACTCACAACACTATACTGCTTCATTCTTGCAATTTTCTCTGATTTGTAGCCACTACCTTTTTAGTATCTCAAACACCTCAAAATTCTTGTGTAACAGCATCTGAAAATTAATAATACATTTTATTTCATGTTGTCAATGTTCAGTTTTATTATGGAGGTTGAAAAGGAGTTTTCAGATATTCACAACAAATAAATTACCTGAATCTTACAAGAAGACTTGATTATTGATGGCTGAATGATTTACTTCATTTCAAAAACACTGCTCAGGCCATATTGATATCATTATTATCAATTCTAGCTTCTGGGTTTTTGGTATTGGCTACACCAATAACATTTTCACTGTTTTCAGGAATATAATGAAATCTATGATTTTATTCATCTCCTCCTATGTTGAGTTATATGTGATCAAGTGTGAGTGTAATCAATGAGTTAAAACACAATAACTGAAATAAAAATAAATCAATATACGTATTATTCTGAATAATTATGTCGAAATAACAATCATACAATACTCACTTTTTCACTGAAATGAATTACACAACCTCATGTGTTCTCATCTATTCTATTCTTCTGAATCACAATAGCCTCAGTCAGCCAGTTGATTTATATCACGTAATCGGTTGTTTTTTCCGCAGAAATTTCGCTTATTCAAACGAGTCTGGCATAGCCCATCCCTTCTGCTTGCAAGTAAAAATATAACAGAAACCTCAACAACTATACTTTGTTTTTACAACACTACTATATAAACTGTTCGAAATAACAACTAGGTAATTTATATCGATTTATGAATACCTACACCTTGTCAACTCTTCTCGTCCACTAGGAGCAAATAATTAGAAAGAACAATGAAAGTAACAGAACGTGGAAGAAAACGAACCGCCATATTACAATACTGAATACACTCCACGGTATACACTGGGTGCGTTCCATTAAGCGCTCACAACGCCCAAAACACTCATTCAGACGTTCCACATGGCGACCACGATCGTTGGGGTGGTGGCGAAAATGTCATGAATGACGTCATGATTCATGCTCACGACGACCCATCTCAATAGGTGGGTCGGCGTGAGCGTTTCGATGACGCACAGAACCAAGTGGAACGACAAAATTCGTGGTCGTGAGCGTGATCATTGTGAGCGCTTAATGGAACGCACCTACTGAACACTCTCATTTCACGATCTCGTCACATGTTGCACCAGCGTTGCCGCCTGTGCATGAAATAAGCACACCCTTTCATTTTTTATGGAATCATTGTGAAGAGATAAAAAAATGACTATACTTTCAGATCTGAGGAATTGATGATGAAATAATATTTCAGTGATATGTTTATATTTTTATTAGACAATAATACTATATGATGATATTCCTCATACATTATTATCAGTTTTAGAACACTGGGAGACTGCGAAATCTCTCGAGTCGGGAAAAATATTTGAAAAGGCAACACTGAATATTATCTTGTTGAGTTCAATATTGCAAGCTCTCATTATTACATATTCAAAATCGAGAAGATCATTAGATTTTTCGTGTTCTATCATTTGATTCTTATGGGTGATACCATAATTTATGGGTATCATTCTGGGAGCAAATCGGATCATTACATAAAGCACGTAGATATAATAAATGATATTGGGGACATGACGATATAATATATGGTATTATTTATCAACACCTCTTTAAAAGTCACTTGGCAACTGCGTATGCTGGGAATTTCCTAGCCAATCATATTCTTGTATTCCCACATTGTGCGCTGTATCTATGACTATGTGATTATGCACGGGTTTTTCTCAATGCAGTAAAATTTGGGCGAAACGTAAATTTTAAATACTTGGTTGGGAAAGATGTGATATTTTCTTCCAAGCTGGCCCAATAGGCTTCACATTTTGAACAAGGGTTATAGACACATAAATAATTTAGAAAGTTGAGATTTATAGCATCAAGAGTGAAAAAACTGCCAAAAAGTGCTAATTTTGCCCATATAAAACACGCAACTTGTTGTTCCCGAATAATAAAATCATCTTGATCGAGTACTCTTTCAAAGACGGCTCGATCATATTCCACTATTAAAGTAAAGAATACAATGAATCATCGTCCTTTCAAAAGAGGCAGATTCAAAAATACGCAAAATAACGTATAGGCGGTACAAATAATTTCCATATTACAAATGAATTCCCATGAGATTTTGATTCACAAATGAAAAATAATTGTAATGTAATTTCATTCTACTCAATGCGAATCACTCTCAAAACTCGGATACATTGAATTTTGATTCTCATCGACTGAAGTTTTTGATTCAAATATAAATGTCTCTGTTATGTTCGAGTGCTTCACTAATTCATCACCAAATATCACATCCAACAAAATGAGACGAAGAATGTGAATAATCTTTCTCATGAGGAATCCCGTGGCAATCTCAGTGAAGTATGATTGTGATTCGCTATGTTACATGGACTGTCCAAAAATAAGAAGGAGCATGTTAGGGAGCTGTTTATCACAGAAGTCAGGAAATTTAAAAATGAAAATTTAAAAAGTTGCTTCCCATCACAGTCATCGGAAAGAAAAAGAGAAAATAGTGAGTCTTATTACATGTTCCAGGATTCAGACTCCTCTGCAACCAGTGAGGGTATGGTAGTGCTAATAATACTACAATAGATCTAGAAACCCTACAATATTTAAAGGATGAGAGCACAAGTCTGGAGATGCTAAATGCTTATCCTACAATACAAAAAGTATTTTTTAAATACAACACATCCTTACCAAGTTTAGCACCAGTAGAAAGACTTTTTTCGTATGGTGGGATGATTATGAGACCTCACAGAAGAAAAATCAGTGATGATGTATTCGAACAACTGGTATTGTTAAAATAATAAATAAAAACTGATATTTATTTTTATCACTTTTTAAGAATACCAGGCCAGTTCCAGTTGATATTAATTTTAATAAGAAAAGTGTAATGATATGTAATGTGTTATTAAACATTTGTTTTTCGGCTCGGCATTGAGTGTCTCTATTGCTCATGTATGATAAATAAATATATGTACCTATCTATCTAATATATAAAATTCTCGTGTCATAGTTTTCGTTGCCAAACTCCTCCGAAACGGCTCGACCGATTTAGATGAAATTTTTTGTGCTTATCCGGTATCTATGAGAATCGGCCAACATCTATTTTTCATCCCCCTAAATGTTAGGGGTAGTCCACCCCTAATTTTTTTTTTCAGACAAAATTTTCAATTTCTATTTTTTTTATACGACATACAAAAATACATACGATCCTCAATTTTCACCCTTCTACGATCAACCCTTATTTTTTAATAGCCATTTTAGTGCGACGACAGCGAGGCATTAAATTTCCCTACAGAGTTTTTGAACTCACTGGATTTGCCAAGCATGCCATCGCATACTTTACAATTAAAGGTTGGATCTGCGATTATCTTGCTTCGTAATTTGAACGGTACGCGATTAGTCATTCAAAAACTAACGAAAAACGTTATCGAATCCAGCATTTTGAATGGCAAGTTCCGAAGTGAAAATATATTAATACCAGGGATTCCTATTATACCTACAGATGTGCCAATTCAATTCGAACGTATTCAGTTTCCGATTAGATTGGCATTTGCAATGACAATCCCAAGGTCAAACGATGTCTATTTGTGGCTTCGATTTGAGAACACCATGTTTTTTACACGGACAATTATACGGCATGCTCTTGAGTGAGTAAACCATCCAGTTTGTGTTAGCTAAAGATGGACTAACAAAAAATTTTGTTCACACTATAGCATTAATAAAGTGATATTTTTTGTTAGTGTTACTGTTGTAGTTGATTAATTATTATTGATATTGATTATTTTTTGTCTACACTAGAAATTCCTTAAAAATTATTTATATGGCAAAACAACGTTTGCCGGGTCAGCTAGTAATAAATAAAAATATCTGTGATTTGGTCAGGGGGTATTTTATTTTGTGAAAGTATTTTGAAAATACCTATTTTGCATTTAGCATTTGAAATATAAAACGCAAAACTATTTGGTATTTTGCATTTGAAATAGTAAATCTGAAAAGTATTTTGCATTTCGTATTTAAATGCTTTTGTAAAACCATTTTGTACATCTCTGCATGTAAGGAGGAACCAGATAGTACAAGATGTGTATTTTTAGTTCTCTTGAGGTACTTAATTTTGTGTCTTCAGAATAATTGTGCACTATGATTCTGACAACTAAAAAAATTAGAGGAAGTATTGATCTTTGGTTTCATCACCTTCCCCAAGCAAAATACATATCTGTTGAAAAAAAACTTACTAATTCCTTTTTAGTAGCAAGATAAACAGACACAACCATTTCAATCTCTTTCAGAGAGACTTCATTATGGTGAGATCTTTGAATTGCATCTATAGAAAAAATAAATATATATATTTCACTATTTGTGTGATTCATCCACTCACTTCTGAGCCAATGCAGTTGATATATCATTACAGTTAATGAAAGAACAACTTCTTCACAAATCTCACCTTGGGTGAAGACATTTATTTCAATTAAATAATGAATAATTATTGAAAAGCAGTAACATATCCTTCCATAACATTTCCTATATTTTTTGTATTTATTTATGTATTCTCCCTGAAACATCATTCAAGAATCATTGTATAACCCTATCCTATATAGGGCATTCCAACGACCTGTCAAAACAAATTCAATATGGTGGGAGTAGGCACACAATGCTTTGTTTACATATTGTTATGTTATAAATTGATCTAAAAGTTGTGAGATTTTTGTTTTCGTGACTGCATCAAATGATTTTTTATATTGTTTAGAGCTTATTAGTGGTATTCTCACTAAAAAATAATGCCTGTTACATGCCTTTTAGTCAGTCAACTGTGGAAGTCGTTCCAAGGATGATGTAAAATGTAAAATTCTTTTTAGTGCCTGCGGTTTTAAGCCACAGGTTTCTAACGGATAAAAACGAATTGTCTGAAAGGCTATGGATAGCAGCAATTAAGAGGGACGATCTTACTGAATCGATACTAAAAAATCAGAGAGTCTGCAGTAAACATTTTATAACTTTTATTGTATTTACATTGTACATTTTATTCAGCTGCAAATAAAAGTGCACCCACATGACTGCAAACTTCACTGTGTCCAGCCATTCATGGGCAATGTGCTGTTAATACACTTTCATCTTTGGCCACGATGCACCAAACGTCCAATGGTTTCTCATTTCCTCTCTCAGAATGTTTGACCTAAAAAAATTGCTGAATAAACAAAAGTCAATAAAAATGAACAAACCTTACCTTTCCCACTACAATGTAGAAACCATTCACCACTTTTGTCCCCACATTCACAACAAAGCCTGACTCAAAATACTTGAATGAATGCAAGCTTTTGTAGGCCTTCATTTGTTCTTTGGTGTAATAGCTATGGGTTAGCACTATAAATACGAAAAAATATCTATATTTGTAATAGGTGGAATTCCATGAATTGAACTATCCAATTCCTGGATGTTCAATGTAAAAGAGTCTACATCATTTATTATCTTCAGCTTCATTCGGTATCTGTAAATAAACATTCCACTTCACATATGGGAAACAAAATGTTGTCTAAACAAAAAACAAATTGGGTTTTCAGCTTACCTTTCACCAATATCTGGATTTTCCAACAATAATGTCCTTAAATATACACTCTGCATCTTAAAACTTCTATAAACAACAACAAACTCACACAACTTCGGAAATAATGCCGTAATGACGTCACTTCAAACAGCTGTGTGCCTACTCTCGCCATATTGAATGTCACGTGATTTGGAATGCCTAATTCTGGGTGCGTTCCATTAAGCGCTCACAACGCCCAAAACACTCATTCAGACGTTCCACATGGCGACCACGATTGTTGGGGTCGTGGCGAAAATGTCATGAATGACGTCATGTGCCTACTCTCGCCATATTGAATGCCTAATTAGGCATTCCAAATCACGTGACATTCAATATGGCGAGAGTAGGCACACAGCTGTTTGAAGTGACGTCATTACGGCATTATTTCCGAAGTTGTGTGAGTTTGTTGTTGTTGATAGAAGTTTTAAGATGCAGAGTGTATATTTAAGGACATTATTGTTGGAAAATCCAGATATTGGTGAAAGGTAAGCTGAAAACCCAATTTGTTTTTTGTTTAGACAACATTTTGTTTCCCATATGTGAAGTGGAATGTTTATTTACAGATACCGAATGAAGCTGAAGATAATAAATGATGTAGACTCTTTTACATTGAACATCCAGGAATTGGATAGTTCAATTCATGGAATTCCACCTATTACAAATATAGATATTGTTTCGTATTTATAGTGCTAACCCATAGCTATTACACCAAAGAACAAATGAAGGCCTACAAAAGCTTGCATTCATTCAAGTATTTTGAGTCAGGCTTTGTTGTGAATGTGGGGACAAAAGTGGTGAATGGTTTCTACATTGTAGTGGGAAAGGTAAGGTTTGTTCATTTTTATTGACTTTTGTTTATTCAGCAATTTTTTTTAGGTCAAACATTCTGAGAGAGGAAATGAGAAACCATTGGACGTTTGGTGCATCGTGGCCAAAGATGAAAGTGTATTAACAGCACATTGCCCATGAATGGCTGGACACAGTGAAGTTTGCAGTCATGTGGGTGCACTTTTATTTGCAGCTGAATAAAATGTACAATGTAAATACAATAAAAGTTATAAAATGTTTACTGCAGACTCTCTGATTTTTTAGTATCGATTCAGTAAGATCGTCCCTCTTAATTGCTGCTATCCATAGCCTTTCAGACAATTCGTTTTTATCCGTTAGAAACCTGTGGCTTAAAACCGCAGGCACTAAAGAGAATTTTACATTTTACATCATCCTTGGAACGACTTCCACAGTTGACTGACTAAAAGGCATGTAACAGGCATTATTTTTTAGTGAGAATACCACTAATAAGCTCTAAACAATATAAAAAATCATTTGATGCAGTCACGAAAACAAAAATCTCACAACTTTTAGATCAATTTATAACATAACAATATGTAAACAAAGCATCGTGTGCCTACTCCCACCATATTGAATTTGTTTTGACAGGTCGTTGGAATGCCCTATAGTAGTTCAGAAAGAAAGGACTGTCTATACATAAATATTGTTTCCTCAAACACCAGAACTCTGACAGGCTATGTGCATTTTGATTGTGCCAACTAATTTGGTCTTTTGTTTCTTGAAAATGAAACGAAAATAATGATACACCATTGTTTATAAATAGCTCACAGCACAAGAATCATTGTTCGTTGTTACTTACCTGATCTATAAGAAAACCTGTTATCGATGAGAGTCACTTTGAACTTTATGCATTTTACTGCTAATCGTAACAACAAAAGTAAAAAAAAAAACAGAGGGCTTCTTTGGTCTCAATTTTATCTCTTTCGGCTTTTTTAACGGTTATTTCAACTTTCAACAAAGAACAAACGTACACACTAGTCAGAGCACTCATAATAATAGAGTCACATGAGTCTCGTCAATGTCGAATGTCAAATAACAGTGTATCACACCACCACAGAACTAGACTATATAATAGTAGATTCAAAATGTTTTCGATTGTTTGATATTCAGTACCCACACAGATTTGGTCTTGGTTCAAAAATATGTTTGTGCCAAATATCTAACGCAAAGTATTTCATTGGAAACAATAAATTGTATTTTGAAAGGAATCCATCTATAAGGCGTCATTACGCATGCGCATGATATGAAAACATCTTTTCTGGAATTATCCAAGAATATTCCGTACATAATATTCTAGGAATGAACCGTGCAAAATATACAATCTGTAATATTCCATGAGCATTCAAATGAGAATATTCGCATCGGAATATTCCTGGAACATTCTTTCATGAATATACATTCCACTTAGAATATTCTATGAATGTGTCCAGCGCATATACAGGGTGCCCGTGATTCGAGTTTAAGCATGGGGATCTCGGTTACCTTGAGAGATACGATGTTGCTTAAATTAGGGCAAAGTTGCGCATTCTGGCACTGATCAATAATCTGAAAAGAAATCCGACCTATCTTCCTTGGTTTTCAAGATATCGCTGAAAAACGGAATTTCGCGATTTTCGTTTTTATTTTTTCAATGGAAAACCGATCAAGTCATCCATTTTCAACCGTAACATTCCCATAGCAACTTTTTGCGAGGAATTAGGAAATAATATTACATTTTTTCTAACACACGAAGAAAGAAACAAATGACAGTCAACTTTTTTTTTTATGGACGCCATATTGAATTTTCATATTTCTGAATGCAGTTTTTTTTTTCTGATGATTCCGACGATGTACCACACAACATGTTTTGATCTCAAATTATGGCCGAAATTTCCTAATAAACATTTTTTCGAAGATTGCCGTGGAAAACAAACTTCCCAGATTTGTTCAATTCGAATTTTGACAGTTCAGTAGTTTTTACGCTTGGAGTCCACTCTTTTGAATTGCAATATGCCATTTTCCAATGAAGAACAGAGGGATATGTTGAAAATTTATGTTTTTTTTTTAAACAGGTATAGCATGTGAACCAAACAGAACAAACAAAAGGAAAGCAAAATATGAATAATAGTCCAAGATCCCAGAGCGTTAAGACACAACTTATTTTTACATAAATGAAACCTCTTGTTCTCAGTAGTGTCTTATGTGCTCAGAATACCTGCGCGCTTGTGGAGCTTGCCGAGTGACACCTGGGCAGGTACCAGGTGTGAAAGGTAACTAAAATTAACAGTTATTTAACTTAAATTTTAATAGCTGATTTTTATGTATATTTTGTAGAGTACTATTATAAAGTTATACCATAAGCGCCAGACACTTTTCATGGGCCAAAACTTTTGTCAGACGCTTTAAAGCTCTACAAGAAATAAATGAACTTAACTTATTTTTACATGTCTGGCTTTTTAATATGTTGTTAAGACAATTGTTAGAAAGTTATATTTAATTAGTCAGACAAAATTGGTTGACCAAACACCCCCTAAACAGCAAAATTATTCATTCGTGAGTATGAGCGCGAAAGCATTATGCGCATGCGTCTCAGAGTATATTTATATAAAAATACTTACGGTACAGCTTCCGATATAAGATTTTTGCATCTTGATTTCAATAAGATTAATTTCAATATTAACGTAATAATTAGGCAGTATTAAAGTAAATTAATTTATTTAATATATTTGGTATAATTAATGTGTTCAGAGCTATTTTTTCTTAGAAAAATTTTTATTTTATTGTAAAAAACATCAGTTGAAAATATTTTTTTTACAAAATCATTTTTGTAAAAAAAAATTACCCATAATTATTTAAAACAAGCATTTATTTAATTGCTTAATCATCGCAATCATCAAAACAATTATTCGAATTTTCATCATTTAACCAATCACGATACTGTCCAATTGAGTCATCATCATCTTCATCGTCATCAGTTATGTTGTTGCTGACATCTTCTTCTGCAAAAAACAATCAAAAGAATTTAAATACATAAAATTACAAGTTTAATAAATTTTAATCTTGAACTCCACATGTGGTCTCATAGATCTGAACGCTGCACGCAAAGGACACATACACAATACACAGAAGAATTACACGAATGAGAGAAAGGGAACTGATATAAGACCGTCTCACTCGCTCCGAAACGCACCTATAATGCTTTCGCGCTCATACTCACGAATGAATAATTTTGCTGTTTAGGGGGTGTTTGGTCAACCAATTTTGTCTGACTAATTAAATATAACCTCGTAACAATTGTCTTAACAACATATTAAAAAGCCAGACATGTAAAAATAAGTTAAGTTCATTTATTTCTTGTAGAGCTTTAAAGCGTCTGACAAAAGTTTTGGCCCATGAAAAGTGTCTGGCGCTTATGGTATAACTTTATAATAGTACTCTACAAAATATACATAAAAATCAGCTATTAAAATTTAAGTTAAATAACTGTTAATTTTAGTTACCTTTCACACCTGGTACCTGCCCAGGTGTCACTCGGCAAGCTCCACAAGCGCGCAGGTATTCTGAGCACATAAGACACTACTGAGAACAAGAGGTTTCATTTATGTAAAAATAAGTTGTGTCTTAACGCTCTGGGATCTTACTCTATAATCAGAGAAGCTGTTCAAACTGTTCACCTTCCACCAGTATACATAATTCTCACGTTTTCTCACATTTGCAATTGCGCTTTCGATACTTCGTCTCGAGATCTGTCTCCAAGAGTCGATAATATGTTGCCGAAGGTCATTTATATCGGCTGGTACAGTTTTATAAACTTAATTTTTCATTGTTCCCCATAAAAAGTAGTCTAAGGGTGATAAGTCTGGAGAACGCGCTGGCCAACGTACATCACCATTATTCGCAATAACCCTATTAAGAAACATTTCCGACAAATATTCTGTAACCCTGTCTCGTTGATATGTAGTGATCTTCTTGGACCTAAGCAATATTAAATAATATCTGAAATAACTGAAATTCAATCTGAAAATCAGAACATACCGCTTGTTATATGTTTTCTTCATATTCATTAGCTCTCTCGCGATATTTATCTCTGGATCACCGAAATGAACCATATTGGCCCAGATTTCTATGGAGACCTAGGAAATATCCAGTATTTGGTTGCTGTCTTTCAGGAAAACGTTGTAGATATGTTTCACTTGTTACTTGAACATTTCGATGACAAGCATAATAAATTTCCAACATATCCCTCTGTTCTTCATTGGAAAATGGCATATTGCAATTCACAAAAGTGCATGATATAAGAAACATGGTATGCTATTGCGCATCGGGAGAGAGATGGAAGTTCGTCTCTCTCGCACAATGTGACGTCATGTGGGGAGCAAAACAGGGCATTTAGTTAGGAAATTCATTGAAATTTACTCAATTTTGGATGGGAAAAAGAATAGAAGCATGGGAATAGGATAATTGCAGGGTAATCTACTGAAATGAATGATATAAATGATTTGAAAACAGAAATATTTGATTAACAAGACCTGTTTGAGCTCTTTTTTCAGGACAGTATCATTTCAGTCCTTTATGCATATTTTTCGAATTTCTGGTAAAAAACGATCTCAAATATGCTCCAAACAAATATATTGAACTCAATAATAAAGAATTTTCAAGTACTATCTAATTATGATAATCTAACTTCCCAGGCAGCACCAGATATTCCATGAATATTCCTAGAATATTCATCTTCGAATATTGGTATATTCTAGGAATAATCTGGAATATTCAAGAATATCTGTGGTATATTCCCAGAACATGCGAATGGGAATTCCTCAGATAATCATAGAATATTCTGAAAAGAATATTCCATGAATATCTAGAATATTCTTAGAATATCTATCGAATATTCCAAAATTTCAGATAGAGATTATTCATGCAATATCCTTGAAGAATATTCCATGGATATCTAGAATATTCTCAGGATATCCATGGAATATTCCAAAATTTCAGGTAGTGGATATTCACCCAATATCCTTGGAGAATATTCCATGAATATCCAGAATATTCTGGGGATATCTATAGAATATTCCGAACATATTATATAGGGGAATCAGGAGATTATTTATTTAATAAAAATGTTTTCACTAGTGAAAGATATATATTCATAACAATATATATATAACATAATCAAAAAATATAAAATGATAAATACAAAAACAAACAAATATTTCAAACAACACTTACATATATAAATATTATATAAACTAAATAATTAACATAAAAACTCGTTTTTTTTTGGTATATTTTATTCATCATCCATCTCTGTTGCTGAATTGGCAAGTCTGAAAAAAAAAACTTTTCAAGTAAGGAGGAACCAGATAGTACAAGATGTGTTTTTTTCAGTTCTCTTGGGGTAATTAAGTTTTTGTCTTCAAAATAATTGTGCAAAATGATTCTGACAACTAAAAAAATCAGAGGAAGTATTGATCTTTGGTTTTATCACCTTCCCCAACCAAAATACATATATGTTGAAAAAAAACCTTACTCATTCCTTTTTAGTCGCTCGGTGGGGTGGCTTTGGCAAGATACACCGACATAACCATTTCAATTTCTTTCAGAGAGACCTTGTTGTGCTGACATCGTTGAATTTCATCTATAGAAAAAATAAATATATATATTTCACTATTTGTGTGATTCATCCACTCACTGATAGTCCCTTCTTTCTGAGCCAATACAATTGATATATTATTACAGTTAATGAAAGAATAACTTCTTCACAAATCTCACCTTGGGTAAAGACATTTACTTCAATTTAATATTGAATAATTATTGAAAAGCAGTGACAAATATCCTTCCATAACATTTCCTATATTTTTCGTATTTATTTATGTAGTATTTATTTATGTATTGTCCCTGAAACATCATTCAAGTCATTGTATAACTCTATCCTAGAGTAGTTCAGGAAGAAAGGACTGTCTTTACATAAATATTGTTTCCTCAAACACCAGAACTCTGACAGGCTATGTGCATTTTGATTGTGCCAACTATATTGGTCTTTTGTTTCTTGAAAATGAAACGAAAATAATGATACACCATTGTTTATAAATATCTCACAGCACAAGCATCATTGTTCGTTGTTACTTACCTGTTCTATAAGAAAACTTGTTATCGATGAGTCACTTCACACTTCATATGATTATACTGCTAATCGTAGCAAAAAAATAAAAAAACAGAAGGCTTCTTTGTTCTCAATTTCACCACTTTCAACAAAGAACAAACGCAAACGCACGTGAAACTGAAACGCACACACTAGTCAGAGCTCAGAGCACTCATAATAATACTGTCGAATGTCAAATGACAGTGCATCACTCCATCAAGGCACCACCACAGAACTAGACTATAATAGTAGAGTCAAAATGTTTTCAATTGTTTGAAATTCAGTGCCCACAGAATTGGTCTTGGTTCAAAAATATATTTGTGCCTAATATCTAACGCAAAGTATTTCATTGGAAACAATAAATTGTATTTTGAAAGGAATCGATGTCCATTTATAAGGCGTCATTTCGCATGCGCATCATATGAAAACATCTTTTCTGGAATAATTCATGAATATTCCGTACATACCATTCTAGGAATGAACCGTTCAGGATATACAATATTCCATGAACATGCAAATGAGAATATTCGCATCGGAATATTCCTGGAACATTCTTTCATGAATATACCTAATATATTCCACTTAGAATATTCCATGAATATGCCCAACGCATATATATATTCCAGGAATATTCCATGAATATTCGGAATATATATATCCATTCAGGGATATTTGAGGAATATTCTAGGAATATCTGGTGCTGTCTGGGTTGGACCCTATCGCATTTCGTCTAAATTTGGGTATTTTTTTAATGTTGATAATTTCGCTCCCAAAGGAGTTTTTATATAATTGTTCTCTTATTCAAAGTATACTATATGAAAACAATTTGATGAATATTTCTTATTTATTTTTATTGGTTATTTTATACAGTTTTCTATTCAATTTCTTCTGGCAGTTATTAAAACTTATTCGTTTCATTCCTGAATGGAACAGTTTCTGCAGTTGGTCTGGGGTGAAAATTTTCGCCATTGCATCCTTATATTGTTCAATTGTTGCTTTTTGATTTTTCAACATTTCTGACAGCTCAGAGTTCTTTTTCTCCAATTCCTCTATTCTCTTCTTCAGCAGACTGACTTCAGTTTCACTCCTTAAAAAATGGTAATGAGTATTAGTGATATTGCACATAATGAATGAATATGAGGACTACTCAATCTGTGTGCAATTGTGGCAATACTTCATACTCGACATCCAACCCCATATCCTCTGGCTCTTCCACTTGATCGGAATATTCCAAGTCTTCCTGAGACTGAGATATCTGACTAGTGGATGCAGCAGATAAAATGCTCTCTACTTCCATTCGAGTACTTCGTTTAGCAGCTCGGACTGATCGTTCTTCATCACTTTTTTTCTGCAGTCCTCCTGGTATAAAAATAGTGGCACAGCATCAGCTTTCAAAATACGATGATTACTTGGGAATACTTCAACAACTTAAGCTTGAGTGGAATCTCGAAACATTCCTTTTCGAAATGGATTGAACACACACGTGCTAAAAACATATTTTTCGTTGAATTTTCAGCTAGTAAAACTTCACAGATAAACATAACCTCAAAATTGGCAATAACATTGAATTCTAAGTCCTGCAATCATACTCTGGGATAATTTGGGAAATTTGTGATAGGTACTTACAACTTTCCAAATTAAAATTGTCCTTTCTCCGGCATGCAGTAATCCATTGTTTCGCCACATCTTCATTATTTGGGAATCGGAAGTATCTAATGTCTGTTCCCTTCGTCTTTCGACTATAATTTTTACAAGTAGCTACCGCGCAACCCGGCATATCTCGTTTTAGAAACTTTAGAAATATCCAACACACCAATAAATATTCACGATAGAACTGAAAGGTTCCAGAAACGCCACTAAAGGTCGTAAACTTTTCGAAATAACGTATATTATACCTGCTAAACCATTGTTTTGCTCCCCGCGTGACGTCATGCGCGAAGACGAACGAAAATGAGAAAAGTTAGTAGCATATATATATATATATATACCTGTATTCCATGATATAAGAATACAAGTATGCTACTATAACTTTTCTCATTTTCGTTCGTCTTCGCGCATGACGTCACGCGGGTAGCAAAACAATGGTTTAGCAGGTATAATATACGATATTTCGAAAAGTTTACGGTCTTTAGTGGCGTTTCTGGAACCTTTCAGTTCTATCGTGAATATTTATTGGTGTGTTGGACATCTCTAAAGTTTCTAAAACGAAATATGCCGGGTTGCGCGGTAGCTACTTGTAAAAATTTTTCGAAAGACGAAGGGAACAGACATTAGATACATTCGATTCCCGAATAATGAAGATGTGGCGAAACAATGGATTACTGCATGCCGGAGAAAGGACAATTTTAATTTGGAAAGTTGTAAGTACCTATCACAAATTTCCCAAATTATCCCAGAGTATGATTGCAGGACTTAGAATTCAATGTTATTGCCAATTTTGAGGTTATGTTTATCTGTGAAGTTTTACTAGCTGAAAATTCAACGAAAAATATGTTTTTAGCACGTGTGTGTTCAATCCATTTCGAAAAGGAATGTTTCGAGATTCCACTCAAGCATAAGTTGTTGAAGTATTCCCAAGTAATCATCGTATTTTGAAAGCTGATGCTGTGCCACTATTTTTATACCAGGAGGACTGCAGAAAAAAAGTGATGAAGAACGATCAGTCCGAGCTGCTGAACGAAGTACTCGAATGGAAGTAGAGAGCATTTTATCTGCTGCATCCACTAGTCAGATATCTCAGTCTCAGGAAGACTTGGAATATTCCGATCAAGTGGAAGAGCCAGAGGATATTTATTTATTTATTTATTTATTTCAAAAAATACATCCAACAGGCCCAAGAGCCCATTAATAGGTGTACAAAATTATTAATAGGTGATAAGAGTAATCCTATACTAAGCATAATTAATACTAAGTGAATGAGAGCATAATGTATAATTATCAATTAGGAAGTGTGCTGAGAATATCACGTTTGAATTGTGCGAATGACAAAAAGAAAATATCTACATTGGGTGTATTGTTAACGCTCCTAGACATTGTTGATAAAGGTGAGTGGAAGTTATGCACAGTGTCAGGTACGGGAAAGTAAAATGTGTTACATGAGCGAGATGAGAAACGAGGTACATTGAACATCATTTGTGACAATAAAGTTGAACAATCTATTTGGTTGTGTATTATTTTGTAAATAAAGCACATGTCTCTCATTTCGCGTTACTTTCTTAGTGATATCAGATCAAACTCCTGTAGCAAGAGGTCATAATTATAGCCTCTAACGGGATAAATACCATGTTTTTTATAATAAGCAAATTTCAAGAATTTCTTCTGAATGTTCTCAATAGCCATAATGTATTTGGAATGGGAAGGATTCCAAACAACACTGCAGTACTCAAGTTTGCTTCTGACCATAGATAAGTAGATGCTTTTCAAAGAATCGAACGACTTGAAATCTCTACAATTGCGTATAAGAAAACCTAAATTTTTTATCGATTTAGAAATGATATGTTCAATATGATTTGAGAAAGTCAGTTTTTGATCAAAAATAACTCCTAAATCCTTCGATTCAGTGATACGCATAAGAGTGTTACCATCAAGTTCATAATCAAATGTGAGTGGGACAAGTTTACGAGTGAAAGTCATGACTTTACATTTTTTGATATTCAAGTGGAGTTTATTCTGAATGCACCAGTTACTCAGAGAATTCAAATCTTCCTGAAGTACAATGCAATCCGTTTCATCCTTTATTTCTCTATAAATCTTCATATCGTCATCAAATAATAGCTTGTTAGAATGAATATGATCAGTGATATCATTAATAAATATCAGGAATAATAAGGGACCAAGATTTGACCCCTGAGGAACACCGGATGAGGCTGTAAAGCAGGAAGATTTTATTCCATCACACTCAACAAAGAGTTTCCGTTCTGTTAGGTATGAATTGAGCAGCATCTGAATATCAGTAGATATACCAAAGCTTGACAACTTCTTCAGCAGTTGAGGGTGAGACACGCGATCGAAAGCTTTACTGAAGTCAGTAAAGATTACATCCACCTGGTTCCTCTGGTCAAGGGAATCAGAAACGAATTGTGAAAAAATACAGAGGTTAGACGCAGTGTTTCTAGCTTTGACAAATCCATGCTGGAAGATAGACAGAGAAGAGCTGACATGATTGTATATAAGTTCAGATAGTATAATCTCGAATATTTTTGAGAAAACTGATATAATGACTATTGGTCTATAATTTTCAACATGAGTAATGTTGCCGGATTTGAAAACAGGACATACTCTGGACAATTTCCAAATCTTTGGATAATAGTTTTTTTGTAAGGCAAGATTGAGAATGATATGTAGAGGATCAACCAGAAGGTTGATGTGATTTTTGACTATTTTAACAGGGATCCCATCGGGACCACAAGTGAGTTTATTTTTGAGTTTTTTTGCGGCATTAATGATTTGTTCCTTGGTGATAGTTGACAGGTTCAAGAAATGGTGACTTGGCATCATTGTCAGATCAGATAGGTTGTCGCTTGAGTCTACGGTAATACCATCATCTTGGCTATAAACACTGCTGAAGTTAGTTGCAAAACCATTGACTATTGAGAGAGGTGAAGAAAGTGTGTTATTGTTATAAATCATTTCTCCTGGGATGCGAGATTTGTTTTTCTTTGAGTTGATGTAGTTCCAAAACCCACGAGGGTTATGTTTGAGCATTTCTTCAGATCTCTCGACGTATAACCTATAGTCAGATGCTATACTCAATTTGATCAATTTTCTGACGTTTTTGACTCGCTCTAAATAAAAAAGGTATTTGGTTTTTTTGTACATTTTCAGATAATGATTTTTTGATTTGATTTTATTTATGGTACATTTGCCGAACCACGCAGGGAACCTACGTGATCTACATTTGAGCAGAGGAGCACATTTGGACATAATGTTGTGCAAAGAGTCATTAAGTATTGCGCACATGTAATCAACACTATCAAGGTGAAGTAGAGCTTGAGACCAGTTAAGTTCACTGAGTAGATGAGAGAACTTAGCTTCGTCAATTCTTTTCAAGTCAAACCTTTCAGCAGACGATACAAACTTTTTTACATTACCAGTACTAAAAGATAGTTGCACTGTGAGTCCTGGATGATGAAGATCAATAGGAACTATTGGGTCATCATTATGTTCCACTACACTCCTGGTCTCAGCTGGACAGATAACCAAATCCAGTAACCTGTTATTGTTGTTTCTCACGTAATTGCGTTGTGCTGAATCACAAAAACCCAAAAAGTTGATAAAGCGACGAGTTAGGTTCGTAAGGCTTCCAGTATCGTAGTAGTCGTGTAATTCACTGATGTTGAAGTCTCCAATGATGATTGCCTTATTCAGTTCAGCAGAATCTTCAAGGAATCCAAAGAATTCGTCATAGTCATCATATTGTAACGAAATGATACGCCTATGGCTTGGCCACGCCCACTCCAGGTGACGCGGATCATGAACGTTCGAGACGCGAGGTCTGAAATGTTCGCGTGCCGCCAGGAAACTTCTGGAGAAGCGTGCAGGTATAAAGCTCCGCGGACAGAGGCGCAGGAATCAGTTGATAATCGAGCATTGTAAATAAATCGTGTCAGTGGAAATAAAAGTGTATATAAATCGAACCCAGTGTTTTAGTAAATAAAAACGTTACAGTGGTGTCAGTGAGTGGGATTGAAATTAAAAAATAAATACAGTGTGGACTTAGAACAAGAAAAAGTGAAAGACATTGAACTCTTGTAGTGAAAACAGGACATTTTTGAACGTTTAGTGCGATAATTTTGGTTTTTGGTACTGACTATTTTGCATCGTAAATAAACCAAAATGAAGTTGAAAGACCTCTCAGTGAAACAATTGCGTGAACAATTGGAGGAACGTGATGCCGATAGTAGTGGAACTAAAAAAATACTACAAGAACGATTGATTGGTGTTCTTTCGGACAATGGAGATGATCCAGAAACGTTTGAATTCCTGTCGGCGGACGAAGTCATCATGAAAAAGATAGAAGAATCTTCTAAAAAAAGTGATGAAAAAATGGAAGAAACTTCTAGAAAGATAGAAGAAACTTCTAGAAAAAGTGATGAGAAACTGGAGAAACTGGACAAAAAATTCGATGAAGTTTCTACGAAAACTGAAGAGAAATTCGAGAAAGTTTCTGATATGATCAATGAAATTTCGAAAAAGAACGACGAGCGATTTGAAGAAGTTTCTAGAACATTCGACGAAATGCATAAAAACGTAGATGGACTAGAAGAGAAAATAAAGCAGCTGGAATGTCTGATAACTAAGTGTGGCTCAGCAGTACAAGTACCAACTACTGATATAGACAAAACCGCAGTAATTACAGGTCAGGAAGTTAAAGAAGAATGGACAAGAGAAGATACAAAACATCATTTGAGATTCAAATTGCCTCCGTTTGATGGGAAGTCATCTTGGTCCGTATACCTCAGACAATTTGAAGCCATCGCTACGGCCAATAAATGGACTCAAGAAGAAAAAGCTGTTTCCTTGACTGCGGCTCTAAGAGGTGATGCTGCGGATATTTTAAGATCGATTCCTATGGGCCAAGAAAAATGTTATCAAACATTGTTCAACCGACTTGAGAAACGCTATGGAGATGCCCATCTGCAACAGGTTTACAAAGCACAACTGCGCAGCCGAATCCAACGTGCAAGTGAAAGCTTGCAGGAATTTGAAACAGTCGGAAAACTAAAACAGGTCGACAGGAGGGGGCGATCGTCGACCTTGAGAATTAAAGCACCTGTAGTTACCGTCAATGTAACCTCTTCTGGTGGAGCCCATAGCCTGTATGTTGATGGTCGGATTGACGGAGAGAATGAGTTGTTCTTGATAGACACTGGTGCAACAAGAACTATTGCACGACCGGAAATAGTGAGAGATCATTCCAGAATGTCGCCGGCAACAGCACACCTCAGAACGGCGAACGGTGAAAAGATAAAAGTCTATGGCGAAGTTAATGTTCCTGTCTCCATTGGTAAGACCACTATCAAGCACAATATACTGGTCGCTGAGATTTCTGACCAGTTAATCTTGGGTATGGACCTTTTGAGGAAACTTGGAGCCGTATTGGACGTACACAGAGGAGTTCTCAAGGTCGAAGGTGAGGAACTCCCTTTTCATGAAGACAAAGAAGATGTAGTCCGCCTACTAACTACTAGTGATGTAACTATACCCGGCCATAGTGAGAAAATTCTAATGACCAGTCTCGAGGGATACTGTAGGAAAGGAAGTCTGAGGATGGTCGAAGAAGTGGGCAATAATGAGTTCTTGACTGCGAAAGCTCTAGTGAGGGTTGGAGATGTAATTCCTGTTAGAGTTATGAATGTGAAGGAAACTCCCATCGGGCTGAGCCGAAGAACTGTGGTAGGACAGTGTGTTCCTGTTTCGTCGATCCGCTGTGTGACTACAACCGACAAACCACCGAAATCTAAAAACTCAAAGGAGCTTGTAGACACCGTCATTAATACTTGTCAAGATCTGGACAGAGAACAGACACGTCGAGTAAGAGCCATGCTTGAAGAATTCCAAGATGTGTTTGCCATCGATGAAAATGACAAAGGAAGAACCAGCGTCGTGACCCATAAAATCAATACTGGGGATGCTCAGCCAATAAGACAGCAGCCGAAAAGACTTCCGTGGGCAAAGCGGGAGGAGGCGGAAGAAATTATCAAGGATATGGGCAAACAAGGTGTTATAGAACCATCGAATAGCCCGTGGGCCTCGCCAGTTGTCCTTGTGAAGAAGAAGGATGGTTCCATACGTTTTTGTATTGACTATCGCCAACTCAATGCAGTTACTAAAAAGGACAGTTATCCCTTACCCAGAATTGATGACACTTTGGATACTCTTTCCGGGTCCCGTTGGTTCACTACCCTCGATTTGAAAAGTGGCTACTGGCAAGTAGGAATGGAGCCTGCTGATCGGGAGAAAACAGCTTTCTCGATAGGATCGGGCCTTTGGAAATTCACAGTCATGCCTTTTGGGCTATGCAATGCTCCTGCCACATTTGAGAGGCTGATGGAGGCAGTTTTGAGGGGGCTTACATGGCAGACATGTTTGGTGTACCTGGATGACGTAATCGTAGTTGGAAGATCATTCGACGACCATTCCAAGAATCTGAAGGAAGTGTTTCAACGATTACGTGAAGCCAACTTGAAACTGAGCCCCAAGAAATGTCACATATTTCGGCGAGAAGTTAGATACTTAGGCCATATTGCATCTAGTGATGGTGTAACAGCCGATCCCGGGAAAATAGAAGCAATTCGAGGATGGCCAGTACCCAAGGATAAACATGAGATCAGAAGTTTCCTTGGCCTGTGTACGTATTACAGGCGTTTCGTCAAAGGGTTTGCTCACATCGCTAAACCTTTAACAAAGCTAACGGAGGAGGGCAGAGAATACTTTTGGGATGCAGAATGTCAAAGAGCTTTTGAACAGCTACAAGGAGCTCTTACCAATGCACCGATACTGAGTTATCCCAGAGAGACTGGAAAATCTGTTTTGGATACGGATGCAAGCAATACTGCTATAGGAGCTGTCCTTTCTCAGCTTCAAGAGGGACAAGAACAAGTAATTGCCTACTTTAGTAAAGCCTTGTCTAAATCAGAAAGGAACTACTGTGTTACCAGAAGAGAACTACTAGGCGTAGTGAAGGCCTGCGAACATTTTCACAAATATTTGTATGGCCGAAAGTTCCTTCTTCGAACCGACCACGCAGCCTTGAAGTGGCTTCTGCAATTCCGTAATCCAGAGGGTCAAGTAGCAAGGTGGATAGAGCGGCTGCAGGAATATGATTATGACATCGAACACAGGGCAGGAAAAATCCATCAAAATGCTGACGCCCTATCAAGAAGACCATGCAGTGAGAATTGCAGCCATTGTTCGAAGCTGGATGAACGACTTTGCCATATTCGAAGAACTACCATCGAAAGTGATAATTGGCAACCTCAACAATTACGAGTCGCTCAAGAGAACGATCCGTGTCTGAAACGTGTTCTGGGTTGGAAGCTTCAAGAGGAAAGACCGTCCTGGCAAGATATTAGCGCATGTAGTCCAGAAGTAAAATCTTATTGGAGCCAATGGGATTGTCTGGTACTGAAAGATAATCTTCTGTACAGCAAATTTGAAAACGAAGATGGTACGGAGTCCAGGTTGCAACTGGTTGTACCTAGGAGTAAAGTGTCGGAGGTATTGCGTCAGTTACACGATGGTGCTTCTGGAGGACACTTTGGAATTACGAAAACTTTACAGAAGGTTCGAGAGCGGTTCTATTGGGTGAACTGTAAAGAAGACGTACGAAGATGGTGCCGGAAATGCGAGTTGTGTGCAACGGGCAATGGTCCAGTTGGCCAGAAGAGGGCGCCCATGAGACAATACAATGTTGGTAGTCCAATGGAAAGAGTAGCTATCGACATTGCTGGTCCATTTCCAGTAACAGATGCTGGAAATAAGTACATTCTAGTGGCCATGGACTATTTTACGAAATGGACTGAAGCTTATGCGATCCCTAATCAAGAGGCTTCCACAGTTGCCGATGTTCTGGTCAAAGAATTCTTTAGCCGATTTGGTGTTCCTTTGGAGATCCATTCAGACCAAGGACGAAATTTTGAATCGGCTCTCTTTCAAAAAATCTGTCAATTGATTGGTGCTGAGAAGACCAGAACAACACCCTTGCATCCTCAGTCGGATGGAATGGTTGAGAGGATGAATAGGACCATGGGCAAACATCTTTCCAAGGTCGTATCAGAACACCAGAGGGATTGGGACCAGTGTATTCCTTTGTTTCTGATGGCCTACCGATCGGCTACCAACGAGACTACTGGCCAGACCCCTGCCTGCTTGATGTTTGGACGTGAAATCCGTTTGCCTTGTGATCTGGAATTCGGCTGTAAACCATCACAAGAGAATGTGGCCTGTGAAGGCTATGCAGACGAATTGAAGCTAAGGATGAACGACATCCACGACCATGCCCGACCGAATATGCAGATAGCCAGTGATCGGATGAAGAAACACTATGATTCCCGTTCCGCGAAGGGGACCTTCGAAGTAGGTGATCTTGTCTGGCTGTATAATCCACGACGACGTCGAGGCTTTTCCCCTAAGCTCCAAAAACAATGGGAAGGTCCGTATGAGATCAAGAAGAGGATAAATGACCTGATTTATCGAATCGGAAAGCTGCCAAGAGGGAAGCCGAAAGTTGTTCACATAAATCGTCTTGCACCATATGCTGGCTCGAATGACGTCGAAGAAGCAAGAACTCTTCAACAAGTACCAAACGGTGACGACTTCCAACCGAGTTACACCGAATTCATGTCGGATTACGCAAGCAGGGGGAAGATCAGGCTTGGCGTGATCGTTGAGGTCCAGCAAGATCTTTTCACAGTTCCAGAAGATGTTTCCATTGCACACTGCGTCGCTCAAGATCTCCGAATGAGCAAAGGAATTGCAACAGTCTTTCGCAAGAAGTTCGGCCGCCTGGATGAATTGCGAGATCAAATGCCCAGAGTAGGAAGAGCACTACGACTAGAAGATGGCAACCGATCCTTATTCTACCTAATAACTAAGAAATTATCGATAGAAAGAGCAACCTACGAGAATATATGGTACGCGTTAGTAGACCTAAGGAAAGTCGTCTGCCATTATGACATAAAGAAATTGGCTCTACCTAAAATTGGCCATGGGTTGGAAAACCTGGACTGGAAGATCGTGAGGAGCATGATAGAAGTCATTTTCCGAGACACAGGCATACAGATCACGGTGTGCTGCTTTAACCCGAAAAGAGTATGTCCCTCAAAGACGATCGACTGTTATTTCTTCCTCCGAGGGTTCTGCAGGGCCGGAAACACCTGTAGCTTTCGCCATCAAGAGCCGACGTCAGGGGTTGCCACATGGAGAATTTCTGATCGGGGCGATCAGAACTAAGGAGGGAGCAGTGTAACGAAATGATACGCCTATGGCTTGGCCACGCCCACTCCAGGTGACGCGGATCATGAACGTTCGAGACGCGAGGTCTGAAATGTTCGCGTGCCGCCAGGAAACTTCTGGAGAAGCGTGCAGGTATAAAGCTCCGCGGACAGAGGCGCAGGCGATCAGTTGATAATCGAGCGTTGTAAATAAATCGTGTCAGTGGAAATAAAAGTGTATATAAATCGAACCCAGTATTTTAGTAAATAGAAACGTTACAATATTTATTCTATTTTGTAATTCATATATATATATATATATATATATATATTTATATCATTATATTGCCTTGTAAATGGTTTCTGTTGGGCAATAAATGCTTATTATTATCATTATTATTATTATAATGATTTTTTTCCATTTTCTAGATCACCAGATCTTACTCCACTAGATTTTTTTCTCTGGGGAACAATAAAAAATCAGGTGTATAACACAACTTCAGCTACTCGTGAAGAACTTGAACTTAAAGTAAGGGTGGCATTCCAGAACATCACTGAGGAACAGCTAATCCATGTGGTGCGCGCAACACCATTAAAAAAGTTGAACTTTGCCGTGATCAAGGAGGAGGTCATTTCGAAAATTTAGAACCATAATTCTTTGGCTTTGCAATTATTGATTAAAATATAGAAATAAACTGCTTCCCAATAAATTAGCAACATGTCAATTAGTAACAGCTTCAATTGTTTTCACGATTAACTGAGACTTAGTGCATGAGTATACCGAATACGTATTATTTGTTGTTAGGTATTGGGCTTCTTGCAATTATTGAGAAAGATAGTGAAAATAAAGTGTGTGGTATCAAATTGTTCGTAAGAAAATGATCTTTCACAAAAATCCCACGAGCCACCTTCTTTCCATTTGAAAAAGTCGAGTTAACTGAAAAAAATGATATTTGTGACATTGTAAAAATTATTGAAACGACTATGAAGTCATATGCCTCAAAGTTGTATTTTTCCCATGTCACTTGATCAAAAAGGAAGCGTTTCAACCGATCCATGGCACGCTAGATCGAAAAATAAAAATTGAAATAAAAATTCTTTCATACGTCAAATATTCACAAACAAAGTTTTGTTAAATAGATAATGTCATCCTCGATCGAAATAAATGAAAATATATAGGGTGTTCCATTTGAAAATCGAAAGTTGAGGCCATTTCCGGTCAAACCGGAAGTACTGCAAAGCAAGTGAATACGTCAAATAATGCGAATTGACATATAATACACAACCCCCGAACTTTGTTCTTCTATCTCCAATAATAAAAAAGTTATAGGGGCGAGCCACCTTGCGAAGAATCACCCGGTATATGGTCCTAATCCCATAAAATAGTTAATTAGTATAAGGAATATAGTGTTATTCTATGATCAACTTCGGAATAAAAAGGAATCCAAATTCAAATATTTAATTATCACTGATCATGTCTTTCTACAACTATCATTGACAGTATTCTAAATTCGAAATTTATTTACACTGACATCAGTGTTCTTAACACTGATTCGAAAACATTATCATTTAATGTACTTTAGTCATCCCACTGAGACAGATTTTTCTGTTGTTTGAATTGAAATGCGTACCTACTATACTACTACTGAACTTCTGTGTAAGTTTCATGACCTTCAATATTCCACATAGCACACGATTCCCACTGAAAATTATATGTCCATATATGGACATCCAGTGGACGTCCGTCGACAGACATCCAAAATATATAGTTTTCATACCCATTAATAAATGGTATAAAAATTTCAGCAAAAATATTGGACTCCAATGAAAGTTCAGTTTGAGTTCAAAAATGTGTTAATAATTCAATGTTAACTTATACAGCGAATAAAAACGAGATAGAAATGAGAATGCACCAATGAAATAAGTCGTAAGAAATATGATTTCATTGGTGCATCCTCATTTCAATTCATTCTTCTTCATTTGTTGTATAAACTAACCTCAAAAGATTTAATCAATGCAACCAACGGAAAACATACAGTTGGAAACAGTGGTTATAAATGGCCCACTAAGAAAGAAGAAGAATATATGAGGTTAAGTATTCAAAATATTCTTTCGTAGTGATAAAAATTATTTTATAAATATAATTCAAGACAACTTAGTGCGTGACACATTTTGGATAGTAGTGTCTGATAGTGATTTTTCATTGAAGATGTGACAATATCCGGTGATTATTTTACTTTTGATAAATCATTTCATATTCGATAAATGTACTATGTGGGATGATAAAGCTTAATCTACATCTCTCAATACAAGTCTTGGAACATTTTGAATGTCAATTTATGTCTCCATGCAACCTTTTTGGTTTCTGGATATGAAGAAACACACTGTCTTGTAAAAAAACGAATTGATAACGAATATACAACTCAGAAGAAAAACGAACCCACTGGGTATCAAGCTGACGTAAATCGTATAAAGTAAAAAACAAAACTGCAAAACTACCAACACAAGAGCTACATGAACAACAACCGTCAACAAAAACAAAGCATCACGAAGCTTGGCGAATAGCTCGGAAACGTCCAAAATATCACATTTAACATTTTCTCTCACGACACTCTGAATCGATCGGTAAATGAGATTATTGAAAATGATCGACCTGAACAGGAGAATTGTGTGGTCTGTGGACGTCTGGAGACCCGATCTCGAACACTTCAGCCAGCTCAGCAGCGCAGGCAGAACGATGTATTGCTGAGAACATATGAAGGAGTTGAATTTCTTGATTTTTTCGATAGAGGTCGTCCTGACCAATCTGTGTTTATCGTTCATTTTCAGCTTCGAGATTGGACTGAAGGAAGGAGATCGGGAGATTACTGTGGACATTGTGCCTGAAGATGTTTCACTCGTATCTGTAACATAAATAAACAACAATTGATATACAGGTCGTCTCTGAAACTACTACCAGAATGATTTTAGACTGCGATGAGTTTTTCAAGGTCGAAACCAGCCAATGTTTATTTTAGAATGATAAAGAATTAAGTAAGATCATTCGTAACCGTTCTAACGAAATACATTTTGTTTATATTGACCGAAAAACAAGAATCTTACGATAGAACAAAAACACAGCTTTTATATACAGTGTGAATCAACAAGATTCCTTCAGTTGTATGTTTTGTTCTGAATGGCAATTGGGATTTTTATATTTGTCCACTACAGACTTGACGATACATGACAATTTTCATGCATACAGGGTGTATAATTGTAACGTGGCTAACCAAAGTATTTGAGAGTTGTGTTGGGTTACAGTATTGGAAAAACCCTAAATTGTAGATTTCCATTTCTTACTATTTTATTTCCTTTATTTCAATATGAAGTGATGTAGTTTTTCAAATGAAAATAATTCCAAAATTTTTCAACGTTCCCAAAGATAATTGAGTTTTTCACTATTACCTAATATATTTTATCGTTTGAATATGGTGAATCAACAAATATATAATCATATTGACGAAAATAACTAACATTTCTCCCAATTTTGTGTTGTGCAAGCTGTAGATACGTGATTTGGGGATTTGATATAATGAATATAAATATGTATATACAGGGTGTGCTATATGAGATGCTCCTGTATCTTACGTATATAAAAATCCAAACTTCTTGTGGATGAAGTACTATAAGGAAATTGTTTAACGAAAACTCTTGTGAAAGTCAAAAGAAGTTGCAAAATCATTGCAACTGCGAGTAAACAAAATGCCTCAACAATCTGTGAATTATATAACTTTGAATTTTCAAAAATATCTACTATAAATTGTTAATATGTGAAATATGAGTTTTACTTCATGTGACCTTGTGACGTAAAAAATATATTCGTCGATTGGCCAGTGCAATAAATCTTAATAACTAAACTTCGTATGCCATCATCTTATCGAGCAAAAAAAGTGTCAATTCATTAAGTTCATTAATTTTGAAGATTCTCTAAAAAAGTCATCCACCTAACCGCAATAATGAGACAAATTTGCTACACCATGCATATCGTATTCATTAGAGATATACAACTCGGATAACTGCAAATTACTCCTTGTTGAATATATTGAATAAACACTTGCTAACACGTACTCTACGCAATGGAGCGAAGCACATACGTAAATAGGGATTATTTTTGCAGTGTGCAAATTATTTCACTTGTTTACCCTTCCCTTCCAACAAACAAAATACGCTTCTTCAAGACCTGGGTATAAACAAAAAAACTTACATTCCTGTAGCCATAGATTGTTGTTACTGAACACACTATACATTGAAGATGTTCCACAGTGCTGTGAAACGTTCTGTGATAAAACTGATAAATTGTTTCCTAATAGACGACCGATGATACGCTATGTAAAACCAACAACGAGGTCATAGGTATCGAAAATAATAACATCCATCCAACTGAAAAAATACACCATGCACCACAAAATAATTATCACAAGTGCTGTAAATGTTCCAATGAAATCAATTTGACTTTGGCAACATAAATTTGACCCTGACTTCAATTCAATCAAGATATCTTACCGAGTTTTTTATTTATTACATAAAATTGGGAAACTAAAATATCGCGCAAAACAACTACATCGATTGCTCGAAAATTATCAAAATGTTCTAATAACAATAATGATGCGGTGAAGAACGTTCATTGATGAAAAAATTTAAAGCTTGTCATCATTTCAATATCGTTCATTGCCTGTCATGTAACAAATTATCGATATTGCAATATACAGGGTGGTCCCAATCTGATAATTTCGATAACAAACATCGATTTTAAGAAGAATTAGAAAACGCCTTATGCAATATTTCATCGAAGAAATTTTGTAGTGAAAATTAATAATTCATATTGGTTACTTTTATAGAATTTGCAAGGTCCAAAAAATAAGGAAAAATATTTTCACTACGGCATATCTATACTTCATCATTCACAACTGTACTTCATTTATTTCTTCGAGTTCGTCTGTCAAAAATATTAGTGCCAAATAAGAATTTTACCACATGAATTCTAATTGGCTGGGACCATTCAAACACCAACTATTGTGGCAACACGAATCCGAAAGAGGGCTGATTTGCCTTTATTTTATGAATGAAGAAGTGACGTCAACATGGCGGAAAGAGAGGGTAAACGACATGAATGAATGTTATTCTGAGGGTTTCTTTTAGGGTGGTTACTAGGTCCCTGTTATACGATATCTGATTGGATATTTGATAGTGTCAGTCGCCATTACAATTTTCTAACCTATCATATGAAGCTACCGGCTTTGTACAAAATTTTTGGATATAGCTTGAAGATTAAGTACAATTTGGTGTATTTTTTAGTCTATTCGATATCCTGTGAAAGCGGCAAGGTCGTATCTTGAATAGTTTTTGACCACGAAAATAATTAATTTTTATTCAATGAAATATCTGAAGGTGAGAATATCAAGGAAGACTGTTTCTTGGTCTTTAGCATGACTAACAGAACCTACAAGAATAGTACACCTAACTGTCCCAAGCTAAAAAAAATGTGTTCGCATTTTCTCATTCTGAGTTGTTGAAATCGGTTTTCGAAGAACAACGCATTTTTTCTAATAGGTATATCATCGAACTCATTAATGTTCTAATGATTGAAAATTCATTTGTAAACAAAATTGTTATGTGCATAAATTGGTTGAAAGTTTAATTATGTTCAAATTTCTGAAAAAATGGGAATTTATAGGAGATTTCAGTTAAATTATGTTAACCATTCCTATTGAAGCTTCTCTATGTTGAGTCATGGTTAGAATAAAATTATACTTCATCATCTTTCACACCGACACATGAAAATGCAGTATTTTTTAAATTATCGAAACTCCACATAATATGATTTATGATAAAGAAATACAAATAAAAATAACGAACACATGTGATTAGAACAAAATTCCGGAAATCATTTACATACTCGTGTTTTTGTGGTGGTACTTTTGACGGTATACGAAATATCATTCTTGTTATAAAATTTCGAAATTGCAACATTTTCATTACAGACACGTACCTTCTTCGTTTTGCACAATTTTAACCAACAATTTCTATGCTGAAAACAATCAATGGAGTTCAACTAATGTGATAATACCGCAAGGCTTATTCAATTACATTTTCCGGAGATTCCATAGAAAAACAATCACAATAATACCTACTGGTCGTTAGAACCTGGCAAATTAAAACAAACATCAAAGGTCACTGTACTCACTTATTACCGGCAACTATTCTCGTATTGTCGCCTTTTGTGAAATCTGAATTGCATTTGAAACAAACAACTGTCTCACTGGAAACACAGTGACGAAAATAAAAATACTTGAACCAATTTCCATTCGAGAAATATTTCACACCACGGTAGTTTGTCGAAGAATGAACAAGACAGGATGAATGCACGATACGAATGTACCAAAATATCAAAACAAACTGAGTGAGGACATGCACTGTGACATGCATCTCGTAGGTGACTTGACAACGTTGCCGGGCTTCCAGTGACTAATTGATTATGCAGAAGTATTCGTGATGGTCAGATAAGGACGATGTATAAGGGGTGCAATCTTGAGAGAGGAATAATAATATACTATGATTCATAATACGGACTGAGTGATCCTGAATGCTTATTTCTTTTTATGAAATCTTCACTCACATTATCGATACTATAGTTAATAATTTGAGAAAGAGTTCTGTCAAATTTGACGTCTAAAATATGACAACTGAATTGGCAACACTTCTCAATAATGCTATAGCTATTTATTAAACTTACAATCCTTTCATGCATTGATTTCTCAAAATAAAATGATGTTGACGAAGAATCTAAAAAATGTTATTGTTGCCACCATTTCAGCAAGGTATGATGAATATGTTTTCGATATGAATCATGTGAATTGTGATGTCATTAACGGATTCACACAACTTTTCCATACAAGAATTTCAGTTTTATTCCGTATACATATCAACAGAAATACTACGATATCAATTGGAAATAACGAGAAATCCTGATTCAGATTCACCCACTTGAAATTGAATCACTAGCTGTGATAGCACGTGACAAACAAGATATATTTATTTATCATTATGAACTTTGCAATGACAATCGAACTTGTTTAGTCTAACTATTCCAGACTTCTGATCTAGAATGAGGAAGTATCGGCCTAAGTAAATAGACAAAATGGTTACAAAAAAGATAAATCTTTGTTTTGGAGTAGTCATTAGACTGTTGAAAATGAAACGTTTTAGTTGAGTTCATCTGTCTCTCAAAGAAGCATATCAGGAAAATATTTTCGATTATACAGGGTGTCTCAAGAAAGTACGACATTATGTTGATGATTTCTTTAAAATGACATGGCTTTCTTGAACATTTCGGTAGTTCTTGTGGAACCCTATAAACTTCAATACACTGGATGTCTGTTTTACCAATGCCACCATCTCTAAGAAATGTGGACCTGTTCATCGATCTCTAATTGGCAACATGTGAGAATCTTTTCTTATAGAGTTTTTTACTCAACACGCACAAGTCGTAGAGAAGAAAATTCTACTTAATTGTAGGTACGATGGGCACGGACAGACAGACCTTCAGACTGCAATTCTCAAGGTTACTTTTTGCAACGTACAATCTTCTGCCCGCATTTTTATTTACAGGATGGATTATTTTGTACGTTGAAAAAATAGATACAAATAGAAAAATGATTGAAATGTCAGGTGTTTTTCATGATCAATTTGTAATTTCTGTAATTATTCAAAATGAATAAAACAACTATGGCTGGTGTTGATCACGGAGAACAATTTCAAAAATAGTTAATTGATTTACAGCGTGCGTCGACATTAGGAAGATTTTTCCTTTAGTTGTTCATGTTGATATTTCGTTGTTTTTGTTTCATATGAGAAACTTTTCAATTTGCTATAACAATATGAATAAAGTTATTTATCGAAATGAATGACATGAATTATTCAATCAGTTTCTGTCACTCTGTCACTTTGTCAGCCAATCACAAATCAGATCCTATTAGCTTCGTGAAAATACGAATGTTTTTTGATTTATTATTTGATATATTTATATTTTTATTCGAGAGAATTTTGCAACTTATGATATTTCTGCCCTTGATTTCATTCACCATTTGTTTTGTTTACAATGCCAACTGTTAAAGATTAATCACGTGATTATACCCCTAGACACATACGCCCCTAGCGGTTAAGTATGGCTAATTATTCTTCAAAAATAGTGACACCCCTTCAATGTTGTAAACTTCTATTGAAAGAAAATTTGAGAGTAAATTATGCTGTAGGAATTGAAATATGTCTCTCAAATCTTCTAGGAAACTTTAATCAATTCATAGAATTGTTCATGCCTATTCAGGGTCCGATTTGAATAGAAATCCTTGCTTTAATAAGTTATCCATTTGTACTGCGCAGGTATAAAGATCATTAAGTGATTTTATTGGGTATTATCCCCATAACTGTGAAGGGTATATATATCTAATTAGGGTGGTAGTTTTAAATCTGCACTACCCCTTGGGCTGCTTGAAGCACATCATTGTTCTTCGCATTCGAAGCAAAGTTTCTGTTAGAGTTAAAGTTGTGAAATGGACCAGTTAAAAAAACGTCTCGGTTCCGGATCCTACGGAACGGTTTGGAGCACGAAGCATCCTCACAGTGGCAAACAAGTGGCCCTGAAGCAGATAAAGGACGTGTTTACGTTCCCCAAAAAAGCCAAAATGATCTTCAGAGAGCTGAAGATTTTGAACCACCTCAACCACGATAACGTGATCAGCGTTATCGACGTGATGCTGCCTTCGTCTCCAGACCTCTTCCACGAGGTCTGCATCGCAACAGAGCTGATGTTCATCGATCTCCAGCGGTTGAACAAATCCAAACACGCTTTAGCAGCGAAGGACATCCAGCTGATCTTCTACCAAATCGTGAGGGGGCTGCGGTACATCCATTCAGCCAGGATAATCCACAGGGACATCAAACCGGGTAACATCCTGGTGAACAGGAACTGGACGGTGAAAATCTGCGACTTCGGCATGGCCAGAAGGGAGATGCATGAAGGGGATCGACGTCGCATGACTTTGGACGTCTCGACGTACTTCTTCAGAGCTCCCGAGCTCTACTTCCAAGCGAAACAGTACACCACAGCTGTAGACATGTGGGGAGCAGGCTGCGTTCTAGCTCGTCTACTGAATAAAGACTTCACCTTCGCAACCGGAGCAGTTAGAAACCCCAGGGCCCACGTGAGGGAAATCGTGCATCTACTGGGCACCCCGAGCCCCGAGGAAATCGGCTACGCTTCGGCCAACGTGAAGCGACAGTTGTCCAAGTGGACGCACCAGGAGCCAAAAATGCACACTCTCAGAGACATTTCCCCTTTCGCCACTGAGGAAGTTGTGGATCTGCTCAGCAAGTTGCTGCGGTATGATCCCAGCAGTAGGTTGAAGGCGACAGAGGTGTTGAAGCACTCGTTCTTGGATCGAGGACGGAAAATGTATCACTCGTGCTTGTGCAGGTGTTGCAGGACGTCCCCAAGTGGTTTGAGGCTGCATGTGATGAATCTGGAACCTGCTGCCTCTCAAGATTTTGACGACAAGTGGGAAAGTGAAATAATCAGTGTGGAAGTGGCCAAGCAGGAAATGTTCAAGTATTTGAACGAGCAAAAAAGGATTCAAAAAAATTTTTCGCTGTAAGTTGAATATAAATAATACAAAAAATACATCTGTTTTTTTTTTCTTTCTATATTGTTTGCTGTGATTATTTTCAGGTCAACGAATTTTTCACCAAGGCTTCAGCCACTGCTGTACACTATTTCTCTCATACGTTAAAATTCCTATTCAAAATTTTCATTACAGCAACAATTGCTAGCTAGCAGGTGACAAGGGTGATTTTCACTCAATAAAATGTCATTTATTTTTTGACAGTTATTCTTTTTTCACTGCACTTTTATTATGAAAATCATAAAAATGTAGAAACGGAGGAGAGGACCTTTTACAACAAATACTATTTATTACAATAACTGTGTATTTAACTGCGATACCTCAATTTGTTCCTAAATGAAATTCCTAATTTATTTTTAACCCGCTTTTTCATTCTTGGGTAAGTATGACTAATTGACAATTGAGTTTTACAACCTCTATATTGATGAATTACAGGTAGAGCAGGTAGAGATATGTGTCAACAATATAATTTGAATATACTGGGTTTTTATTTAGACCGTTCATCAGGAGTATTCCAAATATAAAAGAATGCATAAATAATAGGAATTATTTTTAAAACATGGTATTTCTGATGATTCTCGATAAAATAGAATGGAATATACAGGGTGTTTCATTGATGGTAAAAAAATTAATCTGAGAGTAGAGAGGACCAAAATACAAATGTTGATGGTTAAAAAGATACAGTGCGTTCAAAGTTGAAATTTTATTTGCAAATTTCTTAATAGCTTCGACAGTTTTTATGATATCGGTTTCTCTGACACTAGAAAACTAACTTTATTTGTGAGTTCAATACTTAAAATCGGATTTATCGTGAAAACGGTAAGGTTATTCGACCTTTTCCAAGAATACCTTTTTGTTCAATAGATAACGTTGATTGAGAAATGTTGATTTTTGACGGACAAGAAAGTTATGCGTATTTTTAAATAATTGTGAGCGGGTAAGTGGCGCCCTCTAAGGACTACGTTAATACTGATAAAATATTCTGGTTTGCCGTCCTAAAAACTCCCCAATGTACCAATTTTCAAACCGATATCATGAAAACTGTCGAAGCTATTAAGAATAATTTGCAAATAACATTTCAATTTTGAACGCACTGTATCTTTTTAACCATCAAGATTTGTGAAAGCGATGTTGCGCTCAATCGTCATATTTTGGTCCTCTCTACTCTCAGTTTCATTTTTTTACCATATCAATGAAACACCCTGTATATTACATCTATATATGGTTTACAATAAGTTATATATGAACACGTCGCACAAAGGAAAAGAGATTGTAGATTGCAAAGGTTAGCGTACTAGATACTGATCACTGGAAAAAGTAATAGATTTATTCAATTATGACAATTTTAAAACTGAAAACTCCACAACCAAAGACAGCGTTGTTTTGTCGTCCTTGCCAAGACTTTTTTCTTCTTCTTCTTTTTATCTTGTTTATGTTGTTGATATTTCATATGAAAAACATTTTTATACAGGGTGTTCCTCAATATAATATTTGAAGGAGTTATACTTTGACACATTTTGAGAAGAAAACTTCCTATAAACGTATGTCCTAAAAGTCTTGACTCTTTTTTTGAGAAAAAAGGTGAAGATAATTTAAAAAAAAACAGAGATAATATTCTAGACATCTTTAGAAAATTTGGTACATGTCTTCTATTCATTCTCATTCATTTTGGAACAAATCTGATGTCTTAATTTGATTTCAGTCGATGCACAAACATTTTCACGCCGCATCAGATTTTTGAAGAATATACTCTGAAGTAAAGCGATTTTTTTAAGCGAAAACAATGCATCGGACAAAGAAAATCCATGAGATCAAATTTGCTCAATAATGAATGAGGATCTCAAAAGTAATTTTTATTTCGGAAGTGAGCAGTGGCGTAGTATTTTTTTCTCCAAAAATATTCAGTGCAAAACCCGTACGGACGCCACTGGTAGAGAAAATGAAAAATTGCGTACATCACAAAATGCACCTTGAAGCATTGAAGACATGTACCAAATTTTCTAAAGATGTCTGGAATATTATCTCAGTTATTATCAAAAAACTGATTTTTTATAAAAAAAATTCACCCTGTATATGTATATATATGTATTGTTTCTTAAATTGTGTCAAAGAATATCCCCTTGAAATATCAACATGTCTCTAAGATACACCCTGTATATGTGTTAACAAACGAATAAAGCCATTTTAACAAATTAATCAGATTAGAATTCGAAGTGGTGACTATGTTACTACAAATCACTTGTTTAGAAAAAGCCGAAAGCAAAAATTTCTCTCGTTTCAGGAACTTTCTAAATAATTCATAGAATTTGCATACCTTTTCAGTATCCAATCTGTCAATAAATCTCTATTTTATTACTTTATTGTCTGAAAATCCCCGTAACTGTAAATAGATTCAACTGGGGTAGGAAAAGATAGTGGGGGTAGTTCTGATACTAACCCTTCAAGCTGACCACAGCTTATCATTCTATCTTTGCAAGTTGAAAGAACAGTTTCTCAGTGTCTCAATCGAAATGGCAAAAACCAATGCACTTTCAACGCTATCTCCGGACCAGTTGAAAAACTGTCTCGGTTCGGGATCGTTCGGAACCGTCTGGAGCGTGAAACACCCCGAAAACGGGGAGGAAGTAGCCCTGAAGGAAATAGCCGACGTCTTCGCTACCACATCGCGATCCAAAATGATCTTCAGAGAGCTGAAGATTTTGAACCACCTCCAACACGTCAACGTGATCAGCGTTCTCGACGTGGCGAAGCCCGACGGTCTGGAGCACTTCCACAAAGTCTGCATCGCCACCGAGCTGATGTACGCTGACCTCCATCGCGTCACCAGATCCAAACAGACCTTCACAGCGATCAACATCCAGCTGATTTTCTACCAAATCGTGAGGGGGCTGCGGTACATCCATTCAGCCAAGATCATCCACAGGGACATCAAACCGGGTAACGTCCTGGTGAAACGGAACTGGGCGGTGAAAATCTGCGACTTCGGCATGGCCCGCAGGGAGACGCCTCCGAGGTCCAGACGTCGCATGACGTTGGACGTCTCGACGTACTACTACCGAGCCCCGGAGCTGTGCCTCTACGCCAAACGGTATTCAACAGCTGTGGACATGTGGGCCGCAGCCTGCCTCCTGGCTGAGCTCCACAGTCGAGACTTCCTGTTCCCGACTGACCAACTCAGAACTCCTGTGGAGCTCTACAGGAAGATCGTGAGCTTGCTGGGCACCCCGAGCCCCAAGGAAATCGGCTACGCTGAAGCCAACGTGAAGCGACAGGTGTCCAAGTGGTCGCACCAGGAGCCAAAGCTGCACACTCTCAGAGACATTTCCCCTTTCGCCACTGAGGAAGCTGTGGATCTGCTCAGCAAACTGCTGCGGTATGACCCCAGCAGTAGGTTGTCGGCTGAAGACGTATTAAAGCACTCTTACTTGGACGAAGGAAGGAAAATATACCACAGATATATGTGCGATTGTTGCAGTACATCCCCGAGTGGTTTGAGGCTGCATGCCGTGGATTTGGAGCCTGTTTCTCCCCGAGACTTTGATGACAAGTGGGAGAGGAGCATAAGCAGTGTGGAGGTAGCCAAACGCAGGATGTTCAAGTATTTGAACGATCATAAAACACTCTCGTCCAATTGATTCTCTATCATAATTTGATAGTCTCAAATTTGATTGTAAATAATTCAACGACGAACAAAAATCTGTTCGATTCTATTTTATTTCTTGTTAATAATTGTTTTTTATATTTACAAAGTGTTGAATGTTCACTAGTATTGCAGAATAAAATGTTCCTATTGAAATGAAAATGAAATTTTATTATTTTACTTCCTTATTCAAAAAACAATAATTTGTGGCAAAATTATTCGAATCACATTGAAAGGTGACAGAAAATAACAGTCATTTACCTACTTCCTTGAAAAAGAACAAAAATGATCTTTTGTTAGTGGTAAAATAACAATGTCAAATTCCTTACATTCTCATACTGTTTAAAGTTTTCAAAAGCTTATTCGGATGAAAAAAAAAATAACAACCACATTACGTCATATAATCTGTATAATCAAATGAAAATGCTCTGTTTGAATGTTCATAAGCTGATTTTATTCACTAATGCATGAAAACTAATGTAGTGCCAATAAATGTGCACAAAATAATAACTGTTTTTGATAATATATGTTTCTATCTGATGGTGAATTTTTAGTATTACTGGTATATCAAATATTCAGTTACAATTAAGTGAATATAGTTTATGAGCACACCCAGTGATAAAAAATTTTTCCGCGGAAACACCTCTAACATACTTTTTTTTAGGAAAGTTTATGAAAGTTTATTACAATAAAACATAATTAACATGTCCTTGAATCAAATTTCACAAGAAATTTCATGATGAGAAACTTTGGAATAAGATATTTTCATGTTTTTATATTCGTATATTCTCGACCCAAAACAATATATAATTATTGCTACATATGTCAAATGAGATCTGTCATGTCACAAGAGAGCAAGGTTGCCAAGTTGTATTTCTATTTTCAGTGGTAAACCATAGAACTTGAGTCTACATATAAGTACCATATATTTTTATGTGGCCAATTGATTGATCTACGTTTGATTGATCTAGGAGTAATTGATCTACGTTTGGGGTGGATCCCGGCGAGAGTGATGTTTTTAATCAGGCACTGCGATGGCGCGCCAGCGCCTTCGCAGGAACCATCTCCCTGGAGTTACCTGCATTTTGAATTATTTACGTTTGATTGATCTAGGTGTAATTGATCTACGTTTGGGGTGGATCCCGGCGAGAGTGATGTTTTTAATCAGGCACTGCGATGGCGCGCCAGCGCCGTCGCAGGACCCATCTCCTTCGAGTTACCTGCATTTTGAATTATCTACGTTTGATCGGTCTAGGTGTAATTGATCTACGTTTGGGGTGGATCCCGGCGAGAGTGATGTTTTTAAACAGGCACTGCGATGGCGCGCCAGCGCCGTCGCAGGAACCATCTCCCTCGAGCTACCTGCATTTTGATTTATCTACGTTTGATTGATCTAGGTGTAATTGATCTACGTTTGGGGTGGATCCCGGCGAGAGTGATGTTTTTAATCAGGCACTGCGATGGCGCGCCAGCGCCGTCGCAGGAACCATCTCCCTCGAGTTACCTGCATTTTGAATTATCTACGTTTGATTGATCTATCGCGCCATCGCAGGAATCATGTGCATCGACTTATTTGGATTCGTTAAATGATTTTGTATCCCGAACTTTGAAATAAATCAAATCTCCGATTTTTTATTCACTTGGCAACGCTGCTTGTTCTAGTGACAATAGACTAGTCATTTGACATTTCAATTATTGCACGCCATATTGGGTTGAAAATATACGATATTAAATTATGAAAATGGGCATTTTCACAGCTTTCCATCATGAAATTTCTCGTGGAAATCGATTTTAGGACATGTTAATGATATTTTCGTGTATTCAAAATTTGTCCTACTAATTACGTAAGTACAATATTAATCAAATTCTTAGGTCTTACCGTGATCGATTTTCATAAACTTTCCTAAAAAAAAGTATGTTAGAGGTGTTTCCGCGGAAAATTTTTTATCACTGGGTGTTTGTATTAGTGTTCCGAAGCTTCTGAGAAAATTTCATCGAAATCGGAGTTGCTTACCTATACTGTAGGTTTACCAATAATAACACACCTGACACATTTTTTTGAAAATCATCCTTATCATATTTCACAAAATGGCATTTTAATCGTTGTAAACACACTATTTTTCAAATTACCAATATTTGACAGTTGGTAATTCGTATTTGATAAATACGTGTCAGTTGTCACCTGATTACTTTTACTATTCTGTGCTGTGATTCTGTCACAGAACTGTTTTACTAGAGACAGTGACAGTGCTCTCTGAATTATCATTATTAGAAAGAAAAATGTGTTTTTTTTCCAATACATAAACGAGTTTTTCATCCATAGAATACCATCATATAAGAGTAAGCTGCTTTCAAGATCTGAAAGTAAAAAGAGGTAAAAAAGATTATGAGATCAATATATACAATAACATGAGATGAGTAGGTATGAGACAGTATGTTTAAGATTCTGCATCTCATAAATAATAAAATTAAGCTATATGAATTACAATAACATAACACAAATAGTATTATTTCATTCTGAACGCTGATTGATTTGATTAAACCGGAATGCTTACATAAATAAATGTGCCTAGTGACATTGTGCTAAATAGACCAATTTCTAAATAGAGTTTTTGAGAACATCTCATCATCATTATCAACATGATATTCTTCACTTTCGGAGATTGTTCATACCATTTGCTGTTCCATATTGCAACTGCAATGTCAGAGCTCTGAAATAAAAATTCAAAAAACACCACACCATTATTGTGTTTGACTTAAAAAAATTCAAAAATACCTGATAAGTAATTTCGTTACTATACCAGTAATATAATAACAAGCGAATCAGCATGCTGCAAAGAAATTGGCCAAACAATACGATATTTGGTAGAATGAGGTCTTCCTGGAAATCTCAAAGTTAATATTGGTAATATTCAAATTGAAGATACTCACGAATAATTGTAGAACTAACGATGCCAACTGGATCGAACTTTGTAGAAAATCCAGCAACATAACGTTCCTCATTGCGTCATTTAAATCACGAATATATCTGAAATTTGTTCAATAAAAATTTTAATTTCAATATATACAGAGTGTTCATGAAGACATGCTATAATATTCAAAGAGTTGAATGTTTGACTCAGTTTAAGAATGAACTTCCTATGTCTTTACTTTTGAGATACAGGGTGTGATGAAGCGTTATTGTGATATCAAGTAAATGATTATTTAAATCAAATATATTTATTTCAGAACTGTTGATACACAATTTTTTAAGGAACTAGAAGTAATCAACACCTTATTATTTCATTGTGGTTCAAAATACATTCTCTTATTGTAATGAAACTGGCTTCTTTTTGTGATACCCCTATCTGGTTTTCTATTTTCTTCACGTAGTCATCAAAGTTGGCTACAATATGCTTCAGGATATGTATTTGTCCTAGAGGAAATATAATGAGACTGAAAGATAATATATCCGAATAGGCTAGGAAAGAAGCTCCTATGCTACCGTCTAAAACGTTCCAACAGAAACTTGGGAGGTAGTGTTTCTGCTCATCGTATGGATACCAAGCCGATAATGGAATTGCTTTGATCACCATTGTTTCGTTCTTCTTCTTATCCAATCTGACTACATCCTCTGCTATCAAGGAATGTACGACGTAAATTGTACTTACTGAAAAAGTTATAACTCATTTAGCAAACCAAAAAGGAATGCAATGATTCAGTTCAATATAACGCACAGTTTAATGCTAATAGAACTTAGCTCAATCTGTCGATTTTCGTTGCGCAATGGATTGGACCGAATAGATCAAATGTACCGACAGGGAGTGTTACTTGACGATTGCTGTCGTGCACGTGACGTCAGTGCGTCAGATGGCGTATTGCTTCGACTTAATTTTATCGAAATAGTAGAGTGGAAGGTGAGCAGTCCTAGACACGGTAACGTAAGAAATATGACGTTCCTGATATACATCTAAAATGGTGTTGAAGTATCTCATCACGTTAGCACAGAACTCGCCTAGGCAGGGAATGTTGAATAATTTTAATAATCTTAACTTCCATGCTGTTTCTTATATCATGCACCCGTTAGATAGCGTGAGTCTACGGGTGCGTTCCATTAAGCGCTCACAACGCCCAAAACACTCATTCAGACGTTCCACATGGCGACCACGATCGTTGGGGTCGTGGCGAAAATGTCATGAATGACGTCATGATTCATGCTCACGACGACCCATCTCAATAGGTGGGTCGCGTGGGTCGGCGTGAGCGTTTCGATGACGCACAGAACCAAGTGGAACGACAAAATTCGTGGTCGTGAGCGTGATCGTTGTGAGCGCTTAATGGAACGCACCCTACGTGTGGTCTACGTACACCCGTAGACCCACAAAATACGAAAACTTGTGCAATGTGCATGCCCAGATGTCAGAATGAATCCTTAACATTCCTAACGTTACTGAACGTTACCGTTCGTGGAACCACTTCAACTCTCTAATAGTTTTCTGTTCTGTATCTGAACAATGAGGAATTATATGTGTCTAGAGAACAGGAAAAATAGTGCAATACAATATAAGGACAGACCACAGGAGACATCTTACCAAGTATTATATTGATGATAAAGATCACGTTGGATACATAGCACTGGAGTACATAAGAATTATAAATTTTCAGTATCCGTTCATCCTTACTATTCAAAATCTTATCCTCGGAATCGATAACTTTTTTGATGATGTGTTTAATACTTTTTGATCTCATAGCACATACCCTCACAATGCTAATTGAATAAATAAGCGTTACTGGTATATTACCAGAAATATCTCGGATGTCCTTTTCGTCAGCTGTGATCAGTTGAACTAGTTTTATGTAAGCTGTCAGTACGAACAGGATATCGTAGCCGAGCAAGATGTTTGAGTAATATTTATAAATCTTTTTCAATGTAGGATTTTCTTTGAATATGTAAGGCCATATGCCAACGAGAGTATTAGTGTACATACATATTTTTAGATATTTATTCTTTGGAAATATCTGGAAGGAAATACGAGTACTTGATATCATGGCATTTCACTGAAAAAATCAATGGATAAATCGATATCCATATCAGTTTTCTTCATCGATTCATCTAATCAAAGTCTATTATTCGTATATCATTTTGTACTCACCATCATCGAGAATATTTCAATTAGCCATTATACGGATCAAGATATTTCTTCTATAGATCATAACATGCAATGAAAATACGCTCAATTTCACAAAGTAAATCAAACCATTTTTTTTATTTATTTACGATGCTTTTGTGGAAGTTTCTGAAACACCTGGTTTGTTTCCCAGTGGCAAAATTTTTGAAGTATTTATTTTTCAATCACGTCCTCAACTTCTTTTATCGAACGTATTTGTTGGGAGAGCTATTAAATACTAAATACAAAGGGATATAAGTGAAGCGGGTGATTTGAAATTAGATGATAAATTTCACCAAAAGTTGTATAATAATTGATATTTATTCACAATACACTTGACATTATATGTAGGATTCACAACAACTGGTTTCATGAAGCTCTTCTCTTAATGGAGATTTTTCCTCTAGCTAGATATGATGTGAGGATTTTCACTTTGGATCCATCGGATTTTTTCACCAAAATTGCATCATTTCCGATAGCAGATATGTTTGCCGGAAACTTGGGCATATCACGACCTATGATGACAATATAAAAATTAACGTTAACATTCATTGAGATTCAAAGTCTTTCAATATCTAAAACACTTCATTTCGAACTATGAGCACTGCAAACATATAATTAAAATAATGAATGAGAAAAGTGAAAGTGTTGAAAACACAACAGCCCACCTTCAACAAAAATGGATTGTCCTCTGTGGTACCAACGTTTTTCGTATAATAATTTACCATCCTCAATTTTTGTTTCTATCAAAGGAATTTCAGTGACTTGTGTAGATATACCCTGGAAGCACAAAATGACAATATTGACAATTTGATTAATTCTCAATACTTCAATTAAATGAAACTTCAATAACAAGATAATCAAAAATTCTACTAATAACTCTATTTTATTAGATTTCATAAAATATTTCGAAAAATATTCATATTTTGAAATACATTGGGGAAAAATAGATGATTAAAATCATAATTTTCTAGGAAATAATAACTTCAGCAAATTTCAAGTTGATTTTTGGATTAAAAGAAGCTCTAAATCGAATTTTTTCATTGTCATATACTTACCTGAACATGGGCAGGACTAGAAGATGAGGAATTTTCACTATGTTTCCGAACATGTGTGGAGACTTTCCCTTTACTTATTAATCGTAGGTCAGTATCTATATCTTTCTCTTCTAATAGGTAAGTGATTTGAGCAGCAGGAGCTTTTCTACGTTTTTCAGGCAAAGGCATTGGATCATTTGGTCGCCTTCTTAACTTTCTTGTCATTACTGGTTTCACCTAAATTTATGAAACAAATGTTTATCCTGCTGATATAGAATAGAATTGAGATGATTGATGCTACTTATTTTTGTCAGGATTTACTTCTCAAGTGAAATATAAACTTCATACCACTTTTGAGTAATGATATATACCTCTATTGAATCTCCAGTGAGTTCCATTGAATAACGCTCTGCTTCTACAGTCTTTTTTTTATCTTCAAGATCTGATATCAGATTTTCCTTCAAGTCAATTTTCTTTTCCTCAAATTCCCGAGCAGCTGCTTTCTTTTCTTGAATATACTCTTTTTCAACACACTCGGTCATATAATCTCCATACAGAACATTCAAACGCAGGCGTTCCTTGTATTGGTACTCCAGTTTCCTAACCTTTTTATTATATTCATGATGAGTGCCATCTTTGAGTTGCTGAAGTTTTTTCTTCAAATTCGCTAGTTTATCTTGATACATTTGTTCCTTGATTTCCAAGGGTTCATGTTGTCTACCTAAAGGAAACATTGAGGTTCCTTATGCAAGAAATTCTATAACATATTTATACCTGTATCCGTTTCACTAGCATCTTCAGTATCTTCATCATTATCATCATGATTGTCTTCTGTATCTACATCTTCATACTCATATTCTTCATAATCCATATAGGAATTGGAATAGGGAGAGCCCAAAAATGACATTATTTTAGTTCTTGAGGAAAACTAACTCACATTATCTGAAAACCTATCGATTGTGAATGTATCTTCTAATTAATCAACATAAACATAGTGAACAAACAACAATAACCAGTAACCTATATTTATTTTTTATATCTGAGACAATCTGAGATGTGATTTTACATATGAAGCATCTGCACCTGACGTCACAGCCAATTTCAGTAATCGAATGTCAAACGGTTTGGAAATAGGGTGCGTTCCATTAAGCGCTCACAACGCCCAAAACACTCATTCAGACGTTCCACATGGCGACCACGATCGTTGGGGTCGTGGCGAAAATGTCATGAATGACGTCATGATTCATGCTCACGACGACCCATCTCAATAGGTGGGTCGGCGTGAGCGTTTCGATGACGCACAGAACCAAGTGGAACGACAAAATTCGTGGTCGTGAGCGTGATCGTTGTGAGCGCTTAATGGAACGCACCCTATAGTCAAACAAATTCAATATGGTGGGAGTAGGCACACAATGCTTTGTTTACATATTGTTATGTTATAAATTGATCTAAAAGTTGTGAGATTTTTGTTTTCGTGACTGCATCAAATGATTTTTTATATTGTTTAGAGCTTATTAGTGGTATTCTCACTAAAAAATGCCTGTTACATGCCTTTTAGTCAGTCAACTGTGGAAGTCGTTCCAAGGATGATGTAAAATTCTTTTTAGTGTCTGCGTTTTTAAGCCACAGGTTTCTAACGGATAAAAACGAATTGTCTGAAAGGCTATGGATAGCAGCAATTAGGAGGGACGATCTTACTGAATCGATACTAAAAAATCAGAGAGTCTGCAGTAAACATTTTATAACTTTTATTGTATTTACATTGTACATTTTATTCAGCTGCAAATAAAAGTGCACCCACATGACTGCAAACTTCACTGTGGTCAGCCATTCATGGGCAATGTGCTGTTAATACACTTTCATCTTTGGCCACGATGCACCAAACGTCCAATGGTTTCTCATTTCCTCTCTGAGAATGTTTGACCTAAAAAAATTGCTGAATAAACAAAAGTCAATAGAAATGAACAAACCTTACCTTTCCCACTACAATGTAGAAACCATTCACCACTTTTGTCCCCACATTCACAACAAAGCCTGACTCAAAATACTTGAATGAATGCAAGCTTTTGTAGGCCTTCATTTGTTCTTTGGTGTAATAGCTATTTGTTAGCACTAAATACGAAACAATATCTATATTTGTAATAGGTGGAATTCCATGAATTGAACTATCCAATTCCTGGATGTTCAATGTAAAAGGGTCTACATCATTTATTATCTTCAGCTTCAGTCGGTATCTGTAAATAAACATTCCACTTCACATATGGTAAACAAAATGTTGTGTAAACAAAAAACAAATTGGGTTTTCAGCTTACCTTTCACCAATATCTGGATTTTCCAACAATAATGTCCTTAAATATGCACTCTGCATCTTAAAACTTCTATCATCAACAACAAACTCACACAACTTCGGAAATAATGGCGCAATGACGTCACTTCAAACAGCTGTGTGCCTACTCTCGCCATATTGAATGTCACGTGATTTGGAATGCCTAATTCTGGGTGCGTTCCATTAAGCGCTCACAACGCCCAAAACACTCATTCAGACGTTCCACATGGCGACCACGATCGTTGGGGTCGTGGCGAAAATGTCATGAATGACGTCATGATTCATGCTCACGACCGTGCTCACGAGTCACGACGACCCATCTCAATAGGTGGGTCGGCGTGAGCGTTTCGATGACGCACAGAACCAAGTGGAACGACAAAATTCGTGGTCGTGAGCGTGATCGTTGTGAGCGCTTAATGGAACGCACCCAGAGGACATCGTGATTTACATTAATGTCTTCAACCGAGTATAAATCGAGTAGCATGTACAAGTGTTTCTACGTTTAGTGATAACGCAGCTCAGTTTCATTATAACTTGACAGTAATATGGATTCATCTATGGAATTAAAACATCTGTTGAACAGCAATTTACCCGAAAACATTCTGCACTTTCGCAAATTTACTCAGGATGAATCTACTCTTCATATGAATTATCTGTTATATAAGTACTTACCAAGTACCGATAACAAGAATATCACAAACGATGTCCAATGGCAATTTCTCCTTGACAAACATTCTTTCGAGAAGAAAATGAAGTTACAGAAGAAAAAATCATTTCTCTCCAGGAAACAACGTTCTCAACTAAACTTATTGAAATTACCTAAGACAGGTTGGAACTATGAGTCATTATCAACTGTCAGGAGTGTTTGGAAAGAATATATGCGGGAAAACCTGAATCTACTGCCTGCTGCACCAAACTGTGAAGACCAAGACTGGTCCAATTTTAGTACTGTTCTTGCTAAATCTGAACTAATTGGTGCTGAGATAAGTGTAATGCAATCAAGAGTGCCTAGCCTCGTAGGAATTAAAGGAACTATTGTTTTGGAAAGCAAAATGACATTCCAGATAGTTACTGAAAAATCCAAGTTGAAAAGTAAAGTATTATTTTATAGTTGATTTTTATCAGATGATCTATATAATTTTCCAACTTTAATATTTCATTTTAATTTCAGCTATCATGAAAGAGTGCTCAGTGTTTCAATTTCATCTGGACAAAATGAGATTTACTGTTTATGGGAAATATATTGCAACAAGACCAAGTGAGAGAAGTGTTAAAAAAATCAAGAGAGCAATGTTACCAGATATATAACTAAATCGAATACTTATTGGTTGTATTCTTGAATATATAAGTGATATATATAAGCTACTGTTGTGTTGAAGTATATTGTAAGATTGCATTAGTTCACATTTGTATATAGTATGTACATATACAATTTCGAATTGAAAATTATTCATTGTTTTGAAGTCAATAAAACAGCATTCAAAGTGGAAGTTGTTTATTGAAAAAAAAACCTTCATCAAATGAATCAAATATTAACCTTTTCTAGATCTTTGATAGATATAATGTTCATATTGTAATTTTGCCCAAATACCCCTACACATATTCAATAATTTCTGATCTATTACTGTTGCATTTTTGGCATCACAATACTCTTTGTAGATGATAGACTTGGCAGTTTTGAATTTCTTTCTTTGAAGTAAACTGAGGCTCAAGTATAACCGACATCTAGCTGTAATGTTTGGATCCCCTAATCGAAATCCTAGCTGCAACTGATGTATAGAAATTTTACCAGCAATTTCTGCGCAGTTAGAGAAATAATCACCTGAAAAATCCATGTTGGAATCAATAATATGTCATTAGATAACACCTAGATATCTGCTGCAGAAATATTTGTTACTCACCTAATGCTGAAAAACCACCTCCCAACGTAGATAACCATGACAAAGTATGATCTAATTCACTGCGTTCTCTAACCATCTCATATACACGTTGATTCCATTTATAGTCAATCAAATTATAATTCGTAGGGACTAATTTGAGTGACAAATATTTCTTATCATGATGACACCACTTATATAAAAAGTTGATTCTATAATATTTGCTCAAAAATAGTTCCTTAATTAAGTAATGGTAAACCGATTCATCGATATGAATACATTTAGAGTTTTCGTCGTGTTTTAATTGAACATCCAACGTTTGGATGATCTGGTTTTTGGTAACTACATACTGATATGTTTGTCCATTGACCGTACACAACCATAATTTCATTTGATCTAAATGCTTTCCACCGTCAAATTGGAGTTCATGGGAATGTTTCATTAAATAGTTGAAACATATTTGCGCCCTTTCAAAATATTTCCCAACTAGGACATAACCTTCAAATATGCTTTTAGTAAACAAATTTCGTCTTCTTTTTTCCATTGTTATAAATCTTGTGAATCGCTTGTTTCAGAAGTCATTGAATTAGTAGGTAATATAGATGAATTTTTGATAGAAATAGATGGGATATAAAAAAACATATTTATTTTCGAAATCAAGATGTTCCAAATGAAATTCTACTACATTCTAAAGATTTCAAATCGAGAATAATTGCCTGGAAAGTTCTAGAAAACTCCGGAATACTAATCAAGCGTACTTTCTGTCCATCTTCACCGGTAATTAGCTTGGTAGAAAATTCTTCTTGATTCCCACTGAAAAATACATGAGGACATTCTTCTATGATAAATGGGTCATTATCATAACAGGGGAAACAACCCAAGGTATCTGGAGCAGTAGGTGCGAGATGATTCCATTTGAAGCATGCCTCCATTGCATCTAATGGGTCTATTATTCCTGAATATCTAATGATATCTCTAACAGGTTGACCAGATGTTCCCAACATTTTCAGACCATCCAAAGAGAGAGAATAAGGATTTGTGACACAGTGGAGAGATTTATATACTGATGAGTTAGGAAATAGACAGTGATGCATTTCTTTTTGTGGTAAAATATGATTTGAGGGGTCGTTTTCTCCTGGCATCAAATCTACATCTGTTACTTGACAGATTTGTGTCAAGAATAAATCAAAGGATGCAACTGCTTCAATTGTTTCTTTTGGTTCAATTCTTCGAGTTATTATGGATACTTCAGGATTTTCTTTTTTTGGTGAACTTCTGATGCTATTCCCAGCAATTATAACTCTAGCCACTTTTGATACATTGTCAACATCTCCAAGTACACCACTAATCCAATAGAAGAAGAGCTGAAGATTAGTGGAATATTTTTCATGATGTATATAATCAATACCACTCAAAAATACTACATAAACACTGTCACTGAGTAATGGTCTTTCAACTTGGACTCTGAATCCAGGAAAAATGTGATCATTGATCATGAATCTTCCTTTCCCCATGCTAGTTCCTAATAAAGCACAGGTAACCCCAGTCACTACATGATTCAGATCAATGGCTCCAAATAATTCAAATCTTTGTACTTCGTCTTCTATAAACAACTTATCACTTCCGTCTGTAAAATGGGTGGTATCAATAATTACACTGGGTTCCGTTATTTGTTTCAGAATGGAAGGTTTCAATTTCTGATCCTTGAACAGTGTTCCTATCACCACACATATTTCTGTATTTTCCTCTGACAATTTGTGTAATTTGTATATCGGATATTTGTCGCCCCATTTACTGGTTATTCTTTCCATCAATAATATTTCCATTCGCTGTAGTCGAGCCAAATATACGCTGCAGTATTGTTTATTATAATCATATTTTGTATCTAAAAATATATTAGAGGTATTCTCAAAATTAAGCGAGCTTCTTGTGATACTGTGAGAACTGTTAATTTTTGATTTCATTTTCTCTCAATACGAATGTAATATCTGTGGTAATCTCAGATGAACAAGAATATTAAATCTATGGTGGTAATATTCCAAACAGAAATCAACAAACCAGCTACTCTCATCCGTCAAAACAAATCGGCGGCAAAAATCAAATACATTATACTGGAAAAAATTGCCGTATACTCATATTTATACTTCATTTATTCTGGGTTGATACCTGTATGAAATCGCCAGATTGAGCCGTGTTGCCATATGTTTTTCACTTTTTCAGCGATGCTCCGAATTAACTTCGAATTCTGTGATAAAAAGTTGGGTTAGGTTGATCGTTTGTTTTGAAAGTGTTTTCGATGGATCTATAAATTTATCATATTTGGATTACTATTGATTGTGGATAACCGTTGAATGGTTCAAATGATATAATGGACTGTTCTCATGCTAGAAATCGAATCGAATATTCAAAGGAAATACACAATAACTACGTAATGAAATGATGTTTATCTCTCAACATTATATCTGTTCTAAACTCTCATTTGACGGTTCTATATTTCAAAACCAATTCTTGGCCAACCTCAATAGGTATGTTATAGAAATAATGCAGAAGTTATAAATTGATTTATTCCTGGGAAAACTAGTGGTGCATCTGCTCATATGAAAGGTTTCCATATGATACATGAGGAAAACCCACAAAAACTCATTGAACCACCATATATCATTACATTTCAACAAAAATACAATATAGATTCAAATTCAAATGTATCTTAATTCATTATGTTTGTCTTCTGCTACTTATGTATCCTCTGGAACTGAAAACGAACAACTCGACATATATTATGTTGAAAAATATCATAATTGAAACCAACCCTTCTTCTTCTTGATGACTTCTTTTTACTCCAAATGATGATGCTGTCTTCTCTGAGGTATGACTCCTGTTGATTAATCTCATCAATATAATCCATTTACATAAGAATAAAATGTATAATTTATAATTTTCAGATGTTCAATACCTTACCCAATAAACAAATTATAATTATCTCACTAATTTTTCTTATAAATAACAAATGATGAATTTTTCTTCGAAGAACTTGATGTCCATATTTTTCTGCTATCAGATCTGCCTTATAAATAGGGGCTGGTTTGTTCCTGAGAATCATAGAATATATTACAAACAACTTTAAAATAAGTTTTGAAGTCTATGGCCTACAATCGTACTAAATTAACTGCTGCTTCAACATTCCATAATCAAAAGCAATATCATTATTAGTGAGCCATTCTCGAATTGCTGCCTTGTTAGAAGCTGAGGTGGGAACTTTGTTAATGGTTGTGCTATGATAGGGAGCATTATCCATAACTATTGTGGAATGATTTTCTAAGTTTGGCAGCAATTGCGTTTCGAATAAGTGGAGGAAGTTATCCTGGTTCATTTCTCCATGGTAATCTTCATCAGCAGTTTTAGAAGAAAAAACTAATTCTGCTCCAGGAATGAAACCATTTGAACAACCAGCATGCAGAACAATGAATCTAATATACAACATAAATCCAGTACACCATCTAACCCAAATACAAACTATAAATATCTAGAACCTCCTACTTTATTTTTTTTCACACTTTTGACACTAGAATCTTGCCAGGAATGTCCTATAGTTCCATTCTGGAAGATCCAGGTCTCATCAAGAAACACAAATTGCCTCAAACCTTCATTTTTGAATTGAATATACTGTTGGAGGAATGTTATACGTTTCATAGCGATGTTAGGTAACTCCATCATTCCTCGCCGTGGATCATCTTTTCTAAATCTGAAGCCAATGTTTTTCAATACCTTCCATAAAGATGAGAGGCAACCATTGAAAAGAAAACGTTGAGCAAGCTTATCATTCAATGTTTTTAATGTTATGTGTTCCTCTGCAAATAGGTATGTTCATTATTTGATTATATGTGAATGGCATTGAATACTCACTGTTCTTATACATATCGTAAATACAGTTCCTTATTTCGGACTCCTGAGATTCTTCAATATCAACAATTGGTTATTTCTTTTCTGTAGATGTCCTGGGACACCCTCTGCTGATTTTGCTGATATTCTCCACACAGTAGCATTTCTTATATTTAGTGCAGCAGCAGTACTCTCTGTAATAATCATATTTTATATTACCCATTGAATTATCATAAACTCTTCGTGGTAAATAAATATTCATTAGGATTCCTCACTTACCTTTCCTATAGAATTCAATGTAAGTAAGGGACCTCCGTTAACCTTTTCTCGTTGAAAATATTCCAACAAACTTGCAACCATTTTCTGGGCATCTCCACTTAAACCTCTCGGCATCTTGATAAGAATGCGATAAAATAAAACTTAAAAGAACAAATTCACAAAAATCGCAATAAAAGAACAATTCGAATGTAAACAAACGATTGTAAGGATTCGCTCCAAACATTTTGGCATCGTTGTGAAGTGAACGATCCCAAATCTCACACCAGTGTGAAACGGGCTGCCAGAGCTGACTGCCTAAATTCCCGAACATTACCGAACGACCAGTGGCGTCGTTTCCCCCCTTTAGCTAACGAACGTTACATAAAAGATTGATATTATGAACATTTTAAACTGGCTGCTTTCTTGAGAAATGTTTCTCGATGAATTAACTTGGGAATGTAAAGGTTGTGATTGTGTTTGGTGTGAAAATACAGGCGTATCGAAGAAATTGATGATCGTGACTGTTATTTTTTGTGCAGAAGACAAGAGAAAATATTTTTTTTCGATTATTTCGCAACTTACTGCCAGAACGACATATGGTGGAAAGTGTTACTTGAATGTATTAGAATCAAACTGTTTAGAAAAAATTCCTTGCAAACGGGGCCCACTATGTGTACACTGAGAAAAAAGAAATTTTCAAAAATATTTTTTTTCAATTATTTCGCAACTTACTGCCAGAACGACATATGGTGGAAAGTGTTACTTGAATGTATTAGAATCGAACTGTTTAGGAAAAATTCCTTGCAAACGGGGCCCACTATGTGTACACTGAGAAAAAAGAAATTTTCAAAAAAATTTTTTTTCAATTATTTCGCAACTTACTGCCAGAACGACATATGGTGGAAAGTGTTACTTGAATGTATTAGAATCGAACTGTTTAGGAAAAATTCCTTGCAAACGGGGCCCACTATGTGTACACTGAGAAAAAAGAAATTTTCAAAAATATTTTTTTTCAATTATTTCGCAACTTACTGCCAGAACGACATATGGTGGAAAGTGTTACTTGAATGTATTAGAATCGAACTGTTTAGGAAAAATTCCTTGCAAACGGGGCCCACTATGTGTACACTGAGAAAAAAGAAATTTTCAAAAATATTTTTTTTCAATTATTTCGCAACTTACTGCCAGAACGACATATGGTGGAAAGTGTTACTTGAATGTATTAGAATCGAACTGTTTAGGAAAAATTCCTTGCAAACGGGGCCCACTATGTGTACAATGAGAAAAAAGAAATTTTCAAAAATATTTTTTTTCAATTATTTCGCAACTTACTGCCAGAACGACATATGGTGGAAAGTGTTACTTGAATGTATTAGAATCAAACTGTTTAGAAAAAATTCCTTGCAAACGGGGCCCACTATGTGTACACTGAGAAAAAAGAAATTTTCAAAAATATTTTTTTTCAATTATTTCGCAACTTACTGCCAGAACGACATATGGTGGAAAGTGTTACTTGAATGTATTAGAATCGCACTGTTTAGGAAAAATTCCTTGCAAACGGGGCCCACTATGTGTACACTGAGAGAAAAGAAATTTTCAAAAATATTTTTTTTCAATTATTTCGCAACTTACTGCCAGAACGACATATGGTGGAAAGTGTTACTTGAATGTATTAGAATCGCACTGTTTAGGAAAAATTCCTTGCAAACGGGGCCCACTATGTGTACACTGAGAAAAAAGAAATTTTCAAAAATATTTTTTTTCAATAATTTCGCAACTTACTGCCAGAACTACATATGGTGGAAAGTGTTACTTGAATGTATTAGAATCGCACTGTTTAGAAAAAATTCCTTGCAAACGGGGCCCACTATGTGTACACTGAGAAAAAAGAAAAGGAATTTTTCCTAAACAGTTCGATTCTAATACATTCAAGTAACACTTTCCACCATATGTCGTTCTGGCAGTAAGTTGCGAAATAATTGAAAAAAAATATTTTTGAAAATTTCTTTTTTCTCAGTGTACACATAGTGGGCCCCGTTTGCAAGGAATTTTTTCTAAACAGTGCGATTCTTATACATTCAAGTAACACTTTCTACCATATGTCGTTCTGGCAGTAAGTTGCGAAATAATTGAAAAAAAATATTTTTGAAAATTTCTTTTTTCTCAGTGTACACATAGTGGGCCACGTTTGCAAGGAATTTTTTCTAAACAGTGCGATTCTTATACATTCAAGTAACACTTTCCACCATATGTCGTTCTGGCAGTAAGTTGCGAAATAATTGAAAAAAAATATTTTTGAAAATTTCTTTTTTCTCAGTGTACACATAGTGGGCCCCGTTTGCAAGGAATTTTTTCTAAACAGTGCGATTCTTATACATTCAAGTAACACTTTCCACCATATGTCGTTCTGGCAGTAAGTTGCGAAATAATTGAAAAAAAATATTTTTGAAAATTTCTTTTTTCTCAGTGTACACATAGTGGGCCCCGTTTGCAAGGAATTTTTTCTAAACAGTGCGATTCTTATACATTCAAGTAACACTTTCTACCATATGTCGTTCTGGCAGTAAGTTGCGAAATAATTGAAAAAAAATATTTTTGAAAATTTCTTTTTTCTCAGTGTACACATAGTGGGCCCCGTTTGCAAGGAATTTTTTCTAAACAGTGCGATTCTTATACATTCAAGTAACACTTTCCACCATATGTCGTTCTGGCAGTAAGTTGCGAAATAATTGAAAAAAAATATTTTTGAAAATTTCTTTTTTCTCAGTGTACACATAGTGGGCCCCGTTTGCAAGGAATTTTTTCTAAACAGTGCGATTCTTATACATTCAAGTAACACTTTCCACCATATGTCGTTCTGGCAGTAAGTTGCGAAATAATTGAAAAAAAATATTTTTGAAAATTTCTTTTTTCTCAGTGTACACATAGTGGGCCCCGTTTGCAAGGAATTTTTTCTAAACAGTGCGATTCTTATACATTCAAGTAACACTTTCTACCATATGTCGTTCTGGCAGTAAGTTGCGAAATAATTGAAAAAAAATATTTTTGAAAATTTCTTTTTTCTCAGTGTACACATAGTGGGCCCCGTTTGCAAGGAATTTTTTCTAAACAGTGCGATTCTTATACATTCAAGTAACACTTTCTACCATATGTCGTTCTGGCAGTAAGTTGCGAAATAATTGAAAAAAAATATTTTTGAAAATTTCTTTTTTCTCAGTGTACACATAGTGGGCCCCGTTTGCAAGGAATTTTTTCTAAACAGTGCGATTCTTATACATTCAAGTAACACTTTCCACCATATGTCGTTCTGGCAGTAAGTTGCGAAATAATTGAAAAAAAATATTTTTGAAATTTTTTTTTCTCAGTGTACACATAGTGGGCCCCGTTTGCAAGGAATTTTTTCTAAACAGTGCGATTCTTATACATTCAAGTAACACTTTCTACCATATGTCGTTCTGGCAGTAAGTTGCGAAATAATTGAAAAAAAATATTTTTGAAAATTTCTTTTTTCTCAGTGTACACATAGTGGGCCCCGTTTGCAAGGAATTTTTTCTAAACAGTGCGATTCTTATACATTCAAGTAACACTTTCCACCATATGTCGTTCTGGCAGTAAGTTGCGAAATAATTGAAAAAAAATATTTTTGAAAATTTCTTTTTTCTCAGTGTACACATAGTGGGCCCCGTTTGCAAGGAATTTTTTCTAAACAGTGCGATTCTTATACATTCAAGTAACACTTTCTACCATATGTCGTTCTGGCAGTAAGTTGCGAAATAATTGAAAAAAAATATTTTTGAAAATTTCTTTTTTCTCAGTGTACACATAGTGGGCCCCGTTTGCAAGGAATTTTTTCTAAACAGTGCGATTCTTATACATTCAAGTAACACTTTCCACCATATGTCGTTCTGGCAGTAAGTTGCGAAATAATTGAAAAAAAATATTTTTGAAAATTTCTTTTTTCTCAGTGTACACATAGTGGGCCCCGTTTGCAAGGAATTTTTTCTAAACAGTGCGATTCTTATACATTCAAGTAACACTTTCCACCATATGTCGTTCTGGCAGTAAGTTGCGAAATAATTGAAAAAAAATATTTTTGAAAATTTCTTTTTTCTCAGTGTACACATAGTGGGCCCCGTTTGCAAGGAATTTTTTCTAAACAGTGCGATTCTTATACATTCAAGTAACACTTTCCACCATATGTCGTTCTGGCAGTAAGTTGCGAAATAATTGAAAAAAAATATTTTTGAAAATTTCTTTTTTCTCAGTGTACACATAGTGGGCCCCGTTTGCAAGGAATTTTTTCTAAACAGTTCGATTCTAATACATTCAAGTAACACTTTCCACCATATGTCGTTCTGGCAGTAAGTTGCGAAATAATCGAAAAAAAATATTTTCTCTTGTCTTCTGCACAAAAAATAACAGTCACGATCATCAATTTCTTCGATACGCCTGTATTTTCACACCAAACACAATCACAACCTTTACATTCCCAAGTTAATTCATCGAGAAACATTTCTCAAGAAAGCAGCCAGTTTAAAATGTTCATAATATTAATCTTTTATGTAACGTTCGTTAGCTAAAGGGGGGAAACGACGCCACTGGTCGTTCGGTAATGTTCGGGAATTTAGGCAGTCAGCTCTGGCAGCCCGTTTCACACTGGTAAATCTCACAATGGTTCGATCGTTTTTATGAAATATGATTATATGTATATATATTCCCAAGTTTTAATTCGGAGTTAATTCGGAGCATCGCTGAAAAAGTGAAAAACATCTGGCAACACGGCTCAATCTGGCGATTTCATGCAGGTATCAACCCAGAATAAATGAAGTATATATGAGATTCCGTTCATGTTACGTCACGTGTTTGCGTCTTTAGCATCTGCACATGACGTCACAACCAATCGGAGTGATCTAATGTCAATCCGTTAAATTGCGTAAAATTTTAAAATGAAGAAATTGATGCTCTTCGTAATTAGCAAATTGTCATTGTTTCGGTTAGGATCAACATATACGCAGGTATTCAATAAACTATAAATATTTATTATTAAATCATCTGTGCTCCATATATACAATGTACAATATTAAAATCTTCATTTTACAATTGAATATTCATGTAAAGTTCATTCTCCTAGGATAATGTACAAATTAAATGGCTTATATTCCCAAGTAAAAAAAAGTGCTCTTACCCAACCTTGGAAAATATGAATTATCTCAATTCGTGATTTCTTGAGAAACAAGAAGGAAGAATTATGTTTTGAGCAATTTTGTTAATTGAAAACGGGATTTAACTTTCAAAAAACGAAGATACACAAAATCAAAAAACAATATGCACATCATAATAATCATTATATAAAAGATAAAATATAACAAAATTACTTTGTTACTATCAAAGCAGAGTATTTAAAATTGTCCTATTATACATGGTATTCTAAAAATAATCTACAAAGGAAATATTTCAAAAGGCACCTCTTAGCTGCTACTTTACATGATAATATACAATATAAGTTTCTTTAAGTATGTTCTAGGCACTTTTCAGAAAAATTGATACAAAAATTCAATTTCAAATTTGTTCTACAAACAAATTGAAATTTCAAACATTGAAAATATTTTTAACAGAATCCAAAAGTTTAACATGCAATATTGCAATATTTTATACATTTTCAGAATATATCGGAAAACCAACAATTCTCTATTCAATAAGTTTTTTTTAAATACGAAATTCTGCGTGTTACACAATCGGACTCAATCATAAATTATTGTATACATCCAATTTGGGATTGAAGGTCAAGTCAGCACACTGAAAACGTACTCTAGAAAAAATGAAATCCGAGATACTTTGGATAATCTGAAAACAGAATTATTCAGAGATAAATTTCAATAGTAAGCCATCGTTCAACGTATTAACGATTTGGATGAATTTAGAAGCAAAATGTAAGTAATTCTGTAAAAGTTTCATGAAACTGTTTTCATGAGTAAGCAGAGGGCGAAAAAGTGAAAAAAGTATGTACTTCCACATGTAAATGTTCTCTGTAACTTGTCAATTCCTTTTCAATTGCTCCCCGTATTCTATTGTCGAACAATATTTGTACATTTGATAAAATTACGCCTGCGCAACTTGTGTTACTTCACATGACGTTATTCAATGAGGAATACTTGAGGTTCTACAACATTATCAACCATACAAAAGAGTGACATCAATGTGCTGATTGAACATAAAAAATCCCTTGACCGTTCAGCTGAATAATCCCAAAGTATAGCGACAAAATCATTTACCTTCTTTAGTAATCTCTTCACTGCCTGTGCCATTATCACTATCACCATTTCTTCTTACGTTATTTGATCCCGATGTTTCTTCCTTATTCTTTTCGTCCACATTTGCCTCAATTTGTTCTACGGACTCAGTTTTGTCTGCAACTTCTTCAGTTCCAGTGGAATTGCTTTGAGAATTTTCCTTCGAATCGGCGTTACACTGTGCAGCCTCAGTTGAAGCGTTTTCTGCTGCTGCAACAGTTTGAGTTTTCTCGGGCAGTTCGAGAGAATCCACTGGTTTTTGAGAATCGTCACATGTCTCCTGTGGAGTCATCACAGCCTCACCATTCGTGTCTTCATTATCTTTTGGTTGACTTTTTGGTGAAGGGACAGATACCGAATCATTTTTCTCAGACGTTTTCGTAGTAGATAGCACAGAAGTTACAGTAAGCGATCTCGCTTCCTCAAGTGATGTTTGTTCTTGCTTCTTCTCGTTACCATCAGTTTCATTTGATGGTTCATCGATAGGCTTGTTTATTGCCACCAACGGTTGTTTTTGTATGGGCAACGCGGTGGAAGCACTAGATTCATTTTCAGTTGAGATTTTTTGTCTGTTTTGCGTCAACTTCTCAACTGCATTTTGCAAGCTTTTCTCGCTTTTCATTTCCCTAGGATTTTTTCTATTCGAACTGGCAAGCTTCGTCATTGCTGGAGATGGTACTGTACCATGTTTTCTTGATAATGTAGACGTGTTTGAAGATGTTGTTGAAGCAGTTCTACTGGGAAGCTGAAAAATAAATTGCGATTTAATCAATCAATGATTCTTTGAATTCCAAACTCACCTGATGGTTATGCGCATTCTGAGTTAAGGCACCCATTGTCGGACTAGAAGGTGAGGTCAACATCTCCAGGTTCATATTCATACCAGGAATCGCGCTAGGAAATTGCATTCTCGGATACCACATGCTATGGTAAGCAGCCATGACTCGGGGATCGTACGCAGGGAATCCAGGGGGGCCGTTGGTGTACAGGAACTGATTCGGACTCATCGTGGGCGAAGCCAAATTCGGAATGAATGGATTCGCTGGGGTGAAATTCAAGTTCACCTGAATAAACAAACAAAAATGATGAGACAGTACAAAATATACAGGGTGTCCCGTAAAGACCACGTCAAACCGAGGGAGAATGTAGATCAAAGGATAACCCATCTGATATGAAAAAATTCCCATTATAAAAGTCGTTTTCGAGATTTTTTTTTCTGAAAATAACTAATTGTTGCCCCTTTCAATATTTTTGTCTTTACGGTTGGTACAATTACACACCTTTTTGGTTAATTTATTCATTAAAAAATTGCAAAAAAATAATTTTGAAGTTTATCTTAAAAACATTTACCGAACATTTTAAGTCTCTCTCTATCTCTCTACATTTTTGGTTCCACTACGATGGGCTAAACTTCATGAACAAAAGAATCCACTGCCAAAATTTTCAATAAAAATATTTCTCACAGCCCCCCTTTGAAATGTTCGGAGAATGTTTTTAATGTAAACTTTAAACTAATTCTTCAGCAATATTTTATTGAAAAAATTAACCAAAAAGGTTCAAAATTGTACCAACCGTAAAGCCGAAGCTATTGAAAGGGACAAAAATTGATAATTAAAAAAAAAATCTCGAAAACGTTACGATTTTTATAGTGGGAATTTTATCATAGCAGTTGTGTTATCCTTTGATTTACATTCTCCCTCGGTTTGACGTGGTATTTATGGGACACCCTATATGTAGTACCTTTTCTCGTTTGGATCCTGTAGGTGATGTGGTTGGTTTGAGCTTGGGAGAGTGCGGACTTTTCGGCGATTTCCTATCGTTCTTAGGCGAACTCTGTAGTTTCAATGGACTGAATATAGATACTGAACTAGTATTTATTCTCAAATCACTGTGAATATTTATCTTCGGACTGCTGCAAACAGGATTGCTAAGTATCTGATTGGTGCAGTTCAGACTCGTTAAGCTTTGACTAGTGAAAATGTTGTTGCTCAAGCTCGTCATCTCTGGTGCTTTTTCGGATATGGGTTTCAACGTTTTCGGATCTATTTTAACGATCGAATGCTTCTTTATTTCACTTCTTTCCATTTTGTTCACATCTTGGGCCTTATCTTGATCTGGAGTACCATGCACTTGGTACATGGGTTTCACGCCAGATGCTGGATTGCCTACAAACATAATGCGAAATGAGATAAAAATCCCTTTGTCATCATTACATTTATTCTTGCTTGAAGACTTACCCAAGTATCGTGGGATATTATTCCTCATCTTGAAGAATTTAGCTGGCTTAACGTTCTTGGAGTCCGAAGGTTTTTGTTCAGGACTGGACTTACACAAGTTAGCCTTCGATATCTGAGAATTCCAACTCTTAGGCGGATCCCTCAGTGTTTTATAACCGATTGGAGTGCTCGGTTTCATTTTTATACCAGGTTTGGTTGAATTCTGGACAGCTTGCTGAGAACCAGTATTGTTGTTTTGTTTATTATCTAATTTCGAAGGGACCAAAGAGCAAAGTCTAGGTTCAACTTCCCTTGGTATCCTGAAACGAATTTCAATTGTGGAGTGATGGAAAGTTCACAAATGTCACTTTGTGTATATAGCCAAAATATACTTACTGACTGATACTCGTTGTTGGCTTCGGTACAGTTATTATTGGTTGATAGTTCGTCTTGGGCATATAACAGGGTGCTTTAGCAGGGCTGTAAGATACTGCATTCGTCTTTGCAGGTATTATGGACGACCTCGTAGACATGATCAGTGATATCGACGCAGGCATGTCCGGTGCACTAATATTATCAGAACTCAGCTTTGAAATTGTTATTTCACTTGTACTAATCGTGTTCACAGTTTTCATCACAGCATTATTGGTTTTAGTTACGACTTCATTCTCGCTACTCGATGGTAGCTTCGTCGAGGCGTCTTTGAGATTTTCACCGTTCCGATTCAACTTTGAATGTTTCTTCAGTGGGTGATTGTTGGAGAGATTCAACAGACCTATCGAGTGATTCAGAATCGTCTGTTTCGGTTGCTTAGCTGGTGTTTCACTATCTAGTTTCAACTCGACCTTCCGTTTCAAATTTTTACCTGGCGATTGTCCACTCGCAGATTCATTTGAGGCTTCTCCTATTTCATCAGTACCTTTCTGAACTTTGTTCGTTACTGGAAGATCCTCGCTCTTGGTGCTGCACATGGAATTATTGATGGTGCTGTACACAGTTGTTGTTGTTGCACAGGATAATGTGGAACAAGAATTTGAGAAATTGTGTACAGAGTTACTAGTTGTATTCAACGTGCAATTTGAATCAATAACTGTAGTTATTGCGTTTGAGTTTGTAGATACGATCACACTTTCCTCTGGCAATGCAGCAAAACACTCGTTTTTCAATTTATCTTTTGATGACATTGTACTAGTACAAGTTGAATTTGTTATTGACTGGGAAGGAGATTCCACTGTTGAAGACCCTAAAAAGTACAGAATCATAAAAGCAAGGAAAGATGAAGATGAATATGTAGAAGCTATTTTTTATTAATCCCCTCATTATTATCTTTTCGACTAGAAACTAGAGAATCTTCTATATATACAGGGTGTTTCACAGTGGATGGAACATTAGACGTATCTGGAGAACAGAAAGACAGATCATTTCGAAAATTTGTGAGCGTGGATAATCAAACTTGCTCTATCCGTCTAAAATATTTTCATCAATACAGTGTTGCCGCTTGTATCAGAAAGTAGTAGCTACTTTGTTATTTCAAATGGAACACCTCGTATATTATATCATTTTTGAAATCCTCATGAGATTCCTCACAACTTTCCCACATAATTCCCTATACCTATCTGTGACGATTTCCGAGATAAAAATTATTTTGTAAAATTTTTGTGCAAAACCTGACCAATGAAAAATATTAATTTTTTCCAAATGAAAATTCACAAAATATTGCAATTTGAGTTATAGCTGCATAAGACCATCAAGTACTCTGTCAAGGAACTGGATCTCAGTTTCAGCATACAGGGAGGCTCAGAAGTGAGTGTCATCCGGGCACTCATGAAAATGACTGCAGCTCTGTTTTTTCAAATGGAACACCCTGTATATTATCACTTATTCGAAAAGCTATAACATTTTCCATTTCAATTGAGTATACTTTCCCTATACCTATCTGGTACAGTTTTTTAGTTATGCTCACTTATGTTATGAATTCGTTTTCAATGAAAAAAATATTGGATGGTGCTTTAGATAGTAGGCTATGAACTTCATTCTGACAGAGAACTAACATGTTATTCCTTCATTGTTATCCTGTATTCAAGATGCATGGGTGTTCAAATATTATGGCAGAAAATAATAACTTGAATGCGGTTTAGATGGATTTATTCATCATTTATGGCCAATGTAACAAGAATATCAGTAGAACATGCAGAGAGTTTAATGAAAAGCATAAAGTGATTTACCCCGGATGAATCCGGAGAAATTCATTAGATTGAAGAGAAATTTTGAAATCTTTCTAGATTTATTAATACACATGTTACACTTTGATACTTTTAGCTTTTCATAGATAGGTATAGGGAAAGTATACTCAATTAGAATGGAAAATGTTATAGCTTTTCGAATAAGTGATAATATACAGGGTGTTCCATTTGAAAAAACGGAGCTGCAGTCATTTTCATGAGTGCCCGGATGACACTCACTTCTGAGCCTCCCTGTATGCTGAAACTGAGATCCAGTTCATCGACAGAATACTTGATGGTCTTATGCAGCTATAACCCGAATTGCAATATTTTGTGAATTTGCATTGGGAAAAAATTGATATTTTTCAATGGTCAGGTTTTACACAAAAATTTTACAAAATATTTTTTATCTCGGAAATCGTCACAGATAGGTATAGGGAATTATGTGGGAAAGTTGTGAGGAATCTCATGAGGATTTCAAAAATGATATAATATACGAGGTGTTCCATTTGAAATAACAAAGTAGCTACTACTTTCTGATACAAGCGGCAACACTGTATTGATGAAAATATTTTAGACGGATAGAGCAAGTTTGATTATCCACGCTCACAGATTTTTGAAATGATATGTCTTTCTGTTCTCCAGATACGTCTAATGTTCCATCCACTGTGAAACACCCAATATACTTTGCAGATCTTACCTTTGCCGATAAACTTCAGTTCAGGTAATTCTTTTTTCGTCACATTTTTGCTGACTGTCTTTGCGTTCCCTTCTTCGGTATCATCTTTGTACTTAGAATCGTTATTTACAATTTCTAGAAGTGATGGACTAAGTCTGTCATCCTGAATGCCTGTTATTGACATTTCTCCATTTTCACTAATACGTAATTGCACTTCTTTCCAGTTATTATTAACTTGCACAGTATCATCGTTTTCGTGGTCTAACTTTATTCTTTTTGCAGTGTATTCATATATTTTGTAAGTAAGTGGCATAGGTCCTTTCTGAATGAAAAAAAAAGTATATCCATTAATTAGTTTCTGATACCAAAACTTTTTGCGATTTAAGAAAAATGAATAACTTCAGTCATCTGGATTACTAAGAACAATATCTTACCCTCTTCCATAAATAAATGTATGCGATATCAATCAATGTCAGGTTGTGATTAAGGCAATCTTGATTATAAAGAATGTCAACTTTGTGATTATCAGTAAGATCATATTTTGCTCTTATAAGCTTTTTCAAGTGACCTACAGAAACAGCAGCTGGACAACGTAAATACCTAAAAAAAATTTTGAAATATTCAATCCAAATTTCGAAATTGACAACAGGCCATGAAACGATTCAATTAGTAAGTTACTTACCTTGGCTTATTATCAGATCCATGGTAACTTAGAGTGAGGCAAATACTTTCTTCAGCTGTCAAAAAATATTGATAAGAAGCCTCACCACATTGTTCCAAGCTGCTTGGCTTGCAGTCTGGTCGATTTTCGTAAAATGTTCGCCTCTGTTGCATTTCATCTAGAATTTGTGTGAAAAATGTAATCAAAATTCATCAGTGCAATAGTGAAGGACATTTAAGAATTAATAATGAATGTTTATCATATTGACTTCAACTCACTTTGAAATAATCTTGGTACCAATTTGTAGACAATGTTTTGTACAGTTTTATCTGCTCTGATATTGAGTAATGGTTTTGTTTTGTGAACCAAAACATCGCAAACAGGACAGTACTTATTTTTCTTAAAATACTTGACAATGCAACTGCGACAAACTGAAACAAATGGAAATATAGTAAAATGAAAGTAAAATATTTTTAGTTGACAAAGTTATTTCAAATTTGATATTCATTGATATTCCTCAGTTATGACAACATAATTTGATCAAGAATGCATTGACATTAATTTCCAAACTTTCATAACTATCGGAAATATCACAAGAGAAAGGTACTCACATGTATGTAAACACTCAATTATAGTAGTGGCATCTATAAAATAGCCACTACATATTTTACATGTAATATGCTCATTGAGGTTAGTAATGGGTATCTTTGTGGATCCTTGCATGATCCCTGAATTGTCAATAAATTATTCACATTATGTCCCCCACAAAAAGTAGCTCCACATTTATAACTGACTCGCCAGTATACCCATATTGGTTGGGAAGACAGGATCACTTGACCTACAAAAAAACTAATTAAAATTCAATCTTCATCATACAACTACTGATATATTTACGAAGGTTTTTAGTGTTAATCAGTCACTAATACGTTAAATCATGCACAATTCTCACTAATATTTATTGTTTACCTCAAAAACTATCATTTGACAGACCAACCTGGATAATTTGACAGTTTAAGATAATAATGGCGTCATCTCGTATAACCCGTAACTTGTATTGAATAGCAATATTAAAATTCGTAATTTGCAGTACCTCTTCCTCAGAGAATAAATATACAAGACTTAATAAAGGTATCAATCCAACTGATCGATCAAGTTATCAATCTTTCGTTACATAGTAAAATATATATTTTCGTTTTCTCCAATTTAAGGCATTTATATCCTCTTCTTCTTTTTCTTTCCTTCGTTTGGTTTGGTTCAAGAGCAAGTCCACTAATAGTTGTCAATATTTTTTGTAGATTAGGTTCTGTTCCCCAGAACATAATTCCGTATTTCAACACTGACTCAAAATTTGCATGTTTGTTCATTCATGTATTTTGATGTCATTCTGATTGCATAAATGAATTTTTTCAGTTTTTGAAAAACGGAATCAGTCTGCCTATTCCATTTCAGGAAATTATTTATATATACTTCTAAAAATTTTGTGTATTCATTAATTTTTATTTCATCGCCCTGCCAGCTTATACTCAATGGTTTCTCTTTTCTACACCTGTCGGTACTAAAAATCCAGTTGTGTGCTGTTCCTCGGATTCCATAAGTTTCAAGTTTTTCCAACAGATATTCTTGATTCAACGAGTCATATGCCTTCGATAAATCTAGGAAAATGTTTGCTGCTGATTAATTGTACTTATTCATTTCCTAACATCACACATTTTTAACTTTGCAGATTATCCCTTCATACTATCGGTAACGTTGGAATGAAAGTGCTTGAAGTTCCTAAAAATTTCCTGAAACTTAAATTTCATTTCACATTTTTCGAAATAATAGTTTCCGAGCTGTCAGTATATCAACAACATTACCCGCGTAAGAATTTAAACGAGTACTTCTTCAAAAGTGGCGCGCTCTACTGGCAAAACATTTTGTCCCATAAAATGATACCATTTATTTAACATTACGTTCGGACTCCTTATGTTAAGATTATTAAAATTATTCAACATTCCCTGCCTAGGCGAGTTCTGTGCTAACGTGATGAGATACTTCAACACCATTTTAGATGTATATCAGGAACGTCATATTTCTTACGTTACCGTGTCTAGGACTGCTCACGTACTGTGACTACTTCAACTCTCTATTATGAGTCAGAATTCATAAAAGTTTAGGAAAATCATTATGACACTCAGTTGTTTATGCATTTTAGCTTATTTCATGTACAATTTCCATAAAAATAAATGATCGTGTTCCTTAAACGTTTCTAGAAGATTACTTCCATCCATTTTAAGGTCAATTAAGTCTGTCCTTATTTCTTACGTCAGCGTCCACTGAGGCACGGTACGGTACTGTACTATATTTACAATTATTTACAAACAAATCGAAAATAATTTCGAATCAGGACTTTATGAACATTTTCAAATTCACAAATAGGAAATATGTATGATGATGATGCATTGATCAACTTAGTGCAAAAATTTAGTTTTTTGTACGATAAAACACACAAGTGGTACAAAAACAAGAATGAGAGGGAAAAGGGGTGGAATAAAATTGGTGATATTTTGAGTATGTCTTGTATGTATGATTATTGTCGAATATTTGTATTCATATAAATGAGGACTCATTTTCTATAGCTGAGGATTGTGAACAACGCTGGATTATTTTAAGAAATCGGTTCTGTACCGAAATGCGAAAAGAAAAAAGCAGTCCAACAGGTGTCGCATGTAGGCCCTGGCCATTGTATGAAGATCTCAGTTTTTTGAAACCACATGTTATTCCCCGAAATCCCAGAAAGTGAGTTTCGGCATTTTATTGAATATTTTTTAACCTTCATAATATTCATCTGAAAATATTGAGTTGAAACCCATGTAATGTAGGTTACTAATGATTTCATCATTATTTTCTTCTTCAATATCATACATAGTTATTTATTTTAAAGAAGATATATTTTTTTTATGATATATTTTTCACTGAGGACCAAATATTCTTAAACGTTTAAGTAAGATTCAACATGAATAAGAAAATATGTTCATAGATTTATTTTCAATAGATCATTGGATTAATGAAAGTAGATTTGATGGATATATGAAGGTTGAAAAATCGTACTTGAAGCAAAATACAACAACAAAATTAATTTTGTACCATGTATTTGAAGAAAAGTTATGCACAATGATGCAAAATTAATTGATCTGGTGCATCAATATGGATTCTTATATGATAAAACTGATAAATGGTACAAAAATGAGGAAGAAAAAGAAAAAGCATGGACGGAAATAGCAAATACCTTGAACAGTACAGGTAAGTTCTTGGCTTGCAAAAATTTGCTAAACATAATAATGTTCGATAATTGACAGCTGAGTCATGTGAGCAACGCTGGGGTCTGCTGAGAAACAGATTCTGTACGGAAATGAGAAAAGAAAACAGCATTTCAACAGATGACTCACCAAGGCTGATGTGGCCCTTGTTTGAGAATCTCAAGTGGTTGAGGCCTCATGTTATTCCTAGACGGTAAATTGAAGCATTACAAGTGAACTAAGAATTTCTTTCATAACAGTTTTTTAGGAGCAAAGGAAGTATTCCTGCCCCGAGACTACCAGGCGATTGGGATACTATTTCTGAAGTGGAAACCACATCAGAATGCATAGAAGACTTAGACGAGGAAACAGATGACAAATATATTCTGACTCAACCTGACAATATTTGTGAAACTATATATAGCCTTCCAAACGATATATCGTTGGAACAAAGTAGTCAACCTAGTTGCTCTGTATCGCCCTCTAAAAGACCAAAACTGGAATTGAAAGGAGATGATATTGATAATAATGTTGCCAAAAGATCAGACGAGGATAGAGTATTGGGAGAAGCATTCACAAGTGCTTTGAGCCAATTCACAGAGATCATTAGACAAGAGGGAAAATATTTTAATGAACATAGAAATGATCCAGACGACCTTTTTGGGACCATGGTAGCACACTATTTGAAGGAAATTAAGGATGTGAAGAAGAAAATATCAATCAAGTCGGATATATTACGGATTTTTGAAAATATTTTGTGATTTCAATGGTTTTAGAAGTTGTCATTTGATCCACAAATTTTGTCGAAACTGAATAATTCATCATGCAATATTTTTGCAGCAATACACACATACAAATACATGGATAATAATTACTTGAAGTAAAATTCTGGAAATCTGAATCGAGTTTTTTATTTTTTCTAAAGAAATCTATTATAGATGAATTCTCATAACGCGTATTTATTACTGATCTGAAACCCAAGAGAGTAGCTCCTCAATCTCCTCATCTCTGACGTAAACAAAGGGATCGCATGTGAGAAATACGTAAAGTGAGCACGAATACCATAGAACAGAGCGTTAGTTTATGACACTTATGAACACAGTTTGAGTTTGATGTATCTTTTGTCTAATCTCTCAAGATTTCTGATGACAGTGTAGTTTGGAACATTTTTTTATTTCAGAATTTACTCAAATTGTATTTATCACAATACAATCATCAGTAATCAGTGTTAATTGAAACAAAATCCAAAATACCATTATGATGGATTCGGAAAAAGGAGGTGAGCTCAAATATTCTTTACACAATTTTTCTGATGAGTAATATCTTGAGTGCCGTTCAAACGATATCCAATAAAATATTTGTTTCAGGAGTTTTAGATAGAAATACATTAGAAAAATTTCATAAAGACTTCTATGCTGTGGAGAAAAATGTATTGTCCCAAAATGTATGCTCAAAAATGGATCCTTTTGAAGTTGCTTTGTCCCGGAAAATATTGGAAGAAACTCAACATGTATTTAACCATAAGGTACATTTTATATATTTTCATTAAATTGAACTTTTGAGCAACTATATAAGTTATTTGAGATTTTGTTAGTTTTATGTATTGTTTATAAACATAAATTTATAAACTCAGAAGTTACATCAGAAATAAATGTGTTCGGTTAAATTACTTAAGAATTTCAAGGTAAACTATATACTTTTTTGTCAATTTACAGCAACTTGGATAACAAAAGATGTTGAAAATGTCTCGAATTTCTTATTACAGATTGATGCAGAAGGTAAACCAGTAACTAATCAAAGAAGCTCAGGACGTTGTTGGTTATTTGCAGTATTGAATGTTATTCGTTTGCCTTTTATCAAGAATTTCAATTTAGAAGACTTTGAATTTTCTCAGGGTTACTTATTTTTCTGGGATAAAATAGAGAGATGTAATTTTTTCTTACATAACATTGTCGAGTCGGCGAAACGAGATGAGACTGTAGATGGAAGATTAGTGTCATTTTTATTGAATGTAAGTTATTATCATTATATTCTATAATTTTTATTTGATTTGTTATGCATTGAAATGATTATAATTACAGCTGATTCCTTGCTAATCAATTTATTTCATCAAACATGCATCATATTTTTTTTGTTTCTTCAAAAAATCATGATCATATAATCTTTTTTCAACAATTTGATTCCAAAGTTAATAATCATTATTGTTAACAGGATTACACTGATAAAGGTGTTCTATTATGAATTCATTATATCAATAAATTCATTCAAGAAATAATAATAACACTGTTTTGAATTAGAAAATGTTGATATAGTCTATACTCTACATATTTGGGAAAATGAGTGACTGCTTGTCAGAACATACACTGTTGCCGTTCTTTGTTTTTTTCAGCAATCCTCTGAATTGACTATCATTAATTATTTCATCAATTGAGATTCTTTTTGCTTTTGTATTATTCATAAAAATTATTCCAGAATTAAAAAAATTAACAAGTCAAAAACAAATATTGAGTTGTATAAGATATTAAAAAAAATATTCTTTGTATTCCAAGGACCCCTCTACAGATGGAGGTCAGTGGGACATGATAGTCAATTTGGTCAACAAACACGGCCTGATGCCGAAGAAAAATTTCCCGGAATCATTCAGTTGTGAATCCAGCTTGAAAATGAACCAGGTGTTGAAAAGTAAACTTCGCGAGTACGCAAAAGAAATCAGAGTTTTGGTTCTGAAAGGCGCGAGTGATGCGGATATACAGAGCCTCATAACCGATCAGATGAACAATATCTATCGTATTGTCGGGATCTGTCTCGGTATTCCCGATGAGAAGTTCACCTGGACCTATTATGACAAGAACAAGGCTTTCCACAGCATTGGTCCCATAACTGCCAAAGATTTTTATGAAATTCATGTCAAGCCACTTTTCAATGTCGACGATAAGGTGGGTGTGATGCACAAAATATCCAAATAATCGTCCCTTTCGAATGGGGGAGACCACTAATTTTTCAAAACAGCATAATCGTGTTCTGTATATCCAAAAACTAGCATTCATTATTTTTTTAAATTTTTTATTCGGTCTATATCATAAATAAAATAATAAAATTAACGGAATTGATTTCGAACATGCAATTTAAATGCGCCATTTTCAAAGGTTGCTGTCATTGGTTTAACGCAGTGTGACGTGCTTAACCCTACACGCCCATCGACCTTGAGCTGACCAATCATAGATAATTGTTCCATTTGATTTTGATCCTTGATATTGGATGTACACTGAACCAATATCATTATTTATCGATTAAGAGAGGTTTGGAAGGATTTCATCACTTAGTGGTGTTCCCCATTCAATGCTAGCTAGAACAACAATTTCTCCAGAGTATTCATAGTTAGTTTTTGTCTGTATTTCCTCGTACTAATGGACCATCTTGTTGTATTTCTTTTCGATTTTTCCATTGTTGTATAAAAACATTCAATATCATGTGAATCGTCAAATAAACGATGGATCTTTAGGTGTGTTTGGTTACCGATCCCAGACCAACCAACGAATATGGTAAAGTGTACACCGTCGATTGCCTAGGGAACATGGTTGGAGGTAGAAGGTGCATTTACAATAATCAACCTGTGGATCTCCTTTTGGAATTGACTGCTAAAAGCATCAAGGAAGGAGAAGCAGTTTGGTTTGGATGCGAAGTATCCAAGAGATTTGCTGGCAAACAAGGAATACAAGACTTGAACGCGTACGTAAACTCTGTTGAATTAATTAATTTTGATTGGTTTGACCACACTGTTTTATGATGAAATTTTTATAGGCATAACTTTCCTCTGGTTTTTGGCGTGGATATTCAAGTAACTCTATCCAAAGCCGACAGGCTACTTTACGGAGAAAGTTCTATGACCCATGCTATGGTGTTCACGGCTGTCAAAACAAATGTAAGATCAACAATATCTAGCATAAGATATTCACGATCACCTGGGAATTCCTAAAATTTCAGGAAGCTGGAGAAGTGCAAAAATTGAGAGTAGAAAATTCTTGGGGCGAGGACAGAGGCGAGAAAGGATATCTCGTCATGACTTCAGATTGGTTCAGAGAATTTACTTTTGAGGTTGTGGTTGACAAGAAGTTTGTACCTCAAGAAGTATTGGATGTTTTCAACCAAGTACCAATTGTTCTTCCTGCCTGGGATCCAATGGGAACCTTAGCTCAATGATAGTTGTATGGTTTTCTAAAGAATCGTCAGTTTTATGTAAGTCAGTCATTATGAGAACTAGAAGTTGCCTGATTCTCAAAATGTTGAACAAATAATGGTGAATCCAACTAACCAAGTTTTTCATTTTGATTTGAATTCACGCTTTCTAGACACTAATAAGTATTTTTTCCAGATAACTGCCACTATGGCTTCATAATTACCAGTGGATCAAGAATAATGAATTTTCATTTATTTGAATCAAATCATTGCTCAGTTACCACATTATATATCCTTTTAATATTGTTATATGATTATGCTATGTAAATATATAATAAAACCGTAGGTGTTTTTTTACATTTACATCAAAAAATAAACAAATAGTATTTCAAAATGAGAACATTATTTAGGAGGACGCTAGTCACATAAATAAACAAAAACAATTATGTATATAATATATAATTACATATAGGGCTCTTCAAATCACATGAAGCATACATTCAAATAAATCTAAAATTCTGCTGAGAATAAAAAAAATGGCACTTCCGGCAACACCAGAAGCGCAATGTCAATGCGAACATTTTAACTCAACTCTGATCCATACACGTCATAGGTCAACATTCTGTAATTGATTTACTTCACAATCCACAATAATCACAATTTTTGCTTTTCAAAATTTGAATTTTGTTCTCCAATTCTTTTATATTGGATTTCAATAGATCAATTTCAAATGTTTTTTTTGACATGAAATTTTTATAGTCGATGAGTTTTTGGTGGAACTTTAGAGCCTCTTGATGTTTTTCTTTCACTTTCTGTTCAGAAGTTTCTAACAGCTGATTGTATCTACCATACTGCAGTTTATGTCTTGCTTCCTTCTCAGAACTGGAACTTTTCAATGCCTTCAACTCAGCCTTGATTTTGATCAAAAGCTGTTCTTTATTAACAATACAATCTTTAGCAACATTGAGACCTTTACTCAAATTCACGATTTCTATGTCTTTTTTAGTTACTGCAACTTCTAATTTTTTATGAGTATATTTCAATTCTTTGAGGTTATTATTCAGAGTAGTCATCTCTCCTTTCATTTGAGCTTCCAATTCCTTGGCTTGTCCAAGAGCCAATTTTAAATCCATTATATTGTGATTTTTTTGTGTTATTAGTTCTTCAGCCTGCTTCAAAGCCAAATTCGATTTAATTGCTTCTTTTGCTGCATCTGTTAATTTACTATTATGGTCATTCTGGATATCCTTGATGCTCTTGAACAATTCTACAATTAAATTCGAATTTATGGAGGAATCTGCATTTTGCTTAGCTATTCGCCGTTGAAAAACAGTCAACAATCTCATCGTAGACACTAACTTCAACTTTGTTTCTGTATTTCCTTTTCCTATTTCAACCAGTTCATCTTGTAGGATTTTAATATTTATGAGTGTTTGCTTTTCTAGATCAACAAAGTTTTCAGCCTTCTTCATCAATTCTCTTATATTTCGTTCTAATGCATTACTGGTTTTAGGTGATATGTACAAACTGAAAAAGAAGTATTGTAAATAGAAACATACTTTTCTAAACATATTTAGATATCAAAAACTAAAATTGCAAATTGAATAAAAAAATGAGGATGTACGTGTCTACTTTGGTTTAATTAGAAATCATCTATTGAAACTACATATTGATTTTTCCATGGAAGAATGCTGCATTTTTGGATTTTGAGCTCATTTAATAATTATCATGAAACTGAAGATTCTCACCCTGCTTTGTAATTCGTATTTTTTTCTCTCAATATTTTTATTTCCTTCTGCAATTCTATATGTTTCTCATTCATCTTCTCCAAATCACTGTAAAATGATTTAGATTTCTCAGTTATTTGTAACTCAACTTCATGTTGTTGCTTATTGATTTTTGAAAGTTTGAATTTGAGTTTCAAATTCTCCTCTTCTAACAACTGAATTTTGGCATTGGCAGTGTAGAGTTTTTCCAAATCATTCTGAAATTAATAAAATATTATAACATATACAACCTCTGAAATGACTAGAACTGAAGAATAATAATGTGAACAGATGTATGTCAAGCTAAATTCCAGTCAAAGTTTAAAAAACCTAAACATGCTGACAATGAAACTTACAGTTTCAGCTATTACTTGATATGTATGTGTAGTCAAATAATAACACTATTTCCCACCTTATACTTTTGTTGAAGTACTATATATTCCTGCCTAGGAATGCTTTCAGAAGTGAAGTCCTTTTCTTTTGTTTCCACTGATAAACTGTTGAATGCTACATGGTTTAATGTGTCCATATTATCATAATGTTGAAGTTCAGGATATTCGGTTTCTTCCTGTTTTATTTCAATGCATTCCATTTCTAGTTCACTCTTTATTTTCATAATGGGATATTCTCCAAACAATCCCATATTGTTTTCACATACATGACTACTGGCATATGCATGTTCTTCTCTCAGATTAGAACAAGTCATATTTTCAAGTACAGGCATCTTAATATCAAGGTATTCCATCTCTTCAGAATGTATTCGATTCATTATTTAACCAACATATGATATGGGGTAGTGAATTAGTATATTGACAACAGAGTCTCTGATTTCATTACTAATTACCATGCATTAATATTCTCAAAACATAGGACTTTATAGGTTCCAAGGAAAACAGAGCTTGTTCATGTGATTTTTTCACAAGATATTAGCCTGGAAACGAGTGGAGTCGAACTACTTTAATATCAAACAATTTTCCATATCACCACTGAAAAATGAATATATATTGAATAGAAAATATTTTTTTGTTTTTCCAACTTGAACACAAAATAAATTGGGTTATGTCAGTTATGTGTTATTTTTGAGTGGTGGGGGTGGCACCATTTTCGAAGAAAAAGTTGCCATATTTATCCGCTAGGTATAATCACGTGATTAATATTTGACAGTTCGTATTGATAACAAAACAAACGGTTAGGACCACGATCGTATACATAGGTCTTGCAACTCGTGTGGTGGGGGGTGACCCAAACATTGAGGAAATTTTCGTGGTTCTCATGTTTCGCCACCTGCAGCGCTGTCCTCTATTGTCACTTTGTCAGCCAATCACAAATCAGATCCGATCAGCTTTTTGAAAGTAAGAATGATTTTTATTTATTCGAGAGAATTCCGGAAGATATAATATTTCTGTCATTGATTTTATTTACCATTCAAGTCCTAATCGTTTGTTTTGTTGTCGAAGATTAATCACGTGATTATACCCCTATGTCCTCCTAGCGGATAATAATGGAAACATTTTCTTCAAAACTGGTGCCACCCCCCACCACTCAAAAATGCCGTAGATTCCAGACCTTATGTATTAGACCGTGGTTAGGACCAATGATGGCAATGATCTATTAGAGAGTTGAAGTAATCACAGTACGTGAGCAGTCCTAGACATGGTAACGTAAGAAATATGACGTTCCTGATATACATCTAAAATGGTGTTGAAGTATCCGATCACGTTAGCACAGAACTAGCCTAGGCAGGCAATGTTAAATAATTTCAATAATCTTAACTTCCATGCTGTTTTATGACTTTTATGTAGTTTAACTGTATGTCCTGTGCCGTTCGCAAGTTATCGTCCTCGTTTCGTGAGTCTTCGGTTAGCGTACGTACCTCTTTTAGCACCGTTAGATAGCGTGAGTCTACGTACACCCGTAGACCCACAAAATACGAAAACGTGAAAACTTGTGCAATGCGCATGCCCAGATGTCAGAATGAATCCTAACGTTACCGTTCGTGGAACCACTTCAACTCTCTATGGGTGCGTTCCATTAAGCGCTCACAACGATCACGCTCACGACCACGAATTTTGTCGTTCCACTTGGTTCTGTGCGTCATCGAAACGCTCACGCCGACCCACCTATTGAGATGGGTCGTCGTGACTCGTGAGCACGGTCGTGAGCATGAATCATGACGTCATTCTTGACATTTTCGCCACGACCCCAACGATCGTGGTCGCCATGTGGAACGTCTGAATGAGTGTTTTGGGCGTTGTGAGCGCTTAATGGAACGCACCCTATATCTGTGCTATTATCATGGGTGCGTTCCATTAAGCGTTCACAACGCCCAAAACGCTAATTCAGACGTTCCACATGGCGACCTCGATGACGTCATGATTTACGCTCACGACGACCCATCTCAAGAGGTGGGTTGGCGTGAGCGTTTTGAGAAATTCAATGATCTATTATTATACAGGGTTATGATAAAGTAATGCACAAAATTCATAAAACGTAAAACGATCACTTTAGAAAAAAATGCAAAAACACGTCAAACTGTTCTTTTTATTCCGCATCTTTTGACATAAGTTACAAAAATAACTCGTCAAAGTTGTCAAAGTTATGACGTCATCAACAAATTTTTTCAATGGAAGCTAAGATTTTTATCACATTATGTGATAGAGCTTGTGTTTTTACACACGCGAAAAATAGTTCCACCTACTATCATTAGAATTTCTATCCTTTCTCTTTCGGTTAAACGAGCCATAATAATAAAACTGTGGTGACACGAATTGTACGACTGACACTGACAAACCGTTGTTTTAGTAAAACAATTGAAAAAATTCATAGAAACAAATGTTTTCACTAGATAAGTATGTAAATTTGACCTCTTTTTATAATTGGTTATGTTATTTAGTTTTTTATTCCTTTTCTCGTTTTTTTTCCTATGTGAGCCCTACTGCAACTATTATAAAGTTAAATGCGTGCAGCTGCGTGATGCCTACTGTAACGTTATTCGTGGGTTCCAGTAGAGAACAGATGGATTTCCAACTGACAACTATTTATTTTCACGTACAAACACAAACTATTTATTTCAACTATTTATATCGACAACGATGTAACTACGTCGCGTTCAATTCTTCAACTAACTAACGTTGTTTGGAAGCTCGATATTTATATGTTTTACATCTGTTCTGGAATGTTCTAGAACTGTCAGTCTTCTGTCACATCTTTTCATCTCTTTTCATCAGACTGCTCACAGGATGTTCCATCTTCTTCTATTCTAGAATATTCGAGAGCTTCCAAACATGTGATACAGGGGGATTATTCAAGTTCTCCTGGATTCCATTACATTGCCCCCTCCTTAAGAGACATTCCTCCTGGAATGCATTTTGCTCGTTATGGTGGAGAAAGGAGCAGTTGGTTCCGTTTCGGCAGTGTGAAGTCCGATTGAAGTAGCATGGTACCGTTTTCTGTCTTGGATTTTCCCTAGGATTCCAGCAACATATCAGAATTTCAACTTCGGTAAACCTGAATATGATTTCCAACATATTCCTGACAATTCTCCAATCCAGGCCATCCAAACCGCAAGCCAGCTTTGGTACAGCTATTTTCTGTATTCCTTTTCTCAGTAAGGTATTTCTGAGATCAACTAATGCGTCCCATAAGTCCTTGTAAGATGGTTTGTGGAAATGTCTTTCTTTGATTGTTAGATAAAAGATCGATCTAACTCCTTCAGGACTGCTATCTTCAATTCCCAAGGCTCGACCGATAGATGGGCATTGTTCTTGAAGTTTTTCCAGTTTACCAAACTTTTTCCGGAACACATTGCCTATCCCTCGGAACATCTGAAGGTCTTGGACGATGCAGTGAGCCAATGCATACTCTACAGGAGTAGTGAACAGGTCGCGACTCTCTTCTCTGGTCACGTCAAACCTTGCTTTCGACGAACCGCTATAGGTTTTCATGAAATTTTCATAAGTGGGCTCGTCCTCGTCTTGTACTTGAATCTGCCTCACTGATTGATCTGAAGTTCCTTCAAATGGTGCCAGTCTATTGAAGTGGACGACTTTGGGTTTGCCGTTGGGTACCTTACTGATGCGGTAGATAACGTCGTTGATTTTCTTTTTCACGCAATAGGGTCCTTCCCAAGATTTCTGCAGTTTAGGACAGAGCCCCCGTTTTCTCTGTGGATTGCGGAGCCACACTAAATCACCTTCTTTGTAGAAATTTTCTTCAGCCCGGATATCATAACGGTCCTTCATTCGTTCACTGGATATTTGGATCTTGGAACGAACCAATTCATGGATATCGTTCAACTTCCTTCTCAGGTTCGTTATGTAGTCTTCACCTGCTACGTCCTCGCCAGGTCTGCATCCAAATACCAGGTCACAAGGAAGCCTCATTTCTCGTCCAAACAGTACCTTCGCTGGAGTCTGTCCTGTAGATTCTTGTACTGCTGATCGGTAGGCCATCAAGAAGAAGGGTAGATGTTGATCCCAGTCTCGTTGGTGTTGATCTACAACTTTGCAGAGGTACTTTCCAACAGTTCGATTCATCCGCTCCACCATTCCGTCCGATTGGGGGTGTAATGGCGTCGTTCTGGTCTTCCTGATTCCTAACCTGTCACTCATTGTCCGGAATACTTCACTCTCAAAGTTTCGGCCTTGGTCAGAATGGAGTTCCGTTGGTACCCCGTAGCGACTAATAAATTCTTTCAACAGGACATTAGCAACGGTTACGGCTTCTTGGTTAGGAATCGCATATGCCTCCACCCATTTCGTGAAGTAATCCATGCAAACTAGGATATATCTATTTCCATCATCAGTAACCGGAAATGGACCTGCGATGTCTAGGGCGATTCTTTCAAAAGGGCTACCTACGTTGTACTGTCTCATAGGAGCTCTTGGTTTCCGGTGCGGTCCATTACTGGCAAAACAGATGATGCATTTACGGCACCAATCTCGTACGTCATCACTGTAGTTCGCCCAGTAAAACCGCTCACGAACCTTCTGCAGAGTCTTATTCACTCCCAGATGCCCTCCTGAAGTTCCATCGTGTATGTAGCGCAGCACCTCTGGAACTCGGCTCCTAGGAATCACTAGCTGCATTCGATGATCTGATCCATCATCGTTTTCCAGTTTTCTCTTCAGCAGGTCATCTTCCAAAACCAGGGAGTCCCATTGACCCCAGTAGGCCTTCAAGGTTTGTGATAATGGTGCTACTTCTTGCCAATTGGGACGACGATTTGCTTTCTTCCATTCTCGAAGTTTTCGGACTTCTGGATCTCTTTCTTGTTCTTGTCGGACTGCTGCAGGTAACCAATCATCGCTGACAACAGTAGTTCTATTGATTGATGTTTCTTTAATCTCCAAACGACTACAATGTGGGCATCCGGGTGGACAAGGTCGTCTGGACAAGGCATCTGCATTCTTATGTTTTGTTCCAGCTAGGTGTTCTATCTCAAAATCATACTCCTGAAGTCTCTCAATCCAGCGAGCTACCTGACCCTCAGGATTCTTGAATTGTAGAAGCCACTTCAACGCTGCATGGTCTGTTCTTAGCAAGAATTTTCTACCGTAGAGGTACTTATAGAAGTGCTCCACCGACTTAACCACAGCTAGTAGCTCCCGTCTAGTAACGCAGTAGTTTCGCTCTGGCTTGGATAACACTTTACTGAAGTATCCGATAACTCGCTCCTGTCCATCCTGATGCTGTGAAAGTACTCCTCCGATTCCGATGTTGCTAGCGTCAGTATCGAGAATGAACTGACCTCGTGGAAGTGGATAACCCAGGATCGGTGTCGTGGTTAAATGTGTCTTCAGAGCATCAAAGGCTGTCTGACATTCCATATCCCAGCAGAATTGTCGTCCTTCTTCGGTGAGGCGAGTTAGTGGCTTCGCGATATCAGAGAACATCCGGACGTAACGTCGATAATAAGTGCAGAGTCCAAGAAAGCTTCTGAGTTGATGTTTATCTTTTGGTACTGGCCATTGCCTAACTGCTCGTACCTTTTCAGGGTCGACCTCCACTCCTTCACTACTTACAACGTGTCCCAAGTAATTGACTCGTCTCTGCAGTAGGTGACATTTCTTCAGGTTCAATGTCAGGTTCGCAGTCTGTAGTCTTCTAAAGACTTCTTCTAAATTTGCCAAATGGTCTTCGAATGTTTTACCAATCACAATAATGTCATCTAGATATACTAGACATGTCTTCCAAGAGAGTCCTCTGAGTACATTTTCCATGATTCTCTCGAACGTAGCAGGAGCATTACAGAGTCCGAAAGGCATAACATTAAATTGCCATAACCCAGTTCCGATGGAAAACGCCGTCTTCTCCTTATCTGCCTGATCCATCTCTACCTGCCAATATCCACTTTTGAGATCCAAAGTGGAAAACAGCCTTGATTCTGCCAGCGTATCCAGTGTGTCGTCTATACGTGGCAACGGATAACTGTCTTTCTTCGTCACATCATTCAATCGACGATAGTCTACACAGAATCGGGTACTTCCATCTTTCTTCTTCACCAAAACTACTGGTGAAGTCCATGCACTGTTGGATGGTTCAATCACGCCTTCTTGTTCCATATCCTGAATTATTTTATCAGCCATTTCCCGTTTCACTTGCGGTAATCTTCGAGGTGGTTGACGAATGGGTCGAGCATTCCCTGTGTCAATTTTATGCTTCACAATGTCAGTTCTTCCCATTTTTCCTCTTGCTGGTACAAATATGGCTTGATATCGCTGCAATAATTCGATTAAACGTGTCTTCTCCCGTTTGTTGAGAGAACCGCATGCATTGGAAACCATTTCCTTGAAATCGATCATTCCTTTGTTTGTTGTCGTCTCTTGCTGAATTATCGAGGCTGCTGTAGAACATGTACCAATTTTCGTTCCCTTGGTAATAGTCAGAGGATAATTGTTGACGTTGATCAATCGGACAGGGATGATTTCTTCGGATGTCAATAGAGCCTTGCCGACTAAGACTCCTCGACCGACCTCTTCGTCATGATTCCAAGGTTCCAGGATGATGGGGGAACCTCTTTCGAATGTGCCATTGATCCGTGCTGTCACTATCGTCTCGCTTCGTTCTGGTAGCTGTACATCCTCTGCTAACGTCACTCGGGCCACTACCTCTTCACGGGAATGTAGAAAGATTTCCTCGGCGCCCACCTTGATTGTTCTTTTTCCAAAGTCTAGTTGAATTTCTTGTGCACCCATGACGTCCATTCCCAGAATGACATCTTCCTCGATATCCGCCATAATTGCTCGATGTGGAATTGTGAGGGTCCCAATTTTAATTTCCACATCCACTTCTCCATAAACGGTGGCAGCTTCGCCTGTGGCTGTTTGTAATCGCCATCTTGAACGTAAGATCCGCTTCTTCGGAGATGTCAAAAGTCCATGACGCAAGATGGTTTTTGTAGCACCAGTATCCAATAATAGTGCGCACTTCTTATCGTCGATCAGCCCGTTTACATAGATGCTGCCATGGTCACGCCGTAGAGATGCCACAATAATGAGGGGGTCCTTGGAATAAGGGGTCGAAGCTGCCCCCTTGGAGTCGACCCGCTTTAGTTTTCCTGCTGCTGCGAGGAAGATGGTACTTCCTTAGCAATTTTCTTGGCTCGTTCACATGCTCTTTGAAGATGTCCCAGCTCTCCACAGTTCCAACAGCGAACCGTTCTCTTCGTCTTATTCAGATTCAGAAGACTTTTGATGGCATCGACCAGGCCCTCAGTAGATTCCTGGTTCAGGGAACTGTTACCGTTATCGTTAATGTTGCGGACTCTTGCAGATCCACGTGAAGCTTCTGTTGCCGCTTCAAACTCCAACGCCGCTGCTAGTGCATCGGTGAGGTCTTTGGGTCGAGACAAACGTACGGTCCTCTGCATCTCGTTATCTCTCAACCCATCAACGAATGTCTGTACAGCTAGACATTCCATAACAGACTCTGGAGCTGACGGATATGCACAATGAACCAATCTCGCTACGTCTGCTTCGAATTCCTGTAGGCTCTCATTGGTTCTCTGTCGACGGTTCTTCATCTGTGATTGGAATACCTGCTGTAAATGTTCATGACCATATCGCATATCTAGGCGTTTGATGAGATGTTCGTAACTGTCAGCTTCACTTTCTGGAATGGCTTTCAAGATGTTCAATGCATCACCTCGTAGAGCAACTGTAAGCGCCACTGCCTTGTCCTTTAATGTCCACCCATTAGCTTTTGCAGCTGCCTCGAATTGCTTCAAATAATTTGGCCATGATGTCTTTCCGTCAAACGTTGGAGGCTTCACTCGATTTGAAGTGGTTGCGATATCCGATTCTATTTTTGTCACATTCTTTTCACTGACCTCAGATTTTTCTGATCTCTGGACACCTTTTCCAACTTGTAGCTCTAATTCTTCTAATTTTTTCGTTATTGCGTACACTTCTTCTCTCTGCTGAGCAATCTGAGTCGCCATTTTGTCTTGCTGAGCCGCCATCTGCACTGAAAACTCTTCACGAAGTTCCAAGGATTGAGCCAAAATCTGTTCCGAAATTTCTTCACGATGAGCAATCATTTGGTTAACGATCTTGTCCCGCTGAGCCATAATTTCTTCACGAAGAGCCGATGATTCTTCACGTTGTGCAGAAATCTGTTTCACAATGTCTTCTCGAAACGCCGTTGATTCTTCACGTTGTGCAGAAATCTGTTTCACAATGTCTTCTCGAAACGCCGTTGATTCTTCACGTTGTGCAGAAATCTGATTCGTAATTTCTTCACGTTGTGCAGAAATCTGTTTCACAATGTCTTCACGAAACACCGTTGATTCTTCACGTTGTGCTGAAATCTGATTGGCAATGTCTTCTCGAAACGCCGCTGATTCTTCACGTTGTGCAGAAATCTGATTAGCAATCTTGTCCTCCGGTTCTTCAAAGATGAAAGTTTCTGGGTCTTGACCAACGTCAATCAGATACTCTTTCAGACGAAGCTGTAGCACCGCTTTCGTCCCTGTGGTCTCGAGATCCCTTTCTTCCAACTCTCGTTTCAAGTCTGCCACTTTCAGTTCACTAAGTCTCTTCATTGTCACTGTCTTTTCACTTCAAATGATCAAAAGTCCAACTAAATTCACGAATACCCCACACCTGACACCAATTGTAACGTTATTCGTGGGTTCCAGTAGAGAACAGATGGATTTCCAACTGACAACTATTTATTTTCACGTACAAACACAAAGACTCTACTATCTACTTCATCCCAATCAGCAGACAATAAAATAAAATGAATTACAAGTGTTGTAAACTCAAGCCATTCGTGCATTATGTGTGCACAAAATGTTCCAGTGTGTTCCACAGGAGTTGTGTTCTACATAATTTCAAAAAGAAAGTGAGGTTTGTGGAAGATAATAAGATAATCTGTTGCCAAGATGATATCTCTATAAGTGCCATGGAAGAAGAAGCCAGCTTATTAGAAAAAACAATTAGTGACCTTGCAGAAGAGGGAACGATGAAGGACAGGTACATTCAAAAATTGAATGACGAAAAGCAAATCATAATTGAACAAGCCTTAGAATCTGAAACAGAAATGAATACACTTTTAGAAGCCCAGAAAAAACTTATCCTAGAAATGGAGAGCAAAATAAACGAGTTGAAGAAAGAACTATCTGAAAAAGTGATTTCAGTAAAAACTATTGATACACAAACACATGTTTGTCCAGTGAATCATCAATCCACGATGACTGACCCAACTATTTCCAGTGGCGTAGATATTGAAGAATTCGCAGGAAAATGTGAAATGGTTCCAAAAAGACAAAATAAAATCAAAATAAAATCAAAAAGAGGAGAAGCTGCTCCAAAATCATCAAAAGCCAACATAACAAAAATAAAAAAGTACGTAAGCGGCCAAGTAACCGAAGTAATAAAGAAACAGAAAAACACACGAAAGAGGGATCTTTGGAGCATATTGTTGTGCATGAAAGTGATATTGAAGAATCGGAGCAGAAGGAAGGTATGAGAAAACATGAAATGAATACTATGGGAAACAGTACATGTTCAGAAATAGGCGTGAGAAGGCCAGTAAAATCAACTCCCAAAATTCTGATCCTAGGTGATCAATACGCAACAGGGTTTTCTAAAGTTTTAGAGAAATTTTTGACCAATCCATATTATAGCGTTCTTGAAATTATCAAGCCGGAGACTGAATTATCGACTTTGACAAGTGATATTTTTGATAACACTTTAAGTTATGGCCAGAATGACTATGTTATAGTGATGTTTAATACTAAGAATATCAGTAATTGTAAAACTTTAAATTTAGCATTGAGAAAGATCTTGCCTATCAGTAAAACGACAAATCTCGTACTACTTTCAGAATGTAATACTCCAATAGATCACATTATAAATGATAAATTGGGGAACTCTATAAGCCGTTTTTCTCGATTGAATAGAAATGTTTCTATAATATTCCTAGTCGACAAAAAACAACAGGGAAGTAAATCTGAGATTTTTCATAAGCTCAAGAATCATTTGAATACACCAAAATATAGTAATGTCGTTTTAAAAACAATACATAGGATTGAGATAGGCGGGGTTGAATTTGGCAATGCGGTTTTGAGTGTAGGTACAATCTTAGCGGATGATGATTCAGTAGTAAACTCGGTCTCCTATTCTGCTGATCAAGTAGAGCAGGGCACTTTTTTAGAAATCAGAAGTGCGGAAAAGGTACATCTCTGATGCTGTTGAACATTCAGTCAGTAAGAAATAAAACAGATGAACTCTATATATTTTTAGATAACCAAAATTTCCCTAATATAGTTTTGCTAACAGAGCACTGGCTGGAAATGGAAGAACCTCTGCACATACCTAATTACATTACTATGGCAAAATATTCAAGGCAGAACAGCCAGCATGGGGGCACATTGATCCTCATACACATGGATTTCATTGAAAAAAATAATTTTATTGAACTTAAAACCTATAATTGTATGTTGGTTGAGAAGGAATTCGAATTTTCCTGTATATATTGTAAAAATCATAATTTATTTATTATATGTTTGTATCGCTCGCCATTATCCAGTGAAAATCTTTTTTTGGAAAGATTAGAAATTTTGCTTGCACAGGTTCCTCATAATGCGTCTGTGATTCTCACTGGAGATTTTAATATAAATTTTAAAGACAAGGCTTCAATGTCAACAAAAGCGTTAGAAAATCTTTTAATTAGCTTCAATTTAGAGATGCATGTTGAAATGCCAACACGTCATTCAAAATTTTCTAGTTCGATTATCGATTATGTTTGTTCTAACATGAAAAATATAAAATGCGAAGTCATCAATGCAGGCCTCTCGGATCATGAAGCAGTATTGTGTTATGTACCTCAAATATTTGAGAAACGTAGTGAGAGGGGGCGTATTGGAAGAATATTTAGTAGGGAAAATTTTGATAAATTCAAGAAGAATTGTAATACCATTGACTGGAATGAAACAATGATAGGCAGCGACCCCTTGACCAAGTTTCATTCAATGCTTTCTAGTGTATTCAATAGAAGCTTTCCTCTTAAGAGAATCAAGAATAAAGCTGAAAAACCTTGGTTGACAAAAGGCATCAAAGTTTCGGCAAAAAATCTACGATCCCTTCATCTGATTAGAAAATTTGATAGTGGGAACGAAACCTTCATTTCATTTTATAACAAGTATAGGTCCATTTATAGAAAAACCTTGAAAGCTGCCAAAAAATTACATTATATGAACAAAATAGAAAATGCAAGTCACAAGCAAAAAGAGAGCTGGAAAATTGTCAATGACTTGAGAGGTAGAAACAGCTCCGTTCCGGTGAAAACAAATTTAAATTGTAGTGATATAAATGAATATTATTGCTCTGTTGCAGAAATTGTTTCGAAAAATATTCATTCCTCAGCTGATCCACTGAGTTATTTGAATCATATATCCGTTTCGGAATCATTTTTTTTTCACGCCTACGAATATCGTAGAGATGAAGCAAATTTTCAGTGAAATCAAAAAAAAAAATGCATCTGGGTGGGATGACTTATCTATAAAAATATTTACATATCTCCCCGACTCTGCTCTTGCGGTACTTGTTGAAGCAGTAAATTTCTCATTCGCTACCGGAGTTTTTCCATCATGTTTGAAAAATGCCATAGTCATTCCATTACATAAGGGGGGTGATACTGATAATCCCGCAAACTTCAGACCCATTTCAATGTTACCCACACTTTCAAAAATAATAGAAAAGCTCGTGAAAAAAAGAATGATGGCTTTCCTGAATAAACATAACACTATTGTTCCTACTCAATTTGGATTCCAAAGAGAAAAAGGAACAATTGATGCAATTTTCAACCTTCTTCAAGACGTTTATCTAAAACTGAATGATAGGGAAGTTGCTGCAGCGGTTTTTTGTGATCTGACAAAGGCGTTTGACTGTGTTAACCACAAAATTCTATTGCAAAAATTGGAAACATATGGGTTTAGAGATGTAGTTATCCAGTGGTTCGAGTCTTACTTATCTGAACGGACTCAAAGCGTTTCTCTTCAAGGCAACTTATCACACAAATTAAAAATTAAATGCGGGGTACCTCAGGGGTCAGTGCTGGGACCCACACTTTTCTTAATTTACATAAATGATCTGGCCTCAATCAATATTTCCGGAGGGTTTACCCAATTTGCGGATGACACCACAATACTTTGGCATGATAAAAATGTCGCAGAACTGCATCAAGTGATTGAGAATGACATTAGTATAGTCAAAGATTGGTGTGATGCTAATAAGCTCTCTTTCAATATATCAAAAACTAACATCCTTACTTTCAAATGTAATCTACAAGAACTTCATATAGGTAATCAAGTGATCAGTCATATGTCAGAAACAAAATTTCTGGGTTTACACATTGATGATAAATTGAAATTCGAAAATCACATTGAAAAACTCAGACGAAAACTAGCATCAGGCTGTTTTGCAATAAGAACCACTTCATGGGAACTTGGTGAGGACATGGCAAAAAGTGTGTATTATGCTTTAGTCGATTCACATCTAAGATATGGAATTTGTTTTTGGGGATCGTGTAGTCAATATTCTTTCAATATGATTTTTGCCTTGCAAAAAAGGGCAATAAGGTATATGTGCAAAGCTGAATTCCGGGATTCTTGCAAGCCACTCTTCATCAAACATAAAATTTTACCACTACCTTGTATTTTTATTTTAGAAGTGGTATGTCTCATGCATAGTAAATTTAAAAACGAAATCTCTAATATAACTCAATATAACATTAGACGAACACTCAATATAACATTACCAATTCCAACATCAACACAAATAAAAAATTCCATAATTTATAATGGTAGAAAATTATTCAATCACCTACCCAACGAGATTAAAATTATTAGTAGTAAAAATCAATTCAAACATTCTGTAAAAAATCTCCTACTGACGAATGCTTTTTACTCATTAGATGAATTCTGCGGTCGGAACTTTTAGTGTTGTGGAATTTGACTTTGTCGTCCGATCCTGAGTATTCATAATTCAATTTTAATACGTTTCAATAGTGATATTTATTCATAATTTATATTTATATTGTACTTGTATTTATTATAAATTTACACATGTTTGTTGTTATTGTATTTTAGTGATTATACCAGTGTTATGAATGTGAACGAAACAATTTTATTGTGACAATTTTAGTGTTTATTTGTACTATTATTTTATTTTATATTTATGCATGTTGTTGTTGACCAGTACGGTAAAAATGTTTTACCAAATTTTATTTGATTCACTTGTGCGCATATTGTTCTATTTATAATTATTATTCCTTTTAATTGTAACGACTTTGTCAATAAGAATTACGTTCTTCAGACAATAAAGTATATTTGATTTGATTTGATTTGATTCAAACTATTTATTTCAACTATTTATATCGACAACGATGTAACTACGTCGCGTTCAATTCTTCAACTAACTAACGTTGTTTGGAAGCTCGATATTTATATGTTTTACATCTGTTCTGGAATGTTCTAGAACTGTCAGTCTTCTGTCACATCTTTTCATCTCTTTTCATCAGACTGCTCACAGGATGTTCCATCTTCTTCTATTCTAGAATATTCGAGAGCTTCCAAACATGTGATACAGGGGGATTATTCAAGTTCTCCTGGATTCCATTACACTACATTTCCTTCTCCGCGCTTCTATTCCTATGTGTGTGTAACTCGCTTATAACTTTTGAACGACTAAACCGATCGGAATTTACTAAACGGCGTTCTGAAGATTTTCCTCAAAATTAGATTTCCTGTGAATTCGGGCCGATAGATTTAGAGAAATTTTGAAAAATCGAAATAACTTTTAACCGGCTGTATCGATTGACTTCAAAAACTAATCCGTCTTTGAGCTTGAAAAACCACATTGATTGCCACCAAGCTGGTCAAAATCGGTTGATTCGTTCGAGAGATATCGTGAATGAAAGAAACCCAAAAAAGTGTTTTTTCGGGATTACTCCGAAATTTGTGGTTCTATCAATTAAAATTGCGAAACCAACCGCGTGAAAATTGCTTGATCCATCCAAAGGTTATTGCGGTTTCAAAATTTCAAAAATAGTGTTCTATGAAACTTCTATCAGACTTTCGAGCTGGGAGAGCTCAAATGCACAGAACTATTATTTCTTTGAACTCAGCGAGCTCAAAATATCACATAAATTATATTTTGAGCTCAAAAATATCATAAGTACAATTTTAAGCGCCAAGGAATGGAATTAGCGGGAAGTTGCAGGGATGGCCTTTAAGGTGAACCGTTTTTCTAATTTTTTTTTGTCAGATTAGGCGAATCCCTCTAGATAATCGTCAGATTATGACACAGTACGTTTAGAACATAAAGATGAACCATATATTTCTTAATCTGACGCGCTCGAGTATTTCAAAATGGCGAATTTTTTTGCACATTATGAAAATGGCCACGAGTTTGCGTCCCATCGAAATCGTCAGATTAGTGAATGAGAGCTTTTTTTTGGTGCACTTAACACTCCCTCAGAAAATCTGACGCGCTCGATTAATTTTATTTTTTTTACATTTCCAACCCTTAAATACAACCACCGCATCATGCAAACGATCAGATTAACATACGTACATTATTAAAAATACACAGGGCATCGATGCTATCAATATCTGACGCGCTCGAGAATGTCCATGCAACAGTTTTTTTTCATATTCAAAAATCTATAGCCGCTTCCCCCACCGATGTAAAGGTATATATCATATAACATTTTTTTCTTCTTATCTTCTAAGCTTTGCATCCCACTAGGTCTCTACGACGCTCGAGTAAATCCCCATTTAGCATCGTGGGCTCCCCTACCAATAATACGGCCTCTCACAAAGAAAACGTTTGACTGCCTTCTAGTCCAGGGTCGATAATTTTTCAAACCAAAAAAAATTATAATAGAATGAAACCCATTAGAAAAGGAGGGAAATATGATAAAAATTAAAGGAAAAATAAATTACGGGCGATCTGAGGTTGGGAAGGGGATGGGGGTGAGTTTTTAAGGGTAAAAAACGGTTTTTCCCGATTCCCGGCAAAACTAAGAGTCCTATCGAAAAAAGTCAAATGGAAAAGTTGTAGATAATAAAAAGATCTAAAACTTTTGTATTCACACTTTTTTCACATAACCTCAAAATTTATGTGAAAAATTCAAAAAACCAAGTTTTTGGTTTTTTATTTTCATCTTTTACAAAAAATTTTTTTTTCAACGAAATTTTGTGAAAACTTACCTTTTTATGTCCCAAATACGCTGTAATTTATTCAATCAAAAATATTTATTTTTTCACCTTATTTTGAATTAATATCGAAAAAACACCCTATTTTTCAATCGAAAATTCACCCGTCAAAATATCAGGTTTTTTCAAAAAGTTGGTGTGGTTTCTGTTCGTTGGAATCTCTACTTTCCGATGGTAAAAAAAAAAAAAATGTTACTATGGTGAATCTTCTCAGAAAACGCAAAAATTAAATCATCTTTCGTTTTGGCAAACCTCCCACCTACAGAAGGAGCAGCAGAACAACATTGTTACAGGGCATATTATCAGCTTCAAACTTGGTTGGGTAACGAACTAACAGCAACAGATTGGGGCTGGAAGCAATTTCAACCTGGAATTATGCCCAAATTTACACAAAAAGAATTAATTCCGGAAATATTGCTCAAAACAATTTGCTGCAGCTGTGAAACTGGATGTAACAGTTTGCATTTTCTGAGAAGATTTACCATAGTAACATATATTTTTTTTTTCACCATCGGAAAGTAGAGATTCCAACGAACAGAAACCACACCAACTTTTTGAAAAAAGCTGATATTTTGACGGGTGAATTTTCGATTGAAAATTAGGGTGTTTTTTCGATATTAATTCAAAATAAGGTGAAAAAATAAATATTTTTAATTGAATAAATTACAGCGTATTTGGGACATAAAAAGGTAAAAAAAAAAATTTTGTAAAAGATAAAAATAAAAAACCAAAAACTTGGTTTTTTGAATTTTTCACATAAATTTTGAGGTTATGTGATAAAAGTGTGAATACAAAAGTTTTAGATCTTTTTATTATCTACAACTTTTCCATTTGACTTTTTTCGATAGGACTCTTAGTTTTGCCGGGAATCGGGAAAAACCGTTTTTTACCCTTAAAAACTCACCCCCATCCCCTTCCCAACCTCAGATCGCCCGTAATTTATTTTTCCTTTCATTTTTATCATATTTCCCTCCTTTTCTAATGGGTTTCATTCTATTATAATTTTTTTTCACTTTTCATTATTTTTAAAGGCTTCTACCCTGGTCTATTCCTGAATTGGTCAGCATTGAAATTGGCCGTCCTTATCTCAACCGGTAAATAATTGAACATTTCACCACTATTATAATATATGGAGTCTTTGGTAAGATTTTTTGTAGGCAAGGGCAACTTTAAACTGTTGCTATTATTACGGGTGAGGTAGTTACTGAAAGTAGAGGAAAACTTCGATTTATTTTTATTTACGAGGCAAACAGACTCCAAAATAAAAAGTGAAATTACTGTGAGTATTCCATTACTCGAAAGAGCGTTTCTGCAAGTCTCACGAGGTCCTATATTGCACAAATATCTCACAGCTCTCTTTTGCAACACGAGTAACTCGTTCAGAGAAGATAAACTACACACTCCCCAAAAAGGTATCCCATGTCAATCTTAGTAAGGTCATTAACATATAGAAGAAAAATAATTGGGCCCAACACAGATCCCTGAGGCACTCCTGTTTCAATTCTCCTCCTCTCGGAGAGTTCTGTTGTTTTGACTATCTGATATCGCCCTGATAGGTACGACTCAAACCACTTATAAGACACTCCTCGACATCCATAATGATTGAGTTTCTTCAGCAGTATTCTGTGATTTACACAGTCAAATGCCTTTGACAAATCATAAAAAACAGCTGCTGTTAATTCTCCAGCATTTATTTTAGAATATACATCATAGAGAAATGAGAATATTGCATCATGTGTGTGTTTTTCTTTCTTGAAAACCAAACTGATTTTCACTGATGACATTGTTTACATTCAAAAATTCAACCAGTCGTTTTTTTACTATTTTCTCAATGATTTTTGCGATAGTTGGAATGAGAGAGATGGGTCGTAGATTTGAAGGGTTATCCAATTCTCCGCCCTTATGAAGAGGAATGACAATAGATGTCTTGAGAGAAGTCGGAAACGTGCCCGAGCGAAAGGAAGCATTAATGAGTGATACCAACACACTGAGGGCACTAAGTGGAAGATTTTGTATGATTTTGATCGAGATTTCATCATAACCCTTGGATCTCTTATTTTTTATTTCCTTTAAGATCTCAATGAATTCATGAATATTTGTGTCACATAGAATGAGGCTATCATCAACAACACCTGTATTTTCAAGATGGATTAGGGGATCGTAAGGGGGATCTATCTTCTTACTCAGATTTCCTGCAATGGAACAGTAAAACTCGTTTATCACATTAGGACTTGAGGGAATTTCATGAACATATTTTTCCGATTTACCTCTGATGTTATTTATTATTGACCAAGTTTCCTTCATCTTATTATTAGATTTACTGAGCCTATCATAGTAATATTTTTCTTTTGCCCGTTTGAGAGTAGATCTGTATATTCTGCGGTAATTGCTAAAATAGTTGTGGAAAAAAGGATCATTTGTGAATTTCCGTATATGATGGAGGGAACGCAAATTTCTCGAGGATAGTTTTGAACCTTTCGTCAGCCAACATTTCCTTGTTCTCTTTGTTTTGATTTTTCGTTTGGGAAAGGATGCATCAAACAAATCCCACAATACACTATGAAATATTGTAAATGGGTCCGCTCGATATAGAATACCCTCCCAGTCGATACTAAGACTATTTTGATGAAACCTACTATAATTTGCTCTACTGAAAAGCCTTCCCAACCTATATACATTTTGTTTCTTGGATGACTCAAAAAGCACGGTGCAACCAACAGCCTCATGATCAGACAATCCTGACGCCCCAACCTCGCAAAACACCCTTCGGTCATCATAGCTGCTACATACATAGTCAATACGAGAGGAGGAGAACCAAGAAAAACGAGTATCTGTTTTGACATGCATACTTAAATTAAAGGAAGTAAGTGAATTTTTGAGAGAATCAGTAGCTGATGATACTTGATCATTAAAATTTATATTAAAATCACCTGTCAATAGTATGGAACACTTAACTGCCATGTTAGAAAGAAGAAACTCCAAATTATTTAAAAAAATTTCAACATCTGCAGACGGTGAACGATATAAACATATAATATATAGATTATTTTTTTTTACAATAACAAATGGAGAACTCGAAACATTTATCTACTAATAGATTATCGAAATTATCAACTTGAGTGAAAGAAAAGTTATCGATAGCAGTATTCTTTATCAATATAGCTGTCCCTCCATGATTAGAAATATTACTGGAGTACCTGGATAGCACTGAGTAATTAGGTATGTAAATAGGTTCTTTATCATAACACCAATGTTCAGTTAATAAAACTAGATCAGGAAAATTTAAGCTATCTAAGAATGTATATAGTTCATTAGTTTTATTCCGAAGAGACTGTATATTCAGTAAAACTAAGGTCATATAGGTTTTGTTACAGCAGTCTATATTTTTGTGCGCTAAGTCTCCATCAAAATGTCCTGTTTTGGGCATAAAAAACTATTTGTGATTGGTACAAACCTCAAATTGAAACCTTGTTTTTTTCTCATTATATCGGATTCAAGAACTTTTTTAACAATTTCAGAACTATTCAATTTACCTTTGAGACCATTTATATCCAAGAAAGATATATTGCCTTCTGCATAATGATTCAGTTTGATCACATATTCATTCAGTTTCAGATTGAATTTATATATGCGTTCATTTATTTTTATGTTCTTGCCGTAGGGGATAGATGAAAGTGTGATATTTGTGTTAGTACATTGCTTCAATTTACTGTTTAGTTTTCCGAGAATAGGATATCTACTAGCATCGAAATCATTTGATCCAGCAAGAACAATTACATAGTCATTAAGGCTGAGTGTCCTTGCCAGATCAACGATATTTCGATAACATTGTCAAAGCACGCCCCTGGCTTGATTATTGTTTCAACAATGAATTCATGTCCGATATTTTGAAGAAACCTTTTAGACAAACCATATCCCGATTCATCACAGAGAATGAGAATTTTTGATTTCTTCATGCATGATGGAGTATTAGTATGGCTCGTATTTTCAATCTCCTCTTCAGCCCCTATTTTTTGATAGTTGGTCGTTATGCATTCTTCTTCGAAAAAAGGAATAGTATTCCTCAAAGTATCTCCAGCAGTGGCAACATTTTTATTTTCTTCTTCCATGGTTCTGATGGTAGTTATCATCTTCCTGTTCAGTTCATTCAGTTCCATGATATCGTTTTCTAATTTCTTCACATAATCATCATTAGTTTTGATTTCATTCTTTGACTGAGTTCCTTTCCTTTCTATTTCAAATTCCAGTATCTCAGCTGCGTCCTGAAGTTTATATCCTTCCATTTCCTGACTCCTTTTAGGACCTGTCTTATTTCCGGAGTTTTTCACAAATTGATAGGAGAAATTCGAAATTTTATTCTCCGTTCCCTGTACTATGGCCCTGTCGTTTTTATCTGTTGAGGTACTCCTGCTTTTTTGTTCCACTGATATCGTCTGGGTTCCAATACACTCGGTTGATTTCACACTACCTGCTATTTTTTTGTAGTTCATCTATCAGGTTTTGCAAGTCATGAATTATCTTTTTTTGTTGATGAAGTGATTCATTATATTCCGATTCTAGTTGTAGGGCTTCATTCATCAAGATTTTATTATCCTTGATAAGTTTTTCCATGTGTTTGTCTTTCATAATATTATCAGATGATAACTCACTTATAGTTTCCTCCAGTAGGCTTTTTTCATTAGGGATATCGAGATCCGCTGGCTCCTCGCAACACAATATTTTATTTTCTTGCAAAAATTTCACCTTATTTTTATGATTTTTTTTGCACACAACTCCGATGAAATATTGAAGCACATTTAACACAAACGTAATGAATCAAAGGTTTGGTTTTACAGCATTCAAAAGACATTGTAACTGAGCACTTTAAACAACCTTCCGTATCGAACGTATCGGAAGCCAAATAGATGCGGAATAAAAAGAACAGTTTGACGTGTTTTTGCATTTTTCTCAAAAGTGATCGTTGTACGTTTTTTGAATTTTGTGCATTACTTCATCATAACCCTGTATATCTACTAGATAGGGGCGCGTTCATAAACTTACTCACAGAGTAGAGTAAGAGTACGATCACGTGATTAGAAATATATGTTGATCATTGCTCCTCAATAGTCGTTCGAAAACTCTGCAAAATGGAAAATGTCAAGTGAATTCCAATGACCTGTCAAAACAAATTCAATATGGCGGGAGTAGGCACACAATGCTTTGTTTACATATTGTTATGTTATAAATTGATGTAAAAGTTGTGAGATTTTTGTTTTCGTGACTGCATCAAATGATTTTTTATATTGTTTAGAGCTTATTAGTGGTATTCTCACTAAAAAATGCCTGTTACATGCCTCTTAGTCAACTGTGGAAGTCGTTCCAAGGATGATGTAAAATTCTTTTTAGTGCCTGTGGTTTTAAGCCACAGGTTTCTAACGGATAAAAACGAATTGTCTGAAAGGCTATGGATAGCAGCAATTAAGAGGGACGATCTTACTGAATCGATACTAAAAAATCAGAGAGTCTGCAGTAAACATTTTATAACTTTTATTGTATTTACATTGTACATTTTATTCAGAGCAAATAAAAGTGCACCCACATGACTGCAAACTTCACTGTGTCCAGCCATTCATGGGCAATGTGCTGTTAATACACTTTCATCTTTGGCCACAATGCACCAAACGTCCAATGGTTTCTCATTCCCTCTCTGAGAATGTTTGACCTAAAAAAATTGCTGAATAAACAAAAGTCAATAGAGATGAACACAATGTTCTCAACACGTTGAGAACTTTGTGCATGAATGCCATACATATTCGACTGGTCCCCAGCTCTGTGTATAAAGATAGTACTCATGTTTCTGTTTGTTTTGTGGAAATATTACTTCCAGGATCACCCTGTATTTCTTTTCACCACCCATAGAAAAAAAAAATAGAAAGATATTGATATATAACAAGATCGCTTAAAAATTACTGTGAAGAGCACAAACAACACTTGACTATGAAATTATATCTGATCATACAGTTCTAAAAAATAGTTACCTTTCTCACTACAATGTAGACACCATTCACCACTTTTGTCCTCACATTCACAACAAAACCCGACTCATTTTCTCTTTGGTGTGATAGCTATGGGTGAGCACAAATATGAAACAATATCTATGCTTGAAATATGTGGAATTCCATGAATTGAACTATCTAATTCCTGAATGTTGAATGTAAAAGGGTCTACATCATTTTCTAACTTCAGCTTCATTTGATATCTGTAAATAAACATTCCATTTCACATATAGGAAACAAACTGTTGTGTAAACAAATTGGATTTTTCAGCTCACCTTTTACCAATATCTGGATTTTCCAACAATAATGCCTTTACATTCACACTCTGCATCTTAAAAAGTCTATTCTTTCATCGAAAGTTGATTACTTTATAAACATTTAATAATGAATACATTGAATACCATCATTATTATTATGCTGGTTATTACTGTTTCAATACAAATCAGAATAATCAGATACAAATCATATACAAATACAAACCATCAAATAAGTTCCCTGTAATTGCCAATGTCATGACTGTCAGAGTATATGTATACTCTTTTCAAAAGCAGAGTATGTAGAGTTTACTACGAGTAAATTTCTGAACGATTGTCAATGCATACTCTATGAAGCTAGAATACGTTTACGAACGATTCGAAGTAAGCAGTCCATACTCTGAGTAAGTTTATGAACGCAACCCTGATGGACTGTAGAGAGAGAGGTATCGATTCCAACATAAGAGTGAGACGCAATGATCGAAATCAGCTGAGGAAAGGCAAAACATTCTGTTGTTCTTATATAAGAAGGGTAGAGACAGGAGAGGTATCTCTCTGAGTGACGTGGGCCAAAACTTGTATGGCTAGCTCGCTTCTCCCACTTATGATGGGAAGATGCGCAGTGATCAATTATGATGCGCTGCGCATCTTCCCGCGAGGCAGAGTGTGCGGCGCGCGTTCCCGAGAAATGTCACTTGACAACAGCTGGCTGATATTTACGTATTCGCACGGTACGCGCACGCGATACGTTTTCTGCAATTTGCGATTGCAAGAACAGATCTATTGAATTCAAATAAAAATTAGTGTCGTCTACACGTGATTGATAACGTCCCTACAATTGGAAGTACGTGTAAATGTCAATAATTGAACGGTAATTACAACTTGTCAATTGACTGTTGATTGATAATGGGTGGTGCCGCTTTATAATAAAAATTAATTCTTCAATTTTTTGCCCATAGAATTACATCTGAGAAACGTTAAAGGTGCAATTATCCCTCTACATTAAAATGGTCCAAGGATGAAATCGGATTGCGCCTAATGTGGAAAATATAATACAATTAGAGATAGGGTTATTTAAATCGATAAGGTGACATTTTTTATGAAAAAATTTATAAATGTTGTTTTATAATAGAATTTTTTTTATAATGCGAAATGTGTAAAAAAATTTTTATATTTTTTTTATAAGGTTTCTATTTTATAAACATATTATATAAATGCGAACTTTTATATATATTTTATAAATGCTCAACATAATTTTTAATCCAATCTTTACATCTGCATGTTGCTCTATTTCTAAGTTCTCTTCAAATTGAACACGTCACATTTGCGTGCATACAACGCTGTTCATTTTATGACATTCTGATAATCTTGTTTTTACTTTGCAGTTTTTCGAATATTCCACGAAGGCAAAAGTCGTAAACTTTGCCAAACTTTGCCAATCTTTGCCTAACTTTGCAGGAACTTTATCTTTGCATTTTCTGTGCACAAACTTTGCATGTCTTTGCAAGATTGGCAAAGTTTGGAAAAGTTTGGCAAAGAAACCATTTCCACTAGTGAGTTGTTCAGTAAAAAACACATAACATATGAATATATAAATTGACAGTCAGAATTTGAAACAAAACTACGATGAATGTTTATTTTGGAGTGGAGTACAAATAAATGAAAATAGCATTAAAAATATGAAGAATAAAACAATTGTGGTAAATATATGATTCGTATTTTATTTCAGAGCTCACTACTTGTGGTTCAACAAATGTAAATATGCCTTTCTACTTTTTATACGTATTAACAGGCACTCCAAAATCCAATCCTTACTGTAGCGCATTCCTCTTTTGTCATCACTCTTTGCATATCTCCAGCAAGATTTTATGGTTTCTTTCATGCCTTTCGGTAATTTCCTCAAGAGCTTTGTCCAAAACTTGTTCCTTCACAGTTGCACATTGCTTCTGCAGCTCTGATAACTCGTTTTGAAGTTTCGTTATCTGAAGTAGCAATCACATTGTATAAAATATTGTTACGTGTGTCAGTAGCAGAATTAGTACAGTGGAAAGTTTTTCCTTTCATTTAATTTCAGGTACAATCATTCGTTTAATTTATTAAGAATACAGAAAGTATGGAGCAGGCACTGAGAGAGCATGACAAGTTAAGAAATACAAAGTTAATGGTAGATTAAAAATGTCTTGCAAAAAATTCTTATGCAGGACAATAGTGCACGTGTACAAGTGGAAGAGAGAGTAAAAAAAGAGAAGCAAACATTGAATTGTATTGGTCGGTACCTTGTCAAGGGATCGCCTGTATTTGCGAGTGACGTTTTTGTTTAATTTCATTTTCTTTGCAGCTTTAGCAGCTGCTCGCTTATTGTGTAGTCTCTCTTTCTCCTTCTCGCGTTTTCGAGAAATTTGACAATCTCGACATCGTAGAGTTCGACTTGCAGCGGTCGCTGTAAAAGTGACGTTTTTGCAAACTTTTCCAAAACCATTACCTTCACATATTCTGAGGCTTGTTGCAGTGGTTAGTTTACCCAGGAGGTCTTGGAAGCTAGTTACTTTATTGTTGCGAAATGGACAATGTGCGACACGCCCTTGTACAGAGAACTGTAAAAAAACATCAACCATGTGAATTGAAGACTAATAAACCAATGAATAAATAACAAATACCACGGCAGTCAAATCAGGATTCACTCTCACTGTCCTTGTGTCATATGTAAAAATATTGTCATCGTTCTTGTCGTTCTTATAAAAAATTGGACCACTCGGCATCAAGACCAATATCCATCCATGAAAAGAATCTCTCAGAAAACGATTATTCCAGTCCTCTATCAAATGATCAACTGTATACGATTCCGTGGAGGAGCAGGAACTATGTAATGTAATTTGTTCCTTGTTTGGATAGGATGAGGCGGTTTTTCCAAATGTTTCCGTCCTCTTATCATGCTCTGTCGTTGGTATGCTGCATTCTGTGGACGAGGGTGTCACAGATACGGCGGAGGCAACAGGTATGATAGAAGGAACCGACAAAGTTTCAGATGTCTGTACTGGGCTCAGCAGGGCAAATGACAATTGGTTGCCTGGTGTTGTGGAAATTATATTTGGTGTTTGCAAGACCGGCATGCCAGCGATATTTTCGAAGGCAACCTGCGAATTGTCGCACAACCCAATTGACGTCGAGTTAATGTCAATAACTGCCTCGTCGACATTAACTTTGTCGTCAAACGGAACGTCAGGAATGGCACATATCTCAGGGGGCAAGCCTTCTTTGTCCTGCAGCCCAGAAACGAACGTAACTTTGTTTCCCAAGAATGCAATTGTAAGAATGACAATTTAAACAACCTGAAAAATAGTTGGAACACTTCCTTTCTTCAGCCTGCGACGTTTCCGTTTCATGACAATAATATGATCATTAACTAAAACTTCATTATCTTTGTCCTCAAAACAATCTGTCGCAAAGTGTAAATCACAAATAAGGAAATTTTTATCGGTTGATATGTCCTTTTTCAACTTTCCTTTTACACTTGACAACCAAGAGTCCAAGACTTTCTGGTCCTGAAAACAAGTCTAGTGTCAATGAAAATGTTCAATTGAAGAGAAGTAGATCACAACTTTTGTTATGAGTTAAGTATTGTCATGAATAAAGTTGAGTGATTTTGAAGAAGTTGCAGAACAATTTGAATGAATTGAAAATTCCAACACAACGTAATAGTTCGAAGAACAATTGAATTATAAAATAAGATTTTGCGTCTCCATAAGTCAAGTGTAACTCGGTAGAGTAATGTTAGCTTTCTAACATCAAAATATTCCATAAATTAATTAGAGGTAAATTAAGAATGTAAAAAAGTATTAAACTTATTGACTTTATTGAATAGTATTCAAATTCGACGAATAGTAAAAAAGATGATTGACAAATTAAAAGAGATGATTGCATTTTTTGTAATTTGTTACTACACTGGCTTTGATAGAGATCGCAAAATCCTATTTTATAAAAAAAGGAAAACAGAGCATTACACTTGTAAGAACTATTGGATTATTATTTAGAAGTAAATATACTTCTGTTGGAAATTTTTCAAAAAGTGAAATCGTTTTTGAATCTATTGCAATCTCGAAAAATCTAAAAAATAAGCATTTAAAAGTCTTTCAAACAATATAATTGAAAGCACGAAAACTCAATTAATTATGCACTTTTTATTTTCACTCAAAATATTATAATAAAAAACAGAAAAATGAAGATAAATTATCCAATTATTCAATAAAAATATTTTACATCGTTAATTGCACACAATCAAAATTAAAAAATAACATAAAATTTCCAAATTACGCAAAACACACTTCCAAAATGTTAACGATTTCTAAAATATTACCAGCAAATGCACATTTGATTTAATTTTGAAATATAAATTACAAAAATATTATGTTTAGGATACATTAGAAAAATGAATTAATTTTTTGCATTTTCATTATTAATATAAATTACTTAATAACTTTCTACTACTTTCTTTAATTTACGATGAAACGACAAATAATGAGCATTTCTGTCGACATTTTTATACTTTTTTGGGTAACGATTTCTATCAGAAATTTTGATATTTTTAAGAAACTTTTTTTAACGAATCTAGACGCGATTATTGTATATTTTCCTTCGGTTATTATATACATACCTTTGGAAAAGTTAACAAAGATCTGTTTTTTTTGGCTGAACTGCCGCAACCAGCCACGCAGCATGTGCGAGGCATCACTTTAAGGTATTCAAATTTTCACGTATAAAAATAAACAATCAACAAACAACAAATTCGTAAATACAAAATATAACCGTTCACCGTCAACGAGAAGTGACAGAGTGTGAGAGAGATATGAAAGCTGCGCAGTACGTTGTCTGCGCATCTCTACCGAGGAGTGGGGGTAATGAGCTTGCCATACGATTAAACGATTTTCGGCCCATTGAATTACACAGCCAAGCATAGCAGATACCTCTCCTGTCTCTACCCTTCTTATTCTTATAGATTTAATAGGCGAATGAATTTAAGATTGCAGCGCCAGAGTGAGCAGTCAGAGAACCATACGAAGAGTCATTGAATGGTGTAGTTGTATTTGTTTACATGTGATTTTTCGTTCTTAAAGTGTGAGTTTATAATGAAAATAAAGACATTTCAGACTTTTGCAGTGAGCTAGGGCGTCAATATGCATGTATTTTCATTTTTCTGAAAGTGGTAAGCATTATCATTTGTTTTATTCATTATATTATATTGAAAATAATACTATTTTTCAAATTTTGGTTTTCTTTTAGTATATATATTACTTTCATTTTCATAGTGCATTATTTAGGGTGTATCTGAGATTTATGCGTGTAGTGAAAATAACGTTTTTTTTCATCTGACTTTATACAGGGTGGGGCACCACATACGACACGGTCTCTGAAAACCAAACCATTGAATATTTCGATAATTTCTTCTTTTCATTACCTGTATATTCATTGAGGCTGCAAGAGGAAATTATTTTGATGTATACAGGGTGGCTCATAAAAGTGTGACATATCAAAGTTGGGTTTTTTTGAATGGAACACCCGGTATTTTGTTGCAGTTTTGGATAGTTCAGGGTGAAATAATACGATTTCATGCAAGGTACCATGTACCTAACTATAACCGTTTTCGAGTTATTGTTTTCTTTTTGAAAATGCAGGGTACAATTGGAGACTGAATAACATCGAAATGTATGATAACCATCCCTTCCAATTCTGACCAGGCATAAAAGAGATTTCAGGCTATTGATTCCGATAGAACCCGTTTTCCAATATTATACAGGACGTTCAAAATTCATTGTCACTTTTTTATAATTTCAAACGCAGATAACTTTGTTATTTTAAATAGAACACCCTGTATTTTTTCGATCTGAAAAAAAGTTGTAATTTTGACTTATGGGGATATAGCCGACATTCCTATTTGAAAGCTAAAATTCGAGGCCAAAACTCGAAAGATCGAACTTTTGTTTATAACAAAATACACGGTACCAAATTTTTGTATTTGTCAGTGAATTCGTCTCGAAAAAAGAGATCAAGAATTCGACCTTTATTTTTTTGTATCTCATACCGAGTTAAGTATACACCCTATACAAATAATCGAAATTTGCCCACCCTGTACATTCGGAATATTGCCAACATTTTTCAAAGCCCACCTGCTTCAAAAGAATAAAAATTATTTTTAGGTATATCTCATTATATTTTTGTATCCAATAAAGTGTATACCTACTCGAATCGTTCTAAAACAATTTTTATTTTTATACCTGTTTGATTTTTCATCGCCAGTTTCTACATAAATACTTGAAACCTTTTTTAAATATTCAAATCATGAAGCCAAACATAAAGGTGCTTCATAAGTTATCAGAAAGGAGGCAAGTTAAACTCATATTTTTTGAATTTGAGAGCCTATAATGATCAGATATCATACAAAAATGATTCATTATTAACAAATGCTTGGCAGGCAATGGATATTTTCAATTAGAATCACATAATTCTTCAAAATTTTGAAAAATTCAAAGTATCTCCTATAACGCAATGTTAAATTCATTGCTTTTTGCCTCTCAACTCTACCTTTCTCAGTTGCTCTCAACATACATGTATACTATGTCGAGATGGCGGAAGCAAGTGAGCTATCGTTGTTGACTGCCGAGCTAAATAAATTAAAGAAGAATGAAATCATCGATGTACTTTTGACAGTAACAGTACCTGTGACAGTGGTGAATTCTCAACTGAAACATTATGTTCAAAAACTTAGTGAGGGGTGTTCACAGCAGGGTGCTTATGAAGTCATAAATGACAACCAGGACAATATAACCTGTTCATCATGCCAGAAATTGCAAACTGAATCGAATGTTTTAAAAAGTGAACTAGTAAATGTGAGTAAACTGACACATCATTTAGAGAAACGAACGCAAGGACAAGAGGACCTCATATCGCTGTTGAAGCAGTTAAATAATGATAAACAATTTTCAATAGTACATGGATTGCCATCTACTAGTCACAATGCAAATTCGAAAGTCCCAAAGCAAACGGTAGAAAAACCTCCGATAAATAATATATCTGCCAGTGTGCCGGTTCAAGCAAAAACCGGATCTTACAGAGATGCAGTAAAAACTGTAAAAGCGAGTAACCCACAACAAAAACCAGAAGAAAATAAAAACAGAAAATGGAGTCCCCGACAGAGCTCATCCGATAAAAATAAAAACAAATACAAGGTGATCATTGGTTCAAATGACAATGGAAATATCAAAACAGTTCCCAGAAGAGGATTCCTTCATGTATCCCGTTTATCGGCAGATATGGAATCCGAACACCTTCTGGACATATTGAAAAAGAATGCCACTGAAATAAATTTCACTTGTGATGTTTGGAATCGCACTGAACATATGTCGACTTATAAAATGACCTTCCCAATGGAACACAATGATAAAATCTATGATCCTTCCATATGGCCAACTGGAGCAGCCATCCGAAGATTCAAATTTAAAGAAAATTTTCAGAAAACCACCAATCTGGAAGAGCGACCCTAGTCAGTATGTAAGAAAATGAAGCCTATTTTTTATCAGATAGCAACCTTTTGTTTGACATAAATTGTGCGAATTCGGTGAGTGTGTTCCATATAAACACACAGTGTCTGTCAAATAAATTAGAGCAAATTGAATTATTTCTTGATGATGTTAGGTTTGATGTGTTTTGTATAACGGAGCACTGGCAGAAGGAAACAAACTTGAAAACGATAAATATTCCTGGATATGAGCTTGTTAGTTTCTATTGTCGAAAAAATCATAAAATGGGGGGTGTTGCCATATATCTAAGACAAGAAATAGTAGCATTCAGGCCGCTTGATTAAGGGGTAAGGCCACTGTGACGGTCCAAAAAGAAAGGTTATTTCACGAATTTTTTGCTTCCGAAATTGAAGGTAATTGAAAAAAATCTTTGAAGGGTGTTATCGGGCATACATTAAACTTTATTATCCATTTTTTTTACAGCAAAAAAAAAACAAAATGGCGGTTCCACAGCCATCTTCCCGGGGCATGTTTTGCTTGCACTTTTGAATCTAGAACAAAAAAAAAACATTAATCTAGAGGGTTATAGCTAGAGACTGTCGATCGGATCTTAAAAAGTATTAATTTTTGTGGATTTGGCGTGCGTTTGAAAAAAAAATATTTTTTACGAAAAAACGGCTAGTTTTTTGTTAATAAAAAAACAATAAATAAAGTTATTGTAAATCCCGATTGACATTCTCAAGATAATGTTAATGTTCACATGTGGTAAAAATTTCAAGTAAAAAAAATGAAAACTGTTCGAGTGATGCTGCGTGCCATTTTGAAAAACCGTGTTTCGAGAAAAACGCGTTTAAAGTTTTACGACTAGTTTTTTATGGGAAAAAATTTAAAAAAGGAGGTAAAAAAAATTTGTACCGTTAGTCTGCAATTCCAGCACCATACATTTGTCCTTCGATGGCCAAATTTTTGTCTTCTTCGTCTTTCCTGGTCGATTTTTGAAGCGCGCGCGCACTTTTTGCCGCGTCGCTCATGGTAGGGGAGCCCACGATGCTAAATGGGGATTTACTCGAGCGTCGTAGAGACCTAGTGGGATGCAAAGCTTAGATGATAAGAAGAAAAAAATGTTATATGATATTGTAACGAAGCGCTTTCAGCTACCTTCATTACTGAACGTTGTATTCAACCTGAGGGGGCTACCCTTAGCTCCCTACAATACACTAACCTGTCATTCCGCTTTGAATCTGGGTTATCAGTTCAATTGCCAAATTACACACCCTGTATACTGAAAACCCTGTCCAGGATGTTATCCCGAAATTCCAGATATATATTATGTGTGAACTAAGTTTATGAAAGCCCTAGGACAGCCTGTGTAACCTGAGGATTCGATTCCGAACCTGAGAAGTCTTTCTGAGTGTCTTCAGAGTACTATCATGTTTACTTTTCACTTCAGATTAGATTGATGATGCCCACAGGGACTTCTGAGGAAATTGAGAGGCAATGCGGAGGAAAATAACTGAAACAAATACGTTTTAAGAAATCTGAGATGACCTTGAGATCAGGGAGATGTTTACCTGCAAATAACTCGTTTAGTCCTGAATAGTTCTAGATCAAATTTGTTCAACACCATTAGCAAAGATAGGGAATCATTCCTATTTTCCTGTTTTATATGAAAAATCGTTTTCTCCGCATTTCTTCTATTTCACGTGCTTTCCAGGTTTTTTGCGCTAGTACCGGCAAAATAGTGGAAGGTCACATGTCACCTGACCCGTTTCAACCAATCAAAAGCCAGTCCTTGAGATGATTTTCCGAAGGTATAAATACCCCCGAGGCCGAAGCCTCAACATTCTTTTCTTATCCTTGCGATTCGTGTTGATTATTAGTGCTGCTTAGTTTGTTATTATTCTGATTAGTTCAATTCCAGTTCGTAATTTTATTCCAGTTTGATTGAATCCGAAATTACCGGTCATACCGTTATCACCAGTTTGATTTTACCGTTTACTTTCCGGAATATTTTCTTTAAGTTAATTTTCGTTAATCTAGTTTGTTTTGATTTCATTTTTCTAAGTCATAACCTAACATCTGAACGTGCCGACCTGCGTGAAGCGAGCGCTCCAGCCGATAACCGAACTCCCTTAGTTGCCGTAGCCAGCGTAAGCATTGTTTTCCATAAACTATCGATTGTACCCGATTACCAGTACCTGTAAGTTCTATTCGATTATTTTCATCTCATTTTTGTCTCGTAAAGTAAAACTCGTTGCAGATACCGTGACTTGTACTAAATATCCCAGGGGGTAGTTGTTTCTTTCGAGGATCAGCTTCCTCTGTGATATTCGAATTAACGCGTATTAGAACCGATACCGTGGTTGAACTTAATATCCCAGGGGGTAATTGTTTCTTTCGAGGATCAGCCCTCTGTGATATTCCGAATAACGTGAACTCGTGTAGTAAGAGTTAATTTCCAATGACGTATGAAAATCTGAGAATTGAACTTATCTTGGTCTCCTAAATAGCTCACCGGCATCGCTTTTCCGTTTAATGCTTTCGCCCTGCTTTTCCTGTATATTTGAGTTAGATTTTCTATTTTCAAACTTGTAATTTGGGACTTGTGCTAATTGCTTCCGGTTCAGGTGAAACAAATTCGCTTTAAATTCCGTTCACGAAATCAGCTGTTTAGTGTCATTTCATTCCTGGGCTTAAGGCTGTATGTATTTTTGTTATAACTGTATTGCGTTTGTAAGATTTATTTTGATTGCTCGCTGTTATTTGTATTTCCTGCATAAATAAAGCTCCGTATATTTTTATATCGTAAATTGATTTATTGAACCAGATAACCTGAATTAGGACTAGATTAATGCATTGCTAGGTAGCTTTTGTAATCCAGAATATCCTGAGGGAGAGTAATTAAAGCCTACCCTTTCTTAGATTACTTTACCAGAGTCTAACTATCTGACCCCTGGTTTACACAAGGGGGTACATTTTATACAGTTATTTTGTATTCCTTCTCCACTGATAGCTACCCTAGGGTCTTCCGAAGAACCATAAGTTCTGGAAGCAAGTGGAGCATACCACTTTCAAAAAAACTGGCGCCCGAGGCAACCGATATAACTACCAGACATATCTAGTTCTCGGGCTCCACTTGTAAGGTTCTTACTCCGAATTAAGACCCTTACAATATATACCTTTACACCGGTGGGGGAAGCGGCTATAGATTTTTGAATATGTAAAAAAAACTGTTGCATGGACATTCTCGAGCGCGTCAGATATTGATAGCATCAATGCCTTACGTATTTTTAATAATGTACGTATGTTAATCTGATCGTTTGCATGATGCGGGTGGTTCACTAATCTGACGATTTCGATGGGACGCAAACTCGTGGCCATTTTCATAATGTGCAAAAAAAATTCGCCATTTTGAAATACTCGAGCGCGTCAGATTAAGATATATATGGTTCATCTTTATGTTCTAAACGTACTGTGTCATAATCTGACGATTATCTAGAGAATTTTGGTTGCGTAGGTAGTAAGTTACTTTTTAAAAAAACGACAAGTACTACAATTGAACTTTATTCAAATCGTGGTCGAATGATATAAAGCTGGAGATAAACAATTCCAAATAGTTTTATAGTATTATAATGCTGAGTCGACAGTCCTTGACTTTGGATGACTTTGGTGGTGAACAATGGATCTTATAGTGTGGCTTCGCATAACTCCTCCCTGCTTAGAATGGAGATCCGGGGTGGCATACAGGATGTTGCAGCTCGGATTCTTCGAGTTGTTTCCTTATTTTGGCCCTTTGATGTAGCTTCTTCTTAAAATGCTTGATAGCAATGATACTTATAAAAACAGAAAGCAAAATATATGTTATTATTGTCCATATACTAATATTTTTCGCAATAGGTGACGTCTTGATTTCATTCAAGTTTTCTTTCTGAAAATCGAGTTTATTTTTAATATGGTCCAATTCATCTAGGTTGATAGAGTCCATCTTCAAGGGTTTGAAGTTTCTTTTCAGATGTTCAGTAGCATGGAAATCTTCTTTTAATTCGGGTAGATCGATAATATTAATTTGTTTTTGGGAACTATGATAGTTTCTTATTAGGGTATCTTCTAATTTAATTTGACATTCAGGATTTAATTCCAGTAGGTATGTTCCTTCTATGGGTATGTTGTCTTTATTCTTTTCGCATTGTTGGTGTGCAATAATATTTCTTGGAGCAATAATAATCCAGGTATTCTTTTCAATTTTATGGATTTTGACTTCTTGAATTTCTACTTCAATTTGGTTACAATTTGTGACGTTTTCGGAATAAATCAACATTTCTACTTCACAAGGTAGATTTTCTTTTCTTATTTTAACTGGACTTGTCAAATAAATTCTTCTGGGATTATTTCCGAACATTTTGTATTAAGGTATACATACTGTTTGTCATTCAATATGAGGTATTTGGATTGGGGAATGATGGTTTTGAAAGTATTTTTCTTTTGGATTGGTAAGGAATATAAATGATAATAATTGTAACTATCAGTTTCTACAATTGGTATTTCGAGGATGAATATTATCTGATTTCCTTTGCTATAACTTTTAATATCAATTATCTTTTCAAAAGTTAAGATGTTTTCCAAGATTGGTTCATAAGGAAGTTTTCCATTTGTGAGTCTTCTATTCATAATTGAGATTTCTTTTAGTAGTTCATTTGGATCTATCATAGAATTATGGAATGTATTCAATTTGGAAAAAGTAATCGCTGTTTCGATTTTTTCTAATATGTCATATATTGCTTGAAAGCTTGTGTTTATTTGGAATAGGACAGTATGAATAATGAAATATTCGTAGGTTTCAATATTGACTAGTTCTTTGGTTTTCAATATTTTCTCAATTTGCACAATTCTTGATTCTAATATGTTTTGATTGTGAGCTAGAGCCTTTGTGTTATTTTTGAAATTATCAATTGATTTTTGAAGAAGAGTTATTTGATCTTTCATGATTGTTTTCATTTTTGATTGATTATCTGATAATCTCTGGATTGCATTGTCATATTTTTCTGCGTCATCTTGATCTAAGTTTCCAGTTAATGCTTTTATTACTGTTCCTAGACCGTCGAAAATTCCTCTTTTCATCTTTTTATTCAATTTTGTGGGATTCAGCTGATTTATTTGTACGGTTATCTTCTTCTCGATGTTGTTGATCAAATTATAGGAATTGTGGAATTCTTTATCATAATTTTTCTCTGTATAATTTCCTTTAAATAAAGTTCTTACTTTTGTGAATGTTACTTGTAGTTTGTAAAATTCTTCGATAATGTGTGTTATGTCAAATATTTGAATAAATGACCAACAATCTATTTTATTTTGAGCATTTCCCAGTTTGAATGGTAAAAGTCCGGGATTTTTATTCATTAGGTGATACTTGGGGAATTCGAGGATTCCGAAGGAGTATGGGATGAGGAATCTGAAACAATAATGGGTGGTTTCCTAAGTTCCTGTATATGAATAATTTCTTTTTTATCAGGTTTTTTCTTGTTTGATAATTCTACTTTATTTCTTTCCAAAATTGCTGTTATTTCATAGGGTCCTACAAACTTATTAATTTTTTTTATTTCTTTTTGCGGGGTTAATTTTATATACCGTTTGTCCTACATGATATTCTTGACTAGAATTTCCTTCTTTATTTGTTTTCTCTAAAACCTTAACCTTTTTTGTTTCCAATGATTGATTTACTTTTTCATAAACATGTTTTAATTTTTCTTTATGATTTTCTGCATAATCAGAATAAAATTCGGTTGGTATAAGAATTTCGTTAGGATCTCTTGTTTGAGTATGTCCGAATGTTAGTTCGAAAGGTGTATAATTTGTTGAACTATGGACTGAACTATTATATCCTAAAATTGCGTAATCCATAATGTTTTCGTCTTCATCTGGGTATATTTCTCTAATTATTCTAAGATGTTCAATTAATGTTGAATGAAAACGTTCCACGATACTATTCGATTCATGGTGTCCTGGGTGTTGAAGTACAATGCACACCTTTCCTATTTATCACTTTCATGGTTGATATACCCCATCTAGCGTGTATATTCTTGTTGTATGTTAGATCAAGAACGGCAACACTGTTCTAGATAGTGTGTCAAGTGTCAAGTAGTAAGTAATTATAATATATAGAAGAAGTCATGTTCTTGTATGTTTCTTGTGAAATAAAAGCAAAGAAGGAAATAGGAGTTTTAATGGTAGTAGAGAAGAATATAAAAGATTAAGAAATATCAACAGTGGTAGCAGAGCGTGGTTTAAAATTATAAGCATATACGAGAATGTCGAATCTACGAGAAAGATTCCCAATTGTACCATTCGCCGGCGTGGACTTCAGCACGTGGTCGTTTAGGATAAAAAGTATACTAAAAGAAAATGGAGCGTTAAAAGCAATTGAAGATGAAACATATAGTGCGGATGCTCAGAACTCGAAGGACGAGGCGAAAGCCCAGGCGATATTGATAGCTGGTGTGGCAGATAGCCATATTGAATATTTGAAAAAGGAATCCGCATTTAAGATGTTTAAGAACCTGGAGGAAAATTTCATGAAGAAGGGAGTACGTTCCAAGTTGTTTCTACGCCGAAAATTATCGGAGATGAAATATTCAGAAAATTGTTCACTGATTGAACATTTTATAAATGTTGAAAGAATTTTCACAGAGTTGAAAGAAGCTGATACAGAATTGGGTGAAGAAGAGAAGGTTAACTATATATTATTGTCCATGCCTCAGTCATATGACGGCATTATAACAGCGTTGGAAACGATGGAGAACTTAAAACTAGATTTTGTGAAGAATAGATTACTTGGAGAAGAAGAAAAGAGAAAGAGAGATTTGAATGGACTTGGTGTCAGATCACACACAACTGCTTTCTCATGTTTTGTGTGTGGTAAACCTGGCCACAAGAAATTCCAATGTACTATGAGAGACAGAAGTCAATCACAAGAAAATTATCAAAGGGGTCCTGGAAATTATCAAGGGCTAGAACGTGGGCACTATAGAGGCTTTAGACAAGGAAGAGAACAGAGTCGAGGATATGGACGAGGACAGATACAAGGATATGGACGAGGACAGAGTCAAGGATATAGACGAGGACAGAGTCAAGGATATGGACGAGGACAAAGTCAAGGATATGAAAGAGGACGAAGTCAAGGATATGGACAAGAAAGAAGACATCAGTCATATGCAGCGGAGAACTGTGAGTCACAAGATATTGCTTTTTTATGTGAAAAAAATTTAAACGAAGCACACAATTGTAATGATATTTTCAACAAAAATTGTCTGATATGGTACATAGACTCTGGATGCTCTGATCATCTGGTAAACAATAAAGATATTTTTATAGATTATATAGAACTCAAAATACCTAAAAATATAGCTGCTGCCAAAGAAGGTGTAATGTTGAAAGCAGTAGGAATTGGTAATATTAAAGCGAAATGTTGTGTAGGCAAACATATTACTAACTGTACTATTAAAAATGTTTATTATGTACCAGATCTTAGAAAAAACTTATTATCAGTACCTAAAATGGAATCTAATGGATTGAAAGTTACTTTCTATAGAGGTAAAGTTAAAATTTATAATAATGATCAAATAATAATGATAGGTAGTGCAAATGGTAATTTGTATACTATTGAAATGGAAGTAGATGAACAAAGTTGTAGCTATCATGTAACAAAAAATTGTAACACATCACAGTTATGGCATAGACGCTTCGGTCACTTGGGAATGAAAAATATTAATATTCTAGTGCAGAAGAACCTAGTGAATGGCATACATGATTTTCAAAACAATGAAACAGATAATACATTATGTGAACCATGTTTATTAGGAAAAATGACAAGACAACCTTTCAATAAGCCTGGATATAGGGCAAATAAACCGCTAGAGTTGGTGCATACAGACATTTGTGGGCCGATTACCCCAATCAGTAGAGAAGGTCATAAATATTTGTTAACATTCATTGATGATTACTCTCATTTTGTTATAGTATATTTGATAACACAAAAATCAGAAGTTTTCGAAAAATTTAAAGATTATTACTTTTATGCAACTAAACATTTCAATACAAATCTGTTGAAACTTCGTTCAGATAATGGTGGGGAATATGTGTCAGGGGAATTTCAAAGATTTTGTTCTCAAGAAGGGATATTATTGCAATATACAGTACCATATAATCCAGAGATGAACGGTGTAGCCGAACGTATGAACCGAACTTTAATTGAGAAAGCCAGAACAATATTACTAGAGTCAGATCTAGGAAAAGAATTTTGGGGAGATGCTGTATTATATTCTGCCTATGTTACAAATAGAAGTCCCTCAGCTGGGAGAGAGGTAACAGCAAGTGAATTATGGGCCGGAAGAAAACCAGATGTTTCAAATATGAGAGTTTTTGGTTGTATCGCATATAATCATGTACCTAAAGAACAAAGACAAAAATTAGACAATCCTGGTAAGAAAATGATTATGATAGGGTACAGTTCTTCAGGATACAGACTTTTTGATACAGAAACCAATAGAGTAGTAAATGCAAGAAATGTTGTATTTGATGAGAGATTGAAAGATCAAATTAAATATTTTGCGAGTAGTGAAGAAACCTCTACACAAGAAGTGAGAACTGAACAAGACGAGGTAAAGCAAAGAACAGAAGAGCACGAAATTGAGAGAATAGAAAATGAAGTACCTAAAAATATTCTAAGAGAGCCAGTATTAGATGAACAGGCTGAAGGGAGACAGAAGAGAAAAACTAGGAAACCAAAATGGCAAGAAGATTATGAAATAAATTTCAGTGAGGAAAGTGATGAAGCTTTATTTGCACTGTTTACTAACCAAGATGTACCATTGAATTATCAAGATATAGAAGAAAGAGCAGACAAACATGATTGGAAAAAGGCAGTAAATGAAGAACTTGAAATTCTAGAAGAGAGTCACACTTGGAAAATTGTGACGAAACCGGAAAAGGAAAAATTATTGGATAGCAAATGGGTTTTCACGAAGAAAAATATAAGAGAGGAAGAAATATGTAAAGCTAGACTAGTAGTACGTGGATATCAGCAGAAAGAACATTTGGGAAATATTTATTCACCTGTTTTAAAATTAGAAACTTTAAGAGTACTTTTATCCGTGGCTGCTCACAGAGGATACCATATTCACCAAATGGACGTGAAGGGAGCATTCTTATACGGTGAAATAAATGAAATTGTGTATCTTAAACCACCGGACGGATTAGAATTACCGGAAGGTCAAGTTTTAAAATTAAATAAATCATTATACGGGTTAAAAAAATCTCCCAAGTATTGGTATGAAAAATTTAATAGCACTATAACAGGATATGGGTTTAAAAGATCAGAAAATGACTATTGTCTTTATAGTTTAAGGGATATGTACTTATCACTATATGTTGATGACCTCTTAATACTAGGAAATGACTTGAAGGAAATAAATAAGGTTAAAATATTTTTATCAACAAAATTTAGGATGAAAGACATGGGTTGTGAAAATTTAACGTATTTGGGGATTTCAATTATTCAACAGCCAGGACAAATTCACATCAATCAAACAAAATATCTGCAAAGTATTTTGAAAAAATATAATATGGAAAATTGTAATGGTAGTAATACTCCAATGGATGTAAACTTCAAATTAGATGAAAAGTCAGTAATTGATATGAAATATGAATTGCAATGTAGATCACTGATAGGGTCTTTAATGTATGCTACAGTAGGTTCAAGGCCAGATTTAGCTACTTCTGTATGTTATTTAAGCAGATACCAATCAAACCCAAGTGACGATTTGTGGAAAGCGTTGAAGCGAATACTCAGATATGTAAAACAAACCATTAATTATTCTTTGATATATTCTAAGACTTATGATAATACATTATCACCATTGATAGGATATGCTGATGCCGACTGGGCTAGAGATAATGATAGGAAGTCTACTAGTGGATATGTATTTAAATTGTATAATAATACTATAGCATGGAGATCTAAGAAACAAACAACTGTAGCACTTAGTACAACTGAGGCTGAATTGATCTCTTTGTGTGAATCTGTTGTAGAAGCATGTTGGTTAGTTAAATTACTGTTAGATTTGAATGTAAATGTTAAAAATGTAACTGTTTATGAAGATAACCAGAGTACTATTAAAACTGTACAGAACCCAGATCAAAAGAGACTGAAACATATGGATATTAAGTTTAATTTTGTGAAACAAAAGGTAGAAGAAGGTTTAATTAATGTAGAGTATATTAATACTAAATCTCAGTTAGCTGATATGTTCACAAAGCCTTTATCTAAAAATCAGTTGTTACCGTATACATTAGAATTAGGTTTGAAAGATGTGCATTGAGGGAGAGTGTTGAAGTACAATGCACACCTTTCCTATTTATCACTTTCATGGTTGATATACCCCATCTAGCGTGTATATTCTTGTTGTATGTTAGATCAAGAACGGCAACACTGTTCTAGATAGTGTGTCAAGTGTCAAGTAGTAAGTAATTATAATATATAGAAGAAGTCATGTTCTTGTATGTTTCTTGTGAAATAAAAGCAAAGAAGGAAATAGGAGTTTTAATGGTAGTAGAGAAGAATATAAAAGATTAAGAAATATCAACACTGGGGTAGTAAAATGAATATTTATTTTATGCGTTTTCAGGATTTCTTTCACCGTGTCATTGTTAAATTCTGTGCCTTGATCGATAATCAATTTTTTAGGTACTCCGAATGATGAAAAGTATTTGATTAGTGCCTGGCTAATATGGATTGCTGTTTTTCCTAAAACTTGATACGCTTGAGCAAATTTTGTGAAAGAATCTACTATGGTTAGGTAGTTCTTATTATCAAAGTAAAATAAATCAATGTGAACAATTTCAAATGGTTTTGATGCTGTTTCCGTATGCATAAGGGGTGTATAAGGTTTTTTCCTAGCGTACTTTGTTCTTTGACAAATATCACATGAGTTGATATATTCAGTTACGGTATTGCTCATTTTATTCCAATAGTAATTTCGTTTCAAATGTTCAAGAGTTTCTTTAATACCTCTATGATTAGTTTTTCCTTCATGATGATTTTTTATAAGCATGATCTGTTCGTCTTTATCGGTCACTGTATTAACTTTTTGTAAACATCTTATCAATTTAGGTCCTTTTTCCGAAAAGTATTCAAGATAAACTGAATTAAAATCGTTGTATAGTTTATCATTATAAAAATGCATACAATAGACTTTTGCTGATATCGTATAGTCTCTAAGAAATTCTAATATTAGATGCCTATTGTTCTTTGTTGGAACTTTAAATGTTGTTATTTTATGATTCTCAGATGTTTCCTGTTTAATTTCTAGCTTTGGATATGGATTTGGTAGAACAATGATTTGATTCATCTTGTTGTTGATGATCTCGTTATAGATTTGAATACCGTTGTTTGTTGTTTCATTAGCCGTCGTATGTTGTGTCATTTGGTTTTCATGGTCAATGTTTGATTGCGTTGCACTTTTGTCTGAAGGTGTTATTACTATATCTGAAATTATCTGGATCTTATCTTTGTTTGAATTAGAAGTAGTTACAGGGTGATTTGATTGAAAAGTTTGATCTATATTTTCTGATAAATTTCTAAGATATTCGAATGTGTCTTGATCAATATCTCCTGGGTTATTAATTATTGATTCGTTTTCTAATGCATTAATTTCTATTCTTGAAAGTGCATCGGCTACAGTGTTTAATTTTCCTTTTTTATGAACAATTTGATAATCAAATTCTTCTAATTTTAAACGCCAGCGAACTAATTTTGAATTTGGTTCTTTCAATTTAAATAGCCAGATTAATGGTCTATGATCACAATAAATTGTAAATTTTCTTCCAAATAAATAGGGTCTGAAATATTTGCATGCCCATACAATTGCAAGTAGTTCTCTTTCAATTGTACTATATTTTTGTTCTGATTCGTTTAATGTTCTGGATGCAAATGCTATTGGTTTATCGTTGTTCAAGTTTCCTTGTGATAAAACTGCGCCTAACGCTATGTTTGATGCGTCTGTTGTTAGAATGAATTCTTTAGAAAAATCAGGATATTGAAGTATTGGTGCATTAGTTAATAATTTTTTGCATGAATTAAATGCTGAGATAAAATTTTGATCATGAATTACTCTTGCATTTTTCTTTAAACATAATGTCATAGGTTTCGTAATTTTTGCGAAGTCTTTAATGTACTTTCTATAATAGCCTAATAATCCTAAGAAACTTTTGATTTCTTTTTGAGTTTTGGGTATTGGAAATTTTTTAATAGCTTCAATTTTTTCTTTATTTGGTTTTACTCCATCAGGTGTTATAACATGTCCTAAATAATTTACTTCTTTTCGTAGGAATTCAGATTTGTCTAGTTGTACTTTAAGGTTTGATTGTCTTAGTCTTTCGAATACTGTTTTCAATTTTTGTATATGTTCTTGAAGTGATGTTGAAAAAATAACGATGTCGTCTAAATAAACTAAACAATGTTCGTTTTGTAGTCCTCGTAAGATGTTATCCATGACTCTTTGAAATGTACTTGGTGCATTTTTTAATCCGAAGGGCATTCTTTTAAATTCATAATGACCATTTTCTGTTGAAAACGCTGTTTTTTGTATATCGTTTGGATGCATTTCGATTTGATGAAAACCATTAGCAAGATCAAGGGTGGTAAAGTATTGGCTTTTTCCTAATTTATCTAAGATATCAGTTATATTAGGTAATGGGTATTTATCATCAATAGTTTGTTCGTTTAGTTTTCGATAATCTATTACCATTCTCCATTTCTTTTTACCTGAGGCGTCTGATTTTTTTGGAACTATCCAAATTGGACTAGACCAAGGGGATGTGGAATTTTGTATGATGCCTTGTTCTAACATTTTATTAATTTGAGATTTTACTTCTTGTTTATGGATTTCAGGGTAACGATATGTTTTCGTGTAAATTGGTGACTCGTCTTTTAATTTGATTTGATGTTGAATTTGATTGGTAAACGTTAGTGGAATTTTTTCACAATAAAAGATGTCTCTGTATTGAAAACAAAGGTTTTTAATTGCTCTCTTTTCTTCTACGTTACAATGGTTTAAGCGAATGTTTTTTAAGTTAGATTTCAAGATGTTATCTTGGTTTTCTGTGAGAATATCATTAGTTTCCATTTTGTTAATGAAGTTAATTTCTGCAATATCTAATATTTCAATTTCAAATGGTGCGTTTATATCAATTCTTGATGTGAAATCATTTGCATTTGTAATGATTGTGGTTGCAAAATAATTTTTTATGTTTACTATAGAACGAACTGATTCTGTTAGTTTTCCGAATTCAATATGATTTAATAATCCTATACCTTCTTTCTGATTTACGGGTATTTTAACAATTTTTTGGGATCTGGGTGGAATTATTATTGTATAATTTTGGTTTTTTAAATTATTTTTCAATTTAGTGAGTTCTTCTGTTTCGTAAATTATTGGAATTCTTGTAATTGGTGTTATAATTAATTTTGAGTTTACGTCTACTAAAGCTTTTAATTGTTTTAGTAAATCTATACCAATAAGTCCATCGTATTTATTGCTAAATTCAAATAGATAAAATTTATGGGTTTCTGGAATTTTGAAAATTTCGAAAATTGGAATTATCGCTACTTCATCATGAAATGAGATGTTATGTGCACTTTGAATATGGAAATCTTGTTTAAAGATGTTATTTCGATAGAATTTATATGCAAGTTTTGGTGTCATAAAACTACGTGTGCTACCTGTATCAATAAGGAAATTTGCTTTTAATTGAGGAATATATATGTGAGGTAAATTGTTTTTTGATAGGTTGAGGTTGATTATGTTGAGTGCGAATTCATAGGAACATGGGGAAAATTTTGCGGATTCTCTGTTTCAATATCAGGTGGTGGATATTCTGGTGTATTGGTGTTGTCAATGAATTGATCATTTTCAATGGATTGTTCTGTTTGGTCATATTCATAATATTCGTTATCATAATATTGATCTTCGTTATTATCAAAATGATGTTGATTTTCAAATGGGTTTTCGAATTCTTCAAGGTTTTGCATGTGTAATCGAGTTTGAGTTGTTTTTTGTCTATTAACTACAGTATTTCCTGATGATGTGTCCATAGGTTCTGGTTTATAAGCGTAATTTTTCCTAATTTGAGAATTTGGTTTGTACATATTTTGTGGAAATCTATTTATTTGACTTGGTCTTTGCTGTTGAAAGTTATTTTGTCGGAATTGTGATTGGATTGGATACGGTCTATTAATGAATGTATTTTGATAGAATGGCGGACTTGAATTTTGACTTGTATTCGGTTTATTCTGTGAGAATAAAGGTCTCTGATAATTTTGATGATTTTGGAAATTTTGTCTCTCTGATGCTCTTTGATTTGGATTTGCAGGTGGTATTCTTTGAATGGGTTTATATGCACTCTGAAGATTAATTGAATTGTTTCGATTTTGACTGTACATGAAATTTTCTTCTTCTATTACTAAAGACATAGCTTTTTCTAAACTATCGGGATTTCTCAATCTAATATTATTTTGAAGTGGATTTTGTAATCCTCTAATGAATGTTTTTAGTGATAAATCATCATAACTTTGCATTTGAATGGTTTTTTGTTGTGCAGTTCCATCAGATGAATTCAATTTTGCTGCGATTAGACTTCTAGAATCTTGTACTCTCATGCCGAAATTATATGGTGTCTCATTTTTGAAAGGTCTCATTACAATAAGGTCCTGAACCAAACAATCAAGATTTCTTTGATCTCCGAAACATAATTTTAATGAATTTTTGATATCTTCCCAAGTTTTTAATTCTATTCTAGAACCAATTAAACTTAAAGCTCTACCGGTTAATTTTCCAATGATTGCTCTAACGATAAAAATTGATAATGACTCATTTGCGGTGTTAAAACTAGTATATAAATTTTCACAATTATCAATGAAAACTCCCAAAGTGTGTGGATTGCCATCATATTTAGGAATGGTGTCAATATAAAGTCTGAGTAATTGATAGTTTACTTCTGCCATTGTTGTGTTATTTCCTACAGATATATTACTGAAATTTTGGATCAAGTCTTCGATATTTGTTTCTGAATTTGACATTAATTTGGAAATCAATTTTTGTTTTTCTTCGTTTTTTTATTTTCTACTCTAAGTGAACTGATTATTATTATCAAATATATACAAGGATGGGTGAATGGGTATGAAAAGAATTGAAATGACTTACAGTAGTATAACTGTTGCTCTTTTCATTCTCTGCGTGATGGTGATGAGGGATGATTCTTGTTGCTTTGTTTTGTTGCTTTGCTGCTTTGTTGCTTTGTTGCTTGCTGCTTTGTTGCTTGCTGCTTTGTTGCTTTTTCTTAACCTACTGCCAATAGGAGTTGAGCGATGCTGTCTCTTGTCCCTGGACTTCCTATCCTAGAACTGGTGTTGGCGATGTTTGTCCTCGGCCAGTTGGGGTTTTTTCGAATCTTCGGCGATGCTTGTCCTCTAATTCGAACTGGTTTTGGCGATGCTTGTCCTCTACCAGGTGTAGTCTTGAAGTTTTTCTTTTCACGAACCACTTACTTCGTCTGCGTTTAAACTGTTGGTACAGACCAGAAAAACGCGATTTTTGTCGTTTATTCTGTTGTGCAAACTTATCCGTATCGACTGCGCCAATTTTGGTTGCGTAGGTAGTAAGTTACTTTTTAAAAAACGACAAGTACTACAATTGAACTTTATTCAAATCGTGGTCGAATGATATAAAGCTGGAGATAAACAATTCCAAATAGTTTTATAGTATTATAATGCTGAGTCGACAGTCCTTGACTTTGGATGACTTTGGTGATGAACAATGGATCTTATAGTGTGGCTTCGCATAACTAGAGGGATTCGCCTAATCTGACAAAAAAAAATTAGAAAAACGGTTCACCTTAAAGGCCATCCCTGCAACTTCCCGCTAATTCCATTCCTTGGCGCTTAAAATTGTACTTATGATATTTTTGAGCTCAAAATATAATTTATGTGATATTTTGAGCTCGCTGAGTTCAAAGAAATAATAGTTCTGTGCATTTGAGCTCTCCCAGCTCGAAAGTCTGATAGAAGTTTCATAGAACACTATTTTTGGAATTTTGAAACCGCAATAACCTTTGAATGGATCAAGCAATTTTCACGCGGTTGGTTTCGCAATTTTAATTGATAGAACCACAAATTTCGGAGTAATCCCGAAAAAACACTTTTTTGGGTTTCTTTCATTCACGATATCTCTCGAACGAATCAACCGATTTTGTCCAGCTTGGTGGCAATCAATGTGGTTTTTCAAGCTCAAAGATTTTTCAAAATTTCCCAAAATCTATCGGCCCGAATTCACAGGAAATCTAATTTTGAGGAAAATCTTCAGAACGCCGTTTAGTAAATTCCGATCGGTTTAGTCGTTTAAAAGTTATAAGCGAGTTACACACACATAGGAATAGAAGCGCGGAGAAGGAAATGTAGGCATCACGCAGCTGCACGCATTTAACTTTATCGACGAATTTTTGTTATTTCGGCTTGCGGAAATTGTCAGATTATATATTTTTCATTATTCTTGAATTATTTCCTTCGAAATAAAAAAAAAATTAGCTACGCTCGAGAATGTCGAGATGACGTTTTTTTTTGCAACTTTGTTGCCCTCCCCTTTTTTTACGTCACTCTCAAATTGTCAGATCAGTGGAATATACACTTTTTAGGATGTAATTAACTCACCCTACCTTAATCTGACGCGCTCGAGAATTTCTGATGGTCAATTTTTTTTACTAATCTGATCCTGTATCCTTCATGGGCGGCCTTATATATGGGTCTCATGTTTTGTGGAGGTACTTATCCGGGTACAAGGTATCCCCCTGTATATCAATCTGACGCGCTTCAGTAAATCCCGAAACCCCCGCTTGGGCTCCCCTACTATCAGAGATGCCTCGGCGTGCGTGATGCGTCGGCTTCGATGCAGAAATTATATAATTGGGCACCAATTTCCACCTCCAACATCTTGAATATTTGCAATATGTTGGTAAGGCCTCCATTGAATGTGCAAACAGCGATATCCGTCGCGATATCCAGTACAGTTTTTCCGCTTGAGGATGATTTGGGGGCCAAACTCCAAACGATAGCGTTGAAGCTTTCGTTATTGTTTTGAGTATAGGCCCCCAAGCAACTCTCCAGCAAGTCGCCTCGGCTCAATTCCACGTAGATGGGTTTAATGGCTTGATAAACCTCCACCCTCACTCATTGGCTGATGATACGCATCCAAGGGGTCGTCGTTTCATCCCGCCTGATCGACGCCGCGTTAGATACGCGGTTTTCGTACCTTTTTTTCCAAGATACACTCGATCACCCATTTCAACTAACGCGTTCGTAAATTTTACAGTGAAATCGTAAAAAAAAACACGGAAAACACGCAAAAATCGTCACTTATGAAGAATAAATCGCTCTTTACTGTGCGCATGCTAAACTAACGAAATTTTTCTTCATAATGCTCAAAAGGCTCGAAAGGACACGTGGAACAACAATACAGGCGGTTGGGAGCAATAGAGGGGGCCTATTGTGCCGTCCCTTTCCACCGTTATGTTAGTCGTTTTGCAGCAAGTTTTGCAGCGCTTGGCGGCGACCTCTATTTCCTAAAAAAAAAAATTGTTCCCGCACGGGACCTTTTTTTTCTCATTCCAAAGGGTTTTAACTATTTTTTGAGCCAATAAATGAAAATTGATTTTTCAAAAAATTTACAGTGGCCTTACCCCTTAATCTTCTTAATCTTCTTAATCTTCTTAATCTTCTTAATCTTCTTAATCTTCTTAATCTTCTTAATCTTCTTAATCTTCTTAATCTTCTTAATCTTCTTAATCTTCTTAATCTTCTTAATCTTCTTAATCTTCTTAATCTTCTTAATCTTCTTAATCTTCTTAATCTTCTTAATCTTCTTAATCTTCTTAATCTTCTTAATCTTCTTAATCTTCTTAATCTTCTTAATCTTCTTAATCTTCTTAATCTTCTTAATCTTCTTAATCTTCTTAATCTTCTTAATCTTCTTAATCTTCTTAATCTTCTTAATCTTCTTAATCTTCTTAATCTTCTTAATCTTCTTAATCTTCTTAATCTTCTTAATCTTCTTAATCTTCTTAATCTTCTTAATCTTCTTAATCTTCTTAATCTTCTTAATCTTCTTAATCTTCTTAATCTGATTAATCTTCTTAATCTTCTTAATCTTCTTAATCTTCTTGATCTTCTTAATCTTCTTGATCTTCTTAATCTTCTTGATCTTCTTAATCTTCTTAATCTTCTTAATATTCTTAATCTTCTTAATCTTCTTAATCTTCTCAATCTTCTTAATCTTCTTAATCTTCTTAATCTTCTTAATCTTCTTAATCTTCTTAATCTTCTTAATCTTCTTAATCTTCTTAATCTTCTTAATCTTCTTAATCTTCCTAATCTTCTTAATCTTCTTAATCTTCTTAATCTTCTTAATCTTCTTAATCTTCTTAATCTTCTTAATCTTCTTAATCTTCTTAATCTTCTTAATCTTCTTAATCTTCTTAATCTTCTTAATCTTCTTAATCTTCTTAATCTTCTTAATCTTCTTAATCTTCTTAATCTTCTAAATCTTCTAAATCTTCTTAATCTTCTTAATCTTCTTAATCTTCTTAATCTTCTTAATCTTCCTAATCTTCTTAATCTTCTTAATCTTCTTAATCTTCTTAATCTTCTTAATCTTCTTAATCTTCCTAATCTTCTTAATCTTCTCAATCTTCTCAATCTTCCTAATCTTCTTAATCTTCTTAATCTTCTCAATCTTCCTAATCTTCTTAATCTTCTTAATCTTCTTAATCTTCTTAATCTTCTTAATCTTCTTAATCTTCTTAATCTTCTTAATCTTCTTAATCTTCTCAATCTTCTCAATCTTCTTAATCTTCTTAATCTTCTTAATCTTCTTAATCTTCTTAATCTTCTTAATCTTCCTAATCTTCTCAATCTCCTCAATCTTCTTCTTCTTCTTCTATCATCATTATCGTTATTATCATTATTATTGGTATTATTATAATTATCATTCTCATTTTTATTTTTCTCCTTCTCAAAAACAAAGAAAAAAGACAACGGCACGCGGTGTTCCCAAGCGGTCACCCATCCAAGTACTAACTGCGCCCGACGTTGCTTGACTTCGGTGATCGGACGAGAACCATTAACCATTAACCATTAAAAATCTTTTATTCGTCATTCAATAATATATAAACAAGGAACAGTTGGAAACAAACAACATAGATAAATAAATAAATAGAATAAATAACACTGATATATAGATAAAAACATTATCGCCCAGTGTCCTAGGTCCCCAGAACGATTCTGGGTTGGCTGGTGGTAGCCTTTTCGTTTGTTCTTCGTCCTTGGCCAAACTCTCATTCATCCTGCGCCTTCTAGGGCATAGGCCCCACCGACGAGATACTGTGAAAGAGCTCATATGGGCTGGAAATCAAATCTTTGAAGCTTTCTGCGAATAGAAGTTGCCATGTTCATAAGGGAAAAATTAAAATAAGCAAAAACCCTTTTCAAATAATTCCAATGCAACACTGCTGCCACGAGGGTGGGGTGTGGGGATCGTGAGATAAGGAGAGGAAAGAGGATATTGGGTGAAGAAAAAGGGGAAGTTATTCAGTTGTCTCGCCGAAAATTCTCGTCGCCTCGTATATCAGACCATGCTTCTTCCTGATACCATGCATCTCTCTTACGGTTGTCATATTTTTCGTTAATTCGCTATTCTTTATGTGGAATCTATAGAAATTGTCAGAGAGATTCACAATATAATCACGAATATTAGCGATGTCGCATTGCTCGTGCATGTAATCTACCCGAGTGTATCTATTACTATTCGTGATGACACGGAGCACTTTATTCTGCAGCACCTGGAGCCTCCGAATTTGGATGCTCGAGATGCTGCAGTACACTGGACAAGCGTATGTCAAAATTGGTCTGATGATTTGTTTATATAAGAGTAATTTATTCTTCAAGTTTAGAGGTGATGTTTTAGCTAATAGGGGGTATAGTGTCTTTATGGCTATATTAGCTTTTTGCGTGAGCAAGGAAATATTTTTGTGGAATGTTAGGCGTCCGTCCAGTAGTACTCCCAGGTATCTCACGTGGGTCGTGGGTCTTATCACGATGTTGCTCATATTAAGAGGCCTTATCAACGTGTTGTTAGTTTTCTTTCTTGTGAAATTCATCATTTCAGTTTTCTCATGATTTATATTTATCTTGTTCTCTTCGAAATATGGTATTACCAGTCTATTGATGTATATTTGCGTCTTGTCCTTGGCGATCTCGGAGCACCAAGAGTGGGTGTATATTGCAGTATCATCTGCATACAACGCCACCTTCACGCGCTCCGAAACCGGAAAGTCACAGACATATAGAGAGTACAATAGGGGAGAGACGCACGACCCCTGTGGAACACCTGCCTCGAGCGAGTACACCCCCGAGCAACAACCACCAATCTTTACCTTGATTTTTCGATTCCCGACATACGAGGCGACAAGCCTGCACAGGTATATGGGCATGCCTGCGTTGTTCAGCTTAGACACAAGTCCCGCGTGCCACACTCTATCAAATGCCTTTTCAATATCCATCAGGACCATGGCCGTGTTCTTGTCGTTATTGAAACCCTCCCGGATATCGTGAACGATCCGGGCTACCTGCGCGGTCGTACTGTGACCCCGCCGGAACCCAAACTGTTCACTCGGGAGAAGCTTCAATTTTTCAGTATTGTGTAGGAGTAATCTTAGAACGACTTTATCTATTACCTTGGCGATAACACTCAGAAGTGAGATTGGGCGGTAGCCGTTCAGTTTCTTCAGGTTCTTGCCCACTTTTGGTATTGGAATCACCATGGCCAGCTTGAGAGCCTCAGGATAGTGCTGAAATCTTATAATGGCATTGATTATGTAGTGTATTTGTACAACGACTTTTCTAGGCACGTTTTTCAGGAGAACGACGTCAATCTGGTCTTCTCCCGGAGCTTTTCTGATATTAAGGTGTTAAATGATTGTCCATACTTCTTTAGGGGATGTTAGGATTTCTTTGAGAAGGTTGGGGGATATTGGGATAGGCCCTAGCTTATCCAGCCTCTCGGTCAATGCGATAGCCGCTTCTTGGTTGAGCGTGCGTGGGATGGGGTCAATGTTATTAATTTTTTGAAAGTGTTTTGCGAACGCTTCCGCTTTCTCTTGGTCCGTGATAGCTTCACCCACGGGATCTAGTTCGATGGCAGGCATAGCTGAATATTTCTTCCTCAGTTTCTTAGATAGTTGCCATAGGGAACCGTCCCGAGAACTAAGCCCTTCCACTCTAGCCCGCCAGATGTCGTTTCTGTAGTTCCTTATACTAGTTTCAATTTCATTCGAGATCCTAGAAAACAATTTCTTGTCTTCTGGATCTCGCGTGCGTTGCCACACTTTCCTAGCTTTCTTCCTGTCAGATATCCGTTGAGAAATGTCTTCGGGCAGTCTGTCTTCCACAGGCCTGACGGCAACCTTTCGAATGTTATGTCTTCTGGCTTGTAAGATGTTATTAATGAGCGTGTTGATTTCTGTTTCGATTTCGTGTTGTTTCATATAACGGTTTATGGTAGTGTGTTGATTGAGATAAGCCCTGAAGCCATGCCAGTTCGCGTTCTTGTAGTCGAAGGTTACTTTCGGGATTTGTTTATATTCTTTAGTTAGTTCGAACAAAACCGGCAGGTGATCTGAGCCCATCTCATCGACTGTTCTGACGTTCGTGATGTCGGTGAAGTTCTTGGCTACGATCAGGTCGATGGTCGTGGAAGACATTCCGTTAAGGGGAAAGTGGGTGGGGGAATTGGGATATTCGATTATCACGTTGGCCGAGTCGCTGTACCTTTTCAATACATTACCGTTAGTATTATTACCGTCGTTACCCCAAGAAACGTGCCTAGCGTTGAGGTCTCCGCAGATTAGTACTTTATTCCCAGCACTCGCCAGGGCCTCCAAGCTGTCCATGGTGAGCTTATTGCCGGGACGATTGTATGCTGCAATTATAATTTCCCCCGTATGTAATCGTACTCCAGCATGTTCTATAGAGCTGTTTCGGGGCGCAAGTACTACGTGGGGAATATGGTTTTTGATAAGAACGGCTACCCCTCCGTAGCGATCTGCTCCGGGTCTGTCGGTACGAACGACGTTATAACCTCTAACTCTGAGTCCATGGTCCTGACGTAGGCGCGTTTCTGTGAGAATAATTATGTCCAAGCTAAACCGGTGGACAAAATTAACAAAAGACGGCATCTTATTGTTGATGCCGTTGATGTTAAAATTGCACACCGTAATACCCATCTATCTGAATATGGCATACTTATCGACTTCCTCAGCGAAAGACGAGAATTCCTGAATAACCCTCATTGCGTCACCACCGCATCTGGCTATCCTAGTGTTGAGCTCGCGAACCGCTCTCAGTACCTCGCCGACGTTGACCATGCTTCCCAGCGTTCGCAGTTCATCTACGAGTTCCGCCATTGCGTTCTGGTTATCCGCCGCCCGAGCCTCGCTTCTGTTGGTCGTCAATATCGGGGCGAGAGGCGTGTCTGCTTTTGGATTGGCTGCAGCTCTCTTCTCCCAGACGTTAGTGGTGGGAGGTGGGGCCGGTACTAGTCTCGGTTTTACAGGTTGTCTTCTCGATTTCTGTTGAATTTCGAGTCTTCTTATGTATTCCGGACATGTTTCGGAGTTTGCCAAATGTCCCTCTCCGCAATTGGCACACTTCGGTGGTTGAGTGTTTGGAATTGTGCACTCGTTGGTGAAATGGTGTTCAGCGCATTTGAGACATTTTGGATCCCTGTAGCAGTTCGAGGTGGCATGTCCCCACTGCTGGCATCTTCTACACTGGGTAATTTGCCTAGTGTTGCGACGCATTTCCCAAGTCACCCTTATGTCGAACAGATAATGGTGATTCTTGTTGAGAAGATTGAGGGTGACTTTGGGGTCGGTAACCACCATATAGAGTGGTCGAAATTGTGTTCGCAACCTGAACACTTCTTTGGCCGTGATGTCGTATAAGTTTTTCAGTTCCTCTCGTATGTCTGCTGGGTCTGGAGCATGATCCAATCCTCTAACCACGAAAGCATGGGTCCTCTCAGTTTTGGGGGTATAAGTGTAAAAGGGCAATTCTTCATTCTTCAGAGTATCCCTGAGATTCACGTAGTCTTCAATATTCGATGTATAGAATAGAATAGACTTTATTGATTCCTTGTGCCAATTACATAAATTGGATAGAATAGGTCATCAGAGAGTTACAAGATGTACAATGTATAATTAAATAATTAAATACATATACAGGTATGAAACACGAACACAGTACAATATACACACATGCACATACACACACACACACATACATATATACATACATTGCGTCAAGATGTCAGCGTTCAAAAATAAATAAATATATAAACACATAACTATTAGTGAAGAGTACAGCCATAATACATAATCACTAAGGAGTCAATAACAACAACAACAATAATATAGTCCATATGGCTTATAGCGCAGCATTAATATATTCATCCAGAGAGTAGAAACAGTTACTGCACAACAGCTCAAATAACCCAGATTTAAAATGTTTTACATTACCCAACATCCTTAAATCAGATGGCAGTCTATTGTATAGATCACTCCCTGCACATACAGGGGATTTTTTATACAGAGTCAGTTTATAATTCTTGATGTATAAATTATTTCTATTACGTGTATTATGCTCATGCTTGTCGCGGTGTGTTGGTAACCTGTTCTTTACACCATGTATATATACAAGTAACTTATACAAATATATAGATGTAACAGTAAGCAGGTTATTTTTTTTAAAGATGTCACGGCAGGATTCCCTATGTCCCTTATTGAATATAACTCTCAATACCCTTTTCTGTATTACAAATATTCTCTGTAGATCCACACATTGACCCCATGCTATTATGTTATAAGAAATTTTTGAGTAGAACAGAGCATAGTATACTTTCATCAAGGAGGCACAATTTAAACTGTTTTTTAGCATACAGATCGCGAAGCATGACTGACTTAACTTGGCGGAGAGTTGATCAATTTGTTTAGTCCAGTCTAGGTGTTCGTCTAAAATGACTCCCAAAAAATTCGTGTATTTTTGCATACTTAGGGAATTATTATTTAAGGAAATGTTTATGTTTTTAGACATATTTTTACCGCGAGTTTTGAACAATACACATACAGTTTTCTCGTAGTTGATAATGAGTCTGTTCTTAAAGCACCATGTATTGAACTGATCCAGAACTCTATTTGCTAGACCTTCAAGATCTGTCAGGCTCCCGGCTGAGATAACTATTGAGGTGTCGTCTGCATACATAAAAATTTTACCACGATCGACATATTCAGGCAGGTCATTGATAAATAGTAGGAATATCAGGGGGCCAAGCACACCACCCTGAGGGGTTCCTATTGATATGTCATATTCGTCAGACAGTGAGGTCCCAATTTTAACCAAGAGTCCCCTGTTCGTCAAATATGAAATTAGCCAGTTATTAATATTACCACGAAGTCCAATTTTATCCAACTTTTCTGCAACAAATGGTATATGCAGAGTGTCAAAGGCACTCGAGAGATCAAAAAATATACCCATCACATACTCATTAGCATCTAGTCCCTCATATACTGCTTGTATTAGTTCCGTTGCTGCTGTTTCTGTTGAAAAGTTACTCCTAAAACCATGTTGGGAATTTGTCAATATATGATATTTTTCTAGGAATTTTGTTATTCTATAGGACATCACTTTTTCCATGATCTTAGAGAATACACTCAATAGTGAGATGGGCCTGTAGTTTTTAATGTCGTTACTATCACCCTTTTTAAATACTGGGATAATTAAAGCAGTTTTTAATTTTTGGGGGAAAACACCAAGTTCAACAGACTTATTAATTATTGGTGCGAGACATTTTGCGAATTCATCAGCACATTCCTTGATCAGCTTAACTGGGACTCCGTCAATCCCAGTAGAATTTTTATTCGTGAGGTCTAGTATGACATCTTTAACCTCCTGTATATTGACATTATATAGGTACATTGTGTTCATGTTTTCACATTTCGTAGCAGTGCAGTGATTAGACAAATGAGGAAAATGAGATTCTATTTTAGTTTTTATATTTTTTGAGTAATGGTTTGCAAAAAGGTTTGCAACTTCTTTACTGTCACTGACGACAGTGTCGTTACGGTTGAGGGTGATGTTTTCACGCGACTTTTTGGTTCTATTTAAGTTTAAGTTTACTATGTTCCATAATGTCCTCGTTTTGTTCGCAGATGCTTCAATTTTGCTTTTGTTGGATGCTTGTCTGTCTTTTTGTAGATTATGCTGATATTGTTTCTTTCTATTTTTGTACAGAGTGTTTAGATCCTCGTTATTGAGTTGTTTTCTCAAATAATTCAAGTCCCTTAGGTTTAAGGACTCATCTTTCAACACTTTTGAAAATTTAAATTTTTTTGCGTTGGAAATTTGAGTCAGTTTTCTATTTGACGAGTGCAATATTGGAAAGGCACTTTCAAAACTATATTCAAAATGTGACCAAAAGACGTTAAAGAATTCATCTATGTTCGATTCATTATTGACGTTATATAGTAAAGCTAAGTGTGCCCCACTAAATATAGACTTGAAATATTGTATACTGCTTGAATTTATTTTCCTTTGACTGGTAGGAGGCTCTTTATTTTGCTCATTACAGCTATCACCAAAATTTGAACTGAGAAGCTGTGCAGAGTGATCAGATATTCCGGGATCTATAATTTTTACTGTTACTTTCGATTTATTTGTAACCAAATAGTCAACAGCGGTTTGCGAGGTGCCAAGCGCATTAACTGCAATTCTTGTTGGCTCATCTATAAGGGACACAAGATTGAAACTCGCAAACAAATCATGCAATACACTATTTTCTACACTTCTTTTCAATTTATCGACATTCATATCTCCACATATATAAATTGTCGTATACTTTTTTGTTGCAATCCTCAGCAATGTTGTGAGTTGCATAATAAATAAGTTGTAGTCACCATTTGGCGATCTGTATAAAGCTATTATGCAAGTACTATTATTCAGATCTATAGCAGAACATTCAAATGACATATCGATAGACAGCTTGTTGAAAGCCAGAATAGGTTTACAGTTTTTTATATATTTATTTTCATTTTTAACGAAAACCGCAGTGCCTCCATGAATGTGTGATTTTCTACAATAACTGGAAATCATTTTATATCCTTGAATATGTATCAAGTCAATTTTTTCTTGAGTTTGCCAGTGCTCACTGATACAAAGAAATACTGGGTCCAAGTCATACATGAAATGCTGTAGCATATTTACCTTGTTTGAGAGACACTGCATATTCATATGCAACAAAAACCACTCGCTGGATGCTTTAGAGGTAATCACTTGGCTCCTGTCAGAGAAAAAACTGACCAGAGGGAACTATTTCACCATTTACCAATCGACTCTCTAGTAAGGAGTCATTGCTTGAGGTATTTTTATTTTTATTCTGAATATTCAAAAAACTAATTTCATCGTGCAGGCTAGGTCCACCCATAATATTTTTTGGCGAAAATGTTCTCTCCTGCTCAGTGGCATTTGATGTTAGTGTGCTTATAATAGTCTTTAGGACTGGTTTGTTCTTAAAATTATTTAGGTTGCTTAGCTTTGGCAAAGAATTTGACTGATATGTTATTATTTTTATCACTATAATAATTTACATACTCCAGAATTTGGTCATTTATCCGATAGTCCTCATTCTTGTTGCATACCGACAACAATACTAAATTCGTCATTTTACTTAATGGCAATAAACATTTCAAACCAGAGCTCAAGTCTCTCGAATTGCTTACATTATTTGTGTTTACCATTACAATAACATAATCATCTTGTCCATACTGAATTGTAGCATTGAAGATGGTTCTTGCAAGGTCCTTGAAATCAACACCTGGCTTAATAAATCCCTCAATCATGTAATTGGTTTTTAAAGAACTCTGGTCTTTTTGAACATTTTGATTTTTGTTCATTAAAGTGGTTAAGATTTTTGTACAGTTTGCACCACATTCATCACCCATAATCAATATCTTCCTAACAGGTTCCCCAATGGCACTGCTAATTTCTTGTTCTGGTTTACGCGCATCCTGAAGTGGAAGATCTGCGCCAGCATCTTCACTTGTTGAGCCTATTTGTTTATTGTTTGTAATATCATCTGTTTGTGATAATGGTTTATCAAGTTGGTTTCTTGATTGAAGCGGATATGTATTATTACGTCCATTGCCCTTTATGTTTGGGTCGCCTGGTATATGCATATCATATTCCAGCGTTTGCTCAGTATTTGTAGTCGCGTTTTTATTTCTGCTTATTTCATTTGTCGAGGTGCTGCAAGTTTTTGTTGCTCTGTTTGTTTGGTTCACTTTCTTATTAAGTTCATAAATTTGTTCTTTCAATTCATTAATCAATTTATCTTGCTTTTTTTGCAGCTCGGTGCTTTCCTCCTCATTCCTGATCGCCTCTTGCATGAAGGATTGATATTCGTCCTTTAATTTTTGGATAAACCTGTTTTTGATTTCACTATCTTCATTGAGTTCGTTGATTGTTTTCTCTAGAATACTCTTCTCGTCATCCTCGTCACTAGAATCATTTTCGTCTGGTGATTTACAGCACACTATTTTGTTCTCATTGATGAAGCGAATTCCATTTTTATATTTGGGTAAACAACACTTGTGGATTACGTTGAAGCACTTAACACATACGTAGTGTATGAAAGGTTTACTTTTACAGCATTTATAACTCACAAATAAAGAGCTACGAGAGCTGCTGCTTCCAGCCATGCTTCCCGATACGATTAGGGTGGTTTTGTTTGCATATTTGATAGTGTGTTTATCCTTTATGATGTTGTTGATTTGGTTTTTGATACCTGTCAAATCTGTAGCAATGCCCTCTAGGACTATCGGAGGGGGTTTGATTGTTTTCTTTTCCCTGGGATGAGGATTTTGCTTGGTGGTAATCGTTTCGTTGTCTAGTTCTTCTTCCTGTTTTTCGGGGTTTTGGATGTCTGAATGGTTTCTGTTATCTGTATTATTCCCGAGAGCCGAATATCTGTTTCTCGTGACTGTTGGGTTATTCATTTTACCCCTTTTCTTGATGAATTTCGCCCAGGAGGAAGTTTTCTTCGGAAATTTGAAGCAATCCTGGTCTACTTCGCCGCTTTTACATTTTTTGTTCGCCGTAACCGCTGGAGGTGAATCTCGTGGTCTTTTCTCTAGTCTTCTGGGTGGGGCTCTCAGTGGGGGAAAATCTTGAATTTCCATGCCCTCCTCTTGAGAATCTCTCTTCTGAGCAACGATCACTGGCACAGCAGGCATGGTCACGTCGTGAAGAATGGTGATGTTTTTCCTAACGGTTTGCGGAGAGGGAGTTTTCGGGAGGGATTTCGCCACTGCAGAAGCAATTTCACGAGCTGTGGGTGAAGCTCGTTCCGCAATTTGATCTTTCTCTCCGAAAACAGCTTTTTTCACTTGCTCCAACCTCTCTTCCTCGCTCATGACAATAACCGGCGAGTTCTGATTCGAATTTGGATTGGATTGTGAGGGAGTGTATTCGTATGCCGAGTTGAAGTTGTTGAGCGAATCTTCATCCGAAATATGTGTGTAGGCCGCCCTAATCAACCTGCACCTCTCGTGGATGTTTGGGGTGTTGTCTCTCGCCTCGATCCATTCATCTATGGAAATGTCGGCCGGACACTCCCTCAGATCGAATTCATTCTCAAGATCTCGAATAATGTTGGCCATCTCCTTCGTTTTGATTTTTCTTGATTTCGAAATTTCGGGTTGCCTATTCAGTTGAAAATCCTCCCAGTTGTTATAGTCCAGGATATGTAATTTGGTAACTCGGAAGAATTTCTCGAATGCCTCTTTTTTCGATCTATCCGGAAGATGTTTGAACATATTTTGTTTGTAGAAGAGAGGTACTTCCTCGAGTGACTGAATGACTACATGTCCTTTTGTTGAGATTTTCGCTTCATCGATATCTTGAGATTTCTTGGTGTTCTTCTTGGGGGCCTCTTTTGACCCTTTAGAAAATGTTGTGGGGGCAGCAGCCTCGCCTCCGGTCAAACCTACTCGATCCAGCCTCACCAGAAGCGAAGAGCTACTACCCCTCGTATCATTCTCGCTGTTAGACAGCTTTTGTTAGTGTCAAATAATGACCAAGGTTAATTATTTTTTGGTTTTTCTTCTTTTCAGGAGTTAGTATTGTTAAATTATTGAATATTAGTTTCAGCGAAGATCAGCTTGAGACGTCCGGTATATCACGCGGCGTCGACAGGCGAGCGACTCCTCCTATAGCACGGCCTTGTGGGGGAACCTCTCGATCAATCGCCGCGCACCTACTGCCTTCAGTTCTGAGTCGATCGCGCTGGGATGTGGTCGCTCGCTTGAGAATTTCTGGCCAGCGAACACGCGAGGGCCGACTCGTCAGACGACTTGTCGCCAGGCACTGTGCTAACTGACCTTCAATTTGTTTTGTTGACTGCTTTTTTCTTCAGTCTTCTTTCACTATGGGAAAACAATGAACGAATCACTGTTCTAATTCACGTAGTAGATGATAAATATTTGTAGTATGATTGAATTGAATCACGAACAAATATATACTGGTATACCTTCGAAACGACCTGTCGTCTCGAAAGCTGAGACCGTACTGGACGAGAACCGGTATATTTCAACGTGGTATGGTCGTTGCCGTGAAATTTTTTCAGTTTCGATAACTACAAGGCCACCTGATGCCTTCGTTTGGAGCCCATCAATCAAGCGTATCTCATTAATTTTTTTTATCAATATTATCGATGTTATTATTATAATTCTTCTTTTTCTTAATCTTCTTAATCTTCTCAATTTTCTTAATCTCCTCAATCTCCTTAATCTTCTTAATCTTCTTAATCTTCTTAATCTTCTTAATCTTCTTAATCTTCTTAATCTTCTTAATCTTCTTAATCTTCTTAATCTTCTTAATCTTCTTAATCTTCTTAATCTTCTTAATCTTCTTAATCTTCTTAATCTTCTTAATCTTCTTAATCTTCTTAATCTTCTTAATCTTCTTAATCTTCTTAATCTTCCTAATCTTCTTAATCTTCTTAATCTTCTTAATCTTCTTAATCTTCTTAATCTTCTTAATCTTCTTAATCTTCTTAATCTTCTTAATCTTCTTAATCTTCTTAATCTTCTTAATCTTCTTAATCTTCTTAATCTTCTTAATCTTCTTAATCTTCTTAATCTTCTTAATCTTCTTAATCTTCTTAATCTTCTTAATCTTCTTAATCTTCTTAATCTTCTTAATCTTCTTAATCTTCTTAATCTTCTTAATCTTCTTAATCTTCTTAATCTTCTTAATCTTCTTAATCTTCTTAATCTTCTTAATCTTCTTAATCTTCTTAATCTTCTTAATCTTCTTAATCTTCTTAATCTTCTTAATCTTCTTAATCTTCTTAATCTTCTTAATCTTCTTAATCTTCTTAATCTTCTTAATCTTCTTAATCTTCTTAATCTTCTTAATCTTCTAAATCTTCTTAATCTTCTTAATCTTCTTAATCTTCTTAATCTTCTTAATCTTCTTAATCTTCTTAATCTTCTTAATCTTCCTAATCTTCTTAATCTTCTTAATCTTCTTGATCTTCTTGATCTTCTTTATCTTCTTTATCTTCTTAATCTTCTTAATCTTCTCAATCTTTCTAATCTTCTTAATCTTCTTAATCTTCTTAATCTTCTTAATCTTCTCAATCTTCTTAATCTTCTTAATCTTCTTAATCTTCTTAATCTTCTTAATCTTCTTGATCTTCTTGATCTTCTTAATCTTCTTAATCTTCTTAATCTTCTTAATCTTCTTAATCTTCTTAATCTTCTTAATCTCCTCAATCTTCTTAATCTTCTTAATCTTCTTAATCTTCTTAATCTTCTTAATCTTCCTAATCTTCTTAATCTTCTTAATCTTCTTAATCTTCTTAATCTTCTTAATCTTCTTAATCTTCCTAATCTTCTTAATCTTCTTAATCTTCTTAATCTTCTTAATCTTCTTGATCTTCTTAATCTTCTTAATCTTCTTAATCTTCTTAATCTTCTTAATCTTCTTGATCCTCTTAATCTTCTTAATCTTCTTAATCTTCTTAATCTTCTTAATCTTCTTAATCTTCTTAATCTTCTTAATCTTCTTAATCTTCTTAATCTTCTTAATCTTCTTAATCTTCTTAATCTTCTTAATCTTCTTAATCTTCTTAATCTTCTTAATCTTTTTAATCTTTTTAATCTTCTTAATCTTCTTAATCTTCTTAATCTTCTTAATCTTCTTAATCTTCTTAATCTTCTTAATCGTCTTAATCTTCTTAATCTTCTCAATCTTCTTAATCTTCTTAATCTTCTTAATCTTCTTAATCTTCTTAATCTTCTTAATCTTCTTAATCTTCTTAATCTTCTTAATCTTCTTTATCTTCTTAATCTTCTTAATCTTCTTAATCTTCTTAATCTTCTTAATCTTCTTAATCTTCTTAATCTTCTTAATCTTCTTAATCTTCTTAATCTTCTCAATCTCCTCAATCTTCTTCTTCTTCTTCCATCATCATTATCGTTATTATCATTATTATTGGTATTATTATAATTATCATTCTCGTTTTCATTTTTCTCCTTCTCAAAAACAAAGAAAAAAGACAACGGCACGCGGTGTTCCCAAGCGGTCACCCATCCAAGTACTAACCGCGCCCGACGTTGCTTGACTTCGGTGATCGGACGAGAACCATTACCATTACCATTAAAATTCTCTTTATTATATTAAGGTTATTACAAAGGTTTCAGACATACAGTTGTATAAATATAAAATTATTGTATAAGTAAAAATACATTCAACATAAATTTATACAAAACAGAACAAGATAGAATGACTTCATCACAATGTTTGCACATGTTTCACCCTTTCTTTGATAAACAAACAAAGCGCGCACAGCACAAACACTTTCACGGTACAGCGGAACTTTCCGTTGCGGGCTGGTGTTGACCCTACTGGGAGTACGTCTATTGGACCTTTTGACGTTCTAATATCTTGGAGGTTCCTAGGTAATTTACCTTTACCCTCGATTCTGAATTTCAATAGAGGCGATCGTGGCGATCAGGGACTTTTTTATTCTGCCGTTCTATTTCTAATTGTGTGGTGGATATAAGGGGAAAATCAGGTTAAAAACCCCTTTTCAGTTGTTTATGGGATGAGGATTTTGGTAGGAAGAATATAGGATATGGGCTGGGTGAAGGAGGTGCTATCATTCAGGCCTTTCCCCGAAAATTTTTGTCGCTCTGTATATTAGGCCATGTTTCATAGTTCCCTCGTATCCTTGCCTAATGCTGGTCATGTTTCTAGTGAGAACACTGCCTCCGATCTGATATTTGTAAAAGTTATATGCAGTGTTTTTTATGTATTCTTTGATGTATGGTGTGTTGCATAGTTCGTGTATGTGTTCTACTCGGGTATACGGTGAGCTCTGTGTTATGATTCTCAGCACTTTGTTTTGTATTTTTTGTAATTTTTCGAGCTGTGTGTTTGATGCGCTGCAGTATACTGGGCAGGCGTATGTTAAGATAGGTCTTATTATCATCTTATAGATCAGGAGTTTGTTATCTGTTTTTAATACAGAGTTTCTGCATATTAATGGATATAGGTTTTTGATTGCGATTTGTGCTTTTCGGATAGTATTTTTGATATGTTCATTGAAGCTCATTCGCCTGTCCAATGTTACTCCTAAGTAGGTGACCCAATTTTCCGACCATATCTCCGCCTCACCTACTCGTAGTGGAAGGTGTATTTTATTGTCGGTGAATTTTTTCGAAAAGTTTATCATTTTGGTTTTTCCATTATTAACCTTGATGTTTGCTGTTTCGAAGTAAGGCATGATCAATCTATCCAAATGAATCTGGATCTGTGTCCTGGCGACGTCAGAGCTGAACGAGTGCGCGTACACAGCCGTGTCATCGGCATACAGTGCCGCACTGGTCCGCTCGAACATAGGAAGATCGGCCGTATATATTGAGTATAGAAGCGGAGAAAGGCAGGATCCTTGGGGCACCCCCGCTCCGAGTGGATATGCCCTGGAGACAGTGTTATTCACCTTTACCTTTATTATTCTCTCTTCGAGGTAGGAGGATATGATTTTCGCAATGAACAACGGAAAGCCCTTCTCGCTCAGTCTGGCCACCAGTCCGTTGTGATTCACTTTATCGAAAGCTCTTTCTATATCCAGCAGGACCATGACTGTGTTCTTAGTTTGATTGTATGCGCGTTGCACATCATGAACAATTCGCGCCACTTGGGACACTGTGCTGTGCCCCTTGCGAAATCCGAACTGTTCCCGAGGTATCAGGTCGATTTTTCCGGTGTAGTAATTCAAGACTCTTAACAGCACCCTATCTATCGTCTTGGCTATCACTTTGAGCAGAGTAATGGGGCGATAGCCATCCGGACGTGTTTTATTTTTGTTTGCTTTCGCGATTGGCACAACGAGGCCCTCTTTCAGACATTTCGGGTAGCGCTGATGCTTCAAGATTCCGTTGACAATGTAACACAACTGAACCACGGCTTTCTTGCTTAGGTTTTTCAGGATAATCACGTCCATACCGTCTGAGCCTGCAGCTTTGTTTATATTGCTATACTTTATGATATTTTTGATTTCCGTTGGTGATGTCATAACTTTCTTCAGAATACGCTCCGAGACTGGTATTGGCTCAAGACTCCTGATTCTGTCTGCCAACTTCCTGATCTCAGTTTGTTTTTCGTTAGGTTTGGTCCCGTTGTTTTTTGTTATGTCATGATAGTATTCAGCTAGCATATTCGCTTTCTCTTCGTCTGTAATCGCCTCCCTCTCCTGCCAAGTCATTGAAGGTATTGTATACGATTTCTTCTTGAGATTTCTGGTCATCTTCCATAAAGTGCCGTCAGAGGGAGTCAGATTTTCTATTTTGTTTTCCCATTTTTTGTTGATGTGCTTTCTGATCTCGTCGTCTATTTGTTTGTTCAGTCGAGTAAAGTCGAGTCTATCATGTGTTTGTCTCGTTCTTTGCCATTTCTTCCTAGCATTGTTCCTTTTGGTCATGAGTTGTTGAATTTCTGTTGGCAGTATGTCTTTGTCTTCTCTTATCGTAGTCTTTTTGAATGTTGCCGATCTGGCACCGATGATAGCCTCGACGAGTTTGGTCGTTTCTTCATCGATATTTAGATCGTTTATATTCGATTGTATGGATATTCTAGTATTCAGAATGGCTCTGAATCTCTGCCAATCTCCGTTCTTATAATCATATCTTTGTCTGATCGGTGCTTCATATTTTTTATTCAAGTAAAATATCACTGGTAGGTGGTCCGATCCAAGATCGTCGATGACTCTCATCGGTGACACATCGGCAACGTTTTTAGTGATTGCTATGTCAATTGTCGTCGGGGTCATGTTGTTCAGTGGGTAGTGCGTCGGTTTTTCAGGGTATTCGATCAGTACGTTGGCATCCTCCGTATACCTTTTCAGTGCGTATCCATTGGTGTTATTGCCGTGATTTCCCCAAAGCGTGTGTCGGGCATTGAAGTTTCCAGCGACTATAACTTTGTTTCCAGCGCCACACAGTGCCTCCAAGTCTGCTTGTGTGATTTTGTTGCTGGGTCTGTTGTATGCAGCGAATATTATTTCTCCCTGGTGTAGTCTCACCCCGACGTGTTCGATATTCGATGCTCGCTGCGGCACAACACCGAAGGGAATGTGTTCTTTGATTAGGATGGCCACGCCCCCGTACTGTCTCGCATTCGGCCTGTCTGTGCGAATCGTGGTGTATCCTCTTATCTTGAAGTCATGGTCCGGTCGCAGTCTGGTTTCGGTGATTAGGACGATGTCCAGACCGTGCCGGTGCACAAAGTTAACGATACTTGGCATCTTATTATTGATGCCGTTCACGTTAACGTTACACACCTTCAGGCTTCCTGTTGTTCCCTGAATATATTGTATCGGCCCGTTTCGGAAATCGCCCTGAATGCTAGCACCGCATCCAAGGGGTCTCTGGTTTGTGTAAGCGCGTGGTTTAGGTCCCTGAGAGCCCTGATCACCTCATCAATATTTATGATATTCTCTAGTTTATTGAATTCGATAGCTAGTAATTTTAATGAGTTGTTAATTGTACTCCCAGCAGTGTACTCACCGTCCGCTCTTCTCTGCAGATGTTGGATTTGTGGTATACTGTTCTCTCTGCTCGTTGTTGCTATTTGACTTTCTTCTTGCGTTTGTTTCTCCTCTCTTTCTCTCCTTCTCTTCTCCCATATATTTTCTCGAGGAAGTGGGGCTGTGGTGAATTTGGAGTATTCTCTCGGAACGTTTTTCCTGTCGTTTTTCTGTCGTTCGATGTTTTCGATTTTCTCTTTGTACTTCGGGCAGTCCGTACTATTCGATGTATGACCTCCGCTGCAGTTCGCACATTTTGGCGATCCGTTTTTGTTGACGCATTCTGTAGTGAGGTGGTCCCCTCCGCATCTCATGCACTTTGGCGGCATGAAACAATTAGACATCGCATGTCCCCACATCTGGCACCTTCTACATTGTGTGAGTCGTTTGGTGTTTCTACGAATTTCCCAGTTAATCCTCACTGCGAGAAGTTTGGTGATTCTTGTAGTCAAGAATTTCAGAGTGTATCTAGAAGGCAGGACCACCATGTAGAGTGGTCTGTAGAGCGTTTTCATGCGATAAATTTCTTTCACATCAATGTCATATTCCTCTTGTAGGGCTACTCTGATATCTTCGAGAGAGGGTTCCGAATCCATGCCTCTAAGGACGAACGCATGCGACTTTTCTGCTTTAGGGGTATACGTGTAGTAATCGATTTCCTTCTCTGTCATTATGAGCCTCGCCTTATGATAGTCTGTTTCGTTTTCCGTATATAACAGTGTACTGTTGTGTGAGAATTTGAAGGATATTCTATCTATTGCATTCTTGAAAATGTTCGGCCCATCTCCTCTCAGTATCCCTCTGATTACGATGGGTGGTGGTTTCTTCGTTTTTTGGTTCAGTTCCATGTTTTCAGTGTCCTCTTGCCTCGGCTTACTTGGCCTTCCTTTATTTCTTAGTCCCGGAGTAGCCTTTTCTTTTGTCAGCGTGACTGTGGGTGGTTCTGGTGATTTAGGAATACCCAACCCCTCGCAGGTTATTCCACCTCCGACTGCATCATCCGCTAAAGGTGTGAAACGGTTCTTCAAATGGACGGTAGTTTTCTCTCTATCCAGTAGCCAATCGCTATTATCCTTGGAACATTTTCTTGGCGAAATGAATCCTTCCGGTGAGTCGGATATCTCCCTGTTCCGTTTCTCACCTCTTCCTTCAATATTAATCTCCGTCTCCATGGGTACATCTTGTCGCAGGACCCCTTCAGTCTCACGATTCGGTGACGTCGGGATAGTGATGATCTCCTGTACGTGGATTTTTTTGTGGTACGGATGGACAGTTCGTTTGTCAACCGTCAGGTCTTCTTTCGTCACCGAATTCGCAATGAAATCCAGCCTTGCACCTTTTTTGGGATTTGTAGAGGAATCTGACATGTTCGATGTGTCACTTTCTTCCATATTCTTTGCACGAATTCTCCTCATTGCAATTTCTATCTGTTTCTTCATTGGGTTGTAATCCGGTCCACTGCTTGGTGTATCACCCCCAGAGCTACCTTTATCTGTCGCCGTGCTCCGTTTGGGCCTCTTCTTCTTTATTTCTTTATCTCTATTCTTGTTTTCTGACATTCTAAGTTTATGTCGGATTTCCTCGGCTGTGTTCAGATTCGAGATGATTTTTGTGACACTGGCTCCGAGAGATCTAGCCTTCTCCTTACTGGAGCTTTCCCCAGGGGTTGAACCTACTCGATCCAGCCCTTCCCCATGGTTCGACCTACCAGTAAGTGGCTCTTCATCGCCCTTTTTCTCCAGGGTGTTAGTATATCTTTATATAATTTTTTTTTCTGGTTAGTATGATTTTGTTTGTTTTTTTTTTTTTTTTGTTTTTTTTTGTTTTTTTTTCTTTATTTATTTTCAATTTTTTTTTATTGGTTCCTCGATGTTCTAATACTATAGTAGAGCTGAACTTGCTTATCTACTTGCAGGGATGTGAATCGGACATCTGGTATACCGCGAGGCGTCGACAAGCGCGAGACTCCTCCTGTAGCACGGCCTCGTGGGGGAAACTCTCGATCAATCGCCGTGCGCCTACTGCCTTCAGTCCTGACTCGATCGTGGTGGGATGCGGTCGCTCGCTTGAGAATTTCTGGCCAGCGAACACACGAAGGCCGACTCGTCAGACGACTTGTCGCCAAACACTGTGCTCACTGACCTTCAGTTTGTTTTGTTGACTCTGCTTTTTGCTGCTATTTCTTATGCTATGCACAATGAACGAATCAATCTTCTTTCTTCGTTTCCTCGTTACAAAGACTTGTTGAATACAGATCAAATTCACTCGCGAATATATAACTTTGGATAAATTTGGGATAAATTCGAAACGACCTGTCGTCTCGAAAGCTGAGACCGTACTTGGACGAGAACCGGTATATTTCAACGTGGTATGGTCGTTGCCGTGAAATTTTTTCAGTCTCGATAACTACAAGGCCACCTGATGCCTTCGTTTGGAGCCCATCAATCAAGCGTATCTCATTAATTTTTTTTTTATCAATATTATCGATGTTATTATTATAATTCTTCTTTTTCTTAATCTTCTTAATCTTCTCAATTTTCTTAATCTCCTCAATCCCCTTAATCTTCTTAATCTTCTTAATCTGCTTAATCTTCTTGATCTTCTTAATCTTTTTAATCTTCTTAATCTTCTTAATCTTCTTAATCTTCTTAATCTTCTTAATCTTCTTAATCTTCTTAATCTTCTTAATCTTATTAATCTTTTTAATCTTCTTAATCTTCTTAATCTTCTTGATCTTCTTAATCTTCTTAATCTTCTTAATCTTCTTAATCTTCTTGATCTTCTTAATCTTCTTAATCTTCTTAATCTTCTTAATCTTCTTAATCTTCTTAATCTTCTTAATCTTCTCAATCTTCTCAATCTTCTTAATCTTCTCAATCTTCTTAATCTTCTTAATCTTCTTGATCTTCTTAATCTTCTTAATCTTTTTAATCTTCTTAATCTTCTTAATCTTCTTAATCTTCTTAATCTTCTTAATCTTCCTAATCTTCCTAATCTTCTTAATCTTCTTAATCTTCTTAATCTTCTTAATCTTCTTAATCTTCTTAATCTTCTTAATCTTCTTGATCTTCTTAATCTTCTTAATCTTCTTAATCTTCTTAATCTTCTTAATCTTCTTAATCTTCTTAATCTTCCTAATCTTCTTAATCTTCTTAATCTTCTTAATCTTCTTAATCTTCTTAATCTTCTTAATCTTCTAAATCCTCTTAATCTTCTTAATCTTCTTAATCTTCTTAATCTTCTTAATCTTCTTAATCTTCTTAATCTTCTTAATCTTCTTAATGTTCTCAATCTTCTTAATCTTCTTAATCTTCTCAATCTTCTTAATCTTCTTAATCTTCTTAATCTTCTTAATCTTCTTAATCTTCTTAATCTTCTTAATCTTCTTAATCTTTTTAATCTTCTTAATCTTCTTAATCTTCTTAATCTTCTTAATCTTCTTAATCTTCTTAATCTTCTTAATCTTCTTAATCTTCTTAATCTTCTTAATCTTCTTAATCTTCTTAATCTTCTTAATCTTCTTAATCTTCTTAATCTTCTTAATCTTCTTAATCTTCTTAATCTTCTTAATCTTCTTAATCTTCTTAATCTTCTTAATCTTCTTAATCTTCTTAATCTTCTTAATCTTCTTAATCTTCTTAATCTTCTTAATCTTCTTAATCTTCTTAATCTTCTTAATCTTCTCAATCTTCTTAATCTTCTTAATCTTCTTAATCTTCTTTATCTTCTTAATCTTTTTAATCTTCTTAATCTTCTTAATCTTCTTAATCTTCTTAATCTTCTTAATCTTCTTAATCTTCTTAATCTTCTTAATCTTCTTAATCTTCTTAATCTTTTTAATCTTCTTAATCTTCTTAATCTTCTTAATCTTCTTAATCTTCTTAATCTTCTTAATCTTCTTAATCTTCTTAATCTTCTTAATCTTCTTAATCTTCTTAATCTTCTTAATCTTCTTAATCTTCTTAATCTTCTTAATCTTCTTAATCTTCTTAATCTTCTTAATCTTCTTAATCTTCTTAATCTTCTTAATCTTCTTAATCTTCTTAATCTTCTTAATCTTCTTAACCTTCTTAATCTTCTTAATCTTCTTAATCTTCTTAATCTTCTTAATCTTCTTGATCTTCTTGATCTTCTTGATCTTCTTGATCTTCTTGATCTTCTTGATCTTCTTGATCTTCTTGATCTTCTTGATCTTCTTAATCTTCTTAATCTTCTTGATCTTCTTAATCTTCTTGATCTTCTTAATCTTCTTGATCTTCTTGATCTTCTTAATCTTCTTAATCTTCTTGATCTTCTTAATCTTCTTAATCTTCTTAATCTTCTTAATCTTCTTAATCTTCTTAATCTTCTTAATCTTCTTAATCTTCTTAATCTTCTTAATCTTCTTAATCTTCTTAATCTTCTTAATCTTCTTAATCTTCTTAATCTTCTTAATCTTCTTAATCTTCTTAATCTTCTTAATCTTCTTAATCTTCTTAATCTTCTTAATCTTCTTAATCTTCTTAATCTTCTTAATCTTCTTAATCTTCTTAATCTTCTTAATCTTCTTAATCTTCTTAATCTTCTTAATCTTCTCAATCTTCTTAATCTTCTTAATCTTCTTAATCTTCTTAATCTTCTTGTTGCAGATGGAAAGCTCTTTCGCAGAGAGATAATAATGGACTTTACATCCCGTACTTTCCCCTATAATCACTCCGGAAATAAAAACCCAACAATGTGAATGGACTGACCGATCAACCCCAAGAGACTTACCGTTGGTCTGCCTGCCGTCCTCTTGGATGGAAGAAAGGGCCCTTTTCTGGATTGGCAGGTGGCTGTTGTGCTCTAACCGGTTTTTTGGTAAAGGCGGAATTTCGAAAAATAAAACAGATACAGTCTTAGCGCGAACAAGCGTGTGGCACTTCTCTCTAGCCCTCTCTTGCTTATACTAATGCTATCAGCCGTCGTGAGTGCTCGCGGAGCAGTCGTCTCAGTGCTGATCGGTCGTATGTATAAGAGGAAGAAATAAAAAATAATAATATTCGTTCTGCAACATTAACTCCCCGGCAAAAAAGGCCTTGGCACTTTTTTTTTCCCAAAAAATAAAGAAAACTGGTACGAAATAAAAATTAAAGAAAATTAAATCATAAGGAATTTTGACACAACACATAATGGATGGCGATACCACGCTATTTAAGCTGTCGGCACTGGACATAGCTTCAAGAGTGGCCTCTTCAATTCACCGGAAGAAGTTTTCACTGTTGCCACTCGGACAGTTTTGTCATCACCCGGATGCAGCGCGACTATTCGGGCAAGAGTCCATTTGGAAGGCGGATTATTATCGTCTTTAATAAGAACTAGGCGACCGATTTCTGGATTAGTACTGGAATCAAGCCATTTTCCCCGTTGTTGTAACGTATGTAAATATTCACGCTGCCAACGTTTCCAGAAATCCTGCTGGATACGCTGGAGGAGTTGCCATCTGGACAAGCGGTTCAGGGGTACCTCTGAATAACTTGGCAGGGGCATAGCAGAAAGTGGTTCCAAAGTCAGGAAATGGCCTGGAGTGAGTGCTGAAATGTCTTCGACGTCAGCAGAAATTGGCGTTAATGGCCGTGAATTCAACAGAGCCTCAATCAGACACAACACGGTGTAGAATTCCTCGAACGTTAGAATTTGATCACCTACCACCTTCGTTAGATGATTTTTCACGGATTTGATTCCTGCTTCCGCTAAGCCATTGAAATGGGGCCCAGAAGGGGGCGAAAAAACAAATTTAATTTTTTCATTGTCAGCAGCGGTTTTCATGAGGTTCAGTTGGTGACTGGCTCCCACAAAGTTGGTAGCGTTATCACAATGTAAATGCGTAACTCGACCCCTGCGAGCTATGAACCTTTGTAAGGCTGCCAGGAAGGTTTCAGCAGAGAGGTCGCTAGCAAGTTCCAAATGAACTGCTTTCGTGGCAAAGCAGACGAATACACATAGATAGGCTTTCACAGATTTAACTCCCCTATGACGACTCAGTGTTATGAAAAAAGGTCCGCCAAAGTCAATTGCAGAATGTAGAAACGGTTTCACTTGAAGAAGACGTGATGGCGGTAGTGAAGCCATTGGGGGTTGAAAGTTTGTAGGATTAGCCTTCCAACAACGGATGCATTTAGAGATAACAGAATTGATAGCACGTTTGGAACAGAGGATCCAGAAGTTCTGTAAAAGCAAAAAGTATGTTGTGCGAAAGCCACAATGAAAATATTTTTCATGATAATAGCGAATGATCATAACAGTTAAATTACTATGGCGAGGAAGAAGCATTGGATGCTTTGCATTATAAGAAATGTGAGCATGTTTCAAGCGACCACCTACTCTGAGAACTCCTTCTTCATCGGAGAAGACATTGAGTTTGCGCAGTGGACGCGAGAATACCTTGTTTTGTAATTCCTTAGCAAAATGGATTTGTTGAGTATATTTAACCAATAATACTAGAGACTCGTGTAACTCGGGGCTTTGAAGTGAGCCAACTCGTTTTGTTTTGGAATTTCTCATATTGAATATAAATCTCAAAATATACGAAACAATGCGTTGAATCGAGCAAAATGACGATTTTTCCTTCAGAAGGTTCTCTAGAGGATTTTCGCTGTTGGACACAGTGAAAAAACTCATCCTTTTTTCATCATCTACTGGGTAGACAAAATTGGGTTGTGGAGATTGTAGAGGCAATTCCAACTCTTGCAAAAACGGTGGACCAGAGAACCAGAGGTCATGAGCGATCAAAGCGGAAGGGAGTAAGCCACGTGAGGCTGCATCAGCAGGATTGATTTTGGTATTGATAAAATGCCAAGTGGTATGCGGTATCTTTTCAACAATATAGATAACTCTATTAGCGACAAATGTCTTCCAACGATGCGGCAGACCCTTAATCCAATATAAAGCGATTTGTGAGTCAGACCATGCGTAAGTTTGACGGAATGATATTTTGGTACCGAAACATTCTAACAGGAAACACATGACCTTAGACAGGAGAACAGCGGCACACAATTCTAGGCGCGGAATAGATACCCTTTTTATTGATGCTACTTTAGATCGAGAGTAAAGAAATTGAGTAGTGATTCTACATTTCGGATCTATGGACCGAATGTAAAAGACACAACCATAGCCCTTTTCGCTAGCATCGCAAAAACCATGCAGTTCGTAGGTGACTTCAGTATCGGAGGGCGTCATAGGAAGTATTAAGCGCGGAATTCGCAATTTTGACAATAAAGAGAGTTCTGAGGTATACTGCTGCCAAACTCTAACGATATCGTTAGAAGGGACGTCATCCCAACCTATTCCCATTAACCATAAGCGTTGGATTAGATGTTTGGTATAAAAGGTAATAGGGGAAATAAATCCGAGCGGATCATAAACACGGGCTAATTCAGAAAGCATCACTCTTTTCGTACATTGTTGAGTATTACGCAATTTGACGGCGAAACAAAAACAATCCCACACAGGATTCCACTGCAGTCCTAAAACTTTCAAAGCCGACTCACTAGAGTCCGAATCGAACGAAAGCGGGTGAGTCGATAAATAGGACTCAGGTAAGTCCTTCAACAAGGAGGGTTCATTGCTGCACCATTTCCTCAATTCGAAACCACCCCTTTGCATGATGGAAATCAACTGACCACGGAGCGTCATTGCATTTTCAAAAGTAGGGACACTCACTACGACATCATCGATATAACAATTATTGCAAATAGCCTCAACTGCAAGAGGAAACATGTGACCTTCATCGTGACACAATTGACGGAGGCATCTTAGAGCCTGATAGGGCGCTGAACTCAAACCGTATGTGAGAGTGCGAAGTCGATAATCTTGAATATCTTCGTGAGATGCGAATCTCCAAAGAATACGTTGGTAATCAGTATGTGATTGGTTCACCCAAATCATTCGGTACATCTGCTTGATATCCGCACACAAACATATGGATACAAACGAAAATTCAGCAAAATATGCGAAATATCTTGTTGAAGTTTAGGACCAACCATCAAGCATTCATTCAACGATTTTTTATTGGTAATTTTTGCTGAAGCATTGAAGACAACACGAAGTTTTGTTGATTGACTTTCTGGTTTGAGGACGCAATGGTGTACCAAATAATATGAGTGGGAGGGAACAACGTCTTCCTTGACTAGCTCCATGTGATTTAACTGAAGATATTCTCTCATAAATTTACAGTACTCCGTATATAATGTGGGATTTCTCATTAGTCTTCGTTCAAGAGAATAAAAACGAGACAGTGCATAGTCGCGCATACCCGGAAAACTGGGAGTACTTTCCCGAAACGGAAGCGATACTGTATAGCGGCCTGTTTCATCGCGAGAGTGAGTATTCTGAAATGATTGTTCACATAAAATATCTTCAGGTGCGTCTGCTAAAATATGTGGAACACTTTCAACCTCCCAGAATTTCTTTATAACATTCTCAAGGGAATTTTCTGTTGTAGTACAAAAAAATGATACTGGTGAGATATTAGGAATCTTGATATTACCCATGAGAATATATCCCAAAATAGTGTTGATAGCAACCGGTTCGTCTGACGTTCCGAATAAGGATCCTGTCATATCTAATTTTGAAAAAACATCAGCCCCTAGCAAAATATCAATCTTTCCTGGCGAATAAAATTTTGGATCTGCGAGTTTCACATTTCGAATATGATTCCAGTTATCCACAGGCAAAGTAACAGCCGGTAACTTATCACAAATTTTATTCAGAATAATCGCGTCTGTGTATAGTAAAGGTGAATCTTTATCGAGCGGCTTCAAACATAGCGAAACTAAACCATTATTTACAGTAGACTGCATCAGACCAAGTCCTTTCACTTCAATTGAGCATTTTGACTTGCGTAAACCTAATTGAGTGACAGCCTTTTGCGTTATAAACGAAGTCATGCTTCCAGAATCCAACAAACATCTTAAAGTTAAATAGTTTCCACGACTGTCGCAAATATCAACTAAAGCGGTCGACAGAAGGACACTTTTTGTACCTGAAACTACTCCAGTGGCGGCGAAGGTTGGACTACAGGAGGGCTCAGCGTTATTTGCGTCTAGGGGGGGTATAACTTGTTGATTAGCGGAGTTTCGATTTGTCGTAGCGAGGTCAGAAGGACCTGTATTTTCCCCCCCTGTTGCATGATCATTGTGCAACAAAGTATGATGAGCGCGGGAGTTGCATTTTTTACACGAATGACTTGAGCGACATGATTTGAGTTCATGAGAACTACTCAAGCAATTGAAGCATAAATGTTTCGATTTGCAGAAAATATATCGATCACGCGGAGATTTACTAGCGAAGGCGCTGCATTTGTACAACGAGTGAGTGTCCTTACAGAGAATGCAAGAGGATGCAGGCGAGGGAGCGGCGGTTTTATTGACGAAAAAACTTGTGCGGGGTGAGTTCATACGAGACATTTGCGGTAGAACCTTTGCAGAACGAGTGGACGAGGAAATCGAATTATTTGCAGCGTCCAATGCGATACAACGATTACCCAAAAATTCCATCAATTGCACATAAGTCGGCACTTCGGTAGAGCGATGTTCAACTTCGAAACTAGTTACGGTAGCGGCGTCTAAACGTTTCAACAACATCATCGTCAATATAAAATCCCATTGATCCGTAGGAAATCCCAAAGTCTTTAAGGCTGACAAATTTTCCGAAAATGTATCAATGAGTTTTCTTAAATTTGCGAGACTTTCTGAACTAAGTCTAGTAGTATTTTCGATTTCTGCCCAATGAGCTTGAGCGCAAAGCCGTTTATTCAAATATCGTTTAACCAAAGTGTCGTAGGCAATCAAATAATTATCCGAAGATAGCGGTAAAGTACGAACAAGCGATGCGGGAGGACCCTGTAGAGTGGACAACAAATAATTGAATTTCTCGACATTACTTAAAGATGGATTCTGATGAACCATGGCGTTGAATTGATCCAAAAATGAGATGAATTTTTTATAATCTCCATCAAATTTACCTAGTTCAATTTTAGGGAGGCGAACATTTGAAAAGTTACTTGTAGCGGGCGTAAACAAAGTACTGTTGTGTGGCAAAACAATGGATTCTTGCTCGAACAGTTCAGCGTGCAGGGCCTTGATAGCATAATATTCTTGTAAAAATGCCTGACGAATAGTGTTTTCGTCTTCCATGTCGATATCAGGATCGGTTAACAACGTACTACAGATATTAGTATGATGTTTCATAAACTCTTCATGAATTTCTTGAATATCTGCGCAACGAACCTTGAACAATGTTCGCACTGATCTATCGGTTTTTGCCTTCTCAGTTAAAGTCATAAGAGCATGCATATCAGCAATACAAACATTACGAAGATGCTTCAGCTTCTTCAACTTGTCCATCTTCTTTGCGGTTATCTCTTATATGAATGCGCGGAAACACGAAAGGATAAATAATAACAGTGAAAATCAGCTGGTTTGCAAACTCCGGAAAAAACAGTGTGTTTACCTTCAACGACCGAGTCAGTCACCTGAATGCGATGATAAAAAACAGGTGAAGTTTTGGCAATCCAAAAAACAGTCCAGCGACTTTGAATTCGGACTCGTTCGTGAAACGATGTCCAGGCGCAAGCTCAATAAATGGTGTAAACAGCGTGGCAGCAAACGTGGAGATGCGAGAACCGGTACTAATGGCGAATTTGAAATTTCGAATATAACCGTTTGACGCGGAAGAAAATATTAAAATGTAATTTTCCTGTAAATGGAACGATTTGGCTGATTCTTTCACTGATCTCGACTATTTTTTGAGCAGAATACGAAAATAGTAATGCCCTCACGGAGCTAGGCGAATGAATCCAATTTTTAGCGACTTTGAAATGTTAACGGAAATTGAATTTTCGAATATTTCCACGAGAAAAAAAAATAGAGAATTTACAGGATGCTATATCCGGCTCGAAGGACCAATGTTGCAGATGGAAAGCTCTTTCGCAGAGAGATAATAATGGACTTTACATCCCGTACTTTCCCCTATAATCACTCCGGAAATAAAAACCCAACAATGTGAATGGACTGACCGATCAACCCCAAGAGACTTACCGTTGGTCTGCCTGCCGTCCTCTTGGATGGAAGAAAGGGCCCTTTTCTGGATTGGCAGGTGGCTGTTGTGCTCTAACCGGTTTTTTGGTAAAGGCGGAATTTCGAAAAATAAAACAGATACAGTCTTAGCGCGAACAAGCGTGTGGCACTTCTCTCTAGCCCTCTCTTGCTTATACTAATGCTATCAGCCGTCGTGAGTGCTCGCGGAGCAGTCGTCTCAGTGCTGATCGGTCGTATGTATAAGAGGAAGAAATAAAAAATAATAATATTCGTTCTGCAACACTTCTTAATCTTCCTAATCTTCTTAATCTTCTTAATCTTCTTAATCTTCTTAATCTTCTTAATCTTCTTAATCTTTTTAATCTTCTTAATCTTCTTAATCTTCTTAATCTTCTCAATTTTCTTAATCTTCTTAATCTTCTTAATCTTCTTAAACTTCTTTATCTTCTTAATCTTCTTAATCTTCTTAATCTTCTCAATCTCCTCAATCTTCTTCTTCTATCATCATTATCGTTATTATCATTATTATTGGTATTATTATAATTATCATTCTCATTTTCGGTTTTCTCCTTCTCAAAAACAAAGAAAAAAGACAACGGCACGCGGTGTTCCCAAGCGGTCACCCATCCAAGTACTAACCGCGCCCGACGTTGCTTGACTTCTTTTATTCGTCATTCAATAATATATAAACAAGGAACAGTTGGAAACAAACAACATAGATAAATAAATAAATAGAATAAATAACACTGATATATAGATAAAAACATTATCGCCCAGTGTCCTAGGTCCCCAGAACGATTCTGGGTTGGCTGGTGGTAGCCTTTCCGTTTGTTCTTCGTCCTTGGCCAAACTCTCATTCATCCTGCGCCTTCTAGGGCATAGGCCCCACCGACGAGATACTGTGAAAGAGCTCATATTGGCTGGAAATCAAATCTTTGAAGCTTTCTGCGAATAGAGGTTGCCATGTTCATAAGGGAAAAATTAAAATAAGCAAAAACCCTTTCTAAATAATTCCAATGCAACACTGCTGCCACGAGGGTGGGGTGTGGGGATCGTGAGATAAGGATAGGAAAGAGGATATTGGGTGAAGAAAAAGGGAAAGTTATTCAGTTGTCTCGCCGAAAATTCTCGTCGCCTCGTATATCAGACCATGCTTCTTCCTGATACCATGCATCTCTCTTACGGTTGTCATATTTTTCGTTAATTCGCTATTCTTTATGTGGAATCTATAGAAATTGTCAGAGAGATTCACAATATAATCACGAATATTAGCGATGTCGCATTGCTCGTGCATGTAATCTACCCGAGTGTATCTATTACTATTCGTGATGACACGGAGCACTTTATTCTGCAGCACCTGGAGCCTCCGAATTTGGATGCTCGAGATGCTGCAGTACACTGGACAAGCGTATGTCAAAATTGGTCTGATGATTTGTTTATATAAGAGTAATTTATTCTTCAAGTTTAGAGGTGATGTTTTAGCTAATAGGGGGTATAGTGTCTTTATGGCTATATTAGCTTTTTGCGTGAGCAAGGAAATATTTTTGTGGAATGTTAGGCGTCCGTCCAGTAGTACTCCCAGGTATCTCACGTGGGTCGTGGGTCTTATCACGATGTTGCTCATATTAAGAGGCCTTATCAACGTGTTGTTAGTTTTCTTTCTTGTGAAATTCATCATTTCAGTTTTCTCATGATTTATATTTATCTTGTTCTCTTCGAAATATGGTATTACCAGTCTATTGATGTATATTTGCGTCTTGTCCTTGGCGATCTCGGAGCACCAAGAGTGGGTGTATATTGCAGTATCATCTGCATACAACGCCACCTTCACGCGCTCCGAAACCGGAAAGTCACAGACATATAGAGAGTACAATAGGGGAGAGACGCACGACCCCTGTGGAACACCTGCCTCGAGCGAGTACACCCCCGAGCAACAACCACCAATCTTTACCTTGATTTTTCGATTCCCGACATACGAGGCGACAAGCCTGCACAGGTATATGGGCATGCCTGCGTTGTTCAGCTTAGACACAAGTCCCGCGTGCCACACTCTATCAAATGCCTTTTCAATATCCATCAGGACCATGGCCGTGTTCTTGTCGTTATTGAAACCCTCCCGGATATCGTGAACGATCCGGGCTACCTGCGCGGTCGTACTGTGACCCCGCCGGAACCCAAACTGTTCACTCGGGAGAAGCTTCAATTTTTCAGTATTGTGTAGGAGTAATCTTAGAACGACTTTATCTATTACCTTGGCGATAACACTCAGAAGTGAGATTGGGCGGTAGCCGTTCAGTTTCTTCAGGTTCTTGCCCACTTTTGGTATTGGAATCACCATGGCCAGCTTGAGAGCCTCAGGATAGTGCTGAAATCTTATAATGGCATTGATTATGTAGTGTATTTGTACAACGACTTTTCTAGGCACGTTTTTCAGGAGAACGACGTCAATCTGGTCTTCTCCCGGAGCTTTTCTGATATTAAGGTGTTAAATGATTGTCCATACTTCTTTAGGGGATGTTAGGATTTCTTTGAGAAGGTTGGGGGATATTGGGATAGGCCCTAGCTTATCCAGCCTCTCGGTCAATGCGATAGCCGCTTCTTGGTTGAGCGTGCGTGGGATGGGGTCAATGTTATTAATTTTTTGAAAGTGTTTTGCGAACGCTTCCGCTTTCGATTGGTCCGTGATAGCTTCACCCACGGGATCTAGTTCGATGGCAGGCATAGCTGAATATTTCTTCCTCAGTTTCTTAGATAGTTGCCATAGGGAACCGTCCCGAGAACTAAGCCCTTCCACTCTAGCCCGCCAGATGTCGTTTCTGTAGTTCCTTATACTAGTTTCAATTTCATTCGAGATCCTAGAAAACAATTTCTTGTCTTCTGGATCTCGCGTGCGTTGCCACACTTTCCTAGCTTTCTTCCTGTCAGATATCCGTTGAGAAATGTCTTCGGGCAGTCTGTCTTCCACAGGCCTGACGGCAACCTTTCGAATGTTATGTCTTCTGGCTTGTAAGATGTTATTAATGAGCGTGTTGATTTCTGTTTCGATTTCGTGTTGTTTCATATAACGGTTTATGGTAGTGTGTTGATTGAGATAAGCCCTGAAGCCATGCCAGTTCGCGTTCTTGTAGTCGAAGGTTACTTTCGGGATTTGTTTATATTCTTTAGTTAGTTCGAACAAAACCGGCAGGTGATCTGAGCCCATCTCATCGACTGTTCTGACGTTCGTGATGTCGGTGAAGTTCTTGGCTACGATCAGGTCGATGGTCGTGGAAGACATTCCGTTAAGGGGAAAGTGGGTGGGGGAATTGGGATATTCGATTATCACGTTGGCCGAGTCGCTGTACCTTTTCAATACATTACCGTTAGTATTATTACCGTCGTTACCCCAAGAAACGTGCCTAGCGTTGAGGTCTCCGCAGATTAGTACTTTATTCCCAGCACTCGCCAGGGCCTCCAAGCTGTCCATGGTGAGCTTATTGCCGGGACGATTGTATGCTGCAATTATAATTTCCCCCGTATGTAATCGTACTCCAGCATGTTCTATAGAGCTGTTTCGGGGCGCAAGTACTACGTGGGGAATATGGTTTTTGATGAGAACGGCTACCCCTCCGTAGCGATCTGCTCCGGGTCTGTCGGTACGAACGACGTTATAACCTCTAACTCTGAGTCCATGGTCCTGACGTAGGCGCGTTTCTGTGAGAATAATTATGTCCAAGCTAAACCGGTGGACAAAATTAACAAAAGACGGCATCTTATTGTTGATGCCGTTGATGTTAAAATTGCACACCGTAATACCCATCTATCTGAATATGGCATACTTATCGACTTCCTCAGCGAAAGACGAGAATTCCTGAATAACCCTCATTGCGTCACCACCGCATCTGGCTATCCTAGTGTTGAGCTCGCGAACCGCTCTCAGTACCTCGCCGACGTTGACCATGCTTCCCAGCGTTCGCAGTTCATCTACGAGTTCCGCCATTGCGTTCTGGTTATCCGCCGCCCGAGCCTCGCTTCTGTTGGTCGTCAATATCGGGGCGAGAGGCGTGTCTGCTTTTGGATTGGCTGCAGCTCTCTTCTCCCAGACGTTAGTGGTGGGAGGTGGGGCCGGTACTAGTCTCGGTTTTACAGGTTGTCTTCTCGATTTCTGTTGAATTTCGAGTCTTCTTATGTATTCCGGACATGTTTCGGAGTTTGCCAAATGTCCCTCTCCGCAATTGGCACACTTCGGTGGTTGAGTGTTTGGAATTGTGCACTCGTTGGTGAAATGGTGTTCAGCGCATTTGAGACATTTTGGATCCCTGTAGCAGTTCGAGGTGGCATGTCCCCACTGCTGGCATCTTCTACACTGGGTAATTTGCCTAGTGTTGCGACGCATTTCCCAAGTCACCCTTATGTCGAACAGATAATGGTGATTCTTGTTGAGAAGATTGAGGGTGACTTTGGGGTCGGTAACCACCATATAGAGTGGTCGAAATTGTGTTCGCAACCTGAACACTTCTTTGGCCGTGATGTCGTATAAGTTTTTCAGTTCCTCTCGTATGTCTGCTGGGTCTGGAGCATGATCCAATCCTCTAACCACGAAAGCATGGGTCCTCTCAGTTTTGGGGGTATAAGTGTAAAAGGGCAATTCTTCCTTCTTCAGAGTATCCCTGAGATTCACGTAGTCTTCAATATTCGATGTATAAATTAGGGTGGTTTTGTTTGCATATTTGATAGTGTGTTTATCCTTTATGATGTTGTTGATTTGGTTTTTGATACCTGCCAAATCTGTAGCAATGCCCTCTAGGACTATCGGAGGGGGTTTGATTGTTTTCTTTTCCCTGGGATGAGGATTTTGTTTGGTGGTAATCGTTTCGTTGTCTAGTTCTTCTTCCTGTTCTTCGGGGTTTTGGATGTCTGAATGGTTTCTGTTATCTGTATTATTCCCGAGAGCCGAATATCTGTTTCTCGTGACTGTTGGGTTATTCATTTTACCCCTTTTCTTGATGAATTTCGCCCAGGAGGAAGTTTTCTTCGGAAATTTGAAGCAATCCTGGTCTACTTCGCCGCTTTTACATTTTTTGTTCGCCGTAACCGCTGGAGGTGAATCTCGTGGTCTTTTCTCTACCCAACTAACATTATAGGAAAATTATACCAAGCAGTGGGGTAAAACGGCTTCAAGAAGTCCGAATTTACCCATTTCTGACCAAATATTTTACCTTCAAGTACTAACTATCTCCAAAGTTATAATTGGAGTTATGAAAACCATAATTGAGACCACCAAATCTCCTTCAAAAACCAAAAACTTAATAGGCGTAGTGCGTAGTATGAAATTACTTGTTATGGACTTCAAATATACCTTCACAGCCTCATGGGTTAATAGAGTTATTTACTAGGTTAAATTTTACCTAAAGGTAACCAGCAAAATGTGTTCAAAATACGTGGAACTCTCAGGAAAAACCTTCTGGTGAATATTTACCTAATTATTACTTCATGTATGTTCATATAGTCGGGGAATTATCAAGTCAGTAAACAGGTCTACTAAAGACTCTTCATTACCTATTTTGGCGCCGATTAAGTTAAAGGAGTTGCCTGGACATTTCTTGACCTAGTTCATACCTATTGCTCTACAATGAGGGCGAGATTACCACAATATTTGTCTAATCAGACTAAATGTCTACAACGAAGTCAAAGTTACCTAAAATAAAATCCTCAAAGTAACTTAGTCTATCATCAGATATTAAAGACCAAGTCGATTCAGATGAGGATGACATGATACAATTTACTTCCTTTAATTTTTTTATTGTGCCCTAAATTTTATAAATCTATAAAATGCCGAGCAAAAATTCGAATAGAGTTAGTAAACCATACAGGTATACCACCAACTATTATCGATTAGCTGCCAGAATGAGAACAAATGAAAATATAATCCGAAACCATCCTATACTTTCTGATGTCCAGAGATCAGAGCCATCATCTTCCACTCAGTCATCATCAACTGCAGAAATTAATGTAGAGCGTGAAATTGCTTTTACTGATGATGATACCGGGGAAAAATATGGATCAGAAGACGATGAGTTCAATGGGAATAAGGCACAAAGCTTGGAAGATAACCTCTCATTGTTAGAGGAGCTCAGACATTGGGCCTTGTCGCATAAAGTCTCCATACAAGCAGTTGGTGACCTACTAAAAATACTAATAATGCATGGAAAATCTGAATTACCAAAAGATGGTAGAACACTCTTGAGAACTCCATCTGTCGTTGAAATTCAGGATATGGGAACAGGAAAATTTTGGTACAATGGGATCAAATATAATTTGGAACGTACTCTTTCAGAGCTTCACACAGTGCCAGAAAAAGTTTCACTCATTTTCAATATTGATGGGATATCACCATTCAATAGTTCCTCTCTCCAATTTTGGCCAATTCTTTTTATGATTGATAAACTTCCAACGAAACAACCAATGGTAGCAGCTGTGTACTATGGAGAAAGTAAACCGCCACTTCAAGAATATTTTAAATCTTTTGTTCAAGAATTGAATGATATTTTAACAAATGGGCTTTATGTGAATGAAACAAAAAATAAAATTGAAATCAAGTGTTTTGTGTGTGACACTCCAGCGAGGAGTTTTATAAAGGGTATGCATGTGCGCCTAACTTTGTATAAGGCTTTTATTTAATTTTAATTTATTAGGAACCCCTGCTTTTAATGCAGAAAATGGTAGCTGCATAAAATGTACAGTTGTTGGAGAATGGGACAAAAAAGGACGACATATGAGTTACCCAAGGACACATTGTCCTCGCAGGACAAATGAAGGTTTTCGTAGTAAAATAGATGGTGATCATCACAAAGAGCACTCACCTTTGACAAACTTACCAATTGATATGATCGAAGATTTTGTTGTGGCAGATTCTCTTCATCTTTTCGACTTAGGTGATACTTGAGAGCTATATATATATATATATATATTTAATCTTCAACTGAGAACTCCCAACTGTTCTTCCATTAGTGATTATCAATGAATTATGCTTCATATGATATACTTAGTTGAGTTTATCACGTAACAAAATATTTTCAGGTATTATGCGAAAATGTTTATTTGGATGGCGAGAAGGAAACTACAATTTCCGAACAAAACTTTCCAAATCTCAATCAGATTTGATGTCCGAAATGTTACGGAGTTGCAACAGGACAAAACCATCGGATATCCAGCGTGCGATAAGAAGTCTCAAATTTCTCAAATTCTGGAAGGGTTCTGAGTATCGGATTTTTTTACTTTATCTTGGTACCATTGTGTTGAAAGATTTTTTATCACCGGAGGTGTATGAACATTTTTTAACATTGAGCTGTGCAGTAAGGATTCTTTCTTGCAATGAGTATATGAAGTATATAAGTATTGCAGAAACTTTGCTGGAAGACTACATTGAGAAGTTCATAGAAATATATGGAATTGATGCCATTAGCAGTAATGTTCATAATTTATGTCATGTAGTAGATGATGTTAAAAAGTTTGGCCCGTTACCAGATATAAGTTCATATCCATTTGAAAATTTCCTTGGACACTTGAAATCATTAGTTCGTCATGGAAATTTGCCATTGAGCCAAATAAGTAAACGGGTTAATGAATTGAATGGTCTAAATACAATCAAAACATTTCAGAAAAGTGTCTTTGTCAAAAAAGAAATTTTAAAAGCAAAACATGATCTTCCTGCATGTACCAATATTTACAAAGAAATACACTTAGGAGAATCTTTTGTTATGACTGTTGATGATAAAAATAATTATTTTATGACAAAAACTGAAAATATTGTTATGATGTTAAATGCAACTTACTTCAATGGCAAAATCCACATATATGGAGCTGAAATTTCAAACAAATACAATTTTTTCCTAAAACCTTTTACTTCGTCCAAATTAAATATATATGCCACAAAAGCTGAAGAGAAAATGGTATCCCATGAAAAAAAATATTTCTCTAAATTTGAAAAGCCGAAATTGTATGGTTTGAATGAAATCAGGTGTAAACTTTTCATAATACAATATAGGAATGAATATATCTTCTCACCTCTAATTCACACTTTTATTAATGAAATTTGAATCCAATATAAATGATACAATATTATATGGATGTATTTTTAAGTAAATTGGAAAGAACTCGGGATTCTCAATAATGGCCAAGATATTATTTTTTTAATAAAACCCAACATATTTTTATTCTTTAAAACAAACTCAAGCTTCTTACTTCTTAAAATGATTTCTAAATCAATAAACATTCCAAATGTTATGAAACTCAAAACAGTTAAAAAGATTAGACAATATACATCAAGAGTGTACTATGAATTCAATATCACAGAATAAAATACTGATTGATATTGATAAATATTTCGTAAAATTTGGTCCTAATTATTATCGGTATCCTCCTGATCACTAAGAGGGTGAAAATCTTGAATTATACACTCAATTTCCGGATCAATTTCCACTGATATTTCATCATAATTTCCAGAGTTTATTTGCACTTCTGTATTTTCCTGGTCAACTGCTCCAGAACTATTGGGATGTTCTTTCTTTTTCATTTTTTTTTCGTGGGCTTCATTTATTTGCTTGGCATGTTTCAGGATATGGCCTTTGAAGAACTTTTCATTCTTGTTTTGATTCCAACGAGAATCTGCTTTCTCAAGTACCAATTGAAAGAGGGATAATATTCCCTGACAGGACTGAAAAGATTCTTTTTTTTCTAAACCCTTTGTCCTTGATATACCTGTCCAGGAGAACAAGGTTAAAACATATTTGGAGAAAAGAATTGCTAGTAATTTTCTTGCTACAATTTTTCCATCTTCACTTCCATCACTTCCACCAATGGATGTGTATTTTTTTACCTATAAAAAAATTAAAGCCAATAATAAAAATACTCCAAGAAGTAAGAAAGTGAAAAAAATCCATATATTTTTTGTCCACTTATATATAGTAGACTCTTTTTAGCTTATAAATTTACAACAATAGGTGGAAATAATAATTATATTCACAAATAGCCATGTGCCTGATGGGATTTCCCATCAGTCGTAACATCTCAGGAACCATCTGACTTTTCTCAAACGCGTACAGCTTTAACCGGTGGGTCTAGAAACATGAAATTTGACAAAAACTATGGCATTATACAACTTAAAGTATTGAATAATACAACTTAAGGTATAGAATTAGACATTTTCAGGGAAAATATAAAATATGTGTCTATATATCCCCACAGGTGATGAATTTTCTAAAATCTTCTAGTAGTGCTCACTCCTGTGCAAAATTTCATGCTTCTAGACCCACGGTTTTGAGCTGTGCCTCTTGTCAGTCAGTAACAGTAAGTGTTAGAGTTTTATTAAGTAGATTAACTTTCATATAAAAATAATAAATATTTTTTAAGCTCCTATTTTATACAAATATAATTTTTTTATCCGAGAAGATTGACTTTCATCAGGTACTATCAAATATTATTTAGTTTTAGTTTCATTTTTATATTTTAAATTATAAATGTAATTATTATAGATAATTAAATAGAGATATTTTTTAACAATACTATGAATTAAGTAATTTTAATTAAAAGCTGAAATGTTATCCAAGAATTCTATACTCATCCCCATATTAAATTCATTTGAACATTTTTTTATAATTTGTAAAATATTTGTGTATCAAAAATATTTCGGTCATTTATAAGTCAAAAACCAATCGATAATTTATTCATTTTTGAAATGTTTTAACTCACCAGATATGTTTTGTAGTCATCATTATTCACAAGCTCATTGTTGAATTCCAATATAGCAGACTGTGAGTTTAGAGGAAACAAAAACCTTTCTGAGAATGCCACAGTTTCCACATTGGTCTTGACATGATCTATTTTATTTGCTGCTGACCCCAAATGAGCTTGTATATCCTTCATAATTTTATAAATGCTATCACTCGTTAGTTTCAGCTGTAGAAATTCTGCATTAAAACGCTCCAACATCCGTTCTTGCCTTTCAGTATTTTTTTGTATTTCTTTATGTACTAAAATATAATTTTCATCAATAATTTCAGCAGAAAAATTTAGAGAAAATACAGATACATATGAAGTTTGATGTATGTATTCACTCCAACTAGATGAACATGAACATTCGAACATGAAGTGGATCGGATTGCACGTTAATGCAATGTTATGTTATATATCAATAGAAATTAGGAAACTTCGTGAAACTATTACACACAATTTCGAAATTTTCAAGAACTGGAAATTTGTTTTTTTAGATAGATAAAGTTTCAGAATTTACTATGGATTTTGATTAGATCCATCATAGATACATGTTTTAGACTATTTGAATACTATAATCAACGCATGGGTATGACAATCTCTCTCTCTCTGTCAGTCCTCAAATGGTGCCCTAACTTCTTTCGTAGATTTGTTAGAAATTGAATAAATATTGATACAGTTTTGTATATAAATCACAATGTGAAATGAACTAATAAGATCACCTTCAATAAATCTGGATCCATCACAACAACATTTATTCGGTAATTCTGCTTGTATATTTCCATTAATTTTGGGGTTAAACTCAATGGTATCCCCAACAGAGATTGCATAAACTGTATTGCTTTCATTGGGTTCTGATTGTTGGGATGTTGAGTTTATTTCATCAAAAAGTTTGTTGAATGATGATTTCTCGGCTATTTGCTCAAGTTTTTCTTTGCGAGAATCCGTCTTGATGCATAAACTAGAAAAAAAATCATTAGAGACTAATCAGGGAAATATGAACATAACTCACCTATCTTCTGCATCTGTCCCAGATGCATTCACATATTGTTCCTCCCACAGCTCAGCCTCTTCTAGGCCAATGATGTTGGTTTTTTTAACTTTACATCGGAATTGTTGCCAGTCTTTACCTGGTTCACTTTCCACGTCCTCCCTTAGTGATTTCAAACTTGATTTTGGCCAGTATAATACTCCTTTTTGTTCCCACTTATGTGGTACATAGGAATATTCAACTATGGGTGTTGCTCCACGTCTTTTTATGACGGCAACTATTTTAAAACACTCATCCATTATTGACATTTGAGTGTTTCTGCACAGAACATAGAAGTAAAATATAAATTTATTCTCCACGATTCGCAATCCATCCAGAGAACGAAACGTATAGACCTGCATGAAAAAACATCCAATAACATATATTGTATTTCATCACGTGACCACAATGTGAAAGGGTCTGAAATCCCAAGATAAGGAAAATGGACTTCAAAGTCAGGAATAAAGGTTACTTTCGACTTTGAACAAAGTCTATGTGTTCTCATAGTCATAATTTTAAGAAATTTCGACATATAGGTCCCATATGGAACCTACGCCATATTTTTCGGTTTGAACCGTTTCCGTCATTGTAAAAATAATACATAATTTTCTCGAATCGACCACATTTTAATGATTGGTAGTCAAAAATTAGGTGAATATGATATGTATACACATACTTCATCTATAAAATCAGTTTTTGCAGTGTTTAATGGAAAAAGTTGTGAAAGTAGACATAAATTAATGGTTTTTTTTCATACAAATTCAATAATTTGATGGGCCCACTTGTTTCAGACGAGTAAAAATCAACATTATCACAGAAAAGTTTGTATCGCAAATAAAATCACAACTAGGTGTGAATGCGAAACAATCACTCATTGCATTCTCTGCTATACGTTTATTGACAGTTCTTTCTTCATACGCCATGTTCATGTCAACTTCAACGCTTTCACGAATAAGCATGTAGGTTAAGGTACACAATATACAGTAAACTTTTATCATCTTCTTCTAACCTGCCATGGTTTGTTGTTTGTTTTATTACAGTGTTTATAACCTGAAATAGGTAAAAATGACTACAATTTTACCATCAGTCGACTAGTCTGGAGGCAATTTTACCTATTTATGCCTTCAACTTATAAGGAAAAATGTCCTAATTTCCCAAATTTCGACTTCTGAATTACTTCCATTTTTTTCCCCATAATGGTAAATTTAAGGTAATTATAACGTAATAATTACCTTCGCCAATTAGGGCGCTGACCTATTCGAAGGTCGAAACGACGTAAATTTTACCTATAATGTTTGTTGGGTAGTCTTCTGGGTGGGGCTCTCAGTGGGGGAAAATCTTGAATTTCCATGCCCTCCTCTTGAGAATCTCTCTTCTGAGCAACGATCACTGGCACAGCAGGCATGGTCACGTCGTGAAGAATGGTGATGTTTTTCCTAACGGTTTGCGGAGAGGGAGTTTTCGGGAGGGATTTCGCCACTGCAGAAGCAATTTCACGAGCTGTGGGTGAAGCTCGTTCCGCAATTTGATCTTTCTCTCCGAAAACAGCTTTTTTCACTTGCTCCAACCTCTCTTCCTCGCTCATGACAATAACCGGCGAGTTCTGATTCGAATTTGGATTGGATTGTGAGGGAGTGTATTCGTATGCCGAGTTGAAGTTGTTGAGCGAATCTTCATCCGAAATATGTGTGTAGGCCGCCCTAATCAACCTGCACCTCTCGTGGATGTTTGGGGTGTTGTCTCTCGCCTCGATCCATTCATCTATGGAAATGTCGGCCGGACACTCCCTCAGATCGAATTCATTCTCAAGATCTCGAATAATGTTGGCCATCTCCTTCGTTTTGATTTTTCTTGATTTCGAAATTTCGGGTTGCCTATTCAGTTGAAAATCCTCCCAGTTGTTATAGTCCAGGATATGTAATTTGGTAACTCGGAAGAATTTCTCGAATGCCTCTTTTTTCGATCTATCCGGAAGATGTTTGAACATATTTTGTTTGTAGAAGAGAGGTACTTCCTCGAGTGACTGAATGACTACATGTCCTTTTGTTGAGATTTTCGCTTCATCGATATCTTGAGATTTCTTGGTGTTCTTCTTGGGGGCCTCTTTTGACCCTTTAGAAAATGTTGTGGGGGCAGCAGCCTCGCCTCCGGTCAAACCTACTCGATCCAGCCTCACCAGAAGCGAAGAGCTACTACCCCTCGTATCATTCTCGCTGTTAGACAGCTTTTGTTAGTGTCAAATAATGACCAAGGTTAATTATTTTTTGGTTTTTCTTCTTTTCAGGAGTTAGTATTGTTAAATTATTGAATATTAGTTTCAGCGAAGATCAGCTTGAGACGTCCGGTATATCACGCGGCGTCGACAGGCGAGCGACTCCTCCTATAGCACGGCCTTGTGGGGGAACCTCTCGATCAATCGCCGCGCACCTACTGCCTTCAGTTCTGAGTCGATCGCGCTGGGATGCGGTCGCTCGCTTGAGAATTTCTGGCCAGCGAACACGCGAGGGCCGACTCGTCAGACGACTTGTCGCCAGGCACTGTGCTCACTGACCTTCAATTTGTTTTGTTGACTGCTTTTTTCTTCAGTCTTCTTTCACTATGGGAAAACAATGAACGAATCACTGTTCTAATTCACGTAGTAGATGATAAATATTTGTAGTATGATTGAATTGAATCACGAACAAATATATACTGGTATACCTTCGAAACGACCTGTCGTCTCGAAAGCTGAGACCGTACTGGGACGAGAACCGGTATATTTCAACGTGGTATGGTCGTTGCCGTGAAATTTTTTCAGTTTCGATAACTACAAGGCCACCTGATTCCTTCGTTTGGAGCCCATCAATCAAGCGTATCTCATTAATTTTTTTTATCAATATTATCGATGTTATTATTATAATTCTTCTTTTTCTTAATCTTCTTAATCTTCTTAATCTTCTTAATCTTCTTAATCTTCTTAATCTTCTTAATCTTCTTAATCTTCTTAATCTTCTTAATATTCTTAATCTTCTTAATCTTCTTAATCTTCTTAATCTTCTTAATCTTCTTAATCTTCTTAATCTTCTTAATCTTCTTAATCTTCTTAATCTTCTTAATCTCCTTAATCTTCTTAATCTTCTTAATCTTCTTAATCTTCTTAATCTTCTTAATCTTCTTAATCTTCTTAATATTCTTAATCTTCTTAATCTTCTTAATCTTCTTAATCTTCTTAATCTTCTTAATCTTCTCAATCTTCTTAATCTTCTTAATCTTCTTAATCTTCTTAATCTTCTTAATCTTCTTAATCTTCTTAATCTTCTTAATCTTCTTAATCTTCTTAATCTTCTTAATCTTCTTAATCTTCTTAATCTTCTTAATCTTCTTAATCTTCTTAATCTTCTTAATCTTCTTAATCTTCTTAATCTTCTTAATCTTCTTAATCTTCTTAATCTTCTTAATCTTCTTAATCTTCTTAATCTTCTTAATCTTCTTAATCTTCTTAATCTTCTTAATCTTCTCAATCTTCCTAATCTTCTTAATCTTCTTAATCTTCTTAATCTTCTTAATCTTCTTAATCTTCTTAATCTTCTTGATCTTCTTGATCTTCTTGATCTTCCTAATCTTCTCAATCTTCTCAATCTTCTTAATCTTCTTAATCTTCTTAATCTTCTTAATCTTCTTAATCTTCTTAATCTTCTTAATCTTCTCAATCTTCTTAATCTTCTTAATCTTCTTAATCTTCTTAATCTTCTTAATCTTCTTAATCTTCTTAATCTTCCTAATCTTCTTAATCTTCTTAATCTTCTTAATCTTCTTAATCTTCTTGATCTTCTAAATCTTCTTAATCTTCTTAATCTTCTTAATCTTCTTGATCCTCTTAATCTTCTTAATCATCTTAATCTTCTTAATCTTCTTAATCTTCCTAATCTTCTTGATCTTCTTAATCTTCTTAATCTTCTTAATCTTCTTAATCTTCTTAATCTTCTTAATCTTCTTAATCTTCTTAATCTTCTTAATCTTCTTAATCTTCTTAATCTTCTCAATCTTCTTAATCTTCTTAATCTTCTTAATCTTCTTAATCTTCTTAATCTTCTTAATCTTCTTAATCTTCTTAATCTTCTTAATCTTCTTAATCTTCTTAATCTTCTTAATCTTCTTAATCTTCTTAATCTTTTTAATCTTCTTAATCTTCTTAATCTTCTTAATCGTCTTAATCTTCTTAATCTTCTTAATCTTCTTAATCTTCTTAATCTTCTTAATCTTCTTAATCGTCTTAATCTTCTTAATCTTCTTAATCTTCTCAATCTTCTCAATCTTCTTAATCTTCTTAATCTTCTTAATCTTCTCAATCTCCTCAATCTTCTTCTTCTTCTTCTTCTTCTATCATCATTATCGTTATTATCATTATTATTGGTATTATTATAATTATCATTCTCATTTTCATTTTTCTCCTTCTCAAAAACAAAGAAAAAAGACAACGGCACGCGGTGTTCCCAAGCGGTCACCCATCCAAGTACTAACCGCGCCCGACGTTGCTTGACTTCGGTGATCGGACGAGAACCATTTTAACCATTAAAAATCTTTTATTCGTCATTCAATAATATATAAACAAGGAACAGTTGGAAACAAACAACATAGATAAATAAATAAATAGAATAAATAACACTGATATATAGATAAAAACATTATCGCCCAGTGTCCTAGGTCCCCAGAACGATTCTGGGTTGGCTGGTGGTAGCCTTTCCGTTTGTTCTTCGTCCTTGGCCAAACTCTCATTCATCCTGCGCCTTCTAGGGCATAGGCCCCACCGACGAGATACTGTGAAAGAGCTCATATTGGCTGGAAATCAAATCTTTGAAGCTTTCTGCGAATAGAGGTTGCCATGTTCATAAGGGAAAAATTAAAATAAGCAAAAACCCTTTCTAAATAATTCCAATGCAACACTGCTGCCACGAGGGTGGGGTGTGGGGATCGTGAGATAAGGATAGGAAAGAGGATATTGGGTGAAGAAAAAGGGAAAGTTATTCAGTTGTCTCGCCGAAAATTCTCGTCGCCTCGTATATCAGACCATGCTTCTTCCTGATACCATGCATCTCTCTTACGGTTGTCATATTTTTCGTTAATTCGCTATTCTTTATGTGGAATCTATAGAAATTGTCAGAGAGATTCACAATATAATCACGAATATTAGCGATGTCGCATTGCTCGTGCATGTAATCTACCCGAGTGTATCTATTACTATTCGTGATGACACGGAGCACTTTATTCTGCAGCACCTGGAGCCTCCGAATTTGGATGCTCGAGATGCTGCAGTACACTGGACAAGCGTATGTCAAAATTGGTCTGATGATTTGTTTATATAAGAGTAATTTATTCTTCAAGTTTAGAGGTGATGTTTTAGCTAATAGGGGGTATAGTGTCTTTATGGCTATATTAGCTTTTTGCGTGAGCAAGGAAATATTTTTGTGGAATGTTAGGCGTCCGTCCAGTAGTACTCCCAGGTATCTCACGTGGGTCGTGGGTCTTATCACGATGTTGCTCATATTAAGAGGCCTTATCAACGTGTTGTTAGTTTTCTTTCTTGTGAAATTCATCATTTCAGTTTTCTCATGATTTATATTTATCTTGTTCTCTTCGAAATATGGTATTACCAGTCTATTGATGTATATTTGCGTCTTGTCCTTGGCGATCTCGGAGCACCAAGAGTGGGTGTATATTGCAGTATCATCTGCATACAACGCCACCTTCACGCGCTCCGAAACCGGAAAGTCACAGACATATAGAGAGTACAATAGGGGAGAGACGCACGACCCCTGTGGAACACCTGCCTCGAGCGAGTACACCCCCGAGCAACAACCACCAATCTTTACCTTGATTTTTCGATTCCCGACATACGAGGCGACAAGCCTGCACAGGTATATGGGCATGCCTGCGTTGTTCAGCTTAGACACAAGTCCCGCGTGCCACACTCTATCAAATGCCTTTTCAATATCCATCAGGACCATGGCCGTGTTCTTGTCGTTATTGAAACCCTCCCGGATATCGTGAACGATCCGGGCTACCTGCGCGGTCGTACTGTGACCCCGCCGGAACCCAAACTGTTCACTCGGGAGAAGCTTCAATTTTTCAGTATTGTGTAGGAGTAATCTTAGAACGACTTTATCTATTACCTTGGCGATAACACTCAGAAGTGAGATTGGGCGGTAGCCGTTCAGTTTCTTCAGGTTCTTGCCCACTTTTGGTATTGGAATCACCATGGCCAGCTTGAGAGCCTCAGGATAGTGCTGAAATCTTATAATGGCATTGATTATGTAGTGTATTTGTACAACGACTTTTCTAGGCACGTTTTTCAGGAGAACGACGTCAATCTGGTCTTCTCCCGGAGCTTTTCTGATATTAAGGTGTTAAATGATTGTCCATACTTCTTTAGGGGATGTTAGGATTTCTTTGAGAAGGTTGGGGGATATTGGGATAGGCCCTAGCTTATCCAGCCTCTCGGTCAATGCGATAGCCGCTTCTTGGTTGAGCGTGCGTGGGATGGGGTCAATGTTATTAATTTTTTGAAAGTGTTTTGCGAACGCTTCCGCTTTCTCTTGGTCCGTGATAGCTTCACCCACGGGATCTAGTTCGATGGCAGGCATAGCTGAATATTTCTTCCTCAGTTTCTTAGATAGTTGCCATAGGGAACCGTCCCGAGAACTAAGCCCTTCCACTCTAGCCCGCCAGATGTCGTTTCTGTAGTTCCTTATACTAGTTTCAATTTCATTCGAGATCCTAGAAAACAATTTCTTGTCTTCTGGATCTCGCGTGCGTTGCCACACTTTCCTAGCTTTCTTCCTGTCAGATATCCGTTGAGAAATGTCTTCGGGCAGTCTGTCTTCCACAGGCCTGACGGCAACCTTTCGAATGTTATGTCTTCTGGCTTGTAAGATGTTATTAATGAGCGTGTTGATTTCTGTTTCGATTTCGTGTTGTTTCATATAACGGTTTATGGTAGTGTGTTGATTGAGATAAGCCCTGAAGCCATGCCAGTTCGCGTTCTTGTAGTCGAAGGTTACTTTCGGGATTTGTTTATATTCTTTAGTTAGTTCGAACAAAACCGGCAGGTGATCTGAGCCCATCTCATCGACTGTTCTGACGTTCGTGATGTCGGTGAAGTTCTTGGCTACGATCAGGTCGATGGTCGTGGAAGACATTCCATTAAGGGGAAAGTGGGTGGGGGAATTGGGATATTCGATTATCACGTTGGCCGAGTCGCTGTACCTTTTCAATACATTACCGTTAGTATTATTACCGTCGTTACCCCAAGAAACGTGCCTAGCGTTGAGGTCTCCGCAGATTAGTACTTTATTCCCAGCACTCGCCAGGGCCTCCAAGCTGTCCATGGTGAGCTTATTGCCGGGACGATTGTATGCTGCAATTATAATTTCCCCCGTATGTAATCGTACTCCAGCATGTTCTATAGAGCTGTTTCGGGGCGCAAGTACTACGTGGGGAATATGGTTTTTGATGAGAACGGCTACCCCTCCGTAGCGATCTGCTCCGGGTCTGTCGGTACGAACGACGTTATAACCTCTAACTCTGAGTCCATGGTCCTGACGTAGGCGCGTTTCTGTGAGAATAATTATGTCCAAGCTAAACCGGTGGACAAAATTAACAAAAGACGGCATCTTATTGTTGATGCCGTTGATGTTAAAATTGCACACCGTAATACCCATCTATCTGAATATGGCATACTTATCGACTTCCTCAGCGAAAGACGAGAATTCCTGAATAACCCTCATTGCGTCACCACCGCATCTGGCTATCCTAGTGTTGAGCTCGCGAACCGCTCTCAGTACCTCGCCGACGTTGACCATGCTTCCCAGCGTTCGCAGTTCATCTACGAGTTCCGCCATTGCGTTCTGGTTATCCGCCGCCCGAGCCTCGCTTCTGTTGGTCGTCAATATCGGGGCGAGAGGCGTGTCTGCTTTTGGATTGGCTGCAGCTCTCTTCTCCCAGACGTTAGTGGTGGGAGGTGGGGCCGGTACTAGTCTCGGTTTTACAGGTTGTCTTCTCGATTTCTGTTGAATTTCGAGTCTTCTTATGTATTCCGGACATGTTTCGGAGTTTGCCAAATGTCCCTCTCCGCAATTGGCACACTTCGGTGGTTGAGTGTTTGGAATTGTGCACTCGTTGGTGAAATGGTGTTCAGCGCATTTGAGACATTTTGGATCCCTGTAGCAGTTCGAGGTGGCATGTCCCCACTGCTGGCATCTTCTACACTGGGTAATTTGCCTAGTGTTGCGACGCATTTCCCAAGTCACCCTTATGTCGAACAGATAATGGTGATTCTTGTTGAGAAGATTGAGGGTGACTTTGGGGTCGGTAACCACCATATAGAGTGGTCGAAATTGTGTTCGCAACCTGAACACTTCTTTGGCCGTGATGTCGTATAAGTTTTTCAGTTCCTCTCGTATGTCTGCTGGGTCTGGAGCATGATCCAATCCTCTAACCACGAAAGCATGGGTCCTCTCAGTTTTGGGGGTATAAGTGTAAAAGGGCAATTCTTCCTTCTTCAGAGTATCCCTGAGATTCACGTAGTCTTCAATATTCGATGTATAAATTAGGGTGGTTTTGTTTGCATATTTGATAGTGTGTTTATCCTTTATGATGTTGTTGATTTGGTTTTTGATACCTGCCAAATCTGTAGCAATGCCCTCTAGGACTATCGGAGGGGGTTTGATTGTTTTCTTTTCCCTGGGATGAGGATTTTGTTTGGTGGTAATCGTTTCGTTGTCTAGTTCTTCTTCCTGTTCTTCGGGGTTTTGGATGTCTGAATGGTTTCTGTTATCTGTATTATTCCCGAGAGCCGAATATCTGTTTCTCGTGACTGTTGGGTTATTCATTTTACCCCTTTTCTTGATGAATTTCGCCCAGGAGGAAGTTTTCTTCGGAAATTTGAAGCAATCCTGGTCTACTTCGCCGCTTTTACATTTTTTGTTCGCCGTAACCGCTGGAGGTGAATCTCGTGGTCTTTTCTCTAGTCTTCTGGGTGGGGCTCTCAGTGGGGGAAAATCTTGAATTTCCATGCCCTCCTCTTGAGAATCTCTCTTCTGAGCAACGATCACTGGCACAGCAGGCATGGTCACGTCGTGAAGAATGGTGATGTTTTTCCTAACGGTTTGCGGAGAGGGAGTTTTCGGGAGGGATTTCGCCACTGCAGAAGCAATTTCACGAGCTGTGGGTGAAGCTCGTTCCGCAATTTGATCTTTCTCTCCGAAAACAGCTTTTTTCACTTGCTCCAACCTCTCTTCCTCGCTCATGACAATAACCGGCGAGTTCTGATTCGAATTTGGATTGGATTGTGAGGGAGTGTATTCGTATGCCGAGTTGAAGTTGTTGAGCGAATCTTCATCCGAAATATGTGTGTAGGCCGCCCTAATCAACCTGCACCTCTCGTGGATGTTTGGGGTGTTGTCTCTCGCCTCGATCCATTCATCTATGGAAATGTCGGCCGGACACTCCCTCAGATCGAATTCATTCTCAAGATCTCGAATAATGTTGGCCATCTCCTTCGTTTTGATTTTTCTTGATTTCGAAATTTCGGGTTGCCTATTCAGTTGAAAATCCTCCCAGTTGTTATAGTCCAGGATATGTAATTTGGTAACTCGGAAGAATTTCTCGAATGCCTCTTTTTTCGATCTATCCGGAAGATGTTTGAACATATTTTGTTTGTAGAAGAGAGGTACTTCCTCGAGTGACTGAATGACTACATGTCCTTTTGTTGAGATTTTCGCTTCATCGATATCTTGAGATTTCTTGGTGTTCTTCTTGGGGGCCTCTTTTGACCCTTTAGAAAATGTTGTGGGGGCAGCAGCCTCGCCTCCGGTCAAACCTACTCGATCCAGCCTCACCAGAAGCGAAGAGCTACTACCCCTCGTATCATTCTCGCTGTTAGACAGCTTTTGTTAGTGTCAAATAATGACCAAGGTTAATTATTTTTTGGTTTTTCTTCTTTTCAGGAGTTAGTATTGTTAAATTATTGAATATTAGTTTCAGCGAAGATCAGCTTGAGACGTCCGGTATATCACGCGGCGTCGACAGGCGAGCGACTCCTCCTATAGCACGGCCTTGTGGGGGAACCTCTCGATCAATCGCCGCGCACCTACTGCCTTCAGTTCTGAGTCGATCGCGCTGGGATGCGGTCGCTCGCTTGAGAATTTCTGGCCAGCGAACACGCGAGGGCCGACTCGTCAGACGACTTGTCGCCAGGCACTGTGCTCACTGACCTTCAATTTGTTTTGTTGACTGCTTTTTTCTTCAGTCTTCTTTCACTATGGGAAAACAATGAACGAATCACTGTTCTAATTCACGTAGTAGATGATAAATATTTGTAGTATGATTGAATTGAATCACGAACAAATATATACTGGTATACCTTCGAAACGACCTGTCGTCTCGAAAGCTGAGACCGTACTGGGACGAGAACCGGTATATTTCAACGTGGTATGGTCGTTGCCGTGAAATTTTTTCAGTTTCGATAACTACAAGGCCACCTGATTCCTTCGTTTGGAGCCCATCAATCAAGCGTATCTCATTAATTTTTTTTATCAATATCATCGATGTTATTATTATAATTCTTCTTTTTCTTAATCTTCTTAATCTTCTTAATCTTCTTAATCTTCTTAATCTTCTTAATCTTCTTAATCTTCTTAATCTTCTTAATATTCTTAATCTTCTTAATCTTCTTAATCTTCTTAATCTTCTTAATCTTCTTAATCTTCTTAATCTTCTTAATCTTCTTAATCTTCTTAATCTTCTTAATCTTCTTAATCTCCTTAATCTTCTTAATCTTCTTAATCTTCTTAATCTTCTTAATCTTCTTAATCTTCTTAATATTCTTAATCTTCTTAATCTTCTTAATCTTCTTAATCTTCTTAATCTTCTTAATCTTCTTAATCTTCTTAATCTTCTCAATCTTCTTAATCTTCTTAATCTTCTTAATCTTCTTAATCTTCTTAATCTTCTTAATCTTCTTAATCTTCTTAATCTTCTTAATCTTCTTAATCTTCTTAATCTTCTTAATCTTCTTAATCTTCTTAATCTTCTTAATCTTCTTAATCTTCTTAATCTTCTTAATCTTCTTAATCTTCTTAATCTTCTTAATCTTCTTAATCTTCTTAATCTTCTTAATCTTCTTAATCTTCTTAATCTTCTTAATCTTCTCAATCTTCCTAATCTTCTTAATCTTCTTAATCTTCTTAATCTTCTTAATCTTCTTAATCTTCTTAATCTTCTTAATCTTCTTGATCTTCTTGATCTTCTTGATCTTCTTAATCTTCCTAATCTTCTCAATCTTCTCAATCTTCTTAATCTTCTTAATCTTCTTAATCTTCTTAATCTTCTTAATCTTCTTAATCTTCTCAATCTTCTTAATCTTCTTAATCTTCTTAATCTTCTTAATCTTCTTAATCTTCTTAATCTTCTTAATCTTCTTAATCTTCCTAATCTTCTTAATCTTCTTAATCTTCTTAATCTTCTTAATCTTCTTGATCTTCTAAATCTTCTTAATCTTCTTAATCTTCTTGATCCTCTTAATCTTCTTAATCATCTTAATCTTCTTAATCTTCCTAATCTTCTTGATCTTCTTAATCTTCTTAATCTTCTTAATCTTCTTAATCTTCTTAATCTTCTTAATCTTCTTAATCTTCTTAATCTTCTTAATCTTCTTAATCTTCTTAATCTTCTTAATCTTCTTAATCTTCTTAATCTTCTTAATCTTCTTAATCTTCTTAATCTTCTTAATCTTCTTAATCTTCTTAATCTTCTTAATCTTCTTAATCTTCTTAATCTTCTTAATCTTCTTAATCTTCTTAATCTTCTTAATCTTTTTAATCTTCTTAATCTTCTTAATCTTCTTAATCGTCTTAATCTTCTTAATCTTCTTAATCGTCTTAATCTTCTTAATCTTCTTAATCTTCTCAATCTTCTTAATCTTCTTAATCTTCTTAATCTTCTCAATCTCCTCAATCTTCTTCTTCTTCTTCTTCTTCTATCATCATTATCGTTATTATCATTATTATTGGTATTATTATAATTATCATTCTCATTTTCATTTTTCTCCTTCTCAAAAACAAAGAAAAAAGACAACGGCACGCGGTGTTCCCAAGCGGTCACCCATCCAAGTACTAACCGCGCCCGACGTTGCTTGACTTCGGTGATCGGACGAGAACCATTTTAACCATTAAAAATCTTTTATTCGTCATTCAATAATATATAAACAAGGAACAGTTGGAAACAAACAACATAGATAAATAAATAAATAGAATAAATAACACTGATATATAGATAAAAACATTATCGCCCAGTGTCCTAGGTCCCCAGAACGATTCTGGGTTGGCTGGTGGTAGCCTTTCCGTTTGTTCTTCGTCCTTGGCCAAACTCTCATTCATCCTGCGCCTTCTAGGGCATAGGCCCCACCGACGAGATACTGTGAAAGAGCTCATATTGGCTGGAAATCAAATCTTTGAAGCTTTCTGCGAATAGAGGTTGCCATGTTCATAAGGGAAAAATTAAAATAAGCAAAAACCCTTTCTAAATAATTCCAATGCAACACTGCTGCCACGAGGGTGGGGTGTGGGGATCGTGAGATAAGGATAGGAAAGAGGATATTGGGTGAAGAAAAAGGGAAAGTTATTCAGTTGTCTCGCCGAAAATTCTCGTCGCCTCGTATATCAGACCATGCTTCTTCCTGATACCATGCATCTCTCTTACGGTTGTCATATTTTTCGTTAATTCGCTATTCTTTATGTGGAATCTATAGAAATTGTCAGAGAGATTCACAATATAATCACGAATATTAGCGATGTCGCATTGCTCGTGCATGTAATCTACCCGAGTGTATCTATTACTATTCGTGATGACACGGAGCACTTTATTCTGCAGCACCTGGAGCCTCCGAATTTGGATGCTCGAGATGCTGCAGTACACTGGACAAGCGTATGTCAAAATTGGTCTGATGATTTGTTTATATAAGAGTAATTTATTCTTCAAGTTTAGAGGTGATGTTTTAGCTAATAGGGGGTATAGTGTCTTTATGGCTATATTAGCTTTTTGCGTGAGCAAGGAAATATTTTTGTGGAATGTTAGGCGTCCGTCCAGTAGTACTCCCAGGTATCTCACGTGGGTCGTGGGTCTTATCACGATGTTGCTCATATTAAGAGGCCTTATCAACGTGTTGTTAGTTTTCTTTCTTGTGAAATTCATCATTTCAGTTTTCTCATGATTTATATTTATCTTGTTCTCTTCGAAATATGGTATTACCAGTCTATTGATGTATATTTGCGTCTTGTCCTTGGCGATCTCGGAGCACCAAGAGTGGGTGTATATTGCAGTATCATCTGCATACAACGCCACCTTCACGCGCTCCGAAACCGGAAAGTCACAGACATATAGAGAGTACAATAGGGGAGAGACGCACGACCCCTGTGGAACACCTGCCTCGAGCGAGTACACCCCCGAGCAACAACCACCAATCTTTACCTTGATTTTTCGATTCCCGACATACGAGGCGACAAGCCTGCACAGGTATATGGGCATGCCTGCGTTGTTCAGCTTAGACACAAGTCCCGCGTGCCACACTCTATCAAATGCCTTTTCAATATCCATCAGGACCATGGCCGTGTTCTTGTCGTTATTGAAACCCTCCCGGATATCGTGAACGATCCGGGCTACCTGCGCGGTCGTACTGTGACCCCGCCGGAACCCAAACTGTTCACTCGGGAGAAGCTTCAATTTTTCAGTATTGTGTAGGAGTAATCTTAGAACGACTTTATCTATTACCTTGGCGATAACACTCAGAAGTGAGATTGGGCGGTAGCCGTTCAGTTTCTTCAGGTTCTTGCCCACTTTTGGTATTGGAATCACCATGGCCAGCTTGAGAGCCTCAGGATAGTGCTGAAATCTTATAATGGCATTGATTATGTAGTGTATTTGTACAACGACTTTTCTAGGCACGTTTTTCAGGAGAACGACGTCAATCTGGTCTTCTCCCGGAGCTTTTCTGATATTAAGGTGTTAAATGATTGTCCATACTTCTTTAGGGGATGTTAGGATTTCTTTGAGAAGGTTGGGGGATATTGGGATAGGCCCTAGCTTATCCAGCCTCTCGGTCAATGCGATAGCCGCTTCTTGGTTGAGCGTGCGTGGGATGGGGTCAATGTTATTAATTTTTTGAAAGTGTTTTGCGAACGCTTCCGCTTTCTCTTGGTCCGTGATAGCTTCACCCACGGGATCTAGTTCGATGGCAGGCATAGCTGAATATTTCTTCCTCAGTTTCTTAGATAGTTGCCATAGGGAACCGTCCCGAGAACTAAGCCCTTCCACTCTAGCCCGCCAGATGTCGTTTCTGTAGTTCCTTATACTAGTTTCAATTTCATTCGAGATCCTAGAAAACAATTTCTTGTCTTCTGGATCTCGCGTGCGTTGCCACACTTTCCTAGCTTTCTTCCTGTCAGATATCCGTTGAGAAATGTCTTCGGGCAGTCTGTCTTCCACAGGCCTGACGGCAACCTTTCGAATGTTATGTCTTCTGGCTTGTAAGATGTTATTAATGAGCGTGTTGATTTCTGTTTCGATTTCGTGTTGTTTCATATAACGGTTTATGGTAGTGTGTTGATTGAGATAAGCCCTGAAGCCATGCCAGTTCGCGTTCTTGTAGTCGAAGGTTACTTTCGGGATTTGTTTATATTCTTTAGTTAGTTCGAACAAAACCGGCAGGTGATCTGAGCCCATCTCATCGACTGTTCTGACGTTCGTGATGTCGGTGAAGTTCTTGGCTACGATCAGGTCGATGGTCGTGGAAGACATTCCGTTAAGGGGAAAGTGGGTGGGGGAATTGGGATATTCGATTATCACGTTGGCCGAGTCGCTGTACCTTTTCAATACATTACCGTTAGTATTATTACCGTCGTTACCCCAAGAAACGTGCCTAGCGTTGAGGTCTCCGCAGATTAGTACTTTATTCCCAGCACTCGCCAGGGCCTCCAAGCTGTCCATGGTGAGCTTATTGCCGGGACGATTGTATGCTGCAATTATAATTTCCCCCGTATGTAATCGTACTCCAGCATGTTCTATAGAGCTGTTTCGGGGCGCAAGTACTACGTGGGGAATATGGTTTTTGATGAGAACGGCTACCCCTCCGTAGCGATCTGCTCCGGGTCTGTCGGTACGAACGACGTTATAACCTCTAACTCTGAGTCCATGGTCCTGACGTAGGCGCGTTTCTGTGAGAATAATTATGTCCAAGCTAAACCGGTGGACAAAATTAACAAAAGACGGCATCTTATTGTTGATGCCGTTGATGTTAAAATTGCACACCGTAATACCCATCTATCTGAATATGGCATACTTATCGACTTCCTCAGCGAAAGACGAGAATTCCTGAATAACCCTCATTGCGTCACCACCGCATCTGGCTATCCTAGTGTTGAGCTCGCGAACCGCTCTCAGTACCTCGCCGACGTTGACCATGCTTCCCAGCGTTCGCAGTTCATCTACGAGTTCCGCCATTGCGTTCTGGTTATCCGCCGCCCGAGCCTCGCTTCTGTTGGTCGTCAATATCGGGGCGAGAGGCGTGTCTGCTTTTGGATTGGCTGCAGCTCTCTTCTCCCAGACGTTAGTGGTGGGAGGTGGGGCCGGTACTAGTCTCGGTTTTACAGGTTGTCTTCTCGATTTCTGTTGAATTTCGAGTCTTCTTATGTATTCCGGACATGTTTCGGAGTTTGCCAAATGTCCCTCTCCGCAATTGGCACACTTCGGTGGTTGAGTGTTTGGAATTGTGCACTCGTTGGTGAAATGGTGTTCAGCGCATTTGAGACATTTTGGATCCCTGTAGCAGTTCGAGGTGGCATGTCCCCACTGCTGGCATCTTCTACACTGGGTAATTTGCCTAGTGTTGCGACGCATTTCCCAAGTCACCCTTATGTCGAACAGATAATGGTGATTCTTGTTGAGAAGATTGAGGGTGACTTTGGGGTCGGTAACCACCATATAGAGTGGTCGAAATTGTGTTCGCAACCTGAACACTTCTTTGGCCGTGATGTCGTATAAGTTTTTCAGTTCCTCTCGTATGTCTGCTGGGTCTGGAGCATGATCCAATCCTCTAACCACGAAAGCATGGGTCCTCTCAGTTTTGGGGGTATAAGTGTAAAAGGGCAATTCTTCCTTCTTCAGAGTATCCCTGAGATTCACGTAGTCTTCAATATTCGATGTATAAATTAGGGTGGTTTTGTTTGCATATTTGATAGTGTGTTTATCCTTTATGATGTTGTTGATTTGGTTTTTGATACCTGCCAAATCTGTAGCAATGCCCTCTAGGACTATCGGAGGGGGTTTGATTGTTTTCTTTTCCCTGGGATGAGGATTTTGTTTGGTGGTAATCGTTTCGTTGTCTAGTTCTTCTTCCTGTTCTTCGGGGTTTTGGATGTCTGAATGGTTTCTGTTATCTGTATTATTCCCGAGAGCCGAATATCTGTTTCTCGTGACTGTTGGGTTATTCATTTTACCCCTTTTCTTGATGAATTTCGCCCAGGAGGAAGTTTTCTTCGGAAATTTGAAGCAATCCTGGTCTACTTCGCCGCTTTTACATTTTTTGTTCGCCGTAACCGCTGGAGGTGAATCTCGTGGTCTTTTCTCTAGTCTTCTGGGTGGGGCTCTCAGTGGGGGAAAATCTTGAATTTCCATGCCCTCCTCTTGAGAATCTCTCTTCTGAGCAACGATCACTGGCACAGCGGGCATGGTCACGTCGTGAAGAATGGTGATGTTTTTCCTAACGGTTTGCGGAGAGGGAGTTTTCGGGAGGGATTTCGCCACTGCAGAAGCAATTTCACGAGCTGTGGGTGAAGCTCGTTCCGCAATTTGATCTTTCTCTCCGAAAACAGCTTTTTTCACTTGCTCCAACCTCTCTTCCTCGCTCATGACAATAACCGGCGAGTTCTGATTCGAATTTGGATTGGATTGTGAGGGAGTGTATTCGTATGCCGAGTTGAAGTTGTTGAGCGAATCTTCATCCGAAATATGTGTGTAGGCCGCCCTAATCAACCTGCACCTCTCGTGGATGTTTGGGGTGTTGTCTCTCGCCTCGATCCATTCATCTATGGAAATGTCGGCCGGACACTCCCTCAGATCGAATTCATTCTCAAGATCTCGAATAATGTTGGCCATCTCCTTCGTTTTGATTTTTCTTGATTTCGAAATTTCGGGTTGCCTATTCAGTTGAAAATCCTCCCAGTTGTTATAGTCCAGGATATGTAATTTGGTAACTCGGAAGAATTTCTCGAATGCCTCTTTTTTCGATCTATCCGGAAGATGTTTGAACATATTTTGTTTGTAGAAGAGAGGTACTTCCTCGAGTGACTGAATGACTACATGTCCTTTTGTTGAGATTTTCGCTTCATCGATATCTTGAGATTTCTTGGTGTTCTTCTTGGGGGCCTCTTTTGACCCTTTAGAAAATGTTGTGGGGGCAGCAGCCTCGCCTCCGGTCAAACCTACTCGATCCAGCCTCACCAGAAGCGAAGAGCTACTACCCCTCGTATCATTCTCGCTGTTAGACAGCTTTTGTTAGTGTCAAATAATGACCAAGGTTAATTATTTTTTGGTTTTTCTTCTTTTCAGGAGTTAGTATTGTTAAATTATTGGATATTAGTTTCAGCGAAGATCAGCTTGAGACGTCCGGTATATCACGCGGCGTCGACAGGCGAGCGACTCCTCCTATAGCACGGCCCTGTGGGGGAACCTCTCGATCAATCGCCGCGCACCTACTGCCTTCAGTTCTGAGTCGATCGCGCTGGGATGCGGTCGCTCGCTTGAGAATTTCTGGCCAGCGAACACGCGAGGGCCGACTCGTCAGACGACTTGTCGCCAGGCACTGTGCTCACTGACCTTCAATTTGTTTTGTTGACTGCTTTTTTCTTCAGTCTTCTTTCACTATGGGAAAACAATGAACGAATCACTGTTCTAATTCACGTAGTAGATGATAAATATTTGTAGTATGATTGAATTGAATCACGAACAAATATATACTGGTATACCTTCGAAACGACCTGTCGTCTCGAAAGCTGAGACCGTACTGGGACGAGAACCGGTATATTTCAACGTGGTATGGTCGTTGCCGTGAAATTTTTTCAGTTTCGATAACTACAAGGCCACCTGATTCCTTCGTTTGGAGCCCATCAATCAAGCGTATCTCATTAATTTTTTTTATCAATATCATCGATGTTATTATTATAATTCTTCTTTTTCTTAATCTTCTTAATCTTCTTAATCTTCTTAATCTTCTTAATCTTCTTAATCTTCTTAATCTTCTTAATCTTCTTAATATTCTTAATCTTCTTAATCTTCTTAATCTTCTTAATCTTCTTAATCTTCTTAATCTTCTTAATCTTCTTAATCTTCTTAATCTTCTTAATCTTCTTAATCTTCTTAATCTCCTTAATCTTCTTAATCTTCTTAATCTTCTTAATCTTCTTAATCTTCTTAATCTTCTTAATATTCTTAATCTTCTTAATCTTCTTAATCTTCTTAATCTTCTTAATCTTCTTAATCTTCTTAATCTTCTTAATCTTCTCAATCTTCTTAATCTTCTTAATCTTCTTAATCTTCTTAATCTTCTTAATCTTCTTAATCTTCTTAATCTTCTTAATCTTCTTAATCTTCTTAATCTTCTTAATCTTCTTAATCTTCTTAATCTTCTTAATCTTCTTAATCTTCTTAATCTTCTTAATCTTCTTAATCTTCTTAATCTTCTTAATCTTCTTAATCTTCTTAATCTTCTTAATCTTCTCAATCTTCCTAATCTTCTTAATCTTCTTAATCTTCTTAATCTTCTTAATCTTCTTAATCTTCTTAATCTTCTTAATCTTCTTGATCTTCTTGATCTTCTTGATCTTCTTAATCTTCCTAATCTTCTCAATCTTCTCAATCTTCTTAATCTTCTTAATCTTCTTAATCTTCTTAATCTTCTTAATCTTCTTAATCTTCTCAATCTTCTTAATCTTCTTAATCTTCTTAATCTTCTTAATCTTCTTAATCTTCTTAATCTTCTTAATCTTCTTAATCTTCCTAATCTTCTTAATCTTCTTAATCTTCTTAATCTTCTTAATCTTCTTGATCTTCTAAATCTTCTTAATCTTCTTAATCTTCTTGATCCTCTTAATCTTCTTAATCATCTTAATCTTCTTAATCTTCCTAATCTTCTTGATCTTCTTAATCTTCTTAATCTTCTTAATCTTCTTAATCTTCTTAATCTTCTTAATCTTCTTAATCTTCTTAATCTTCTTAATCTTCTTAATCTTCTTAATCTTCTTAATCTTCTTAATCTTCTTAATCTTCTTAATCTTCTTAATCTTCTTAATCTTCTTAATCTTCTTAATCTTCTTAATCTTCTTAATCTTCTTAATCTTCTTAATCTTCTTAATCTTCTTAATCTTCTTAATCTTTTTAATCTTCTTAATCTTCTTAATCTTCTTAATCGTCTTAATCTTCTTAATCTTCTTAATCGTCTTAATCTTCTTAATCTTCTTAATCTTCTCAATCTTCTTAATCTTCTTAATCTTCTTAATCTTCTCAATCTCCTCAATCTTCTTCTTCTTCTTCTTCTTCTATCATCATTATCGTTATTATCATTATTATTGGTATTATTATAATTATCATTCTCATTTTCATTTTTCTCCTTCTCAAAAACAAAGAAAAAAGACAACGGCACGCGGTGTTCCCAAGCGGTCACCCATCCAAGTACTAACCGCGCCCGACGTTGCTTGACTTCGGTGATCGGACGAGAACCATTTTAACCATTAAAAATCTTTTATTCGTCATTCAATAATATATAAACAAGGAACAGTTGGAAACAAACAACATAGATAAATAAATAAATAGAATAAATAACACTGATATATAGATGGCTGGTGGTAGCCTTTCCGTTTGTTCTTCGTCCTTGGCCAAACTCTCATTCATCCTGCGCCTTCTAGGGCATAGGCCCCACCGACGAGATACTGTGAAAGAGCTCATATTGGCTGGAAATCAAATCTTTGAAGCTTTCTGCGAATAGAGGTTGCCATGTTCATAAGGGAAAAATTAAAATAAGCAAAAACCCTTTCTAAATAATTCCAATGCAACACTGCTGCCACGAGGGTGGGGTGTGGGGATCGTGAGATAAGGATAGGAAAGAGGATATTGGGTGAAGAAAAAGGGAAAGTTATTCAGTTGTCTCGCCGAAAATTCTCGTCGCCTCGTATATCAGACCATGCTTCTTCCTGATACCATGCATCTCTCTTACGGTTGTCATATTTTTCGTTAATTCGCTATTCTTTATGTGGAATCTATAGAAATTGTCAGAGAGATTCACAATATAATCACGAATATTAGCGATGTCGCATTGCTCGTGCATGTAATCTACCCGAGTGTATCTATTACTATTCGTGATGACACGGAGCACTTTATTCTGCAGCACCTGGAGCCTCCGAATTTGGATGCTCGAGATGCTGCAGTACACTGGACAAGCGTATGTCAAAATTGGTCTGATGATTTGTTTATATAAGAGTAATTTATTCTTCAAGTTTAGAGGTGATGTTTTAGCTAATAGGGGGTATAGTGTCTTTATGGCTATATTAGCTTTTTGCGTGAGCAAGGAAATATTTTTGTGGAATGTTAGGCGTCCGTCCAGTAGTACTCCCAGGTATCTCACGTGGGTCGTGGGTCTTATCACGATGTTGCTCATATTAAGAGGCCTTATCAACGTGTTGTTAGTTTTCTTTCTTGTGAAATTCATCATTTCAGTTTTCTCATGATTTATATTTATCTTGTTCTCTTCGAAATATGGTATTACCAGTCTATTGATGTATATTTGCGTCTTGTCCTTGGCGATCTCGGAGCACCAAGAGTGGGTGTATATTGCAGTATCATCTGCATACAACGCCACCTTCACGCGCTCCGAAACCGGAAAGTCACAGACATATAGAGAGTACAATAGGGGAGAGACGCACGACCCCTGTGGAACACCTGCCTCGAGCGAGTACACCCCCGAGCAACAACCACCAATCTTTACCTTGATTTTTCGATTCCCGACATACGAGGCGACAAGCCTGCACAGGTATATGGGCATGCCTGCGTTGTTCAGCTTAGACACAAGTCCCGCGTGCCACACTCTATCAAATGCCTTTTCAATATCCATCAGGACCATGGCCGTGTTCTTGTCGTTATTGAAACCCTCCCGGATATCGTGAACGATCCGGGCTACCTGCGCGGTCGTACTGTGACCCCGCCGGAACCCAAACTGTTCACTCGGGAGAAGCTTCAATTTTTCAGTATTGTGTAGGAGTAATCTTAGAACGACTTTATCTATTACCTTGGCGATAACACTCAGAAGTGAGATTGGGCGGTAGCCGTTCAGTTTCTTCAGGTTCTTGCCCACTTTTGGTATTGGAATCACCATGGCCAGCTTGAGAGCCTCAGGATAGTGCTGAAATCTTATAATGGCATTGATTATGTAGTGTATTTGTACAACGACTTTTCTAGGCACGTTTTTCAGGAGAACGACGTCAATCTGGTCTTCTCCCGGAGCTTTTCTGATATTAAGGTGTTAAATGATTGTCCATACTTCTTTAGGGGATGTTAGGATTTCTTTGAGAAGGTTGGGGGATATTGGGATAGGCCCTAGCTTATCCAGCCTCTCGGTCAATGCGATAGCCGCTTCTTGGTTGAGCGTGCGTGGGATGGGGTCAATGTTATTAATTTTTTGAAAGTGTTTTGCGAACGCTTCCGCTTTCGATTGGTCCGTGATAGCTTCACCCACGGGATCTAGTTCGATGGCAGGCATAGCTGAATATTTCTTCCTCAGTTTCTTAGATAGTTGCCATAGGGAACCGTCCCGAGAACTAAGCCCTTCCACTCTAGCCCGCCAGATGTCGTTTCTGTAGTTCCTTATACTAGTTTCAATTTCATTCGAGATCCTAGAAAACAATTTCTTGTCTTCTGGATCTCGCGTGCGTTGCCACACTTTCCTAGCTTTCTTCCTGTCAGATATCCGTTGAGAAATGTCTTCGGGCAGTCTGTCTTCCACAGGCCTGACGGCAACCTTTCGAATGTTATGTCTTCTGGCTTGTAAGATGTTATTAATGAGCGTGTTGATTTCTGTTTCGATTTCGTGTTGTTTCATATAACGGTTTATGGTAGTGTGTTGATTGAGATAAGCCCTGAAGCCATGCCAGTTCGCGTTCTTGTAGTCGAAGGTTACTTTCGGGATTTGTTTATATTCTTTAGTTAGTTCGAACAAAACCGGCAGGTGATCTGAGCCCATCTCATCGACTGTTCTGACGTTCGTGATGTCGGTGAAGTTCTTGGCTACGATCAGGTCGATGGTCGTGGAAGACATTCCGTTAAGGGGAAAGTGGGTGGGGGAATTGGGATATTCGATTATCACGTTGGCCGAGTCGCTGTACCTTTTCAATACATTACCGTTAGTATTATTACCGTCGTTACCCCAAGAAACGTGCCTAGCGTTGAGGTCTCCGCAGATTAGTACTTTATTCCCAGCACTCGCCAGGGCCTCCAAGCTGTCCATGGTGAGCTTATTGCCGGGACGATTGTATGCTGCAATTATAATTTCCCCCGTATGTAATCGTACTCCAGCATGTTCTATAGAGCTGTTTCGGGGCGCAAGTACTACGTGGGGAATATGGTTTTTGATGAGAACGGCTACCCCTCCGTAGCGATCTGCTCCGGGTCTGTCGGTACGAACGACGTTATAACCTCTAACTCTGAGTCCATGGTCCTGACGTAGGCGCGTTTCTGTGAGAATAATTATGTCCAAGCTAAACCGGTGGACAAAATTAACAAAAGACGGCATCTTATTGTTGATGCCGTTGATGTTAAAATTGCACACCGTAATACCCATCTATCTGAATATGGCATACTTATCGACTTCCTCAGCGAAAGACGAGAATTCCTGAATAACCCTCATTGCGTCACCACCGCATCTGGCTATCCTAGTGTTGAGCTCGCGAACCGCTCTCAGTACCTCGCCGACGTTGACCATGCTTCCCAGCGTTCGCAGTTCATCTACGAGTTCCGCCATTGCGTTCTGGTTATCCGCCGCCCGAGCCTCGCTTCTGTTGGTCGTCAATATCGGGGCGAGAGGCGTGTCTGCTTTTGGATTGGCTGCAGCTCTCTTCTCCCAGACGTTAGTGGTGGGAGGTGGGGCCGGTACTAGTCTCGGTTTTACAGGTTGTCTTCTCGATTTCTGTTGAATTTCGAGTCTTCTTATGTATTCCGGACATGTTTCGGAGTTTGCCAAATGTCCCTCTCCGCAATTGGCACACTTCGGTGGTTGAGTGTTTGGAATTGTGCACTCGTTGGTGAAATGGTGTTCAGCGCATTTGAGACATTTTGGATCCCTGTAGCAGTTCGAGGTGGCATGTCCCCACTGCTGGCATCTTCTACACTGGGTAATTTGCCTAGTGTTGCGACGCATTTCCCAAGTCACCCTTATGTCGAACAGATAATGGTGATTCTTGTTGAGAAGATTGAGGGTGACTTTGGGGTCGGTAACCACCATATAGAGTGGTCGAAATTGTGTTCGCAACCTGAACACTTCTTTGGCCGTGATGTCGTATAAGTTTTTCAGTTCCTCTCGTATGTCTGCTGGGTCTGGAGCATGATCCAATCCTCTAACCACGAAAGCATGGGTCCTCTCAGTTTTGGGGGTATAAGTGTAAAAGGGCAATTCTTCCTTCTTCAGAGTATCCCTGAGATTCACGTAGTCTTCAATATTCGATGTATAAATTAGGGTGGTTTTGTTTGCATATTTGATAGTGTGTTTATCCTTTATGATGTTGTTGATTTGGTTTTTGATACCTGCCAAATCTGTAGCAATGCCCTCTAGGACTATCGGAGGGGGTTTGATTGTTTTCTTTTCCCTGGGATGAGGATTTTGTTTGGTGGTAATCGTTTCGTTGTCTAGTTCTTCTTCCTGTTCTTCGGGGTTTTGGATGTCTGAATGGTTTCTGTTATCTGTATTATTCCCGAGAGCCGAATATCTGTTTCTCGTGACTGTTGGGTTATTCATTTTACCCCTTTTCTTGATGAATTTCGCCCAGGAGGAAGTTTTCTTCGGAAATTTGAAGCAATCCTGGTCTACTTCGCCGCTTTTACATTTTTTGTTCGCCGTAACCGCTGGAGGTGAATCTCGTGGTCTTTTCTCTAGTCTTCTGGGTGGGGCTCTCAGTGGGGGAAAATCTTGAATTTCCATGCCCTCCTCTTGAGAATCTCTCTTCTGAGCAACGATCACTGGCACAGCAGGCATGGTCACGTCGTGAAGAATGGTGATGTTTTTCCTAACGGTTTGCGGAGAGGGAGTTTTCGGGAGGGATTTCGCCACTGCAGAAGCAATTTCACGAGCTGTGGGTGAAGCTCGTTCCGCAATTTGATCTTTCTCTCCGAAAACAGCTTTTTTCACTTGCTCCAACCTCTCTTCCTCGCTCATGACAATAACCGGCGAGTTCTGATTCGAATTTGGATTGGATTGTGAGGGAGTGTATTCGTATGCCGAGTTGAAGTTGTTGAGCGAATCTTCATCCGAAATATGTGTGTAGGCCGCCCTAATCAACCTGCACCTCTCGTGGATGTTTGGGGTGTTGTCTCTCGCCTCGATCCATTCATCTATGGAAATGTCGGCCGGACACTCCCTCAGATCGAATTCATTCTCAAGATCTCGAATAATGTTGGCCATCTCCTTCGTTTTGATTTTTCTTGATTTCGAAATTTCGGGTTGCCTATTCAGTTGAAAATCCTCCCAGTTGTTATAGTCCAGGATATGTAATTTGGTAACTCGGAAGAATTTCTCGAATGCCTCTTTTTTCGATCTATCCGGAAGATGTTTGAACATATTTTGTTTGTAGAAGAGAGGTACTTCCTCGAGTGACTGAATGACTACATGTCCTTTTGTTGAGATTTTCGCTTCATCGATATCTTGAGATTTCTTGGTGTTCTTCTTGGGGGCCTCTTTTGACCCTTTAGAAAATGTTGTGGGGGCAGCAGCCTCGCCTCCGGTCAAACCTACTCGATCCAGCCTCACCAGAAGCGAAGAGCTACTACCCCTCGTATCATTCTCGCTGTTAGACAGCTTTTGTTAGTGTCAAATAATGACCAAGGTTAATTATTTTTTGGTTTTTCTTCTTTTCAGGAGTTAGTATTGTTAAATTATTGAATATTAGTTTCAGCGAAGATCAGCTTGAGACGTCCGGTATATCACGCGGCGTCGACAGGCGAGCGACTCCTCCTATAGCACGGCCTTGTGGGGGAACCTCTCGATCAATCGCCGCGCACCTACTGCCTTCAGTTCTGAGTCGATCGCGCTGGGATGCGGTCGCTCGCTTGAGAATTTCTGGCCAGCGAACACGCGAGGGCCGACTCGTCAGACGACTTGTCGCCAGGCACTGTGCTCACTGACCTTCAATTTGTTTTGTTGACTGCTTTTTTCTTCAGTCTTCTTTCACTATGGGAAAACAATGAACGAATCACTGTTCTAATTCACGTAGTAGATGATAAATATTTGTAGTATGATTGAATTGAATCACGAACAAATATATACTGGTATACCTTCGAAACGACCTGTCGTCTCGAAAGCTGAGACCGTACTGGGACGAGAACCGGTATATTTCAACGTGGTATGGTCGTTGCCGTGAAATTTTTTCAGTTTCGATAACTACAAGGCCACCTGATTCCTTCGTTTGGAGCCCATCAATCAAGCGTATCTCATTAATTTTTTTTATCAATATTATCGATGTTATTATTATAATTCTTCTTTTTCTTAATCTTCTTAATCTTCTTAATCTTCTTAATCTTCTTAATCTTCTTAATCTTCTTAATCTTCTTAATCTTCTTAATCTTCTTAATATTCTTAATCTTCTTAATCTTCTTAATCTTCTTAATCTTCTTAATCTTCTTAATCTTCTTAATCTTCTTAATCTTCTTAATCTTCTTAATCTTCTTAATCTTCTTAATCTTCTTAATCTCCTTAATCTTCTTAATCTTCTTAATCTTCTTAATCTTCTTAATCTTCTTAATCTTCTTAATCTTCTTAATATTCTTAATCTTCTTAATCTTCTTAATCTTCTTAATCTTCTTAATCTTCTTAATCTTCTCAATCTTCTTAATCTTCTTAATCTTCTTAATCTTCTTAATCTTCTTAATCTTCTTAATCTTCTTAATCTTCTTAATCTTCTTAATCTTCTTAATCTTCTTAATCTTCTTAATCTTCTTAATCTTCTTAATCTTCTTAATCTTCTTAATCTTCTTAATCTTCTTAATCTTCTTAATCTTCTTAATCTTCTTAATCTTCTTAATCTTCTTAATCTTCTTAATCTTCTTAATCTTCTCAATCTTCCTAATCTTCTTAATCTTCTTAATCTTCTTAATCTTCTTAATCTTCTTAATCTTCTTAATCTTCTTAATCTTCTTAATCTTCTTAATCTTCTTGATCTTCTTGATCTTCTTGATCTTCTTAATCTTCCTAATCTTCTCAATCTTCTTAATCTTCTTAATCTTCTTAATCTTCTTAATCTTCTTAATCTTCTTAATCTTCTTAATCTTCTTAATCTTCTTAATCTTCTTAATCTTCTTAATCTTCTTAATCTTCTTAATCTTCTTAATCTTCTTAATCTTCTTAATCTTCTTAATCTTCTTAATCTTCTTAATCTTATTAATCTTCTTAATCTTCTTAATCTTCTTAATCTTCTTAATCTTCTTAATCTTCTCAATCTTCTCAATCTTCTTAATCTTCTTAATCTTCTTAATCTTCTTAATCTTCTTAATCTTCTTAATCTTCTTAATCTCCTTAATCTTCTTAATCTTCTTAATCTTCTTAATCTTCTTAATCTTCTTAATCTTCTTAATCTTCTTAATCTTCTTAATCTTCTTAATCTTCATAATCTTCTTAATCTTCTTAATCTTCTTAATCTCCTTAATCTTCTTAATCTTCTTAATCTTCTTAATCTTCTTAATCTTCTTAATCTTCTTAATCTTCTTAATCTTCTTAATCTTCTTAATCTTCTTAATCTTCTTAATCTTCTCAATCTTCTTAATCTTCTTAATCTTCTTAATCTTCTTAATCTTCTTAATCTTCTTAATCTTCTTAATCTTCTTAATCTTCTTAATCTTCTTAATCTTCTTAATCTTCTTAATCTTCTTAATCTTCTTAATCTTCTTAATCTTCTTAATCTTCTTAATCTTCTTAATCTTCTTAATCTTCTTAATCTTCTTAATCTTCTTAATCTTCTTAATCTTCTTAATCTTCTTAATCTTCTTAATCTTCTTAATCTTCTTAATCTTCTTAATCTTCTCAATCTTCCTAATCTTCTTAATCTTCTTAATCTTCTTAATCTTCTTAATCTTCTTAATCTTCTTAATCTTCTTAATCTTCTTAATCTTCTTAATCTTCTTGATCTTCTTGATCTTCTTGATCTTCTTAATCTTCCTAATCTTCTCAATCTTCTTAATCTTCTTAATCTTCTTAATCTTCTTAATCTTCTTAATCTTCTTAATCTTCTTAATCTTCTTAATCTTCTTAATCTTCTTAATCTTCTTAATCTTCTTAATCTTCTTAATCTTCTTAATCTTCTTAATCTTCTTAATCTTCTTAATCTTCTTAATCTTCTTAATCTTATTAATCTTCTTAATCTTCTTAATCTTCTTAATCTTCTTAATCTTCTTAATCTTCTCAATCTTCTCAATCTTCTTAATCTTCTTAATCTTCTTAATCTTCTTAATCTTCTTAATCTTCTTAATCTTCTTAATCTCCTTAATCTTCTTAATCTTCTTAATCTTCTTAATCTTCTTAATCTTCTTAATCTTCTTAATCTTCTTAATCTTCTTAATCTTCATAATCTTCTTAATCTTCTTAATCTTCTTAATCTCCTTAATCTTCTTAATCTTCTTAATCTTCTTAATCTTCTTAATCTTCTTAATCTTCTTAATCTTCTTAATCTTCTTAATCTTCTTAATCTTCTTAATCTTCTTAATCTTCTTAATCTTCTTAATCTTCTTAATCTTCTTAATCTTCTTAATCTTCTTAATCTTCTTAATCTTCTTTATCTTCTTAATCTTCTTAATCTTCTTAATCTTCTTAATCTTTTTAATCTTCTTAATCTTCTTAATCTTCTTAATCTTCTTAATCTTCTTAATCTTCTAAATCTTCTAAATCTTCTAAATCTTCCTAATCTTCTTAATCTTCTTAATCTTCTTAATCTTCTTAATCTTCTTAATCTTCTTGATCCTCTTAATCTTCTTAATCTTCTTAATCTTCTAAATCTTCTTAATCTTCTTGATCTTCTTAATCTTCTTAATCTTCTTAATCTTCTTAATCTTCTTAATCTTCTTAATCTTCTTAATCTTCTTAATCTTCTTAATCTTCTTAATCTTATTAATCTTCTTAATCTTCTTAATCTTCTTAATCTTTTTAATCTTCTTAATCTTCTTAATCGTCTTAATCTTCTTAATCTTCTCAATCTTCTCAATCTTCTTAATCTTCTTAATCTTCTTAATCTTCTTAATCTTCTTAATCTTCTTAATCTTCTTAATCTTCTTAATCTTCTTAATCTTCTTAATCTTCTCAATCTTCTTAATCTTCTTAATCTTCTTAATCTTCTTTTACTTCTTAAACTTCTTTATCTTCTTAATCTTCTTAATCTTCTTAATCTTCTTAATCTTTTTAATCTTCTTAATCTTCTTAATCTTCTTGATCTTCTTAATCTTCTTAATCTTCTTAATCTTCTTGATCTTCTTGATCTTCTTGATCTTCTTAATCTTCTTAATCTTCTTAATCTTCTTAATCTTCTTAATCTTCTTAATCTTCTTAATCTTCTTAATCTTCTTAATCTTCTTAATCTTCTTAATCTTCTTAATCTTCTTAATCTTCTTAATCTTCTTTATCTTCATAATCTTCTTAATCTTCTTAATCTTCTTAATCTTCTTAATCTTCTTAATCTTCCTAATCTTCCTAATCTTCCTAATCTTCTTAATCTTCTTAATCTTCTTAATCTTCTTAATCTTCTTAATCTTCTTAATCTTCTTAATCTTCTTAATCGTCTTAATCTTCTTAATCTTCTTAATCTTCTTAATCTTCTTAATCTTCTTAATCTTCTTAATCTTCTTAATCGTCTTAATCTTCTTAATCTTCTCAATCTTCTTAATCTTAATCTTCTTAATCTTCTTAATCTTCTTAATCTTCTTAATCTTCTTAATCTTCTTAATCTTCTTAATCTTCTTAATCTTCTTAATCTTCTTAATCTTCTTAATCTTCTTAATCTTCTTAATCTTCTTAATCTTCTTATTCTTCTTAATCTTCTTAATCTTCTTAATCTTCTTAATCTTCTTAATCTTCTTAATCTTCTTAATCTTCCTTATCTTCTTAATCTTCTTGATCTTCTTAATCTTCTTAATCTTCTTAATCTTCTTGATCTTCTTGATCTTCTTAATCTTCTTAATCTTCTTAATCTTCTTAATCTTCTTAATCTTCTTAATCTTCTTAATCTTCTTAATCTTCTTAATCTTCTTAATCTTCTTAATCTTCTTAATCTTCTTAATCTTCTTAATCTTCTTAATCTTCCTAATCTTCTTAATTTTCTTAATCTTCTTAATCTTCTTAATCTTCTTAATCTTCTTAATCTTCTTAATCTTCTTAATCTTCTTAATCTTCTTAATCTTCTTAATCTTCTTAATCGTCTTAATCTTCTTAATCTTCTTAATCTTCTTAATCTTCTTAATCTTCTTAATCTTCTTAATCTTCTTAATCGTCTTAATCTTCTTAATCTTCTCAATCTTCTTAATCTTCTTAATCTTCTTAATCTTCTTAATCTTCTTAATCTTCTTAATCTTCTTAATCTTCTTAATCTTCTTAATCTTCTTAATCTTCTTAATCTTCTTAATCTTCTTAATCTTCTTAATCTTCTTAATCTTCTTAATCTTCTTAATCTTCTTAATCTTCTTAATCTTCTTAATCTTCTTAATCTTCTTAATCTTCTTAATCTTCTTAATCTTCTTAATCTTCTTAATCTTCCTAATCTTCCTAATCTTCTTAATCTTCTTAATCTTCTTAATCTTCTTAATCTTCTTAATCTTCCTAATCTTCTTAATCTTCTTAATCTTCTTAATCTTCTTAATCTTCTTAATCTTCTTAATCTTCTTAATCTTCTTAATCTTCTTAATCTTCTTAATCTTCTTAATCTTCTTAATCTTCTTAATCGTCTTAATCTTCTTAATCTTCTTAATCTTCTTAATCTTCTTAATCTTCTTAATCGTCTTAATCTTCTTAATCTTCTTAATCTTCTTAATCTTCTTAATCTTCTTAATCGTCTTAATCTTCTTAATCTTCTTAATCGTCTTAATCTTCTTAATCTTCTTAATCTTCTTAATCTTCTTAATCTTCTTAATCTTCTTAATCTTCTTAATCTTCTTAATCTTCTTAATCTTCTTAATCTTCTTAATCTTCTTAATCTTCTTAATCTTCTTAATCTTCTTAATCTTCTTAATCTTCTTAATCTTCTTAATCTTCTTAATCTTCTTAATCTTCTTAATCTTCTTAATCTTCTTAATCTTCTTAATCTTCTTAATCTTCTTAATCTTCTTAATCTTCTCAATCTCCTCAATCTTCTTCTTCTTCTTCTATCATCATTATCGTTATTATCATTATTATTGGTATTATTATAATTATCATTCTCATTTTCATTTTTCTCCTTCTCAAAAACAAAGAAAAAAGACAACGGCACGCGGTGTTCCCAAGCGGTCACCCATCCAAGTACTAACCGCGCCCGACGTTGCTTGACTTCGGTGATCGGACGAGAACCGGTATATTTCAACGTGGTATGGTCGTTGCCGTGAAATTTTTTCAGTTTCGATAACTACAAGGCCACCTGATGCCTTCGTTTGGAGCCCATCAATCAAGCGTATCTCATTAATTTTTTTTATCAATATTATCGATGTTATTATTATAATTCTTCTTTTTCTTAATCTTCTTAATCTTCTCAATTTTCTTAATCTCCTCAATCTCCTTAATCTTCTTAATCTTCTTGATCTGCTTAATCTTCTTGATCTTCTTAATCTTTTTAATCTTCTTAATCTTCTTAATCTTCTTAATCTTCTTAATCTTCTTCATCTTCTTCATCTTCTTCATCTTCTTAATCTTCTTAATCTTCTTAATCTACTTAATCTTCTTAATCTTCTTAATCTTCCTTATCTTCTTAATCTTCTTAATCTTCTTAATCTTCTTAATCTTCTTAATCTTCTTAATCTTCTTAATCTTCTTAATCTTCTTAATCTTCTTAATCTTCTTAATCTTCTTAATCTTCTTAATCTTCTTAATCTTCTTAATCTTCTTAATCTTCTTAATCTTCTTAATCTTCTTAATCTTCTTAATCTTCTCTATCTTCTTAATCTTCTTAATCTTCTTAATCTTCCTAATCTTCTTAATCTTCTTAATCTTCTTAATCTTCTTAATCTTCTTAATCTTCTTAATCTTCTTAATCTTCTTAATCTTCTTGATCTTCTTAATCTTCTTAATCTTCTTAATCTTCTTAATCTTCTTAATCTTCTTAATCTTCTTGATCTTCTTAATCTTCTTAATCTTCTTAATCTTCTTAATCTTCTTAATCTTCTTAATCTTCTTAATCTTCTTAATCTTCTTAATCTTCTTAATCTTCTTAATCTTCTTAATCTTCTTAATCTTCTTTATCTTCTTTATCTTCTTAATCTTCTTAATCTTCTTAATCTTCTTAATCTTCTTAATCTTCTTAATCTTCTTAATCTTCTTAATCTTCTTAATCTTCTTAATCTTCTTAATCTTCTTAATCTTCTTAATCTTCTTAATCTGCTTAATCTTCTTAATCTTCTTAATCTTCTTAATCTTCTTAATCTTTTTAATCTTCTTAATCTTCTTAATCTTTTTAATCTTCTTAATCTTCTTAATCTTCTTGATCTTCTTGATCTTCTTAATCTTCTCAATCTTCTTAATCTTCTTAATCTTCTTAATCTTCTTAATCTTCTTAATCTTCTTAATCTTCTTAATCTTCTTAATCTCCTTAATCTTCTTAATCTTCTTAATCTTCTTAATCTTCTTAATCTTCTTAATCTTCTTAATCTTCTTAATCTTCTTAATCTCCTTAATCTTCTTAATCTTCTTAATCTTCTTAATCTTCTTAATCTTCTTAATCTTCTTAATCTTCTTAATCTTCATAATCTTCTTAATCTTCTTAATCTTCTTAATCTCCTTAATCTTCTTAATCTTCTTAATCTTCTTAATCTTCTTAATCTTCTTAATCTTCTTAATCTTCTTAATCTTCTTAATCTTCTTAATCTTCTTAATCTTCTTAATCTTCTTGATCTTCTTAATCTTCTTAATCTTCTTAATCTTCTTAATCTTCTTAATCTTCTTAATCTTCTTAATCTTCTTAATCTTCTTAATCTTCTTAATCTTCTTAATCTTCTTAATCTTCTTAATCTTCTTAATCTTCTTAATCTTTTTAATCTTCTTAATCTTCTTAATCTTCTTAATCTTCTTAATCTTCTTAATCTTCTAAATCTTCTAAATCTTCTAAATCTTCCTAATCTTCTTAATCTTCTTAATCTTCTTAATCTTCTTAATCTTCTTAATCTTCTTAATCTTCTTGATCCTCTTAATCTTCTTAATCTTCTTAATCTTCTAAATCTTCTTAATCTTCTTGATCTTCTTAATCTTCTTAATCTTCTTAATCTTCTTAATCTTCTTAATCTTCTTAATCTTCTTAATCTTCTTAATCTTCTTAATCTTCTTAATCTTCTTAATCTTCTTAATCTTATTAATCTTCTTAATCTTCTTAATCTTCTTAATCTTTTTAATCTTCTTAATCTTCTTAATCGTCTTAATCTTCTTAATCTTCTCAATCTTCTCAATCTTCTTAATCTTCTTAATCTTCTTAATCTTCTTAATCTTCTTAATCTTCTTAATCTTCTTAATCTTCTTAATCTTCTTAATCTTCTCAATCTTCTTAATCTTCTTAATCTTCTTAATCTTCTTAATCTTCTTAATCTTCTTTTACTTCTTAAACTTCTTTATCTTCTTAATCTTCTTAATCTTCTTAATCTTCTTAATCTTTTTAATCTTCTTAATCTTCTTAATCTTCTTGATCTTCTTAATCTTCTTAATCTTCTTAATCTTCTTAATCTTCTTGATCTTCTTGATCTTCTTGATCTTCTTAATCTTCTTAATCTTCTTAATCTTCTTAATCTTCTTAATCTTCTTAATCTTCTTAATCTTCTTAATCTTCTTGATCTTCTTGATCTTCTTGATCTTCTTAATCTTCCTAATCTTCTCAATCTTCTTAATCTTCTTAATCTTCTTAATCTTCTTAATCTTCTTAATCTTCTTAATCTTCTTAATCTTCTTAATCTTCTTAATCTTCTTAATCTTCTTAATCTTCTTAATCTTCTTAATCTTCTTAATCTTCTTAATCTTCTTAATCTTCTTAATCTTCTTAATCTTCTTAATCTTCTTAATCTTCTTAATCTTATTAATCTTCTTAATCTTCTTAATCTTCTTAATCTTCTCAATCTTCTTAATCTTCTTAATCTTCTTAATCTTCTTAATCTTCTTAATCTTCTTAATCTTCTTAATCTTCTTAATCTCCTTAATCTTCTTAATCTTCTTAATCTTCTTAATCTTCTTAATCTTCTTAATCTTCTTAATCTTCATAATCTTCTTAATCTTCTTAATCTCCTTAATCTTCTTAATCTTCTTAATCTTCTTAATCTTCTTAATCTTCTTAATCTTCTTAATCTTCTTAATCTTCTTAATCTTCTTAATCTTCTTAATCTTCTTAATCTTCTTAATCTTCTTAATCTTCTTAATCTTCTTAATCTTCTTAATCTTCTTAATCTTCTTAATCTTCTTAATCTTCTTAATCTTCTTAATCTTCTTAATCTTCTTAATCTTCTTAATCTTCTTAATCTTCTTAATCTTCTTAATCTTCTTAATCTTTTTAATCTTCTTAATCTTCTTAATCTTCTTAATCTTCTTAATCTTCTAAATCTTCTAAATCTTCTAAATCTTCCTAATCTTCTTAATCTTCTTAATCTTCTTAATCTTCTTAATCTTCTTAATCTTCTTAATCTTCTTGATCCTCTTAATCTTCTTAATCTTCTTAATCTTCTAAATCTTCTTAATCTTCTTGATCTTCTTAATCTTCTTAATCTTCTTAATCTTCTTAATCTTCTTAATCTTCTTAATCTTCTTAATCTTCTTAATCTTCTTAATCTTCTTAATCTTCTTAATCTTCTTAATCTTCTTAATCTTATTAATCTTCTTAATCTTCTTAATCTTCTTAATCTTTTTAATCTTCTTAATCTTCTTAATCGTCTTAATCTTCTTAATCTTCTCAATCTTCTCAATCTTCTTAATCTTCTTAATCTTCTTAATCTTCTTAATCTTCTTAATCTTCTTAATCTTCTTAATCTTCTTAATCTTCTTAATCTTCTCAATCTTCTTAATCTTCTTAATCTTCTTAATCTTCTTAATCTTCTTTTACTTCTTAAACTTCTTTATCTTCTTAATCTTCTTAATCTTCTTAATCTTCTTAATCTTTTTAATCTTCTTAATCTTCTTAATCTTCTTGATCTTCTTAATCTTCTTAATCTTCTTAATCTTCTTGATCTTCTTGATCTTCTTGATCTTCTTAATCTTCTTAATCTTCTTAATCTTCTTAATCTTCTTAATCTTCTTAATCTTCTTAATCTTCTTAATCTTCTTAATCTTCTTAATCTTCTTAATCTTCTTAATCTTCTTAATCTTCTTAATCTTCTTTATCTTCATAATCTTCTTAATCTTCTTAATCTTCTTAATCTTCTTAATCTTCTTAATCTTCCTAATCTTCCTAATCTTCCTAATCTTCTTAATCTTCTTAATCTTCTTAATCTTCTTAATCTTCTTAATCTTCTTAATCGTCTTAATCTTCTTAATCTTCTTAATCTTCTTAATCTTCTTAATCTTCTTAATCTTCTTAATCGTCTTAATCTTCTTAATCTTCTCAATCTTCTTAATCCTAATCTTCTTAATCTTCTTAATCTTCTTAATCTTCTTAATCTTCTTAATCTTCTTAATCTTCTTAATCTTCTTAATCTTCTTAATCTTCTTAATCTTCTTAATCTTCTTAATCTTCTTAATCTTCTTAATCTTCTTATTCTTCTTAATCTTCTTAATCTTCTTAATCTTCTTAATCTTCTTAATCTTCTTAATCTTCTTAATCTTCCTTATCTTCTTAATCTTCTTGATCTTCTTAATCTTCTTGATCTTCTTAATCTTCTTGATCTTCTTGATCTTCTTAATCTTCTTAATCTTCTTAATCTTCTTAATCTTCTTAATCTTCTTAATCTTCTTAATCTTCTTAATCTTCTTAATCTTCTTAATCTTCTTAATCTTCTTAATCTTCTTAATCTTCTTAATCTTCTTAATCTTCCTAATCTTCTTAATCTTCTTAATCTTCTTAATCTTCTTAATCTTCTTAATCTTCTTAATCTTCTTAATCTTCTTAATCTTCTTAATCTTCTTAATCTTCTTAATCTTCTTAATCTTCTTAATCGTCTTAATCTTCTTAATCTTCTTAATCTTCTTAATCTTCTTAATCTTCTTAATCTTCTTAATCGTCTTAATCTTCTTAATCTTCTTAATCTTCTCAATCTTCTTAATCTTCTTAATCTTCTTAATCTTCTTAATCTTCTTAATCTTCTTAATCTTCTTAATCTTCTTAATCTTCTTAATCTTCTTAATCTTCTTAATCTTCTTAATCTTCTTAATCTTCTTAATCTTCTTAATCTTCTTAATCTTCTTAATCTTCTTAATCTTCTTAATCTTCTTAATCTTCTTAATCTTCTTAATCTTCTTAATCTTCTTAATCTTCCTAATCTTCCTAATCTTCTTAATCTTCTTAATCTTCTTAATCTTCTTAATCTTCCTAATCTTCTTAATCTTCTTAATCTTCTTAATCTTCTTAATCTTCTTAATCTTCTTAATCTTCTTAATCTTCTTAATCTTCTTAATCTTCTTAATCTTCTTAATCTTCTTAATCGTCTTAATCTTCTTAATCTTCTTAATCTTCTTAATCTTCTTAATCTTCTTAATCGTCTTAATCTTCTTAATCTTCTTAATCTTCTTAATCTTCTTAATCGTCTTAATCTTCTTAATCTTCTTAATCGTCTTAATCTTCTTAATCTTCTTAATCTTCTTAATCTTCTTAATCTTCTTAATCTTCTTAATCTTCTTAATCTCCTCAATCTTCTTCTTCTTCTTCTATCATCATTATCGTTATTATCATTATTATTGGTATTATTATAATTATCATTCTCATTTTCATTTTTCTCCTTCTCAAAAACAAAGAAAAAAGACAACGGCACGCGGTGTTCCCAAGCGGTCACCCATCCAAGTACTAACCGCGCCCGACGTTGCTTGACTTCGGTGATCGGACGAGAACCGGTATATTTCAACGTGGTATGGTCGTTGCCGTGAAATTTTTTCAGTTTCGATAACTACAAGGCCACCTGATGCCTTCGTTTGGAGCCCATCAATCAAGCGTATCTCATTAATTTTTTTTATCAATATTATCGATGTTATTATTATAATTCTTCTTTTTCTTAATCTTCTTAATCTTCTCAATTTTCTTAATCTCCTCAATCTCCTTAATCTTCTTAATCTTCTTGATCTGCTTAATCTTCTTGATCTTCTTAATCTTTTTAATCTTCTTAATCTTCTTAATCTTCTTAATCTTCTTAATCTTCTTAATCTTCTTCATCTTCTTCATCTTCTTCATCTTCTTAATCTTCTTAATCTTCTTAATCTACTTAATCTTCTTAATCTTCTTAATCTTCCTTATCTTCTTAATCTTCTTAATCTTCTTAATCTTCTTAATCTTCTTAATCTTCTTAATCTTCTTAATCTTCTTAATCTTCTTAATCTTCTTAATCTTCTTAATCTTCTTAATCTTCTTAATCTTCTTAATCTTCTTAATCTTCTTAATCCTCTTAATCTTCTTAATCTTCTTAATCTTCTTAATCTTCTTAATCTTCTTAATCTTCTTAATCTTCTTAATCTTCTTAATCTTCTTAATCTTCTCTATCTTCTTAATCTTCTTAATCTTCTTAATCTTCCTAATCTTCTTAATCTTCTTAATCTTCTTAATCTTCTTAATCTTCTTAATCTTCTTAATCTTCTTAATCTTCTTAATCTTCTTGATCTTCTTAATCTTCTTAATCTTCTTAATCTTCTTAATCTTCTTAATCTTCTTGATCTTCTTAATCTTCTTAATCTTCTTAATCTTCTTAATCTTCTTAATCTTCTTAATCTTCTTAATCTTCTTAATCTTCTTAATCTTCTTAATCTTCTTAATCTTCTTAATCTTCTTAATCTTCTTAATCTTCTTTATCTTCTTTATCTTCTTAATCTTCTTAATCTTCTCAATCTTCTTAATCTTCTTAATCTTCTTAATCTTCTTAATCTTCTTAATCTTCTTAATCTTCTTAATCTTCTTAATCTTCTTAATCTTCTTAATCTTCTTAATCTTCTTAATCTTCTTAATCTGCTTAATCTTCTTAATCTTCTTAATCTTCTTAATCTTCTTAATCTTCTTAATCTTTTTAATCTTCTTAATCTTCTTAATCTTTTTAATCTTCTTAATCTTCTTAATCTTCTTAATCTTCTTGATCTTCTTAATCTTCTTAATCTTCTCGATCTTCTTGATCTTCTTGATCTTCTTAATCTTCTTAATCTTCTTAATCTTCTTAATCTTCTTAATCTTCTTAATCTTCCTAATCTTCTTAATCTTCTTAATCTTCTTAATCTTCTTAATCTCCTTAATCTTCTTAATCTTCTTAATCTTCTTAATCTTCTTAATCTTCTTAATCTTCTCAATCTTCTTGATCTTCTTAATCTTCTCAATCTTCTTAATCTTCTTAATCTTCTTAATCTTCTTAATCTTCTTAATCTTCTTAATCTTCTTAATCTTCTTAATCTTCTCAATCTTCTTAATCTTCTTAATCTTCTTAATCTTCTTAATCTTCTTAATCTTCTTAATCTTCTTAATCTTCTTAATCTTCTTAATCTTCTTAATCTTCTTAATCTTCTTAATCTTCTTAATCTTCTTAATCTTCTTAATCTTCTTAATCTTCTTAATCTTCTTAATCTTCTCAATCTTCTTAATCTTCTTAATCTTCTTAATCTTCTTGATCTTCTTAATCTTCTTAATCTTCTTAATCTTCTTAATCTTCTTAATCTTCTTAATCTTCTTAATCTTCTTAATCTTCTTAATCTTCTTAATCTTCTTAATCTTCTTAATCGTCTTAATCTTCTTAATCTTCTCAATCTTCTTAATCTTCTTAATCTTCTTAATCTTCTTAATCTTCTTAATCTTCTTAATCTTCTTAATCTTCTTAATCTTCTTAATCTTCTTAATCTTCTTAATCTTCTCAATCTTCTCAATCTTCTTAATCTTCTTAATCTTCTTAATCTTCTTAATCTTCTTAATCTTCTTAATCTTCTTAATCTTCTTAATCTTCTTAATCTTCTTAATCTTCTTAATCTTCTTAATCTTCTTAATCTTCTTAATCTTCTTAAACTTCTTTATCTTCTTAATCTTCTTAATCTTCTTAATCTTCTTAATCTTTTTAATCTTCTTAATCTTCTTAATCTTCTTGATCTTCTTAATCTTCTTAATCTTCTTAATCTTCTTAATCTTCTTAATCTTCTTGATCTTCTTGATCTTCTTGATCTTCTTAATCTTCTTAATCTTCTTAATCTTCTTAATCTTCTTAATCTTCTTAATCTTCTTAATCTTCTCAATCTTCTTAATCTTCTTAATCTTCTCAATCTTCTTAATCTTCTTAATCTTCTTAATCTTCTTAATCTTCTTAATCTTCTTAATCTTCTTAATCTTCTTAATCTTCTTAATCTTCTTAATCTTCTTAATCTTCTTAATCTTCTTAATCTTCTTAATCTTCCTAATCTTCCTAATCTTCCTAATCTTCTTAATCTTCTTAATCTTCTTAATCTTCTTAATCTTCTTAATCTTCTTAATCTTCTTAATCTTCTTAATCTTCTTAATCTTCTTAATCTTCTTAATCTTCTTAATCTTCTTAATCTTCTTAATCTTCTTAATCTTCTTAATCTTCTTAATCTTCTTAATCTTCTTAATCGTCTTGATCTTCTTAATCTTCTTAATCTTCTTAATCTTCTCAATCTTCTTAATCTTCTTAATCTTCTTAATCTTCTTAATCTTCTTAATCTTCTTAATCTTCTTAATCTTCTTAATCTTCTTAATCTTCTTAATCTTCTTAATCTTCTTAATCTTCTTAATCTTCTTAATCTTCTTAATCTTCTTAATCTTCTTAATCTTCTTAATCTTCTTAATCTTCTTAATCTTCTTAATCTTCTTAATCTTCTTAATCTTCTTAATCTTCTTAATCTTCCTAATCTTCTTAATCTTCTTAATCTTCTTAATCTTCTCAATCTTCTTAATCTTCTTAATCTTCTTAATCTTCTTAATCTTCTTAATCTTCTTAATCTTCTTAATCTTCTTAATCTTCTTAATCTTCTTAATCTTCTTAATCTTCTTAATCTTCTTAATCTTCCTAATCTTCTTAATCTTCTTAATCTTCTTAATCTTCTTAATCTTCTTAATCTTCTTAATCTTCTTAATCTTCTTAAACTTCTTTATCTTCTTAATCTTCTTAATCTTCTCAATCTCCTCAATCTTCTTCTTCTTCTTCTATCATCATTATCGTTATTATCATTATTATTGGTATTATTATAATTATCATTCTCATTTTCGGTTTTCTCCTTCTCAAAAACAAAGAAAAAAGACAACGGCACGCGGTGTTCCCAAGCGGTCACCCATCCAAGTACTAACCGCGCCCGACGTTGCTTGACTTCGGTGATCGGACGAGAACCGGTATATTTCAACGTGGTATGGTCGTTGCCGTGAAATTTTTTCAGTTTCGATACCTACAAGGCCACCTGATGCCTTCGTTTGGAGCCAATCAATCAAGCGTATCTCATTAATTTTTTTTATCAATATTATCGATGTTATTATTATAATTCTTCTTTTTCCTAATCTTCTTAATCTTCTCAATTTTCTTAATCTCCTCAATCTCCTTAATCTTCTTAATCTTCTTAATCTTCTTGATCTTCTTAATCTTCTTAATCTTCTTAATCTTCCTAATCTTCTTAATCTTCTTAATCTTCTTAATCTTCTTAATCTTCTTAATCTTCTTAATCTTCTTAATCTTCTTAATCTTCTTAATCTTCTTAATCTTCTTAATCTTCTTAATCTTCTCAATCTTCTTAATCTTCTTAATCTTCCTAATCTTCTTAATCTTCTTAATCTTCTTAATCTTCTTAATCTTCTTAATCTTCTTAATCTTCTTAATCTTCTTAATCTTCTTAATCTTCTTAATCTTCTTAATCTTATTAATCTTCTTAATCTTCTTAATCTTCTTAATCTTCTTAATCTTCTCAATCTTCTTAATCTTCTTAATCTTCTTAATCTTCTTAATCTTCTTAATCTTCTTAATCTTCTTAATCTCCTTAATCTTCTTAATCTTCTTAATCTTCTTAATCTTCTTAATCTTCTTAATCTTCTTAATCTTCTTAATCTTCTTAATCTTCATAATCTTCTTAATCTTCTTAATCTTCTTAATCTCCTTAATCTTCTTAATCTTCTTAATCTTCTTAATCTTCTTAATCTTCTTAATCTTCTTAATCTTCTTAATCTTCATAATCTTCTTAATCTTCTTAATCTTCTTAATCTTCTCAATCTTCTTAATCTTCTTAATCTTCTTAATCTTCTTAATCTTCTTAATCTTCTTAATCTTCTTAATCTTCTTAATCTTCTTAATCTTCTTAATCTTCTTAATCTTCTTAATCTTCTTAATCTTCTTAATCTTCTTAATCTTCTTAATCTTCTTAATCTTCTAAATCTTCTAAATCTTCTAAATCTTCCTAATCTTCTTAATCTTCTTAATCTTCTTAATCTTCTTAATCTTCTTAATCTTCTTGATCCTCTTAATCTTCTTAATCTTCTTAATCTTCTAAATCTTCTTAATCTTCTTGATCTTCTTAATCTTCTTAATCTTCTTAATCTTCTTAATTTTCTTAATCTTCTTAATCTTCTTAATCTTCTTAATCTTCTTAATCTTCTTAATCTTCTTAATCTTCTTAATCTTCTTAATCTTCTTAATCTTATTAATCTTCTTAATCTTCTTAATCTTCTTAATCTTTTTAATCTTCTTAATCTTCTTAATCGTCTTAATCTTCTTAATCTTCTCAATCTTCTTAATCTTCTTAATCTTCTTAATCTTCTTAATCTTCTTAATCTTCTTAATCTTCTTAATCTTCTTAATCTTCTTAATCTTCTTAATCTTCTTAATCTTCTTAATCTTCTTAATCTTCTTAATCTTCTTAATCTTCTTAATCTTCTTAAACTTCTTTATCTTCTTAATCTTCTTAATCTTCTTAATCTTCTTAATCTTTTTAATCTTCTTAATCTTCTTAATCTTCTTGATCTTCTTAATCTTCTTAATCTTCTTAATCTTCTTAATCTTCTTAATCTTCTTAATCTTCTTAATCTTCTTAATCTTCTTAATCTTCTCAATCTTCTTAATCTTCTTAATCTTCTTAATCTTCTTAATCTTCTTAATCTTCTTAATCTTCTTAATCTTCTTAATCTTCTTAATCTTCTTAATCTTCTTAATCTTCTTAATCTTCTTAATCTTCTTAATCTTCTTAATCTTCTTAATCTTCTTAATCTTCTAAATCTTCTAAATCTTCTAAATCTTCCTAATCTTCTTAATCTTCTTAATCTTCTTAATCTTCTTAATCTTCTTGATCCTCTTAATCTTCTTAATCTTCTTAATCTTCTAAATCTTCTTAATCTTCTTGATCTTCTTAATCTTCTTAATCTTCTTAATCTTCTTAATCTTCTTAATCTTCTTAATCTTCTTAATCTTCTTAATCTTCTTAATCTTCTTAATCTTCTTAATCTTCTTAATCTTCTTAATCTTCTTAATCTTCTTAATCTTCTTAATCTTCTTAATCTTATTAATCTTCTTAATCTTCTTAATCTTCTTAATCTTTTTAATCTTCTTAATCTTCTTAATCGTCTTAATCTTCTTAATCTTCTCAATCTTCTCAATCTTCTTAATCTTCTTAATCTTCTTAATCTTCTCAATCTTCTTAATCTTCTTAATCTTCTTAATCTTCTTAATCTTCTTAATCTTCTTAATCTTCTTAATCTTCTTAATCTTCTTAATCTTCTTAATCTTCTTAATCTTCTTAATCTTCTTAATCTTCTTTTACTTCTTAAACTTCTTTATCTTCTTAATCTTCTTAATCTTCTTAATCTTCTTAATCTTCTTAATCTTTTTAATCTTCTTAATCTTCTTAATCTTCTTGATCTTCTTAATCTTCTTAATCTTCTTAATCTTCTTGATCTTCTTGATCTTCTTGATCTTCTTAATCTTCTTAATCTTCTTAATCTTCTTAATCTTCTTAATCTTCTTAATCTTCTTAATCTTCTTAATCTTTTTAATCTTTTTAATCTTCTTAATCTTCTTAATCTTCTTAATCTTCTTAATCTTCATAATCTTCTTAATCTTCTTAATCTTCTTAATCTTCTTAATCTTCTTAATCTTCTTAATCTTCTTAATCTTCTTAATCTTCCTAATCTTCCTAATCTTCCTAATCTTCTTAATCTTCTTAATCTTCTTAATCTTCTTAATCTTCTTAATCTTCTTAATCTTCTTAATCGTCTTAATCTTCTTAATCTTCTTAATCTTCTTAATCTTCTTAATCTTCTTAATCTTCTTAATCTTCTTAATCTTCTTAATCTTCTTAATCTTATTAATCTTCTTAATCTTCTTAATCTTCTTAATCTTTTTAATCTTCTTAATCTTCTTAATCGTCTTAATCTTCTTAATCTTCTCAATCTTCTCAATCTTCTTAATCTTCTTAATCTTCTTAATCTTCTCAATCTTCTTAATCTTCTTAATCTTCTTAATCTTCTTAATCTTCTTAATCTTCTTAATCTTCTTAATCTTCTTAATCTTCTTAATCTTCTTAATCTTCTTAATCTTCTTAATCTTCTTAATCTTCTTTTACTTCTTAAACTTCTTTATCTTCTTAATCTTCTTAATCTTCTTAATCTTCTTAATCTTCTTAATCTTTTTAATCTTCTTAATCTTCTTAATCTTCTTGATCTTCTTAATCTTCTTAATCTTCTTAATCTTCTTGATCTTCTTGATCTTCTTGATCTTCTTAATCTTCTTAATCTTCTTAATCTTCTTAATCTTCTTAATCTTCTTAATCTTCTTAATCTTCTTAATCTTCTTAATCTTTTTAATCTTTTTAATCTTCTTAATCTTCTTAATCTTCTTAATCTTCTTAATCTTCATAATCTTCTTAATCTTCTTAATCTTCTTAATCTTCTTAATCTTCTTAATCTTCTTAATCTTCTTAATCTTCTTAATCTTCTTAATCTTCTTAATCTTCCTAATCTTCCTAATCTTCCTAATCTTCTTAATCTTCTTAATCTTCTTAATCTTCTTAATCTTCTTAATCTTCTTAATCTTCTTAATCGTCTTAATCTTCTTAATCTTCTTAATCTTCTTAATCTTCTTAATCTTCTTAATCTTCTTAATCTTCTTAATCGTCTTAATCTTCTTAATCTTCTCAATCTTCTTAATCTTAATCTTCTTAATCTTCTTAATCTTCTTAATCTTCTTAATCTTCCTAATCTTCTTAATCTTCTTAATCTTCTTAATCTTCTTAATCTTCTCAATCTTCTTAATCTTCTTATTCTTCTTAATCTTCTTAATCTTCTTAATCTTCTTAATCTTCTTAATCTTCTTAATCTTCTTAATCTTCTTAATCTTCCTTATCTTCTTAATCTTCTTGATCTTCTTAATCTTCTTAATCTTCTTAATCTTCTTGATCTTCTTGATCTTCTTAATCTTCTTAATCTTCTTAATCTTCTTAATCTTCTTAATCTTCTTAATCTTCTTAATCATCTTAATCTTCTTAATCTTCTTAATCTTCTTAATCTTCTTAATCTTCTTAATCTTCTTAATCTTCTTAATCTTCTTAATCTTCCTAATCTTCTTAATCTTCTTAATCTTCTTAATCTTCTTAATCTTCTTAATCTTCTTAATCTTCTTAATCTTCTTAATCTTCTTAATCTTCTTAATCTTCTTAATCGTCTTAATCTTCTTAATCTTCTCAATCTTCTTAATCTTCTTAATCTTCTTAATCTTCTTAATCGTCTTAATCTTCTTAATCTTCTCAATCTTCTTAATCTTCTTAATCTTCTTAATCTTCTTAATCTTCTTAATCTTCTTAATCTTCTTAATCTTCTTAATATTCTTAATCTTCTTAATCTTCTTAATCTTCTTAATCTTCTTAATCTTCTTAATCTTCTTAATCTTCTTAATCTTCTCAATCTTCTTAATCTTCTTAATCTTCTTAATCTTCTTAATCTTCTTAATCTTCTTAATCTTCTTAATCTTCTTAATCTTCTTAATCTTCTTAATCTTCTTAATCTTCTTAATCTTCTTAATCTTCTTAATCTTCTTAATCTTCTTAATCTTCTTAATCTTCTTAATCTTCTTAATCTTCTTAATCTTCTTAATCTTCTTAATCTTCTTAATCTTCTTAATCTTCTTAATCTTCTTAATCTTCTTAATCTTCTTAATCTTCTCAATCTTCCTAATCTTCTTAATCTTCTTAATCTTCTTAATCTTCTTAATCTTCCTAATCTTCTTAATCTTCTTAATCTTCTTAATCTTCTTAATCTTCTTGATCTTCTAAATCTTCTTAATCTTCTTAATCTTCTTAATCTTCTTAATCTTCTTAATCTTCTTAATCTTCTTAATCTTCTTAATCTTCTTAATCTTCTTAATCTTCTTAATCTTCTTAATCTTCTTAATCTTATTAATCTTCTTAATCTTCTTAATCTTCTTAATCTTTTTAATCTTCTTAATCTTCTTAATCGTCTTAATCTTCTTAATCTTCTCAATCTTCTCAATCTTCTTAATCTTCTTAATCTTCTTAATCTTCTCAATCTTCTTAATCTTCTTAATCTTCTTAATCTTCTTAATCTTCTTAATCTTCTTAATCTTCTTAATCTTCTTAATCTTCTTAATCTTCTTAATCTTCTTAATCTTCTTAATCTTCTTAATCTTCTTTTACTTCTTAAACTTCTTTATCTTCTTAATCTTCTTAATCTTCTTAATCTTCTTAATCTTCTTAATCTTTTTAATCTTCTTAATCTTCTTAATCTTCTTGATCTTCTTAATCTTCTTAATCTTCTTAATCTTCTTGATCTTCTTGATCTTCTTGATCTTCTTAATCTTCTTAATCTTCTTAATCTTCTTAATCTTCTTAATCTTCTTAATCTTCTTAATCTTCTTAATCTTTTTAATCTTTTTAATCTTCTTAATCTTCTTAATCTTCTTAATCTTCTTAATCTTCATAATCTTCTTAATCTTCTTAATCTTCTTAATCTTCTTAATCTTCTTAATCTTCTTAATCTTCTTAATCTTCTTAATCTTCTTAATCTTCTTAATCTTCCTAATCTTCCTAATCTTCCTAATCTTCTTAATCTTCTTAATCTTCTTAATCTTCTTAATCTTCTTAATCTTCTTAATCTTCTTAATCGTCTTAATCTTCTTAATCTTCTTAATCTTCTTAATCTTCTTAATCTTCTTAATCTTCTTAATCTTCTTAATCTTCTTAATCTTCTTAATCTTATTAATCTTCTTAATCTTCTTAATCTTCTTAATCTTTTTAATCTTCTTAATCTTCTTAATCGTCTTAATCTTCTTAATCTTCTCAATCTTCTCAATCTTCTTAATCTTCTTAATCTTCTTAATCTTCTCAATCTTCTTAATCTTCTTAATCTTCTTAATCTTCTTAATCTTCTTAATCTTCTTAATCTTCTTAATCTTCTTAATCTTCTTAATCTTCTTAATCTTCTTAATCTTCTTAATCTTCTTAATCTTCTTTTACTTCTTAAACTTCTTTATCTTCTTAATCTTCTTAATCTTCTTAATCTTCTTAATCTTCTTAATCTTTTTAATCTTCTTAATCTTCTTAATCTTCTTGATCTTCTTAATCTTCTTAATCTTCTTAATCTTCTTGATCTTCTTGATCTTCTTGATCTTCTTAATCTTCTTAATCTTCTTAATCTTCTTAATCTTCTTAATCTTCTTAATCTTCTTAATCTTCTTAATCTTCTTAATCTTTTTAATCTTTTTAATCTTCTTAATCTTCTTAATCTTCTTAATCTTCTTAATCTTCATAATCTTCTTAATCTTCTTAATCTTCTTAATCTTCTTAATCTTCTTAATCTTCTTAATCTTCTTAATCTTCTTAATCTTCTTAATCTTCTTAATCTTCCTAATCTTCCTAATCTTCCTAATCTTCTTAATCTTCTTAATCTTCTTAATCTTCTTAATCTTCTTAATCTTCTTAATCTTCTTAATCGTCTTAATCTTCTTAATCTTCTTAATCTTCTTAATCTTCTTAATCTTCTTAATCTTCTTAATCTTCTTAATCGTCTTAATCTTCTTAATCTTCTCAATCTTCTTAATCTTAATCTTCTTAATCTTCTTAATCTTCTTAATCTTCTTAATCTTCCTAATCTTCTTAATCTTCTTAATCTTCTTAATCTTCTTAATCTTCTCAATCTTCTTAATCTTCTTATTCTTCTTAATCTTCTTAATCTTCTTAATCTTCTTAATCTTCTTAATCTTCTTAATCTTCTTAATCTTCTTAATCTTCCTTATCTTCTTAATCTTCTTGATCTTCTTAATCTTCTTAATCTTCTTAATCTTCTTGATCTTCTTGATCTTCTTAATCTTCTTAATCTTCTTAATCTTCTTAATCTTCTTAATCTTCTTAATCTTCTTAATCATCTTAATCTTCTTAATCTTCTTAATCTTCTTAATCTTCTTAATCTTCTTAATCTTCTTAATCTTCTTAATCTTCTTAATCTTCCTAATCTTCTTAATCTTCTTAATCTTCTTAATCTTCTTAATCTTCTTAATCTTCTTAATCTTCTTAATCTTCTTAATCTTCTTAATCTTCTTAATCTTCTTAATCGTCTTAATCTTCTTAATCTTCTCAATCTTCTTAATCTTCTTAATCTTCTTAATCTTCTTAATCGTCTTAATCTTCTTAATCTTCTCAATCTTCTTAATCTTCTTAATCTTCTTAATCTTCTTAATCTTCTTAATCTTCTTAATCTTCTTAATCTTCTTAATATTCTTAATCTTCTTAATCTTCTTAATCTTCTTAATCTTCTTAATCTTCTTAATCTTCTTAATCTTCTTAATCTTCTCAATCTTCTTAATCTTCTTAATCTTCTTAATCTTCTTAATCTTCTTAATCTTCTTAATCTTCTTAATCTTCTTAATCTTCTTAATCTTCTTAATCTTCTTAATCTTCTTAATCTTCTTAATCTTCTTAATCTTCTTAATCTTCTTAATCTTCTTAATCTTCTTAATCTTCTTAATCTTCTTAATCTTCTTAATCTTCTTAATCTTCTTAATCTTCTTAATCTTCTTAATCTTCTTAATCTTCTTAATCTTCTTAATCTTCTCAATCTTCCTAATCTTCTTAATCTTCTTAATCTTCTTAATCTTCTTAATCTTCCTAATCTTCTTAATCTTCTTAATCTTCTTAATCTTCTTAATCTTCTTGATCTTCTAAATCTTCTTAATCTTCTTAATCTTCTTAATCTTCTTGATCCTCTTAATCTTCTTAATCATCTTAATCTTCTTAATCTTCTTAATCTTCCTAATCTTCTTGATCTTCTTAATCTTCTTAATCTTCTTAATCTTCTTAATCTTCTTAATCTTCTTAATCTTCTTAATCTTCTTAATCTTCTTAATCTTCTTAATCTTCTTAATCTTCTTAATCTTCTTAATCTTCTTAATCTTCTTAATCTTCTTAATCTTCTTAATCTTCTTAATCTTCTTAATCTTCTTAATCTTCTTAATCTTCTTAATCTTCTTAATCTTCTTAATCTTCTTAATCTTCTTAATCTTTTTAATCTTCTTAATCTTCTTAATCTTCTTAATCTTCTTAATCGTCTTAATCTTCTTAATCTTCTTAATCTTCTTAATCGTCTTAATCTTCTTAATCTTCTTAATCTTCTCAATCTTCTTAATCTTCTTAATCTTCTTAATCTTCTCAATCTCCTCAATCTTCTTCTTCTTCTTCTTCTTCTATCATCATTATCGTTATTATCATTATTATTGGTATTATTATAATTATCATTCTCATTTTCATTTTTCTCCTTCTCAAAAACAAAGAAAAAAGACAACGGCACGCGGTGTTCCCAAGCGGTCACCCATCCAAGTACTAACCGCGCCCGACGTTGCTTGACTTCGGTGATCGGACGAGAACCATTTTAACCATTAAAAATCTTTTATTCGTCATTCAATAATATATAAACAAGGAACAGTTGGAAACAAACAACATAGATAAATAAATAAATAGAATAAATAACACTGATATATAGATAAAAACATTATCGCCCAGTGTCCTAGGTCCCCAGAACGATTCTGGGTTGGCTGGTGGTAGCCTTTCCGTTTGTTCTTCGTCCTTGGCCAAACTCTCATTCATCCTGCGCCTTCTAGGGCATAGGCCCCACCGACGAGATACTGTGAAAGAGCTCATATTGGCTGGAAATCAAATCTTTGAAGCTTTCTGCGAATAGAGGTTGCCATGTTCATAAGGGAAAAATTAAAATAAGCAAAAACCCTTTCTAAATAATTCCAATGCAACACTGCTGCCACGAGGGTGGGGTGTGGGGATCGTGAGATAAGGATAGGAAAGAGGATATTGGGTGAAGAAAAAGGGAAAGTTATTCAGTTGTCTCGCCGAAAATTCTCGTCGCCTCGTATATCAGACCATGCTTCTTCCTGATACCATGCATCTCTCTTACGGTTGTCATATTTTTCGTTAATTCGCTATTCTTTATGTGGAATCTATAGAAATTGTCAGAGAGATTCACAATATAATCACGAATATTAGCGATGTCGCATTGCTCGTGCATGTAATCTACCCGAGTGTATCTATTACTATTCGTGATGACACGGAGCACTTTATTCTGCAGCACCTGGAGCCTCCGAATTTGGATGCTCGAGATGCTGCAGTACACTGGACAAGCGTATGTCAAAATTGGTCTGATGATTTGTTTATATAAGAGTAATTTATTCTTCAAGTTTAGAGGTGATGTTTTAGCTAATAGGGGGTATAGTGTCTTTATGGCTATATTAGCTTTTTGCGTGAGCAAGGAAATATTTTTGTGGAATGTTAGGCGTCCGTCCAGTAGTACTCCCAGGTATCTCACGTGGGTCGTGGGTCTTATCACGATGTTGCTCATATTAAGAGGCCTTATCAACGTGTTGTTAGTTTTCTTTCTTGTGAAATTCATCATTTCAGTTTTCTCATGATTTATATTTATCTTGTTCTCTTCGAAATATGGTATTACCAGTCTATTGATGTATATTTGCGTCTTGTCCTTGGCGATCTCGGAGCACCAAGAGTGGGTGTATATTGCAGTATCATCTGCATACAACGCCACCTTCACGCGCTCCGAAACCGGAAAGTCACAGACATATAGAGAGTACAATAGGGGAGAGACGCACGACCCCTGTGGAACACCTGCCTCGAGCGAGTACACCCCCGAGCAACAACCACCAATCTTTACCTTGATTTTTCGATTCCCGACATACGAGGCGACAAGCCTGCACAGGTATATGGGCATGCCTGCGTTGTTCAGCTTAGACACAAGTCCCGCGTGCCACACTCTATCAAATGCCTTTTCAATATCCATCAGGACCATGGCCGTGTTCTTGTCGTTATTGAAACCCTCCCGGATATCGTGAACGATCCGGGCTACCTGCGCGGTCGTACTGTGACCCCGCCGGAACCCAAACTGTTCACTCGGGAGAAGCTTCAATTTTTCAGTATTGTGTAGGAGTAATCTTAGAACGACTTTATCTATTACCTTGGCGATAACACTCAGAAGTGAGATTGGGCGGTAGCCGTTCAGTTTCTTCAGGTTCTTGCCCACTTTTGGTATTGGAATCACCATGGCCAGCTTGAGAGCCTCAGGATAGTGCTGAAATCTTATAATGGCATTGATTATGTAGTGTATTTGTACAACGACTTTTCTAGGCACGTTTTTCAGGAGAACGACGTCAATCTGGTCTTCTCCCGGAGCTTTTCTGATATTAAGGTGTTAAATGATTGTCCATACTTCTTTAGGGGATGTTAGGATTTCTTTGAGAAGGTTGGGGGATATTGGGATAGGCCCTAGCTTATCCAGCCTCTCGGTCAATGCGATAGCCGCTTCTTGGTTGAGCGTGCGTGGGATGGGGTCAATGTTATTAATTTTTTGAAAGTGTTTTGCGAACGCTTCCGCTTTCGATTGGTCCGTGATAGCTTCACCCACGGGATCTAGTTCGATGGCAGGCATAGCTGAATATTTCTTCCTCAGTTTCTTAGATAGTTGCCATAGGGAACCGTCCCGAGAACTAAGCCCTTCCACTCTAGCCCGCCAGATGTCGTTTCTGTAGTTCCTTATACTAGTTTCAATTTCATTCGAGATCCTAGAAAACAATTTCTTGTCTTCTGGATCTCGCGTGCGTTGCCACACTTTCCTAGCTTTCTTCCTGTCAGATATCCGTTGAGAAATGTCTTCGGGCAGTCTGTCTTCCACAGGCCTGACGGCAACCTTTCGAATGTTATGTCTTCTGGCTTGTAAGATGTTATTAATGAGCGTGTTGATTTCTGTTTCGATTTCGTGTTGTTTCATATAACGGTTTATGGTAGTGTGTTGATTGAGATAAGCCCTGAAGCCATGCCAGTTCGCGTTCTTGTAGTCGAAGGTTACTTTCGGGATTTGTTTATATTCTTTAGTTAGTTCGAACAAAACCGGCAGGTGATCTGAGCCCATCTCATCGACTGTTCTGACGTTCGTGATGTCGGTGAAGTTCTTGGCTACGATCAGGTCGATGGTCGTGGAAGACATTCCGTTAAGGGGAAAGTGGGTGGGGGAATTGGGATATTCGATTATCACGTTGGCCGAGTCGCTGTACCTTTTCAATACATTACCGTTAGTATTATTACCGTCGTTACCCCAAGAAACGTGCCTAGCGTTGAGGTCTCCGCAGATTAGTACTTTATTCCCAGCACTCGCCAGGGCCTCCAAGCTGTCCATGGTGAGCTTATTGCCGGGACGATTGTATGCTGCAATTATAATTTCCCCCGTATGTAATCGTACTCCAGCATGTTCTATAGAGCTGTTTCGGGGCGCAAGTACTACGTGGGGAATATGGTTTTTGATGAGAACGGCTACCCCTCCGTAGCGATCTGCTCCGGGTCTGTCGGTACGAACGACGTTATAACCTCTAACTCTGAGTCCATGGTCCTGACGTAGGCGCGTTTCTGTGAGAATAATTATGTCCAAGCTAAACCGGTGGACAAAATTAACAAAAGACGGCATCTTATTGTTGATGCCGTTGATGTTAAAATTGCACACCGTAATACCCATCTATCTGAATATGGCATACTTATCGACTTCCTCAGCGAAAGACGAGAATTCCTGAATAACCCTCATTGCGTCACCACCGCATCTGGCTATCCTAGTGTTGAGCTCGCGAACCGCTCTCAGTACCTCGCCGACGTTGACCATGCTTCCCAGCGTTCGCAGTTCATCTACGAGTTCCGCCATTGCGTTCTGGTTATCCGCCGCCCGAGCCTCGCTTCTGTTGGTCGTCAATATCGGGGCGAGAGGCGTGTCTGCTTTTGGATTGGCTGCAGCTCTCTTCTCCCAGACGTTAGTGGTGGGAGGTGGGGCCGGTACTAGTCTCGGTTTTACAGGTTGTCTTCTCGATTTCTGTTGAATTTCGAGTCTTCTTATGTATTCCGGACATGTTTCGGAGTTTGCCAAATGTCCCTCTCCGCAATTGGCACACTTCGGTGGTTGAGTGTTTGGAATTGTGCACTCGTTGGTGAAATGGTGTTCAGCGCATTTGAGACATTTTGGATCCCTGTAGCAGTTCGAGGTGGCATGTCCCCACTGCTGGCATCTTCTACACTGGGTAATTTGCCTAGTGTTGCGACGCATTTCCCAAGTCACCCTTATGTCGAACAGATAATGGTGATTCTTGTTGAGAAGATTGAGGATGACTTTGGGGTCGGTAACCACCATATAGAGTGGTCGAAATTGTGTTCGCAACCTGAACACTTCTTTGGCCGTGATGTCGTATAAGTTTTTCAGTTCCTCTCGTATGTCTGCTGGGTCTGGAGCATGATCCAATCCTCTAACCACGAAAGCATGGGTCCTCTCAGTTTTGGGGGTATAAGTGTAAAAGGGCAATTCTTCCTTCTTCAGAGTATCCCTGAGATTCACGTAGTCTTCAATATTCGATGTATAAATTAGGGTGGTTTTGTTTGCATATTTGATAGTGTGTTTATCCTTTATGATGTTGTTGATTTGGTTTTTGATACCTGCCAAATCTGTAGCAATGCCCTCTAGGACTATCGGAGGGGGTTTGATTGTTTTCTTTTCCCTGGGATGAGGATTTTGTTTGGTGGTAATCGTTTCGTTGTCTAGTTCTTCTTCCTGTTCTTCGGGGTTTTGGATGTCTGAATGGTTTCTGTTATCTGTATTATTCCCGAGAGCCGAATATCTGTTTCTCGTGACTGTTGGGTTATTCATTTTACCCCTTTTCTTGATGAATTTCGCCCAGGAGGAAGTTTTCTTCGGAAATTTGAAGCAATCCTGGTCTACTTCGCCGCTTTTACATTTTTTGTTCGCCGTAACCGCTGGAGGTGAATCTCGTGGTCTTTTCTCTAGTCTTCTGGGTGGGGCTCTCAGTGGGGGAAAATCTTGAATTTCCATGCCCTCCTCTTGAGAATCTCTCTTCTGAGCAACGATCACTGGCACAGCAGGCATGGTCACGTCGTGAAGAATGGTGATGTTTTTCCTAACGGTTTGCGGAGAGGGAGTTTTCGGGAGGGATTTCGCCACTGCAGAAGCAATTTCACGAGCTGTGGGTGAAGCTCGTTCCGCAATTTGATCTTTCTCTCCGAAAACAGCTTTTTTCACTTGCTCCAACCTCTCTTCCTCGCTCATGACAATAACCGGCGAGTTCTGATTCGAATTTGGATTGGATTGTGAGGGAGTGTATTCGTATGCCGAGTTGAAGTTGTTGAGCGAATCTTCATCCGAAATATGTGTGTAGGCCGCCCTAATCAACCTGCACCTCTCGTGGATGTTTGGGGTGTTGTCTCTCGCCTCGATCCATTCATCTATGGAAATGTCGGCCGGACACTCCCTCAGATCGAATTCATTCTCAAGATCTCGAATAATGTTGGCCATCTCCTTCGTTTTGATTTTTCTTGATTTCGAAATTTCGGGTTGCCTATTCAGTTGAAAATCCTCCCAGTTGTTATAGTCCAGGATATGTAATTTGGTAACTCGGAAGAATTTCTCGAATGCCTCTTTTTTCGATCTATCCGGAAGATGTTTGAACATATTTTGTTTGTAGAAGAGAGGTACTTCCTCGAGTGACTGAATGACTACATGTCCTTTTGTTGAGATTTTCGCTTCATCGATATCTTGAGATTTCTTGGTGTTCTTCTTGGGGGCCTCTTTTGACCCTTTAGAAAATGTTGTGGGGGCAGCAGCCTCGCCTCCGGTCAAACCTACTCGATCCAGCCTCACCAGAAGCGAAGAGCTACTACCCCTCGTATCATTCTCGCTGTTAGACAGCTTTTGTTAGTGTCAAATAATGACCAAGGTTAATTATTTTTTGGTTTTTCTTCTTTTCTGGAGTTAGTATTGTTAAATTATTGAATATTAGTTTCAGCGAAGATCAGCTTGAGACGTCCGGTATATCACGCGGCGTCGACAGGCGAGCGACTCCTCCTATAGCACGGCCTTGTGGGGGAACCTCTCGATCAATCGCCGCGCACCTACTGCCTTCAGTTCTGAGTCGATCGCGCTGGGATGCGGTCGCTCGCTTGAGAATTTCTGGCCAGCGAACACGCGAGGGCCGACTCGTCAGACGACTTGTCGCCAGGCACTGTGCTCACTGACCTTCAATTTGTTTTGTTGACTGCTTTTTTCTTCAGTCTTCTTTCACTATGGGAAAACAATGAACGAATCACTGTTCTAATTCACGTAGTAGATGATAAATATTTGTAGTATGATTGAATTGAATCACGAACAAATATATACTGGTATACCTTCGAAACGACCTGTCGTCTCGAAAGCTGAGACCGTACTGGGACGAGAACCGGTATATTTCAACGTGGTATGGTCGTTGCCGTGAAATTTTTTCAGTTTCGATAACTACAAGGCCACCTGATTCCTTCGTTTGGAGCCCATCAATCAAGCGTATCTCATTAATTTTTTTTATCAATATTATCGATGTTATTATTATAATTCTTCTTTTTCTTAATCTTCTTAATCTTCTTAATCTTCTTAATCTTCTTAATCTTCTTAATCTTCTTAATCTTCTTAATATTCTTAATCTTCTTAATCTTCTTAATCTTCTTAATCTTCTTAATCTTCTTAATCTTCTTAATCTTCTTAATCTTCTTAATCTTCTTAATCTTCTTAATCTCCTTAATCTTCTTAATCTTCTTAATCTTCTTAATCTTCTTAATCTTCTTAATCTTCTTAATCTTCTTAATCTTCTTAATATTCTTAATCTTCTTAATCTTCTTAATCTTCTTAATCTTCTTAATCTTCTTAATCTTCTCAATCTTCTTAATCTTCTTAATCTTCTTAATCTTCTTAATCTTCTTAATCTTCTTAATCTTCTTAATCTTCTTAATCTTCTTAATCTTCTTAATCTTCTTAATCTTCTTAATCTTCTTAATCTTCTTAATCTTCTTAATCTTCTTAATCTTCTTAATCTTCTTAATCTTCTTAATCTTCTTAATCTTCTTAATCTTCTTAATCTTCTTAATCTTCTTAATCTTCTTAATCTTCTTAATCTTCTTAATCTTCTTAATCTTCTTAATCTTCTTAATCTTCTTAATCTTCTTAATCTTCTTAATCTTCTTAATCTTCTTAATCTTCTTAATCTTCTTAATCTTCTTAATCTTCTTAATCTTCTCAATCTTCCTAATCTTCTTAATCTTCTTAATCTTCTTAATCTTCTTAATCTTCTTAATCTTCTTAATCTTCTTAATCTTCTTAATCTTCTTGATCTTCTTGATCTTCTTGATCTTCTTAATCTTCCTAATCTTCTCAATCTTCTTAATCTTCTTAATCTTCTTAATCTTCTTAATCTTCTTAATCTTCTTAATCTTCTTAATCTTCTTAATCTTCTTAATCTTCTTAATCTTCTTAATCTTCTTAATCTTCTTAATCTTCTTAATCTTCTTAATCTTCTTAATCTTCTTAATCTTCTTAATCTTCTTAATCTTCTTAATCTTCTTAATCTTCTTAATCTTCTTAATCTTATTAATCTTCTTAATCTTCTTAATCTTCTTAATCTTCTTAATCTTCTCAATCTTCTTAATCTTCTTAATCTTCTTAATCTTCTTAATCTTCTTAATCTTCTTAATCTTCTTAATCTTCTTAATCTCCTTAATCTTCTTAATCTTCTTAATCTTCTTAATCTTCTTAATCTTCTTAATCTTCTTAATCTTCTTAATCTTCATAATCTTCTTAATCTTCTTAATCTTCTTAATCTCCTTAATCTTCTTAATCTTCTTAATCTTCTTAATCTTCTTAATCTTCTTAATCTTCTTAATCTTCTTAATCTTCTTAATCTTCTTAATCTTCTTAATCTTCTTAATCTTCTTAATCTTCTTAATCTTCTTAATCTTCTTAATCTTCTTAATCTTCTTAATCTTCTTAATCTTCTTAATCTTCTTAATCTTCTTAATCTTCTTAATCTTTTTAATCTTCTTAATCTTCTTAATCTTCTTAATCTTCTTAATCTTCTTAATCTTCTAAATCTTCTAAATCTTCTAAATCTTCCTAATCTTCTTAATCTTCTTAATCTTCTTAATCTTCTTAATCTTCTTAATCTTCTTAATCTTCTTAATCTTCTTAATCTTCTTGATCCTCTTAATCTTCTTAATCTTCTTAATCTTCTAAATCTTCTCAATCTTCTTGATCTTCTTAATCTTCTTAATCTTCTTAATCTTCTTAATCTTCTTAATCTTCTTAATCTTCTTAATCTTCTTAATCTTCTTAATCTTCTTAATCTTCTTAATCTTCTTAATCTTCTTAATCTTATTAATCTTCTTAATCTTCTTAATCTTCTTAATCTTTTTAATCTTCTTAATCTTCTTAATCGTCTTAATCTTCTTAATCTTCTCAATCTTCTCAATCTTCTTAATCTTCTTAATCTTCTTAATCTTCTTAATCTTCTTAATCTTCTTAATCTTCTTAATCTTCTTAATCTTCTTAATCTTCTTAATCTTCTTAATCTTCTCAATCTTCTTAATCTTCTTAATCTTCTTAATCTTCTTAATCTTCTTTTACTTCTTAAACTTCTTTATCTTCTTAATCTTCTTAATCTTCTTAATCTTTTTAATCTTCTTAATCTTCTTAATCTTCTTGATCTTCTTAATCTTCTTAATCTTCTTAATCTTCTTGATCTTCTTGATCTTCTTGATCTTCTTAATCTTCTTAATCTTCTTAATCTTCTTAATCTTCTTAATCTTCTTAATCTTCTTAATCTTCTTAATCTTCTTAATCTTCTTAATCTTCTTAATCTTCTTAATCTTCTTAATCTTCTTAATCTTCTTAATCTTCTTTATCTTCATAATCTTCTTAATCTTCTTAATCTTCTTAATCTTCTTAATCTTCTTAATCTTCCTAATCTTCCTAATCTTCCTAATCTTCTTAATCTTCTTAATCTTCTTAATCTTCTTAATCTTCTTAATCTTCTTAATCTTCTTAATCGTCTTAATCTTCTTAATCTTCTTAATCTTCTTAATCTTCTTAATCTTCTTAATCTTCTTAATCGTCTTAATCTTCTTAATCTTCTCAATCTTCTTAATCTTAATCTTCTTAATCTTCTTAATCTTCTTAATCTTCTTAATCTTCTTAATCTTCTTAATCTTCTTAATCTTCTTAATCTTCTTAATCTTCTTAATCTTCTTAATCTTCTTATTCTTCTTAATCTTCTTAATCTTCTTAATCTTCTTAATCTTCTTAATCTTCTTAATCTTCTTAATCTTCCTTATCTTCTTAATCTTCTTGATCTTCTTAATCTTCTTAATCTTCTTAATCTTCTTGATCTTCTTGATCTTCTTAATCTTCTTAATCTTCTTAATCTTCTTAATCTTCTTAATCTTCTTAATCTTCTTAATCTTCTTAATCTTCTTAATCTTCTTAATCTTCTTAATCTTCTTAATCTTCTTAATCTTCTTAATCTTCTTAATCTTCTTAATCTTCTTAATCTTCTTAATCTTCCTAATCTTCTTAATCTTCTTAATCTTCTTAATCTTCTTAATCTTCTTAATCTTCTTAATCTTCTTAATCTTCTTAATCTTCTTAATCTTCTTAATCTTCTTAATCTTCTTAATCTTCTTAATCGTCTTAATCTTCTTAATCTTCTTAATCTTCTTAATCTTCTTAATCTTCTTAATCTTCTTAATCGTCTTAATCTTCTTAATCTTCTCAATCTTCTTAATCTTCTTAATCTTCTTAATCTTCTTAATCTTCTTAATCTTCTTAATCTTCTTAATCTTCTTAATCTTCTTAATCTTCTTAATCTTCTTAATCTTCTTAATCTTCTTAATCTTCTTAATCTTCTTAATCTTCTTAATCTTCTTAATCTTCTTAATCTTCTTAATCTTCTTAATCTTCTTAATCTTCTTAATCTTCTTAATCTTCTTAATCTTCTTAATCTTCTTAATCTTCTTAATCTTCTTAATCTTCTTAATCTTCTTAATCTTCTTAATCTTCTTAATCTTCTTAATCTTCTTAATCTTCCTAATCTTCCTAATCTTCTTAATCTTCTTAATCTTCTTAATCTTCTTAATCTTCTTAATCTTCCTAATCTTCTTAATCTTCTTAATCTTCTTAATCTTCTTAATCTTCTTAACCTTCTTAATCTTCTTAATCTTCTCAATCTTCTTAATCTTCTTAATCTTCTTAATCTTCTTAATCTTCTTAATCGTCTTAATCTTCTTAATCTTCTTAATCTTCTTAATCTTCTTAATCTTCTTAATCGTCTTAATCTTCTTAATCTTCTTAATCTTCTTAATCTTCTTAATCTTCTTAATCTTCTTAATCTTCTTAATCGTCTTAATCTTCTTAATCTTCTTAATCGTCTTAATCTTCTTAATCTTCTTAATCTTCTTAATCTTCTTAATCTTCTTAATCTTCTTAATCTTCTTAATCTTCTTAATCTTCTTAATCTTCTTAATCTTCTTAATCTTCTTAATCTTCTTAATCTTCTTAATCTTCTTAATCTTCTTAATCTTCTTAATCTTCTTAATCTTCTTAATCTTCTTAATCTTCTTAATCTTCTCAATCTCCTCAATCTTCTTCTTCTTCTTCTATCATCATTATCGTTATTATCATTATTATTGGTATTATTATAATTATCATTCTCATTTTCATTTTTCTCCTTCTCAAAAACAAAGAAAAAAGACAACGGCACGCGGTGTTCCCAAGCGGTCACCCATCCAAGTACTAACCGCGCCCGAAGTTGCTTGACTTCGGTGATCGGACGAGAACCGGTATATTTCAACGTGGTATGGTCGTTGCCGTGAAATTTTTTCAGTTTCGATAACTACAAGGCCACCTGATGCCTTCGTTTGGAGCCCATCAATCAAGCGTATCTCATTAATTTTTTTTATCAATATTATCGATGTTATTATTATAATTCTTCTTTTTCTTAATCTTCTTAATCTTCTCAATTTTCTTAATCTCCTCAATCTCCTTAATCTTCTTAATCTTCTTGATCTGCTTAATCTTCTTGATCTTCTTAATCTTCCTAATCTTCTTAATCTCCTTAATCTTCTTAATCTTCTTAATCTTCTTGATCTTCTTAATCTTCTTAATCTTCTTAATCTTCCTAATCTTCTTAATCTTCTTAATCTTCTTAATCTTCTTAATCTTCTTAATCTTCTTAATCTTCTTAATCTTCTTAATCTTCTTAATCTTCTTAATCTTCTTAATCTTCTTAATCTTCTTAATCTTCTTAATCTTCTCAATCTTCTTAATCTTCTTAATCTTCTTAATCTTCTTAATCTTCTAAATCTTCTAAATCTTCCTAATCTTCTTAATCTTCTTAATCTTCTTGATCCTCTTAATCTTCTTAATCTTCTTAATCTTCTTGATCTTCTTAATCTTCTTAATCTTCTTAATCTTCTTAATCTTCTTAATCTTCTTAATCTTCTTAATCTTCTTAATCTTCTTAATCTTCTTAATCTTCTTAATCGTCTTAATCTTCTTAATCTTCTCAATCTTCTTAATCTTCTTAATCTTCTTAATCTTCTTAATCTTCTTAATCTTCTTAATCTTCTTAATCTTCTTAATCTTCTTAATCTTCTTAATCTTCTTAATCTTCTTAATCTTCTTAATCTTCTTAATCTTCTTAATCTTCTTAATCTTCTTAATCTTCTTAATCTTCTTAATCTTCTTAATCTTCTTAATCTTCTTAATCTTCTTAATCTTCTTAAACTTCTTTATCTTCTTAATCTTCTTAATCTTCTTAATCTTCTTAATCTTCTTAATCTTTTTAATCTTCTTAATCTTCTTGATCTTCTTAATCTTCTTAATCTTCTTAATCTTCTTAATCTTCTTGATCTTCTTGATCTTCTTGATCTTCTTAATCTTCTTAATCTTCTTAATCTTCTTAATCTTCTTAATCTTCTTAATCTTCTTAATCTTCTCAATCTTCTTAATCTTCTTAATCTTCTTAATCTTCTTAATCTTCTTAATCTTCTTAATCTTCTTAATCTTCTTAATCTTCTTAATCTTCTTAATCTTCTTAATCTTCTTAATCTTCTTAATCTTCTTAATCTTCTTAATCTTCTTAATCTTCTTAATCTTCCTAATCTTCCTAATCTTCCTAATCTTCTTAATCTTCTTAATCTTCTTAATCTTCTTAATCTTCTTAATCTTCTTAATCTTCTTAATCTTCTTAATCTTCTTAATCTTCTTAATCTTCTTAATCTTCTTAATCTTCTTAATCTTCTTAATCTTCTTAATCTTCTTAATCTTCTTAATCTTCTTAATCTTCTTAATCTTCTTAATCTTCTTAATCGTCTTGATCTTCTTAATCTTCTTAATCTTCTTAATCTTCTCAATCTTCTTAATCTTCTTAATCTTCTTAATCTTCTTAATCTTCTTAATCTTCTTAATCTTCTTAATCTTCTTAATCTTCTTAATCTTCTTAATCTTCTTAATCTTCCTAATCTTCTTAATCTTCTTAATCTTCTTAATCTTCTCAATCTTCTTAATCTTCTTAATCTTCTTAATCTTCTTAATCTTCTTAATCTTCTTAATCTTCTTAATCTTCTTAATCTTCTTAATCTTCTTAATCTTCTTAATCTTCTTAATCTTCTTAATCTTCTTAATCTTCTTAATCTTCTTAATCTTCTTAATCTTCTTAATCTTCTTAATCTTCTTAATCTTCTTAATCTTCTTAATCTTCTTAATCTTCTTAATCTTCTTAAACTTCTTAATCTTCTTAATCTTCTTAATCTTCTTAAACTTCTTTATCTTCTTAATCTTCTTAATCTTCTCAATCTCCTCAATCTTCTTCTTCTTCTTCTATCATCATTATCGTTATTATCATTATTATTGGTATTATTATAATTATCATTCTCATTTTCGGTTTTCTCCTTCTCAAAAACAAAGAAAAAAGACAACGGCACGCGGTGTTCCCAAGCGGTCACCCATCCAAGTACTAACCGCGCCCGACGTTGCTTGACTTCGGTGATCGGACGAGAACCATTTTAACCATTAAAAATCTTTTATTCGTCATTCAATAATATATAAACAAGGAACAGTTGGAAACAAACAACATAGATAAATAAATAAATAGAATAAATAACACTGATATATAGATAAAAAACATTATCGCCCAGTGTCCTAGGTCCCCAGAACGATTCTGGGTTGGCTGGTGGTAGCCTTTTCGTTTGTTCTTCGTCCTTGGCCAAACTCTCATTCATCCTGCGCCTTCTAGGGCATAGGCCCCACCGACGAGATACTGTGAAAGAGCTCATATGGGCTGGAAATCGAATCTTTGAAGCTTTCTGCGAATAGAAGTTGCCATGTTCATAAGGGAAAAATTAAAATAAGCAAAAACCCTTTTCAAATAATTCCAATGCAACACTGCTGCCACGAGGGTGGGGTGTGGGGATCGTGAGATAAGGAGAGGAAAGAGGATATTGGGTGAAGAAAAAGGGAAAGTTATTCAGTTGTCTCGCCGAAAATTCTCGTCGCCTCGTATATCAGACCATGCTTTTTCCTGATACCATGCATCTCTCTTACGGTTGTCATATTTTTCGTTAATTCGCTATTCTTTATGTGGAATCTATAGAAATTGTCAGAGAGATTCACAATATAATCACGAATATTAGCGATGTCGCATTGCTCGTGCATGTAATCTACCCGAGTGTATCTATTACTATTCGTGATGACACGGAGCACTTTATTCTGCAGCACCTGGAGCCTCCGAATTTGGATGCTCGAGATGCTGCAGTACACTGGACAGGCGTATGTCAAAATTGGTCTAATGATTTGTTTATATAAGAGTAATTTATTCTCCAAGTTTAGAGGTGATGTTTTAGCTAATAGGGGGTATAGTGTCTTTATGGCTATATTAGCTTTTTGTGTGAGCAAGGAAATATTTTTGTGGAATGTTAGGCGTCCGTCCAGTTGTACTCCCAGGTATCTCACGTCGGTCGTGGGTCTTATCACGATGTTGCTTATATTAAGAGGCCTTATCAACGTATTGTTAGTTTTCTTTCTTGTGAAATTCATCATTTCAGTTTTCTCATGATTTATATTTATCTTGTTCTCTTCGAAATATGGTATTACCAGTCTATTGATGTATATTTGCGTCTTGTCCTTGGCGATCTCGGAGCACCAAGAGTGGGTGTATATTGCAGTATCATCTGCATACAACGCCACCTTCACGCGCTCCGAAACCGGAAAGTCACAGACATATAGAGAGTACAATAGGGGAGAGACGCACGACCCCTGTGGAACACCTGCCTCGAGCGAGTACACCCCCGAGCAACAAGCACCAATCTTTACCTTGATTTTTCGATTCCCGACATACGAGGCGACAAGCCTGCACAGGTATATGGGCATGCCTGCGTTGTTCAGCTTAGACACAAGTCCCGCGTGCCACACTCTATCAAATGCCTTTTCAATATCCATCAGGACCATGGCCGTGTTCTTGTCGTTATTGAAACCCTCCCGGATATCGTGAACGATCCGGGCTACCTGCGCGGTCGTACTGTGACCCCGCCGGAACCCAAACTGTTCACTCGGGAGAAGCTTCAATTTTTCAGTATTGTGTAGGAGTAATCTTAGAACGACTTTATCTATTACCTTGGCGATAGCACTCAGAAGTGAGATTGGGCGGTAGCCGTTCAGTTTCTTCAGGTTCTTGCCCACTTTTGGTATTGGAATCACCATGGCCAGCTTGAGGGACGAGAACCGGTATATTTCAACGTGGTATGGTCGTTGCCGTGAAATTTTTTCAGTTTCGATACCTACAAGGCCACCTGATGCCTTCGTTTGGAGCCCATCAATCAAGCGTATCTCATTAATTTTTTTTATCAATATTATCGATGTTATTATTATAATTCTTCTTTTTCCTAATCTTCTTAATCTTCTCAATTTTCTTAATCTCCTCAATCTCCTTAATCTTCTTAATCTTCTTAATCTTCTTGATCTTCTTAATCTTCTTAATCTTCTTAATCTTCCTAATCTTCTTAATCTTCTTAATCTTCTTAATCTTCTTAATCTTCTTAATCTTCTTAATCTTCTTAATCTTCTTAATCTTCTTAATCTTCTTAATCTTCTTAATCTTCTTAATCTTCTTAATCTTCTTAATCTTCTTAATCTTCTTAATCTTCTCAATCTTCTTAATCTTCTTAATCTTCCTAATCTTCTTAATCTTCTTAATCTTCTTAATCTTCTTAATCTTCTTAATCTTCTTAATCTTCTTAATCTTCTTAATCTTATTAATCTTCTTAATCTTCTTAATCTTCTTAATCTTCTTAATCTTCTCAATCTTCTTAATCTTCTTAATCTTCTTAATCTTCTTAATCTTCTTAATCTTCTTAATCTTCTTAATCTCCTTAATCTTCTTAATCTTCTTAATCTTCTTAATCTTCTTAATCTTCTTAATCTTCTTAATCTTCTTAATCTTCTTAATCTTCTTAATCTTCTTAATCTTCTTAATCTTCATAATCTTCTTAATCTTCTTAATCTTCTTAATCTCCTTAATCTTCTTAATCTTCTTAATCTTCTTAATCTTCTTAATCTTCTTAATCTTCTTAATCTTCTTAATCTTCTTAATCTTCTTAATCTTCTCAATCTCCTCAATCTTCTTCTTCTTCTTCTATCATCATTATCGTTATTATCATTATTATTGGTATTATTATAATTATCATTCTCATTTTCATTTTTCTCCTTCTCAAAAACAAAGAAAAAAGACAACGGCACGCGGTGTTCCCAAGCGGTCACCCATCCAAGTACTAACCGCGCCCGACGTTGCTTGACTTCGGTGATCGGACGAGAACCGGTATATTTCAACGTGGTATGGTCGTTGCCGTGAAATTTTTTCAGTTTCGATAACTACAAGGCCACCTGATGCCTTCGTTTGGAGCCCATCAATCAAGCGTATCTCATTAATTTTTTTTATCAATATTATCGATGTTATTATTATAATTCTTCTTTTTCTTAATCTTCTTAATCTTCTCAATTTTCTTAATCTCCTCAATCTCCTTAATCTTCTTAATCTTCTTGATCTGCTTAATCTTCTTGATCTTCTTAATCTTTTTAATCTTCTTAATCTTCTTAATCTTCTTAATCTTCTTAATCTTCTTCATCTTCTTCATCTTCTTCATCTTCTTAATCTTCTTAATCTTCTTAATCTACTTAATCTTCTTAATCTTCTTAATCTTCCTTATCTTCTTAATCTTCTTAATCTTCTTAATCTTCTTAATCTTCTTAATCTTCTTAATCTTCTTAATCTTCTTAATCTTCTTAATCTTCTTAATCTTCTTAATCTTCTTAATCTTCTTAATCTTCTTAATCTTCTTAATCTTCTTAATCTTCTTAATCTTCTTAATCTTCTTAATCTTCTTAATCTTCTTAATCTTCTTAATCTTCTCTATCTTCTTAATCTTCTTAATCTTCTTAATCTTCTTAATCTTCTTAATCTTCCTAATCTTCTTAATCTTCTTAATCTTCTTAATCTTCTTAATCTTCTTAATCTTCTTAATCTTCTTAATCTTCTTAATCTTCTTGATCTTCTTAATCTTCTTAATCTTCTTAATCTTCTTAATCTTCTTAATCTTCTTGATCTTCTTAATCTTCTTAATCTTCTTAATCTTCTTAATCTTCTTAATCTTCTTAATCTTCTTAATCTTCTTAATCTTCTTAATCTTCTTAATCTTCTTAATCTTCTTTATCTTCTTTATCTTCTTAATCTTCTTAATCTTCTCAATCTTCTTAATCTTCTTAATCTTCTTAATCTTCTTAATCTTCTTAATCTTCTTAATCTTCTTAATCTTCTTAATCTTCTTAATCTTCTTAATCTTCTTAATCTGCTTAATCTTCTTAATCTTCTTAATCTTCTTAATCTTCTTAATCTTCTTAATCTTCTTAATCTTTTTAATCTTCTTAATCTTTTTAATCTTCTTAATCTTCTTAATCTTTTTAATCTTCTTAATCTTCTTAATCTTCTTGATCTTCTTAATCTTCTTAATCTTCTCGATCTTCTTGATCTTCTTGATCTTCTTAATCTTCTTAATCTTCTTAATCTTCTTAATCTTCTTAATCTTCTTAATCTTCCTAATCTTCTTAATCTTCTTAATCTTCTTAATCTTCTTAATCTTCTTAATCTTCTTAATCTTCTTAATCTTCTTAATCTTCTTAATCTTCTCAATCTTCTTGATCTTCTTAATCTTCTCAATCTTCTTAATCTTCTTAATCTTCTTAATCTTCTTAATCTTCTTAATCTTCTTAATCTTCTTAATCTTCTTAATCTTCTCAATCTTCTTAATCTTCTTAATCTTCTTAATCTTCTTAATCTTCTTAATCTTCTTAATCTTCTTAATCTTCTTAATCTTCTTAATCTTCTTAATCTTCTTAATCTTCTTAATCTTCTCAATCTTCTTAATCTTCTTAATCTTCTTAATCTTCTTAATCTTCTTGATCTTCTTAATCTTCTTAATCTTCTTAATCTTCTTAATCTTCTCAATCTTCTTAATCTTCTTAATCTTCTTAATCTTCTTAATCTTCTTAATCTTCCTAATCTTCTTAATCTTCTTAATCTTCTTAATCTTCTCAATCTTCTTAATCTTCTTAATCTTCTTAATCTTCTTAATCTTCTTAATCTTCTTAATCTTCTTAATCTTCTTAATCTTCTTAATCTTCTTAATCTTCTTAATCTTCTTAATCTTCTTAATCTTCTTAATCTTCTTAATCTTCTTAATCTTCTTAAACTTCTTTATCTTCTTAATCTTCTTAATCTTCTTAATCTTCTTAATCTTTTTAATCTTCTTAATCTTCTTAATCTTCTTGATCTTCTTAATCTTCTTAATCTTCTTAATCTTCTTAATCTTCTTGATCTTCTTGATCTTCTTGATCTTCTTAATCTTCTTAATCTTCTTAATCTTCTTAATCTTCTTAATCTTCTTAATCTTCTTAATCTTCTTAATCTTCTTAATCTTCTTAATCTTCTCAATCTTCTTAATCTTCTTAATCTTCTTAATCTTCTTAATCTTCTTAATCTTCTTAATCTTCTTAATCTTCTTAATCTTCTTAATCTTCTTAATCTTCTTAATCTTCTTAATCTTCTTAATCTTCTTAATCTTCTTAATCTTCCTAATCTTCCTAATCTTCCTAATCTTCTTAATCTTCTTAATCTTCTTAATCTTCTTAATCTTCTTAATCTTCTTAATCTTCTTAATCTTCTTAATCTTCTTAATCTTCTTAATCTTCTTAATCTTCTTAATCTTCTTAATCTTCTTAATCTTCTTAATCTTCTTAATCTTCTTAATCTTCTTAATCTTCTCAATCTTCTTAATCTTCTTAATCTTCTTAATCTTCTTAATCTTCTTAATCTTCTTAATCTTCTTAATCTTCTTAATCTTCTTAATCTTCTTAATCTTCTTAATCTTCTTAATCTTCTTAATCTTCTTAATCTTCTTAATCTTCTTAATCTTCTTAATCTTCTTAATCTTCTTAATCTTCTTAATCTTCTTAATCTTCTTAATCTTCTTAATCTTCTTAATCTTCTTAATCTTCTTAATCTTCTTAATCTTCTTAATCTTCTTAATCTTCTTAATCTTCTTAATCTTCTTAATCTTCTTAATCTTCTCAATCTTCTTAATCTTCTTAATCTTCTTAATCTTCTTAATCTTCTTAATCTTCTTAATCTTCTTAATCTTCTTAATCTTCTTAATCTTCTTAATCTTCTTAATCTTCTTAATCTTCTTAATCTTCTTAATCTTCTTAATCTTCTTAATCTTCTTAATCTTCTTAATCTTCTTAAACTTCTTTATCTTCTTAATCTTCTTAATCTTCTCAATCTCCTCAATCTTCTTCTTCTTCTTCTATCATCATTATCGTTATTATCATTATTATTGGTATTATTATAATTATCATTCTCATTTTCGGTTTTCTCCTTCTCAAAAACAAAGAAAAAAGACAACGGCACGCGGTGTTCCCAAGCGGTCACCCATCCAAGTACTAACCGCGCCCGACGTTGCTTGACTTCGGTGATCGGACGAGAACCGGTATATTTCAACGTGGTATGGTCGTTGCCGTGAAATTTTTTCAGTTTCGATACCTACAAGGCCACCTGATGCCTTCGTTTGGAGCCAATCAATCAAGCGTATCTCATTAATTTTTTTTATCAATATTATCGATGTTATTATTATAATTCTTCTTTTTCCTAATCTTCTTAATCTTCTCAATTTTCTTAATCTCCTCAATCTCCTTAATCTTCTTAATCTTCTTAATCTTCTTGATCTTCTTAATCTTCTTAATCTTCTTAATCTTCCTAATCTTCTTAATCTTCTTAATCTTCTTAATCTTCTTAATCTTCTTAATCTTCTTAATCTTCTTAATCTTCTTGATCTTCTTAATCTTCTTAATCTTCTTAATCTTCTTAATCTTCTTAATCTTCTTAATCTTCTTAATCTTCTCAATCTTCTTAATCTTCTTAATCTTCCTAATCTTCTTAATCTTCTTAATCTTCTTAATCTTCTTAATCTTCTTAATCTTCTTAATCTTCTTAATCTTCTTAATCTTCTTAATCTTCTTAATCTTATTAATCTTCTTAATCTTCTTAATCTTCTTAATCTTCTTAATCTTCTCAATCTTCTTAATCTTCTTAATCTTCTTAATCTTCTTAATCTTCTTAATCTTCTTAATCTTCTTAATCTTCTTAATCTTCTTAATCTCCTTAATCTTCTTAATCTTCTTAATCTTCTTAATCTTCTTAATCTTCTTAATCTTCTTAATCTTCATAATCTTCTTAATCTTCTTAATCTTCTTAATCTCCTTAATCTTCTTAATCTTCTTAATCTTCTTAATCTTCTTAATCTTCTTAATCTTCTTAATCTTCATAATCTTCTTAATCTTCTTAATCTTCTTAATCTTCTCAATCTTCTTAATCTTCTTAATCTTCTTAATCTTCTTAATCTTCTTAATCTTCTTAATCTTCTTAATCTTCTTAATCTTCTTAATCTTCTTAATCTTCTTAATCTTCTTAATCTCCTTAATCTTCTTAATCTTCTTAATCTTCTTAATCTTCTAAATCTTCTAAATCTTCTAAATCTTCCTAATCTTCTTAATCTTCTTAATCTTCTTAATCTTCTTAATCTTCTTAATCTTCTTGATCCTCTTAATCTTCTTAATCTTCTTAATCTTCTAAATCTTCTTAATCTTCTTGATCTTCTTAATCTTCTTAATCTTCTTAATCTTCTTAATTTTCTTAATCTTCTTAATCTTCTTAATCTTCTTAATCTTCTTAATCTTCTTAATCTTCTTAATCTTCTTAATCTTCTTAATCTTATTAATCTTCTTAATCTTCTTAATCTTCTTAATCTTTTTAATCTTCTTAATCTTCTTAATCGTCTTAATCTTCTTAATCTTCTCAATCTTCTCAATCTTCTTAATCTTCTTAATCTTCTTAATCTTCTTAATCTTCTTAATCTTCTTAATCTTCTTAATCTTCTTAATCTTCTTAATCTTCTTAATCTTCTTAATCTTCTTAATCTTCTTAATCTTCTTAATCTTCTTAATCTTCTTTTACTTCTTAAACTTCTTTATCTTCTTAATCTTCTTAATCTTCTTAATCTTCTTAATCTTCTTAATCTTCTTTTACTTCTTAAACTTCTTTATCTTCTTAATCTTCTTAATCTTCTAAATCTTCTTAATCTTCTTGATCTTCTTAATCTTCTTAATCTTCTTAATCTTCTTAATTTTCTTAATCTTCTTAATCTTCTTAATCTTCTTAATCTTCTTAATCTTCTTAATCTTCTTAATCTTCTTAATCTTCTTAATCTTCTTAATCTTCTTAATCGTCTTGATCTTCTTAATCTTCTTAATCTTCTTAATCTTCTCAATCTTCTTAATCTTCTTAATCTTCTTAATCTTCTTAATCTTCTTAATCTTCTTAATCTTCTTAATCTTCTTAATCTTCTTAATCTTCTTAATCTTCTTAATCTTCCTAATCTTCTTAATCTTCTTAATCTTCTTAATCTTCTCAATCTTCTTAATCTTCTTAATCTTCTTAATCTTCTTAATCTTCTTAATCTTCTTAATCTTCTTAATCTTCTTAATCTTCTTAATCTTCTTAATCTTCTTAATCTTCTTAATCTTCTTAATCTTCTTAATCTTCTTAATCTTCTTAATCTTCTTAATCTTCTTAATCTTCTTAATCTTCTTAATCTTCTTAATCTTCTTAATCTTCTTAATCTTCTTAATCTTCTTAAACTTCTTAATCTTCTTAATCTTCTTAATCTTCTTAAACTTCTTTATCTTCTTAATCTTCTTAATCTTCTCAATCTCCTCAATCTTCTTCTTCTTCTTCTATCATCATTATCGTTATTATCATTATTATTGGTATTATTATAATTATCATTCTCATTTTCGGTTTTCTCCTTCTCAAAAACAAAGAAAAAAGACAACGGCACGCGGTGTTCCCAAGCGGTCACCCATCCAAGTACTAACCGCGCCCGACGTTGCTTGACTTCGGTGATCGGACGAGAACCATTTTAACCATTAAAAATCTTTTATTCGTCATTCAATAATATATAAACAAGGAACAGTTGGAAACAAACAACATAGATAAATAAATAAATAGAATAAATAACACTGATATATAGATAAAAAACATTATCGCCCAGTGTCCTAGGTCCCCAGAACGATTCTGGGTTGGCTGGTGGTAGCCTTTTCGTTTGTTCTTCGTCCTTGGCCAAACTCTCATTCATCCTGCGCCTTCTAGGGCATAGGCCCCACCGACGAGATACTGTGAAAGAGCTCATATGGGCTGGAAATCGAATCTTTGAAGCTTTCTGCGAATAGAAGTTGCCATGTTCATAAGGGAAAAATTAAAATAAGCAAAAACCCTTTTCAAATAATTCCAATGCAACACTGCTGCCACGAGGGTGGGGTGTGGGGATCGTGAGATAAGGAGAGGAAAGAGGATATTGGGTGAAGAAAAAGGGAAAGTTATTCAGTTGTCTCGCCGAAAATTCTCGTCGCCTCGTATATCAGACCATGCTTTTTCCTGATACCATGCATCTCTCTTACGGTTGTCATATTTTTCGTTAATTCGCTATTCTTTATGTGGAATCTATAGAAATTGTCAGAGAGATTCACAATATAATCACGAATATTAGCGATGTCGCATTGCTCGTGCATGTAATCTACCCGAGTGTATCTATTACTATTCGTGATGACACGGAGCACTTTATTCTGCAGCACCTGGAGCCTCCGAATTTGGATGCTCGAGATGCTGCAGTACACTGGACAGGCGTATGTCAAAATTGGTCTAATGATTTGTTTATATAAGAGTAATTTATTCTCCAAGTTTAGAGGTGATGTTTTAGCTAATAGGGGGTATAGTGTCTTTATGGCTATATTAGCTTTTTGTGTGAGCAAGGAAATATTTTTGTGGAATGTTAGGCGTCCGTCCAGTTGTACTCCCAGGTATCTCACGTCGGTCGTGGGTCTTATCACGATGTTGCTTATATTAAGAGGCCTTATCAACGTATTGTTAGTTTTCTTTCTTGTGAAATTCATCATTTCAGTTTTCTCATGATTTATATTTATCTTGTTCTCTTCGAAATATGGTATTACCAGTCTATTGATGTATATTTGCGTCTTGTCCTTGGCGATCTCGGAGCACCAAGAGTGGGTGTATATTGCAGTATCATCTGCATACAACGCCACCTTCACGCGCTCCGAAACCGGAAAGTCACAGACATATAGAGAGTACAATAGGGGAGAGACGCACGACCCCTGTGGAACACCTGCCTCGAGCGAGTACACCCCCGAGCAACAAGCACCAATCTTTACCTTGATTTTTCGATTCCCGACATACGAGGCGACAAGCCTGCACAGGTATATGGGCATGCCTGCGTTGTTCAGCTTAGACACAAGTCCCGCGTGCCACACTCTATCAAATGCCTTTTCAATATCCATCAGGACCATGGCCGTGTTCTTGTCGTTATTGAAACCCTCCCGGATATCGTGAACGATCCGGGCTACCTGCGCGGTCGTACTGTGACCCCGCCGGAACCCAAACTGTTCACTCGGGAGAAGCTTCAATTTTTCAGTATTGTGTAGGAGTAATCTTAGAACGACTTTATCTATTACCTTGGCGATAGCACTCAGAAGTGAGATTGGGCGGTAGCCGTTCAGTTTCTTCAGGTTCTTGCCCACTTTTGGTATTGGAATCACCATGGCCAGCTTGAGGGACGAGAACCGGTATATTTCAACGTGGTATGGTCGTTGCCGTGAAATTTTTTCAGTTTCGATACCTACAAGGCCACCTGATGCCTTCGTTTGGAGCCCATCAATCAAGCGTATCTCATTAATTTTTTTTATCAATATTATCGATGTTATTATTATAATTCTTCTTTTTCCTAATCTTCTTAATCTTCTCAATTTTCTTAATCTCCTCAATCTCCTTAATCTTCTTAATCTTCTTAATCTTCTTGATCTTCTTAATCTTCTTAATCTTCTTAATCTTCCTAATCTTCTTAATCTTCTTAATCTTCTTAATCTTCTTAATCTTCTTAATCTTCTTAATCTTCTTAATCTTCTTAATCTTCTTAATCTTCTTAATCTTCTTAATCTTCTTAATCTTCTTAATCTTCTTAATCTTCTTAATCTTCTTAATCTTCTCAATCTTCTTAATCTTCTTAATCTTCCTAATCTTCTTAATCTTCTTAATCTTCTTAATCTTCTTAATCTTCTTAATCTTCTTAATCTTCTTAATCTTCTTAATCTTATTAATCTTCTTAATCTTCTTAATCTTCTTAATCTTCTTAATCTTCTCAATCTTCTTAATCTTCTTAATCTTCTTAATCTTCTTAATCTTCTTAATCTTCTTAATCTTCTTAATCTCCTTAATCTTCTTAATCTTCTTAATCTTCTTAATCTTCTTAATCTTCTTAATCTTCTTAATCTTCTTAATCTTCTTAATCTTCTTAATCTTCTTAATCTTCTTAATCTTCATAATCTTCTTAATCTTCTTAATCTTCTTAATCTCCTTAATCTTCTTAATCTTCTTAATCTTCTTAATCTTCTTAATCTTCTTAATCTTCTTAATCTTCTTAATCTTCTTAATCTTCTTAATCTTCTCAATCTCCTCAATCTTCTTCTTCTTCTTCTATCATCATTATCGTTATTATCATTATTATTGGTATTATTATAATTATCATTCTCATTTTCATTTTTCTCCTTCTCAAAAACAAAGAAAAAAGACAACGGCACGCGGTGTTCCCAAGCGGTCACCCATCCAAGTACTAACCGCGCCCGACGTTGCTTGACTTCGGTGATCGGACGAGAACCGGTATATTTCAACGTGGTATGGTCGTTGCCGTGAAATTTTTTCAGTTTCGATAACTACAAGGCCACCTGATGCCTTCGTTTGGAGCCCATCAATCAAGCGTATCTCATTAATTTTTTTTATCAATATTATCGATGTTATTATTATAATTCTTCTTTTTCTTAATCTTCTTAATCTTCTCAATTTTCTTAATCTCCTCAATCTCCTTAATCTTCTTAATCTTCTTGATCTGCTTAATCTTCTTGATCTTCTTAATCTTTTTAATCTTCTTAATCTTCTTAATCTTCTTAATCTTCTTAATCTTCTTCATCTTCTTCATCTTCTTCATCTTCTTAATCTTCTTAATCTTCTTAATCTACTTAATCTTCTTAATCTTCTTAATCTTCCTTATCTTCTTAATCTTCTTAATCTTCTTAATCTTCTTAATCTTCTTAATCTTCTTAATCTTCTTAATCTTCTTAATCTTCTTAATCTTCTTAATCTTCTTAATCTTCTTAATCTTCTTAATCTTCTTAATCTTCTTAATCTTCTTAATCTTCTTAATCTTCTTAATCTTCTTAATCTTCTTAATCTTCTTAATCTTCTTAATCTTCTCTATCTTCTTAATCTTCTTAATCTTCTTAATCTTCTTAATCTTCTTAATCTTCCTAATCTTCTTAATCTTCTTAATCTTCTTAATCTTCTTAATCTTCTTAATCTTCTTAATCTTCTTAATCTTCTTAATCTTCTTGATCTTCTTAATCTTCTTAATCTTCTTAATCTTCTTAATCTTCTTAATCTTCTTGATCTTCTTAATCTTCTTAATCTTCTTAATCTTCTTAATCTTCTTAATCTTCTTAATCTTCTTAATCTTCTTAATCTTCTTAATCTTCTTAATCTTCTTTATCTTCTTTATCTTCTTAATCTTCTTAATCTTCTCAATCTTCTTAATCTTCTTAATCTTCTTAATCTTCTTAATCTTCTTAATCTTCTTAATCTTCTTAATCTTCTTAATCTTCTTAATCTTCTTAATCTTCTTAATCTGCTTAATCTTCTTAATCTTCTTAATCTTCTTAATCTTCTTAATCTTCTTAATCTTCTTAATCTTTTTAATCTTCTTAATCTTTTTAATCTTCTTAATCTTCTTAATCTTTTTAATCTTCTTAATCTTCTTAATCTTCTTGATCTTCTTAATCTTCTTAATCTTCTCGATCTTCTTGATCTTCTTGATCTTCTTAATCTTCTTAATCTTCTTAATCTTCTTAATCTTCTTAATCTTCTTAATCTTCCTAATCTTCTTAATCTTCTTAATCTTCTTAATCTTCTTAATCTTCTTAATCTTCTTAATCTTCTTAATCTTCTTAATCTTCTTAATCTTCTCAATCTTCTTGATCTTCTTAATCTTCTCAATCTTCTTAATCTTCTTAATCTTCTTAATCTTCTTAATCTTCTTAATCTTCTTAATCTTCTTAATCTTCTTAATCTTCTCAATCTTCTTAATCTTCTTAATCTTCTTAATCTTCTTAATCTTCTTAATCTTCTTAATCTTCTTAATCTTCTTAATCTTCTTAATCTTCTTAATCTTCTTAATCTTCTTAATCTTCTCAATCTTCTTAATCTTCTTAATCTTCTTAATCTTCTTAATCTTCTTGATCTTCTTAATCTTCTTAATCTTCTTAATCTTCTTAATCTTCTCAATCTTCTTAATCTTCTTAATCTTCTTAATCTTCTTAATCTTCTTAATCTTCCTAATCTTCTTAATCTTCTTAATCTTCTTAATCTTCTCAATCTTCTTAATCTTCTTAATCTTCTTAATCTTCTTAATCTTCTTAATCTTCTTAATCTTCTTAATCTTCTTAATCTTCTTAATCTTCTTAATCTTCTTAATCTTCTTAATCTTCTTAATCTTCTTAATCTTCTTAATCTTCTTAAACTTCTTTATCTTCTTAATCTTCTTAATCTTCTTAATCTTCTTAATCTTTTTAATCTTCTTAATCTTCTTAATCTTCTTGATCTTCTTAATCTTCTTAATCTTCTTAATCTTCTTAATCTTCTTGATCTTCTTGATCTTCTTGATCTTCTTAATCTTCTTAATCTTCTTAATCTTCTTAATCTTCTTAATCTTCTTAATCTTCTTAATCTTCTTAATCTTCTTAATCTTCTTAATCTTCTCAATCTTCTTAATCTTCTTAATCTTCTTAATCTTCTTAATCTTCTTAATCTTCTTAATCTTCTTAATCTTCTTAATCTTCTTAATCTTCTTAATCTTCTTAATCTTCTTAATCTTCTTAATCTTCTTAATCTTCTTAATCTTCCTAATCTTCCTAATCTTCCTAATCTTCTTAATCTTCTTAATCTTCTTAATCTTCTTAATCTTCTTAATCTTCTTAATCTTCTTAATCTTCTTAATCTTCTTAATCTTCTTAATCTTCTTAATCTTCTTAATCTTCTTAATCTTCTTAATCTTCTTAATCTTCTTAATCTTCTTAATCTTCTTAATCTTCTCAATCTTCTTAATCTTCTTAATCTTCTTAATCTTCTTAATCTTCTTAATCTTCTTAATCTTCTTAATCTTCTTAATCTTCTTAATCTTCTTAATCTTCTTAATCTTCTTAATCTTCTTAATCTTCTTAATCTTCTTAATCTTCTTAATCTTCTTAATCTTCTTAATCTTCTTAATCTTCTTAATCTTCTTAATCTTCTTAATCTTCTTAATCTTCTTAATCTTCTTAATCTTCTTAATCTTCTTAATCTTCTTAATCTTCTTAATCTTCTTAATCTTCTTAATCTTCTTAATCTTCTTAATCTTCTTAATCTTCTCAATCTTCTTAATCTTCTTAATCTTCTTAATCTTCTTAATCTTCTTAATCTTCTTAATCTTCTTAATCTTCTTAATCTTCTTAATCTTCTTAATCTTCTTAATCTTCTTAATCTTCTTAATCTTCTTAATCTTCTTAATCTTCTTAATCTTCTTAATCTTCTTAATCTTCTTAAACTTCTTTATCTTCTTAATCTTCTTAATCTTCTCAATCTCCTCAATCTTCTTCTTCTTCTTCTATCATCATTATCGTTATTATCATTATTATTGGTATTATTATAATTATCATTCTCATTTTCGGTTTTCTCCTTCTCAAAAACAAAGAAAAAAGACAACGGCACGCGGTGTTCCCAAGCGGTCACCCATCCAAGTACTAACCGCGCCCGACGTTGCTTGACTTCGGTGATCGGACGAGAACCGGTATATTTCAACGTGGTATGGTCGTTGCCGTGAAATTTTTTCAGTTTCGATACCTACAAGGCCACCTGATGCCTTCGTTTGGAGCCAATCAATCAAGCGTATCTCATTAATTTTTTTTATCAATATTATCGATGTTATTATTATAATTCTTCTTTTTCCTAATCTTCTTAATCTTCTCAATTTTCTTAATCTCCTCAATCTCCTTAATCTTCTTAATCTTCTTAATCTTCTTGATCTTCTTAATCTTCTTAATCTTCTTAATCTTCCTAATCTTCTTAATCTTCTTAATCTTCTTAATCTTCTTAATCTTCTTAATCTTCTTAATCTTCTTAATCTTCTTGATCTTCTTAATCTTCTTAATCTTCTTAATCTTCTTAATCTTCTTAATCTTCTTAATCTTCTTAATCTTCTCAATCTTCTTAATCTTCTTAATCTTCCTAATCTTCTTAATCTTCTTAATCTTCTTAATCTTCTTAATCTTCTTAATCTTCTTAATCTTCTTAATCTTCTTAATCTTCTTAATCTTCTTAATCTTCTTAATCTTATTAATCTTCTTAATCTTCTTAATCTTCTTAATCTTCTTAATCTTCTCAATCTTCTTAATCTTCTTAATCTTCTTAATCTTCTTAATCTTCTTAATCTTCTTAATCTTCTTAATCTTCTTAATCTTCTTAATCTCCTTAATCTTCTTAATCTTCTTAATCTTCTTAATCTTCTTAATCTTCTTAATCTTCTTAATCTTCATAATCTTCTTAATCTTCTTAATCTTCTTAATCTCCTTAATCTTCTTAATCTTCTTAATCTTCTTAATCTTCTTAATCTTCTTAATCTTCTTAATCTTCATAATCTTCTTAATCTTCTTAATCTTCTTAATCTTCTCAATCTTCTTAATCTTCTTAATCTTCTTAATCTTCTTAATCTTCTTAATCTTCTTAATCTTCTTAATCTTCTTAATCTTCTTAATCTTCTTAATCTTCTTAATCTTCTTAATCTCCTTAATCTTCTTAATCTTCTTAATCTTCTTAATCTTCTAAATCTTCTAAATCTTCTAAATCTTCCTAATCTTCTTAATCTTCTTAATCTTCTTAATCTTCTTAATCTTCTTAATCTTCTTGATCCTCTTAATCTTCTTAATCTTCTTAATCTTCTAAATCTTCTTAATCTTCTTGATCTTCTTAATCTTCTTAATCTTCTTAATCTTCTTAATTTTCTTAATCTTCTTAATCTTCTTAATCTTCTTAATCTTCTTAATCTTCTTAATCTTCTTAATCTTCTTAATCTTCTTAATCTTATTAATCTTCTTAATCTTCTTAATCTTCTTAATCTTTTTAATCTTCTTAATCTTCTTAATCGTCTTAATCTTCTTAATCTTCTCAATCTTCTCAATCTTCTTAATCTTCTTAATCTTCTTAATCTTCTTAATCTTCTTAATCTTCTTAATCTTCTTAATCTTCTTAATCTTCTTAATCTTCTTAATCTTCTTAATCTTCTTAATCTTCTTAATCTTCTTAATCTTCTTAATCTTCTTTTACTTCTTAAACTTCTTTATCTTCTTAATCTTCTTAATCTTCTTAATCTTCTTAATCTTTTTAATCTTCTTAATCTTCTTAATCTTCTTGATCTTCTTAATCTTCTTAATCTTCTTAATCTTCTTAATCTTCTTAATCTTCTTAATCTTCTTAATCTTCTTAATCTTCTTAATCTTCTTAATCTTCTTAATCTTCTTAATCTTCTTAATCTTCTTAATCTTCTTAATCTTCTTAATCTTCTTAATCTTCTTAATCTTCTTAATCTTCTTAATCTTCTTAATCTTCTTAATCTTCTTAATCTTCTTAATCTTCTTAATCTTCTTAATCTTCTTAATCTTCTTAATCTTCTTAATCTTCTTAATCTTCTTAATCTTCTTAATCTTCTTAATCTTCTTAATCTTCTAAATCTTCTAAATCTTCTAAATCTTCCTAATCTTCTTAATCTTCTTAATCTTCTTAATCTTCTTAATCTTCTTAATCTTCTTAATCTTCTTAATCTTCTTGATCCTCTTAATCTTCTTAATCTTCTTAATCTTCTAAATCTTCTTAATCTTCTTAATCTTCTTAATCTTCTTAATCTTCTTAATCTTCTTAATCTTCTTAATCTTCTTTTACTTCTTAAACTTCTTTATCTTCTTAATCTTCTTAATCTTCTTAATCTTCTTAATCTTCTTAATCTTTTTAATCTTCTTAATCTTCTTAATCTTCTTGATCTTCTTAATCTTCTTAATCTTCTTAATCTTCTTGATCTTCTTAATCTTCTTAATCTTCTTAATCTTCTTAATCTTCTTAATCTTCTTAATCTTCTTAATCTTCTTAATCTTTTTAATCTTCTTAATCTTCTTAATCTTCTTAATCTTCTTAATCTTCTTAATCTTCATAATCTTCTTAATCTTCTTAATCTTCTTAATCTTCTTAATCTTCTTAATCTTCTTAATCTTCTTAATCTTCTTAATCTTCTTAATCTTCTTAATCTTCCTAATCTTCCTAATCTTCCTAATCTTCTTAATCTTCTTAATCTTCTTAATCTTCTTAATCTTCTTAATCTTCTTAATCTTCTTAATCGTCTTAATCTTCTTAATCTTCTTAATCTTCTTAATCTTCTTAATCTTCTTAATCTTCTTAATCGTCTTAATCTTCTTAATCTTCTCAATCTTCTTAATCTTAATCTTCTTAATCTTCTTAATCTTCTTAATCTTCTTAATCTTCCTAATCTTCTTAATCTTCTTAATCTTCTTAATCTTCTTAATCTTCTTAATCTTCTTAATCTTCTTAATCTTCTTATTCTTCTTAATCTTCTTAATCTTCTTAATCTTCTTAATCTTCTTAATCTTCTTAATCTTCTTAATCTTCCTTATCTTCTTAATCTTCTTGATCTTCTTAATCTTCTTAATCTTCTTGATCTTCTTGATCTTCTTAATCTTCTTAATCTTCTTAATCTTCTTAATCTTCTTAATCTTCTTAATCTTCTTAATCTTCTTAATCTTCTTAATCTTCTTAATCTTCTTAATCTTCTTAATCTTCTTAATCTTCTTAATCTTCTTAATCTTCTTAATCTTCTTAATCTTCTTAATCTTCTTAATCTTCCTAATCTTCTTAATCTTCTTAATCTTCTTAATCTTCTTAATCTTCTTAATCTTCTTAATCTTCTTAATCTTCTTAATCTTCTTAATCTTCTTAATCTTCTTAATCTTCTTAATCGTCTTAATCTTCTTAATCTTCTTAATCTTCTTAATCTTCTTAATCTTCTTAATCTTCTTAATCGTCTTAATCTTCTTAATCTTCTCAATCTTCTTAATCTTCTTAATCTTCTTAATCTTCTTAATCTTCATAATCTTCTTAATCTTCTTAATCTTCTTAATCTTCTTAATCTTCTTATTATTCTTAATCTTCTTAATCTTCTTAATCTTCTTAATCTTCTTAATCTTCTTAATCTTCTTAATCTTCTTAATCTTCTCAATCTTCTTAATCTTCTTAATCTTCTTAATCTTCTTAATCTTCTTAATCTTCTTAATCTTCTTAATCTTCTTAATCTTCTTAATCTTCTTAATCTTCTTAATCTTCTTAATCTTCTTAATCTTCTTAATCTTCTTAATCTTCTTAATCTTCTTAATCTTCTTAATCTTCTTAATCTTCTTAATCTTCTTAATCTTCTTAATCTTCTTAATCTTCTTAATCTTCTTAATCTTCTTAATCTTCTTAATCTTCTTAATCTTCTTAATCTTCTTAATCTTCTTAATCTTCTCAATCTTCCTAATCTTCTTAATCTTCTTAATCTTCTTAATCTTCTTAATCTTCTTGATCTTCTTGATCTTCTTGATCTTCTTAATCTTCCTAATCTTCTCAATCTTCTCAATCTTCTTAATCTTCTTAATCTTCTTAATCTTCTTAATCTTCTTAATCTTCTTAATCTTCTCAATCTTCTTAATCTTCTTAATCTTCTTAATCTTCTTAATCTTCTTAATCTTCTTAATCTTCCTAATCTTCTTAATCTTCTTGATCTTCTTAATCTTCTTAATCTTCTTGATCTTCTAAATCTTCTTAATCTTCTTAATCTTCTTAATCTTCTTGATCCTCTTAATCTTCTTAATCATCTTAATCTTCTTAATCTTCTTAATCTTCCTAATCTTCTTGATCTTCTTAATCTTCTTAATCTTCTTAATCTTCTTAATCTTCTTAATCTTCTTAATCTTCTTAATCTTCTTAATCTTCTTAATCTTCTTAATCTTCTTAATCTTCTTAATCTTCTTAATCTTCTTAATCTTCTTAATCTTCTTAATCTTCTTAATCTTCTTAATCTTCTTAATCTTCTTAATCTTCTTAATCTTCTTAATCTTCTTAATCTTCTTAATCTTCTTAATCTTCTTAATCTTCTTAATCTTCTTAATCTTTTTAATCTTCTTAATCTTCTTAATCTTCTTAATCTTCTTAATCGTCTTAATCTTCTTAATCTTCTTAATCTTCTTAATCGTCTTAATCTTCTTAATCTTCTTAATCTTCTTAATCTTCTCAATCTTCTTAATCTTCTTAATCTTCTTAATCTTCTTAATCTTCTCAATCTCCTCAATCTTCTTCTTCTTCTTCTTCTTCTATCATCATTATCGTTATTATCATTATTATTGGTATTATTATAATTATCATTCTCATTTTCATTTTTCTCCTTCTCAAAAACAAAGAAAAAAGACAACGGCACGCGGTGTTCCCAAGCGGTCACCCATCCAAGTACTAACCGCGCCCGACGTTGCTTGACTTCGGTGATCGGACGAGAACCATTTTAACCATTAAAAATCTTTTATTCGTCATTCAATAATATATAAACAAGGAACAGTTGGAAACAAACAACATAGATAAATAAATAAATAGAATAAATAACACTGATATATAGATAAAAACATTATCGCCCAGTGTCCTAGGTCCCCAGAACGATTCTGGGTTGGCTGGTGGTAGCCTTTCCGTTTGTTCTTCGTCCTTGGCCAAACTCTCATTCATCCTGCGCCTTCTAGGGCATAGGCCCCACCGACGAGATACTGTGAAAGAGCTCATATTGGCTGGAAATCAAATCTTTGAAGCTTTCTGCGAATAGAGGTTGCCATGTTCATAAGGGAAAAATTAAAATAAGCAAAAACCCTTTCTAAATAATTCCAATGCAACACTGCTGCCACGAGGGTGGGGTGTGGGGATCGTGAGATAAGGATAGGAAAGAGGATATTGGGTGAAGAAAAAGGGAAAGTTATTCAGTTGTTTCGCCGAAAATTCTCGTCGCCTCGTATATCAGACCATGCTTCTTCCTGATACCATGCATCTCTCTTACGGTTGTCATATTTTTCGTTAATTCGCTATTCTTTATGTGGAATCTATAGAAATTGTCAGAGAGATTCACAATATAATCACGAATATTAGCGATGTCGCATTGCTCGTGCATGTAATCTACCCGAGTGTATCTATTACTATTCGTGATGACACGGAGCACTTTATTCTGCAGCACCTGGAGCCTCCGAATTTGGATGCTCGAGATGCTGCAGTACACTGGACAAGCGTATGTCAAAATTGGTCTGATGATTTGTTTATATAAGAGTAATTTATTCTTCAAGTTTAGAGGTGATGTTTTAGCTAATAGGGGGTATAGTGTCTTTATGGCTATATTAGCTTTTTGCGTGAGCAAGGAAATATTTTTGTGGAATGTTAGGCGTCCGTCCAGTAGTACTCCCAGGTATCTCACGTGGGTCGTGGGTCTTATCACGATGTTGCTCATATTAAGAGGCCTTATCAACGTGTTGTTAGTTTTCTTTCTTGTGAAATTCATCATTTCAGTTTTCTCATGATTTATATTTATCTTGTTCTCTTCGAAATATGGTATTACCAGTCTATTGATGTATATTTGCGTCTTGTCCTTGGCGATCTCGGAGCACCAAGAGTGGGTGTATATTGCAGTATCATCTGCATACAACGCCACCTTCACGCGCTCCGAAACCGGAAAGTCACAGACATATAGAGAGTACAATAGGGGAGAGACGCACGACCCCTGTGGAACACCTGCCTCGAGCGAGTACACCCCCGAGCAACAACCACCAATCTTTACCTTGATTTTTCGATTCCCGACATACGAGGCGACAAGCCTGCACAGGTATATGGGCATGCCTGCGTTGTTCAGCTTAGACACAAGTCCCGCGTGCCACACTCTATCAAATGCCTTTTCAATATCCATCAGGACCATGGCCGTGTTCTTGTCGTTATTGAAACCCTCCCGGATATCGTGAACGATCCGGGCTACCTGCGCGGTCGTACTGTGACCCCGCCGGAACCCAAACTGTTCACTCGGGAGAAGCTTCAATTTTTCAGTATTGTGTAGGAGTAATCTTAGAACGACTTTATCTATTACCTTGGCGATAACACTCAGAAGTGAGATTGGGCGGTAGCCGTTCAGTTTCTTCAGGTTCTTGCCCACTTTTGGTATTGGAATCACCATGGCCAGCTTGAGAGCCTCAGGATAGTGCTGAAATCTTATAATGGCATTGATTATGTAGTGTATTTGTACAACGACTTTTCTAGGCACGTTTTTCAGGAGAACGACGTCAATCTGGTCTTCTCCCGGAGCTTTTCTGATATTAAGGTGTTAAATGATTGTCCATACTTCTTTAGGGGATGTTAGGATTTCTTTGAGAAGGTTGGGGGATATTGGGATAGGCCCTAGCTTATCCAGCCTCTCGGTCAATGCGATAGCCGCTTCTTGGTTGAGCGTGCGTGGGATGGGGTCAATGTTATTAATTTTTTGAAAGTGTTTTGCGAACGCTTCCGCTTTCGATTGGTCCGTGATAGCTTCACCCACGGGATCTAGTTCGATGGCAGGCATAGCTGAATATTTCTTCCTCAGTTTCTTAGATAGTTGCCATAGGGAACCGTCCCGAGAACTAAGCCCTTCCACTCTAGCCCGCCAGATGTCGTTTCTGTAGTTCCTTATACTAGTTTCAATTTCATTCGAGATCCTAGAAAACAATTTCTTGTCTTCTGGATCTCGCGTGCGTTGCCACACTTTCCTAGCTTTCTTCCTGTCAGATATCCGTTGAGAAATGTCTTCGGGCAGTCTGTCTTCCACAGGCCTGACGGCAACCTTTCGAATGTTATGTCTTCTGGCTTGTAAGATGTTATTAATGAGCGTGTTGATTTCTGTTTCGATTTCGTGTTGTTTCATATAACGGTTTATGGTAGTGTGTTGATTGAGATAAGCCCTGAAGCCATGCCAGTTCGCGTTCTTGTAGTCGAAGGTTACTTTCGGGATTTGTTTATATTCTTTAGTTAGTTCGAACAAAACCGGCAGGTGATCTGAGCCCATCTCATCGACTGTTCTGACGTTCGTGATGTCGGTGAAGTTCTTGGCTACGATCAGGTCGATGGTCGTGGAAGACATTCCGTTAAGGGGAAAGTGGGTGGGGGAATTGGGATATTCGATTATCACGTTGGCCGAGTCGCTGTACCTTTTCAATACATTACCGTTAGTATTATTACCGTCGTTACCCCAAGAAACGTGCCTAGCGTTGAGGTCTCCGCAGATTAGTACTTTATTCCCAGCACTCGCCAGGGCCTCCAAGCTGTCCATGGTGAGCTTATTGCCGGGACGATTGTATGCTGCAATTATAATTTCCCCCGTATGTAATCGTACTCCAGCATGTTCTATAGAGCTGTTTCGGGGCGCAAGTACTACGTGGGGAATATGGTTTTTGATGAGAACGGCTACCCCTCCGTAGCGATCTGCTCCGGGTCTGTCGGTACGAACGACGTTATAACCTCTAACTCTGAGTCCATGGTCCTGACGTAGGCGCGTTTCTGTGAGAATAATTATGTCCAAGCTAAACCGGTGGACAAAATTAACAAAAGACGGCATCTTATTGTTGATGCCGTTGATGTTAAAATTGCACACCGTAATACCCATCTATCTGAATATGGCATACTTATCGACTTCCTCAGCGAAAGACGAGAATTCCTGAATAACCCTCATTGCGTCACCACCGCATCTGGCTATCCTAGTGTTGAGCTCGCGAACCGCTCTCAGTACCTCGCCGACGTTGACCATGCTTCCCAGCGTTCGCAGTTCATCTACGAGTTCCGCCATTGCGTTCTGGTTATCCGCCGCCCGAGCCTCGCTTCTGTTGGTCGTCAATATCGGGGCGAGAGGCGTGTCTGCTTTTGGATTGGCTGCAGCTCTCTTCTCCCAGACGTTAGTGGTGGGAGGTGGGGCCGGTACTAGTCTCGGTTTTACAGGTTGTCTTCTCGATTTCTGTTGAATTTCGAGTCTTCTTATGTATTCCGGACATGTTTCGGAGTTTGCCAAATGTCCCTCTCCGCAATTGGCACACTTCGGTGGTTGAGTGTTTGGAATTGTGCACTCGTTGGTGAAATGGTGTTCAGCGCATTTGAGACATTTTGGATCCCTGTAGCAGTTCGAGGTGGCATGTCCCCACTGCTGGCATCTTCTACACTGGGTAATTTGCCTAGTGTTGCGACGCATTTCCCAAGTCACCCTTATGTCGAACAGATAATGGTGATTCTTGTTGAGAAGATTGAGGGTGACTTTGGGGTCGGTAACCACCATATAGAGTGGTCGAAATTGTGTTCGCAACCTGAACACTTCTTTGGCCGTGATGTCGTATAAGTTTTTCAGTTCCTCTCGTATGTCTGCTGGGTCTGGAGCATGATCCAATCCTCTAACCACGAAAGCATGGGTCCTCTCAGTTTTGGGGGTATAAGTGTAAAAGGGCAATTCTTCCTTCTTCAGAGTATCCCTGAGATTCACGTAGTCTTCAATATTCGATGTATAAATTAGGGTGGTTTTGTTTGCATATTTGATAGTGTGTTTATCCTTTATGATGTTGTTGATTTGGTTTTTGATACCTGCCAAATCTGTAGCAATGCCCTCTAGGACTATCGGAGGGGGTTTGATTGTTTTCTTTTCCCTGGGATGAGGATTTTGTTTGGTGGTAATCGTTTCGTTGTCTAGTTCTTCTTCCTGTTCTTCGGGGTTTTGGATGTCTGAATGGTTTCTGTTATCTGTATTATTCCCGAGAGCCGAATATCTGTTTCTCGTGACTGTTGGGTTATTCATTTTACCCCTTTTCTTGATGAATTTCGCCCAGGAGGAAGTTTTCTTCGGAAATTTGAAGCAATCCTGGTCTACTTCGCCGCTTTTACATTTTTTGTTCGCCGTAACCGCTGGAGGTGAATCTCGTGGTCTTTTCTCTAGTCTTCTGGGTGGGGCTCTCAGTGGGGGAAAATCTTGAATTTCCATGCCCTCCTCTTGAGAATCTCTCTTCTGAGCAACGATCACTGGCACAGCAGGCATGGTCACGTCGTGAAGAATGGTGATGTTTTTCCTAACGGTTTGCGGAGAGGGAGTTTTCGGGAGGGATTTCGCCACTGCAGAAGCAATTTCACGAGCTGTGGGTGAAGCTCGTTCCGCAATTTGATCTTTCTCTCCGAAAACAGCTTTTTTCACTTGCTCCAACCTCTCTTCCTCGCTCATGACAATAACCGGCGAGTTCTGATTCGAATTTGGATTGGATTGTGAGGGAGTGTATTCGTATGCCGAGTTGAAGTTGTTGAGCGAATCTTCATCCGAAATATGTGTGTAGGCCGCCCTAATCAACCTGCACCTCTCGTGGATGTTTGGGGTGTTGTCTCTCGCCTCGATCCATTCATCTATGGAAATGTCGGCCGGACACTCCCTCAGATCGAATTCATTCTCAAGATCTCGAATAATGTTGGCCATCTCCTTCGTTTTGATTTTTCTTGATTTCGAAATTTCGGGTTGCCTATTCAGTTGAAAATCCTCCCAGTTGTTATAGTCCAGGATATGTAATTTGGTAACTCGGAAGAATTTCTCGAATGCCTCTTTTTTCGATCTATCCGGAAGATGTTTGAACATATTTTGTTTGTAGAAGAGAGGTACTTCCTCGAGTGACTGAATGACTACATGTCCTTTTGTTGAGATTTTCGCTTCATCGATATCTTGAGATTTCTTGGTGTTCTTCTTGGGGGCCTCTTTTGACCCTTTAGAAAATGTTGTGGGGGCAGCAGCCTCGCCTCCGGTCAAACCTACTCGATCCAGCCTCACCAGAAGCGAAGAGCTACTACCCCTCGTATCATTCTCGCTGTTAGACAGCTTTTGTTAGTGTCAAATAATGACCAAGGTTAATTATTTTTTGGTTTTTCTTCTTTTCAGGAGTTAGTATTGTTAAATTATTGAATATTAGTTTCAGCGAAGATCAGCTTGAGACGTCCGGTATATCACGCGGCGTCGACAGGCGAGCGACTCCTCCTATAGCACGGCCTTGTGGGGGAACCTCTCGATCAATCGCCGCGCACCTACTGCCTTCAGTTCTGAG